>JAZHRO010000002.1:68044166-70820000 GCA_037157565.1 Thalassia testudinum
GACGTTTGATTTAAAAAATACGCATTTATTTTATTTGTCACGAAGTAAATTAATTGATTAAAAACTATCTAGCTATTTACACTAAATAGAAAAGAGAGAGAATGAGAGAGAGAGAGAGAATATTGCAAACAAAAACCAAAAGGAGATGTAGAATGAACATAGTATTCATTATCAAAGAAATTGTTCATTACACTAAACATTACGACTAGAAAGCCGAAAACGATTACACTAGAAAGCAGTAAATCTACTCTAGAAAGCATTAAAAAGAATGGAGAGAGAATTATCCTCCTCGATGGTTGTTTGGAGGACGAGCCGGATGGGACGACGCTTGGAAGACGGGGAACGGAGTAGGACGAAGGAGGACAAAGCGGGAAGAACGAGAATGGGGCAGCACGTCGTTGTCGTCGTGGGATCCGCTTTCGAAAGGGGGACGAAAATTTGACTTTATCTCTTGAGAAGCATCCCGGGTGTGGGACAAGCTTCTCTTGAGCTTTGGAGAGGGAGAGAAGAGAAAGAAGGGATGAGAATTTTGTATAGAGGGGGTCTCCTTTTATAATTGCAAGGAGCGAGGGTAATTTAGTCATTTTAATTTGAAAAACATTAATTCTGGACCTTTAGTGATGGATAAAACTGTCACTAAAGGTCCGAACATGGCCTTCGTGGGCGATTCCCGTTCGCCCGCTCACCTCCCCGCACTCAATGCCTTTCCACGTTCTTTAAATCTCAGCCGTTCGATCACGAGATTGAACGGTTGAGATGCGCCATCGTCGCTAAAGGTTCGAACGTGGCCTTCGTGGGCGGTGCCCGCGCGCCCGCTCGCCTCCCCGCAGTAAACGCCTTTCCATGTTCTTTAAATCTCGGCCGTTCGATCGCGAGATTGAACAGCTGAGATGCACCCTCCCCTGCCTCCTTAGTGCACACATACGCGTGCGATCCCACGTTACGTGCAGGCATGTGTAGGCGTGTCATCTTGATTGAGCGCGCATGGCCGCTGGATCGCGATCGTGCGGACGATCGGGCGCATGCCTCCGCTCCAATTGCAGCGTGGCGAGGCTCGAACATGCGCCTGCGCTTCGCGTTGGAGTGCTCGACCAACGCACTGCGGGCGCGTTTGTGTCGAGCGCCTAACTTAAGCACGGGTGCATCGTAGCCGTTGGATCTTAATCCAACGTCGGGGAAGGGTTGTTGAGGAGGCATTCAGCTGATGCGTGCAGTTGATTGGGCAGCCTAGATGGTGCCACGTGGCACCATCTTGGTCGTCCATCTTCTAGATGATGTAGATGGTGCCACGGGTATCGGATTGAGTCGATTTTCATGTCGTTAGGATGCGATCGTCGATCTGAATCCATCCATGTGGTCGGATTTGTCATTTGAAGTGCGGATTCACACCATCTTGGCCCTTGATCTTCTAGGATTCCCTGATCTCTATCTGATGCTACAGATGTCTGATTAGGACGATCTTGGAGTCGCTGAACTCCAATCGTCGTCCTGATCACATCTGTACGGTTGGATCTTCAATCCGAGGCCCCGATAAAAATTTTTCCCTGTCCCTGAACATAAAAGGAGACAATTAATCTCCATTTTATTCAAACTAATCTAAATGTAAGATGATGAATGTTATGCAATATTTATAGTATGCAATGCAATTATATGCTTAAGAACATGCATAAATAGACATCTTATGTAATGTAAACATGTTTACATCACCCAACGAGATTGAAATGTGTGCTACATCCTTAACACCACAACTTTATCGTAATGATTTAGGTCCTGTCTGCAATCATCAACTAAGATGATTGTCCATGATATATGTAGAAAAAAAAAGTAAATCAAAGTCCAATCTCATATCTCTCCTTAAAAAAAATTGGACACGAATCTCAGAAAGTACATATATTGTTAAGTGTGCTAAAGTTAGACGGATGCTGATGAGGTGTGGCTGCTCATAGCTAAAATATCTAAGTTAAGCTAGAAATTATGTTAAACACCATATAATTAACACAATAAATAGGTTAAATGTGGGATTTAAGGAAAAAGACCTAAGACATCAAATTTGGGTTAAAAATGCATAATTAGGTCAAATTAATGAGATATTCTATTTACAAATGTAAATTGATGATCCATTTGCCAATTGAGCACATTCTTAATCTCAAAAGTACAAATCAAGGGTTGAATTAACTTCTAATATGCTCAATTAAGTTATCATAAAAATTTCATTGCATTTAAACATCAATAAGACCTTGAAACCATCACATTATATTTAGGTCCTCAATCATTCACATTTTCATTAGCTTAAAACCTTCAAGGATCTTTCTGTAAACCCACAGGGACCTTTCTGCAAGCTGCTAGGGACCACTCTGTATTCATTTCTGCCACTTATGGGTTTTTGTACAAAATGTCTATCGTTTCAATATAAGGGCACCTTTGCAATTTCACCAAATACATGTTGCCTCGCGAAAGCACTGTAGCTCGCAAAGAACATGAGCTACAGGCACCATCCATTTTTGATTCCCTGATCCTACCGTGGATCTCGATCCAATCTTCGCGTGCTCTTGCGCATGGCATCACCTCTCCCCTCAGATCTGATCCAACGGTGACTTTTTTATTTAAACACTCTTGCGTACCCATCTTCAAATCCATCCTCTGCCCTAATCGAGCGTAATCTCACCCCTCCAGTCACCATAATCACTTGCTCACCTACTTAAGAAGGTCCTCTAAGCTCGTGCGACGCCATCGACTTTCTCCCCCTTTGAGCTGATCCTTTCGTCCACATCTTCAGCTCCACCTCCTACCTTCTTGGAGTTGATCCCTTCATCCACTTCGGTTCCTCTCCTCAATAAACCCTTGGTTCCATTGCAGCTGCAGTGGAATTCCATTTTCTTTCGACCTCTCCTTGTTGCTAGGGATCACATAACACCTGAGGGAGACCCAGAGCTCCGCTAGTGGGATTTTAATCTGCTGGAGTACCCTCCCTCCATTCTTCCTCTTCAGCTGCTGGTTGTTGACCCACAGGTCCCATTCCTCTGATTAGCTAAGTTTTACTACTTTTTAGAATTAGATCTACTACTTTCTAGATTAGTTAGGAGTAGAGTTAGTTAGTTAAATCACTGATGGATTGATTAGTTAGGAGTAGAATAGCTTAGGTAGGTTTTCGCCAATCCACCTCCTCTGATCAATTCAGATCAGAGGGGACGAATTCACTTTCACTCATTTGTTCACTAATCTCTCTCCTCACTTCACAATCCATATTCACTATTTCCCTAGTATTTTAATCCATAGTTCACCCGTCCATTAGGCAACCATTAGATTTAAAGCTCAAGGGTTTATAGATCTATTGGTGCACCAAATTCATTTGAGGGTGATCTCATTTATGTCATCTGATCACAATCACCCTCCCCTGAGTTTGAATTAAGTTGATTTGATGATTTTATTAGATGTGGTTTCAATGACCAATCAAGTGAATTTATGAGCAATTGCAATTGATTTGGATTTAATTGTCGAAATTGAGTTTATTTGAGTTTGATTGGATGTATTGTGATTGCTTTAGATTCATTTGATTGGATTTTCTCATCTTTGATAATTTGCACCCAATTTCTACTTCAGCTCTTGTTCTTCTTTGTAGAGTCTAGGTTGCTGAAAATTCGAGGTTCGGATTTGAAGCCTAGGCAATGATTTGAGGGGTTTAGGAGGATCACAATGATATGTTGAACACTAATTCATAGTGTGCAGATTTATTGGGTGATTAGATCACCACAACAATCCCACATCAAAAGGCCTCTTGTGAGATATGGTTTCTTGATTCAAACTGGTTTTAGTTTGTTGATTAAGGTTAAAATGAGGTTTAAATGATCTTAATGAAGGTTTTGATTCGATTTATAAATGGATTTAATGACTAGTTCAATCCAATCCTCTTGTGCTGTCTATGGCAAAGAGAAAAGGATTGAACTAGGGTTTTATATTTTCCTAGATTTGTGATTTGATTTCAATCGATTTTTGACCTTTTGAGAATGTTTGCAATGGTTTAGAGTGGGAATTTCATGAGTTTCAGTCACTGACATGTACAGAAGGAACAGTAGCTGCTTTGTTTTCTTTTGAATTAGAGGTCTTCCAATAGATTTAATTTCTGATCTTGTAGTGGATTTGTGGATGAGTTGGTTTCCCTATCATGAGTAGCAATCAGTTGCTCAATTTGGCAGCAACTACAGAAGTAGCAGCTACTGTAAACAAGCACAACAGTTAGATTAGTTGCTGGTTTAGTGCAGCAGCAATTGGCTGCTGAGAATTCAACAAGAGTAGCAATTCTGGAATTGGAATCCAAAGTGGATTTAAGTTGGGATTTTGGTGAATTCATGTAGTTGGCAGGTTGTGTAATGTTAGGAATTCATGTCAAGCATTCATGTACTGACTTTGACTTTAAATTTAACTTGAATGGCTGATAAATTCATGTTTAAAATCCTTTGTCAACTAATTTTGAATGTAGTAACTGTCCAATTTGAAAATTGAGTGAGAATTGAGTTGAAAATCTTGTTTAAATGATTATAAATCTTCCATGAGCTATGTTGAATGTCTTTGAATGTCTAAACCTCATTTTCAACCTTTAGAACAACTTTGAAGGCCTTAGGTTCTTTGAATGAAACTCATTTTAGGCAGCTTTTGTATGAGATTTGTAAAAATATAAAAATCATAAAAAGGTGTAAATAAATAAAAGAAACATGTCTTGAGTAGGATTAGATATATCTTTAGGTGTGTACAATGTTCTAGAGTGATCTGAACCCTCTAACTGGTAGAACATGCCAGTAGATGGTGATCAGTCTACTTTGAAACTTAATAAAAGAATTTAAATTCAAAAATACAAAAGGAGTCATTCTCTCTCTCATCTCACCTTTTCTCTCTCCTCTCCTATCCACATTAAACATAAAAACACCATAAAAATATGAAAAAGCTAAAAATTGCATAAAAATACCATGTATATAGTATTTATACTTGTAAATATAATTAAACACTAAGCTATATGTCAATATTGTAATATATGTAAATAATGTACATAAATAACTTATATATGTATTATATAAATTTAAATAAGTATTTAAGTTGAGTTAGTGTAAATATATCTTTATTATATAATTATCTAATAATTTATAGTAGATTATATGCATTTAAATTAAGATAATTATAAATAAATATGTATACTTGTATAATTATATCTATTATTGTACATACATATTTAAATAAGTATTATATATTGTATGACAATTGTATATTGATTTAATTATCTATCTATTGTATGCAATTATATTATTAAGTTAATTAACTAACTTATTAAGTTAAAATAAAATCAATTAGCAATTTAACTTAGTACTGAAGTAATTTATATTGTACACACATATATATATTAATTTTGATAATTTTCATCCTATTTATAATATATTTATACTGTATAATAGTATTTATAGCTACATTATATGTATATTTAATAAAAATGTGTATTTAAATAAATATAAATTAAAATAAATGTTTAAAATAAATTGAAAACGTTGAGTAAATTCCTTATTATATAAATTAACTATTTATAAAGTCAATTGCATCATTAATTTATTAATTTGTACATTAATTAAGTAATTAACCTCTAATTTAACATGTATAATTCACTAACTTTAACTAATTTTTATATACAATTAAATAACTTATTTTTATAAATTAATTCTACAATTAAGTATCTCTATATAAGGGTTTTCTAAATATATATTTTATTATGAAATTGGACTTCATTTGGCCACTCAAATCGAGGGCCAAAGATGGCCCCAAATCACGCATTGGCACCCTTAATTGCGCGCTAAAATAGCACCACATCATTATTAGAGGAGTTACCGCAACCATATAAGTTGAATTGACCGCTTATGCCGCTCAGTCGTTAGCGCTCGACGTGAAATGAAACCCATTACCCTCTCCCCTCTCTGAGCACTGTAATGAGCATTTGAATGAGTGGGCTGAGAGCCCGGTGTGCGTAGTGTTGGGCCTGGTTTGGGCTTAAGTGAACTTGGATAAAAAATACATGCTAAAAGTTAGGATCGATTCATAGTAGTGGTCTGGTTCCACTTATATGAGTGCTGTGTATCCCGCGAACTGAATCGGCTCGCCCATGAAAAGTCCAAATTTTTGGTTAAGTGAAGGCTCGGTGTGTATTAAGGGTTTAAGGTTATAAAACGACTAAGTGCTGAGTGTCTTGTGTAGCTGTGTTGTGTTGTGTTGAGTGAGTGTTAGTGTGAGTGTAATGTGTGTGTATATGTATATATATACATATATATGTATAGTAGTATATATATATAATACATATGTTTGTAATTAGTATATATGTATATAATGTATAAGTATATAATGTATACGTACATGTATATTTATATGGAATGTTAGTACATATTGTTGGAACCTTGTTCCACATCTTGTTTTGGTGTTAACAAAATTATTATGAATTAATGTTTGCAATTGAGTTTTTTTTCTGATTTAGGTGAAGATTAAGGCAAACAGGAAGTGATGGTGGCATGATGATGAGAAAGAGAAGATGATGACAAGGAAGAGGCAAGATGATAAGGATGAGTTGAGGAGAAGAAGATCATCTTCGACCTCTATTTTCTTAGTTTAATTTTTTATTTATAGAATGTATGCCTCTTAACAAAGGAATATAACTTAGATCGTAAAAATAATTAGAGATAAATTAGGATTAATATTGCGATTATTTTCAAAGAACGTAATTGATTAAATCACTTAAAAAAAGGTGCTTGTTAACCCACAAGTACCGGTACTAAAGTTTAGTACCGGTACATGAGAGTTACAGGTTTAGGTTTTTTCATAGAAACAAACCTGTACCCTTCAAGTACTGGTACTCATGATCAGTACCTGTATTGGAAGTAACGAGTATCAGTACTAATGATCAGTATGATACAAATGGGTTACAGATTTGTGTTAAGTGTTTAAAATTTAAATCTAGAAGGAACGAGTACTGGTACCCATACTTTAGTATCGGTACCAGGTAGCCATTGGCTCAAAATTGAACGGCTAGAAAATTAATTTTGGCTATATGAACGTTGTGATTTAAACCCCAACGTTTAGTAGACGACCCACTAAGCTCCTAACTCTATAAATAAACTCTTGGACCCTTAGTTTGCACATAAGAAAAGAGGAAAAATTCTTAGAGCTATATTTCAAATTTTCACCATATTTTCAAGAGAGAAAGAAGTTTGCCATTCACTCTCTACATTCTTGCAAGCTCAACGACGTGTTCTTCTCACGCATCTACGAAGCGATTCACGTCCATCCTAAGCTCTCAAATTAGCATTCATTTTAATTATTGTTGGGAGGCATAAGAATTCTTGTTGTAAGAGTTCTCTTTCTTACATCAGTTCTTATTTGAATTTTGAGCTTGTTACTCGTTGAGTTGTAACAAACCTGTTTTTGTACTTGGGTTGAGGTAACCCATTAATTATCTTGGTTTAGGAAATTGATTCTCTCAGGGTTGAGTGAATCAGCTTAAAAACTCTAAGCTGGGAGGCTTAGGTAGTGGAGTACCCAAGGGAGGGAAACCACTATGCATTTTGTGTCCTTTGTGGTTTGAATTGATTGTGCAAGTCTTTTTTGTATTACTAATATTGTGTTTGAGTTTTTGTGCGTGTAGATATTCTCTATTTAGATCCTATAGCTGGTATCAGAGCGAGTGTAACGAATGTGTGCCCCAGACGTCTTTTAAGACGTCTGGGAGGTGGCCCAGACGTCGTACCGGACGTCTGGGATCACAACCAGACGTCTGATAAGACGTCTGGGATCGTTTCCAGACGTCTGGAAATCCGTTATTTTCGACACACGCGAGTCGCCTGCACGCCTGAGCGCGCAGACCGCATATTCCCTCTTTTTCTCTCTGCGGCTGCAGGCGGCCTGCCACCTTCTCTCTCCTCCTCGCGTGGCCTTAAAAGGGCCACGCCTCCCCTCCCGCCTCCACCGTCTCCTCCTTCTTCTCCTTCCTGTGCGCGAGAGCGAGCGGACGCGAGGGCGGCAGTGGCGGCCGCAGTGAGCGCGGAGGTGCGGCGTGCGAGGGCGGAGCTCTGCCGTGAGGGCGAGCTCGCCGGAGCGGCTTGGCCGGCCGGCGGAGGGCGCAGGGGGCGTGGAGCGATGCGGAGAGGGACCTGCTGCAGTCTGAGCAGCAGGAGCGCGAGGTGCGACGCGGGCGGCGTCGCGAGCGGAGGCCGAGCAGGGTCCTGATTCTGGAAAAATTTCCAGAATCAGACGTCTGGATTGATAGCCAGACGGCAAGGTCGACGTCTGTAAGATCATACAGACGTCTGAAAGGTGAGTTTCCGCCTTCTTCTTCCTTCTTGTCGACTGACCGTACTGCGGGAGGGGGTTGGCTGTGCGCAGGTTCGCTGATTCGCCATCCTTTGTGAATCAGACGTCTGGAAGTTGTACCAGACGGCGGGAGTGACCTCCAGACGTCCGGAGGGACCATCGGACGTCTGGGGCAGACGTCCCCGCAGACTTCTGGACGTCTGGGAAACCACGCTGAACAGGTAATTCTCTGATCCACTTTTTAAGACGTCTGGAAGGAGTTCCAGACGTCTGATTTTGCACAGTATCGTCTTTTTCGACCCGTTTAGGGCCCGTTCGGGCTCCGTTTTCCGCGATTCGAGTTGCGTTCTTTTCAGAAGTAATTCCTCTACCTGTCTACAGTAGCTATACACTGTTTTGAGACACTCATTGTGTTTGATCCTTGTGATAGGACCTCGTTCGGTTGCAGTCTTGAGAGTCGCGGAGGCACGCGGGATTCCCGATCACGCCCCCATTACTCCCGTTGTACCTGGTAGAGTGGCTTAATTTTATTAATAAAATCTGTTAAAGTATGAAACCATAACTAGAACCTAGGATATTGCATGAATCCTAGGAATGAGAAATATATGGAATGATAGTTCCTAGGTGTTGCATGAATCCTAGGGCCGGAAAACTAGATTGTATGATAGACCCTAGGATATGGCATGAATCCTAGGATGGAAAAACTAGTGGAATGTATAATACTGCAGTCTTGGAAAAATGGAAAGGAATATATGAAGCTGCCTGTAAATTGAATTCACAGCTGCCTGTTATGAATAAAGAAATATGATTGGGATCATGGTTTGTAGGAACGCGAAACTGGAAAGTAAGACATAAGATGTTCTGGAACCCTACGGGGAAGTAGGAGTAGAACTCCTGGAAAGCGAATGGAATAGACTTGGGGAAGTGAGCTGGCCCTTGAGTACGGAGTACCAAGGAGAGCGACTGTCCCCCTGTTTAGTGCAGAGCTGAGCTAGCCGCCCCAGGGACCCGAGGGTTAGGACTGGCCACTCTGTACCGACTTGTTGGCCCTCGTGTACGTAGTACCGAGGAGAGCTAGTAGTGTTAGGAGAGTACTAGCTACCCCACGGGCCCCAGGGTTCTGCTAGCCTCCTTCACCGACTTGTTAGGCCCATTAGGGCAAACCAGGGTAGTCAGGCGAGGGTGCGCGGACTGTGGAGGGGCAAGGCCCCGGTTTGGTTACTGTGGAGGGGTTGGACCCCTTTTACTGAGAGGGCCCTGCCCTGGTTCCGTGCTGTGCTTTGGGCGCACCCGTTAACGGAAACGACTGACCGCGTGCCAGTGCGGGCTAGCTACCTGTGCGTTTATCGCGCGTGCCGTAGTCACCGTTACGTCTGTCAGTGACCTTGGGGTGGTTGACTGAGGGTAGGATCACCACGGGGGACTCTCCCGGCCAGGAGAGCACCACGTGCTACTTCTACTTTTGGAAAAGACTGCAATCAAGATCGTTCCCACGAGGACATTCGAGATCAAGTAAAGGATCTGAGAAACAAATGAAATAGTGAGAAAAATTGAAAGATGTGAATAAAGGAAGTAATAGAACATAACAGCTACTGTACACTCTACTGTTGCCTTTAGTTAGTCTGCCACTCTACTTAGCGTTTTGCTGACGTGTTACACTCGTTACCTTTTTCAGGACCAGGTGTTGAGCAGCCAGGGTCGGCGGCTGCAGAGGATGCTGGGCCGAGTAGGGTCCAGTAGAGTTACCACAGCCTTTTGTACCTCTTTTGTTTCTGTTCTAGTGAGTAGTTTTTGTTTCCGCTGTACCTTCTTTACCTGCAGTTCTTGTTATATGATAAATGTTGTTTTACTGTTGTGGTGGTACCTACTGTAGTAGTTCTTTCCTTACTGCTGTACTTTCTTACTGTTAGTTATATTCATGCTGAATGTGATTTATTTTACTGTCTTTTGGTTACTTCCTCGTTGGACGACTAGGTCTTGGGATTAGTCGAGTCGGTCCGGTTCTCGTGTCTCGTAGGGACTCGGGAACCGGGTCGTTACAGTGAGGTTGTGAGAAGACATAACAAATTAACTCTCAATGGCATCTACATCAAGGCGTACCGAAGGATAGTCATCCACTCGTCCTCCCTATTTCAATGGGACGGACTTCGGGTATTGGAAAAGGAGGATGCAAGTCTTTCTCAAAGTAATGGACGAGGAGTCTTGGATTCTCATTCAAGAGAAGTACACGGATCCGAAGCTGCAGGAAGGCATAGCTTTGACGGCGGATCAAAAGAAGATCATGGGTAACACAAAGGCGATGAATACACTTTATTGTGCATTATCAAGGGAGGAGTTCAACCGAATTTCGGCATGCGAGTCTACATATGAAATTTGGAACTCTCTCGAGGTCACCTATGAAGGCACTCACAAGGTAAAAGAAACTCATATTTCTATTCTAACAGAAGAATATGACTGTTTTAGGATGACGAAAGGAGACTCAATCAAAGATATGTACACAAGGCTTGGAGAGATCGTGAACCCCATGAAGAACCTAGGAGTCAAGCTGAAAGAGGAGTAGCCTGTAAGGAAGATCTTGAGATCTCTTACAAGCGATTGGTCTCTAAAGACCATAGCCATTTAAGAGGCAAAGGACCTGTCCACTCTCCCCTTGGATGATCTAATTGGAAGCCTCATGGCATATGAAGTCCAATTGGAGAATATCAAGAAGAACGAGGAGAAGGCGACAAGCAAGTATAAAAGTATTGCTTTTAGAGCAATCAAGGAGGGCTTAGAATCAATAACATCAAAATTCGAAGATGAGGGGATGGA
This sequence comes from Thalassia testudinum, assembly GCA_037157565.1. Lineage (NCBI taxonomy): Eukaryota > Viridiplantae > Streptophyta > Magnoliopsida > Alismatales > Hydrocharitaceae > Thalassia > Thalassia testudinum. Next base: position 68,055,309 of record JAZHRO010000002.1, read on the forward strand.
AATGCTTACTAGGAAATTCCATAAATTCCTCAAGAAACAAGGTAAACGAGTAAATAAAATTTCTTCTAATATTATTTGTTATGAGTGCAAGAAGAAAGGTCACTTGCGAAAGAATTGCCCCTTAAACAAGAAGAAGGAGGACAATAGGAAAGAAACAAAGGAGCTCAAGAAGAAGAAGAAGAAGAAGAAAGCATTTAAAGTGATATGGAATGATAGCGACTCTAACATGAACACCGACTCCAGTGAATTGGATGAAGATGAGGTCGCACACCTTTGTCTTGTTGCAACTTCAGAAGACACAGAAGAAGAGGTAAACCCTGATTTTTCTTTTGAAGAATTATTAGAAGCTTATGAAGAATTATATCATAAAGCTAGGTTATTTAAAAAGGAAAATAAGATTTTAAAGAATAATTATCAAACATTAGAAATAGATAAATCATGTTTAGAAATGGAATTAGAAATGTTAAAAGAGACTAACAATCAGTTGCATGCAAAGATAGTAGAGTTAGAAGATATATATGAGCACTTTGAAGGTACTTTAAATAATCTCAAAACAACAACTAGGTTAAATAATGAATTTTATGAAGCTATAAAATCAAAATTTCAGAATAAAAAGAATACACATATTAAATCACATACACATAGGCATGCATGGATGTACCAAAAGGCCAAAAATCCTAAGAGTTATAGATCTAACACAAAAGAGATCTATAAATTTCAAGATTTGAAAGGTACTAACTTGAAAGGACCTACAAGAAAATGGGTACCTAAAAAAGACATTTTACATTATTTTACAGGAATAGATCAAAGAGATCAGTAGGTGTTCAAGACACACAACGAGACACTTCAACCATTCTATAGGCTGAATGAAGGCCAAGAATGATGGCCTAACGGAGCTTGGTACCCACATTTATCATGTTACTATTGGTAAATTTTATGGTATGATATTCTTTACCCTTTCACTTTTTGATGGTTGACAAAAAGGGGGAGAAAAATAAAGAGCAAATAGTAAAATTTTTATGGGGAGCATATATTGAGGGGGAGGATTAAAATAAAAGTTTTTCCTTCATATAACATTGTTAAAAATTATTTCGTTTTGTCAAGATAAGAAAAATAAACTTTTTCTTATAATTATATATTTGCAAGATAGTTTTGTCAACACCAAAAGGGGGGAGATTATTGGAATCTTATTTTACATCTTGTTTGGTGTAAATAAAATTATCATGAATTAATGTTTACAATTGAGTTCTTTTTAGATTTAGGTGAAGATTAAGGCAAACAGGAAGTGATGGAGTCATGATGATGAGAAAGAAAAGATGATGACAAGGAAGAGGCAAGATGATAAGGATAAGTCGAGGAGAAGACGATCATCTTCGACCTTTATTTTCATAGTTTAGTTTTTTATTTATAGAATGTATGCTTCTTAACAAAGGAATATAACTTAGATCGTAAAAATAATTAGAGATAAATTATGATTAATATTGTGATTATTTTCAAAGAACGTAATTGATTAAATCACTTAAAAAAAGGTACTTGTTAACCCACAAGTACCAGTACTAAAGTTTATGATAGGAACACCATCATGAGACATAATTAGCTCATTTTGATTCAACTAAGTCAGTAAATGCTTTTATATAACTGCCAGAGAGCCATAAATCACTACATATCCATTTTGAGGGAAAAATAAGAAAATAGGGTTAAAATTGCAGTTTTACCATCATATCATGAATGTAGTACAACCATGGGTTTTCTCAGGGGTTAATTGAGGGTCAAATGGTCTTAAAAGGATAACAAGTGGGTTAAAACAGACAGAAGAGGGTTTGCATGTGTTTTGAGAATTAAATGAGTTTTGAAATCCAAAAAACAAACTTGCTTAATTAACTGAGGTTCTGATAGAGATAAAATTCACCTAAATCCTCTAAAATTCATAGAAAAATATTATCTAGGGTTTGGTACCTCCAAATTGAACATCAGAACTCGTTATGACCCAAAATAAAGTCTTAGACAGACATTTACCTTAATTTAGGTTTTTGCATATATTACCTAGTCAAACTTGGTCAAAACCTAAATCTAAGTTCATCATTGGATTCCTTGGGTCCAAATTAGGTTTGTACCAAAATTTGGGCCCAAGCTGAAATTGTCTTGAACTAGTTTGCAACTTGGTCTTGTTTGATTACATTTATGCCCTTAACTTTCAAAATCTTTACAAATAAACCCCTAACTTTGCCATCATTTTCAAAAATAGGTCCCTACCGCCATTAATCCTATTCCTACAATCACCGGCGACCTAAAATTGGCAAGAACTCCTTGATTCCTTAACGAATCCCTTTCAAATTTGAAAGGGAAGTTCGTCAAGGAATTCCCTTCCTTTTGAGCCAAATCCCACGCCCCAAAACCTTCCCAATCTCTCATGCGAACACATGAGAGATTTGGGTATCGAAAATTTTCCTCCTCCGGTGAAGCTTTCCAAGCTTGGGAAGCTTGCTTCCCAAGCCCAAAACCTCCTCTAAAGGTCTATAAAAAGACCCCTAGATCAAACCTTTCCTCTCAAGCTCGAATTCGACTGGAGTAACCCCCCAAATTCTTCTCTCCTCCTCCAGCTGAAGTGCTCATTGAGCTCCGGTGACCCTCCTTGCCTCTCCTCATCGTCTGACCATAATACCAGCGATAGATCCTCCTTCCTTGCCTTCTTTCGCGTCGAGTAGCACCAGCCAACATCCTTATCCCCTTCATCCTCGTTGTCCAACCCTTATCAGAGCTAGCTTCATCTTCAACATCGGTCATACCACAACTGGCACCATCTCCGTTCCCCATCGTCCACTACCTCTCTCAGATGACTCCTCAGCTTCCCCTCATCACAATAACAACTTCAACACTCCGATTCGACCCCGCCAACGCCTCCGCGACTCCATCTTCCATCTCGCCGGTAGACCTCCGGCGAGTGCTAGCGGCCACCACAGCCCACCTACGCCGTCACTCTCGCAATCCACACCTTCACCGTTCACCGTAGATCAAAAGCCCTAATTTAGTTAGGGCTATTGATCAATCTAGCACGCCACGCCACACACCCACCTTCACACGCACAGTCCGACTCTGCCCCACACACACATACCACGCCACGCCACACAACCACCACCGTTGCACTTGCCGTGGTCCGGCGATACTTCCTGAGCTTTTTGACGCGGCTGAAAGGCCTTATTGTTGATTTCAGGTACTCGTCCCCTCCGCCATTGATGCAGCAAGCCTCGAGCTTGCTTAAAGCTCTATCCAGACATGTAGCTCCAGGTCCTCGACTCCAGACAAAGAGGAGTTGGTCTAGGAACATACTCGCGCGGTCAACTGGAGCCATTGACTGCTCCTTACATGTAAATTAGGCGAATGCAGCAGTAGCAGTGTACGCGAGCAAAGGGGGGATAGATAGTCCCACATCGGAAGATTACGAGCGGAAGCTGTGACATAAATTGAATGTGTCTGGGGCTTATCGCCTCAGACACATGGGGTGTCCCTCACACCCATCACGTGCCTCGTCTGCGACCTCTCCTCCGTGGACCTGGTACACCCGACCTACCTAATCCTTCACTCCTCGCTCACCACCCATGTCAGTGAGTCTGGACCCGGGTGCACGTTTGATCCGAATACCCAAATATCCCGTACTGTAGAAGGCTCTGGGAGAGCATGACCCAGAGAGAGAAAGAGAGAGAGAGCGTGAGGGTTAGGGGGGTTTTGCTCTCTAGAGAATTGGTTGACACTTAGCCAACTTTGAGAAACCTTCCCCCTCTGTGTGAAGAAGAAGAGGAGAAGGAAGGTGAGCTGCACAGAGAAGAAAAGGTAGAAGAAGAAGACTTGAGCCAGAAGAAGGAGAGGAGAAGGAAGGGAAGCCACATAGGAAGAGAAAAAGGAGAAGAGTAGAATAACATAAGAACAAGAACAAGAGGAAGAAGAGAAGACAAGGCAGGAGAGGCCAAGCACAGAAAGAAAGAAAGAAGAAGAAGAGAGACCCTTGAGTCTCTAAGCAGCACTGTAGCACAAGGTTGTTTAAGCCGTCTGATACATTTGATTACATATATTTGAGGCTTTGATTTAATTGCTATTTATGAGGAGTAATTGGTGATTTAAATCACCATTCTTTTTGCACATTGATACCTGACGTTATTTTTATGGCAATCTTTTATATTTCTGATTCAAATTATGATCTTGAGTTTTGAATTTTATATTGCTTCCTGTGTTCGACCTCGGACTTAAAATTCAAGTAATAAATATTATTTGTTTTCAAAGAGATTTCGGTTATACTACAACGTAGTTTTTAAAACCTCGATTTAACTTGCGAACAGTTTAGTACTGGTACATGTGAGTTATAGGTTTGGGTTTTTTCATAAAAATAAACCTGTACCCTGCGAGTACTGGTACTGGAGGTAATGAGTACCGGTAGTAATGATCAGTACCTGTACAAGTGGGTTACAGATTTGTCTTAAGTATTTAAAATTCAAATATGGAAGCAACGAGTACCGGTACCCATACTTTAGTACTAGTACCAGATAGCCGTTGGCTAAAAACTGAATGATTAGAAAATTAATTTTGGCTATATGAATGTTGGGATTTAAACCCCAACGTCTAGTAGATGACCCACTAAGGTCTTAACTCTATAAATAAATCCTTGGACCCTTAGTTTGCACATAAAAAAAGAGAAGAAAAATTTGTAGAGCTATATTTCAAATTTCCACCATATTTTCAAGAGAGAAAGAAGAAGCTTGCCATTCACTCTATACATTCTTGCAAGCTCAACGACGTGTTTTTTTCACGTATCTACGAAGCGATTCACGTCTATCCTAGGTTCTCAAATTGGTATTTATTTTAATTATTGTTGGGAGGCATAAGAATTCTTGTTGTAAGAGTTCTCTTTCTTACACTGGTGCTTATTTGTATTTTGAGCTTGTTGCTAATTAGGTTATAATAAACTAGTTTTTGTACTTAGGTTGAGGTAACCTATTAATTACCTCGGTTTAGTAAATTGATTCTCTCGGGGTTGAGAGAATCGGGTTAAAAACCCTAAGCTGGGAGGCTTCGGTAGTGGAGTACCCAATGGAGAGGAACCATTATACATTTTGTGTCCTTTGCGGTTTGAATTGATTGTGCAAATCTTTTTTGTATTACTAATATTGTGTTTGAGTTTTTGTGCATGTAGATATTCTCTATTTAGATCCTACACACATATATAACATAATTAGAGTATAAAAATTCTTAAGCCTTATGTGTATTTATATTTGTTTTAAGGCTTTAGTGATATATTTATCCATCACTATACATATATTATCTGCCACTATAGGTTTCAGTATATGTTAGTACAACCTAGTTAAGTACATAATTATAGTTATTTTTATACCTATACTTAGTTATTATTTAGGGTAGTTGTATATAACTAATATAGAGTAGTTTTACTTAATTTTCCATACCTATTTAATTATACATATATTTAAGGCATTATATTTAATCTTAATTGATTCTTTTATACATAATTAACTCATTCATTCATTTTTAATTGATTAATTAATTTTGAATATATAATTCATATTTTTAAATTAAAAAAATATTTTAAAAATATATAGAATGATGTAAATAAATAATTACCTCCTAATAAATAATTTAAATTATATAAATAAATAAAAAAATACAACATCTACTTGACGAAAGTAATTCATATATAATTTTAGATACTGTATTCAATGATAAGATCTATATATATATATATATATATTGGCAGGATGTGGGCATTAAGGTTTGATGGAGGGGACACGGATAGATTGCAGAAGAAGTTGGAGCAGTGATGAGCTACGAGCAAGAGGGAGGCAAGATCCGCCGAAGACGGAAAGGAACCATGATGGGCAGGAGGGGGTCCTACATCAACCATACGGTTGCCGGACTAAGCATGCCAAATATTCCTGGTATAGTTTTCATACGAATTAATTGTTAGTTCGTGCCTCGGTTCTTGAGTATAAAAGTTCAAATTACGTTAAAATTTTATTGTAATTTTGATTAGAAAAATTTTTTAAATAAAAGTAATGTAAAAATTTATTTTGTAAATTGGATTGATGTATCATAATTTTTGATAAAAATATTGATTGAATATCAAAATGTATCGTATATTATAAAATATATTATTTAATATATTTTTATTTTGATCAGTATCTTAGGTTGTTCTAACTTCAATTAATTAGATATAAATCTAATTATATATTATTTTATATTTTAATAAAAATATTTCCAATATTTATTTCTAATAAAAAAATATAAGAAAAAAAATTAATGATGAAAATAAAATTTTAAACGGAGATACGTGCATTTGGAAAATGAAATAAGTAAAATATAAAAAAATAAATAAGAGAAAAAGTAAAAAAATTGACAGATGATTCGACTAAAATATTACACTAAATCACTTATATCAAAGATAGACTTGACTCAACGTAACAACGCTGGCTGTAGTTTTGATAAAGCTTTAATTTTGATCAATTTAATTAAGTGATTGAGCCATCTATGACCGAGAACCTATAATCCCACCGACATCCACTTCTTGTTGGGTAGTAATTAATGTCATTGACAATTATGTTAAAATTAATCGCTTAATTTTTAATTATGTTGTCATCCGGATTGCAAGTCAACGCATGCAGTTAGGAAATAGGTGAAGATTAATCTATTTGGTTGATTCTGTGGCATGGGTAAAATCGTATTGTCCGTCCTATTTTCTTTTAGCCAGCAATACTCGGTGGGAATAAATCAGCATAAATGTAAGTTAACGTAATAGTTGACACGTTTCCCCCCCCCACACTAAATTTCTACCGTTATATTTAGTTATAAAAAAAGGTAAAATGTGCAAAGGTACATAATGCATGTGATGTATTTTTCAACGTCAGAATGTGATACTGTCATATAATTGATATTTAATATAAAAAAACTTAATAATTAAGGTAAATTTTGTTATAGGGTAGGTTTCATTATATTAAAAAAATACTACTTTGTGAGATAGGAGGCATAGGGATGTTTTTTGATTTTAAATTAAGATAAACTGGTGTAAGATGATTTTAAAAGTGACTTGGTGAATTTATATTGATGTAAAATTAAATAATTTTGAAGGTGATTTTATGTAATGTAAAATTATTTACATTGATGAAAGATAATTTTAAAAATAATTTTTATACTTGATGTAAAATTAATTTAAAGTGATAATAACTTTTTAAAGTGACATAGATCCTGTCAATGCTTACGTAACTATTTTTGATAAAAAAAAATATGTGATATGATTCTCACATATGAATTTACTTTTTTTAATTGCTTCATTTACTTGCGTGACAAATAACGTCATCTGGTGTGTTTTTATATTACATCTCGAAAGAAATTGCACACGTTAGATCTAATAATGAATCAAATGGCACCGGATATATTTAATTATTAATCAAATATCACTTATGTTATGTGAATATTATTGATGATGTGTGTTTTTTTATTTTAAGATTGTGTGGACTTTTGTGTGTACGTTTGTGTAAACAATCTATGTAGAGAAATCTAACGCTGATGGATGGGTCCTCGGTACATAGATGAACGTTGAAAGCAAAATGAGAAAAGAAAAAGGAAAAAGAGAGTAAACGCTATTCAAATTATTTATCCATCGAGAAGCTGCCCATGATTGAAGCCGGGAATGAACTCAAGAGGGGTTGTAAGACCAAAAATTCTACGCAAAGATAAAATATAAGAAGGATGCTTACTATTTAGACTCATCATTAAAAAAAATAAAAAGAAATAAAATAGGATCTCCACGTCGACGTTCCGGAAAGTAACTGCATAAATTAACCATTTATAAAGGGATCCCAGGAATGCATGATTTAGAAGAGACTTGACTTGATTGAGAGGTGATTCCTTTGTAGCTTACATGTTGGCCAACGGCGGGGGGGAGCCAAACTTTTTTTTAAGTTAAGGCACAATGAATAATAAATGAAAAAAAAAAAAGTTCATCGTGTCAATGATGTTCAAGGAAAGTATAAATATTTGCACTTCTAGAAAAGAAATATAAAATAAGTATCAATTTTTTAAAATTCAAAGTAGTTATCTTTCAAAATAATAAATTTTGCTATATATTTTCTATAAAAATAACGGTTAATAAATAATTGATTGTTATGAGACCAGTTATGACCTTCTAACATAAAGCAGATTATTTATTGTGACCACAGTTGATCTTTTAAATCAAAATTTTTCTTAAAATCTTAGTTGGTTAGACATTTTGTTTTGTATTTTAAGTCAACTAATGAATGTGTTAGATGTCTAATTAGTTAGCTATTGGACTTTTGATCAAGGCATTAGAAATCTACTTAGTGAAGGATATTTCTATTTACGTTCTAGCCCTAAATTTAAGATTTCCCTAAGTGTCCAATGACTATGATAGTATTATTTATAACTTGATTAATTTTATGGCTTTTTTAATCAAGTCTAAAATAAGAAAATAAATATACATCCTTTAAGAAATAAATATAAATGATTTTATTCTTTTGACCTTACTCTCTTTGATGCTTTGATCTTCAATTCAAGTCCCTTTGAGACCTAGTCTTCCATCCATGTTGATCCTAGCAAGTTTTGCTTGTGAGCTTGGCTATTTAGGTTTCTACTTTGATATGTGATAAAGGATAAAAATTACAAAATTAAATACAATTTTTTTATAAATACAGATGATATTTGATAATTTTGATGATTGAAAGGTACTTGGGTAAAGGAAGCAAATATAAAGAATTCAAGCAGACTAGTCAAAAAAGACAAGTCGATAATTGACAATCCGAGAAGGAGAGATGACAAGGTAGAAAATTCGGATAAGAAAATTCAACAACTGACTTACTTAGATCTTACAAAGATCTTTGAGATTAGCAACTAGATAAAGAACTTGCTTGAGGAGAAAAAGGCTCGCTTTGCTTGAAAGTTGAGAAGCTTTACCATAATAAAGGGGCTAATGTCCAAATACTCAGAAGAGAAAAAAGGATTGACTCTTGATAAAACCTTATGAAAAAGAAGGAAAAAACTTATTAAATAGGCAACTTAGTCTAAGCGAATTTGAGTATTAAATAAGGGATGAGGACCCATAAGATAAAGACATAAAGGCTAAATAAAAAGACCTTTGAGGTTAAATAAATTATGAGAAATATCACAAGACAATTTAGATAAGCTTGGATAGGAATTATACCGCTCCCCATTTCCGCCCCCCCTCTCCTTTCTTTCCTCTCTCCTCTCTCCTTTCTTCTTCTCCTCGCCCTTGCGGCACTCTCTCCCCCTCTGTCTGCTAGGGTTTCCTTCTCCCGTCTTGTCCTGGTGAGCCCTCTCCTCTTCCCCTCCCTTGGAGGGGGGCTAGGAGGCTTCTCATCTATGGCGGAGACTCCGTGTTGAGATCTTTCCGAGGGGTTTTTCTGTCTTGTTGTTCTTGTTCTCGTTGTTTTCTTTTCGCTTTTGTGGGCTTTGTGGTGTTTTTGGGTTTCTTTTTTGGTTCTTTTAGCCTTCTGGTGTTCCTTCGCACTCTTTCTTGGTTGCCGTTGCTTGGTTCGCTGCTTTTGTGGTTGGTTGCTTCGATTGAGATGTCTTTGAGGGGATCTGCTCTCTGCGGGCCTTCTTTTGTTCAACCTGAGCTTTTCTAGGGTTTGTGCTCCTCTGGTAGGAGTGTGTGAAGGCTCGTCGATAGTGTAGATTCTCTTACTGTCGTCCTTTCATGGCTTCCCCCTCTTTTTTTGCTTTTTGTGGCTCTGGGTTTTTTCTTGCTTCCTTGGGTTTTGAGGATTGGACCCTTCCTTCTGGGGGTATGGCCTAGCCTTCTGGGTCCTCATCTTCCTCCCCCCCTCTTAAAGGGTCTGATCCTCCTTCCCCAATGAAGCCCTCTTTCACTTCTGTGGTAGCGGGCCCTGGACCTCCTTCGTCTCCCCCTTTTCAAGAACTTGCTCTTCAAGTTTGCAAACCCGAGGTTGTTGATGGCCTCTTGGTGACGCGATTCTCTCCTGATGAGGTCTCCGAGTTGGCTCGCAGCTTTTCTTTTACTGTTGTTATCCCTGCGTGGGGCCCTGAAATGACCCGTTGCCTTTTTAGTCGGATAAGATGTTTGGAGTTTCAGTCAGACGTCTGGACACATTCCCGGATGTCTGAAAGTGAGATTTTCGTACTGCGCTTTGCGCTCTGCACGCGGGCAGCGTGCAGAGGCCTTTCTCTCTCCCCGTACCCTCACCCCTTAAACCCTAACTCCCCTCCTATATTGTAACGACCCGATTCCCGAGTCCCTACGAGACACGAGAACCGGACGGACTCGACTAATCCCAAGACCTAGTCATCCAACGAGGAAGTAACCAAAAGACAGTAAAATAAACCACATTCAGCATGAATATAACTAACAGTAAGAAAGTACAGTAGTAAGGAAAGAAACTACTACAGTAGGTACCACCACAACAGTAGAACAACATTTATCATATAACCAGAACTGCAGGTAAAGAAAGTACAGCGGAAACAAAAACTACTCACTATAACAGAAACAAAAGAAGTACAAAAGACTGTGGTAAACTCTACTGGACCCTACTCGGCCCAGCGTCCTCTGCAGCCGCTGACCCTGGCTGCTCAACACCTGGTCCTGAAAAAGGTAACGAGTGTAACACGTCAGCAAAACGCTGAGTAGAGTGGCAAACTAACTAAAGACAACAGTAGATTGTACAGTAGCTGTTATGTTCTATTACTTCCTTTATTCACATCTTTCAATTTTCTCACTATTTCATTTATTTCTCAGATCCTTTACTTGATCTCGAATGTTCTCGTGGGAACGATCTTGATTGCAGTCTTTTCCAAAAGTAGAAGTAGCACGTGGTGCTCTCCTGGCCGGGAGAGTCTCCCGTGGTGATCCTACGCTCAGTCAACCACCCCAAGGTCACTGACAGACGTAACGGTGACTACGGCACGCGCGATAAACTCACAGGTAGTTAGCCCGCACTGGCACGCGGTCAGTCGTTTCCGTTAACGGGTGCGCCCAAAGCACAGCACGGAATCAGGGCAGAGCCCTCTCAGTAACAGGGGTCCAACCCCTTCACAGTAACCAAACCGGGGCCTTGCCCCGCCACAGTCCGCGCACCCTCGCCTGACTACCCTGGTTTGCCCTAGTGGGCCTAACAAGTCGGTGAAGGAGGCTAGCAGAATCCCGGGGCCCGTGGGGTAGCTAGTACTCTCCTAACACTAGTAGCTCTCCTCGGTACTACGTACACGAGGGCCAACAAGTCGGTACAGAGCGGCCAATCCTAACCCCGGGTCCCTGGGGTGGCTGGCCCCACTCTTCACTAAACAGGTACAGGTACTTCCCTTGGTACTGCGTACCCAAGAGACAGTACAAACTACATCTCAGTTCCATTCCTTTTTCTTTCCAGGAGTTCCACTCCTAATTCCCCGTAGGGTTCCAGCTCTTTATCTCAGAACATCATATGTTTCACTTTCCAGTTTCACGTTCTCACAACCCATGATCTCAATCATGTTTCTTTATTCATAACAGGCAGCTGTTAATTCAATTTACAGGCAGCTTTATATTCCTTTCCATTTTTCCAAGACTGCAGTATTATACATTCCACTAGTTTTTCCATCCTAGGATTCATGCCACATCCTAGGATCTAGCATACAACTAGTTTTCCAGCCCTAGGATTCATGCATCACCTAGGAGCTATCATTCCATACATTTCTCATTCCTAGGATTCATGCAATGTCCTAGATTCTAGTTATGGTTCCATACTTTAACAGATTTTAATAATAAACTTAAGCCACTCTACCAGGTACAACGGGAGTAATGGGGGCGTGATCGGGAATCCCGCGTGCCTCCGCGACTCCCAAGACTGCAACTGAACGAGGTCCTATCACAAGGATCAAACACAAGGAGTGTCTCAAAAAAGTGTATAGCTACTATAGACGGGTAGAGGAATTAATTCTGAAAAGAACGCAACTCGAATTGCGGAAAACGGAGCCCGAACGGACCCTAAACGGGTCGAAAAAGACGATATTGTGCAAGATTAGACGTCTGGAACTTCTTCCGGACGTCTTAAACAATGGATCAGAGAATTACCTGTTCAGCGTGGTTTCCCAGACGTCCAGAAGTCTGCGGGGACGTCTGACCTAGATCCCAGACGTCCGATGGTCACCCCGGACGTCTGTAGGTCACTCCCGCCGTCTGGTACAACTTCCAGACGTCTGATTCGTAAAGGATGGCGAATCAGCGAACCTGCGCACAGCCAACTGCCTCCCTCAGTACGGTCAGTCGACAGGAAGGAAGAAGAAGGCGGAATACTCACCTTTCAGACGTCTGTATGAGCTTCGAGACGTCTCCCTCGCCGTCTGGCTATCAACCCAGACGTCTGATTCTGGAAATTTTTCCAGAATCAGGGCACGACCCGGCCTCTGCTCGCGACGCCGCCCGCGTCGTACCTCGCGCGTCTGCTGCTCAGACCGCAGCAGGTCCCTCTCCGCGTCGCTCCGCGCCCCCTGCGCCCTCCGCCAGCCGGCCAAGCCGCTCCGGCGAGCTCGCCCTCACGGCAGAGCTCCGCTCTCGCACGCCGCACCTCCTCCGCGCTCATTGCGGCCGCCGCTGCCGCCCTCGCGCTCGCGCTCGCGCTCACGCTCACTGGTTGAAGGAGAAGAAGGAGGAGACGGTGGAGACGGGAGGGGAGGCGTGGCCTTTTAAGGCCGCGCGAGGAGGAGAGAGAGGGATTCGCGGCAGGGGAATCTGCAGCCGCAGGAGGGAGGAAGGGCGAATATGCGGTCTGCGTGCTCAGGCGCACAGACGACTCGCGTGTGTCGAAAATAACGGATTTCCAGACGTCTTAAAAGTCATCTGGGCCACACGCTCGTTACAATATAACAAACTCAAAGGAAGTTTCGTCCCCGAAACTTGCGCCAACTATGGTGCGGGAAAAGACATCCAAATAACCATAACAAACACAAAGAGGACCGAAGCCGGTCCGAAAAGACGTACCCGCGAAAAGCTCTGGGTACCGCTCCCGCATTGCCGCCTCAGGCTCCCAGGTAGCCTCCTCGTACCGCTGGCTCCTCCACAAAACCTTTACCAGGGGTACTTGCTTTCGTCTCAAACTGCGGATGGCTCAGTCTAGGATCTGCACTGGCCGCTCGGGGTAGGTCAGGTCGTCGCTCACCTCGACGCTCTCGTGACTCAGTACGTGACTGGAATCGGCTACGTACTTCCTGAGGTTGGACACGTGGAACACGTCGTGCACACCAGAAAGCTGCGGGGGAAGGGCAAGTCTGTAAGCAACGGGTCCAACCCGCTCCAGGACCTCAAAGGGCCCCACGAACCTTGGCGCGAGCTTCCTTCTTACCCCAAACCGCTGTAGGCCCTTCATGGGTGAAACACGAAGGAAGACGTGGTCCCCAACCTCAAACTGCACCTCTCTGCGTCTGCGATCCGCGTAGCTCTTCTGTCTGCTCCTGACAGTGCGGAGTCGTCTGTGGATCTGCTCAACTACCTCCTGACTCTGCCGGATCAACCTGGGGCCAACCTCCCACTTGGTCCCCACCTCAACCCAACTCAAGGGTGCCGTACACTTCCGTCCGTATAGAGCCTCGTAGGGAGCCATGCCGATGCTCGAGTGATAACTGTTGTTGTATGCAAACTCCGCCAGGGGCAGGTGCTCCTCCCAAGAGCCCCTCCAGTCCAGTACACAGGCACGCAAAAGGTCCTCAAGCGTCTGTATCATGCGTTCAGACTGTCCGTCCGTCTGAGGGTGGTAAGCCGTGCTAAACCTCAACCGCGTCCCTAAGGCCTGCTGAAACTCAGCCCAAAACTGGGACGTAAAGCGGGTATCCTGGTCGGATACGATCTCCCGCGGAACTCCGTGTAGTCGCACCACATCACGGATATACCTCTCTGCCAACTGTGCTGGTCCCAAAGTGACTCGGATCGGCAAGAAACGCGCCGTCTTCATCAGTCTATCCACTATTACCCAGACTGCGTCGTGTCCCCGCTGGGTAACAGGTAAGCCCACCACCAAGTCCATGGTGATGCTCTCCCACTTCCACTCTGGCACTGGAAGCGGCTGAAGCGGCCCTGCAGGCCTCTGATGCTCGGCTTTCACCTGCTGGCACACTAAGCACTACTGCACGAACTCACCCACATCCCGCTTCATCCCTCTCCACCAAAACTCGCGTCTCAAGTCATGGTACATTTTCGTGTTTCCGGGATGTATGGTGAATCTGGAACCGTGTGCCTCAGTCAGGAGCTCTCTCAACAGCTCCTCGTCTCTGGGAACGCACAACCGTCCCCTCAAGCGTAACACCTGGTCTGTGAAAGAGAAGTCCCCTGGGTCCCCTGATAGTACTCTGTCGCGCAAAGACTGCAAGTACGGATCGACCATCTGTCCCGTGATGATGCGGTCTATCAGCTCTGGCCTGGTCTGCCGTGTCACCGTCACTGCCCCACAGTATCCTCGTAACTCTAGAGGTCGCCAACCGCCCACCTCCTCCGAAAGGCTCCAACTCTGTAACTGTAGACTGGCCAAGCGTGCGGGTGCCTTACGGCTCAAGGAGTCAGCCACCACATTGGCCTTTCCCGGGTGGTAGGAGATGCTGCAATCGTAGTCCTTCAGGAGCTCCAACCAACGTCTCTGTCTCATGTTGAGCTCCTTCTGGCCAAAAAGATATCTGAGGCTCTTGTGATCTGTAAAAATCTCGAAGGTCTCACCGTACAAGTAGTGCCTCCAGGTCTTCAGCGCGAAGACAACAGCTGCCAACTCTAGGTCGTGGGTAGGGTAGGTATGCTCATGGGGCTTCAGTTGCCGCGAAGCGTAAGCGACAACATGACCCCTCTGCATGAGCACACCTCCTAACCCCTGCAAGGAAGCGTCCGTGTACACAACGAACCCGCCACTACTGTCAGGGATGGTGAGCACAGGAGCCGAGGTCAACCTCTCCTTCAGCTCCAGAAAACATGCCTCACAGGCGTCTGTCCAAGCGAAAGGCACGTCCTTCCGGGTCAACTGTGTCATAGGACGTGCAATCTGCGAAAACCCTCTGATGAACCGTCTGTAGTAACTTGCCAGTCCCAGGAAACTGCGAATCTCAGTGACTGAACGCGGTCTCTCCCACCTGAGCACTGCCTTGACCTTGGCGGGGTCCACCGCCAGGCTGTCACCAGAGATCACATGACCCAAGAAGGTCACCTCCCTCAACCAGAATTCGCACTTGCTGTATTTGGAGTACAGCCTGTGTCGTCTCAGAGTGTCCAGAACCATCCGCAAGTGCTGTCCGTGCTGCGTCCGATCTCTAGAATAGATGAGTACATCATCTATGAAAACCACCACAAACTGGTCCAAGTACGGTCTAAACACCCGGTTCATCAGGTCCATGAAAGCAGCGGGGCATTGGTCAGCCCAAATGGCATGACCAAAAACTAGTAGTGTCCGTACCGGGTGCGGAAAGCTGTCTTGGAGACGTCGGTCTCCCTGATCCTCAACTGGTGGTATCCAGACCTCAAGTCTATCTTGGAAAACACCGTGGCACCCCGCAACTGGTCAAACAAATCGTCGATCCTCAGCAGCGGATATCTGTTCTTGATGGTGACCCTATTCAGCTGTCGGTAGTCCACACAAAGGCGTAGGGTCCCATCCTTCTTCTTCACAAACAGTACCGGGGCTCCCCAGGGAGACGCACTGGGCCTCACGAAACCTTTCTCCAAAAGGTCCTGCAACTGGGACTTGAGCTCTCGCAGCTCAAGCGGTGCCATCCTGTATGGCGCGGTGGAGATGGGGCTGGTCCCTGGTACTAGTGAGATCTCAAACTCGATCTCACGCTCGGGCGGTAGTCATGGTAACTCGTCTGGAAACACGTCGGGGTACTCTCTGACCACCGGGATGCTCTGGAAGTCTGCCACAGGGCTGGGCTCTGCCACCACACAGGCTAGGAAGCCCTCACACCCCTGGCTCAAAAGTCTCACCGCCCGAAGTGCCGAAATGCACCTGAAACCTCCGTCCACTGGCTGTCCGTGAAACTCGAAAGAAGGCAACTCCGGAATGGAGAAGACAATCTTCCTCTCAAAATAGTCTACCAAGGCGTGGTAAGCGGACAACCAATCCATCCCCAGAATCACACCAAAGTCCTCCATCTGGATCATAATCAGGTCAGCTGGCAGGCTATGTCCTCCAACGCTGACCTCGCAATCCGTGTACACCTCAGCTACAAACAGCTGACCACTCGGACCTCTGATTACGAACGGATTTTCTAACAGTGTATAATCCTGGTCCAAACTAACTGCGAAACTGGCTGCGACAAACGAGTGCGTAGCGCCGGAATCGAAAAGCGTGTAAATGAGTCTGCCAGAAACTGCAACCATACCTGCTACCACGGATCCCGATGCTCTGGCATCCCTGTGTGTTAGGGCGTTGATACGCCCCTCAGCTCTAGGTGCGGACGAAGCAGCCACACTCTGCGTCGGACGGGTAGGTGCTGGCCGGTACCCTCCTCGCGACTGCTGTCCTCCTCCTCGTGCCTGGGAACCGCGGCCTCCTGCGCGCCCTCCAGTGCTCTGCACGGGAAGTATCTGCTGACCTCCTGCCCTAGATGGGCAGTCCCTCCTGACGTGGCCCGGCTGGCCACACTGGTAGCAGAGGGGAACCCGACTCCCGCCCTCAGTGAGTCCCTGCTGTCGACTAGGCGGGGGTCCGGTGCTGGCGACTGGCCCCTGTCGAGGGCCCCCAAAGGCCACTGATGGCCCTGCACAACGTGACGGCTCTCCTGCGGACGCCATGTGTCTCCGTTCTCGCCGGCCCTGTGAGAAGTCTGGCTGAAAGGGCCTCTTCCACCTGCCATCGGTCTCTCGTGCGGACGGGTTGGTCTCCTCGTAAGTCATAGCTGCCTCTACCACCCTCGAAAACGTAGGCAGCTTCAGGGGTTTGACATACCCCCGGATCGCAGGCCGGAGCCCCTTGGTGAACCTCCAAAGGCGCTCCTCCTCATTGGCTACCGCTGTCGCTGCAAAGCGGGACAGCTCCAAGAAACGCGTGCGGTACGCGCTCACAGTCATCGTCCCTTGGCGGAGAGTGTGGAACTCCCGCCTCCTCTGGTCCTGCCACGTCTGGGGAAAGTACTGCTCGCAGAAGAGGGTGACGAACTGGTCCCACGTCGGCTCGTCCCTCTCCTGTCCCCGGACCGCCCTCCACCCTGGACTGTGGAGCTCCTCTCGTACAATATCTCGAATCAGTCTGGCGAGGTCCTGGGCCTGGATGCCAGGAGTGGTGGCTGGTCCACCGAGACGTCAACGACAGCACGTCCACCTCGCCGACCTCGTCCTCGACCGCGCCCGCGGCCAGTCTCGCCAGTCCCGCGACGAGGCATCTCCTGCAAGGAGACGCGAAACAACACGGAAACGTCAAAACAGACGGTACCTAACGAATCTTCTAAGAGCTCAAGTCAGGAGATATGTTGTGGTGGCTACTCTAGTTATAAACATGTGAATTGGTTATTTTCTAGTCAGTTGATTCACTTCTCGGGACGACCTTGCTCTGATACCATCTTGTAACGACCCGATTCCCGAGTCCCTACGAGACACGAGAACCGGGCGGACTCAACTAATCCCAAGACCTAGTCATCCAACGAGGAAGTAACCAAAATACAGTAAAATAAACCACATTCAGCATGAATATAACTAACAGTAAGAAAGTACAGCAGTAAGGGAAGAAACTACTACAGTAGGTACCACCACAACAGTAGAACAACATTTATCATATAACAAGAACTGCAGGTAAAGAAAGTACAGCGGAAACAAAAACTACTCACTATAACAGAAACAAAAGAAGTACAAAAGACTGTGGTAAACTCTACTGGACCCTACTCGGCCCAGCATCCTCTGCAGCCGCTGACCCTGGCTGCTCAACACCTGGTCCTGAAAAATGTAACGAGTGTAACACATCAGCAAAACGCTGAGTAGAGTGGCAAACTAACTAAAGACAACAGTAGAGTGTACAGTAGCTGTTATGTTCTATTACTTCCTTTATTCACATCTTTCAATTTTCTCACTATTTCATTTATTTCTCAGATCCTTTACTTGATCTCGAATGTCCTCGTGGGAACGATCTTGATTGCAGTCATTTCCAAAAGTAGAAGTAGCACGTGGTGCTCTCCTGGCCGGGAGAGTCCCCCGTGGTGATCCTACCCTCAGTCAACCACCCCAAGGTCACTGACAGACGTAACGGTGACTACGGCACGCGCGATAAACGCACAGGTAGCTAGCCCGCACTGGCACGCGGTCAGTCGTTTCTGTTAACGGGTGCGCCCAAAGCACAGCATGGAACCAGGCCAGAGCCCTCTCAGTAACAGGGGTCCAACCCCTCCACAGTAACCAAACCGGGGCCTTGCCCCTCCACAGTACGCGTACCCTCGCCTGACTACCCTGGTTACCCTAGTGGGCCTAACAAGTCGGCGAAGGAGGCTAGCAGAACCCCGGGGCTCGTGGGGTAGCTAGTACTCTCCTAACACTAGTAGCTCTCCTCGGTACTACGTACACGAGGGCCAACAAGTCGGTACAGAGCGGCCAATCCTAACCCCGGGTCCCTGGGGTGGCTGGCCCCACTCTGCACTAAACAGGTACAGGTACTTCGCTTGGTACTACGTACCCAAGAGACAGTACAAACTACATCTCAGTTCCATTCCTTTTTCTTTCCAGGAGTTCCACTCCTAATTCCCCGTAGGGTTCCAGCTCTTTATCTCAGAACATCATATGTTTCACTTTCCAGTTTCACGTTCTCACAACCCATGATCTCAATCATGTTTCTTTATTCATAACAGGCAGCTGTTAATTCAATTTACAGGCAGCTTTATATTCCTTTCCATTTTCCAAGACTGCAGTATTATACATTCCACTAGTTTTTCCATCCTAGGATTCATGCCACATCCTAGGATCTAGCATACAACTAGTTTTCCAGCCCTAGGATTCATGCATCACCTAGGAGCTATCATTCCATACATTTCTCATTCCTAGGATTCATGCAATGTCCTAGATTCTAGTTATGGTTCCATACTTTAACAGATTTTAATAATAAACTTAAGCCACTCTACCAGGTACAACGGGAGTAATGGGGGCGTGATCGGGAATCCCGCGTGCCTCCGCGACTCCCAAGACTACAACTGAACGAGGTCCTATCACAAGGATCAAACACAAGGAGTGTCTCAAAAAAGTGTATAGCTACTGTAGACGGGTAGAGGAATTAATTCTGAAAAGAACGCAACTCGAATCACGGAAAACGGAGCCCGAACGGACCCTAAACGGGTCGAAAAAGACGATACTGTGCAAGATTAGACGTCTGGAAGTTCTTCCGGACGTCTTAAACAGTGGATCAGAGAATTACCTGTTCAGCGTGGTTTCCCAGACGTCCAGAAGTCTGCGGGGACGTCTGTCCTAGATCCCAGACGTCCGATGGTCACCCCGGACGTCTGTAGGTCACTCCCGCCGTCTAGTACAACTTCCAGATGTCTGATTCGTAAAGGATGGCGAATCAGCGAACCTGCGCACAGCCAACTGCCTCCCTCAGTACGGTCAGTCGACAGGAAGGAAGAAGAAGGCGGAATACTCACCTTTCAGACGTCTGTATGAGCTTCCAGACGTCTCCCTCGCCGTCTGGCTATCAACACAGACGTCTGATTCTGGAAATTTTTCCAGAATCAGGGCGCGACTCGGCCTCCGCTCGCGACGTCGCCCGCGTCGTACCTCGCGCGTCTGCTGCTCAGACCGCAGCAGGTCCCTCTCCACGTCGCTCCGCGCCCCCTGCGCCCTCCGTCGGCCGGCCAAGCCGCTCCGGCGAGCTCGCCCTCACGGCAGAGCTCCGCTCTCGCACGCCGCACCTCCTCCGCGCTCACTGCGGCCGCCGCTGCCGCCCTCGCGCTCGCGCTCACGCTCACGCTCACTGGCTGAAGGAGAAGGAGGAGACGGTGGAGACGGGAGGGGAGGCGTGGCCTTTTAAGGCCGCGCGAGGAGGAGAGAGAGGGATTCGCGGCAGGGGAATCTGCAGTCGCAGGAGGGAGGAAGGGCGAATATGCGGTCTGCGCGCTCAGGCGCGCAGACGACTCGCGTGTGTCGAAAATAACGGATTTCCAGACGTCTGGAAACTATCCCAGGCTTCTGGTCAGACGTCTGGACAACCTTCCAGACGTCTTAAAAGACGTCTGGGCCACATGCTCGTTACATATATAAACCCCTCACCTCTTCTTCCCACCCCCTCACACCACTCAAGCCACCGCCACCTCCACCTTCTCCTTGCGATGGCCGCGCCCTCCAGCCTCCCATCCCTGCTACTGCAGCTACGGCGAGGAAGAGAGGAGCCGACGAGGGAGAATGGGGAAGAGCGAGAGCGAGAGAGTGTGAGGGAGTGAGAGCGAGGGAGGAGGGAGACGACTGCGGGAGCTTGGTGGAGCTCAAAGAGGAGCTCATGGGAGAGAGGAGGACACTGACGAGGAGCTTCTCAAGCTCCTACAACTGCTGGAGCTGCCGCTACAGGCGGAGGTGCGAGCGGGGCGAGCTGCGAGGGGGTTCTGGTACTGGAAGTTTTCCAGTATCAAACGTCTGGCGTGATGTCCAGACGGCTGGCGAGGCACCAGGACGTCCAGAGCTGAGGCCAGACATCTAAAAGCACAATATCGAGAGGTACATACCTTCCTTCGCTGCTTTCTGCCATGTAGAGGATTTCAAAGCAGGAGGTGTTAGGCTAAAAGTGTGCTTGTGTTGTCATACGTAGGTGAAGGCTTTGGGAAGGCACGCGGTGTGCTTTCCCAAGTACTTTTGGACGTCTGATCACGTCGTTAGACGTCTGGAGGTACTTCCAGATGACTAGAGACCTTGTCCGACGTCTGGAGCTAACCCCAGACGGTAGTAGAGAGAGTCTGGATGTCTTAATCAGCCGCAGGAAGGGTAAGGTAAGTTCTGACGTCTTTTAAGAAGTCTGGGACTAGTCCCAAACGTCTGATTTTGGTCAGAATTGCGTTTTTGGCCTGTTTAAGGTCCAAACAGAATCGGATTTCTGTAAACGAAGTATCGCTATTTTCCACTGGAGTTATTTTACGTGTTCATATTGAGTATCTACTATTTTGAGCTCGTCTAATGTACATTGGTCGTTGGTACAGGTTATCAACCGGTGGCGTGTTCGGGGCTTGCGAAGATGACGAGATCTGCGGCATAGGCCCCATTCCTCCTGTGATACCTGGTAGAGTGGTTTAATGTAATTATTAAGATATGAATAAAGAATGTCTGCTTAGAGTACATTGATTGAAACCCTAAGATGTGGAATAAACCCTAGGGTAGAAATGTATGAGCATGATATGGAACTACTCTGATTTACTTGAGATGCATGTTAAAATACGAGCTGTCTGTATGTAAATGAGAAATTGAACTGTGAAACCATAAGATGCATGTTTATGATCTAGAACTGAATTATGAAAACACGAGCTGCCTGTATATGGATAAGGAATGAGAATGAAACATGAGATCTGAATATGGATAAATGAGGCGAATATGAGTATGAACCCTACAGGGAAATTAGGAGTAGAACTCCTGTGTTTGAAAGGAATTTGGAATGTAGATGGGAAGTGTGCTGGCCCTTGTGTATGCGGTACCAAGGAGAGAAATTGTCCCTTTTTAGTGTAGAGTGGAGCTAGCCTCCCTTGGGTTGAGACCCAGGGTTAAGATTGGCCACTCTACATCGACTCCTGTTGGCCCTCGTGTACATGGTACTAAGGCGTTCTACTAGTGTAGGGAGGGAGCTAGCCACCCCACGAGACCCGAGGTTCAGCTAGCCACCCTACATCGACTTTGTTAGGCCCTTTGGGTAAACCAGGGTAATCAGACGAGAGTACGCGGACTATGGAGGGGCGAGACCCCTGTTTGGTTCTGAGGGGTGAGACCCCTGTTCAGAGAGGGTAAAGCCCTATGCTGTTCCGTGCTGTACTTTGGGCATACCCGCTAGCGGAAACGACTGACCGTGAGTCAGTGCGGGATAGCTATCCGTGCGCTTATCACGCATGTTGTAGTCACCGCTATGTCTCGACAGTGACCTCAGGGTGGTTGACTGGGTGTAGGACTACCATGGGGGACTCTCTTGGCCAGGAGAGCACCACGTGTACCTTCTACTCTACGGAAAAGACTACAATCAAGATTGTTCCCACGAGGAACAAGAAAGATCAAGAAATACCTAGATACTTTGAGAAATAGATGAACTAGAAACACATAAATGAGATAAATGGGAATGAGAAATAAACCTGTTGTTGTTTTAATGTACTTGCACTTAAATAATGTAAACACCACTCTACTCAGCATTTGCTTACTCTGTCTTTTCGTAACCCTGTTCAGGACCAGGAGTTGAGCAACCCGAGTTTTCGGTTGCAGAGGGTGCTGGGCCCAGTTGAACCCAGCCGTAGTCATTTTTCATCTCGGGATATGAGACTTTGGTTTCCCCCATACCAGAGTCTCGGGATCCCCACTCAGGTAAAGGTTCCCTCTCCTATGGTGGATGAGTTTGATGATGCTTCCACTTGTCTAATGGTTTTCCTGAATGCTCTATGGTTGTGAGATCTTCTTCTTTGATCGTTAGTCCAGAGATTTTGAAAGTTTCTAAAAGCAGGCTTACCTCTTTAGATTTTTTTCGAGAGGTAATATGTTTTATGCAGTTCGTAGTTTTTTGGAGCATATCCCCCATAACATTCAATTGTTGAAGGACGTTTCTTCTGATCAAGCGCTTTTAAATGATAATCTTTTATTGGATAATGCTGGATCGCTGGGAAAAAAGAGTTTTCCGCTGGACTTGATGGTGAAATGGTACCCTAATAATGATAATCTTAATCTTAGATCTTCTGATGAATGCATTGATACTTCCTTGTCTGCTAGCTTTAATTGGGGCATTTATTTGCCTCTTTCGACCCCTGTCCCGGATCCTTTACCTCCGAGGATAGAGGAAATACTTGAGGAGGTTCAGGCTCCTGATGTCCCTATTTTGAGCTATGATGGGAATATGGAGAAAACTTGGTTGGATGGTGAGACTCTCGCTTGTCTGGATTTTTCTGATTTGGAGCCCCAGATGGTGCTGGCATACTAGGCACACTATACTTGTAGGTCTAGAGGAGCCAGTGGTGGTTGACCCGCCAAGGGTTCGGGGAGGGTTACTCGAAGTTGATCTAGGATCTGCTCTTCATCCCTCTTATGATTAAGTGCCTCTTCTGGAATTGTTGGGATATCTTGAATACTCCAACCTTAAACCAGCTTAAATATATGATCTTGGATCACTCTCTCAACTTGATTTTCTTTTAGAACCTTTTGCTGCTCAACATGATGCTTTAAAAGTTATGGCTAGCATTGATTTCGATTATTATTTTGTGGATCCTTCCTCCCCCAACATCTGGTGTATTTGGAAGAGCATCTTGTCTATCTCCTTGAGGAGTTTTATGCTGCAGTCTTTAATCGTGGATTGTACTTTTCAATCTAATAAGGTGACCATCTCTGCTATTTATACCTCTTATGAAGAGAATTTAAGAAACAACCTTTGGAACCATTTATCTCTTATTGCTAATTCCATTAATTCTCCTTGGATCTACAGTGGTGATTTTAATTGCATCTGAGAAAAGTGGTGGTTTGCCTTATCGAAATTCTCAATCTATTGATTTTCAATCCTTTATTGATAATTTGACTTTGATTGATTTGTCGTTGGGTGGGAATCAACTCTCCTGGTGCAATGGTTGGAGAGGGAGCTCCCGGATTTACCAGAAACTTGATCGTATTCTTGTCAACTCTGAAGCTATGATTCTTTCTCCTTTTGGGAATTATCTTTCTTGTCGTGACTTCGATCATGCCCCAATGGTTCTATCCTTTCAGGTTGTTTCTACTTCCTATCCCCACCCTTTCCGATTTTTGAACATGTGGCTAAGGGACAAAAACTTCTATGATATGGTTCAGTAAACTTGGTCCCAACCTAGGCCGGAGTTTCATGGTGATCCTATTTCATGTCTTTACATTAAACTTGCTTCCCTAAAGAGGGTTTTGAGGACCTGGAACAAATTGTCTTTTGGTGACATTCAGAAAATTGTGGATCGACTTGAGTCTCACCATGATGAGCTTGATGCCTCCCTTGCATCCAGTTGGGATGATAACACCTCCACTGAGTTCAACGAAATTCATATCTAACTTGATGATGCTATCCTCAAACTCAATGATTTTTATATGCAGAAAGCTAAAGTCAACTGGCTTAAAAATGGTGAAGGCTATAATGGATTTTTCTTTACCTCTATTAAAAGGAAATTTGCTAAACGTGCTAGTTCTTTTGTGGTTGAGAAAATTGGTAAAGGTTCTATATGAGAAGCTATTCAAAAGTCTACTTACTACTTTCAAAATCTTTTGACATCTAACTCCCCAGTTGGCTATGATCCTTTTCTTCAACATATCCCTTCCCTTATCTCGTGCCCGACTGTGAGGATTTCACTAAAACTCCTTCTAAAGTTGAAATTTTGGACGTACTCTCTAAGATGCCTCCTAATAAAACTCCTGGACCTGACAGGTTTAATGCAGAATTTCAAACACTACTGGGAAATTATTAAAACTGATGTTGTGGAGGCTATTTGTTACTTCTTTAGCACCCATTTGGCTCCTCGCTCCTTCAACAATACGTTTATTGCTCTTATTCCTAAAAGGGCTGAAGTGAGTGAGCTAGCGGATTATAGGCTGATAGCTTGTGTAACGTTATTTATAAATTTGCTTCGGGAATTTTGGCCAAACACCTTGAAACCTTTCTCCCTAAGCTTATCTCTTGTGAACAAGCTGGTTTCATTAAAGGTAGATGCATTTTCGATCATATTGCCACCACTTTTGAGCTCACCTAATGCCTTGATAAAAAGGTCCATGGTTCTAATGTCATTTTCCAATTGGATCTTGAAAAGGCGTATGATAGTGGAGTGGAAAATTATTTTCAAAATTCTTGAAGCCTTTGGTTTTCTCTAGTCATTGCATTAATCTGATTAGAGCTCTTGTTTGCCACCAGGGGTCCTCTATCCTGATTGATGGAAGTTCTTCCCCTTTTTTTAAAGCCTCTCGTGGCTTGCGTCAAGGAGATCCCATCTCCCCCTCTCTTTTCGACATTTCATGGAGCCTTTTATTAAGAGCCTTAAACACCTTGTGAATGTGGGGAGAATCCAACCCTTTACCCTTTGTCGTAACATATCTCCCCCAACCGTTCTTCTCTACGTTGATGACATTATTATCTTTACCAATGGTAATCTCAATTCTGTCCGTAATCTCTCTAAATTCATTTCTGATTTCGAGGAAGCTTTTGGGCAGAAGGTCAGTGTCCAGAAGAGCTTCTGCTATGTTGGGAAAAATTTTCCTTTAGGCCGCCTCCCCCGTATTCTTGACATCATGGGATACCAAAATGGCTCCTTTTCGTATACTTATCTTGGTTGTCCCATCTCTATGGGTAGAGCAAGATCTCTTATTATTCCAACATTATCAAAAAGGTTCAATCTAAACTTGAGAGTTGGAAAGCTAATCTTCTCTCTGCCGTAGCTAGAATGCTCCTTATTAAGCATGTTCTTACCTCTGTTCCCATACATATTATGGCTATTATGGATGTCCCTTGCTCTGTTATTCGGAATTTGAACTCCATCATGGCTAACTTTTTTTGGGTAAAACGGCGGACAACTCACCATCATTGGATCTCCTGGGATACTATTACTTTCCCTCAAAATTCTGGGGGCTTAGGCATAAGAAATCTGAACCTTTTTATCAAAGCCTTGAGAATGAAGAGGGTTTGGCAAATTATCCATGATGATTCCATCTTCTCTTGCCTCATCCGCGACCTATGGAAATTCAGTAGCTTCTCTCTCCTTCCAGCAAGATTTCATAATCTTCTCCATGCCTATGAGGACATGAAACCTTTCATTAGGTGGGAAATTCATGAAGGACAGGTAGATTTTTGGTTTGATATTTGGGTTGGGAATTCTACCCTTAGAGACTTCCTTCCTGAGCATACGCTAGTTCAATGTACTCCTGTTAAAGATATCATTTCCTCTTTCTCTTCTAATCCTCTCAGAAGGTTCATTCCTTATCAAATTGGGAGAAAATTGATAATGTTTTGTTGGATGGTATGAAAGATAAGCTTGTCTGGACTCATCAGTCCTCTGGCACCTTCTCGGTCTCTTTTGCTTATCACTTGATCTCTGAGACTATTGTTGAAGATAATAGTTTCAAAAGTTTATGGAGTCTTAAGCTTCCTTTGAGAATTTCCATGTGTGTTTGGCACATTCTTTCCCATAGACTTCCCATTGATGATAATATCTCTAAGTTGGGATTCTTGTTGGTCTCGAAATGCTCTTGCTACCTACATAATCCATCCTTAGAGACCTTCATTCATGTCTTCTTTCACAGTGAGCTGGTCTGAAGAATCTCTAAATGGGTGCTTCAAAAAAATTTTTTATCCCCTATTGATTCTGCACTCTTCTTTTCCATTATGGCTATTCAGTCTTCTCATAGAAGAGGAAATACAATTAAAGCCATGATCTGTTTCATCTGGTATTATGTTTGGTGGGTTAGGAATAGAATTTGACAACAATTTCCATTGGAGTGGCCTGAAGAGCTTCCTTGAGTTTGGCTGGATTAACTTACAAATGTCTAATTGGATCAGAAATCAAAGGCCTAAAAACTTGGTTCTTTCTTGGACTCGTCCTACGGATGGTTTCAAGATTAATTTGGCGGCAAAATTTGATAACATTTGTTCTTTATTGGGCTGGGTTATTAGTGATCATTTTGGGAATTTCATCTATGGTGCCTCGTGTAAAACTTCGATTATGCCTCAAGAGGTGGGTGTCATGAGAGCTCTGCTTCATGCCCTCTCCCTTCTTATGGTTAACTTTCCTTTACAAGTGGAAGTGGATTCTGCTTTGCTTTATTATTGGTGGGATAGAAAAGTCCAGGTGTCTTGGAAAGCAGCTAGGGAGTTCAACAGTATTTTGAAAAAGAAAAATCAATTTAAATCACTTTCTTATGTTTACCACATGGTTAACCTCTTCGCTTCCAAGATTACAGATATTGCCGTTGACGATTGGAGGATTTTTGAAGATTTTTCTGATCTCCCGCACAGACTGAGGGGTATTCACCAACTGGATAGTATTCATTGCCCTTATATTACTGCTTGAGTTGTCTTGGCTAGATGTTTGTGTGAGTTTGGGTCTCCCCTTTTTGCACTGTTACCCCTGTTGCTCGCTTTTGACGTTGGTATTGGTTGTCGGTGCGTCTTTCTGCCATATATTGTACTAGGTCATGAGTCATGGTCCCTCTTTTCTTGTATGAGGCAAGTTTTGGTCTAGTCCCCCTGTCTCCCCTTTTTTGGCCTCCAGGGACTGGGCAATGAATAAAATTTGGTCCCAATTAAAAAAAAAAAGCTTGGATAGGAGTTGAGAAAGAATTATTGCAACAACATTAACTAGGTCAAAGGAATGCACATGGTGAAGGCTGAATTGACAATGTGCATAGATGGAAGTTTCTGGCAAGGAAGAAGCCTCCAAGTGAAGACTCTATTATCATCAAAAAGTATAAATAAGAGTGTAGAACATTAGATTGGGGGCTTTTATGCAACTCTAGGAATTGAAGGCTTGGGGAGCTGATATGAGGATTTTGTGATTTGTGATTCCTTTATTCATTATTTTCCTCTAATTGTTCAAGGTGACATTTATTTAACCAGAGTAATGTGAATCATTGTATTAGATGTTATTTGTATTCTAGTCACGTGAAACTCCCAATTTATAAGATTATGGAGCTAGTTTGCTCGATTTATATAATGGAGTAGTGATATTGCAAATGAAAATCGATTGTGATGTGATTAAATCTAAAATTGTTTATGTTATTCCTTTGTTTATGTGAAATATTTAAAGATAGGGAATTATGATCATTGATATGCTATGGAGATTTATTCTTTTCTTAATGATTAGAAGTTTCATAAATCAAAGCTCTAGACCTATATTGTTGAACAATTGGGCTTCCAAAGATTATGCTTTTTCTTCTATTAAATTCTTTCTCAATTGGTTATTCAATTGAATAAAACAGATCCTTTAACCAAATTTATGATTTAATATGCTTACAGGAACTCCCGGTCTTATAAATAGATGGAAGATTTATAATTAATTCTTTCAAGAAATAGTTAAAGGTCTTTGAATATGCCAACTTGGATAATCTCTTCTTTTTTAACCTAAAATGTTAGTTTTCTAAAAACATCATAATGTATATGTGTTTGTTATCTTCAAAATCAAGAACTTTAGTACTTGTGCACTACTAGTTGTAGCTATTGATTATTTTTCTAAATAGGTAGAAGAAAAAGTAGCCAGCTCATCCACAAGCCAATGGCCATGTAGAAGTCACAAATAGAACTATTACTCAGGCATTGATTGCTAAACTTGAAGAAAAGAAAGGCTCTTTGGTAGAGGAACTTATGTGTTATGGTTTTACAGGACTAATATGCGGACGACCATAGGTTTCACCCCTTTCCAACTTGTGTATGGTTGCAAAGCTTGAATCATTGTGAAAGTTGATGTGCCTACGTGAAATTTTATAATGTAGACAAGAATGAATGAGATTTGAAATCTTGTTTAGATACCATCAATGAAGTCAAAGATGATGTATAAAGTAATATTCAAACTTATAAGGAAAAGATGATAAAATACTAAAATAGTCAAGTTTGAGAGCAAGCATTGAAAGTAGAGGACCTTGTACTTAGAAAGATGGAAGCCTCTATGCCTAAATTAGTTAAAATGCTTACTACTTGCTCCAAATTGGGAAGGACCATAAAGAGTCATTCAAGTGCATGGCATATGAGGATATGATCTTAAGACAATAGATGGTGTCCCAATTTCATGAACTTGGCATGCTATAAATCTAACGAAATACTTTGTGTAACAATATTTGTATTTGTTTTTATGCTTAAACTTTCTATACTTCATAAAGCTTCCTTTCTTTAATGCAAAAGAAGTCAACAATGTGTTCTTCGATCCTTTTGAGAAAGAAGAGAAAAGGATCAGGTAATCAATACAATGTTTAATATATTATAGACCATCACTCCTATAGATCATTTGTTTTAAAACAAATAAACAACAAAAATTGATGAGAGAGAGAGAGAGAGAAAGAGAGAGAGAGAGAGAGAGAGCTTCATTAGATCATGTTCTTTTGCCTATTCTTTACTTAGGGAACCTCCTTTCTCTACTTTTTTACTTGGGTTGGGTTTTATGAAAACCTTGCCAAGGACCCTTTTGTCACTAGAGTTGGAAGAGTTATTTGACTCATTTCACCCAGCCATCTCCTCTTCCCTTTGTTCTTCTTTTTTCTCCAATCTTTTTTTGAACCCTTCACATTTGCTGAGTATGTGAAGTCTAAGATATTCTTCATTTAGCTTTGATACTCCAAATTCCATGAATTTTTCTTTATCAAATAACCTAGAGTCAACCACTAACTTTGCACACTCAACAATGTGGAGGCCCACCTATCTAATAAACTTGTTTTGGTACTCAGCGATCTGTCCCTCCTCTATTTCAATGAATAACCATGCTATTTCACAAGAGCCATCCCAATCTTTTATCCTCTACTTAGGCCTCTTGTTTTGCTTGAGAACTTTTCCAATGATTTTCATAGTCAGATAATATTTCCTTTAAGCTTGTTACTATCCTTTCACTACTTTTCACTTTTTCCTTTGTCTTAATCCCAAGTTTGTGTTATTCTCTCATTTTTTCCTTTCCTTCCTCTAGTTTCTTTTTCTCCTCTTCAAAATTTTTACTATCTTCCAAAGCTTTATTCCACTTCTCTTTGAAGATTTTACATCTATTTCCTAATTGATTATAATTAGATGAGAGAGTGCTCACCTAGTTTGCGGCTGATTGAAGCCAAGGAAGAAAGTTAATGTTTTCTTTTTTAAAATGTGGACATTTGGGTCTTCAACTCTTCCATCTCTTCACTTAGAGCTTAGTAGCTGGTGTAAAGGTTTGAAAATTTTATTTCTTTTTTCGGAAACCAATCAAATCCTATTGCATTCAATTCTCTATTATTGGCCTTAACAAATGCTGGGGAGGGGCTTTTGGTAAGAGGAGTTGGTGGACTTTCTTGGCACTCAAGGAATTAGGTGGAGGGGCTTTTATGATATTTGTCCCCACACTATATATGAGTTTTTAGCTTGCATGGGAAGACAACTCACCCAATTTCATTATTTGCAATGAGAAGGAGAAGTGATTGAGAGAGCACCACCACCTCCACCATCCACCCTCCTACACCCTCCTTTCTCCAACCATCCTCCCTTTTCTCTACTATTGTTGCTGCTGCTGCTGTGCCTCTTACTATTGCTGCTGTCGTGGTTGTGAGGAGAAAAGCATGAGAAGAAGAAAAAAGGGAGGAGCATGCCAAGACACAGGTAGGGATCCCTCCCCTTTCTTTGTATATCTCTCCTGTTGTTCTTAAGGTAAGGGAAGGGTTAAAGGAGGTCTTCAGAGTGCAAGATCATGGGGTTTTCTCATGAAGTTTGGATGTGTATGCATTGAGTTAATGCATGCTGTTTATTTGCAAGTTATGAGGGGATTTCAGAGCCCTAGGTTTTATTTTTTGAGATGAGATTTTTGTGGGTGATTTTAGGGTTTAAAAGTTGTTTGTGAAAGCCAAATAAGAGGGGAAAATAGGTTCTTAATACTTGGGATTTTAGTCAGAGATGTTGGGCAATAAGCGATGTCAATGTCATTTAGCAATGGGGGCCTAGAACCACCCAATATCAGTATTGGTGTTTAGTACTAGTACTGGATGGCTACCAGTACCCAGTTCATGCATAAAAGGGGCCAACAGAATGTGCCTAGTATCAGTACCCAAGATGAGTATCGGTATTGGTACTTCCTAGTGACCCTAGGCAGAATGTGCCTAGTATCGGTACTGAAGATGAGTACTAGTACTGGCATGAATTTGGGACCCTAGGCAGCAAGTGCCTAGTATTGGTACCCAAGATAAGAATCAATATTGGTGTCATGGCCCCAAAACCCAGGCCCCAACGAGGGTCGGAGTTCCGGGGAATGACAACAGAAGAGGTGCTGGTTTATTTAATTCAGGTTGTACCAAATTAAGTTGAGCTATCAAAAAGTTCCATTTAATAAGAAAATGAAAGAGGATATTAGGAGGATGGCACATATATGATAATATACAGTACAAACTAAACATGCACCAAATAGGATTTTACTTTAAAACTAAAGCATAAAAATTACCTGTTAACAGATTGGACAAAAACTAGTGTAGTGACAAATCCCGTGCGTCGATGCCGCATGATGGTAATAACCTAAAAGTAGGTCACAAAGTAGGAAATGAGCCAATTGACTCAGTATGAAACAAACAACTATTGTATCACAACAAAATAGGATAGTGTACAGTTTTACTAACCGGCTAAATCCCTAGCCCACACCCAACACCCCAGGTTTCGACTCCCAAACCTAGTTATATCTGATTAACCATCGTGGTCCAAACCCATTAATCAAGTTGCCCCATATTCTGTTATTTAGTAATATAAAATTTATTCTCTTAGTTGCCTTTGTGATTAGATTCTTGGAATCGTCCCTCCCTATCAAAGGAGATTGAGATGCATCCTTTCTTTGGATTCTAACCTGATAGTCTCACCTTGGCCAGGGGAGAGGGTAGAAAGTTTGCTGTTCCTCAAAAGGCATGCCTGTTCTTGACGTATTGAGAATGTTGCTGACTTTCGTCAGAAGACCTAAGCTTCCTAGGAGCTACCCAGGCCTAAACCTTGCGACCACAAAGAGCAAGCTTAGTTTGTGTCCACCAAGGACCAATCATAGATAAATTAGATCATCATTGAAGGATTGGCCAAAATTGTTGAGCCACACCAATGGTCTCGCCAGGAGCAACTCCTTGTAGGAGCACAGTCTTTGGGTGTGCCCTCTAAATCTGTCGTCGAACAGGATCTCAACCAATCCATCACAGTAACAAGGAAAATTCCATACATATGGGCCCCAAGTGAGCCTCTAGCTACGAGTACGATGTATCTCGACATGCCTCGCTGTGCATGCGGGTGCCGATAGAGCCTAGAGCCACGAGTACCTCCACATTGAGTCAGATTCGGGTACAACTAAGTATCAAACACCAATGACAATGCAAGGCTTGTCACCGAATCTAGGAACCCTCCAAGTTCCGAGGCAAAAGTCCTTGGTAGCCTCTAGCTACCACAACAATTTGGGTCCTCTACCCGAATAGTGAACCCATGGTTCACAAGTCCAAGGGTGTAATCTTAGGAGCTCACTTAGTCAACTTACTATCATTTAATTTCATTGAGTTTCGTGTTCGAAATGAAGCCCTAAAGACTTAGTGGATCACTTGGGGTCTTACTTAAGACCTTTAGATCCAGGCATTCCATTTGTTAGACTCTGTCTGAGTCATAAATATCATCATGTGAGGTTTAAGTCATTACTTAGCCAATTTCGATTGCTTAGAATCCATTTAAAGAGCTTTAAGCTCAAATTAAACACACACACGCACACACATTTCCTATCTTGGGTTTAACTACAATTTCACCATTTCCCCCGCTTATTGGGGCACCTGCTATACCCCAAATTAGGTTCTAAATTAGACTTATCATTCCTTAGGATTCTTAGTGTCAGAAACCCAAATTTCAGGCCAATTAGTAGCTTTAACAGACTACCTAATGTTAGGGATCTGTTACATAACATTAGGAAACCCTTCAAGTAGCCACTTGACCTATCGTTAGGTTAGGCAGTCAGCTGAATTCAAAACTACAAAACCCACCTTTCGTGCTTGAAGTCCGGGTTTTGTGCCTCCAAAACACCTACAAACTTGACCACCAATACACACATACAAGAAACATTTTGAACCCAAGAGACCCCCGATCTTAGCAATTTGGATTTAATCCTTTACTTAACCAAATTCAATTAACTTTTAATCATCTTTCTAGAGTTCAAGCAAGGTGGAATAGGTACACCAATACCGGTTCTAGTCCTAGGTACTAGGGATGAGCACCCATTGTCCCAACCAGGCCATAGCGTATCAGTACCGGTACTAAGTCCAAGTACTAGTACTAGGCACCCACAACACAATACCATAATACTTGCCAATACTGATTCTAAGCACCAGTATCGGTACGAGACACCATTCACATCTTTCTAAGTAATTTGACAAGTACCAGTACTTAGCACCTATTGTCATGGCTACTGAACTCAACCAGTACCGATACTAGTCACCAGTATTGATATGAGGTGCCTTTGGTACTAGACTTAAAGCTCCTTTTATCTGGTGACAAGTCAACTAGTGTCGGTACTGGTGACTAGTATTGGTACTAGGTGGCTCCAGTACCCAATTCTGAAGTTTAAACCTTCCATTTGATTTCCCCTTGTTTACCACTTAACACTTTACATTTAGAACACCATTCTAGGTATTTATAAGCATGGAAAGAACATGAGCAACTAGAGAAATCAAGGGACTCTTCCATTGTTTACCCACATTCATCACTAAATTACACAAATAACAGAGAAGTGGGTACACCCCCATGAATTCACAATATAACTACACTAGTTTAAAGGTATTGATCTACATAAAACTCATAATAACAATCCATTGCTTGACCTGGCCCTCTTCCCCAATTAGTACAAACTCAAGGTACACGTGTGCATCTCATGGCATAAGGCCTAGAACCCCCTACTGATAAGTCCAATTTATTGGACATTCGATTAGCCTAAGTATATTTTACACTCATTTCCTTAGAAGTTAATTATTTAGTACTTAATGTTAATTTATTTTAGTGGAGGGATGCATCTTATGACAGGTCTTATATTTTATAGGTACATGATTGCAATTTTCAAAAATTTCCACTAACACGCCATCGCTTTCCACCATCAACCGGAGTCGCCTGCTTCTTCTTTGAGCATCTTGCAACTTCTCCAAACATCTCGTGACCGCCTCTCCGAGCTTCTCTCAACAAGATTGCTAACTCGCTCTCCCTCGTGCACAATAAGAGGGGGATCCTCCTCGATCGACCAGGGGACTGAGTCTCCACCACCGTGCATAATACATACACTGTGACCCTATAGCGGACCTCCCCCATGACCACCGTCAACTCCATGTCCCATGGCCACACGGTGACAGTGCGTGGCCTTGCATTCCATCCTCCATCACTGCACCAACAACACCACCTAGTGTTCCTCTTCATCTTCTTCATCCTCCCTTCTCCACCACCATCCCTTGCAACTCCAAAAAAAAAAGGGAACCTAAAGTCTGTAGTAACCCTTCCACGCCACTGCCCTTCTCTGGCCGCCCGATCTCTTCGCCAACACCATCGTTGACTCCTTCGCTCACGCCCGCACGCAGACCACGCTCTGCTGCGCCTCCATTAACATCCACGCTGTTCACCAGCGACCCCATCACCGCCAATAGCATCTAACGACGGCGGGCGTTCGACCCTCTCCGACGACCATCTCCGATCACCCCAGTTCAAGAAACCACTGCTATCGAGTTTCCCTCGCTCTAGAGAACCTCCACGTGCAACCACGTTGGTCGACGCCCATCTGCTCGCGCTTGCGAGTCTGCCATCTACATCCTCTGTTTTTGCATAGTACCTCCTCCATTAGTTGTAATGACAGGATGAAAGGGTGGCTGAAGAGTTGAGTTTTGATTTATATATATTTATAATTGTCTCATTTGCATTCGATGCCCTCTCTCTCATTTCTTTTCATTTCTCCCTCATCTCTCAGCTACTTGCACTCTCTAGAATATTATCCTTGACATTTTAATGAGACTGCTAATGCATTGATTTTATCAAGTACATGAGAACTTTTATATAATACATTTATGAGTTTATTTGACCTGTACCTCCCTGAGGATACGACATTCTTACTATGGTTTAAATTGATATCTGATTTAATCTTTGATTGAGAGATTTCCACCACATAAAATACTACAACGACACATCTTTTTATTACTATCATCTTCATTAGAAAAAGCAAAATTCTCTTCGTCAAATGGCGCTACTGCCGGGGAGTCAACAGGCCTAGTAAACTCGCAAGTAATTTTTCCTATCTGCTTTGAGTTCTAATTGGTATTATACATCCATTGATTTAGCATTTTTTCTTTGAGGTATATTCTTAGGAGGAAGCGCATGCAACGGACATACAATTTTGTGGACCTTGCTGCCACCTCAGAGATAATCGTAGGAGCCTATGGGCCTTGATCCCATACACGTGGAGACGCATGGAGGACCATCTAGGAGGATTCTTCTTCTTAGTCTTCTGATTTCAGAGTAGACTCTTTAGGTTTAGTCTAGTTATTTGTTTTCTCGCGCTTGTACTGTGGGGCCAGTTTTTGGGGGAGTGTCCCTGATTCTTTAGACTCTAGGTTTATTCTTAGTTAGTTAGTTCTTGTGATTGCACATTTATTCTTAAAAAAAAAAATATCCGAACTTCCTACTAGAAGCTACATATCTTTAGTATGACCATCTAGGATTGCTTGAGCAGCCTTTAGATTTTCTAACTGCATTGCGTGATTTCTGCATCGAAGAGTGCTGAAGCAAGGTACGAATTTCCTATCTTACTGCATCAGTTATCTACACACGCATTGCATCTGAACATAATTTAAGAAGACCACTTAAACTGATTTGAAAAGATTAATTAAGTGGTCACATTACTTCTTGAAAAGAAAGTAAAATATATAGGAAGTGTTTGAATAACTTGACTGTGATTTTCAAAAGAAAAATCACTTTTTGTGGTGTGATGCACACTTCCTGCATCGAGCATGTACTATAGGCACTGCATTAGGACTTGGACCCTTAAGGCTATAGGCATCGATCTCTTTATTGGCGCAAACCCTCCTATCTTGCTTTGAAACGGTGGTATTGACTTTTGCCTAAGTGATTTGATACTCTGAGGGAGACACTCTATAAAGGAATTCAAGGGTAGTTAAGAGGCACCGCTAACGCATCGCCTTAAAGGAAGGGTTCGCGTTACTTGCATCCCTTGGTTCCATCCTTGGAGTAACTTTTTACTTGAGCATCTGAGAATATCATCGCAACAAAGTGTACGTCTCTAGGGCACTCGAAGGTCAATTTAGGGTTCGTAATTGATTGACAACTTGATTGGTCACCCAAAAGAACTAAAAGTAACCTCAACCTCCTTAATAGCCATTGACCAGGAATCTCAAGTGCCTCACTTCCCTTATGTCACTTTTGTGGGAATGGAGAAATATTGCCTTGACTCCATTTGGCCAAGCTAAAAAGGTTGGAAGAGGGCTTAAAGTGCTTTAACTTAACAAAGGACCTCTTGCCTTGTGTTTGCTTGGTGTATGCTTGGTAGGCACTCTCTTAGAAATAGTCTTCTTTTCAACCCTGAACCTGAGAGGATTATTTGGAAAGCCAACCAAGAAAGAAGAAAAATGGCAGAAGAAAGACTCGAAGAAGAGATTAGGGTTGGTGAAAATCAAAGAACCTTAAGAGACTGTTTCCTCCCTACTACCCACCAAGCCCTACCTATCTGAAGACCTGGAGTGGATAATCCTTATGAAATCAAGACCAGCACCATATCTTTGCTCCCCTCTTTCTATGGTATTGCCAGGGAGGATCCCTACAGGCATCTTAAGGAATTCACCGAGGTCTGTTCCACAGTGAAGCTCCAGGGCTTTACTGATGAAGCCCTGATGAGGACTCTATTTCCATTCTCCCTTAAGGATAAGGCCAAGCATTGGTATCATACCCTTGATGCAAGGGAAAATGATTGGGCCACCCTTAAGGGAGAATTCTTGAAAAAGTATTTTCCTATGAGTATGACCAACCATTACAAAAGAGAGATTATGGGTTTTACTCAACAGGAAGGGGAGCAATTTCATGAGACTTGGGAGCGCTTTAATGACCTTCTTAGGTTATGCCCCCACCATCAGGTGCCAAGATGGCAGTTGGTCGAAAGGTTCTATAACAGATTATCTGATAGGAATAGGAAAACCATCGATGCAGCTTGTGCAGGAATCTTCATGACCAAAATTAAGGATGAAGCCTGGGCATTATTTGAAACATTAAGTGACAATTCCATACATATGTCCTCTGCCTATCAAGAAAGAAAACCATTAATCCTGCAGAGGAAGATAGAGGCCCATGAAGTCGGGGCTACTCAGGATTTGGCTTATCAGATTCAATTGTTGAACAAAAACTTTGATAGGTTTTAAGCAAATCCCGACATGAACCTGCAAGTAGCCTCTATCTTTCAGGCTTCAAGTGAATGCTCCATTTGCCAAAGCACGATGCATGCCACTGTGGAGTGCCACCAGACAAATCAATTCCCTGAGTTGATTCAAGCCGACCTAGATGAGGCCTAAGGTTTCCGCCCACCTCCTCGCAATAACCCTTATTCCAATACCTATAATCCAGGGTGGTGGAACCATCCAAACTTCTCATGGAAGCAAGGTGATGCTTCTAACTCAGGGAATGCAAGACCCCTACCTCCCCAACCCATATACCAGCCATCCTATGCAAACCCTCCTCAGCATAAGCCTTCTGAGATGGATGAACTTAAAGCCATGATGAAAGCGATGCAAGAACATCAGAATATGGTCATCCAATCTTAGGGTAAGATGATCACTGACATGCAATCAGAAATTGCTCATCTTACTGAGGCAGTTAGGCAGTGGGATCCAGGGAAGTTACCTAGCTCTTCTGAGGAGAACTCGAAGGGCAAGGGGGTCATATTCAGGGAGCATGCCCAAGCTATGATCGTGTTGAGGAGTGGAAAGAAAATCGACAAGCGTAATAGCACTCCTACAGTCACCTCTCAAGATTCCCCTCCTACACCAGACCCGACTTCCATCTCCACCGAGGAAGAGCCACACTGCTCTCCCTCGCTTGAAATCACCCATCCTAAGGATGTCATCATTCCACCACCCCTCTCTCGACACGACGATCCCTCTACCCAGAAGCTGAGAGTACCCTATCCAGAGCACTTATCTGCTCCTAGGGAATCTTCTGTTGGCTCATTTGGAGCCAAGGATAGGACAAAAGAGATTATGGATACTTTTAGGCAAGTCCAGATCAACTTGCCTCTGTTGGAAGCTATCAAACAGATCCAGTCCTATGCCAAGTTTCTAAAGGACCTGTACACCCAGAAGCGCCTATCTAGGAGACAGGTCCAAGCTAAGGTCATCTTACCTGACCATGTTAGCTCAGTTCTCCAACATGGAACACCCCCCAAAATGAAAGACCCAGGGGCCCTGTATATTTCAATGGTTATAGGTAACCAACACATTGACAAGGCTTTGCTCGATCTGGGTGGGGGGATGAACATTTTACCGAGCTTTGTCTACGACCTTTTGGATGAGGTGATTTAAAGCCTAGTCCAGTCATCCTCCAGGTTGCAAATAGATCACTTAAGACACCACAGGGATTACTGGAAGATGTCCTGGTGAGAGTGGAGTGCTTTTTCACTGTTGACTTTCTTGTGCTAGATATTGACCCATCTAATAAGCCCATCAAGCCATCCATTATTCTGGGATGCCCCTTCCTGGCCACAGCCAACGCCTCTATCAATTGTAGATTAGGGGCACTTAAAATGGGCTTTGGGAACAAGAAGATTTGGTTGAATTTTTTTGATACCTACAAGCAATCCGGATTAGAAGATTGTTCCTAGATTGAGGTAGTTGATGAAATCATTGAAGAGTCTACTCTAGTACTCTTATGTAGAGATCCCCTTCAAAAGGTCATATCTAAGGACCATCCTCTGACTATTGAAGAAACTTAAGGGGATACACCCGAATTGGAAGAGTTGCTGGGGGTACACACAGAGTCTCTGTCCCCACCCTAGACCCTGAAGGTAGATTTGCTACCTGAGGTGGGGACATCTCAACTTAAACCCTCAATCCAAAAG
Source organism: Thalassia testudinum (assembly GCA_037157565.1). Taxonomy (NCBI): domain Eukaryota; kingdom Viridiplantae; phylum Streptophyta; class Magnoliopsida; order Alismatales; family Hydrocharitaceae; genus Thalassia; species Thalassia testudinum. Next base: position 68,094,240 of record JAZHRO010000002.1, read on the forward strand.
ACTCCTGAGTTGGAGCTGAAACCCCTCCGAGCACATTGAAGTATGCTTTCCTTGGCCCTAACGACATTCTCCCCATTATTATCTCGTATGCATTATCTGAATCGCAGGAGGGAGCTCTGCTTGAGTGTTTACAAAGGCACAAGGAAGTAATTGCTTGGTCGATAGCTGATATTAATGGTGTTGATCCCTCCCTTTGCATGCATCATATATACAAGGACGAGCCCGTGAAACCCTTCTGAGATATGCAGAGAAGGCTCAAACCCAATATGCAGGAGGTTGTTAAAAAAGAGATTCTGAAATGGTTGGGTGCAAGAATTATCTTTCTCATTTCAGACAGTAAATGGGTCAGTCCTATACATGTGGTGCCCAAAAAGGCAGGAATCATTGTGGAAGAGAACGACCATGGAGAGTTGGTAACCACTAGAACCTCAACTGGTTGGAGGGTCTGCATTGATTATCGCCGTTTGAACACGGCTACCCAGAAAGATCATTTCCCCTTATCGTTTATTGATTAGATTTTTGAACGATTGGCAGGGAACAAGTACTTCTGTTTCCATGATGAGTACTCTGGGTATAATTAGATAACCATCTTTCCTGACGATCAGGAGCGTAGCACCTTCATGAGACCATATGGCACTTTTGCATTCCACCGAATGCCATTCGTGTTATGCAATGCTCCTGCCACTTTATAACGTTGTATGATGGCTGTCTTTTCTGATATGATTGACGAGTTTGTTGAGATTTTCATGGATGATTTCTTTATTTACAGCTTATTGTTTAACCTATGCCTTTCACACCTTGATAAAGTCTTAACCCGTTGCGAAGAGGCAAAGCTGGTGCTTAGTTGGGAGAAAAGCCACTTTATGGTTCAGTAGGGCATTGTGTTGGGGCATGTAGTTTTTGAGAGAGGATTAGTGGTGGATAACATAAAAATTAATTCCATCTCTAAGCTTCCAACGCCCACCATTGTTCGTTAGGTTAGATCTTTCCTTGGCCATGCTGGGTTCTATAGGCGCTTCATTAGAGATTTTAGCAAAATCTCTAAGCCACTCTGTGACTTGTTAGAGAAGGATGTTTCCTTTGATTTTGATGATAGATGTGGTGAGGTTTTCCAAGTCTTGAAGAAAACCCTTATTATCGTGCCGATTCTCCAAGCACCAGATTGGATCCTTCCGTTTGAGCTAATGTGTGATGCTTCTGATTTCGCCGTAGGAGCAATCTTAGGTCAAAGGGTTGATGGCAAACCTCATGTTTTGCATTATGCTAGCAAGACCCTTATTGATCCTCAGCAAAACTATACGGTCACTAAAAAGGAACTTCTTACTATAGTATTTGCTTTGGAAAAGTTTCGGTCTTATCTTTTGGGATCAAAGGTTGTGGTGTTCACTGATCATTCTGCCTTAAAGCATCTTCTTGCTAAAAAGGACACCAAACCTTGCTAAATTCGTTGGATTCTGCAACTCCAAGAGTTTGACCTGGAAATTAAAGATAAGAAAGGAATTGAGAATGTGGTAGCGGATCATCTGTCAGAGATCCCTATTGAGACATCAACCCTTGCTAGCGCTATCCAAGAGACTTTTCCTGATGAGTCTCTGATGGCTGTGGAGGCCAAAACTCCTTGTTTTGATGACATATTGAACTACCTAGTCATGGGAATTACCTCGAGTACTTGGGACAAGCAGAAGCTAGACAGGCTTCTTGCTGACACTAAATTTTATCACTGGGAAGAACCTGAGCTATTTAGAATAGGCCCTGACCAGTTTTTCCGTTGTTGTGTCCTTGACGAAGAACAAAGGAGTGTTCTGAGTTTCTGCCATGGCCTCCACTGTGGAGGACATTTTAGCGGAAAAAAGACTACCCATAAGGTTCTTCAGTCTGTCTTTTGGTGGCCTACATTATTCCAAGATGCACATACATATGTGGGCGCATGTTTATGTTGCCAGCAGACGGGAACCATCGAAAAAAGGGATGAGATGTCCCAGCAACCTATTCTCCCCGTTGAGATCTTTGACATTTGGGGCATTAACTTCATGGGTCCCTTTTCTATGTCCTTCGGATATGAATACATTCTTGTGGCTGTGGACTATGTATCGAAATGGATGGAAGCCATACCCACACAGACCAATGACCATTCTGTGGTCTTGGATTTTGTTAAGGCTAATATCATTTCCTAGTATGGGTGCCCAAGGATGATCATAAGTGATGGAGGACCTCACTCCAAGAATGTGCACTTCACAAGACTTCTCCAAACTTTGGGAGCCAACCACATGATAGCCATACCTTACCATCCCCAAACGAGTGGACAAATTGAAGTGTCTAATAGGGAGATTAAACGAATTTTCGAAAAAACTATCAGGCCCGACTATAAGGATTGGTCTAAAAAACTAAATGATGCTCTTTGGGCCTACAGAACCTCATATAAGACTCCCTTGGGCATGTCTCCTTTTTGTCTTGTCTACAGAAAGGTGTGCCACCTTTCGGTTGAAATCCAACACAAAGCCTATTGGGCTATTAAAAATGTTAACTTAAATCTGGATAAGGTGAGAAAGGCACGCATGCCAGAGTTAAGTGAGCTTGAGTAGCTTCGTAATGATGCCTATGAAACTTCTCATTCTTACAAGTAATGTACAATGGTCATCCATGATAAGCACATCATTAGAAAGACCTTTGAGTCCAACCAGTGGGTCTGGCTTTTCAATTCCAAACTTAAATTATTTCCAGGAAAGGTTAAGTCTCGTTGGGATGGGCCATACGTTGTTATCAATACTTTCCCTCATGGAGCAGTAGAAATTCGGAACCCTACTTCTGGTGCAAGCTTCAAGGTAAATGGCTAATGAATTAAACCTTATGTTACTCTTTCAGATGGCTAGGTTTTGGATGCACTTCGGCTTAAGGAGCCTTAGCTCCTCTCACTCTCCTCCTCAGGTGATATTCTTCTATGTCTCTATTTTTTCAATGTGGACATTGTTAGTCTTAAGCATGGGGGGGTATAACCTAAGGATGTTTATGTTTATAGCATTTATAAATATTTACATGCATTTAGGATAGGTGCATTAGTTAAAAAAAATTCTCTTTATTTTCTTGAGCTGAATTGGTTAGTCCCTAGCAGAAAATTTTTATCAAGGAGGTGTCATTGAAGGTTTTCTTCTTAAATTGTTTCTTAAGTTTAGAATCCAGTACATTTACTTCACTTGCACGTAGACTGGGTAATGGATCTTTGAAGAAAATCAATAAGTATTTTTGGTCTATTGAACCCTTGGACAGTTAATAGGGAGACAATCATACTATCTTCTATTAGATCCACCTATTATTTGTGAGAATAAAGTTGAGAGATTACTGGTGTGCTAAGTTTAGTGTAGGGACTCTTAAGTTCTGGATAATTAGATGATGATATCTCAGAGTTAGGCATAGTTTTCGCTCTTTGTTCCTATGTACAAACATTGTGTGAATTTCTTAGAGTCACCAAATAAGGCAGATACACAGAGATTGAGTCCTAATAAAACTATGACTCTAGTAGATGGTTACGATCATCCTTCATAGAATCATTGGCTGAATGAGGGTAATAGTGTCAAAGGTTAGAAATACGATTATCCTATCCACTCCTTCCTGGTGCCAAGAGTAGGCACTTCCACCAAATAAGCCACACAATATCCTCTTGACCATCATCATCCCAAATAATGCCTCATGAATAAAAGTTGTGTCATTTTGTGTCATTAGCTAAGGAAAAAAAGAGGGAAAAAGAAAAAGAAAAAAAAATATCATAGAAAAATTTAGAAAAAAAAGAGAAAAAAAAGAGAGGAGAAAGGAAAAAGAAAAGAGTTCAAGTTTGTAGTTTTATCTTAGTATCATTCTTTGCCGATGTTTTTGAGGCAAAAAAAACATCCATTGCGATCCATCGAATATGACCCATAATACTTTTTAGTATTTCTGATCTCCCGAATACTAGTTGAGGACTTCTAACTTAGTTGTAGGGTTATTAGAACTTTAGTTGAAGTGTAAATGTCAGGTGAGGCCATCAAACATTGATACATATGCAAAATCTGGTAAGATATGTGATCTCAGAAAAGGAAGAAGAAAAAGAAAAAGAAAAGAGAGAGTGAGTGAGCACAAAGGAATGCAAAGAGAGCATAGTGTTTAGCCTTTCTCTAGATTGACTTGTTTGATAGTTTAGAGATCTAGAGTCTGTAGTATTAGACTACATGTAGCACCAGATGAGTATGAGCCACCAAATATAAATCCATTCAACTCAGTATCTACTACCTAAGCCAAAAAGCCAGGGTCAAACTACAGATTATTTTCTGCTTTATCCCGAGGGAAGAAGTTGCCTATCCTAATAGAAGTTTTATTAAGGGTTAAGTACGAACTATAAATGTAAGTTGGCTTTTCACTTAGATCCATTACCTAGGCTACTATCACTTCACATTTGTTTGGATCTCTAAATATTTGGAATAAGGAAAGAAGAAGTTTTTAGTCACTTACATTATTTTTGCACTTTTGCTAGGGACTAGCGAAACTTAGGCATAGGGGTATTTGATAAGTCCAATTTATTGGACATTCGATTAGCCTAAGTATATTTTACATACATTTCCTTAGAAGTTAATTATTTAGTGCTTAATGTTAATTTATTTTAGTGGAGGGATGCATCTTATGACAGGTCTTATATTTTATAGGTACATGCTCGCTATTTTCTAAAATTTCCACTAGCGTGCCACCACTTTCCACTGTCAATCGGAGTCACCCGCTTCTTCTTCGAGCATCTCGCAACTTCTCCGAACATCTCACGATCGCCTCTCCGAGCTTCTCTCAATAAGATTGCTGACTCGCTCTCCCTCGTGCACAATAAGAGGGAGATCCTCCTCAATCGGCCAGAGGGCTGAGTCTCCACCACCATGCATAATACATACACCATGACGAAGGCGTACACTGTGACCCTATAGCGGACCTCCCTTGCAACCACGATCAACTCCATGTCCCACGGCCATACGGTGATAGCACACGTCCTTGCATTCCATCCTCCATCACCGCACCAACAACATTACCTAGTGTTCCTCTTCATCTTCTTCATCCTCCCTTCTCCACCACCATCCCTTGCAACTCCAAAAAAAAAAGGGAACCCAAAGTCTACAGTAACCCTTCCACACCGTTGCCCCTCTCTGGCCACTATCTCCTTGCCAACACCACCGGCGATTCCTTCGCTTGCACCGGCACGCAAACCACTCTCCGCTGCGCCTCCACTGACATCCATGCTTCTCCCTAGTGGCCCCATCACTGCCAACAACACCTAATAGCGGCGGGCGTTCGGCCCTCTTCTACGGCTGTCTCCGATCACCCTAGTTCAAGCAACCACCGCTATCGAGTTTCCCTAGCTCTAGAGAACCTCCACGTGCAACCACACTGCTGGCACCCCTCCTCTTGTGCGTGCGAACCCACCATCTACCTCCCCTGCTTCCGCATAGTACCTCCTCCATTAGTTGTAATGACAGGATGGAAGGGTGGTTGAAGAGTTGAGTTTTGATTTATATGTATTTACAATTGTCTCATTTGCATTCGATGTCCTCTCTCTCTCATTTCTTTTCATTTCTCCCTTATCTCTTAGCTACTTGCACTCTCTAGAATATTATCCTTGACATTTTAATGAGACTGCCAATGCATTGATTTTATCAAGTACATGAGAACTTTTATATAGTACATTTATGAGTTTATTTAACCTATACCTCCCTGAGGATACTGTAATTCCATACGGGAGGGGGTGATATATGCGTGACGTATAAAATGAAGAATTAAAATAATCTCACAAAACTAAGCAATCACACAATGGCACAAGAGATTTTTAGGTGGAAACCCAACTCGGGTAAAAACCACCACCTAACCCTCTCGCGTTAGGATTTTCCGATCAACAAAGTCAATCAAATCCACTAAACGAACTACTTAAAATGAGGGCAGTTCAACCTCAGTACAACCACGATACTTTATACCTGAGGGTAGCGTACCTCAAAACCACCCCTCTTCACGAGGAGTATTTTGTCCCTTGATGGAGACGGGAATTCGCAAAGCGAATACCCAACACAAGCAAAGATAAAATACAATACAACCTATAGAGCCATGATGGGAACACCATCATGAGCCATAACTAGCTCATTTTGACCAAATTAAGTCAATAAATGCTCCACATAATTGCCAGAGAGTCACATGTCACTGCATAATCATTCTAAGGGAAAAATAAGAAACTAAGGTTAAAACTGTAATTTTACCAGCTTATCATGAATGCAGTATAGCTATGGGTTTTCTCAGGGGTTGAATGAAGGTCAAATGGTCTTAAAAAGATAACAAGTTGGTTAGAATAATCAGAAAAGGGTTCGCACGTGTTTTGAGAATTAAATGATTTTTGAAATCCTAAAAATAGATCCGCTTAATTAACTGAGGTTCTGATCAAGATAAAATTCACCTAAACCTGCTAAAATTCATATAAAAATATTATTTAGGGTTTAGAACATTCAATTTGACCATCAGAACCCGTTTTGACTTAAAATAGAGTCACAGACAAATATTTGCCCTAATTTGGGTTTGTTCATAAATTACCCAGTCAAACGTAGTCAAAACCAAAATCCAACTTCACCATTGGATTCCTTAGGTCCAAATTAGGTTTGTACCAAAATTTGGACCCAAGATGAGTTTTTCTTGACCTAGTTTGCATATTGGTCTTATCTAATTACATTTCTACCCTTAACTTTCAAAATCTTTTCAAATAGGCCTCTAACTTTATCATCGTTCTCACAAAAAGGTCCCTGCTGCCATTAAACCTATTCCTACTTTCTTTGGCGACCTTAAAAAGGAAAGAACTCCCTGATTTCTTGATGAATCCCTTTCAAATTTGAAAGGGAAGTTCGTCAAGAAATCCCCTTCCTTTTGAACCCGATCCTAAGCCCTAAAACCCACCCAATCTCTCATGTGAACGCATGAGAGATTTGGATATCAAGGAATTCCCAAAATCCGACGAGCTTTCCATGCTTGGGAAGCTTGCTTCCCAAGCCCAAAACCTCCTCTTGAGGTCTATAAAAGCACCTCCTGCTCATACCATACCCCTCAAGCTTGAATTCGATCGGAGTAACCCTCAAATTCTTCTCTCCTCCTCGGCTGAATTGCTCTTCAAGCTCCGACGACCCTCCTTGCCTTTCCTCATCGTCTAACCGTAATACCAGTGGTAGATTCTTCTTCCTTGCCGTCTTCTGCGTCGCACACCAACTCTTCTCCTCGTCGTCTGCTACCTCTCCTAAACAACTCATCTTCCACTCTTTGTTTTTAGACACTCGCCACTCCATTTTGACCGTCGATTCACCCCACCATCCTCCGTCTTCCACCTCGCCGGCGTATCTCCGGCGAGCTTGCACGGCCACTACGCTCCACCAACTCGGCCGCCGTTCATCCCTACACATTTGCCGTGTCCCAGAGAACAAAAGCCCTTTGGTCTTTGAGGCTATTAGCCTCTCCACCGCTCCATTGAATACACCCACCATCGCTTTCCTCCTCCAACCTCCGCAGCCCACCACACACCTCCACTAACCATGAGACCAACCCCTACACATTTGCCGTGGTCTGGCGAAGCTTGTGAACTAGTTTAATTGGGGCTACAAGCCCGTATTGTGATTTTCAGGTTCTCCTCCGCCGTCTCCATTAACAGAGCTTCATGCAACCTTAAAGCTCGTGTTCTTGCTAGCTTCATCCCAAGTTCGATCCTAGGACACACGAAAGTCACAGCTCCAGGTCTCCAGGCCATCAATTGAGTGGAAGAGGTGCACCAGCTACGCCAATCAGAGGAACCTCCTTGCTGCAGACGCACGCAAAGAAAGGGGTGAGGTTTAGTCCCACATCAGAAGCCAGCAGAGTAGTTGAAGGCGCATAAATTGAAAAAGTCTCTGAGGCTTATCGCCTCAGCACTCACAGGGGGTGAGGTCCCTACACGCACCTCTCACGCACCTTGTCCGCGACTCTGACCTTGCGGATCTGGCCAACCCGATAACCCACCTAGCCAGGCACTCCTTGGTTGCTACCCACTGCAGGCAGGCCTGGTCTCGGGTGCATGTGTACCCGATAACCCGACTATCCTGATAGAAGCCCTGGGAGGGCGGAGCCTAAAGAGAGAAAGAGAGATCGCGCAGGGTAGGGGGAGGGTTTTGCTACAGAGGAAGTTGGCTGACACTTAGCCAATTCAAGAAACCCCCTCGTGTGAAGAGGCTGAACAGAGAAGGAAGAAGAAGGAGAAGGCTTAAGCAGAAGAGGAAGAAAGAAAGAGGAAGAAGAAGAAAAGAAGAAGAAGAAGAGAGGGAGCCATAGCAGAAGAAACAGAGAAGAGAAGAGGAAGAAGAAGAAAAGAAGAAGAAGAGAATCAACCACACAATAGAGAAGAAGAAAAGAAAAGAAAAATCACCCTATATTGATACTTTAATTGCATATATTTGGGATTTGGTTTAAGAGTTATTTGTGAGGAGTAATTGGTGATTCAAATCACCATTTACTCCATTCTTTTTGCATATTAATCCTGACATTATCTTTATTGCAATCTTTATACTTGATTTAAATTGTGATCTTGTGCTTTAAATTCCATATTGCTCCTTGTATTCGACCTTGGAACCTTTTCGAGTAATAACATTTATTTATTTTCAAAGCGATTTCGACCTATACTACGACATAGTTTTTATAACCTCGATTTCGCTAGCTAAACAAGCCACAAAGTATATGGTTAAATGTAGCTACTATAGGTAAGGGAACTTCCCTTTGTTGGAAGTGCATCGACTTGACGCCGATGCGTGAACCACGTGGCAGTGCTTCGTCGCTCTCGTAATCTCAGAGGGAGAGTGGGTGCGCAACTATAAGACATCTCTCAAGATGTGGAATGGCGAAATGAAGAGCAAGATCTTCTTCTCAAGATCAATTTGTCACAAATGATGTGGAAATGCTAATGCATTGTGTGTCTTTGCAAGGCAAGGGTCCTCTATTTATAGAGGGTCTGGGAAGGCTTTGGAAGGCCTTAGAAGGCTTCCATAGCCGTTGGGGTTAAACCCAAGGCAAAACAGGCTGTAATCAGAATCATTTATGATTTTGACAGGGTCACCTGTTTGGTCCAGGTATCAGACATCTGGAAAAGTAGTTTAAGACATTTGGGAACTAAGTCAGGCATCTGATTCTAGGCGGGTTTCCTTCCTGACTTGGTTCAGACCTAAACAGGGTTCTAGTGTAAGGCCATCAGACGACGTACAAGACATCTGGCACTAGGTCTAGACATCTGGAAACCTATTATACTACGGGAATGGATTCCCAAGATAGGTTAATGGCTAGAATATCTCACAAAGTGATTTTGGGTCAGTCGTGGCTCAACGATCAGATATCAGATGCCTAGTGTCCTTTACGTACGTTTGATAAAAGCCTAACGGTTATTTTCCTCAGTAACTTTGTTAGCCAATGTTCCACTAATTGGACGTCTAACACAACCATCAGACGTCTGGACTAAGGTTTGGATGTCTGATTTCAACAGACAAAACCTACTAAGTCCAGCCTAAGTTATTGGACGTCTGGTGGCGACCTTCCTCTATAGTTTTATTATTTCATCGTAGTATAGTATAGAGAGGTGATTACCAGTTTAATACAATTTGTTACTCGGAAATAAAGAGTTCCCGCGGTCGAACTCAGGGAGCAAACTGTATTCTAGAGATACAAATTCTTATTACAAAAATAAAGAGAGAGAGAGAGAATTTGTTGGCTTTTCTTCTTTTCTCTTTGCTTCTCCTCTTCTTCCTTCTCAGATCTTCTGCTCTCTTCCTTTGTTCTTCTTCTTTATCTGCAGTGGTGATGTTCTTCTTCTTCTTTCAGCTGTTTCTGCTCGTCTCTTCCTTTTTCTTCTGCAGAGCGGTCCTGTTCTTCTTCTTTCTTTCTTCTTTTCCTTTCTTCAGATCTTCTTCTTCTCGTGCTCTTCTTCTTCTTTCAGTTCTTCCCTTGGCCTCTCTGTGTTCTCCTCTGCCTCGCCTTCCTTCTCCTTCTTTGCCTTCAGGACGTCGTCTGATTTTCCAATCAGACGACTTAAACCGCCGCTGCTACAGTGCTCCTCCTTCCTTCAGCTTTCGTCGTCCTTCTTCTCTGCCTCGCTCGTCTTCTTCTTCTTCGCCGGTGCCTGCACACTTCAAAGCTCTCGTCAGCGGGCAAAAACCTATTCTACCCTCCCCCCCCCGCGTTTCTCTCTCACAGAAGTCGCTCTTAGGAAAGCTCTCCCAGAGCTGCCGGGTAGTCGGGTACGGGTCGCGCCTGGGTCCAGGCCCACCGGCGTGCGTGGTGGGCGAGGAGTGCAGGTCAGTCTAAGTCGGGTCGGGCCAGGTCCGCGGGGCGTGGTCGCGGACGAGGCCGGGTCGAGCGAGTGAGAGAGAGGGACCTCACCCCGTGCTTAGGAGGCAACGAGCATAAGGCACTTTTTGCCTTTATGCGGGCGCGCTCCTCTGAAAGGTTACGAGGTGGGACTAAATGTCCCACCCCAATTTGGGTGCCTGCGCGGAGGAAGCAGCGGCCGTCGAGGCGAAGCGCGGGGGCTTCGCGCGAGAGCTTCGACTCGACTATAGCCTGGTACTCTGCGAAGACGCCTCGCACTGTCTGGGAGCGTGACCTGGGCGTGGCGCACCTGGGGCAGCAGGTGAAGAAGCTGCTTCGCTTCAACAATGGCGGCGACGAGCGCAGGTACCTGCCTACAGAGAAACGGCCTCTCGGCCCAATCAGAAACGCGGAGGACCTTCGCCGTGGCACGGCGAAGGTGATCAGGGGGTGTGCAGGCGGCGGGGCGGAGCCTAAGGGCTGCCCTAGGTCGGACCGTGGGTCGGGAGATGGGTTTGTTCGGTGGAGTTGCAGAGGGTGATTTGGGGGAAGTGGAAGGGCGGAGGTTGATCAGGGTGAGGAGGCGGAGGTTCTGCGGTGGTCGGCGAGCCGTGTGGGTTGCTGGAATGATGGGAGCGGGTTGCCGGAGCAGGGGCCGGAGGTGGAGAAGGTGAGGGCGATTGGTCGGATCGGGGTAACGGTAAAGATGTAAAATGAGGAAAAGGAAGAGGGGAGAAAGAGGAGGAGTTCTACCTACTTAGCAGGACGAGGAGGGGCCGGAGCGGGCGATAGTCGTATCGACTGTCGCCGGAGAAGAAGATGCCCGGGGAAGGGGCGGCGGCGAGGAGAGGGCCGGAGAGGCGCCAGCTGGGTGCGGCGTGGCGCGGGAAGAGCGAGGGAGAGCAACCCTGCAGCTGGTAGTGCGGCAGAGCGACGAGGAGGAAGAGGGGAGGCCGCCGGAGCTGGAGGGCTTCCTGTCGGAGTGGGAAGAGAGGAAGTGGGGGTCTTTCTCCATCAGGATAGAGCTCCTTCGAACGGTGGAGCGACGGGGGGTATTTATAGGGTAGAATCAGAGAGGAGGGCGGAGGGAGACGACGTGTCTCCCTTGCCGGAGGACGCCGGAGATGGAGACCCATACCGTCCGTGCGTTCGCACGGCTGGTGTGGTGGGTTGCAGCGACCAGGGGGGTGTCCCTACGACGGCTGACGACGCAGGGCACCCCCGGTTTACTTGCCAGACCCTCCCCCTTACCCTGCGCGGCGCCATGCTCCGTGCAAGGTCGCCGGAGCATGGTGCTGGTCAGGTTTTGGCAGGAGGGACCTGAATGCAAAGAACGAAGGAGTGTTAGGGGTGGAAATGTGAGGGTTCAAAAGTTGAGGGCCAAAAAGTAAATATATGAGGACCAAAGTGCAAAGTTGGTCAAGAAGGTTTCTTCTTAGGCTCAAGTTTTTATACATGACTAATTAGGACCTAAGGAATTTGATGGTGAATTTTATTTATAGATTAAACCTTGTTTGACCGGTCAATTTACGCAAAAACCTGAATTAAGTTATTAATTGGGCATGGTTCTCAATGTAGGTCAACATGGGTTCTGAAGGCCAAATTGAAGGTTCTAAACCCTAGAGATTATTTTTCTATGAATTTTAGAGGGTTTATTCTATTTTTAATTTTCCTCGAACCTCGTGAATTGAAGTGGGCTTGTTTTAAGGTTACAGATTATCATTTAGTTCCTTGGAATTGCTGTAGCCCTTGTCAGATCATCTCATCCCACTTTTATTCTTATTAGGTTGCTTTGACCTATGTTTGGACCCTGAATTACCCTGTATGCAGATTATACTGGTAAAATTGCATTTTTACCCCTTATGACTCGTTTTCTCCTTAAACTCAGAATTCTCTGAGTTAAGCCTTTCCTTGAGTTATGTAGGAGCTTTTATCCTTCGTATTAGGTCAAAATGAGCTAGTTATGGCTCATGATGAGGTTCTCATCATACCCCCATGCCTAGCTTTTGCTAGTCCCTTAGCAAAAACTTAAGGTTTCAACCCTTGTTCTAGACCATGAAGTTCTTAATAGCTTTAGATAAGTGCTTTTTCATTTGAGCTTAGATTAGGTTAGAATGCTGACCATAGGCCTAAAAGGTACTCTAGTACCAATCAAGATCCAAATCTGTCTAGCCTTAGCCTCAGTCCTTAGCAAAGGTTTTTAAGGCCCACAAGAACTAACCTAAGGTTTATTGGACTTTGTGGTTAAAGCACCCGTGCTTGAAATGATTTTAGCCTTGGCTCAGTTCGCAGTGTGTTTTGTAAGAGAGAGATAGAAAGTTATTCTGTTTGGAGAGTTTTCTCTCTCTTTTTCTTTTTAGTTCTAGCCTAGGATTGGCTTTTCAACACGGTCTGTATCAGATTCCTTGCTCCCATCATCAATCCTCAAGGGTTCCTGGCAATCGATGCTTCGAGATAGCACCGCCCATGGCAACCCCCGGAACCCTGGCTATTGAGATTTCGAGATAATCCCATCCATGGTGTTCCGTGGCCGAATCCAGACCCTGGCAATTGACACTTCGAGATAATGCCATCCATGGAATCTGAATCAGCAGAGTGCTTACATGCCCCCAGTAGGATATGTAAATATCCTAAGAGACAAGCACCGAGGAGATGATATTTTGTTACGCATCTTCGAGGGGATTTCCCGCCTCTCCGCGCTGGGAACTCGTCCAAATCAACTTGTGTTGATCGGCCGCTCTTATTCTAGGTGTTCTTTTCAGAATTTTGTGACGCTTCTGCGTGATTTTGATTTTTATGCTTACTGAACCAGGCTGTGTGTGAGGTTAGGGTGCTTAGGTTACTGAGTCCCGTAAACAAAAAATTAGTTAATGAGGCCAAATACTTCCTAAGCCTTAAACCTAATACTTCAGCTTTTCATTTTCCTCAACCTCTTGAGGAATGTCTAGATCTTAATGGGTACTAAGAGTCTATTCAAGAATGCCTAAGGTTTGCGTTCTTACTAATCTCATTATGCACTTTTCAGCTATTTTCTTGAATGAGGTCTAGAACTTAGGTTAATTCCTTAGTTCCTTACTAATGACTATCACCTTTTCTCATAATTTTGTGCTCCTTTTTCATTTTGTTTCTTTTCTCCTTCTCCTTCACAAAATTTCCTTCTCCTCTTTTCCTTTTATTCTTTTTCGAAAAAATTTTTAATTTTTATGGTGTTTTTGGCATATGTGAATTTTTTGTTTGAAACCTTTTCTTACAAGTTTTGCACTTTCATACCCCCCCCATGCCTAAGATTTGCAATGTCCTCATTGTAACCTAGGGGATTTTTATTTAACTTAGTTCATTCCTTAAGACAGAAATTTGGATGAGTGAATGGGTCGGGTTGAATTTTTGTGGACGATTTCTAATCCCAGATGCAAGCATCTGAGGTGGGGTCGGCTGTCTACAATGGTGAACCTTAAGTGCAAAAAGGTGTCAGAAAAAGTTTTGGATTTTTAGGAAAATGACGGGTTGCCTCCCGTTAAGCGCTGAGTTTTACGCCATCGGCTGGGCGCAATAAGCTCAAGGGGAATGGAGGATATAAGATGCTTCAGCCAAATCAGTAGAAGTTACATCAATGAACGGCTTAAGTCTCTGACCGTTCACGATGAAAGGTTCAGAATCGTGGCTGAGTGGACTGATTTCGATTGCTCCATTTCCAAAAACCTGTCGGACCAAATATGGTCCGACCCACTTGGATCTCAGTTTTCCTAGGAAGAGTTTTAGTCGGGCATCAAAGAGTAGGACCTTTTGACCAGGATGAAAGATCTTTCTCGAGATGTGTTTGTCGTGGAAGGCTTTAACCCGCTCCTTGTAGATTTGCGAGTTCTCATATGCGTCTAGGCGTAATTCATCGATCTCGCTGATTTGGAGTTTTCTGTGGGTCCCAGCCTTGGAAAGATCTAGATTACAGTTCCGTACTGCCCAATAGGCTTTATGCTCCAGTTCTACGGGAAGGTGGCATGCCTTTCCGTACACCAGTCTAAAGGGAGACATGCCCAATTGGGTCTTGTGGGCGGTCCTATAGGCCCACAATGCTTCCGGAAGTCGGGACGACCAGTCCTTCCTGTCAGGTCGAACAGTGACTTGCAGGATTTTCTTGATCTCCCGATTAGACAGCTCAGCTAGACCATTAGTTTGGGGGTGGTAAGGAGTAGAGATTCGGTGAGACACCCCGTATTTGGTCATCAGTGACCTAAACTGAGCATTTGTGAAATGGGTCCCCCCATCAGAGATTATTGCACGAGGAATCCCGAACCTTGAGAAAATGTTTTGATGAATGAATTTGAGAATGATTTTGTGATCACAGGTTCGGGTCGGTATGGCTTCGATCCATTTGGACACGTAGTCCACAGCCAACAGAATGTATTCGAAACCATCCGAAACAGGAAAGGGGCCCATAAAATCAATCCCCCAAACATCAAAGATTTCGCATACTAGAATCGGTTGCATAGGCATCATGTCGCGATGGCTCATGTTGCCCAAAGTCTGGCAACGACTGCATGCCTTGCAGTGACTGTACGCGTCTTTGAACAATGTGGGCCAGTAAAAGCCGCACTGGAGGACTTTTGATGCGGTTTTATGCCCGGCGAAATGGCCACCGCATGCCTGGTCATGGCAGAAAGAGAGGATATTGTTGAATTCCTCTTCCGGGACACATCTCCGGATGATCTGATCGGCACCTATGCGGAAGAGGTACGGGTCTTCCCAAATGTAATACTTGGCATTGGAGAGTAATTTGTCCTTCTTGGCCTTCGGCCAATCGGATGGGATCTGATGAGATGCCAAGTAATTTACTACATTAGCAAACCAAGGAAGGCTAGTACCAATAGTCAGCAGGTGCTCATCAGGAAAATGCTCAGTGATGGGTCCGGAAGGGTCAATTATTTCAGAAGGAAGACGGGACAAGTGATCAGCTACCACATTTTGCTTTCCCGCTTTGTCGCGAATCTCAAGGTCAAATTCTTGCAACAGCAAGATCCATCGGATTAATCGAGGTTTCGCGTCCTTCTTTGCAAGGAGATGACTCACAGCTGTGTGATCCGAGTATATGATGACACGGGAACCCAGAAGGTACGATCTGAATTTTTCTAGGGCAAATACTACAGCTAGCAGCTCTTTCTCAGTAACCGTATAGTTACGCTGAGCCTCATCGAGTGTTTTGCTGGCGTAGTAAATGACCACAGGTTTCCCGTCAATTTTCTGCCCCAAAATCGCTCCTACAGCGAAGTCGGATGCGTCGCACATGATCTCAAAGGGTTGAGACCAATCAGGGGACTGTAGGATCGGGGCTTGGGTGACTCGGTCACGTAGGATTTCAAATGCTTGAGTGCATTCCTTGGAAATTTCGAAAGGAACATCCTTGGAGAGAAGAGTGGTCAGGGGGCGCGCGATTTTTGAAAAATCAGGGATAAATCGTCGATAAAAACTGACATGCCCTAAAAAGGAACGGATGTCCCTGATCGAGCTAGGCATAGGAAGGTGAGAAATCAGATCAACCTTAGCTCGATCCACTTGGATACCTTTTTCCGAAATTGAGTGTCCCAGGACAATTCCCTCAGGCACCATGAAATGGCTCTTTTCCCAGGAAAGAACCAAATTCACATTGATGCACCGCCTGAGTATCTGGACCAAGTGTTGGAGGCAATCGTCGAATGATGCTCCGAAAATTGAAAAGTCATCCATGAAGACTTCCAGATAATCACCTACCATATCTGAGAATATGGCAAGCATGCATCGCTGAAAAGTAGCGGGTGCATTGCAAAGACCGAAAGGCATCCTTCGGAAAGCGTATGTTCCGAAGGGGCAGGTGAACGTGGTCTTTTCTTGGTCCTCAGGATGGATTGCCACCTAGTTATAACCGGAGTACCCGTCAAGAAAGCAGAAGAACCTATTTCCCGCAAGTTTTTCGAGAATTTGATCAATGAAGGGTAGTGGGAAATGATCCTTCTTCGTGGAGGAATTGAGTCGGCGGTAATCTATACAGACTCTCCACGAGTTGGCTAATCGGGTAGGAATGATTTCTCCGGTCTCAGTCGTTATAGTGGTGAGTCCTGCCTTCTTGGGCACGACCTGAATTGGGCTCACCCAACGACTATCGGAGATCGGGTAGATGATTCCGGCATCTAACCACTTGATGATCTCCTTTTTCACGACCTCCTGCAGATTGGGGTTTAAGCGTCTCTGCATTTCACGAGAAGGTCGTGTGCCCTCTTCTGAATAGACATGATGAGTACAATAAGAGGGACTTATTCCAGTCAAATCATCGAGAGTCCACCCGATGGCTCTGCGATGTTGCTGGAGGACAACAATCAGACGGGATTCCTGTTCAGGACTGAGGTTGGAATTGATAATCACAGGAAGGGTCTGATTAGAACCCAAAAAGATGTATTTCAAGTGAGCAAGAAGGGGTTTCAGTTCGAGGATGGGGTTATCAGCAGCAGCGGGTGGTTCAGTATAGATGTGAGGTTCAAGGGTGGGAGTTACTGGGTTGTTCATATCTGGATTTGACTCCTCTGTTTGCGGGTCAAGATCCTTCTGTGGTTGATGAGGCATAATCGAGTCATTCTGGAAGTGTGATTCATCAACCAAAGTCCTGATGTCACAAATTTGTTCGATGACACCGCAATTAATTCCTTGTTGGGCCTTAAATATATCAATTTTCAGTGTTTGATCTCCAAACTGAAGCTCTATTTGGCCCTCCTCACAGCTGATGTTGGCTCTAGCAGTAGCCAAGAAAGGTCTCCCTAGAATGATTGGTGTATCCCTAGGGTTCTCAGGTACGTCCATATCTAAGACTATAAAGTCCACTGGGAAATAGAAATCCCGCACTCTTACGATAACATCCTCGAGAATCCCTTTTGGTGACTTTATAGATCGATCTGCTAATTGTAATGTCACCTCGGTTGGTTTTAGCTCAGATTCTTCTAGATGGTCAAGTAAGGATGTGGGTATTAGGTTTATGGATGCACCCAAGTCTAACAATGCTCTATCAAATTAGGTACCACCTATCTTGCAGGAAATCAGGGGAGTACCAGGATCTTTTGCCTTGGGTGGGAGTCTACTGAGGATTACAGAGCTGGCTTGCTCTGACAGAACAATTGGGCTCCCTCCCTTGGTTCGCGGCTTACGCTGGGGTGTACATATATTCTTTAGAAATCGTGCGTAAGCTGGTACGTGGCGGATTGCATCCATCAAGGGGATGTTTATGTGGACCTGCTCAAAGAGCTTGACCAGGTCCTCCTCAGGGGCCACAGGTTTGGTGGTCTTCTTTCCCTTGGTCAAGGCCTCGGGAAACGGGATCTTGGTTGGTTCTTCTAGGATAGGTCCAGGTTGTGGATCCGGGACAGTGGTATCTTGGATAACTATCCTAGGGTCATGGTTATCAGGCTTGGAGTGGTTTGGATAATACAGGTCTTGAGTTGTTTTACCACTACGTGTTGTTACAGAATTTAATCCGGCCTGATTTTGGTTTGGGTTTGGTAAGAGGGGTGGCTGCTGCTGAAATCCCACATAATAAGTTGAAGCTTCCATCTCGTCTGGAGATGGAGCAGTAGGGGCCTGATAAATCCATTGTGCGTGGCCTAAATTTGGATTCATAACGCGCTTCTGGGTCGGCACGTTATTCGGGTTAGGAAGAGGTTGGGAAGGGAGTGTGCCTGGCTGGCGAGAATTTGCCAACTGGGCCAGTTGAGTTTTAACCTCTGTAAGTTCATCCTTGTGCTGTTTTTGAATAGCCGCATTCGTTCTTTGAATGTCAGCCAGAGTCTGAAGGATTAGGGACATTTGATCCTGATTTGGCCCTGATGGATAAGTAGGGTTGGGCCGAGGTTGAGGCGGCTGGTAATGACGAGAGGGCTGTGGGCGGGACTGAAAAGGTGGTCTTTGGGTTTGGGAATTTCCCGCCCACTGAAAATTGGGATGGTTTCGCCATCCAGGGTTGTAAGTGTTGGAGAATGGGTCGTTCTGGATGGTGTTGAGGTCCTCGCAGGTCTGAGGAACCTCTTGAGAATCAGGGAAAGGGGGAATGGAGTTCCCCGGGCTGGTGTAGAAAGGATCGGATGATCCTCCGATCCGAGAATCAGATGGGGATGGATATGGATCCATCCTAGGGGAAGATCGGTGGAGGATGTTTTGCACAGTCTCCTGTGTGGAAGGAGGTTGTGCAAAGGAGTTACGCGCGGAGGTGGCTCGCTGCAAGTGCTGAGTCAGCTCATCCACCTTCTTCTCAATGATTGAGACCTTATCCAATCGACTGGCCATTAATTCCAGGTCAACTGATGCGGACAGGCCCTACGTCTCATGTGCTCCCTTAAGATTCGTTGCTGCGCGGGTATTCGTCCTGTCGAATAATCCCATGGAGTCATTGTTGATGGAGTTCTCGCACATGTTTTCGAGAATCTCCCATACGGTGTCTTCATGTTGACCCATGATGTTTCCTCCGCAAGTTGCATTGACGAAAAGGCGGATGTCCTTACGGAGTCCCTGGTAAAAAGATTGGACTTGTTCCCATTTAGGAACTCCGTGATGGGGGCACTTTCTCATGAGATCCTGAAAACGATCCCATGCCTCATGGAGAGGTTCTCCTGATTGTTGAGTGAAGTGTGTAATCTGATGGCGCAAGGCGTTGGTCCGACCAACGGGAAAAAACTTTTTCAAAAACTCGGATTGAAGTTCTTCCCAAGTGTTGATCGGTCGGGTCTGAGTTTGATACCAATGGGCGGCCTTGTCCATAAGAGAAAAGGAGAACATCTTCATGAGAAGAATATCCTGATTTTGCGCATCTGACCCAAAAGTTTGGGCCAGATGCTTTAGCTGTTTGATGTGCTGGAAGCGATCTTCAGAATTAAGCCCATGGAATTTAGGTATAGCATGAATCATGTTGGGCTTTAATTCGGAATCAGGTCCTCCAGTCGGGATTCTGACTCGAGGCTCAATGGCCACCGCAGCAGGATTGTAGTGGTCCCGCATCATAGGACGCTGTGGTGGGTGCACGAAGTTTTGGAAGAGGTCATTGAGTCGCTGGAGCTGGTGCTCCAGATTATTTTCTTTCTAACTGGCTGAGCCATGATGAGGGAAGAAGAAGAACTTGGTTCTGAATCAGAAGAGAGAATAATGTGAGGGTGTTGCTGCACAAACACGGGCGTTGAGGCTTGGCCTTGACGAGAGCGAATTTCTAAAGGAAGTCTTAAGGGTGGTCTTAAGGACCTCCTTCCGTACATGCACTGTTGGAAGAGATGAGTTTAGAAGGTGCTGGACCCAATCAAGACACCCAAAAATGTGTTGGGTGACTATAGAGGTGTGGGGCAGATGGATCCCTTGATCAGAAAGATCGTCCACCTGAGAATTACCTGGGCAGCCAGAGAGGGAGAGTCCCGCAAAGACCCCTACACGGTAGAGCGTCCCCACGGGTTACAGGGTTTCCCCCACCCGACCTCTCTTGTCACTGCGGTTCCAGGTAGACCAGAATGGGGATCTTGACCTCTTAAGTCTACCAATTTTTATCAGGGTGCTTAAGGTTTCACTTGAACTTTAGTCTTTTAAGTGCAAAGAGTGACCTAATTTAAGGTTGGTTGACCCAAGGGGTCAACTTTACCTCTTGTTTCCTTTGAGAGCTTTTAGGTCTTGTCTTTTAGGGTTCAAGTGTTTAGAGAGCCAATTGTTTTAGGTTTTCTTTGAATAGGTATTTTCAGACAAGGGCTTGGGCACACTTCATTTGGTTTTCTCAATTCTTGCTTAAGGAGTGTGTCTCCAAATCCCTAGTGTTGGATCCTAGGTTGGCTCTACTTGGTCCAGTTAACTCTTTGTTGGGTAATTAGGGCTCAAGCAAGAATGTGTTAGCCCTTAAATACCCTTAATAGTGTGCAGGAGTAATGGGTTGAAAACATGCAACTTTTTATGGTTACTAAGTATGGAAGACAGGTTAGCCCTATATTGCTTGTTCTTTTCTTTTCTTCCTCTTTAGAGTTTAGGGGTTAATAGCGAGAGGAAAAAAAATTTATCTGTCCTCGGAGTGGTTGTTGTGCGGTTGCTTGTCTTCTTGATTTCCTGTAGCTGCACAAAAGAGAGGAGATTATCAGAAACTAAAAAGAAACAGGAATGTTTACCTCTAGAATAGCCATTGCTCCCCGGCAACGGCGCCAAAAACTGGTGGCGACCTTCCTCTATAGTTTTATTATTTCGTCGTAGTATAGTATAGAGAGGTGATTACCAGTTTAATACAATTTGTTACTCAGAAATAAAGAGTTCCCGAGGTCGAACTCAGGGAGCAAACTGTATTCTAGAGATACAAATTCTTATTACAAAAATAAAGAGAGAGAGAGAGAATTTGTTGGCTTTTCTTCTTTTCTCTTTGCTTCTCCTCTTCTTCCTTCTCAGATCTTCTGCTCTCTTCCTTTGTTCTTCTTCTTTATCTGCAGTGGTGATGTTCTTCTTCTTCTTTCAGCTGTTTCTGCTCGTCTCTTCCTTTTTCTTCTGCAGAGCGGTCCTGTTCTTCTTCTTTCTTTCTTCTTTTCCTTTCTTCAGATCTTCTTCTCGTGCTCTTCTTCTTCTTTCATTTCTTCCCTTGGCCTCTCTGTGTTCTCCTCTGCCTCGCCTTCCTTCTCCTTCTTTGCCTTCAGGACGTCGTCTGATTTTCCAATCAGACGACTTAAACCGCCGCTGCTACAGTGCTCCTCCTTCCTTCAGCTTTCGTCGTCCTTCTTCTCTGCCTCGCTCGTCTTCTTCTTCTTCGCCTGTGCCTGCACACTTCAAAGCTCTCGTCAGCGGGAAAAAACCTATTCTACCCTCCCCCCCCCCCCGCGTTTCTCTCTCACAGAAGTCGCTCTTAGGAAAGCTCTCCCAGAGCTGCCGGGTAGTCGGGTACGGGTCGCGCCCGGGTCCAGGCCCACCGGCGTGCGTGGTGGGCGAGGAGTGCAGGTCAGTCTAAGTCGGGTCGGGCTAGGTCCGCGGGGCGTGGTCGCGGACGAGGCCGGGTCGAGCGAGTGAGAGAGAGGGACCTCACCCTGTGCTCAGGAGGCAACGAGCATAAGGCACTTTTTGCCTTTATGCGGGCGCGCTCCTCTGAAAGGTTACGAGGTGGGACTAAATGTCCCACCCCAATTTGGGTGCCTGCGCGGAGGAAGCAGCGGCAGTCGAGGCGAAGCGCGGGGGCTTCGCGCGAGAGCTTCGACTCGACTATAGCCTGGTACTTCGCGAAGACGCCTCGCACTGTCTGGGAGCGTGACCTGGGCGTGGCGCACCTGGGGCAGCAGGTGAAGAAGCTGCTTCGCTTCAACAATGGCGGCGACGAGCGCAGGTACCTGCCTACAGAGAAACGGCCTCTCGGCCCAATCAGAAACGCGGAGGACCTTCGCCGTGGCACGGCGAAGGTGATCAGGGGGTGTGCAGGTAGCGGGGCGGAGCCTAAGGGCTGCCCTAGGTCGGACTGTGGGTCGGGAGATGGGTTTGTTCGGTGGAGTTGCAGAGGGTGATTTGGGGGAAGTGGAAGGGCGGAGGTTGACCAGGGTGAGGAGGCGGAGGTTCTGCGGTGGTCGGCGAGCCGTGTGGGTTGCTGGAATGATGGGAGCGGGTCGCCGGAGCAGGGGCCGGAGGTGGAGAAGGTGAGGGCGATTGGTCGGATCGGGGTAACGGTAAAGATGTAAAATGAGGAAAAGGAAGAGGGGAGAAAGAGGAGGAGTTCTACCTACTTAGTAGGACGAGGAGGGGCCGGAGCGGGCGACAGTCGTATCGACTGTCGTCGGAGAAGAAGATGCCCGGGGGAAGGGGCGGCGGCGAGGAGAGGGCCGGAGAGGTGCCAGCTGGGTGCGGCGTGGCGCGGGAAGAGCGAGGGAGAGCAACCCTGCAGCTGGTAGTGCGGCAGAGCGACGAGGAGGAAGAGGGGAGGTCGCCGGAGCTGGAGGGCTTCCTGTCAGAGTGGGTTGCAGCGACCAGGGGGGTGTCCCTGCGACGGCTGACGACGCAGGGCACCCCCGGTTTACTTGCCAGACCCTCCCCCTTACCCTGCGCGGCGCCATGCTCCGCGCAAGGTCGCCGGAGCATGGTGCTGGTCAGGTTTTGGCAGGAGGGACCTGAATGCAAAGAACGAAGGAGAGTTAGGGGTAGAAATGTGAGGGTTCAAAAGTTGAGGGCCAAAAAGTAAATATATGAGGATCAAAGTGCAAAGTTGGTCAAGAAGGTTTCTTCTTAGGCTCAAGTTTTTATACATGACTAATTAGGACCTAAGGAATTTGATGGTGAATTTTATTTCTAGATTAAACCTTGTTTGACCGGTCAATTTACGCAAAAACTCGAATTAAGTTATTAATTGCGCATGGTTCTCAATGTAGGTCAAAATGGGTTCTGAAGGCCAAATTGAAGGTTCTAAACCCTAGAGATTATTTTTATATGAATTTTAGAGGGTTTATTCTATTTTTACTTTGCCTCGAACCTCGTGAATTGAAGTGGGTTTGTTTTAAGGTTACAGATTATCATTTAGTTCCTTGAAATTGCTGTAGCCCTTGTCAGATCATCTCATCCCACTTTTATTCTTATTAGGTTGCTTTAACCTATGTTTGGACCCTGAATTACCCTGTATGCAGATTATACTGGTAAAATTGCATTTTTACCCCTTATGACTCGTTTTCTCCTTAAACTCAGAATTCTCTGAGTTAAGCCTTTCCTTGAGTTATGTAGGAGCTTTTATCCTTTGTATTAGGTCAAAATGAGCTAGTTATGACTCATGATGAGGTTCTCATCAACGTCTGAGTCAACAGTCAGACGTCTTAAAAGTCAATATCAGACGTCTGATTTCCAGGTTGGACATCTGATTAGGCTGTCTGATGCCTATCTTGGATTTCTAAGTTCTCTACGGAAAACCTAAGTATCCTAGGGTTGTGCAGGTGTTCCTAGAGCTACTTTGAGGTTACTTTGATGCTCTTTAACATGCTACTAAGAAATAAAAGAGCAAAAAATAAAGAGATACAAAGTACAAGAAAAGACATCTGTCCTATTCTTCTGACTTCATGCTTTCGCTCCTCGCGAAGCTCCTTCTTCTCCGTTATGCTCCTCCAATCCGCTATGGATGCGAGCTCTAACTCCATCTCTAACTTGTCACCATTTGCAATTTGACTTGAAAACTAGGACTCAAAAGCAAATGTTAAATCACAAGTGGTTTGTTATCATTAAAATTTAATCACAATAACTAGAAGAGCATGTTTTAAGGGGGAGTTTAGGATAATTAACTTGATAAAAACCTTTTTGATAATGTTAAAAAGGGGGAGAATTTTATGTATTATTTATGATTTTATCATCATCAAAAAGGGGGAGATTGTTGGTGCTAGAGCGTCATGATCATTTATTTTGATGATAACAAAATCATAAATAATACATAAAATTCTCCTCCTTTTTGACATTATCAAAAAGGTTTTTATCAAGTTTAATTATCCTAAACTCCCCCTTAAAACATGCTCTTCTAGTTATTGGGTTAAATTTCTTTTAACAAGAATAATGTTCTCCCCCTTTTTGTAATAACAAGATAGCTATATATTTTTCTCCCCCTTTCTAAAGGAAATATAGCTAACTTAACAAGTACTCCCCCTTAATGATTGACAAAATGCTCATTGATTTTAATAATCTCCCCCTATCTACATTCTATAGATAAAAGATAGGGTTAAGAAGTTTTTCCTCACCTACCATGGCCAATAGAATGGCCCAAATGGCGGTGGATGCCAAACCAGATGCGGATCCCATTCATAGCTTAGAGGTCCAGGCATTGGCACCGACCTCCAATCGGGCGGTTGTCGCAAGACGGCTTGGTCGGTTGTTCGTCTCTTCAGTCTTCTCGTCCTTCTCCTTGGTCTACTCCTTGGTCCTCCTAACTCGAGTTGACTGTTCTTCATCTTGTAGGTCCAATCTTGGATGTTGAAATCTTTATAGCCTACAAAATAAGATTCTATTTGTCTCTTCGGTATCCAAATCAATTTGGATCCGGATTTGTTAGTAGGTCTCCTTGGCGGAGATCCTTTCTCAACCTTAGGACTAGACAAATTTTCTACCTTATTAATCAGTCTGTTAGAATTTTTCCTAAGGCATGTAAGTTCATCTTCTAAAACATGCATTTTTGTTTTTAAGCTAGAAATTTCAATTTTTAAGTTAGTATTTTCATCAATCAACTTACTATTCTCATTGATTAGGTCTCTAGTTTTTAACAACAAGTTATTATCCTTAGGACTAGAACTAGTTTCTAGATCCTTAAGTTGCTTTACTAATCTTTCATTTTCTGATTTAAGGAGACTAAGATTCTTTTTCATGTTTTTATTTTCTACCTTTTAATGATTTACTAATTTCATAGAGTTCATTAAAGGCATTTTGGAGTTCAGAATTTACCTTATTATCGATGTTGTTGCTGTCGCTTTCTGCAATTGCCATGAAACCCATGCAAGCGGTTTCATTCTTCTCAGGATTTTCTTCTTCCTCCGAGCTCGAGTCATCCCAAGTTGCTTGGAACGCCTTCTTCTTATACTTCTCCTTCTTCTTCTTTTTGAGAAGAGGGCACTTTGGTCGTAGATGACCCTTTTCGTTGCAGTGGTAGCAACATCTCAGGATTTCCTTTTCCTTCTTCTCCTTTTCTTTGATTCTCTACAAAACTTGGAAAAATTTTTAAGTAAAAATTTGAAATCTTCGTCATCAGAACTTACCTCGCTATCCGACGCGGCTCTGAATGTGAGAGACTTCCTGGTTTTTGGTTCAGGGGTGTCCTTCTGCTTCAATTTTGTCTCATAGGCCATGAGGTTGCCTAGGAGATCCTACATGTTGAGCTCCTCCACCTCATTTGCCTCCTCGATGGTGGTGACCTTCTGTTCCCACTTCTGTTCGAGGGAACAAAGAAGCTTCCCTTGAAGCTCCCCCTTGACGAAGGTCTTTCCTAATGCCTTAAGATTATTTACTATGAGAGTGAACCTAGTGTTCATCTCACTTAAAGACTCATTAGGTTTCATAGCAAAAGACTCAAATTCTTGTGAAAGTAAATTGAGTTTGGAGGTCTTTACCTTAGAGGTACCCTTGTGAGTTACCTCGAGTGTGTGCCAGATCTCATATGCGGTGGTGCATTGCAAGATTCTATTGAACTCCTCTGAGCTGAGTGCGCAGTAGAGGGTGTTCATGGTTTTCGCATTCAAAGACAGCTCCCAAATCTGTTGCTGTGAGTATCCTGCTGCAGGTCTCTCTGGGATGTCAAACGGTGTCTCACATCTGGCCCAGATGGTGAAGTTGTTGTCTTGTACCCAAGTCTTCATCGCAACTGCTAGTAGGGGTAGTTGCTCCCATCGAAGAAAGGTGGACGGGTCGTGGACTGCCCCTCGAAAGTCCTTATCACGGAACTGCTCCCCTCCATAGATCTCTTGCTGGTTGTTACGCCAAATACGCAAGAACCTGTTTTGATACCAATTGTAATTCCCTACAGGAGGGGGTGACATATGCGTGACGTATAAAATGCGAAATTAAAATAATCTCACAAAAATAAGCAACCACACAATGGCATAAGAAATTTTTAGGTGGAAACCCAACCTGGGTAAACCACCACCAAACCCTCTCGCGTTAGGATTTCCTAATCGACAAAGTTGATCAAATCCACTAAACAAACTACTTAAAACGAGGCTAGTTCAACCTCAGTACAACCATGCTAATTTATACCTGAGGGTAGCGTACCTCAAAACCACCCCTCTTCACGAGGAGTATTTTATTTCTTGACGGAGACGGAAATTCGCAAAGCGAATACCCAACACAAGCAAAGATAAAATACAATACAACCTATAGAGTCACAAATTATATGGTTAAATCTAGCTACTATAGGTAAGGGAACTTCCCTTTGTTGGAAGTGCATCGACTTGACGCGGATGCGTGAACCACGCGGTGACGCTTTGTCGCTCTCGTAATCTCGGAGGGAAAGCTGGTGTGTAACTAGAAGACGGCTCTCAAGATGTGGAATGGTGAAATGGAGAGCAAGATCTTCTTCTCAAGATCAATTTGACACAAATGATGTGAAAATGCTAATGCTTGGTGTGTCTTTGCAAGGTAAGGGTCCTCCTTTATTTATAGAGGGCCTGGGAAGGCTTTGGAAGGCCTTAGAAGGTTTCCATAGAAGTTAGGGTTGAACCCAAGGCAAAACAGGCTATAATTAGAATCATTTATGATTTTGATAGGGTCATCTATTTGGTTCAGGTATCAGACGTCTGGAAAAGTAGTTTAAGACAACTGGGAACTAAGCCAGACGTCTGATTCTAGGCAGGTTTCCTTCCTGACTTGGTTCAGACCTAAACATGGTTCTAGTGTAAGGCCATCAGACGACGTACAAGACGTATGGCACTAGGTCTGGACATCTGGAAACCTATTGTACTACGGGAATGGATTTCCAAGATAGGTTAACGGCTAGAATATCTCATAGAGTGATTTTGGGTCAATCGTGGCTCGATGGTCAGATATCAGACCTTTGGAGTCCTCTACGGACGTCTAATAGAAGCCTAATGGTTATTTTCCTCAACGATAACTTTGTTAGACAACGTTCCACTACTTAGACGTCTGGCACAACCATTAGACGTCTTCTAAGATGTTTGGACTAAGGTCTAGATGTTTGATTTCAACAGATAGAACCTACTAAGTCCAGCCTAAGTTATTGGACGTCTGAGTCAATAGTTAGACGTCTTAAAAGTCAAGATCAGACGTCTGATTTCCAGGTTGGACATCAGATCAGGTTGTCTGATGCCTATCTTGGATTTCTAAGTTCTCTATGGAAAACCTAAGTATCCTAGGGTTGTACAGGTGTTCCTAGGACTACTTTGAGGGTACTTTGAGGCTCTTTAACATGCTACTAAGAAATAAAAGAGCAAAAAATAAATAGATACAAAGTATAAGAAAAGGCATCTATCCTATTCTTCTGACTTCACGCTTTCGCTCCTTGCGAAGCTCCTTCTTCGTCAAGCTCCTCCAATCCTCCATGGATGCGAGCTCGAACTCCATCTCTACACTTGTCTCCATTTGCAATTTGACCTGAAAACTAGGACTCAAAAGCAAATGTTAAATCACAAGTGTTTTGTTATCATCAAAATAAATGATCGTGGTGCTCTAGCACCAACAGGTACGACATTCTTACTGTGGTTTAAATTGATATCTGATTTAATCTTTGATTTAGAGATTTCCACCACATAAAATACTACAACGACACGTCTTTTTATTACTATCATCTTCATAAAAAAAAGGTAAAATTCTCTCCGTCACCTACCAGACCTTTCCCATTGATGTGCACACATCTAATTGACCTAAAATGCCTATTTATGCATGTTTCTAGTGTCATAGAAACGTTCATCATTATAAATATTATATAACATGCATCATCATGCATTTAGGTTAGATTGTATAAATTTTAGGTTAATTTTCTTCTTTTGTGGTTAGGGAACAGGGCAACATTTATCGGGGCCTCAGATTGAAGATCCAATCATACAAATCTGATCAGGGAGACGATTGAAGTTCAACGACTCTAAGATCGCCCCGATCGAACCCCTGTAGCATTAGATGTAGTTCGAGAAAGATAAGGGGTTAAGAGGCAAGGTGGTGTAAAATTCATACTTTAGATGACAAACCCAACCACATGAATGGGTCCGGATCGATGATTGCAGCCCAATGGCGTGAAAATCGATCCAATTCGACATCCGTGGCACCATATATGAGCAATAGAAGATGGACGGCCAAGATGGTGCCGCGTAGTGCCATCTCAGCTGCCCAACACCAGCCAAGCCTCCTGCTCCACCTCTAAAGGCATGATCAAGATGCGATCTCAGCCGTTGGATCAAGATCCAACGGTTGAGGGTGTGTGAATGTTAAATCCAAAACGTGCCTCAAATACTATGTAGCACGTTGGTTGCACGCCTTTACACGGAGAAGAGGGCGCCAATTCGAAGCGCGGCTTGCCTCAAATTGAGTGCGCATGTGGGTGTGGGCAAAATTCGCTAGTACGATGGCGATCGGGTGGTTGAGGAAGCGCAACGTGGCACGCTGATGAAGGTGCGTGCTTCACGCGTGATCGGACGCACGAACGCATGCCCAATCTGGTGTGGGTGTCCGTTACGCTGGAGATCATGAGGTGTGCACACGTTTAAGTCGTTCGATCGAGAGGATGTGTGCATGCAGAGGGGCGTTTCAGCTGTTGAAGGTAGAGAGGTAGGGGGCGTGCATGCTTTAGCGACGTGGGGACTTTAGTGACATTTATATCCGTCACTAATGATCCCAGCAATTAATGTGTTAAGCTTGTAAAAGGACCTTTTTGCCCGTATGACTACACTTATAAAAGGGGACCCATCCACTCATTTTCTTCATCTCTTCCTCTCTTCTCTCACCGCCTCTAAAGCTCTATGAGCTTGTCTCAAACCCGGGATGCTCCATTAGAGTTAAAAATATAATTTTTCCACCTCACCCCCTTCGTGGAGCATCCCGTGGTTGTCCGCTCATTGCTGTTTGGGAATTAGATCTTATTTCGACGTCATCCTGCTCCATCCTTTGTTCTCCGTCTTCGTCTTCTTTCGTCTAGCATCTCACCACTCTCGTCCGGGCGCCTCGTCAACGCAGCTCGTCCTCCAAGCAACCGTCGAGAAGGATAATCTCTCTCCCTCTTCTCTTTATCGCTTTCTAGATTAGATTTTCCACTTTCTAGTATAGCAAGTAGTTGTAATGAACATGTGGCTATGAAATATTTGTTCATTCTCTCCCTATTTTTTCTTTATTTGTATTATTCTTTCTTTCTCTTCTATTAATTATTCTTTAAGTAGATAGTGTAGATTTAATTCAACCAGCTAATCTACTTCATGACAACAAATATAAATGCGATTTTTGATCAAACGTACGCCTCCCCATGTTCGACCTGGGACTCACCAAAGTTTTGGTTAAATTATCTGTTTGACAGATTTTTACGCGACTACGACGACAGGGTTTTCAAAACTTAAACTCTTAGAGTACAAATCATGTCCAACACCCATCACTAGAGTTCTTGATAGAACTTTCAACCTACTACTCCGTAGTTGTGTCTTACTTATCCAATTAAAATCCTTATACACTTACTAGGACCTTTAAAGCTAGGTTTAAGCCATGCATTGGGCCATGTGGGTACCTTTGCAACTTGGCCACATGCATCCACATTAAGTCACATCTTTTTCTTAGATTAGGCTTTGTGGCCCTAGAGGGTTTACTTTATTTCTAATTAGGGACTAACCATCATAAGACCCAATCATGCCCAAAATCTAGGTTTCTAACATCAAATACTAATAAGGATTAATAGCTTCATTCTAGGAATTAGGCATGGATTTGACTAATTAGATCAAGTTCCTTGTCCTTGTGAGGAATTTCTACATGAAATGGAAGCACTAAATTTCATATCTCTAATGATTGATAGACTTATTTTTATATTGTTATTTATCTTTCACATCTATTTGTTTCTGTAAGTATATGCCTATAATTTTACCATTCATCCTCTATGTATCGAGGATGAACATTCCAAGAAGAAGTAACCTAGCTATTATTGGATTACAAAGTAAGCTCTTGTCATATCCAAGCATTTGCATATGCAACAGTTTTTGGTATTACTAAACTTGGAATGTTGTATTATAAAGTCATCTCTTGTACTTTCGTATTATCAAAACTCATCAAGAATGTTGTATTACAAAATCGTACCGTATGCATTTTAATAGCTTGATGATCTTTGTATTACAAAACATGGAAGGT
This sequence comes from Thalassia testudinum, assembly GCA_037157565.1. Taxonomy (NCBI): domain Eukaryota; kingdom Viridiplantae; phylum Streptophyta; class Magnoliopsida; order Alismatales; family Hydrocharitaceae; genus Thalassia; species Thalassia testudinum. Next base: position 68,124,366 of record JAZHRO010000002.1, read on the forward strand.
TGTATTACAAAACATGGAAGGTTGTATTACAAAATCATACTGTACGCATATCAATAGCCTGATGATTTTTGTATTACAAAACATGGGATGTTTTGTAATACAAAATCATAGTAAAAAATAACATTACCACAATACATCCCATGAAGGCATGAAAATATAACATTCTATCATCAAATCTCCACATGCAAACACCAATTTTAATCCTAAAACATCCCCTTACCACTCTTAATCGTAGGAAAACAAGAGGAGGTATCAAATGGGGGAAAATCCCTACCTGTGTCTTGGCATGCTCCTCCTCTTTCTTTCTTCTTCTCGTAAATGGTAGCAGCAGTAGCAACAACAACAACAACAACAACCTCAGTAGTAGCTCCTCCAATGATGGCGGTGGGGGCGGTGGCCAACGAGGGTGGTGGTTGGCCAATAATGGAGAGTGGAAAGGAGGGAGCTTCACTGATGGAGAGGAGTGATTTGGGGAGGAAGAAATGAGAGTCTCTCTCGCTTTTTCCCTCTTTTCTCATGTTGAACACAAATGGGAGGAGGGAGGAATGGCTTGTCTTGGAGGGGAAGAAAGAATGGCCTTCTTCCCATTCTATTCTCATGTTGGAACAAAAGCAAAAGGAGTGGCTTCCTATACAAGCCAACAAATAATCAAATGGGGTGGAAAAATTAGAAGAAGGGCCCCTCTACTCATGACTTGAGTGCTAAGAAAGGCCACCAATCATTATTTCTTATGCAATTTGCCCCCCAACTTTTTATTACATGAACTTTCGTTAATGAGTAAAGAAATTACTTATCTTTTAGGATTACCAATGCCAAATTAATGTCCCCAACACTCTTAATCGACCATTAAGCACCCAATTAAGACCTTAATTATTTCATTAAGCATATTAATAAAAAATTCAAACCCTTAAAACTGGTGCCCTTGCTTTGCACTAAAAGGTCCTAATTTCTACCTTAGTCCATAAATGAAAGGTGGGCATGTAAAACCCTGATGGAGGGTGGGGAGGTGATAATGATTCCTCTCAAATATCCTCACATGATTATTTTGCAAGATGTTGATCTATCTCTATCCTTAATTCACTTGATTGAACCCCAAGTATCTTATACGATTCAATTTCAATTTCATTTAGTTCTTTATTATTTAACTCTACTTCAGGGTTTTGTACGCTTTTATCTATGTGAGCCTCATTGATCATCTCTAGTTTGATTTGTGATGAGAACACCATCATGAGCCATAACTAGCTCATTTTGATCAAATTAAGTCAGTAAATGCTCCTATATAACTACCATAAAGTCATAAGTTACTACATAATCATTATGAGGGAAAAATAAGAAACTAGGGTTAAAATTATAATTTTACCAGCATATCATGAATGCAGTACAACCACAGGTTTTTCCAAGGGATAATTAAGTTTCAAATGGTCTTAAAAGGATAAGAAGTGGGATAGAACAGACATAAATGAGTTTGCACGTGTTTTGAGAATTAAATGGCTTATGAAACCCTAAAAATAAATTCACTTAATTAACTGAGGTTCTGGTCAGGATAAAATTCACCTAAACCCTCTAAAATTTATAAAAAAATATTCTCTAGGGTTTGAAACCTTCAATTTGACCATCAGAATCCATTTTGACCCATAATAGAGTTTCAGACAGACATTTGCCCTAATTTGAGTTTTTACATAAATTACCCAGTCAAACATGGTCAAAACCAAAATTCAACTTCAGCATTGGATTACTTAGGTCGAAATTTGGTTTTTACCAAAAGTTAGACCCATGATGAGCTTGTCTTGACCTAGTTTGCAACTTGGTCCTGTCTGATTACATTTCTACCCTTAACTTTCAAAATCCTTTCAAACTGACCCCTAACTTTGTCATCGTTCTCACAAAAAAGTTCCTACCATCATTAAACCTATTCCTACTTGCTTCAGAGACCTTAATTTGGAAAGAACTCCTTGATTTCTTGACGAATCCCTTTCAAATTTGAAAGGGAAGTTCGTCAAAAAATTCCCTTCCTTTTGAACCTAATCTCATGCCCTGAAACTTATCCAATCACTCATGCAAATGCACGAGAGATTTGGGTATCAAAGAATTTCCCAACTCAGGCGAGCTTTCCAAGCTTGGGAAGCTTGCTTCCTAGGCCCAAAACCTCCTCTTGAGGTCTATAAAAGAACCTCTTGATTATACCGTCCTCCTCACACTCGAAATCGACCAAGAGTCCCCACTAATTCCTCTCTCTCTCTCAGCCGAAAGCTCCTCAACGTCCGACGAGCCCCTCCATCCATCTTCGTCCTTCGTTTGCAATACCAGCAGCAGAGATATCCTCCTTACTTCTTCCTACGTCGAGTCATACCAGCTGATGCCCTAGCCACCCTCTTCCTCGCCGTTCCTCTCTCTTCAGAGCTATTCTCTTCTCTGGTGCCGGCAACACCATAACCGACGCCGCCTCTGCCCTACTTCATCTGCTAGCTACCCATATCGACGCCTCATCTTCCACTCTTCATTCCCAGACATTCGCAACTCCGTTTTGACCGCCGACTTGCCCTACTGCCCTCCATCTTCCACCTCGCCGCCGTACCTCCAACGAGTTTGCTTGGCCACTGTGCTCCACCAACCTGACCACCGTTCATCCCTACACCTTCGCCATGTCCTAGAGAGCAAAAGCCCTTTGGTAATCTAGGTTATTAGCCTCTCAGTGCCACCGAACTCACCCACTCTCATGCGCACAGTCTGACTCCGCCAAGCACGCATGGACCTCGTGATGCCACACAACCTCCACCGTTGCATTCGCCGTGATCCCGCGAAGGTCCTGAGAAAGTTTAATTGGGTCACGAGGCTGTATTATTGATTTCATGTACCGGTCCCTCTCCGCCATTGATGCACAGCTCCGAAGCAAGCTTCAAAGCTTATTCTTCACCTGCAGCTCCAGGTGATACACTCAGACAGTGCAGATTTAGTAGTTACAGGTTCCCTCAATTGGAAAGAAGCAGCACAATCGTGACCCAATTCGAGCCATCTTCACTACTACTGTAGACGTGTGAAGGAGTGGGAGCAGATATTCTCACATTGTTAGCTGAAGAGCGCACTGAGGCGCTTAAATTATTTTTGTGTTTGTGGCTTATCGCCTTAGACACACGAGGTGAGGTCTCGCTCACCCACTCACGTGCCTCGTCCGCAACCTCTCCTTTGTGGACCTGGTACACCTGACCCGCCTAAGCCTGCACTCCTTTGTTGCGACCATGCACGCAGCCTTGGACCCAGGTACACACCTACCCGATTACCCGATTATACACTGAGAGGCCCTGGGAGGGTGGATCCTAAAGAGAGAAGGCGAGTTTGCGCGAGTAGGGGGAGGGTTTTGCTCCTGGTGAGACTTGGCTGACACTTAGCCAAATTCAAGAAGCCTTCCCCCTTTGTGTGAAGAAGGAGAATAGAGAAAGAAAGAAGAAAAGATGAAGGGCTGTGAAGGCAGAGGAAGAAGGCTTGAGCAAGAAAAGAAGAGAAGAACAAGGGAAGAGGAATCAAGCAGAAGAAGAACAAGGAGAAGAAGAAGAAGAAGAACAAGGAGGAGAAGAAGAAGAACAGCGAAGAGAAAGAAGCTGAGAGACACTTGAGTCGCTAGCACTATAGCACAGGGCTAATTAAGACGTTTGATACCTTTAATTGCGTATACTTGAGGCTTGATTTAAGTGTTATTTGTGAGGAGTAATTGGCAATTTAAATCACCATTTTACTCCGTTCTTTTTGCATATTGATCCTGACATTATTTTTATTGCAATCTCTATTCTTGATTTAAATTGTGATCTTGAGTTTTGAAGTCCATATTGCTCCCTATGTTTGACCTCGGAACTTTTTCGAATAATAAATTTATTTGTTTGAGCGCTATTTTGGCTATACTATAATGCGATAATTTTAAAACACCGATTTAGCACCCGAGCAATTTGTCATTCTCTTTCATCCTTTTTAGAAGGTGCAAAAAATGACCACAAAATCATTTTAGTAAAATATGTGTTGTAGTACTTGAAATTGACTGTCACTTTCAAAAATTTTTAAAGCGACCTTTGGGAGTCTGAGTCGTCTTAGGGAGGCAACTTGGATCCTCTCGCTTTCCTAAGTCTATATTTTTTTTCATTTTAGCTTTTATGATTTTTTTAGTCTTTTGAATAAACATAGATACGAGGAATTAATCTAAACTACAAGATAGAAAAGCATACACACATAAGATAGATGAAAGCTAATTCTTTTATTTTTTTTGAAACTGATGAAAGCTTCTTTTATTGATATCACAAGAAATGTTTTACAACTAAGATAGAAGAAAAAAATGATGCTAAGGAAACAAATGGAGCCTCGAGACGAAGCCTTGCCGAAGAAGCTGAAGTTCGGAAGTGAGGGCGGATCTAGTGCACCACCAGAGATAGGTGGTTGTGACCTTAGGCAAGGAAGACCCATGCCTAAGGTCTAGAGAAGAGGAGGGTGGACGGCTATGGAGGACTTAGGTTTTGCTACTTAGGAAGGTGTTGAAGTGGAAAATCTGCGTAAACGGAGTTGAGTTTTGGAAACTCGTCATTGTAGTGTGATTCGCGAGAAAAATCGTCAACAGATAAATTTTATCGAAACTCGAAAAGAATTCCGGGTCGAACACAGGGAGGCGGATGTTTGATTAAAAATCACGTTGTTTTATTTGTCACGAAGAAGAATAGCTGGTCGAATTTATTCAAAACTAGCTATCTGCTTAAATAATAATGAATAGAAGAGAGAGAATATTACAAATAAAGACAAACTAGAGATAAAATAAACTTGGATTTCATAACCACAAAGTAATGTTCATTACAAAGAGAAAGCTGGAAAGATTACAACTAGAAAGCGATAAATTTACTCTAGAAAGCAGTAAAAAGAAGGTGGAGAGAAGTTATACTCGACGGCTGCTTGGAGGAAGTGCCGCGTTGATGGAGCGGCCAGATGAAGGTGGTGAGATGCAGGAAGAAGGAGAACGATGACGGACGACGGAGAATAGGGCAGAGTGACGTTGCAGCGAGATCCACTTCCCGAATGGTGGTGAGAAGGACCACCGCGAGATGCTCCACGAAGGTGGTGAAAAGGTGGAAAAATTGTATTTTTAACTCTAAGGGGGCATCCCAGGTTTGGGATAGGCTCTTTGAGCTTGGGAGGGGGTGAGAGAAGAGAGAAAGGATGCAGAAAGTGTGGGGGTTGTAGGGCTATTTATAGGTGAAGTTTGAATGGGCAAAAAGGGCATTTCATGCATAAAACATTAATTCAGGGCCTTTAGTGACAGATTTAAATATCACTAAAGCCCCAGAATGTGGGCGTAGGTGCCGCTCGCACACTCTTCTTCTCCTCACGTCCCAAATGCCCACGCACGTGCAAAGACTCTCAACCGTTCGATTAAGCGATTGGATGACTTAAAAGCCATCATGCCGCTTTTGCTTCAACGCACCCAACACCCGCGCGTGTGATTGCACGTGGGCTTGGGCATCCGATCTTGCATGCGCCCGCCTGCGCATCTGATGCAGCCACGTAGTTGCCTCCACCGCCATCCATCGCGCATCCAACGGTCCAATTTGATCGCACTCACTTGCACCCTTGATTTGAGGCAAGGCAGGGGTCGATCTCGCTACCTGTGGTTCGCCCACAAGCATGCGACCAACACGCCACACCCCCCTTTGTTTCACGCTTAGGTTTTAAGGGTCGGGCGTCCATGGTTGTTGAATCAAGATCCAACGGCTGAGATTTTGCCTTTCCCGCGACTTCAAAGGTTGAGAAGAGATGATGCGGCCAGTTTGGGTAGCTGTGATGGTGCCATCATGGCCGTTCATCTTTTGTGAGTTGTAAATGGTGCCACAGATGTCAGATTGGGTCGATTTTCACGTCGTTGGACTGCTATCGTCAATCTGAACCCATCCGTGCGGTCGGATTTGTCATATGTTGTATGGATTTATACCATCATGGCCCCTTGACATTTGATCTTTCTAGGACTGCATCTGATGTTACGGAAGTTCGATCGGAGCGATCTTGGAGTTGTTGAACTCCGATCGTCTCCCTGATCAAATCCGTACGGTTGGATATTCAATCCGAGGCCTCGATTAAATGTCGCTCTGTTACCTGACCACAAAAAAGGGAAAATTAACCTAAACTTTATACAACCTAACCTAAATGCAAGATGATGCATGTTATGCAATATTTATAATATATGATGCAACTTTTTGTGTAAAAATGAGTAAAAATAGGTGGTTTATGTGATATAAACTTGTTTACATCACACTCCTATGCCTTTCTTTTGCTACTCCCTAGCAAAACTACATGCTATTTATAAAAGAATTAGGTCAGATTTTTTGGGCAAAAGTTATTTTTCAACACTTATGAATTTCAACTATGACCTGAATTACAGAGACACAATAGCGCCCAGGTGTCTACCAAAATGCAGATCACCTCAAGCCCTCGTCTTATTTAGAGAAGGATCTTTTTCATATTTTCTTTTCTAATTTTTTTGGAATTTTGAGTTTAGGGTTTCGGAGCAACTTTCTACGGCCACTCAACCCACCCAAGACTCAAAGAGAACCCTATGTTCTAAGCATCTTTGTGTGAAATGTGATAGACTCACTGATCGATGATTAGAACAGACTTTAGGTTTCTGCGCCCCTAGGCAACCTTGAAAAAATTCTGCTAAAGGTGTATCTATTCGATTGGTAGCTTTCTCCCTACTTTTATTTTTATGGGGTCAACACAAGGGTGAACCCAGTGTATGTCTCCCCGGCTTATTCTACTTCTCTGCTTCCTCCCAAGTGTTTTGGAATTTTACGTGCATTTCTTGAGTTGGGTTCCAGATAACCTACCAATGGTTGTTACCCACGATAACTTGCCAGCCGTACTCGTGTGGTGGAGTGTGGCTTATTTCTTTTTTTTCTTTTCTTTTCTCCTTTTCTATTTTTTTTTATTTTCTTTTTGGATATTTTTCTTTTCTCTTTTCTTTCTTTAAGTAGGTGGCTTCCCTGATCTAAGATTTACCTAAAGGTAGTAAGAAAAGAATGGTCATGTGACTGGATTCTGGATAACCTACCAATGGACTGTTACTCATGATAACTTGCTAGCCATACCACCCTAGAAGGTTCATTAGCTACCCAATTTCCATTAAAATCGCCAAAAAGCGAGTCAGTGCCAATAGTGTGTAGATGCTTAGACTTAAAATTCTCTCAAATTAAAGGGTTAGTTGATAAGTCGTATACTTATCACCCCAACTTATTTAACCAATTAAAATATAAATTTACAATGGCGAGGACTTAAGAAACATGTTCACATTTTAGTGGACACCCGGGCTGATTAAGCCCGAAGACCTGAAGGGTCTTAGTGTTCAAATCATACAATTTTATTTCCTAAGATTGAAAATTTTCTAAAGCCCAAGTTCTCTTTCCTAATTCAACTTTTTTTTTTAAATAAATAAAAAATAAAACAAAAAGAATCTACGGAACTGACAAAATAATTCAGTGATGAATATCCACTTCCCCATGACTATCTAATGTAATGTCCTCATTGTATTAAAAAGACATAAAACTAAGTGGAGTATAGTAGAAAGCACCTGAATTGCATGAATAACAGGTCCGCTTTGAGATGAAAAGAAACTATATATGTGCTGAATTTAGTGACTTCAGCCAGGCACACTATACCAAGAAGAGGAAATAAAGAATTCACAGGTGCAAGTCATTATCAGAATAAGAAAATCTAGCTTTGGACCTGCTAGGAGAAGATGTCCACAGATGTGGACTAGATTGTGATGCAAACCCATACCCCATGGTGGAGTATATTTAAGGTTCTGGATAAAAATTATCTAAAACCTGAGATCAGTATGCAAGCAGGGTCGAGCTTGCGATTTGTGAGGATGAAACCTAAGTCCAAAAAGTCTGATAACAGAGAGATCAAGCTCAAAAGGATAATCAATGAGTGTTTGCTTGGGTCGGACGTCCTCTGAGTCAAAGATGTCATCAGGGTCCTGGTAGAAGGTTGATGGTTTCAGACAAATAGGAACCCTTAGACTTGATCTTTTACTTCCTCTGGAATTGGCTTCCCAAATCATCATTTCCCAATTCCTATCCTCCTCAATCAGAATTTTGAATTCTGGGACCTCCTGCATATTAATCACCCCATCTAAAATGTCCAAGTCCAAGATATGTTGCTGAATCAGAATTGACTTGGGTTTAGTAATCTCAAAAACAAAATCATCATTATACTCAAAGGGGTGTAATTGAGGAATGGGGCTTTGAATTGAATCCTTCATGAAATCAGGATCTAAATCCGCCATGCGAACCCCAATAGGATCAATTTCCTCAGTTATTGGGCCATCATATGATTCATCGAATTCCTCAGGCCCAGTCATCTCACAGAAATTGTGTGATGTAAACTCAGGTGAGACTTTGCATAATGATTCTTCACCTTCAGAATCAAAGAACTCTGAATCCGCATTGATGTATGTCTCAAAATCAATCACTTTCTGATTCCTGGAGGCATATGTTTCCTAATTCCTCGGCTCAGGGATCTCAGGTGAAGAAATCAAGTCATCCTTATTTGATTGCTCTAGAACAACCTGGTTGACCTTGGTCTCATAAAACGTGTTCCCCCCTACAGGTGTCTGAGCGGATTCTGGCATCGGCTCTCTCGTTAGAGGTTCCTCCTGGGAATCCTCCCAAGATTGGACTAAAGCAATCACAAATTTCATCCTCAATTTAGATAACTTCCCAAGTAAAAACTCACTTGGGCCCTTATCCTTAACATCTTGGAGCCAATCCAACAGATACTTGTTAAGATCGTCAATCATTTTAATCAGGGCTCCAATTCTTAAGGGCAAGGTGTTGGCTAAGCTTCTAAAGATTGAATGGTATTCCTTAAGTTACCCAACACCTTATCTTAGACCTGGTTCACCTGAACCAAATGGTTTGATTCAGGGTTGGGCAGGTTTGGGTTCAGTGCAGGGGAGTTAATGAATTGAGGTTCTTGATACCCTCCCTGATAATAGGTCATTTTGGGTTGTTCAAACAGGGGTGATGACCTATACGTAGTATAATCTGGGGAAGGGTAAGGATCAACATATCCTTCTTGATTGTAGATCATATTAGGTTGTCCAAATGAGAGCGGTGATCTATAATTGATGTAGCTCGGAGAAGGATAAGAATCAAGATCATGGTGTCCAGGGTTAGACCCTGAACACGGAAGTCCAGAACTGTATTCCCAATCAGGATTATCCTAACTAGAAGATGGATGAGACTAAGTCTGGTTGGAATAACAATTTTGGGAATAAGTAGTGGTAGGAGGATAGGAGTGGAAGTGCGAATAGGATGTCGAAGGATCCATGGCAGAACAGGAGGAAGAAAGGTGCCCTGCAATATAAACAAACAAACCTGTCCTAAAGTGGGCTAGCCTAAAGACCTACAGACTCCCATAACCCATCTTGAGATAAAGAAATGATTTAATCTACTTTCCGGTCAATCCAACCAGTTAGAGGGAGGGACTGGGGAGAAGGTTCTCCTTTTGGCTTGTGCCTCTAGTTCCTAGTGTGCCCCCTAGCCGCGATCGTTTGATTCTGCTCCCCTAGCTAGACATCAGATTTAACGGTAGAAACAGACTAATCGAAAATAATCTCGGTCTGGGCTTCGAAGAGCAAGTCCAATCCTTAAGGCCAACGTCTACTCTGTTTTAATTAGGGTTAGGTTTGAATGTGCTTTGGAATGTGATGGGCCCTTTATCTGGGTTGTGCCCTTAATGATTTATTGATATGTGTGTGTATGCACAACCAATGGTTTTCAAGCAAGATTATTTTTGTGAATTTTAAGGTTTAAATCTTGCTTAGTAGCTTTTAGGATTCAACTTTAGGTGTTGATGATAATATCATCATCAGCCATATCTAGCTTTATTTAGTCAATTTCCATCATTAAATGCTCCAACATAACCATCAGAAGGCTACAATTCATTGCAAATCCTTTTTGAGAGAAATATAAGAAACTAGGGTTAAAATTATAATTTTACCATCATATCATGAATGCAGAATAACCGCGGGTTTCTCCAGGGGTTAATTAAGGGTCAGATGATCTTAAGAGTCTAACAAGGGGGTCAGTATAGACAGAAAAGGGTTTTCGTGTGTTTTGAGAATTAAATGACTTTCGAAACCCTAAAAATAGTCTCGCTTAATTAATTGAGGTTTTGGTCAGGATAAAATTTATCTAAATCCTCTAAAATCATAAAAAAATATTCTATAGGGTTTGGCAACCTTGATTTGACCATTGGAACCCGTCTTGACCTAAAATAAAGCCACAGACAGACTTTTTCCCTAATTTGGATTTTTGCATAAATTATCCAGTCAAACTAGGTCAAAACCAAAGTCCAACTTCACCATTAGATTCCTTAGGTCCAAATTAGGTTTGTACCAAAATTTGGGCCCAATATGAGATCATCTTGACCTAGTTTGCAATTTAGTCCTATCTGACTCTTTTCTCTCACATGTATACTCCTAACTTTCGAATAAATTACATTTGGGTCCCTAAATTTATCATATTCTTATTCAAATAGGTCCCTTCTGCCCTCAACTCCTAATTCTAAAGCTCCGACGACCTTAATTTGGTAATATCTCCGTGATTTATTGACGAATCCCCCTCAAAATTGAAAGGGAAACTCGTGAAGTAATTGCCTTCCTTTTCAGCCAGATCCAAAGCTCCAGAAATCACCCAAATCCTCATACGAATCCTTCAAAGAGTTAGGTTCCAACTCCGGTGACCTTTTAAGCTTGGGAAGCTTTCTTCCCAAGCTCTAAATCACCCTTTCACAGCCTATATAAGACTCCCTAGGGCAGACCGTTCTCCTCACGCTCGATTTTAGCCTGGAACACCTTAATTTCTTCTCTCCTCATCCGGCCAAAGCTCCTTGACGTTCGATGACTTCTTCCATCTCCCCTCGTCGTCTGACCGCAATACCGGCAGCAGATCCTCCTTCCTTGCCTTCCTTCGTGCGTTGTAATACCCACGGCCGCTCCAATCTATGCCTTTGTTGCTGTCCTACCCTTACCAGAGCAGTTCTCTTCCACGACACCGGCCATACCATACCCGGCATCCTCCTTATCCCTTTCTTCCATTAGAGTAGCTAGTTAGGTTTCGTTAGCATCGTAGATTAGTTTCCCTCTCTCTATCTCTTAATTCGACCACTCAACACCATGAATCACCCCCATCTTCTCCGCGTTCGGTGACCACTCTGGTGAGGCATCCTTGTCGCTACACCCCTCCATCCACCTTACCACCACGACCTACACCTCCACCTCGACCTCACAAACCAAAGCCCTTTCTTTATTTCATCATTCACACTCTCATGACCGCCCCTGAACACACCCATCATCGGTTTTCGTTCTCGACTCTGTCTGACCACTACTCACCTCCACACGCAACAAAACCACCGCCAACACATTCCACACCCTCCGGTGATACTGGTGAACGTATTTAATTAGGCCGAAAGGTCATGCTTCTCCTTTCAGGTGTTCGCCGTGTCTCCGTTGCTGTCGCCATCAACGCCACTACATTCTTCGAGTTCTAGGTAGTAATAGCTCCAGGTCGAACCCCCAGGTAGCGCGGGATGGTTCCAGGTCTCATCACAAGTCCCTACTTAGAAGCTTCAGCCACTGCCATGCGTCAATTGGATGAAGATCTCACAGTAGCTGTGCAAGGAGAAGTCCTGTGGATTTAGTTCCACATCGTGGGTCTTCGAAGCAACACAGCCACATAAATTGCAAAAGTGATACGGGCTCTTTGCCTCAAGACCACACGGGGTGAGGTCCCATTAGCCTCACTCAATCTAACCCCCCTAAGCTCTCACTCCTCGCTGACCACTCACTGTCGGTGAGCCTAGACCCGGGTACGTGCTTGACCTGAATAATCGATTATTGTTACTGTGGAAGGCTCTGGGAGAGCGAAACCCAGAGAGAGAAAGAGAGAGAGCATGGGGACAGGGGGTTTTTTCTCTCACTGGCACTTGTGCGACACTTAGTCGCAAGAAGCAAAGAAAGAAAAGAGGAAAGGAAGAAAGAGCTTGTGCAGAGAGCCAAAGAGAAGAAAGAGAGAACGAAAAGGAAGGCAGAAGTAGAGAAAGGAAGAAGAGAGACCCTTGAGTCTCTTGAAAAACATTGTAGCATCAGACATTTAAGATGTCTGATCCTATCTTCAGATGTCTGCTCTCATATTCTTTCCTTTGCTTATTTTTGAATAATTGTTCTATGTATTCATATACTCATACCATATACTACACATTAGTTTTTGAGTAATATTTTATGTTCAATTACATTAATTGCTGAGATAAGTGCATAAATTCCTACTTGCTCCTAGCGAACGACCTTAGACTTTCATTCGAGTATAAATTTTATCTGTATTTCGCACTGATTCGATCTATATTGCAACGCGACGATTTTAAAACCAGTTTCAGAGAGAACTAACAAGTGTATTCAATCAAGTTCAGTTGGCACACCAAGTTTTGAAAGCACAGGTGAAGACATTTTCCTTTAAAGCTTAAAAGAATGTGGAGTACTGGTAAATCCCTAGAAGTTGAACCTATTTGGCAGCTACTTGATGAGTTGATTTTAGTTAAAGTGATGTGGCCCAAACAACTCAAATAATTGGCCTGATGCACCACTTAGTTAGGCACACAAGTGGTTACCTAATCTGATTTCTACTCAATTATGTGTTTGGGTGTGTGTATTAATTCTAAAGATCGGTTTACCGGTTGAGTTTGAAAATTAAAAGAGGTTGTGTACCTCTGTGAGATTTTTTTTTAAAATTTTTCTTTTATATGTGGAGGGTGAGGTGGGTGGAGGTGACAAACAAGCAGTCGAAAACTAACCTTAAAGTTTATAAGAACACCTAGGTTGATTTGTGTTTGTGTTATTACGTGGTGGAAGGAAAACTAGTGGGTGGGAGGTGGTGGTGAACTTACAGACCCTTCAACAGCACTTTACTCTAATCTACCGCTTTTTCTTGTCTCAAGAGAGTACCTACAATCACAATAAGAAAGGAGAGAAGTGAGGTAAAAGATAAGAAAGGCGCGAAAATGCAAAAAATCAAAGAGCGTCACCTCTCCGGCAATGGCGCTAAAATGTTGAAGAGGAAAATCTGTGCAAACGAAGTTGAATTTTGGAAACCCATCGTTGTAGTGTGATTTGCGAGAGAAAACCATCAACAGATAAATTTATTGAAAATTGCAAAGAATTCCAGGTCGAACACAGGGAGGCAGATGCTTGATTAAAAATCACGTTTGTTTTATTTGTCACGAAGCAGAATAGCTGGTCGAATTTATTCAAAACTAGTTATCTACTTAAATAATAATGAAAAGAAGAGAGAGAGAATATTACAAATAAAGACAAAATAGAGATAGAATAAACATGGATCTCATAACCACAAAGTAATGTTCATTACAACTAGAAAGCTGGAAAGATTACAACTAGAAAGCGGTAAATCTACTCTAGAAAGCGATAAAAAGAAGGTGGAGAGAAGTTATCCTCCTTGATGGCTGCTTGGAGGACGAGCCGCGTTGACGGAGCAGTCGGACGAAGGTGGTGAGATGCAGGAATAAGGAGAATGACGACGGATGACGGAGAACGGGGCAGGGCGACGTCGCAACGGGAGTCGCTTCCCGAATGGTGGTGAGAGGATCATCGTGGGATGCTCCGCAAAGGAGGTGGGAAGGTGGAAAAATTATATTTTTAACTCTAATGGAGCATCCCAGGTTTGGGACAAGCTCTTAGAGATTTGGAGTGAGTGAGAGAAGAGAGGAAGGAGTGAAGAAAGTGTGGGGGTCATAGGGCTTTTTATAGGTGAAGTTTGAATGGGCAAAAAGGGCATTTCATGCACAAAACATTAATTCAGGGCCTTTAGTGGCCGATTTAAACCTCACTAAAACCCTTTATTATGGGCGTAGGTGCTGCTCACATGCGCCTCTTCTTCTCCTCGCACCCCAAATGCCTACGCACATCCAAAGATTCTCAGCCATCCGATCAAGCGATTAGACGGCTTAAAAGCCATCCCACTGCTTCTGCTTCAATGCGCCCAATGCCTGCGTGTGCGATTGTACGCAGGATTGGGCGTCCAATCTAGCGTGCACCCGCCTGCGCATCTGGTGTGGCCATGTAGTTGCCTCCACCGCAGTCCATCGCGCATCCAACTGTCCAATTTGACCTCACCCGCTTGCACCCTTGATTTGGGGCGGGGCGAGGGTCTATCTCATGACTTGTGGTTTGCCCACAGGCTTGCGACCAACATGCCATGCCCCCCTATGTGTCACACTTAGGTTTTAAGGGTCGGGCGTCCATGGCCGTTGGATCAAGATCCAACGTCTAAGATCTTGCCTCGCCCGTACCTTCAGAGGTTGAGAAGAGATGTTGCAATTGGTTTGGGTGGCTGTGATGGCACTGCGTGGTGCTATCATGGCTGCCCATCTTCTAGGAGTTGTAGATGGTGCCACAGATGTCAGACTGGATCGATTTTCGTGCTGTTATGCTGCGATCGTTGATCCGAACCCATCCGTGCGGCCAGATTTGTCATCTGATGTACGGATTTACACCATCTTGGCCCCTTGACCTCTGATCTTTCTCGGACTGCATCTGATGTTACAGAAGTCCAATCGGGGCGATCTTGTAGTCGTTGAACTCCGATCGTCACCCTGATCAAATCTGTATAGTTGGATCTTCAATTCGAGGCTTCGATTAAATGTCGCATTGTTACCTAACCACAAAAAAGGAAAAATTAACCTAAACTTTATACAACTTGACCTAAATGCAAGATGATGCATGTTATGCAATATTTATAATATATGATGCAACTTTATGTCTGAGAATGTGCAAAAATAGATGGTTTATGTGATATAAATGTGTTTACATTAGAAGGGAAATGCAAGTAATAACCTAAAGAGACTAAGGTAGAGAATGGCATTATCTCTAAGTGGTAGGAGGCCTAGTCCTTTTATAGAAAATGTAATTAGATGAGGCCATTGGATCTTGATCAATGGCTAAGGAGTAGCCATCAAATAAAGTTCAAAGTGGACCTTAGGATGGGCATCTAATGGTGATAAGAGGCTAAGGGGAGGGGTCAGCTATGAAGCTTCCTAGAGAAGCTAGAGTGGATGTCCAATCTAGGCTAGTTAGGGCTCTAGATCTAGGTTTGGATGGCAGGGCTTAGGTCACATTGGTTGAGGCTATTTAGGAGATGAAGTTGGTGGTATTTTGGATAGGTGTTAGGTCAAATAACTAAGGACATAGATAGCAATTAGATGGTGGATAAGGAGCCTTAGGTGCCTGACCATAAAGCTTCCTAGAGAAGCTACCCTGGACGGCCATGTGGAAAGGATAGAGCCTAATTTTGGAAATGAGGTTTGGGCCTTAGAATCGATAATCTATGGTGGGAATTTGTACGTGATTTTCCTAAAATAGGGTTAGGACATAGGTTTTCAATAAAAAGGTTTTTCTAAGGTCTCAATGGTGGTGGGTTTAGGAGGGTGCCATGTGTCTCCCCTTGTCTTCATTCTTCTCTTGTCTTTATTTCTTTTATAGCTTTGTCTTTATTCCTTCAATTTCTTCATTATTTGACTTCCAAATGAGTTCTCCACCAATAAGTGGTTTTTCATCTCCTTAGCTTGCTCACTATCTACATTATTTGCAAGAAATCATAATTAAATGCAAGTTAAGCACAAAACATATGCATGACATAAATATGCATGTATGATTAGAATATAACATATATACAACTTATATTCACTATGTTAGCATAAAATAGGCAAGTTATAATTAATAATTATGTATCTATTATGCAACATTGTTTGGTTGATTTCGTATATTGTCTTGTTAAGTTTCTCAATTGCTTGAGATCTTAGTCATTCTCGACATGAGTCATTTTGTAATTTTCTATCTTGAGTTAATTTTGGATTTACGTTTAGATCCATGGGTAGACTTTTCTAGATAGGGCCATTAAGACCATGGGTAATTATGATGCTATAATTTTCTGGACCCAATTCCTTAAAACACACTAATCTACCTTTTGTTTTGCTCCAGAAAAGTTCAGGCACCAAAAGGAGAAGTTCAACATGGGTCTCAAAAGCAGATTGATCATTTTCAAGTGAGCTTGAGAAATCAGATGAGTTTGATTCACAATCAAGTAGAGAAGAAGGGTTGAAATCACATCTGTATTGCACGTTTTGATATGTGGATTGTGATGTGCATTTAGAAAATTGAGCTTGATCATGATTAGATTCTTTATTTGCATATTGAGGTTGAAAGTTAGAGTATGGATCATTTAAATAATCAAGTCAATTTCTACTAGGATTACTTGTGGGGGGACTGTCATAATGTGATCCATTCGAGATGGCCTAAATCATATATAGCTCAGGTGAATAATCAATTTGACTTGACCACCTAGGGTTATAAGTTGAAGCACTTTGATTGTACTCATAGCTAGATGTAGTTGAGTCAAAGCTAGGGTTATTAATCAGACCATTATTTGATGGTTCATAAGGGGTGTGAGGGTTGTTGGTGCTAGAGCACCACGATAGTTTATTTTGATGATAACAAAACACTTGTTATTTAACATTTGCTTTTAAGTCCTAGTTTTCAGGTCAAATTGCAAGTGGAGATGAGTGTAGAGACAGAGTTCAAGCTCGCATCCATGGTGGATTGGAGGAGCTTGATGGAGAAGGAGCTTCACGAGGAGTGAAAACGTGAAGTCAAAAGAATATGATAGATGTCTTTTCTATCTTGTACTTTGTATCTCTTTGTTATTTGCTCTTCTATTTCTTATATTACTTGTTAAAGAGCCCAAAGTAACAATACAGTAGTCCTAGGTACACTTGCACAACCTTAGGATACTTAGGCTTTTCATAGAGAACTTAGAAATCCAAGATAGGCATCAGACAGTCTGATCGGATGTCCAATCTGAAAATCAGACGTTTGATCTTGACTTTTAAGACATTTGACTTTTGACTCAGACGTCCAATAACTTAGGCTGGACTTAGTTTATTCTGTATGCTGAAATCAGACGTCCAGACCTTAGTCCAGACGTCTTAGAAGATGCCTGATAGTTGTGCCAGATGTCCAATTTGTAGAACATTGGCTAACAAATTAAATGTTGAGGAAAATGACCTTTAGACTTTTATCAGACGTTCGTAGAGGACCCCAGATGTCTGATATGTGACCGTTGAGCCTCGATTGAGCTGAAATCACTTATCTTGAGGATTATAGCATTTAGGCTCTTGGGAATCCATTCCTACACTTAATTAGGTTTTCAGACATACAGACCTAATGCCAGACGTCCTATATGTTGTCTGATGGTTTTATACTAGAACCCTGTTTAGGTTAGAACCAAGTTAGGAAGGAAACCCACCTGGAGTTAGACGTCTGACTTAGTTCCTAGATGTCTTAAGAGTGACTTCCAGACCTCTGATCTTTTTCCTAGACGTCTGATGACCCTATCAGAATTATTAATGATATCTTGACCTAAAATCAATGTTAAAGTTTTGGGAGAACATAGGAGATGGGCTCGCATATTGAGAAGGACTTGGGTAATTTTGGTGGTCTTCAGGGAAGTTATTGTACTCATACGAATTTGAATTGTAAGGAGAAAATGATTCATAAGATTCAGATGAAGAGTCATTCACAATGGTACTGATAGATGGGTAAAATCTATACGAAGGGTAAATAGTTAATAGATTTGGATGATTTCTAAACAAGTTATTGTACTCATATGGATCTGTCAAATTTGAATCATAAACAGCAAGTGATCCATAAGGTTTAGGTGGGGAGTCATTTATAATAGTACTAATAGATGGAAAATATTCAAACAGAGAGTTTAGTTGAGTTTGATCATAGTAAGAATAAGCCATCTCATGTATGTATGCCATTAGAAGAAATATGGAGAAGCAAAGAGAGACAAATAAGAGAAGATGTGTCCTATCAACACAAACAAGAAATCCAATCTAGCCTAAAAATGTTTAACCCCATGGGACCTAAAAGCCTCAAAAGGTATGACAAGGCTTGCAAGCAATTACACCTCTTTCCGTAAAGTCAATCCAGCTAGGTTGAATATGGGTGGGTGTTGAAGTTGCGAGTTATTGCTTTAACGTATTTGGTTTTGAAAAACCTGTTGTCGTAGTTTGAAAGCGAAGAACTCATATTCAACAAATAAAATTTTTACCGGAATAGAAGTCCCGGGTCGAACTCAGGGAGGCAGACGTTTGATTAAAAATACACATTTGTTTTATTTGTCACAAAGCAAATTAACTGATTAGAAACTATCTATCTACTTACAATAAATAGAAGAGATAGAGAGAGAATATTACAAACAAAAATCGAAAAGAGATGTAGAATGAACATGGAATTCATTATCAAAGAGATTGTTCGTTACACTACTCATTACGACTAGAAAGCAGAAAATGATTACACTAGAAAGCAGTAAATCTACTCTAGAAAGCATTAAAAAGAATGGAGAGAGAATTATCCTCCTTGACGGTCGCTTGGAGGACGAGCTGGACAAGACAACGCCTGGAAGACGGGGAACGGAGCAAGACGAAGGAGGACGAAGTGGGAAGAATGGGAATGGGGCAGCACGTCGTCGTCGTCGTCGTCGCAGGATCCACTTCCAAGAGGGGGACAAAAATTTGACTTTATCTCTTGAGAAGCATCCTGGGTGTGGGATGAGCTTCTCTTGAGCTTTGGAGAGGGAGAGAAGAGAAGGAAGGGAAGCTAATTTCGTATAGAGGGGGTCTCCTTTTATAGTTGCAAGGAGTGAGGGCAATTTGGCCTTTTTAATTTGAGAAACATTAATGCTGGACCTGTAGTGACGGATAAAATCGTCGCTAAAGGTCCGAACGTGGCCTTCGTGGGCGACGCTTGCGCGCTCGCTCACCTCCAGTGCATGAAACGCGCATTCACGTTCTTGAATTCTCTGTCGTTCGATCGCGAGATCGAACGGTTGAGATGTGTCCTTGCCGCGTCTGATCCCGCGTTACGCACGAGCGTTTGATGCGGCGTGAACGCTATCGAGCGCGCGACTGCTTGGTCGCGATCGAGCGGTCAATCACACACACTCACCGCGCCTCAGCAACAGCTCCTTGCGAATCGAACGAGCGCCGCATGTTCTCGCGAGCGCTCTCACCCATTGTGCTATAGAGGCGTTTGTGTCGTGGAGATGTTTTACACGTGCGCATCCATAGCCGTTGGATGCGCATCCAACGGTGGAGAAGCGACAAAGAAGAGAGGGTGCGGCGGGTGTAGCGGCCGGTTGAGATGGCGCCATATTGGCCGTCCATCTTCTGGATGATGTTGATGGTGCCACGGTTGTTTGATTGAGTCAATTTTCGCGTCGTTAGGCTACAATTGTCGATCCAAATCCATCCGTGCGGTTGGATTTGTCATCTGAAGTATGGATTCACACCATCTTGGCCCTTGATCTTCTAGGGTTCCCCAATTTTTATCTGATGCTATAGATGTCTGAGTAGGGCAATCTTGGAATCGTTGAACTCCAATTGTCATCTTGATCAAATCTGTATGGTTGGATCTTCGATCCGAGGCCCGATAAGAATTTTCCCTGTCCCTAAACATAAAAGGAGACAATTAACCTCCATTTTATTCAAACTAATCTAAATGCAAGATGATGCATGCTATGCAATATTTATAGTATGCACTGCAATTCTATGCTTAAGAGCATGCATAAATAGACATCTTATGTAGTGTAAACATGTTTACATCACACCCCCATGCCTATCTTTTGCTAGTCCCTAGTAAAAACTATATGCTATTTATAAAAGAATTAGGTTGGATTATTTGGGCATGAGTTATTTTCAATCATTAAGAAAATGTTTACTTAGGATCTGAACTTTCAAAGACACAACAGTGCCTGGGTATCTGCCAAAATGCAGACCGCCTCAAGCCCTCGCCTTATTCAAAGAATTTTTTTTTTCTCTTTTTCTTCTTTTCTAATTTTTTTTTTTTGATTTTTGAGTTTTAGGGTTTAAGAGTGGCTTTCTACAGTCATTCAACTCACCCAAGATTTGATGAGAACCCTAAGTTCTAAGCATCTTTATTGTGAATGTGATAGACTCATTGATTGGCAGTTAAAACGGACTTCGGATTTCTAGGCCTCTAGGTGACCTTAAAAAGAGAATTCTGCCTAAAGGTGTATCTTTACAACTGGTAGCTTTCTCCCTACTTTTATTTTTAGGGGGTCAACACAAGAGTGAATCCAGTGTATATCTCCCCGGTTTATTCTACTTCTTTGCTTCTTTCTAAGTGTTTTGGGAATTTTCAGTGCATTTATTGAGCTAGGTTCTGGACAACTGGTCGATGAGCTGTTACCACCGACAACTTGCTAGCCATACTCGTGCAGCGAAGTGTGGCTTATTTCTTTTATTTTCTTTTCTCCTTTTCTTTTTGACTTTCCTTTTCTCTCTCTCTCTGTTTTTTTTTAAGTAGGTGGCTTCCCTGTTCTAAGATTTACCTAAAGGCAGCAAAAAGAGAATGGTCCAGTGACTGGGCTCTGGACAACCTACCTATGGGCTGTTACCCACAATAACTTGCTAGCCATATCATCCTAGAATGTTTATTAGCTACCCAATTTCCATTAGAACCGCCGGTTAACGAGTCAGTGACAAGATAGTGTGTAGATGCTTTTAGGCTTAAAGTTCCCTCAAATCAGAGGGCGGGTTGATAAGTCGTGCACTTATCACCCAAACTTATTTACTCGATTTAAAATAGAATTCAGGTTGGCAAGGACTCGTGATGTAAACACATTTACACTACTTAAAATGTCTATTTATGCATGTTCTTAAGCATAGGATTGCATTTCATGATATAAATATTGCATTACATGCATCATCTTGCATTTAGAGTAGTTTGAATAAAATGGAGGTTAATTGTCTCCTTTTATGTGCTTGGACAGGGCAAATATTTTATCGGGGCCTCGGATCAAAGATCCAACCGTATGGATATGATTAGGGTGACAATTGGAGTTCAACGACTCCAAGATCGCCCTAATCAGGCATCCGTAGCATCAGATAGAGACCGGGGAACCCTAGAAGATCAAGGGCTAGGATGGTGTAAATCCGCACTTCAGATGGCAAATCCGACCACACGGATGAATTCGGATCGACGATCGCAGCCCAACGACACAAAAATCGAGTCAATCCGACATCCGTGGCACCATCTACAACTTCCAGAAGATGGACGGCCAAGATGGCGCCACGTGGCTCCATCTCAGCCGCCCAATCGGCCGCATGCATCTGGTGAAGACCGCGCACCGTCTCCTCTCCGCCGTTGGATCTCGATCCAACGGCTGCGGTCGCTCGCGCTTAAAAACGTCCGCGCGACCATTTCTCCCGCGTAGCGCAGCGGCGACGCAGCTGCGGGCGAAGCGGAGGTCGCGGGTTCGAGCCGCGGTGAGGGGGTGGAAGGCGCGGGCGAGCGGGCGCGCACGAGCGTCAGATGAAGATCCAACGGCTGCGCGCGCTCAATCGGGACGACGCGCGATTGGACGCCGGGCGTAACGTGCGATCGCACGCGGGCGGGCGCGCTACGCAGCGGGCGCGGACGCGATCTAAGCCGTCCGATCTCGCGATCGGACGGCTGAAAATCAAGCGACGTGCGTAGGCGTTACGCGCACGGCCAGCCGAGCGGGCGCACGTGGGCGCGGCGGCGACGGCGACGTGGGAGCTTTAGCGACGGTTTTATCCGTCACTAAAGACCCCTTATTTATTATTTTGAAGATGTAATGTCCATTTTGCCCCCACTCCTTGCAACTATAAAAGGAGACCCCCTCCATACGAAATTTTCATCCCTTCCTTCTCCTCTCTACCTCTCCAAAGCTCAAGAGAAGCTTGTCCCACACCCGGGATGCTTCTCGCGAGATAAAGTCCAAATTTTCGTCCCCCTTCGGAAGTGGATCCCGCGACGACGACGGCGTGCTGCTTCGTTCCCGTTCTTCTGCTTCGTCCTCCTTCGTCCCGCTTCGTTCTCCTTCATCCAGGCGTCGTCCCGTCCGGCTCGTCCTCCAAGCGACCGTCGAGGAGGATTCTCTCTCCCTATTCTTTTTACTGCTTTCTGGTATAGATTTACTGCTTTCTAGAGTAGTCTATTCGTCCTCCGAGCGATCGTCGAGGAGGACATTTCTCCCTCCATTCTTTTAATGCTTTCTAGAGTAATTGTTTTATGTTTTCTAGTTGTAACGAACGAACTCTTTTATGATAAATTCCTTGTCTATTCTACATCTCATTTTGATTTCCATGTCTAGTATTCTTTCTCTCTCTCTTACTCCCTCTCTCTCTTTTATTTGTTGTAGATACTTAGATAGTCTAAATTGAATTTCTTCGTGACAAAATAAAAACGAAACGCGAAGTTTTTAAATCAAACGTCCGCCTCCCTGTGTTCGACCCGGAATTTTAATTTCGGTATAAATTTTATTTGTTGAACACGAATCCTTCGCTTTCGAACTACAACGACAGGTTTTCCAAAACCAAACACGTTAGCGTAGGTTCGTAAATAAGTTCAACAACTCGAAAAACAAATCCACATTTTAATGGATACGCAGGCTGATTAAGTCTGAAGACTTGAAGGCTCTTTGTGTTTAGATCCTAATGTAATATTTCCTAAGATTGAAAATTTTCTTAAGCCCAAGTTCTCTTTCCTAATTCCATAATTTTTTTTAAAGAAAATAAAATAAATCTACAGAGCTGACAAATAAATTCATAGATGAATATCCACCACCCCATGCCTATCTAATGTAATGTCCTCATTGTATTAAAAAGACATAAAACAGAGTGGAATAGAGTACAAAGCACCTGAATTGCGTGAATATCAGGTCCGCTCCGAGATAAACAAAAAAAAATTGTATATGTGCTGAATTTAGTGCCTTCAGCTAGGCACACTATACAAAGAAGAGAAATAAAGAATTCACAGGTGCAGAACAGAATCAGAATAAAAAGAAGAAACCTCTGACCTGCCAGCAGATGTCCACAGATGTGGACCAGATTGTGGTGCAGACTCATACCCCATAATCGAGAATATCTAAGGTTCTGTATAAAAATTACCCAAAACCCAAAATCAGTATACAAGCAGGGTTGGGCCTACGATTTATGAGGATGCACCTAAGTCCAAAGAGTCGGGTTACAGAGAATTCGACATTGAAAGGATAATCAATGAATGTATGCTTGGGTTGAACATCCTCAAAACAAATGTCATATGGGTTTTGGTTTGATGGTTTCAGATGAATTGGAACCCTTAGACTCGATCTTCTATTTGCTCCAGAATTTGCTTCCCAAATCAAAATTTCCCAGCTCCTATCCTCCTCATTCAGAATGTCAAATTCTGGGACCTCTTGCATGTTAATCACCCTGTCTAAAACTTCTAAGACTAAAAGATGTAGCTGAATCAGAATTGACTTGGGTCTAGTTATCTCAAAAATAGAATCATCGATAAGCTCAATGGGGTGTAACTAACAATTAGGGCACTGGATTGAATTCTCCAGAAAATGAGATTCTGGATCCATAATGTGAGCCCCAATAAGATCAGTTTCCTCAGTTATTGGGCTATCAAATGATCTATCAGATTTCTCGAGCCCAATCGTCTCACAGAAATCATGTTATGTAAACTCACGTGAGACTTCGCAACTTGAATGTTCACCATCAGAATCAAAGAAATCAAAATCCGTATTAATGTATGTCCCAAAATCATCTGTCATTTTCTGGTCCATGGAGACATTCTTTTCCTCGTACCCTGGCTCAGGGATTTCAGGTGAAGAAATCAGATCATCCTTAATTAGTTGCTCTAATTCAATCTGGTTAGCTTCGTAATATGTGTCCCCCCCGACGGGTGCTTGAGTGGGTTTTGACCTTGGCTCTCCTGAAGGGGATTCATCCTGGGAATCATCCCACGATTGAACCAAAGTAACCACAAATCTCATTCTCAATTTCACAAACTTCCCAAGTAAAAACTCACCCGGGTTCTTATCCTTAACATCCTGGAGCCAATCCAACAAATATTTGTTTAAATCATCAATCATTTCAATCAGGGGTTCCAATCTTTCAATGCAAAGTGTTGGCTGAACTTCTAAAGATTGTATGGTATTCCTCAAGTTAGCCAAAACCTTATTTTGAACTTGGTTAACCTGAACCAAATGAGTTGGTTCAGGGTTGGCGGGTTTGGGATCAGTGCAGAGGAGTTAACGAATTGAGATTCGTTATACCCTTCCTGATAATAGGTCATTTTAGATTATTGAAAAGGTGGTGATGACCTAAAGGCAGTGTAATCAGAGGATGGGTAAGAATTAGTGTATCCTTCTTGATTGTAGATCGTATTAGGTTGTCCATGAAAGGGTGATGATCTATAATCGATGTGGCCCTGAGAAGGATATAAATCACGATTATTGTGTTTAGGGTTAGACCTTAAACATGGAGGTCTGGAACTGTATCCCCAATCCGAGTTATCCCATCTAACTGATGGTTGATTATAGTACAAGTTGGGATAATCATCATGTTCAGGATAACTCAAATCAGGAGGGAAGAGCGGGAATGCGTATAAAATGTGGAAGGATTCATGAGAGACGGGAGGAAGAAAGGTGCCCTGCAATACAAGCAATCAAACCTATCCTTAATTGGGCTAACCTAAGGACCTACGGACTCCCAAATCCCATCTTGAGATAAAGAAATGATTTGATCTACTTTTGTTTGTTCAATCCAACCAATTAGAAGGAGGGACTGGGGAGAAGGTTCTTCCTTCGGCTTGCACCTTCGGTTCCTAGTGTACCCCCCAGTCACGATCGTTTGATTCTACTCCCCTAGCTAGACATCAGATTGAATAGTAGAAATAGACTAATTGAAAATAATCTCGTTCTGGGCTCTGAAGAGCGAGTCGAATCCTTAAGGCCAACGTCTACTCTATTTTATTTAGGGCTAGGTTTGAATGTGCTTTGGAATGTGGTGGGCCCTTTATCTGGGTTGTGCCCTTAATGATTGATTGATGTGTGTGTGCGTGCACAACTAGTTATTTTCAAGCAAGATTAGTTTTGATGCGGTGAATTTTAGGATTCAAATCTTGCTTAGTAGCTTTTAGGATTCAACTTTAGGTTTTTTCAAATAAGTTTTGTTGGCACACCAAGTTTTGAAAGCACAGGTGAAGATGTTTTCCTTTGAAATTTAAAAGAATGTGGAGTGCCTGGTAAATCCTTAAGAGTTGAACCTAAACGGCAGCTACTTGATGAGTTGATTTTAATTGAAGTGGTGAGACCCAATCAACTCAAACAATTGGCCTGTTGCACCACTTAATTAGGCATACAAGTGATTACCTAATCTAATTTCTACTCAATTATGTGTTTGGATGTGTGTACTGGCTCCAAATATTGGTTTACCGGTTGAGTTTGAAAATCAGATGAGTTGTGTACCTCTGTGAGATTTTTTTATTTTTCTTTTCAAATGTGAAGGTTGAGGCGGGTGTGGGTGTCAAACAAACAAACAAAACTAACCTTAGAGTTTATAAGAACACCTAGGTTGATTGATGTTTGTGTTATTATTTGGTGAAATGAAAACTAATAGGTGGGAGGTGGGGGATAACTTACAGAACCTTCAACAGCACTTTAATCTACTGCTTTTGCTCGTCTCAAAAGAGTACCTGCAATCACAATAAGAAAGGAGAGAAGTGAGGTAAATGATTCGTAAGTTGGAAAATACGAAAAAAGTCAAATAGCGTCGCCTCCCCGGCAACAGCGCCAAAATGTTGAAGCTACGAGTTACTACTTTAATGTATTTGGTTTTAAAAAACCTGTCGTCGTAGTTTGAAAGCGAAGAACTCGTATTCAACAAATAAAATTTGTACCGGAATAGAAATCCAAGGTCAAACTCAAGGAGGCAAACGTTTGATTAAAAATACGCGTTTGTTTTATTTGTCACGAAGCAGATTAATTGATTAGAAACTATCTATTTATTTACAATAAATAGAAGAGAGAGAGAATATTACAAACAAAAACTGAAAAGAGATGTAGAATGAACATGGAATTCATTATCAAAGAGATTGTTTGTTACACTACTCATTATGACTAGAAAGCAGAAAATGATTATACTAGAAAGTAGTAAATCTACTCTAGAAAGCATTAAAAAGAATGGAGAGAGAATTATCCTCCTCGATGGTCGCTTGGAGGATGAGTCGGACGGGACGACGCCTGGAAGATGTGGAACGGAGCAGGACGAAGGAGGAAGAACGGGAACGGGACAGCATGTTTTCGTCGTTGCAAGATCCACTTCCGAAAGGGGGACGAAAATTTGACTTTATCTCTTGAGAAGCATCCCGGGTGTGGGACAAGCTTCTCTTAAGCTTTGGAGAGGGAGAGAAGAGAAAGGAGGGAAGCCAATTTCATATGGAGGGGGTCACCTTTTATATTTTCAAGGAGTGAGGGCAATTTGGTCTTTTTAATTTGAAAAACATTAATGCTGGACCTTTAGTGATGGATAAAATTGTCGCTAAAGGTCTAAACGTGGCCTTCGTGGGCGGTGCTCGTGCATCCGCTCGCCTCCTGCGCGTGAAACGCGCGTTCACGTTCTTGAATTCTCGGCCGTTCGATTGTGAGATCGAATGGCCGATATGCGTCCTCGCCGCGCCTTCTCATCTCGCGCTCGCCGCGTCTGATCTCGCATTACGCGTGGGTGTCTGATGTGGCGTGAACGTTATCGAGTGCGCGCGACTACTCAATCGTGATCAAGCGGTCAATCGTGCCCGCTCACCGCACCTCAGCAGTCGCTCCTTGTGAATCGAACATGCGTCGCATGTTCTCGCGAGCGCTCTCACTCGTTGCGCTACAGAGGCATTTGTGTCACGGAGATGTTTTACACGTGCACATCCAACGATGGAGAAGCGACGAAGAAAAGATGGTGCGGTGGGTGTAGCAGCCGGTTCGATGGCTGAGATGGCGCCACGTGGCACCATCTTGGCCGTCCATCTTCTGGATGGTGTAGATGGTGCCACGGTTGTCTGATTGAGTCGATTTTCGCGTCGTTAGACTGTGATTGTCGATCCGAATCCATCTATGTGGTCGAATTTGTCGTCTGAAGTGTGGATTCACACCATCTTGGCCCTTGATTTTCTAGGGTTCCCTAGTCTCTAGCTGATGCTATAGATGTTTGATTAGGGCGATCTTGGAGTCGTTGAACTCCAATCATCGTCCTGATCAAATCTGTACGGTTGGATCTTTGATCCGAGGCCCGATAAAAATTTTCCCTGTCCCTGAACATAAAAGGAGACAATTAACCTCTATTTTATTCAAACTAATCTAAATGCAAGACGATGCATGCCATGCAATATTTATAGTATGCAGTGCAATTCTATGCTTAAGAACATGCATAAATAGACATCTTATGTAGTGTAAACATGTTTACATCAATGGGGTATAGGGAGCATTTCCAAATCTTTTTCTAAGGTGCTAAATGAGGAACCTCTTGCCCTCTTAAGTCGTTTAACTTTGGTACCTACAACTAGACATTAGATTAACATTAAGAATTAAGGCAAACCGCTTAAACAAAGCTAAAATCGCCCCTTTAACACTAAAAATTATCAAACCTTAGTGATGAACACATATTTATTTATCTAAATCATGTTTGAATAATGTTAATTTCATGGTAGCAAGGCATTAATACATTAGGTTAGCTTATATTCTAAATATTTGCATTTAGCTAGGTTAGATTGCATTCATTGCGGGTTATTTGTGTTAATGAGACTAATTTTGGTTTAGAGTTTTTATTCATGTTTCTTATACAAGCCGAGTTAGGATGGTAAGAAATGGGAGTCAGAAAGAATTGGGAGCAATATTGGAGCTAGACATGGAGTTAGAACTCGTGAAACCCTGATATTCATGCAAAAGCCCTACCTTAGCTACCATGTACACATACAATATGGCTTAATATTATTTGGACACAAATCAATCAAGAGAAGTCAATTGCAATCAATTAATTGATTGATTTTAACCTTCCTCCATGTGAACATGCCACCATTTCCTCCTTAACTTGTTCACATGGATGCCTACCTAGAGGAACCCTAAGCCTCCACGCAATAAGGGCTCTCTCTAACATGTTTGTCCATCCACCTTGAGTCTACAAGATCCATATTCCAAAACCCTAAATCCTACTTTCCATTTTTAGGAATCCTTACCCTAATAGGAATTCTAATTGCTTACTTTCCTAATTCCAAAAACCCTAACTTGTGCAAGAAGAAGCCCACCACCAAACCACACATGTGGGCCGGTCCCCCCCTCAATATAACCCCCCGTGCACATCCCTTGGTGCCCTTACACATCCCGTGGTCTCCATTGCTTCCACTTCCACCAACTAGACCTAATACTTCATATCATTTAAAACCCTAATCCAACACCCACCATAACTTCCCAATTCCCATGGTAGCCCGCCACCACCTTCCTCAACCCTTGGACATCCACCTTCAAGACACCATCACCCATTGGACATGCCCTCCTCTCCATTACAACCATGTACTCCACACCAAGAAGAAGATAAGCATCTACTTGTGAGGAGGAACATCTTCAAGGAGGAGGATTTGTGAGAAGATTTGCGGGATGCAAAGCACCGTGAGGAGATTACGTAGAGTCTCGCCATCATTACCATCGAGAAGATCAGCCACAAGTGTGTATCGAAGGGTTCACAGGTTCTATCTACTCTTATTGTTCTCTTATTTTTTGTAGAACTCTTGATTTTTGGAATAAATGATGATCTTTTATAAATTTGAGATTGCGTGTTTGATTGTTATATTCATGAGTGGCAAGTTTCTTTGTGTGTGGGAGAGGAGGTAGGATCGATACTTAATTGTAGATGAGTTAATTTCTCTTGTATGGTTCATTAGGAAATCGAGTTGTTCTATGCGCACACATGTTTGTATAGCATAGTCTAAGCCTAGGACCATAAAGTCCTAGTTGGATTATACCCTTACTGTATTCATGTGGGATGGGCTAGGGGAAGCAACAGTCAGTATTTAAATCGTCAAAACATCTTTTGATAATCGGTCCTATTTCTCGAAGTCCAACGTGTGTTCTAGCATTGATACACATCACTTTTGTAATTGTTTGTTTTTTTTCTGAGTTCGCATAAGTTCTGTAGTTCATTTTCAAAAATTTGTGCAGTAGTCTATAGTAGTCCAAAAATTCTAAAATTTTGTTTATAGGTAGTTAGTTAAGTGGGAAAACATTGTGTCAAATTTCATTACCTAATTCATTATGGAAAAAAAGATAAGATTCTTGCACTATCCTGGGGTCATACTGAAAATAGAACCTGGAAATCCTACGTTGTCGGATTTTTACTAAATTAATTACAAATCCAAATCGATGTTATTTTCCTTACTGAGTCTTGTTTCTAAGATAAAAAAACCATATTATTTTGGGGTCAATAGAGTTATATTGTTGTTGTCACCATCGTTTAAAAAAATGCGCCTCGAGGCGAGGTGCTCTAATTTCACTTCAAGGCTTAAGACTTAGCTGCAGTCTGCGAGGCGTGTGCCTCGCTTTGCCAAGGCATGGCCAAGGCGCTGAGGCACTGAATAGGGGCCGCCTCAGCTGGTTTGGTTTGTAAAATGGTCATGTGTTAGTCACATGACCATTTTCTTGACCCAAGCCTTTGTGTAGCTCATCTAGCCCTAAGCCTAAAATTCAAACCTCAAAAAGTCTTGAGCAAAAGCCATCACCGGTGAGTTGGCGACAGCTCCTACTCCTCCACCACATCGTATCCTCCACTTGCGAGCAGCGCTCCAGCGCCAGCAACGTGAGCAGCGTTAGTAGCTTAAGTAGTGGAAGGCCCTAGCATAGGCTTCAGCGCTCCACGCAGGCCCCAGCGCAAGCTTCAGCGCAGCGCAGCTCCAGCGCAGGCCCTAGCGCAAGCAGCGGCAGCTCAGGCCCCAGCATAGTCTCCAGTGCAACGTAGGCCCCAGCGCAAGTAGCGGTAGCGTAGTGCCCCACGCAGGCCCCAGCACAGGCCTTAGCATAGGCCCCAGTGCAATGCAGCTCCAGCATAGGCCCTAGCGTAGCTCCAGCTCTAGCGACAGTGCTCCACTCTCCAGCAGGATGCATTTGAGGTTGAGGTTGGTATGTTGAGGTTGAGCTTAGTATGTTGGCTATAAGTTTAGGTTAACTTTAGTGTGAATGACTATATGTTGAGCTTAACTTTAGTATGAGTGTATGGCTATATGTTTAGGTCAAAGTGAATGACTTGATTCATGATGTATACTAGTTGTCAAAGTGGAACCTTTGTTATTTATTTGATAGTTTTATTTATATTTCAAGTTTAGGTCATTTAGGTTAATTTGATTACCAATCTCTTTTATGCTTTTAGACATGGTGCCAAAGGCAAGAAGAGGAGGAAAAGGATCTACTGGCAGGTATGATCCTGGATGGAAGTATTGCACGAAAATTGACCTTCAAGGATCTCAAAGGGAGAAAGGATATAAGTATGTGAAGTGTAACTTCTGTGGAAAAACTATCACAGGTGGCATTGCAAGACTGAAGGAGCACTTAGCGAAGACACACAAAAATATGGGAGCATGTGCAAAGGTGCCACCTGAAGTTGAAACTGAAATTAAGGCCTTCTTAGCAAGGAAGAAGTTGGTAGAAGAAGAGCACTTGAAGAAATGGAAGAAATTCGTCGCATAGGTGCATATACAGTAGAAGGTCCATCTGGACATGATTAAAATGCACCTACAGGATCAAGTGGTGTGCAAGTGGTGAAGGGTCCTATGGATTTATTTGTTGCAGGAGTTGAACAGAAAGTATGGCTTGGAAGTGATGGACCTGATAATGCCCCTCAATGTCCTCCAAAGCATATTACTTTGAATTCTTCTTGGAAGAAAGAACAAAGAATTAGAACGTGTCTTAGTATTGGTAGATTCTTCATTGAGAATGGCTTGTCATTCAATTTGGCCACCAGTCCATCTTACTGGCAAATGCTTCAAGATGTAAGTAACTATGGAAGGGGATTTAGAGGTCCTACAATGCATGAGTTACGGACTTGGATTTTGAAAGAAGTCAAGACAATAGCTACTATGATGGACCAAGCAAAAGCATCTTGGGAAGAGATTGGATGTAGCATAATGTCTGATGGTTGGACAGATATAAAAGGATGCGCCTTGATAAATTTTTTGGTTAACAACCCAAAAGGTACGTGGTTTCTGAAATCTGTTGATGCCTTTGATGAGATCAAGAATGCTGACTATCTCTTCAAATTGATGGATGATGTTGTTGAAGAAGCGGGCGAAAGCAATGTTATCCAGGTGATAACAGATAATGCATCAGCTAATAAAAAAGCTGGAGAGAAATTGATGGAAAAAAGGGAACATTTGTATTGGACTCCATGCGCTGCTCATTGCATTGACCTTATGTTGGAGGATATCATGAAGCGAGCTCTTCATGACAGTGTTTTCAAGAAGGCCAAACAAATAATCAATTACATATATGCACATTCTTGGGTGGTGGCCATGATAAGGAAGCATGTAGGATGAGACTTGGTGAGACCTTCCGTCACTCAGTTTGCTACTGCTTTCCTTACCATGCAGAGATTGCTAACAGCAAAAGATGCTCTTGAGTCTTTTTTCACCTCAAAAAGGTGGAAGTGCAGCAGTACTGCATTGAAGGTTCAAGGGCAAGCTGTACAAAATATTATCCTCAAAAGTAGAACATTTTGGCTTGGTGTAGCTTATGTGATAAGGACAATCAAACCGTTGGTGTTGGTTTTAAGAATGGTAGACGCTGAACAATATCCACCTATGGGATTTATTTATGAGGCTATGGATAGGGCCAAGGAAGCTATTGCTAAAAATTTGGGTAATGATGAAAAGAAGTACAAGACAATCTGGGACATCATTGACACAAGATGGGACAGGCAATTGCACACACACTTGCATGCTGCTGCCTATTTTCTGAATCCCCAATGCCAGTATGAACCAACTTTTAAAGTTGATTCAGATGTAAAGATGGGTTTGTACTCATGCTTCCAGAGGTTGATTCTTGACAAGGATGAGAGGTTGAATGTGGATCTCTAAACATATGCATTTGTTAATGGAAGAGGATTATTTGGATGGTCCAATGCCATTGAGACTCATTTCAAGAGGAGTCCTGGTAAAGTCCTTTCAATGATTCTATCATTTAAATTAAAAAATTTTGTTAATTTTTTCCTATATATTATAAACAAAATTTCCATTACAGCGGATTGGTGGAGAGCATTTGGTGATGAAACACTTGAGTTGAAGAGGTTTGCCATGTGCATTTTAAGTTTGACTTGTAGTGCATCTGCATGTGAGCGAAATTGGAGTGCTTTTAATCAGGTAAAAAGTCTAAATTTACGTTTTAAATTTAGAGTAATATATAATAATTAGGCTATAAAATTTAATGGTGAACTTTTCATTGAGTAGGTCCCTACTAAGAGAAGGAACAGCCTGAGACAAGATAAACTCAATGACTTGGTTTATTATATGTTCAATTTGAAATTGAAACACAAGGAGGTGAAGAAAAAGATAATGGATGATCCTCTATGCTTAGAGGAAGTGGACTCAGATGATGAGTGGATTGCTGAGCTACAACTTTGTGAAACAGAGATTGATGCTTATAAGGAGCTTGATGCAACTGTAGCTCTAGAAGAGGATCCTATTGATCTTGAGCAGTTAGTAGGAGCAAAGGGAGGAATACAAGTAGGAGGAAGTAGAAGAAAGAGGGAAAAGAGAAAGGACAAGCGTAAAGGTAATATGTAATTTTATATTTTACTGAACTATAATGTTTAAAGTTATAAACTAAGGTTCTAACTTCTAAGAAATTATTTAAAATGACTTATCTTTTAGGCAAAGCTGTTATTGACATTGAGGAGGAAGAGTTTCAAGAGAGTGATAGAGATACTGAGGAAGATGTTGATAATGAGGCTAGGATGAAGTTTATAGATGACTCTTGGGATGATGCGACTAGCCCTAGCTATAGCATTGATGAGCTTGAAGGTGTTCAAGGAGGAGGAGACTAGAGTCTACAATGTGTTGTAGTTCTTTTGAGTTTTTGATGTGGATGTTTCATATACCTTCATTTTAATATTTGTTTTAACTCTTAAGTTTTCCAATAGTTTGGGAAGTTGGTTTAGTTGGTGCTTTTGTTATGGTTTCTAATTTTCTATATTATATGGAAGTTTATCTTTTCATTTAAACGTCATCTCTTATTTAGTTTCGTTCTTTCAATGTTGTGATAGAGAAAAAATGTTCTAAAATTGTGTCATTTATGTTATTATTTCCTTATTAGCACTTGATAAGTATATATCATTTCATTTTCTATATTTTTTATGCAAATCCTAAGGCTTATGCCTCGACTGCCTCGAGGCTTACACCTCGCCTCGATGAAGGCAAATCGCCTCGGTACCGGCTCATGTTTTTTAAAACCTTGGTTGTCACAAACAAGTAGGGTCAGAGTAGTCATTGTGCTCTACTTGCCAAATAAAATCCGTAAAATATTATGAAGCACTTTCAAAAATGCCAAAAAAAGTCTTGAACTTGTCTAATTGATAAGAGAATTGAAATATATAACCACTCTGTGGATTTTACCTGACTCATGGTAATTACAAATAATTAAGTTGGTTATTAATTTTGGTGTGCTATTCTTTTCAACTTGAGCATGACAAACACCAAATTTTGGTGCCATTGTTGGGGAGGCTTTGACATACGTGAAACATGTTTCATTAAAAGCATGTCTGTTGAGAACGGAAAACTATGCGATTGAAGTTGGATTCAAAAAACTCATCATTGTAGTTCGATTTGCGAAGAAATCCGTCAATAGATAAATTTATACCGAAACTCTAAGAATTCTGGGTCGAACACAGGGAGGCAGACGTTTGATTCAAAACCGCGCTTGTTTAATTATCATGAAGCAGATTAGATAGTTGAATTGAATCTAAACTAACTATCTACTTAAAGAATAAAGAATAGAAGATAGAGAGAGAATATTACAAATAAAGACAAAAGAGAGGTAGAATAAACATGAATTTCATTATCACAAGTTGATGTTCATTATGATTACAACTACCCACTACACTAGAAAGCAGGAAATCTACACTAGAAAGCGGGAAATTTATTCTAGAAAGCAGTAAAAGAGAAGATAGAGAGAAGTTATCCTCCTCAATGGCTGCTTGGAGGACGAGCCGGACAGGGCAATGCCTGGAAAACGGAGGGTGGAACGGGAAGGAGGATGAAGCAGGAAGAAATGGGAATAGGGCAGCCACTTTCGGAATGGGAGTGAGAAAATTGGATTTTGGCTCTAGAATAGCATCCCGGGTGTGGGACAAGCTTTTCGTGAGCTTTGGAGAGGGAGAGAGGTGAAGGAAAAGATGAGGATTTCGTAGGGTAGAGGTCTCCTTTTATAGTTGTAAGGATAGGGGCAATTTTGTCATTTCATAATTAAAACATTAAAAGAGGGGGTCTTTAGTGACGGATTTAAGTATCACTAATGACCCCACGTTGCCGCAGCCTTGCACGCGCACCTGCCTCCTTGCCTGCTGCGTGCATAGCACTTACCCACGTTCTTGAAATCTCAGCGATCGGACGGCTTAGATTGCTCCTCGCGCGTGCCTTCCTCTGCGCCTAACCGCGCCCACGCGTGCGATGGGGTGTGTAGAAGCGCGTCTGATCGTGCATGCGCCTGATTGGGCGATTTGGGCCGTCTGTAGCCGATCATGCAGTTGAAATTAATTGCGCGCACATAGTAGATCGTGAGTCGAACGCGCACCCTACGCTCGCGTAGTGCCGCTCAACCGCTACGTTAGTGGCTCTACTTTGTCGTGCTTACGATTTAAGCGCGCGTGCTTCACAGCCGTTGGATCAAGATCCAACGGCCCAGATGTCACCTCGCCACACCTTCAAAAGATGGGGAGTGGTGTGGCGGTCGATTTGGGCAGCTGTGATGGCACCATGGACGGCCACGATGGCACCACGTGGTGCCATCGTGGCCGTCCATCTTCTGTGACATGTAGAAGGTGCCACAGATGTCGGATTGAGCCAATTTTTGTGCCATTAGGCTGCGATCATCGATCCGAACCCATCCGTGTGGTCGGATTTGTATTCTGAAGTACGGTTTGGCACCATCTTGGCCCTTGATCTTTAGGCATCCTCAGTCTCTCTCTAGTGCTACGGATGTCTGATCAGGGCGATCTTGAAGTCGTTGAACGCCAATCGTCCCCCTGATCAGATTCTTACGGTTGTATCTTTGATCCGAGGCCCTGATTAAAAGTCACCTTGTCCTTGACCATAATAGGGGCAATTACTATACAATTTATATAATTTGACCTAAATGTATGATTATGCATGTTATGCAATATTTACAATGTATGATGCTAATATGACACTAAGAACATGCATTAATAGACATTTTTTGGCTATTTAGATGTATGCACATCAGCGTTGTAGTACAATTGAATCGTACAAGTTGGCTTTTAAAATTTATATTCTCGAAATCAGAGTATTCTGAGGTTGTTCTCTAAGGGCAATGAAAATGCACGAATGCCACTATTCAAACTTTCACAACAACTCAAGAATTGATAAATGCCAGTTTCTCATCACTATTATGCCTAAAGACACATCTAGCTCCTAGGTTTTGCACATTGCATTCAAAATGTTGAATAGCTTTGGTCGAGAGTTAAGGAACGCATTGTAGTATAGATGACAAAAGCGAATCAACACTTAAATTTGTAAATCTCAAAATGTGAGTTCCAAGGTCGTTCATAGGGAGCAAAAAGTTGCATGACTTATCATTATCGAAATATTTACAAAATTTGAATCTTAGAAGTTTGATATAAGGGGATTATGCTAGGCAAAACAATAATCAAACTCAAAAATAAAAATTAGTCCAAGGGCCAAAATGTAAGAGAAATGAAGACTACTTTTCCTCTACTTATTCTTCTCTAAATTCTCCTCTCAGCTAGCAACTTGTTTTTTCTTCCAAGTCTTCACTCTCTTCTCTTTATAGCGAAAAAGGCCTTCACCTGAGGCCCAATCATGCCCACAATGGGCCACCCATCAGTGGGTTCTGTTTCTCTCTTGTCTCAATTTATGTGCATATATGTATAATGAGCTAGCGAGCTTATATATACTCTATGGGGAGCCCTTCCCTATTTAGGCTAATGAGACTAAGGAGTGCATTCCTTAAGAGCAGCTCTGAATGCTCATGATCCCACGATGTGGGACTATCTTTGCTCAATTGAATTAAATTAAACCCTCAGCTCTCTTCTCTTTCTCTCAAGTCCTACGCCACTTTTTGTTCTCTCTAAGGGTCTTTCCCCCCCTAAGTCCCACTCTCTTTCTCTCTTTGCCCTAAAAAAGGCTGGTGCGGGTCTAAGCAACAGTCTAGCCCAATTCAGAATGGGCCCAAATAGGCCTTTCCCCCTTCTCGTGCTTGCCTTA
The DNA here is from genome assembly GCA_037157565.1 of Thalassia testudinum. Classification (NCBI taxonomy): domain Eukaryota; kingdom Viridiplantae; phylum Streptophyta; class Magnoliopsida; order Alismatales; family Hydrocharitaceae; genus Thalassia; species Thalassia testudinum. Next base: position 68,160,820 of record JAZHRO010000002.1, read on the forward strand.
AAGGGCCACCCACTTTGTGGGCTATGCATATATATAGTAATGGGCTCAAGCGGGCTTATATATGCCCTATGGGGAGCCCATCCCTATTAGGCTGAATAACTAAGGGATAGGTTCCCTTAAATGACGCTTTGCGAGCTCCTTATACCATGAGGTGGGACTAAGGGAGAAGTAGAATTTGTGTGAAATCGAAGTCAATTAAGTGTTGCTTATTGGGGCCTAAACACACTTAATTAACTTCCAATCAGTTAATTAAGATAATTAATCATGGATTAATTAATGTTAAGTTATAAAACTCAAATCCACGCTTTGCAAATCAACCCTTGAAGAATCAGAATTAATAAATATGCCCTTCATGGTTCAAGAGAAAAATCGTAGAGAGGACCCTATAAATGTATTAAAGTATGCGATTGGGTCCTTGATGCTGAAGCCTTTGAGGCTGTCTTCTCTAGCGATGGCTCACCAGAGGATGGTTGGATCTCTAACATGATTGTTGGATGTGTCTGGCGAAGGGCGAAGGGTGGTCGCCAGACGTTCGCCAACTTTTTGGTGGTGGTGGATCGGTGATCGGAGTAGTGGATGTGGTGGCTGGAGTTGGGGAAGATGATGAGGCTCTGGCGAGGTCCTGCACATGCAATAGGTCTTTTGACCTCGCATTAAGTCCAAAAGCTTTGTGGTGGAGCCCCAAAGCAAAGCCCTATGGTTAGGGCGTATGTTTATGCATGAGTGCGTGTGGCAAAGAAGCTCCATGGAGCTCTTAGTGGTGGTGGTCGGAGTGTGTACCAGAGGTAATAAAAATTCTAATTCAGCTATCCTACAACTACACCTAGCTAATGCAAGCAAAAACCCTATATTAATTAGACGAAAGAGATGGAGAGAACCGGTGGTGGTGGCAGGCTCTCCAGCGATGAACAAGGGAGAAATTGGAGCTGACGATGAGGCGAGAAACTGTGTTGTTTGGCCAGAAGCATGACAAAGAAGAGGCGAAGGGAAGCCCTCTCCCTATTGTACGTGGGAGTGGCCGAAGAGGGAGGTCAGAGAAGCTCCAGGTCCTCGTTAATGGTGACATCAAGGAAGAAGGAGGAGGGAGTGTGCACGTGCCAAAACTAGACAAAAAGAATTAGTGGACCTTGGCGGTTCTTTATAGAGCGTTTGCCCTCGCAAATGAGGCATGGAATTGCTAATTGGAGCTTGTTTGGTAGCAAGCAAACGCGCAAGCTTTGACTATGATTTCCAATCTCTAAAGATAGAATTTTGAGTTGGAAGAAACATCAATATGAGTGGAATTGGATGGCGATCAATCCTACCAAATTTGGTGGGATTTAATCGAGAGGGTTAGGGGGAATTGATCCCGAAACTCGTGCCTGAGAAGACTCGCAAGCTGCTGCTGTTGGTTGAAGGAGGAAGATGGCTGATGTCAGCATGACACCAACCAAGGATTGAGAAGAAAGGATTTTTGACCAATAAGCAAGAAATTTGGACCAAATTACAATGAATTCAAAAGTTAAGGACTATTTTGCAAAGTAGGTAGAAATGAAGTCCAAATAGTCTCAACTTTTTAGGGTAGCCTAATTTAGTCCCAAGGAATATAATAGTGACTTCAATTTTGAATTTTGATAATTTTTTCTTGATAAATTTATAGTTTAACCCAAAATGTGTTAATTGTTAATGTTGGTCTTTGATTTAAGTCAAATTGTGTTCATTTTGTGAAATTAATTAATCCAAACCTTATGGAATATTTTTTAATTATTTTTAAAAGATTTATATTATATTTATTTCCATTAGAACCCCACAAATTTAAGTAAGGTTGTAATTAGGGTTTTTATTTAAGATTTAGCCTTTAATCTTAATAGAAATCCTGAACTAGTCAATGCAAGTCTATTTATTGGGAATTTGAGCTCATTTGACCTTTAATTGAGTGTAGGTTTACCCTTTAGCTAATATGAGTTTATATTAACCTATTAAAATAGTAGAATTAACTAATTTGGATGCCATTCCTTCTAATTCTTCATATCATTAAGTTATACCCTTTTGTTGGTTAATAAAGTAAATTTAACTTTAGAACTTTGCCAAATTAAGCTAGATATGAAGGATGATGGTGTTACCATTAGTTTCTTTAGGCATTTCATAGGATAGGCATGCATTGCATTATTTTTGTGTTTTTACATATTTATTTTAGTGTCAGGGATGAACATAATTAGAATATCCCACAAACCTTGGCATTGAGAAAGGTAGAAGATGAAGGAGAAGCCTGATTTAGCTAGATCTCAGCTAAATCTAGCTCATCTTAGCTGGATTCAGCTCATTTTAGCTCTAGCTAGCTAGGTCTAACTTATTTTAGCTCCATTTAGCTCACCTCAGTTGGATGGCAGCTCATTCTAGCTCAACTCAGCTTAACCCAACTCCATTCCAACTCCTCCCAGCTCACAACAGTTCATGAAAGCTCTACTTGACTAGTTTTAGCTACTACCATCAAATAGCTAAGCCTGGTTAGCTGAAGAAGTCCTCAACCAGCTCAAGCCAACTCAAGTCCATCTCCCGAAGACTCAACTCAGCTCTACCTGGTTGAGTTTAGCTACTTGACCTAAGCTAGCTAGCTTAACTAGCTAAGTAGTCTTTGGGAAGATTAGACCCAGCTCACCTCAGCTCACAACAATAGAAGCTAGCTCATATTAGCTTGGCTTAGCAGCTAAGAAAGAACTAGCTAACTAAGCTAGCTAATGAGCTAAGATGCAATCCTCTTCAGTAGCTTTCATCTCAAGGCAGGCATACAACTCAGCTCCTCCTCTGCAGCAATCAAAACCCTATCTCTTCTACTCCCTCCTTTACTCTACTAGCTATGCTAGCTTAGCTAGCTAAGCCAAGCTCCACCCAAGGTCCTCTACTCCATGGTCAACCACCACCAACCCTAACCTCCACCTTCTCCCTTTCTTGGCACCAAGAATTACAACCACCATCTCCCTTGCACCCCCTCCTTTTGGTGCCAAGAATGACACCCCTTTATCACCCTAACTACCCCCCTTAAGTGCCATAAAAGTGGCTCCACTTTTCCCTCCAAAACACCACCAAATCTCCACCATCCATCTACCACCAAAGGCCATCATCACCCTCCATTTTTTTCCTCCAATTTCCCCCTTCTAGAAACCTTCATACTTGGCGCCAAAATGGAGGCACCCCTCCACCATGGACGTCCACCATGGGGTGCTTCTAAGCCTTAACCACACACCTCCACATCCCTACACATGGCACCAAGTGATCTCAACCATTAATCCCTTAACTACCCACCAAGAGCCCATCTTATCTCTCCACTTTATCCATGCCAACCCTCCCTCCATCCACTCTATAAATGCATCACACCACCCACCAAAAATTCCCATCCTTGGTCATTTAATTCTACCTATACTTACACTCTACACACCTAAGGAAGGAGAAGGAGAGAAAGGTAATCAAGGAGACCCCCTTGTCTCCTTGGTGTTCACCCTACTCTCCCCTTCTTCCTTGGTGCATACCAAGGAGCAATTAGGAGGATAGCCAGGAAGAGAAGCATTTAGGGTGGTGGACGTCCACCCTAGGAGGAGAAAGAGAGGAGGATCACTAGCAATAGGGAGGAGGCCCTCTTCATAGTGCGGGAGCAGCTGGTTTTGGAGTGAGAGTCATCTCCATCATCCTTATAGGAGCTTCTTTATTGTAGTTTATTTTTGTAATAGCCAGCATTCCTCTATTTGGGGATTACTTGTGTGGTACCATTCACACAAGTCAGTTCTCCAAGTAGATTTTGTAGACATTATTAGTTTCTTTTTATAAGAAGCTCTTACCTTTCAATTTGTGCTTTATTTATTTCAAGCAATTGTTCTTAGTGCACCCACATTCTTCTCTCTTAATTACCCTAGGCACACTTGCCTAGGGTGAGCTTAAAAGAGAAGATATTCTTGTCACGTAGGTGTAGTTTCTGTTACGAGTTTTTCTCTTCTTAATATTCCGATTTCCTGATTATTTCTTAAAAACCCTAAAACTTGTAAAACCAAAAATATAAAGTGATGTTTTGAGAGAGCGAGAGAGAGAATCAAGAAATCAATTAACATATTGCCTCATTGGACGACCCTAGATACCACCACTAAGTTTATAAATATTAAAAGTTGATTTTGATTTTACACGTTACGACCTAAAAACCTGCTTTTAATAAACACATGTTTTCGTTATCAGGAACTAGATTAAATTAATCCGATTTCGTTAGCACCAAATCTAATTTGAAAGCATTCAGATTAATCACCCATTTCAATGGAGTAAATTAATGCTTACTTGAATATGATAAATCATATCAAGAGTTAAATATATGAGTCAAATGTTTGAATATTGCAATGAAATCACTAGATAACCAATAATCAAATCAAGTCAATAAGTCGTTAACTTATTAAGCTGCATCACCAATCAATCCCCAAGACTATAATTTCTCTTACATTTTAGTCCCTGTGAGTTTTACGATTCAGTCCCTGCAAGTTTTCTTTTCTTTGATCCGATCCCTACCAGCACTCAGAGTTGGAGTTCTTCATGCCGGTGGAGGTTGGTCAGGGATGCTAGAGTTGAGCTCTAGTCAGCAACTGGCATCGACGAAGGATAGAGGAGTGTCATTGGAGCATCGTCGATGTGATGGCAGTGGTGGATGCCCGGTGGAGTGCTCCGAAGGCGTTCGTCGATGTTGGTTGAAGGGGGAAGCTTTGGCGAACGCATGGAAGCTCGTCGAGGTGCAAAATGACCTAGTCATGGTCACAAAACAATCCTTGCCCACGGAGCTTCTCGTGAAGCTTGAGAGCTAGAGGCCATCGGAGGTGGCATGCCGGTGTCAAGGAAGATGGCGGCGGCTGGTAGTGGTTGTTTGGTGCAAAAGGCATCGAATCTCCAATCCAAGGGGATGAGGAGCTTTGTTGCACCTTTTGGAAGGTGGTCATGGTGGCTATTTGGCGTGAGGAGGATGCTGACAACATGGCAGACTCAAGGGAGGTCGTGATCATGAGTGGAGTTCAGCAGGGTGTTTGAGGTGTTAGCTCTTGACCGTGGCGACGTGGTGGAGCGTTGAGGGTGGTCAGCGAGTGGGGAGGAGGCATGGAGCAAGGAGAGGTCTGTGGATGGAGGGACATCAGAGTTGGCCATGCGCGTGGAAGATGACAAGCATCGAGTGGAGGTCATGGGGGTATTTCCAAGATTCTAAGGAGGTGGAGCTACACTGTAGAGATAGGGGAAGAGAAGAGGCTACCTAGCAGATGACGAGGTGGATGAAGCATGTTTGGCATTGGCTAGTTAGACACGAGGAAGAAGAAGAGGGCAGCGGGGTGATTTGCAGCGACGAGGAGGTAGGATGGTTGGCTTCTTTAATGGGAAGCACGGTGACGACAAGGGGAGTTGATCTGCGGCCTCATTTGATGGCGAGGTGCTGTGAAGAAGTGAGGCCAAGGAGCTCCAAGGTCCTTCAATGGTGATACGTAGGGAGAAAAGAAGGAGGGTCTTCACTCCCAAATTCGAACGACTTGGCTCGTGAAGGCACGGTGGAGCTTTATATCTCTACGAAGTGAGAAAATCAAGTCGAAGATGATGTTGCGAGATGGCCGGATTTGAAGGCCGACGTCGGTGATGATGACGGCATTGGTGGAGGCATTAATTGTGTGCGTGAAGCTTGTGAATGCATGCAGGATTGCAAGCTGGATGATTCCTCCAAGATTGGCGAGGTTTCTCGAACAAGACTGCGAGGATTTTGTGGTCAAAGGTAGGACCAACGGCCTGAGATTCGGCCAAGCATGAAGAAGATGGCTGTTAAAGAAGAAGATGGTTGTTGAAGAAGATGGTCGTAGGGTCCTCTATGCAAGAACTTTTGAAACTTAAGGGGTCCTTGCAAACAAATTAGAAACTAAAGGAGTAAATTACAAACTTGGTCAAGATGGAATCTAATTAAGCTCAAAATTTTTGGATAACCTAATTTGGACTGAAGGAATCTAATGATGACATCAATTTTGGGTTTTGATAAATTTTGATTGGTCAATTTACATTTTAACCAAAAATATATCAATTACCCACCTTGGCCTTCGTTTTAGGTCAATTTGGGCTCATTTTATAAAATTGAATGTTTTAAACCTTATAGAGTATTTTTCAATGATTTTTAGAAGGTTTATAGTACATTTATTTTCAATAGAACCCTTTAAATTAAAGTGAGGTCAAAATTAGGATTTTATTAATTGTAATTTGGCTTCTATTTCATAAAATCCTTAAATAAATTAATGCAAGCCCGTTTATTTCAATTTTAAGCTTATTTGACCTTAGATTAATTTTAGGTTCATCCACTAGTTAATCTGCACTTATAGTTTACCATTAAAATAGCATAATTAACCAATTTTGATATCATGCTCTCCAATTCTTAATATTCTTCAGTTATACCCATTTAACGAATAATTAGGTGACTTTAACATTCGAACTTAGCCAAATTAAGCAAGATATAGAGGATAATGGTTTTACCATCATACCCCCATGCCTACCATTTGTTAGTCCCTTGGTAAATTCTTAGAGTATAGCACAGAATTACAACTCAGAGGGTATCTCTGACATTCAGCTCATTTAGAAATAATGTTAATTTGTTAATCTTGGTCAGATTATAGTAAAGACATAAGTGCTCTTCTGCTTAGGACTTTGGATGACCCAATTCTTTAAGACACTAAGATTTAACGACTCCCTAATTTTAATCCACTTGATTCTTGATTTTTAAACATAGTGGCACATGGTTCAGGTTGGTCTTAGTTTCTCTCCCAGTTTCGTTATTATCAAGGTTGGAACACGTGTAGTGGAAGTGAATTGAGTTAAAGGTCTTAAGTGTCAAATTAATAACCTATTAGACTCAGTTGGTTGCTCCCATATGAATTTGGCAGCTTTCTAGCTTCCTGTTGGGGTCAACCTCAGGGTATATCTCTCCAGAAAAGAAAAAAAGTTCTAGCACCGCTTTTTAAAATTTTCTTTTATTCTTTTTCTGCTCTTTCTTTATTTTCCTTTTCTCTTTCTAGTGCAAGTATGTGAGGCTTTTTTGTAAGCTTTTTGAGGTGGTGAGGACATGTACATTGCTTACTAAGATTTATGTATACAAGCCCCACTAAAACAAAAATTAACTGTGTGCATCTTATTAGGAAGTGGCTTTTCATCTTTCAAGGGCTGGTTACTATAAAAGAGTTATTCTCTAACTTTACCTAAGTCCAATGTTTTATTAGCCTTCTACTCAGGTCCTAAAACTCAATTCGTGCATGTGAGGCTGTGTCATGATTCTTCAAACTCTTAGACCAAAAGTGACAAAGAGACTAGTTTAAACATTTATGCCCCTTAGTCCAAGAAATCGAATTATCCAACTTTTCTCAGTAGGGTAATTCAAGCTATGCTCGATCAAGCACACTTGGCTGGAAAGATCTACAGTAGAGGATGTGGGTGTCCTGATACTAGACTAGAGCTCAAACAACAAATTTGACCAAGACTAACAAATTTACATTCAGCATATTCTTTTTCCTCTTCCTTGCCATTCTTTACAAATTTGCAATTCAATTAAAAAATATTCTCCCCTCCTTTTGTCATTATTTATTTTTATTTTTATTTTTTTGTATGTTTTTATGAGAGCCCTTCAAAGAAATTCTAGTCTTAGTCGGTTACACTTTAATACCCCCCATGCCTAAGTTTTGCAATGCCCTCATTGCAAAAAGGATGGGTTCGAAATCAGTTTAGTTCATATTTTTAGAATTGGTTTATAAGGGTGGGCGGGTGATGGTAGCACCATCATTGGTGTTAATAAGCCTAATTTAGCCTAACTATAGTAATAAATCTCTTTAATATTCGTCAAAGGGTCGTAATCCTATTCTAAATTGAATCTGAGAAGAAGAAAAATAGGTTAATTCTACTATTTTAACACCTAATCACTAGTGCATATTAACTAAGGGGTTAATCAGGGCTTAATCTAAGGTCAAGTGAGCTCATTTTCCCAAAAAGTGGGGCTGTGCTAACTGAATCAGGGTTTTTTGAGATTTAAAGAGTTAATTTATTGAGAAAAACACTAATTACAGGCTCATTTCTATTGAATAGGTTCTTGTAGAAATAAATGTCATCTAAATCTCTTAAAAATCATTGAAAAATATTCTAAGAGGTTTGGAACCTTCACTTTGACCAAAGGAACCTATCTTGACAAAAAATAGACTTAAGCAAAATTTGTTCTATTTTGAGCTTCTGTGTAAATTACCTAGTCAAACATAGTCAAAACCAAAATATAAGGTCACCACTAGATTTTTTGGGTCAATATTAGGTTAACCCCAAAATTTGGTCCCAATTAGAGTCCATCTTGACCTAGTTTGCATTGTAGCCCATAAATTTCTATTTATTACACATGTCCCCATAAGTTCTGATTTTTATCAAAATTGGTCCCTTCCACCCTTTCCTTCTCCTTCTTCTTCGTTGTGAGAATGCACAGTAGCGACATCTTCTAAACCCAAAATGCTGAACTTTGATCCTCAATTTGAGGAATTAAATCATGACCAAATCTCACCAAACTTGGCGAGATTGATCTTGAAGATCTTCTACATCAAATGAGTAGCTTTATGAGGACAATCACGACTGTATGCATCGCTAGCGAGCTCGAGAGCTTCGAGCCCAAGAAATGACCTAAGCACCTTTCAAATTTACTCTTGTTGGCTAAATTGAGAGAACTTCCTCTATAATAAGGTCCTGACTCAAACAATTAGGGCTTGTCTTGTCTCTAGTGTGAAATCCCTGTCTTCTTCTTCCTTCGTCACCACCATTAGCATGGACCTAAAGCTTCTTTGACCACATTCTTCAGCCGCTCCCAAGCACAATAGGGAGAGGGTGTCTCCTACCTTGCTTCATCATCGAGCTTCCGAACAAAGATCTCGACCCAATTCTCCATTCCTTGACTCCATCCTCATCCCTCCCTCTTCTTCCTTTAGCTAAATTAGGTTAAGGCTTTTCTTCTCCTCACCCTCAATTAGGTTTTTTGAGCTTGTCAGCTCTATCTATCTCCTATTCCTTCTCTGACTTCGACAGCCACCACCACAGCCACCTTCATCACCAGACCTCATCAGCCCTCCTTTGACTAAATTAGGTTAGGTGGCAGCATGCCCCTACCTCCACAATACTTTCACCCAGCCTAATCTATCCTCATTGCTCCACTATCCTCCTCAACCACAGTCGCTGGAGCCGCACACACCTGCTCCGTCCGATTGCCACACTACACCATCCACCAAATTACCACCACCACACACGTCACCGCACTCCAGTGATGCTCCTTGTGTATTTAATTTTAGCCCTAAAACTATATTCGTTTTGTAGGGTCCTCGCCATTGTGGTTGTCTTCTCCGGCGTTGAGCTCCACCTACAGCGAGCTATCTGCGAAGGCTCCACTCTCATCAGGTGTGGACTCACGTGGGGGACTCATCTAGATCGTGGATCCTTGATCCCATGACCAATCGAGCAGCAATTGGCAGCAGCTCCTCACGTGATGAGAGTATTTTTGAAAGCGTAGAAGCAGAAGTGCAAAAGCACTATAGAGATAAAAGCACGAGAGCTCTTTTTCTAGAGATTTTTCTTTCTTGATTATGTGTAGGAAAAGGCTACCAAGGTCCTCTATTTACACAAGAAAATTGATGAAAGGATGACTTTCACTTAACAAGATGATAACTAAAATGATTTATCATTTGTATTTCTAAGTGGTGGAAAATCGACTAATCAAAATATTGAATTAAAATTAACCACTCATAGATGGAGTAAGTCGTGTCCACAAGAAGACAATGCCTATTACTAACTCGCGAGAATAAAAAATTATTGTTCACGAATAATTTCGTCAAGAAATCAAATCAAAATCGCCTTCAGATTAAGTAAACAAGAGCTAATGCTGAAATAGAATTTATGAGAAAGTAGGAGGTCCTTTGAATAAACTCACCATAATATTTAATTAATAAAATTAAAAATCAAAAGAGGGAATGTCATTAGATGTAAAAACTAATGTAACCCAAAATAGGGGAAATCATCCCCTTGTGCGTGCACGTTGAGGAGCCGATGGTGGGGGCTGAGGAGCTCAAGGAAGATTGTCATCGTCGAGAGCTATGCGTGGGAGGTGACGGTGTCAATGATGGTGGTCGGAGGTGGTTGGCTAGAGTTAAGGTGGTCATCAGCGGTGAGGCTCTCCGGTTGGCGAGACGGTGGCTGATCGGTGTGGTTGAAGGGGTGGTTGTGCTTGGGGGGTTGAGACGAGTTCGTTGGAGGTGATGGTGAGAAGCTTCATAGTCGGTGTCGATGGCTGCAAGGAGGAGGATCGACGGTGGTGTTGGGTTCCTTCTGTTGGTGGAGAAGGAGAAGACACAGAAGAAGAAGCCGACGTTGGGGGAGTACGAGGCTATTGCATGCTTGCGCTGGAGGGAAGGAGAGGTGCGCGCGGCTGCTTGCTGATGGAGTAGCGCATGGAGGGACATATGCACACAGTTGGGGTCACACGTGGGTGCTGGTGGTGAGCGGGAGGCGATGGCACGTTGCTGGCTGCTGCATGCAGGTGTGAGCGCGCGGTAATGATGGGCACTAGGTGTTCATGCGCGGAGGCGCGTGTGTGAGGAGGGTGGCGTAGCGTGTTGGAGGTGGTTGCATGCAAGCTGGAGGAGAAGCAGGTGGCGGTGGTGCTGTTGGGTCTTCAAATGTCCGGGAACCTTCTCGGACGACTTAATGGGAGGGCATGGCACGGTGAGGATGGAAGCGAGGTGTGCACGCGTGGTGGCGTGGTTGTGACCACGCGTGGATGGCGTGGTGAGTGCTGGCTGGTGGTGGTTGTTTGAGTTCACTGAAGAATGAAGATAAAAGATGGGAACGAGATGAAGGTGGAGAAGATGGTGGTGATGATGAGGATGCCTGTAGATAGGGGTTTAACACAGTAAAGATAATTGCGTGGCCCAGAGGTACACACGCACGGTGATGGTCGAGCTTACTAGATTGGTGCGGCGGTCTGTCACCTCATCGGCCCACAGACCTTGGAGGCGCACGGTGGTGGAGTGGAGGTGAGTTCGAAGCTCTTCACGGTGGTGGAGTCAGGGCGGAGTCTCTTTGAGCCCGATTATGGCTCCCACTTTCTTATAGCTGCAGGGGAAGATGAAGAAGAAGATGGAGCGTGGAGGAAGGTTAGCCAGATCTGCATCCTCCGCTCCTCTTCACTTCACTACCACCTTCATTGCCCAATCTATCCATAAATGGCTTGTCGGGGAGGAGCCATTGTTGTTGCACTTAGGAAAATGTTATAAAAACATATGTGGATTGTTTGTGTATAAAACCCCTCAGAATTACTAATTCTTATTTCTAACTATTCACTGCATGTACTGTATGCATGCAAACTAAATAATAAATAACCTACTTAAATTCTAATGCATGCTAAATAATGAATGTAATGCATATAAGCAAATATGTATAAACTACATTATTTACATCTTAATGCATGCTATGTATAAGTTAATATTAATCTAATGTCTAGGTGTTTAAGTAACTAATTAGCCCACAAATATGGGCTCATCAATCGACCTAGAAAGGAAGTTTTTCGAATCCATTTGGTGGATCAATTAAGGTAGTCTTGTCAATCAAAATGGGTTTTGGTCGGTCAAACTAGTTATTTAATCGATTACCAATTGGTTGATCAATTAAGCTAATTATTGATTAAAGGTATTTTAATGAACTTCCTAATTTGAGTAAATTTGATTGATCAACTAAGTTGATTAGTTGATCAAAGCGGTTTGGTCGATCATTAATTAATTGGTCAATCAATTTACCTAAAAGCTTGATTTTAGGAAATTATGCTTAGCGTGAAAAATAATTTCAGGTTCCATACAAATAATATAGACTTAAGGAAATATAAAAGACTCAACAGAAGATTGTGGCGAGCATTTTCTCCTTTCCAAGAGTCAATGAAAGAGTCCTGAAAGATTAGTCTTGACAGATAACATAATTTTGGTGCATTAAAATAGAGGTACTAACATTCACCCCTTTTCTGATGACAACAAAATTATAATTTGTGTAGAGAGATAGCTATAAAAATGTATAAGAATTTAGACATGCATAATATATCTCCCTTTTTGTTTCAATAAAAAGTAATTAAGGCAAATAATTTCAATCTCAATTTCTCCCCCTTAAACAAGTAATTGATGCAGGAAATGTAATCATCTCAAGTAATTTGACAGATATAATATAAGCATCTTAAATGTAAGCATGCAACTGAATTATATAAGCAACTCTAATATAAGCATGCAACTAAAAGATAAATCAAGTCCACAATATAAAGTTATACATACCAGAAGTGAAAAGAACCAGCTAGATATTCAAAAGAGTCCATAGCAGATATGAAAACTACTCTAAGGATGCAAAGAAGGCATCCATAGTGCTCTGGAGATCTGTATCAAGCTCAAGGTCTGTCGAGTATGAAGGGCCTAAAGAGGAGGACGGATGACCAAGATAGAGGCATCTTTTAGCGGACGAGGATGGCGTTGGCTGCCTAATTGTCTGGCAAGGAGGAGTGAGGTGTTGATTTGTCACTGCGGGAGGAGTAGGTGCTGTAGATGGAGGAATTGTAGTAGAATGGTGAGGATGAGGAGGCTTGTGGTACAACTGCTGCAGGCTATGAATACACTCTCCAAGTCTATCCAAAAACTGTCCTTGAGCATTTAGGTACTTGGATAGCTAATGCCCATGCCTCATCATCACTAAGTCTGTCTCCTGCTGCCTATGCATCATCAATGATATCCTGTCAGTATCATCCTGAATACTGATGTAATTCCTGCCTGAGAATAGCCTATCTAGAAGACCCCACTCCTGGTCATAGAAGGAAGGAGCAGGTTGAATTGGTGGAGGGGAGGTAGCTGTGAAATGCTCGTAAGGCAGGAAGGCTGGAGGTATAACAGAAGAGGCTCCCTGAGTAGGAGGGCGATCAGTGTTGTAAACACATCTATCTAGCTTAACATGCCTGATGTGCATACATCTAAATAGCCAAAATTGTCTATTAATGCATGTTCTTAGTGTCATCATGCATTGTAAATAGTGCATAACATGCATAATCATGCATTTAGGTCAAATTGTACAAATTGTATAGTAATTGTCTCTTTTTATGGCTAGGGACAGAGTGACTTTTAATCGGGGTTTCGGATGAAAGATCCAACCATACAGATCTGACCAGGGCGATGACGGGAGTTCAATGACTCCAAGATCGCCTTGATCGGACATCCATAGCACAAGATATCGTCTGAGGAAGCTCAGAGATCAAGGGCCAAGATGGTGTCAATCCACACTTCAGACGACAAATCCGATCGCACGGATGGGTTTAGAGTGACGATCGCAGTCTAATGGCGTGAAAATCGGTCCAATCTGACATCCGTGGCACTATCACACACAGAAGATGGATGGCCAAGATGGCACCACGTGGCGCCATCCCAGCCGCCTAATTAGCCCAAGGAACCGCTGTTGCCCTTTCTCTCCTCAATAAATCGATCAATCTCAGCCGTTGGATCTTGATCCAATGGGACGACGGGAGTTCAATGACTCCAAGATCGCCTTAATCGGACATCCGTGGCACAAGATATCGTCTGAGGAAGCTCAGAGATCAAGGGCCAAGATGGTGTCAATCCACACTTCAGACGACAAATCCGATCACACGGATGGGTTCAGAGTGACGATCGCAGTCTAACGGCGTGAAAATCGGTCCAATCTGACATCCGTGGCACTATCACACACAGAAGATGGACGGCCAAGATGGCACCACGTGGCGCCATCCCAGCCGCCCAGTTAGCCCAAGGAACCACTGCTGCCCTTTCTCTCCTCAATAAATTGATCAATCTCAGCCGTTGGATCCTGATCCAACGGCTAAGATCAACGCCTGCTGCTTTCTTTCCTCGTGCGCCCTCTCTTTCTCTCCTCGTACGCACGATCGGATTTGGGCCATTGAATCTTGATCCAACAGCCATGAGCGTGTGCACCTTGGTGAGAAACATGACAATCTAGCATGACAGCGCATTGGTCATGCAGCTACAGGCGAGACAGAGGTCGCGCGTTCGAGCCTTGCCGAGCGCCTCAATTCAGCTGGGGAGCGGGGCACGTTGATTTTGGCTGTCAGATGAAGATCGTGCACGTGAGGAGCAGAGACGTGGTGTATGGAGATGCTTTGGATCATGTACGTGCATGTGACGTGCTTCTGCATGCTCCATCGCATGCACGGGCACCGCATCGAAGAAGATGAAGCGGGTGAGGAACGACTTTAAGCCGTTAGATCTTGAGATTGGATGGCTGATCTTGAGTGAACGTGGCCTTTGCGTTAAGGTGCGGGAGAGGAGGAGTCGCGCGCAGTGCGCACACACATCGCCCATGACAGGTCTTTAGTGACGAATAAATCCATCACTAAAGACTTGATTTTAATGTTTTTGAATATGGAATGACCAAATTGCCCCCAATCCTTGCAACTATAGAAGGATACCCCTACCCTATGAAATTCTCATCCCTTCCTTCATCTCTCTCCCTCTCCAAAGCTCTAGAGAAGCTTGTCCTACACTCGGGATGCTCCTTTAGAGCCAAATCCAAAGTTTTCTTGCCCCCATTCCGGAAGTGGATCTTGTGACGACGATGACGTGTTGCCTCGTTCCCGCTTCCTCCTGCTTCGTCCTTCTTCTTCCCACTTCGTCCTCCATCTTCCAGGCGTCTCTCCGTCCGGCTCATCCTCCAAGCAGTCGTCGAGGATGATAACATCTCTCTCCCTTCTTTTTATCGCTTCCTAGAATAGAATTTCCCGCTTTCTAGTTGTAAAAATAGTATTATTATATTAGGTGATTGTTCTATCTCTTTCTTAGTGTTAGTATCAATTCCATTGTAATTATCTCACTTTCAAACAAAAATACCAAAAAAATATAATCACGAATTTAGATTGACATATCTTTCCTGTGTTCAACTTGGAATTTCTTTATGAATTTTGGTAAAATTTTATCTGTTGATGGATTGCTTCGCAATCAACTACAACGACGAGTTTTTTCAAATCCAACTTCGATCGCGTAGTTTTCCAGTATCAACATTTTGATGCCGTTGCTGGGGAGGCAATGATTTTCGATTTTCTTTCCACATTTTGAGTACTTTATTATTTTCTAACTTATTTTATTTCTCGTCTATTGTTTTACAGGTATCTCAACAGGGAATCCTCAAGCTGTAGATCAGAGTAAAGTGTAGTTGAAACGACTGTAAGTCCTCCATTCTTCCCCCTCCATAGATTTTATTTCACAACATTAATTCAAACCCCAATTAACCTAGGTGTTTACATAAATCCTAGGGTTAGTTTGGTTGCTTGGATTTTCACCCACACTCATCTCACCCTCGTAAAAAGATAAATTTAACAAAAAGATATTTCTTGTGGGATAAATCAATATATACACTACATACACCCACATTCAAGGCACATAACCTAATTGATTTTTATCTACTCAACCGGGATTCTGATCTGTGAAACCAGTACATGCGAATCAACATATAAAAGAGTAGAAATCAGTTTAGGTCAATCATTTTGTGTGCCTAACTTAGTGGTGCAAATTTGGCCAATTGTTTGAGTTGTTTGGGCCGTACCACTTAATCTAAAATCAACTCACCAGGTAGCTTCCCTTTGGGGTTTTCAATTTAGGTCAATACCAGGCACTCCACTTTACTTTTTGATTTCAAAAGGAAAAAGATCTTCACCCGTGCTTGAGAATCTGGTTTTCCTCAAAACTTGATTGAATTAACCTAATTCCAAACCCTAAAAACTACTTAAGCAAGATTTGGACCTTAAAATCCACTCATCAAAAATAATCTTGCTTGAAAACCCTAGTTGTGCATGCACTCACACATATTCAATCAATCATTAAGGGCACAACCCATCTTAAGGGCCCACCACATTCCATAAGCACTACAATCCTAGGCTTAAATAAAATCAAGTAGGCGTTGGCCTTAAGGACTGATTCGCTCTTCGGGGTCCAGTTTGAGATTGTTTACGATTAAACGACTTGTACCAATCAATATGATGTCTAGCTATGGGAGTAGCGTCAAATGACCGCAGCTGGGGGTACACTAGGAACTGGAGGCGCAAGCCGAAGGAAGAATCTTCTCCCCAGTCCCTCCTTCTAACTAGTTGGTTGATTGGGTGCAAGTAAAGTAAATCGTCTATAATCTTAAGATGGATTTTGAGAGTCTGTAGATCCTTAGGCTACCCCACTTAAGGACAAGCTTATTTTTGTTGTGCTACAGGGTTCTTATCCCCAATCCTTCCGACCTCTTCCTAGTTTATGCTGGGAAGGAGGTCATTGAATCCCTGATTGGAAGGACCGCTAGAGTATTCTAGGAGGCATAGATTGGATTTTGGCCAAAATTGATCCCATGGCCGATCAACAACCTCCTCTACCTTAGAATCCACAGGAGATGTTTCAAAGGCAACTGGAACAAATGCAGAGAATGCAAGAATGGTTCCAGAGAATGTAGGGCGCTCAGCCCTTGAAGGGTTTTTATGATCCTTCAAATCACGAGGAACGTCCCAGTGTCTAGATTCCTACCAGAGACGTATAAATCAAGCCCCAGGTGTTAAGCCTGATCAAACATTTCCATGGGCTTGGCTCTGAAGACTCGTTTCAGCATTTGGAGGACTTGACAACTTTGGTCTAGACCACCAAGGCACAAAACATGAATGAAGAGTAGTTGATCATGATGATCTTTCCCCACTCTCTAAGGGATAAAGCTGCTCATTGGTACAGGACCACAGGAAGGCTAATCATAACATGGAATGATCTGAAATCGGCTTTCCTGAAGAAATTCTTCCCTATCAGACGTACCAATGCTCTGAGACGAGCGATTACTACCTTCACCCAGCGGCCGAGGGAGTAGTTTCATGTTGCCTGGGAGCGATTCTAGGACCTATTGCGGAAGTGTCCACACCACGAGTTGCTAAAATGGCAGCTCGTGCAGATCTTCTACCACGGGTTGACTGAGCAACGTAGAAATCACGTGGACACTTCTTACAGAGGCAATTTCATCAACAAAGATGCAGATAGCACGCATGATTTGTTTGAGAAGATGAGTGAAAATTCAATCAATCATGCCTCCATGGATACTTTTAATCGGTCCCAACAACCTAGATCGAATGTTAATGAAGTCCACGACTCTCATTTATTCGATATGGAATTGATTTGCAATAAACTGGATATGGTGGACTTGGTTACTAAAAGGATGGAGGAGTGGATGGATGGAAACTCAATTAATAATTCTCGATCCACTCAATCCTAGAATTCGGGATTCCATTCTGTGAGAGCTCCTTTTGGACTGGAGTTCGTGAATCAACTTGATGTGGCTCAACCTATGAGCTAGCATTATTCGGAACCCCACGGGTTCCAAACTGGGGGCTTTTATCCCAGTTTCTTTGATCCCTCCCTTTCTTTCTCTCCATCCTCACACTATGAGGATGTCTATGCTGTATAGGAGAACATTAGGTCTAACCCTTACTCTAATGCTTACAATCTGGGTTGGAGGAACCACCCTAACTTCTCCTGGAAAAACCTGGGGTAGCAAACCCAATTCTGACCCAGCAACTATGCTCCGCAAAGACCAATGGGTTAGGGTCTTGTTTGGACTCAGTTGCCCCCGAATCAGGTCAATGAACCAGCTTGGAATGCCCGTCAACCCGTAGGGCAGGATGATTTGAACAGACAGATGGTAGAAATGCAAGGATCTATGCTCCAGCTTATGTAGCAAATGAAAACTTCGTTGGACAACTTACAAATCGGGTTCATTACTAATCCGGATCTCTGCCATCTAAACCCGTACCCAACCTGCATAATATTCAGAATCTAAGCAATAAAGCCTAAGGGTACGGGAATCAGAGGGACCCGTACGTACATGCTCAGGTGGTTGAGCAAGGTTCATCCTCTTCTACTTCTTCAAATCAAAGGTTTCTGGCTAATGAAGCCCCTCCAATCTTTCCTAACCCTCTCCAAGATCGAAACCCATATGCATCTGCTAATTTACTTACCTTAAGGAGTGGAAAACAAACTCAGTATCCACAACCGCATTGTTCTGATCTACCAAATCCTGGCGAGCCTAAGGAGAGAAAGGAGAACTCTGAAGAAGAAATCAAGGCTTAGGAACCTGATTTTAAAGATCTAACTCTTTTTCCTTTTACTGGGGCCTTGATTAAACCTAGGAGGAAGAAGCTTGTTGATAGTAACGAGGAGCTCTTGAATATATTCAAGAATGTCGAGATCAATATCCCGCTCCTTGACACCATCAAACACATACCATCTTACGCTAAATTTTTCAAGGATTTATGCACACAGAAGAGTAAGTCAAGGGAATCTGTTCCGAGGAAGGTGGTACTCTTTGAGCAGGCTAGTTCTGTTTTCCAGCATCACCTTCCTTAGAAAGAGAGAGATCCAAGTGCTCCTTTAATTTCTTGTGTCATTGGAGATTACACTTTTGATAGGGTACTTCTAGATCTAGGTGCATCTATTAACCTAATTTTGACTTTTCTTTACGAGAAGTTCGGATTAGGTGAAGTTTGGCTGACTTCAGTAATGCTATAGTTAGCAGACCGTTCGATCACAAATCCACGAGGCATTATTGAAGATGTTATTGTCAAGGTTAAGGATTTCTATTTTCTTGTAGATTTCCTTGTCCTTGACATGGATGTACCTGAAAATTTAAGGAACACACCCATCATTCTGGGGCATCCGTTCCTGGCTACCGCTAAGGCCAATATCAACTGTGAGAGTGGTAGCATGGAAATCATCTTTGGGGATCAGAAATTGAAATTGGATATTTTTAAGGAGATTAACAAATTCGAGTATTGTGGATTTATAGAGGAACTTGAGGAAGACAACTTAAATATTGAAACATGTATGGCGGTTTTTGTAATCGAAAGTTCCTTATGTTGTGATGGATCTGACCCGCAACCCTTTGTGGCAAACTCGCCACATTCTGAAGAGGTTATTGATTTTGTTCACTTTCAACCTCTTCCTCTTGATGAATCTTCATCAGCATCATCCTTACCTTCAATCCAAAACCCGCCCTAGCTCAAATTGAAACCATTGCTTGAGAATTTTAAGAATCAGTTTTTGGGACCTTAAAAGGCACTCCCTGTGATTATCAGTGCCAGATTAACTAAGGAGTAGGAGATTAAACTGATCAAGGTCCTAAAGGAACACAAGGAGGCAATTGGTTGGACCATTCAGGACCTTAGGGGGATCGAGCCATCTTATTACAATCATAGAATATTCTTGGAAGATGGATCCCTCCTTTCTCACCAAATGCAGAGGAGATTAAATTCTAATATGCGAGAAGTGGTAAAGAAGGAAATTATCAAGTGGCTCGACGCAGGAATCATTTATCCGATCTCTGATAGTCCTTGGGTAAGTCCCGTACAAATTGTTCCCAAGAAAGCTGGGATTACTGTTGTGACTAATGAGAAAGGAGAATCTGTCACAACTCGTTTAGATTCCTCTTGGAGGGTTTGTATCGATTACAGGAAGCTGAACACAGCCACGAAAAAGGATCATTTCCCTTTTCCCTTCATCGATCAAATCCTTGAAAAACTAGCCGGGTAGAAGTACTTCTGTTTCCTAGACGGTTACTCGGGATACAATCAAGTCCCTATCCATCCCGAGGATCAGGGAAAAATGACTTTCACCTGTCCCTACAGAACCTTTGCTTTTCGTAGGATGCCATTCGGCTTATGCAATGCACCCGCGACTTTTCAAAGGTGTATGCTAGCCATATTCTCTGACATGGTGGGAGAGTTTATGGAATTCTTCATGGATGATTTCTCTATTTTTGGAGAATCATTTGATTCTTGCCTGGATAATCTTGAAACAATCCTTAAAAGATGCATCAAAACAAGATTGGTCCTTAGCTGGGAAAAGAGTCATTTGATGACACAAGAAGGCATCGTCTTGGGGCATGTAATCTCTGAACAGGGAATCGAAGTTGACAAAGCTAAGGTTGATGCTATTTCTAAACTTCCTCCTCCCACATCTATCAAACAAATTCGATCATTTCTTGGTCATGTAGGATTCTATAGGAGGTTCATCAAGGACTTCTCTAAGATTGCTCGACCTTTGAGCAACCTTCTCGCCAAAGATATGCCATTTGATTTCAACGAATCATGCTGTAAGGCATTTGATTTTCTTAAAATGGCAGTCACTTGTACTCCGATGTTGCAACTACCGATTTGGACAACCCCATTTGAGATCATGACCGACGCTTCTGATTACGCGGTCGGGGTTGTTTTGGGTTAGAAGATCGATAGGAAGCCCTTTGTCATCTACTATGCTAGCAAAACTCTGGACGAGGCCTAAAGGAATTACACTGTTACTGAGAAGGAATTACTAGTTGTAGTATTTGCTTTGGAGAAATTCAGGGCTTATCTCTTAGGGTCTCATGTCATAATTTACACCGACCACTCAGCCTTGAGACATCTCTTGGTTAAAAAGGATAACAAACCCTGATTTATTCGATGGATTCTTCTGCTTCAAGAATTTGATCTTGAAATCAAAGATAAATTCAGGGCACAGAATGTGGTGGACGATCATCTTTCAAGACTTCTAAGGGATTCTTCTCATCCGGATATTCTGATTGCTGATACTTTTTTGGACGAGTCTATCCTTGTAGTATCAGGTGTCCAAACTCTGTGGTTTGCAGACATCATAAATTATTTGGTCGTTGGTTAAATCCCTCAGGATTGGACCAAGTAACAATGAGATAGACTCAAATCTGAGGCCAAATATTACTTCTAGGAGGACCCTGAACTGTACCGCATCGGCTCTGATAAGATTATTCACCGATGTGTTTCGAAGAATGAATTCAAAAGTATACTCGAGTTCTGCCATGCATTTGTGTGTGGTGGACATTTCTCTGAGAAAAAGACGGCTGCAAAATTTTTGTAATCTGGATTCTTTTTGCTGTCTTTATTCAAGGATACCCAGGAATTCTCGAGGTCGTGTTCCCGATGCCAGGCACTTGGGAGCATAACCAAGAGAGACATGATGCCTTTAAACCCATTTCTTCCCGTCAAAATCTTCGACGTTTAGGGCATCGATTTCATGGGACCCTTCCTCTCTTCATTTGGACACTAATACATTCTTGTTGCTGTTGATTACGTGTCCAAGTGGATAAAGGCTATTCCCACCTGAACCAATGACCACAAGGTGGTCATCGATTTTGTCAAGAACATCTTCAGTTGGTTCGGGATTTCGAAGGCAATCATTAGTGATGGTGGTACTCACTTCATGAATGCCCAGTTCTGTAATTTACTAAAAAAATATGGGGTTAATCACAGAATCTCCACACCTTACCACCCCCATACGAACGGACAAGCTGAGAAATCCAATCGGGAGATCAAGAATATTCTTCAGAAATGGTTAGGCCTGATCGTAAAGGCTGGACTCAAAAGCTTGACGATGCTCTTTGGGCTTACTGTACGATGTACAAAATGCCTATCGGCATGTCACCATTTCATCTAGTGTATGGAAAGGCATGCCATTTACCTTTAGAAATTGAACATAGGGCATTCTGGGCAATCAAGCAGTGTAATCTAGATTTGAGTTTAGCTGGAAAGACCAGGAAACTCCAACTATTTGAGTTAGAGGAGCTTAGAAATGATGCATACGAGAATGCCAAGATCTATAAGGCTCGGACCAAAGTTCTTCATGATCAATTGATATCCCACAAGAGTTTTGAGCCAAACCAGAAGGTCTGGCTCTTTGGTTCTCGACTTAAGCACTTTCCTGACAAACTTAGGTCAAAATGGAATGGCCCGTTCATCATCAATCAGATATTTCCAAATAAGGCCATTCAAATTTTTGTCCCAAAGACAGGTAATTTATTTAAAGTCAATGGTCAACGTCTGAAGCATTTTATTGACCGTATTGTTCCAGAACCCATCTTAGACATGGTTGCTCTAATCACATTATGATTTCTTTGGCTGGATTTCGCCTAGCTGATGGCATTAAACTCAATAGTTATACAGTCTGACTCAGAGCTGACTCGAGCATCATATTCAGGTGATATCTTCTACATTCTACCCTTCCTTTCATGTCTTTTATTCTCATTGCGGACATTGCATCAGCTAGGCATGGAGGGGTGGATTCATTTCTGAATCATTTTGTCAGCTCTGTGGAATTCTTGTAAATTCTACTTGTTTTCTTAGATCAAAAAGAAAAAAAAATTGAATTAAGAGAGAATACTTGGGCATTAGGACTTTTCAATCTTAGGAACTATTATAGTAGGATTTGAACACTAAGATCCTTCAGGTCATTGGACTTAATCAGCTTGGGATCCACTAAAATGTGGATTTGTTTATTGAGTCCTCGCCATCCTGAATTCTATTTCAATTTGATTAAATAAGTTGGGGTGATAAGTACACGACTTATCAACTCACCCTCTGATTTGAGGGAGTTTTAAGTCTAAGCATCTCTGATTTGAGGGAGCTTTAAGTCTAAGCATCTACACACTATTCGCACTAACTCGTTGTTTGGCGATTTTAATGGAAATTGGGTAGCTAATGAACCTTCTAGGGTGGTATGGCTGGCAAGTTATAGTGGGTAACAACCCATAGGTAGGTTGCTCAGAGCTCAGCCACTGGGCCATTCTTTTCCTGCTGTCTTTAGGTAAATCTTAGACTAGTGAAGCCACCTACTTAAAAAAAAAAGTCCAAAAAGAAAAGAAAAAGAAAAAGAAAAGGAGAAAAGAAAAAAATAAAAGAAATATGCCACACTTCACCGCACGAGTATGGTTGGCAAGTTATTGTGGGTAACAGCCCATTGGTAGGTTGTCCAGATCCCAGCTTAAGAAACGCATGTTTAATTCCTAAAACACTTAGGAAGAAGCGGAGAAGTAGAATAAGCCGGGGAGATATACACTAGATTCACCCTTGTGTTGGCCCTATAAAAATAAAACTAGGGAGAAAGCTACCGGTTGTATAGATACACCTTTAGGCAGAATTCTTTTTAAGGTCACCTAGAGGCGTAGAAACTCGAAGTCCATTCTGATTGCCAATCAACGAGTCTATCACATTCACAAAAAGATGCTTAGAACTTAGGGTTCTCATCAAGTCTTGGGTGGGTTGAGTGGCAGTAGAAAGCCACTCTGTAACCCTAAACTCAAAAATCCAAACAAATTAGAAAAGAAGAAAAAGGAGAAAAAGAGACCCTTCTTTGAATAAGGTGAGGGCTTGAGGCGATCTGTATTTTGGTAGATACCCTGGCGCTACTGTGTCTTTGAAAGTTTAGGTCCTAAGTAAAAATTTCTTAATGTTGAAAATGACTTTTGCCCGAGTAATCTTATCCTAATTTTTTTATAAATAGCATGTAGTTTTTGCTAGATACTAGCAAAAGATAAGCATGGGGGTGTGATGTGCATACATCTAAATAGCCAAAAAAGTCTATTAATGCATGTTCTTGGTGTCATCATGCATTGTAAATAGTGCATAACATGCATAATCATGCATTTAGGTCAAATTGTATAAATTGTATAGTAATTGTCTCCTTTTATGGCTAGGGATAGGGTGGCTTTTAATCGGGGCTTCGGACGGAAGATCCAACTGTACGGATCTGATCAGGGCGACGACGGGAATTCAACGACTCCAAGATCGCCCTGATCGAACATCCGTAGCATCATATATAGTCCAGGGAAACTCAAAGATCAAGGGCAAAGATGGTGCCAATCCACACTTCAGATGACAAATCTGACCGCACGGATGGGTTCGGAGCGACGATCGCAGCCTAACGGTGCAAAAATTGATCCAATTTGACATACGTGGCACCGTCTACAACACACTGAAGATGGATGGCCAAGATAACGCCACGTGGTGCCATCCCAGTCGCCCAATCCGTTGCCCAATCAACCCAAGGAACCACCGCTGCCCTTTCTCTCCTCAACGAATCGGTCAATCTCAGCCGTTGGATCCTGATCCAATGCTGAGATCAATGTCCGCTACTTTCTTTCCTCGCGTGCCCTCTCTTTCTCTCCTCGCACGCACGATCTGATATGGGCCATTGGATTTTGATCCAACAGCCATGAGCATGCTCGCCTTGGTGAGAAATGCGACAATCCAGCATGACAGTGCACTGGTCATGCAGCTACGGGTGAGACAGAGGTCGCACGTTCGAGACTTGCCAAGCGCCTCAATTCAGCTGGGGAGTAGGGCACGTTGATTTCGGCTATCAGATGAAGATCATGCGCGCGAGGAGCAGAGACGTGGCATGTGGAGATGCTTTGGATCGAGTATGCGCATGATGATGCGCTTTTGCACACTCCATCGCACGCACAGGTGCCGTAGCGAAGAAGATGAAGCGGGCGAGGAACGACTTTAAGCCGTTCGATCTTAAGATCAGACGGCTGATCTTGCGAGAATGTGGCCTTTACGTTAAGATGCGGTAAGGGAGGAGGTGCATGCGGCGCACGCACACGTCGCCCATGACAGGTCTTTAGTGACGAATAAATCCATCACTAAAGACCTGATTTTAATGTTTTTGAATATGGAATGACCAAATTGCCCCCAATCCTTACAACTATAAAAGGAGACCCCTACCCTATGAAATTCTCATCCTTTCCTTCATCTCTCTCCATCTCCAAAGCTCTAGAGAAGCTTGTCCCACACTCGGGATGCACCTTTAGAGCCAAATCCAAAGTTTTCTCGCCCCCATTCCAGAAGTGGATATCGCGATGACAACGACGTGCTGCCTTGTTCCCGCTTCCTCCGGCTTCGTCCTCCTTTTTCCCACTTCATCCTCCGTCTTCCAGGCGTCTTTCCATCTGGCTCATCCTCCAAGTAGTCATCGAGGAGGATAACATCTCTCTCCCTTATTTTTATCGCTTCCTAGAATATAATTTCCCGCTTTCTAGCTGTAATCATTTCCCACTTTGTAGTTGTAAAAGTAGTATTATTATATCAAGTGATTGTTCTCTCTCTCTCTCTTAGTGTTAATATCAATTCCATTGTAATTATCTCGCTTTTAAACAAAAACACCAAAAAAATATAATCATGGATTTAGATCGACGTAACCTCCCTGTGTTCGACCAAGAATTTCTTTACGAATTTCGGTAAAATTTTATCTGTTGACGGATTGCTTTGCAAATCGAACTACAACAATGTTTTTTCAAATCCAACTTCAATCGCGTAGTTTTCTGGGATCAACAATGCCTATTTACGTGGTTCTTGGGCTCACAATTGCATTTAGCATTGTAAGTATTGCATAACATGCATCATATCTCATTTTGACTAGATTCTGTAAATTATGTATTTATTAGCCTATTTTGGTGGCTAGGCGACATGGTGATATATTTCTAGGGCTCGGATTAAAGATCCAACTATATAGATCTGATCTGGGTGATGATCGGAGACCAATGCCTCTGAAATCTCCTTGATCGGACCACCATAGTATTATATGCAGTCCAAAGAATATCAAATTCTAAGGGGCAAGGTGACTTAAATTTGGACCTTGAATGGAAAATCTGATTGTATGAATGGATTTAGGTTGACGATCATAGTCTAATGGCACAAAAATTGACTCAATCGGACATCTGTAGTGTCCCCTGTAAGTAAAGGAAGATGGATGGCCATGATGGTGCCATGTGACGCCATCACAGCTACCTAATGTCGCCTTGCAGCCTCTGCTCAACTCTAAAGGCATGCCCCTGATCTATCAGGACCATTGGATTGTCATCCAATGATTGAGCTACCTACACATCACCTTGGCCATCATGCAAGCCACCATCGTTGGATCCTCATCCAATGGATGCACGTGCGCCACGTCTCACTCAAGCTCCTCCCCTTATTTTGCAAAGGGTTTCTCCTGACACGATATTCGTCATTGGATCATGATCCAATGGCTCAAAAGCGGGGTCACGCTTCCTCTCATGTTCAACACACAATCAATGAACATCCTCCACCATCATCTCAATCAGATGGTCCAAGTGCACTTAATCGTGTGATAACTCAGCGGTCATGATCATGCGCTTGCAAACTTGTGATGCACGATCGAGCCTAGATCTATGGAGTAGGCAAGATTAAATTCAGTCACGAGATGTGCATTCGACAGTGGAAAAGTCGCACGTGAGATCACACGGCCATCACACGAGCGGGTGTGATAAACGCCAGTTTATCATCATTCTCATGCACTAAAATAAACCTAGCTCTTAGAATTTTACTCTGCAAACGGGTTTTTGGGTTGCATTTAGGCATTCACCAGGTTAGGCATGCATTGCATTTTCTTTTGTTATTTTAATGTGTTTTTGTGAGTGTTATGGATGAACAGATATACAGATCCCTAAAACCCTAGCACTCAAGAAGGCAATTAGTGAAGGAGTTCAGACTAGCTGGAACTTAGCTTGATCCAGCTCACCACAGCTAGAACCTAGCTCACTTGAAATAGGGTTAGCTCATCCTAGCTCCATTCAGCTAATCTCAGCTGAATGGCAACTCAAGAGAGTTCATCTTATCTCACCCTAGCTCAAGTCAGCTTAGATCCAGCTCAACCTAGCTGAGTCTAGCTTATCTCAGCTCCCATTATGCCACAGGGAGCTCTAGCTAGCTCAACTGAGTTGACAGGAGTTCACCCCAGCTCAGACCCAGCTACATCCAGCTCCACTCAACTCCAACCAGCTGAAGAAGAACTCATCCCAGCTCAGGAAGCTCAAGTCCAGCTCCCGGGGACCCAGCTTAGCTCAAGCTAATTGAGCTAAGCTAGCTTAGCTGTCTCAACCAGCTCAATCCTCCCCGGGAGCACCAGACCCAGCTCACCTCAGCTCCATTCAACAAAAGCTAGCTCACTTTAGCTTGGCTTAGTAGCTAGCAAAGAACTGCAAGCTAAGCCAACTAGAGTAGCCCCATGTTGACCTCTTCAGCTGCTGCCTGCTCCACTTCAGCTCCAGATTCTTCAGAACCAGCTCCTCCCTCCAAACCCTAGCTCCAACACCTCCTCCTTTACTCCTCCATTAGCTAAGCTAGCTTAGCTTAGCTATGCTCCAACTTCCTTGGTTTGTACCACCCC
Organism: Thalassia testudinum; assembly: GCA_037157565.1. NCBI lineage: Eukaryota > Viridiplantae > Streptophyta > Magnoliopsida > Alismatales > Hydrocharitaceae > Thalassia > Thalassia testudinum. The sequence goes on from JAZHRO010000002.1 coordinate 68,187,900, forward strand.
AAAAACCCACCTAACAACTCCACCCAACTAGCTCCACATAAGCTCCACATAAGCTAACCTACTTGGTGCCAACCTAGCCTACCCACCACCTCCAAAAGACACCTAAAAGTGGCAGAAAAACCACCCTAACTACCCCCTTGTTGGTGCCACTTTTCCCTCCAAAAGTCCCCTTCATCTCCACCACACATTTCCCCTTAAACCCATCTCCACCCTCCACATACCCCCTCCTTCTAGAGCCTTTGTTGGCGCCACCTAAGACCCCCTTCTAGAAGCTATTTTGGCGCCAACTTCAAGGGGTGATAACACTGCATATGGGGGTGATAATTCTGTTAAATAGGGCCCATCTTAAGAATAAAAGGCACAACATAAGTAGAATGGGAGCATTGCATGCATCATATGCTAAGATTGCTTATAAAACAATATTAATGGACATTTGTATAAACACTTGTCAAAGCAGGCCTCAGATGAGCAATCAGACCGCACGGATGGATTTAGAATGACGAACGGAGTCCAACGGACTCAAAATCGATCAAATCCGACATTCGGAGCTCCCACAATGGGCCTAAGAAGTTCTAACTGTTGATCTGATGATCAACGACCCTCGATGCGTCACGTGGCGCCTGCTCACCGTGCGCTACTTCCACCTTCAGCCGGAGATCAAATCTCGGCCATTGATCTCTGATCGAACGGCCGAGAACCGCGTGCACGCCCGCGGTCGCCACGACAAAGTAGCGGGCGTGGCGTAGCAGTTAACGCGCACGCCCGCGCCCACGCGACGCTGGTTTGAGCCACGCAGTGCTGGAAATCAAAGACAGCGAGGCATGCGAATGAAATTGGGCCCCCTGATCAGCAGTGGGTGGCCGAGATAGCGCCACGCAGCGCGCCCTCAGGCAATGATTGGCCACGCACGTGTGCACGCCAAACGGCAACGCCCGCGCGCTAAAGGCACGATCCAAGCACACCTGGGCGAAGATCTCAGCGATCGGATGGCTCTCATGCCGCGCCCATGGATCGAGCGCGAAGAACGGCGTGGGCGTGCGATCGGTGGGCTGGGGGCTTCACCGACACTTTTGGAAGGGTTTTAGCGACGTCTCGGACGTGGTTAAAATCCTTTCTTCTTTTAGAAAGCCCTTATCCCTATTTAAACCCCCTCCAACCACTCTTTCAAGGCATTCACTTCCCTTGCAACTACTCTACCCCTCTCTTAGTTAGCTTTAGGCCCTCTTGTAATCGTCGGAGATGACGAGCAGTCGACGGAGCCTTTTCCACCACCGTGGCTGCCTCGCCGCTCTCCCTCTCTCTCTCTCTCTTCCTCTCTTTTAAGCTTTCCTTTACTTATGTTGAAGCATGTATCTAATGTTGTAATCTGTGAACTAAAGCTGCATGATTAATGAAGTTATTTTCCATTCAGTTGTTTACTTTATTTCCTATCCAAGTTTCATGTTAAAGAAAGAAACGACTCTAACCTTAATCTCTCTCTCTCGCTTTTCAACCGCACCTTTTCCAAGCAAAACTCCACGATTTCCGTGACAACAAGTGATAAGCAAAATCCGATTTTCATGCCTCCCTGAGACCGACACTCGGACTCACCTCCGTTTCTTTACTTTAAAACCGACGTTGCAAGTGCGAACTATAACGACATTTCTTAACACATACGCACGAGCGCACATTAGTTTTTGGCACCGTTGCCAGGGAGGCAACAGATTTGTTTTGTCACTTCCATTCCACATCCATTCACACATCGTCTAATGCCTTGTTTCCTTTTTACTTGATGGTTGCAGTAATTCGGTGCTTGGACGGTGAGGCGACGCATCCCATGATGGTAACAAGGGAGTAGGCGCAACAAGGACCGGTAGTGAGTAATTTTCCACTCATGGCTGTTTGCTTGCGTGAAAAAATTTTAAAAAATTGTAAAAATTGAAAAAATTTGGTGTGGTGTATGATTACTTGACCCACATCCTTAACACATCATCCAACAAAAAAATGTACACTAACATTCTGAAAACGTTCTTGGAGTGTTCTTTTCTCTTTTTGAGTGGTGTTTGCGAAGCCACCATGGATTGACTTGGGCCGCACCACTCAACCTTAAAAATGACTCATCTAATAGAAGTTGCATGATCATTAGGATGAGTACATTAGGGTTTTAGAGCCTCTACAGAGTAAAAGGAAATTTACTTTCACCAAATTGTGTGCAAAATTTGACGTGCCCATTGAAACTTGTCTGAAAACATTAAGACACATCAACCCTAAAAGACACTAAAGTAAGGATGAAACACTAAAAGACACAACATCTTAAAAATCCTTTCTTGGAAACCATGTTTGGTAGAAGCACACACATTGAAAGTGGAAAATTAAGAGGCACCACCCCAATCAACGCCTCATCACATAACCCTAGCACAAGCACTATCCTAGCCCTTTTAAAACTGAGTAGACGTGCCCTAGGCAGGACTGAGTTAAGTCTCAAAAGGCGAGGTTTTGTTCGCTGGGCACTTGGCTTTCATTCCCTTGGTAGAATCTGGTGATTAGGCTGCGGGGTAGTGTCAAACGACTGCGATTGTGGGGTCTACGGAACTGTTGGTGCAAGCCAAAGGAAGAACCTTCCCTGCAATCCCCTCGTAATCAACCTGGCCAGATTAGCCTTGGGAAGGGGAGTCCAGTGCTTACGGACTTAATCACCCTTTTTGAGATTTCTAGGTCTCCTAAGGAATACACCATAAGGACTTGGCTTGTGTGCTTGATTAAACACATTTCTCAAATCTGTCGCTCTCCGCATCCCCTCCTATTCTTCTCTAGTGTATGCACAGGAGACGCTTACTGCATCTTGAGTTGCTTGTTTTGGGATAGGAATCTAGGCATGTGATTCTGTTAGGAACATGGCTGAACCTAGGGTAGATGAGGCTAAGGATCAACCCCCACCAGACACAATAGCCATCATCCAAGCCCAAATTAATGCAAACCACCGGCTTCAGCAACAACAAATCCACACCATCATGCAAGCCATACACCAGTTACAGAACCCACAAGAACAACCACCACCACCTTTCCAAGGCCCACAAGGGCAACCACCACTCGATGTACCACCATTTCAGGATCAACTGAGGCCCCTCCATGATTTCTATAATCCTTCCGCTATTAGAGTCGAGCCACACCTTAGGATCCCCGAAGGGGGAGATGATTTTGAGCTGAAATCGAATGTCTTAAGTCTGATCCAGAGCTACTTCCATGGAAGCTCAAATGAGGACCCCTTCTAGCATCTAGAGGATCTCAACCACATAGCACGAACTGTGAAACCTAGGAACATTAGCCTTGACATTGTTCTAATCAAGATGTTTCCCTTCTCATTAAGAGACAAGGCTTCTCACTGGCTTAGAACCCTAGGTAGATCCATCACAACCTGGGAAGAACTGAGGCATGCATTTTTAAAGAAATTCTTCCCCATAGGAAAGACCAATGCCCTCAGAAGAGCTATTACTACCTTCACACTCTAAGGTGGGGAACAGTTCCATGAGGTGTGGGAAAGATTTAATGAACTCTTGAGGAAATGCCCACACCACGAAGTACCAAGGTGGCAATTGGCCCATATTTTCTACCATGGTCTGGACAACAACCTACGGAACTTCGTCGATGCCTCATGCGGGGGGAACTTCCTGAACAAGGATGAGAGGAGCACATTTGAGCTCTTTGAGTCTCTGAGCGAGAATTCGCTCAACAATGCCTCCATGACCCAGTTTCACAGGTTCAGTCAACCCCGTAGTGGGATTTGTGAGGTACAAGTAAATTCTGGAATGGTTGACATGGACATCATTGCCAAGAAACTAGATCGAGTGGAATTGGTGGACAAAAAGATTGATGAGCTACTGAACCAGACTAGGAACCCGTTACAAACCTTCTCCCTAGCAAAGGGAGCACATAATGTTGACCTGGTCCAGCCCTTAACCCAACTAAACCTGGAACAACTCCTGACCACGTTCCAGGGAGGGACCTTTGCTCCCTCAACCCTTGATTACTCTCTTCCCTCTCCATCGACATTGGCTATCCTTGAAGATGTGCAAGCTGTCCAAGGTTATGCTAAACCTGACCCTTTCTCCAACACTTACAACACTGGCTGGCTTAACCACCCCAACTTTGGTTGGACAAACCAGAAACCACCGCAATTCCAAAACCAGCCCAGGCCAAACCAGCAGCCACACTTGCTCCCCTATCAGCAAGGACCACCAGTTAGACCCCCATATAATCAAAATAGGGTGGCCCCTCCCCCACAAAACCAAATGGACACCCTAATAAAGATGATGGCTGACATGAAACGGAAACATCAGGAGGAAATGGCCTTGGTAAAGGGATAGTTAAGCCAACTCTTGGACTGTAAACAACAAGGATCCCTACCTTCCCAGCCACAACTGAACCCGCGAAACATAATTAACAGAGGCCCCAATTCGCAAGGGTTCCAAGGCAATCCCGGGTAGGCTCACATGGTCCAGCCAGCCCCGCTAACACCCCCTGGGTTTGGTGCTTCTTCGTCCTCGTCTTCTCAAGGATCAACCCATGGCCCCAATGTCTCTACGAATGCGGTGACCTTGAGAAGCGGCACCAAAACCCAGGATCCCAAATGGCCGACTCTCCCTGAGACTTCACCCGCTGAAATAACCGACTCAGAAGAGTCACCAGAAAAACCCAAGGACCCAGAAATAGATCCAATCCACATTCAGACTCCCTACCCTGAGGCCTTGGAAACAATCAAGAAAAAGAAGAATGTTGTGGAAACTGAGGAGCTTTGGGAGATCTTTAAGAAAGTACAGATTAATATTCCGCTCCTCAAAGCCGTCAAGCACATCCCGGCTTACGCCATGTTTTTAAAGGATGCCTGTACACCCAAGTGTAAGCCAAGACCTCAAGCACCTAGGAAGGTTGTGCTCTCTGAATAAGCAAGTTCCGTAATATCAAGCAACCTTCTGCTCAAGCGAACTGACCTAGGAGCACCCCTGATTTCCTACAATATCGGGGACATGACATTTGATAGAGCGCTCTTGGACTTAGGTGCCTCTATCAATCTGATTCCAACAACCCTGTACCACCAATTTGGTTTCGGAGAGTTGACACCAACACCTGTCTCTATCCAGCTGGCTGATAGATCAGTGAAAACCCCGAAGGGGGTTGTCGAGGACATGATTGTACGGGTCAAGGACTTCTATTTCCCGGTCGACTTCTTGGTGCTCGACATGGAAGTCCTTGGAAGTTACAGAATGCACCCATAATCTTAGGTAGACCTTTCTTAGCTACGGCTAAGGCAAACATTGATTGTGACACGGGATGTATGGAAATGGCCTTCGGAGATAGGAAACTGTAATTGGATATCTTCCGGGTGACAAAGTCTTTTGATTGCGATTGCATTGAGGAACATGATCCCGTGGAAACCCTGGTGAGGAATGCCTCACCCTTAGTTCTGTCTCAGACAACCAAACCTGTAATGACTGTTCTGACCTATCCCCGTCACTACCCGTGGACCTCTGTAAGGCTGATTACCATCACACAACACCATTTGAGGAGATCGATGTTGATCAACTCTCGCCTTTTCCTTTTCCGTCAACTGTGGTTCCACCCGCACTTGAACTTAAGCCACTGCCCGAGAATCTCAAGTATGTCTTCCTGGGACCTGACCAGACCTTCCCGGTGATTATTAATTCTCATCTAACCAAGGATTAGGAACTCAAGTTGACGGTGACCCTTTCAAAACATCGGGCCGCCATTGGTTGGACCATTTCTGATTTAAGAGAAATTAGCCCCACCTATTGCACCCATAAGATTTACCTGGAAGACGGGGCACGACCCTCCCGCAAGATGCAGAGACGTTTAAACCCAAACATGCGGGAGGTCATTAAGAAAGAAATTATCAAGTGGCTTGACGTCGACATCATCTATCCTATCTCCGATAGCCCCTGGGTGAGCCCTACTCAAGTGGTTCCAAAGAAAGCTGGGCTCACCGTTGTCACCAATGATCATGGCGAATCCATCCCCACTTGCACCACCATCGCATGGCGGGTGTGTATTGATTATAGGAAGTTCAATGAAGCCACTAAGAAGGATAATTTTCCCCTGCCATTCATTGACCAAATCCTTGAAAGATTGGCAGGGCAGAAGTATTTTTGCTTCCTGGATGGATATTCAGGATATAACCAAGTTGCAATTTCTCCGGAGGATTAAGAAAAGACCACATTCACTTGCCTGTACAGCACATTTGCATTCCGTTGAATGCCGTTCGGGTTATGCAATGCACCTGCTACCTTCCAACGTTGCATGCTAGCCATTTTTTCAGAAATGGTGGGTGAATACTTACAGGTCTTTATGGATGATTTCTCTGTATTCGGGAATTCATTCGACCATTGTCCAAGCAATTTGGAGAAAATCCTGAAACGATGTATCGAGGTTAATCTGGTGTTAAGTTGGGAAAAGAGCCATTTTATGGTTCAAGAAGGAATTGTCCTCGGTCACATCGTATTGCATAGGGGCATCGAGGTAGATCGGGCTAAGGTTGATTTGATTTCCAAACTTCCTCTACCTAGCTCGGTCCGACAGATTCGCTCATTTCTGGGACACGTTGGCTTCTACCGAAGGTTCATTAAAGACTTTTCCAAGATTTCCAAACCCTTAACCGACCTTCTAGCCAACGATGCCACATTCCACATGTCTTCTGATTGCATCCAGACTTATCACACCCTCCGGGACTTAGTCTCCACAGCACCTGTACTTCAGCCCCCGGACTAGTCCCAGGACTTTGAGATTATGTGTGATGCATCAGAATTTGCCATAGGCGTTGTCCTGGGACAAAGGCAAGACAAGAAGCCCATGGTGATCTACTACACGAGCAAAATGTTGGACGAGGCCCAGCGAAATTATACGGTCACAGAGAAAGAATTGCTCGCTGTAGTTTTTGGACTTGAGAAGTTCCGATTGTACTTGCTAGGATCCCACGTGACCATCTATACTGACCATTCAGCCATCCAGCACCTGTTGGCCAAGAAGGACGCAAAGCCCAGGCTCATCGGATGGATCCTGCTTTTGCAGGAATTTGACCTGGAAATTCGCAACAAGGCCGGATCGAAGAATGTGGTGGCTAACCACTTGTCTAGACTTCATCCAGACCACATTGGACCCTCCCTACCTCTATCTGACTCCTTCCCCGATGAACACATTCTGGCTGTGCAAGACAAGAGACTGCCATGGTATGCTGACTACGTCAACTACCTAGTTGTAGGACAAACCCCGCATAGTTGGTCCAGATAGCAACGGGATAAGTTCTTGGTTGAGGCCAAGCACTATTTCTGGGAGGATCCCATGCTGTTTCGCCTCTGTGCTGACCAGATCTTTAGGAGGTGTATCCCCGAGAACGAAGTTCAGAGTATGCTTTCCTTCTGTCATGACCAGGCTTGTGGTGGCCACTTCTCTGGAAAGAAAATGGCTGCAAAGGTTCTGCAGTCTGGATTTTACTAGCCGTCCTTATTTAAGGATGCACACAACTTTGTCAAGACTTGCTCACGCTGCCAAACGCTGGGGACCATGACCAAGAAAGATACGATGCCCCTCCAGCCCATTTTGATTGTCGAAATCTTCGACGTTTGGGGTATCGATTTTATGGGCCCCTTTCCACCATCTAACAGCTTCGAGTACATCCTAGTCTCAGTAGACTATGTTTCTAAATGGATTGAAGCCATCGCCACCCGCCGATGTGATCACAGGATTGTCATGGACTTTGTTAGGCAGAACATCTTTTCCCGGTTTGGCATACCAAAGGCCACGATCAGTGATGGTGGAAGTCATTTTATCCATTCCCAATTCTGTGCCCTACTTAGAAAATACGGGGTGAACCACCGCATTGCTACCCCGTATCATCCGCAAACAAATGGGCAGACTGAGGTCTCAAATAGATAAATCAAGAACATTTTACAGAAGACTGTGAGACCTGACAGGAAAGATTGGTCCACACGACTAGATGATGCCTTGTGGGCATATAGGACCGCTTTCAAGACCTCGATAGGCATGTCGCCTTATCGCCTGGTCTTTGGCAAAGCCTGCCATCTTCCTGTCGAATTGGAACACCAGGCTTATTGGGCTGTCAAGCAATGTAACATGGATTCCCAGTTAGCCGATGCGCAGAGGATGCTCCAATTATCTAAGCTCGAAGAAATTCGTCGGGACGCTTTTGAGAATAGTCGACTGTATAAGGAGAAAATGAAAGCCGTCCATGACCGACTTATCCATAGAAAGACCTTTGAGCCTAACCAGCAAGTCTGGCTGTTTGATGCCCGCCTAAAACTCTTCCCGGGGAAACTCAGGTCCAAATGGACAGGACCATTTCAGGTGGTTAAACCTTACTCTAATTGGGCGATTGAAATCACTGATCCAAACACTGGGCACACTTTTATAGTTAATGGTCAAAGATTGAAACACTTCCTAGCCCAGGTTCCCCCAAAGGAGAGTGTCACCCTCGTTGAGGGATGACACGAAGCACCGTCCAGCTGGAGGCGTTAAACTCAGCGCTTCCTGGGAGGCAACCCAGAGGATTCAGACTGATCTGGTATTTTACGTTACTCAGGTACTATCTTTTTGAACCCCTATGCATCCATGTATTTGCCAATGAGGACATTGTCCAACTTAAGAATGGGGGGGTGGTAAATTGCACAATCCTGAGCTCATTTAATCAGTCTGAATAAAATAAAATTAAAAAAAAAATTGAATTGAGAAAGAAACTTAGGCATTAGAAACTTGTCAATAGTGGCAAATAATACAAAAAGAACTTAAACACTTAGACTTTTCAGGCCTTCAGGCTTAATCAGCCCTGGTATCCGTTAAAATATGGATTTAGCTTCGAATCCTTGCAACCTTAAGCTATTCCGTTGATAGGAGTTCACCCTAGCTCAGACCCAGCTACATCCAGCTCCACTCAACTCCAGCCAGCTAAAGAAGAACTCATTCCAGCTCAGGAAGCTCAAGTCTAGCTCCCGGGGACCCAGCTTAGCTCAAGTTAATTGAGCTAAGCTACCTTAGCTGTCTCAACCAGCTCAATCCTCCCCGGGAGCACCAGACCCAGCTCACCTCAGCTCCATTCAATAGAAGCCAGCTCACTTTAGCTTGGCTTAGTAGCTAGTAAAGAACTAGCAAGCTAAGCCAGCTAGAGTAGCCCCATGTTGACCTCTTCAGCAGCTACCTGCTCCACTTCAGCTCTAGATTCTTCAAAACCAGCTCCTCCCTCCAAACCCTAGATCCAACACCTCCTCCTCTACTCCATTAGCTAAGCTAGCTTAGCTTAGATTAGCTTAGCTATGCTCCAACTTCCTTGGCTTGTACCACCCCAAAAACCCACCTAACAACTCGACCCAACTAGCTCCACCTAAGCTCCACATAAGCTAACCTACTTGGCACCAACCTAGCCTACCCACCACCTCCAAAAGACACCTAAAAGTGGTGCCAAAACCACCCTAACTACCCCCTTGTTGGTGCCACTTTTCCCTCCAAAAATCCCCTTCATCTCCACCACACATTTCCCCTTAAACCCATCTCCACCCTCCACATACCCCCTCCTTCTAGAACCTTTGTTGGTGCCACCTAAGATCCCCTTCTAGAAGCTATTTTGGTGCCAACTTCAAGGGGTGTCACCACCCATAACCACCCCCTAGGAGTCCCTTGGGTTGGCGCCAAATGCCCTTAGCCATAGGATCCCCCACCACCTCCATCCTTCCATCTTAGCCCTCCATTTCAAGAGGCACCTTAACCCCCCATCCTACCCTATAAAAAGACCACTACCCACCACCATTCAAAGCATCCTTGGCTAGCAATTTCACTCTCATATTCTACCTAGAAGCCCAAGCCAAGGAAGAAGAAGAAGAGAAGCAGATTAAGGGGGCATCCTACTCGCCCTTTTGGTGCCTTCTTCCCCTTCTTTCTTCTCCCTTGTGCCACACCAAGGAGGAGGAGCACTCCCCCACTAGGAGGATGGCTAGGCAAGGAGGAGAAAGGGTGGTACACGCCCACCCTTAAAGGAGATCATTGGAGGTGGTAGCTTCCACCTTGGAGGAGCTTTTGAGGGTGGTGCATGCCCACCCCTTGGAGGAGAGCATTGAAGGTGGTAGCATCCACCTTGGAGGAGCTCTCAAGGAAGGAGGCCCTCTTTTCAAGCCAAAAAGCAGCTAGGCTTGGAGCAAGAAGACTCCCTTCACCAATTTTTGCAAGAGGATTTGTGTTTATTTTCTTGCTTTTAGATTTTTTTCATTTTAGTAGAAGCATTCCTCTACTTGTCTTGGAAAAAGGACACAAATTCTAGTTAATCAAATTGCCTTTTTTTTTTTTACTTTCATTGCAATTGTTGTTTTGGTTCTAGCACTTGTTTTACCTCTTCTTCCTAATTACTCTAGGCCTCCACTTTCCTAGAGTGAGCTTAGGAAGAGGATATATCTATCTTTTAAGTTTTAGTTAAGCAATTATACGTGTTAGCACTTTCCGCTACAATTCGCATTTTGCCCTCGTCTTTTCAAAACAAAAAAATTATATATTTATAATATCAAAAAGAAAGTTAAGATCTATTTGTAAGCAAGAGGATTAATTTTGCAAACATTTGGCCTCCTTGGACGACCCTAGATACTTCCCCTATCTAGGATATAAATTTAAAAGCATATGAGAATTCGCGTGTTACAACGATGTTAAAAATCCGCTTTTACAAATCACGCGTATTTTACATCAGGGTGGTGTGATCTAAGGAATGAGCGAGCACGATACTAAGCCCTACGACCATCATCTGATGGAGAAGTAACCTTTTTGCCGCGCCTGTGTGATACCAGCAGGACGCACTCGCATGCGTTGCGATGTGTGTGTGCACGGGGCACGCTGTGCGTGTCTTGCACGTACATTGAGTGCGGGATGCAACCAAATCATTTGCCATACCTCATTTTTCACCTATAATTACCTCCATACCCTCTCCCCTTCCTCTTTATCTCTTCCTAGTCTCTCCTCACCCCCTCCAAAACTCTATGAGTATGTCCCAAGCTCAGGATGCTTCACTAGAGCTAGAAAATAGTTTTTACTTCCTGCTTCTCACCCACATTTGTGGAGCACTCGTGGCAGTCCTCATACCTTCATTCCAGAGGTAGATCTCGTTTCGACATCGTCCTGCCCCATTCCCCTTCGTCTGGCTCCATTCTTCTTCCTCTAGTCTCTCACACCTTTGTCTAGGGTGTTGTCGGAGTGGCTCATCCTCCAAGAAGCCGTCGAGGAGGATTTCTCTCTTCCCTATCAATTTATAGCTTTCTTAGCATAGATTTATATTATGCAATTAGTTGTAATAAACATTGCTATGCTCTAATAAAGTAGTTGTTTCCTTTCTCTCTTTCTCTGATATTTTGCAAGTAGATTAGAGTAGTTAGATATAATTTCTTGACTTGATTTCTATCTTATCAAAAATACCAAAAAAATATAAATGTAGAAAATCTCCAAAAAGAAATAAAAACAAACATGGATTTCTAAATCAAACGTTCACTTTCCCATGTTCGACCCGAGACTCACTTGAGTTTCAGTTATTTTATCTGATATGCGAATTTTTGCGACTGCAACAATTGGGTTTTCAAAACCACGATTTTTCTTGCAAATTTTCTGACTCATTATTTTGGTGCTGTTGCCGAGGAGGCAATGCTCTCTGGTTTCCCACATTTTTCGCCTTTCTTATCTTTTATCTCACTTCTTTCCATTCTTATTGTAATTGCAAGCTTTCTCTCGAGGCAAGCAAAAGCGGTAAATTGGAGCAAAGTGCTGATAAAGGTTATGTAAGTTTACCCCCACTCCTACACCCACACCCTAGATTTCCATTTCGCCACTAATGAATCATTTGGACTGCATGTTAATTAGTCGTTGCTATGTTATAGTATAGTTGCAATCCATGTCATTTATTTATTTATATAATTTTTACTAGTTTATTTCAGGTTGTTTACTGGGATGCAGTTATTGATATACATCACTTTCTATTATCAAAAAATGCTCTTCTATTTCAAAAATATTAAGTGTATTTACAATTGAATTAAAGAATGAATGAATCAAGTTAATTATATACAAAAAAGAATCAATTAATGCTAATTAAAATGCCTCGAACATATTTACAGAAATAAAGGCATGAAAAACTAATCTAAACTACTCTACTTTACCTATTTAGAATAACACAAAGAAATTTCCATGTAATGGCACAAAATCAATATGTAAATACATACGAACATATACATAGCTTCCTATACTAACGTATAAGATATGTACAGTGACAAATGTAAGTGTCACTAAAGTCTTAAACATATATACAAAATGCAAAAACTTTGTGTATTAGTTATACGTATACTATGTATATACTTATACATATATACCTAATATACTTACTAACTATAATGTATATACATACTCAATATCAACACAACGCGCACATGCTCTCTCAATACACAAATACACTCATATTTACACCCTAACTTAGCACACAAATGTACACAACACTTAGTTAATTTACTTAACACCTAATTCTAAACTAACTTAGAACAAAATTTATGGTTGGTGGGCCCATTGTTTCGTGGGGTCGATAACCCTTTCAGGTCGGATCAGACCACTACTAGATCGAGCCCAAGTTTATTTATTAGGGTATATTTTTGTCCATTTCAAACCCAATAGGCCCACACCCACGTGCTCACATGCGCCCACATGTGCGCATCCACTGCACACATGCACACGCACGTGCCCACAGGCCCGCACGCACTCGTACACATAATGCTCAAGAGGCACCTGTATGGGTTTTTTTCTCATTTCAGCATACGGCTTTGGGTAGCTAAAACGTTATATTCTGTTGAATGGGACTTGTGGGTACCGAGGTGGGACTATAGTGGAATCAGATCAGCATGGAGTGCTCAATGTTAATTTGTGTGAATTTGCCGATTTTGAGCCTCAAATTTAGTGCCCAATTAAAGTCAACTTTCAAAATAAGTCATATCGTTGTGAATTTACTACTTAATTACTTAATTAATGTCCAAATTAATAATGTAACTATTCAATTGAGTTATAATTTAGTTAATATACATTATAAAGTATTTATTACACATTTTTAGTTTATTTTTAGTCATTTATTTTAATTTATATACATTTATTTACACGATTTTAATAGATAAGCATATAATTATATTATAAATACTATTATACCGTATAAATACATTTTAAATAGGTTGAAAATAATTAAATTATATTATACAAGTGTACAGCATAATTTACTTTAGTAACTAATTAATTTACTAATTTAATTTATATTAACTTAATAACATAGCTAATTAACTTATTAACTTAATTATATACAATAAATACTTAAATAAATGAATGTACAGGTATATTACAGTATATAGTAATTACTTAAATAAGTATATACAGTTATAAATATGATTATACATGTAAACATATTTATTTATATTTACATAGGTATACATACATATAATCTAATATAAATAAATTTATAATTATATAATTAGTATATGTATCGTATAACTAAACATAGATACTTATTTAAATAAATATAATAAATAAATACGTTAGTTATTTACATTATAGTTATATATTTTATTATTTACATTTAACTTAGTCTTTAATTTATATATACAAGTATAAATACTATATACAAGGTAGTTTTGTGTATTTTTGAATTTTTTCAAGTTTTTATGGTATTTTTGTGTTTTAGAGAGAGAGAGAGAGAGAGAGAGAGAGAGAAGGTGACATGAGAGGAGAGAGGTCTCTTTTTTCATTTTTAATATTGAGTTCCTTTATTTAAAATTAGAGTAGACTGAACCGTCTATTGGTATATTCTACCAGCTAAAGGGTTTAGAATCCTCTTAAACTTTACACACACTTAAAAATATCTAATCCTACTCAAGACACCTTATTTTATTTATTTACAATGTTTTGTATTTTTTCATGTATTTACAATCTTACATAAACATGGCTTAAACAGATGTTGGAGAGTGACATCAAAGCCTTAAAATTCAGTTTAATGGCTAGGAAAGAGGATTTTTCATTTAGAAACTTTCAAATACAAACATGAGACATTATTGAACATTAAAACATCATTTTTAGCTTAAATTTTATTAAAAATCAATTTTGAACAGTTATATCATACACCATGCTACTGACAGTGACTGAAAATAAGTTTCATATGCTACTTGCTACTTAAATTTGAGCCATAATAGTGCATGAAATCTTATCAAAAGGAGTTCTACCAGTACATGACACCATTAACTCATTCAAACCCTTGAATCAAAACAGAATTCCCTTGGAACTCTTCATCAAAAGTTGCTGCTGTTGTTTAGTAGACTTGCTGCTGTTGGTGCAATTGAAGATTAAACCAAATGGGTCTGATATGGTGCTCAAGAAATCCATCTCAGATCTGGAAAATAATTCAAAGTGCAATAAAATCCATCAAAAAGCTTTCATTGTCGAATCAATTCTTCAAATCAGAGAATAGAGTAGGTATTGTTGCTGCTCATATATGAAACAAAACACTGAAAATCCACTTGAAATTAGTTACAAATCTTCCAAAGAAGTTTTGAAATCCCTCTCAAATCAATTTATAAGTCAACAAACCCTAGAACTCTAGTTTGATCATTCCTCTTTGTCATAGACAACATAAGAGGAATGATTCAAACTAGCCTCTGATTTCACTTGTAAAACACTAAGAATCTTCATTTAAATATTCCAAACATCATTTAAACCTTAAAGATGAAAGTGAAATCCTTGTCTCCCTGATTAGGCTTTTGCTTGGGATTTGCCCAGGTGATTTGATCACCAGGAGTTCCTAAACTCTATCAATCAGTATTTAAGACCTCAGGCAATCCTGTAGAAACCAAATGGGTCATGGTTAAGGCCTCATCTCAGTGACTATGAGATTCCTCGGCCTAAACTACCCAAAATAGAGCTCAAATTGGGTGTATGCTTATCTAAGTATAAAAATCAAATCAAATGATCTCAGTCTCCTCGTATTAGACCCAATTAAGCAAATACCAACTTGAATCGCTCGATTAAATCCATTCCAAACCAAATTAACTCCAAATCTTGCTATTGGGAATAAAATCCAAATCTAAATGAATGGAGTGAATCAATGCAATTAAATCCAAATAGGGGTCTTTGTGAATAGGTGGAGTGATTGGAGAGACCCCCAGGTGAATTCGAGTGCTATTTAGATCTAGAAGGTGGAAAACTTTGGATCTAAATATGCTTGAGTGGAGGGAGTGAAATGTGGATTAAAACAGTGAAGGGAGAAGGTGAATGCAATCGTGAGATGTAGAGGAAACTATATGAACATGCGATTGAAAGCAAATTTGCCTTTCTGCTATGAATTGATCAGAAAGGTGAGGTTGAGGTGAATCTAAACTACCACTAATCTACTCCTATTCTAAGCAATCAATTAGTGTAATTACTATCTAAACTAACTAGAAAATAGTAAACCTAACTACGAAAGCATTGAATTCTATCTATAAAAGCAATTAAAACTACTCTACAAATGACGGTGGTGTCCAAGAGCCAACGACCGTCGATTGATGGCGAAGAAAGGGAGGAGACCTCAGTGAAAGAAGGAGGTGTCGTAGATCCACCTGTAACGAGCGTGTGGCATAGACGTATTTTAAGACGTCTGGAGGGTTGTCCAGACGTCTGACCAGACGTCTGGGATAGTTTCCAGACGTCCGGAAATCCATTATTTTCGACACACGCGAGTCGTCTGCGCGCCTGTGCGTGCAGACCGCATATTCGCCTTCTCCCCTCCTGCGGCTGCAGGATTCCCCTTCCGCGAATCCTTCCCTCCTCTCCGCGCGGCCTTAAAAGGGCGCGCCTCCCCTCCCGTCTCCACCGTCTCCTCCTTCTCCTCCTTCAGCCAGTGAGCGTGAGCGTGAGCGCGAGCGCGAGGGCGGCAGTGGCGGCCGCAGTGAGCGCGGAGGAGGTGCGGCGTGCGGGAGCGGAGCTCTGCCGTGAGGGCGAGCTCGCCGGAGCGGCTTGGCCAGCCGGCGGAGGGCGCGGGGGGCACGGAACGACGCGGAGAGGGACCTGCTGCAGTCTGAGCAGCAGGCGCGCGAGGTGCGACGCGGGCGGCGTCGCGAGCGGAGGCCGAGTAGCACCCTGATTCTGGAAAAATTTCCAGAATCAGACATCTGGATTTATAGGCAGACGGCGAGGACGACGTCTGGTAGCTCATACAGACGTCTGAAAGGTGTGTATTCCGCTTTCTTCTCCCTTCCTGTCGACCTACCGTACTAAGGAAGGGAGTTGGCTGTGCGTAGGTTCGCTGATTCGCCATCCTTTGCGAATCGGACGTCTGAAAGTTGTACCAGACGGCGGGAGTAACCTCCAGTCGTCCGGGGTGACCATCGGACGTCTGGGAGCTAGGACAGACGTCCCCGCAGACTTCTGGATGTCTGGGAAACCACACTGAATAGGTAATTCTCTGATCCACTGTTTAAGACGTCTGGAAGAAGTTCCAGACGTCTGATTTTGCACAGTATCATCTTTTTCGACCCGTTTAGGGCCCGTTCGGGCTCCGTTTTCCGCTATTCGTGTTGCGTTCTTTTCGGAATTAATTCCTCTACCCGTCCACAGTAGCTATACACTGTTTTGAGACACTCCTTGTGTTTGATCCTTGTGATAGGACCTCATTCAGTTGCAGTCTTGAGAGTCGCGGAGGCACGCGGGATTCCCGATCACGCCCCCATTACTCCCGTTGTACCTGGTAGAGTGGCTTAAGTTTATTATTAAAATATGTTAAAGTATGGAACCATAACTAGAATCTAGGACATTGCATGAATCCTAGGAATGAGAAATGTATGGAATGATAGCTCCTAGGTGATGCATGAATCCTAGGGCTGGAAAACTAGTTGTATGCTAGATCTTAGGATGTGGCATGAACCCTAGGATGGAAAAACTAGTGGAATGTATAATACTGCAGTCTTGGAAAAATGGAAAGGAATATAAAGCTGCCTGTAAATTGAATTAACAGCTGCCTGTTATGAATAAAGAAACATGATTGAGATCATGGATTGTGAGAACGTGAAACTGGAAAGTGAAACATATGATGTTCTGAGATAAAGAGCTGGAACCCTACGGGGAATTAGGAGTGGAACTCCTGGAAAGAAAAAGGAATGGAACTGAGATGTAGTTTATACTGTCTCTTGGGTACGCAGTACCAAGGGAAGTACCCGTACCTGTTTAGTGCAGAGTGGGGCCAGCCACCCCAGGGACCCGGGGTTAGGATTGGCCGCTCTGTACCGACTTGTTGGCCCTCGTGTACGTAGTACCGAGGAGAGCTACTAGTGTTAGGAGAGTACTAGCTACCCCACGGGCCCCGGGGTTCTGCTAGCCTCCTTCACCGACTTGTTAGGCCCACTAGGGCAAACCAGGGTAGTCAGGCGAGGGTGCGTGGACTGTGGAGGGGCAAGGCCCCGGTTTGGTTGCTTTGGAGGGGTTGGACCCCTGTTACTGAGAGGCTCTGCCCTGGTTCCGTGCTGTGCTTTGGGGCACACTCGTTAACGGAAACGACTGACCGCGTGCCAGTGCGGGCTAGCTACCTGTGCGTTTATCGCGCGTGCCGTAGTCACCGTTACGTTTGTCAGTGACCTTGGGGTGGTTGACTGAGGGTAGGATCACCACGGGGGACTCTCCCGGCCAGGAGAGCACCACGTGCTACTTCTACTTTTGGAAAAGACTGCAATCAAGATCGTTCCCACGAGGACATTCGAGATCAAGTAAAGGATCTGAGAAATAAATGAAATAGTGAGAAAATTGAAAGATGTGAATAAAGGAAGTAATAGAACATAACAGCTACTGTACACTCTACTGTTGCCTTTAGTTAGTTTGCCACTCTACTCAGCGTTTTGCTGACGTGTTACACTCGTTACCTTTTTCAGGACCAGGGGTTGAGCAGCCAGGGTCGGCGGCTGCAGAGGATGCTGGGCCGAGTAGGGTCCAGTAGAGTTTACCACAGTCTTTTGTACCTCTTTTGTTTCTATTCTAGTGAGTAGTTTTGTTTCCGCTGTACTTTCTTTACCTGCAGTTCTTGTTATATGATAAATGTTGTTCTACTGTTGTGGTGGTAGCTACTATAGTAGTTTCTTTCCTTACTGCTGCACTTCCTTTCTGTTAGTTATATTCATGCTGAATGTGGTTTATTTTACTGCTCTTTTGGTTACTTCCTCGTTGGACGACTAGGTCTTGGGATTAGTCGAGTCGGTCCGGTTCTCGTGTCTCGTAGGGACTCGGGAACCGGGTCGTTACAAGATGGTATCAGAGCAAGGTCGTCCCGAGAAGTGAATCAACTGACTGGAAAATGACCAATTCACATGTTTATAGCTAGAGTAGCCACCACAACATATCTCTTGACATGAGCTCTTAGAAGTTTTGTTAGGTACCGTTTGTTTTGACGTTTCCGTTTTGTTTCGCGTCTCCTTGCAGGAGATGCCTCGTCGCGGGACTGGCGAGACTGGCCGCGGGCGCGGCCGAGGACGAGGTCGGCGAGGTGGACGTGCTGTCGTTGACGTCTCGGTGGGCCAGCCACCACTCCCTGGCATCCAGGCCCAGGACCTCGCCAGACTGATATGGGATATTGTACGAGAGGAGCTCCACCCACCGCCCCGAGCACCTCCTCCTGGGGTTGCAGAGGGGGAGTCCTCTGTGGGACCACGCGACGGACGCGGCGCTGGACACGAGGGAGGGGATGGGCCCCTGCCGCCCCTACCTTCCTCCGACACTTCTGTACACGAGGCACCTTCGCCTGGAGGTGCACCAGCACCTCCCCTACAGCGCCACTTCGAGCTGTTCGGACAGTTCTGGAAGCTGAAGCCCCCCTCCTTCAAGGGGGATGAGGACCCTACCGAGGCATAGG
This sequence comes from Thalassia testudinum, assembly GCA_037157565.1. Classification (NCBI taxonomy): domain Eukaryota; kingdom Viridiplantae; phylum Streptophyta; class Magnoliopsida; order Alismatales; family Hydrocharitaceae; genus Thalassia; species Thalassia testudinum. The sequence goes on from JAZHRO010000002.1 coordinate 68,206,813, forward strand.
ACTGGCTTGAGCAGCTGGAGAAGATCTTCGACACCCTTCGCCCCCTGGTGGAGTGCCGCGTGGCCTTTGCCACGTACCAGCTGGAGAGTGCGGCACACCGGTGGTGGAGGGCAGTCCGGGGACAGGAGAGGGACGAGCCGACGTGGGACCAGTTCGTCACCCTCTTCTGCGAGCAGTACTTTCCCCAGACATGGCAGGACCAGAGGAGGCGGGAGTTCCACACTCTTCGCCAAGGGACAATGACAGTGAGCACGTACCGCACGCGTTTCTTGGAGCTGTCCCGCTTTGCAGCGACAGCGGTAGCCACTGAGGAGGAGCGCCTTTGGAGGTTCACCGAGGGGCTCCGGCCTGCGATTCGGGGGTATGTCAAACCCCTGAAGCTGCCTACGTTTTCGAGGGTGGTAGAGGCAGCTATGACTTACAAGGAGACCAACCCGTCCGCGCGAGAGACCGACGGCGGGCGGAAGAGGCCCTTTCAGCCAGACTTCTCACAGGGCTGGCGAGAGAGGAGACACGTGGCATCCGCAGGAGAGCCGTTACGTTGTGCAGGGCCATCAGTGGCCTTTGGGGGCCCTCGACAGGGGCCAGTCGCCAGCACCGGACCCCCGCCTAGCCGACAGCAGGGACTCACTGAGGGTGGGAGTCGGGTTCCCCTCTGCTACCAGTGTGGCCAGCTGGGCCACGTTAGGAGGGACTGCCCATCTAGGGCAGGAGGTCAGCAGATACTTCCCGTGCAGAGCACTGGAGGGCGCGTAGGAGGCCGCGGTTCCCAGGCACGAGGAGGAGGACAGCAGTCGCGAGGAGGGTACCGGCCAGCACCTACCCGTCCGACGCAGAGTGTGGCTGCTTCGTCCGCACCTAGAGCTGAGGGGCGTATCAACGCCCTAACACACAGGGACGCCAGAGCATCGGGATTCGTGGTAGCAGGTATGGTTTCAGTTTCTGGCAAACTCGTTTACACGCTTTTCGATTCCGGCGCTACGCACTCGTTTGTCGCAGCCAGTTTCGCAGTTAGTTTGGACCAGGATTATACACTATTAGAGAATCCGTTCGTAATCAGAGGTCCGAGTGGTCAGCTGTTTGTAGCTGAGGAGGTGTACACGGGTTGCGAGGTCAGCATCGGGGGACATAGCCTGCCAGCTGACCTGATTATGATACAGATGGAGGACTTTGGAGTGATTCTGGGGATGGATTGGCTGTCCGCTTACCACGCCTTGGTAGACTATTTTGAGAGGAAGATTGTCTTCTCCATTCCCGAGTTACCTTTTTTCGAGTTTCACGGGCAGCCAGTGGACGGAGGTTTCAGGTGCATTTCGGCACTTCGGGCGGCGAGACTTTTGAGCCAGGGGTGTGAGGGCTTCCTAGCCTGTGTGGTGGCAGAGCCCAGCCCTGTGGCAGACTTCCAGAGCATCCCGGTGGTCAGAGAGTTCCCCGACGTGTTTCCAGACGAGTTACCAGGACTACCACCCGAGCGTGAGATCGAGTTTGAGATCTCACTAGTACCAGGGACCAGCCCCATCTCCACTGCGCCATACAGGATGGCACCGCTTGAGCTGCGAGAGCTCAAGTCCCAGTTGCAGGACCTTTTGGAGAAGGGTTTCGTGAGGCCCAGTGCGTCTCCCTGGGGAGCCCCGGTACTGTTTGTGAAGAAGAAGGATGGGACCCTACGCCTTTGTGTGGACTACTGACAGCTGAATAGGGTCACCATCAAGAACAGATATCCGCTGCCGAGGATCGACGATTTGTTTGACCAGTTGCGGGGTGCCACGGTGTTTTCCAAGATAGACTTGAGGTCTGGATACCACCAGTTGAGGATCAGGGAGACCGACGTCTCCAAGACAGCTTTTCGCACCCGGTACGGACACTACGAGTTTTTGGTCATGCCGTTTGGGCTGACCAATGCCCCCGCTGCTTTCATGGACCTGATGAACAGGGTGTTTAGACCGTACTTGGATCAGTTCGTGGTGGTTTTCATAGATGATGTGCTCATCTATTCTAGAGATCGGACGCAGCACGGACAGCACTTGCGGATGGTTCTGGACACTCTGAGACGACGTAGGCTGTACGCCAAATACAGCAAGTGCGAGTTCTGGTTGAGGGAGGTGACCTTCTTGGGTCATGTGATCTCTGGTGACGGCCTGGCGGTTGACCCCGCCAAGGTCGAGGCAGTGCTCAGGTGGGAGAGACCGCGTTCAGTCACTGAGATTCGCAGTTTCCTGGGACTGGCAGGTTACTACAGACGGTTCATCAGGGGATTTTCACAGATTGCGCGTCCTATGACACAGTTGACCCGGAAGGACGTGCCTTTCGCTTGGACAGACGCCTGTGAGGCGTGTTTTCTGGAGCTGAAGGAGAGGTTGACCTCGGCTCCCGTGCTCACCATCCCTGACAGTAGTGGCGGGTTCGTTGTGTACACGGACGCTTCCTTGCAGGGGTTAGGAGGTGTGCTCATGCAGAGGGGTCATGTTGTCGCTTACGCTTCGCGGCAACTGAAGCCCCATGAGCATACCTACCCTACCCACGACCTAGAGTTGGCAGCTGTTGTCTTCGCGCTGAAGACTTGGAGGCACTACTTGTACGGTGAGACCTTCGAGATTTTTTCAGATCACAAGAGCCTCAGATATCTTTTTGACCAGAAGGAGCTCAACATGAGACAGAGACGTTCGTTGGAGCTCCTGAAGGACTACGATTGCAGCATCTCCTACCACCCGGGAAAGGCCAATGTGGTGGCTGACTCCTTGAGCCGTAAGGTGCCCGCACGCTTGGCCAGTCTACAGTTACAGAGTTGGAGCCTTTTGGAGGAGGTGGGCAGTTGGCGACCTCTAGAGTTACGAGGATACTGTGGGGCAATGACGGTGACACGGCAGACCAGGCCAGAGCTGATAGACCGTATAATCACAGGACAGATGGCTGATCCGCACTTGCAGTCTTTGCGCGACAGAGTACTATCAGGGGACCCAGGGGACTTCTCTTTCACAGACCAGGTGTTACGCTTGAGGGGACGGTTGTGCGTTCCCAGAGACGAGGAGCTGTTGAGAGAGCTCCTGACTGAGGCACACGGTTCCAGATTCACCATACATCCCGGAAACATGAAAATGTACCATGACTTGAGACGCGAGTTTTGGTGGAGAGGGATGAAGCGGGATGTGGGTGAGTTCGTGCAGCAGTGCTTAGTGTGCCAGCAGGTGAAAGCCGAGCATTAGAGGCCTGCAGGGCCGCTTCAGCCGCTTCCAGTGCCAGAGTGGAAGTGGGAGAGCATCACCATGGACTTGGTGGTGGGCTTACCTGTTACCCAGCGGGGACACGACGCAATCTGGGTAATAGTGGATAGATTGACGAAGACGGCGCGTTTCTTGCCGATCCGAGTCACTTTGGGACCAGCACAGTTGGCAGAGAGGTATATCCGTGATGTGGTGCGACTACACGGAGTTCCGCCGGAGATCGTATCCGACCGGGATACTCGCTTTACGTCCCAGTTTTGGGCTGAGTTTCAGCAGGCCTTGGGGACGAGGTTGAGGTTTAGCACGGCTTACCACCCCCAGACGGACGGAAAGTCTGAGCGCACGATACAGACACTTGAGGACCTTTTGCGTGCCTGTGTACTGGACTGGAGGGGCTCTTGGGAGGAGCACCTGCCCCTGGCGGAGTTTGCTTACAACAACAGTTATCACTCGAGCATCGGCATGGCTCCCTACGAGGCTCTGTACGGACGGAAGTGTACGGCACCCTTGAGTTGGGTTGTGGTGGGGACCAAGTGGGAGGTTGGCCCCAGGTTGATCCGGCAGAGTCAGGAGGTAGTTGAGTAGATCCACAGACGACTCCGCACTGTCAGGAGCAGACAGAAGAGCTACGCGGATCGCAGACGCAGAGAGGTGCAGTTCGAGGTTGGGGACCACGTCTTCCTTCGTGTTTCGCCCATGAAGGGCTTACAGCGGTTTGGGGTGAGAGGGAAGCTCGCGCCGAGGTTCGTGGGGCCCTTTGAGGTCCTGGAGCGGGTTTGACCCGTTGCTTACAGACTTGCCCTTCCCCCGCAGCTTTCTGGTGTGCACGACGTGTTCCACGTGTCCAACCTCAGGAAGTACGTAGCCGATTCCAGTCACCTACTAAGTCACGAGAGCGTCGAGGTGAGCGACGACCTGACCTACCCCGAGCGGCCAGTGCAGATCCTAGATCGAGCCGTCCGCCGGTTGAGACGAAAGCAAGTACCCCTGGTAAAGGTTTTGTGGAGGAGCCAGCGGTATGAGGAGGCTACCTGGGAGCCTGAGGCGGCAATGCGGGAGAGGTACCCGGAGCTTTTCGCGGGTACGTCTTTTCGGACCGGCTTCGGTCCTCTTTGAGTTTGTTATGGTTTTTCGGACGTCTTTTCCCGCACCCTAGTTGGCGCAAGTTTCGGGGATGAAACTTCCTTTGAGTTTGTTATATTGTAACGAGCGTGTGGCACAGACGTATTTTAAGACATCTGGAGGGTTGTCCATACGTCTGACCAGATGTCTGGGATAGTTTCCAGACGTCTGGAAATCCGTTATTTTCGACACACGCGAGTCGTCTGCGCGCTTGTGCGCGCAGACCGCATATTTGCCTTCTCCCCTACTGCGGTTGCAGGATTCCCCTGCCGTGAATCCTTCCCTCCTCTCCGCGCGGCCTTAAAAGGGCGTGCCTCCCCTCCCGTCTCCACCGTCTCCTCCTTCTCCTCCTTTAGCCAGTGAGCGTGAGCGCGAGGGCGGCAGCGGTGGCCGCAGTGAGTGCGGAGGAGGTGCGGCGTGCGGGAGTGGAGCTCTGCCGTGAGGGCGAGCTCGCCGGAGCAGCTTGGCCGGCCGGCGGAGGGCGCGGGGGGCGCGGAACGACTCGGAGAGGGACCTGCTGCAGTCTGAGCAGCAGGCGTGCGAGGTGCGACGCGGGCGGCGTCGCGAGCGGAGGCCGAGTAGCGCCCTGATTCTGGAAAAATTTCCAGAATCAGACGTCTAGATTTATAGGCAGACGGCGAGGATGACGTCTGGTAGCTCATACAGACGTCTGAAAGGTGTGTATTCAGCTTTCTTCGCCCTTCCTGTCGACCGACCGTACTAAGGGAGGGAGTTGGATGTGCGCAGGTTCGCTGATTCGCCATCCTTTGCGAATCGGACGTCTGGAAGTTGTACCAGACGGCGGGAGTAACCTCCAGACGTCCGGGGTGATCATCGGACGTCTAGGAGCTAGGACAGACGTCCCCGCAGACTTCTGGACGTCTGGGAAACCACACTGAACAGGTAATTCTCTGATCCACTGTTTAAGACGTCTGGAAGAAGTTCCAGACGTCTGATTTTGCATAGTATCATCTTTTTCGACCCGTTTAGGGCCTGTTCAGGCTCCATTTTCCGCGATTCGAGTTGCGTTCTTTTCGGAATTAATTCCTCTACCCGTCCACAGTAGCTATACACTGTTTTGAGACACTCCTTGTGTTTGATCCTTGTGATAGGACCTCGTTCAGTTGCAGTCTTGAGAGTCGCGGAGGCACGCGGGATTCCCGATCACGTCCCCATTACTCCCGTTGTACCTGGTAGAGTGGCTTAAGTTTATTATTAAAATATGTTAAAGTATGGAACCATAACTAGAATCTAGGACATTGCATGAATCCTAGGAATGAGAAATGTATGGAATGATAGCTCCTAGGTGATGCATGAATCCTAGGGCTGGAAAACTAGTTGTATGCTAGATCTTAGGATGTGGCATGAACCCTAGGATGGAAAAATTAGTGGAATGTATAATACTGCAGTCTTGGAAAAATGGAAAGGAATATAAAGCTGCCTGTAAATTGAATTAACAGCTGCCTGTTATGAATAAAGAAACATGATTGAGATCATGGATTGTGAGAACGTGAAACTGGAAAGTGAAACATATGATGTTCTGAGATAAAGAGCTGGAACCCTACGGGGAATTAGGAGTGGAACTCCTGGAAAGAAAAAGGAATGGAACTGAGATGTAGTTTGTACTGTCTCTTGGGTACGCAGTACCAAGGGAAGTACCCGTACCTGTTTAGTGCAGAGTGGGGCCAGCCACCCCAGGGACCCGGGGTTAGGATTGGCCGCTCTGTACCGACTTGTTGGCCCTCGTGTACGTAGTACCGAGGAGAGCTACTAGTGTTAGGAGAGTACTAGCTACCCCACGGGCCCCGGGGTTCTGCTAGCCTCCTTCACCGACTTGTTAGGCCCACTAGGGCAAACCAGGGTAGTCAGGCGAGGGTACGCGGACTGTGGAGGGGCAAGGCCCCGGTTTGGTTACTGTGGAGGGGTTGGACCCCTGTTACTGAGAGGGCTCTGCCCTGGTTCTGTGCTGTGCTTTGGGGCGCACCCGTTAACGGAAACGACTGACCGCGTGCCAGTGCGGGCTAGCTACCTGTGCGTTTATCGCGCGTGCCGTAGTCACCGTTACGTCTGTCAGTGACCTTGGGGTGGTTGACTGAGGGTAGGATCACCACGGGGGACTCTCCCGGCCAGGAGAGCACCACGTGCTACTTCTACTTTTGGAAAAGACTGCAATCAAGATCGTTCCCACGAGGACATTCGAGATCAAGTAAAGGATCTGAGAAATAAATGAAATAGTGAGAAAATTGAAAGATGTGAATAAAGGAAGTAATAGAACATAACAGCTACTGTACACTCTACTGTTGCCTTTAGTTAGTTTGCCACTCTACTCAGCGTTTTGCTGACGTGTTACACTCGTTACCTTTTTCAGGACCAGGGGTTGAGCAGCCAGGGTCGGCGGCTGCAGAGGACGCTGGGCCGAGTAGGGTCCAGTAGAGTTTACCACAGTCTTTTGTACCTCTTTTGTTTCTGTTCTAGTGAGTAGTTTTGGTTCCGCTGTACTTTCTTTACCTGCAGTTCTTGTTATATGATAAATGTTGTTCTACTGTTGTGGTGGTAGCTACTGTAGTAGTTTCTTTCCTTACTGCTGCACTTCCTTACTGTTAGTTATATTCATGCTGAATGTGGTTTATTTTACTGCTCTTTTGGTTACTTCCTCGTTGGACGACTAGGTCTTGGGATTAGTCGAGTCGGTCCGGTTCTCGTGTCTCGTAGGGACTCGGGAACCGGGTCGTTACACACCAGTCGTTGGCCAATGGTGATTGAAGGAGGAAGAAGAACCTGCTCTGTCACCGCAGTGATGACGGGGAAAATGGAGCTAAGGAAATAGACGGAAGTGATCAGCTTAAGGGGAGGGAGTCAATAGGGGTCACTAGAGCGTAGTGAAGCTCCTTATATAGGTGATGGGTGTTCAAGGCGTAGATCGCGTTAATAGAATGATTACATCATATTATATTGCGAAATACATCAAAACAAATAAAATTTAACGAGAGGTGAGTCCCGATCGAACTCAGGGAGGCAAAAAATGATTTGACTGGAACACTGATTTAGATCTCAATACTAAATACTAGTTACAATATATATATATATATATATATATATATAAAGCGAATCAGGTAGTTGATTGATCATGAGTTTGCAACTAGAACTAAATAGCTATAACATATAATGTTGGAATTAAAATAACTATCTAAACTATCAGAATAAGGGCACCAAGGGTGGTCCTTGGTGGCCTTTTGGAGAGGTCGGGGAGAGCAGCAGCGGTACACCAAGGTGGCTTGGTGGATGCTTTAGAGGAAGAGGGAGAGAGTTGGAGAAGCTTGAAGGTCTGGAGAGATGTAAGAAGAGATCTGGAGGAGAGTATGCTTCATAGGGGGCCCCTGGGGTCCTTTTTATAGTCAAAATGAGGGGCAAAGCTGGTATTTGGCCCTCCAAACTGTGCAACAACCTCAGATCGATCAGGTCTGTTGATCTTCAGATCACACTTCAAAAGGCCTTCCAAAACATTCTTTACACGCGGATCGTTTCTGGAGCTGACACGTGGCGCTCCTGCAATCATTGATCTGCCATCTGAGGACTGTTGCTCGCTTTGCGCTCGTGCCTCAATCGCAAGTGCATAATTTACGCTCAATCCTCGTGAGCGTGCATGTATTGCCTCTCAGTCGTCTGATCGTGAGATCAGGTGGCTTAAGCGCTTCGCCCGTGCCGTTTTGAATTTCAAATGCACACGGATGCGTTTGGGTGCGTGTCATCATGCGCTTGGCCATCCAATGCACAACAGTGTGCCACGCTTTCATCTCATTGCCGCTTGATGGAGATTCGACGCTCCAATTTCACTTGCACTCGCTACTGCCTCCAATTTACACGGATCACGGCTCGATCGTGCATCTTGCCCTTCTGCTCCAGCGCGTTAACTACTACGCTAGGTGCGTAGATGTGTTGCACTTTCCTTTCTTCACACAGTTTCTTTCAGCCATTAGATGGAGATCCAACGGCTCAGTCTTGACCTTCCTTGATGAGGCAGGCTTGGGGTGGCGACGTGGGTGCATGGTGACTGTTGGATGATGATCGAATGACCCACAATGCATGGGGGTGCTTCCTTTAGAGGTTGGGCGGCATCGTTGGGCGGCTGTGATGGTGCCACATGGTGCCATTGTGACTTTCCATCTTCTTTTCTTTGTAGATGGTGTTATAGGTGTCTGATCGAAATGATTTTTGCACTGCTGGATTGCGATTGTTGATCCGAATCCATCTGTGCGGTTGGGTTTGACATATGAGATTTGGATTTTCACGTATTTCCCTCTTGACCCTTGCTCTTCTACAGACTCCATAAGATGCTATGGGAATCTGATCGATGCGATCTCAGAGGTGTTGGATTCCCGTCGTCATTCTGCGCAGATCCATATGGTTGGATCAGTCTTCTGCAGGCCCAAATTACCTGCGATTATTAATACCTCTCAATTAGAACGTAATATGACTTTATTATTTACAAAACTAATAAATCAACTATGATGCAAAATATGATGCGTATGTATGCAAAATACCTAAGTTAGGATCTAACTTAATTCAGGTATATTAGGATCTATGACTGCTACGCAGTCATAACCCACATGCCTAAATCTTGCTAGTCCCTAGCAAGTGCAAGACTAAATGCATTCTACCAAGAGTTTGACTAGAGATTTATTTCTTTTTGTCTTCATCTAGAAATTTAGAATCCAGATAGTCGTGAAAGTATAGTATTGTAGCGTATGCAATGGATCCAAGAGAAAATTCGATACACATCTAAAACTTGTGCCTGACCCTTAGTAAAATTTTGTTGGGATAGGCAACCTCTTCTCTCGGGGACATAGAATGTCCTTTAGTTTTTAACCCCGGTTTTTTGGCTTAGATAGAAGATGTTTGAGTTAAATGGATTTGTATTTGGTAGCTCACTCTCCTCTGGTGCTACATAGAGACTAGTATTTTAGAATCTAGATTTCCATATTATCAAATAAATTCAACTTAGAGAGAGGCTAGAAAACTATACTCTCTGAAGTCCTTTGTACTCATTCTTTTCTCTTTTTCCTCTCTTTTTCTTTTCTTTTTCTTTTCTTTTTCTTCTTGAGCTTACATCTCATCAGATTCGTAAATATGTTTGGTGGTCTCTCATGGCATTATACTTCAATTAGATTTTGATAACACTACAACTAAGTCAGAATCCCTCAACCCGTTTTCAGGCGGTTAGAAATATAGGAAAAGTAGGTCAAGGCTGTATTTGGTGGTTTGTGAGGGTGGTAGTGTTGTTGCCTCAATGTACTTGAGTCAACTAAAACATAACTCATACTTCTCAACATGGAAATTTTTTTTGTTTTTTGTTTTTTTTTTTATATATAGCTTTTTTCTCTCTCTCTTTTTCTTCTTGTTTTTTTTATATATATACACTAACATAATGCCATATCTACTAACACAATGCAGCATAGCATATGTACTTTTATTCATGAGACATTATTTGGGATTGGGGATGTTCAAGAGGATATTAGGTGGCTTATTTGGTGGAAGTGCCTATTCTTTGCACTGGAAAGGGAATGGATAGGACAACGTATTTCTGACCTTGACATTAGTACCCTCCTTCAGCCAAGGATTCTATAAAGGACAGTCATGACCATCCACCTTAGTCTTAGTTTTATCAGAGCCCATTCTCTGTGTATTTACCTTATTTGGTAGCTCTCACAATGATTCTCACAAAAATTTGTACACAAGAATTGAGAGCGAAAATTGTGCCTGACTCCGAGTATCATTATCCAATTATCCAGAAAGTAAGATTCCGTACATTAGTCTTGGAGCACCAGTAGACTTTCTACTTTCATCTCATAATTATTTGGTGGATCTATTAGAAGGTGGTTTGCCTGACTCCCTGATTACTATCCAATGGTTCAGGAGAAGAAGCAATGCTTCTTCTCGACAAACTAGAGATGTCTATCGATCTTCGCAGTGGATCCATTACAAATTCTACGTGTAAGTGTGAAAGTGTACTAGATTCTATGTTTAGAAATCAACTAAAGAACAAATCCCTAATAAAACCTCTTGATAAAAAGATCTATTTCCTAAGGTGTTGGTAGAAAATTTTCAGTTTATATGTACTACCCCCCCTATGCCTAAGTTCTTGCATGTCCTCATGCATGAATAAGAGAAAATGAAATAAGGAAGGGTGTAAGTGGGTAGAAATCACCTGGACCTGCTCTTGCATTGTCGTTCAGCACATGCCAACACTACAATGGTAATCACAATATGCATAATATGCTAGAATGAAATATGCTATGTATAAAGGATATGTATATATGTATATGTGTTGAGTTTAACACCTCCAGCAGGGCAAAACATCAGTCACACGTCCTCGAGAAGATGTATCATTTCATCAGAAGGAGGAGGTTCCTGGGCTAAAAATGGCTTCAGGGGCTGGCCATTTACTGTAAAAACCTACCCAGATTTCAGGTCCATAATTTGGAACGCCTCGTTAAAATACGGGTGGATCACTAGATACGGCTTAGTCCACTTGGACTTGAGCTTTCCAGCAAAGAATTTGAGCCAGGAATCAAATAACCTGACTTGTTGGTTAGGCGTGAATTCCTTCCTCTGGATGTGTCGGTCATGGAAAGCCTTAGTCTTATCTTTGTATTCTCATAGGATTCTCACCGAATCTCTTTTAACTCGTTGAGCTAGAGCTTCCTTTCATAACCTCCTTCATCAAGGTTAAAATTACACTTTTGCACTTCCCAAAAGGCACTGTGCTCAGTTCTACAGGAAGGTGATAGGCCTTTCCATACACCACGCGGTATGGTGACATTTCGAGCAGGGCCTTGTATAAGGTCCGATATGCCCAAAGTGCGTCGATCAATCGATTGGACCAATCCTTCCTATCAGGTCTAACCGTCTTTTGAAGAATAAGCTTGATTTGATAGTTAGATACTTCAGCTTGCCCATTAGTCTGTGGATGATATGGGGTAGCAATGTAGTGGTGAACCCCATATTTCTTCAATAAAGCTCTAAAATGAGCATGAATGAAGTGGCTTCCTCCGTCGCTAATCAGAGCATGGGGGACTCCGAATCTTGCGATAATAAATTCTTGAACGAAGGATATAACAGTCTAATGATTAGCCCGCCTTGCTGGGATAGCTTCAACCCACTTCGAGACATAGTCAACTGCGAGGAGTATGTACTTGAAGTTGTGCGAGTTTGGGAAAGGACCCGTAAAGTTAATGCCTCAAATGTCGAACACTTCTACAACTAGAATAGGATGGAGAGGCATCATGTCTCTTCGAGTAATAGAACCGACCGACTGACATCACTTACAACATTTGGCAAACTCGTGTGTGTCTCTGAAAATGGTTGGCCAGAAGAATTCAGACGGCAAAATCTTTGCAGTAGTTTTTTGGCCTGAGAAATGACCCCCACAAGCATCGCTGTGGTAGAAGGATAACACACTTGAGATTTCTGAGTCTGGGATGCATCTTCTGATGATCTGATCAGCCCCAATGCGAAAGAGTAGTGGGTCATCCCAGAATAAAACTTAACCTTTGAAATAGACCTGAGTTTTTAATCCTTGGATAATCCTGTAGGCAGCTTCTGCAATAAGATAATTTGTAATATCAGTGTTCCAAGGAAACTCAACAGAGTTGACAGCCAACAGGGTCTCATTCAGAAATCGATTAGAGATAGGTGGGGAGTATGGGATGTGTTCTGGGTCTAGACGAGACAATTGATCTGCCACAACATTATGAGCTCCGGCTTTGTTGCGGATCTTGACATCAAACTCCTGCAAAAGAAGGATCCATCTGATAGGTCAGGGTTTGGCATCCTTCTTTGCTAACAAATGCTAGAGTGCGGAATGATTAGTGAAATAATCACTTTTGACCCGAGTAGGTACTATCTAAACTTCTCCAACCCAAATACTACTGCTAGCAGTTCTTTCTCAGTAACCGTATAGTTACACTGAGCCTCGTTCAATGTCTTACTACCATAGTATATTATGAATGGATGGCACTCCCGACATTGGCCTAGAATGGCTCCGACAGCAAAGTCTGAGGCATCACACATCATCTCGAAGTCGAGAGGCCAGTCGAGTGGTTGGAGAATAGGTGCATTCAAAACAGTGCTTCGTAAGGTCTCGAAAGTGCTGAGACACGAGGAATCGAAGTTAAAGGGGATGTCAGCTACCAAAAGATTTGTCAAAGGACAGGCAATATTCGAGAAGTCTCGAATGAATCTCTGGTAAAATCTGACGTGCCCTAAGAATGATCTGATTTGTTTTACCGAGCTAGGAAGAGGTAATCGAGAAATGATTTCGGACTTAGCTTGGTCGACCTCAAGTCCATTAGAAGAGATCATGTGACCTAGTACAATGTCATCCCTCATCATGAAATGGCTTTTCTCCCATGAAAGTACTAGGTTAACGTCTATGCACCTCCTTAGTGTCTTTGTGAGGCTATCATGACAAGACGAGAAGTCATCTCCGAAAATAGAGAAGTCGCCCATAAATACTTCTACGTAGTCCCCGATCATATCGGAAAAGATGGTCATCATGCAATGCTGAAATGTTACTGGTGAGTTACAAAGGCCAAAGGGCATCCACTTAAAAGCAAATGTTCCAAAGGGGCATGTAAAAGTTGTCTTGTCTTGGTCTTCTAGATTGATCGTGACTTGGTTATAGCCGGAGTATCCATCCAGAAAGCAAAAGAAACTGCTCTGGCTAACCTTTCTAAAATCTGAGCAATAAAAGGTAAAGGAAAATGATCCTTTTTGGTGTCCATGTTCAGTTTCTTGTAATCAATGCAAACCTGCCATGAAGTAGTGGTGCGGGTCGGGATGGATTCGCCTGTTTCATTCTTTATTACAGTGAGTCTTGCCTTTTTGGGCATAATCTGAATAAGACTTACCCACTGGCTATCGAAAATTGGATAAATAATGTCCGCATCCAACCATTTGATGATCTCCTTCTTGGCAACGTCTAGCATATTTGGGTTTAGGGTCCTCTGATGTTGTCTTATTGGTTTCACCCCTTCATCTATGTAGATATGATGAGTGCAATATGAGGGGTGAATCCCATGGAGATCAGCAATTCTCCACCCGATAGCAGCCCTATGTGCTTGCAGTACAGAGATCAGTTGATGTTCTTGCTCCAGGGTCAAGTAAGCATTGATGATCACTAAGTATGTCTCACTCTTGCCTAGAAACACATATTTGAGTGAATCAGGTAAGGCTTTAACTTAATTATCGGTGGGTGGGGAGCATGTTCGTATGTAGGAGGAGAGGAATCAATAATGGAAATCTAACAATCCTGACTAACGGAAAATTAGCTTGCAAAAGTCATAAAATCCTATCTTAATGGGAACAGATCAGTGCTTGGCGGGATAGGATACTCAGGATCAGGGGTGTTATGATCAGATGAACACCCTGGACAATCAGATCCGCGGGATGAAATGTGCACATCATTAACCTCAGTCCCGTGTGGATCCAGATCCAAGAGCCCTGATAGTGAAGATGAATGTGCCATTGGGTCATTGCAGAGGAGCCCAATGTTCCCATAGAAAGTTGAATCTTCATCTTCACCGTCCTCGTCGATTAGATCACAGTCGAAGTTCCTTGATGCCCTAAAGATGTCTAGTTTAAGCTTTTCACTTCCTAGGGCTATCTTGAATTACCTAGATGCACAATCGATGTTTGCGCGGGCTGTCGCCAAGAATGGGTGACCCAAAATGATCGGTGCATTGTGGAGATTAGGAGGAACCTCCATATCAAGAACGAACAAGTCCGCTGGGAAGAAGAATCCTTGGGCTTTTTCAACCACCACTCTTAGTGTTTTCACTGATCGGTCAGCCAACTGTATGGTAACCAAGGAGGGTTTAGCTCCCCAAATCGAAATTGATTAAATACTACGGTGGGAGTTAGGTTGATCGATGACCCCAAATCAAGAAGGGTCCGATCAAATGGAGAATCCTGCAATAAGCAGGAAATAAGTGGTGTGCCTGGGTCCTTCTTTTTGGGTGGTAAGTCAGCTAAAATAACAACACTATCTTCTTTTGACAATACCGCTTCTCATCTGATTTTCTGCTGTCACTTCGGAGTACAATAGTCCTTGAAGAACCTAGCGACAACAGGGATGTGATCTATTGCCTTGAGGAGAGGGACCTGAATGTGAACTTCTTTGAACATGGATTTCAGGTCCTCAAACTTCTGCATATCCTTTTTTCGGCTTGAATCTCGCGTTAGAGCCTCAGGAAAGGGAATGGGAATCTCAGGGTTAGCTAGCTTCTTTCCTTTGTCTGCTGAAGGTGGCTCTTGAGAGGAAGAGGGTGATGAGCCATCCTGCAGTAGAGAGCATGAGAAATCATTACCCTCTTGCCTAGGTAGTGGAACCTATGTAGTCTTTCCACTCCTCAAAGTGATAGCCTTTACATCGGCGTGTGATGTAAACACATCTATTTAGGTCAAAATGCCTATTCATGCATGTTCCTAGGCTTAGATTTGCATTTCATGTTATAAATATTGCATAGCATGCATCATTCTGCATTTAGAGTAGTTGTATATATTTTGGGTTAATTAGGTCCTTTTTATGGTTAGGAGAGAAGAAGACTTATTTCAGGGCCTCGGATGGATGATCAGACTGTACAGATTTGATCCAGATGACTATTAGAGTCTAACGTCTCCAAAATTGTCTGGATCGGAGTCCCGTAGCATCATACGAAGTTCGAGGAAGATCAACAGCAAGGGGGAAATGCGACATCCATACGGGTTTTGGATGGAAAATTTGACCGTACGGATGGATCCGGACCGACTATCGCAGTCTGGCAACGTGGGAATCATCTCGATCTAAGCACTGTGGCACCCTCTGCAACTGAATGAAGATAGACGACCCAGATGGTGCCAAATGGCACCATCTGAACTGCCCCTGGGCATCCGCAGAACTTCCTATTCCTCTGAGCGAGCGATCTCCACCATTGGATTTGCATCCAATGGTTGAAGCGGTTGAGCCTCAAAATGTAGCCGCAACCATCTGACTCCTCTAGCGCATTAGTGAAGCGCTCACCACTCAACCAGCTGCCGTGGGTTCGAGCCTCACCGAGGCTCCCAATCCATTAATTGAGAGCATCGCATGGCCAGCTACACCGCAAGCTCGCACGCACGCAGGCGCAAGCACAGCCAGTGCAGCGCCAATGTGCGAGCGCGCGTGCACGACCAGGGGCGCGTGGTGCGCGGACCAGCAGCTTGCATGGGCGGGCACGTGCTCGGTTGGCATTGGCCTTCAGCGACAACCTGGCAAACATGCAGCGACGCTTACAGCCGTCGCTAATTGTTCGTAGGTGCAAGGCTAGCTGTGCGCACCATCTGGCATGAGTTGGTGATCGCACGTGTTTTGCGAGTTTGAAATCAGGATAACAAGTAACCCATCGTCGTAGTTTTAAAACTCGTGGTCATATAAAATTTATACCGAAACTCGAAAAGTGAGTCCCGGGTCGAACACGGGTGATGTAAACACATTTACATTACTTAAGATGTCTATTTATGCATGTTCTTAAGCATAGGATTGCATTTCATGATATAAATATTGCATTACATGCATCATCTTGCATTTAGAATAGTTTGAATAAAATGGAGGTTAATTGTCTCCTTTTAAGTGCTTGGACAGGGCAAATATTTTATCAGGGCCTCAGATCAAAGATCCAACCATATGGATGTAATCAGGGCGACGATTGGAGTTCAACGACTCCAAGATCGCCCTAATCAGGCATCCGTAGCATCAGATAGTGACCCGGGAACCCTAGAAGATCAAGGGCCAGGATGGTGTAAATCCGTACTTCAGATGATAAATTCGACTGCACGGATGAATTCGGATCGACGATCATAGCCCAACGACACAAAAATCGAGTCAATCCGACATCCGTGGCATCCTCTACAACTTCCAGAAGATGGACGGCCAAGATAGCGCCACGTGGCTCCATCTCAGCCACCCAAACAGCCGCTTCATCTTGTGAAGGCTCCGTTCCCGATCGCTCTCCGCCGTTGGATCTTAATCCAACGGCTGTGGGCGCTCGCATTTAAACGCGCCCGCTCGACCATCCGCGCCCCATAGCGCAGTGGTCGAGCGCACTATCGCGAGCGCGGGGCGCGGGTTCGATCCGCGGCGAGGGGCTGGAGGGCGCGATCAATTGAGGCGCGTGGAGCGTCAGATGGAGATCGGACGGCCGCGCGCGCCCGATAGCGTCGACGCGCGATTGGACGCGCAATCGGACGCTCAATCATACGCGCGGGGGGTGTGCAACGCAGCGGGCGCGGACGCATTTTAAGCCGTTCGATCTCGCGATCGGACGGCTGAAAAGCGCTGGACGTGTGTGGACGTTGAGGAGCAGGCAGCCGAGGAGGCGCGCGTGGGCACGGAGGCGACGCCCACGTCGGGGCTTTAGTGACGGATTTATCCGTCACTAAAGACCCCTCTTTTATTATTTTGAAGTTGTAATGTCCATTTTGCCCCCACTCCTTGCAACTATAAAAGGAGACCCCCTCCATACGAAATTCTCATCCCTTCTTTCTCCTCTCTACCCCTCCAAAGCTCAAAAGAAGCTTGTCCCACACCCGGGATGCTTCTTGCGAGATAAAGTCCAATTTTCGTTCCCCTTCGGAAGTGGATCCCGCGACGATGATGGCGTGCTGCTCCGTTCCTATTCTTATGCTTCGTCCTCCTTCGTCTTGCTTTGTTCTCCTTCGTCCAGGCGTCGTCCCGTCCGGCTCGTCCTCCAAGCAATCGTCGAGGAGGATAATTTCTCTCTCCCATTCTTATTTACAGCTTTTCTAGTGTAGAATTTTCCTATTTTATAGTGTAATTAATTTTCCGCTTTCTAGTGTAACTTTTATTTAGTTTGATTATATAAACAATTGGAATATTGAATGCATGTTCTCTTTCTCTCTCTCTCTCTTTCTTTTAGTCTGATAGCTCCATTGTAATTATATTGCCTTGCTTATAAAAAAATCCTAAAAAAATATAATTGCGAATATAGATCAACGTAGCCTCCCTGTGTTCGACCCGGAATTCTTTTCGGTATAAATTTTATTTGTTGAACACGAATTCTTCGCTTTCGAACTACAACGACAGGTTTTCCGAAACCAAACACGTAAGCGTAGCGATTCGCAAAACCCGTTCAACATTTTGGCACCGTTGCCGGGGAGGCAACGATTTCCGATCTTTTCTTCGCATTTCTTGCACTTTATTTGTTTTCTAACTAGCTTTCTCTTGTGTCTATTGTTTTGCAGAGACCTCCATCAAGGAATCAACAAACGGTAGACTGGAGTAAAGTGTAGTTGAAGACAACTGTAAGTGCTCCCCCATTCTTTCCCCCTCCATAGATTTGATTCGCCACATTAAATCCAAATCCCAATTAACCTAGGTGTTTTCATAAATCTTAGGAATAGTTTGGTTGTTTGGATTTTCACTCACATTCATTCCACCCTCATCCATAAAAAAAAAGAAATAACAAAAAGATAATCTTGTGGGGTAATTTTCAACAAACACACACCCACATTCAAGGCACTTGATCAACTTGATTTGTTTTCTACTCAACCGGGTTCTGATCTGTGGAACCGGTACACACAAAGCAACACATAACAGAGTAGAAATCATTCTAGGTTAATCATCTTTGAGTGCCTAACTTAATGGTGCATTTGTGGCCAGTTGTTTGAGTTGTTTGGGTCGCACCACTTTATTTTAAAACCAACTCATCAAGTAGCTCCTCCTTAGGGTTTTCAATCTAGGTATATTCCAGGCACTCCACTTTCTTTCTGATTTTAAAGGAAAACAATCTTCACCTGTGTTTTACAACTTGGTTTGCCTAGAAACTTGATTGCAATTCACCTAATTTGAAACCCTA
Source organism: Thalassia testudinum (assembly GCA_037157565.1). Taxonomy (NCBI): domain Eukaryota; kingdom Viridiplantae; phylum Streptophyta; class Magnoliopsida; order Alismatales; family Hydrocharitaceae; genus Thalassia; species Thalassia testudinum. The sequence continues at coordinate 68,225,048 of JAZHRO010000002.1, forward strand.
AAAGCTACTTAAGCAAGATTTGAACATTAAAATTCACGCATTATCAATAATCTTGCTTGAAAATTGTGGTTGTGCACGCACTTACACAAATCTCAATCAATCATTAAGGGCACAACCCATTGTAAGGGCCCATCACATTCCATAAGCACCACAATCCCAGGCCTTAATAAAATTGAGTAGACGTTGGCCTTAAGGTTTGATTCGCTCTTCAGGGCCTAGTCTGAGATTATTTTTGATTAACCTACTTGTACTGATTAATTTGATGTCTAGCTAGGGGAGTAGAGTCAAACGATCATGGCTGGGGGGTACACTAGGAACCGGAGGCGAAAGCCAAAGGAAGAACCTTCTCCCCAGTCCCTCCTTCTAACTGGTTGGATTAAACAGACACAAGTAGAGTAAATCACTTATAGTCTTAAGGCTGGTTTTGGGAGTCAGTAGATCCTTAGGCTACCCCACTTAAGGACAACCTTGTTTTGTTGTGCTGCAGGGTCCCTATCCCCAGTCCTTCTGACCTTCTCCTAGTTTATGCTGGGAAGACGGTCATTGAATCCCCGATTGGAAGGACCGTTAGAACATTCTAGGAGGCGCAAGTTAGATTTTGGTCAATTTGATCCCATGGTCGAACAACAGCCTCCTCTGCTTGAAAATCCACAGGAAGAATTTCGAAGGCAGCTGGAACAAATGCAGAGAATGCAGGGTGCTCAGCCCTTGAAGGATTTTTATGATCCTTCGAATTACGGGGAACGTCCCGGCGTCCAGATTCCAGCCGGTGACGTAGAAATCAAGCCCCAGGTGTTAAGCCTGATTAAACATTATCATGGACTTGGCTCCGAAGATCCGTTTCAGCACTTGGAAGATTTGACCACTTTGGTCCAGACCACCAAGGCTCGAAATGTTAACGAGGAGCAAATGATCATGAGGCTCTTCCCCCACTCTCTTAGGGATAAAGCCGCGCATTGGTATAGGATAATAGGAAGATCAATTACAACTTGGAATGAGTTGAAATTGGCCTTTCTGAAGAAATTCTTCCCAGTCGGTCGTACCAATGCTTTGAGACGAGCAATCACTACCTTTACCCAGCGGTCGGGGGAGCAGTTTCATGTGGCCTGGGAGCAATTCCAGGACTTATTGCGGAGGTGTCCACACCACGAGGTGTCGAAATGGCAACTCGTGTAGATCTTCTATCATGGGTTGAATGAGCAACTCAGAAACCATGTGGATGCTTCTTGCGGAGGCAATTTCCTCAATAAAGATGCAGATAGTGCACATGATTTATTTGAGGAAATGAGTGAGAATTCAATTAATCATGCCTCCATTGATACTTTTAACCGGTCCCAGCAACCCAGATCAAATGTCAATGAAGTCCATGACTCATTCATTTGATATGGAATTGATTTGTAATAAACTTGATAAGGTGGACTTGGTTGCTAAAAGAATGGAAGAGTGGATGGCTGGCAATTCTATGAACAACTCTCAATCCACTCAATCCCAAAATTCGGGATTCCATTCCTCACGAGCTCCTTCTGGACGGGAGTTCGTGAATCAACTCGATGCGACTCAATCTATGAGTCAGCATTTCTTGGAACCCCATGGGTTCCCAACTAGGGCCTTTGATCCCAGTTTTTCTGATCCTTCCCTTTCTTTCTCTCCATCCTCACCCTATGAGGATGTCTGTGCTGTACAAGAGAATATTAGATCCAACCCCTACTCGAATGCCTATAATCCAGGTTGGAGAAACCACCCTAACTTCTCTTGGAAAAATCTGAGGCAACAAACCCAATTCCGACCCAGCAACTATGCTCCGCAATGTCCAATGGGTCAAGGTCAAGTATATACTCAGTTGCCTCCAAATCAGGTCAATCAGCCAGCTTGGAATGCCCGTCAACCCGCAGGGCAGGCTGATTTGAACCGTCAAATGGTAGAGATGCAAGGATCTATGCTCCAACTTATGCAGCAAATGAAAAACTCGCTGGACAACTTGCAATTCAGGCTCATTGCTAACTCTCGTCAACCCGGATCTCTACCATCCCAACCAGTACCCAACCCGTGAAACATTATAAATTCGGGCAATCAAGCCCAAGGGTACGGAAATCAGAGGGACCCGCACGCACATGCTCAGGTGGTTGAGCAGGGTTCCTCGTCTTCTTCTTCTGCTAATCAACAATTCATGGTCAATCAAGTCCCTCCAATCTTTCCTAACCCTCCCCAAGACCCAAATTCTTACGCTTCTGCAAATTCTGTCACTTTGAGGAGTGGTAAGAAGACTCCGGATCCACAACCACACTATTATGATCTTTTGAATCCTGAAGAATCTGAGGAGAGATAGGAGATTTCTAGAGGAGAATCAAGGCTCAGGAACCTGATTCCAAAGATCTGACTCATGTTCCTTTTCCTGAAGCCTTAGCCAAAGCAAAGAAGAAGAAGTCTATTGATAGCAATGGGGAGCTTCTGAATTTATTTAAGAATGTTGAGATCAATATTCCGCTCCCTGATGCTATCAAGCACATACTGGCTTACGCAAAATTTTTAAAGGAATTATGTACACAAAAGCGTAAGTCGAGAGAATCTGTTCCGAGGAAGGTGGTACTCTCCGAGCAGGCTAGCTCTGTTATCTTGCACTACCTCCCTCAGAAAAAGAGAGATCCTAGTGCTCCTTTGATTTCTTGCGTTATAGGAGATTACACATTTGATAGAGCACTTTTAGATCTCGGTGCATCCATCAACCTAATTCCGACTTCTCTTTATGAGAAGTTTGGGTTAGGTGAACTTCGGCCAACTTCAGTAACGCTACAGTTAGCGGACCGTTCGGTCACAAACCCGCGAGGCGTTATTGAAGATGTTATAGTTAAGGTCAAGGATTTCTATTTTCCAGTAGATTTCCTTGTCCTTGACATGGATGTACCAGATAATCTGAGGAACACGCCCATCATTCTGGGGTGTCCGTTCCTGGCTACCGCAAAGGCCAACATTAATTGTGAAAGCAGTAGCATGGAAATCGCCTTTGGGGACCAACGAATGAAATTTGATATTTTTAAGGCAATAAACAAATTTGAGGATTGTGGATTTATTGAGGAACTTGATGAGGATAATGTTAATATTGAAACTTGTTTGACAGTTTCTTCAATTGAAAGTTCCTCTTTGGTTGATGAATTTGACCCGCAACCCTCTGACCTGACATCTTCGGAAGAGGTTACTGATTTTGTTCACTCAAAACCTCTTCTTCTTGTTGAATCTTCAGCATCTACCCTACCATCAATCATTACCCCACCCCAGCTTGAATTGAAACCATTGCCTGAGAATTTAAAATATCAATTTTTAGGACCGCAGAATACGCTCCCTATGATTATTAGTGCTAAATTGACAAAGGATCAAGAGATTAAATTGATTAAGGTCCTAAAGGATCATAAGGAGGCAATTGGTTGGACCATTCATGACCTTAGGGGGATTGAGCCATCTTACTGTATCATAGAATATTTTTGGAAGATGGATCCCGCCGTTCTCGCCAGATGCAGAGGAGATTGAATCCAAATATACGAGAAGTGGTCAAAAAGGAAATCATCAAGTGGCTTGATGCAGGAATTATTTATCCAATCTCTGACAGTCCCTGGGTAAGTCCCGTTCAGATTGTTCCAAAGAAAGCTGGGATTACTGTTGTGACTAATGAGAGAGGTGAATCTGTCACAACTCGTTCAGCTTCCTCTTGGAGAGTTTGTATTGATTACAGGAAGCTGAACACAGCCACTAAAAAGGATCATTTTCCCCTGCCCTTCATTGATCAAATCTTGGAAAAATTAGCTGGACAGAAGTACTTCTGTTTTCTTGATCGCTACTCAGGATATAACCAAGTTCCTATCCATCCCGAGGATCAGGAAAAAACTACTTTCACCTGTCCCTACGGAACCTTTGCTTTTCGTAGGATGCCTTTTGGGTTATGCAATGCACCTGCGACTTTTCAAAGGTGTAGGCTAGCCATATTTTCCGACATGGTGGGAGAGTTTATGGAAGTCTTCATGGATGATTTCTCTGTTTTCGGAGAATCATTTGACTCTTGTTTGGCTAATTTAGAAATGATTCTTAAGCGATGTATCAAGACACGACTGGTCCTTAGCTGGGAAAAGAGTCATTTCATGACCCAAGAAGGCATCGTTTTGGGTCATGTAATCTTTGAACGGGGAATTGAAGTGGACAAAGCTAAGGTTGATGCTATCGCTAAACTTCCTCATCCCACATCTGTTAAACAAATCAGATCATTTCTTGGCCATGTGGGATTTTATCGAAGATTCATCAAGGATTTCTCGAAGGTTGCTCGTCCTTTGAGCAATCTTCTTGCCAAAGAAACACCGTTTGTTTTTGACGAATCATGCCGGAAGGCATTTGATTTTCTTAAAACAGCAGTCACCTATGCTCCAATTTTGCAAGCACCAATTTGGATAGCCCCATTTGAGATCATGACCGACGCTTCTGATTACGCGGTCGGGGTTGTCCTGGGTCAGAAAATTGACCGAAAGCCCTCTGTCATTTACTACGCTAGTAAAACTTTGGATGAAGCCCAGAGGAATTACACTGTTACTGAAAAGGAATTACTAGCTGTAGTATTTACTTTGGAAAAATTCAGGGCTTATCTCTTGGGGTCTCATGTTATTGTTTATACCGACCACTCGGGCTTGAGACATCTCTTGGCTAAAAAGGATGCTAAACCCCGGCTTATTCGTTGGATTCTTCTTCTTCAAGAATTTGATCTTGAAATCAAGGATAAAGCCGGGGTACAAAATGTGGTAGCGGATCATTTGTCGAGACTCCTAGGTGATTCTTCTTGTCCGGACATTCCGATTGCTGACACTTTTCCAGATGAAACCATTCTTACAGTTTTAGGTGTCCACACCCCATGGTTTGCTGATATTGTTAACTATTTGGCCGTTGGTCAAATCCCCTAGGATTGGACCAAGCAACAACGAGATAGACTCAAATCTGAGGCCAAATACTACTTTTGGGAGGACCCTGAACTGTATCGCATCGGATCTGATCAGATTATTCTCCAATGCATACCGGAGAATGAATTCAACAGTATACTCGAGTTCTGCCATGCATCTGGGTGTGGTGGACATTTCTCCGGGAGAAAGACGGCAGCAAAAATCTTGCAATTTGGCTTCTATTGGCCGTCTTTATTCAAGGATGCCCAGGACTTCTCAAGGTCATGTTCTCGATGTCAGTCACTCGGGAACATAACTAAGAGAGATATGATGCCCCTAAACCCTATTCTTCCTGTAGAAATTTTCGATGTTTGGGGCATCGATTTCATGGGACCCTTTATCCCTTCATTTGGACATCAGTACATTCTTGTTGTTGTTGATTATGTGTCCAAATGGATTGAGGCAATTCCCACCCGAACCAATGACTACAAGGTGGTCATCAATTTTGTCAAGAAAAATATCTTCAGTAGGTTCGGGATTCCGAGGGCTATCATCAGTGATGGTGGCACTCATTTTACTAATGCCCAATTCCGAAATTTATTGGCCAAATACGGGGTTAATCATCGAATTTCCACACCTTACCATCCCCAAACGAATGGACAAGCCGAGATCTCCAATCGAGAGATCAAGAACATTTTGCAAAAAATGGTTAGGCCTGATCGTAAGGATTGGATTCAAAAGCTTGAGGACGCTCTTTGGGCCTACCGTACGGCGTATGAAACGCCCATCGGCATGTCTCCATTCCTTTTGGTGTATGGAAAGGTGTGCCATCTACCCATAGAGATTGAACACAGGGCATTCTGGGCAATCAAACAATGTAATTTAGATCTGAATCTAGCTGGAAAGATCAGGAAACTCCAACTATCTGAGTTGGAGGAGCTTAGAAATGATGCTTATGAGAATGCCAAGATCTACAAGGCTTGGACCAAAGCTCTACATGATCAATTAATTTCCCGCAAGAGCTTTGAGCCAAACCAGAAGGTCTGGTTATTTGATTCTAAACTTAAGCTCTTTCCTGGTAAACTTAGATCTAAATGGAATGGCCCATTCATAATTGATTAGATTTTTCCTAATGGTGCAGTTCAGATTTCTGACCCAAAGAGGGGTAACACCTTTAAAGTCAACGGTCAACGTTTGAAGCCTGTTGTTGACCCTAATCTTCCAGAACCCGTCTCAGACTCTGTTGCTCTAGCATTCTGTGACTTCTTTGGCTGGACTTCGCCTAGCTGACGGCATTAAACTCAGCAGTTGTACATATGACACAAGGTTGATACGAGCTTCATATCCAGGTGACATCTTTCATATTCTACCCTTTCTTTCATGTCTCTTTTTCAATGAGGACATTGCATCAGCTAGGCATGGGGGGGTGGATTCATTCTTGAATTATTTGTCAGCCTTGTGAAATCCATGTAAATTGTCTCTCTTCTTATTTAAAAAAAAATTAAAAAAAAAGAAAAAAGGAAGGATTAGTTGGACATTAGGACTTTTCAATCCTAAGAAATTTTACATTAGGATCTGAACACAAAGACCCCTCAGGTCTTTGGACTTAATTAGCCTGTGTATCCACTAAAATGTGGATTTGTTTTTGAGTCCTCGCCATCTTAATTCTTTCGTAATTGGAGTAAATAAGTTTGGGTGATAAGTACACGACTTATCAACCCGCCCTCTGATTTGAGAGAATTTTAAGTCTTAAGCATCTACATACTTTCATTGCACTGACTCGTTGTTCGGCGATTTTAACGGAAATTGGGTAGCTAATGAACCTTCTAGGGTGATATGGCTGGCAAGTTATCGTGGGTAACAGCCCATAGGTAGGTTGTCCAGAGTCCAGTCACTGGACCTTTCTTAGTTTGCTGCCTTTAGGTAAATCTTAGACTAGGGAAGCCACCTACTTAAAAAATAAAAAAAGAAGAAAAGAACAAAAAGAAATAAGCCACACTTCGCCGCACGAGTATGGCTAGCAAGTTGTCGGTGGTAACAGCTCATCGACCGATTGTCCAGAACCCAGCTCAGAAATGCACTAAAAATTCCCAAAACACTTAGGAAGAAGCGGAGAAGTAGAATAAACCAGGGAGATATACACTGGATCCACCCTTGTGTTGACCCCGTAAAAAAAAAAAAAAGTAGGGAGAAAGCTACTGGTTGTAAAGATACACTTTTAGGTAGAATTCTGGTTAGGTCACCTAGAGGCGTAGAAATCCGAAGTCCGTTCTAACTGTCGGTCAACGAGTCTATCACAATCACAATAAGATGCTTAAAGCTTAGGGTTCTCATCAAATTTTGGGTGAGTTGAATGGCCGTAGAAAGCCACTCTTAAACCCGAAAATTTGAAAAAAAAAAAAATTAGAAAGAGAAAAAGAGAAAAATAAAATTTTCTTTTAATAAGGCGAGGGCTTGAAGCGGTCTGCATTTTGGCTGATACCCGGGCACTGTTGTGTCTTTGAAAGTTCAGTTCCCAAGTAGACAATTTCTTAATGATTGAAAAATAACTCAAGTTCAAGTAATCTAACCTAATTCTTTTATAAATAACATATAGTTTTTGCTAGGGACTAGCAAAAGATAGGCATGGGGGTATGATGTAAACACATTTACACTACTTAAGATGTCTATTTATGCATGTTCTTAAGCATAGGATTGCATTTCATGATATAAATATTGCATTACATGCATCATCTTGCATTTAGAATAGTTTGAATAAAATGGAGGTTAATTGTCTCCTTTTATGTGCTTGGATAGGGAAAATATTTTATCAGGGCCTCGGATCAAAGATTCAGCCGTATGGATGTGATCAGGGCGACGATTGGAGTTCAACGACTCCAAGATCGCCCTAATCAGGCATCCGTAGCATCAGATAGTGACCTGGGAACCCTAGAAGATCAAGGGCCAGGATGGTGTAAATCCGTACTTCATATGATAAATCCGACCGCACGGATGAATTCGGATCGACGATTGCAGCCCAACGACACAAAAATCGAGTCAATCCGACATCCGTGGCACCCCCTACAACTTCCAGAAGATGGACGGCCAAGATAGCACCACGTGGTGCCATCTCAGCTGCCCAAACGACCGCTTCATCTTGTGAAGGCTCCGTGCCCGATCGCTCTCCGCCGATGGATCTTAATCCAACGGCTGTGGGTGCTCTCATTTAAAAGCTCCCGCTCGACCATCCGCGCCCCATAGCGCAGTGGTCGAGCGCGCTGTCGCGAGCGCGAGGCGCGGGTTCGATCCGTGGCGAGGGGCTGGAGGGCATGATCAATTGAGGCGCATGGAGCGTCAGATGGAGATCAGACGGCCGCCCGTGCCCGATAGCGTCGACGTGCGATTGGAAGCGCAATCGGACGTGCAATCAGACGCGCGGGGGGCGCGCAACGCAGCGAGCGCGGACGCATTTTAAGCCGTTCGATCTCGCGATCAGACAGCTGAAAAGCGCTGGACGTGTGTGGATGTTGAGGAGCGGGCAGCCGAGGAGGCGCGTGTAGGCGCGGAGGCGACGCCCACGTCGGGGCTTTAGTCACTGATTTATCCGTCACTAAAGACCCCTATTTTATTATTTTGAAGTTGTAATGTCCATTTTGCCCCCACTCCTTGCAACTATAAAAGGAGACCCCCTCCATACGAAATTCTCATCCCTTCTTTCTCCTCTCTACCCCTCCAAAGCTCAAAAGAAGCCTGTCCCACACCCAGGATGCTTCTTGCGAGATAAAGTCCAATTTTCGTTCCCCTTCGGAAGTGGATCCCGCGACGACGACGGCGTGCTGCTCCGTTCTCGTTCTTCTGCTTCATCCTCCTTCGTCCTGCTTCGTTCTCCTTCGTCCAGGCGTCGTCCCATCTGGCTCGTCCTCCAAGCAATCGTCGAGGAGGATAATTTCTCTCTCCCATTCTTATTTACAACTTTTCTAGTGTAGAATTTTCCTGTTTTATAGTGTAATTGATTTTCCACTTTCTAGTGTAACTTTTATTTAGTTTGATTATATAAACAATTGGAATATTGAATGCATGTTCTCTTTCTCTCTCTCTCTTTCTTTTAGTCTGATAGCTCCATTGTAATTATATCGCCTTGCTTATAAAAAAATCCCAAAAAAATATAATTGCGAATATAGATCAACGTAGCCTCCCTGTGTTTGACTCGGAATTCTTTTCGGTATAAATTTTATTTGTTGAACACGAATTCTTCGCTTTTGAACTACAACGACAGGTTTTCCGAAACCAAACACGTAAGCGTAGCGATTCGCAAAACCCGTTCAACAATGGGGAGGAGATGTTTACTTTAATTGAAAATCGTGCTTCTCTTTTATTTGTCTTTGTTGTTTTTATCTTTTCTAATTTTTTTGGTATTTTAATAGGGCAAGAGATTAGGTCGATGAAAACTTTATCTAGCTAATCTACTTGTAAATATAAAAGAGAGAGAGAGAAAGAGAGAGAGAAACAATCATCTATTTATCAAAGAATGTTTATTACACTACGAAAGCTGGAAAAATCTACAATATGAAAGCGTAAAAAGATAGAATGGCGTGAGAGAAATCCCCCTCGACGGTTGCTCGGAGGACAACTCGCTCTGACGTCGCCCGGAGGAAGGTGGTGAGGACCGTGACAAAGGAGGACAGAGGATGGGGCAGGATGGCGTCGCGGCGAGGATCTTCTTCCCGAAGGGCGGTGAGAGGACGGCCACGGGATGCTCCACGAATGGAGATGAGGGGAGGGAAAACTATTTAGTTTTACTCTAGAGGAGCATCCTGGGCTTGGGACAAGCTCTCTCTAGAACCTTGAAGGTGGTGAGAGGAAGAAAGGAAGAGATGGTTTGGAATGGTGATGGGTAGGTCCTTTTATAGTGGAGGAAGAACAAATTCGCATCTGGGTCATTACTGACGTCCATAAATGTCGCTGCAGCTGTCGCTGAAAATCCACCCTTCAAATCCTTTTGCTGGCGCGCGCAGACCATTAGTGATAGCTGCAAGCGTTACTAAAGGCATGCGTCGTTGAAGATCCGCGCCATCCTCGCTGGCGCCCGCTCCGCTGGCACACGCATCGCGCGCTGCGTGCTTCACGCGCCATGCTCCCCGAGCCGTGCGCGCGCGCTGGCATACGCTGTGCTGCTGCTGCGTGTGGATGTACTGTACGCGGTGCGCTACGGTGGCTGCGGCTGTGCGTGTGCGCTAGTGCTGGCCGGTATTGGGCGGCTTGGATGGTGCCACGTGATGCCATCTGGGTTGTCCATTCTTCTTTCTTTTGTAGAGGGTGCCACGGTGCTCAGATCGAGATGATTCCCGCATTGTTGGACTGCGATCGTTGCTCTGGATCCATCCGTATAGTCAGATTTTCCATCCGAAACCTATATGGATGTCGCATTGCCCCCTGGCTGTTGATCTTCCTCGGACATCATATGATGCTATGGTTCTCCGATCTAGACGATTTTAGGGGCGTTAGACTTCGATGTTCATCCTAATCAGATCCGTATGGTCTGATCATGCATCTGAGGCCCTGAAATAAGTCTTCTCTCTTGACCATAGAAAGGACCTAATTAACCTAAAATATATACTACTTTAAATGCAAAATGATGCATGTTATGCAATATTTATAACATGAAATGCAAATCTAAGCTTAGGAACATGCATGAATAGGCATTTTAACCTAAATAGACGTGTCTATATCAACTGGCTATAGTGACACTTATAACGACGTCGTGGAGATCGCTAATGGTCCCATGCCTATTCTAGCCCCTTCTCCACTATAAAAGGACCTACACACCCTCCCTTCAAAGCCATCTCTACCTACTCTACTCCCACCTACTCCCAAGCTCTAGCAAGCCTACCAACGATCTGTTAGAGCTTGCTCTCAAGCTCCCAAGGTGCCTAGTAGTGTAATGAAACTCTGCCCCACCAAATACTCCTCCAACTTCCCATCCCCATTCATAGGTTGCCTTGGAGCTATCCTCCCACCTCCATTATAGTAGCAGATCATCTCCGCCTTCTCACTTCCAATCCGAAACCATGCTGAAGCTTTCCTCTACCGGGCGTCCTCCTACATCTCACCTCCATCGTCCTGCTTCCCAACTCCTTCGTCCGAGCTTCCACCAGGCACCGTCGTCTAATCGAACAGTTGCTTTGGGAGATTTCTTCTCACCTCCCTCTCTTTTTATGTTTTCTAGATTATTGTCATTGACATTCATGCAATATATCATATTCGATTCTATCTCTCTCTTGTGATTGATTGTCATCTTATTTCAAAAACAAAAAATAACAAAACCACAAAACACAAAAAGAAACAAATCAAAGCGCAATTTTCATACAAAGTAAACGTCGCCTCCCTGTGTTTGACCCGGAACTCCCTTGGAGTTTCGATATAAATTATATTTTATCATGAGTTTTGTAACTACAATGACGAGTTACTCGTAACCTTGATTTCAAAAACGTGAAACACGTGCGATCATTTTGGCGCTGTTGCCGGGGAGGCAACGGAATTTACTTTATTATTTTCTGCGCTTCTTTGCACTTACATAGCACTAACCTCGCTTGTCTTTGATCTACTATCTTGCAGGTACCCTAGCATGGAGATCCAAGTGCGGTAGATCAGAGTAAAGTGCAGGTAGAGTGCTTTGTAAGTATCCCATACATTCCCCCTCCACTAGTTTCATTTCGACACACCCATAACCAAGACTGAAACTACTTAGGTGTTTGCATAAACCCTAGGTAGACTTTGTGTGTCTTGTTCGCCACCATTATCCATTTCACCCTCACATTTTATAAAAAAAAATCAAAAAGATACTTTCTGTGGGATGAATCAATATATACACTTCATATACCCACATTTGAGGCACATAACTTAACTTGATTTTCATCTACTCAACCAGGATTCTGATCTGTGGAATCGATACACACAAATCAGTACATAAAGGAATAGAAATTAGTCTAGGTTAATCATCTCTATGTGACTTAATCGGTGGTGCATTTGGGCCAATTGATTGAATTGTTTAGGCCACACCACTTAATTTAAAAGAGATTCATTTTGTAGCTGCCCCATAGGATTCAATACTTAGGTCAAGCTAGGCACTCCATATTTTCTTGATTTACAAAGGAAAAATACTTGAACTCGTGCTTTCAAAACTTGGATTGCCTCACAAAACTTGATTGAATATACATAGTATTTGAATCCTAAAAGCTACTAAGCAAGATTCAAACCCTAAAATTCACCTTATCCTCAATAATCTTGCTTGAAAACATTTTGGTTGTGCACATACACACATTCTCGAACAAATAATTAAGGACACAACCTATTAAGGGCCCATCACATTCCAGAAGCACCAATATCCCAAGACTAACTAAAATTGATTAAACGTTGACCATAAGGACTGATTCGCTCTTTGGGGTCCAGATTAAGATTGTTCATGATTAACTTGCTTATACTAGTTAATCTGATCTCTAGCTAGGGGAGTAGCATCAAACGATCGTAGTTGGGGGGTACACTAGGAATAGGAGGCAAGCCAAAGGAAGAACCTTCTCCCTAGTCCCTCCTAACTAGTTGGATTGCCTGGACATAAGTAGAGTAATTCGTCCATAGTCTTAGGACGGATTATGAGAGTTTGTAGACCTTTAGGCTACCCAACCTAAGGATAGGCTTATATTCTTGTGCTGCAGGGTCCCTTCTCTTCCCCGTCCTTCCGACTTCCTTCTAGCGTATGCTTGGAAGGAGGTCATTGAACCCTAGATTGGAAGGACCTTTAGACCATTCCTGGAATCAGAGGTTGAGCTTTAGCCAAGCTGATCCCATGGCTGATCAATAACCAGCTCCCTCTCCCTTGAACCAGCAGGAGTTGATTCAGAGGTAGTTGGAAGAATTGCAGCAGACGCAGGAATGGTTCCAACGAATGAATGGTCAGGGTGCTCGGCCCTTGAAGGATTTTTATGATCTTTCAAATTATGAGGATCGTCCTAGTGTTGTGATCCCCACCGGTGATGTTGAGATCAAGCCCTAGGTTTTGAGTCTAATTAAACACTTTCACGGCTTAGCTCAGAGGACCTATTCCAACATTTGGAGGACTTGATCACTCTAGTTCAGACCACCAAATCGCGGAATGTGGATGAAGAACAGATTCTCATGAGGCTTTTCCCCCATTCACTAAGGGATAAGGCCACGCATTGGTATCGTACCATTGGAAGATCGATTGCTACCTAGACAGCTTTGAAATCGGCCTTCCTAAAGAAATTCCTCCCACTTGGGTGAACCAATGAGTTGCGACGGGCAATTACCACTTTTGCCCAGTGGCAGGGGGAACCATTTCATCGGGCCTGGGAGAGATTCCAGGATCTGTTGCGGAAGTGTCCACACCACGAGGTGCCTAAATGGAAACTTGTACAAATTTTTCATCGTGGGTTGAATGATCAACTCCATAAGCATGTGGATGCTTCTTGCGGAGGTAATTTCCTCAACAAAGATGCAAATGGCGCGTATGATTTGTTTGAGGAAATGAGTGAAAATTCTTTAAACCATGACTCCATGGAAACCTTTAACCAATCCCAACAAACTAGATCAAATGCCAATGAGGTCCAAGATTCTCATACATCTAATATGGAATTGATCTGCAATAGATTAGATAAGATGGATTTGGTTGCTGAACGAATGGAAGAGTGGATGTTCGGAAACTCTAATTTCTCTAGATCCACTCAATCCTAGGGATCGGGATTCCATTCTTTGCAAGCCCCTACAGGATGGGAGTTTGTGAACTAGTTGGAGTCAGCTCGACCTTCGGGCCAACTCTTATCAAAACCTTATGGGTTCCAAACTAGGGCTTTTGGTCCCAGTTGTACTAATCCTTCTTCATCCTCTTCTTATGAGGATGTTCAGGCTGTGTAAGAGAATGTTAGGTCCAACCCTTACTCTAATTCATATAATTTTGGTTGGAAAAATCATCCTAACTTCTCTTGGAAAGATCAGGGGCAGCAGACCCAATATCGACCCAACAACTATGTATCGCAAAAACCAATGGGTCAGGGTCATGTATATACTCAGTTGCCCTTGAAGCAGGTTAATCAGTCCATGTGGAATGCTCAATAACCCACCGAGCAGGCTGATTTAAACCTGAAGATGGTAGAAATGCCAGGGTCAATGCTCCAGCTCATGCAACAAATGAAAACTTCGCTGGATACCTTGCAATCCGAACTTGGTGCAAACAACTGACATCCCAGATCTCTACCACCACAACTTGTACCAAACCTAAGGAATGTATAGAACCAAGATGCTAGGCATCAAGGGTTTGATAATAATGGGGATTCATATGCTCAAGCTCATGCTATCTATCAGGCTACACCAGCCCCTCCCGTAGTGAACCATGTTCCTACCATAATCAACCGAGAGCCTCCTATTTTTCCCAACCCTCCCTAAGACACTAACCAACAGCATTTTGGCACTACAAACACCATCACCTTGAGGAGTGGTAGTAGACACAAGGGACCTACCCAACCCCATGTCAACCCCATTAAGCCCCGTAGCAAGAATTCCAGACTCCCAACTAAGAATGTGATCAACAAAACATCAGAGTCTGATTCGGAAGTATGTTGTTGTATAGGAAAACAGAAATAGTCGGAGGAGAAATTGGAGGAAAGGATGTCCTTACTTCAGTCTTTCTAATTGACAATCATTTTACTCCTTGTGTCTATCGAATCAATCCATACCTATGTCATAGGGTTACTGAATGCATATAAAGAAAGGCATAAAGCAAAATATGAAAATAATAGGAGAGTAGTTTTGTCTGATAACACAAGCACACTGATCCTAAACAAGCTACCTCCTAAGAAGCAGGACCTAGGAGCCCTGCTGATTTCCTACATGATAGGAAACATTACTTCTAACCGGGCCCTCCTTGACTTGGGTGCTTCCATTAATGTGATCCCCACCTCACTGCACATGGAATTGGGTGTAGGCTACCTAAAACGCACTGACATAACCTTGCAGTTAGCCAATAAATCCATTACAAAACCAAGGGGTATTTTGGAGGATGTTTTAGTCAAGGTTAATGATTTGCATTACCATGCTGATTTCATGGTCCTGGACATGGAAGCCCTGATAAACGCCAGTTTATCATCATTCTTATGCATTAAAACAAACCTAGATCTTAAGATTTTGCTCCGCAAATGGGTTTTTTGGGCTGCATTTAGGCATTAATTAGGTTAGTCATGCATTGCACTTTTTGTTGTCATTTTAATATATTTTTGTGAGTGTTAGGGATATACAAATTGCTAGATCCCTAGAACCCTAGCACTCAGGAAGGCAACTGGTGAAGGAGAAGCTCTCACTAGTTGGAACTTAGCTTGTTCCAGCTGACCATAGCTAGAATTCAGCTCACTTGAACTAAGGTTAGCTCATTTTAGCTCCATTTAGCTCATCTCAGTTGAATGGCAGCTCAAGAGAGCTAATCTTAGCTCACCCTAGCTCAGATCAGCTCAGAACTTAGTTGAGTTTAGCTCATCTCTGCTCCCATTAGTTCACAGGGAGCTCTAACTAGCTCAGCTAAGTTGACTGGAGTTCACCCCAGCTCAAGTCCAGCTACTTCCAGCTCCACTCAACTCCAGCCAGTTAAAGATGACTTCATTTCAGCTCAGGAAGCTCAAGTCCAGCTCTCGGGGACTTAGCTTAGCTTAACTCAGTTGAGCTAAGCTACCTTAGCTGCCTCAACTAGCTTGATCCTCCCTGGGAGCACCAGACCCAGCTCACCTCAGTTGAGCTAAGCTACCTTAGCTGCCTCAACTAGCTTGATCCTCCCTGGGAGCACCAGACCCAGCTCACCTCAGCTCCTTGTGGTAGAAGCCAACTTACTTTAACTTGGCTTAGCATCTAGCAAAAAACTAGCAAGCTAAGCCAGCTAAAGTAGCATCCTCTTTAGCAACTGGTAGCTTCAGTTCAACTCCAGACTTTTCCTCCTTGGCTCCTCTCTTCAAACCCTAGCTCATATTGCCTACTCCTCTACTCCATAGCTAGCTAAGCTAGCATCCAGCTCCTTGGCCATCTTCCACCTTCAACTCAACCCTAGTTAGCTCCACCTAAGCTTACCTAGTCCACCTAAGCTACCTAAACCTCTACTCTATTTTGGCGCCAAGATAGACACCTCTTAGCCCCTCAACTACACCCAAAAGGCACCTTGTTTTGGTGCCAAAATAACCTTCTAGAAGCCCTCCCTTTTGGCGTGAAAACACCCCCACATTATGGCCCTACACCTAACCCTACAACCTATCCTAGCCATCCACCTAACCCCCCTTCTAGAAGCTTACATGGTGTCACCAAAACCAAGGCACCTCTCCATGGTTGGTGCCACCTTTAGGTGCCTCTCCACCACCATAACTACCACCTTCACATCCCCCCACTTGGCGCCAACCATTCTCCACCATAAGATCACTTAACCACCTCCTAAAAGCCATCCTAGCCCTACACTTCATCTCCACCATAACCACCACCTTCCACCTCTATAAAAACCCATCACCTATCACCATTTTCATCATGCTCCCATTAGATAATTTCCACCTTACTTCCACCTAAACCTACGGCCAAGAAGAAGGAGTAGAGAAGAAGATTAAGGGGGCACATCACCTGCCCCCTTGGTGCCTTCTTCTCCCCATTCTTTCCCTTTGTGCCACGCTAAGAAGGAGGAGGATCTTCACCACCAAGAGGATGGCTAGGCAAGGAGGAGAAATGGTGGTGCACGCCCACCCTTGAAGGAGATCATTGAAGGAGGTAGCTTCCACCTTGGAGGACATCATTTGGAGGAGCATCTCAAGGAAGGAGAAGAAGGAGTTGTCTTTTCAAGTCAAGGAGCTACTTGGCTTGGAGAAAGAAGCCCTCTTCTTCACCATTTTATCTAGAGGATTTGTGTTTTATTTTTCTTGTATTTTCAAGTAGAGTAGAAGCATTCCTCTATAGGTTTTGTGTAGACAATTTTCATTAAATCAAGTTGCCTTCTCTTAATTTTTGTTGCATAGTTTTTTACAAGTTTTGCCTAGCATTTGTTTCACTCCCTCTCCCTAATTACTCTAGGCCTCCACGTGCCTAGAGTGAGCTTGGGGAGAGGCTCTACCTGTCACCTTAGGGTTAGCTTTATTAAAATAGGAATTAGTTGCTTTCACGTTGTCAACAAACCCATGTGTTTCCCTTTATTTCAAAACCCTAAAAAATATATATTTGAAAAGACAAAAAAAGAAAGGTGATTTCTATTTCCAAGAAAGGGATTTGATTTGTAAACAATTTTGCCTCCTTGGACAACCTTAGATACTCCCCTATCTAGGTTACAAATTTTAAAAGCGAACATATTTACGTGTTGTAGCGACTTAAACGCTAATCTTAAAAATCGCGTAATTTTCCGCATCAAGCCCAAAAATAGCTCAACCGCACCCCGATTATTTTGGGAAGTCCTTTTTTGGCTACTGCCAAGGTGAGGACTAATTGTGAATCAGGAAATATAGAAATGGCCTTAGGGGATAAGACAAATCGATTCAATATTTTAGAGGTCTCAAAGAAGAATAAAATTAAGCGTGGTTCGATGGAGGAGCTTGGTAGAATAGAGGAAGTAATGGCCATACATACCTTAGACAACCTTTAATGGCCAACTCAACCCAAACTCGGGAAGAAGATCACACAGTTGTGGAAACAATTGTGGACAAAGCAAAAATGAGACCAATTGTAGCAACACGGGATGAGGAAGATATACATGAAATCGGAAATTTGTTGGATGATTCACGTGATCAAGTTAAAACCCAACAACATCCTTATCCTGAATGCTTAGAGTTTGAGGTCCAACTTGTGGGTAGGAATCTTGAGGATCAGGATGGTTGGCTTAAGAACCTAGAGTGTGAGGATGAAATTGAACGTTGGGGAAGAACTCCTCAAACAATAGGTATTCTAGAGTACCCAAAAATCCCCAACACATCACAAAACCCTCATCGTCCTTTTTCACCCAACCATTGCTCAAATTCTATACCCAACCATACTTCCTCTGTAATAAATCAACAAAACTCCTATTGGAGACCATTTGGGCTCTCCTTGCACCACCAACTTGCCACTTTCATTGATCATCTCTTTGGAAAGTCCATTTTCACTCTCCGGGACCCAAATCTTGGGGCCCAGAAACTGTGTTATTGCAGCCTTAATGTTAGTTATATTTGATTAAGGACCTCGCCTTGCTGAAGGCACTAAACTCAGCACATGTAAAGACTGTTCTAAGCTGACCAGAGTCTCACGGAAACTAGGTGCTATTCTTCCACTTCTACTCTCCTGCATGCTTTCATTTTTCACAATGAGGACATTGTAATAGCTAAGCATGGGGGGTGGACATATTTTATAACCTTTTTGTTAGCTGTAACAGTAATTTGCTGTTATTTGATTCTTATAAAAAAAATTTTGAAAATTCAAAAAGATAAAAAAAGAAGAATTAGAAGAAGAGAACTTAGGTATTTGGAAGTTATTAACTTTAGAAAATGATACAAGAGGACCTAAACACTTAGACTCTTCAGTTCTTCGGGCTTAATTAGCTCGGGTGTTCACTCGAATTTGGATTGTCTCGAGCCTTGCCAAGTCAAATTCATTTTAATTTGGTAAATAAATTGGGATGATAAGTATATGACTTATCAACCCGCCCTCTGATTTGGGGGGACTTTAAGCTTCAGCATCTACACACTTTTTTGCACTGACTCACTTTTTGGCGATTTCTTTGGAAATTGGGTAGCTAATGAACTATCTAAGATGGTATGGTTGACAAGTTGTCGATGGTAACAACTCATCGGTCGGTTGTCTAGAGCCCAGCCACAAGACCATTTTCGTCGTATTACCTTTAGGTAAATCTTAAATTAAGGAAGCCACATACTTGGAAAAAAAAAGAAGATAAAGAAAAAAATATATAGAAAAAAAAGAAAAAGGAGAAAAAAAAGAAAATAATAAAGCCACACTTTACCACACGAGAATGGCTGGCAAGTGGTCGTGGGTAACAACCCATTGGTCGGTTGTCTAGAACCCAACTCACAAAAATGCACAATAATTCCCAAAACACTTAGGGAAGAAGTGGGGAAGTAGAATAAACCGAGGAGATATACACTGGGTTCGCCCTTGTGTTGACCCCACAAATAAAAGAAGTAGGGAGAAAGCTACTGTTCGAAAAGATAAACCTCTGGGCAAGGTCACTAGGGTTGTAGAAAACCGAAGCCCATTTTAATGGCTGCCTAGTAAGTTTTTCACTCTTTTCACTAGATGCTTAGCACTTAGAGTCCTTTTCAAGTCTTGGGCGGGTTGGGTAGCCATAAAAAGTTACCTCGGAACTCTCAAACTTCAAAAGTACAAAAAATTAGAAAAGAAGAAAAATAATAATAAAAAAATTTGTATCTTCCCTTTTTAAATAAGGTGAGGACTTGGGCGGTCTGCATTCTGGCAGACACCCAGGTACTGTTGAGTTTTCGTTGCTTAGGACCTTAGCTAAAATTTTCTATTGTTAATAAATGACTTAGGCCTAAGCGATCTAATCTTTATTCTGCTTTTATACATAGCATGTAGTTTAATTTTGTTAGGGACTAGCAAAAGATAAGCATGGGGGTGTGATGTAAACAAATCTATTTAGGTTAAAATGCCTATTCATGCATGTTCCTAGGCTTAGATTTGCATTTAATGTTATAAATATTGCATAGCATGCATCATTCTGCATTTAGAGTAGTTTTATATATTTTGGGTTAATTAGATCCTTTTTATGGTCAGGAGAGAAGAAGACTTATTTCAGGGTCTCGGATGGATGATCATACTGTATGGATATGATCAGGACGACGATTAGAGTCTAAGGTCTCCGAAATATTCTAAATCGGAGTCCCCTAGCTTCATACGAAGTTCGAGGAAGATCAACGGCTAGGGGGCAATGTGACATCCATAGGGGCTTTGGATGGAAAATTCGATCGTATGGATGAATCCAGTGCGACTATCGCAGTCCGGCAACGCGGGAATCATCTCGATCTGAGTATCGTGGCACCCTCTGCAACTGAATGAAGATAGACGACCCAAATGGTGCCACGTGGCACCAACTGAACTGCCCTAGGCATCCATAGAACTTCCTCTTCCTCCGAGCGAGCGATCTCCACTGTTTGATTTTCATCCAACGGTTGAAGCGATTGAGCCTCAAAACGTAGCCGCGACCATCTGATTCCTATAGCACATTAGTGAAGCGCTCACCGTTCAACTAGCTATCGTGGGTTCGAGCCTCACTGAAGCTCCCAATCCATCAATTGAGAGCATCACATGGCTAGCCGTAGCTCAAGCACGCATGTGCGCAAGTGCGCACAGCCAGCGCAGCACCAGCGCACGAGCGGGTGCGTGCAACCAGGGGCGCGTGATGCACAAACCAGTAGCTTGCATGGGTGGGCACGTGCTCAGTTGGTGCCATCCTTCAGCGACAACTTGGTAGACATACAGCGACGCTTATAGCTATCGCTAATTGTTTGCAGGCGCAAGGCCAACTACGCGCACCAGCAAGCATGAGTTCGCTGCAGCGACACTTATAGCGACATCTTGGAGATCGCTAATGGTCCCATGCCTATTCTGGCCTCTTCTCCTCCACTATAAAAGGACCTACACCCCTCCCTTCCAAGCCATCTCTACCTACTCTACTCCCACCTACTCCCAAGCTCTAGTAAGCCTACCAACGCTCTGCTAGAGCTTACTCTCAAGCTCCTAAGGTGCCTAGTAGTGTGACGAAACTCTGCCTCACAAATACTCCTCCAACTTCCCATCCCCATTCATAGGTCGCCTTGGAGCCGTCCTCCCACCTCCATTCCGGTAGCAGATTATCTTCGTCTTCTCACTTCCATTCTGGAACTATGCTGAAGCTTTCCTCTACCTGACATCCTCCCGCATCTCACCTTCGTTGTCCTGCTTCCCAACTCCTTTGTCCGAGCTTCCACTAGGTGTCGTCGTCTCACCGAACAGCCGCTTCGGGAGATTTCTTCTCACCTCCCTCTCTTTTTATGTTTTCTAGATTATTGTAATTGACATTCATGCAATATATCATATTTGATTCTATCTCTCTCTTGTGATTGATTGTTATCTTATTCCAAAAATAAAAAATAACAAAAACACAAAACACAAAAAGAAACAAATCGAAGCGCAATTTTCATACAAAGTAAACGTCGCCTCCCTGTGTTTGACCCGGGACTTCCTTGGAGTTTCGATATAAATTATTTTTGATCATGAGTTTTGCAACTTCAATGACGGGTTACTCATAACCCGATTTCAAACATGCGAAACACGTGCAATCAGCGTGTTGTCCATGAGGTAGGGGAGGAGCTGAAGGAACAGAATACATGGGGTTTTGTAGTAAAGGTGGTTGGCCTTGCCCATAACCGGGTGGTACAGGAGGTGCTTGTAAAATAGCATGTGCCTGTCCTTGTGGTGCCTGGAACCTAGGTAGGGCACCCTGATTGTGCATGTATCTTGGGTTCGGGACAGGTTGGGAGGGCAAAGCTCCCTATGATCTATGCTCCTGCAGCATCTAATTCTGCATACTCTATATATTCTATATTTGATCAGCCATTGCTTTCATAATTTGCAGATTATCATGAGTCAATTTCCAGATTGACAATTCCTCCTTCAATGCCTCCAAATGGTCGGCCCGCTTAGTAGGGTAATTGGCAGCTTGGTGTAGCGACTGATAAACATAATGTGTTTGCTGTTTAGACTGGAATGGCTACTACCTCGGGTATGTGTTCTATGCAATCCTATATTGTTTGGTCTGGTAGAGTGGTTTTGGTCTCTGTGAGTTATCAGACCAGGAGAAGTTAGGATGCTGGAACCAACCAGGATTATACGTCTCATAATACAGGTTATTATGCCCGTAACCTTGGATAGCACTGACATCTTCGTAGGCCGAGGATGTCGCAGATGCAAATTCATCAAAAGAATATGCACTCAAATTGTCATGTGGTTCATAACCCTGATTGTACGACACCATATCTAGATTATTCACAGTTTCCTGATACACAGGATTTCGCAGAGATGGAGAAGAAGCATCCTGAGTGAGAAGATGTTCATGAGTAGGAGAGGATGCAAGAGAGGAGTGTGATGCTGTTGTACTGCCAGGAAACCCAGATCTTGCTTGCATTAATTCATCGAGATTTTTATCGAGTAGATCCACCTTATCCAGCTTCTTGGTGATAATGTCCATATCAACTCAGGCAGATTCGGTATGAGCTTCGTGGACATTAACTCGTTGCTGTCCAAGTTGCTAGAACTGGTTCTTAGAGGTGACATTAATCGAGTTCTCTGTTAAGGATTCAAACAGTTTGAATGTGCAGTTCTCATCCTTCACGAGGAAATTCCCGCTACTAGATGCATCGGCCAAGTACCGATGTGTGTCATCTAGCCCATGGTAAAAGACTTGTGTAAGGTGCCATCTGGGTACACCATGGTGAGGCATTTCCTGAGAAGATCGTGGAATCTATCCTAGGCGTCATGCAGTTTCTCTCTTGGGCCTTGGGAGAAAGTCATGATTGCGTGCCTCATTGCATTTATTCGGCTAATCAAAAGAACTTTTGGAGGAATTTGCGATGTAATTCCTCCCAGGTTCCAATCGGCCTCCTGATAGTCTTGAACCAATAAGAAGCTTTATCCTTGAGAGAGAAAGGAAAAAGCTTCATGACTCTGATCTTTCCAATTCCAATGTCTACATTTCTAGGTCAAATTGACTCTGTAATTCGACTCGGATCTTCGATGTGCTAGAAGGGATCTTCATTCGAGTTTCCATAGATGTGAGTCTAAATTAGACTTATGATGTTCGGCTTTATCTCGAATGCATCTCCGCCTGTAGGAATCCGGACCTGAGTTGCTATAATCGTCGCCGTCGGATTGTAGAAGTCCCGCAATTGTTCTCCACGTGGTGGATGTTGCATCCTATCTAGCATTGTAAGGATCCTGTCAATGCTTTGCTCGTATCTTTATTCAGACCCTCGACCTTGGCTTCCAGACGAGCCATGTTCTCAACGATTTTGTGCGGATTTAAAGCGTATTACGTTGTAGTATAACCGACAAAACGTTTAAATAAATATAAAGAATTTTATTACTCGAACAACTAGAGTATCCGAGGTCGAACATGGGGAGCAATCTCAGTACTTTGTAAAACCAAAGAATACAACTGTTAAATGCAAATATAATTGATTCAAAGAGAGAATTTTAAAAAGGATTTGTGAAAAAAAAGTAGAATTGGACATCTGATTTCTGTATCAGACGTCTTAAATGTGATCTCTCTTTCTCTCTTCGTCTCCTTTCTGCTTCTGTATCTTCCTTCTTCTCCTGCCTTGCCTTTCTTCTTTCTTCTTCTTTTTCTTCTGATCTCTTTGCAGTCTTCACTTGGCCTCTTCTTTGTTCTTCTCTCTCTTCTGCCTTGTCTTCCTTCTTCTTCTTCTTCTTCTCGGCGAAGACTTCTCCTTTCATTGCTACACAGCCTCTTCTTTCTTCTCTTCCTGTTCTTCAGCTGCTAAGTGTTCGCTGCCTCGGTCACTTCTTCCTTCCTGCACACACCACACAGTAGCAAAAACCTACCCCCATCCCTCTACCCAAGCGTCTCTCTTTTTCTCAAGCAGTTCACTCAAGCACGCTCTCCCAGAGCCACACGGGTAGTCAGGTTGGATCCGCCAGATCCGCGACGTCAAGCCGCGGACGAGGCGTGTGGGGGCAGTGAGGGACCTCACCCCTGTGCTTACGGAGGCAGTAAGAAGAAAACACAAAAACAATTTATATGATACCTGAGTTTTGCAATCCCACGATGTGGGACTATCTGGTCGGTCTTGCCTTCACGCGCGCCCGCAGAGCTTTCGTCACTCGATTGCCCAAGCTGATGGCTCCTCTGTGCGACTGGCTAGCCTCGTTCACTTCACGACCTTCGCGAGAGTCTGCTGCACCTGTAGCCTGGGAAGCCTGATGCCCGAAGCTGCTCCAAGCTCCCTGCTGCTTCGGCTGTTAATGGCGGCCGGAGTGTACACCTGACATCCAACAGAACGGCCTATTGGCCCAATCAGAATAGCTGGAAACCTTTGTCGTAGCACAGCGAAGGCGGTGGGCGATTCTGCAGGTTGCAGGTCGGCCTAGGCGTGCGTGCCTAGGTCAACCTGTGGCCGGAGATGGTGGGTTGGTCGGGGGGTGCTTGTGGAGGTCTGGATTGGCAGTGATGGGGTGGAATGGGTTCCTGGTGGTGAGGCAAAGCTCACGAGGGGGTTGGCAAGCCGTGTGGAGGGGCGGAGTGGTGTGGGCAGCTCGCCGGAGGGCGGTCGGAGGCGAGAATGATGGAGGTGTTTAGGTACTGTCGAGGGGTAATCAAGTAAAATAGTAGAGGGAAAAGAGAGAGGAGAGGATGGAGAATGTATCTGGGGTTGTCTGGAAGGAAGGGAGGCGGTGGAGAGGACAGCTCGTAACTTCCGTCGTCGGGGAAGAAAGACCCTGAGGGAGGAAGTGGCGACGAAGATGAGGTCAGGAGCACGCGTGCGGGGTACAGCGCGACGCGGGAGGAAGAGGCGGAGAGGACTCTGCTGCTGGTATGGCAGCAGAGCGACGAGAAGGAGGGGAGGAGGTCGCCGGAGCTTGCGGGTCGTTTGGCCGGAGATGGGAGAGAGGGAATTTAGAGGGGATCTCCGTCAAAATCAAGCTTGGGTCCTGCGGCAGGGTCTGGGGGGTGTTTTATAGGTGCTGGCCGCTCCTATCAGCGCGTGGAGAGCATGCAATTAGGTCTGTCGGCTCGTCGGAGTTGGAAGGAAGGTGGATACCCAAATCTCTCGTGCATTCGCACGAGAGATTGGGTTCACACCAGCGATTGTAATTGGCTTTAGAAGGAAGGGAATTCCTCAGAGAATCCCCCTTCCATTTCTGGGAGGGAATCTCTGAGGGATTAGAGAGCAATCCCTCTCTGAACCTCGCCGGAGCTCGGTTCTGCCCTAACAATGGCGGCAGGACCGGATTGCAAAGGGGGCGAAGAACTTGGGGGGCTCTTTGCAAGGATATTCAAAAGATAGGGACCTATTTGTGATTTGGGTGTACTAAATTGCAAAGTAGGTCAAGATGACCTCCCCTTAGGTCCAAATTTTGGTATAAATCTAATTTGGACCTAAGGAATCCAATGGCAAAGTTGGATTTCAGGTTTGACCTCGTTTGATTGGACATTTTGCATACAAACCCAAATTTGGTTAATTGAGGAGCTCAGACCCTAATCTAGGTCAGACTTGGTTCCAAAGGCCAAATTAAGTGTTCTAAACCCTAGAGGATGTTTTTCCATGATTTTTAGAGGGTTTACTAGATTTTTATCCTGACCGAAACCTTGTTAATTTAAGCGGGTCTATTTTAGGGTTACCAAGTGTCATTTAATTCTTAGATTGCACATAAACCCATTTCTGATTGACTCAACCCTCTTTTTATCTTATTTGGACCATTTGACCTATGTTTTGCTTCTGAGAAATCCCGTTTATGTACTGCAATGGTAAAATTGCAGTTTTAACCTTTATTTCGTGTTTTCTTCTCAGAGCACTTGTTCCTTCAGTTAAGCCTTCTTCTAGGTTATGTAGGAGCTTTTATCTTCCTTATTGGGTCAAAATGAGCTAGTTATGGCTCATGATGAGGCTCTCATCAAGCCACTTCATCTTGATTCTCAGGGCCCTGACCAGCTCCAGGACTGGGATTAGCCATCTCCCCTAATTAAGAAAAAGAGGGTTGGGAAGAAGGGTCCGGTGAAAGTCTCCTTTGCCACCTTTGTAGCTCCCAAGGTCCCACAAGTTTAGGTATTAATGACCTTCTTGAATACACCAACATAATGGGTTAGTATAGTCAAGCCAAACAAGGATAAGGCCTTGTTAATCAGATTGGTTCTTAAGATTAGATGACTGGATTTTTCGTTCAGGTTTAAATTATTGAAGAAATTCATTGAGAAACCAACTGAAGATAATCCCCGCCTCTTAACCTAACCCGGCCAGTCTGGTTACGAGGGTACTAAAAGGAAGGTTCTTCGTTTAGCTTTCGTATTCGATTCTTTTGTACCCCTTAGTTGTGGTCATTTGACACTACCCCACAGGCTTAGTCACTAGGTTTGGCAGAAGAGGTTGAAATCACCTAGTAGTTTCAAGATAAATGCAGGTTATAGATATTTTCTTGTGATTTTTAACCTTGTTCTTCAATTCAGTAGGTGGCGAGCGGTCCACAAGGTGACTTGACTCACCGACTAACCACTAGCCTCAACTGAGTCTAGGCTAGTCTAATGTGGTTCTAAGGGCTCATGCACTTCTATACTTTTGCAGATAGTAGACCACTAGTTAAACATGTATTTTCAGGTGAGGTTGGAATCCAAATGATTTGAAAAAATTGGAAAAAATATTTACTTTTCAGTAGGCTTTTCATAGAGTATTTTTTTATAATTTTTACTATTTCTAATAAATAGTTATGAATTTTTAACTAACAGAAGGTCAGATATGAGATTTTGACCCCATGTCGGTTTTTCTGTTGGAAATAGTATCAAATATGATCCCAAAATTTGGTAAAAATATGAGAATGAAAGCTAATTTGATTATCTTTCAAACCCACCATTCTTAAGTCAATCATATTTGTGAGTTGGTTAGAATCAATTTTTAAATTTCATAAAAATTTAATTTTCAATCTATCTGATCCTTGTGTACTCTACGAATTTTTAAAAATTCCAAAAATTGAATTTTTTTTTGGGAATGGTGGCGTTGGAAGGATAGTTTGAAAATCTACTCCCTACTCGAATTTCAAGATTTTTGAATCATTAAAAACACGGTAATTGAATTTTTAAAATCGTGTTTAGTTTTTGGCCGAGTTTCTAAAAATAGAAAAGAATTTTTTTTTAAAGCAAATCAGATCCTAACTAACTAACAATCCCTGATTCAAATTTCTTTTTCAAATAACTCCTATCCTAATCAAATCTAAAATTCTACCAAGATGAATTTGTGCACCTAATAATCTTCACCTGTGCTAGCTATGTACGTAGATCCTCGCTTCATTCCTACACACAGAAGAAATACACTAAATCAGATATGAAATCAAAAATTGCCGTGCCTCCCCAACAATGGCGCCAATTTGTTCGGGGCGTAGATCACTTTAAAAGAATGATTTCATCATAGTATAGTGTGAAATAGGTCAAAACAAATAAAATTTAACGAGAGGTGAGTCCCGGTCGAACTCAGGGAGGTAGAAAATGATTTGACTATAACACTGATTTAGATCTAAATACTAAATACTAATCACAATATATATATATAAAGCAAATCAGGTAGTTTGATCATGAGTTTGCAACTAGAACTAAATAGCTATAACATATAATGCTGGAATTAAAATAACTATCTAAGCTATTAGAATAAGGGCACCAAGGGTGGTCCTTGGTGGCCTTTTGGAGAGGTCAGGGAGAGCAGCAGTGGTGCACCAAGGTGGCTTGGTGGATGCTTCAAAGGAAGAGGGAGAGAGTCAGAGAAGCTTGAAGGTCTGGAGAGATGGAAGAAGAGATCTGGAGGAGGGTATGCTTCATATGGGGGCCCCTGGGATCCTTTTTATAGTCAAAATGAGGGACAAAGCCAGTATTTGGCCCTCTAAACCATGCAAAAACCTTAGATCGAATAGATCCCTCGATCGGGATATCAACGGATCAGATCACGTTTCAAAAGGACTCTCAAAACGTTCTTTATGTGTAGATTGTCACTGGAGCTGACACATGGCAGTCCCACAATCGTTGATCCCCCATTTGACGGTTGTTGCTCGCTCTGCACCCTGCCTCAACCGTAAGCGCATAATTTGCGCTCAATCCTCGTGAGCGCACGTGTATCACCTCTTAGTCTTCCGATCGAGAGATCGGACGGCTTAAGCACTTCACCCGCACTGCTTTGAATTTCAAACACGCGCGCACGTGTTTGGTTGCATGTCATCACGCGTGCGACCATCCAACACACAGCAGCGTGCCGCGCGTTCATCTCATCACAGCTTGATGGAGATCCGATGCTCCAATTCCCCTTGCGTTTGTTATTGCCTCCAACTTACATGGATCGCACCTTGATCATGCATCTCGCTCTTCTACTCCAGCATGCTAACCACTGCGCTAAGAGTGCGGATGTGTAGTGCCTTCCTTTCTTTGCATGGCTGCTCTCAGCCATTGGATGGAGATCCAACAGCTGAGTCTTGACCTTCCTTGATGAGGCATGCTTGGGGCGATGATGTGGGCTCATGGTGACCGTTGGATGATGATCCAACGACCCACAATGCGCAGGGGTGCTTCCTTCAGAGGTTGGGTGGCATCATTGGGTGGTTGTGATGGCGCCACGTGGCACCATCGTGGTTGTCCATCTTCTTTTCTTTGTAGATGGTGTTGTAGTTCTCTGATTGAAATGATTTTTGCGCCGTTGGACTGCGATTGTTGATTCAGATCCATTTGTATGGTTGGGTTTGACATCTGAGATCCTATTTGCCTTTTGACCCTTACTCTTCTATGGACTCCATAAGATGCTATGGGAGTCTGATCGATGCGATCTTAGAAGCGTTGGACTCCTGTCGTTGTTCTGAGCAGATCCATATGGCTAGATCAGTCATCTGCAACCTCAAATTACCTGCGATTATTAATACCTCTCAAGTAGAACATAATATGACTTTATTATTTACAAAACGAATAAATCAACTATGATGTAAAGTATGATGCGTATGTATGCAGAATGCCTAAGTTAAGCTTGGATCTAACTTAATTCAGGTATATTAGGATCTACGATTGCTACGCAATCAAAGGGGAGATCTGGGCACCGTATTTTGAGGTTTAACAAATTGGGGGTGGACAATGGTGATGAGTTGGGGAGAAGCACGTGAAGATTTACAATGAAATTCCACCATTGGATGGGATCTAGAGGAGGTAACGATGCTGTGTGCAAAGGCACGCAATCTAAGGTGGTAGATCCACTGTTGGATCAATGATTTCATGAATGGGTGGTGGCTATTATCTTTGTTCATCACAAGCTGAAGAGAAGTATGAATAATATCAGGTTTAAAGGTGTTTTTACGAGAAAACCCTTAAAGTGAAATAATGGAGAAATTGTAAGGAAGGCCCATAAGTGGTAGGATTTGTAACCAGATGGTCCCTGAATGCTATCAATTAAGCCCCTACGACTTTTATGTGTAAAGAAATGTGATGTACTAAGGACCTAATTGTAAACAATTGAATGCAAGGTCCTAATGATGTCCAAATGCCATGAGATTTTTATTGAATCTTATTTGAACATATTAGAACATGGTTTAACCCTTGATTTGTACTTTGGAGCTAAAAAAGGTGTTCAATTGACATTTGGATCATCAAATTGTATTTTCTAAATAGAATATCTCAAATGTGACCTGATTATGTGTTTTTAACACAATTTAAGTGTTTTAGGTCATTTTCATTAATTTCCACACTGAACCACTTTATTATGTTAATAAGATAGTGTTTAACCTAGATTCTAGGTTAACTTGGGCATTTTATTTATGATGAGGCATACCTCATTAGCCACACTAATAACTCAAATCTGAATCAACTTAGGTGTTCGCATCAACCCTAGGTTAGATTCTATTTATTTGTCTCTCTACCCACTTCACTGTTTACAGGGCTATTCAGGAGATTAAAGTGTCTCGTTGTAGTAAAGTCTCCTAAATCACTCTTCAACAAATAGAATTTATTACTCAAATTGAAGTCCGAGGTAGAACATAGAGAGCAAGTGTTGTAATTCACATGCTAATCGAAATGAATGTATACATGAGCACATGAAATAAGCTAAGAATGATATTCAATGAAGAATAACTACTCAAATGATATTTAATACTAAGAAAGAGTATATCAAGAATTCTGTGAGACAAAAATAATGGCAATGATCCTAAAAAGTGGTGATTTAAATTACCTTTTTGATCCACATTTAAGCATGCATCTTAATTTAACCTTAATCATAATACCTAAATAATGCTCAATCATACGATGATGAGAGCCTCATCATGAGCCATAACTAGCTCATTTTTACCTAATAAAGAGAATAAAAGCTCCTACATAACTGAGAAGAGGGCTTAATTGAAGGAATAAGTGTTCTAAGAAGAAAACATGAAATAAAGGTTAAAACTGTAATTTTACCATTGCAGTACATAAACGGGATTTCTCAGAGACAAACATAGGTTAAATGGTCTGAATAAGATGAAAAGTTGGTTGATTCAATTAGAAATGGGTTCACGTGCAATCTAGGAATTAAATGACATCTAGTAATCCTAAAACATAGCCGCTTAATTCAACAAGGTTTTGATCAGGATAAAAATCAAGTAAACCCTATAAAAATCATTGAAAAATATCCCCTAGGGTTTAGAACATTCAATTTGGCCTTTGGAACCTAGTTTGACCTAGATTAGGGTCCTAGCTCATCAATTGACCTAATTTGGGTTTTTATGCAAAATTTCCAATCAAACGTGGTCAAACCTAAAATCCAACTTCTCCATTGGATTCCTTAGGTCTGAATTAGGTTTGTACCAAAATTTAGACCTAAGGGGAGGTCATCTTGACCTACTTTGCAATTTAGTACACCCAATCACATTTTGGTCCCTATCTTTTGAAAATCATTACATAAACCCCCCTAACTTCCTCACCACTGTTACAAGTAGGTCCATCTGTGTAACGACCCAATTCCCGAGTCCCTACGAGACACGAGAACCGGACCGACTCGACTAATCCCATGACCTAGTCGTCTAACGAGGAAGTAACCAAAAGAGCAGTAAAATAAACCACATTCAACATGAAATATAACTAGCAGTAACAAAATACAGCAGTAAGAAAAAGAACTACTACAGCATGTACCACCACAACAGTAGAACAACATTCATAACATAACAAGAACTACGAGTAAAGAAAAGTACAGAGAGTAACAAAAACTACTCACTACAGTGGAACAAAAAGGGCACAAAAGAACAGTGGTAACTCTACTGGACCCTACTCGGGCCAGCGTCCTCTGCAGCCGCTGACCCTGGCTGCTCAACACCTGGTCCTGAAAAGTAACGAGTGTAACACGTCAGCGAAATGCTGAGTAGAGTGGCAGCTAAACTAAAGAAGCAGTAAAGTGTACAATAGTTGTTTTATTTTCTTTCTTCCTTTATTTACGTCTTTCTATTATTTCATAATTTATCTATTTCTCAGATCCTTCACTTTATCTCGAATGTTCCTCGTGGGAACGATCTTGATTGCAGTCTTTTTCGAACAGTAGAAGTAACACGTGGTGCTCTCCTGGCCGGGAGAGTCCCCCGTGGTGGTCCTACTCTCAGTCAACCACCCCAAGGTCACTGATAGACGTAACGGTGACTACGGCACGCGCTGTAAAGGCACGGGTAGCTACCCCGCACTGGCACGCGGTCAGTCGTTTCCGTTAACGGGTGCGCTCAAAGCACAGCACGGAACCAGTATAGGGCAGAGCCCTCTCAGTAACAGGGGTCGAACCCCTCCATAGTAACCAAACAGGGGCCTTGCCCCTCCACAGTCCACGCACCCTCGCCTGATTACCCTGGTTTGCCCAGTGGGCCTAACAAGTCGGTGTAGGTGAGCCAGCAGAACCTCGGGGCCCGTGGGGTAGCTAGTACTCTCCCTACACTAGTAGCTCTCCTCGGTATTGTGTACACGAGGGCCAACAAGTCGGTACAAAGTGGCCAGACCTAACCCCGGGTCCTTGGGGCGGCTGGCTCCGCTCTGCACTAAGTAGGTAACAGGTGCTTCCCCTGGCACTACATACCCAAGAGACAACGCACCTCCACATCTTTCCTTCTCAGTTCCATTTCATTCTCTTTCCAGGAGTTCTACTCCTAACTCCCCGTAGGGTTCCAGCTCTTTTAACTCAGCACATTCAGGTTTCACCCTTTCAGTTTCACATTCATACAACCCATATTCTCAATCATGTTCATTTATTCATAACAGGCAGCTGTTAAATCAATTTACAGGCAGCTATTATTTCCTTTCTACAGTTTCCAAGACTGCAATATCTATATTCATTTCACTAGTTTTCCAGTCCTAGGATTCATGCCGTAACCCTAGGATCTATCATTCAATCTAGTTTTCCAGCCCTAGGATTCATGCAATACCCTAGGATCTATCATTCAATCTGGTTTCTCATTCCTAGGATTCATGCAATGCCCTAGGTTGTATTAATTGTTCCATAATTGTAACAAATTATGTTAATAATTTCTAAAGCCACTCTACCAGCTACAATGGAAGTACTGGGGGCATGGTCGGAAATCCCGCGCGCCTCTGCAATCCCCGAGACTGAAATGGAATGGGGTCCTATCACAAGGATCAAACACAAGGATTTTCTCAGAACAGTATATAATTACTATAGACGGGTAGGGGATTTCATTTGGAAAAGAACACAACTCGAAACGCGGAAAACGGACTCCGAACGAGCCCTAAACGGGTCGAAAACGACGAAACAGTCCAAAATCAGACGTCTGGAACCTCTTCCAGACGTCTTAAAAGGTGGTTCAGAGGATACCTTCGCTCTGCGTAGTCTCTCAGACGTCCAGAAGCCTACGGGGGCGTCTGGCCTAGTTCCCAGACGTCCGATGGTCGACCCGGACGTCTGGAACTCCTCTCCGTCGTCTAGCACTTCGGCCAGACGTCTGATTCGTGTTGGATGGCAAATCTCAGACCCTGCACGTACCCACTACTCGTGCTCAGTACGAACGGTCGCAGAAAAGGAAGAAGGACGAAAATAACTTACTTGCCAGACGTTTGGACAGTCCTCCAGATGTCTTCACCGTCGTCTGGTTGGAAGCCCAGACGTCTGATTCTGGAAAAAATTCCAGAATCAGAACTCGACTCGCCCTCCGCCCGCGACGCACGGCCGCGCCGCACCTCGTCCGCCTGCTGCTCGAGCTGCAGCAGCCCTCTAGCGACGCTCCACCCCCGCGGCTCCCCCACCGGTCAGCTCTAGCTGCCCCGGCGAGCTCGAGCCCTCACGGTCGAGCGTCTCCTCCCTTTCTCAACACCTCCTCCCGCAACTCGCCGCGGCTGTCGCTGCCGCCGCTCGCACTCTCGCACCGGCTGGAAGGAGAAGAAGGAAGCGGAGGAGATGATAGTGAGGGAGAGGGCGAGGGCCTTTTTAAGGCCGCGCGGGGGGAGAGAGAGAGGGCGCAGCGCTGCGCCTACAGGGGGAGAGAGGGGAAAAGGAGTGGCGTCGCAGGTCTGCGCGTGCAGGTGCGCAGACGCAATCTGCGTGCCACAGAAAAATAAATCCTAGACGTCTGGAACGGGTTCCAGACGTCTGGTCAAACATCTGGGCCACCTCCCAGACGTCTTAAAAATGCATCTTGAAAGCGCGTTCGTAACGATCTGCCATTATTGGGGAGAGATCCTACTCCGGCGAGGATTAGAGAGGGAATACTCTCGGATTCCTCAGAGATCTCCTCCCAGAATTGGAAGGGAGATTCTCCGAGGAATGCCCTTCCATCTGAACTCAATTATGATCCATGATTTGCACCCAATCTCTCGTGCAAACGCACGAGAGATTTGGGTACTTAACTGTTTCCATCTCCGGCAAGGATTCCCGTGGCTTCCAAGCATAGGAGTCCCTGCCTGGGCCTATAAATTAACCCTCATCTCTAGCCGCACCTCCTCAACTCGACTTGGCTGGGATTCCACCTCAATTTCCTCTTCTTCTCCGGCCAAGGGGTCCAGCGAGCTCTGGTGAGCCCCCCCTCCTCTTCCTCGTCGCTCTGCCACAAAACCAGTGGCAGAGCTATCCTCCTCATCCTCCTCTGCGTCGCGCAACACCTGCGCGAGTCACCCTAGCCCCGTCGTCGCTGCCATCTTCCTCCACTGGATGCCTTCTTCTCCGATGACAGCAGGTACTGCCAGCCGCCTTCTTGCTCCCTTCGTCCACTTAGTTAGGTTAGAACTGCTCTTCTCTATCCCCTCTTTCATTTCCCTCATCTTATTTCACCAAACGCCCCTCGACCGCCGCCGTCCACCACCATCTTCTTCATCTCCGGCCACCCTCCGGCGAGACGCTCCCATCACTCCATAGCCCCACACGTCTCGCCGACCACCGCATAACCTCCACCTCACCTCACTGAACATCCTCCACCCGTCCATAGACCCTCTATGCCTCCACAACTACCCCCCGATCAAACCCATCCGTTTGGCCACAAGGCAACCTAGGCACGCATGCCTAGGTCGCCCTACGGCCTGCCACCTAGCGCCTCACCTTCGCCGTGACACGGCGAAGGTGCTCCTATGGTTTGATTAAGCCGCAAGGCTCTTTTTGTGTCAGGCAGGTTTTGAGCTCTGGCCGCCATTAGCGGTGACTCGAGGAAGCTGCTTGCTTGCTCCAGGTTGTGAGACTTCAGGGTTCCAGGTGCAGCAAACTTGGGAGGGTCTTGCGAATCCAGTCATCCCAGCAAGTGATGCCACAAAGCCTGCAGTTGTGGCAATTGGAGGCACGGTCTGCTGCAGGCGCGCGAGAAAGAGCGGTGGGCATTAGTCCCACCTCGGTAAGCTGTAAGGTGATGGAGTGGTTTAAATGGATTTTATGCTTTGGGCTGGTTGCCTTTGAAAGCACATGGGGTGAGGTCCCTCACCTATACTCACCGCCTCGTCCGTGAGCTCACCACACAGATCTGGCGACCCAACCCAACACCCTCCTGAGCACTCCTCACGCACCACACCCACGCCGGTGCACCTGGACCCGGGCGCGTGACCCGACCCGTTTACCCGACTCTGGGAGAGCGTGCTGAAAAGTGATATACAGAGAGAGAGAGAGACGTGGGTGTGGGTAGAGGGGTAGGTTTTGCTCCTCTTTGGTTTGTGCAGGGAAGATAGAAGGGAGAAGCGAAGCTGACACTTAGCCGCTGCTAGCAAAGGAAAAGAAGGAAGGAAGCCATTGAAGAGGAAAAAGAGAAAGGCAAGGCAGAGGGAAGAGGTGAAGAAAAAAAAAATAGGAACTGAAGAAGGAAGAAGAAATAAAGAAAGGGAAAGACAAGCAGAAGAAGAGAAGCTGAAGGCAAGGGAAACAGAACCAAGGAAGGAAGAAGAAGAAGAGAAAGCAAAGCCAAAGAGAAGAAGACCTACAGAGAAAAGAAAGAGAAAGAAATTGCATAGAGAGGCAAGGCAGAAGGTAGAAGAAAGACAAGAGAATTGAAAAGAAGAAACAAGAAATAAGAAGCACAAAGAAGAAAGGAAGAAAGTCAGAAGAAGAAGAGCAGGAACATATTTTTAAGACGTCTGATCATAGGATCAGATGTCCAAATTCCTTCTTTTTTCCACAATTCACTTTTAAACTCATGCATTTCTATCTTTTGAATTAAGTTTTGAGTAATTAAGTGTTCAATTACATTCTTGAGATTAGTAATAAATTCCAATTGCTCCCTGTGTTCGACCTCGGATACTTAGGTTTTTGAGTAATAAATTTTTATTTGTTGACAACGCTTGATCACCTATACTACGACATAACTAATTGTTAAAACATGATCGAGCACGCGTCAATAGACGACAAGTACTTAAATGCTATAGTGCGAAGGCACTGTTCATCTTCTTCAACTCCACTCTTCTTCTTTCAGAGCTTCCCTTCTCTCTTTCTTCCCTTTGCAGCACAGGGGAAACAACTCCTCAAATTTGGCTAAGTGTTAGCCACTCCATAGAGCAAACCCCCTCTTCCCCATGCTCTCTCTCTTTCCTTCTTTCCTTTTCTCTTCTCTCAAAGCCAGGCTTTAATCGGGTATACGGATCCGGGTGACCAGGGCTACTGAGCGTGGGTAGTAGCTGAGGTGTGTGTTTAGGTCGGGTAAGCAGTTGAGGTGTATGGGGACCCGACCCCCTGTGCTTGGGCGAATAGCCCAAAGCACAAATTCAATATATCTTGCTGCAGCTCCTCAGTGGTTCATGATGTGGGACTATGTGTCTTCATCTTTTTCGCTGGAATGCAACTACGAATCTTCGTCCAATTGGACCAGCTACGTCACTCTTTGTTCAATTGACGCTGCAATTGGGAACATTAACGTAGTCTGCGTCTCCTGGAAGGGAAGCCAAGCCTTGAGCTCATCGGAGAACTGCAAGCAAGACTGGAGATGATGGCAGTGATGAAGATTTAAAATTCAAAATATGGCCTCTCAGCGACGTTAAAATAGTGCAAGATGATCGCTTGAGGATGGTGAAGGTGGTCGTGGTGGCTTCATGGCTAATTAGGGCGTGTTGAGGGCAGGCGAGGTCAGAGATGAAGCATGGAGGAGGTGGTGTTCAGTGGATGGTTTGGGTAGGTGATAGGGTGAAATAGGAGAGAGGTTTTGAAGTATGGAGGTTAGCGATGTTTTTAGGAGTTGTGGTGAGGCGAATGGTGGCGTGTAGCAAGCTCTCGACCTCACCGGAGCTCAGTCAGAGTGAAGGAAGATAGATGGGGAGGTCGATGATCGTGGGTTGAAACAAGAGGATAACAAGAGGGAGAGAAAGTAGAGAGAGGGAGAAAATGAAGGGTCCTAAACTAATGGACGAAAAGGAAAGGATGGCGCCGGCTTTGATTGGCCGGCACCAGGGAAGGTGAAAACTCCGGTGGAGGTGCGACGAGGAAGAGGGAAATCTAGGAGCCCCTGAGTTGATGATCGAGGAGTGGATGGAGGAGGGGAGGAACGTAGCACTCCCAATTTGGCTGTTGGGAGGCCGTAGTACGAGGGAGGGAGGAGCTCGCCAGACTAAGTCGGAGATGGCCGAGGAAGGAGTTTGAAGAAGAATTTTAGGCCAAAACCTATTTAAGGAACTCGGCCTTGCGACTTGGGTCCTTTTATAGGGCTTAGGTGATTGTTTCAAGCTTGGAAACCAGGCTTGAAACATTGAAAGCTTCATGCAATAGGAAACCCACATCTCCTATGCATTCGCATGGGAGATTGGGAAAGAGTTAGAGCCCAAGAATGGGTTTAGATCGTTGAGGATCCTCTCAGGAATCTCCCTTTCAATTTTGGAAGTGTTTGGCTATGAGATCAGGGAGTAATCTTTGATTGGAGGTCGCCGGCAAAGTGGGTTTAAGAGTTGAAGGCGACATGGACCTATTGGTGAAGAAGATGATGAAGTTAGGGGCATATTTACAAAGAATTTGAAAGTTAGGGGCTTGTCTGTGAGAGAAAAGAGTTAGACATGACCAAAATGCAAACTTGGTCAAGGTGATCTCTAATTGAGCCCAAATTTGGTTACAAGCCTAATTTTGACCCAAGGAATTTGATGGTGAAGTTGGATTTAGGTTTTGACCAAATTTGAATATGTAATTTGACCAGAAACCCAAAGTAAGGCAACTGTTTGCCTGAGACTATATTTTAAGTCAAATTAGGTTCCAATGGTCAAATCATGCATACCAAACCCTAGAGAATATTTTTATATGATTTTTAGAGGGTTTAGATGGATTTTATCTTGACCAGAACCTCAGTAAATTAAGTGGGTCTATTTTTAGGGTTTCAGATGTCATTTAATTCTCGTAACGCATGAAAACCTGTTTCTGTTTGCGTGAACCCACTTGTTAGACTTTTAATGCATATTTGACCTTTAATAAACCCATGAGAAAATCCACGGTTGTTCTAAATTCATGATATGATGGTAAAACTGCAGTTTTAACCTTGGTTTCTTATTTAACTCTCAGAAAGGA
Organism: Thalassia testudinum; assembly: GCA_037157565.1. NCBI lineage: Eukaryota > Viridiplantae > Streptophyta > Magnoliopsida > Alismatales > Hydrocharitaceae > Thalassia > Thalassia testudinum. The sequence continues at coordinate 68,262,654 of JAZHRO010000002.1, forward strand.
TGTGTAGTGAATTACGGTCTTTTAGAGGTTATGTAGGAACATTTATTTGTTGATTATGGCTAATAAACGCTAGATATGGCTGATGATAATGTTATCATCATTCACCCACTCGTATTAATAAAAAAAATAATTTTTTTTTTCTTCTAATTGTGGGAATTATTTGGAATATACACACATTTAAACCCATTATTCTCAACCTAAGGCGCACTACAGTGTTGATTCTACCACTTAATTGGGATTTGACTTGTAGACTCGGTACACTCTAACTTAATACACAAATAAATGAGTAGAAAATTTAAATAGGCTAATTAGTTTGTATGCCTTAATTAGTGGTGCAAGTAGGCTAATTGTCTGGTCTGTTTAGGCCGCACCACGTAACTTAAAATTGATCCATCAAGTAACTTGTTGTATAGGACTTAATTTTTACGGATGAACTAGACACTCTAGATTCTTTTTTATTTTTAAAGGTATATATATACAGTCGTGATTTCAAAATCTGGTGTGCCTCATGAAACCCTGATTGAATATACCTAAGAATTAAATCCTAAAAGCTACTAAACAAGGTTAAACTCTAAAAGACATATCATCAAATAAATTTGTTTGAAAACCTTGGTTGTGCACGCACACACTTTTTAAATCAATCATTAAGGGAACAACCCATCTAAAAGAGCCCACCACATTCTAGAGCACATTCAATCCTAACCCTAATTAAAATTTAGTAGATGTTGGTTTGAAGCATTAACTCGCTTTTCGGGGCCTAGATTAAGATTATTTTTGATTAATCTACTTCTACCAGTCCATCTGATGTCTAGCTAGGGGAGTACTGTCAATCGACAGTAGTTGGGGGGTATCAAAAGAACCCGAGATGCAAGCAAAGGAAGAACCTTCTCCCCAGTTCCTCCCTTTAACTGGTTGGATTGATCGAATAGAAGTAGATCAAATCATTTATAATCTTAAGATGGGTCCTGGGAGTTTGTAGGTCTTTAGGTTACCCACCTAAGGATAGGTTTGAATTACTTGTATTGTAGGGTACCTTTCTTTTTTTGTTTCCCCTCCTGCTTTGCCATATATTCTTCCACCTCTTACCCACACTTCCACTCCTACTCTCCAAACACTACTTATACCCAAGATGATTATTATCCCAACCTGACCACCTCCTACCCATCCACTAGTCGGGATAATCCTGATTGGGATTATAATTCTGGACCTCAATGTCTATGTCCTAACCCTGGACATCATGACTTTGATTATTATCTGTATCATGCCTACACTGAATATAGATCTCTACCCTTTGACCAACAATCTGATACGATCTACACTCAAGAAGGATATGAGGATTACAACCCTTACCCTCCCCAGGACTATACTGCCTATAGGTCACCACCCCTTAATGAACAACATGAGATGACCTATTATCAGGGAGGGCCCCAAGAACGTTAATTTCTTGACCCTTATGGACTGAACCTAAACCCACCCAACCCAGAACTGAACCATTCGGTTCAAGTAAACCATGTCCAAGATAGGGTGTTGACTAACTTGAGGAATACCATACGATCTTTAGAAGCTCAGCCAGCACCCTGTACTGAAGCATTGGAACCTCCGATCAAAATGATTGATGAGCTTAACAAGTCTCTATTGTATTTGATCCAAGGTGTTGAGGATAAGGACCTGGGTGAGTTATTACTTGGGAAATTGTCAAGATTAAGGATGAAATTTGTAGTTGCTTTAGTCCAATCTTCGGATGATTCCCAGGATGGTCCTCTTTTAAGAGAGCCATTGTCAGAATCCACTCAGGCAACTATAAGAGGGTATGCATTTTATGAGACCTGGGATGATGAGGTTGATTTAGAGCAACAAATTAAGGATGAACTAATTTCTTCACTTGAGATCCCTGAACCAGGAAGTAAAAAATGTCTTTGTTGACCGAGGAATAATAAATGATTATGAGACGTATATTAATGTGGATCTAGAATTCTTTGATTATGAGGGAGAAGAATCTCTAGGTAAAGTCTTGATGTATTAGAAAATGATTTTAGTGAGATGAACGAGCCTGAGGAACTCGATGAATTATTTAAGGGCCCTTTAGTTGAGGAACTTGATCCAGTTGGGGCTAACACGGAGGATTCAAATTTGGATTTTACAAATGGTTTAACTAGTTGCCCCATTCCTTACCCACACCACGAAGAATGTAATGATTTTTTTATTGAAATCACTATACCCAACTGATGGTAACACCATAATTAGCATAACTAATTTAAATTAGTGGAAATAAAGTGACAAATGCTCCTGAAATGATTGCCTGAGAACAGTAATTCCACGTAAATCCATTTTGAGAAGAAAATAATAAAAAGGGTTAATTTTGTTATTTTAACATCACATCACAAATGAAGAGTAACCACAGAATTTGTTAGGGGTTAATTAACGGTCAAATGAGCATTAAAGTTCAAAGTGTGGGTCCACATAGATAGAAACGGGGTTTCATGCGTTTCGGGAACAGCATTAGAACACAAAACCCTAATTTCAGACTTGCTTAAATTGATGAGGTTCTAGTTAGCATAAAATTCATATAAACCTCCAAAAATTAATATAAAATATTCTAATAGGTTTGGAACCCTTAGTTTGACCATCTGAACCTATTTTGACCTTGAATAGAGTCTCAGATGAGATTTTACCCTAATTTGGGCTTCTGTGCAAATTTCCCATCCAAAGTTCATCAAAATTGAAATACAACTTCACCATCAGATTTCTTGAGTTAAAATTAGGTTAATATCAAAATTTGGGCCTAATCAGAGTCTATCTTGACTTAGTTTGCACTTCAGTCCTTAAAACCTTTGTTTCCTACACTCAGACCCTTAACTTTCAAAATTCCTTTCAAAATGGTCCCTAGCTTCTTCATATTCTTTGCATAAATACCCTTGTTACCATTTCTAGTTCAACCGACCTACAAGCATTCTTTGACTTGATGTAAACCTCATCAAATCATGTCCAAATCCTACCAAATTTGATGGAATTGGAGTTCACACATTGGAGGTTCATGTAAACACAATTTGAGACCTTGATTCACTGCAACAAGACCAGGTGAAGCCCACAAAATTTGTGGGTTTCTTGTTTCCCAATCTCTGATCAATTGAGCTCCTTTCCTCAATTAGAGCTCGATTTTGAGCTCTATAAAAGGTCCCCAAACTTCCACCGTCCTCCTTAGCGAGCTTTGAGGCTAGAAAACCCTCTTCTTCTCCTTCCCTGGCCTGCTCTGACTAAGCTCCAGCGACCTTCTCATTCTGCCTTCGTCACCCTCTGCCACATACGATAGGCAGAGGGGACCTTCTTCCCTCCATCTTCCACTCCTCGCCATACCAAGTAGGAGCCATCTACCCCTTCAACGTCGCCGCTCCTCATCACCGGAGCATTCATCATCCCTGATGCTGACCTATCACAGCCAGCATCGATCTCCCTCAGTATCATCTCTTAACTCCCCTAGATCTCTCCCTCTCCCTTTCTTCATTTTTTTCCACCCAAACTACGTTTTCGACCACTATACACATCACAACATCTCCATCTTCCACTACGTTGGTGAAGCTCCAGTGACATCTTACGAATACCACACCGCACCAAACCACCTGCCACCGAGTCCACGAGCATCTCCTCACCTCACTGATCAAAAGCCTCAAGGAAATTTGGGGCTTTGATCTCTCTTACACTCCACCAAACACCACCACCTCCGTTCACCCTCTCCGACTTCGCCACATGCCTACACACTCTCAACCACCACAAGAACACCACCAACACCTTCGCCATCACTTGGCGAAGCTATTGAGCTTTCTAATTGGGGCAATAAGCTCGTATTCTAGCTTTTGGGTTTGCTAGATCACCACCGCTTGCCAGCATTTTCTTTGGTCCCGTTAGTTCATCTTTAGCCCTCACTCGCCCAGCTGCTGCAAGTAATTGAAGCGGACAGATCCTAGAAGCCCACCTGGGGCTTTAGTTGACTGAAGGAGCGGCTCCAGCATCATCAATTCTTTGACACCAGCTGAAGCAGTCACGCAAAGCTTCGTGTGAGGAACAACAGTGGGATAAGTCCCACATCGTAAGCATAGAACCATCTGATGACGTATAAAAGTAATTTGTGAAGAGGACCTTTGCCCAAGACACGGGGTCAGGTCCCCTTCCCATGCTCACTCACGCACACCTCACCCGCTATACATGTTGGTGGGTCTGGTCCCTGGTCCGCCTACCCAGATACTCGTTTACGTAGTACTATTCACCTGGGTTTGATTTGAGAAGAAAGAAAGAGATTTGAGAAGGAGTGGGGACGGTTTTGCACTGTTGACTTCGGGATTCGTGCCTCCTTTCCTCTCTCTCAACACTTGGCTGAGATTACAAAGGCCCTTACGCCTCTATGTTGGTGTGCTGCTGTTGTGCGTTGGCTCTTCTGAGGTTTGAGATAAGGTGTCTGAAGCCTTAATCAGACATTTGACTTGGTGTTTTGCCTTGGTTCTGATACTTTGGATACATCTGCTGACGTGGAAATTGCTGTTAGTGGTTGAGAGTTACTGTTGAAATATTTGAGATAATTTCATAGCTTAAACATTTGGGTTAATTGGTGGTTCAAACCACCATTTTAACCCCATCCTTTTGCACTTTCACTATCTGATTTTATTGAAATGTTCTTCTGAGTATTACTTTGGCTTTGATATTGTGATTAGTGGATTAAATTCCAATTTGCTCCCTGTGAACGACCTCAGACTCATTTCTTTATTTTCGAGTACTCTTCTATAAATTTTAAATGTTGTAAAAGCATTTTCATTGATTGTACTACAACACAAGCATCTCTTTCCTCATAACATCAACTTAAACACTTGCAACACCAAGTCAATTCTGATTCAGCCACAGTTGTTAGACTTGGATAATTTAGATGGGGCGTGTACCAATCCAGAGGTCTCGGAAACCTTGGTTTTAGAAGATAGGAATATGGAAACAAAAATCTGGGAAGCTAATTCAAGGGGAAACAGAATCATGGATTTAAGGGTTCCTATTTGCCTCAAACCACCAGCCTTGTACCAGGACCCTTATGATATCTTTGATTTTGAGGATGTACAACCTAAGTATAAAGTAATTGATTATCTTTTTGATCTGAACTCTAAGAGGACAAACACTTCTATTCATCTAGACTTTCCTACTGTCTGACATTTTGGATTTAGGTTGCATTCTCATAAATCGCAGGCCCAACCCCACCACTCATAAAAATCTTCGATGGGCTTGCATCACACTCTTGTCCACATCTGTAGATATCTTCTGCTAGTGGGTCTGAAGGTTAATCTTTTTATTCTGATCTTGACCCACACTTCTGAGTTCTTAATTTCTTCTTTGTTTGTATACTATACCTAGCTGAAGGCACTGAACTCAACACTTGTATAGTCTATTTTTATCTTGGAACTGATTGGATCATCACAAAATTTAGGTGATTTCTTGTTTGCTCTGCTCCTTTTCATGCCTTTATTTTTACAATGAGGACATTGCATCATCTAGGCATGGGGAGTGGATATTCATATTTGAATTATTTTGTTAGTTTCGTAGATTACCTTTCTTTATTTTCTCTTCATTTGCAAAAAAAAAGTTGAGAATTAAGAAAAGAGAACTTAGACTTTAGGAGTTTTTCAACTTTACGAAACAATATGATACGACCTAAGCACTTAGACTCTTAAGGCCTTCGAGCTTAATTAGCCCAGGTGTCCACTAAGGTTTGGACCTATTTCTCAAGTCCTCGCCACTTTAAGTTTATTTTAATTTTGTTAATAAGTTGTGGTGATAAGTATATGACTTATCAACCTTAGACTCTTAAGGTCTTCAAGCTTAATTAGCCCGGGTGTCCACTAAGGTTTGGACCTATTTCTCAAGTCCTCGCCACTTTAAGTCTATTTTAATTTTGTTAATAAGTTGTGGTGATAAGTATATAACTTATCAACCCATCTTCTGATTTAGGGGACTTATAGTCTAACCATCTACACACATCTCGCACTGAATCACTACTCAGGCGGTCTTAACAGAAATTAGGTAGCTAATAAATACACTAGGGTGGTGTGGCTGTCACGTTGCTGTGAGTAACAGCTTATAGTTAGGTGTCTAGAGCCCAACCATGCGACTCAATCTCTTTGACCATTGCCTTTAGGTAAATTTTAGATTAACTCACCTGCTCAGAAAAGAAAAAGAAAAAAATAGAAAAATACCCAAAAAGAAAAAAAGAAAAAGAGAAAAAGAGAAAAAAATCACTTCACCACACGAGTATGGCTGACAAGTTGTCATGGGTAACCCCCTATTACTATTTGTCCAGAGCCCATCTCACAAGATGCACAAATAATTCCTAGCACTTAGGGATTTGTGAGGAAGTAGAATAACCTGGGGAGATATACACTAGGTTCACCTTTGAGTTGAGCCCATAAAAATAAAAGTAGGGAGAAAGCTACTGGTCAGAAAGATACACCTTTAGGCAGGACCTTTCTTTAGAGTCGCCTAGGGTTTATAGAAACCTAAAAGTCCATTTTGATTGCCGTTTAGTGAGTCAATCACATTTTCACAATAAGATGCTTAGCACTTAAAGTTCCTTTCAAATCTTGGCTGAGTTGGGTAGCCATAGAAAGCTACCTTGAAACCTTAAGCTAAAAAAATTAAAAAAAAAATGAAAAGAAGAAAAAGAAAAAAAAACTCTCCTTTTCTTATTTGGAATATGGTGAGGACTTGGGCGGTCTATATTTTGCCAGACTTGGGTACTATTGTGTCTTTTTAGTTTAGGTTCTTAGTTGAAACTTCCTATTGTCGATAAACAATCGTTGCCTAAGTATTCAACTCTTAATTTTAATTTATAAACAACATGTAGTTTAATTTTGCTAGGGACTAACAAAAGATAGGCACGGGGGTGTGATGTAGAAACATCTATCTAGCTTAACATGCCTATTTATGCAGGTTCTTAGGCTCACAATTGCATTTAATATTGTAAATATTGTATAACATGCATCATATCGCATTTAGACTAGATTATGTAAATTATGTATTAATTAGCCTATTTTGGTGGCTAGGGGACAGGGCAATACATTTCTGGCCCTCGGATTGAAGATCCAATTGTATGGATCTAATCAGGGCAACGATTGGAGACCAACGCCTCTGAAATCACCTTGATCAAACCTCCATACCATCATATGCAGTCTGAAGAAGATCAAATGCTAAGGGTAAGGTGACTTAAATCCGAACCTCGAAAAAAATCCAACCATACCAATGGATTCAGGTCGACGATCTCAGCCCAATGGTGCAATAATCTACTCAATCGGACATCCGTAGTGCCCCATACAAGGAAAGGAAGATGGATGGCCCTGATGGCACCACGTGATGCGATCATAGTAGCCTAATGTTGCCTTGTAGCCTCTGCTCAGCTCTGAAGGCATGACTCTGATCTATCAAGATAGTTGGATCGTCATCCAATGGTCGAGCTACCTCACGTCGCCTCAGCCATCATGCAAACCACCATCGTTAGATCCTCATCCAACGATGCGCACGCGACATGTCTCCCTCAAGTCCATTGCCTCAATCTACAAAGGGCCCTACCTCACGTGATATCCACCATTGGATCTTCTAATGGCTCAGAAGTGGCGTCGCACTTCCTCTCATCTTCAACAGACGATCAACAAACATCCTCCACCATCAGATCTCAATCGGATGGTCCATGCACACCCAATCTTGCGATAGCTTAGTGGTTAAGACTGAGCACTCACAAATGCACGATGCACAATCGAGTCCCAATCCACGTTGTAGGCGTTATTAATTTCAGCTGCGAGATGTGCATCCGACGGTGGAGAAAATGCATGCGAGATCACACGTGAAATTGCATGTGCCATCACATGTCCTGGAGGCGTGATCTGAGGAACCAGTGGGCGCGATTCCGAGCCCTACGATCATCATGTGATGATGGAGGAGCCTTTTCATTGCACCTGTGCAATGCCAGCAGGACATGCGCACATGTGTTATGTTGTGTGTATGCGCGGGGCATGTGGTGCGTGTCTTGCACGTGCATTGAGTGCGGATATGGCCAAATCATTTGCCACACCTCATTTTTCACCTATAAATACCTCCATACCCTCTCCCCTTCCTCTTCATCCCTTCCTAGTATCTCCTCACCACCTCCAAGGCTCTACGAGATTGTCCTAAGCCCAGGATGCTCCACTAGAGCTAGAAAATAATTTTTAGTTCCCGCTTCTCACCCCCATTCGTGGAGTGCCCGTGGTCATCTTCTCACCTCCGTTTAAGAAGTGGATCCCATTGTGACACCATCCTGCCCTGTTCCCCTTCATCTGGCTCCATTTTTCCTTTTGTCTCACCACATTTGTCCGGGCATTGTTGGAGTGACTCATCCTCCAAGCAGCCGTCGAGGAGGATTTCTCTCTTCCCTATCTTTTTACAACTTTCCTAGTGTAGATTTATATTATTCAATTAGTTGTAATAAACATTGCTCTGCTCTTATAAAATAATTGTTTCTCCTCTCTCTCTCTCTGTTATTATGCAAGTAGATAGATATAATTTCCCAACTTGATTTCTGTCTTATCAAAAATACCAAAAAAATATAAAAGTAGAAAATCTCTAAAAAGAAATAAAAACAAATGTGGATTTCTAAATCAAATGCTCGCCTCCTAGTATTTAACTTGGGACTCACTAGAGTTTAAGTTATTTTATTTGATAAGTAGGCTCATCAATCACGCTCCTGAGGCAGTTGCTGCTGGGGATTTGCATCCTCACCACAGGCCCCCTGAGCTTGCTCCATTTTAGAATATGTGAGCTTATCATATATGGAGACTCTCGTGATAAATTGTTTATGATTGATATCCATATGGATATGAAAATGTAGGAAAATGTGAGATAGGAGTGCCCCAAACTGGAAAGAGCTGGTGGGTTTCTTATCTATCAAATAAGCAATCAAGTGGTTCCAGTTGAACCGCTTGTTCTTTAAGAAGGCATAGAGTGTGAAAAGCATGATCCCGGGGCAGTTCTCAAAGGAGGTCGACTTCAGCATGTGTAACGAACGCGTGCCCGAGACGTCAGACTAGACGTTTGACCAGACGTCTGGGATCGTTTCCAGACGTCTGGAAATCCGTTAATTTCGACACGCGCGGGTCGTTTGCGCGCTTGAGCCCGCAGATCGGATATTCGCTTATTCCCTCTTTCTCTGCGGCTGCAGACACCTGCCATGTCCTCTCTTTCCTCCTCGCGCGGCCTTAAAAGGCCACGCGCTCCCTCCTATCGTCTCCATCGTCTCCTCCCTCTTCTCCTTCAGCCAGTGAGCGTGAGCACGAGTGTGAGGGCGGCAGCGGCGGCCGCAGTGAGCGCGGAGGAGGTGCTGCGTGCGAGAGCGGAGCTCTGCCGTAAGGGCGAGCTCGCCGGGGCTGCTAGGGCCGGCCGGCGGAGGGCGTAGGGGGCGCGGAGCGATGCGGAGGGGGGACTGCTGCGGTCTGAGCAGCAGGCACGCGAGGTGCGACGCGGGCGGCATCGCGAGCGGAGGCCGGGTGGCGCCTTGATTCTGGAAAAATTTCCAGAATCAGACATCTGGGTTGATAGCCAGACGGCGAGGGCGACGTCTGGAAGACCTTCCAGACGTCTAAAAGGTGAGTTTTCCGTCTTCTTCTTCCTTCCTGTCGACTGACCGTACTGAGGGAGGGAGATGGGTGTGCGCAGGCTCGGTGATTCGCCATCCAACGCGAATCAGACGTCTGGCTGTTGTACTAGACGGCGGGAGCGACCTCCAGACGTCCGGGGTGACCATCGGACGTCTGGGAGCTAGGCCAGACGTCCCCACAGACTTCTGGACATCTGGGAAACCACACTGAACAGGTAATTCTCTGATCCACTTTTTAAGACGTCTGGAAGACGTTCCAGACGTCTGATTTTACACAGTGTTGTCGTTTTCGACCCGTTTAGGGCCCGTTCGGGTTCCGTTTTCCGCGATTCGAGTTGCGTTCTTTTCAGAATTAATTCCTCTACCCGTCTACAGTAGCTATACACTATTTTGAGACACTCCTTGTGTTTGATCCTTGTGATAGGACCTTGTTCAGTTGCAGTCTTGGGAGTCGCGGAGGCACGCGGGATTCCCGATCATGCCCCCATTACTCTCGTTGAACCTGGTAGAGTGGCTTTAAGTTATTAATAAAATCTGTTAAATTATGGAACCATAAATAGAATCTAGGACATTGCATGAATCCTAGGAATGAGAAATAGATGGAATGATAGCTCCTAGGTGTTGCATGAATCCTAGGGCTGGAAAACTAGATTGTATGATAGATCCTAGGATATGGCATGAATCGTAGGATGGGAAAACTAGTGGAATGTATAATACTGCAGTCTTGGAAAATGGAAAGAGATATAAAGCTGCCTGTAATTTGAATTAACAGCTGCCTGTTGTGAATAAATAACGCGGTTGAGAACATGGATTGTAAGAATGTGAAACTGGAAAGTGAAACCTGGATGTTTGAGTAAAAAGGATGGAACCCTACAGGGAAGTAGGAGTAGAACTCCTGGAAAGTGAATGGAATAGTATTGGGGAAGTGAGCTGGCCCTTGAGTATGGAGTACCAAGGAGAGCAACAGTCCCCCTGTTTAGTGCAGAGCGGAGCCAGCCACCCCAGGGACCCGGGGTTAGGACTGGCCACTCTGTACCGACTTGCTGGCCCTCGCGTACGTAGTACCGGGGAGAGCTACTAGTGTAGGGAGGTACTAGCTACCCCACGGGCCCCGGGGTTCTGCTAGCCTTCCACACCGACTTGTTAGGCCCGCTGGGGCAAACCAGGGTAGTCAGGCGAGGGTGCGTGGACTGTGGAGGGGCAAGGCCCCGGTTTGGTTACTGTGGAGGGGTGGACCCCTGTTACTGAGAGGGCTCTGCCCTGGACTGGTTCCGTGCTGTGCTTTGGGCGCACCCGTTAACGGAAACGACTGACCGCATGCCAGTACGGGTTATCTACCTGTGCGTTTATCGCGCGTGCCGTAGTCACCGTTACGTCTGTCAGTGACTTTGGGGTGGTTGACTAAGGGTAGGATCACCACGGGGGACTCTCCCGGCCAGGAGAGCACCACGTGCTACTTCTACTTTTTGGAAAAGACTGCAATCAAGATCGTTCCCACGAGGAACATTCGAGATCAAGTAAAAGATCTGAGGAATAAATGAAATAGTGAGACAATTGAAAGATGTGAATAAAGAAAGTAATAGAACATAATAGCTACTGTACACTCTACTGTTGTCTTTAGTTTTAGTTGCCACTCTACTCAGCGTTTTGCTGACGTGTTACACTCGTTACCTTTTTCACCACCAGGTGTTGAGCAGCCAGGGTCAGCGGCTGCAGAGGACGCTGGGCCGAGTAGGGTCCAGTAGAGTTACCACTGTCTTTTGTACCTCTTTGTTTCCGTTATAGTGAGTAGTTCTTGTTTCCGCTGTACTTTTCTTTACCTGCAGTTCATGTTATATGATAAATGTTGTTCTACTGTTGTGGTGGTATATACTGTAGTAGTTTCTTTCTTTACTGCTGTACTTTCTTACTGTTAGTTATATTCATGCTGAATGTGGTTTATTTTACTGCTCTTTTGGTTACTTCCTCGTTGGACGACTAGGTCTTGGGATTAGTCGAGTTGGTCCGGTTCTCGTGTCTCGTAGGGACTCGGGAACCGGGTCGTTACAGCATGAAATTCCACAAAAAGACACGATTGATAAATCAAGGGAGACGATGGCAATATGGGGATTTGGCTGGGTGACCCAAATCATAATGGGAGGAAGTAAGCAGAGTCTCCTTAATAGTGTTGCTCTAGGTCTGCTGGTGGAGCTCAAGAAAAGTGGGACCAACATTATGGCAACCAAGTATGTCTGCAAGGACATCGGCATTCATTAAGACCTCTATCCTATAAAAATTAGAGGTAAGCTCGATGTTGAACCCCTTACCTATATTTTTCAAATTTGCATGAAATAGGTGACATGCCATGGGATTAACATTAGGGATGCGGCTATTTTTTGAATCGGCATAAAAATTATGCTAAAAAAGATGCATAATCTGGTGATATGCAAATTTATCTCAAAGATTGGGAAAGATCATCTAAAAATAGGGAAAATCAATGGGTCGACCGACATGCGGAGGGAGCTTAGCTAGTATGGAAAAATGCTCACGAGCAGCCTCGGTGATGAAAAAATGATCAAATGTGTCATTACGTGAGGTGGAGGAGGAAGGGTGTGTGCGTTTTGGGGCCATAATAGCAAGGAAAAAGCATGTTGGTCAATTAAACAAGACGCTTTGGATGATCAAATGACGGACGGATAGGGTTCTGGAAATGGAGTTTTTGGTTGATCAGAGGTATCATCTGATTGATTTGCTCAATGATAGAGTTAATCAGGCTCACAAGATCTACACCAAGACAGTAAATAAGGTAAAAACATATAAGGTAGGTAAACAAGGTAATGGCATGGATTATGCGGAAAGAATCAAGATTAGAGGTGATTAGGAGAGCAATCATAGAAGTGGATTTTGTCTAGAACTGGTTGATCAAAATTGAAAGTGATCGATCAGATAAAGATCTTGGTCAATCAAGGTTCAAAGTTTTGGAGGGAAAATTCCTACCCAAATAAAATGGTTGATCAAATAAGATTTTTCGTTGACCAAACTTCAAATTTTTGAAGGGAAATTTCCCACCAAAAAAGTGGTTGATCAAAATGACACGTTTGATTGATCAAACTATTTTGGTCAATCAAAATTAAAACTTTGATCGATCAACAATGCAAAACATACCAATCAAGATTTTTCGGTTAATTCTTTTAATCTAGGTAGTCCTAGGGTGTAGCATATAAGGTTAAATCTATCTTTTGGCAAGGGTTTGGTGAAGATATTAGCTAGCTGATTTTTAGTTTGAACAAACTCTAAGTTTATTTCACCTTTTAGCACATAATCCCTTATAAAGTGATGCCTGGCATCAATGTATTTTGTTCTTGAGTGTTGTATAGGGCTTCTAGATAGATTAATGGCACTAGTTTTGTCACAAATTATTTTTTTATTTTTATAAGATAGGCCAAAATCTTTTAGGGTTTGTTTCATCCACAATAGTTGTGAACAAGCTAAAATTGCAGCTATATATTCATCTTCTATTCCGGATAAGGAAACAATATTCTATTTTCTAGAGAACCAAGAGACTAGTGAGTTTTTGAGAAATTGACACGTTCCACTAGTACTATTTCGGTATGTGAAACTACTCGCATAATCAGCATCACAAAAGGAGTAAAGATCCAATGTGGCTAACTTGGGATGGAATAGTCCTAGATCTGAGGTGTGGTTTAGGTATCTAAGTATTCTTTTTATGTCATTTAGGTGTGTTTCTTTAGGGTCAACTTGAAAATGAGAACAAAAACAAGTGCTAAACAGAATGTCAGGTTGACTAGTAGTTAAATAAAATAGAGATCCTATCATGCTTCTATATAACTTCTGATCTACAGACTTACCTGTTTCATCTCTTGAGTTGTGTTGAAGCTGCCATAGGCTTCTCTTTTCCTTTCACCTTATCCTTGGAGAATTTCTTTAAAATCTCTGAGGTATACTTTTTTTGGGATATGAATATCCCAGAAGACAATTGGTCTATTTGAAGACTAAGAAAGAACCAAAGTTCTCCCATTATGCTCATCTCTAACTAATCTTGCATAACCTTGGCGAACTCTTGGCATAAAAGATCATTACTAGCTCCGAAAATAATGTCATCAACATAAATTTGAATTAATAAAAGATCATTTTCTTTTTGTTTTGTAAAAAGAGTTGGATCTATTTTTCCAATTTTAAAATCATTTTCAATTAGATAGGTTTTTAGCCTGTCATACCAAGCTCGTGGAGCTTTTTTTAGACCATATAAAGCTTTATGTAATTTATAGACATATTCTGGATGGTTGACATTTTCAAAACCTGAAGGTTGCTTAACATAGACTTCCTCTTTGATAAATAAATTTAGAAATACACTTTTGACATCCATCTGAAAGAGTTTGAACTCCATGTGGGTAGCAAAGGCTAACAACATCCTAATAGATTCCAAGCGAGCCACAGGTGCATGGGTCTCATCAAAATCAATTCCTTCTTGATTATAGCCTTGGGTCACAAGTTTATCTTTATCTCTAACTACTCTACATTCATTCAACTTATTTCTAAAAATCCATTTGGTTCTTATGATGGTTTGAGAAACTGGTTTTGGAACAAGTTTCCATACTTGATTTCTCTCAAATTGATTCAATTCTTCTTTCATTACAATAATCTAACATTCATCAGAAAAGTCATCCTTAACATTGTTAGGTTCTAGTTGAGAGACAAGGGCTAAAAATGCTAAGGTGTTGGCTGAATATCTGGTTTGAACTCCTTTGGATAGTTCTCCTATTACTAATTCCTTTGGGTGATCCTTCATGTATGATATATCTTTTGGTAGATCTTCTGAGTTGTTTTCATCAGGTATGTTTGAAGGATCTCCTAGGTGTTCATCATCATCAATGTGAGAAGTTTGTGGCTTAGTTAAGGTTTCATCAAAAGATACATGTAAGGTTTCCTCAACAACATAATTATTTTTGTTATAAACTCTATAGGCTTTACTTCTGGTTGAGTAACCTAAAAAGATTCCTTCTGAACTCTTAGCGTCAAATTTAGTAAGATTATCCTTCGTATTCAGAATAAAGCATTTATATCCAAATACCTTAAAATAGGAAATCCTAGGTGTTCTCCCATGATAAAGTTCAAAAGGTGTTTTGTTTTGGATTGGTCTAATCAGGGATCTATTCTGGATATAGCAAGTAGTGTTTATAGCCTCTACCCCAAAATATCGAGGTAGCTTTGACTCGCACAACATTGTGCGGGCACACTCTTGTAGGGTCCTATTTTTTCTCTCGACAACTCCATTTTGAGGTCCAGCTTTAGGAAAAGCAACTTCATGTTTTATCCCAAATTAGATCGTAGAAGTCAGAAAAGGATTGATTCTCAAATTCTCCACCATGATCACTTCTTATCTTAATGACTTCTAACCCTTTCTCATTTTGCAATCTTCTCGCAAGCTTACTAAAGAATCAATAGTCAAATCCTTAATTTTTAGGAAAGACACTCACGGAAATCTTGAAAAGTCATCCATTATGGCAAGGCAGTATCGACACCCACTCAGTCTTTCAGATTTGGTTGGTCCAAATAAGTTTAAGTGAAGTAATTCAGGGGTCGAGAAGTGCTAACCATCCTTTTAGGTTTAAAAGAGTTCTTTGTTTGTTTACCAATTTCACAAGAATCGCAAACTTTGCTTTTCTTGAAATTGATTTTTGGCAAGCCTTTGACTAGCTCATGTTTCACAAGTTTACTAATATTTTTTATGTGAACTTGTCCTAGTCATTTGTGCCAGTATTGCCTCATCGTCAAATGCAACTAGACATTCAAAACTATTTCATTTGTCAAAGTTGACATTATAAATATCTTTATATCAGTGACCTCTAGAGAGGGCTTGCTTGGTTTGTTTGTCTTTTATTTTAAAACTAGTTGAGGTGAAACTAATTTTATAACCTTTGTCACAAATTTGACTTACACTAAGCAAGTTATGTTTTAACCCTTTAAATAAATGTACAATATCAAAAGAGGCAGAAGAGTTACCAATTTAGCCGGTACCAATAATACGACCCTTGTCGTTATTCCCAAATGTAATTGTATCACCTTCTTGGTGGTTGAGTTGCAGGAATAGGCCTTCTTTTCCTGTCATGTGTTTTGAGCACTCGCTGTCCATGATCCATCTTTCTTCTCCTTGGTCCTATCATTGGTTTATGCATATAAGGACCAGTGTTTCTTCTTAGGTTTACAAGCTTTCCATCTTTTTGTTGATAAATCCAGTCTGAGTACTTAATTAGGCTTTGAAGGTTTCCTACAAAAAAAGATTCCTAAAGTTTTTTTGGTACCTATTTTCTTTTGGGTCCACGATTGAAATTTGGTGTTGCCCATTTAGGCAAACTACCTTTCTCAATCTTTTGGTTTGAGTTAGATGCTTCATGATCATTTTTTAGGCCTGTACCCTAAGCCAAATCTTGTGGTGGACTGGGTTTGTGTTCCTAGTAATTTATGAAGATTATGACTACCTTTTGTGAATTTTGCTAGATCATTCACAAGAGTAGCAGTTGTTTCTTTAAGTTTATCAATGTCTAGCTTTAATTCATTTATATGTGCTCTAAGTGATGTGATCTCAAGAGATAGCTTTTGATTTTGTGATGAAAGTTTCTCTTTTAGTGTACTTTGCTCTTCTAGAGTTTTTACTAATTTTCTATTTTCTGTTTTAAGAGACTTAGCTAAATCATGCATTTCATAAAAAGCTTTTAATAACTCGTCATGAGTAAAAGATGTTATCTCATCTTCTAGAGCCATGAATCCTAGAAGAGCTTATTCACTAAAGGTCTCTTCTTCTTCTGAGTTTAAGTCAGGAGTCATCCCAGGTTACTTGAAGAGCCTTCTTCTTGCAATCTTTCTTGGAGAATTTCCTTATCATCTTTCTTTTTATCTCCTTTTTAAGGAGTGGACAATCCTTTCGAATGTGTCCCTTCCTTTTGTAGTTGTAGCAGATGATGGCTTCTTCCTTAGAGTCTTCCTTCTTCTTTATCCAATTGCTCTTGTTCTTGAGGAACTTTCTAAACTTCCATGAAAGAAGGGCAATGTCATCTTCTTCACTGGAGGTTTCTTTTGAGTGATCGTTAGCTTCCAGGGATATGTTCTTCTTTGTTCCTTCACTCTCATTCTCCTTCATGTGCTGAAGTTTTACTTTATACACCATGTGGCTTCCAATCAGATCATCTAGTTGTAGGGTTGTCAGTTCCTTTGACTCTTGGATAGCAGTAGTCTTCATTTCACAATCACTGGTGAGTGATCGAAGAATTTTCCTCACTAGGGCTTCATTCTTGATCTCTTGATCTAGATTTCTTAGAGGGTTTACAATGTCGGTAAGCCTTGTAAACATCTCTTTGATAGATTCCCTCTTCGTCATCCTAAACAACTCATATTTCTGGGTTAATAAATTGACTCGAGTTTCTTTTACCTTGGAGGTACCTTCATGGGTGACTCCAAGATGCTCCAGATCTCATGAGCTTTTTTGTAGGCCGACACTCGGTTGACTTCTTCCTTCGAGAGTTTGCAGAAGATGGCATTCATTGTCTTGGCATTGTGGGTTGCCAACTTCTTTTGGTTTGGAGGCACTGCAACACCTTCCTTGATCTTGAGACGCATGTACTTCAAAGCAATGACGTCCCAAACTTTAAAATCCATGGACTCTAGGAAGATCTGCATACTGGTCTTCCAGTATTCGTAGTTTGTGCTGTTGAACAACGGAGGACGAACTACGGATTGTCCGTCAACATACATGTCAGCAGAGGACTTTGACATCTTCTGGATGTGTATGGCTTTGTTACCAAATGAAGCTCCTATGGATCTAAAGCGGTATACTAGAGGGGAGGGGTGAATAGTATCGCTTGATAATTTAAAATTTAACTACTAATCAAATAAATTCAAGCCACAGAAATTCATACACTATTGCAGCTGAATTTATAATGGAAATCGTCTCAGGTAAAAATCACTACCTAAGCCTCTCAACTTAGGGTTTTCCTGACTAGTCAAGCTAGTCAATCCATGAACACATCACTTGAAACGAGGGTGGCACAATCTCTTTCAAATTCCCTTCTCTTAACAACCTGAAGAGATGCACAACAACAACGGGTCTTCCCAAAATAACTTGGGACCCGAATCAAAGCAATAGATAAATGTAAAGACAATGTAATCCTATGGAACCTCAATGGAAAATCAAACTGATATTTTCGTAGAGGCCTTTTGATCATAGTGCTTTTGAAAGAGTAGAAGCAGAAACACAGAAGCACTATAGAGATGAAAGCATGAGAGCTCTTTTTCTGGAGATTTTTCTTTCTTGATTGTGTGTAGAAAAATGCTACCATGGTTCTCTGTTTATACGAGAAAATTGACCTGGAAAGGAAGTTTTCCGAATCCATTTGGTCAATGAATTAAGGTAGTTTGGTCAGTCAAAATGGATTTTGGCTCAATCAGTAGTAGTTTAGATTTCATGATAGATTGCAACCTTATCTTTATACTTTGCTACCATGTGTTGTAATCTGGTTGCAAGTCTATATGTGATTCCTCGATGGTGATTTTTGTGGGGCTCCAAGAAGGTGAAGTAAGCCTGAGTGTATCCCAGGGGTGAGAAGTATAGGTATGAAAATCATACCCCAGGTAATGAGGAGGTGTCTCCTGCCCTGTAGGAGTAGGAATCATAGTTGGGTCAGGAGAAGAGAAAGAACCTTGGAGGTAGTAGAAAGAATATGGGTCCATGGAAATTAGGTAGGAAGAAAGGTCTTCTTAAAGAAGACACAAGGGAGGTTTCAGTGACCTCTTACCAGCTACAAGGGGCGGGTGACATAATAAGGCAAAGGCCTTGGAGAAAATGTGGTCCTTCAATTAGAAGACCGAATTTTCAAATTTCAAGTTCTAATTCAGGACTCTACTTGTTAAAAACCAAGTAAATAAAATCCCCGCTTCTTAGATTAACTTAGCCAGCTTGAGTACGAGGGGACTAAAGGGAAGGTTCGGCACGAGGCTCCTTAACACCCCTTAGCAATGGCCATTTGGCACTACGGTTCAGGCTTAGACACCAGGTTTGACTAAAGAAGATTGGACTACTCACTCAGGTCAAGAACAACAAGTCGGGTTAAGAATACATTTTTTTTTGTTTTGATTGAGTTAACCCTAATTCCAATAGTTGACCTAAGTATTTCCTAAGTTTGTTAATAAATCAATCAATGTAGGTGAGGTGGTCAACAATCAAACCTCCCCTACTTGGCAATGGACCCATCTAGGTCCCAATCAAGTCAATGTGGGTCTCTAGAATAATTGAAAAGCCTAAAGTTGTAAAACTAGGGATTATGCTTCTTTTAGAAATAGATATCAGAGCACACACTGAATTCAAATTACTCTCTACGGCAGAAATGGAATTTAAACAATATGAAAATTGGAGGGCAAATTCCTTTACTGATTAGCCTTCCGGAGAGTATTTTTATGGAATTGTACCCATCTCAAGTGATTGGATATTGATTTTATACTGATTGGGGGACAGATAGAGTGGATAGACCCCTTATGAGTATTTCAACTTGAAACAGTATAAAGATCGATCCAAAAATTCTTTAAAAAATTATTGAAAAAGGTTGATTTAACTAGCTTTCAAAGTGCACAAATTTTAGTTCAATCCAACTCATATATTAGTCAAAATAAATCTTGCAAGATAGACAAAATCAAGCTTCAATCTGGTTTGACCCCTGTACACTACGTGAATTTTAAAAATTCATATAGTGCAAATTTGCTTGAAAATCTACGTTCAGGCCAAATTTTAGAATTTTTGGGTTGGTAAATATTTGGTAATAGAATTTCTAAATCATGTGAAAACTGCTAGTCAAATGTCTAAAAATACTAAAGAGGCTTTTAAAGTGATTTTTGAAATAAAAAAGACCTCTTTAACTAATTTTTTTTTTCAAAAACTAAATTCAAAATCAAATTTGATTTTCTTTTTTTTTTCAAATATATATATTTTTTCAATAAAAGCAACTAACCTAAGATTCAAAATAAACCTAGATCTAAGGAAATTAAAATGCAACTAACTTAACATGTGCGTATCTTTCGTCTTGAGCCGCACTTGATGTGTGTGCAAATCCACACTTGAGTTCCTGTGAGCCAAAAAGCAAGCAAAGAGAAATATGTCAGAAATCATAAATCAGAATCACCTTGCTTCCTTGGCAGCGACACCATTTGTTCGGGGTGGGAAAATGCGATTTTGATGAGTTAAAAGTCGTAGTGTAGATGCAAAAACAGCATAAACAAAACATTTATAATGAAACTCTAGGTGACTAAATCTAAAGATGATGGAGGATTTCCTGAACAATAAATTTGCCCATCACTGTTTCGAAACACACAATCATAGTATAGCACAAATAGATATAGCATGTATAAAAATATTGCTCGTCTTGAAACTCAAGGATTATATGTGTATTATTGAGAGAGTTTTGGTCAAGGATTAGTTCGTTAATACAGGTAGGAATAGCCATCCATATATATATTTTTCGATTTTCTTTTTTCAGATTTTTTTGTGATCTTGATTTTTGAAAGTAAATAGAAACTATAACTAGAGACTACAATAAGAAAACGTAATCAATTCTTCATTCATAAAGTAGGGAGATAACAAATTGTGAGTAAATGAAAGCTTAGAAAAATAACTAGAATAAATAAAAGAACTACTAGAAGGTCTACTAGAACTGCAATAAATAAAGCTAATGAGAAGATTGTAATCTAAAGCTAGGCTACTTGAAACAAGGCACCAAGCAATTTCCCTTGGTGACCTTGGAAGGTGGTAGAAGGCAAACGATGGTTGGCCACCAAGGTTGAAGGTGGACGGCTATGGAGCTTTGGAGCAAGGAATCTATGGAGGAAGAAGAGAGGAGGGAGGACGAAGGTGGAGGGCACACATGACCATCGGCCATGGGGTTTTATAGAGGGGGTGGCTAGGGTTTCTAGGTGGGTTAGGGTTTAGGTTTTACTAAAAATAGGAAGTCCTAAAAATAGGTTTTCTAAAAATAGGTGGGTGTTTCTTAATGTGGAAGTAAAGGTGTGCGTGGGTTTGTGTTTGTGTGTGAGTGTGCTTGGATGTGTGTAGGTGTGTGTGTGTGGTTTTTGTAGGCTTAGGTTGTGGGACTAATTGGGTTTGGGTTGGTTCAACCTAAGTTGGGTTAGGTTCTAGTTTAATCGGGTCTAATTAAACTAAGTGTAGTAGAAGTGAACCTAATTGGATCTATGGTGACCTAATCTAGATAGGTGTAAACCCAATTCCGTGTAAGCACACCCAATTGGATTTGGGTTAGGTCCAATTAGAATTTACTAAGTCTAATTAGGTTGACCTGATTAGGTTTCAACTAAACCTAATCAAAGTTGGTTGTATCCAGTTAGGTTATACTGCACCTAATTGGATGTGGCTAGGTCTAATAGGTTTAGGCCAGCATGATTACACTCAATTGAGTCCAATCAACTTAGGTTTAGTCTAAACAGGTCCCATGGACCCAATTGATTGTAGGCTAGCCTAATTGACTTAGACTGAGTCAATTAGGTAAGGTATGGACCTAAATAGATATCTAAGTTGGGGATTGGGTATAGGATAGGTAGACTAGGGTTATGGATAATAGTATAGTGCTAGGGATAGGTTGGATAGGGACATGGATAATGTTATCCATGTTTTTGACCTTTGAGCTTAGATATCTTGGTTTTGAGCTAGATTAGGGATAGGTATTGGGATAGGGTTGTCCTAGGGTTTTGAGGATAGGGTTATCCTAAATCTTCTCATTCTTTTCCTATATTCTTGTTCTAGATAGACGATCCTTTGTTCTTTCTTTCTTTCTTCTTTCCAGCTGGTGTCTTTATTCTTTATTCACATAATCCAGCTCCAGCACAGCTACAGCTTTTACTCCTATATAGCTTTATTCCATCCAAAACAACTTCTAATCTACTAATGTCCTACAAACAAGAATAAACACTAGTTACCATCGCAAAATGATATTAAAACATATGCAACCAAATAAAGAAATGCAATGCATGATATGCAATTTATGAATGCACTATTCACAAGTTAAACTAGATTCTAACATAATTCAGGATAATTAAACCCTATGATTGCTATGCAATTAGGGTCAATCTCATAGAGCCTTGGAGAGGGTGTGGAGAGAGTAAGAAGAGATGGTTTGAGAATGGGGGCTGTAGGGGAGTATTTATAGGGTGAAAAAAGGCTTTGCCAAATGATTTGGCTAGATATGAATTGAAAGTAGCGTGGGGAGCATGGGCCACACATAGCGCAACCGCACAAGCTCATGCATCATGCTTAGCACGTGCGCTGCTCGCGCATGCAGTGCTGACACAACTAAGGAGGAGTCATAGCCTTTGGATCATACATGAACGACCGTGATCACGTGAGAAGATGCTTTAGATCGCACTCTCAGTGCACTAGGGACACGTCAAATCTTGCTTGATAGCATGTGTACAACGTGCACTTCATCCATGCGGTTGCGTGTCACCTCCTTCGCCATTCGATGCCAATCATGTAGCTCAATTGTTCGCACCCTGCTCGTGCTTTGATTTGAGGCACTTGCAGGGGTTCGAATGCTTGCCTCTTGGTTGCAAGAGGTGCACGTGACCATTGCGCTATGCCGTTAGATTATCAAGTTGAGGATTGAGGAGGTGCGAGATCTCGATCATTGGATGAAGATCCAACGATCGAAATTTTATGAGATGTTCCCCTTGTGAGATGGAGCACAGGTGGTAGGGGTGGCGTGGCATGATCTCAACCATTGATCTTGCGATCAACAGTCCAGGTTGCAAGAGAGTGGTGGCTTTTAGCTTGTATGGTGGCCTTAGGAGGCTCTAATGGTGCCACGTGGCACCATCTAAGCCATCCATCTTCTTTTCTCTGTAGGGGACTCCACAGATATTCGATTGAGCTGATCTTTACGTCGTTGGACTGCAATTATCAATTCGAACCCATCCGTGTGGTTATATTTGTCATTTGAGGTCCATATGTGCATCACCCTATGTTGGGAACACCATCATGAGTGATAATTAGCTCAGTTTGATCTGATTAAGTCAATAAAAGCTCCTACACATCTTTCAGAAGGTCTTAAGAGCAAAAAACATTGATTTGAGAAGAACACAAGAAACCATGATTAAAACTATAATTTTACCATTCTATCACAAAAATAGAATAACCATGGGTTTTCTTAGGGGTTAATTAAGGGACAAATGATCTTAAGAGTCTAACAAGTGGGTTACTACAGATAAAAAAGGATTTTCGCATGTGTTGAGAATTAAATGACTTTCGAAATCCTAAAAACAAACCTGCTTGATTTGCTGAGGTTCTGGTCAGAATAAAATTCACCTAAACCCTCTAAAAATCATAGAAAAATGTTCTCTAGGGTTTGGTACCTTCAATTTGACCATTGGAACCTGTCTTGATCCCAAACAGAGTCTCAGACATATATTTTTCTTAATTTAGGTAATTATGCAAATTACCTAGTCAAACTAGGTCAGAACCAAAATCCAACTTCACCATTGGATTCCTTATGTCTAAATTAGATTTGTACCAAAATTTGGGCTCAATCTGAGATCATCTTGACCTAGTTTGCAATTTGGTCTTGTTTGACTATTTTACCTCACACACATGCCCCTAACTTTTGAATCCTTTACAAATAGGTCCCCAACTTTATCATCTCCTTCTTCAAGTAGGTCCCTCCCACCATGAAATCCTAATTCTACAACTCCGGCGAGCTTGATTTGGCAATTTCTCCTTGATTCGTTAACGAATCCCTATCAGATTTGAAAGGGAAGTTTGTCAAGGAATTCCCTTCCTTTTGAGCCAGATTCAAAGCTCTAAAATTGGCCCAAATCCTGGTGTGAACCTTTGAAAGATTTGGGTCCCCATCTTCGGCGAACCTTTTAAGCTTGGAAGCTTCTTTTCTAAGCTCTTTTCTCCCTCCAGACCCCTATAAAAGAACCCCCAGACATCACCGAGTTCCCCATGCTCGAATTCAACCAGAATAATTCCCAATTCTTCTCTCCTCCTCTGGCTGAAGTGCTCCTCGACGCCCGACGGCCTTCTCCGTCTCCATTCCTCGTCCGTTCACAATACCAGCAATGGATTTGTCTCCCTCAGCTTCCTCCGTGTCGAGTAGTACCAGCCGGCGCCTCTATCTCCATCCTCGCCGTCCAACCCCCATCGGAGCTACCTTCTTCCTCAGTGCTGACCATACCACAATCGGCGTGGCCTCTGCTTGCCATCGTTTGCCAACTACCTAGATAAGTTCCCTAACTCCTCTACTTCATTTTCACCCCAATCACACTCAATTTCGACTATGCTACCGCCCATTCACTATCGTCCCTTTCGTGTCTAGCCACTCCTCCAGTGAGGCACATCTCGCTCCACACACCACTAAACTCCTTGCCGTTCGTCCCTACATCTCTGCCTCGACCCAAGGGGCAAAATCCCTCTATCTATTTCACCGATTCACCACCCAAACATGCCCCCGAACAACCCACCTTCGCACGGCCATCTCTATCACCATCCGGCCACCTCACACACTCTCATGCCACACTGCATTTGCCACCACGTTCACCGTCCCACGGCGGAGCTACTAAGTTATTTTAATAAGATCAAAAGGTCGTATCTTGGATTTTAGGTGTTTGTGGTTAGCCGCCATTACCGTGAAGCTTCAAGCAAGCTTTGAAGCTTGCTTCCCAGCCAATAGCTCTAGGTGCCTCATCCAGGCACTGTGGCTTTGCTTAAGGCATGCACCCAGGTCTCCAATTGGGGGAGATACCCTTAGTAGCTGCTGCAATCAGAAGGAATCCCACCTGCAGACGCTCGGAAACAAGTGAAGAGGTGTGCATGCATAAGTTGAATTTTTGCTTCCAGCTTATCACCTCAAGTCACTTGGGGGGGAGGTCCCCCGCATCCTCACACGCGCCTCGCCCATGACTCTGTGCACGTAGGCCTAGCTCCGACCTGACCCACCTAACCCACGCACACCTCGACTGCGACCCACCCCCGCAGCCCTGGTCCTGGGTGCGCTTAGATCCGAATCCGATTACCCATTACTATGGAAGGCTCTAGGAGAGCGGAACCCAGAGAGAGAAAGGAGAGTGAGAGCATGGGTAAGGGGAGGGTTTTTCTCTGAGGAGATTTTGACACTTAGCCAAAATCAGAGCCCCTCTATGCGTGAAGCCAAGGAAAAGAAGAAGAGAAGAAGAAAAAGACAGAGAAGAATAGTGCTTCCCTAGCATTGTAGCACATGCTGCTTAAGTCAACTAATCGGCCTGACCGTCGACTGATATTACTGTTGCATTATTTGGGATACTTGAGCTTTTTTATGCTTAGGGGTAATTAGTAATTAAAATCACCATTTTATCCTAATCTTTTTGCTTCATTGACATTTTCTTTATCATATATATCATTCTTGCTTGGATTTATTGTTATACATTAATAGAATTGCAATCTTGAGAGTTAATTGTTACTTGCTCCCTATGTTCGACCTCGGATTTCATTTGAGTATAAATTTTATCTATCTTTCGCACTGATTTGATCTATACTACAATGCGACAATTTTAAAACCCATTTCAGAGCGATTAACACCTTGTCCTTTGGCCATTGATCTTCTTTGGCTGGTAAAGGATGCTACAGAAATCTAATCGGGGTAATTTCGAAGGCATTAGACTCCGATCATTGCCTTGATCACATCTGTATGGTTAGATATTTCATCTATGGCTCTAAAATGTGTCATCCTGTTCCTAGCTATTAAAATAGGTAAATTAATATATAATTTATTCTAAATGCATGATGATGCATCTTATACAATATTTATAATGCTGGATGCTTATATAAGCCTAGCAACATGCATAAATAGGCAATTTAAGCTAAATGGATGTGTCTACATCAATATCTTATTAGGCATAGGATTGGGTTCAGGGTTTCTAGGATAGATCCAATCTAATCTTGACTCTTCTGATTCCTCTGATTTTGTATAATAAATTGGTTTCAATAAATCAACGTGCTCTTCTGAGGAATCTGGAGCGGTTTCATCATCAAAAATAAGCTCATAAAAATTATAATAATTCAAATTTGTGATGATATCTTCATCGAATTAATCCTTACAATCATCTCAAATAGGTTCTAGTTTAGATTTTAGGTCAAGTATAGGAATTAGGTCCCTAGAATCTAAATTCAGGTCTGTTGGGATGTCAGAATTATGCTTGAGGAAGACCATACCAAGATAAGGTGTGGGGATTATATCCTCGAGGAAATCAGAATAAAATTCATCCTAGGTGTGTTGAAAGTCCTATTGAGTTGAACCAACATTAGAAATTTTGGTTGCTGATTTGGTGTCAAGAACACTTGTGATGGAAGCCTTCCAACCCAAGAGTTGATTTTCTATATTAGGTAATTCCTTATGCACAAAATCATCATATGGTTCAAATCGGGTTGGGGATTCAACACAAAACTCTTCATTCTCGAACCTGGGTTTGAGAAAATCATGTTTGTCCTTGAAATTATCCCAAGATTCATAATCTAGGTCCAAGTGGGGGTTTGGGTATCTTTCATTAATCAACTCTTCCAATTGATCTAATAGATCCCTACGTTGTTTAAAGAAATCTCGGTAACTTTCCCATAGTTCAGGATTTGAAAAATATTGAAACCCTTATTTCTATGAATTCTTACAACAATCATTTGAGCTAGGAGGGTCTCCCAGGTTGAACCACATAGTATCTGAGTTATAATTATTTGAATGTAGTCCATGATGGGGTTCATGATCTCAGGTTCACTACCCTGATCTTCGCTAAAGGGGGTTGAGGTTTGATTGTGTAGCAATTCACAATGTTCATCTGGTTAGCCTTGATCAATCACTAAGCACAACCATAACCTCTTAGCTTTTGAGTTTTGCAAAACTCTCTGAGTCCAAAAAATCATAGTTAAGGTTTAAATATCAAGAGTCCTTGTTAGTCGAGAGATGGTCTATGTTATGTAAGACTTGAGTTCTGGTGGGCTTCCTTGCAATTGGTTCTCATAATGTCCACCTGATAAACACATTAATATTACTTCAGAAAATTCTTTAGCTTAAGATCATTTCTAAACACTACTACCTTATTATTAAATAAGTGTTTTTCTAGGGACTAGCAAAAGATAGGCATGGGGGTGTGATTGTACAGCAATTCACATTGCTAATTATTCCATCTTATGCTATTTCTTAACTTTATGCATTTAGATTAGATAGTTATTTGTGCATTTTGTAAATATGTGCATGCATGCATTTTAGGAGACGAAGTTAGAGAGAGAGATTGAGCCTTAATCCTACTTCATTTTCTCCACATACACCACTTACATTAATTCCATGACAACCTAAGTGCCTACCCATAATTTACCCAAAATATCCTAATGGTATGCCCTATCGCCACCCTCATTCCCTCACCTATATAACTGTTTAACGCAAAATCGTTGATGTTTAGAGAAGCGCATTATAGTATAGGACGAAAATTGCACAAGACACTTAAATTTATAAACTCAAAATCAATTTGGAGTTCAAGGTTGTTCACAGGGAGCAAAATATGGTAATTTCAATCCACTAATCACAATATCAAAAAAATAATATGCAATTGAAACCAATGAAATGCTCAAAATAATATTCTAGTAAAGAACAGATAGTCATTGCAAAAATATTGGGTTAAAATGGTGATTTGAATCAGCAAATTAACCCTTAAGTTTAATGCTCACAAATCAACTTAAATATACCAACAGTAATCTCAGTCAATTATCAGACCAATGTACTCAATCAACCGTCGAACCCAAGGCATAGATGCCTTAACTAGCAGAGTCTCACAAGGCACAAGGCCTTGCCTTAAGCCTCACAAAAGCGGCATAGCAGCAGTGCACCAACAGAGGCGTAGATAGAGGTACAAGGGCCTCATACAAAGCCCTCAGAGGCTGTGTTGATAAAGGGAGAGGGCACGAATCCCAAGGTTGAGCAAAACCCTCCCACCTCTTTCTTTGATTCTCTTCTCAATTCTCATACTAGACCTGGGTAATCGGATCCAATGCCCAACCTCGCTTGCATGGGTGGCGAGTGAGAGCATGTATGCGGCATGTAGAGAGGGACCTCACCCTATGCTATTGAGGCAACGGGGCTACAACACAAATGCCTTTTGTATGCTGTTAGGCACTTGAAGCTATCCGATGTGGGACTACATCCCACTGCAGTCCTTCACGAAGGTCCGTGTGAGCTGCAGCTGAAGTATGTGCCAAATCAAGGCAACTGGAGACACATGCTGCTTCGATTGTCACTTGGACTCGCCTCAGGACCTGCAGCCATGTCAGGAGAAGGCAACAACAGGGTGTAGGATGGTTGGAGCAGCTTTGCAGTGCTTAGAGAAGACGAAGGTGGTAGTGGTTGTCCAATGTATACCTGAAACACGCAATACAGCCTGTTGGCCCTGTCAGAATTGCTTAGGAGGATCGCCTGAGTGTGGCGAATGTGATGGTGGTGGTTGCATATGGTGAGGTGTGTACGTGTGTGGTGAACTTGACGAAGGTGAGCAAAGGTGGTGGTGCTTGGTGGGAGGTTTGGGTGGCCAATAGCCCTAGTGATGTTAGGGCTTTTGGTCGCAGCGATGCTACAGTGCTTCTGGAAGTTGTGGCGAGGAGATTGGTGCGGTGGAGCGGGCATGCGAGCTCGTCGGAGGTACGCCTTCACTGAGGAAGGTGGAGGCAGTATGGGTGATGTAGTGTGCAAACCTAAGTTCTAAGGGTCTAGGAAGAGTCAAGGGAAGGAGAGGAGTCGAGAGCGAATGACTACGGACAAGGAGAGAGCGGGGATGGCGTCGGCTATGATTGGCCGACACTGGAGATGAAGATAGCTCAGAAGAGGGGAACAGCGACCTCTGAAGGAGGAGGAAGCCTCTCACAGGTATGGTGAGGAGCATACGATGGAGAGGGAAGGGATTGCCACTGCCTATGATATGTGGCAAAGGGTGAGGAAGTCGGAGAAGAAGGGTCGCCGGAGCAAGCTGGTGCAGGTCGGAGGAAGAGGAAGAAGAGGAGATTTTGACCTCAAAACTTGCTGAAGAGCATGGCCTTGCAAAGGGGATCCTCTTAAAGACCTCAAGAAGAGCTCCAAGCTTGGGAAGAAGCTTGAAGAGCTCAAGGTTTCAGCGGAGAAGATCCCCAAAATTTCTCTCATTCACCTGATTTGTGAGGCTCGAATTATGGTTTGAGAGGTGGCACAATCGATTAGGAAGGTTCTCAGGAACATTCCCTCCAAATTTGGAGGGATTCGGTTGAGAAATTAGAGAGGAATATCTGATTGAAGGTTGGTTGCTTTGGGTTCCCACCGGCAATGGTGGCAAGGACCTCTTTGAAGAGAACGACGAGAAGTTGGGGGCCCTTTTGCAAAGATTTCGAAGGCTAGGGGATTAAGTGAAAGAAACAAAGATTTGAAGGACTGAGATGCAAACTATGTCAAAATAGATTCTAATGGTGAAATCGGATTTAAATATACATCACACATTCACATATACTTATACATACGTACTTATATATATATATATATATATATACATAGATATATATACACTTATATATAGATCCATATATATACATATATATATATATATATATATATATATATATATATAGGTATATAGATACACATATACACATATTAGTCCTTCACATCCACTTATACATCCTCCCATCCACAATACTGCACATTTCCATTTTCGTGCATTACATCGCAGGCATATTTTCACCAGTTGCACATATATTCTCGATATTCGTGCACATCAACACATTCCACACACACTCCAACACGTTCGCTCCACACCTGCATGCAGCACATGGCTAGGTTAATCGCATCTCTCTAGATGACGGTTAACCTAGTGTGGTGCTACATTCCCATTGAATCTTTTATTCAATATTCCCCCCTCTTATTATATATTATATAGTTATATATATATACCTATATTATATATCTATATCTTATATATATACATATCTATAAATAAGCTAAGTATTTCCATTCCTTTTCTTTTTCACATTTCAATTTCACATTTTCTTTTCTTTATTTTATCATTCTCTTTTATTTTGTTGATTAAGAAAAGATCGAAAAAAATATAAAATAGAAAAGATAATTCTTGACCTGCAGGTACATGGTTTCGTGTGTGGTGAGATCGTTTCTAACTTGATTTTTGGCGTGTAGTCAAGGACAAGCTTATCCCAAAAAAAATCTTAAATTAAGAAAAATAAAAAATATAATAAGCGTAAGGAATTGATGCATTTTTAGGAATTGTATAGAAACTAATTAATTCCAAAACCTGCTTCCCTGTGTTCAATCTTGGGCCTAAAAGTGACTATCTTAAAATTAGATTTAGTCCAAGTTAATAAATTTTGATAGACTGGTGTAGATTTGCTTGCAGGTAATCACTCCACTATATACATTTTGACACTATTATCACTTAATTAAATAACCCTACTCACGTTTCGTTAAGGTTCTGAAAAATTCTTTGCTATATCTGATAGCAACCTCAATCATTCGATCTGTCATGCTCTTACAGGGTTTATAGTTAGTGGACATTTTCCTAATTTTCAAGTTGATTTGCAAGTAAGGTGATGGAAATCAAATCAAGTGGTGGATCAAGACATGGAGAATTGAGCTCAGGTTTAGATTGAGTAGAAAAGAAGCTAACTGGATTAGAAATCACACAAATCAATCAGGGCTTGACCCAAAAAATTGAGCTCTAATGGAGACCTTAAGGTGAGTCTTAAGAACCTCCTCTCTGTGCATATACTACAGAAAAGATGAGAGAGTCTAGATATGAATTGAATTCAATCAAGAGTTACTAAGGCAGATTTGAGGCAGATGGACCTTTAGATCAGAAACTCACCCACCCCAAGAATTACTCAGGTAGCAAGGGAAGGAGAATCCCGTAATGACCCTTACATGATAGAGCATCTCTATAGGTTACAGGGTTTCCCCCACTTAACTTTCCTTATCACTGTGGTTCCAAGTAGACCGAAAATGTGTGAGTTGAGACCTAAGCCTACCAATTTTAAGGCCTAATTGTGCTTGTACCTTTAATTATCACTTGATTTAGAAATGGATTTCAATTGTGACCTAAATTTAGGTTGATTGGTTGATAATGTGAACTAACTTCACCTGACCTGTCCTAAAGGTTCGAGGATGAAATTTGAGTTAATTCACCCGAACCACCCTATTTCAATTGTCAAACAAGTTATTAAGTCCCAATTTTAATGTTCAAGTTATCTTAGAGCCTGGTTTTAGAGTTTGAGTTTTTAAATCGCTTCAATCAAGGGCTTAGGTTGCACACAATGTAGGAAAATATTTCCTTTTAAAGTTTGCAATTATGTGCTAACACTCTAAAAATCCTAATGTTCGAAACCCTACATAACTCTAGATGGAGTCCAATTTATTTTAATTAAATGTACACCTTGGACTAAAGCAAGAAGATGTTAGTCCAAGGTGTGCTTAAATTAAGCAAATGTCCTATAGGCACAGGAATTCATGAGTTGTGTGTTCTAATCTAATCGCCTCTTCAAAAATGAAAGCATAGAGGATAAACAAAAATTTCTTGCCATAAATGATATTATCTAATAAGAATGAGGAAAGGTTGTAATCCTAGTTTTTTTTTTAGTTTTATATATATAGAGAGAGAAATGGGGATTAAGGAATAAAAGAGAAGAAAGTTACCAGCCCATGGTGTAGTTGAACCATTGGTAAAATTGTTGGCCGGTTGAGGTGAAAGGACTCAGTGGATCTGATCCAGCAAGAAGATCAACCAAATCGAAAGAAAGTGAGTTAGAAAAGCAAATATTCACAAAATATACACAAAATAATAATAATAAATGTATATACACAATGATAGTGGTAAGTGCGTGTTGCTCCTCGGCAACAGCACTAAAAAGGGACGTGCATGAAACCCGCTTAAGGATAAATTGTGTCATTGTAGTGTAAGTTACACGATTGCTCAAAAATCAATTTTCAACTCAAATCAGATTAAAATCGCAATATATGAGAGTCTTGGTCAAATCTCAAAAGGATTTTGGCTAGATTACTTCCTAACTAATTTTAAGTGTGCATGATTTTTTTTGGGATTTTTGAAGATATTTTGATATTTTTTGGAATTTTTCTCTGAGATTAGGGCAAACTAGCAGATTCGACCCCTTGTACAAAGTGGATGCCTAACTTAGATAAAATGATGTTTTAAATTTTTGGTGATTTTTTAAGGGTTTTGACTAAGTAAAAAAACTACTAAGATTCATTTCAGTTCAATCTGAGGTGTATAGAATTTGTAAAAATCATGCATTATTGAAAAATCAGATTCTCTTTTACACATGACTCCCTAATAGTTCATGAATTTTATAAAATTTAAAAATTTAATTTTTACGCCAAAATTTTGTAGAACCATTCCCTACTTGTATCCTAAGTTACTGGTGAAGTTTGGTGATTTTTGGAGCTGTGGAATTTGAGAGTTGAATTTCGAAAAGTAGAAAAGCAAATCAATTCGAATTTGTGGGATTATGAAATTGAGAAACACAACACACACATGACACTTTTTTTGGTTTTTGATGTTTTTGAGACAATAAGCAATCAGAGCAACTATCTACGGAAGCAAAGAGACAAGGGATATAATCAAACCAAGCATGAATATTATTGTGACTAAGAGAATGTCTACAACTACAAGATAAGCAAAGGAAGAAATGCAAGAAGAAGAAGAAGAAGAAGAAGAAGAAGAAGAAGAAGAAGAAGAATGTGAATAAGAATAAGAAGTAGAAGTAGATAGGGGGAGAAGAAAGAAGTAGCTGTAGGAAGATGACTAAATTGGAGGCTCGCAATGGTGGAGAGTGCCTCCATGAGCCTCGAGAAGTAGAGGAATGCTTGGTGAAGACTGGAGAATAGTTGATGCGGAGAACTTGAAGAAGAAGAAGAATAAGTAAAACGTGGAAGTAGAGGGAATCCTAACTATGGAGAGAAGAACCTGAGCAACTATTGAACCTAAGGGAGGAACTAAATGGTGGAGGAAAAAGGTGGGAGTGGGAAAGAAGAAGGTAGAGGAATCGTGGCATGCAGGGGTAGGAAGAAAAAGCTTGGATGAAGAAGATTAATAAGAGGAAGAAGATGATCCTTTGCAATGGAGGCTTGGGTTTATATAATGGAGGGTGGAGGGTTTACTTCGAGGCCAAGGTGTTGGGTTTTAGGAAATTAGGTTTAGGATTGGCTAAATAGGCAACTAAGATTGGGATTTAGGTTTTTTAGAACATGGTGGAGTATTTGGACATGGAATTTGGAGGCTTCGGAGGTTGATTTCACGTGAATATGATGGAGGGGTTTGGGTTTGCATGGACCTTGAGTTGTGTGGAGGGTTGGTTTGGGTTTTCTAGAAGGTGATCTTAAGTTTAGGAATTTTAGGTCTAATTGGGATTTGATTGGAATTTAGTTGGGATCTTGATTGGATGTGATGGGATTTCATTTGGAGATGTGGGATTGAAAGGTTCTAGAAGTGGAGGCATGTTCATACATGCACATTTTCACATTAGGCTTGATTGGGTAGAGATTCTAAGAGGTGATTGGGAGGTTAATTGGGATGATTGGATGCCACATTTAATTAAGTGATTTACAAGAAAGATTAGTGTATTTTTGAAGAAAGATTATTGTATTTGAAGAAAGATTATTGTATTTTTGGATGTAGAAAATAATAGGTGGCATGCGAATAAGGTAGGCTTCTAAAAGATAGGTTTAGGA
Organism: Thalassia testudinum; assembly: GCA_037157565.1. Classification (NCBI taxonomy): domain Eukaryota; kingdom Viridiplantae; phylum Streptophyta; class Magnoliopsida; order Alismatales; family Hydrocharitaceae; genus Thalassia; species Thalassia testudinum. The sequence continues at coordinate 68,296,083 of JAZHRO010000002.1, forward strand.
TTTGGATTTCACGTAGTGTCACTGGGAGTGTGAGCTAGAATTTTTGGGATTTGGGATAAGGTTTAGGGTTATGACTTAGGGTCTGGATAGCTAGATCTGGCACGTTAGGGTTTTAGGATTAAAGTTTTAGGTGCTGTCTAAATAAAGTAGGTTGGGTTTGAGATTAGGGTCAAGGTCACCATCATGAGCCATAACTAGCTCAGTTTGGTCTAAAAAGGTTTACAAATGCTCCTACATATCCATCAGAAGGTCCTAAGGGCACAAAATCCCATTTTGAAAAGAAGAGAAGAATACAAGGTTATTTTTGCAAAATTAACAGCATTACATAATTATATAATAACCGCAGGGAATTCCAAGGGTTAATTAAAGGTCAAATGGTCATTAATGTCCAATAAGAGGGTCCTTGTAGACAGAATGGGTTTTCATGTATTACGAGAATTAATGGACACTTGAAATCCTAAAAATAGACCTGCTTAATTAATTGAGGTTCTGGTCAGGATAAAATTCTCCTAAACCCTCTAAAATTCATAGAAATATTCCATAGGGTTTTGTATCTTTTATTTACCAACATAACCCATTTTGACCTGAAATAATCACAGACAGAAAGTTGCCCTAATTTGGGCTTCTATGTAATTTTTCTAGTCAAATATGGTTAAAACCAAATCTGACTTCACCTTTAGATTCCTTGGGTCCAAATTAGGTTTATACTAAAATTTGGGCCTAATCTGAGAACATCTTAACCCAGTTTGCATTTCAATCTTGATCTGACTCTTTTTCTTACAAATAGACCCTCAACTTTTGAATTCCTTACAAAACCCCCCTAACTTATTCATCTTCTTCGCGAAGAGGTCCTTGCCTCCATGGAAGCTTTCGTGAATATATGGCAAGTTTCAATCAAGGATTTCTCCTCGAATCTTCAACAAAACTCTCCCAAAAATGCAAGGACTCTTGAGATCTCCTTCCATTTGAGCTATTCCACGGCCTTCCAAATCAAGCCAAAAGCACGTACGAATCCTTGAAAAATTCTAAAACTAATCCAAAGATTTCAAGCTCTTCAAGCTTGTTTCCAAGCTTTAAGGTTGCCTGATGGCTTATAAAAGCTTGCCCATGACATTCCTCACCTCTTTAGCGAGAAGTAGAGCCAAAAATCCCTCTTCTTCCTCCAACTTCTGGTTCACTCCACCTCTCTCTGGAGAGCTCCCTCCTCCGACTTCTTCGTCGGCCGCCACGTACGATAGGCAGTCGGTTCCACCTTCCCCTATCTTTCCACACCTCGTAATACTGGCGAGGTGCTCTCTAACCCTCTGTTGTCATCGTTCTACCCCGCCGGAGCACCTTCCTTCTTCGGCGCCGGCCATATTGCAACCGGTGCCATCTCCACCCCTCGTCGTCCATTAGCTATCCTCATCAACTCTACTCTGTCCACTCATCATCTCCGTGCCACTACATCTTCGTTTCAACCACAATCTCGCCCGCTCCACAGTCGTCTCCCTCGTCTCCGACATACCTTCGGTGACCTCAATAACTCGCTACATGCCACCAATCCTCCTGCCATCAATTCCCACACCTCCGCCGTGTCCACATGAACAAAACCCCTCAAAAAATTGAGGGGATTACTTGCCCGAGCCCTCCACCGAACACAACCACCCATGCACTCCTTTTCCACCTTCGCCACACTCATACACGCACTTTCACCGCACGCCATCACCACCACTACATTCATCGTGCTGCGGTGGACCTTCTGAGCTATTTTGACGAGGTCGTGAGGTTGTGTTGCAGTTTTCAAGCACCCCACCGGAGCTCCACTGCCATCGTGACTCCTCTGACTTCATCTTCAGTGTTCCGGCCACAAGATCTCCAGGAATTGTTCCCAGATGCTGTAATTGACCTCCAGGTCTTGATCCAGACATCCAATTTGGACAAAGACCTGCTGCTGTGGCTTCAATTGAACTAATGAATCTTTTGTAGCTGCACATGGAAGGGTATGGGACATAGTCCCACATTGGAAACTTCAGAAGCCTTTGCACGAGATATATTGATTTCCTTCTCCTGACCCTTCGCCCAAGACACAGGGGTCGGGTCCCCACGCAGGCCCAATGCACGCCTTTGATAAGATCTAAGATATGGAATATGGCTACGTGCACAAATACTTAAACAAAATATTAGTAATACAAAAAAAGAATTGCACAATCAATTCAAACCACAACGGACACAAAATGTATAGTGGTTCCCCTCCCTTGGGTACTCCACTACTTAAGCCTCCCAGCTGAGGATTTTTAACCCTATTCTCTCAACCCTGAGAGAATCAATTTACTAATTGATGTAATTCATGAGTTACCTCAACCCAATTACAACAACGGGTTTGTTACAACCCAAAGAGCAAACACTCAAATATAAGTGAAAGAATAGGTATAAGACAAAAAGAATCTTACAACTAAAACCTAAGCCTCTCAACAATATATAAATGATATTACCAATTCGAGAGCTTAGAATGAATGTGAATCGCCTTGAAACATGCATGAGAAAACACGTCAATGTGTTTGCAAATCCGTAGCACGATTGGAAAGTAGCAAACATGATTTCTTCTCTTGAATATGTGGTGGAAAATATGAATTATTTGCTCTAGAATCTTCTCTTATGTATCTTGTATATCTTGTGTGCAAACAAAGAGTCCTAGGGTCATTTTATAGAGTTTAGGACCTCAGGTATTTGTCTACTAGACATTGGGATTTAATTCCCAACGTTCACATAGCCTAAATAAATTTTCTAGCCGTTCTGTTTTGAGCCAATGGCTAGTAGGTACCGGTACTAAAGTACCTGTACCAGTACTAGCAGCTCACTGCCACCAGTACATGAGTCTTGGTACCTGTACTCCTCATGGGTATCGGTACTTGTGACTCCCAGGTTTGAAATTCCTTAGGCATAGTAACCTACCTGTACCGGTACTTGTAAGGTTCAAGCTATAATTAAGGCTTTAACCTGTGGCCAACATGTACAGGTACTCATGGTTGGTACTGGTACTTGTTGTTCACAATTTGAGATGAATTCTCAAACCTGTGCCTTGCAAATACTAGTACTGATGAACAGTACCGGTACTTGCTTACAAGTACCTGTTTTAAGTGTTTTAATCCATTACGTATTTTGAAAATGTTCTCAATAAAAATCCTAATTTTTCTCTACTTAATTTTACGATCTAAGTTATGATTCTTTATTAAGAGGCATATATAATCTATAAATATAAAATCTAAATAGAGAAACTAAAGGTCGAAGATGATCTTCTCCTTCTCGACTCTTCCTTGTCATCTTGCCTCCTCCTTGTCATGATCTTTTCCTCATCATCGTTCCTCCATCATTTCCTATTTGCCTTGCTTCTTCACCTAAATCTGAAAATACTAAATGGAAAACATTAATCCATAATAATTTTGTTAACACCAAAACAAGATGTGGAACAAGGTTCCAATAGCCTTGCCCGCGGTCACGCCATGTGGGTCTGGCCAGATTTGGTTACCTGCCTATTTACCCGATTAAAGATCTGATTAAACGGGTTTCTGAGAGAGAAGAGAAGAAAAACTGAGAGGGGGGTTTTGCCCTTAGCTGTGCCCTCTCTACACTTAGTTGTTGGGAGGCCCTTCATGCCTCTGTGTTGTGCCTCTCCTTGAGGCTTGAAGAGAAGGCGAGAGGACCTTGAGCCTTTGCTAGTTAAGGCATCTAATCGCCTTATCTGTCATCTGATTTTGCTGATTTTGTGTTTCTATGGCCATATTGGTTGCTTACTGACGTGGAATAATTGGTTGATCATTATTGTTCAGTTATTTGAGAGTTATTGTGAGCATGATTAGAGGGGTAATTGATAATTTAAATCATCATTTTACCCCATTCTTTTTGCACCTTGACATTGATTTTCATATATATATATATATATTATTCGTATTTGCTCATATTTGTGGTGATACTGTGATCTTTGAGATTAATTGCAACACTTGCTCCCTGCATTCGACCTTGGATTTCATTTGAGTATAAATTGTATTTATTTTTGAGCGATTTTGACCTATACTACGATGCATCCTTTAAAACATTGATTTCACACGTTAAACATTTTGGTGTCATTGCAGGGGAGCAACGCGTAATTTGATCTCTTGATTACAATTCCTACCTTGATAATAACTTGCTTTATCCATTTGGCTGTGATTTGTGCAGAAGGATTCATTCGAGGAGGTTAGTCGCACATTAAACACTCCAGTGGCAGGTAATGTCATCTTCTTTTCCTTTAAAGCCCCTGATTTTGAGAAAGGCTAAAAAAAAGGGAAGAAATGAATTAGGACCAACTTGCATTCTATATTTAGATTCAATCATCACAAGTTGCCTGATTTGGTTCATGCTAGAAACATCCCGAGCTTGATTTCTACACCTATTTAGGGATTTAAGACACCTAGGGCTACGCACCTTCTTGATTGAGCCATAGGTGCCAGACTTGGAAGAAATTAATTGGACCAAGTAGAGCCACATTAGGGTTTCCATTTCAGGATTTTAAAGATACACTTGCTTAAACAAGAATATATTCTCCCAAATTGTGTGTTTCCTAAGCCTTGATTGAATTTACCTAATCAAGCAAACACTAAAATCAGGCTCTAAACATCACTTGAATCCTAAAATTGGGACCTAATTATCAAGGACAAAACAGGTGAAGTTGACCCACCTTGTGTGGTCAACCAATCTTCAAATTAGCTCACCACTCACAAATTCATCTTAAAGTTCAAGTGGAATCCTAAGAACCTCATCTAAACTTAAAATTGGTAGGCTTAAGAGGTCAAGTTATCCATTCTGGTCTACCTGGATCCGTGATGACAACGAAGGTCAGGTGGGGGAAACCCTGTAACCCATGGGGACGCTCTACTATGTTGGGATCTTTGCGAAACTCTCCCTTCCTGGCCACCTAGGTAATTCTCAGGTGGATGACTTCGTGATCTAGAGGTATCATCCGCCTTGAACTTCTATAGTCATCCAAAAATCTTTGGGTGTCTTGATTGCGTCCATAACACCTTCTGTCCCTCGTCTATTCCATCGGTGTATGTATATGAGGAGGTCCTTAAGACCACCCTTGAGGTTGCCATTACTTTTTCACTCTTGTTGAGGCCAAGCCTCAACTTCCTTGTTTGTGCAACTACCTGATCACATCGATATCTCTTCAAACTCCACTTTTGAGCCCAAATCCCCGGCCACATCCATGGATCATCCATAACAACCTAACTTTGAACCACAACAATTCTTTGACCTTTGAGAGATAGTTCATGCACATCTCAACCCACCGCCACAGCCTCAAATGTGAGATCACTACAATCTCGCTGTGGTGGAGATTGAACCTCGAATCAACATTCCTATAGGAGGACCTGAGGTGGAGCTTAAGCCTAGTATGCTTCACATGACCTAAAAATTTCATGGCTTGAACTCTAATAATCCTTTCCAACACATCAAGAATCTGAAGCATCTGGTCTACACATTCGGGGCAGACTTGCATAATCGAGACGATTTACTCTTGAAAATCTTCTCCTCTCTAGTTGACAAAGCTGCCAATTGGTTTCAGACATATCCTCACCAGATCAACACATGGGAAGAACTTTAGATTGCTTTCTTAAAAAAATTCTATCCCATTAGCCGAACTAATGCAATGCAGCACAAAATCACGCACTTCTCTCAAGGAGCAAGAGAATCTCTACACGAGGCATGGGATCGTTTTCTGGGTCTCATGCACAAATGCCCCCATCATGGAGTCCCAAAGTGGGAACAAGTCCAATCCTTTTACTATGGGCTATGTGACGACATCAAGCTTTTTGTCAATGCAACCTATGGTGGCAGCATCATGGGTCATCATGGTCAGTGCAACCTGTGGTGTTCCTGCATAAAGTAGAATCCTAAATTAGTATAAAGCAATCTTAATTCACAATCCTAGTTCTATAATGCAAATATGCAATTATATATAGAATGACCTAATTTTAATGCATCTAAGGCCCCAAAACCAACAAAACTAAGCATGCTATCATGTAATTTAGCTCACTCATCACTTGACAAGGATAGAAATCATGCAAGAAAAGACTACATTAATGAAGCAAAGAAACACAAGGATAGATTGTATATGAAAGAGAATAATTTCATTAATAGCAAGTGTGTATCAATCAAGTACTATAACCAAAAAATTAAAGAAGAAGAAGAAGAAGTAGAAGGAACAAGCCAAAGAATGTTGAGGGAGATGTAGGACTCATGGTGGAGGTGGAGAGTTCCTCTGATAACCATCAGGAGATGTGAGCTTGAAGAAGATCTACAAGAAGAAGCACCTTGGCATATAGTAATGGTGGAGAAGAAGGGAGGGGTAGAATTAGGAAGAAGAAGGGTTGGCTATGGGAAAAATGATGAAAACCTAGAGAGGAAGGAGATCTAGAGGAAGAGGTGATGGTAACACCATCATCCTTCAAAATTAACCTAATTTGACTAAGTTTTAAGGTTAAATTCATCTTAATAACCAACAAAAGTGTATAATTCAATCAGGATTGAAGAAATAAGAATTAATCAAAGATAGGGTTAATTCTGTTGTTTTAATAGAAAAGCATAATTTCAAAATAGCTAAGGGGTGAATGTATGATTAATTAAAGGACAAACAAGCCTAAAAAGAGAAACTAGTGAGTTTAGACTGATCAATCTAGGGTTTCATTGAATTAACAAGTCAATGAATGAATAATTAACCCTAATTTTGGTCTCACTTAAAATAAAAAGGTTTTGGTGAAAATAAATGCCATATAAATCCTATAAAAATCATCTAAAGATATTCTATGAGGATTAGAACAATCAATTTGACAATCGGAACCCATTTTAACCTAAAACAAAAATCTTGGTGGGTTTTTAATACATTTTGGGTCAAATCGTAAATTGACTATGCAAGGATCATCAAAACCAAAAATTGAAGTCACCATTAAATTACTTATGTCCAAATTAGGTTACCATAATAATTTAGGCTCATTTGGACTTCATCTTGGTCAATTTTACAATTTGGCCCTTAATTCCTAATTTCCTTGTAAAAGCCCCCCAACTCTTCATCTTTTTCACAAAATGGCCCCTACCAGCAACATTAGTGAGCTCTCCTCTCGCTGCGACTTTGGCCATGGATTATGATCAATCTGCTCGACGGATCTCCACCAAATTTTGTGGATTAATTACCAATCATAGCTCTTCCAAATCGAGTCAATTCCAATCATTCTTGCCAACTATGGAGGCCGCGAATATCGCCCGAAGATCTCGTCGAAGCGCATCCAAGCCACGTCCATCTCGACCTTTATTGGGTTGCTAATCGCCTTAATCTCCGTCGCCAAGCATCTTTAAAGCAAGGCCATGTACTTGCGGATCTTATTGTCGAGTTTTGGCACAAAATTCTCCCTCTGTTCTTCTTCCCTGTCGCTACCATGAACATCAACCTTGGAGCTTCTCCGACCACCTTCGTCGCCATGCCTTGCCATCAAACAAGGTCATAGTTGCCTTCCTTGCTTCCTCACTGTGCACCTTACCACCATACACGGTTGCTTAATCCCTTCCTCGACTCCAATCTCCTCGCCATCCTCTTCTTTGTCCACACATCCGGTAGGAACGTCGATCGTTGTCTCCGTCCACCTCGTCCTCTCCTAGGTACCCCTTCCTCTCCCTTTCTTTCTGTAGTTTACTTTAGGTTCTTTTAGATGTAGGAAATACCCACAAACAACTCCTCCATGCCGTCGTCTTCCCCAAGTCTGGCCACCACACCGGCCACCCTCTTGCGAGCATGCCTCGTCATTCCCACCCACCGTTTTGCCACTGACCACCTCACCACCTTACTGCTCCTCCATGAGCAAAATCCCTCTCCCAATTTGGGCTTTCGACGATTCTCCACCTTCGCCGGACACACATGCCTACCCCCGCCAACGTCACCTCTATCCGGCCATCACGGGCTTCCTCACCCAAATCGTCACCACCATCACCTTCAGTGACTCACGCCAAAGCCTCTCAACCCATTAGGCATGAGCTTTGACGTGATTCTCCGCCCCCCGGACAACCCACCGCCGGCACCTCTCCTTCGAGCATGTTGTGCCACCTCTAGCCTCTTCATGGCTCGAAGCTCCATGGTGGTACGAGGAATCATTTGCGACCCTCGACGAGAAGTTTCATGCACCAAGGAGCTTCGTCAACTTCCGTCATCGCCACCATCTTCCACGTCCGCGACGAGCCTCCTCCAACCATCTTTGAGCTCGAAAACATAGTGGGAAAGTTTGTATGTCCCCTATGGGCAATTCCTGTAGAGGTTTGTGTGCAACTATGCCCTGATGACTTCATCGAATTCACGCCAGTCATTAATAGTTTCTCCCTACTAAATGAAGAAACGAAGGAGAAGAAAAGGAAAAAGAAAGGTAGGGACTTGTACGCGAAGAAGAGAATCTCACAGGGACTTAAATGTAGGACTTCAAGGACCTGATCGCAGCAATCTTAGAATTAACTTGCACTTTATAAATGCGATATACATTTTGGTTCTAAACAAAGTTTTTATTGCACATTCTTATTCGAATAACCTTACTAACCAATTATTTTGTGCTTAACCACATTCATGTCTAACTCTATTAGTTTGTTAAGCATTAGATGATTGATTATTCTCTTCACTTCAGGTTAGAGTTAATTTCTTCATTCAGAAATTTGGTGTGATTTTAGCCTATTTGATTCATCTTTAAAAGAAATTTAACTCGGAACCCAAGTGCATAAAAAATATCTATAAGTAATAGATAGTGATAAGTGTGCATTTCCTTAGTCCTAGCAAACAACCTCGGATTACTCCAATAATTCAAGAAACTACAAATTTTAAATGTTAAATTCACTTTAATCTACTGTAGTACGACGCGCATTTTGAAATACGATCGAAGTGAGATAACAAGAGGAAACCTAAGGGAAGGAAAGATGACCTAGAGAAGGAAGACTAGATGGTGGTGGAGATGGAGGAAGGTGTAGAATCCGCCCTACCAGGAGAGGGTGACGTAATAAATTGCAGAAATAGAATATAAAATAATCTCACAAAATATTCAATCACACAATGTACACAATTATTTTTAGTTGGAAACCCAAACTGGGTGAAAACCACCACCTAACCCTCTCGAGTTAGGATTTTCCGATCAACCAAGTTGATCAAATCCACTAAACGAATCACTTAAACGAGGGTGATTCAACCTCAATTACAACCACGCTACAAGTGCGAGGGTAGCGTTCCTCAACCCCTTCTCTTCACGAGAAGGATTTTGTCCCATGAAGGAGGCGGGAATTTTCAAAGCGAATACCCAACCAAATAACAAAGTAAAATGACAAATATAATCCTATAGAGCCAACAAAGATTTAAACCTAGCTTCTATAGGAATTAGGAAACTCTCCTTTGCAAGGAGTGCGTCGAATCAATGACGCGGGTGCGTGAGCCACACGACGGCGCAACGTCGCTCTCGTGAACTACGGCGGGAGAGCGGGTGCACAAAGGCTTGATTCTCTCAAGATGTAGAACTTGAGTTTGGAGAGCAAGAGCTTTTCTTGGACACAAAAGAGTGTGAAAGTGTATTACTAGGTGTGTCTTGTGTATCTAGGTGTGTATGTGTGTGCAAGAGGTTCCTCTCTATTTATAGAGGCCTTAGGAAAGCTTTGGAAAGCTTTGGAAAGCTTCCATAGCCGTTGGGAGCAAAGCCCAAGAGAATCAGGCCGAAATCAGGAACAATGATTGCACTGACTGGGTTATCAGACGTCTAATCCTGGCATCAGATGTCTGGAAGATCACTTTAAGACGTCTGGGAACAACATCAGACGTCTGATTTTAGGTGGGTTTCTTCCTGACTTGGATCAGATCTAAACAGGGTTCTAGTGCAAGTCCATCAGATGACATACAGGACGTCTGGCACTATGTCTGGACGTCTGGAAACCTACTTTTTCGTGGGAATGGATTTCCAAGAGAGTGCAACGGCTAGAAAATCTCTAAGAAGAGATTTTGGGTCAGCTGAGGCAAAAGGTCATTTATCAGACGTCTGGAAAGGCTTAAGGACGTCTGATAAGCCTTTAACGGTCAGATCTTCAGTGTTTGCTAAGCCAGCCTAACGGTCCACTAATTGGACGTCTGGAAAAATCATCAGACGTCTGGACAGAGGTCTGGACGTCTGATTTCATCAGACAGAACTAACTAAGTCTAGCCTAATTGTTATCAGACGTCTGAATCAACAGTCAGACGTCTTAAAACACATTATCTGACGTCTGATTTTGGAATTAGATGTCTGGAATAGCTGTTTGAACCCTATATTGGTTTTCTAAGTTCTCTACAGAAAACCTAAGTATCCTAGGGTTGTGCCGGTGTTCCTAGAACTACTGTTAGGGTATTTTGAGGCTCTTTAACAAGATTTTCTAAGGAACAAAAAGAGAAAGGAAATAAAGACAAAAGTACATGAAAAAAATAAACAAAATTCTATCCTATTCTTCTTGTCCTTCCATCTTCAATCTATCGCTCCTCGCGAATCTCCTCTGTTCTCCATCAAGCTCCTCCAATCCGTCCTAGATGTAAGCTCGAACTCCGTCTAATCACGTCTCCATTTGCAATTTGCCTGAAATCTAAGACTTCAAGTGCAAATGTTAAATGACACGTGTTTTGTTATCATCAAAATAAATGATCGTGGTGCTCTAGCACCAACAGAAGGGGTATATATAGAGGGTGTTATAACAACATTTTAGGATTTTCCTAACTTGTCGTGGCTTTCCAGCCTTCTGTTTAGAATCTCAAATTGCACATAAAAAGAACATTGTAGCTCTTGAAATTATCTTTCAAATGCAACTTTAATCACTTAATTTAGATTTCAAATGTAAAAGTTATGGCCAAAATTCTAAAGATATATCAAGCTATCACGAATTTTGAGATTAGGTTCTTGATTGGCTAAAATCCTGGGAAGGAAAAGTTCTTAAATGTGAATAGTATTTGAGAAATGATTTAAATGAACATACTAGACTGTCATGAGTGTTAATATGTGCTGGATTAGGGGTGAGTATAATTACAGTAGGGTTTGGGGTGGTGAGGTGGCTTTGGATTAGGTGGGCTGGGTTTTAGGTAGTCCAATAGGTGGTGTGGAATTAAGGGCCAGGGCTTAGGGTTATGTGGACCACTTTGCTAGCTTCTAACTTAGCTTAGGCAAATATGTAAGAAAGAACAAAGCCTCTTATTAATAGTTATGAAATGGTTGAGCTTAAGTATGCATTCCTACTCCAAGATGCATGCATGCACTAATACATAAAAATCCTCTAGTTCTAATGCAATTAATTAATGCTACAAAAGTAATATAATTAAGCATAATATCACATAATTAAGTATGCTCATCGCCCTTCTTACTAATTTTTTTAAAATTTTTAGATTTGTGTGAATTTATTTCTTTTTGTTTTTCATTTCAACCCTTATTTTGTAGTTTGCCCCTAGTTTTTAAGTTTAGCCTGTAGACTTCTTAAAAAAATCCCAAAAAATATAAAAAATTCTCCAAAAATACCAAAAAAATTTAGATTAGTAATTAGTATTGTAGACAATTTTTCCTTCCCTAAAAATGACTCAGACTCCTACTATACTTATTGTTATTTCTTTTCGAGATTTCAGACTTTCGATGAATAATATGTTTTCACGTATAACAACACTTCTTTATCTTGTTACGAATGAAATGATTAGTTTTTGGCACCACTGCCATGGAGGCGACAAATCTAGATTACTTTTTACTATATTTCATGCATCTAGTTAGATTTTTATTTGTTTTCTAGGTTACCCATTTACTTGCCTCGATTTGGATTTGTACATTTTGTAGCCAAAGATCTTAGGCCAATTTAGATTGCTCCGATAGGTAAGTTAACTCATCTCATCTCGTAATTAGTTTATGATAGTTTTCTTTAAAAAAAAAAAGAAAAACCACAAAAAAGTCTCGCCCTAAAATGTGCCTTCTATTAGAAATTATTTTGTTATTAGGGGATTCATTTTATGGTTCATATGTATTTAGAGGATTTTGATAATTTGTGATTAATCTTCCTGTCATTGAGCACGCAATAGCATTGAACATTAATTAAAGGAGGGAACATCGTCAACAACAACATTGCTTGGAACTCTAAAAGAGGCATGAGGAACCCTAAAACACATTCAATTCTTCTTCCTAACTTTTTTATAGAATTTTTAGATTTGCGTGAAATTATTTCTTAGTATTTTTGTGTTTCAACCCTTATTTTGCAGTCTGCCCTCTAGCTTTTAGGTTTAGCCTCTATTCTTGAAAAAAAAACCTGCACAAATATGAAAAGATTTCCAAAAATACGAAAAAATTATTTAGATAAGTAATTAAGAATTTGGATAATTTTGCACCCCTAAGTATCATTCTGACCGTTGCTATACTTGTTGCCATTTTTTTTGAGAGTTCGAATTTTTGATAAAGAATCTTATTTTTGTGTACAATGACACTTATCTATCTTCTTGAGAATCCAACGATCATATAAGAAGGAATGTACTAAGGTTGACTAAGGATGAATGTGACTAGGGCAATCATGCTTAATTCCTCTATCCCATTCAACATGACATTAAGGCTTATCATTAGCCTTAACTGTTGGTTGATCTACATAAGAGGCAAATCGACCTATCACCTAATGGAATGTCATGACAAGTACCCCATGTGCATATTTAATGCACGCTATCTTTACATCCATTCCTCAAAAAGAAGCACAATGAATAGAATGAGGGGGATGGAAGAGTCCAATTTGCAAGTAGAAAATGGCTCTTAAGTAGGGGGGAATGCCACTACCTAACTCGAGATCTAAAATGGAAGATGTTGAATGATTACTGACTTACCACTTGAAGGAAGTGGAGAAAGGTGATGACCTCAAATTTTTAAAGCAAAATCATGAAAGATAGGATGAGGGCACATGGCATTTATTCTAAGAAGAATGGTTTGAGTAGGTGATAGATACATAATTATTAGTTATAACTTGCCTATTTACTATTAATCCTAGGCTAAAATAGTGCGTGCAGACTATATATATGCTCCATTCAAGGCATGCATTTATCATTAAGACATATATACATTTTATGTTGAATTTGTATCTAATTACAAGGTTTGTGAATAATGTAGTAGGAGATGGAGCTAACACTACAAAATAAAGGTTCTACGCCAACGGTCTGCCTACACTGATAATTAAATTATGTTGCTAATAGATCATTCTATATGTTGCTAATGTTTGTTGTTTGTATGTAATGGGCACCATTTGAAAAACAAAATGCAAATGCCTCTTTCAACCTAACCCTTAAAGCTTCCCATAAGCTATCCTAACCACCCATCTCTTGTGGCTCAAGCTCCTTCATTGATGCTTCCCCCTCTCCAACTTGCCCTCTTTCTCCTTCGACATCCCCACCAAGCTTCGCCTTCTCTCCCTCCCTCTCCCCCCTTCCCTTCCCTTCCACCACCATCACCTTTCCCTCCCCCAACGATGGCGACATCCTCCTAGATGCCTTCCATCCCACCATCCACCTCGACGGCAACTCGCTAGATGGCAATGGTGGAAGAGATCTCTTTGGGCATCTCTTATTCCCATGGTTTGGCGATAACATGGATGATGGTGGGAGGGTGTCGGTCCTCGATGGAGTGATCACTGGTGACGTGCTTCTTCGATCTTGTTGGGCTTCATCAATCGAGATCTCCATATAATGGTGCATAAACAAGTCTCAGGTGATGTTGAAAGGGGCTCTTCAGGAGTTTAAATGCATCTTGTTGTAGTAAAGTCTCCTAAATAGCTCTTCAACAAATACAATTTATAGCTCGAATATCTAAATGTGAAGTCTGAGGTCGAACATAGGGAGCAAATAGGAATTCACATGCTAATCTTTAATTAAAATAGAAATGAGAACAAGAAATTGAGCAAAAGATAGATTTTCAGTGAATAATAATCTGTCACTGTTGAATGCTGCGAGTTGCTACGCTAACGTGTTTGATTTTGAAAACCTGTCGTTGTAGTTTGAAAGCGAACTCGGTTCAACAAATAAAATTTATACCGGAATGGAAATCCCGGGTCGAACTCAGGGAGGCGGACGTTTGATTTAAAAACATGTGTTTGTTTTATTTGTCATGAAGTAAATTAATTGATTAGAACTATCTAACTATTTACAATAAATAGAAGAGAGAGAGAGAATATTACAAACAAAAATCAAAAAGAGATGTAGAATGTACATGGAATTTCATTATCAGAAAGATTGTTCATTACACTAGAAAGCGGGAAAATGAGTACACTAGAAAGCAGTAAATCTATTCTAGAAAGTAGTAAAAGGAATGGGGAGAGAGATATCCTCCTCGACGGTCGCTTGGAGGACGAGCCGGACGGGATGACGCCTGGACGAAGGAGGATGGAGCAGGATGAAGGAGGGCGAAGCAGGAAGAACGGGAATGGGGCAGCACGTCGTCGTCGTCGCGGGATCCGCTTCCGAAAGGGGAACGAAAAATTGACTTTATCTCGCGAGAAGCATCCCGGATGTGGGACTAGCTTCTCTTGAGCTTTGGAGAGGGAGAGAAGAGAAGGAAGGGATGAGAATTTTGTGTGGAGGGGGTCTCCTTTTATAGCTACAAGAAGTGAGGGCAATTTGGTCATTTTAATTTGAAAATCATTAAATCAGGGGTCTTTAGTGATGGATAAAACCATCGCTAAAGCCCCATTGTGGGTGTAGTGGGCGACGTGTGTGTGCCCACTCACCTCCTTACACGTAACGCGTGCACACATTCAGCTGCTCTCAGCCGTTGGATCGTGAGATCGAATGGCTTAAGTCGTGCCTTCGCCCGCCTCCTCTGCACACCCGCTTGCGTGCGATCTCTCGTGAGGCGCAGCGTGCAATAGCACGTGGGCGCTATTGAGCACCAGCGCCATTGGATCGTGATCGTGCGGTCGATTGGGTGTGCGCCTCCGCTCCAATTGCAGCGCGGTGCGGATCGAACGCGTGCCTGCGCTTCGCGTTAGAGCACTCGACCAATGCGCTGTGGCCACGTTTGTGTCGAGCGCTTAACTTAAGCGTGGGCGCATCGCAACTGTTGGATCTTAATCCAACGGTGGGGAAGGGTTGATGCAGAGGGCTTTAGCTGATGCGTGCGGTCGATTGGGCGACCGAGATGGCGCCACATGGCACCATCTTGGCCATCAATCTTCTGGATGATGTAGATGGTGCCACGGTTGTCGGATTGAGTTGATTTTCACATCGTGAGGCTGCGATAGTCGATCTGAATCCATCTGTGCGGTCAGATTTGTCGTTTGAAGTGCGGATTCACACCATCTTGGCCCTTGATCTTCTAGGGTTCCCCGGTCTCTATCTAATGCTACAGATGTCTGATTAGGGCGATCTTGGAGTCGTTGAACTCCAATCGTCGCCCTGATCAAATCTGTACGATTGGATTTTTGATCCGAGGCCCCGATAAAAAATTTGCCCTATTCGTGAACATAAAAAAAGACAGTTAACCTCCATTTTATTCAAACTAATCTAAATGCAAGATGATACATGTTATGTAATATTTATAGTATGCAATGCAATCCTATGCTTAAGAACATGCATAAATAGACATGTTAAGTAGTGTAAACATGTTTACATCAGTCACATTAAATATTCAATGAAGATCAATGTATCTAGAGATAAAAAGATACCTAGAACAAATAATAGTAATTTAGATCACCAATTATTTGCCTAAGCACATGTATATCAATTACTCTATAATGTCAAATAAATGAATAGTACTCAGACGTCTGATATATGAATCAGATGACTTAACTGTCGCCTGCTACAGTACTCTTCTTCTTTATTTCTATTGCTCTCTTCTTCTTATTCTTTTTGGCTCTTCTTCTTCTTCTGCCTTCTTCGTAGCCTTTCCTCTTCTCTTCCTTTCTTCCCTTCTTCTTCTTCTGCCTTAGCTCTTCTCAGAGTCTCTTCTCTCCTTTCTGTTTCTCTTTTGCCTTTCATTCCTTCTTCTTCTCATAGCGGCTAAGTGTCAGGCTCTCTTTCTGAAGAGCAAAACCCACCCTTCCCCACTCTCAATTTCTTTCCATCCTCCTCTCCTCTTTCTCTCAAATAGTTGAGTAATCGGGTACGGGTCATCCCAGGTCCAGGGCTGTGGGCATGGGGTCGTAGCCAAGAAGTGAAGGGGCTAAGGAAGGTCGGGTCGTTAGTGCAGCTGTGAAGGGGACCTCACCCCGGTGTACTAAGGCGATAAGGCTAGATGTCAAATTCAATTTATGTGTAGCCAATGCCTCTTTACTTTCTAATGTGGGACTAAACCACGTCCCTTCTTCGCATGCATCTATAGCAAGGAGATTCCTCTGATTGGTGTAGTTGCTAGGGGCAGGGGCTTCAATTGACTACCTAGAAGTGGTCCTGGGTTTATTCCGCACAGCTTGGAGGTCTCTCTGGAGCTCACATCGCGAGAACACGGCTCCAAGCTTGCTTGGAGCTCCTTCGTTAATGGCGGAGAAGGGTAAAACCTAAAAAGCAAGAGCACGACCTTTCGGTCAAATCAAAAGTGTTCAGAAGTATCGTCGGACCACGGTGAATGTGTGGGTGGTGATTGCATGCCGTGTGAGCATGTATGGTGGCAGGATGGAGTCGGGATAGGACGTGCGGTAATGGGTTGTTCAGGGGTGTGCTTGGATGGCTGAGAGAATGGAATAGGTGAGGGGTTTTGTTCATGGTGTTGTGGCGAAGGTTGTGGAGTAGGTGGCAAGGTGATTGGATGTGTGTAGCGTGTGAAGAGCCTCGCCGGAGGTGCGGCCGGAGATGGAAGAGATGTTGGTGAACAATGACGTCAGGGGATGCTTTTGGGTTTTGAGTATGGGGAACTAACCTAAGGATCTAAATAAAACTAACCTACTCTAAAGGTTGAAGGGGGTAGGCTTGGCATTGGCGTTGGCAGGCTGGCGCCATGGAAGGTGAAGATCTCCTGAGAGGGATGACAGCGAAGAATGAGGAGGACAGCCCTCGCTTTCACTGGCGAGTAATTGCGCAGCAGTCATAGGCCCTAATTCGCTTGAATTATGGTAGAACCTAGCTTAACATGGGTATTCTGCATGCATACACATCGTACTTTGCATCCTAGATGATTTATATGTTTTTTGCATAATAATGTACTATTTGAGATGTATTAATGATTCCAGATAATTTAGGGCTGCAGATAACTGATCCAACCTTATGAATTTGTTTGGAATGACGACGGCAGTCCAACACTTCCAAGAAAGCATCAATTAGACTCCCGTAGCACCCTAGGGAGTCCACAGAAGATGCAAGAGCAAAGGGGAAAATTAAAGAATATCTGGACCTCAGATGACAAATCCAACCGCACGGATGGATCCGAATTGATGTTCGCAGTCTAACGGTACAAAAATCAACTAAATCGGAGGCCTACATCATCAGATACAAGGAGAAGAAGATGGACGACCACGATGGCTCCACGTGGTGCCATCGCAGCCATCCCTCACGAGCCCCAATCTTGGAAGGAAGGAAATGGGTTGTTGGATCGTCATCCAACGGCTGCGATGCATCCATGTCGCCCACCTCCAGCCGCTTCGTCAGATGAGGACATGATCTCGATTGTTGGATATCCATCCAATGACCAAGAACGGCCGTGCAAAGATTTGGAAACTGCAACGAACCGCGCGTGTAGCACAGCGGAGAGCACAATTAATAATCAACGCGCGACGTGGGTTCGAGTTAAGATGTCGAAGTCGGCCGTGCACGGATGAAATTCAATCGTAGGTTCTTCATCGGGCGGATCAGGCACAGATACGTGGCAGGTGCAGGGGCATCATATGAAGACGCGCGTGATGACACATGCCTTAGGAATCGAGAAGGTGTGGTACACGCACTTAAAGTCGTCCGATCGAGAGATCGGACGGCTAAGAGGGCTTAGGAGTTTAGGCGCGATTAAGCGACAAGCGGCGTGAGTGCGAAGGCAACGGCAAGCGACGGGGAGCAGAGACTGTCAGATGGAAATCCAAGGGCATACGTTGTGCCACATGTCAGCACCAGATTAAATTGTGAATGGAAGAAGGATTTGGAAGGCTTAATCAGGACCGTTGATCTCCCGATCAGCGGATCTGATTAATCTAAAGCTTTTACACGGAATTAAGGGCTCCAATGACCTAACTACCCTTCACAAAAGCTATAAAGAGAGGCTTAAGGGTCCCCTTTAAAGGTGTTCCATAGTTTTCTTCTTCCTCCTTCTACAACTCTTCTCCCTTCTTCTTCTTCTTCCTGTCTTCTCTGCCTCCGTCTCTGCATCTCCATCTGAAGCATTCGTCGAGCCACCTTGACAAATCGTTGCTGCTCTCCTCAACCTCTCCAGAAGGCCACCATGAACCACTCGTGGTGCCCTTGTTCTGCTACATATATAGTTTATGTTTATGTTAGAATTTGTTTAGTTATATGTATGAAACTCATGTTCAAACTCTCTGATTGATATATATATTACAATTCATTATCTATGATATTTAGTAATTAGATTTAGAGCATAAGCATGAAATAAAAAGCGTTTTCTACCTCCCTGTGATCGACCGGGACTCACCAGTTTTGTTAATTTATTTGTCGAGACGTATTTCGCACTATACTACAACAGGCTCATCTTTTATGCGATCTACGTTCTGAACAAATTGGCATCGTTGCTGGGGAGGCACAGTGACTTTTGATTTCATCTCTAACATATTATTTTTGTGTGCAGGTACAACAACACAAAGTGGCGAATGAGGTAAAGTGGGCATTGCGAAATTCAGGTGCACACATTCTTATTAGAAACTCGGCCAGAAATTAAGTGTCATCTTCAAAATTGAATAGCCATATTTCTGATGCTCCAAAAATCATGAAATTTGAAGTAGAACTAGATTTTTAAATTATCTTTCTAACGCCACCTATTCCAAAAATAAATTCTTTATGTGGATTTTTTAAAAATTAGAGTAAATACTGGTCAGATTGCTTGAAAATAGAACTTTTATGAACTTTAGAAATCAATTCTAACCAACATACAAATCAGATTTACTCACGATTTATGGGGTTTGAAAGATAATCAAATTAGCTTTCATTATCATATTTTTACAAAATTTTTGGACCATATTTGATTTCATTTCCAATGGAAAAACCAACACGGGGTCTAAATCTCAAATTTGTCCCCTAGTTTGTTAAAAATTCATAACTAATTGTTGGAAATAATAAAAATTTTGAAAAAATACTATATGAAAAGCTTATTGAAAAAGAAATTTTCTTGCCAAGTTTCAAATAATTTGAATTCCATCTTACTTGAGAGTATACAGTTGAATTATGGTCTCCACTTTGAAAAAAACTTAGAAGTGCATGAGCAATGGGACCACATAGACTAACTTGGACTCCAACGAGCCCAAGAGTTAGTTGGTGAGGCGAGGTACCTTGTGGACCGCCCACCATCTACTAAATTGAAGAAACAGGTTAAAATTCATGAAAATATATCAAATAACCTGCATTTGGCTTGAAACTGCTAGGTAGTTCCAACCTTTCCTGCAAAACCTTGTGTCTAAGCCTGTGAGGTAGCGTCAAATGACCGCAGCTGTGGGGTAACGGAACCAGAGATGAAAGCCAAAGGAAGAACCTTCCTCGTAGTCTCTTCGTTACCATCCTAGCCAGGTTAGCCTGAGAGGCGGGAATTCCTTGTAGTTGGTCTCTCATCGAATTTTTTTCAATAACACAAACTTAAACGAAAAATCCGGTAAGGACCACTCTGATTAACAAGGCCTTAGCCTTGTTCTGCTTGACTACACCAACCCTTTGAGTTGGTGTATGCAAGGAAGAAGGTCGTTAGGACCTAAACTTGTGGGACCTTGGAAGTCAAACCCAAGGTGGCAAAGGCGATCTCGCTTGACCTCTCTTCTCAACCTTCTTCCACTTGATTAGCTGAGATGGCTAATTCTGGTCCTCGAGTTGGTCAGGACCCTCAAAATCAGGATCCAATGGCTCGTCTGGAAGCCAAGGTCGAGGAAATAGAATAGAAATATGAGCAGAGCATTGACAGGATTCTCATAACACTTGACAGGATGCAACATCCACCACGCAGGGAATAACTGCAGGACTTTTTCGATCCGGCGGCAACAATATAGCACCTCAGGTCCGGATTCCTGCTGGCGGAGATGCATTCGAGTTGAAGTCGAATATCATAAGTCTGATTCAGACTCATTTCCATGGAAATTTGAATGAGGACCCCTTCTAGCACATTGAAGATCTGAGTCAAATTATAGGGTCGGTTCGACCCAAGAATATAGATATCGGAGTTCTCATAAATCTTTTTCCTTTTTCTCTCAAGGATAAAGTTGCTTATTGGTTCAACACTATCGGGAGGCCAATTGGAGCCTAGGAGGAATTACGTTGTGAATTCCTCCAAAAGTTCTTCTCGATTGGTCGAACAAATGCTATGAGGTGCACGATCACGACCTTTGCCCAAGGCCCTGGAGAGAAGCTGCATGACTCCTAGGATAGATTCCACAATCTTCTCAGGAAATGCCCACACCATGGTGTACCCAAATGGCACCTAGCTCAAGTCTTTTACTATGGGCTGGATGACACACATCGGTACCTGGCCGATGCATTTAGAGGTGGGACTTTCCTCGCGAAGGATGAGAATAGTGCATTTGAACTGTTTGAGTCCTTAGCAAAGAACTCGATGAATGCCACCTCAATGAACCAGTTCCAGCGACCTAGACAACAATGAGTCAGTGTCCACGAATCTCAAGCCGAGTCTTCTCAAGCTGACATGGACATTATCACCAAAAGGCTGGATAAGGTGGATCTGCTTGATAAGAAGCTCGATGAATTATTGCGAGCGAGATCTGGATCTTCTGGTAGCACTGCTCCATCTTACTCCTCTCAAGCATCCCAAGCCCCCTCTGCTCGTACATATCCATTCACTCGAGATGTTTTCTCTCCATCTCCGCGGGATCTTGCATACTAGGAACTCCTGAACAATGTGGATCTGGCACCGTACAATCAGGGTTACGCACCACATGATGATGCGAGTATGTATTCTTTTGATGAATTTACATCTGAGACATCTTTAGCCTATGAAGATGTCAATGCTATTCAGGGTTACGGGCGTAACAACCCATATTCTGAGATGTATAACCCCAGTTGGCACCAGCATCCCAATTTCTCCTGGTCTGGTAATCCACAAAGACCAAGTCAAGCTCCACACTACCAGACCAGATAATACGGGAATGCGCAGAACACATATCCTAGGCAGCAGCCATTCCCGTCTCAACAGCAACAAACACGCTTTATCTATCAGTCGCTGCACCAAGCTTCCAACTATCCTCCAAGGCAGGTCAACCCTTTGGAGTCTCTGAAGGAGAAATTGCAGGCTTCAATTCGGAAATCTACTCATGACAACCTGCAAATAATGAAGGCAATGGCTGACTAAATTCAGAGCATACAAAACATGCAAAACCAGATGATGTAGGAGCATACATCATAGGGAGATTTGTCCTCCCAACTTGTCCCAAACCCAAGATATGTGCAGAATCAAGGTGCCCTGCCTAGATTCCAAGCACCACAGGGGTAGGCACATGCTGTTTTGCAAGCACCTCCCACACTACCTAGTTATGGGCTCGATCTGCCACCTCTGTTGCCAAACCCTATGTATTCAGGCCAACCCGCTCCTTTGCCCCTTCATGGACAGCACACTGATGCAAAAGCTGTCACCTTAAGAAGCAGAAAGACTACACGGGACCAGCTACCTAGGCAAGCGGGTAATGATTTTTCTTACTCTCTACCACAAGATGGCTCGCAACCCTCTTGCTCTCACAAGCCATCTTCATTAGATAAAGGAAAGAAGCCCCTAGACCCTGAGATTCTCGTCCCTTTTCCCGCTATCTAATGTGAGATTCAGCATGGAAAAAGGATACGCGGAATTTCAAGGACCTGAAATCTATGTTCAAGGATGTTCACATTCAGGTCCCTCTCCTCGAAGCAATAGATCACATCCCTGCTGTTGCTAGGTTCTTCAAGGACTACTATACTCCAAAGCGATAGCAGAGAATTGGATGACAGATAGTATTATCTGAGGAAGCTAGCACTGTTATCTTAGCTGACTTACCATGCAAAAAGGACCTGAGCACACCACTGATTTCCTGCTTTTTGCAGGATTCCCCTTTTGATAGGGCCCTTCTTGACTTGGGGTCGTCCATCAACCTAACTCCCACCGCAGTATTTGATCTATTTCTATTTGGGGAGTTAAAGCCCACCTCGGTTACCATATAGTTGGCTGATCGATCGGTGAAAATGCCGAGGGGGGTGGTTGAAAATGTGATCATGAAAGTCCAAGGATTCTGCTTTCTAGTGGACTTTTTTGTTCTTGATATGGAGGTTCCTCCTAATCTTTGTGATGCACCAATTATTCTATGTCACCCTTTCTTGGCAAGCGCCCACGCGAACATCGACTGTGCATCGGGGTGCATGGAGATTGCCTAGGGAACAAAAAGCTTAGACTGGACATTTTTAGGGCATCAAAGAACTTCGATTGTGATTTAATCGAGGAGGATGGTGAAGATGAAGATTCAGCTTTCTGTGGGAACATTGGGCTCCTCTGCAATGACCCAATGGCACATTCATCTTCACTATTAGGGGTCTTAGATTACAATCCATGTGGGATTGAGACTAATGATATACACATTTCATCCCATGGATCTAGTTGTCATGGGTGTTCATTTGCTCCTAACACCCCTGATCCTGACTATCTTGTCCCATCTAGCACTGATATCTTAAGACAAGATTACATGATCACTGTAGACGGATTCTCCATTAGTCAGGATTAGTAGATTTTCACTGTTGTTTCCTCTCCTCCCCTGCATAAACCCTCTCTCCACCCTCCACTACTAGAGTTACAACCCTTACCTGATTCACTCAAGTACGTGTTTTTGGGAGAAAGTGAGATGTATCTCGCGATTATCAATGCTCACTTGACTCTAGACCAGGAACACCAATTGATTACCATTCTGCAAGCACATAGGCCTGCTATCGGGTGGGGCATTGTTGATCTCCGCAGGATTCACCCCTTATATTGCACTCACCATATCTACACTGATGAAGGGGTGAGACCATCGAGACAACCTTAGAGATGCCTAAACCCAAATATGTTGGAGGTTTTCAAGGAGATCATTAAATGGTTGGATGCGGATATTATCTATCCAATTTCCGACAGCTAGTGGGTGAGTCCCATTCAGATTGTGCCCAAAAAGGCGGGACTCACCATGATCAAAAATGAATTGGGCGAATCCATCCTGACCCGCACCATGACTTCTTGGCGGGTCTGCGTTGATTATAGGAAGCTAATCTTGAAGGATCATTTTCCTTTGCCCTTTATTGATCAGATTTTAAAATGACTGGCCGGGTGTAGTTTCTTGTGCTTTCTGGATGGATACTCCGGGTACAATCAAGTAGCGATCAACCTAGAAGATAAAGACAAGATGACTTTTATGTGTCCCTTTGGAACATTCGCTTAAGTGGATGCCTTTCGACCTCTACAACGCACCAGCTACTTTTCAGCGATGCACGATGGCCATCTTTTCAAACATGATCGGGGACTGCGTAGAAGTGTTCATGGATGACTTCTCCATGTTTGGAGATGATTTTTCATCTTGTCTTGATAACCTCACAAAGATCCTGAGGAGATGTATAGAAGTTAACCTAGTACTATCATGGGAAAAAAGCCATTTTATGGTGAGTGATGGCATCATACTAGGTGATAGGATCTCCTTTAATGGACTCGAGGTCAACCGAGCTAAGTCCAAAATCATTTCGTGATTACCTTCGCCTAGCTCAGTTAGGCAAATGAGATCGTTCTTAGGGCATGTCAGATTTTAGCGAAGATTCATTTTAGATTTCTTGAAAATTACTCGTCCATTAACGAATCTTCTAGTAACCGACACGCCCTTTGATTTAGACTCCTCGTGTCTCGGCTCTTTCAAGACCTTGCGAAGCACTGTTTCAAGTGCACCTATTCTCCAACCTCCCGACTGGTCTCTCAACTTCGAGATGATGTTGGAGCCGTTCTTGGCCAGAGTCGGGAGCACCATCCATTCGTAATATACTATGCTAGCAAAATGCTGAACGAGGCTTAGCGTAACTATACAATCACTGAGAAAGAATTGCTAGTTGTGGTATTCGGGTTGGAGAAATTCAGGTCATACTTATTCGAGTCCAAAGTTATCATCTATGCTGACAATTCCGCCCTCCAGCATTTGTTGGCAAAGAAGGATGCCAAATCCCACCTTATCAAATGGATCCTTCTTTTGCAAGAGTTTGATGTCGAGATCCGTGATAAAGTCGGAGCACTGATCAGGGTGTGTTTCGCGAATTAAAATTGGGGTTCGAAGTACCTATCGTCATAGCTCGCAAAACGCATCTACCAGATAAAATTTATAAACGTAACTCAAAATGTGAATCCCGGGTCGAATAGGGGGAGGCGAACATTTGATTTTGAAAGATACGTGTTTCTCTTTTATTTATTTTTTTCATTTTTATCTTGTCTAATTTTTTTGATATTTTTTTATCAAGCAAGAGATTAGGTCGATGAAATTTTATCTAGCTAATCTACTTGCAAAATATAAAGGAAAGAGAGAGAGAGAAACAATCATCTATTCATGAACAACTGTTTGTTACAACTATGAAAGTAGGAAAACTACATTATGAAAGCAAAAAAGATAGAAAGAGGTGAGAGAAATCCCCCTCGACAGTCTCTTGGAAGATGACTCGCTCTGACGTCGCCTAAAGGAAGGTGGCGAGGAGCGGGATGAACGAGGATGGAGTAGGAGGACAGCATCGCGGCAAGGATCTTCTTCCTGAAGGGAGGTGAGGAGATGGCCATGGGATGCTCCATGAAGGGGGGTGAGAGGTAGGGAAAAGTTTGGTTCTACTCTAGAGGAGCATCCCAAGCTTGGGACAAGCTCTCTCTAGAGCCTTGGAGGTGGTGAAGTGAAGAAAGAAAGAGATGGTTTGGAATGGTGGTGGGTAGGTCCTTTTATAGTGGAGGAAGAACAAATTTGCATCTGGGTCATTACTGACGTTCGTAAACATCGCTACAGATCTGCCCTTTCTGTCATTGAAAATCCATGTCTTCAATTTGGTTGCTAGCGAGCACGGGCCATTAGTGACAGCTGCAAGCATCACTAAAGGCTCGCATCTCTGAAGATCCATGCATATCCCCGTTGCTCACACCCTGCTGGCACGTGCATCATGCGCTCCTTGTCGCTCACGCACTCTTGCGCGTCAGCACTGCACTGGCGCTACGGTGCAGGTGCTGCTGTGCACACATACATTGCATTGCGCCTGCTACGCGCATGCTTGCACTGCATTGCAGCTGCTTCCGGTGCTCAATTGCGGGGGTAGTGGGTTTCAAATCTGCACCCCTTCGTAGAAAGCCCATGCCTCAACCACTATGCCAAGATGTCCAGATCGTCGCGCGGATGTCTTAACGCATGCGGTGGTGATGAATCCTCAGCCATTGGATCTTGATCCAACGGCTATGATGTGAGATCAGTGATGATGAGGAGGTGCCTTTAATTACTACTGACTGATGTTGGGCGGCCTGGATGGCACCATGTGGCTCCATCTGGGTCGTCCATTCTTCTTTCTGTTGCAGAGGGTGCTACAGTGCTTGGATAGAGTTGATTTCCATGCTGCCGAATTGCGATCGTTGCTTCGGATCCATCCGTACGATCGGATTTTTCATTTGAAGCTCGTAAGGATGTTGCATTGCCCTCCTGACCGTTGATCTTCCTCGGACTTCATATGATGCTACGGGACTCCGATCTAGATAATTTCAGAGGCGTTAGCCTCCGATCGTCGTCTTGATCAGATCTGTATGGTCCGATCGTCCATCCAAGGCCTTGAAATAAATCATCTTCTGTCCTGACTACAAAAAGGATGCAATTAACCTAAATTATATACAACTACTCTAAATGCAGAATGATTCATGCTATGTAATATTTATAACATTAAATGCAAATCTAAGCCTAGGAACATGCATGAATAGGCATTTTACCCTCAATAATTGTGTCTACATCATACCTCCATGCCTATCGTTTGCTAATCCCTAGCAAAATTAAACTACATGCTATGTATAAAAATAGAATTAGGATTAGATTACTTAGACCTAAGTCATTTATTAATAATAGAAAATTTCAACTAAGGTCCTAAACAACGAAAACTCAACAGTACCCAAGTGTCTGCCAGAATGTAGACCGCCTAAGTCCTCGCCTTATTTGAAAAGATAAGATATATTTTTTTATTTTTCTTCTTTTCTAATTTTTTTGTACTTTTGGAGTTTGAAAGTTCCAAGATAACTTTTTACAGTTACCCGACCGACCCAAGACTCGAAAAGGACTCTAAGTGCTAAGCATCTAGTGAAAAGAGTGAAAGACTCAGTAGGCAGCCATTAAAACGGACTTCAGGTTTCTACGACCCTAGGTGACCTTACCTAGAGGTTTATCTTTTCGAACAGTAGCTTTCTCCCTACTTTTATTTATAGGGTCAACATAAGGGCGAACCCAATGTATATCTCCCCGATTTATTCTAGTTCCCTATTTTTTCCCTAAGTGTTTTGGGAATTATTATGCATCTTTGGGAGATGGGCTCTGGATAACCGACCAACGGGCTGTTACCCATGGCAACTTGCCAGCCATACTCGTGCGGTGAAGTGTGGTTTTGTTTATTTATTTTTCTCCTTTTTCTTTCTTTTTTTTTTTTTTTTCAAGTAGGTGGCTTCCCTCATCTAAGATTTACCTAAAGGCAGTAAGACGAAAATGGTCTTGTGGTTGGGCTCTGAACAACCGGCCGATAAGCTGTTACTACCGAAAACTTGCCAGCCATACCACCCTAGATAGTTCATTAGCTACCCAATTTTTGAAGAAACCGCTGAAAAGTGAGTCAGTACCAAAAAGTGTGTAGATGCTTAGGCTTAAAGTCCCCTCAAATCAGAGAGCAGGTTGATAAGTCGTATACATATCACCCCAATTTATTGACCAATTTAAAGTAGAGGTACTTGGCGAGGACTCGAGACTAAGTCCACATTCGAGTGGACACCCAGGCTAATTAAGCTCGAAGACCTAAGGAGTATAAGTGTTCAGGTCCTATCGTATCGTTTGGTAAAATTAATAACTTCCAAAAGCCTAATTTATCTTCTCCTAATTCTATTTTTTTTTTCTTTTTGAATTTTCATTTAAAAAAAAGAAAATAAAAGGAATTCTACAAAGCTAACGAAATAATTTCAGGATTTAATTATCCAACCCCCATGCCTAAATGATGCAATGTCCTCCTTGCAAAAATAAAGACATGACAAGGGCAGAATAAACAAAATATCACCTAAATTTCATGACAACCTGGTCATCTCTGCAGACAGAAGAAAGTATACACATGCACTAAGTTTAATGCCTTTAGCTAGGCATAAAATACATACAAGGAAGAAATGAGAATTCACAAGTGTAGGTCAGAATCCAAATAAAAATATTGATCCTCAGACCTGCCAACAGAATATGCCAACAGATGTGGACCAAGTTATGGTGCAAACTCATGCCCCAAGGTCGAGTGGTTCTAAGGTTTTGGATGAAAATCACCTGGAACCTAAGATTATTGTGTTTGCGGGGTTGGGCATGCGATTTTGTGGTGTGCAACCCAAGACTAAAGTGTCGGACAATGGATTGATCTGATTCATTAAAATCGAGTGTCCACTTATAATTCAGCTCCAGAAGATAGTCAATTATTCTAAGCTTGGGTCGCACATGAAAGATATCGTAAGGGTCCTGAAAGAAGGTAGGTGGTTTCAGGTCAACAGGAACCCTTATAACCAAAATCGTATTTCCCTCAGAAGTAGCTTTCCAGATTTTCATTTCCACATTTCTACCCTCTAAAATCAATGTTCCTGGGACCTCCAAATCATTGTACACCCCATCTAAAGTACCCAAGTCCAACAATTATGGCTGAATTAGGATTGACTTGGGCACAATGATCTCAAAAGTATGATCATCCAGCTCGTTAGGGTGGGATTGAAGAATGGGGCTACTAATTGAATCATCAGGATTTGAATCGTCCAAGTTAGCCCCAACATGATCATAATCTTCAATGATCGAGCTATCAAATAGTTCGTCATGCTCCTCGAGCCCGATTGTCTCACTAAAATCCTCTTTCTTAAGTTCAAATGAGACTTCACCAAAAGATTCTTCAACCTTAGTGTCAAAGAATTCATGATCCTCATTTATATATGTCTCAAAATCACATGTCATCTCTTGATCCGTAGAGACATATTTTTCCATGCTCCCTGGCTCAGGGATCTCGAGTGAATCAATTGGTTCATCCTCAATGGGTTGCTCTTGCCCAACCTGGTCATCCCTAATTTCAGAAAATGTATCCCCCCCTGGCAGGCGCTTGAGTAGGTTCAGACATTGTCTCTCCTGAAGGGGGTTCATCTTGAGAATCATCCTAAGATTTGACTATGGCAACCACAAATTTCATCCTCAACCTCGACAATTTCCCAAGTAGAAACTCACCTAGGCCCCTATCCTTAACATTTTGGAGCAAATCCAATAAAGAACTATTAAGTTCATCAATCATTTTGATCATAGGCTTCAATGCTTCAGTGCATGATGTTGGTTGAGCTTCTAAAGATTGTATAGTATTCCTTAAATTAGCCAACACCCAATCCTGGATCTGGTTCACCTGAACCGACTGGTTCGATTCAGGGTTGGGTGGGTTCGAGTTAAATCTAGGGGAGTCAAGATATTGAGGTCCTCATGTCCCTCCCTGATAGTAGGTCATTTCAGGTTATTTAAAGGATGGTGGCGACTTATATTCAATGGAATGCTGGGGAGGGTAGGTGTTATAATCATTATATCCTTCCTGGTTGTAGATCGAGTTGGTTTAGTGATTAAAGGATGAAGATCTATAATCATTGTAGCTTTGGGAAGGATGGTAATCATAGTTTTGTTGTCCAAGGTTAGGCCCTGGACATTGAGGTTAGTATTCATATCCCCAATCAAAGTCATCCCAGCTAGTGGATGGGTAATTACAAGTCAAGTTAGAATAGTAATCATCTTAGGGATAAGTGGTGGTACGAGGATAGGATTGGAAATGTGTGAAGTGAAAGATGTGGAAGGATACATTGTGGAGTATGAGGGAAAACAAAAGAGAGAAAGGTATCCTGCAGTACAATCAACCAAACCTATCCTTATGTGGGTAGCCTAAAGACCTACGACTCCTAGAACCTGTCTTGAGATTATAAACAATTTAGTCTACTTTTATCTGCTTAATCCAACCAGTTAGGAAGAGGGACTAGGGAGAAGGTTCTTCCTTTGGCTTGCGCCTCAGGCTCCTTATGTACCCCCCAGCCATGGTCATTTGACACTACTCTCCTAGATAGACATCAGATGGACCAGCAGAAGTAGATTAATCGAAAAAAATCTCAGTCTGAGCCCCGAAGAGCGAATAAATCCTTAAGGCTAACATCTACTTAATCTGATCCATCTGTATGGTCGGATTTTTCATCCAATGTCCCTAAGGATGTTGCATTACCCTCCTGGCCGTTGATCTTCCTTGGACTTCATATGATGCTACGAGACTTCGATTTAGACGATTTCAGAGGCGTTAGCCTCCGATAGTCATCCTGATCAGATCCATATGGTCCGATCGTCCATTCGAGGCCCTGAAATAAATCTTCTTCTCTCCTGACCATAAAAAGGATGCAATTAACCTAAATTATATACAACTACTCTAAATGCAGAATAATGCATGCTATGCAATATTTATAACATGAAATGCAAATCTATGCCTAGGAACATGCATGAATAGCCATTTTACCCTCAATGATTGTGTCTACATCAAGCACATAATGTCGTGGTGGATCACTTGTCTCGGCTAGACCCAGACTATATTCTGTACTCCCTGCCGATATCAAACCGATTTCCAGATGAATCTCTGTTATCTATTAACTTTGTTGAGTTTCCTTGATACGCTGATATAGCAAACTCTCTCATCATAGGCAGGCTACCTGCGGGATTATCCAAGGATCAAAGACTCAAATTTATATTAGAGGCTAAATTCTATTTTTGGGATGACCCATTGCTCTTTCGCATTGGGGTTGATCAGAACATCCGAAGATGCGTCCCTAATTCGGAAATCTCTAGTGTGCTATCCTTCTGCCACAACAATACTTGTGGGGTCATTTCTCGGGCTGAAAGACCGCTGTAAAGATTTTACAGTTGGGATTTTTCTGGCCAACCATTTTCAGAGATACACACGAGTTTGCCAAGTGCTGTAAGTGATGCTAGTCGTTCGGTTCTATGACCCGGAGAGACATGATGCCTCTCCAATCCATTCTCATCGTAGAAGTATTCGAGGACTAGGGCATCGACCTTATGGGCCCCTTCCCAAAATCTCATGGCTTTGAGTACATACTCCTTACAGTAGACTATGTCTCAAAGTAGGTAGAAGCTATCCCGGCAAGACGAGCTGATCATAAGATTGTTATATCCTTCATTTGGGAATTCATTTTTATGAGATTTGGAGTTCCCTATGCCCTGATAAGCGATGGGGGTAGTAACTTCATCCATGCCCATTTCAGGTCATTATTGAAGAAATACGAGGTGCATTGCTGCCCTGTATCACCCACAGACCAATGGACAGGCTGAAGTATCAAACCGTCAAATCAAGGTTATCCTTCAAAAGATAGTTAGACTTGATAGGAAGGATTGTCTGATCCGTTGATTGATGCACTATGGGCATATCAGACTGCGTATAAGGTCTCGCTCGGAATGTCGCCATACCGCATGGTGTATGGAAAGGCCTGTCACCTTCTTGTGGAGCTGGAGCATCGTGCCTTTTGGGTAGTGTAGAAGTGTAATTTTAACCTCGAGACTAGAGGTTATGAAAGGAAGCCCCAGCTTAGTGAGTTAGAGGAGATTAGGTGGGAAGCTTACGAGAATGCAAAAATATACAAAGGCAAGACAAAGGCTTCCCATGATGGACACATCCGAAGGAAGGAGTTCGCACCTAACCAGCAAGTCTGGTTGTTTGACTCTCAACTCAAATTCTTTGCAGGAAAGCTCAAGTCTAAGTGGACTGGGCCTTTTCTAGTGGTCCACTCGTATCCTAACAAAGGCGGTCTGAATTAGAGACCCGAAATCTAGGCATGTTTTTATAGTTAATGGCCAGCGCCTCTGATGGGAACACCATCATATGCCATAACTAGCTCATTTTGACCCAATTAAGTCAGTAAATGCTCCTACATAACCGCAGAGAGTCACAAGTCATTGCATAATCATTCTGGAAGAAAAATAAGAAACTAGGGTTAATACTACAATTTTACCAGCCCATCATGAATGTAGTACAACCACGGGTTTTCACAGGGGTTGAATGAAGGTCAATTGGTCTTAAAAAGTTAACAAGTGGGATAAGACAGATAGAAAAATATTTGCACGTGTTCCGAGAATTAAATGACTTTTGAAACACTAAAAATAGACCCGCTTAATTAACTGAGGTTCTGATTAACATAAAATCCACCTAAACCCTCTAAAATTCAAATAAAAATATTCTCTAGGATTTAGAACCTTCAATTTGACCATCAGAATCCATTTTGACTCAAAATAGAATCATAGACAAACATTTGCCCTAATTAGGGTTTTTGCATAAATTACCCAGTCAAACATGGTCAAAACCAAAATCCAACTTCACCATTGGATTCCTTAGATCCAAATCAGGTTTGTACCAAAATTTGGACCCAAGATGAATTTGTCTTAACCTAGTTTGCAAATTGGTCCTTTCTAATTTCATTTCTACCCTTAACTTTAAAAATCCTTTCCAATAGGCCCCTAACTTTATCATCATTCTCACAAAAAAGTTCCTACCACCATTAAACCTATTCCTACTTGCTCCAACGACCTTAAAATGGAAAGAACTCCCTGATTTCTTGACAAATCCCTTTCAAATTTGAAAGGGAAGTTCGTCGAGGAATTTCCTTCCTTTTGGACCTAATCCTAAGCCCTGAAACCTGCCCAATCTCTCATGCGAATGCATGAGAGATTTGGGTATCAAGAAACTTCCAACTCCGGTGAGCTTTCCAAGCTTGGGGAGTTTGCTTCCCAAGCTCTAACCACCCGCTGATGACCTATAAAAGAAAGCCCAAACCAGGTTGAACTTTCGAAGCTTCAATTCTGGCTGTGAAATCCCCTTTTCCTCCTTCCTCTTCCAGCTGCCCTCTCTCGTCGTCTGACCACAAAACCAGTGGCCGGATTGTCTTTTCCTCTCCCATGGGCTCTTGGCCATACCAACAGGAGCTCTTCTACTGCCGTCGTCGTCGCCATCTCCCTCCTTGGAGAACCTTTCATCCACGGCATCGGCCAACCACAGCCGACGCTACCCTTTCCCTTTCATCCTTAGATTAGGTTCCAATGTTCCCTATCCTTCCCTCCTTTTTCTCTACTTCTATCCCTCAAAAGCAACCGCCGACTACACTTCTCTCCCTCCATCTTCTTCCGCTCCGGCGAAGCTCTAGCAATGCCCAACTACCGCTCCATTGCATGAATCACACTGCTATCACCTCCATAAGCTTCGTCGTGGTCCACTCTTCAAAACCCCTCTCCCCATTCATCCTCTTGCCCACTCAAACTCGTCGTCGAACGACCCACTATTCTCCAACCTCCGCCGCTTCCGCCCCACACACAAAGACCACGCCACACCACGAAACCACTTCCACCACGTCCGCCATACTCCAACGGACCTTTTGAGATTGTCTAACAAGGTCGAAAGACCGTATTCGCCTTTTTCAGGTCCTGGGTCATACCGCCATTGACGAAGCTTCAATCGAAGCTTGAAGCTTGCTTCCCAGCCGATAGCTCCAGGTCTTCGACTCCAGACAAAGAGATTTGGCCCAGGAACATGCTTGCCTGGTCAATTGGAGTTGTTGACCATTCCTTGCACGCAAATTAGATGAAGGCATTAGCTGCAGGCGCATGCGAAGAAGTGGGGGCAGATAGTCCCACATCGGTTGTTGAGGAGTGCCCTCCATCGCATAAATTGTATTTGTGCTATGGGCTTATCACCTCAGGATGCACAACAGCTGAGGTCCCCGCACGCCCCCCTCACGCGCCTCGTTCGTGACATCTCCCCTGTGGACTTGGTACGCCCGATAACCTGCTTAAGCCCTACACTCCTCGGTTGCAACCTACACCTGCAGCCCTGGTCCCGTGTACGCTCTAGGTCCAATTACCTGTATACCTGGTACTGTTGAAGGCTCTAGGAGAGTGTGACCCATAGAGAGAAAGAGAGATTACGCAGGGGAGGGGGAGGGTTTTGCTGCTGAAGACATTGGCTGACACTTAGCCAATTTGAGAAGTTCCCCTCCCCTGTGTGAAAGAAGAGAAGGGAAGATGAAGAGGCTAAGAAGAGAGAAAGAAGGCTGTGTACTGTAGCATCAGACATTTAAGCCGTCTGATAACTGATTTCTAGGCTTTATTTGATTGATACTGTTGAGAAATTTACTGTTATTGTGAGGGGTATTTGGTAATTCAAATCACCATTTTACCTCATTCTCTTTTTGCACTATTGACATCTGTTTTCACTTCTATATCATTATTTGGAATTCTATTATATATTGCTTATATTGTGTTAAAATTGCAATTCTTGAGATTTAAATTCCATATTGCTCCCTATGTTCAACTTCGGAACCTTTTCGAGTAATAATATTTATTTGTTTGAGCACTATTTTGGCTATACTACAACACGAGAATCTTAAACATCGATTTAGCGCAAACATTTTGGCGCCATTCCCAGGGAGCAATGGGCAATTTAGAACTCTTGATTGCAATTCCTGATTGATGATTCTAACTTGCTATATCTCCTTTGTTGTGGTTGTTTTAGGAGAAGATCATTCAAGGAAGATTAGCCGCACAACGAACACTCCAGGGGCAAGTAAGTTCTAACATCTCTCTCTCTCTTAAGCCCCTCATTCTGAAAAAGATAAAAGGAAAAAATCAATTAGGGCTACTTGCATTCTTTCCATAGATAATTTATCAAGTTGCCTGAGTTGATATGTTTTTGGACAACAAATCCTGATTTGTGCACCCACTTAAAGCTTAAGGTATCTAGGGTTATCACATTCTTATTTGAGCCCTAGGTACCACTTTTGGACAAATTAAAGTGGACCAAATTAGAGCTAATTAAGGATTTCAGTTTAGGGTTTTAGAGACACACTTGCTTGATCAAGAAATCATCTTCTCAAATAATGTGTGCTTAGACCTTGATTAAACTGAACTATTCAAGCAAAAACCCTAAAATCGGGCTCTTAAAATCATTTGAACACTAAAAGAGGGACCTAAATTTTCAAGGACAATACAGTTGACCCACCTTGTTTGGGTCAACCAATCTTCAAATTAGGTCACTGTTGCACTCAACACATTTTAAAGTTCAAGTGAAATCCTAAGCACCCTTGCTCTTAATTAAAACTAGTAGACTTAAGAGGTGAAGTCCCCATTCTGGTCTACCTGGAACATCAGTGACAAGAGAGGTCAGGTGGGGGAAACCCTGTAACCCGTGGGGGCACTCTACTGTATAGGGGTCTTTGCGAGACTCTCCCTCTCTGGCTACCCAGGTAATTCTCAGGTGGATGACTTTTTGACTAAGGGGTATCATCTGCCTCGAACCTCTATAGTCATCCAAAATTTTTGGGTGTCTTGATTGGGACCATCACATTCTACCTCTCATCTACTTCATCAGTGCATGTTCGGGAGGAGGTCTCTCAGACTATCCATGAGGCCTCCTTTAGTCACTCACTCACATCGAGGCCAAGCCTCGACCTCCTTGTTTGTGCAACAACCCAATCCTATTGATATCTCTTCTGATTCATCTGAACCTGATTCTCCTTCATCCATCATCATGGCACAACCAGCAAAAGAAAATAATCTCGAAAATCAACTCCAGTGCCTCAATGATCTATTCTAAGCCTTTGTGAATCCACTGCAGCATCCAATAATGCAAGATCACTACAATCATGCTGCGGTGGCAATCGAACCTCGAGTACAAATCCCTGTTGGAGGTCTTGACACTGAACTCAAGCCCAACATGATTCATGCCATTCCCAAATTCCATGGGTGTAACTTTGAAGATCCTTTCCAGCATATCAAACAACTCAAGCATCTGGCCCAGACCTTCAGGTTAGAAGCTCAAAATTGAGATATTCTACTCATGAAAATGTTCTCCTTCTCTCTCATGGATAAAGTTGCTCACTGGCACCAAACCCAAACGCGTCCGATCAACACCTGAGCGGAACTTCAATCTGAGTTTCTGAGAAAGTTCTTCCCTATTGGTCGGACAAATGCTTTACGACACTAGATCACACATTGCACACAACAAGTAGGAGAACTACTTCATGAAGAATGGGATCGTTTCCTAGATCTCATGCAAAAGTGCCCCCATCATGGAGTTCCTAAATGGGAACAAGACTAGTCTTTTTCCCAGAGACTCCGTGAGGATATTAGATTATTTGTCAATGCGACTTGTGGAGGAAACATCATGGGTCAACACGAAGACACCATGTGGGAGATTCTTGAGAATATGTGCAAGAACTCTATCAATAATGAATCCATGGGCATGTTCGATTGGATGAATGCCCATGCATTGACGAATCCAAAGGGAGCACATGAGACGTAGGGCCTATCCTCTTCCGTTGACTTGGAATTGATGACCAGTCATTTGGACAAGGTCTCTATTATTGAGAAAAAGGTGGATGAGCTAACTCGACATTTACAGCGAGCCACCTCTACACAAAACCCGTACACACAACCTCTCTTTGGTAGGGAGGCCGTGCACAACATCTATCACTAACCTTCTCAGGGGATGGACCCATATCTACTCCCGTCTAATTTTGGCTATGGAGGAAGCTTTGAATCCACCTACTCTAGTTGGGGGAACTCTGAACCCTCATATTCTGATTTATCGAAGGTTCTTTAGACCTACGAGGACCTCAATGTCATTTAAAATGATCCATTCTCAAACACCAACAACCCTGGATGGCGTACTCATCCCAACTTCACGTGGTCAGGCAATAATCAAAATCAGAGACCTCAATATCCATCCCGATCACAAGCTCCTCACCTATATCAGCCGCCTCAGCCATGGCCTAACCCAACTTATTAATCTGGGCCGACTCAGACAGATCAAATGACTCTTATCCTTCAGACTCTGGTTGACATTCAAAAGATGAATGTGGCTATGCAAAAATAGCACAGAGATGAGATCACAAAGGTTCGCAATCATCTTGCCCAGATGGCAAATCCACGCCAACCTGGTGCACTTCCTTCACAACCTCTGCCTAATCCGAATAACATGTCGAACCAAAGGTGCGTTATGAACCCAAATCCTGGCCAAGCTCACTTTGTTTATCAGGCCCCTTCTACTCCATCACCCGACGAGATGGAGGCTTCAACATCATATGTGGGTTACCAGCAGCAAGCACCTCTTCTACCCACTCCAAACCAAAACCAAGCAAGATTAAATTCTGTTACTACCCGCACTGGAAAAGCAACACAGGACCCACCTTATCCAAGCCAAACCAAGCCTGGTAATACAAATCCTAGCCCAAGGATAGTCATCCAAGACACTTCTATCCCAGATCACGGACCTGGACCCATTCTAGAGGAACCATCCAAAGTTCCATTTCCTGAGGCCTTGACCAAGGGAAAAAGGATAACCAAAATCGTGGCACTTGAGGAGGACTTGGTTAAGCTCTTTGAGAAGGTCCATATAAACATCCCCTTGATGGATGCAATATGCCACGTACTAGCTTATGCACAATTTCTGAAAGGCGTATGTACACCAAAGTGTAAGCTGCGAACCAAAGACGGGAATCCGATTGTACTGTCAGAGCAAGCCAGCTCTATCATTTTGAGCAAACTCCCACCTAAGGCAAAAGATCCAAGCACCCCTTTGATCTCCTATGAAATCAGTGATATACGATTTGACCAAGCTTTATTAGACTTAGGAGCCTCCATAAATTTGATACCCACATCCGTACTAGACTACTTCGAGGAAACTGAACTTGAACCAACTGAAATGACTTTACAACTAGTAGACTGATCAATTAAGTCACCAAAAGGAGTTCTCAAGGATGTCATAGTTAGGGTGCATGATTTCTATTTCCTAGTGGATTTCATCATTTTAGACATGGATGCTCCTAAGAATGTGAAGAATACACCAATCATACTAGGGAGACCCTTTCTGGCCACCGCTAGGGCCAATATCAATTGTGAGGAGGGCCAAATTGAATTGAAATTTGGAAGCAAAACACTAAAGATTGACATCTTTAAGGCCCAACGAGGAATTAATTATGGAGTCATAGAACAAATTTGTGATATTGAAGCAGTGGTTGATGACTTCATGGAGAACCCGACTATTTCTGATCAACCACAAAAGGATCAAAACCTGCAATTAGAGGAGCCCGAACTCAACCTAGACACACCCATAGCTCCTTCCTTTGCTCCTGACACACATCCTGAATTACCCATTGCTGCTGAAAACTTGGTCTTGGAATTAAAGCCTCTTCCCGATCATCTCAAATATGTCTTTTTGGGTTCTAATCAGACGTTTCCTGTGATTATCAACTCCCGACTCACACTTGATCAAGAAACATGCCTGATTTCTGTTCTCCAGCAACATCGAAGAGCCATTGGATGGACTCTCGACGATCTCATAGGTATTAGCCCCTCATACTGCACACACGACATCTACACTGAAGAGGGCTCATGACCATCCCGTGAAATGCAGAGACGCCTGAATCCTAATCTACAGGATGTCATTAAAAAGGATATTATCAAGTGGTTAGATGCAGGGATCATCTACCCCATCTCCGACAGTCAGTGGGTGAGTCCAATCTAGGTTGTGCCTAAAAAGGCAGGGCTCACCGTCATCACGACTGGAACCAGGGAAGCCATACCGACCCATATAGAAAACTCGTGGAGAGTCAGCATTGATTACAGAAGACTCAATTCCTCCATGAAGAAGGATCATTTCCCACAACCGTTCATTGATCAAATTCTCGAGAAACTAGTGGGAAATTGATTCTTCTACTTTCTAGACGGGTATTCCGGCTATAACCAGGTTGCGATCCATCCCGAGGACCAAGAAAAGACCACCTTCACCTACCCCTTCGGAACATATGCATTTCGAAGGATGTCATTCGATCTCTGCAATGCACCCGCTACTTTTCAACGGTGCATGCTTGCCATATTCTCAGATATGGTAGGTGAGTACCTTGAAGTCTTCATGGATGACTTATCGGTATTTGGTGAATCATTTGACGATTGCCTCCTGCACTTGGTCTGGATCCTCAGGCGATGCATCAAAGTGAACTTGGTTCTTTCCTGGGAAAAGAGCCACTTCATGGTACCTGAGGGAATTGTCCTGGGACATCTTATCTATGAAAAGGGCATCCAGGTTGATCGAGCCAAGGTGAATTTGATTTCCAAACTCCCTATGCGTAGCTCGTTCAAAGACATCCGATCCTTCCTGGGGCATGTTGATTTTTACCATCGATTCATTCCTGATTTCTTGAAAATCGTGCGCCCCTTATTAATCTTCTATCTAAGGATGTCCCTTTTGAAATCACTAAGGAATGCACTCAGACATTTGAAGTCTTGCGTGATCGAGTTACCCAAGCACCAATCTTGCAGTCCCCTGATTGGTCTCAACCCTTTGAGATCATGTGCGATGAATCTGATTACGCTATAGGTGCGGTACTTGGCCAGAAAATAGATTGGAAACCCATGGTAATTTACTGCACTAGCAAGACACTTGACGAGGCTTAGCGTAACTACACAGTTACTGAGAAAGAGCTACTAGCCGTAGTATTTGCCCTGGAAAAATTCAGATTGTATCTTTTGGGTTCTCGTATTATCATTTACTCAGATTACACTGCTGTGAGGCATCTCCTTGTGAAGAAGGACGTGAAACCTCAACTAATTCGCTAGATCTTGCTATTACAAGAATTTGATCTCGAGATTTGCGACA
This sequence comes from Thalassia testudinum, assembly GCA_037157565.1. NCBI lineage: Eukaryota > Viridiplantae > Streptophyta > Magnoliopsida > Alismatales > Hydrocharitaceae > Thalassia > Thalassia testudinum. The sequence continues at coordinate 68,335,189 of JAZHRO010000002.1, forward strand.
AGGCGAGGAAACAGAATGTGGTAGCTGATCACTTATCCCGTCTTCCTTTCGATATTATCAACCCTTCCAGACCCATTACTGAACATTTTCCCAATGAGCACCTCCTGACTATCAGTACTGGACTTCCATGGTTTGCTGATCTGGTAAACTACTTGGCATCATATCAGATACTGTCCGATTGGCCAAAAGCCAAGAAGAACAAAGTACTTTCCAATGCCAAGTACTACTTTTGGGAAGACCCGTATCTCTTCCGCATTGGTGCTGATCAAATCATCCGACGATGTGTTCTGGAAGCGAAAATTTAGGACATTTTGTCCTTCTGCCATGACCAGGCATGCGGTGGACACTTCTCTGGTCATAAAACCATAGCAAAAGTCTTTCAGTGCGGCTTCTATTGGCCCATGATTTTCAAAGACGCATACAACCACTATAAGGCATGCACTCGTTGCCAGACCTTAGGCAACATGAGCCACCGTGATATGATGCCCTTATAACCGATTCTCGTATGCGAAATCTTCGATGTCTGGGGGATTGATTTTATGGGACCCTTCCCTAGTTCGGACGGCTTCGAGTACGTTCTTCTCACTGTTGACTACGTGTCCAAATGGATCGAAGCCATTCCGACCCAAACCAACGATCATAAGGTGGTTATCAAATTCATTAATCAAAACATCTTTTCTCGATTCGGGATTCCATGTGCCATAATCTCTGATGGAGGGACCCACTTCATGAATGCTCAGTTCAGATCACTGATGACCAAATATGGGGTGTTGCATCAAATCTCTACTCCTTATCACCCCTAAATCAACGGTCTAGCTGAGCTATCAAATGGGGAGATCAAGAAAATCCTCCAGGTCACTGTTCGACCTGATAGGAAAGACTGGTCATTCCGACTTCCGGAAGCTTTGTGGGCTTATAAGACCGCCCACAAAACCCAATTAGGCATGTCTCCCTTCAGATTAGTGTACGAGAAGGCATGTCACTTCCCCGTTGAACTGGAGCACAAAGCCTATTGGGAAGTACAGAACTGCAATCTCGATCTTTCTAAGGCAGGAACCCACAGAAAGCTTCAAATGAGCTAGATTGATGAATTACACCACCACGCATATGAGAACTCGTGAATTTACAAAGAGTGGGTTAAGGCCTTTCACAACAAACACATATCCAGAAAGATTTTTTTCCCTGGTCAGAAAGTTCTAAGCTTTGATGCCAAACTCAAATTATTCCCAGGAAAACTCAAATCAAAATGGATTGGACCATACCTTGTCTGACGAACCTTCAAAAATGGAGCTATCGAAATCAGTCAACTTAGCCACGATTCAGAACCTTTTGTCGTGAATGGTCAAAGACTCAAACCGTTCATTGAACTCACCGGTACAAATTTGGCTGAGATAGCTTTTACCCTCCATTCTCCCTGAGCTCATTGTGCCAGGCTGATGGCGTTAAACTCAGTGCTTAACGGGAGGCAACCAGTCATTTTTGAAAACCCGAAACCCTTCTTGACACATCTTATGTTGAACTCATATTGCAGTTTAGGGTTCATCCATTAGAATAGCCAACTCCACCTCTGGTACACATACCCGAGCTTGAAATCGTCCGCAACTATCACCCCGACCCACTCACCCACCCATCACCTGTTCTAATGTATGATCTAAGTTGAACTCGAACCCACCTAATTTACAATGACATTGCAAATCGTAGGCATGGGGGGGTATTAAAGGGCAAAACGTCGTGAAAATCACTTCACAAGAAAGGGTTTCATCAAAAAAGTCACATATTCCAAAAATACAAAAAAAAATAAAAAATAAATTTTGAAAAAGAACAAAAATATGAGAGGAGAGGAAATTTTGATGGCATATCAGCTTTTGAGGAGAAAAAGGGAGGAAATAAAAATGCCAAAAAGGCGCACAATTTGAAAAGAAAAAAGAAAAAGATATAATCAGTAGTAAAAGATTAAGGAATTGACTTAGTTCTAGACCACATCAAAAGAAAGAAAATAAAAGGCAAAACGTACTAATAAAATAAAGAAGAGATTAGTAGGAACGCTAATTCTAGGCCTCTTGGGCTATAATCCTAGGCTTAAAAATTCAAGTGCTAAGATCTGGATAATCCTCAAGTGGTTGGCGAAAATGCGAAGCATAAGTATTAGGTCTAAGGCTTAGGGATTATTTGGCCTCGTTAGCTGACCTCTGGTTTGTGGAACTCGGTAACCTAAGTACCCCAATCCACACACAGTCTGGTTCAGTGCACCTAAGTATCAAAATCACGCAAATGCGTTAAACTTGTTCTGAAAAAGTTACCTAGATTAGGAGCGGCTGATCAACACAAGTTGATTTGGACGAGTTCCCGACGTGGAGAGGCAGGAAATTCCCCTCGAAGATGCGCAATAACATATCGTCTCCTCAGTGCTTGTCTCCTAGGATATCTACATATCCTACCGAGGGCATATAAGGACCCTGTGCTAGTTTAGATGCCATGGGCGGCATTATCTCGAAATGTCGATTGCCAGGGTTTGGATTTAGCTACAGAACTCCATGGGAGGGAGTATCTTGAAATCTCAAAAGCTAAGGTTTTAGGGGTTGCTATGGGCGGTGTTATTTGGAAGAATCGATTGCCAGGGACCCTACGAGGATTGATGATGGGGACTAGGAATCCGATACAAACCATGTTGTAAAGCCAATCTGAAGCTAGAAATAAAAAGAAAAAGAGAGAGAAAACTCTCCAAAAATAAATAAAAATTCCTCTATCTCTATGTGAAAAAATGCACTACAAACTGAACCTGGGCTAAAACATGTTACAAGCACGGGTGCTTTGACCGTGGAGTTCAATGAACGTTAAGATAGTTCCTGTGGGCCTTAGAAACCTTTGTGCCAGACTGATGCTAGAGTTGGTCAGGTTTGGATTTTGGTTGGTACTTGAGTACCTCTAGGCCTACTATCGGCATTCTAACCTAATCTACAAAAGGAAGCACACAACAAAGTTTTTAAGCATCAGAAGGTTTTATGGTCTAGAATCAAAGTTAATGCCTTGAAATTTTGCTAAGGGACTAGCAAAAGCTAGGCATGGGGGTATGATGGGAACACCATCATGAGCCATAACTAGCTCATTTTGACCCAATTAAGTTAGTAAATGCTCCTACATAACTGCCAGAGAGTCACAAGTCATTGCATAATCATTCTGAATGAAAAATAAGAAACTAGGGTTAAAACTGCAATTTTACCAGCTCATCATGAATGCAGTACAACCGCGAGTTTTCTCAAGGGTTGAATGAAGGTCAATTGGTCTTATAAAGATAACAAGTGGGATAAGACAGACAGAAAAGGGTTTGCACATGTTCTGAGAATTAAATGACTTTTGAAACCCTAAAAATAGACCAGCTTAATTAACTGAGGTTCTGATTAGCATAAAATCCATCTAAACCATCTAAAATTCATATAAAATATTATCTAGGGTTTAGAACCTTCAATTTGACTATCAGAACTCGTTTTGATCCAAAATAGAATTACAGACAGATATTTACCCTAATTTGGGTTTTTGCATAAATTACCTATTCAAACATAGTCAAAACCAAAATACAACTTCACCATTTGATTCCTTAGATCCAAATTAGGTTTGTACCAAAATTTGGACCCAAGATGAATTTGTCTTGACTTAGTTTGCAAATTGGTCCTGTTTAATTTCATTTCTACCCTTAACTTTCAAAATCCTTTCAAAAAAGCCCTTAACTTTGTCTTCTTTCTCACAAACAGGCTCTACCACCATTAAACCTATTACAACTTGCTCCGGCGACCTTAAAACGGAAAGAACTCCTTGATTTCTTGACGAATCCCTTTCAAATTTGAAAAGGAAGTTCGTCAAGAAATTCTCTTCCTTTTGGACCTAATCCTAAGCCCTGAAACCTGCCCAATCTCTCATGCGAACGCATGAGAGATTTGGGTATCAAGAAAATTCCAACTTCGGTGAGCTTTCCAAGCTCTAACCACCCTCTGATGACCTATTAAAGAAAGCCCAGACCAGGCCAAACTTTCCAAGCTTGAATTTTGACTGTGAAATCCCCTTTTCCTCCTTCCTCTTCCGACTGCGAAGCTCCACAAGCTCCGGCGACTCCTCCAGCCCTCTCTCGTCGTTTGACCACAAAACCAGTGGTCGGATTCTCTTTCCCTCTCTCGTCCGCTATTGGCCATACCAGCGGGAGCTCTTCTACCGTCATCGTCGTCACCATCTCCCACCTTGGAGAACCTTTCATCCACGGTGTCAGCCAACCATAGCTGATGCCGCCCTATCCCTTTCATCTTTAGATTAGGTTCCAACATCTCCTATCCTTCCCTCCTTTTTCCCAACTTCTATCCCTCAAAAGCAACCATCGACTACACATCTCCCCCTTCGTCTTCTTCCACTCCAACGAAGCTCCGACAATGCCCAACAGTCGCTCCACCGCACAAACCACACCGCTATCACCTCCATAAGCTCTGTCGTGATCCACTCTTCAAAACCCCTCTCCCCATTCATCCTCTCGCCCACTCAAACCTGTCGTCGAACAACCCACTATTCTCCAACCTTTGCCGCTTCCGCACCATACACACAGACCATGCCACACCACGAAACCACTTCCACCACATCCGCCATACTCCAATGGACCTTTTGAGCTTGTCTGACAGGATCGAAAGACTATATTCACCTTTTTTAGGTCCCAGGCCATACCGCCATTGACGAAGCTTTGACCGAAGCTTGAAGCTTGCTTCCTAGCTGATAGCTCTAGGTCTTTGACTCCAGACAAAGCGGATTTGGTCCAGGAACACGCTCGCCTGGTCAATTGGAGCTGTTGACCATTCGTTGCACACGAATTAGATGAAGGCATCAGCTGCAAGCGCATGCGAAGAAGCGGGAGCAGATAATCCCCAATCGGTTGCTGAGGAGCGCCCGCCATCTTATAAATTGTATTTGTGCTATAGGCTTATCGCCTCAGCACACACAGGGGGTGAGGTCCCCTCACGCCCCCTCACCTGCCTCGTCCGCAACATCACCCCCGCAGACCTGGTGTGCCCGATAACCCGCCTAAGCCCTGCACTCCTCGACTGCAACCCACACCTGCAGCCCTGGTTTCGGGTACGCTCTAGGTTCGATTACCCGTATACCCGATACTGTTGAAGGCTCTGGGAAAGCGTGACCCAGAGAGAGAAAGAGAGATTTAGTGGGGTAGAGGGAGGGTTTTGCTGTTGAAGACATTGGCTAACACTTAGCCAATTTGAGAAGTTCCCCTCCCCTGTGTAAAGAAGAAGAGGAGGCTAAGCAGAAGAAGAAGAAGAGAAGAAGGAGATGCACCAGAGAAAGAAGAGAAGGGAAGAAGAAGAGGCTGAGAAGAGAAAAAGAAGGCTGTGCAGTGTAGCATCAGACATTTAAGTCGTCTGATTAACCATTCAGCCGTCTGATAGCTAATTTCTAGGCTTTATTTGATTGATACTGTTGAGAAAATTACTGTTATTGTGAGGGGTGTTTGGTGATTCAAATCACCATTTTACCTCATTCTCTTTTTGCACTATTGACATCTGTTTTCACTTCTATATCATTATTTGAAATTCTATTATATATTGCTTATATTGTGTTAAAATTGCAATTCTTGATATTTAAATTCCGTATCTCTCCCTATGTTTGACCTCGTAACCTTTTTTGAGTAATAAAATTTATTTGTTTGAGCGTTATTTTGGCTATACTACAACATGACAATCTTAAACACCGATTTAGCGCAAACAACATCCTCAAACCATTTTTTGCCCATAAACCTCCTCCTGCTAACGAAACGATACATCTTCTTGAGGACGTGTGACTGACGAGTTGCCCAGCTGGAGGAATTAAACTCGGCACATATACATATATACATACCGTATATACATAGCACATTTCATTTCCGCATACTTTTTTGCATATTGTGTATGGCATTATAGTGATGGCATGAGCTGAACGACAACTCAGAAGCAGTTCCAGCTGATTTCTATCCACATACACCCTACCTTATTTCAATTTCTTTTATTCATGCATGGGGACATGCAAGCACTTAGGCATGGGGGGTGGTAGATAAAAACTAAAAATTTTCTGCCAACAAGTGGGGGATTAGATCATTTTTTCAAGAGGTTTTATTAAAGATTTATTCTTTAGTAGATTCCTAAGCTTAGAATCCAATATAACCTCACACCTGCATGTAGAATTTGTAATACTGTGAAAATCGATAGACATCTCTAATATATCGAGAAGAACCATTGCTTCTTCTACTGAACCCTTGGACAGTAATCAGGGAGTCAAGTGAACCATCTTCTAGTAGATCCACCGAAACATATGTGAGATGAGAGTAGAGAGTCTACTGGTGTTCTAAGGCTAGTGTAAGGAATCTTTAATTTTGAATAATTGAATAATGACACTTGGAGATGGGCATAGTTTTCGCTCTTAGTTCTTGCATACTAATTCTATGAGAAATTCCGTACGAGAGCCACCAAATAAGGCAAAAACACAGAGAACGGGTTCTGATAAAACTAGGATTGAGGTGGATGGTCACGATTGTCCTCTGCGGAATCTTTGGCTGAAGGAGGGTATTGATGTCAAGGTCAGAAATACGCCGTCCTATCCGTTCCCTACTCGGTGCTGAAATAGCCACTCGAGATCCTCTTGATTATCCCCAAAAATCCCAAATAATGCCTCATGAATAAAAGTATGTATATCATGTTGCATTTTTGCGTTATGTCATGTTGGTAATAGCATTATGCCAGTAGATATGAAAAAAATAATACAAAAGAGGTATTTGCTTGAAAAAAAATGTGTTATGTTAAGAATCTTGAGTTATGTAAGCCAAAGTGTTTTGAGGCAAAAACACCTACTACCCTGACAAACCACCTACAACCTTAACCTATTTTTTCTGTATTTCTGACTGCCTGAATATGGGCTGAGGAGTCTGACTTAGTCGTAGGGTTATTAGAACCTAATTAAAGTGTGATGCCATGCAAGACTGTCAAATGCAGTTGCAAATCTAGTAAGATGTGAGCTCAGGAAGGAAAAGAAAAAGAAAAGAAAAGAAAAATAGAGAAAGAGAGAAAATAAAAAGTACAAAAGAGCACAGTTTTCAGCCTCTCTCTAAGTTAATTTATTCAATAATTTAGAAATCTAGATTTTGAAATACTAATCTCTATGTAGCACCAGAAGAGAGTGAGCCACCAAATACAAATCCAGTTAACTCAGACGTCTTCTACTTAAGCCAAAAAGTCAAGGCTAAAATTAGAGAATAGTTTATATCCCTGAGAGAAGAGGTTTGCCTATCCCAATAGAATTTTACTAGGGGTAAGTACAAGCTTTAAATGTATATCAACTCTTCGCTTGGATCCATTACAAAAGCTACAACATTACATGTTCATGGTATTGGGATTCTGAATTTTTGAATGAAATAAAAAAGAAATAAACCTTTAGTTAAACTCTTGATAAAATGCATTTAGTCTTGCACTTGCTAGGGATTAGCAAGATTTAGGCATGGGGGTATGATTGCATAGCAATCATAGGCCCTAATTTTCCTGATTAAGGTAGAACCTATCTTAACATGGGCATTTTGCGTGCATACACATCATACTTTGCATCCTAGATGATTTATATGTTTTATACATAATAATGAGCTATTTGAGAGTTATTAATAATTGTAGGTAATTCAAGGTTGTAGATGATCGATCCAACCTTATGGATCCATTTCGAATGATGACGGGAGTCCAACACTTCCAAGAACGCATCAATTAGACTCCCGTAGCACCCTAGGGAGTCCGTAGAAGAAGCAAGAGATAAGGGGAAAATTGAAGAATATTCAGACCTCAGATGACAAATCCAACCGCACGGATGGATCCGGATCGATGTTCGTAGTCTAAAGGTGCAAAAATCCACTAAATCGGAGGCCTAGATCATCAGATACAAGGAGAAGAAGATGGACGGCTACGATGGCGCCATCACAGCCGCCCCTCACCATGCCCCAATCTTTGAAGGAATGATGTGGGCTGTTGGATCATCATCCAATGGCCACAATGCATCCACGCCACCCAGCTCCAGCCGCTTCATTAGATAAGGATGCGATCTCGACCATTGGGATGTCATTTAATTAAGCCGGTCTGTTTTTAGGGTTTTAGATGTCATTTAATTCTCGAAAGGCATGAAAACCCATTTCTATCTGTATGAACCCACTTATTAGACATTTATAACCATTTGACCTCCATTTAACCCCTGGGAAACCCTGTGATTGCTCTACAATTAGGATATTCTGTTAAAACTGTAGTTTTACCCCTATTTTACTATTAATCTCTCAGAATGGATATGCAGTGAATTACGGTCTTCTAACGGTTATGTAGGAGTATTTATCAATGGAATATAACTAATTAAAGCTAGATATGGCTGATGATGACGTTATCATCATAGCCTCATGCCTAACTTTTGCTAGTCCCTTAGCAAAATCTTATGGAATGAACTTGAATTCTAGACCATGCTTTTGATGCTCAGAGTCCTCATTTATTCTTGTTTTTAGAAATTAGGTCAAAATGCTAATAATAGGCCTAGAGGTACTCAAGTACCAACTAAGATCCAGACCTAACCAGCTTTAGCCTCAATTTGTCGCGAAAGATTCTAAGGCCCATAGAAATATCCAAAGGTTCGTTGGACCCTATGGTTAAAGCACCCGTGCTTGTAACATGGTTAGTCCCGATTTAGTTTGTAGTGTGTTTTTGTAAGAGAGAGGGATAGAAGAATTTTTCCATTTTTGGAGAGTTTTCTCTCTTTTTCTTTTTTTTTATTTCTAGCTTCAGATTGGCTCAAAAACATGGTTTGTATCAAATTCCTAGCTCCCACCATCAATCCTTGCAGGGTCCATGTCAATCGATGCTTTGAGAGAGCACTGCTCATGGAAACCCCCAAAATCTTGGCTTTCGACACTTTGAGATAGTGTTGCCCATGGCATTCTGTAGCTAAATTCAAGCCCTGGCGATTGACATTTTAGGATAATCCCGCCGTTGGCACCTGAATCAACACAAGGTACTTACATGCCCCTGGTAGGATATTTAGATATCCTAGGAGATAAGCACCGAGGAGATGGTATGTTATTGCGCATCTTTGAAGGGAATTTCCTGCCTCTCCGCACTGGGAATTCATCCAAATCAACTTGTGTTTATAAGCCTTTGCTAATCTAGGTAGCTTTTTCAGAATAGAATAAATGCTTTTGCGTGATTTTCATTATTAAATGCACTGAACCAGACTTGTGTGTGGATTAGGGTGTTGTAGGTTACCGAGTCCCACACACCAAAGGTCAATTAACGAGGCCGAATACTCCTTAAGCTTTAGACCTAATACACAAGCTTCGCATTTTCCTAACCTCTCGAGGACTATCCAGACCTTAACAGATACTTAAATGTTTAAGCTCTAAAACAAGCCCACAAGGCCTAAGATCAGCACGCATGCTAATCTCTGTCTCTTTGTTATTCTATAACTTAATTTTTTTCTTTTGATTTGGTCTAGAACTTTAGTAGATTTCATAATCATTTACTAATGACTATCCCTTTTGTTTCAAATTTGTTGCTCCTTTTTGATATTTAAATTACCTCATCATTTCCTCCTCAAGAATGATATGCAATTAAGCTCACAAAATTTCCTCCCCTTTCCATTTTTTTATTCTTTTTCAAAATTTTTTATATTTTTGGTTTTTTGAATGAGTAATTTTTTTGTGAGAACCCTTCAGAAGCTTTAATTTTTGTGTTTGCACTTTGACACCCCCCCCATGCCTAAGTTTTGCAATGTCCTCATTGTAAATCAGAGGGTATGAAATCAGCTTGGTTCATGGGTTAGAATAAGATCAAAAGGGTGGGTGAATGGGTCGGACTGTTGCGGACGATTTTAAGCTCTAGTACGATTACCAAAGGTCGAGTCGACTATTCTAAAACTGAACTCTAATTGAAGTAGACGTGAAGTTCAAAAAGATAATTTGAAGGGTCTCAGGTTTTTAGAATGATGGGTTGCCTCCCGTTAAGTGCTAAATTCAATGCCATCAGTTGAGCAGAAAATGGTCAAGGAGAAGGAGTGGTCAAATCAGATGAATTTTGTAATACAAGCACCTTGATCAATAGCCTGGTTGATCCAACCAGGTGCTTGTTCAGATCAAGAGGCTGATGATGCAGCCCAAACCCAATCAATTTGGTGGGTTGATGGATGTGGATCAAGACATATGGTGCCCACTAGATACTTTGAAGCTCAAATGAATGTGGAAATGAAAATCCAGGGTTTGGCTGATTTGATTCAGCCTGATCAGAGTAGGGATCCTCAAATGAAAAAGAGTCTGTGGAGGATGTAGAAATCCTACAAGAGTGATTAGAGAAGGATGGGACGTGATTGGTAGTCTGATCGATATCCAAAACATGATTGAAAGATGGAAAAGAAACATGTGCGACCGGATCATAGAAAGGAGAATCAGAAAAGAAATTGATTCCGGTGGTGGGTCGGGGTTGAGAACGGATTTTGGAAGGCTCTGTATGCAGATTCGAAGTGGTGGCTTCCTTAAGAATTATGTGTGTTGAGGGCTCCTCTAGAAAGGATTCAAAAGTAGGTTCATCTAGAGAGTCCTCATAATGCCCATAAAAATCAAAGGTAAATGCCTGAAGAGTGCTTATAGGATCATGAAAATCTGAGTAAAGAAAAGATTCGAACTCTGGATTGTTGACACTCTCGGCACTTACTCTTTCTGAAGCCTGAAGATCAAAAAGGAATGATTCCATCTCAATGGAACCTGATTTTGAATCAATGATCTTGGGATCAGGGACCTTAGAGTCAAAGTCAAAGAATGGATCATGGATGCTAAGGTCATAGATTGGTTCATAATCGTTAGGAAACAAAGGTTTTCCGAAATCAGAATAGGATTCAAAATCATCAGAGAACTTGCGAAGATCGTGTTCTAAATTCGATTCCAAATCAGAGGTTCCACCACAGAAAGGATCAAGATATGTAGAATCAATAACCTGGCTTGGATCTACCCTAATTTCATATTCCGAGCTCAAAAAGGTGTTCCTATTAGGCATAGGCTCAAGTTCTTGGCTCCTAGGGTAGACCCAATCGATTCCCAACTCTTCCAACTCCTCGATTTCTATATCATAGATCAGCATGACTTTCAAAAAATTAATTAGTGTCTCTGAGGAGGTTGGAGAGATGAATTCATCAAATACAGGCCCAGGATCATAGTTTAGACTCAAAACCTGATTCTCATTACATTGGGCCTCATAATTATCCCAAATAGGCTCGAATCTAGATTCTGGGGTAATGGTAAGGGTTGGATCACTCGAATCTAGGCTGGGCTCTATTGGGATGTTAGAATTACTCTCGAGAGTTACCTTAACAGGATAAGGCTCAAGATTTACACCCTCGAGAGGTTTTGTTTTAAGCTCATCATCATAGGTGTCAGGGAGATCTAAGTTTGATGTACCAGCTTCTTGGTTTCCTAGGGTTGGTTCAAAATTGTGAACAACTGCAATCGGATCCTCCCAACCCATCTCAAGATTAGGTATGTCAATTGCTATGAAATTTGAATTTGAATTCATCTGGGTTGGGGGTCCATAACAATTATGATCATCAAACCCAGGATTTAGGAAATTACGTGGATCACTGGAATTACTCTAAGATGTGATATTAACTTTTGATGGGTATTTTTGATCAATGGATCTATATAACCTATTCAGCAATTCTTCCCATTTTTCGAAAAAATTATGGTGTTCTTCCGGAACTGAAGGATTTGACCAATATTTAAGCAATCGTTGTTGTGTAATTTCACCAATTCAATGTGTTCTGCTAAGACATCATCTCGGGTTGAACCATGGTTTAGTTGTATCCATATCATCTCTATATAGTTCAAAATATGGTCCATTGTTTTCTTGAATTTATCTTGAATGTCCCTTTTACAATATTCTTCGTGGTGTCTATAAACATTCTCAATTATCTTTTCTTTCATGTTCATTTGGGACTCAGGTTTCCTAAACAGTCTTCCTAGATTGCTGGGTTGCATTTTCAAATCAGGTAGTGGAATCAAGATTTAGAATCAAACTCAGGATCAAATTGGAACTTGATTAGATCTGAAAGAAATTCCCAAGAAGATCTAATGAGGTCTCTTAGGTTAAAAACCTAATGACCTTCCTATGTATGTGCTCTAGAGAAAAGATGAGAGACTGGATATTATTTGGACCCATTCAAGGCACCTAAAGATTTTTGGATGACTAAGGTAGTTTCGAAGTAGATGATACCTGTGAATCAAAAATCCGTACACTCGAGAAATACCTAGGCAGCTAGGAAGGGAGAGCCCCACAAAGACCCCTATATGGTAGAGTGTCCCCATGGGTTATAGGGTTTCCCCCATCGACCTTCCTTGTCACTGCGGTTCTACGTAGACCAGAATGTAAGAACTGAAGACCTTAAGTCTACAAATTTTATTCATAATTTGTGCCTTAGATTTCACTTGATTTAGAAATTGATTTGATTGTGACCTAATTTGGAGGTTGGTTGGCCCACAAAGTAGACCAACTTCGCCTGACCTATCCTAAAGATGGTAGAATGAACTCTAGGTCAAGACCTAGAAATCATCCTGAATTGACTCTCAGGTTATTAGGTTCAAGATTTTTAAGGTTCAAGTGAATCTTAGAGCCTGATTTTTATGGTTCTTCTTGCTTAGATATTTTCAAACAGGGGCTTGGGTAGCAGACAAATGCGGGAGGGTTTATTCTCTTTAATGCAGGTAAATGTGTACTAACACTTCAAACCCTAATTGTTGAAACCCTAATTGTCTCTATTTCAAATCCAATTAAATCTTAAGCTATTCCTCTTGGACTTCAAGCAAGAAATGCGTAGTCCAAGGAGATTAGGAATTAAGCGTCATCTCTAGAAGGTACAGGAAATCAAGGTTAGGATTTCTAAATAGAATCGCATCAAGCTTCGATTAGAGATGAAATTATTTGCAAATCAGGAAACTTGCCTTTAAATGAAAATTACTATGAAAATAAGGTAGGTGATTCCTAATTAGTTTTGTTTCCTTTTCTTTCTTTCAAGGATTAGGACATTAAGGAAGAAGAGAGGTTACCTTCCTTGGGTGTGGTTGTTTTGCGTGGAAGATCACTTCGTGAAGTACCTCACAAAATCACAAGAAACAAACAAGGGCAAGTTGGTGCTCAAATATATAGAAACGAGAATAGAGGTGAATTGCACGTTGCTCCCCGACAATGGAGCCAAAATGTTGAAAGGGGCTCTTCAAGAGTTTAAATGCTTTTCGTTGTAGTAAAGTCTCCTAAATAGCTCTTCAACAAATACAATTTATAACTCGAATATCTAAATGTGAAGTCCGAGGTCGAACACAGGGTGCAAATAGGAATTCACTCACTAATCTTTAATTAAAATAGAAATGAGCACAAGAAATTGAGCAAAATATAGATTTTTAGTGAATAATAATTTGTCACATTAAATATTCAATAAAGATCAATGTATCTAGAGATAAAAAGATACCTAGAACAAAATAGTAGTGATTTAGATCACCAATTATTAGCCTAAGCACATGTATATCAATTACTCAATAATGTCAAATAAATGAACAGTACTTAGACATCTGATATATAAATCAGACGACTTAATTGTCGCCTGCTACAGTACTCTTCTTCTCTACTTCTATTGCTCTCTTCTTCTTCTTCTTTTTGGCTCTTCTTTTCTCTTCTGCCTTCTTCGTAGCATTTTCTCTTCTCTTCCTTTCTTCCCTTCTTCTATCATCTCTTTTTCTTATGCCTTTCTTTCCTTCTTCTCATAGCGGCTAAGTGTTAGGCTCTCTCCCTAAAGAGCAAAACCCACCCTCCCTCGCTCACTCTCTCTTTTCGTCCTCCTCTCCTCTTTCTCTCAAATAGTCGGGTAATCGGGTACAGGTCAACCCAAGTCCAGGGCTACGGGCGTGGGGTCGCAGCTATTGAAGCTACAGGTTACTACGCTATCGTATTTGGTTTTGAAAAACCTGTCGCTGTAGTTTGAAAGCGAAGAACTCGTGTTCAAGAAATAAAATTTATATCGGAATAGAAATCCCAGGTCGAACTCAGGAAGGCAGACGTTTGATTAGAAATATGCATTTGTTTTATTTGTCACAGCAGAATAGATGATCGGAAACTATCTATCTATTTATAATAAATAGAATAGAGAGGGAGAGAATATTACAAACAAGAGCAAAAAAAGATGTAGAATGAACATGGATTTCATTATCAAAGAGGTTGTTCATTACACTACTCATTACGAATAGAAAGTAGTAAATCTATTCTAGAAAGCATTAAAAAGAATGGAGAGAGAGATATCCTCCTCTACGATCGCTTGGAGGACGAGCCGGATAAGACGACTCCTGGAAGACGGGGAACAAAGCAGGAAGAAGGACGAAGCGGGAAGAACGGGAATGGGGCAGCATGTCACCGTCATCACGGGATCCGCTTCCAAAATGGGAGCGAAAATTTGACTTTATCTCTTGAGAAGCAACCCAGGCTTAGGACAAGCTTCCTTGAGCTTTGGAGAGGGAGAGAAGAGAAAGAAGGGATGAGAATTTCGTATAGAGGGGGTCTCCTTTTATAGTTGCAAGGAGTGAAGGTAATTTGGTCTTTACAATTTCAAAATATTAAATAAGGGACCTTTGGTGATGGAATTAAGCGTCACTAAAGCCTAAGTCGTGGGTGACGTGCACCGTGCCTACCGCTCGCTCATCTCCAGCTCCGCGCACATTCACAAATCTTGGTTGTTCAATCTTGAGATCAAACGGTTGAGGATTGATAACTGCAGCGCCTCAACGCGCACCTAGCGCATGAGATCCCACGTTACGTGCGGGTGTGCGATGGCGCGTGATCTGGATTGAGTGCGGGTGGCCATCTGATCCTCATCAGGCGGTCAAGCATGCTTGCTCACCCATGCCTCAGCTCCTGCTCCTCGCAGCTCGAACCCGCATCCATCCACGAGTGAACGCTCTATCCACTGCGCTACGCACCTGGATGGGCAGGTGGAGCTTCTCTTGATCGTGTGATCTGGACCGTTGGATTGAGATCCAATAGTCAAGGCTGCGTCTTCAAGCGGTCCTTCAGAGTCTTCAAGCACCGGTTGGGATCCATTCTCAGCCGTTCGATCTTGATCCAACGGCGGAGAGGCGAGGGCATTAGAGGCTTCAGAGGTTTTGGGCGGTCGGTTGGGCGATCAAGATGGCGCCACGTGGTGCCATCTTGGTCGTCCATCTTCTGGATGATGTAGATGGTGCCACGGTTGTCAGATTGAGTCGATTTTCGCGTTGTTAGGCTACGATTGTCGATCCGAATCCATCTGTACGATCGGATTTGTCGTCTGAAGTGCGGATTCACACCATCTTGGCCCTTGATCTTCTAGGGTTCCTCAGTTTCTATTTGATGCTACAGATGTCTAATTAAGGCGATCTTGGAGTCGTTGAACTCCAATCGTCGCCCTGATCAAATTTGTACGGTTAGATCTTCGATTCGAGGCCCCGATAAAAAGTTGTCCTATCCCAGAACATAAAAGGAGACAATTAACCTCCATTTTATTCAAACTGATTTAAATGCAAGATGATGCATGCTATGGAATATTTATAGTATGTAGTGCAATGCTATGCTTATGAACATGCATAAATAGACATTTTATGTAATATAAACATGTTTACATCACACCCCCATGCCTATCTTTTGCTAGTCCCTATCAAAAACTATATGCTATTTATAAAAGAATTAGGTTGGATTATTTGGGCATAAGTTATTTTAAATTATTAAGAAAATGTTTACTTAGGATCTGAACTTTCAAAGACACAATAGTGGTCGGGTATCTGCCAAAATGCACGCCGCCTCAAGTCCTCGCCTTATTCAAAGAAAAATTTCTTTTTCTCTTTTTCTTCTTTTCTAATTTTTTTGATTTTTGAGTTTAGGGTTTAAGAGTGGCTTTATACGGCCATTCAACTCACCCAAGATTTGATGAGAACCCTAAGTTCTAAGCATCTTATTGTGAATGTGATAGACTCGTTGATCAACAATTAGAATAGACTTCGGGTTTCTACACCTCTAGGTTACCTTAAAAAGAGAGTTTTGCCTAAAGGTGTATCTTTACAACCAATAGCTTTCTCTTGATTTTTACTTTTATGGGGTCAACACAAGGTGAATCCAGAGTATATCTCCCCGATTTATTCTACTTCTCCATTTCTTCCTAAGTGTTTTGTGAATTTTAAGTGCATTTCTTGAGCTGAGTTCTGGACAACTGGTCGATGAGCTATTACCATCGACAACTTGCCAGCCATACTCGTGCGGCGAAGTGTGGCTTATTTCTTTTCTTTTCTTTTTATTTTCTTCTTTTCTTTTTCTTTTCTTTTCTTTTTTTTGACTTTCTTTTTCTCTTTCTTTATTTTTTTTTTTTAAATTAGGTGGCTTCCCTGGTCTAAGATTTACCTAAAGGCAGCAAGAAGAGAATGGTCCAGTGACTAGGCTTTGGACAACTAACCTATGGACTGTTACCCATGATAACTTGCCAGCCATATCACCCTAGAAGGTTCATTAGCTACCCAATTTCTATTAAAATCACCGAACAACAAGTCAGTGAAAAGAAAGTGTGTAGATGCTTTAGACTTAAAGTTCCCTCAAATCAGAGGGCGGGTTGATAAGTCGTGTACTTATCACCCAAACTTATTTACTCAAATTAAAATAGAATTCAGGTTGGCGAGGACTCGAAAAATAAATCCACATTTTAGTGGATATAAAGGCTGATTAAGTCCAAAGACCTGAAGGGTCTTCGTGTTTAGATCCTAATGTAATATTTCTTAAGATTGAAAATTTTCTTAAGCCCAAGTTCTCTTTCCTAATTCCATAATTTTTTTACATTTTTTTAATATATAAAAGAAAATAAAATGAATCTACGGAGTTGACAAATTAATTCAGAGATGAATATCCACCCTCCATGCCTATCTAATGCAATGTCCTCATTGTATTAAAAAGACATAAAACAGAGTGGAATAGAGTAGAAAGCACCTGAATTACGTGAATGTCGGGTCCGCTCCAAGATAAACTAAAAAAATTGTATACATGCTGAATTTAGTGCCTTCATCTAGGCACACTATACAAAAAAAAGAAATAAAGAATTCACAAGTGCTGGTCAAAATCAGAATAAAAAGATGAAACCTCTGACCTACTAGCAGATGTCCACAAATGTGGACCAAATTATGGTGCAGACCCATACCCCATAATCAAAAATATCTAAGGTTCTGGATAAAAATTACCCAAAACCTAAAGTCAGTGTGCAAGCGGGATCGGGCCTGTGATTTATGAGGATGCAACCCAAGACCAAAAAGTTGGGTTACAAAGAATTCGATATCAAAAGTATAATCAAGGAATGTGTCCTTGGTTTGGACATCCTCATAACAAATGTCGTAAGGGTCCTGGTTTGATGGTTTCAGATGAATTGGAACCCTTAGACTTGGTCTTCTACTTCCTCCGGAGTCTACTTCCCAAATCAAAATTTCCCAGCTCCTATCCTCCACATTCAGAATGCCAAATTCCGGGACCTCTTGCATATTAATCACCCCGTCTGAAATTTCCAAGTCTAAAAGATGCGGCTGAATCAGAATCGACTTGGGTCTAATAATCTCAAAAACAAAATCGTCAATCAGCTCAATGGGGTGTAACTGACAATTAGGGCATTGGATTGAATCCTCTAGAAAATGCGATTTTGGATCTGAAATGTGAGCCCTAATACGATCAGTTTTCACAGTTATTGGGCTATCAAATGATCTATCAGATTCCTCAGGCCCAATTGTCTCACAGAAATCATGTTCTGAAAACTCGTGTGAGACTTCGTAAATTAAATCTTCACCATCAGAATCAAAGAAATCAAAATCCGTATTAATGTATGTCCTAAAATCATCTGTCACTTTCTGATCCATGGAGACATACGTTTGCTTGTATTGTGGCTCAAGGATCTCAGGTGAAGAAATCAGATCATCCTTAATTGGTTGCTCTAAATCAGTCTGGTCAGCCTCGTAACACGTGTCCCCCCAACAAGTGCTTGAGCGGGTTTTCACATTGGCTCTCTTGAAGGGAGTTCATTGTAGGAATCATCCCAAGATTGAACCAAAGCAACCACAAATCTCATTCTCAATTTCGCTAACTTCCTAAGTAGAAACTCACCCGGGTTCTTATCCCTAACATCCTGGAGCCAATCCAACAAGTACTTATTTAAATCATCATACATTTCAATCAGGGGCTCCAATTTTCCAATGCAAGGTATTGGCTGAACTTCTAAAGATTGTATGTGTTGACATTTTTCTCAATTGTGTTTTAACCCTTAGTTACGTCGTAGTATAGGCGATCAAGCGTCGTCAACAAATAAAAGTTTTATTACTCAAAAACCTAAGTATCTGAGGTTGAACACAGGGAGCAATTGGAATTTACTACTAATCTCAAGAATGTAATTGAACACTTTAATTACTCAAAACTTTAATTCAAATGTAAATGCATGAGTTTGAAAAATAATTGTGGCAAAAAGAAGAATTTGGACGTCTGATCATGGGATCAGACGTCTTAAAAGATGTGTTTCCCTTCTCTTATTTTTCTTCTTCTGATTTTCCTCCTTTCTTCTTCTTTGAGCTTCTTTCTTTTCTGCAGTGCTTCTTTTCTTCTTATTTTCTTCTACCTTGCTTCTTTCTTCTCCAACAGTATCTTTCTCCTTACGGGTCTTCTTCTTCCTTGGCTCTGCTTCCTTTGCTTCAGTTCTGTTTGCCTTTAGTTCCTCTTCTTCTTCTTCAGTTCTTCTCTTTTTCCTTTGCCTCTTCCTTTTCTTCTCTTTTTCCTCTGCGAAAACTTCCTTCCTTCTTCTTCAGTTCTGTTTCCCTTGGCATTTCTTGCCTTTCTTCCTTGGCAGAGCCTCCTTCCTTCTCTCTTCCTCTGCTTGTAGCGGCTAAGTGTTGGCTTCTTCCTTCCTTCCTTCCCTGCACAAACCACAGCAAAGCAAAACCTAACCCTCTACCCACACCCGCGTGTCTCTCTCTCTCTGTAAACCACTCTCAGGACACTCTCCCAGAGCCAGGTAAACGGGTCGGATCGTGCACCCGTGTCCAGGTGCACCGACATGAGGGTGGTGCACGAGGAGTGCTTAGGACAAGGTCGTGTCGGGTTGCCAGATCCGCGTGGTGAACTCGCGAACGAGGCGTAGTGGTAAGGTGAGGGACCTTACCCCAAGTGCGTTCGAAGGCAACGAGATGATTTGACAAAATCAATATAAGCCACTCCAGCGCTTTGTAACTTCACGATGTGGGACTAATGGTCGCTGCCTTCGCTCGCGCGCCCGCAGGAGTCCATGCCTTCAATTCCCACAGCTGCAGACTTTGCAGCGCCTCTTGCAAGAGTAGAAGTCTTCGCAATACCTCCCCGAGTCAGCTGCTCCTGGAGCCCTGCAGTCCTGTGACCTGGAGCAAGCGTGGAGGTTCTTCAAGTTACCGTCAATGGCGTCTGGGGCGTGAAATCTGTCAGACACGAAAAGAGCCTCGCGGCTTAATCAGATCACCGGGGGACCTTCGTCGTGTCACGGCGAAGGTGAAACTCTAGGTGGCAGGCCTCGAGGCGGCCTAGGCGTGCGTGCCTAGGTCGCCCTGTGGCCAGATGGATGGGTGTGTTCGGGGGACTGTTGGGTAGGCGTAGAGGGACTGTGGATGGGCGGAGGTTACTCAGTGAGGTGAGGTGGAGGTTATGCGATGATCGGCGAGGCGTGTGGGGCTGCGGAGCGATGGGCGCGTCTCGCCGGAGGGTGGCCGGAGATGAGGAAGGTGATGGTGAACAGCGTCGGTCGAGGGATGTTTGATGAAATAAAATAAGGAGATGAAAGAGGGGATAGAGGAGAATGGTTTTAACCCAACTAAAGGGACGGAGGGGACAAGGAGGCGGCCGGCAATATCTGCTGTCGCCAGAGAAGAAGACGTCCAGTGGAGGAAGACGGTGGCGACGACAGGGCTAGGGCAGCGCACGCGGGTGTTGCGCGATGCGGAGGAGGATGAGGAAGATGGCTCTGCCATTGGTTTTGTGGCAAAGCGACGAGGAAGCGGAGGGGAGCTCGCTGGACCCCTTAGCCGGAGAAGAAGGAGATGAATTTGGGGTGGAATCCCGGCCAAGTCGAGCTAAAGAGGTGCGACCGGAGTTAGGGTTTAATTTATAGGTGCTGGCCATGCTTCTAGTGCGTGGAGGGCACGTCTTCTACCACCGACGTCTGGCCAGAGATGGAAGGTGGTTAGATACCCAAATCTCTCGTGCGTTCGCACGAGAGATTGGGTGCAAATCTGGGATCGTGATCGGGCTCAGATGGAAGGGGATTCCTCAGAGAATCTCCCTTCCAATTCTGGGAGGAGATCTCTGAGGGATTAGAGAGTATCCCCTCTCTAATCCTCGCCGGAGCAGGATCTCTCCCCAATAATGGCGGAGGGACCTGATTGTAAGATTGGCGAGGAAGCTATGGGGTTCTATGTGATGGTTTTCAAAAGATAGGGACCAAAATGTGATTGGGTGTACTAAATTGCAGAGTAGGTCAAGATGTCCTCCCCTTAGGTCCAAATTTTGGTACAAACCTAATTTGGATCTAAGGAATCCAATGGTGAAGTTTGATTTTAGGTTTGACCACGTTTGACTGGACATTTTGCATAAAAATCCAAATTAGGTCAATTGATGAGCTAGGACCCTATTCTAGGTTAAACTAGGTTCCAAAGGCCAATTTGAATGTTATAAACCCTAGGGGATATTTTTCCATGAATTTTAGAGGATTTACTTGATTTTTATCCTGACCATAACCTTATTGAATTAAGAGGGTCTGTTTTAGGGTTATCAAATGTCATTTAATTCCTGGATTGCACATGAACCCATTTCTGATTGCATCAACCCACTTTTTATCTTATTTATACCATTTGAACTATGTTTTGTCTCTGAGAAATCCCATTTATGTACTGCAATGGTAAAATTACATTTTTAACCTTTATTTCATGCTTCTTCTCAGAACACTTATTCCTCCAATTAAGCCCTCTTCTAAGTCATGTAGGAGCTTTTATTCTCTTTATTAGGTTAAAATGGGCTAGTTATGGCTCATGATGAGGCTCTCATCATACCCCCATGCCTAGCTTTTGCTAGTCCCTTAGTAAAATTTCAAGGTTTTAACTTCTGTTCTAGACCCTTAATGTCTTTCATCAATTATGATAAGTGCTTCTCTTTTTCTTTTGTGATTAGGTCAGAATGCCGACAATAGGCCTAAAGGTACTCAAATACCAACAAAAATATAGACCTGACTCGCTTTAGCCTCAGTCCTCCGCAAAGGTTTTTTAAGGCCCACAGAAACTAACCTAGGGTTTGTTGGACTCTGATAGCGAAAATACGCGGTTTGTTAAAATACGTCGTTGTAACGCGTAAATCCGCTTTCGCTCTTAAATTTATAATCCTAGATAGGGAAGTATCTAGGGTCGTCCAAGGAGGCAATATGGTTGCAAAATTGATTCTCTTGCTTGGAATATATCTCAACTTTCTTTTGGTAATTTTCAATATACCATTTTTTTTTGTTTTTGAACTAAGGCAACATGCGAAATTATGGCGGGAAAAGTGTTTACACTTCCAATTAAGTAAACTACTCTAAAGTGGCAAGTAGAGCCTCTCCCTAAGCTCACTCTAGGCAAGTGGAAACCTAGAATAATTAGGGAAAGGAAGTGAAGAATGCTGAAAATAAGCAAATAGAAATGCAAACAAAATATGCGAAGAAGGAAACTAGATAATTGATAAAGTGTTTAACAAAAAATGCCTAGTAGAGGAATGCTTCTACTACTAGATAATTGAAGTAAAAGAAAACACAAATCTCTAAATAGATGGTGAAGAAGAGGGCTTCTTGCTCCAAGGTTGGTGGCTCCCAAGCTTGAAAAGAATCCTTCAACTCCTTCCTTGCAGAACTCCGCTAAGGTGATGACCTCCAAGGCAAGCCCTAAGGGGGCGTGCCCTAAGTTTCTCTCCAAGGGTGGACGTCCACCCTAAGCTTTTCTCCTTTGCCTGGCCATCCTCCTTGAAGTGGGAGAGTCCTCCTCCTTGGCGTGGCCCAAGTTGAAGGGAGTGGGGAGAAGAAGGCACCAAAAGGGCTGGTGGTGTGCCCCTTTAATCTCCTTCTCTACTCCTTCTCCTTGGGCGTAGGTATAGGTGGATGTAGGTAGAAAATACACTAAGGGAGGATGGGAATTATGTGGTGGTAGGGTAGGGTATTTATAGGATGGGAAAGGGGGTGGTTATGGTGTTTTTTTGGAGGGAAATGAAGGGGTGCTTGGTTATTTTTGGAGGGAAAAATGGGAGGGAAATGAAGAGGTGCCTTGATTTTCCCTCCAAAAATACCTTCTAGAAGGCAATTTTGGAGGGAAAAAATGGAGGGTGGAGATGGGCTTTGATGGTGGATGTAGGGTGGTGATGGAAGGGATAGTTGGCACCAAAATAAAGTAGGAGTAGGTGGTCTTTTTGCTGGAGCTTAGGTAGTAGGGTAGTAGGTTTTGGTGCCATGGAGGTGGACTAGCTATGTTAAGCAGCTTAGCTAGCTTAGCTAATAGGGAGTAGAGTTGGAGGCATTTGGAGCTAGGGTTTTCAGGGAGAAGAGCTGAGGAGGAGAAGTCTGGAGCTAGAGCTAGAGCTGGCTGCTGCTGAAGAGGCTGGCATGGGGCTACTCTAGCTAGCTTAGCTTGCTAGTTCTTTGCTAGTTGCTAAGCCAAGCTAAAGTGAGCTAGCTTCTACCAAAATGAGCTGAGGTGAGCTAGGTCTGGTGCTCTCGGGGAGAATCAAGCTGGTTGAGGCAGCTAAGGTAGCTTAGCTCAACTGAGTTGAGCTAAGCTGAATCCCCGGGAGCTGGACTTAAGCTTCCTTAGCTGAGATGAATTCTTCTTCAGCTGGCTGGAGTTGAGTGGAGCTGGATGTAGCTAGATCTGAACTGGGGTGAACTCCTGTCAACTCAGCTGAGCTAGCTAGAGCTCCTTGTGAACTAGTGGGAGCTGAGATGAGCTAGACTCAGCTAAGTTGAGCTGGATGTGAGCTGAGGTGAACTCCTGTCAACTCAGCTGAGCTAGCTAGAGCTCCCTGTGAACTAGTGGGAGCTGAGATGAGCTAGACTCAGCTAAGTTGAGCTGGATCTGAGCTGACTTGAGCTAGGGTAAGCTAAGGTGAACTCTCTTGAGCTACCATCCAGCTGTGATTAGCTAAATGGAGCTGGGATGAGCTAACCCTAGTTCAAGTAAGCTAGGTTTCAGCTGTGGTGAGCTGGATCAAGCTGTGTTCCAGCTAGTCTGGGCTTCTCCTTCACCATTTTCCTTCTTGAGTGCTAGGGTTTTAGGGATCTGTGCATCTGTACATCCCTAACACTCACAAAAACACATTAAAACGACAATAAAAAATGCAATGCATGCCTATCCTAATTTATGCCTAAATGCAGCCCAAAAATCCGTTTGCGGAGTAAAATCCTAAGAGCTAGGTTAGTTTTAATGCATAAGAATGATGATAAACTGACGTTTATCACACCCCCATGCTTATCTTTTACTAGTCTCTAAGCAAAACTTTAATTTTTTTGGAAAACGAAATTTTTGGGAAATCTAATTTTTTGACTTTTGAGGAGAAAAAGAGATTAAGGGACCTTGGTAGATTAAAATACAGGAGGTACGGGATTTGTTAAAGATCAACATCAGGATTTATTTTTGGATCCAACCATTAGACAGAACGGGATCAATATATCCTCCAGAAAATTCACAAATTAACCCCTTGTTAATTCAGATGACTTGAAATGTTTGTTTTTAGGATTTTTCTGGCTCGTGAATCTGATTCGCAACTTGCAAATTCCTTTAAAACCTTGTGTCTGTGCTTGTGAAAAGTCAACATTTATAAGGACGTGTTATTATTATTATTTTTTCTTTTTTATTTTTTTTCTTTTTCTTTTTTTTTTTTCTCCCCCATGCTTATTTTTAGCTTAGTCTTACAACAGATGTGTCGGGATCATCATTCCCGTTACCATTCCTCGAGGGGGCTCTGGCGCCAGTACTTCGGGATAGCACTGTCCATGACACCACCCAGGAGCTCACAACCCCAAAACACGATGCGGTGAAAAGGGGCGCTCCAAGCAAACTCAAGCTCTTGCTCCGACGCTATAGGTAGAGCACCGTCCAAGACACTTGAGCTACTGAAATGCGCTTTAATGCTCTGTCTAAAGATATGAAATATAGATATAGAGCAGCGCCAAGGCGGTAACATGTTGACATCGCGTCCTCAAAGAAGGTATTTTCCTTCTTCTCGGCGGTGGGAACTCAAACCAATGATCTGCTTCAGACTTTTACTAAATCCAAACAAGGGAGTTCTTCAAATTTTTAGTTGTTTTTAAGTGTTGACTTGTGTGTGAAAATTGACACAAGAAGTTTCTTGAGACCTGTAAGTTTTTGAATCAGAAACTAAGTCAAATACTTTCCATATTACAAAATAGGATCAAGTCACCTGAACTATCATGAGTTCAGGTGGAATTTTAGAGAAGGATATCTGATCTAGTCTAAAATAGACCCTGGAATTCTAATGATTAGATCCAAATCCTCATCCTTAGTTTGTTAAAGATTAAATCCCATTGTACCAGAAGTGAATTTTTCGACCTTAGTCCTGATTTCAAAATTTTTCCTCAAAAAGTTTTCAATTTTTTTTTTTTTGGGTATGCAAGCAGGAAATAAATTAAAGAAAAATGCATGTTTTTAGGTTTTAAACATCCTAAATCGATCGTAAAAATTTAAAAACACCCCCTATGCTTAAGATATGCCATGTCCTCATGCATTAGGAGGGAAAAGGAATCACCTTAGTGAAGAACGGTCAGGTCTAGGATGAATAAAACCTGGAAAAAGAAGAAAAAAGGAAAGCAAGAAAATGATGGGTTACCTCCCATCCAGTGCTATCTTTTACGCCATTCAGCCGGGCGTGAAGGTATGCACGGAAGACGTAAGATCATGTAAATAATTGGACACTTGGATGTCCGCAATAAAAGTGTCTTCCTCAAGATCCCTAAAAAGATGAGTGGTAAAGATAAAGGGATCAAAATAAAATAGAGAAATGGAAAAATGACCCGGATCTGGCCATGGTTTAAGTGCTTGTAAATTGCCAGATTCTGGTGGGTCGAGTGATAGGTCCAATGGAAAGGGATGGGGAATGGAGTCAATGAGATGTAGGGTGTGTGAAGTTAGTGTGGATGTTTCAGGAAGATGAAAAGGGGGAAAGTCAAACCCTAGTTGATCTGGAAAGTCTTGGACCACATAACTATCCTTAGAATAAGAATCAATAAAATCTAGATCAATAGTGGTCAAAGATGAATGAGATTGGATCAACAGAGACATTTCAAATACTGCTTCCATTTTATTATCAGTGTCCTCAAAAATTTTGTGATTAATGGACCTCTTGGAAGCTTGAAATAAATCTAATGAGAAGGTCTGGTTACTGCAACTTATATTCATTTTCCCAGAATGAGAATTGATATTAGCTGCTGCCATAATCAAAAAAGGTCTTCCAAGGATGGCATTAATGAGAGCCTTGGGTACCTCTATGTCAAGGACCAGAAAATTTACCGGAAATAGACAATTCCGGACCTTGATAATACTATCCTCAACAACTCCCCGCGGTTGAATGGTAGATCGATCTTCCAATTGAAATTGAACCTTGGTAGGTTTTAAATCACTGAATCGAAATTCCTCGAATAAGACAGGGGGGATGAGATTACTAGAGGTACCTAAGTCGAGAGGGGCACGAAAAATGGTGTCAGTTACGACAATTGAGATAAGTGATGTGCCCTGGTCCTTTTTTTGTGAAAGGCAGCTTGCTCTGAAAAACTGAGTTGGCTGTCTTTGAAAGGACCAACCTTTCTAGATTCTGATCATGCCCTTTTGCAGTAAATTCTTTAGAGGCATGGGGGGAATCTAGGAAGGGAATATTCCTCTCGACTTGCTCAAATAAATCCAAAGAATTGTGGTCAGAGGGCTCTGATTTTGGATTGTTGGATTGCAGTTTTTGAGAGTAGGAAATAGGGTTTGAATCAAGTGTTTTTGGGGTTTCTTTTTCTTCTTCCTTATTAAGGTTAGGGGGGTCAATCTGCATTGGTTGAGAATCAGTTTCATCATTTGATTGAGAAGGCCTTAAATCCATGGTGGTTTCCTCACTCCTCATAGTCTCTGCATATGCAGCTTGGTGTTCACTGAGAGGAGGTAGGGGGCCTGATGTTGAAAGAAACTGGGTAGGTGCTGTGATATTGGGTTAATAGGAGGCTGAATCATGTGGTTCTGATGTTGGTAGACACCCGGGTGTTGGTTCCTGTGATTAATAAAGTTTGGTGTGGGTTGGGATGGTGAGTGTCCTGCAGGTCTTTGAGTCGGAATATCCCCAATTTGATCATTGAGATTGTTAATAAGATGGGTTGTTTCCTTTGTTTTTCTTTGTAACTCTTGCAAGGTTTTCATCATCTGGGCATTAATGTCTTCTTGAGATTGCCCAGATTGATAAGTCTGATTTGAACCATACCCTCCAAACAGGTTCTGTTGTTGGTGTGGAACCGGATTGGTCCAGGAGTGGGTCGGATAATCCCCCCCATTAGAGGAATTTTTCAATTTCTCCTGGATAGTAGGGACATTTTGGGTGGGGTGATGATTGGGATAAACATAATTCCCTATTGAACCATAGAAAGCCTCAGAATAACAATTATACTCAGCATGGGATTTATGCAGATTTTCTCTCTTGCGGGTGTTAAAAGGGGTGAGATGTGGAATGTGTGGAGCTTGGGCAGGTGTGGCAGGATTCCCTTGGTTGGCCAGGTTTGTTAAATCCTTATGCAACTGTTGTTGCTTAACTTGTAGCTGAGCCATGATAGAGTAGAAATTAGGTGGAGGGGCCTGATTAAGAAGCTCCTGGGTGGAAAAATAGGGGAAAGAAAAATTAGCATGCGTGTTAGAGGACCAATTTTTATTTTCTATTTTAAAAGAAGAGGAAGAATGCAGAAAAGTCTTTTCTTGGGGAGGCAAAATCAAGTGGTCCCTCCAAGTGTGGAGTTTTGGACCGCCGCCCGTGCAAAATGGAAGAAACGGGAGGGGAGGAGAAGAGATGGAGATGAGAGAAAGTGTGCAAATCAAACAGACAAAACTAGACCTAACTTAAATGTGACTCCCTAATAATAACCTAAGACTTGGTCTATATAGGAAATAAGTAGTCAATAGTGAATACCCGTTCTATCAACAAATCTAGCCAAGTTGCTTAAGGGGAGGTTTGGGCCCAAACGTTTCCCAGGGAAAACCCCAGGTGCTTGTACAAACCCGCGCCTGGTCGTTTGACACGGCCCCTCAGCCTGAACACCAGATATAGATGACAGAATTGGTACTAACTAAAGAAAACTTAAGACCTAAATAGCAAGCCTAAGTTGATAAAGCCTTAGGGGTCAAGTTGCTACAAATTTTAATTAGGTCTAGGATTCTATAGTGCACACGGAATGTGGAGGGCGTTTATTGGGTTGTTGCCCTGTTATTTGATTTTTTTGTGTGTGTGCAGGAATTGGAGAGTGGCTCCAATGAAAATCAAGTTGTCACACAATTTTTTTTATATTTTTGTCTTTTAGGATGTGATTTAATTAAATGAATTTTAGGGTTTTTCTCTTTAAGTTTTCAAACAAGTTTGAAAGTTCACAATCAAAGGAAAGACAAGTTGTATGTGTGATTGTATATTTCCTTTTAATTGAGTCTCTAAAGAGAAAGAAGAAACCCTAAACCAATTATCCCTGAGACAGAAATTTAACTACCAATGAATTATTTTTAGCTTTCAGAATTAAGTAGTGGTCCAAACAAGTCAAACAACACCACTACTTTGAAGAAAATCAAACAAGGATTCCAGAAAAGATTTTTGTAAGATTTTAGGAATTTGTTTAATAATAGTTTTGAATTTTTAATTGTACTGGTGTCAAAGTCCAGAAATAATACCCGTGGGTATTATAGACTTTTCAGTATTACCACCGACCTCAGAAAATTTTTATGATTTTATATGATATGTAAAATTTCACAGGGATTCCAACAAGATAAATTTCGCAAAAATTGGATGAGTATAAAAATTCTGAAAATTCGCGGACAGTAGCAAAACAGGAAGATTAGAGGGTGTGACCCCTCTGTAATCCACGAATTTTTAAAAATTAAATACAAATCCAATTGATCTGAAATTTGGAACAGATGTTCCGAACTTAATTGGGAATCACTCTATGAAATTTTATGATTTTAGAAGGCCTGTGGTGTTAGGAATCGATTTTTCAAGTCTGGACAGAAATCTAGACCCGAAAAACAGAACACCAATACTTGCAATGGAATGGTGCTAAAGAAGCATACAAGCAAACAATGATTTTAAAATGCACCACTCCACTTAATTTAAGTGTTTAGGGTCCTGAAAACCAATTTTAATATATTTTTGGTAGTTTTAATTAATTATGTGACTAGAAAGAGGAACCAACCTGAATTTTCGTGGGAAGAAAAGGATCTTTAAGCTCTCGCTTCCAGATTCTCGCTTTCCCACTGTAGTTCCTGAATTTTCGTGGGAAGAAAAGGATCTTTAAGCTCTCGCTTCCAGATTCTCGCTTTCCCACTGTAGTTCCTGCACACACAAAAGAAAGGAAGAGAAGGGGATGAGATCCACTTCAAGCAAGAGAAAATGAGTTAATGCAAAGCCGTGCCTCCCCGGCAACGGCGCCAAAAAGTGATAGCGAAAATACGCGGTTTGTTAAAATACGTCGTTGTAACGCGTAAATCCGCTTTCGCTCTTAAATTTATAATCCTAGATAGGGAAGTATCTAGGGTCGTCCAAGGAGGCAATATGGTTGCAAAATTGATTCTCTTGCTTGGAATATATCTCAACTTTCTTTTGGTAATTTTCAATATACCATTTTTTTTTGTTTTTGAACTAAGGCAACATGCGAAATTATGGCGGGAAAAGTGTTTACACTTCCAATTAAGTAAACTACTCTAAAGTGGCAAGTAGAGCCTCTCCCTAAGCTCACTCTAGGCAAGTGGAAACCTAGAATAATTAGGGAAAGGAAGTGAAGAATGCTGAAAATAAGCAAATAGAAATGCAAACAAAATATGCGAAGAAGGAAACTAGATAATTGATAAAGTGTTTAACAAAAAATGCCTAGTAGAGGAATGCTTCTACTACTAGATAATTGAAGTAAAAGAAAACACAAATCTCTAAATAGATGGTGAAGAAGAGGGCTTCTTGCTCCAAGGTTGGTGGCTCCCAAGCTTGAAAAGAATCCTTCAACTCCTTCCTTGCAGAACTCCGCTAAGGTGATGACCTCCAAGGCAAGCCCTAAGGGGGCGTGCCCTAAGTTTCTCTCCAAGGGTGGACGTCCACCCTAAGCTTTTCTCCTTTGCCTGGCCATCCTCCTTGAAGTGGGAGAGTCCTCCTCCTTGGCGTGGCCCAAGTTGAAGGGAGTGGGGAGAAGAAGGCACCAAAAGGGCTGGTGGTGTGCCCCTTTAATCTCCTTCTCTACTCCTTCTCCTTGGGCGTAGGTATAGGTGGATGTAGGTAGAAAATACACTAAGGGAGGATGGGAATTATGTGGTGGTAGGGTAGGGTATTTATAGGATGGGAAAGGGGGTGGTTATGGTGTTTTTTTTGGAGGGAAATGAAGGGGTGCTTGGTTATTTTTGGAGGGAAAAATGGGAGGGAAATGAAGAGGTGCCTTGATTTTCCCTCCAAAAATACCTTCTAGAAGGCAATTTTGGAGGGAAAAAATGGAGGGTGGAGATGGGCTTTGATGGTGGATGTAGGGTGGTGATGGAAGGGATAGTTGGCACCAAAATAAAGTAGGAGTAGGTGGTCTTTTTGCTGGAGCTTAGGTAGTAGGGTAGTAGGTTTTGGTGCCATGGAGGTGGACTAGCTATGTTAAGCAGCTTAGCTAGCTTAGCTAATAGGGAGTAGAGTTGGAGGCATTTGGAGCTAGGGTTTTCAGGGAGAAGAGCTGAGGAGGAGAAGTCTGGAGCTAGAGCTAGAGCTGGCTGCTGCTGAAGAGGCTGGCATGGGGCTACTCTAGCTAGCTTAGCTTGCTAGTTCTTTGCTAGTTGCTAAGCCAAGCTAAAGTGAGCTAGCTTCTACCAAAATGAGCTGAGGTGAGCTAGGTCTGGTGCTCTCGGGGAGAATCAAGCTGGTTGAGGCAGCTAAGGTAGCTTAGCTCAACTGAGTTGAGCTAAGCTGAATCCCCGGGAGCTGGACTTAAGCTTCCTTAGCTGAGATGAATTCTTCTTCAGCTGGCTGGAGTTGAGTGGAGCTGGATGTAGCTAGATCTGAACTGGGGTGAACTCCTGTCAACTCAGCTGAGCTAGCTAGAGCTCCTTGTGAACTAGTGGGAGCTGAGATGAGCTAGACTCAGCTAAGTTGAGCTGGATGTGAGCTGAGGTGAACTCCTGTCAACTCAGCTGAGCTAGCTAGAGCTCCCTGTGAACTAGTGGGAGCTGAGATGAGCTAGACTCAGCTAAGTTGAGCTGGATCTGAGCTGACTTGAGCTAGGGTAAGCTAAGGTGAACTCTCTTGAGCTACCATCCAGCTGTGATTAGCTAAATGGAGCTGGGATGAGCTAACCCTAGTTCAAGTAAGCTAGGTTTCAGCTGTGGTGAGCTGGATCAAGCTGTGTTCCAGCTAGTCTGGGCTTCTCCTTCACCATTTTCCTTCTTGAGTGCTAGGGTTTTAGGGATCTGTGCATCTGTACATCCCTAACACTCACAAAAACACATTAAAACGACAATAAAAAATGCAATGCATGCCTATCCTAATTTATGCCTAAATGCAGCCCAAAAATCCGTTTGCGGAGTAAAATCCTAAGAGCTAGGTTAGTTTTAATGCATAAGAATGATGATAAACTGACGTTTATCAGACTCCGCGGTTAAAGCACCCGTGCTTGAGACATTTCTAGCCTAGGTTCAGTTTGCAGTGCGTTTTTGTAAGAGAGAGACAGAAGATTTATTTGTTTGGAGAGCTTTCTCTCTCTTTTCCTTTTATTTCTAGCTTCGGATTAGCTTCTCAACACGGTCTGTATCGGATTCCTCGTCCCCATCATCAATCCTCAAGGGTCCCTGGCTATCGAGATTTTGAGATAATCCCACCCATGGCAACCCTCAGAACCCTGGCTTTCGAGATTTAGAGATAATCCCGCCCATGGCGTTCCGTAGCCGAATTCAGACCTTGGCGATTGACATTTCGTGATAATGCCGCCCATGGTATCTTAACCAGCAGAGTGCTTACATGCCCCCAGTAGGATATTTAAATATCCTAAGAGACAAGCACTGAGGAGATGATATGTTGTTACGCATCTTTGAGGGGAATTTCCCACCTCTCCACATCGGGAACTCGTCCAAATCAACTTGTGTTGATCGGCCGCTCCTAATCTAGGTGACTATTTCAGAACATTAAATGCTTTTGCGTGATTTGGATATTTATGCACACTGAACCAGATTGTGTGTGAATTTGGGATGCTTAGGTTACCGAATCCCGCAAACCGGAGGTCAGTTAACGAGGCCGAATACTTCCTAAGCCTTAGACCTAAAACTTAAGCTTCGCATTTTCCCCAACCTCTTGAGGATTATCCAGATTTTAGCGGATACGTGAATTTTTAAGCTAAAGAATCTAGCCCAAGAGGCCTAAGACCAGCATTCCCGCTCATCACTTGTTATGTCTCCTTAGCACTTTTCTTTTATTTCTTTTCTTGATCTGGTCTAGAACTTCAGTTAATTCCTTAATCTTTTACTAATGACTATTTCTTTTTCATTTTATTTTGTGCTCCTTTTGTCATTTTTACTCTTTTTCTCCTCCTTATAATTATGTGGCTCACAAAATTTCCTCCCTCCCCCATTTTTTGTTCTTTTTCATAATTTTTCAATTTTTTTGTGTTTTTGACATATGTGAATTTTTTGTGAGAAGTCTTCTGATTTTTTTCTTGGTTCTGTATGTATGCACTTTATCACCCCCCCCTCATGCCTAAGTTTTGCAATATCCTCATTGTAAACGGAGGTGTGAAATAGTGTTGAGGTCAGGGACTTAGAACAGGATACATCGGGTGGGTGAATGGGTCGAAAATGACTAATGCGAACGATTTCAAGCTCTGGTACGTGTACCAGAGGTGGGATCAACTGTCTAAGGCTGAACTCAAGGTGCAATGGACATGGAGTACAGACAGATAATCAGACAGGTCTCTATTTTTGGGATGACGGGTTGCCTCCTGTTAAGCGATAAATTCAATGCCTTCAGCCAAGCGGAAAATGGGGTGGAGAGGGAGTGGTCAAATCAGCGGAATTTTGTAAAACAAGCACCTTGATTAAGAGCCTGGTTGGTCCAACCAGGTGCTTGTTAAGATCAGTCGGCTGATGATGCAACCCGAACCCAATAAGTCTGGTGGGTTGATAGATGTAGATCAACAGATGCAGAACCCACCATATGCAATGTGATTAAGATGGATATGGAAGTGAAAACTCGAGTTTAGGCTGAGTCGAATCATCCTGGTTAGAGTAGGGTTCCAAAAAATAATCAGTGTATGGTGTGGAGTCCCTACAGCGGTGATCAAAGAATGATGGCTCCTGTTTTTCAGTCTGATCAATACCCGATACTTGGTATAGATATGGAGTTGAATCATCTACAAACGACTCAGTGAGAGGTGAATCAGAATAGAAATTGAGTCCGGTTGCAAGTCGGGGTAGGGAACGGGTTTTGATTGGTTCTGTATATGTGGAGCAGGTGGCTTCAAAGAGAATTGGCTTGTTATAATCAGGAAGTAGATTTTCTCCGATGTTATGGTCAGATTCGAAATCGTCGGAGAGTTTGCGAAAATCAAAATCTGAATGAGATTCAGGATCATGAGTTCCACCATAGAATAAATCATATGTTGTAGATTCAGCAGCCTGACTAGGGTCTAGCCTAGATGTTAACTCTGAGCTTAAAAAGGTGTCCCTATCTGGTAGAGGCTCAGGTTCTAAGCTAGTAGGGCAGACCCAATTGAAACCCCACTCATCCAACTCCTCAGTTTCTGTATCGTAAATTGGCGTGACTTCCGAAAAATTGATTAGTTCCTCTGAGGATGTTGGCGAGGGATATTCATCAAATAGAGGCCCAAAATCATATTATTCATTGAAAGATTGATCTTCTTCGTATGGGGCCTTAAAATCTTCACAATAGGTTTCAGATCTAGATTCTGGGCTTAGGATGTGGGTTGAATTACTAGAATCTAGGTCTGAATAACCTTTGATGGTCACCTTATCAAAATCAGGGATGGAATTTACACCCTCGAAAGGTTCAGTTCTACTCTCATTATTGCAGGAGTTTTGGGATTCTAGAATGGGCTCAACATGGTATTTTCCTGCATTTGGAGCTTCCCAACCTCCTTCGATATCAGACACATTATACTCCATCTGGGTTGGGAATCCACAACCATTTTGTGCCTCAAACCCGAGATCAGATTGATCCTCGATGTTGTCCCAAGATGGTTCATCTTCTATTTGTGGTATATACGGGTACTTCTGGTCAATAATTTGCTTTACTAATCTCATTATCTCTTCCCATTTTTCAAGACGATCTTGGTGTTGCTTCCAAAGTCGAGGATTTGTCATACATTGAAGGTATTCAAGATTGTGCAGTTTTTCTATCTCAATGCATCCAGTAATGAGCAAGTCACGGGTTGATCCTTTTGTGACTTCTGCTAATAGTACTTGGGCACAAGTTATGATAAAGGTTGTGGTTGTTGGGACATCAACCTGAATGTTTCCTACTGGTGTTGAGGTTTCTTCTTTTCCATAGAATTTCATGGCATCCTCAATTATTTTATCTCTCATGGATCTTCGATATTCAGGTTTCTTGAATGGTAGTCCTAAGTGGTTTGGCTGCATATTTGAATTAGGTGGTGGAATCAAGATGTAGAATCAGAGTTTGAATCAAGATGTAGAATCAAGTTATGAAGCGATTAGATCTGAATAACGAGTCCCACTGAAAATGTATGTGCTTTAAAGAGAAAAGATGAGGGACTGGAGATGTTTTTGACCCAATCAAGACACCCAAAGATGTTTGGATGACTATGGAGGTTCGAGGCGAATGGTACCCTTGGATCGGAAGATCGTCCACCTGAGAATTACCTGGGCAGCCAGAGAGGGAGAGTCCCACAAAGACCCCTACACGATAGAGCGTCCCCACGGGTTACAGGGTTTCCCCCACCCGACCTCTCTTGTCACTGAGATTCCAGGTAGACCAGAATGGAGACCTTGACCTCTTAAGTCTACCACTTTTATTTCAAAGGTGCTTTAGGGTTCTCACTTGACCTTTAGATAGTTTGATGTTGTGACCTAATTTAGAGGTTGGTTGACCCAAGGGGTCAACTTCACCTTACCTGTCCTATAGATGGCAGAATGATTCTAGGCTTGGAGCCTAGAGATCACCCTGATTTGACTCCCAGGTTATTAGGTCCAAGATTTTAAGATTTAAGTGATTTTAGAGCTCAATTTTTCTTAGGGTTTGTCTTGTTTAGATCTCTTCACTCAAGGGCTTGGGTAGCACACTGATGTGGGAGGGTTTATTTCCTTTTATGCAGGCATGTGTGACTAGCACTTGAAGACCCTACTGTAGAAACCCTAATTTCGTTCTATTTCCAATCCTCTTTTTCACAAAAATTCTCTTTGGACTTAAAAGCAAGAAGTGTGTTGTCCGCCGAGATTAAGCGTGATTTCTATTAGGCACATGAATTTATAGGATAGAATCTAAAAAATTGCTCGAACTTCAAGAAGATTTGAAAAATTTTCGCAAAATCAGGATATGTTTGCCTTAAAGATGGTGATTACTATAGAAAGAAGGCAATTGATTCCTAACTTAATTTTCTTCCTTTTGTCTTTCAAAGCCTAGGGGATAGTTTAAGGAAGAAAAGAAATTACCTGCCCTGGAGTGGTTGACTTGCAGGAGGGATTTTCTCGTGAAATACCTGCAAGATCACAACAAAGCAAAGTAGGGAAGTTAGTGTTCAATATGATAAAAAGAATGTAGAGACTAGTGATAAATTGTTCGTTGCTCCCCGGCAACGGCGTCAAAATGTTGACGTTTTTCTCGATCATGTTTTAACCGTTAGTTACGTCGTAGTATAGGTGATCAAGCGTCGTCAACAAATAAAAGTTTTATTACTCGAAAACCTAAGTATCCAAGGTCGAACACAGGGAGCAATTGGAATTTACTACTAATCTCAAGAATGTAATTGAACACTTTAATTACTCAAAACTTTAATTCAAATGTAAATGCATGAGTTTGAAAAATAATTGTGGCAAAAAGAAGAATTTGGACGTCTGATCATGGGATCAGACGTCTTAAAAGATGTGTTTCCCTTCTCTTATTTTTCTTCTTTTGATTTTCCTCCTTTCTTCTTCTTTGAGCTTGTTCTTTCTTTTCTGCAGTGCTTCTTTTCTTCTTATTTTCTTCTGCCTTGCTTCTTTCTTCTCCAGCAGTATCTTTCTCCTTATGGGTCTTCTTCTTCCTTGGCCCTGCTTCCTTTGCTTCAGTTCTGTTTGCCTTCAGTTCCTCTTCTTCTTCTTCTTCTTCTTCAGTTCTTCTCTTTTTCCTTCGCCTCTTCCTTTTCTTCTCTTTTTCCTCTACGAAGGCTTCCTTCCCACTTCTTCAGTTCTGTTTCCCTTGGCATTTCTTGCCTTTCTTCCTTGGCAGAGCCTCCTTCCTTCTCTCTTACTCTGCTTGCAGCGGCTAAGTGTTGGCTTCTTCCTTCCTTCCCTTCACAAACCACAGCAAAGAAAAACCTAACCCTCTACCCACACCTGCACGTCTCTCTCTCTCTCTGTAAACCACTCTCAGGATGCTCTCCCAGAGCCGGGTAAATGGGTCAGATCGCGTGCTCGTGTCCAGGTGCACCAACGTGAGGGTGGTGCGCGAGGAGTGCTCAGGACAAGGTTAGGTCGGGTCGCCAGATCCACGAGGTGAACTCGCGGACAAGGCGCAGTGGTAAGGTGAGGGACCTCACCCCAAGTGTGTTCGGAGGCAACGAGCTAATATGACAAAATCAAAATAAGCCACACCAGCGCTTTGTAACTTCACGATGTGGGACTAATGGTCGCTGCCTTCGCTCGCGCGCCCGCAGGAGTTCATGCCTTCAATTCCCACAGCTGTCGACTTTGCAGCGCTTCTTGCAAGAGCAGAAGTCTTCGCAATACCTCCCCGAGTCAGCTGCTCCTGGAGCCCTGCAGTCCTGTGACCTCAAGCAAGCTTGGAGCTTCTTCAAGTTACCGTCAATGGCGGCTGGGGCGTGATCTGTCAGACACGAAAAGAGCCTCGTGGCTTAATCAGATCACCGGGGGACCTTCGCCGTGTCACAGCGAAGGTGAAACGATAGGTGGCAGGCCTAGGGGCGACCTAGGCGTGCGTGCCTAGGTAGCCTTGTGGCTGGATGGATGGGTGTTTTCGGGGGACTGTTGGGTAGGCGTAGAGGGACTGTGGATGGGCGGAGGTTACTCAGTGAGGTGAGGCAGAGGTTATGCGATGATCAGTGAGGCATGTGGGGCTGCAGAGCGATTGGAGCGTCTCGCCGGAGGGTGGTCGGAGATGAGGAAGGTGATGGTGAACAGCGTCGGTCGAGGGATGTTTGATGAAATAAAATGAGGGAGATGAAACAGGGGATAGAGGAGAATGGTTTTAACCTAACTAAAGGGACAAAGGGGACAAGGAGGCGGCCGGCAGTATCTACTGTCGCTGGAGAAGAAGACGTCCAGTGGAGGAAGACGGCGGCGATGACGGGGCTAGGGTAATGCACGTGGGTGTTGCACGGCGCGGAGGAGGATGAGGAAGATGGCTCTGCCACTGGTTTTGTGGCAGAGCGACGAGGAAGAGGAGGAGGGCTCACCGGAGTTCGCTGGACCCCTTGGCCGGAGAAGGAGATGAATTTGAGGTGGAATCCCGGCCAAGTCGAGCTGAGGAGGTGCAGCCAGAGTTTGGGTTTAATTTATAGGTGCTAGCCATGCTTCTGGTGCGTGGAGGGCACGTCTTCTGCCACCGACGTCTCACTGGAGATGGAAGGTGGTTAGATACCCAAATCTCTCATGCATTCGCATGAGAGATTGGGTGCAAATCTGGGATCATGATCGGGCTCAGATGGAAGGGGATTCCTCAGAGAATCTCCTTTCCAATTCTGGGAGGAGATCTCTAAGGGATCAGAGAGTATCCCCTCTCTAATCCTTGCCAGAGTAGGATCTCTCCCCAATAATGGTGGAGGGACCTGATTGTAAGATTGGCGAGGAAGCTAGGGGGTTCTATGTGATGGTTTTCAAAAGATAGGGACCAAAATGTGATTGGGTGTACTAAATTGCAAAGTAGGTCAAGATGTCCTCCCCTTAGGTCCAAATTTTGGTAAAAACCTAATTTTGACCTAAGGAATCCAATGGTGAAGTTTTATTTTAGGTTTGACCATATTTGACTGGACATTTTGCGTAACAACCCAAATTAGGTCAATTGATGAGCTAGGACCCTATTCTAGGTCAAACTAGGTTCGAAAGGCCAATTTGAATGTTATAAACCCTAGGGGATATTTTTCCATGAATTTTAGAGGGTTTAATTGATTTTTATCCTAACCGAAACCTTGTTGAATTAAGAGAGTCTGTTTTAGGGTTATCAAATGTCATTTAATTCCTGGATTACACATGAACCCATTTCTGATTGCATCAACCCACTTTTTATCTTATTTATACCATTTGACCTATATTTTATCTTTGAGAAATCCCGTTTATGTACTGCAGTGGTAAAATTACAGTTTTAACCTTTATTTCATGTTTCTTCTCAGAACACTTATTCCTCCAATTAAGCCCTCTTCTAAGTCATGTAGGAGCTTTTATTCTCTTTATTAGGTTAAAATGGGCTAGTTATGGCTCATGATGAGGCTCTCATCAGTATGATATTCCTCAAGTTAGCCAGAACCTTATCTTGAACCTGGTTAACTTGAACCAAATGACTTGGTTCAGGGTTGGGTGGGTTTGGGATCAGTGCAGAGGAGTTAACGAATTGAGATTCGTGATACCCTTCCTGATAATAGGTCATTTCTAATTGTTCAAAAGGTGGTGATGACCTAAAAGCAGTGTAATCAGAGGATGGGTAAGTATCAGTGTATCCTCCTTGACTGTAGATCATATTAGGTTGTCCATGAAAGGGTGGCGATTTATAATCGATGTGTCTCTGAGAAGGATAGAAATCACAATTATAGTGTTCAGGGTTAGACCCTAAACGTAGAGGTCCGGAACTGTATCCCCAATCTGAGTTATCCTGACTAACTGATGGTTGATTACAGTACGAGTCGGGATAATCATCATGTTGGGGATACCTCATAATAAGAGGGAAAGAGCGGGAATGCGTATAAAATGTGGAATGATTCATGATAGACGGGAGGAAGAAAGGCACCCTACAATATAAGAAATCAAACCTATCCTGAAGTGGGCTAGCCTAAAGACCTACAGACTCCCAGAACCTGTCTTGAGATAAAGAAATGATTTGATCTACTTCTGTCTGTTCAATCCAACCAGTTAGAAGGAGGGACTGGGGAGAAGGTTCTTCCTTCGGCTTGCGCCTCCAGTTCCTAGTGTACCCCCCAACCGCGAACGTTTGATTCTGCCCCCTTAGTTAGACATCAGATTGAACGGTAGAAACAGACTAATCGAAAATAATCTCATTCTAGGTTCCGAAGAGCAAGTCGAATCCTTAAGGCTAACGTCTACTCTAATTTATTTAGGGCTAGGTTTGAATGTGCTTTGGAATGTGATGGGTCCTTTATCTGGGTTGTGCCCTTAATGATTGATTGATGTGTGTGTGCGTGCACAACCAGTGATTTTTAAGCAAGATTATTTTTGATGTTGTGAATTTTAGGGTTCAAATCTTGCTTAGTAGCTTTTAGGATTCAACTTTAGGTATTTTCAAACAAGTTTTGTTGGCACACCAGGTTTTAAAAGCATAGGTGAAGATGTTTTCCTTTAAAACTTAAAAGAATGTGGAGTGCCTAGTAAATCCCTAAGAGTTGAACCTATGTGGCAGCTACTTGATGAGTTGATTTTAATTGAAGTGGTGCGGCCCAATCAACTCAAACAATTGGCTTGTTGCACTACTAAATTAGGCACACAAGTGATTACCTAATATGATTTCTACTCAATTATGTGTTTAGATGTGTGTACCGGTTCCAAAGATTGATTTACCAGTTGAGTTTGAAAATTAGATGAGGTTGTGTACTTCTATGAGATTCTTTTTTTTAATTTTTCTTTTTAAATGTGGAGGTTGAGGTGGGTGTAGGTGTCAAACAAATAAACAAAACTAAGCTTAGAGTTTATAAGAACACCTAAGTTGATTTATGTTTGTGTTATTACGTGGTGGAATGAAAATTGATGGGTGGGAGGTGGGGGATAACTTACAGAACCTTCAACAGCACTTTGCTCCAATCTACCACTTTTGCTCATCTCAAAAGAGTACCTGCAATCACAATAAGAAAGGAGAGAAGTGAGGTAAATGATTCATAAGTTGGAAAATGTGAAAAAATCAAAAAGCGTCGCCTTCCCAGCAACGGCGCTAAAATGTTGAAGCTTCGGGTTACTACGCTATCATATTTGGTTTTGAAAAACCTATCGTTGTACTTTGAAACCGAAGAACTCGTGTTCAACAAATAAAATTTATACCGGAATAGAAATCCCAGGTCGAACTCAGGGAGGCAGATGTTTGATTAGAAATACACGTTTGTTTTATTTGTCACGAAGCAGAATAGATGATTGGAAACTATCTATCTATTTACAATAAATAGAAGAGAGAGAGAATATTACAAACAAAAGCAAAAAGGGATGTAGAATGAACATGGATTTCATTATCAAAGAGGTTGTTCGTTACACTACTCATTACAACTAAAAGCGAAAAATGATTACACTAGAAAGCAGTAAATCTACTCTAGAAAGCATTAAAAAGAATGGAGAGAGATATCCTCCTCGACGATCGCTTGGAGGACGAGCCGGATGAGACGATGCCTGGAAGATGGGGAACGGAGCAGGAACAAGAAGGAAGAAGCGAGAAGAACGGGAATGGGGCATCACGTCATTGTCGTTGTGGGATCTGCTTCCGAAATGGGGGCGAAAATTTGACTTTATCTCTTGAGAAGCATCCTGAGTGTGGGACAAGCTTCTCTTGAGCTTTGGAGAGGGAGAGAAGACAAAGAAGGAATGAGAATTTCGTATGGAGGGGGTCTCCTTTTATAGTTGCAAGAAGTGAGGGCAATTTGGTCTTTACAATTTCAAAATATTAAATAAGGGGCCTTTAGTGATGGAATTAAGCATCACTAAAGCCTAGGTCATGGGCGACGTGCGCCACGCCTGCAGCCTGCTCACCTCCAGCGCCGCCCACGTTCATCAAATCTCACGATCGAATGGCTGAGGATTGATAACCGCAGTGCGTCAACACGCACCTAGCGCGTGCGATCCCGCGTTACGCGCGGGCATGCGATGGTGCGTGATCTGGATTGAGCATGCATGGCCATTTGATCCTCCTTGAGCAGTCAAGTGTGCCCGCTTGCCCGCACCTTAGCTCCTGCTCCTCGCGGCTCGAACCCGTATCCATCCGCGAGCGAACGCCTATCCACTACTCTACGCACGTGGATGGGCGGGTGGAGCTTCTCTTGATCGCGTGATCTGGACCGTTGGATTGAGATCCAACAGTCAAAGCTTCGTCTTCAAGCGGTCCTTCAGAGTCTTCAAGCGCTGGTTGGGATACATTCTCAGCCGTTGGATCATGATCCAACGGCGGAGAGGCGAGGGCATTAAAGCCTTCAGAGGTTGAAGGTGGCCAGTTGGGCGGTGGAGATGGCACCACGTGGCGCCATCTTGGCCATCCATCTTCTGGATGATGTAGATGGTGCCACGATTGTCGAATTGAGTCGATTTTCACGCTGTTAGGTTGCGATCGTCGATCCGAATCCATTCGTGTGGTCAGATTTATCGTCTGAAGTGCAGATTCACACCATCTTGGCCCTTGAACTTCTAGGGTTCCTCGATCTCTATCTGATGCTACAAATGTCTAATTAGGGAGATCTTGGAGTTGTTGAACTCCAATCGTCGCCCTGATCAGATATGTATGGTTGGATCTTCGATCCGAGGCCTTGATAAAAAGTTGTTCTGTCCCTGAACATAAAAGGAGACAATTAACCTCCATTTTATTCAAACTGATCTAAATGCAAGATGATGCATGCTATGCGATATTTATAGTATGTAATGCAATTCTATGCTTAAGAACATACATAAATAGACATTTTATGTAATATAAACATGTTTACATCAGTAGCCGAGGAGTGAAGGGGCTAAGGTGGGTCGGGTCTTGAGCGCGGGTGTGAAGGGGACCTCACCCCATTGTACTGAGGCGATAAGGCTAGATGAAAAATTCAATTTATGCGCAGCCAACGCCTCTTCACTTTTTGATGTGGGACTAAACCACATCACTTCTTTGCATGTGTCTGCAGTAAGGAGATTCCTCTAATTGGCGTAGCTACTAAGGGCAGGGTCTTCAATTAACCACTTGGAAGTGGTCCTGGGGCTATTCCGCATAGCCTGGAGGTTGCGTCTGGAGCTCGCACCACTAGAACACGGCTCCAAGCTTGCTTGGAGCTCCTTCATTAATGGCGGCGAAGGGAAAAACCTAAAAAGCAAGAACACGACCTTTCGGCCCAATCAAAACCATTTGGGAATATCACCGGACCACGACGAATGTGTGGATGGTGATGGCATGCCGTGTAAGGGTGTATGGTGGCCGGACGGAGTCGGGGTAGGACGTGTAGCAGTGGGTTGTTCGGGGGTGTACTTAACCTACTCTAAAGGTTGAAGGGGGTAGGATTGGCACTGGCGTTGGTAGGCCGGCGCTGTGGAAGGTGAAGATCTCCTGAGAGGGACGGCGGCAAAGAACGAGGAGGACAACCCTTGCTTTGACTGGCGAGGCATGGAGGAAGACATGGAAGAGGATGGGCAAGCCAATTTGGCCACTAGATGCCCCTAGGATGATGGGAAAGAAGGCCGCCAGAGC
Source organism: Thalassia testudinum (assembly GCA_037157565.1). NCBI lineage: Eukaryota > Viridiplantae > Streptophyta > Magnoliopsida > Alismatales > Hydrocharitaceae > Thalassia > Thalassia testudinum. Next base: position 68,377,338 of record JAZHRO010000002.1, read on the forward strand.
TTGTTCGGAGAGGGGCCAGAGGTAGGGTTAGGAAGATGTTTTTGGCCCCAAACCTTGCTAAGGAGGTAAGGTTTGAAGTAGGCTTGCTTTTATAGGCATTAGGATCGAGCTTTAAGCTTGGAAACAAGCTTGAAAGCTTGGAAATTAGGGGATTAGGTTTAGGAATTTCCAAGAGTTCACATGAACTCTTGGACAATTTAGGTAAGTCATGGAAGAGCTTAGATGAAAGGAAATCTCCTCAGGAGTCTCCCTTCCAATTTTGGAAGAATTTCTTTGTTAAATCAGGGAGAAAACCTTGATTGAAGGTCAGCTCTTGGTGGGTTCACATGGCCATGGTGGCAGGGACCCTTTCGCGAAGAAGATGAAGAAGTTGGAGGGCCCTTGCAAAGAATTTGAAAGTTAGGGGATGTGTGTGAGAAAAAAGAGTCAGACTGTACCAAAATGCAAACTTGGTTAAGATGATTTCTGATTAGGCTCAATTTTTGGTACAAACCTAATTTAGACCCAGAGAGTCTGATGGTGAGGTTGGATTTTGGTTCTCACCAAGTTTGACTGGGTAATTTGCGTAGAAACTTAAATTATGGCAACTATCTATCTAAGACTCTCTTTTACGTCAAATTGGGTTCCAATGGTCAAATCAAAGGTACCAACCCTTAGGGAATATTTTTCTATAATTTTTAAAAGGTTTAGGAGAATTTTATCATGACCAGAACCTCATTTAATTAAGTAAGTTTGTTTCTAGGGTTTCAGATGTCATTTAATTATCGCAATGTGTGAAAACTCATTCTTGTCTGCATGAACCCACTTATAAGCATTTATAACTATTTGACCTTCATTTAATCTCTGGGAAATCCTATGATTTCTCTGTAAATAGGATATTTTATTAAAACTACAACTTTACCCCTATTTTACTGTTAATATCTCAGAATGGGTATGCAGTGAATTACAATCTTCTGGCGGTTATGTAGGAGCATTTATTGTAATGACCTATCACACTTTTAGCCTTTTAAGATGTCTGGAGTCTCAGTCAGATGTCTGGACCAGTTCCTGGACGTCTGAAAATGAAATTTTTGTACTCCACACTGCGCTCTACGTGAGAGCGGCGTGCAGAACCCTCCTCTTCTCTCTCCTTTCCTCTTTCTTCCCTAAACCCTAAACCCCAGGCCTTTTATACAAACCCCCCTCCTATCTCCTCTGCACTCCACACACCAGCCACCACCACCTTCAGTGCTGTGCGAGAGTGATGAGAGGGGGCGAGCGAGGGAGAGCGAGAGGGAGGAAGGAGGAGAGCACAAGAGGAGGAGGAGGTCGGGGTCGGAGGAGCTTCGGTGGAAGCTCGGCGGAGCTCGCACGGCCACTACAGGCGCGTGCGGAGGAGGAGAGGGCTCGGGGAGGCAACCTCCCGGCCCTCTACAGCGGCTGGGCTGCGGTGCGAGTCCGAGCGAGTAGAGAGAGCTGTGAGGAGTTCCTGGTACTGGAAGTTTTCCAGTATTAAACGTCTGGAGTGGAATCCAGATGACTGACGGGGTACCTAGACATCTGGATTTAAGGCCAGACGTATGAAAGCTCATTTATTGCAATGTACTTATCTCCCTACGCCACGCATATCGCAGCACAGGGGTATATGTCGGCTGACCACGCCTACGATGTCGTACACATGTGCAGCTTTGGGAAGGAGCATGGAACACCTTCCCATGCACTTTTGGATGTCTGATCACATCACCAAACGTCCAGAGGTGCGTCTAGACGACCGGAGGCATTGTCCAATGTCTGGAACTACCTTCAGGCGATCGCAAAGAAGGTCTGGACATCTGAGGATACCGTAGGGCCTTAAGGTAAAGATCTGGCACCTTTTAAGACATCTGGGATTATTCCCGGACGTTTGGTTTTGAATAGTAGGCACATTTTTGACCTATTTTGGGTCCGATCGGGGTTCGTTTTACGCAAATGAAATACCTGTACTTTCGTCTCGAGTTCCTCTACATACTAGAGTCCTTTGTACACTGTTCTGAACTTTCCTTTGTGATGTATTTCTTGGTATAGGGTTTTAGCCTACTGCGTGCTTGGGGCTCATAGAGACACCTGGGTCTGTGGTTTGAGTCCCCATTACTCCCATGTTGCCTAGTAGAGTGGTTTAATTCTGTTAATAATATTTAAATAAGAATGTGCTTGTGGAAATAGTCGAATGGAACCCTAGGATGTGACATGAACCTTAGGATAGAGAAATGAGTGAAACGTTTGAGCTGTATGATGTACTTGCATGCATGATTGAGAAAAACTGCTAGCAATTGCCTGTATTATAATTGTGAGTTGCCTGTTAGAATATGAGCTGGCTGTAATTAATGAACAATTACCTATGAAATCATCAGTTGTATGTATCGAATTTTGGAAACACGAGCTGCCTGTATATGGACGAGAAATGAATTGTGAAAGGTGAAATTTGGTTCAGAATAAATGAGGTGAGCATGAGCATGAACCCTATGGGGAATTAGGAGTAGAACTCCTGTGGTTAGATGGAAACCTGGAATGTAGATGATAAGTGTGCTGGCCCTTGAGTACGTGGTACCATGGAGAGCAACTGTCCCCTTTTGTGTACAGTGGAGCTAACCTCCCTTGGGTTGAGACTCAGGGTTAGGATTGGCCACTCTACATCGACTCCTGTTGGCCCTCGTGTACATGGTACTGAGGTGAGCTACTAGTGTAGGGAGGGAGCTAGCCACCCCACGGGGCCTGGGCTTCAGGTAGCCACCTTACACCGACTTGTTAGGCCCTCTGGGAAAATCGGGGTAGTCAAATGAGGGTGCGTAGACTGTGGAGGGGCGAGACCCCTGTTTGGTTTTGAGGGACGAGACCCCTGTTCTGAGAGGGCAAGGCCCTATATTGTTCCATGCTGTCCTTGAGCGTACCTGCTAGTGGAAACTACTGACCGCATGTCAGTGCGGGGTAGCTACCCGTGCGCTTATCACGCGTGCCATAGTCATGCTACGTCTTGACTGTGACCTCGGGGTGGTTGATTGGTGTGGGACTACCACGGGGGACTCTCCTGGCCAGGAGAGTACCATGTGTACCTTCTACTCTACGAAAAAGATTGCAATCAAGATCGTTCCCACGAGGAAAATGCAAGATCAAGAAATATCTGGATACTTTGAGAAATGGGTGAAGCAGAAATATATAAAATAGATAAATGGAAATGGGAATTGAACCTGTTGCTTTTACTATTTTGTACTTAGATAATAATAGATACCACTCTACTCAGCGTTCGCTGACTCTGTCTTTTCATAATACTGTTCAGGACCAGGAGTTGAGCAGCCCGAGCTTCCAGCTGCGGAGGATGCTGGGCCTAGTCGAGCCCAGCTGTAGTTTCTTCAGCACTTCCTTTTCGTTTCTTTACTGTTGTAGTAAGTAATGAACTTTTAGTTACTGTTTGTCTCTACTGTTTACTTCCACTTTCCGTTGTTATTGTGTTGTGGTGATATGTACTGAAATAACAGATTTACTTTTCCTTTAATGCTTGTATATTTCTTCTGCTTAGTTATATTGCATATGTGAATGTGGTTTACTTTCCTGCTTTTGGTTATTTCTTGTTGGATGACTGGGTCTTGGGATTAGTTGAGGTGAGCCGATCTCAGGTCCTGTAGGGATCCGAGAATCGGGTTGTAACAAGATGGTATCAGAGCAAGGTTGTCCCGAGAAATGAACCAACTGGCTTGAGAATGATCATTCACGTGCATATAACTAGGATAGCCATGAGAACGTATCGCCTTGATATTCATTCCGAGTCTTTTCTCGAAGAAATTCGGTATCGTTGACCCTCTTGTTCTGTCTTTCTTGTCTCCTTGCAGGAGATGCCTCGTGGTGGGCCGTGGTTGCATCCGTGGACGAGGTCGAAGGGGCGGACGTGCCTACCTGAGGTACCAATTGACCCACCTCTTATCCCGAGCGTTCAGGCCCAGGATCTCACCAAGCTGATCAGAGACATTGTGTGAAAGGAGCTCCACCAGCCTCCACGGGCACCTCTCCCTAAGGACGTGGAGGGGGAGTCCTCGGTGGGACAGAGAGACTACCGCAGTGCCGGACGAGCAAGAGGGGGAGGGGGTGGTCCTCCACCACCCCCACCGCACCCTAACACTTCCGAGCACGAGCCCTCCTTGCCTGGTGGCGTGCTCGTTCCCCCACTGTAGCTGCACCACAAGCTTTTCGGACAGTTCCGGAAGCTGAAGCCCCCCTCCTTCAAGGGGGATGAGGACCCGTCTGAGGCAGAGGACTGGCTGGAGCAGATAGAGAAGGTGTTCGACACCCTTTTCCCTCCCACAGAGTGCCGTGTGGCCTTTGCCACGTACCAACTAGAGAGCACAGCACACAGGTGGTGGAGGGTAGTCAGGGGCCAGGAGAGGATAGAGGCGATGTGGGACCAGTTCATGACTCTCTTCTGCGAGCAGTACCTTCCGCAGACCTGGCAAAACCAGAGGAGGCGGGAGTTCCATACTCTCTGCCAAGGGATGATGACTGTTAGCATGTACTCCACATTTTTCCTAGAGCTTTCACGTTTTGCCTCGATAGCCGTGTCTACGGAGGAGGAGCACCTGTGGAGGTTTACTAAGGGGCTCTGACCCGCTATTCGGGGGTATGTCAAACCCCTGAAGCTGCCCACCTTCTCATGAGTGGTTGAGGCAGCCATGACCTACGAGGAGACCAACCCGGCCGCACGAGACACCGACAGCGGATGGAAGAGGCCCTATCAGGCAAAGTACTCTCAGGGTCATTGGGAGTGGAGGCACACAGCACCCGTAGGAGAACTGTCTCATTTTACAGGCCATCAATGGCCTTTGGGGACCCCAGACAGGGGTCAGTTGCCAGCACCGGACCCCCACCCAGCCACCAGTAGGGACCTACTAAGGGAGGAGGTCGTGTCTCCTTCTGCTAATAGTGTGGCCAGCCGGGCCACATCAGGAGGGACTGCCCATTTGGGGCCGAAGCATAGTAGATGCTTCTCGCACCAAGCACTGGAGGCCGAGCTGGTGGTCGTGGTCCCCAGGTGCGTGGGGGAGGGTAGCAGTCACGAGGAGGGTACCGGCCAGCGGCTGCTCACCTGACCCAGAGTGTAGTTGCTTCGTCTGCACCGAGGACTGAGGGGTGTATCAATGCCCTAACACATAGAGACGCCAGGGCTTCCGGTTCAGTGGTGGTATGTATGGTTACTGTTTCTAGCATATTAGTGTACGTACGTTTTAATTCCAGCGCCACACACTCTTTTGTTGCTGCGAGTTTTGCCGTCAGTTTGGGGTAGGACAGTGTACTGTTAGAGGATCCGTTGGTGATTAGAGGCCTAGGTGGCCAGTTGTTTGTAGCTGAGGAGGTCTACACAGACTGCGAGGTCAGTATAGGGGGACATAGCCGCCCCGCTGACCTGATTGTGATACAGATGGGGGATTTTGGCGTGATCCTAAGGATGGACTGGTTGTCCGCCTATCACGCCCTGGTGGACTGTTTCGGGAGGAAGATAGCCTTCTCCATACCGGAGTTGCCTCCCTTTGAGTTTCACAAACAGTCGGTGGATGGAGGTTTCAGATGCATCTCCACGCTTTGGGCAGTGAGGCTTTTGAGCTAGGGGTGTGAGGGCTTTCTGGCCTGTGTAGTGGTAGAGCCTAGCCCCGTGGCTGACTTTCGGAGTATTCCGGTGGTTTGCGAGTACCCCAACGTTATTCCAGAGGAGCTGCCAGGACTACCGCCCGAGCGTGAGATCGAGTTTGAGATCTCACTGGTATCGGGGACCAGCCCCATTTCTACTGCACCGTACTGGATGGCACCCTTGAGCTGCGAGAGCTCAAGTCACAATTACAAGACCTATTGGAGAAGGGCTTTGTAAGGCCCAGTGCATCCCCGTGGGGAGCCCCTGTGCTGTTTGTGAAGGACGGTACCCTACGACTTTGTGTCGACTATTGACAGCTGAAAAGGGTCACCATCAAGAACAAGTATCCGCTGCCGAGGATTGACGACCTCTTCGACCAGTTGCGAGATGCCACAGTGTTCTCCAAGATAGATCTAAGGTCGGGCTACCACCATTTGAGGATCAGGGAGACCAACGTCTCCAAGATAGCTTTCCGTACCCAGTACGGGCACTGCGAGTTCTTGGTCATGCCGTCTAGGTTGTCCAATGCCCCCACTGCTTTTATGGATTTGATGAACCGTGTTCTCAGACCATACTTGGACCAGTTTGTGGTGGTGTCCATTGACGACGTACTCATTTGTTCGCGGGATCAGGTGCAACACAGACAGCATTTGCGGATGATCCTGGACACTTTGAGGCAACGCAGGCTGTATGCCAAGTACAGCAAGTGCGAGTTTTGGTTGAGGCAGGTGACTTTCTTGGGCCACGTGATCTCAAGGGATGGTTTGGCTGTGGCCCCAGCCAAGGTTGAGGCTGTACTCAGGTGGGAGAGGCCACGTACAGTGATGGAGATACACAGCTTTTTGGGATTAGCAGGTTACTATCGGCGGTTCATCAGAGGATTTTCTTAGATTGCGTGTCCTATAACCCAGCTGACTCGGAAGGACGTGCCCTTTTCCATGACGAATGAGTGCGAGGCATGTTTTCATGAGTTGAAGGAGAGACTAACTTCAGCTCTTGTGCTTACCATCCCGGACAGCAGTTGCGGTTTTATGGTCTACACAGACACTTCGTTGTAGGGGTTAGGGGGTGTGCTCATGAAGCGGGGTCACGTTGTCGCTTACACTTCGCGGCAATTGAAGCCCCATGAGCATAGCTACCCTACCCATGACTTAGAGCTGGCAGCTGTTGTCTTTGAGCTAAAGACATGGAGGCACTACCTTTACGGTGAGACTTTTGAGATTTTCATGGATCATAAGAGCCTCAGGTACTTGTTTAACCAGAATGAGCCCAACATGAGACATAGACATTGGTTAGAGCTCCTGAAGGACTACGATTGCAACAATTCCTACCATCCAGGGAAGGCCAATGTGGTGGGTGACGCCTTGAGCCGGAAGGCACCCACTGCTGGTTAACTTTCTCAACACAGTTAATTAAATTAATTATGATTAATTATGTGCGAAAGAAAGTAACTTAGGTCAACTTGAATTTATGTTGATTGAGTAGTATAGAGTCAAGTTAACCTAACATTTTAGATTTTATTTCTTTTTAACTGGTTGAGTCCTTGTCGTTCGCTGGGAGGCATAACTTAATTTAAATTCACCACTAAATCCTAAGCTACTTATGAGAATTATAATTAAATTTACTTTAAGAATATGAATCTTTCTTAAGGGTTTCTAATTGAAAAATATACAAAATTCCATAAGGAAAACATATTTACCAATATGATTTACTATTACAAACAAGTAAACATGTTTATTTCTTTAATTTCTTCTTATTTACAAGAGATTAAGGCAAGAAAAGAGGAATTCAAGTGAATATATGCCTTATTACATCATTTATGCTCAAAAAGAAATTAGTAGAATACAAGAAATTAAACCACTATTTATTTTTCTCTGTCTTCAAAACCCGCCTCAGGTTGAGGTGGAGGACGAGCTTGTAGATTTTGCAAGTTATTAAGAGCAGTTGTCAACAGATTAATTTGGCAATTTTGCTCAAGCATTCCAAGATTCTGGTTCAGGAGCGCCTCATGAATATCAAAAGGCGGCATCTCCCCCTGACTAGAAAAAGAAGGGAGCTCGGGGCTCTGATTCTGCAATTGATCCATAGAATCAAATACAGAGTAAACAGATGAATCAGACGGGAAATTTATTGGTTGCTTAGCTGCAACAGGTTTAGGAATACTTGTCAACGGAGTTACAAGAGGTGGTTTCAAAGATCGCCTCCCGTGCATAAAACAAAAAGAATGTGAAAAGGCACACTCACACCACTAAAAACAGCGGCAACAAGACCCGTAAAACAACACGAAAAAGTGGGTTTTTCTCTTCTTTCAAAGGAAAGAAGAGAGTCCTAGAATACGCAAAATACTTTGGATGCAAACAAGTATAATATCAGTATCAAAATACGCATCCTAAACCCGTGTCTACGCAAGTGCGTATCCTTAAAGCTCAAAGGCCTAAGGTCTAGGATCGAGATCACTCACTACTGGCTCCCCGGGGCTCTAGTAGTGAGACAGGCTTGTTGATCTTCAACCAAAGTCCTAAGAGGTGCAAAGAGGAGAGATAGAAAAATTAGACTCTAGTGATCGTGCTGTGTGCGCAATAGCATACAGCAGACGATAGCAATAAAACCCACATGCATTCTGCAAATAGATTTTAAGTCAAAAATTTTATTATCCACTTTTTTTACTTAATCTTTTTCACAAAAATAATAGAAAGAAGTAAAGTGATTGCTTTTTAAGTATCTTCAGGCAAAAATATGGTCTTGTTATTAACTCCAAGACAGGGATCTACGCGGGTTTTGCGTGTGTTTTCCCACTGATGCAAGAAAAGCAAAAAATGAATTTTCTCGAGTCAGATCGTAGAAAGACTAGCAAGTATATGCACTCCTAAGAGTGTATGCCTATAACATGCTGCTACTAGTCAAAAAGTATGTGTATTTTTGTATTTTTTTAAATTTTTACTAACTAAATGCAACAATACAAACTATACTAAAGACTAAGAAAGAAATACTCACAATGGTATGCATAGTGAAAAACCAAAACAGAAATAGAAAACCCACCTCCTTTCCTGAAAATACCTGCAGAGGTTAACCTGAAAAGAAGACAGAAAACAAAACAAAACAAAACAAATTAGTACAAAACAACTAAAAATAGTAATAATGGCGAATATAATTTACAGTTACCTGCGGCACCATTAAAATGCTGGTTAACTTTCTCAACACAGTTAATTAAGTTAATTATGCTTAATTATGTGCAAAAGAAAGTAATTTAGGTCAACTTGAATTTATGTCAATTGAGGAGTATAGGGTCAAGTTAACCTAACCTTTTAGATTTTATTTCCTTTTAATTGGTTGAGTCGAGGTTGTTCGTTGGGAGGCATAACTTAATTTAAATTCACCACTAAATCCTAAGCTACTTACGAGAAATATAATTAAATTTACTTTAAGAATATGAATCTTGCTTAAGGGTTTCTAATTGAAAAATATGCAAAATTCCATAAGGAAAACATATTTACACATATGATTTACTATTACAAACAAGTAAACATGTTTATTTCTTTAATTTCTTCTTATTTACAAGAGATTAAGGCAAGAAAAGAAGAATTCAAGTGAATATATGCCTTATTACATCATTTATGCTCAAAAAGAAATTAGTAGAATACAAGAAATTAAACCACTATTTATTCTTCTCTATCTTCAGCCTCAATCCTTCTCTTCTTCTTCTACCTTTCTCTCTCTCTCTCTTTTCTCTTTTTGTCTTTCTCTTATTTCTTTTTCATTTCTCGAGCTCTTCTTCTTATACATCTCTTATTCTCTTTCTTTTCTTTCTTCTTATCATTTTGTTTTTCCTGTTACCTTTCCTTTGCTCTTCTGCCTGTTTATTCTATTCAACCTTAATGAGATCTCCTCTTCTTCTCCTTTTCCTTTGCAGCTGAGATGAACTGAATTGGTTTGAATCCATCTGAACCAAAAATTAGGTTTTATGGTTGGCGGCTCGGACCGGTCGGGGATACACAGCACCCCTCTCAGGTGGGACCAGACCCTACTGGGTCCGAGCCTAATTATTATTCAGTTTGGTTTACTTCCAGTTCAGCATAGTCTCCAGCCTCTCCGGCCCACGGCCTCCTAGGCCCACATGCACACGCCTTCACGGGCCCACGCTCACACGCCCACCGATGCACACACACCCATATGCTCATTTCTGCACCCAGTGCTGACGACCGAACAACCCCATGCAGTTTTTAGTTTTATTCACAGGTGGGCGCTTCTACTTCGCCGATGTGGGACCAAGTCTTTCCCTTCCAGGCCAAGAATCAATCGAAGGCTAAACATACTGTCATCAGTTTAGGTTCAAAAACAACCCAAACAGAACAGCAATCAAATTCTTCTATAAAAATGATCAGAGTTCAACCAAATTGAATTTGAATCATTTAAAATCATACTAGAAATCATTTCCACCCATCAATTCCTCTCTCTGAATCCTAAGTCCACAGATCAGACTAAAAGTTGACCATTAAACCTCAAAATTTGACTTTCTAAATTAGGTTATCTCAGATGAAATTAATGCTTTAATTCACTTCTATTTCACCTCAGGAATAGATTCAGACTCTCAGAAGGAAGTTTCAACTAGGATTTCTAGGGTTCCAGGCCTGTCGCTTGAGATCCTAAGTGAGTTTGTTCGACAGAACAAACTAAGGTCTATCTCAGTGATTGATCTATTGGATTGATCTCAGGGCCTCCTTCTGATGCTTCTAGACTTTTAAAATTAGGTTTAACCTTAACCAACAGTCATCCCCAACTGTATCGGAGTTGGAGAAGACAGAGGTCTAGATGGAGCTCCAGGTCTTAAAACCTCAAACAAAATGCTTCAGAATGATCAGTGAACCTCAAATACATGATCTAGAGCTTCACACACAGTTCTATGGGTTGAAGAGTACATTTGACTCATCGGAGCTTCGGTGAGTTCAGAAAAAGGGTAAAAGTGTGTAAATGACATTAAAACATGCCATGGACGATCTGAAAAGTTTCCTGAGGTCACAAGGAACCTCAGGAACATATTAATTTCTTCAATTAACAATTAAATTGAAAGTTATGCTTTAAATTCACAGTAATCAGATTTTGAGTTCAATTGAGCATAGGACATGTTTTCTCACTCAATTGAGTGGAGGAAACAAGTTAGAATGAAGTGACGATGAATTATAGATGGTTAATTAGCTATATGAACTCCTCCTGAGCCGCCATTGACAGCAAGCTAAGGGGAGTATATGAAATTAGGTGTTTAAGTTATAGGTGATTATTATTCAAATTAAAGTGAAGATAGGGGCCCTTAAGTGATGGTTAAGTGGTGGAGGGCCCCAGTGGAGGTGGATTAGGCTCAGCTACTTCTGCCATGGACAGTGGAAGTAGCTAGTGAAGGTGGTTTAGTCGAATAGGTGATCAAATTAGGGAATTAAGGTGTATGAAGTGATCATGGGAGATTAAAGAAGGTGATCGATGTTTTAAAAAGACAAAAGAATGCTCCAGACAAGCTCAATGAGCTCGCCGGAGCTGAGGAAGATGACTGAAAAATCTAACATTAAGCCTATCTAATCTACCTAACTAACTACTCTACTTAAACTACTTACCTAACCTACTGTTACCTAGACAAAGGGGGCAGAAGATCTCCATCGATGGTCCTTAATGGAGGAGGAAATCAGAGGGTCGAGGAAAGAAGTCTAGCCGGTGTAGCGGAGTGAAGTAGAGGAAATCCAGTGCTAGCATTGCGTTAGAAGACTTGGCTGACGTCGGTGGAGATCCAAAGCAAGCAAAGGTGGACGGAGGAAGCAGAGGAAGGTTGCCAGATTTTGGAGGGAATAGCCTATCAATTAGCTCAGTGAAGAAGAGGGAAGGGGGCTAACTTGCTGAAATCGAGGGTGTGGAGGGGTATTTATAGGTTGCAGCGGCTGAGGAGGAGGGTGTATCTGCACGGAGAAAAGTCTAGGAGTGGAGTAACCACCGACATCTTCTCCGACGCCAGTGAGGTTATCTTCGACCCTAAAATGGGATTGCAGCTTCATCCAGACCGATGGATGAAAAGGGGATGTGAGTACAAGCTCCAGGAGCTTGGAAAGAAAGGAATGACGTCGGATTCACAATGATCGATGGGTGAATGCACCTCCTACTATCAGCCATCGAGAAGGCTGAAGAAGGAAAGAAGAAGAAGAAGAGGTTTTTAGGGACTTTCTTGAAATGAAAACTGAGGACCTAGGTGAAGAATAAGGACTCGATTGAAATAAATCATAAGGACTAAAATGTAAACTAAGGATTTCAAGGTTTATTTTAATTTAAATCTTTTTCAACTTTTTATATATGATTATAAATAAGACAATTATTATATTTAGACCTTGAATTTACATTTTTGACCTTTTTAACTTAATTTATTTAATTAAGTAAGGTTACTTAAGTTATTACATACTTAGGTATAAATTATACTTAAGTTAATTAACACATTAATTAGATAAATTACTGATGATATTTCGAGTCCACTTATCAATTAAATTATTAATAATATTAATTTGGATAATAATATATCATTTTAAACTTATTTTAAGGTCCTTTACTATTTTATCCCTTATTTAATAATTAACCCATATATTTACATATTCCTAGCTAATTAACTAGGAAGACTAGTTAATTAGGGGTAATTAGAGACCATGATGAGCTTCTCATCACCCGACCACTTGGCCAGTCTACAGGCATAGAGTTGGAGACTTATGGAGGAGTTGGGCAGTTGGCAACCCTGGGAGTCACAAGGATATTGTGGGACAGTGATAGTGACGCGGCAGACGCAACCAAAGCAGATAGACCGCATCATCGTAGGACAGATGACAGATCTGTACTTATAGACATAGCAGGACAGGGTGTTGACAGGAGACCTAGGAGACTTTTCCTTTACAGAAGAGATACTGCGCATGAGGGGACGCTTATGAGTTCCTAGGGACGAGGAGTTATTGAGAGTGCTCCTGGCTGAGGCACACGAGTCAAAGTTCACCATATATCCCAAGAACACAAAGATGTATCATGATCTGAGATGCGAATTTTGGTGGAGAGGGATGAAGCGGGATGTTGGTGAGTTTGTGCAGTAGTATTTGTTGTGCCAACAGGTGAAGGCCAAGCACCAAAGGCCTACAAGGTCGTTGCAGCCATTTCCTGTGCTAGAGTGGAAGTGGGAGAGCATTACCATGGACTTGGTGGTGGATCTACAGATTACCCAGTGAGGACACGACGCAGTCTGGGTGATAGTAGATAGGTTGACAAGGACGACGCATTTCCTGCCGATCCGAGTCACCTTGGGACCAGCACAGTTGACAGAGAAGTACATTCGCGATGTGGTACGCCTCTAGTGAGTTCCGTGTGAGATTGTATCTGACAGGGATACCCATTTTACTTCCCAATTTTGGGCTGGGTTTCAGTAGATTTTAGGGACACATTTGAGGTTTAATACCGCTTACCACCCCCAGAAGGACGAACAGTCAGAGCACACCATACAGACACTTGAGGACCTTTTACGTGCCTGTGTACTAGACTAGAGAGGCTTCTGGGAGGAGCATTTACCCCTGGCAGAGTTTACATATAATAATAGTTACCACTTGAGCATCGGCATGGCACCTTACGAGGCTCTGTACGGACGGAGTAGTACTGCACCCTTGAGTTGGGTCAAGGTGGGGAACAAGTGGGAGGTTGGCCCCAGGCTGATCCAGTAGAGTCAGGAGGTGATAGAGCAGATTCACAGACGACTACGCACTATCAGGAGTAGGCAGAAGAGTTACGCTGATCGGAAACGCAGAGAGGTGTAGTTCGAGGTTGGGGATCACGTCTTTCTCCGTGTTTCACCCATGAAGGGCCTGCAACGTTTTGGGGTGAAAGGGAAGCTTACATCGAGGTTTGTAGGGCCTTTTGAGGTCTTAGAGCGAGTAGGACCCATTGCTTACTGGCTTGCCCTTCCTCCCCAGCTTTCTGGAGTGCACGACGTGTTCCATGTGTCCAACCTCAGGAAGTATGTCGCTGATTATAGTCACGTTTTGAGCCACGAGAGCATCGAGGTGGGTGATGACCTGACCTACCCCGAGAGACCAGTGTGGATACTAGACAGAGTTGTCTGGAGTCTGAGACGAAAGAAGGTACCACTAGTGAAGGTCCTATGAAGAAGCCAGCAGTACGAGGAGGCGACCTCGGAGCCTGAAGTGGCGATGTGAGAGTGGTACCCAGAGCTTTTTGAGGGTATGTCTTTTTGGACCTACTTCAGTCCTCTTTAAGTTTGTTATACATTTTATGTTCCTTTTTCCACATAGCTAGCTTAAGTTTCGAGGATGAAACTTCCTTTAAGTTTGTTATGATGTAATGACCTATCACACTTTTAGCCTTTTAATACGTCTAGAGTCTCAGTCAGATTCTGTCCAGACGTCTGGACTAGTTCCTGGACATCTAAAAATGAAATTTTTGTACTGCACACTGCACTCTGCACGCGGGCAACGCGAAGAACCCTCCTATTCTCTCTCCCTTCCTCTTTCTTCCCCAAACCCTAAACCCCACGCCTTCTATATAAACCCCCCCTCCTATCTCCTCTCCACTCCACACATCAGCCACCACCACCATCAATGCTATGCTAGAGTGACGAGAGGGGGCGAGCGAGGGAGAGCGAGTGGGAGGAAGGAGGAGAGCATGGGAGGAGGCCTAGGTCGGAGGAGCTTCAGTGGAAGCTCAGCGGAGCTCATACGGCCACTGCGAGCATGTATGAGAGGAGGAGAGGGCTTGGGGAGGTGGCCTCCCGGCCCTCTGTAGTGGCTGGAGCTGCTGCGGTGCAAGGCGGAGCGAGCGGAGAGAGTTGCGAGGAGTTCCTGGTACTAGAAGTTTTCCAGTATCAGATGTCTGGAGTGGAGTCTAGATGACTGAAGGGGTACCTAGACGTCTGAAAGCTCATTTATCACAAGGTACGTATCTCCTTGCACCATGCATATCACAACGTAGGGGTATATGTCGACTAACCGCACCTGCGATGTTGTATGCAGGTGCAACTTTGGGAAGGAGCACAGAACGTTTTCCCACACGCTTTTGGACGTCTGATCACATCGCCAAATGTCCGGAGGTGCGTCCAAACGATCGGAGGCATTGTCTGACGTCTGGAACTGCCTTCAGTCGATCGTAGAGAAGGGCTGGACATTTGAGGATACCGCAGGGACTTAAGGTAAAGATCTGACACCTTGTAAGATGTCTGGGATTATTCCCAGACATCTGATTTTGAATAGTAGGCACATTTTTGACCTATTTGGGGTCCTGTCGGGGTCCGTTTTACACAAACGAAATACCTGTACTTTCCTTGTGAGTTCCTCTATGTACTAGAGTCTTTTGTACACTGTTCTGAACTCTCCTTTTGTGATGTATTCCCTAGTATAGGGTTTTAGCCTGTTGCGTGTTTGGGGCTCGCAAAGACACCTGGGTCTACAATTCGAGCCCCCATTACTCCCGTGTTGCCTGGTAGAGTGGTTTAATTTTGTTAATAATATTTAAATAAGAATGTGCTTGTGGAAATAGTCGAATGGAACCTTAGGATGTGGCATGAACCCTAGGATAGAGAAATGAATGAACCGTTTGAGCTGTATGATGTACTTGTATGCATGATTGAGATAAACTACTAGTAATTGCCTGTATTATAATTGTGAGTTGCCTGTTAGAATATGAGTTGGTTGTAATTAATGAACAATTACCTATGAAATCATCAATTGCATGTATCGAATTATGGAAACACGAGCTGCTTGTATATGGACGAGAAATGAATTGTGAAAGGTGAAATCTGGTTCGGAATAAATGAGGTGAGCATGAGCAAGAACCCTACAGGGAATTAGGAGTAGAACTCCTGTGGTTAGACGGAAACCTGGAATGTAGATGATAAGTGTGCTGGCTGTTGAGTATGTGATACCAAGGAGAGCAACTTTCCCCTTCTGCATAGAGCGAAGCTAACCTCCCTTGGGTTGAGACCTGGGGTTAGGATTGACCACTCTACACCGACTCCTGTTGGCCCTCGTGTATGTGGTACCGAGGCGAGTTACTAGTATAGGGAGGGAGCTAACCACCCCACGGGGCCCGGGGTTCAGCTAGCCACCCTACACCAACATGTTAGGCCCTCTGGGCAAACCGGAGTAGTCAGACGAGGGTGCGCAGACTGTGGAGAGGTGAGACCCCTATTTTGAGAGGGCAAGGCCCTATACTATTTCGTGTTATACTTGGGTGTGCCTGTTAGTGGAAACGACTGACCGTGTGTCAGTGCGGGGTAGCTATCCATGCACTTATCATGCATGTCGTAGTCACCGCTACGTCTTGACAGTGACCTCGGAGTGGTTGACTTGGTATAGGACTACCACAGGGGACTCTCCCAGCCAGGAGAGCACCATGTGTACCTTCTACTCTACGAAAAAGACTGCAATCAAGATCGTCCCCACGAGGAACATGCAAGATCAAGAAATATCTGGATACTTTGAGAAATGGGTGAAACAGAAATATATAAAATAGATAAATGGAAATGAGAATTAAGCTTGTTTCTTTTACTGTTTTGTACTTAGATAATAATAGATATCACTCTACTCAGCATTCGCTGACTCTATCTTTTCATAATACTATTCAGGACCAGGAGTTGAGTAGCCTGAGCTTCCTACTGTTGAGGGTGCTGGGCCCAATCGAGCCTAGCCGTAGTTTCTTCAGCACTTTCTTTTCGTTTCTTTACTGTTGTAGTAAGTAATGGACTTTTAGTTACTGTTTGTCTCTACTATTTACTTCCACTTTCTGTTGTTATTGTGTTGTGGTGGTATGTACTGAAACAGCATATTTACTTTTCCTTTATTGCTTGTACGTTTCTTCTACTTAGTTATATTGCATATGTGAATGTGACTTACTTTCCTGCTTTTGGTTATTTCTTGTTGAACGACTGGATCTTGGGATTAGTCGAGGAGAGCCAGTCTCAGGTCCTGTAGGGATCCGGGAATCGGGTCGTAACATTTATCAATGGAATATAACTAATTAAAGCTAGATATGGATGATGATGATGTTATCATCAGGTGAGAACTACGATAAAGATCCATTCCCATTTTCTCTCATGATCGATCAATGTCATCTTGCTGGGTACTTTCTATTGATCTCAGGATCTTAATCATTCTCATCCTCAATTAATCTTGCCCTAAGAGATCTTGATCAATCTCTCTCCCAATCAATTTCAGTGGAGTATCCATGATTGATTTCCTAATCTCGTTGGGATGCTCTCATTGGATATCTCTCTCGATTAACCTCATTAGGGTTCTCTCAATCGAACTTGCAATCCATCACGGTTGGCTTTAATTGATCTCACTAGGTTTCTCTCACCATGTGTACTTCGACAATCTTTGCATCACCTCTTGTCCCTCCACAAGGTGACATCTGATTATTGTTACATCTATCCTAGTGGACAATTGTGATTTTCTGTGGTCTATCATTGCAGGGATCAGATGGCAAGGTGTTTGACCAAATGGCATGGTGGGAAGGTGAGGATCATGCTGCATGCAAGATGTTTGACGAAATGCCACAATGGGATGTTCATCATTCTAATTGGGTTTGATACTAACACCAATCACTTTTTATCCTTCTGATTCACTGGGTTCATTCAGATTTGAGTCGTTTCTCCTTTTTGGAAAAAAAGAAAGACCCATTTCTGAACCTTATGCATAAGTATACTTTTTTCTTATTAATCTTGTAGATTTTTTATGGACTAGATATTCCACAATTATTGCAAAGGATGCAAGCACTTGAAGTTGTCAAGCTTAATAAAAAAACACATCTTATTTTGCAACGTGAGGGACATGTTATGCACAACATGCAAACTGAAATGGGAATCATGTCATCTAGAAATGTAGTGTGTTCCTACCAATAGAATTATATTTATAATTTCTACAATAGATAATTGTGGTATGGCCATTGCTATAGCTTGTTGTTGATGCTCTAACAGTTTCCACCCTCCCTTCCCCACCTCCCTATTTTTTATAACTAGAATATAACTAGATGGCTTGTCTCCACCAGGTGCACTCACTATTTATTGTTAATGGGATTATTTTTGTTATTATTGATGTTGTCAATCTTGTGTTTAGTATGCTATATAGTCCAGGCGAAGCCTCATGGACTTCCTTATCAGCTTCTCTCTGAAGCTTGGCATCTCTCCCGTTGTCAAGTACACCTCTCTTTTGCTATTTGGCAATCGCTTCCTTCCTCCTACTCTCTTTAGGTAAGAAGATGGGAAACGAGCTCACCAAATCATTGCTGAGCTCAATGCTGGCTCTTGAACTCCTTGATTGAGTGCAATCTACAACTCTTTGCTCTTGTTTTGATGTGGATCTCCAGCAAATTACATGATACTTGCCCTTTATCTGTGGAAGCTCTAAAGTCTCTAGGAGATAAGGTCACAAAAGATCAACGTTTCACTATGAGGGACTACATAGAAGTTGTCAGTTTTAATGATTTCATCTCCTTGTTGTTGACTCCATGATTAATTATTTGCCTTTCTCTCTTCTACATACAAGTGATTGTGTTCATGGAGGTAAAGGTTGTTTTGGTGTTCACTTCTTTAAGTGGTGAATTGCTACTTTTTAGTTGCTAAGATAAGAAGTGCTTTTTAAGGTTTTAGGATTTGAGATTGGAGCATCAAACTTGACATATATTTTTCTAGAAGAACTCCTTCCTCAATTTAGGTGATTTTTATGCTTTGCATTTAACCTCTTCCTTTTTTTTTTGTGGGTTAGACATTAAGCTTTGCTTTATGGTATCTGATATCTAGTTTCAGGGAGCTATCTCGGGCTGCGGATCTTTTAAGATTTCCCATGTGCTTGGATATAATGGATCTTCTGTATGAAACTGAGGAGACATTTTCGCTTTTCAGTATCCTTGCTTTTTGGCTACATTAATTCTTGTTAGCACTTTGCCTTTTATCAAAAATTCTCACCATTTATTTTCATGCATTCTATTTTGCTTCAGAATCCCAACACAACTTTGCTATAAGCTACTTCATTTGTTTCTACTGTCCCCATTCAGAGATAGGAATTCCCTCTTTTCCATGGGGTTAGGATATTAATCTTCTTGATCATGCTTGACAGGCATGAAATTGTTGACTTTGGATTTCTTTTATCCCCTTAGGCATTGATTTTTATTTTAATGGCATAAAACTATAGCGTAAAATTTCATAGTCCTCCACTATGCTCATCTATCCTCTATAAAATGAAGATTATTAGTTCACATATGCTCTAGGTAGTTGCTTGTGGCTTAACATCAGATGCAGTGGCTATTTACAAGTCAAAATGCATAATATGCATGTTCATGTACCTTTGGCAAATGTATATTTGGGAATGTTTTCCACTTAAGTCTTCAAGGATTGCATCATCATATCAAGTAGATGGATTTAATGGGAATTATTTATGAAATTCATCAGGAGCTCTAGGCGTAAACAAAAACATGCAGTTCAATTTTAGTCAATGAGATATTCACAAGATATTAGTGAACTTATACATCAAAGAATTCATATACCTCTGCAATTAAAGAATTGCAAAAGATGGTTCTATATCAAATGCAGTGACCAGTGCAGGAAATGGTTGTTATTTTCTATATTTGATGCAAATGACCACATAAAATTTCTTGAAAGAATGACTGAAGTTTTCCCTATTTGAAATGTGTTGCCTTACTGAACACTTGTTTTGTCCATCTGCACATCTAGAAAGGGTGTAGGCTTTCCATTAACATGCAATTTGGTTGAATGACCTTGCTACTTGACTTGCATTGTTTCTTTTTGTTGTTTTTGTCAATAGAATTATTTTATTTCACCGCAAGCCATCTTTGCAGTGAAAGTTGTCATAGGATATGAGGAAGAGGATGTTGGGAGAAGTGTGGAAATCATTCTTAGGCATGTTTTTGAACCGAGCCGATATGGGCTGAGTGGTAGGGTGCTCTTTCAGTAACACTCATTAGTGGACTCTTAGCTAAATGAAGGATATTCAAGATAGATGCCAAAGCACGATGTCTGCTTCCAATTTTGGCCCTTTTTTCCTAGCTTCTTCTTCTCCTTATATTAGAACTTGCAACATCTTTCTTCTTTACTCATGAATAGTGCTATCATTTATTTATTTTTCATGGTTGAATTTCTGATATCTATGTGATGGGTAAACTTGGGTTGAAATTTTGCGAACATGTGAATGGCTCGTATTTCCTTAAGTTGGGGAATCGGATATGGTAGTACCAAGCTTTTTTCTTACGTGGCGAGGAAATTTAGAAAACCCACCTTGGCATGGTGCAGTTGGGAATCATGAGTATGCTTCCTAGTCAAGTCTCACCTTTGCATTCACTTGGAGTCAATGCATGTAGGCTTTTGCTTGACCTGATTTTGGTGTTTTTTCTCTAATGATCCTACCCTGTGGCTTAGGTAGGCCTATGAGAACCAAGAATGAGTCTTCAAAAGCACGAGTGCAGAGTTGTCATTACTTATCTAAGCCATCAGATCGAATAGAGGGAAAGAGAACAAAAGATTTGTGCTTGCACGTCTCCATTTCATAGTAATGGTAAATCCTAGATGCATTTTGTCAAGCTTTAGACAGTGCTAGCCAGTTTTTCCAGCCAGTGAGAGACTGACTTCTATGATGTGGGATCTCACCCCATAAATTTCAGGAGAAAAAAAATTAGGAGAAAACTTGAAAAATGAAGTCTTCCGACTTAGAATATTATCAAAGATGCATTGGTGGACTTTCAGAAATGTTTATGAGGTTACCAATTTTATTACTGCTAATGTGTTTCACAAAAGGAGATTCAATCTCTCTAATCATTATGTGCTGTAGAAATTAGTTGCTAAGATTTTGTAGAAATTAGTTGTCACTATGTTTTGAATATTATCCTAGTCATGTTTACATTTGTTGGGTCATCTGATTAAATAGGATAATATATTCTTCAATAAATTGTAATTCTCTTGGATATGTATTTTTTTGTAGGCAAGATCCAAGCGCAAGCACATCTGCAGCATGGATGATGTTGCACAAGGTTCTAACCATGCTCGTCGTTTCTTGGAATAGTTTTCCAGATTGCCACTGGATTCAATGGATCCAAAGGAGGCACTAGAACAAGTTGATAAATTAAGGGCTTATCTGGAAAAAGATGGCATAAAATTATGATATTGACTTGTTTCACCACATGGTTCGGTTGAGTGCTTATTTCCATTTCCTTCTCGCTGCCGTGGAGTTCCCTTTAGGTGGGTTTGTAATTCTAAGGATCTTATTATATTTGCACCTTTAGGTGGGTTTGTAATTCTAAGAAACTTATTATATTTGCAAAAAAAAAAAAAATCCATGCTTGTGCTAAAGACAAATTAGTTGCTGGACAAACTAATTTATATGGTAGTTGAATTTTCGAGTACCCAATACCCATTTTCAAATTACTACAAGAAATGTTGGCATTTGCAGATATAGATTATGGTGCCATTTAGATATAACGTAAGTTATTGCATGTTTTTACTTGTTTAATTTGAATTAACAATTTTTTGGATGTTTGTGGGTAGAGGACCCATTCAAGAGATCCAAAAAGGAAGAGAACGAGAAGAATCCTTGCTCTTCATGAGTTCTTATTCCATGATTTATTCCTCCAGCTCCCCAGTTGGCATGTATGGGTTTCTTTACCCTGAAAGTTCATGGGTGATTTCTTCTTTATTTTTTTCCTTTTAAGAGGCCATTTCTTTTTGTTTGCAGCGATTGACTATTGGCCTCTTGAAATGGGGTGTGTGTGGTTGATTCCAATTATTCGTATTGTCATTTGCCAAGCATGCATCATAAACCTAGTGTTCGTTTTATATCTGATGATGCGGTCAAATGAGCCAGTGGCAACCCATAGTTTTCTAGGTGTCAGGGTTCAGGACGTGTTTTGATGTTGAAATGGAGGTTTGGAATGACTTATATAAGGTAAAATAACAAATGAAATGAGATGACGTGCTTTGTCATGGCCCCTTTCTATTAGTGGGTGGGTGCCGCGCCATTGTGATGGGTGCCCAGCTTGAATTTTAAGCTATAGAATTTGCCAAAGTTGGAAGTGATTGTCTCTGCCCTCTTTCCTGTTCCTGTGTACTAAAACAGAATTGCTTAAATAATGTTTGGTGCCTTGCGGGCACCATTTCATTAATCCTTTTGTGGAGCATGAGAGATTTCTTTGTTTGTTTTGGGTTGAACGTGGGTATGCAGTTGGATCAATGGGATTTTCATACAAGACTGCTGAAGAAATATTTTATTCTTAAAAGGTAAATCCTTCACCCCCGCCCCCACAGCCCCCCCACCACACACACACACACACACACACAAACCCTTAAAAGGTGAATGCATCCTTAGAAAGGCTCATAATAAAGACAAAATCTGGTCTTCATGGAATAACTGCTATGTGAGATATGTACACGAAACCATGTTCTAGAATGTGGCAGCTTGAAAACTGACCTTTTTGGCATTGACTTATTGAATTCTCGCTCTAAACATTGCAGTGGTGTAGAATCGATACCTGAGTGGAAAAGATGTGTAAGGTGTGCGTGGCTGCAGTTAAATTGACAGGGTTTCTGTGCTAGACTGCTGCAAAATGTACTGTTATTTGTGGTGCATTTGTGTTGGAGAAGTTGGATAGGAGAAATCTACTCCCCTTATGCAAGTCCATTAATCTTTTTATTCATTTACTTGTTATTTGAGAGTTTTTGGCTTTTTAACAAATGCTTAAAAATATAGATGGACTAACTATGTGTTTGGTGGACATATTTTACCCAAAATTTGCAATGTATTGTAATATGTGATTATGTGGTGCAAGGACCCAGCAGCATCCATTGCACAATTAACCAGGGATCTGATTTTCTGGTGGCTTTATCTATTAATTCTTTTCCTGAACTTGAGAATCTAAATGACAACAGGCACGTAGTAATTCATATGTTCAATTTGAGGGTTGAGCCAGGCTTCCAACAATCTCTAGGTTTATGTAAGGATCCAAAACAAATAGGTAGATAAGCCTCAGGGGCATGAGATTGTGATGGAAAAGAGAAAATTAGGAGTTTTTGTGCTACTTTGGTGTGTATGTTTGGAGCATAATGGAGTTATCTTTGGAAGGGAGATAGCTAGTGTTGATGGTGTTGTTTCTCATTTTGTTTGGTTTTGTAATTTTTGGTATAATACCTAGCTCTCATTAATGAATTCTTGGGGGTTAACATCTCTTGTCAACCCCCTTTTACACTTTCAAAAAAAGCCAGATAAGTGAAAAGTTAAAAGTACCCTGGTGATGATAGTCATATATTATGAATGATAATTTAGTAGGCACAGGAATTGTGGCCAGAAGGTAATTCATTAACTAGTGGTACCAAATACATTTCCTGTTGACATTACTGGAGAAAGTAAAACTTACAAAGGAAAAGGTTCTTATATACTATGATCTACAATGTTGTACATTAGAGGGTAACTTTCCTCTTTGCCTTGTAGATTTTGATATTAGAGACAATGGGCTTGAAGGCCATGCACTTCATGAAGGGGGGTTTGCATACTGTTGGTCTGGTGCCCGTGCAACCGTTTGAATAACCAGAGGAAAGTATTCCCTTGCATTGGGGATGTCATAGTTTGTGTTGTAAATCTTGAAGCCAAACCTCTTGCAACAGTTGGGTTTTCCAAGAATGGAAATTGGTTAGGAACTGCTTGGAAATTTGATACGGGCCCAAGGGGTCATGGAATTGTTGATCCAAATTTAGCCAAACTAGCTTGGGCATCTGCATTCTTCCTGCATGTCATGCTAAAGAATGTTACTGTTGAGATGCAGTTTAGTGTAGAGGATGGTTTGCTTCCTGTGGAAGGTTTTAAGCCTTGGAGTTTTGCGATCGAAGATGGAAATGCTGTGGATGGACCAGTTTTTTCCAAAGTAAAGGATTGTGAAGTACTGATGATGGTGGGATTGCCAGCATCTGGAAAAACTATTTGGTGTGAGAAGTGGACCAAGGAACATCCTAAAAATAGATACATTATCCTTGGAACAAATCTTGCACTTGATCAGATGAAGGTACACAATTGAAAATGTTTCGTTTGTCATCATTGCTACCAAAATATTGTTTTCCTAAAATGCATTAGATAAATATGAACATGCCATATGCAAGTGCCTGGTTTATTGCGTAAGCAAAATTATGGAGAAGGCTTTGAATGCTTGATGGAGAGGGATATTGCCATATTCAATACCTTACTCTCTAGGGCTGCCAAGACACCTCATAATTATGTTCTTGATCAAACTAATGTTTATAAGAATGCTAGAAAGCGTAAACTAAGTGCATTTAATGATTTTCGGAAGGTAACCTTATAGGCTTGACACCCAACATTATCTGATTTCCTAGTGAAGCTAATGATTATCAAAAATGAATTTTTGTATGTTTTTTAGATTGCAATGGTTATTTTCCCTCCTCCGGACGAACTTAAGCACCGGGCAAAGAAGTGATTCAAGGAAATGGATAAAGAAGTTCCTACTGAAGCAGTAAATGAGATGTTAGGTGAGATACGCTTTCTTTTAAATACAAACTGTATACATATATTACTTTCATCATGCCTTTTGAAATACCTGTGTTTGTTATCCGTTTATGCCTTGCCAACTAGTAAAGGAATGCTACGATCAGATGAACCTTTTGAGGAGGTTTGTTACTTCTCTTCTCTATCTTCTTTTCAATTTCATTTTAGAATACTTACCTCTTTGTCCCCTTTACCCAAGGTGATGTTTCCAGAATTTGGTAGAGTAGAGGCACAAAGAACATCAAAAGAGATGAAGGGTGATTTACAAAATAGCGTATTAACTGTGAGAATGACCACACCTTATTCTTGTGAATCTTTTGTCCGGTCATTCTCTGTAGGATGTCTATGATTTTGGTCTATGTATATACCAATTTAGTTTTATGCCAATCAGGTGTTTGTTTCTTGGCTTCTATTTTATTTGATAATTATTTTTTTCTTTATCCTTTTTCTGAGTACTTTCAATAATGATATTTAATTTTTATTTTTTCTTGGGAGATGCAAAGATTAGTGACATTTATGGAGGTTGGGGATTTGAGGATTGCTTCAAGTGAACAATTATTTTTTCATATTTTTTTTGTATATATCATTTTGGACAATAGTTTGTGTTTGAAAAAAATTTGCATAAATAGTACTAATGAAACTTATGTATTTCAAGTTAAAGGAAATATTTGTTGATGATTAAAATTTTTTCTTTGTTATTAATGTTTGATGTTTCTAAAATGCCTTATTTGAATTGAATGATTTGTGACTTTAATTGTTTGCTTGTATACTTAGTTGATCTTATAAGGGGATGAAGTTTTATTTATACATGATATATAATAAAAAATTAGATATTAAACATAGGGATATCTAATGATGATACACTAGGGATATATTTATTTTATATTCATCAAGGACTTCCATTGACTGATGATAGCATCACTGAAAATTAGCGTTAATGTATGTTCATGTAGGGTAATAACTTGTTTATTTATACTGATAGTTATACAGATGATTTTTTCGTTGGAAAAGACTTTTGCACTATATTAACAAAAGCTTTTGTTAGCACTATAGGTCTATACTGATGGTCATAAGCGTCGCTGTTGGCATAATCATAAAATCAGAGGCTTATAAAAACATGACCGTCACTGTAGCTATAAGCACAACACCGACAGCTTTATCGTTGGTATACTCTACAGTGACTCCACCTAAGAGAACAACTTAAATGACCATCGAAATAGCTCTATGCCTATAGCTACGATCATTTTGACCTATACCGATGGTTATTGACCGTCGGTGTAGGTGTAGAATGATGTTGTGTAAGATAGAAAGAATAAGCTTAAGGAGCCATCAAAGAAATAATAGGAAGGAGAAATAAAGACAAGGACACATGGCAACCTTTCAACCCTTCCTATCACTTGAAACCTAAGACAACCTGCACCAAAATTAGCCTTGTCCTAAGCCTCTTAATAACCCCTCCTATCACCCTCCATGTTTGATCCAATGTCTACCTAAAACCAAACTATTTTTAGTAAACAAAACCCACTTCATTTTCACTATCTAAGCTCCATCCAGTGGCCCTCCACCACCACCTACTTTTAGCAAAGAAAGAGCACCTTGGTGGTTAAAAAGAGCCTAGCCAAACCACTATAGGGGCCAACCAAGGTGAATCCATCTCCACCTCTACTTTCTCTCCTATGGCCCCTATTAGTTGACCTAAAATTCTATCCAATGAACACCTCATGTCTGGCCAAGGGTAAACCAAATCATACCCCTTCACTCATCATCCAAGAGCCCATTTTAAACCATGATGAATCACTTATCCATGCCACCTCAGCCTACGTCATCTACACCTTCAATCTCTCCATCTAAGGCCTATATTAAACCTAGTTTGGATGGCCACTCTAGGTCCTTCTAGATTCTTCCTTAGCCATCCAACATTTCTCCATCTCACACCCTTAGATCCTAATCCTATAGCCTAGTTCAAAACCTAGATGACCACTTAACCTTAGCCCTTAGGTCTAATCCTATAGCCTACATTTATTCACACTATCTATAAAAATGTCTCACCTAGGTTTTCTTTCAAAAAAAAAAATGTCTCACCTCTTCACCGTTAGGATCATCTCCTCCTCCATCTTCCTCTGTACACATTCTTCCACCACCTCCACTAGCCTTCCTAAGTAGACAAAACCTATATCCTTCTCCATTATAACCGTCCCCCTCCCCCTCCCTCTCCATTAGTTGAGGTCTCCTTTCTCTACCTTCCAAGATTTCCTCTACCCTCCATTAGCTAGGTCCTCCCTTGCCTCCATAGCTCTTCTCCCCCCAAATCTCTGCATCCACCTTGCTTTGGTGTAATCAACAGAAGTCTCCACCACCATGACACCTCTCTAGAGCATCTTCTTCTCTACTATTTCTCTTCCTCTCTTTCTAGTTGTTATTTTTCATGTTAGTTTGGTTTTCATTCTTACATAGCGAACAATTGCTTGTAATATTTCTATCCATGAAATGAAAAGTATTTCTATCTTTATCCCTTGCTCTCTCTCTCTCTATTTTATTTTAGTAAAGTAGCTTAGTTAGTTTTTTGATTCGTATTTTTGAAAATTCAAAAAAGTATAAAATAGAAAATCATAAAAAAAACCTTGATAGTGCTCTACATATTTGCCTCCCTGTGTTTGACCCGAACTTCCAAATTGTTACTTTTCCATTGTTAATGATTTTTTTACGTGCTACAATGAACGTCTTAAATCCATGCTTTTCATTATCAGTAGGGAAGGGATTAATCTTAGAAGGAAGAACTTGCCTTGAGAAGCTTCTCTCCTCTAACTCATTAGTAAGGAGTGTGAGGGTAACTAACAAGGTCAGATTTTCCTATATTGCCTTAACAGACCTGCATAAGGAAAATTTGAGCTTGAATCTACCGTAAGACAAGTCTCCACTTTTACTCAACCAATCAGCTAGCCAAGATTGTTTGTAGAGACAAAGTTTACCAAAGGATTCAAATGCTCATTCTTAAAATTTGCTACAACATTCAATCCATAAAGAAGCTCTAGGGTCAAGTGAGATGAATCACTTGATAGGATCTAAAATATGGGATATCTACGCGCACAAATACTCACGCACAATATTAGTAATAACAAGAAAGATTTGCATAGTCAATTCAAACCACAAAGGGCACAAAATGTATAGTAGTTCCCCTCCCTGGGGTACTCCACTACCTAAGCCTCCCAGCTTATGGCTTTTAACTCGATTCCCTCAACCCCGAGAGAATCAATTTACTAAACCAAGGTAATTAACGAGTTACTTCAACCCAAGTATAAAAACAAGTTTGTTACAACCCAACAAGCAACAAGCTCAAAATACAAAAAAGAACTGGTGTAAGAAAGAGAACTCTTAGAAAAAGAATTCCTATGCCTCCCAACAATAATTAAAATGAATACCAATTTGAGAGCCTAGGATGGACGTGAATCACTTCGTAGATGCATGAGAAAAACATGTTGTTGAGCTTGCAAGAATGTAGAGAGAGTGAATGACAAGCTTCTTCTTTCTCTCTTGAAAATATGGTGGAAATTTGGAATTCAAAGCTCTAGAATTTTCCTTGTATTTTTCTCTATGCAAACTAAGGGTCCAAGGGTTTATTTATAGAGTTAGGACCTTAGTGGGTTGTCTACTAAACATTGGGATTTAATTCCCGATGTTCACATAGCCTACAAAAGTTTTCCAACTGTTCAAAATTGAGCCAATGACTAACTGGTACCATGATGGGAACACCATCATGAGCCCTAACTAGCTCATTTTGA
Organism: Thalassia testudinum; assembly: GCA_037157565.1. Classification (NCBI taxonomy): domain Eukaryota; kingdom Viridiplantae; phylum Streptophyta; class Magnoliopsida; order Alismatales; family Hydrocharitaceae; genus Thalassia; species Thalassia testudinum. The sequence goes on from JAZHRO010000002.1 coordinate 68,405,306, forward strand.
CCCAATGAAGAGAATAAATGCTCTTACATAACCAACTAAAGGTCATAATTCACTGCATAACCTTTTTGAGAGAAACACAAGAAACAAGGGATAAAATTATAATTTTACCAATGCAGTACAACCATGGATTTTCTCAAGGGCTAAACAAAGGTCAAATGGACTTAATAAGATAACAAGTGGGTTGGATTTGACATAAAAGGGATTATGTGTGTTCTGTGAATTAAATGATTTCTTGAAACCCTAAAAATAGACCCACTTGATTAACCAAGGTTATGGTCAGGATAAAATTCACTTAAATCCTCTAAAATTCATATAAAAGTATTCTCTAGGATTTAGTACCTTAAATTTGACCATTAGAACCCATCTTAACCTAGAATGGGGTCTCAAACAGATATTTGCCATAATTTAGGTTTTTGCATAAATTTCACAGTCAAACATGGTCAAACACAAAATCAAACTTCACCATTGGATTCCTTAGGTCTAAATTAAGTTTGTACCAAAATTTGGACCCAAGATGAGTTTGCCTTGACCTAGTTTGCAAAAAGGTCCAGTCTAATTACATTTCTACCCCTAACTTTTAAAAACCCTTGCTAACAGCACCCTAACTTTCTCGTCATCTTCACAAGTGGGTCCCTCCACCATTATCGCGGAGGAAACCTACTCTGGAGGCCTTTAACTTAGTTCTCCTTGATTTTTTGGAGAATCTCTTCTAAAATTGGAAGGAAGATCTTCTAAGAAATCCCTCTCAGTATGAACCCATCCTTGAGATCTGATTCCCTCCCAATCTCTCATGCGAACGCATGAGAGATGTGGGTATCTCAACAACTTCCATCGCTGGTGACCTTCAAAGCTTGGGAAGCTTGCTTCCTAAGCCCTAATCGACCTCCAGAGCTCCATTTAAAGGAGCCTAGACCTCCCCGACCTCTTTACGCTTGATTTCGACTGCAAATACCCCTAATTCCTCTTTTTCCCTCATGGTCGTAGGCTCCTCGACGTCCGACAACCTTCCCTACTCCTCCTCATCATCCGACCGCCATACCTGCGGTGGATCCACCCTCCTTGACTTCGTCTGCGTCTTGCCGTATCAACAGGCGCTACTCTCCCTTCGTCCTCGCCGATCTCACCTCACTGGAGCCGTCTTCATCTCCGGTGTCGGCCACACCAGACCCAACTTCCTCGCTCACCCCCTTCGTCCCTTGACCTTTTAGATAAGTCCTTGACCCCTCTACTTTCTTCTCTGCCCTCTACTTCCCAAAACTGACCACTACCACCTGTCGCACCTTCATCCCTTCCATCTCCGACCGCCAACACTAGCGAGGACATCCCACCCCCACAGACCACCACAACCCTCGCTGACAAGCCCACGAGCTCCACCTCACTTCATTGATCACTTCCCCTCACTTCACTCACCACGCCACTCAACCAAACACCTCACCGAACACACCCACTCACTTGCACACAGTGTGCCCTAGGCACGCACTCACAGGCACTTCCACGCCACGCCAACACCCCCAGCACATCCGTCGTGCTCCAGCGATGCTTCCTGAGCCATTTGACATGGCTGCGAGGCCGTTCTTGTGTTTTCAGGTAGCAGGCCCCATCCCCCATTGGCGCAAGCTAGAAGCCTGGCTGCAACTGCTCCAGGCCTTGCTATTCCAGGTACTGCTGTCCCAGGCTGCGCGAAATTCCCTCGTGCATGCATCCAGGCTCTCAATTCCAATCGAAGGTATCCGCAGCTGCTACAATTGGAAGCCTTGCTGCTGCTGCGGTGCGCGAAAGGAAGGTGGGACATTTAGTCCCACCTCGAAAGTGAAAGGGCGCTTTCATGCGCATAAATTGAAAAGGTGCACAAGGCTGTTCGCCTCCAACACTGAGGGTGAGGTCCTCCTCCCCCCTTCACCGGACTTGTCTCGGCATTACCCACGTGGACCTGGCCAACCCAACTACTTGCTTGACTTCACTCCTCACTCACCACACACGCCTGTGAGCCTGGACCTGGGTATGCAATATGTCTGATTACCCGACCAGTTGAGGCTTTGGGAGAGCGAGACTAAAATAGAAAGAGAGGAGAGAGGAGAGCTCGTGGGGTTAGGAGGGTTTTTGCTCTGAGAGGATTGACTCCAACACTCAGCCAATTCAGAGGAAGAAGAGGAGGTCAGGCAGAAGAAGAGATGAAGAGAAAGAAAAGGACCTCAGAGAAGGAAAAGGCAAAGGTAGAGAAAGAAGAAGAGGAGGTCAGGTAGAAGGAAGAAGAGGAAGAAGAAAGGAAGACACAGAGACAGCTCAGACACTTTAAGTTGTCTGACTCCTCCATCAGACAACAAATTCTAGTCATTGCACATTCATATATTGAGTTCCTTGGTAATATTGTAGGAGTATTTGGTGATCTAAATCACCATTTCACTCTCATATTTTTGCACTCTGATTCTGATATATTGCATACTCTTTTAATTCTGAATTGTGATCTTGATTTCTAAATACCAATTTGCTCCCTGTGTTCGACCTCGAAAATCTTTTCGAGTAATAAAATTATATCTATTTTGAACGCTATTTCGGCTGTACTACAACGCAACACTTTTTAAATCCCGACTTAGTGCGATTAACATTTTGGTGCCGTTGCTGGGGAGCAACGAGCAATTTAGAATTCTTGATTACAATTCCTGATTTGGTACTAACTTGCCATATCTCTTTTGTTGTGGTTGTTTCAGGGAGAAGATTCAAAGAAAGTACAGCCGCACAACAAACACACCAGGGGCAAGTAACTTTTGATTACTCTCTCTCTTAAGCCCCTCATTCTGAAAAGGAAAAAAAGGATAAAATCAATTAGGGCTACTTGCTTTACATTCTTAGCTAATTCATCAAGTTGTCTGATTTGATTTCAACAACAAAAACTTGATTTGTGCACCCATTTAAGGTAACTAGGGCTATCACTTTCTTCTTTGAGGCCTAGATACCACATTTGGCAAACTAAATTGGACCAAAATTAGAGCCAATTAAGGATTCCTAGCTAGGGTTTCTAGAGACACACTTTCATAAGCAAGAATCAACTCTCCAAAATGATGTGTGCCTAAGCCTTGGTTGAATTGATCTATTCAAGAAAACTCTAAAAATTAGGCTCTTAATCTCACTTGAATCCTAAAAATGGGACCTAAAACTTCTCAAAGGACAAATAGGTGAAGTTGACCCACCTTGTTGGGTCAACTAATCTTGAAATTATGTCACTTTTGCACTCAATTCATCTTAAAGTTAAAGTGAAATCTTAAGCACCCTTGCTCTTAATTAAACTTGGTAGACTTAAGAGGTCAAGTCCCTCTTCTGGTCTACCTGGAACATCAGTGACAAGAGAGGTCGGGTGGGGGAAACCTTGTAACCCGTGGGGGTGCTCTACTGTGTAGGGGTTTTTGCAGGACTCTCCCTCGCTGGCTACCCAGGTATTTCTCAGGTGGACGGCTTTCTGACTAAAGGGTATCATCCGCCCTGAACCTATATAGTCATCCAAAATTTTTGGGTGTCTCGATTGGGTCCATCACATTCTACTCTCATCCAGACCATCGGTGCATGTTTGATAGGAGGTCCTTAAGACCATCCTTGAGGCCTCCTTTAGTCATTCACTCCCGTCGAGGCCAGGTCTCGACTTCCGTGTTTGTGCAGCAACCCCATCACATAGACATCTCCTCTAATTCATCTGAACCAAATTCTCCTTCATCCATCATCATGGCACAACCCGCAGAAGAAGAGAATAACCTTGAGAACCAACTTTAGCACCTTAATAATTTATTCCAAGCCTTTGTGAATCCACCGCAGCGTCCTATGATGCGAGATAATTACAATCCCGTTGCGGTGGCGATCGAACCTCGTGTCCAAATCCCGGCTGGAGGTCCTGATTTTGAACTCAAGCCCAACATGATTCATGCTATTCCAAAGTTTTATGGGCTCAATTTCGAGGATCCTTTTCAGCACATCAAACAGCTCAAGCATCTGGCCCAGACCTTCGGGTCAGATGTCCAAAATCGGGACATTCTTCTCATGAAAATGTTCTCCTTCTCTCTCATGGACAAAGCAACTCACTGGTATCAGACTCAAACGCATCCAATCAACACATGGGTTGAACTACAATTCGAGTTTCTTAAAAAGTTCTTCCCAGTTGGTCGAACGAATGCTTTACGACACCAGATTACGCACTTCACACACTAGCCTGGAGAACCACTTCACGAAGCATGGGATCGTTTCTTGGATCTCATGTGAAAGTGCCCCCATCACGGAGTTCCTAAATGGGAACAAGTCCAGTCTTTTTACCAGGGACTCCGTGAAGATATCTATTTATTCGTCAATGCAACTTGCGGAGAAAATATCATGGGTCAACACGAAGACACTGTGTGGGAGATTCTCGAGAATATGTGCGAGAACTCCATCAATAATGACTCCATGGGCTCATTCAACCAGACAAATGCCTGCGCATCAACGAATCCAAGGGGAGCACATGAGACACAGGGCCTGTCCGCATCTGTCGACTTGGAATTGATGGCCAGTCGTTTGGACAAGGTCTCTATCATTGAGAAGAAGGTGATGAGCTAACTCGACATCTGTAGTGAACCACCTCTGCGCAAAACCCGTTCGCATAGCCGCCCTCTAGGAGGGAAGCTGAGCATAACAGCTATCATCGATCTTCTCAGGGGATGGACTCGTATCCACCCTCGTCTGACTCTAGGGCCAGAGGAAACTCCGACCCCGCCTACTCTAGTTGGGGGAACTCTGAACCCTCGTACTATGACTTTTCTGAGGTTCCTCAGACCTACGAGGACCTCAACGCCATCCAAAACGACCCATTCTCTAATACCTATAACCTTGGATGGCGAAATCATCCCAATTTCCTGTGGGCAGGAAACAATTAGAATCAGGGACCACCATATCAACCCCGTCCACAAGCTCCTCGTCCATATCAACTACCTCAGCCTCGGTCCAACCCCACCTATCAATCTGGGCCAACTCAGATAGATCAAATGACTCTTATCCTTCAGACTCTGGCTAACATTCAAAAGACGAATGCGGCTATGCAAAAACAGCAGAAAGATAAGATCACAGAGGTTCGCAATCAACTTGCCCAGATGGCAAACTCCTGCCAACCTGGCACACTTCCTTCGCAACCTCTATCGAATCTGAATAACATGCCGAATTAGAGGTGCACTATGAACCCAAATTCGGGCCAGGCCCACATGATTTATCAGACCCCTTCTTCTCCATCACCCGACGAGATGGAAGCTTCAACATCGTACTTGGGATTTCAACAGCAGCCACCTATTTTACCCACACCAAACCAGAACCAAGTAGGACTAAATTTAGTAACAACCCGTAGTGGCAAAGCAACACAAGACCCACCTTACCCAAGCCACTTTCAGCCTGGTAGTAACCCAAACCCTAGGATAGTCATCCAAGATACCCCTGTCCCAGATCAAGAACCTGGACCTATTCTAGAGGAACCATCCAAGGTTCCATTTCCCAAGGCCTTGACTAAGGGAAAGAGGACAACCAAACCCGTGGCACCTGAGGAGGACCTGGTTAAGCTCTTTGAACAGGTCCATATAAACATCCCCTTGATGGATGCGATTCACCACGTACTAGCTTATGCATGATTTCTAAAAGACGTGTGTACACCTAAGCGTAAGCCGCGAACCAAAAGTGGGAGCCCAATTGTATTGTCAGAGCAACCAGCTCTGTAATTTTGAGCAAACTCCCACCTAAGGAAAAAGGCCCAGGTACTCCCCTGATTTCCTATACAATTGGTGAGATCCAATTTGATAGAGCATTATTAGATCTAGGAGCCTCCATAAACCTAATACCTACATACCTACTTGACCATCTTGAGGAATCTAAGCTCAAACCGACAAAGGTGACCTTACAATTGGCAGACCGGTCTATTAAGACACCTAAAGGAGTTCTTGAGGATGTCATTGTTAAGGTTCAGGATTTCTATTTCCCAGTGGATTTCATAGTCTTGGATATGGATGCTCCAGAAAATTTGAAAAACACACCAATCATACTAGGGAGACCCTTTCTGGCCATTGCTAGGGCCAACATTAATTGTGAGGAGGGACAAATTGAACTGAAAGTTGGGAACCAGACACTAAAGATCGACATCTTTAAGGCCCAACAAGGGATTAATTGCGGAGTTATAGAATAGATATGTGATATCAGGGTTGTGGTTGATGACCAGTATATCGAGGAAAACCTAACTAGTTCTGACCAACCACAAGAGGATCAAAACCCGCAATTAGAGGAGTCCGAACTTGACCTAGACACACCCATAACTCCTTCCCTTGCCCCTGACACACACCCTAAACCACCTGCTACTGCTAATAATCATGTTTTGGAACTCAAGCCTCTTCTTAAGCATCTAAAGTACGTCTTTCTAGGTTCCAATCAGACGTTTCCTGTGATGATCAATTCCAGAATCACACCTGATTAGGAATCCCGTCTAATTTCTGTTCTCTAGCAACATCGAAGAGCCATTGGATGGACTCCCGATGATTTGACTGGTATCGGACCCTCTTACTGCACACACCGTATCTATACTGAAGAGGGCACATGACCCTCCCGTGAAATGCAGAGACGTCTGAATCCTAATCTGCAGGAAGTCACGAAAAAGGAGATCATCAAGTGGTTAAATGCTGGGATCATCTACCCGATCTCCGACAATCGGTGGGTGAGTCCAATCCAGGTTGTGCCTAAGAAGGCAAGACTCGTCGTGATCATGACTGAAATCGGAGAAATCATATCGACCCATGTAGTGAATTCATGGAGAGTCTACATTGATTATAGAAGACTCAATACCTCCACAAAGAAGGATCATTTCCCACTACCATTTATTGATCATATCCTCGAGAAACTAGTGGGAAATAGATTCTTCTGCTTTTTGGACAAGTACTCCAGTTACAACCAGGTGACAATCCATCCTGAGGACCAAGAGAAGACCACTTTCACCTGCCCCTTCGGAACGTACGTGTTTCGAAGGATGCCGTTTGGTCTCTGCAATGCACCCACTACTTTTCAGCGGTGCATGCTTGCCATATTCTCAGATATAGTAGGTGATTATCTGGAAATCTTCATGGATGACTTCTCAGTGTTTGGCGAATCATTTGACGATTGCCTCCTACACTTGGTTCAAATCCTCAGGCGGTGCATTGATGTGAATCTGGTTCTTTTTTGGGAAAAGAGCCATTTCATGGTGCCTGAAGGAATTGTCCTGAGACATCTCATCTCAGAAAAAGGCATCTAGGTTGATCGAGCCAAGGTGAATCTGATTTCCAAACTCCCTATGCTTAGCTTGATTAAGGACATTCGATCTTTCCTGGGGCACGTCGATTTTTACCGTCGATTCATTTCTGATTTCTCAAATATTGCGCACCCCCTAACTAATCTACTATCTAAGGATGCGAAACCTCAATTTATCTGCTGGATCTTGCTGTTGCAAGAATTTGACCTCGAGATTTGCGATAAGGTGGGAAAATAGAACATGGTAGCTGATCACTTGTCCCACCTTCCTTCTAATATTATCGACCCTTCCAGACCCATTACGGAACACTTTTCGGATGAGCACCTCCTAACTATCAATACAGGGCTTCCATGGTTTGCTGATCTAGTAAACTACCTGGCATCACATCAGATCTCGTCTGATTGGCCGAAGGCCAAGAAGGACAAATTGCTTTCCGATGCCAAGTACTACTTCTGGGAAGACCCATATCTTTTCCACATCGGTGCTGAACAAATCATCCAACGGTGTGTCTCGAAAGCGGAAATTCAGGTTATCTTGTCCTTCTGCCATGAGCAGGCATGTGGTGGACACTTCTCTAGTCATAAACTGCAGCTAAAGTCCTCCAGTGCGCTTCTATTAGCCCACAATTTTCAAATACGCATACAATCACTGTAAGGCATGCACTCGTTGCCAGGCCTTAGGAACATGAGCCATCGTGATATGATGCCCTTACAGCCGATTCTCGTATGCGAAATCTTCGACGTCTGGGGGATTGATTTTATGGGACCCTTTCTTGTTCCTACGGCTTCGAGTACATTCTACTCGCTGTTGACTATGTGTCCATATGGATCTAAGCCATTCTGACCTGAACCAATGATCATAAGGTAGTTATCAAATTCATTCATTAGAACATCTTTTCTCGGTTCGGGATTCCACGTGCTATAATCTCTAATGGAGGGACTCATTTCACTAATGCTCAGTCAGGTCAGTGATGACCAAATACGGGGTGTCACACCGAATCTCTACTCCTTATCACCCCCAAACTAATGGTCTAGCTGAGCTGTCAAATTGGGAGATCAAGAAAATCCTTCAGGTCACTATTCGACCTGACAGGAAAGACTGGTCATCCAGACCTCCGGAAGCTTTGTAGGCTTATAGGACCACCCACAAAACATAATTAGGTATGTCTCCCTTCAGATCAGTGTACGGGAAGGCATGTCACCTCCCCGTCGAATTGGAGCACAAAGCCTATTGGAAAGTATGGAACTGCAATCTCAATCTTTCTAAGGCAAGAGCCCATAGAAAGCTTCAAATGAGCGAGATCGATGAATTACGCCACGACGTGTATGAGAACTTGCGAATTTACAAAGAGCAGGTTAAAGCCTTTCATGACAAGCACATATCCAAAAAGATCTTTTGCCCTGGTTAGAAAGTCCTACTCTTTGATGCCAAACTCAAGCTATTCCCAGGAAAACTCAGATCAAAATGGATCGGACCTTACCTTGTTTGACGAATCTTTGGAAATGGAGCTATCGAAATCAGTCAACTCAGCCATGATTCAGAACCTTTTGTCATGAACGGTCAAAGACTGAAACCGTTCATTGAACTTACCGATACAAATTTGGCTGAGACATCCTTTACCATCCATTCTCCCTGAGCTCATTGCGCCCGGCCGATGGCGTTAAACTTAGTGCTTAACGGTAGGCAACCTGTCATTTTGAAAAACCCGAAACCTTTCTTGACATACCTATGCTGAACTCATATTGCACTTTATGGTTCATCCATTAGAACAGCCAAGTCCTTGTTGAGAGGTCGTAGATTGCATTTTTGATGGAAAAAAAGCATCGTAGTATAGTTGCGAAATACGATCCAACAAAGATATTATTTTCTAAAAATAATGAGACTTGAGTCCCGGTCGTTCGTCTCTAGGAGGCGATCGCTTTACTCTAGAAATCGATCTTTTTGCCGCTCTACTTCATTTAAAGACGCACGTCGGTTTCCAATCTCCTAACTAAAACTTCACCACTTCTGTTATTAACTCGGATTACGTGCGCGTGCGTCAAATAAATTACGAAGGTGAACGTGTGAGTTTCTGTGTGCACAATTCTAGTGAGGTGGTGACTATTTATGGAAAAGGCGTCTATCGTTAGATTTTCAATATCCTCGGGAAACGACATGCTTGTGTGTAATGGATAGACAGTTAAAGAGTAGGCAACTTAAATCACGCAAATATGATAATTATTAAGCTCATGGTGACTTCAAACATATAAAGAGATGTATATATATGAAAGTGCATTTTCATTCATTCCATTGGAGAGTTGTTTGCACAAGAAATTTAGAGGAAAGCTTATACATGAATGCTTGAAACGGAAATCTAACTACCAGAAAATGACTGCATACAAGAATCAATGGGGGGATTTCACATGCATCATTGGGGGAGAAGTTAAGACTACGTTACTAAGCAGTAATAAAAGCAGTAGAAATTATGGAGAGCACAAACTAAATCTAGCAAAATAAAGGGCATTCAGGGGTGGTCCCCGATGGCCTTGGAGTGGTCAGGAGAAGAATGAGGGGCGGCCAATGTAGCTTAGGCCAACCCTTGGAGAGAGGGAGGATTGATCCAACATCCCGACATGATGTCCTCCATGGTGGTGGTAGTGAGCTCATGGAGGTGGAGTGGCTAGCTAAGTGGAAGTGGGTGTGAATGGCACCAATGGAGTGAATTTGCCAAGGAAGTGAATGGGGTCACTTGGCCGCCATGGGCTCTTTTTATAGACCCAATGGCTTCTCTCTAGAGAGGTGTGGAACTCTCTAGAGAGAGTCCAAGAGTGGTCAGCCAAGAGGTTATGAGATCCAAAAATTATAGATCTCATTTTGAATGCCTCTTGGTTGCTAATTTTGGCAACCAAGAGGTGGCGCCACTTCAAAGAGAGTTCTAGAGAACTCTAGAGAAGTGTGTGTGCGTGAATGGGTGTGTGTGTGTGTGTGTGGTTGTGCCCTATATGGCTAGGTGGCTTGGGTTAGGTCCTAAGGGGTTTGGGTAGGTGTAGGTCTTGAATTAGGGTTACAAACCCTATTTGCTAAGGGGAAAATGCAATTAAACTTAACCTAAGTTTAATTGAATGGGTGTGAACCTAATTAAGAGTGAAATAACTCAATTAGGTTTGGTTTAGGTCAATTATACTCTCACCAAGTCCAATTGAACTTGTGTGGGTTGAGATCTAAGCTCAATTGGACTCAATGAGTCCAATTGACTTAGGTGAAGATAATTGACTTTGATCTAAGTCAATTGGGTTTGGTGAGGACCTAATTAGGTCCTTAGGTAGGTCTAGAGGTAATGTACTAGGGTTAAGACACCTTAATTTAGGTTCCTATGGGGTTGAGATTAGGTCTAGGGAGCTAGAGATCCAAGATCAAGACTTGAATCTCAAAACAGGGACTGGAGACCAGTATCAGACGTCCAATATTGTGGTCAAACGACTTATACTCAAAAATCAGAAGTCCAGACTTCAGTTCTAGATGTCCAATCTGAGTCAGGGGGAAATCAAGGTTCTATTTTGGGTATTCTGCAAAAATTGGACGTCTGACAAAGTGTCTGGACATCCAATAACACTGCAGAAGTGGGTTTGAGGTGTGTGGGAGACGGCTAAGGGTCCTGGACATCCTATAACTTATCTGGATGTCTAGACAAGGGTTGGAACTAGGGTTTTAGGGCTTCCTAGGGTGTTGTGACCTAATCTAAGGGTGGCTAAGGCTTGGGGAAGTCTCTAGGCTATCCTAGGGCTAGGATGGACCTATGCTCTTCACATTTTACTACTTTTTTGCTACTTAATAGAATAGCAAACCTTTAATCCCCTTACTTTATTGTTCCTATATCTAAACTAAGCCTTCTGCTCCAACTCTGCTACAACTCCCGTTATTCCTGATCCAGCTTTAGATCCAGCTCAAGATCCAACTCCAGATCTGCTTATTGCTTGCAATCAACATAATGTACTTAATTAGCACATTATAGCATTATTTTATGCATAGCTAAAGTAAAGCAGTAAAGATACAGATAATGCTTATGCGTGCATGAATTTCCCTAACTTATGCTAAGTTTTAGCCTAATCTAGGTCAATTAAGACCTATGATTGCTGCGCAATCATACCCCCATGCCTAAATCTTACTAGTCCCTAGCAAATGCAAAACTAAATTATTTACAGCAAAGGTCCTTAAGGGACTGATTATTTTATCAAGTGTATGCATAGAGATTTTTCTCCTTTTTGTTTTCATCCTATGCTCTAGAAATCCAGACAATCGTGAAAGTGCAGCTATGTAGCTTTTGCAACGGATTCGAGTGAAAAGTAATACACCTCTAAAGCCTATACTTGACCCCTAGTAAAAATTCTAGCGGGATAGGTGGACTTCTTCCCTCGGGGTATTCAAGATATTCTATGAATTTCACCTCGGCTTTAGGCTTAGGTAGAGAATCTCTGAGGGAAAGGATTATATATTTGGTGGCTCATTCTTACTTGGTGCTACATAGAGACTAGTACTACAGAATCTAGATTCTCGGATTACTAAGTAACTCAACTTAGAGAAAGACGAGAAGAACTATGCTCTCTTTGATTCCTTTGTATTCATTCTCTCTTACTCTTTTTTTCTTTCTTTTTCTTAGAGCTCACAACTTTACCAGATTCACTAGGCATTATATCGAAATCTCGAAAGCCAGGGATCTGAGGGTTGCCATGGGTGGTGCTATCTCCAAGCATCGATTGCCAGGGACCTTTTGAGGATTGATGATGGGGACTAGGTATCCGATACAGACCGTGTTGTGAAGTCAATCCGAAACTAGAATTAAAAAGAAAAGAGAGAGAAAACTCCCCAAAAATAAAGAAAATTCCTCTGTCTATCTCTTACAAAAATGCACTGCAAACTGAATCAAGGCTAAAACATGTTACAAAGCATGGGTGCTTTAATCACGGAGTCCAACGAACCTTAAGATAGTTCTTGTGGTCCTTAAAAACCTTCACGACAAACTGAGGCTAGAGCTGGTCAGGTCCAGATCTTGGTTGGTACTTGAGTATCTCTAGACCTACTATCATCATTCTAACCTAATCTACAGAATAAAGCACACATCACAGTGTTTTAGCATTGATGAGAGCCTCATCATGAGCCCTAACTAGCTCATTTTGACCTGAGAAAGTAAACAAAAGCTCCTGCATAACCTAAAGGAAGACCTAAGTCAAGGGTTTAATGTTCTGAGAAGGAAACATGAACTAAAGGATCAAAACTATAATTTTTCCATTGCAGTACATAAACGGGATTTCTCAGAGGCAAAACATAGGTCACATGGTCTGAACAAGGTAAAGAGTGGGTTGGTTCAATCAGAAATGGGTTATTGTGCAATCTAAGAATTAAATGACATTTTGTAACCCTAAAATAGACCCGCTTAATTCAACAAGGTTCTGGTCGAGATAAAAATCAGGTAAATCCTCTAAAATTCATGGAAAAAAATCCCTTAGGGTTTAGAACCTTCAATTTGGCCTTTGGAACATATTTTGACGTAGATTGGGGTCCGAGCTCATTATTTAACCTAATTTGGGTTTTTATGTAAAATGTCTAGTCAAACGTAGTCATACCTAAAATCTAGCTTCACCATTAGATTTCTTAGGTCCAAATTAGGTTTATACCAAAATTTGGGCCTAAGGGAAGGTCATCTTGACCTACTTTGCGAAATGGTCCACCCAATTACATTCTAGCCCCTAACTTTTGAAAAAACCCTTACGTAGAGCCCCCTAGCTTCCTCTCCACCCTTGCATTCAAGTCCTTCCGCTATTACAACGGAGGAATCCCACTACGACAAGGATTCAAGGCTGATATCTCGAATCCTCAGAGATCTCCTCTCAGATTTGGATGGGAGATTCTCTGAGGATTTCTCCATCGATTGAACACGATCTCCAGATCAAATTTGCACCCAATCTCTCGTGCGACCACTCGAGAGATTTGGGTATCCTAACCACCTTCCTTCTCCAGCGAGGAGTTTGCACTGGATGGCTTGCCCTTCAAGCACCAGAAGCTCGACCAGCAACTATAAAAGGATCCTCGATCCTCTACGAATCCCCCAAGCTTGATTTGGCCGAAGAATCCCCCAGAATTCCTCTTTCCCCTCTCCAGCCAAGTAGCCCACAAGCTCCGATGACTCTCCCTCTCTCCTCTCCTCGCTCTGCCACCATACCAGTGGCAGGGTTCGCTTTGCCTCGTTCCTCTGTGTTGCATCGCACCAGCACACGGCTCTCTGACCTCCTCCTCGTCGCAATTATCTCCACCTCAGAGCCGTCTTCTCCGACAATGGCACATACGCGTTGTTCATCTCCTCTGCCTCCCCTTTGCTCCAATTACCCCAGAAAGTTCCTCTTCTCCTACTCTTTCTTTTCCCTCCTTTTATTGCATAAACTCCCCCTCGACCGCTACTGTCCACCCTCATCTTCCTCATCTCCGGCTAACCTCCGGTGAGATGCATCTATCACTACGCACCTCCACACGTCTCGCCACCAACCTCACCACCTCCGCCATCGAGCACTGATCACTTTCTGCCCACTCACTGCCCACCACACACGCCCCACACTTCAACCGAACAACCCCACACACACAGTCACAGTCCAACCTAGCCACACACGCCTAGGCCATTCTAAGCCATGCTGACCCCCGCCTCACCTTCGCCGTGATACGGCGAAGGTTTTCTTGTCGTCTGACAGGGCCGTGACACCGTATTTGTGTGGACATGTCTGACCCCTCGCTGCCATTGCCGAAGACACGAAGCTTGCTCGCGAGCTTGCATCAGGTGGCCCCGCTCCAGGAGGCCAAGTCCCAGGTGCGTGGCTTCCTTCCGTGAACTGTAGCAGCCACCTATCGAGGGCCAAAGCACTCCGCAGCTGCAGTAATTGGGAGACATTCTCTGCGGAAGCGCACGCAGAAGCAGATGGGACTTTTAGTCCCACCTCGGTAAGTTTCGAGCTACCTATGTAGTATAAGTTATTTTTGTTCCTTCAGCTAATCGCGTCCAGCACACAGGGGTGAGGCCCCTCGCCCTTACTCATGCCCCGTTTGCGACCTGGCACCCGACCTGATTACCTAACCTAGCACTCCTCGCGCATCACACTCACGCTGGTACACCTGGACCCGGTCGCGCACTCGACCCGACTACCTAGCTCTAGGAGAGTGTACCGAAGAGAGAAATAGAGAGAGAGAGATGCGAGGAGGGTAGGGGGTAGGTTTTGCTGCATGGTGTTGTGCAGGAAAGGAGATAAGGAAGGAAGAGGCACAGCAAGAGAAGAAAAGGAAGGAAGCGGCTGAAGGACTTAGCAAGGAAGAAGGAAGCCATAGCAAAAAAGGAAAAAGGAGAAGAACAAAGATGCACTGTAGCAGAGGAGCGGCAGAGCAAGGGAAGAAGAAGAAGGTAGCTGAAGAAGAAAAGAAGAAAGAAGAGAGGCAGGGACTTAGCCGCAGGAACACAAAGAAGAGAAAGAAGAGAGAAAGCAAGGGCAGAAGAAAGAGAGAAGCAGGAGCGGCTAAGCAGAAGAAGAAGAAGACAAGGAAAGATAAAGAAGCAAAGAAGAAGAAGAAGCCCAGCTGCAGAGCAAAGAGAAAGGGAAAGAAGAGAGAAAGAGAAGACACAGAAGGCCAAACCACATATAAAGCACTGTAGCACGAATTTTTAAGACATCTGATTTTCTATCAGCCGTCCAATTCTTTTGAGCATTATTTCTACATTACATTACTCTTCGATTTTGGTTGAATTAGTTATTGCTTTTTATTGAGAGTTGTGTTCTTAAGTTTTGAAATACCCAATTGCTCCCTGTGTTCGACCTCGGATACTTTGATTTTCGAGTTATAAATTCTTATTTGTTTTCGCGGAGATTTCATCTATATTACAACAAGATATCTTTTAAAACACGATCTAGCCACGTAAACAAGCATCAAAGGATTTCATGGTCTTGAATCAAAGTTAAAACCTTAAAATTATGCTAAGGGACTAGCAAAAGCTAAGCATGGGGGTATGATGTGAACATCATCATGAGCCCTAACTAGCTCATTTTGATCTAATGAAGAGAATAAATGCTCCTACATAACCAACTGAAGGTCATAATTCACTGCATAACCTTTCTGAGAGAAACACAAGAAACAAGGGGTAAAGCTGTAATTTTACCAATGCATTACAACCACGGGTTTTCTCAAGGGCTAAACAAAGGTCGAATGGTCTTAATAAGATAACAAATGGATTGGATTTGACAGAAAACGATTTATGTGTGTTCTGTGAATTAAATGACTTCTTGAAACCCTAAAAACAGACTCACTTGATTAACCAAGGTTCTGGGCAGGATAAAATAACTTAAACCCTCTAAAAATCATATAAAAATATTCTCTAGGGTTTAGTACCTTCAATTTGACCATTATAACCCATCTTGACCTAGAATGGGGTCACAAACAGATATTTACCCTAATTTGATTTTTTTCATAAATTTTCCAGTCAAACATGATCAAACCCAAAATCCAACTTCACCATTGAATTCCTTAAATCCAAATTAGGTTTGTACCAAAATTTAGACCCAAGATGAGTTTGCCTTGACCTAGTTTGCAACAAGGTCCTGTCTGATAACATTTCTACCCCTAACTTTTAAAAACCCTTGCTAACAATGCGCTAGCTTTTTCATTGTCTTCACAAGTAGGTCCCTCCACCATTATCGTGGAGGAAACCTACTCTGCAAACCTTTAACTTGGAAGTTCTCCTTGATTGCTTGGAGGATCTCTTCCAAAAGTGGAAGGAAGGTCCTCTGAGAAATCCCTGTCAGTATGAACCCATCCTTGAGATCTGATTCCCTCCCAATCTCTCATGCGAATGCATGAGAGATGTGGGTATCTCAACAACTTCCATCACCGACGACCTTCCAAGCTTGGGAAACTTGCTTCGCAAGCCCTAACCGACCTCCAAAGCTTTATTTAAAGGAGCCAAAACCTCCCCGACCTCTTCACGCTCGATTTCGGCCGCGAATTGTCCTAATTCCTCTTTTCCCCTCACGGTCGTAGGCTCCTCGACGTCAGGTCACCTTCCCTACTCCTCCTCATCGTCCGACTGCCATACCTGCGGTGGATCCACCCTCCCTGACTTCGTCCGCATCTCACCATACCAACAGGCGCTACTCTCTCTTCGTCCTCGCCAATCTCACCTCACCAGAGCCGTCTTCGTCTCCGACGTCGGCCACACTAGACCTGATGCCCTTGCTCACCCCCTTCGTCCCTTGACCTCCTAGATAAGTCCCTGACCACTTTACTTTCTTCTTCGCCCTCTACTTCCCAAAATCGACCACTACCACCCGTCGCACCTCCATCCCTTCCATCTCTGACCACCAACTCCAGCAAGGCCATCCCACCTCCACAGACCACCACAACCCTTGCCGACAAGCCCATGAGCTCTGCCTCACTTCACTGATCACTTCCCCTCACTTCACTCATCGTGCCACTCGCCCAAACACCTCACTGAACACACCCACTCACTCGCACATAGTGTGCCCTAAGCACGCACTCATAGGCACTACCACGCCACGCCAACACCCTCAACACATCCGCCGTGCTCCGGCGACACTTCCTAAACGATTTGACATGGCCACAAGCCTGTTCTTGTGTTTTCAGGTAGGAGGCCCCATCCCCCATTGGTGCAAGCTTGAAGCTTGGTTGCAACTGCTCCAAGCCTTGCTATTCTAGGTATTGTTGTCCCAGGCTATGTGGAATTCCCTTGCGCACGCATCCAGGCTCTCCATTCCAATTGAAGGCCTCCCCATCTACTACAATTGGAAGCCTTGCTGTTGATGCGATGCGCGAAAGGAAGGTGGACATTTAGTCTCACCTCGGAAGTGAAAGGGTGCTTTCATGCGCATAAATTGAAAAAGTGCACAAGGCTATTCACCTCCAACACTGAGGGTGAGGTCCTCCTCCCCCCTCCACTGGACTCGTCCGCGACACTGCCCACACAGACCTAGCCGACTCGACTACCCGCCTGACTTCACTCCTCACTCCCCACACACGCCAGTGAGCCTGGACCTGGGTATGCGATAGGTCCGATTACCCGACCAGCTGAGGCTCTGGGAGAGCGAGACTGAAATAGAAAGAGAGAAGGAGAGAGGAGAGCTGTGCGGGGTTAGGGGGTTTTTGCACTGAGAGGATTGGCTCCAACACTTAGCCAATTCAGAGGAAGAAGAGGAGGTCAGGCAGAAGAAGAGAAGAGAAAGAGAAGGACCTCAGAGAAGGAAAAGGCAAAGGCAGAGAAAGAAGAAGAGGAGGTCAAGTAGAAGAAAGAAGAAGAGGAAGAAAGGAAGACATAGAGACAGCTTAGACACTTTAAGTCGTCTGACTCTGATAGAGGATCTGAAGATATATGTAATATATATATGGCTATCTACGTGCACACAAACTTAATCACAATGTTAGTAATAACAAAAAGATTTGCACAAAATACAATCATAGAAATTTGCACAAGATATATAGTGGTTCCCCTCCCTTGGGTACTCCACTACGTAAGCCTCCCAGCTTAGGGTTTTTAACCCGATTCTCTCAACCCTGAGAGAATCAATTTACTAACCGAGGTAATTAATGGGTTACCTCAACCCAAGTACAATAACGGGTTTGTTACAACCCAACGAGCAACAAGCTCAAATACAAAAGAAGTACACGTGTAAGAAAGGCTAATCTCACAACTAAGTTCCTAAGCCTCTCAACAATGTATAGATAATATTACCAATTTGAGAGCCTAGAAAGAATGTGATTCGTGACGTGCGGAAGATGCATATGTTTAAAAGGGTTGTTATAGCTTATGCTTGCAATGCCGATTTTAAATGAAGAAATGGACGTGAGTCTGAGTGTTGATCTCAGGGAGGCATGAAAATCAGATTTTTCTTATCACTTAATGTCACAGAAATGACGGGTTTTTGCTTGCGAGAAGACGTGGGTGAAAAGCGAGTGAGAGAGAGAGAGAGAAAGAGAGAGAGAGAGTATAGGGTTAGAATCTTTCATTCACAACATGCAACTTAAACATAAAGAGGGCAAGTAACTAGATAGGAAACAACTTCATTTGACATGCAGCTGTGGTTTTATAATTACAACACTAGATAAACACTTAAACACAAGTAAAGTAAAGCCTAAGATAAAGAGGGAAAGATAAAGAGAAGACAGCGAGGCAGCCACAGCGGTGGAGAGGGGCTCCATCGGCGACTCATCGGCTCCGGCGATTACAAAGAGAGCTAATGGTGGCTAGGAGTGGGGTAAAGCACTTGCAAGTGAATTCAATGCCCTTCCATGAGTGGTTGGATGGAGTTTATATAGGCAAAAGGGTTTTATAATTCAAGTATGGGCTTTAGCGATGTCCAGGATGTCACTAAACCCATACCAAATTTGTCGGTGTAGCCCCCTTCTCCCGTCGGTCGTCAGTGCGCCCTGTGCCTCCTGTGTGGCAATCTGCGCGCGCGCGTTGTGAGATCGCTGCTAAGATCGGACGGCTGAGATCTCGCGAAGGGTGCACTCGCGGATCGCTGCTGAGGCACGCGGTTCTGCTGCATCATCGCGCTCATCAGCATCCACGCGCATCCTTTGCACCGTGCAGTTCGATCTTCGCCGTTCGCTGCTGATCGAACGGTTCAATTTTCTGTAGCACGCCTTCGTCTTCCAATTGTTGCGCAGCGCGGTTTGATCCCACGCTGGGTGCGCAGGCGTGGAGCGGTCGATCGCTGCGCTGTCGCAGCAGTTTGTCGCGGAGAGGGTGGGTGCGCGGGCGGCTCTCAACTGTTCGATCGAAGATCGACGGCTGAGAGTTATCCTTCGGGTGAAGGTAAAAGCGGGCGGTGGTGAGGATACGACGAGCGGGCGCCACGTGGCACGCTGGGGGCTGTTGATCGTCAAATCAACGGTTAGAACTTCTTGGGCCTATTGCAGGAGCTCAGGATGTCGGATTTGGTCGATTTCGAGTCCGTTGGACTCCGTTCGTCGCTCTGAATCCATCTGTGTGATCCGATTGCTCATCTGAGGCCTGTTTTGACATGTTCTTGTACACATGGCCGTTAATAATGCATTATAAGCAATCTTGATGTGCAATGCATGCGATGCTCCTATTCCTATTTGTGATGTGTTATCTGTGCATTTTACTCTTAAGATAAACCCCAATTGACAGAATTATCACCCCAAGATGCAGTGTTATCATACCCCCATGCCTACTCCTTGCTAGTCCCTAATAAGATTTATTCTAGTCTTTATTTCCAGTCAGAATTTAAGAAGTAATTACTTGGACACTTCGTCACTTGTCAATAGGAGGAAATATACTAAGATCCTAATCTACAAAGACTAAGAAGCACCCGGGTGTCTGCCAAAATATGAATCGCCTGAATCCTTGCTTTAATGCATGTATATATATTTTTTCTTATTTTTAGATTTTTGGAGTTAAGAGTGTGTTGGTAACTTTTTACGACTACCCAACCCACCCAAATCTCGAACAAAACTCTAAGTGCTAAGCATCTTGGTGTGAAGATCGTGATAGACTCACTCAACAGTAATTTAGACAGACTTCAAGTTTCTACACCCTAGGTGACTGGAAGAGGAAGTGTTTTGCCTGAAGGTGTATTTATTCGATTGGTAGATTTCTCTCTACATTTGTTTTACTTGGGGTCAACACAAGGATTTTTCCAGTGTATATCTTCACGGCTTGCTCTACTTCCCCGCTTCTTCCTTAAGTGTTTTGGTTCTTTTTGTGCATTTACTGAGCTGGGCTCTAGACAAACGACCAATGGGATGTTACCTACGATCACTTACCAGCTATACTCGTGCGGTGAGGTGTGGTTTATTTTGTTCTCTTTTATCTTCTTTTTTTTTGTTTTTTTATTTGGTAGGTGGCTTCCCTGATCTCAAATTTACCTAGAGGCAATAAAGAGGAGGTGGTCTAGTGGCTGGGCTCTAGACAACCTGCCAATGGGCTGTTACCCATGATAACTTACCAGCTATACCACCCTAGAAAGTTCATTAGCTACCTAATTTCTGTCAGAATCTCCAAGGAGTGAGTCTGTGCAAAAAAGTGTGCAGATGCTTAGACTAAAAGTCCTTTTGAGTTAAAGGGTGAGTTGATAAGTCATATACTTATCACCTTATTTACTTAGTGGATTAGAGTAGATTAAGGTTGCAAGGATTTGAAGCTAAATCTGTATTTTAATGGACACCAAGGCTGATTAAGCCTGAAGGCCTGAAAAGTCTAAGCGTTCAAGTTCTTTCCGTATTATTTCCCACTATTGACAAATTTCTAATGCCTAAGTTTTTCTTCCTAAATTCAATTTTTATTTTATTTTATTTTATTTTATTCTATTCAGACTGATTAAATGAGCTCAAAATCATGCAATTTACCACCCTCCATGCTTAAGTTGGATAATGTCCTCATTGACAAATACATGGATGCAATAGGAGTTTGAAAAGATATTACCTGAGTGAAGTAGAATACCTGATCAGTCTAAATCTTCTGGGTTGCCTCCCAGGAAGCACTGAGTTTAACCCCTCTAGCTAGGCAGTGCTTCGTGTCATTCCTCAATGAGGGTCACAACCTCCTTCGGGGGAACCTGGGTGAGGAAGTGTTTCAATCTTTGGCCATTGACTGTGAAAGTGTGCCCCGTTTGGATCAGCGATTTCAACTGCCCCATTGGAGTGGGGCTTGACCACCCTAAATGGTCCTGTCCACTTGGACCTGAGCTTCCCTGGAAAGAGTTTTAGGCAGGCATCGAAATGCCAAACTTGCTGGTTAGGCTCAAAGGTCTTTCTATGGATGAGTCAGTCGTGGACGGCTTTCATTTTCTCCTTGTATAGCCGACTATTCTCAAAAGCGTCCTGACGACTTTCCTCGAGCTCGGAGAGTTGGAGTGTCCTCTGCGCACCGGCTAAGTGGGGATCCATGTTACACTGCTTGACGGCCCAGTAAGCCCGATGTTCCAACTCGACAGGAAGGTGGCAGGCTTTGCCAAAGACCAGGTGATAAGGCGACATGCCTATCGAGGTCTTGAAAGCAGTCTTGTATGCCCACAGGGCATCATCCAGTCGTGTGGACTAGTCTTTCCTGTCAGGTCTCACAGTTTTCTGTAGAATGTTCTTGATTTGTCTATTTGAGACCTCGGTCTGCCCATTTGTTTGCGGATGATACGGGGTAGCGATGCGGTGGTTAACCCCATATTTTCTAAGTAGGGCACGGAATTGGGTGTGAATAAAATGACCTCCACCATCACTAATCATGGTCTTTGGTATTCCAAACTGGGAAAAGATGTTCTGCTTAACAAAATTCCATGATAGTCTTATGATCGCATCGGCAGGTGGCAACAAATTCAATCCATCTAGAGACAGTCTACTGAGACTAGGATGTACTCAAAGCCATTGGATGGTGGGAAGAGGCCCATAAAATCAATACCCTAAACGTCGAAGATCTTGACAATCAAAATGGGCTGGAGGGGCATCATATCTTTTTTGGTCATGGTCCCTAGCGTTTGGCAGCGAGAGCAAGTCTTGGCTAAGTTGTGTGCATCCTTAAATAAGGAAGGCTAGTAAAATCTGGACTGTAGGACCTTCGCAGCCATTTTCTTTCCTGAGAAGTGGCCACCACAAGCTTGGTCTTGACAAAAAGATAGCACACTCTAAACTTCATCCTCAGGGATACACCACCTGATCATCTGGTTGGGATAGAGGCGAAACAACATGGGATAATCCCAGAAATAATGCTTGGCCTCGGCCAATAACTTGTCCCGTTGCTGTCTGGACCAGCTGTGCAGGGTTTGTCTTACAACCAGGTAGTTGACATAGTCATCATACCAAGGCAGTTTCTTGTCTTGCACAGCCAAAATGTGTTCATCGGGAAAGGTGTCGGATAAAGGCAGGGAGGGTCCAATGTGGTCTGGGTGGAGTCTGGATAGGTGGTCAACCACCACATTCTTTGATCCGGCCTTGTCGCAGATTTTCAGGTCAAATTCCTCCAAGAGCAGGATCCATCTGATGAGCCTGGGCTTCGCGTCCTTTTTAGCCAACAGGTACCGGACGGCTGTATGGTTAGTATAGATAGTCACGTGGGATCCCAGCAGGTAAGATCGGAACTTCTCAAGTCCAAAAACTACAGTGAGCAATTCTTTCTCTGTGACAGTATAATTTCATTGGGCCTCGTCCAACGTCTTGCTCGCGTAGTAGATTACCATAGGTTTCTTGTCTTGTCTTTGTCCCAGGACAGCGCCTATGGCAAAATCTGATGCATCACACATGATCTCAAAGTCCTGGGACCAATCCGGGGGCTGAAGTACAGGTGATGTGGAAACTAAGTCCTGGAGGATGTGGTAAGCCTTGATGCAATCAGAGGTCATGTGGAATAAGGCGTCATTGGCCAGAAGGTTGGTTAAGGGTTTCTAAAGCTTGGAGAAGTCTTTGATGAACCTTCGGTAGAAGCAACATGTCCCAGGAATGAATGGATCTGCCGGACTGAACTAGGCGGAGAAAGTTTAGAAATCAAATCAACTTTAGCCTGATCCACCTCAATGCCCTTATGTGATACGATGTGATTGAGGATGATTCCTTCTTGAACCATAAAATGGCTCTTTTCCCAACTTAACACCAAATTAACCTCAATACATCATTTTAGGATTTTTTCCAAGTTGCTCAAACAGTGGTCGGATGAATTCCTAAATATAGAGAAATCATCCATAAAGACCTCTAAGTATTCACCCACCATTTCTGAAAAAATGGCTAGCGTGCAACGCTGAAAGGTAGCAGGTGCATTGCATAACCCGAACGGCATACGACGAAATGCAAATGTGTCATACAGGCAAGTGAATGTGGTCTTTTCTTGATCTTCAGGAGCAATTGCGACTTGGTTATATCCTGAATATCCATCCAGGAAGCAAAAATATTTTTGCCCTGCCAATCTTTCAAGGATCTGGTCAATGAATGGCAAGGGGAAATGATCCTTCTTGGTTGCTTCATTGAGTTTTCTATAATTAATACATACCCGCCATGCAGTGGTAGTGCGGGTGGGGATGGATTCACCACGTTCATTGGTGACAACGGTGAGCCCAGCTTTCTTCGAAACCACTTGAGTGGGGCTCACCCAGGGGCTATCAGAGATGGGATAGATGATGTCGACGTCAAGCCACTTGATAATTTCTTTCTTAACGACCTCCCACATATTTGGGTTTAACCACCTTTGCATTTGGCGGGAGGGTCGTGCCCCGTCTTTCAGGTAAATCTTATGAGTACAATAGGTGGGGCTAATTCCTCTTAAGTCTGAAATGATCCATCCAATGGCCGCCCGATGTTCCGAAAGGGTCACGGTCAACCTGAGTTCCTGATCCTTGGTTAGATGAGAGTTAATAATCATAGGGAAGGTCCGGTTAGGTCATAGGAAGACAGTTGAGATACTAAGGTAGCAACTTTAGTTCGGGTACGGGTGGAACAACAGTCGAAGGAAAAGGGAAAGGCGGGAGTTGATCAACATCAATCTCCTCAAATGGTGTTGTTTGATGGTAATCAGCCCTACAGAGGTCCATGGGCAGAGATGGTGATGGGTTAGAATAGTCGTTACAAGATTGGTGGTCCGAGACAAAACTAAGGGTGAGGCATTCCTCGACCAAAGGTTCCATGGGATCATGTTCCTCAATACAGTCGCAATCAAAAGACCTGGTCGCCCGGAAGATATCCAACTGCATTTTCTTATCTCCGAAGGTGATTTCCATACATCCCGTGTCACAATCGATGTTTGCCTTAGCCGTAGCTAAGAAAGGTTTGCCTAAGATTATGGGTGCGTTCTATAGTTTTTTAGGGACTTCCATGTCGAGCACCAAGAAGTTGATCGGAAAATAGAAGCCCTTGACCCACACAATCACGTCCTCAACAACCCCCTTCGGGGTCTTCACAGATCTATCAGCCAACTGGATGGTGATAGGTGTGGGCGTCAACTCTCCGAAACCAAATTGGTGGTACAGGATCGTTGGAATCAGATTGATGGAAGCACCTTAGTCCAGGAGTGCTCTATCAAATGTCATGTCCCCGATATTGCAGGATATCAGGGGTGCTCCTGGGTCAATTTGCTTGAGTGGAAGGTTGCTTGATATTACGGAACTTGCTTGCTCGGAGAGCATAAATTTCCTAGGTGCTTGAGGTCTTGGGTTACGTTTGGGTGTATAAGCATCCTTTAGAAACTTGGCATAAGTCAGGATGTGCTTAACGGCTTTGAAGAGCGGAATATTAATCTAAACCTACTTAACGATCTCCAAAAGCTCCTTAATTTCCACAACACTTTTCTTCTTCTTGATTGTCTCCAAGGCCTTGGGGTAGGGTGTCTGAACATGGATAGGATCTATTTCTGAGTCCTTGGGTTTTTCCAGTGCCTCTTCTGGGTCAGGTGTTTCAGATGGTGAAGTCTCGGGAAGAGTCGTCCATTTGGGATCCTAGGTTTTGGTGCTGCTTCTCAAGGTTATCACATGGGTTGATCCTTGAGAAGACAAGGACGAAGAAGCACCGAACCCAAGGGGTGTTTGTGAGGCTGGGTGGACCATGTGAGCCTGCTCGAGATTGCCCTAGAACCCTTGCAAATTGGGGCATCTGTTAATCATGTTTTGCAGGTTCGGTTGTGACTGGGAAGGCAGGGATCCGTGTTGTTTACAGTCCAACAGCTGGCTTAACTGTCCCTTTACTAAAGCCATTTTCTCCTGATGTTTCTGGTTCATTTCAGCCATCATCTTTATCAGGGTGTCCATTTGATTTTGTGGGGGAGGGGCTGCCCTATTCGGATTGTATGGGGGTCTAATTAGTGGTCCTTGCTGATAAGGGGGCAAGTTTGGCTGTTGGTTTGGCCTGGGCTGGTTCTGGAATTGAGGTGGTTTCTGGTTTGTCCAAGCAAAGTTTGGGTGATTACGCCAGCCGATGTTGTAAGTGTTGGATAAAGAGTCAGGTTTAGCATAACCTTGGACAGCCTGTACATCTTCAAGGATAGGAGATGTCGAGGGGGAGGGAAAAGAGTAATCAAGGGTTGAGGGAGCAAAGGTTCCTCCCTGGAACGTGGTTAGGGGTTGTTACAGGTTCAGTTGGCTTAAGGGTTGGGCCAGGTCAACATTGTGATCTCCCTTTGCTAGGGAAAAGGTCTGTAATGGGTTCCTAGTCTGGTTCAGTAGCTCATCTATCTTTTTATCCACCAATTCCACTCGATCTAATTTCTTGGCAATAATATCCATGTCAACCATTTCAGAATTCACTTGTACCTCAAATCCCACCACGGGGTTGACTGGATCGGCTAAACTGGGTCATAGAGCCATTATTGAGCGAATTTTCACTCATAGACTCAAAGAGCTCAAACACACTCTCCTCGTCTTTGTTCAGAAAGTTCCCCCCGCATGAGGCATCGACGAAGTTCCGTAGGTTGCTGTCCAGACAGTAGTAGAAGATCTGGGCCAATTGCCACCTTGGTACTTCATGGTGTGAGCATTCCCTCAATAGTTCATTAAATCTTTCCCACGCCTCATGGAACTATTCTCCACCCTGGAGTGTAAAGGTAGTAATGGCTCTTCTGAGCGCATTGGTCTTTCCTATGGGGAAGAATTTCTTTAAGAATGCATGCCTCAGTTTTTCCCAGGTGGTGATGGGTCTACCTAGAGTTCTAAGCCAGTGAGATGCCTTATCTCTCAGCGAGAAGGGGAACATCTTAATCAAAACAATGTCAAGGCTAATGTTCCTAGGTTTCACAATCTGGGCTATCCTGTCAAGATCCTCTAGGTGCTGGAAGGGATCTTCATTTGAGCTTCTATGGAAGTGGCTCTGAATCAGACTTAGGACATTTGATTTTAGCTCAAAATCATCTCCCCCTTCGGGGATCCTAAGGTGCGGCTCGACTCGAATAGCAGAAGGATTGTAGAAGTCGCGAAGGGGCCCAGGTTGGTCCCGGAATGGTGGTAGATCAAGTGGTAGTTGCCCTTGTGGGCCTTGAAAAGGTGGTGGTGGTTGCCCTTGTGGGTTCTGCAACCGGTGTATGGCTTACATGATAGTGTGGATCTGTTGCTGCTAAAGCTAGTGGTTTCCATTAATCTGGGCTTGGATGATGGCCATTGTGTCTGGTGGGGGTTGGTCCTCAACCTTATCTACCCTAGGTTCAGCCATGTCTCTAGCAGAATCAGGTCGCCTGGATTCCCGTCCCAAAACAAACAACTCAGGATGCAGTGATCGTCTCCTGTGCATACACTAGAGAAGAACAGGAGGGAATGCGGAGAGCGACAGATGCGAGAAGTGTGTGTACAACCAATCAAACAAGCCTAGTCCTTATGGTGTATTCCTTAGGGGACATAGAAATCTCCAAAAGGGTGATCAAGTCCGTAAGCACTGGACTCCCCTTCCCAAAGCTAATCTGGCCAGGTTTATTACGAGGGGATTGTAGGGAAGGTTCTTCCTTTGGCTTGCGTCGCCGGTTCCGTAGACCCCACAACCGCGGTCGTTTGACACTTCCCCGCAGCCTAGTCACCAGATTCTACCAAGGGAATGAAAGCCAAGTGCCTAGCGAACAAAATCACGCCTCTCGAGACTTAACCCAGTCCTGCCTAGGGCACGTCTACTTTGTTTTAAAAGGGCTAGGATAGTGCTTGTGCTAGGGTTATGTGATGAGGCGTTGATTGGGGTAATGCCTCCTAGTTTTCCAATTCCAGTGTATACGCTCCTATCAAAACATGGTTTTCAAGTAAGAATTTTTTTAAGATGTGGTGTCTTTTAATGTTTCAACCTTACTTTTGTGTCTTTTAGGATTGACATGTCTTAATGTTTACAGACAAGTTTCAGGTGGGCACGTCAAGTTTTATACACAATTGGTGAAAGTGGATTTCCTTTGATGTGAAGAGGCTCTAAAACCCTAATGTACCCATCCTAGTGATCATGCTGCTTCTATTGGATGAGTCCATTTTAGGGGTGAGTGGTGCGGCCCAAGTCAAGTCATGGTGGCTTCGCAAACACCACTCAAAAAGAAAGATAAACACTCCAAAAAGATTAGGTCTTAAGAGTGTATATGTATATATATATATATATATATTTTTTTTTTTTTTTTTTTTTTTTTTTTTTGGTTGGGTGATGAGTGAAGGATGTGGATTATGCAATCATACACCACGCCAAAATTTTTTTCGATTTTACAATTTTTTAAAGATTTTTTTTAGGTAAGCAAACAACCACGGGTGAAGAGTTACTCACAATCGACCTTGCTGTGCTTACTCCATCTCTACCATCACGAGCTGCACTACTTCGCCGTCCAAGCGTCAAGTTCCGGCAACCATCAAGTAGAGGTAGAAAATACGTTAGCTGATGTGAGCATGGATATAAAATGGAAATGACAAAATAAATCCGTAGCCTCCCTGGCAACGGCACCAAAAACTGACGTGCGGAAGATGCATATGTTTAAAGGTGTCGTCATAGCTTACGCTCGCAACGTCGATTTTAAATGAAGAAATGGATGTGAGTCCAAGTGTCTTTCTCAGGGAGGCATGAAAATCAAATTTTTCTTGTCACTTAATGTCACGGACATGATGGGTTTTTGCTTGCGAGAAGACGTGGGTGAAAAGCGAGTGAGAGAGAGAGAGAAAGAGAGAGAGAGAGTATAGGGTTAGAATCTTTCATTCACAACATGCAACTTAAACATAAAAGAGGGCAAGTAACTAGATAGGGAACAACTTCATTTGACATGCAACTGTGGTTTTATAATTACAACACTAGATAAATGCTTAAACACAAGTAAAGTAATGCTTAAGATAAAGAGGGAAAGAGAGAGAGAAGACGGTGAGGCAGCCACGGCGGTGGAGAGGGGCTCCATCAGCGGCTCATCGGCTCCGACGATTACAAAGAGAGCTACTGGTGGCTAGGAGAGGGGTAGAGCATTTGCAAGTGAATTCATTGCCCTTCCATGAGTGGTTGGATGGAGTTTATATAGGCAGAAGGGTTTTCTAATTCAAGTATGGGCTTTAGCGACCTCCAGGACGTTGCTAAACCCATACCAAATCCATTGGTGTAGCCTCCTTCGCCCGTTGGTCATCAGCGCGCTCTATGCTTCCTCTGTGGCAATCTACGCGCGGGTGTTATGAGCCATCCGATCGAAGATCGGATGGCTGAGATCTCTCAAAGGACATGCTCGGGGATCGCTGCTGAGGCGAGCGCTTCTGCCGCGTCATCGTGCACGTGAGCGTCCACGTGCATCCGTTGCACCGTGTGGTTCGATCTTCGCCGTTCGATGCTGATCAGGTGGCTCAATTTTCCGCAGCGCGCCTTCGCCTTCCAATTGTTCCGCAACTCGGTTCGATCCTGCACCAGGTGCGCAGGCGTGGAGCGGTCGACCGCTGGTTATCGCAGCGGTTTGTCATGGAGAGGGTGGGTACACGAGCAGCTCTCAGCCGTTCGATCGAAGATCGACGGCTAAGAGTTATCCTCTGGGTGAAGGAAAAAGCGGGTGGTGGTGAGGATGCGACGAGTGGGAGCCACGTGGCGCGCTAGGGGTCGTTAATCATCAGATCAATGGTTATAACTTCTTAGGCCTATTGTAGGAGCTCCGGATGTCGGATTTGGCTGATTTCGAGTCCGTCGGACTCCATTTGTCGCTCTGAATCCATCCATGTGGTCCGATTGCTCATTTGAGGCCTGTTTTGACATGTTCTTGTACACATGGCCGTTAATAATGCATTATAAGCAGTCTTGATGTGCAATGCATGCGATGCTCCTATTCCTATTTGTGATGTGTTATCTGTGCATTTTGCTCTTAAAATAAACCCCAATTGACAGAATTATCACCCCAAGATGTAGTGTTATCAATTCACTTCGTAGATGCGTAAGAAAAAATGCGTCATTGAGCTTGCAAGAATACTATGAGAGTGGATGGCAAGCTTCTTCTTTCTCTCTTGTGAATATGGTGGGAATTTGAAATTCTAGCTCTAGGATTTTCTCTTCTCTTTTCTTGTGTCTCTTGTGTGCAAACAAAGAGTCCTAGGGTCATTTTATAGAGTTTAGGACCTAGGATACTCGTCTACTAGACATTGGAAATTAATTCCCAACGTTCACATTGTTGGAATTAATTTTCTAGCCATTCAGAAATAAGCCAACGGCTACCTGGTACCGGTACTAAAGTACCTGTATCGGTACTCATTGCTTCCAGATTTGGGTTTCAAACTCTTAACACAAATCTGTAACCCACTTGTACCGGTACTGATCATTAGTACCGATACTCGTTACCTCCAATACCAGTACTGATCATGAGTATCGGTATTTGCAAGGTACAGGTTTGTTTCTTGACAAAGCCCAAACCTGTAACTCACATTTACCGGTACTAAACTTTAGTATTGGTACTTGTGGGTTAACAAGTACCTTTTCTAAATGATTTAATTCATTACGTACTTTGAAAATGTTTGCAATATAAATCCTAATTTATCTCTAATTGATTTTTACGATTTAAGTTACATTCTCTTATTAAGAGGCATACAATCTATGAAAATAAAATCTAAACTACAGAAACTAAGATCGAAGATGATCTTCTCCTCGACTCATCCTTGTCATCCTCCATGACATGATCTTGCCTCCATCATTTCTTGTTTGCATTGCTTCTTCACCTAAATCTGAAAAACACTTAATGCAAACATTAATCCATAATAATTTTATTAACACCAAAATAAGATGTGGAACAATGTTCCAACAATCTCTCCCTTTTTGATGTTAACAAAACTATCTTGCAAATAGTTAATTAAAAAAAATTTAACAATGTTATATGAAGGAAAAAATTTCATTTTAATCCTCCCCCTTAATATAAGCTTCCCTTAAAAATATTACTATTTGCCCTTTATTTTTCTCCCCCTTTTTGTCAATCACAAAAAATGAAGAAATATCATATCATAAAGTTTACCAATAGTAAAATGATGAATGTGGGTACCAAGCTCTATTAGGCCATCGTTCTTGATCTTCATTCAACCTATAGATAGGTTGAAATGTTCCGTTGTGTGCCTTGAACACCCATTGATCTCTTTGATCTATTCCTGCAAAACAATGTCAAATATCTTTCCTAGGTACCCATTTTCTTTTGGGTCCTTTAGAGTTGGCACCTTTCAAATCCTGAGATTTATAAACCTTTTTAGTATTAGATCTATAATTCTTGGAATTTTTAGCCTTTTGATACATCCATACATGCCTAGCTGCATGTGATTGATTTTGTGTATTCTTTCTAATTTTAAACCTTGCTTTTAGATCATCACAAAATTCTGTATTTAGCCTAGTTGTTTTTAAATTATTTAAAGTTCCCTCAAAATGTTCATAAATGCCCTCTAGTTCTACTATTTTTGCATGAAATTGTGAGTTAATCTCTTTTGACATTTCTAATTCTATTTCTAAACATGACTTTTCTAATTCTAATGTTTGGTAATTATTCTTTAAAACCTTATTTTCTTTTTTACATGACCTAGCTTTATGATATAGCTCTTCATATGCTTCTAATAATTCTTCAAATGAAAAATCAGGGTTTACCTCGTTGTCCGTATCTTCTGAAGTTGCCACCAAGCAAAGATGTGCGACCTCGTCTTCGAATTCTGATTCGCTGGAGTCGGTGTCCATGTCGGAGTCACTATCATCCCATGTCGCTTTAAACACTTTCTTTTTCTTCCTCTTCTTGAGCTCCTTTATTTCTTTCCTATTGTCCTCCTTGTTTACGGGGCAATCCTTTCGTAGGTGACCCTTTCTCTTGCATTCATAGCAAACAATATCAGATGAAATTTTATTCACTTTCTTACCTTACTTTTGAAGAAATTTCTGGAACTTTCTTGTGAGTATCTTCATTTCTTCATCTTCACATTCCGAGGTGCTTGAATCCGAGTCCTCCTTGATTGCTCTAAAAGCAATGCTCTTCTTCTTGCTTGTCGCCTTCTCCTCATTCTTCTTCATATTCTCCAATTGGACTTCATATGCCATGAGGCTTCCAATTAGATCATCCAAGGAGAGAGTAGAAAGGTCATTCGCCTCTTGGATGGCTGTGCTCTTTGGAGACCAATCACTTGTAAGTGATCTTAAAACCTTTCTTATAAGCTGCTCTTCTTTCAGCTTCATTCCAAGATTCTTCATGGGGTTCACGATCTCTCCAAACCTCGTGTACATATCTTTGATTGACTCTCCTTTCGTCATCTTGAAACACTCATATTCTTCGATTAGAATAGAAATACAGGTTTCTTTAACCTTACTCGTACCTTCATAGGTGATTTGCAAGGTATTCCAAATCTCATAGGCAAACTCGAATGCGGAGATCCGATTGAACTCTTCCCTTGATAATGCACAATAGAGTGCGTTCATCGCCTTCGCATTGTCGATAATTTTCTTCTTTTGATCCACCGTCCATGCCACTCCTTCTTGCGGCTGCGAATCCATGTACCTCTCTTAAATGAGAGTCCTTGAATCTTCATCCATGCTTTGAGGAAGACTTACATCCTCCTCTTCCAATACCCGTAGTCCGTCCCATCGAAATAGGGAGGACGGGCGGATGATTGTCCTTCCATGAACCTTGTTGTAGATGCCATTACGAGTTGATTTGTTACGTCTTCTCGCAACCTGCTCTGATACCACTTGATAGAGGATCTGAAGATACATGTAATACATATATGGCTATCTATGTGCACACAAACTTAATCACAATGTTAGTAATAACAAAAAGATTTGCACAAAATACGATCATAGAAATTTGCACAAGATATATAGTGGTTCCCCTCCCTTGGGTACTCCACTACGTAAGCCTCCTAGCTTAGGGTTTTTAACCTGATTCTCTCAACCTTGAGAGAATCAATTTACTAACCGAGGTAATTAGCGGGTTACCTCAACCCAAGTACAATAATGGGTTTGTTACAACCCAACGAGCAACAAGCTCAAATACAAAAAAAGTATAGGTGTAAGAAAGACTAATCTTACAACTAAGATCCTAAGCCTCTCAATAATATATAGAATAATATTACTGATTTGAGATACTAGAAAGAACGTGATTCGCTTCGTAGATGCGTAAAAGAAAAACACGTCGTTGAGCTTGCAAGAATACTATGAGAGTGGATGGCAAGCTTCTTCTTTCTCTCTTGTGAATGTGGTGGGAATTTGAAATTCTAGCTCTAGGATTTTCTCTTCTCTTTTCTTGTGTCTCTTGTGTGCAAAGAAAGAGTCCTAGGGTCATTTTATAGAGTTTAGGACCTAGGATACTCGTCTACTAGATGTTGGGAATTAATTCCCAACGTTCACATTTTTAGAATTAATTTTCTAGCCGTTCAGAAGTGAGCCAACGGCTACCTGGTACCAGTACTAAAGTACCTGTACCAGTACTCGTTGCTTCCAGATTTGGGTTTCAAACTCTTAACACAAATCTATAACCAACTTGTAATGGCACTGATCATTAGTAACGGTACTCGTTACCTCCAATACCGGTACTGATCATGAGTACCGGTACTTGCAGGGTGCAGGTTTGTTTCTTGACAAAACCCAAACCTGTAACTCACATGTACCGGTACTAAACTTTAGTACCAGTACTTGTGGGTTAATAAGTACCTTTTTTAAGTAATTTAATTCATTACGTACTTTGAAAATGTTCGCAATATAAATCCTAATTTATCTCTAATTGATTTTTACGATCTAAGTTACATTCTCTTATTAAGAGGCATACAATCTTTGAAAATAAAATCTAAACTATAGAAACTAAGGTCGAAGATGATCTTCTTCTCCTCGACTCATCCTTGTCATCCTTCATGACATGATCATGCCTCCATCATTTCTTGTTTGCCTTGCTTCCTCACTTAAATTTGAAAAGCACTTAATGCAAACATTAATCTATAATAATTTTGTTAACACCAAAACAAGATGTGGAACAAGGTTCCAACAGACTCCTCTATCAGACGACAGATTCTAGTCCTCATTGCACATTCATATATTGAGTTCCTTAGTGATATTGTAGGAGTATTTGGTGATTTAAATCACCATTTTACTCACATATTTTTGCACTCTGATACTGATATATTACATACTCTTTTAATTCTGAATTGTGATCTTGATTTCTAAATACCAATTTTCTCCCTGTGTTTGACCTCGAAAATCTTTTCGAGTAATGAAATTATATATGTTTTGAATGCTATTTTGGCTATACTACAATGCAACACTTTTTAAACCCCGACTTAGCGCGATTAACATACCAGTACTTAAGTGTGAGTACCGGTGCTCGTTGCTTTCAGATTTAGATTTCAAACTCTTAACATAAATCTGTAACCCACTTGTACCGGTACTCGTTACCTCCAGTACCGGTACTGATCATGAGTACCGGCACTTGCGAGGTACAGGTTTGTTTCTTTGAAAAAACTCAAACCTGTAACTCACATGTACCGATACTAAACTTTAGTACCGGTACTTGTGAGTTAACATGTACCTTTTTTATGTGATTTAATCAATTACATTCTTTGCAATGATCATAATATTAATCTTAATTTATCTCTAATTATTTTTACGATCTAAGTTATATTCCTTTGTTAAGAGACATACATTTTATAAATAAAAAAAGCCTAAACTAAAAAACTAAAGGTCGAAGATGATCTTCTTCTCCTTGACTCATTCCTGTCATCTTGCCACCTCCTTATCATCATCTTCTCTTTCTCATCATCATGCCTCCATCACTTCCTATTTGCCTTGATCTTCACTTAAATCTAAAAAGAACTCAATTGCAAATATTAATCCATAATAATTTTGTTAATACCAAAATAAAATGTGGAATAAGGTTCCAACAATCTCCCCATTTTTGATGTTGACAAAACTATCTTGCAAATAGATATACTAAAGATAAGATTATTTTTAGTAATGTTATATGCAGGAAAAATAAACTATTTACTCCTCCCCCTTAATGTATGCTCCCCCTAAAAATATTACTATTTGCCCTTTATTTTTCTTCCCCTTTTTGTCAACCATCAAAAAATGAAAGGATAATGAATATCATATCATAAAATTTACCAATAGTAAAATGATGAATGTGGGTACCAAGCTCCGTTAGGCCATCGTTCTTGGTCTTCATTCAACCTATAGAAAGGTTGAAATGTTCCTTTGTGTGCCTTGAACACCCACTGATCTCTTTGATCAATTCCTGCAAAATAATGTAAAAGGTCTTTTCTAGGTACCCATTTTCTTGTGGGTCCTTTCAAGTTAGTACCTTTCAAACCCTGAGATTTATAGACATTTCTTGTGTTAGATCTATAATTCTTGGGATTTTTGACCTTTTGGTACATCCATGCATGTCTATGTGCATGTGATTTAGTATGTGTATTCCTTTTATTATGAAATTTTGATTTTATAGCTTCACAAAATTCAGTATTTAACCTAGTTGCTTTGGGATTATTTAAAGTACCTTTAAAGTGCTCATAAATATCTTCTAATTCTAATATCTTTGCATGCAACTGATTATTAGTCTCTTTTGACATTTCTAATTCTATTTCTAAACATGATTTATCTATTTCTAATGTTTGATGATTATTCTTTAAAACCTTATTTTCCTTTTTAGATAACCTAACTTTATGATACAGTTCTTCATAAGCTTCTAATAATTCTTCAAAAGAAAAATCAGGGTTTACCTCTTCTTCTGTGTCTTCTGAAGTTGCAACAAGACAAAACTGTGTGACCTCATCTTCATCTAATTCACTAGAGTCAGTGTCCATGTTAGAGTGCTATCATTCCATGTTGCTTTAAATGCTTTCTTCTTCTTCTTGAGCCCCTTTGTTTCTTTCCTATTGTCCTTCTTGTTTAAGGGGCAATCCTTTCGCAAGTGGCCCTTCTTCTTGCACTCATAGCAAATAATATTAGAAGAAATTTTATTTACTTGTTTACCTTATTTCTTGAGGAATTTCTGGAATTTCCTAGTAAGCATTTCCATCTCCTCATCTTCGGATTCCGATATTATTGAGTCCGAGTCCTCTATGATTGCTCTAAAAGTAATACTTTTCTTCCTGCTTGTTGCCTTCTCCTCGCTCTTCTTTATGTTCTCCAATTGAACTTCATACGTCATGAGGCTTCCAATCAAATCATCCAAGGGGAGAGTTGATAGATCCTTCGCCTCTTGGATCGTTGTGGTCTTTGGAGACCAATCGCTTGTAAGTGATCTCAAGACCTTTCTTACACGTTGCTCCTCTCTCAGCTTGACTCCTAGATTTTTCATTGGATTCACGATCTCTCCAAACCTTATGTACATGTCCTTGATTGTTTCTCCTTTTTCCATTATGAAACACTCATAATTTTCTATTAAAATAGAAATACGTGTTTCTTTTACCTTGCTTGTACCTTCGTAGGTGACCTCGAGAGTGTTCTATATCTCAAATGCTGACTCGCATGCTGAGATGCGGTTGAATTCCTCCTTTGATAACGCACAATACAATGCATTCATCGCCCTCGTGTTTCTCATGATGTTTTTCTTCCGATCTGTTGTTCACGCTACTCCTTATGGCTTTGGATCTGAGTATTTTTCTTGAATGAGGGTCCAAGCCTCCTCACCCATTGCTTTGAGGAAGACTTGCATCCTCCTCTTCCAATACCCGTAGTCCATCCCATCGAAATAGGGAGGATGGGTGGATGACTATCCTTCGGTGTGCCTTGATGTAGATGCCATTGCGAGTTGATTTATTACGTCTTCTCGCAACCTCGCTCTAATACCACCTAATAGGATCTAAAATATGGAATATCTACACACACAAACACTCAAGCACAATATTAGTAATAACAAGAAAGATTTTTACAATCAATTCAAACCACAAAGGACACAAAATATATAGTGGTTCCCCTCCCTTGGGTACTCCACTACCTAAGCCTCCCAGCTTATGATTTTTAACCCGATTCCCTCAACGCCGAGAGAATCAATTTACTAAACCAAGGTAATTAATGGGTTACCTCAACCCAAGTACAAAAACAGGTTTGTTACAACCCAACAAGCAACAAGCTCAAAATACAAATAAGAACTAGTGTAAGAAAGAGAACTCTTACAATAAGAATTCTTATGCCTCCCAAAAATAATTAAAATGAATACCAATTTGAGAGCTTAGGATGGACGTAAATCACTTCGTAGATGCGTGAGAAACATACGTCGTTGAGCTTGCAAGAATGTAGAGAGAGTGAATGACAAACTTCTTCTTTCTCTCTTGAAAATATGGTGGAAATTTGGAATTCAAAGCTCTAGAATTTTCCTTGTATTTTTCTCTATACAAACTAAGGGTCCAAGGGTTTATTTATAGAGTTAGGACCTTAGTGGGTTGTCTACAAGACGTTGAGATTTAATTCCTAACGTTCACATAGCCTAAATAAATTTTCTAGCCGTTCAGAATTGAACCAATGACTAACTGGTACCAGTACTAAAGTGTGGGTACTAGTACTAGTTGCTTCCAAATTTGGGTTTCAAACTCTTAACACAAATCTGTAACCCACTTATACCAGTACTGATCATTAGTACCAGTACTCGCGGGGTACAGGTTTGTTTCTTTGAAAAAACCCAAACCTGTAACTCACATGTACTGGTACTAAACTTTAGTACTGGTACTTGTGAGTTAACAAGTATCTTTTTTAAGTGATTTAATCAATTACATTCTTTGAAAATGATTGCAATATTAATCCTAATTTATCTCTAATTATTTTTACGATCTAAGTTATATTCCTTTGTTAAGAGGCATACATTCTATAAATAAAAAAATCTAAACTAAAAAACTATAGGTCGAAGATGATCTTCTTCTCCTCGACTCATTCTTGTCATCTTGCCTCCTCCTTGTCATCATCTTCTCTTTCTCATCATCATACCTCCATCACTTCCTGTTTGCTGTGATCTTCACCTAAATCTGAAAAGAATTCAATTGCAAACATTAATCCATAATAATTTTGTTAGCACAAAAACAAGATGTGGAATAAGGTTCCAACATCACTAAACAACTCACCTACCATTACCAAGAAGCTTAACATCTAAGCAAACTCACTTCAAAATTACTCCACGTCGTTGCAACAGGATCCATGCTACATAAAAGAAACATTGTTTAGATAGCATGAAAAATGAAACCCCATGTTTTACTTTGAAAGGAAGTTATTGCTTCCTACCTTGCGAAGTCGAGCCATCTAGCTTGAGAGGGGCACGCTACACCCACATAACTTCCTAGATGGGATAGGGTGCTTGCAACAGCTACATCAACCTAACAAAAAGTAGAAAGGCATGACCATAGGGGAGGAAAATGACGGAGAAACACATTGATGGATGGTAGATCTTATCAAATGTTGATGCTTTAATTCAAACACTACTAAGTCTATAGAATTAGGATAATAGCTAGCCTTTTTGTCTCTTTTTTAATGTAGTTGGTGGGATCCCATGTATAAAGACCTACAAATGCATTAGTAAGGTCATTTGTGCATATTTACGTGCCTACAGACTAGGGCAAGATTCAAACTTGTAGTACTCTCCACATAGTAAATAGAGGTGTCAATCCTCCCAAGGACCTAGCCCCTTGTATTATAGGTGAACTTGGATAAAATCCTTTGTGTTTGATTCCTTCTTTTCTTACTTGTACCCTAGTCTCAATTAATAGGTTAAGGTCCAAGTAGCCTACAATAACTGCTTTAATTGAGCCAACCAAGAAAAGTAATATCGTTACTAAAGACAACACCCGTCTGGTTGTTTACCAACTAAAAAGAAAACACTATAAAATATCCATGTCATTATGGTTTGAGTTGTGTCACTTGAATATACTTGGATACATTATGGGTTGGTATTTTGTGCTTAGATAAGTTGTGTTTAGATATATACTTCACTTCAAGGATATAGAGTTAGATAGTTGCATTATCTTGGATAGAGTTATAACAATTATTTTTAGATCCATAAGGGAAGTACTATTCATTCAAACTATTAGTGCTTTCCTCCCCACAAAATGGACATCCTTCTAGAATCTCCAATTACATATTGTAAAGGGGTATCAATGGCATTAGGGAAAGAACATCAAAATGTAGAACTTTTAATTTACTTTTTATGCATTGTAAAATTGAGAAAGATCATTCTTGTAATCACTTTCTTCCTTAGCGTAGTAAGATTTGAGCTTTATATTTGATACAAGATATACACCCACTCTTCTTAGAACTTGGTAGGAAATCATCTTTTCTCATATGTGTGATCACATTTTCACACTCTACCTAAAATTCATTAAATATTTGTTATTGCATGCCTACTTAAGCTTAGACCCTTATGATCCATTCTCAGGAAAGGTCTTGCATCAATAAGTACCCTAAATCCTCAATCACTCCTTTTAGATACCTAATGGAGACAAAGCTAGAAAGGAAGCAAATAAGGAGGGTAACAAGGAATAATTGGAAGAGAGAATAGATTTAAGATATGTAGTATCTCAGGTAAGGCATCCTCATCTTTTGATATCTTCTCACTATTTATATGCCAAGTTTCCTTCTTCCTCATTAGTTGCTTCTCATGTGCTTTCCTCTACTTTCTAGGTAATAGGAGTAGGGTTTTGGTGAGGACTTAATAAGGGAGAGTGGTGCAAGATTTTTCTCAATTAGCAATTTCATCT
This sequence comes from Thalassia testudinum, assembly GCA_037157565.1. Classification (NCBI taxonomy): domain Eukaryota; kingdom Viridiplantae; phylum Streptophyta; class Magnoliopsida; order Alismatales; family Hydrocharitaceae; genus Thalassia; species Thalassia testudinum. Next base: position 68,444,168 of record JAZHRO010000002.1, read on the forward strand.
ACTATAGTGTTTGATTACTCTTGGAAACATGGGCCTCATTAACAAGGATAATCAAAACTTGTATAATACAATCATGGTCCAAAAAAAAAAATGACAGGGAAAATTATGGGTTGGAAAAACATGGTATAAAAAACACATCTAAAAAGATTAATGACTGACAAAACCATGGGTTTAGCAAAAATTGTGGACTGAGGATAATTACGAAATGAGAACCTAGAAAGATATCATCTCTAGGAAAAGCCACATTCTTTGTATTGTTGGCAAGGGAAGAAACAAGTGATAAGTAACCTTAAGTCTACATATTAATGTCATGAGCTAAGGTCCAGACGACAAAGCTTTAGTCTTGATTAGGGAAGTAACTTCTCTTTTTGAAGTAAAAAACAAAGAACAAGCATTATGGGAGTTTTCCTTTTCGCCCATGATTGTTAATTATTTTGTACTCTAGATTTGCATCTTTGAAGCCACCCATCAAACACTTAGAAAAGGTAGTATAATGGTCCACCATAACACTACAAAAAAGCAGCCCTTATGGACAAAATTTATGATTAATCAAGTTCCCTTCATGTCAATGGCAATCATGGTAACTAGGACAAACCTAATAGATCTCCTTCCATAGAAACCTTTCAATAGTTGGAGTAAAAACCCTAAAGAGTTTCTATTGGGTAACATACATTAATACACTAGGATGAAGAAAATAATGGTTAATGCTTGGAAGTCCAAACCAAATTGCAAGTGAAGAAACAACATTGTTATAAATTAGAGGGTCGATTAAACAAATCGATTGTGATTCTTTTCCATAATGTAACATTCAAAGTACTAATTTGATTGGTGAAATGACCCTTCCCAAGGGTTGTTTGGATTTTTTCCAAAATTTAGGGACCTTATTGCAATTTTATGCACTAAAAGGATCCCGTGCAGAGTATTTTAGTTTTGAAGGGGTTTAGCACAATTTTCCTTGCACCCCCACACCCACACCTCACCCATGCCACCATACCCCCCCATGCTGCCATACCCACCATACCCCCCCATCCCCACGCACCCTTAACCCACCCCCCTCCTCCATTTTGTTCTCCACCACAACAGCCCTCTTCCCACATCCATCAACTCCTCCCCTGCCACAGAGAGGTGTGCAGCGGAGGGAGGGAGAGCATGAGAGGGAGAGCATGAAGGAGATTGGGAGAGGGTGAGGTTGGGAGCGGAGGAAGAGAGGCGTTGTGAGGAAGGCTCCATGCACGGAGCTGTGGGTCATTTTTCCGCATTATCAGACATCTACGACGTTTTCCAGACGTCTGGAGGGATCATTGGACGTCTGGAGGGAGCTCAGGATGTCTGGTGGCATGTAGGTACTAGGGGCATTGGAAGGCTCATTGGCACGACATTCAAGGTACTTTAGGATGTCTGGAAGCACCGTCAGATGTCTGACTGCTCTCCCAAACGACTAGGAGTAGTGCCAGACATCTGAAGACACCCTCAGATGGTTGTGAGGGGAAGCAGATGACGGGGACAGACGCAAGAATGCAAGGTTTGATCCTATGCTTGTTTAAGATGTCTGTGACTCACCCCAAACATGTGATTTTGGTTAGGGTACGCGTATTTAGGTCTGTTCAGGGCCCAAACGAAGTCGGTTTTGCCCAAACGAAGTACCGTTGGTTTTCTTTCGGAATTTCCTATGTATTAGGGTTGTATCCGTACTGTTTTGAGCTTGTTTGATATCATGGTCAACAATGTTAATGCTTGGTGTGATCAACTATTTGGAATAGGTTTCCAGTCCATAGTGCACACAGGAGCCGCGGATACATCCGGATCCACCGTTCATGCCCCTATATCTCCCGCACACTTTGGTAGAGTGGTCCCCTCTACTCCTGTAGTTTAAATTATTAAAGTGCATGCTAAATTAGAAATATCTGCTCGAAACCTAGGAAATGAGATGAACCCTAGGACTGAGAATGTGAATTTTTATGTTCAATGCATGAATCTCGCTTGCTATAAACTGAGAATGCATGTTGTTAAATCCCCTACTGTGAGAAATGGAATATTTAAAAATGTTGATTGCTTATTCATGAGCTGCCTGTTGTATGAATTAGAAACCAGAATGTGATAAACCCTACGGGGAACTAGGAAAGGAATCAAAGTATAGTGATATGGATATCTGATGTATGATGGAACATGTTGCCTATGGGCATGTTGTTTGGCTATTCGAACTTGGGTATGGAAAGTGAGCTGACCCTCGTGTACGTGGTGCCGAGGAGAGCTAGCCACCCCTTGGGTTGGGACCTGGGGTTAGGAATATTCTCCCTACACCGACTCTGGTTAGGCTCACTGGGCAAACCAAGATGGTCGGGTATGGGTACGCAAACTGTTGAGGGGTGTGGACCCTGGTCGATTTTGTGTTGTACGTTTGAGTGTACCTGCTGGCAAAAAGGACTGATCACGTGCCATGTGGGGTAGCTACCCGTGAGTTTATCTCATGTGCCACAGTCACCGCTATGTCACGACCGTGACCCTGGGGTGGTAGACCAGGTGTAGGACTATCACGGGGTACTCTCCCAGCCATGAGAGTGCCATGTGCGCATCCTGCATTGCGTTTAGATCGTTCCAGTGTTGAACATGTGGATTAAATGATGACGTGAACCTTTACTAGAATGCATGAATAATTAAACACAATTGAATATGCAGGAAACTAGATGAGAACGAGTAACTATAAGATGCGTGAATGGTTTATTGCTTTCTTCTATTTTTTTTTTTTTGAAACTGTGAGGAGAGCTATCGTGAAACGATAGCAATCTAGAGGGCAATATATTTCAACTTAAACAAACATTACAAAACAGATCCCCAACTATGTATGAGGGACCAGCACTCATTTACAATTATCTCACATCGAACTGGTCTCTCCTGAAATAACTTTTCATTTCTCGCCCTCCACGCACACCATATATATTTTAAATGCATTAAATGTCTTTTGTGCCACTCTACTCATCATTAGCTGACAAAACATATATGTATATCTATTTAGGTCAAGGAGTTGAGCAGCTAGCACCACCGACTGTAGAGGGTGTAGGGCCCAGCCGAGCCCAGCAGTAGTTCGGTCCTTTTTTAGTTTTTGTTTTAGAGGCTTTGTTTACTGTAGTGAGTACTTTTAGTATGTTGGAACCTGTTGTTGTTAATGTCCTTTCTACTTTAGTTGTGATGGCTAGCTTGCAAACTTTATTTATCCGCTTGTGGAGTGTTGTTCTTTATGAACTCTGTTCTACTTTCCATTATTGCCTTTTTCTTATTTACTTAGTTACATTACATGTGTGATTGTGGAAATGTTTATCATTGCATTTGGTTTATTTCTCGTTGGACAACTGGGTCATGGGGTTAGTCGATGAGATACTTTCCCGGGTTCCACGAGGGGCCAGGTTCGAGTCGTAACAAGATGGTATCAGAGCAAAGTCATCCCGAGAATAAACCAAATGGTCTGGAAGTAACCACTCATGTGTATGTAGCTAGAATAGCCTCGTTTCCGAGTCCTAATTCTTCTGTAGCTTGGTATTGACAATCCATGTCATTTTTCTTCCAACTCCTTATAGGAGATGCCTCGTTGAGGAGCTCATGTGGTAGGCTGCGGACGTGGGCATGGGCATGGTCGTAGGGCCAGACGTGTCAGACTTGAGGTAGAGGTCGATCCACCCCTCCTTCCGGGCATCCAAGCCCAGGACCTCACCCAGTTGATCTGGGAGATAGTGCGGGAGGAGATGCAGCAACCTCCTCCTCAACCACCTCCCCGTAAGGACGTGCAGGGGGAGTCCTCTATGAGACAGAGGAGCTGCTGCAACGCCAAGCAAGCTGGAGGGGGAGGGGGTAATCCTCCACCACCCCCACCACCCTTAAACACTACTGAACACGAATCCTCCCTGCCAGGAGGTGCACTCGTTCCCCTGTTGCAAATCCACCATGATCTTTTCTACCAGATCCAGAAGCTTAAGCCCCCTCTTTCAATGGGAGGAGATCTCGTTTGAGGTAGAGGACCGGCTGGAGCAGATGGAGAAGATCTTTGACACACTCCACCCTCCTGCAGAGTACAGTGTAGCCTTCGCCACGTACCAGCTAGAGAGCGCAGCCCACTGGTGGTGGAGGGTAGTTAGGGGCCAGGAAAGGGGAGAGTAGACGTGGGATCATTTCGTGGCGCTCTTCTACGAGCAGTATGTTGGTGCTAGAGCACCGCGATCATTTATTTTGATGATAACAAAACACGTGTCATTTAACATTTGCACTTGAAGTCTTAGATTTCATGTTAATTGCAAATGGAGACGTGGTTAGACGGAGTTCGAGCTCGCATCCAGGACGGATTGGAGGAGCTTGATGGAGAATAGAGGAGCTTCGCGAGGAGAGATGGCTTGATGAAGGAAGGAGATGAAGAATAGGATAGATTTCCTTTCCTTGTACTCTATATATTTTTGTTTCTTTTGTTGCTCTTTATTTTGTTACTTAGATTCATGTTAAAGAGCCTCAAAGCACCCTAAAAGTAGTCCTAGGAATACCTGCACAACCCTAGGATACTTAGGTTTTTCTGTAGAGAACTTAGAAAACCAAAATAGGGTTCAAACAGCCTTTTCAGATGTCTAATCTGAAAATCAGACGTCTGAAAAATACTTTTAAGATGTCTGACTGTTGACTCAGACGTCCAATTATGTTTAGGTCGGACTTAGTTAGTTCTGTCTGATGAAATCAAACGTCCAGACCTTAGTCCAAATGTCTTAGAAGACGTCTGATGACTTTGCCAGACGTCTAATTAGTGGACCGTTGGCTGCCTTAGTAAACACTGAAGAAAATGACCGTTGCCTCGTATTAGACGTCCGTAGAGGACATCAGACATCTAATACATTACCGTTTTGCCTCGGCTGACCCAAAATCTCTTCTCAGAGATTTTATACCTGTTGCACTCTCTTAGAAATCCATTCCCGCATAAAAGTAGGTTTCCAGATGTCCAGACATCATTCCAGACATCCTGTATGTCGTCTGATGACAATTCACTAGATCCCTGTTTAGATCTGATTCAAGTCAGGAAGGAAACTCGCCTAAAATCAGACGTCTGACTTTGTTCCTAGATGTCTTAAATTGGTTTTCCAGACGTCCGATGCCAGGATCAAACGTCTAGTAACCCTGTCAGTGTAATGATTAATCCTGATTTCGGCCTAATTTTCTTGGACCTTGCACCCAACGGCTATGGAAGCCTTCCAAGGCCTTTCAAAGCCTTCTTAGGGCCTCTATAAATAGAGGAGAACCTTTGCCACTAAAACACACACCAAGACACACTAAGCAAACCACTTTCCACATCTTTGGTGTCCAAGAGAAGTAGTTGAAGCTCTACCTCTCCAAGCTTAAGTTCTACATCTAGAGAGCATCGATCATTTGCGCACCCGCTCTCCCGCCATAGTTCACGAGAGCACCGTTGCACCATCGCATAGTTCACGCATCCGCGTCGTCGATGCACTTCCAGCAAAGAGAAGCATCCTAACTACTATAGAAGCTTAATTTAAGAATTACTTTGTTGGCTCTATAGGATTATTGTTGTATTTTACTTTGTTATTTGGTTGGGTATTCACGTTGCAAATTCCCGTCTCCATCGAGGGACAAAATCTTTCTCGTGAAGAGAAGGGGTTGAGGAACGCTACCCTCGCACTTATAGCGTGGTTGTAATTGAGGTTGAATCACCCTCGTTTAAGTGATTCATTTAGTGGATTTGATCAACTTGGTTGATCGGAAAATCCTAACACAAGAGGGTTAGGTGGTGGTTTTCACCCGGTTTGGGTTTCCACCTAAATATCATTGTGTACATTGTGTGATTGTCTATTTTGTGAGATTGTTCCATTTTTAATTCTGCATTTTTACGTCACACTGATCTCACCCCCTCCAAGTAGGGATTTACACAGTACTTCTCATAGACCTGGCAAGACCAGAGGAGGCGGAAGTTCCACACTCTCCACCAAGGGGTGATGATGATTAGCATGTACCGTATGCATTTCCTAGAGCTGCCACACTTCGTCCCGACAGCTGCATCTACGGAGGAGGAGCGCCTGTGGAGGTTCACTGAGGGCCTCCATCCTGCTATTCAGGGGTATGTGAAGCCCCTGAAGTTACCTACCTTCTCTTTCATGGTCGAGACGGCCATGACCTACAAGGACACCAACCCGACCGTGCGAGACACTGACGAAGGATGGAAGAGGCCCTACCAGCCGGAGCACTCACAGGGTCACCAAGAGAAAAGGCACATGGTACCCGCAGGGGAGTCGTCCCACTTTGTGGGGCCACTAGTGGCCCTTGGGGGCCCCAGACCGGAGCCAGCTGACTGCACCAGACCCCCCGCCCAGTTATCAGCAGGGACAGACGGAGGGAGGAGGTTGTGTCCCTCTCTGTTACTAATGTGAACAGCTAGGCCACATGAGGAGGGAGTGCCCATCTAAGGTCAGAGCACTAGATGCTCCCAGGATCGAGTACTCGAGGCTAATCTGGTAGCCGCGGTTACCAAGCACGAGGGGGAGGATAGCAATCGCTAGGAGGGTATCGGTCAGCTGCTGCTCGCTTGACCCAAAGCCTGGCTGCCTCTTCCGCAACAAGGGCTAAGAGGCATGTCAACGCCCTAACTCACAGAGATGCCAAAGCTTCAGGTTATGTGGTGGCAAGTATGGTTACAGTTTCCAGCAGATTAGTGTATGTACTTTTCGATTCTGGTGCCACTCATTCCTTTGCCTCCAAGAGTTTTGCCGTTAGTCTGGGGTGAACAGTACACTGTTAGAGGATCCGTTCCTGATTAGAGGCCCAAGTGGACATTCATTTGTCGCAGAGGGGTTTTCATAGACTATGAGATCACTATAGGGGGTCACAGCCTCCCTACTAATCTGATTGTGATCCAAATGGAGGATTTTGATGCTATTCTAGGAATGAACTGGTTGTCTGCCTATTACGCCCTAATGGATTGTTTTGGGAGGAAGATCGTCTTCTCCATACCTGAGCTGCCTCCCTTTGAGTTTCACGGCCAGCCAGTAGATGGAGGTTTCAGGTGCATCTCTACGTTTCAGGTTGCAAGGCTACTGAGTCAGGGGTGTGAGGGCTTTTTAGCTTGTGTTGTATCAGAGCCTAACCCAGTGGCTGACTTACAGAGTATTCCAATGGTCTGCGAGTACCCCGACATCTTCCCAGAGGAGCTACCAGGACTACCGCCTAAGTGCGAGATCGAGTTTGAGATCTCACTGATACCATGGACCAGCCCCATCTTTACTCCACCATACAGGATGGCCCCACTTGAGCTGTGAGAGTTCAAGTCTCAGTTGCAGGATTTGTTAGAGAAAGGCTTTGTGAGGCCCAGTGCATCCCCATGGGGGGCCCCTATGTTGTTTGTGAAGAAAAAGGATGGCACCCTTCAGTTTAGTGTTGACTATAGACAGCTGAATCGGGTCACTGTCAAGAACAAGTACCTGTTGCCCCTCATTGATGACCACTTTGATCAGTTGAGAGATGCCACTGTGTTTTTCAAGATAGATCTGAGGTCGAGTTACAATCAGCTGAGGATCAGGGAGACCGACGTCTCCAAAATAGCTTTCCGTACACGGTATGGACACTACGAGTTCTTGGTCATTCCATTGGGCTGACCAACGCCCCGTTGCTTTCATGGATCTGATGAACCGCGTCTTCAGGTCATAATTGGACTAGTTTGTGGTGGTATTCATTGATGACATGCTGGTTTACTCCTAGGATCACTCACAGCATGGACAGCATTTAGGCATGGTACTGGACACTTTGAGACGGCACAAGCTGTATGCCAAGTACAGTAAGTGCAAGTTCTGGTTGAGACAGGTCACTTTCTTGGGCCATGTGATCTCAAGAGATGGGATTGCTGTGGATCTAGCCAAGGTTGAGGCCGTACTTCGGTGGGAGAGGCCACGTACGGTGACAGAGATATGCAGTTTCTTAGGGCTGGCAGGTTACTACCGGCGATTTATCAGAGGATTCTCTCAGATTGCGCATCCCATGACTCAGTTGACTAGGAAGGATGTGCCCTTTACTTGGACAGATGAGTGTGAGTCGTGCTTTCAGGAGCTAAAGGAGAGGCTGACTTCAACTCCTCTACTCACCATCCTGGACAGTAATGGCGGATTTGTGATTTACATTGATGCCTCATTGCAGGGGTTGGGTGGTGTGCTCATGCAACGAGGCTACGTTGTCGCTTACGCTTTGCGGCAACTAAAGCCCCATGAGCATAACTACCTCACTCATGACTTAGAGCTGGCAGCGATTGTCTTCACGCTGAAGACATGGAGGCATTATCTGTACAGTGAGACCTTTAGGATTTTTACGGATCATAAGAGCCTTAAGTATCTGTTTGATCAGAAGGAGCTCAACATGAGGAAGAGGTGTTGGTTGGAGCTTCTGAAGGACTACGACTGCAGCATCTCCTATCACTCAGGGAAGGCCAATGTGGTGGCTAACGCCTTGAGCCACAAGGCACCCGCCCACTTGGCCAACTTACAGGCACAAAGTTGGAGACTCATGGAGGAGGTGGACAGTTATCGACCCCATGAGCCATGAGAGTACTACGGGGCAGTGACAGTGACGAGGCAGGCACGACTAGAGCTTATAGACTGTATCATTACTGGACAAATGGCTGACCTGTATCTATAAACGCTGCAGGATAGGGTATTGATAAGGGACCCAGGAGATTTCACTTTTATTGACGAGATCCTACACATAAGGGGAGGTTTGTGCATTCCTAGGGATGAGGAGATGTTGAGGGAGCTTTAGCTGAGGCACACGGGTCTAGGTTCACCATACATCCTGGGAACACCAAGATGTACCACGATCTGCGACGTGACTTCTGGTGGAGGGGGATGAAGTGGGATGTTGGTGAGTTTGTATAGCAATATTTGGTATGTCAACAGGTGAAGGCCATGCACCAGAGGTCTGCAAGGCCGCTACAGCCACCTCCTATGCTAGAGTGGAAGTGGGAGAGTGTCACTATGGACCTTGTAGTGGGGTTACTGGTTACACAGTGGGGACACGATGCAATCTGGATGATATTAGATAGATTGACGAAGACGGCACGGTTTCTGCCAATCCGAGTCACCTTTGAGTTAGTACAATTAGCAGAGCGCTACATTAGAGGCGTGGTGAGCCTTCATAGAGTCCCTCATGAGATCATATCATACCGAGACACTTGTTTCACTTCTCAGTTCTGGGCGGAGTTTCAGCAAGCCTTGGGGACTCGTCTGAGGTTCAGCACTGCCTACCACCCCCAGACCAACGGACAGTCAGAACGCACCATTCAGACCCTTGAGGACCTTTTGTGTGCTTGTGTACTAGACTGGAGGAGCTCCTCGGAGGAGCATTTTCCCCTAGCAGAGTTTTCATACAATAACAGTTACCACTCGAGCATTGGCATGGCACCTTATGAGGCGTTGTATGGGACGAAGTGTACGGCTCCCTTGAGTTGGGTCAAGGTAGGGACCAAGTAGGAGGTTGGTCACAGGCTGATCCATCAGAGTCAGGAAGTGATAGAGCAGATTCACAGATGACTCCATACCGTCAGGAGCATGCAGGAGAGCTACGTTGATAGGAAGTGCCAAGAGGTACAGTTTGAGGTTGGGGACCATGTCTTCCTCTATGTTTCACCCATGAAGGGCTTGCAGCATTTTAGGGTGAAAGGGAAGCTCACGTCGAGGTTTGTGGGACCTTTTGAGGTCTTAGAGCGGGTAGGACCCGTTGCTTACGTACTTACCCTTCCTCCCCAGCTCTCTTGAGTGCACGATGTGTTTCATGTGTCCAACCTCAGGAGATACATCGCTGATCCCAGCCATGTTTTGAGCTACGAGAGCATCGAGGTAGGGGATGACTTGACCTACCCTGAGAGGCCAGTACAGATACTAGATAAAGCCGTCAAGAACTTGAGGCGAAAGGAGGTGCCACTGGTGAAGGTCCTGTGGAGAAGCTAGTGGTACAAGGAGGTAACTTGGGAGCCTGAGGTAGCGATGTGAGATCAGTACCCAGAGCTTTTTGAGGGTACGTCGCTTCTGACCTACTTTTATTCTCTTTAAGTTTGTTATGCGCATGTCTGTTTCTTCCCACATCCTAGTTTAGCTCAAGTTTTGGGGGAAAAACTTCCTTATGTTGAAATGACCCTTCCCAAGGGTCGTTTGGATTTTTCCCAAAATTTAGGGACCTTATTGCAATTTCTGCACACCAACAAGATCCTGTACGGAGTATTTTAGTTTTGAAGGGGTTTAGTGCAATTTTCCTTGCACCCCCATGCTGCCATACCCACCATACCCCCCCATCCCCACACACCCTTAAAACCCCCCTTCCTCCATTTTGTTCTCCACCACAACTGCCCTCCTCCCACATCCACCGACTCCTCCCCCTACCGTAGAGAGATGTGTAGCTGAGGAAGGGAGGGCATGAGAGGGAGAGCATGAAGGGGATTGAGAGAGGGTGAGGTTGGGAGCAGACGAAGAGAGGCATTGCGAGGAAGGCTCTACGTGCAGAGCTGGGGGTCATTTTTCCACATTATCAGACGCCTGCGACATTTGCCAGACGTCAGGAGGGATCATCAGACATCAGGAGGGAGCTCAGGACGTCTAGTGGCAAGTAGGCACCAGGGCATTGGGAAGGTGTGTTGGCACAACATTCAAGGCACTTTAGGACATATGGAAGCAGCATCAGACGTCCAACTACTCTCCCAGACGACTGGGAACAGTACCAGACGGCTGTAAGGGGAAGCAGACGACGGGGATAGAAGAAGGAACGCAAGGTGAGATCCTACGCTAGTTTAAAACGTTTGGGACTATCACATCTCGATCCCAGATCCATACAGGACTTGAGACCAGCTCACCTCGACTAATCCCAAGATCTAATCATCCAACGAGAAATAACCAAATGACATGCATCAATCCACAACCACACAAGTAATGTAATTATGTAGAAAGAAATTGGCAACAAAGGAGAAGCAGAACAACAATACTAAAATATTACATGAATTCAAAAATAGAAATACAACCACCACAACCAAAAACTAGTACAAAGATGATAGAGAATACAACGGGAAAGTACTGGAAAGTGTAACTATAGAAACTCACTAGCAGCAGAGACTACAGGTGGGCTTGACTAGGCCCAGCGTCCTCAGCAGCCGGTGATTTGGGCTGCTCAAATCCCTAACCTATACAAGGTTATACATCTGGAGTCAGCTAACACTGAGTAGAGTGGTGGCTAAAACATAAAATGCACTTAACAAGTAGCTTAACATATTACTTTTTGATTCCAATTATCTTATAACGGTTTACTGTGTAGAGATCTCTAATCAGGATCCATTACATTACTTAATCTTCTTGTTCCCTAAAGGAACGATCTTGCTTGCAGTTTTCCTGTGATGTAGGATGCACTTGTGGCACTCCCCTGACCGGGAGAGCCCCTCCATGGTAATCCTACACCCGGTCTACCACCCCGAAGTCATGGTCGTGACGTAGCGGTGACTACAGCACACGTGATAAGTGTGGGGGTAGCTAGCCCACACTGGCACGCGGTCAGTCGTTTCCGCTAGCGGGTATGCCCAAACGTATAATACGGAATAGCACAAGGCCTTGCCCTCTCAGAACAGAACAGGGGTCTCGCCCCTCCACAGTCAACGTACCCTCATCCGACTATCCCGGTTTGCCCAACAGGCTAACAAGAGTCGGTGTAGCGTGGCCATGCATAACCCCAGGCCTCCTAGGGAGGCCAGCTCCCCCCTACACTAAGTGGCTCACCTCGGTACCACATATGCAATGGCCAATAGGAGTCAACGTAGAGTGGCCAAACTCACCCCGGGTCTCAACCCAAGGGCAGCAAGCTCCCCTCTACACTACAAGGATAGTTGCTCTCTTCGGTACTACATACACAAAGGTCAGCTCACTTCCCTTAATGGCCGCCTATGGGCAGCAATTCCAGAACCATCCGGTTCTCCGTGCTATGGTATTCTTATTTCGTTCTACATTCCCTGTAGGGTTTGTACATGAATTTCTCTATATCCGATTCGATGTATACAGAACAGGCAGCTCAATCACAGTACAAGTTGGTTCATAATGTGGTCCATTCTAGATAATACAGCCAGCTCATGATTTACTCAATTATTCACATGCATTTTTCTCTAACTCTAGTGTCCATATCACAACCTAGGGTTCAATTGAATAGATGTATTCTAGAGCATACGTTTATTTCTTCCTAGAATTCATCTCACATCCTTGGTTTTAACTAATTGCATGCATTTTATTAACTTGGAGATTTATAGTTAGAACCACTCTACCAGGATAATCGGGTGGAATGGGGGCTCGTACAGCAACTCTTGATGTCTCTGCAGGTCCCATACACTTGACGGATTGGAGACCTAAGACATTGATTGACAGTTCAAAAGGGTTCAAAATGCTACAGACAAGGTACCATTACATGGAGAAAAAATGTATGGGAAACAAAGACGTTTTGTTTATTGAAAACTAACATCATTTGGGCCTAGTATGGCCTAAAAACACGAGGCCTGACAGAAATCAGATGTCTGGGAGAGGTCCTAAATGTCTTAAACTAACTCGCAGGCATACCGCTCTCAGGGTGCCTCTATCGGACGTCTAGAACGCAATGCCGATGTTCGAGGGTTCCGTCAGACGTCTGGAGATGCTCTCGGACATCCAAAACTACCTTGGTCCTCTCGCCGACACGCCTCCCAACCTCTGTCAGAGGCACATGCATTGTCAGGACTTGGCAAAGAAATTATAGAAAAAAATAAATCTCTACTAGACATCTCATCCCACCTTCGGTCGTCCGCCCCGACATTTGGAGGTCACTTCGAACGTATGATTCCGCGAAAAATGACTTCCGCTCTCCGCAGAAAAATGATTCCGCGAAAAATCACTCGCCGAAGAAACTACAGCAGAGCAGCATGACACCCTCCGCTCTCCGCTCTCCATTCACTCTCTCCTTCTTTAGCTCAACTACAATGGTATGAGATGAAGAGGGGAGGAGGGGGGCTTATAAAGGGAGAGGAGGTGAGGGGAAGGGCATGGGCGAGGGAGTGGTGCGGAGTAGGTGTTGCAGGGAGGGGAGAGGCAGGGAGGGGAGAGGCGATGAGGGGAAAGGCGTGGCGTGTGTACGGTACATGCGGAAAAGAAAGGTACTTTCAGACGTTTGGCTCTCTCTCTAGACGTCTGGATAGACATCTGGTGAACACTTCAGACGTCTTAAGCAACCAAAAGGTGACGGGTCATTTCAACATAACAAACTTAAAGGAAGTTTCATATCCGAAACTTGAGCTAACTAGGGTGCGAAAAATAATATAGCAGTGTATAACAAACTTAAAGAGGACCGAAGTAGGTCCAAAGAGACATACCCTTGAAAAGCTCCTGGTACTGCTCTCGTGGCTAAGGACATGGCTGGGGTTGGCGATGTATCTCCTGAGGTTGGAAATGTGAAATATGTCGTGCACTCTGACGTGTCGTTGTGCGTGTGTGTTAAGAAGTGTCGTTATAGTCGCACTTGCAACGTCGATTTTAAAATAAGTAAATGGAGGTGAGTCCAAGTGTCGGTCTCAGGGAGGCGTGAAAATTAGATTTTTACTTATCACTTGTTGTCACGGAAAGTGCGGAGTTTTGCTTGCGAAGGATGCGATTTTGAAAAGCGAGAGAGAGATAGAGAGAGGGTTTAGGGTTAGAAAGTTCTTTGTTTGATCATGCAACTTGAATGGAAATTAAAATGACAATTGAATGGAAAATAACTTCATTAATCATGCACTTGTAGTTCATAACTTACAACATTAAATACATGCTTCAACAAAAGTAATAGAAAGCTTAAAAGAGAGAGAGAGAGTGTGTGTGTGTGGAGAGCGACGAGGTAGCCACAGCAGTGGAGGAGGCTTCGTCTGCGGCTCGTCATCTCCGGCGATTACAAGAGGGCCTAAAGCTAGCTAAGAGAGGGGTGGAGTAGTTGCAAGGGGAGTGAATGCCTTGAATGAGTGGTTGGAGGGGGTTTAAATAGGGTTAAGGGCTTCCTAAAAGAAGAAGGGGCTTTAGCGACATTCAGAGCGTCGCTAAAACCACTCCCAAAAGCGTCGGTGAAGCCCTCTAGCCGTTGGTCAGCTGCCCGCTTGGTTTCTTCTCCTCATGCGATCCGCGGCTATTGAAGGAGAGCCGTCCGATCGAAGATCGAACGACTGAGAATCCTCCTTGGCTGCATTGGGATTTTCACCGCGCGCTATCTTCGTCTTCAATTTCGACTCCGCGTGGCTCGAACCCGCGTCGCGTGCGTGCTAGTGTGCGCGCTAACCGTTGCGCCATGCCCGCGCTTTGTTGTGGCGACTGCGGGCGGGTGCGCGAGTCTCGGCCGTTCGATCGGAGATTGACGGCCGAGATTTGATCTCGGTTGGATGAAGGCGCAGCGCGCAGTGGAGCGGGGGCTGACGTGGCGCAATATGGGCCGTTGATCTCCAGATCAACGGTCAGAACTTCTTAGGCCCATTGTAGGAGCTCCGGATGTCGGATTTGGCCGATCTTGAGTCCGTTGGATTCCATTCGTCGTTCTGAATCCATCCGTGCAGTCCAATTGCTCATCTAAGGCCTGCTTTGACAAATGATTACACAAATGGCCATTAATACAGTTTTATAAGCAATCTTGGTACATTATGCATGCAATGCTCCCATTCTACTTATGTTGTGCCTTTTATTCTTAAGATGGGCCATATTCAACATAATTATCACCCCCTTGTGCAGTGTTATCACACTCCAGAGAGTTGGGGAGGGAGGGCAAGCCTATAAGCGACGGGTCCTACCCACTCCAAGACCTCGAAAGGTCCCACAAATCTCGGTGCAAGCTTCCCTCTTACCCCAAACCGCTACAAACATTTCATGGGCCAAACACGGAGGAAGACATGATCCCCAACCTCAAATTGTACCTCTTTATGCTTCAGATTAGCGTAGTTCTTCTGTATGCTCCTGATAGTACGAAGTCGTCGATGGATTTAATCAATCACCTCCTGACTCTGGCGTATTAGCTGGGGACCAACCTCCCACTTGTTCCCCACCTCAACCCAACTCAAGGGAGCCATACACTTTCTCCCATACAGAGCCTCATATGGTGCCATGTCGAAGCTCGAGTGATAACTGCTGTTGTATGCAAACTCAGCTAGGGGAAAATACTCCTCCCAAGAGCCCCTCCAATCCAGTACGCAGGTGCATAGAAGGTCCTTAACGATCTGAATGGTGCGCTCCGACTATCCGTCTGTCTAGGGGTGATAAGCTGTACTGAAGCTCAGACGAGTCCCCAAAGCCCGCTGAAACTTCGCCCAGAACTGGCAAGCGAAACGAGTGTCTCTATCTAAAATAATCTCGCAAGGGACCCCGTGAAGGCGCACCAAGTCTCTGATGTATCGCTTCGCCAATTGTGCTGGTCCAAAAGTGACTCGGATCAATAAAAACCATGCTGTCTTTGTCAATCTATCTACAATTACCTAGACTGTATTGTGTCCTTGCTGTGTCATAGGTAACCCCACTACCTGGTCCATAGTGACACTCTCCCACTTCCATTCTGGCATGGGAAGTGGCTGCAACGGCCCTGCAGGCCTTTGGTGATCAGCCTTTACCTGCTGGCATATTAGACATTGGTGAATGAAAAGACCAACATCTCGTTTCATGCCCCTCCACCAGAAATCATGTCGTAGGTCATGATACATCTTCGTGTTCCCGAGATGTATGGTAAATCTGGATCCATGTGCCTCAGTCAAGAGCTCCCTCAACAGCTCCTCGTCTCTAGAAACGCACAAGCGTCCCCTTATAAGCAGGACTCCATCAGTAAACGAGAACTCTCCTGGGCTCCCTACCAATACTCGATCTAGTTGTGTCCGGAGATATGGGTTCGTCATCTGTCCAATCACAATGCGATCCATCAGCTCTGGTCGTGTCCACCTCGCCATTGTCACTGCTCCGTAATACCCCTGTGACTCTTGGGGTCGCCAGTTACTCAACTCCTCCAAGAGTCTCCAACTCTATGCTCATAAGCAAGCCAAGTGGGTGGTCGCCTTCCGACTCAAGGCATCAGCCACCACATTGGCCTAACCTGGGTGGAAGGAGATGAAAGTTCCCTACTAGGAGGGGTGACGTAATAAAATGCGGAAATAAATATAAACAATATCACAGAATAGACAACCACACAAAGTACACAAAGATTTTTAGGTGGAAACCCAAACCGGGTGAAAACCACCACCTAACCCTCTCGAGTTAGGATTTTCCGATCAACCTAGTTGATCAAATCCACTAACCGAATCACTTTAAAACGAGGGTGATTCAACCTCAGTACAACCACGCTACAAGTACGAGGGTAGCGTTCCTCAACCCCTTCTCTCCACGAGAAGGATTTTGTCCCACGAAGGAGACGGGAATTTGCAAAGCGAATACCCAACCAAAAGACAAAGATAAAATAAACAACAAACCTATAGAGCCAACAAAGTAATAAACCTAAGCTTCTATAGGAATTAGGAAACTCCCCTTTGCAAGGAGTGCATCGACGATGACGCGGGTACGTGAGCCACGCAACGGCGCAATGTCGGTCTCGTGAACAACGGCGGGAGAGCGGGTGCGCGAAGGTTTGATGCTCTCAAGGGAATGGAGCTTAAGCTTGGAGAGCAAGATCTTTTCTGGACACAAAAGAGTGTGAAAGTGTGTAGCTAAGTGTATCTTGTGTCTTTCTTAGTGTGTCTAGGTGTGTAAAGGCTCCCCTCTATTTATAGAGGCCTTAGGAAGGCTTTGGAAGGCTTAGAAAAGCTTCCATAGCCGTTGGGTACAAAGCCCAAGTGAATCCGCCCGAAATCAGGAACAATTATTATTCTGACAGGCTTATCAGACGTCTAATTCTAGCATCAGACGTCTGGAAGTTCACTTTAAGACGTCTGATTCCAAGGTTAGACGTCTGATTTTGGGCGGGTCTCTCCCTGACTTGGATCAGATCTAAACAGGGTTTTTACGCAAGTCCATTAGACGACATACAGGACGTCTGGCACTATGTCTGGACGTCTGGAAACCTACTTTTACTGTGGGAATTGATTTCCAAACGTTGCAACAGCTAGAAAATCTCTGAGAAGAGATTTTGGGTCAGCCGAGGCAAAACGGTCATTTATCAGACGTCTGGAAAGGCCTAAGGACGTCTGATAAGGCTCTAACGGTCATATTCTTGAGTGTTTGCTAAGCCAGCCAACGGTCCACTAATTGGATGTCTGGCAAAGTCATCAGACGTCTCCTAAGACGTCTGGTCTAAGGTATGGACGTCTGATTTCATCAGACAGAACTAACTATGTCCAGCCTAACAGTTATCAGACGTCTGAAACAACAGTCAGACGTCTTAAAATACTTTATCAGATGTCTGATTTGGGAATTAGACGTCTGGAAGTGCTGTTTGAACCCTATATTGGTTTTCTAAGTATTCTACAGAAAACCTAAGTATCCTAGAGTTGTGCTGGTATTCCTAGGACTACTGTTAGGGTTCTTTGAGGCTCTTTAACATGAAATATCTAAGGAAATAAAGATCAACAAAAGAAACGAAAAATACAAGTACAAAAGAAGGAAATCTATCCTATTCTTCATTTCCTTCCATCTTCAATCTGTCGCTCCACGCGAACCTCCTCTGTTTTCCGTCAAGCTCCTCCAATCCGTCCTGGATGCGAGCTCGAACTCCGTCTAAACACGTCCACATTTGCAATTGACCTGAAATCTAGGACTCAAATTGCAAATGTTAAATAACATGTGTTTTGTTATCATCAAAACAAATGATCGTGGTGCTCTAGCACCAACAGGAGATGCTGCAATCGTAGTCCTTCAGGAGCTCCAACCAATGTCTTTGCCTCATATTAAGCTACTTCTGGTCAAATAGATATCTGAGGCTCTTATGGTCAGTGAAAATCTCGAACGTCTCTGCGTACAAGTAGTACCTGATAACACTGCATCTTGGGGTGATAAATCTATCAATTAGGGTTTATCTTAAGAGCAAAATTACAAATAACATATCATAAATAGGAATAGGTGCATCACATGCATTGCACATCAAGATTGCTTATAATACATTATTAACGACCATGTGTACAAGGACATGTCAAAATAAGCCTCTAATGAGCAATCGGACAGCACGGATGGATTCAGAGTGACGAACGGAGTCCAACGGACTCAAAATTGACCAAATCCAACATCCGAAGCTCCCATAATTAACCCAGGAAGTTATGGCCGTTGATATGACGATCAACGGCTCACAAGGCACCACATGGTGCCCGATCAGCACCCGCACGCCTCACCCAGCCCCCTCCATTAATCGTAGAATGATCTGAGCCATCCGATCTTCGATCGGATGGCTGAGAACGCCACACCATCGCTACACTCTTCGCCTGAAGCAAATCACGACTGTCGGATCTCCATCCAACGGTCGGCAGCAGCCGAGCACCGACGCACGATCGCAACCATCCATACAAAGCAGCGCAGCAGTCGAAGCGCTCACCCGTGCTCACGCAATGCAGGATCGAAATGCACCGGGTAGCGAATTGAAGGCGAAGGTGCGCGCGAGCGAAATTAGACCGTAGATCGGTGAGTGGACGGGTGCGATTGCGAGACGTGGCGCCTGCAAATGTGGCTTGACCTGTCGCGCTTATGACGCACGCGATCCACGCCAGTGCCCCACGCGAAAGCTCAGCCGTCCGATCTTCGATCGGACGGCTTACGACGCGTGCACGCAGATCAGGTGCGAAGAAGAACGAACGCGCGCGAGGGACCGGTGGGCAAGGGCCTTCACCGAAGTTTTAGGAAGGGTTTTAGCGACGTCTCGGACATCGCTAAAACCCCTTCTTCATTTGGAAAGCCCTTCTTCCTATTTAAACCCCTTCCAACCACCCATGGGAGGCATTCATTCCACTTGCAAGTGCTCTACCCCACTCCTACCCACCATTAGCTCTCTTTGTAATCGCCGGAGATGATGAGCCACCGACGGAGCCCCCCTCCACCGCCGTGGTTGCCTCGCCATCTTCTCACTCTCTCTTTCCTTCTTTATCTTAAGCTTTACATTACTTGTGTTTAAGCATTTAGCTAGTGTTGTAATTATAAACTAAAGTTGCATGTTAAATCAAGTTGTTTTCTATCTAGTTACTTGCCCTCTTTTATGTTAAAGTTGCATGTGTGAATGAAGAAATCCTAACCCTACTCTCTCTCTCTTTCTCTCTCTCACTCACTTTTCACCCACGAATTTTCTCAAGCAAAAACCCATTATTTTCGTGACATTAAGTGACAAGATAAATCTGATTTTCACGCCTCCCTGAGATCGACACTTGGACTCACGTCCATTTCTTCATTTAAAATCGACGTTGCGAGCGCAAGTTATAACGACTCTTTTAAACATACGTGCGTTACGCACACATCATTTTTTGGCACCATTGTCGTGGAGGCAATAGATTTATTTTCACTTCAATTTTACATCCATTCTCACATCGTCTAACGCCTTGTCTCCTTCTACTTGATGGTTGTAGGAATTCGATGTTGGGAAGGCGAAGCAGTGCAACTCGTGATAGTAATGAGGGAGTAAGCACAACAAGGACCGGTCATGAGTATTTCTTCACCCGTGGTTGTTTGCTTGCTTAAAAATTAAAAACAAAATTGTAAAACAGAAAAAAATTGTCGTGGTGTATGATTGCCTGACCCACATCCTTAACACATCACCCAACAAAAAAAATACACTCTAACATTCTAAATAAATTCCTGGAGTGTTCTTTTTTTCTTTTTGAGTGGTGTTTGCGAAGCCACCTTGAATTGACTTGGGTCGCACCACTCAATCCTAAAATCGACTCATCTAATAGAAGCTGCATGATCACTAGGATGAATACATTAGGGTTTTAGAGCCCCTACACAACAAAAGGAAATCTACTTTCACCAAATTATGTGCAAAAGTTGACGTGCCCACTGAAACATGTCTGAAAACATTAAGACACGTCAATCCTAAAAGACACAAAAGTAAGGATGAAACATTACAAGACACCACATCTTAAGAAAAAATCCTTGCTTGAAAACCATGTTTTGATAGGAGCACACACACTGAAAGTGGAAAACTAAGAGATACTACCCCAATTAATGCCTCATCACATAACCCTAGCACAAGCACTATCCTAGCCCTTTTAAAATAGAGTAGATGTGCCCTAGGCAGGACTGGGTTATGTCTCGAGAGGCAGGGTTTTGTTCGTTGGGCACTTGGCTTTCATTCCCTTAGTAGAATCTGGTGACTAGGCTGCGAGGCAGCGTCAAACGACCGCGGTTGTGGGGTCAATGGAACTGGCGGTGCAAGCCAAATGAAGAACCTTCCTTGCAATCCCTTCGTAATCAACCTGGCCAGATTAGCTTTGGGAAGGGAAGTCCAGTGCTTACGAACTTAATCACCCTTTTGGAGATTTCTAGGTCCCCTAAGGAATACACCATAAGGACTAGGCTTGTTTGCTTGGTTGAACACACACTTCTCGCATCTGTCGCTCTCTGCATCCCCTCCTGTTCTTCTCTAGTGTATGCACGGGAGATGCTCACTGCATCCTGAGTTGTTTGTTTTGGGACAGGAATCCAGGCGACTTGATTCTGCTAGAAACATGGCTGAACCTAGGGTAGATGAGGTTGAGGACCAACCCCCACCAGACACAATGGCCATCATCCAAGCCCAGATTAATGCAAACCACCGGCTTCAGCAGCAATAGATGCACACTATCATGCAAGTCATACACCGGTTGCAGAACCCACAAGGGCAACCACCACCACCTTTCCAGGGCCCACAAGGGCAACCGCCACCTGATCTACCACCATTCTAGGACCAACGTAGGCCCCTCCGCGACTTCTACAATCCCTCCACTATTCAAGTCGAGCCGTACCTTAGGATCCTCGAAGGGGGAGATGATTTTGAGCTAAAACCAAAAGTCTTGAGTCTGATTCAGAGCTACTTCCATGGAAGCTCAAATGAGAACCCCTTCGAGCACCTAGAGGATCTTGACCGGATAGCTCGAACTGTGAAACCTAGGAAATTAGCCTTGACATTGTTTTGATTAAGATGTTCCCCTTCTCGCTGAGAGACAAGGCATCTCACTGGCTTAGAACCCTAGGTAGACCCATCACCACCTGGGAAGAACTGAGGCATGCATTCTTAAAGAAATTCTTCCCCATAGGAAAGAGCAATGCCCTCAGAAGAGCCATTACTACCTTTACACTCCAGGGTGGGGAACAGTTCCCTGAGGCGTGGGAAAGATTTAATGAACTATTGAGGAAATGCCCACACCACAAAGTACCAAGGTGGCAATTGGCCCAGATCTTCTACCACGGTCTGGACAGCAACCTACAGAACTTTGTCGATGCCTCATGCGGGGGGAACTTCCTGAACAAAGACGAGGAGAGCGCATTTGAGATCTTTGAGTCTATGAGCAAAAATTCGCTCAACAATACCTCCATGACCCAGTTTAACCAATCCAGTCAACCCCATGGTGGGATTTATGAGGTACAAGCAAATTCTGGAATGGTTGACATGGATATCATTGCCAAAAAATTAGATCGAGTGGAATTGGTGGATAAAAAGATAGATGAGCTACTGAACCAGACCAGGAACCTATTACAGACCTTCTACCTAGAAAAGGGAGCTCACAATGTTGACCTAGTCCAGCCCTTAAGCTAATTGAACCTGGAACAACCCCTGACCACGTTCCAGGGAGGGACCTTTGCTCCCTCAACCCTTGATTACTCTCTTCCCTCCCCATCGACATCTGTTATCCTTGAAGGTGTACAGTTTGTCTAAGGTTATGCTAAACCTGACCCTTTCTCCAACACTTACAACACTGGCTGGCGTTATCACCCCAACTTTGGTTGGACAAACCAGAAACCACTTCAATTCCAAAACTAGCCCAGGCCAAACCAACAACCAAACTTGCCCCTCTATCAGCAAGGACCACCAGTTAGACCCCCATATAATCAGAATAGGGCGGTCCCTCCCCTGCAAAACCAAATGGACACCCTGATAAAGATGATGGCTGAAATGAACCAGAAACATCAGGAGGAAATGGCCTTAGTAAAGGGACAGTTAAGCCAACTATTGGACTGTAAACAACAAGGATCCCTACCTTCCCAGCCACAACCAAACCCGCGAAATATGATTAACAGAGGCCCTAATTCACAAGGGTTCTAGGGAAATCCCGAGCAGGCTCACATGGTCCAGCCAGCCCCATAAACACCCCCTGGGTTGGTGCTTCTTCATCCTCTTCTTCTCAAGGATCAACCCATGGTCCCAATGCCTCTGCGAATGCAGTAACCTTGAGAAGTGGCACCAAAACCCAGGATCCCAAATGGCCGACTCTTCCCGAGATTTCACCAGCTGAAATACCCGACTCAGAAGAGGCACTGGAAAAACCCAAGGACCTAGAAATAGATCCTATCCATGTTCAGACACCCTACCCTGAGGCCTTGGAGACAATCAAGATGAAGAAAAGTGTTGTGGAAACTGAGGAGCTTTTGGAGATCTTTAAGCAGGTTCAGATTAATATTCCACTCCTTGAAGCCGTTAAGCACATCTTGGCTTACGCCAAGTTTTTAAAGGATGCCTGTACACCCAAACATAAGCCAAGACCTCAAGCACTTAGGAAGGTTGTGCTCTCCGAGCAAGCAAGTTCCGTAATATCAAGCAACCTTCCGCTCAAGCGAACTGACCTAGGAGCACCCCTGATATCCTGCAATATCGGGGACATGACATTTGATAGAGCGCTCCTAGATTTAGGTGCTTCCATCAATCTGATTCCAACAATCCTGTACCACCAATTTGGTTTCGGAGAGTTGACACCCACACCTGTCACCATCTAGCTGGCTGATAGATCTATGAAGACCCCGAAGGGGGTTGTTGAGGACGTGATTGTACGGGTCAAGGACTTCTATTTTCCGGTCGACTTCTTGATGCTCAACATGGAAGTCCCTAAAAAACTACAGAACGCACCCATAATTTTAGGCAGACCTTTCTTAGCTACGGCTAAGGTAAACATTGATTGTGGCACGGGATGTATGGAAATCACCTTCGGAGACAAGAAAATGCAGTTGGATGTCTTTTGAGCGACCAAGTCTTTTGATTGCGATTGTGTTGAGGAACATGATCCCGTGAAACCTTTGATCGAGGAATGCCTCACCCTTAGTTCTATCTCAGACCACCAATCCTGTAATGACCGTTCTGACCCGTCACCATCACTGCCCATGGACCTCTGTAGGGCTGATTACTATCAAACAACACCATTTGAGGAGATTGATGTTAATCAACTTTTGCCTTTCCCTTTCCCTTTGACTGTTGTTCCACCCACACCTGAACTAAAGCCACTACCTGAGAATCTCAAGTATGTCTTCCTGGGACCTGACCAGACCTTCCCTGTGATTATTAACTCTCATCTAACCAAGGATCAGGAACTTAGGTTGACCGCGACCCTTTCGGAACATCGGGCCTCCATTGGATGGACCATTTCAGACTTAAGAGGAATTGGCCCCACCTATTGCACTTATAAGATTTACCTAGAAGACGAGGCACGACCCTCCCGCTAGATGCAGAGACGGTTAAACCTAACTATGCGAGAGGTCGTTAAGAAAGAAATTATCAAGTGGCTTAACGCCAACATCATCTACCCCATCTCTGACAGCCCCTAGGTGAGCCCCACTCAAGTAGTTCCAAAGAAAGCCAGGCTCACTGTTGTTACCAATGAGCATGGTGAATCCATGCCCACCCACACCACCACCTCATGGAGGGTGTGTATTGATTACAGGAAGCTCAATGAAGCAACCAAGAAGGATCATTTCCCCTTGCCATTCATTGACCAGATCCTTGAAAGT
Source organism: Thalassia testudinum (assembly GCA_037157565.1). Taxonomy (NCBI): domain Eukaryota; kingdom Viridiplantae; phylum Streptophyta; class Magnoliopsida; order Alismatales; family Hydrocharitaceae; genus Thalassia; species Thalassia testudinum. Next base: position 68,468,056 of record JAZHRO010000002.1, read on the forward strand.
TTGGCAGGGCAAAAGTATTTCTGCTTCCTGAATGGATATTCAGGATATAACCAAGTCGCAATTGCTCCTGAAGATCAAGAAAAGACCACATTCACTTGCTCGTACGGCATGTTTGCATTCCGTCAAATGTCGTTCGGGTTATGCAACGCACCTGCTACCTTTCAGCATTGCATGCTAGCCATTTTTTCAAAAATGGTGGGTGAATATTTGGAGGTCTTTATGGACGATTTCTCTGTATTTGGGAATTCATTCGACCATTGTTCGAGCAACTTGGAGAAAATCCTGAAATGATGTATCGAGGTTAATTTGGTGTTAACTTGGGAAAAGAGCCATTTTATGGTTCAAGAAGGAATCATCCTCGGTCACATCGTATCGCATAGGGGCATTGAGGTGGATCGGGCTAAGGTTGATTTGATTTCCAAACTTCCTCCGCCTAGCTTGGTTCGGCAGATCCATTCATTCCTGGGACATGTTGGCTTCTACCGAAGGTTCATCAAAGACTTCTCCAAGCTTTCCAAACCCTTAACCAACCTTCTGGCCAACGATGTCGTATTCCACATGACCTCTGATTGCATCCAGGCTTATCACACCCTCCGGGACTTAGTTTCCACAGCACCTGTACTTCAGCCCCCGGATTGGTCCAGGACTTTGAGATTATGTGTAATGCATCAGATTTTGCCATAGGCGCTGTCCTGGGACAAAGACAAGACAAGAAACTCATGGTGATCTGCTACACGAGCAAGACGTTGGATGAGGCCCAATGAAATTATACGGTTACAGAGAAAGAATTGCTCGTTGTAGTTTTCGGACTTGAGAAATTCCGACCTTACCTACTGGGATCCCATGTGACCATCTATACTGACCATTCAGCCATCCGGCACCTGTTGGCTAAAAAAGACGCGAGGCCCAGGCTCATCAGATGGATCCTGTTCTTGTAGGAATTTGACTTGGAAATCCACGATAAAGTCGGATCAAAGAATGTGGTGGCTGACCACTCATCCAAACTTCACCCAGACCACATTCGACCCTCCCTGCCTTTATCCGACACCTTTCCCGATGAACACATTTTGACTGTGCAAGACAAGAAACTGCCTTGGTATGCTGACTATGTCAACTACCTGGTTGTAGGACAGACCCTGCATAGCTAGCTCAGACAGCAATGGGACAAGTTCTTGGCAGAGGCCAAGCACTATTTCTGGGATGATCCCATGCTATTTCACCTCTGTGCTGACCAGATTATCAGGAGGTGTATCCCTTAGAATGAAGTTCAAAGTGTGCTATCTTTTTGTCATGACCAAGCTTGTGGTGGCCACTTCTCAGGAAAGAAAATGGCTGCGAAGGTTCTGTAGTCCGGATTTTATTGGCCTTCCCTATTTAAGGATGCACACAACTTTGCCAAGACTTGCTCACGCTGCCAAACACTGGGGACCATGACCAGAAAAGATATGATGCCCGTCCAGCCCATTTTGATTGTCGAGATCTTTGACGTTTGGGATATTGATTTTATGAGCCCCTTTCCACCATCCAACAGCTTTGAGTGCATCTTAGTCTTGGTAGACTATGTTTCTAAATGGATTGAAGCCGTTGACACCCATTGATGCGATCATAAGACTGTCATGGACTTTGTTAAGCAGAACATCTTTTCCCAGTTTGGAATACCAAAGGCCATGATCAGTGATGGTGGAAGTCATTTTATTCACTCCCAATTCCGTGCCCTACTTAGAAAATGTGGGGTTAACCACCGCATCGCTACCCCATATCATCCGCAAACAAATGGGCAGACTGAGGTCTCAAATAGGCAAATCAAGAACATTCTACAGAAGACTGTGAGACCTGATAGGAAAGATTGGTCCACACGACTAGATGATGCCCTATGGGCATACAGGATCGCTTTCAAGACCCCGATAGGCATGTTGCCTTATCGCCACCTTCTTGTCGAATTGGAACACCAGGCTTACTGGGTTGTCAAGCAGTGTAACATGGATTCCCAGTTAGCCGGTGCGTAGAGGACGCTCCAACTCTCTGAGCTCGAAGAAATTCGTCGGGATGCCTTTGAGAACAGTCGACTGTATAAGGAGAAAATGAAAGCCGTCCACGACCGACTCATCCATAGAAAGACCTTTGAGCCTAACTAGCAAATCTGGCTTTTCGATGCCAGCCTAAAACTCTTTCCAAAGAAGATCAGGTCCAAGTGGATAGGACCATTTAGGGTGGTCAAGCCCCACTCCAATGGGGTGGTTGAAATCGCTGATCCAAACACTGGGCATACTTTTACAGTCAATGGCCAAAGATTGAAACACTTCCTAGCCTAGGTTCCCCTAAAGGAGAGTGTCACCCTCATTGAGGGATGACACGAAGCACCGCCCAGCTGGAGGTGTTAAACTCAACACTTCCTGGAAGGCAACCCAAAAGATTCAGACTGATCAGGTATTCTACTTCATTCAAGTAATTCAAACCCCTGTTGCATCCATATATTTGTCAATGAGGACATTGTCCAACTTAAGCATGGGGGGTGGTAAATTGCATGATTCTGAGCTCATTTAATCAGTCTGAATAGATTTTAAAAAAAATTTGAATTTAGGAAGAAAAACTTAGGCATTAGAAATTTGTCAATAGTGGGAAATAATATGGAAAGAACTTGAACACTTAAACTTTTCAGGCCTTCAGGCTTAATCAGCCCTGGTGTCCGTTAAAATATGGATTTAGCTTTAAATCCTTGCAACCTTAAGCTACTTTATTCCATTAACTAAATAATGTGATAAGTATACGACTTATCAACTCACCCTCTAACTCAGAAAGACTTTTAGTCTAAGCATTTGCACACATTTTTGCACAGACTCACTCCTTGGAGATTCTGACAGAAATTAGGTAGCTAATGAACTCTCTAGGGTAGTATGGCTAGCAAGTTGTCGTGGGTAACAGCCCATTGGCAGGTTGTCCAGAGCTCAGCCATGGGACCACCTCTTCTTTATTGCCTCTAGGTAAATTTGAGATCAGGGAAGCCACCTACTAAAAAAAAAAAGAGGAAGAAAAAAGAGAACAAAATAAACCACACTTCACCGCACGAGTATGGCTGGCAAGTGATCATGGGTAACAACCCATTAGTCGGTTGTCCAGAGCCCAGCTCAGTAAATGCACAAAAAGAACCAAAATACTTAAGGAAGAAGCAGGAAAGTAGAGCAAGCCGGGGAGATATACACTGGAAAAATCCTTGTGTTGGCCCCAATTAAAACAAACGTAGAGAGAAAGCTATTGATCGAACAAATACACCTTCAGGCAAAACACTTCCTCTTCCGATCACCTAGGGGAGTAGAAACCCGAAGTCTGTCTAAATTATCGTTGAGTGAGTCTATCACAATCTTCACACTAAGATACTTAGCACTTAGAGTTTTATCTAAGTTTCGGGTGGGTTGGGTAGTCGTAAAAAGTTACCAACATACTCTTAACTCCAAAAAAAAAAAAAATCTAAAAATAAGAAATATATATATATATACATTAAAGCAAGGATTCAGGAGATTAGTATTTTGGCAAACACCCGGGCGCTGCTTAGTCTTTGTAGATTAAGATCTTAGTATATTTCCTCCTATTGACAAGTAACAAACTGTCTAAGTAGTTACTTCTTAAATTCCGACTGGAAATAAATGCTAGAATAAACCTTGCTAGGGACTAGCAAAGAGTAAGCATGGGGGTATGATAACACTACATCTTGGGGTGATAAATCTGTCAATTGGGGTTTATCTTAAGAGCAAAATGCAAAAACAACACATCATAAATAGGAATAGGAGCATCACATGCATTACATATCAAGATTGCTCATAATACATTATTAACGGCCATGTGTACAAGGACATGTCAAAATAGGCCTCTGATGAGCAATCGGATGCACGGATGGATTCAGAGCGACGAACGGAGTCCAACGGACTCAAAATCGACCAAATCCGACATCCAAAGCTCCCATAATTAACCCAGGAAGTTATGGTTGTTGATTTGATGATCAACGACTCACAAGGCACCACGTGGCGCCCGATCAGCGCCCGCACGCCTCGCCCAGCCCCCTCCATCAATTGCAGAACGATCTAAGCCATCCGATCTTCGATCGAACGGCTGAGAACGCCACACCATCGCCAGCGCCATCGCTACACTCTTTGCACGCAGCAGATCATGACCGTCGGATCTCCATCCAACGGTCGGCAGCAGCCAAGCATTGACACACGATCGCAACCATCCATACAAAGCAGCGCAGCGGTCGTAGCGCTCACCCATGCTCACGCAATGCGGGATCGAAATGCACCGCGCAGTGAATCGAAGGCGAAGGTGCGGGCGGGTGAAATTAGACCGTAGATCGGCGAGCGGACGGGTGCGATTGCGAGACGTGGCACCCGCAGATGTGGCTTGACCAGATGCGTGTGATGACGCACGTGATCCACACCAGCGCCCCACGCGGAAGCTCAGCCGTTCGATCTTCGATCGGACGGCTTACGACGCGTGCATGTGGATTAGGTGCGAAGAAGAATGGACACGCGCGAGCGATCGATGGGCAGGGGACTTCACCGAAGTTTTGGGAAGGGCTTTAGCGACGTCCCAGACATTGCTAAAACCCCTTCTAAATTTGGAAAGCCCTTCTTCCTCTTTAAACCCCTTCCAACCACCCATGGGAGGCATTCACTCCACTTGCAACTGCTCTACCCCACTCCTACCCACCATTAGCTCTCTTTGTAATCACCGGAGGTGACGAGCTGCCGACGAAGCCCCCCTCCACTGCCGTGGTTGTCTCGCCATCTTCTCTCTCTCTCTTTCCTTCTTTATCTTAAGCTTTACTTTACTTGTGTTTAAGCATTTAGCTAGTGTTGTAATTATAAACTAAAGTTGCATGTTAAATGAAGTTGTTTTCTATCTAGTTACTTGCCCTCTTTTATGTTAAAGTTGCATGTTTGAATGAAGAAATCCTAACCCTACTCTCTCTCTCACTCGCTTTTCACCCACGACTTTTCGCAAGCAAAAACCCGTTATTTTCGTGACATTAAGTGACAAGATAAATCCGATTTTCACGCCTCCCTAAGATCGACACTCGGACTCACGTCCATTTTTTCATTTAAAACCAACGTTGCGGGTGCAAGCTATAATGACTCTTTTAAACATACGCGTGTCACGCACACGTCAGTGCCTCCAGGTTTTTCGTGAAAGGACAACTGCCGCCAACTCCAAGTCATGGGTGGGGTAGTTATGCTCATGGGGCTTCAGTTGTCGCGAAACATAGGCGACAACATGACCTCGCTGCATGAGCACAACCCCCAACCCCTGCAACAAGGTGTCTGTGTAGACGATGAATTCGCCACCGCTGTCAGGGATGGTGAGTACAGGAGTTGAGGTCAGCCTCCCCTTTAGCTCCTGAAAGAAAGACTCGCACTCATCTGTCCAAGCGAAAGGTACGTCTTTTCGGGTCAACTGAGTCAGAGGATGTGCAATCTGCGAGAATCCTCGAATAAACCGTCTGTAGTAACCAGCCAGTGCCAGGAAACTATGAATCTCTGTCACCTTACGCGGCCTCTCCCACCTGAGTACTGCCTCTACTTTGGCTGGATCCACAACCAATCCATCCTTTAAGATCACATGGCCTAAGAAGGTGACCTGTCTCAACCATAAGTCGCACTTGCTGTACTTAGCATACAGCCTGTGCCGTCGCACAATATCCAAGACCATGTGGAGATGTTGCTCATGCTATGTCTGATCTCGAGAGTAAATGAGTACATCGTTAATGAAAACCACTATAAACTGATCCAGATACAGCCGGAAGACGTAGTTCATTAGATCCATGAAAGCGGTAGGGGCATTGGTCAGCCCAAACGGCATGACCAAGAACTCGTAGTGACCATACCACGTACGAAAGGCTATCTTGGAGATGTCGGTCTCCTTAATCCTCAGCTGATGGTAATCTGACCTCAGATCTATCTTGGAGAATACTGTGGCATCTCTCAGCTAGTCGAAGAGGTCATCTATGTGCGGCAATGGGTACTTATTCTTGACAGTGACCTAGTTCAGCTGTCTATAGTCAATGCACAGCCGAAGAGTACCATCCTTCCTCATAAATAGAATGGGGGATCCTTACTAGGAGGCACTTGGCCTCACGAAGCCCTTCTCTAGCAAGTCCTGTAGCTGTGACTTGAGCTCTCGCAGCTCAAGCGAGGCCATCCGGTACGGTGCAGTAGAAATGGGGTCGGTCCCAGGTATTTGTGAGATCTCAAACTCAATCTCCCGCTCAAGTGGCAGTCCTGGCAGCTCCTCTGGAAAGACGTAGGGGTACTCTCAGACCACCGGAATACTCTATAAGCGGACCACAAGGTCGGGCTCTGCTAGGATGCAAGCAAGGAAGCCCTCGCACCCCTTGCTCAGTAGCTTCGTTGCTTGAAGCGCGGAGATGCATTTGAATCCTTCGTCTACTGGCTAGCCATGGAACTCGAAGGGAGGCAACCGTGGGATGGAGAAAATAATCTTTCTCCTGATGTAGTCTACAAGGGCATGATATGTGGCTAACCAATCCATCCCCAAGATCACACCAAAATCCTCCATTGAGATCATGATCAGGTCTATCGGAAGACTGTGTCCCCCTATTATGACCTCACAGTCAGTGAAAACCTCCTCGACAACAAACACCTGCCCACCTGGTCCTCTAATCAAGAAGGGCTCCTTTAAAAGTACACTACTTGACAGCAAAATCCGCAGAAACAAACGAATGTGTGGCATCGGAATCAAAAAGCGTGTAAACGAGCTTGCCGGAAATAGTAACCATACCTGCCACTACGGAGCCTAAAGCTCTAGCATCTTCGTAAGTCAGGGTGTTAACACGCCTCTCAGCCTTAGGTGCATAGGAAGCAACCATGCTCTAGGTCGGGCGAGAGGCAGCGGGTCGTACCCTCCTCGTGACTACTGTCCTCCTCCTTGGGCTTGGTAACCGCGACCGCCAGATTGGCCTCCAGTGCTCGATGCTGGGAGCGTCGGCTGTGCTCTGGTCCTAGATAGACAATTCCTTCGTATGTGGCCCAGCTAGCCACACTGATAGAAAACGGGTATGCGACCTCCTCCCTCTGTCTGCTGCCCCTGCTGGTGACTGGGTGGGGGTCTACTGCAGTCAGTTGGTCCCTGTCGAGGACCCCTAAAGGTTCCTGGTGGACCCACAGAACGAGATAGCTCCCCTGCTGGTGCCTGGTGCCTCCTCTCTCGACGGCCCTGTGAGTGCTTCTGTAGGTAGGGCCTCTTCCATCCTCCCCCATCGGTGTCTCGCACGGATGGGTTGGTCTCCTCGTAGGTCATGGCAGCCTCGACTACGCGAAAGAAGGTAGGCAGCTTTAGGGGCTTTACATACCCCCGAATGGTAGGTCAGAGGCCCTCAGAGAACCTCCACAGGAGCTCCTCCTCGGTAGACGTAGCTGTCGGGGCAAAGCACGATAGCTCCAGGAAATGCGTACGGTACGTGCTAACCGTCATCGACCCCTAGTGGAGAGTGTGAAACTCCCGCCTTCTCTGATCCTGGCAAGTTTGTGGGAAGTATTGCTCATAGAAGAGCGTTGTAGGATCTAAAGATAGGATATATGGCTATATGCACAAAAACTCAAACACAAAATCAGTAATAACAAGAAAATTTGCACAATCAATCAAACCATAGAAATAAGCACAATATGTATAGTGGTTCCCCTCCCTTGGGTACTCCACTACCTAAGCCTCCCAGCTTAGGGCTTTTAACTCGATTCCCTCAACCCCGAGCAAATCAATTCACTAACCGAGATAATTAACGGGGTACCTCAACCCAAGTACAAAAATTGGTTTGTTACAACCCAACAAGAAAATGCTCAAGAACAAATGAAATACAGGTGTAAGACAGAAAAATAAATCTTACAAGTAGAACATAAGCCTCTCAATAAATGTAAATATAATGTTACCAATTTGAGAGCCTAGAATGAAAGTGAATGCCTTGACAATGTGTAAAGAAATTACGTTGATGTGCTTGCAAAAGCGTAGAGAGATTGATAACAGCAAACTATTCCTTATTCTTCAAAATATTGTGAGAATATGAAATATAGCTCTAGAATTTTTCTTCTCTATTTCTCATATACAAACCAAGGGTCCAAGGGTTTATTTATAGAGTTTAGGACCTCAAGGATTCGTCTACTAGACGTTGGGGTTTAAATCCCAACATTCATATAGCCAAAATTAATTTTCTAGCTGTTCAGTTTTGAGCCAACGGCTACCTGGTACCGATACTAAAGTATTGGTACTGGTACTTGTTGCTTCCAGATTTGGATTTCAAACTCTTAACACAAATCTGTAACCCACTTGTACTGGTACTGATCATTAGTACCGATACTCATTACCTCCAGTACCGGTACTGATCATGAGTACCGGTACTCGCAGGGTACAGGTTTGTTTCTTTAAAAAATCCAAACCTGTAACTTACATGTACCGATACTAAACTTTAGTACCGGTACTTGTGGGTTAACAAGTATCTTTTTTAAGTGATTTAATCAATTATGTTCTTTGAAAAATGATCGCAATATTAATCCTAATTTATCTCTAATTATTTTTACGATCTAAGTTATATTATTTTGTTAAGAGGCATATACAATCTATAAATAAAAAAATCTAAACTAGAAACACTAAAGGTCGAAGATGATCTTCTCCTCCTTGATTCTTCCTTGTCATCTTGCCTTCTTATTATCATGATCTTCCCCTTTTCATCAAGCCTCCATCATTTCCTGCTTGCCTTAATCTTCACCTAAATCTGAAAAGAACTCAATTGCAAACGTTAATTTATAATAATTTTGTTAACACCAAAACAAGATTTGGAACAAGGTTCCAACAAGCGTCATAAACTGATCCCATGCCAACTCTCCCTCCTCCTGTCCTCTGACCACCCTCCACCACCTGTGAGCTGCACTCTCCAGCTGATACGTGACGAAGGCCACGCAACACTCCGCAGGAGGACAGAGGGTGTCAAAGATCTTCTCCATCTACTTTAACCAATCCTCTGCCTCAGACGGACTCTCCTCCCCCTTGAAGGAAGGGGACTTCAGCTTCCTGCACTGGTTGATGACCTCATGGTGCAGCCACAAAGGGGGAATGGTTGCACCTCCAGGCAAGGAGGACTCATGCCCCGAAGTGTCTAAAGGAGGTGGGGGCGGTGGAGGATCACCCCCTCCCCCTCCAACTCGTCTAGCGCCGTGGTGGCTCACCTGCCCCGTGGAGGACTCCCCCTCCGCATCCCCAGGAAGAGGATGATGGAGCTCCTCCCGTATGAGATCCCAGATCAGCTGGGCGAGGTCCAGGGCCTAAATGCCCGAAAGGAGAGGTGGAGTAGCCCCGTCCTCAGCCATTGCTCACCCTCCGCTGCAACCACGCCCTCGGCCACGACCATGCCCGCGGCCCGCCTCAAGAGCTCCCTGGCGAGGCATCTCCTGTACGGAGATCGAAAAGAAACGAGATTGTCGATGACTGTTTGATTATAGAGGAGTCGTAAGACTCGGAAATGACAATCAAGATAAAACGTTGTGATGGCTATCCTAGCTACATGTACAAGTGTGGTGATTTTCGAACTACTTGGTTCATTTCTCGAGGCGACCTTGCTCTGATACCATCTTGTCACAACTCGATCCCAGATCCCTACAGGACCCAAGACTGGCTCGCCTCGACTAATCCCAAGACCTAATCATTCAATGAGAAATAACCAAATGACATGCATCAATCCACAACCACATAAGTAATGTAATTAAGCAGAAAGAAATTAGCAACAGAGGAGAAACAGAACAACAATACTAAAATATTACATGAATTCAAGAACAGAAATACAACCATCACAACCAAAAACTAGTACATAGATGATAGAGAATACAACGGGAAAGTACTGGAAAGTGTAACTACAGAAACTCACTAGCACCAGAGACTACAGCTAGGATTGACTAGACCCAGCATCCTCAGTAGTCGGTGACTTGGGCTACTTAAATCCTTGATCTGTACAAGGTTATCCATATGGAGTCAGCTAATGCTGAGTAGAGTGGTGGCTGAAACATAAAATGCACTTAACAAGTAGCTTAACATATTACTTTCTGATTGCAATTATCTTATAATGGTTTGCTATGTAGAGATCTCTAATCAGGATCCATTACATTACTTAATCTTCTTATTCCCTAAAGGAATGATCTTGCTTGTAGTTTTCCCGTGATGTAGGATGCACACGTAGCAGTCCCCTGGCTGGGAGAGTTCCTCCGTGGTAGTCCTACACCCAGTCTACCACCCTGAGGTCATGATCGTGATGTAGCGATGATTACAGCACATGTGGTAAGCGCACAGGTAGCTACCCCGTACTGGCACGCGATCAATCATTTCCGCTAGCGGGTACGCCCAAACATATAGTATGGAACAGTACAGGGCCTTGCCTTCTCATAACAGAACAGGGGTCTCACCCCTCCACAATCCACATACCCTCGTCCGACTATCCTGGTTTGCCCAACGGGCTAACAAGAGTCGGTGTAGGGTGGCCATGCATAACCCCAGGCTCCCTAGGGTGGCTAGCTCCCCCCTACACTAAGTAGCTCACCTCGGTACCACGTATGCGAGGGCCAATAGGAGTCGACGTAGAGTGGCCAAACTCACCCCGAGTCTCAACCCAAGGGCGGCAAGCTCCCCTCTACACTACAAGGGATAGTTGCTCTCTTCGATACTACGTACACGGAGGGCAGCTCACTTCCCTTAACGGTCGGCCGTGAGTGGCAATCCCAAAACGATTCGGTTCTCCGTGCTATGGTATTTTTGTTTTGTTCTACATTCCCCATAGGGTTTGTACATGAATTTCTCTATGTCCAGTTCGATGTATACATAATAGGCAGCTCAATCACAATACAGGTTTGTTCATAATGTGGTCCATTCCAGATAATACAGACAGCTCATGATTTACTCAATTATTCACATGCATTTTTCTCTAGCCCTAGTGTTCATATCACAACCTAAGGTTCAATTGAATAGATGTATTCTAGAGCATACGTTTATTTCTTCCTAGGATTCATCTCACATCCTAGGTTTTAACTAATTGCATGCATTTTATTAACTTGGAGATTTATAGCTAGAACCACTGTACCAGGATAACTGGGTGGAATGGGGGCTCGTACAGTAGCTCCCGACGTCTCCGTAGGTCCCGTACACTCGACGGATTGGAGACCTAAGACATGGATTGACAGTTCAAAAGGGTTCAAAATGCTACAGACAAAGAACCATTACATGGAGAGAAAATATATGAGAAACAAAGACGTTTCGTTTATGGAAAACCGACATCGTTTAGGCCTTGTATGGCCTAAAAACATGAGGTCTGACAGAAATTAGACATCTGGGAGAGGTCCCAAACATCTTAAACTAACTCGTAAGCATACCTCTCTCGAAGCACCTTTATCGGACCTCTGGAACGTAGTGCCGATGTCTGAGGGTTCCATCAGACGTCTGGAGATGCTCTCGGATGTCCGAAACTCCTTAGTCCTCTCACCGACGTGCCTCCCAACCTCTGACACATGCACGTGCATTGTCAGGACTTGGCAGAGAAATTACGGGAAAAAATAAATCTCTACCAGACGTCTCATCCCACTTTTGGTCGTACACCCCGACGTCAAGAGGTCACTCCGGACATTTAATTACACGAAAAATGACTTTCGTGAAATTGCTCTGGGCTTCCCTAACCGAAGAAACTGCAGCAGAGCAGCACGTCACCCTCTGCTCTCGCACTCAGAGCCATGATCTGCTCTCCACTCTCCACTTGCTCTCTCCCTCTCTGGCTCAGCTACGATGGTGTGAGACGAAGAGGGGGAGGAGGGGCGCTTATAAAGGGAGAGGAGGTGAGGGGAAGGGCTGTGGATTCCCTACTAGGAGGGGGTGACGTAATATATTGCGGAATATAATATAAACAATCTCACAAAAAATTCAATCACACAATGTGCACAAATATTTTTAGATGGAAACCCAAACCGGGTAAAAACCACCACCTAACCCTCTCGAGTTAGGATTTTCCGATCAACCAAGTTGATCAAATCTACTAAATGAATCACTTTAAACGAGGGTGATTCAACCTCAATTACAGCCACGCTACAAGTGCGTGGGTAGCGTTCCTCAACCCCTTCTCTTCACAAGAAGGATTTTGTCCCACGAAGGAGATGGGAATTCGCAAAGCGAATACCCAACCAAATAACAAAGATAAAATAACAAATAATCCTATAGAGCTAACAAAGTAATTTTTAACCTAAGCTTCTATAGGAATTAGGAAACTCCCCTTTGCAAGGAGTGCGTCGAATCGATGACACGAGTGCGTGAGCCACGTGACGACGCAATGTCGCTCTTCGTGAACTACGGCGGGAGAGCGGGTGCGCAAAGGAAATTTAGCTCTCTGGATGATGGAACTTAAGCTTGGAGAGCAAGAGCTTTTCTTGGACACAAAAGAGTAGAAAGTATGTTGCTTAGGTGTATGTTGGTGTGCAAAGGCTCCCCTCTATTTATAGAGGCCTTAGGAAAGCTTTGGAAGGCTTTGGAAAGCTTCCATAGCCGTTGGGTGCAAAGCCCAAGAGAATCAGGCAGAAATCAGGAAGAATGATTGCACTGACAGGGTTATCAGACGTCTGATCCTGGCATCAGACGTCTGGAAGATCACTTTAAGACATCTAAAAATAAGGTCAGACGTCTGATTTTGGGCGGGTCTCTTCCTGACTTGGATCAGATCTAAATAGGGTTCTAGTGCAAGTCCATCAGACGACATACAGGACATTTGGCACTATGTCTGGACGTCTGGAAACCTACTTTTTCATGGGAATGGATTTGCAATGGCTAGAAAATCTCTGAGAAGAGATTTTCGGGTCAGTCAAGGCAAAATGTTCAATTATCAGACGTCTGGAAAGGCCTATGGATGTCTGATAAGGCACTAACGGTCATATTCTGCTGTGTTTGTGAAGCCAGCCAGCTGTCCACTAATTGGACATCTGGCAAGTCTATCAGATGTCTTCTAAGACGTCTGGACTAAGGTCTGGATGTCTGATTTCATCAGACAGAACTAACTAAGTCCAGCCTACATGTTATCAGACATCTGAATCAATAGTCAGACGTCTTAAAACACATTATCTGACGTCTGATTTGGGAATTAGACATCTGGAAATTCTGTTTGAACCCTATATTGGTTTTCTAAGTTTTCTACAGAAAACCTAAGTATCCTAGAGTTGTGCGGGTGTTCCTAGGACTACTGTTAGAGTACTTTGAGGCTTTTTAACATAATGTTTAAGGAAATAAAGAGCAAGAAAATAACGACAAAAGTACATGAAAGGAATAAAATGAAATTCTATCATATTCTTCTTGTCCTTCCATTTTCAATCTATCGCTCCTCGTGAATCTCCTCTGTTCTCCATCAAGCTCCTCTAATCCGTCCTTGATGCGAGCTCGAATTCCGTCTAATCACGTCTCCATTTGCAATTGACTTGAAATCTAAGACTCCAAGTGCAAATGTTAAATAACACGTGTTTTTTTATCATCAAAACAAATGATCATGGTGCTCTAGCACTAACAAGGGCATGGGCGAGGGAGTGGTGCAAAGTGGGCATCGCAAGGAGGGGAGAGGTGGCGAGGGGAAAGGTGTGGCATGCGTACGGTACGTGCAGAAAAGAAAGGTACTTTTAGACGTCTGGCTCTCTCTTCTGACGTTTGGACAGACGTCTGGTGAACACTCCAGACATCTTAAGCTACCAAAAGGTGACAGGTCATTTCAGGGACTCACCCAGGCGTCTGATTTTGGTCAGAGTATACATATTTGGGTTGGTTCAGGGCCTAAATGAAGTCAGTTTTGCGCAAATGAAGTATCGTTGGTTTTCTTTCGAAATTTCCTATGTATTAGGGTCGTATCCATACTATTTTGAGCATGTTTGACATAATGGTCAATAATGTTAATGATTGGTGCAATAAACTATTTGAAATAGGTCTCGAGTCTGTAGTACACACGGGACCCGCTGATACATTAGAATCCACCGTTCGTGCCCCTATATCTCCCACACACTTTGGTAGAGTTGTCCCCTCTACTCCTGTAGTTTAAATTATTAAAGTGCATGCTAAATTAGAAATTTCTGCTGAAAATCTAGGAAATGAGATGAACCCTAGGACTAAGAATGTGAATGTTTATATTCAATGCATGAACCCCGCTTGCTATAAACTAAGAATGCATATTGTTAAACCCCCTACTGTGAGAAATGGAATATTTAAAATGATGATTGCTTATTCACGAGCTGCCTGCTATATGAATTAGAAACCAGAATGTGATAAAGGTATACGCCATGAAATGAGACGAGTACTATGCATGAACCCTATGAGGAATTAGGAAAGGAATCAAAGTACAGTGATATGGATATCTGATGTATGATGGAACATATTGCCTACGAGCATGTTGTTTGGCTGTTTGGACTTGGGTATGGAAAGTGAGCTGGCCCTCATGTACGTGGTGTCGAGGAGACCTACTGTGTAGAGAGAAAGCTAGCCACCCCTTGAGTTGGGACCTGAGGTTAGGATTGGCCTCCCTATACCTACTCTGGTTAGGACCACTAGGCAAACTGATATAGTTGAGCGAGGGTACGCAGACTGTTGAGGGGTGTGGCTCCTGTTCGGTTCTATGTTGTATGTTTGAGCGTACCTACTAGCTGAAAGGACTAACAGCATGCCAATGCAGGGTAGCTAACTGTGTGTTTATTGCTCGTGCCGTAATCATCGCTACGTCGCGATCGTAACCCTAGGGTGGCAAATCGAGTGTAAGACTATCGCAGGGTACTCTCCCGGCAAGGAGAGTACCACGTGCACATCCTGCATCGCAGGAAAACTGCATCATGATCGTTCCCTTATGGAACATGTGGATTAAATGATGATGTGGACCTTTATTAGAATGCACGAATAATTAAACACATAGTTGAATATGCAGAAAACTAGATGACAATGAGTAATTGTAAAATGCATGAATGGTTTATTGCTTTCTTTTATTTTAAATGCATTAAATGTCTTGTGTGCCACTCTACTCAGCATTAGCTGACAAAACATATATGTATATCCATTCAGGTCAGGGAGTTGAGTAGCCAGCACCACCAGCTGCAGAGGGTGCTGGGCCCAACCGAGCCCAGCAGTAGTCCGATCCTTTTTCAGTTTTTATTTTAGAGACTCTATTTATTGTAGTGAGTACTTTTAGTATGTTAAAACCTATTGTTTTTAATGTCCTTTCTACTTTAGTTGTGATGGCTAACTAGCGAACTTTATTTTTCCGCTTGTGGAGTATTATTCTTTTTTAACTCTGTTCTACTTTTCGTTGCTATCTTTTTCTTATTTGCTTAGTTACATTGCCTGTGTGGTTGTTGAAATGTTTATCCTTTCATTTGGTTTGTTTCTCGTTAGACAACTAGGTCTTGGGGTTAGTCGAGGCGAGCTGTTCCCAGATTCCATGAGGGGTCAGGTTCGGGTCGTAACAATCAGAATCTGATCTAAGAACATAATTAACAAGTAATCATAGAGAAATTACCTATAATGCATGCCTTCCTAGAAATGAAATCATTATGGACATTGACACTAGGTTTAACACCCAAGTTCAAGCCACAATAGTTGAACTCAAGGGTTATGCGAAGGCATTGGATTTCCTTCAAGGAAGGACCATGCGTAGCTTTCTATTCACGAAATGAGTTAAATAGATAATTAGAGAAAACATTCGGAAAGATGGAGCTTTATTATGGGTAATAATTGGAGCAAAGGGAGGTTAAATTGCCTACTAGGATATGGTGGAATAGTTTGGACCAAAAAGACCCAGGTTGGAGTCCCCATCCTTGCATTACTAGAGCAACAATGTGTGAAAGATGGCCAATTTTTCCCTTGTTATCAAAATGGATTTTGGATATTTAAAAAAAAAAAAGAAACAAAATGGAAGTTAAATTAAGACTTTCTAGCGAAATACAATGTCCACTTGACGTTTGATATGGTATGTTGTGGTTCTTCTAAAATGGCTTGTGTTGATATGCCTTTAATCTAACGAAGTTAAGCAATTCATTTCACTAGTTAAACACTAGTAATTGTTTGTGTCCTAGATGAGATTCCCTGCATATTACATGCCTAAACTAAGGGTGGCACGCCAAATAACGAAAACCTCTTGGGAGGAAGGTCCCATGGTACGATATGGGATTTGCGACCCATGTTTTTTTTCAAGATTCAATCGTTTATCTAGATCTATATATATTCTTGGTCTCTATACGAATTCATGAGACATCAATTGGATTTAACATTTATGTTTTGAGGTTTTTCATCAATTGCTTTTCAACATCATGAGCGTAGACATAATTTCAATTATCTAGTCTAAATGGAAACGATAAGTATGCTGGTAGCCATATCCATGTTACAACTCAAGAAATGAACAAAGTGGACAATCAAGCTAAGAAGGAAGCTTTGCTAATCGCCCAAATCTTTTTCCTCTTTTCTTTTGTGTCATTTTGATTTGCAAAGTTGCCCATGTGACTTGTGCTTTTTGGTGGATTCTACTTCAGTACCACGATAGAGTGCAGGAATTTGTTCCCCTTCGAGGTATCATTTGTTCAATAGAACACTATGTTTATGATTAATACATCTTTCCTAATCCCAATTTAATTGTTAGTGAGATCTTATTCCTAATTCTGAGGTATATGAGATGAACTCCACTAAACTAGGCATAGGACTATATCAAACATCGATTTTGTGAAAAAAGGAATTCATTATTGATCTTTAAACAAAGATCTTATGCAAGATCAAAGACAAGACAAGAGGACAACCTCACAGTACCTTTTCGCACATTGTATAAAAATGTGATAACTTAATGTTTTGGTAAAAAGAAACGATACTAAAGAAAGAATAAGGAGAACTTAAGTAACATGATTTTATCAAAACATACACAATGCGTCTTGGACAATGAATAATTAGAATCCAAGCAAAACAATCCTCCCATACTGCACCACTTCAACATTTTATAATTATTTGGATCATATATGTATAAAGACCGTAGTTATCCTACTTCCTTTTCCCACGTCGATCTGATCACACTACATCTCATGCATATCATCCACATCCCATCTACTAACCAACTAACTTGGCCCTTCATCTCCCCTTGATAGGCAAAAAGTCGTACAGGGTCAACTCCTAGAAAATGCTTAGTTTTCGAGGGGAAAACATTTTTCTAATTAATTAATGAATCACTTAAACATCAAACAAAAAAGAAATTAGGCATATCACCGGTAACTTGTGACAGCTATATATTTTCCTATTCAATTTCTAATCATTTTTCATAGGAAAGCAAATATGATGGGAAGGATATATAAAAGATCGAAAAGAAATAGCGGAATTCCAAGGTAGTTTTGATAACAAGATGGCTTAGAATGGCAAGATATAGAGTTGTATTCATCTATAAAGGAACGTGGTAGCATGTTTTTATTTTTTTATTTTTATTTATTAGAAGGTAAATATTGATCTCATGATCTCTTAGATGCTAAGTGGTGGCTCTACTACAGTGCCAACTCTCTGTAGTTGGTAGTTAAATTTTTATTCTCTATGGTATCATGAACTTTCCAGTAAACGCCGACGCATTGTGAGTGAGTGAGAGTAGAAAAGGAATAATTAAAATTGCAAATGCTGAGAACAATTACTCACTTGTTTAATTGATTTTTTTTTCTTTTTTAAAGGAAGTTCTTTTTATTAAAAGAGGTTGAAATCATACAAGTGATGTAATAATAGAAAAATAACTTCTATCTCATAAGAGGAACAAAACTTTGACCTAAGTCTAAAACAAACAAAAAATAAGCATTACTAACATAAATTTCAAACAATGATCGAGAAACGAGTCACCATGACATGCTTAAGATATGATTGTGTTACTAGAAAAATTTCTAGACATCAGTACAAATGGGAAATCCAACAAAAGTTGGCACTGGTACATTGCCCGGCAAATCCTGGTCGTAAGAAGTACGAATTCTCACATGTCCCCCCAAAGTAGCGTCAACCCCCTAGACATTTCATCCCCCAAGGGGGAAGAACATACCAACAACAAAGAAAAACTAAACAAACTAACAACAAAGAAAAATAAAAACATACAACAAATGGTTGAACCAACCTATGAACCAACCTCGACAATCAGGGTTCGACCCAAGCATCAACCCAAACCCCCAGGGACCAAAAGGGCTATCCTCGTACCAACCAACCACCACACACGGTCAACACCTCGCTGCTGACGACCCACCGCCTCACAGACATCGGTCTGTAGCTGTAGATGTCCGACCAGGTGCATGGCGATGGTAGTGCGAGTTTTGGCGACGGATCCGCAGCTTAACAGACGCTGTGAGTCCCTCTATGCCCACGTAACCACAACCAAGGACATCACCCCGCCCCCGTAACCACAACCAAGGACATCACCCCGCCCCTCCCCTACTCGCTGTCGAGACTCTGTCACTTCTACCTAACACTGGGCACGCCGCAAGCCGCCACAAAGCTCGACAGGACCAAGGAGGAGCTCGTCGTCCGCTGCTCGCCCCGCTCGAAAGAGGAAGCATCTGCCACCGTAGAAGATGACTTGCATGTCAAACTTGAAGTTGAAGGAGTGCTCTTAAGGGTGGGAGAACTTGTTTAATTGATTCTACTTTACCACCATAGATACATTTTTGAACAATTGTTCAAATTTGACAATTTTCCAAAGAGCAACTTATGGAGAAGTGCACCTTGTCAATGTCAATGCAATGTACAACTAAGTTATTCATCAAAGCAGATGGTGCCATACGAGGAAATAAATATTTATTTTATAGAAAATACCACGGTCGCGCGCGCAATTTGATCTGAGGATCAATGAAATTTCAACGATGTACATTATCACTCTACCACCGCAAGGCAGCAACTTCAGACTCTACAATTCACGATCTGTTACTTTTTAGTCTCCGTTTATTCTGTAACTACGAAAAACTTTTAAGCAACTGACTGTAAAATTTCAGTTGCAAGAATATCGGACTGACAAAGAAAAGAAGAAATTATTGTACAGGTGCAAATGCCTGAACATTCAAGGGTATACGTATAAAAGCATGCAACCGCTATTTCTTGTTCCTGATATAATTGGTAGAGTTGGGAACGTTTTGGCAATCTGCTGCTTTATCATTGGGTTGGTGGGCATATCTCGACCTTTCTGACAGAGAAAAGAATGATCGCCATGCGACGGCAACAGACACGCTATTAATGCCATCTTATCGGATCTTGTTTTCCTCTGCCTTTTTATCTGGTAAGGGTTATAAGATAAACATTTTAAAAAAATTGTGTTTAGGTATAATTTGAGATAATTTTGTGGGTGGGTTAATGTGAATATGAGATAAGGAAAAAAATAAGTTACGGATGAAAATTTTGGATGAATAAGTTATAAAAATATAATTATATCTTAGATTTGTAGTTATAGTAGACAGTAGATTTTTTCTTTCTTGAGAGTAACGAGGAAAGAGAGGATAAATGTGAAAAAAAATATAAAATATAGAGAGAGACAGGATTGTAAAGATTAGGATACGAAATAGCATATCCTTCATATGTACCTCGATTCGAGGGAACATGAATTTAAGATAAAATATAAATTTACTTATTCTCCATAATAAACATAGGATATCCTAATTGAAAAAATGTAAAATATGCACGACTTAAACGGAACCTAATTTTATTCCCTACTTTACCCATAAGGAACAGGGATTTTAGGTCCTGCATCGGTCTCTCTTTGGTAGTCACCCTTGTGATTTCATATCCAACGTCGCTTTGCTTTCCCATGCATAGTTTAAAGACGCAAAAGAGATCATTACTTTGAGCCTTCCCTTTCTTAACCGCGTCATGCACTTTTACAATTCAGTATAATCTCTATCACCGTAGAGGATTTCATTCCATTTTTGGAATTTAGAACTTGTTCGAGCGCAGATGGTGTCGATATCTGCTTTATGCAAGCAAGAGCGCATTTGGATGCATTTTTCCGTCATGGGTTTGCCAACCTGTCAGAGCTGATATGAATAGTACGATGGAGAGCCTGGCAGAAGGGTTCAGCTCATGCTTCCAACAATGCCTCCATCTCCTGTCAGAGGTAGACCTACGATTAAGGGAGGCAGGGCACGTGCCTCCACTCATAAATTAATTTTTTATTTATACGTTAACGTAAGAGCGTAAAAATTTATTACGGTAAAAATGTAAAAGTGAATTATAAGAAAAGGTAATATAATTTTTACTGGGTGTATTTTAATTTTTAATTAATAAAAAATTAAAATATTATATATTGTAAAATAAATTATTTAATATATTTTAATTCTCGATCGATTGAAAAAAAAAAAAAATCAATCAAAAATTAAAATAAATCACACATAGCAAAATATATTATCTGATTTATTTTAATTTTTAATTGATGTTTTATATTATGTTTATATTGAATGATTTTATATATATTATTAATTTATATTTTTGTAAAAATATATTTAATATTAATCTTTAATGAAATAATATAAAATGAGTAGATTGACTATGGAGATAAAATTTGAAATGGGTGTTAACGTTAAATAATGTGAAAAAGATAAAATTAAAAAAAATAAAGGGAAAGAGACAAGAGAGATAAGTAGAGCATACAGCTACAGGAGGAGGTGGGGGTAGAGGTGGTTGGTGAGCACTAGTTATTCCCGACCCCTTCATTAGATATACATATGAAAAGATTGCTATACGTACGTAGTTGTATTTGAGAATTAAAAAAATATACTAAAAGTACAAATATACCAGCCATTTTCTTCAAATCTGTCATCTGTGCCCCTTCGGGCTCCACATTCCTTGACAAAACACCTCTCTACCTCCCCTCAACGAAATCCCGACCTCCTTGCCAACAGAGATAAAAATAAAAATTAAAAGAAAAAAGCACCCCTTCAACTCCCCATTCCAATTGTGCGCCACTCCCTCAACCCCCATCCAAGTCCATTCTTTGTGTCACATTTTCAATTTTCCCGGAGCCTTACGCTAATTTTATTAGATAAATAATCAAGAGAAATAAGAAAAAGACGTAAAAAAATAACAAAAATTAAGAGAAAAAATGCCTCCCCTCTTCCTCCCAAATATGAACTTTGGAAGGAAGCTTTGGATCCATAGCAATGTGGATGTGGTTATTCTCATAGTTTATGTTTTTCTTTTTTATTTTTGTATTTTGCCAAGCTTCTCATGTTATTCCTATGATGTTATTAACTTAAATTTAAAAATTACATCAATACCCTCATCAACTTTTTTCCCCCATTTTCTTCCAAAACCTCAACCTCCTCCCTTCTCACCCATTACTAGCCCCTTCATTACGTCATTCATCGGCAAGCTTCTTCATCAACTCCATTAGCAAGCTCCTTGCCCCCCCCCGTGGAGTCTAGCACCCTCCTTGTCTTCGGCCTCATCCTCGGTGATGGTTGCAGGGAGGAGGAGGTGGTAGGGTGGTGGCTATGGGAGAGGAAGGGTTAAGGGAGGAGGAGGGTGGAAGAGGTGGTGGGGGTAGGGTGGTGGCTATAGGGGAGGAGTGTGGAGGAGGTGGTCAGGGTGAGGTAATGGCTGCAAGAGAGGAGGGGTCAAAGGAGGAGTCTGGAAGAAGTGGTGTGGGCAAGGTCGTGGCTGTGAGGGAGGAGTGTGGAGGAGGTGGTGGTTGCGGGGAAAAGGAGGGTGGATAGGGTGCCAGGGGGTGCTAGGAAATTTCGGGTCCTTGTAGGGAACTCCACTTGACAATTGAGTAGATGAGAATCGAACAATTTGATCCATTGTTTCTCGTGGCATCGCAGAAGCTTGACAACATAGGTTTCAAACCCTTTTATGGAAATGAAGCTCAAGTCGATGTCTATAAACATCCGAATAACAAATCAAGAAACAAAAGCAACTAATGTGAAGAGAACCACACGGAGATATCTAGCATGATCTCTCCTTTCCGAGATTCCTACAAGAGATTATACTTGTGAGTGACGTAACACAGCATCCCATGGGTTGTGCCTCCTCAAATAAGTCCCACTTAAGGGATTCCACCCTTTGTCTCGGCAGGAGGATGAGGCCCTTCGTGCCAAGGATGCTTGATTCCGTTTCGTGCAAAGCAAACAATTTGCATCTTGTGAACTTCGCTAACGGGGAGGCAACCCTTGCCTCGAAATCCACCAAGAGAGGACCAAGAGGATCAAATCATCTTGGCTATGTACAAGCAGGTCAACCTATACACTATCTTGGTCGACTTGCTAATGCATAGAAGAAGGGTTCTTGAAGTACCCACGGCCATTAGGACCCAAATCTTCATCCCATGTTGTAGTAGGTTGGCTCGTTGCCTTCCAAAAAGACTTGCTACTATGTAGCAAGTTGGCTAAGTGACTTGCAGGTTGATTTGCTACAACATGAAGAAGGACTTCAGGAAGAACCCAACCCCTTGATTCTAATACAAGCAAGTCTTCCTGCTCAAGCATTAGAAGACTTGTTTGAATTAAGGGAGTCGACAGGTGCTATTGCAAGTCAACTCTCTTCTTCTTGCTCACGACCACATGAAGAAGAATAGGAAGGAGAAGAAGGGTCGGTGGCAACACTCTTCCTTGGTGGAGTAAATCTCTTAATTGATGGAATTGATTAGAATAAAATTAATTAGGTGCAATTAATTGACAAATTAAATAAAATTTAACTCCTTAAATCAATTTAATCATTCTAATTAAATAGGAGAACACAAATATGATTATTAGTTTCATTACGCCAATAATTATGCCCTTAGGATCAGAAGATTTATGGTGCTATACCTCCCTCAGGTGTTCTAAATACCCATGAATCATTCACACTAGAAGACATATGTAACTCTTGAGATTGAATCCCAGATGCACTGTCCATCCCATTACTAATTACATAATTTTCACATTCTCTTTATACTGTTAGGATGAGAACGAAGACTAGATTCATTCGCAATAGACTATCTTCTCTTCATGGATAAGTCTAATTAGGACCTGTACGACCTTACATGAAATTTTGTATTACCCAATATACACAAAGCAAGCTTAGGTCTGCCGATCTGCTACATACAGCTATGACAATGGATCTGTGTAATCCCTTCGAGATATCATGTGTCTCCTGTGCTCTCGTATGCACACCGGCTTTCCAGTTTCAACACTAATGTGGGTGTATCCTCTATTGGTCCACCAAATGTGCATACTCAAATACAGACACATATCTATCTCAAGTCAAAGGATATTCCCTCTTCATGAAAGTGACAAGAGGACTTTCACATCTAGATGTCGTCAAGTTAACTCCTTGACTTAACTTGTGTGACAACCCTAAATGTCTACTCCCATGCAAAGGATATGTACCATGGGCATCAGTCAGACAACATTCTCTAGAGAAGATTGCCACTCTTTTCAGATTGAAGACTATCTTTGGATATCTAAATGGTTCTTGATGACTTTATCGAAATTCTCAATCCAAACTGTTTAGATCCTTTGATATCCGTCATCAATATATCCGACATTGCATAGTATATTATCTTGATTGTATTGAGGTACCCATTTAACCATATTAGTATGCCCATATGATCTGATAGTTAGATATGAATCATCGATTGAGTGATTTGACTCAAGTTGGTTTACTCAGGGCACATAACTCCAACAGGTGATGTAGGGAAGAAGGGGTTGAGGGAGGATTGTGGAAAAGGTGGTGGTTGCAGGGGTGGTGACTACATGAAGGAGGGTGAAGGTGGTGGTGTGGGCAGGAGAGGAGGGGTCGGGGGAGGAGTGTGGAGGAGGTGGTGGCTCCAGGGATGAGGGTAGAGGAGGTGGTGGTGGGTGCAGGGAAGGAAGGGTTGTGGGAGAAGTGTGGAGGAGGGTTGCAGGGGTGGTGACTACAGGTGTGGTGGTTGTGAGGAGGAGAGGAGGAGGTGAGCTTTTTTTTTTCTTTTTTGTAAAGTAACGTTAGCATATGGTTACATCTCAACAATGGTTAATATATTATACCATTAAATACTAATAGAAGGCCATATGTGATAAACGGTATAAGTTTGTAGGGCTATAGATGTATGTATGAAGTTTTCAGGAGTACAATTGTAATTAGATATGATTATAAGGGCATAAATATCCCTATTTTTTTAGTTATTTCATTGGTGAAATAGGACTATAAAGGATTGAAAAGCACAAGTTATAGCTGTTGGTGCTAGAGCACCACAATCGTTTATTTTGATGATAACAAAACACATGTCATTTAACATTTGCACTTGGAGTCTTAGATTTCAGGTTAATTGCAAATGGAGACGTGATTAGACGGAGTTCAAGCTCACATCCATGGCAGATTAGAGGATCTTGACGGAGAACAAAGGAGCTTCGCGAGGAGCGATGGCTTGAAGAAGGAAGGAGATGAAGAATATGATAGATTTCCTTTCATTGTAATCGTTGTAATTTTGTTTCTTTTGTTGCTCTTTATTTTATTACTTAAATTCATGTTAAAGAGCCTCAAAGAACCCTAACAGTAATCCTACGAACACTTACACAACCCTAGGATACTTAGATTTTCTGTAGAGAACTTAGAAAATTAAAATAGGGTTCAAACAGCCTTTTCAAACATCTAATCTGAAAATCAGACGTCTGATAAATACTTTTAAGACGTCTAAATGTTTGACTCAGACGTCCGACTATGTTTAGGCTGGACTTAGTTAGTTTTGTCTAATGAAATTAGATGTCTAGACCTTAGTCCAGATGTCTTAGAAGACGTCTAATGATTTGGTCATACGTCCAAATAGTGGACCATTGGTTGCCTTACAAAACACTGAAGGAAATGACTATTAGAGCCTTATCAGACGTCCGTAAGTTTTCCCAGATGTTTGATAAATAACCGTTTTGCCTCGGCTGACCCAAAATCTCTTTTCAGAGATCTTATAGCCGTTGCAATCTCTTGGAAATCCATTCCTGCAGAAAAGTAGGTTTCCAGACGTCTAGACATCAGTCCAGACGTCCTGTATGTCGTCTGATAGACTTCTACTAGAATCCTATTTCGATCTTATTGAAGTTAGGAAAGAAACCCTCCTAAATCAGACGTCTTAAACTGGTTTTCTAGATGTCCGATGCTAGGATCAGACGTTTGATAACCCTGTCAGTGTAATGATTAACCCTGATTTCGGCCTGATTCTCTTGGAGCTTGGACCCAAAGGCTATGAAAGCCTTCCAAAGCCTTCCTAAGACCTCTATAAATAGAGAGGAGACTTTGCCACTCAAATATACACCTAGAACATACTAAGACACACTTAACAACATACTTTCCACGTCTTTTCTGTCCAAGAGAAGTAGCTCAAGCTCTTGCTCTCCAAGCTCAAGTTCTACATCTAGAGAGCATCGATCACTTGCACATCCGCTCTTCCGCCGTAGTTCACAAGAACACCATTGCGCCGTCGCATAGTTCACGCATTTGCGTCGTTGACGTACTTCCACCAAAGGAAAACATCCTTACTCCTATAGAAGTTTAGTTTTAGAATATCTTTATTGGCTCTATAGGACTATTTGTAATTTACTTTGTCATTTGGTTGGGTATTCACTTTGCGAATTCCCTTCTCCTTCGTGAGACAAAATCCTTATGAAGAGAAGGGGTTTGAGGTACGCTACCCTCGTATAAAGTAGCGTGATTATAATTGAGGTTTACTATCCTCGTTTAAGTAGTACGTTAGTGGATTTAATCAACTTAATTGATCGGAAAATCCTAACTCGAGAGGGTTAGGTGGTGGTTTTCACCCGATTTGGATTTCCACCTAAAAATTATTGTGTACTTTGTGTAATTGTTATTTTGTGAGATTGCTCCTTTTATAATTCCGCACTTTATATTACGTCACGCTGATCTCACCCCTCCAAGTAGGTACTTTCAATAGCGATGATATTTGGTTCAGAATTGAAATATCAACGATGAATTTGAAATATCACGAACTTGTTAGTAGTGTCTTCCCTATCTTACAATCTTAGGTCTGCCACTATCTCCTACCCCATCAATCTGCCACATCCCATCAATTACCTCAAAAGCAATATTCCCCAACTTTCTCTTCTAGTAGCAAGTTGAAACAACATCTTCCTTATGCCTTCTTAGCTCGATGCCCCTCCTATCATCCTTTATTCTTCTTTGAGGCACAACAACCCCTTGAGAGGGCCATTGTGTCTTAGTTGCTTCTATATCCCTATTTTTGTGGTATCTTGATCTGAGCTTTCATTATTAAGAAGATTGAGGAGAATGATATTGATGTAGATGAGCTCATGGAGGATTTGATGGAATGGAAAAGAGAAAAACCAAATGACATAATGATCCCTTCCTTCAAAATTTTGAAGCCTCAAAATATTTCACTTAGGGATTCCAACACAAAGATAACTTTTGAAAATAAGCATAAGAGTGAGATGCCTAGATTTCAGGGTGATGATTTTGCTTCTATTTCTAAGGACACGAATCTTGAAACAACCCTCAAGAGGCCAGGGCAAATAAAAATCAATTTGACTTCTATAATAAAATTGTTACTGGCCCAGGCCTATCTTCAACCCTAGAAGATCATATATCATCAAACCATAAAGTGGAATCATAAAGGTTGAAGGGGACAAAAATTCCCTAGGGAATGAGCATTATGAAGATAGGAGCAAGGACATGGTGACTTTTGTTGATGGAGTTGATTTCCAATCAGAGAGAGATGTGATGGTTGATTTTAGGGCCGATGGCAGAATATTTTATTTTTCTAAAGGCCCAATTAGAATTGAGATTTTACAACCCAAGTATGATTTAATTAGCAAACATTTTGTTGAGTACAATTTTCAAGGGACACAAGGTGGCTACCTAGCTTACATCTCGTGTCCAGTATTATAGACTCAGGTTGTACTCCAAATCGATTTCCTATCTACATGCCCATATATTAGAGATGAACGGACATGGGCATGCGTGATGCACCGCTTGCGGAGTTCTCGTCCCTTAAAGATGAGACTATAGCATGACTTGGTCTGCATTTGTTAGCCAATGATTTTGATTGACCATGATCATATTTTTTCATTTTATTAACCCAACGTGCATAATTGACTATTTCTTCTTTTATATGATCATTGCCCAACTGAAGGTAATAAACTTTAGTGTTTGCTGGGAGAAAACCCAGTTATTTGTCTTCTTCCATGGATTAAAGCTGACCTGGATTCAAAACAATACTCAAGTGCTCTCTTTCTACACCTTTGCATGCATATTTTATATACAATGAGGACATCATATTAGATATACATGGGAGGTTGATATATTTATTTTTGAGTCTATTAATCAACTCCAATCAAATCGTTTATATTGATTTTTATTTTTCTTTTTGCTTTATTCAAAAAACTGTAAAAAGAAAATAAAAATTGTTGTTTTGAGATAGGAAAGATAAAAATTTTTTTATATTGATGATTTACCAATCTTAAGAAATGTTTAATCAAATAATTTTACCTAAACTCTCCTGGTCATTAAATGACTTAATTAGCTCAGATATTTACTAAAATGTGGATTTGTCTCCTAACTCCTTAAAAAAGACTTGAAAAGGTCCAAGTAATAAGTGGAAAGGGTGATAAGTATATGACTTATCTTCACAGCCCCTCGTTTAAGAGTTTTTGAAATGTAAGCATCTTAACCCGCACCAATCATACACTGACTCATCACTTGGGCAACCACTTGTTGAAAACTAGGGTGTCAATAAACCCTACAAGGGTGGTATAGACGATATGTTACACTGGGGTTGCCCCCGAATGTAGGATACCAGAACCCAACCATTAAACCTACCTTCCTTTTAACCTATTGTCTAAGGGTATTTCTTTGGACTCAAAAGAGCCACATGTATAAAAAAATAATAAAATAAAAAAAAGGAGATAAACATACTTACACTGCATAGATATGGCTCACATGTTGAACTAATGTTGCCCCTAGATGCAAGGTGTCTAGACCCCAACCTGCAAAAAGCACAACAGGAAAAAAATTCCCTAAAATAGGAATAAGTACGAGGAAGTAGAAATAAAATCCAAATAAATATACACTGAATTTGTCCTTTTGTTAACTTTGGAAAAGAAAAAACATTAGAGAGAAAGCTATTAATGAAGTAACATAAACCCTAAGATAGTATTTTTCTTTACTTTGGATCACCTAGTGCTTAATGAAAACTTAGAGTTCAACCTGGTTGCTTACTTTACTTAATGAGTCACCCATTTCACACACTATAATTTGAGAAGCTTAACACTTCGAGTTGTACCAAACCTTAGGTGAGTTGATTGAGCCATAAAAACTTGATCAAGAGACCTAGGTCTAAGGCTAATGGAGCCTCCGATTGGATTCAGGCAATCCAAATACTACAACAAAAACATACTTTAGTGATAAAAAAAATTCGTCGGTAAAAGTAATTATTTTGTCTTTAATATACTTTAGTGACAATTAAAAAATTTGTCACTCCATTGTCGCTGTCGCTAAAAAGTTTGACAAATTTTATCATTGCTGTATTAATACTTGTAATGTCAAATATAGTTGTCACTAAATCATTGTTATAGCAACCCATAGAGTCAAATAGAATTGTCATAATTTTTGTCCTTAAAAGCTTCCTTTAGCTACAAAAAAATACATCATCAAAATATCGTTGTATAATACCTATAATGATAAAATTAAATGTTATTAATTTGTCACTGAATCACTACATAATAATCACATGTATAAATATTACAATTTTCATCACATTTGCATTTATTTTATTTGTTTTGTGAAAGAAAACTTCATCTAATTATCATATTTCTCAACTACACAATTTCAAACTTGAAACTTAAGCTCAAACCATGCTTTTTATTAAATCAAAAAATTATTACACATGGTGCCCTTGGAGGGGATTTTCAGAAAATAATAAAATATAGAAGCTACATTAAAGAAAAAATATAGGAACTCGAGTTACCCCATTTTAATTGATCTCCACCAAAGGAATATAATAAGATAATGATGCACAGAAGCAGTTTTAAAGAAAAATCATCATGAATCTCAAAAGAGCAACAGCTAATCTTGTAATCCATGGTAGCCAGAAGGGTGCATCCAGGAAATGTAACTGACCACGAGACAGGGCAAGCTCATCTATCACATGAGCTTGCAAAAAGTTCCAAGATGATGTCCAACAAAAGCCGTACATCACCAACAAAATGCCACATCAAGTCCCTCATCAGTCTAAAGTTAAAACTTCATAATTCGAGGCATATGAACTCCCAAGTTGTTGTCCATCTCAGTTAACAGCAAATTCAAGCATCAACTTTTGCCACAACAGCAACAAATTCACTTCACTGCTCTCGTATCAGCACCCAAGGTCTTGTAGCAACTTCAGCTATCAACAACATCCAACACCTAGCAAAAGCATCCAGGGAACATCTGAAATCAATCTACATAGCCAAATCTCCAAAAGATCAGCCAGGGGAGCAGCTGCAGTTTGATTCAACACCTCCAGTCTAAACATTGCAGCATCCAGCATCACTCAAAGAAAATAAGCAAACGTGAATTAACTTTAGCAGATTTAAATGATACAAAATTAATAGAAACTTGATCGAAGTAGCAAAAAAATCAGTGAAGCATGATGTAGGGTAGAAGCATTCTCCCTAAATTATAGAATCCAATAGTAGCTTAAGGCATTCCGAAAGTTGAGAATAGAAGAAATTCCTTATTTCTGAGCAGCAGCATTGTCCTCCATAATCAATGTGATACCCTCATTATGATGCAGCACATCATGTTATAATCAAGACATCCTAGATGCTTATTTGGAGAGCTCTGCTGCTGGTTTTTCCTAACAATGTGACACTTCCTATTCGTGCTACTGTCAACTAGGTACCAAAATAAATGAGCTTTAGTTTCCTAATAAAACACAGAGGCAGAATATCATATACTATTGCCAATTGTATCGCTAAGATCAATTGGTTTCAATCACCTCTTGCCGATCATCATTCCAATATCTATTGTCCATTATAATGTGGCCCATGATATGCATGGCTGCCAATCCCATTTCCCATTCCTGAAGAAGGTAGATAGAAGTCGATTCCATTTCATTTTGTGAAAAAGTTTCTATGAAGGAGCTTCTATTTCAACGTGTTTCGAAAAGGTAACTAACGGACAGCCTAACAAAGCCACAACCACCAACTAGTGTAACATGTAGGGTAGCTCTTCCACAATGTAGTGACGTGCAGGTACAAAGTACCCATTTTGCAGTTAAGTGACTTCGACCAATCAGTCTAACCTTGATCATTCAATCAGATTTTCCGTGCTTCATTTGAGATTTGGTGCATGTCTACACGATCAATCAACTTCCACCCGCTAGAAAGAACTTGGTGTTTGTATAGCTTTTGGTTTGTGTGTTCATCCAACTAACCTTTAGTCATCTCGAATTTGAATATACTTGGTGCTATGGAGTTGACAGATGTCATATTGTCCCAGTTCCAATGCCATGACCTGGGCCATTGTGTTTACCCCAGCCTTTGATATAGCATATGCAAGACGTCCAAGCAATTGCCCTTGATCAACACCAGCAATTGAAGATATATCTATCACAGACCCTTTCAAGTTAGCATCACACATGAGCCTACAAGCATATTTCGTCACCAGCCAGGTTCCAGTCAGATTTTTTGCCATAACACCGTTCCATTCTTCTTCAAACAACTCATATTTCAGATTTACCTGTCGCTCACCCATTTCAACAAACACCTTGAGGGCATTACCTAGCCTCCCACGGGAGAAGAAGAGCCCACGAATGACGGCATTGTGCTTGATCATGTTTGGCCGACGTCCACTACCCTCGAGCATCATCTGCAAGGATATTGAAGGCCACCCAAGACCTATGTTAGGTACACGCACCCTAGACTCGACACGGATAGAAGCAACGGGGCACCCACCCCTACCAACTCACCTCGGGTCAACGACTACTGCTTGATCTCACTGCCAAACTTGAGGCCTTTGCCGTAGGAGAGTCTTCCCTCATCCTTACCGAGGAAGCTGCTTTCGTTGTCTCTCGAAAGCACCGGCAGGCCCCTCGCCATAGCCATCGCAGCCGGTGGCCATGCCCACGGGCCCCTCGACATGGGGCGACGGTAGGGTATTGACGGATCTAGATACTAACGCTGGGGATCAGTGTTGAGTGGAGATCGAGTGGGGGTCAGAGACAAGAGGGAAGGATGGGAAAATGCCAGCGAGAGAGAAGAGAACTTGGTGAGAAGTGTGGAGAAGGGTTAGGGCTGCAAGACTTTGAAAGTTGAAAGAGCCACGCGAGTAGACACGATGGGCTCTTGTTTTCGACAAAAACCAAAATTCTCGTCATGAAAGCTTCGAAGCACCGAAAGAATTAGTATGGCGGAAATTTTATTTTTTATTTTAATTTTTTTATGTAATAGCAACATATATATACTTGTCACTAAAAGTAATTACTACTTACAAATTAGGATAGTGATAATTACTTTTATTTGTCACAAAATTATTCCCAACAGCGACAAATGCTTTTGTTACTAAAGAAAATTGTCATTTGACAAATTAATATGGTGAAAAATATTGTACTTGTGTCACTAAATCTAAAATAACAGTGACAAAATCATTAGCTGTCATCATGTATATTGTCGCTAATGATTAATTTTGTTGTGGTGACATTTTGGTTGATACCTAGAGTATTGTCGAGTCTTTGTAGTTAAGGCTTTGGATACAACTTCCTTTGATTTGGCGACGAGCCGATGTTAAGGTTTCTAATATGTTTTAGCTCAAACTCACTGGTTAATTTTTCGCATATTGTTTTGCTAGGAGATTAGCAAAAAAAAGATATGAGGGTATGATATGTACATATCTGGCACATTTAATTAATATGTCTAAATTAGGTTAGTTCCTAAGTAAACACATCATACTTAGGTCATAAAATAATGCACATAAGTATCTTAGGCATATTAGGTTCATGCAAGAATTTTTACTTAATTTGTACATATTATAATAATTATACTTTATGCAGGAATAAATGCGAGAGTTGGAGCTTGAGGATGGAAGGATATAGTGAAGATTCAAGAGGATGCACATTTTATGAGGGGAAAAATGTAAATTCACCAAGCTAGGAGTGAATTGCCATAATTTGGCCATCAACACTTAAAGCCCTTGCACCAAAAGAAATTCCAAGCCTATCTAGACATCTCTCCAAATGTCCAAGAGGAGGGGACCACACTCCATCTTCCAGCACTCACATGCACCAAGCTTGCCCTACGTGTGCCTCACACATGTCACATCCACACGTCACCCGCGTCCAGCTACACGGGCCCTCAACATGCCCAAACTGCATGCTAATTGTGCCTGCTTCAGTGACTGTACGTGGGAGATCTCTGCACCCAAGCCAACATCACGACCTAATAACTATCCTTTAGCTACACTCGCCTACACACACGCGAACCACGGAGCCAGCTACCTCTTCAGGCATGCCTTGCACGCCTAGTGTGCACACATGACCCTTTCCTCACCTATTTAACCACCTTATGACCATTTTCCCAAGGCCATTCATTGACATATCCTTCTTCTCCAAGCTCCCTCTCCCTCCATTATCCCCCCTCTTGGATGTCCACTTCTCTCTCTCTCTATTATTCTTCCTCTCTCTACCTCCATTCTCTCTCTTCTCTCTCCACCTCTACACCTCCATTCCTCCACCAAATAATCAACCTCTTCCCTTCCCAAACTTTACACATCTCCATTAAAAAAAGGGCCTCTCCCACCTTCCACAACACACCTCTCCTATGTGGCAATTTCTTCTGATCTTCTCCAACATCTCGAGCATCCTCAATCTCTGCTAATCTTCGTCTATAGCTTCTTCTTCCCCAACTTCATCTCGGAGCTCTCGGCATCCTGATGGGCACAAAAATGGGCTTGACAACCCCACCTCCGTGCCACCACACAAGAAACCACCTAGAGAAGCTTCCCTTTACTCTACTCTCTCTTCTTCTTCTTCTCTCTCTCTCTCTCTGTTCTTCTCTATCATCTCCCTCTCTTTATTGTACTCAAATAATTATTAATGGAATGTTATTTCTATGTTATAGTTTTATCTCTCCCTCTCAATGATTTCGTGGATTTGTGACTTATCAAAAATACAAGAAATGAATATACAGAAAAAGATGGAAAAATAAAATAATTGAGAAACTGAATAAAGATTGATGATTGCCTCCTTGTATTTGACCCAGACTCACCATCCAGTTAAAAAAAAATAATAATTTGATATGTGGATTTTGCACCTACGACGACGTCTGCTTTTATATTTCGTGATTTTCTTGTTACCACCTGAGAATATGAAGTTTAATACATGTTTTGAGAAATAATGTAAATTGATCCTTCTTTGCAATTTTCAAATCGAAACTAGTGAGGATTATAGGTTATTATGATGATCATGCTATACATGGCCTAATGACAATTGCACAGGGGAATATGTTGTTGCTTAACAAGAATTGACAATGAATAAAATGTTGACCAAGTCACTACTCTTATAGCGAGATTATAGTCAGTGATCGCTGTGGCCAAGGAGTAGCATGCCACCCTACAACTCAAGCTTATAGTGAAGTTGGGTACGACCTTAGGTTTTCTTTCAACACCAAACGTTGAGTATTCCATTTGTTGGTGTTGTAGGGAGAAGAGGTATTCAGGGTAGACGACACCTGACACTTGAGATGAACATGCCTCTAAGTTTATTTTGAGGTTGTATGTCAATCATGTCCTACATTGTGGATCTTCAAGGCAGGCAAGACATCGCTAGCCCTAGTGGAGTCCAATTCGACAAGCCTTACAATTAGAGATGAGTCTAGATCTATAACACAGTTTTTCCACCCAAAATAATAATGGATTATTGATAGAAAAATTAACAAATCACTAATTCAAGCTCTCCATTAATTAATGCGACTAAGTTTTAAATAATTAATTGAATCTTAACCATTCATTCCTAGCAACTTACTATTTCCAATATTTCTATTCTTCTCCTATTCTCAATGTCTCTATTGTACATATTGATGCCTACTCTTGTTTCTCACAATTAGTTTCCTAGATTTTAAATACGTTTTACTGGGAGTTTTCTTATTAGCCTAACCTTCGACTTATGTGAGTCATCTCGAGCAAAGGCAACAATTAGAGAGCTTTTGGAGTGGGGTATGGAAAATGATTTGTAGAGTTTATTAGTTACTTACTGCTCCCCCATGGTAGTAGTTATTTTCTTTTCCTTCTTTCTTCATGAAGTAACAAACTAGTATACTTTTCTTAGAATTATTTTACTTTCTGCTTGGATGTAGACCCGACAATCTACATTTTGTCTCTACACATTATTGATGCGAAGATATGCGTGATTTGTAATTAGGATTTTTTATCATTGTAACGCACAAATCCGATTGCTTTTAAAATTTGTAAAATCGAGTACTTGGGAAAGTATTCGGGTCATCCTAAGAGAGGTAGGAATTCACTTTAAAGCACTCTTGCTGAAATATGGAAATCAACTTTCTTTTTAGGTTTTTGGATATAAGATTTTTTTTTTGTTTTGAAATAACAGGAAATTACATAATTGTAAGTGGGAAATAGCTACACCTAACTTCTAAAGCTATCACTTAGGTGACAGAAATAACCTCCCCTCTAAGCTCACCCTAGGTATGTAGAGACCTAGGGTAATTACAGAGAGGGAGTGAAAAGGAAAAATACTAAAGTGAAAGCAATAGAAAGATGCAACAAAATTTTAGAGATGCAACTTTATATATGGAGAAAATTTGTTTTACAGGAATGCTTATAGAGGAATGCTTCTACTACAAAATGAAAGATAAAAGAAAATGGTAAAACAAAGATCCTCCTGGTGATGGTGGTGAAGAGGAGAGAATCCTTGCTCCAAACTCAGTTGCTCCAAGGCTTGAAAAGGGTTTCTCCAACGCCTTCCTTGAAAAGCTCCTCCAAGTTGGTGTCTTCCTTAGTAATCCCTAGGGGAGTGTGCCTTTGCTCCTCCAAGAGTGGATGATCTCCACCAACAAGATTCCTCCTCGGGTGGCATGCACCCCCCTCAAGACCTCCTCCTAAGGTCCCCCTTGCCTGGCTGCTCCTCTAGCTGGTGGGAGTACAAGAGAGAAGGGAAAACGGGAATGCACCAAGGGGACAGAGTGTCCCCTTAATTTTCTTCTTCTACTTCTCTTGGCTGTGGGTATGGTACGATGAAGGTGGAAAATTTGAAACCAAAAGATGGGGATTAAAGGTGGTAGGTAGGGATTATATGTAGGAGTGGTGATGGGGATGTAGGAGTAGGTGATGTGTAGGGTTAGGATGGGCTTATGAGGGTGGTTAGATGATCCTAGGGCTTGGGTAATTTGATGCCAAGGGAGGACGTGTGTGCGTGGTAGTTAAGTTGGTGGAGAGGCACCATTAATGTTGCCAACCATTGGAGGGTTAAGGTGTTGGTGGTTGGTTTGGAGAATGGAAGGTTAGGATGTAGTTGTGAAGTGGATGGAGGGTGGATATGTTGGTGTAAGTTGGCCCCAACATAGATGTTGGTTAATTGGGTTTTTGGCGCCAACTTGAAGGGGGTTAGGATGGGGTTTGTGGGTTAAGGATTTAGCACCAAATTGGGTGGTGATGATGGCCTTATGGGGTTAGGTGTAAGGTGGAGATTAGGGTTGATGTTGGTGCCAATTTGTAGGGATGTGTGTAAGGTGTTTTGGTGCTAACTTAGGGTGGTTAGGAGGTAGTTATGGTGGTGGAAGGGTGCTTATCCTGGGCACCAACTTAGCTTTCGAGAAAAGGGGTTAGGTGGATGGTGGAGATTGGTTTAAGGGAGATGTGTAGGCTAGGATGTAGGTCTATTTTGGTCCCAAAAGAGGAGGGTTCTAGAAGTCTGAGTTGGCACCAAACTATGGTGACTTTTGGTGGTAGTTGAGGGGCCAAGGGTTGCATGTTGGTTGGTGCCAACATAGGTAGGAGTAGGTGGAGCTAAGTGGACTTAAGTAGGTGGACTAGTTAGGTGATGAGGTGGAGTTAGGTTGTAGGTGGTGGACAGCTAGTAGGAGGTTCCCTACCAGGAGGGGTGACGTAATAAAATTGCGGAAATAAAAATGTAAAGCAATCTCACAAAAATCAATCGCAAAATGTACACAGGTATTTTTGGGTGGAAACCCAAACCGGGTGAAAACCACCACCTAACCCTCTCGAGTTAGGATTTTCCGATCAACCAAGTTGATCAAATCCACTAACCGAATCACTTTGAACGAGGGTGATTCAACCTCAATACAACCACGCTACAAGTACGAGGGTAGCGTTCCTCAACCCCTTCTCTCCACGAGAAGGATTTTGTCCCACGAAGGAGACGGGAATTCGCAAAGCGAATACCCAACCAAAATACAAAGATAAAATAAAACAACAGTCCTATAGAGCCAACAAAATTAAACCTAGCTTCTATAGGAAATAGGAAACTCCCCTTTGCAAGGAGTGCGTCGATGATGACGCGGTGCGTGTGCCACGCGACGGCGCTACGTCGCTCTCGTTATCTACGGCGGGAGAGCGGGTGCGCAACGGTTGAATGCTCTCAAGAAAAATGGAGCTTGAGCTTGGAGAGCAAGAGAGTCTTTTCTTTGGACACAAAAGGTTTGAAAGTGTATTGCAAGGTGTGTGTCTTGTTTTTCTAAGTGTGTCTCTTGTGTATTTTTGTTTACAAAGGTTCCCCTCTATTTATAGAGGCCTTAGGAAGGCTTTGGAAGGCTTGGAAAAGCTTCCATAGCCGTTGGGTGCAAAGCCCAAGAGAATCAGGA
Organism: Thalassia testudinum; assembly: GCA_037157565.1. Classification (NCBI taxonomy): domain Eukaryota; kingdom Viridiplantae; phylum Streptophyta; class Magnoliopsida; order Alismatales; family Hydrocharitaceae; genus Thalassia; species Thalassia testudinum. The sequence continues at coordinate 68,504,871 of JAZHRO010000002.1, forward strand.
CGAAATCAGGACAATGATTACACTTCACAGGGTTATCAGACGTCTAACTCTGGCATCAGACGTCTGGAAGGCCACTTTAAGACGTCTGATTCCAAGGTCAGACGTCTGATTCTATGCGGGTTTCTCCCTGACTTGAATCAGATCTAAACAGGGTTTTTGTACAAGTCCATCAGACGACATAGAGGACGTCTGGCACTAAGTCTGGATGTCTGGAAACCTACTTTTACCGTGGGAATTGATTTCCAAACGTTGCAACGGCTAGAAAATCTCTGAGAAGAGATTTTGGGTCAGCCGAGGCAAAACGGTCATTTATCAGACGTCTGTGAAGTCTTATGGACGTCTGATAAGGCTCTAACGGTCATATTCTTGAGTGTCTTCTAAGCCAGCCAACGGTCCACTAACTGGACGTCTGGCAAAGTCATCAGACGTCTCCTAAGACGTCTGGTATAAGGTCTGGACGTCTGAATTCATCAGACAGAACTAACTATGTCCAGCCTAACAGTTATCAGTCGTCTGAAACAACAGTCAGACGTCTTAAAATCCTTTATCAGACGTCTGATTAGTGAATTAGACGTCTGGAAAGTCAGTTTTAACCCTATATTGGTTTTCTAAGTGTTCTATAGAAAACCTACGTATCCTAGGGTTGTGCAGGTGTTCCTAGGACTACTGTTAGGATTCTTTGAGGCTCTTTAACATAATGTCTAAGGAAAATAAAGAGCAAGAAAATAAATACAAGAGATACATGAAAGGATAAAAAAGAATCTATCCTATTCTTCTTGTCTTCCATCTCCAATCTTTCGCTCCACGCGAACCTCCTCTATTTTCCGTCAAGCTCCTCCAATCCGTCCTGGATGCGAGCTCGAGTTCCGTCTAAACACGTCTTCATTTGCAATTGACCTGAAATCTAGGACTCAAATTGCAAATGTTAAATAACACGTGTTTTGTTATCATCAAAACAAATGATCGTGGTGCTCTAGCACCAACAGTGTGTAAGGTGTTTTGGTGCTAACTTAGGGTGGTTAGGAGGTAGTTATGGTGGTGGAAGGGTGCTTATCCTGGGCACCAACTTAGCTTTCGAGAAAAGGGGTTAGGTGGATGGTGGAGATTGGTTTAAGGGAGATGTGTAGGCTAGGATGTAGGTCTATTTTGGTCCCAAAAGAGGAGGGTTCTAGAAGTCTGAGTTGGCACCAAACTATGGTGACTTTTGGTGGTAGTTGAGGGGCCAAGGGTTGCATGTTGGTTGGTGCCAACATAGGTAGGAGTAGGTGGAGCTAAGTGGACTTAAGTAGGTGGACTAGTTAGGTGATGAGGTGGAGTTAGGTTGTAGGTGGTGGACAGCTAGTAGGAGCTGAGATGTGGCTAAGCTAAGCTAGCTAAGCTAGCTTAGCTAGTAGTTGAGTAGAGGAGGAGGTGGGATGGAGTTAGGGTTTAGGGAAGAGGAGCTGAAGAAGGAATGTTTGGAGCTGAACTGGAACTGGTAGCTGCTGAATGGAACTACATGGAGCTACTTTAGCTAGCTTATTTTGCTAGTTCTTTGCTAGCTGCTAAGCTAAACTAAAGTGAGTTGGCTTCTACTAAAATGTGCTGAGGTGAGCTGGGTCTGACTTTCCCTGGGAAGACTTAGCTAGCTGGAGTAGCTAAGGTAGCTTAGCTCAACTAGGTTGAGTTAAGTGGAGTCCTCAGGAGCTGGACTTGAGTTGGCCTGAGCTGTATGAAGTCATCTTCAGCTGACTTGAGTTGAGTGGAGTTGGAAGTAGTTGGACTTGAGCTGAGGTGGACTTCAATCAACTTAGTTGAGGTAGCTAGAGCTCCTAGTGAACTGATTAGAGCTAAGGTGAGCTTGACTCAACTAAGTTGAGCAAGATTTGAGCTAACTTGAGCTAAGGTGAGCTAAGATGAGCTATCGAGAGCTACCATTAAGCTAAGATGAGCTGAATGGAGCTTAATGGAGCTAACCCTAACTCAAGTGAGCTAGTATCCAGCTATGATGAGCTGGATTTGGCTAGGTCCTAGCTGGAATGAGCTTCCTATCCACCGGTTGCCTTCTTGAGTGATAGGGTTTTAGGGATCTGATTATCTGTCATTACTAACACTCAAATAAACGTGTCAAAAATAAAACAAAATATGCAATGCATGCCTAACTTAATTGATGCTTAAATGCAACCCAAAATCCATTTGCGAAGTTAAAATTTTATGAGCTAGGTTTGTTTTAGGATATAAGAATGATGATAAATTGGCATTTATCACACCCCCATGCTTATCTTTTGCTAGTCTTTTAGCACAACAAATTTTTACAAAATGGAATTTTGGAGAAAACTAATTTTTCTTCAACTTTTTTAAGAAGGAGATCACGGGACCTTGGTTAGTTAAAACACAGGAGGTACGAGATTTGTTAAAGATAAACATCAGGATTTGTTTTCGAATCCAAAAATTAATCAAATTGGGATCAATATATTCTCCAAAAATTCACAAATTAACCCCTTGTTAATTCAGATAACTCGAAATTTTTGTAGTTAGAATTTTTCCAGCTCCTGAATCCGATTTGCAACATGCAATATCCTTTAAAACCTTGTATCTGTGCTTGTGAAAAGCCAACATTTATAAGGTCATGTTTTTTGTTTAAAACTTTTTTTTTTGTCTCCCCCATGCTTATTCTTAGCTTAGTCTTATAACAGATGTATCGGGATCATCATTCCCATTACCAATCCTAGAGGGGGCTTTGACGCTAGTACTTCGAGATAGTACTGTCCATGACACCACCCAGGAGCTCATAACCCCAAAGCACAATGCGGTGTAAAGGGGTGCTTGTTAAGAGCACTCGATCAAGTTTTAGAAAAGTCGCATTGTAGTACAGTCGAAAAAGCATTCAAAACAAATAAAATTTATTACTCAAATTTGAAAGTCCGAGGTCGAACACAAGGAGCAAATAGAATTCACACACTAATCTCAATAATAATTGTAATTTGAACACATAATACTACTCAAAAGTTAATTAAGAATATAAAGCATGAGTATGAAAATAATTGTAGCTAAAAAAAAAAGGAGGGTTTATGAAGAATTGGACATCTGATTATAAAATCAGACGTCTTAAAATTATGTGCTACAATGTCATTTCCTTCTCCTTCTTTCTCTACCTTCTTTCTCTGATTTCTCTTTCTTCTCTGGCCTCTCCTTCCTTTCTTTCTGTCATTGGATCCTTCTTCTCTTTGTCTTTTATTTTCTTTACCTTCTGTCTTCTTCTTCTTCCTTCCTTCCTTCTTTGGCTTCTTCCTACCTTGGCTTCTTCTTTCTTCTCTGCTTGCTTGGCTTCTTCTTCCTTTTTTCTTCTTTGGTCTTAGCCTTGCGAACTTTAGCTTCTTCTTTCTTCCTTGGCTTATTCTCCTTCCTTCTTCTCCTTCCTTCTTCTTCGTCTGACCTCCTCTTCTTCCTCTCTGATTCGGCTAAGTGTCAAGCGAATCTTTTCACAACAAAACCCCCCTTCCCCTGTGTACATTCCTATCCTCTCTCTTCTCTATTTTGGTTCACTCTCCCAGAGCCACATCCGGGTCGGGTAATTGGACCTAACGGAGACCCGGGTCCAAGCTCACTGGTGTGGGTGGTGAGCGAGGAGTGAGTCGGTTCAGGTAAACGGGTTGTGGCCAGATCCGTGTGGGCAGTGCCGCGAACGAGGCCGTGAGAGGGGGAGAGAGGGACCTCACCCCGTGAGTAGGAGGTGATAAGCCACTGTCAGAAAAATAATTTATGCGGCTACACTCGTTCGTCCAGTTCCGAGGTGGGACTAAACATCCCACCTCCCTTGCATGTGCAGCGGTAGAGATGTGTGGCTTAATTGGTGAGGCTGCGTGGGCTGTTGACTTCAATTGGGGACCTAAGCGCCTTCATGCCTCAAATCCGCGTCACCTAGGACTCATGCCTAGAGCAGCAGCAACTAGAGCACCATAAGCGAGCTCCAAGCTTCTTCATCCATGGCGGCTGGTGTGCCTGAACATGAAATCATGAGCACAGCCTTACGGCCACGTTAAAACATCCAGGGAGATTCTCCAAAGCACGACAAATAGGTGGTGGTGGTCGGCATGGCGTGGGAATGGCTATGGTGGTGTGCCTAGGGTTCTCTGTGGCCGTGTGAGTGGGTGTGTTTGGGGGAATGTTAGGGTGGCTAATGGAGTGAATGAAGTGGGGGATTATGATTAGTGAGTCGAGGCAGAGGTCATCGGGTGGTTGGCTAGGCGGGTGGAGGTGCGGAGCGATGGGGTTGCCTCGCTGGAGGTTTGGCTAGAGGTGGAGATGGTGATGGTGATCGGTGGCGTCGAGGGGTGTTTTTGAGAAATAAAGAGGGGAAAAAGGAGTAGAAGGGAGAGGGAACTTATTTGGGAGTGAAGGGATGAAGAGGGAGGTAGGGATGGCATTTGGCTCGTATCGTCGACACCAGAGACGAAGGGGATGCAGAGGCATTGGCGGGTACTACACGACGTGGACAAACGTGAGGGAGAGGAACCTACCATCGGTATTGTCGCTAGGCAACAAGGGAGATCAGGGAAGGTCGCCGGAGCTTGATAAGAGAACTGGCTGGAGGAGGAGAGACAAATTTGAGGGGTTTTCCCGGTCAATTTTAAGCTGAGGAGATGCGGATGGATCAGGGTTTGCTTAAATAGGCTTCTGAGGATGGATTTGTGCTTGGAAGCCAAGCTTCCAAGCAAGGTATGTTCGCCGGAGTAGGAAGCTTCAAAAAGACCCAAATCTCTCATGCGTTCACATGAGAGATTGGGTACAAATTAAGGTTCAGTGATGGGTTCATACTGGAGGAGATTACTCAGAGAATCTCCCTTCCAATTTTGGGAGGGATTCTCTGAGCAATCAAGGAGGAATCACCTTCTAAAGTTCATCGGAGTAGGATTCCCTCTGCTATAATGGTGGAGGGACCTAATTGCAAAGAACAAAGAGGAACCTAGGGGGGTTTCTGCAGAGGTTTTTGAAAGGTAGGGATATAAATGTAATTAGGTTGGACTTATTTACAAAGTGAGTCAAGATGAGTTCTCCTTAGGTTCAAATTTTGGTACAAACCTAATTTGGACCTAAGGAATCTAATGGTGAAGTTGGATTTTGGGTTTGACCACGTTTGACTGGGTAATTTATGCAAAGACTCAATTTAGGGCAAATATTTGTCTGAGACCCCATTTTAGGTCAAAATAGGTTCCAATGGCCAAATTGAAGATTCTAAGCCATAGAGAATATTTTTCTATGATTTTTAGAGGGTTGAGGTGAGTTTTATCTTGATCATAACCTTGTTTAATCAAGTGGATTTATTTTAGGGTTACAAGAAGTCATTTAATTCTCAGAACTCACATGAACCCTTTTCTGTCTGATTCAACCCACTTATTATATTGTTAAGACCTTTTGACCTGTGTTTAGCCCTTGAGAAGACCCATGGTTGCATTGCAATGGTAAAATTACAATTTTACCCCTTTTTTCTTACTTTTCTCTCAGAAAGGTTATTCAGTGAATTAGGACCTCCAGTTAGTTATGTAGGAGCTTTTATTCTCTTCTTTGGATCAAAATGAGCTAGTTTGGGCTCATGATGGTGTTCCCATCAGCGCTTCAAGAAAACTCAAGCTTTTGCTCTGACGCTATGGGTAGAGAACCGTTCATGACACTTAACCTGCAAAAATGCACATTCTTATTTTGTCTAAAGATATGAAATATAGATATAGAGCAACGTCGAGGTGGTAACATGTTGACATCAAGTCCTCAAAGGAGGCATTTTCCCCCTTCTCGACTGTGGGAACTCAAACCAATGATCTGCTTTGGACTTTTACTAAGGCCAAACAATGGGTTTTTCTAATTTCTAATTATTTTTTTAGGTGTTGGATTGTGTGTGAATTTTGACACAAAAAATTTTGCACGAGATGCAAGTTTTTGAATTGGAAGCTAAGCCAGATCCTTTCCATGTTACAAAGGGGGATCAAGTCACCTGAACTATCATAAGTTCAGGTGAAATTTTAGAGAAGGATACTTGATCTAGTCTAAAGGTCGACCCTGACATTCTAATAATTAGATTCGTATCCTTAACCTTAGTTTGTTAAATATTAAATCCTAATGTACCAAAAGTGATTGTTCAACCTTAGTCCTGATTTCAAAATTTCCTCAAAAAGTTTTCAACATTTTTATTTTTATTCTATTCTATTTTATTTTTTTGGGCATGCAAGCAGAGAATAAAATAAGAAAATTGCATGTTTTTGGGTTTTGAAAATCCTAATTTGATCGTCAAAATTTAAAAAAATCCCCCTCCATGCTTAAGATATGTCATGTCCGCATGCACTGGGAAGGGAAAAGAGATTACCTTGGTGAAGGTGGTCAAAATCTAGATAGTCAAAACCTTTGAAGAAAAGAAAAAATGAAAGTGGGAAAAAACGATGGGTTACCTCGCATCTAGTGCTATCTTTTATGCCATTTAGCTGGGCGTGAATTGCATCAACGATCATTAGTGGGTAGGTCGGTTAAATCAAGCGTGTCAGAAGGAAGATTCAGAGTATTATCGAGATAGGGCTTTAAATGCTGGCCATTGACTTGAACAGTAGTGTTCGTCTTAGGATCGAGAAGATCAACATCACCATATGGATAAGTTTTGAGGATAACAAATGGGTTGGTCCATTTGGATTTTAATTTTTCAGGAAAAATGCGTAATCCAGCATTAAAAAGCCAAATGTGTTGATTGACGTCAGAATGTTTCCAAACGGAATATTTATCATGGAACTTCTTTGTTCAGTCTTTATAAATCTGTGCATTTTCATAAGAGAAATTACATAATTCTTCTAATTCGGTTAATTGCAATTTCCTATGGGTACCGACTTTAGAAAAATCCATATTTAATTATTTTATTGCCCAAAAAGCCCTTTGTTGAAGTTCTATCGGAAGATGGCATGCCTTTCCAAAAAATCAGACAGAAAGGAGACATACCCAACGAAGTTTTAAAAGCGACACAGTAGACACATAAAGCATCGTCCAATTTATTGGACCAATCTTTACGATCAAACTTAACCAACTTTTGTAAAATATTTTTTATCTCCTGATTAGAAACTTCCGCTTGGCCATTTGTTTGGTGGTGATAAGGAGTGGAAATTTTATGATTAACCCCATATTTGGAAAGAAGGTGACTTGAGAGTAAGTGAAATGTGATCCTTCATCACTGATGAAGGCCTTGGGAATGCCAAATCTTGAGAAAATTTTTTTCTTAATAAAATCGACAATCACTTTGTGATCATTGATGCATGTGGGTATTGCTTCAATCCATTTTGATATATAGTTGATTGCGACTAGTATATATAAATACCCACAAGAGTCGATGCACGGTCCCATGAAGTCAATGCCTCATACATCAAAAATTTCAACCTCTAAGATTGGATTTAGGGGCATCATATCCTTCTGAGTCATGTTGCCGATGCTTTGGTAACACACATAGGACCGAACAAAGGAATGAGCATCTTTGTGCAAGCTGGGCCAAAAGAATCTGGAATTGAGGACCTTAGCTGCAATTTTCTTGCCTAAGAAATGTCTGCCACACACCATTAAGTGACAATGTGTCAGAATATCATGGATTTCTGAATCTAGGACACATCGTCTAATGACCTGATTAGCACAAATGTGGAAAAGGTCAGTTTCCTCCCAAAAATAATATTTAATGTCAGCAAAGAACTTATCCCTTTTGGTTTTTGGCCAATCAGAGGGGATTTGTTCTGTTGGTGAGTAGTTTGTAATAGGTGCAAACCAAGGGAGGGTATTGGCAGCTAAGATTGTTTCATCAGGGAATTTATCAGGGGGGGTCAACATTTCATTTGTCATAAGATGAGAGAGATGATTGGCCACTACATTTTGGTAAATTAGATTGTTCAGGAATCATGTGAATGGCAAAACAAGAACTCAAGTGTGAAATATGCATTATTTCCTCCACTAAACTTTCAATCTCCGAATCTGAGTCATCAAAGAAATCTGGTTCTTGGAAATGCCTAGAAGCTTGAAAAATATCTAGGGTAATAGATTCGCTGCCACACATGATCTTCATTTTTCCAGAGTCACAATCAATATTAGCTTTGGCGGTGGCTAAGAATGGTCTTCCAAGAATTATAGGGGCATTCTTTAAAGCTTCCGGTACCTCTATGTCCAAGACCAAAAAGTCTATGGAAAATAGACAATTTTTGATCCAGACTATTACATTCTCGATAATCCCCTTGGGTTTAATTGTAGATCGGTCTGTTAGTTGAAGTGTTACCTCAACAGGATTTAATTCACCGATCTTGAATTCCTCAAAAACAACAGTGGGGATGAGATTAATTGAGGCATCGAGATCCAATAGGGTGTGATCAAATGAAGTGTCATTAATGACTACTTGAATCAGGGGGGCGCTTGGATCTTTTCTTTTCAGAGGCAGTTTGCTCTGCACAATCGAGCTTACTGTCTTTGGAAGGATCACCTTTCCTAGGTTTCTAGGCTGCCTTTTTGGGGTACACAAATCTTTCAAGAATTTGGCATAGACAGGAATGTATTTTATAGCATCTAGGAGAGGGATATCAATTTCTACTTGCCCAAAAAGATCCATAATTCCTTATTAGTGGGCTTGAATTTCTTTTTTCTTAATTTGTGAAGAGTGAAAGGCTTGTGGAAAAGGTGCTGGGTGTACCTATTTTGCATTTTTGGGTTCCTGAACAGGGTTAGAAGAAGAGGGAGAAGAGCTAATCTGCTTTTCTTTTAGGTGGGTTTTTTGAGCAGGCAAGGGATCATGAGTGGTTTTCCCATTCCTCAGAGTTATTGCATTTGCAGTATGGTTGTTTCTAAGAGGAGGATGGGGGGCCTAATTTTAATTAAAACCCGGTGGGTGCTGGGTAGATAGGTTGACTGGGATGTCCACTTTGATACTGATTCCGTTGATTGTTAGGGTTGGGCATGGGTTGTGATGATAATGTTATCAACAACCATATCTAGCTTTAAGTAGTCATATTCCATTGATATATGCTCCTGCATAACCGCCAAAGAGCCATAACTCACTACAAATCCATTCTGAGAGATTAATATAAAAACAGGGGTAAAGCTACAGTTTTAACCGAATATATTAATTGTAGAACAATCATGAGGTTTCCTAGGGGTTCAATAAAGGTAAATGAGTATAAATGTCTAATAAGTGGGTTCATGCATAACGAAACGGGTTTTCAAGCATTTTGAGAATTACATGACATCTGGAACCCTAAAAACAGACCTGCTTAAATAACTAAGGTTTTGGTCAAGATAAAATTCACCTAAATCTTCTAAAAATCATAGAAAAATATTCCCTATGGTCTGGTACCTTTGATTTGACAACTGAAACCCAATTTGACCTAAAATAGAGTCTCAGATAGACAATTATCCTAATTTGAATTTCTGTGCAAACTACCTAGTCAAACTTAGTCAAACTAAAAATCCAACTTCACCATCAGATTCCTTGGGTCAAAATTAGGTTTGTACCAAAATTTAGGTTCAATCAGAAATCATATTGATGAAGCTTGTATTTTGGTCCTATCTAACTCTTTTCTCTCACACATGCCCCTAACTTTCGAATTCCTTGTAAGGAACCCCCCCAACTTCTTCATCTTCTTCACAAAAAGGTCCATACTGCCATGGTCGTGTGAACCCACCAAGAGTCGACCTTCAATCAGGGTTTTCTTCCTGATTTCACAAAGAAACTCTTCCAAAATTGGAAGAGAGACAACTGAGGAGATTCTCTTCCATCTAAGCTCTTCCATGACTTGCCTAAATCATTCAAGAGTTCATGCAAACTCTTGGAAATTCTTAAACCTAAGCCCTTGATTGCTAAGCTTTCAAGCTTGTTTCCAAGCTTGAAGCTCGGCCCTAATGCCTATAAAAGCATGCCTACTACAAACCTTACTTCCTTAGCTTGGTTTGGACTGGTTCTCCACCTTCTTCTCCTCTCTCTGGCCAATCCCTTCACAAGCTCCGATGAGCTTCAGCAACTCCCTTCTTTGTCGATCGTCACAGACCATAGCCAGCTAGTCTACCTTCCTCAAGTTCCTCTGCCGCTCGCAATACTAGCGAGGGCCATCTTCCCTTCTCTTCCTCGCTGTTCTCCCTCATTGGAGATCTTCACCTTCCACGGTGCCGGGCAGCCAAAGACGATGACATCCTCCCCATTTGTCCACTTAGAGTAGGTAGATTAAGTTCCCTTACTTCTTTAGGTTCTATTTATCCCCTAAAAACACAAAAATAAACCCTCGACTTCCACGCACGCCACCTTCGGCCTCCTCTTTGGCCATCTCTCCGGTGAGGCATTTCCATCACCTCACACCTCCAACTGCCTTGCCACGTACTCCACAACCTTCACCACATCCACCCGCATAAAACCCCTCTACTTATTCGCCACTCCACCCACCCAAATCACCCACCGAACAACCCATCTTTCACGCTTCATTTCCATCATCGACCGACCACTACGCACCTCCATCCTCCATGCCATGACCACCACTACATTCACCGTGCCCCGGCAACCCTTCTGAATTATTTTAACGTGGTTGAGAGGCCGCGCTCTTGTTTTCAGGTATTCGCCCCTTCGCCGGCATTGACGGAGCTTCACGCGATTTTGAAGCAGTTGTTCTTGTGATCTCGCTCCCAGGTGCCACCTTCAGGAGACGCGGGTGACCTCCAGAACCCTTCACAGGTCCTTGATTGGAGACACCAACCTCAACAGCCAAACCAATTGAAGGTGTCTTCATCTGCAGGCACGCGAGAAGTTGTGGGATTTAGTCCCACATCATTAATGAAGGAGCGCGTGGTAGTGCATAAATTGATTTTGTCTCTATGGCTGTTTGCCTCAAGACACACGGGTGAGGTCCCTCATACTTGCACACCCGACCTGACCTAGCCCTCATTCCTCGATTGTGATCCATGCCCGTAGCCCTGGACCCAAGTATGCGATCCGATTACCCGATTACTCGACCATCTAAGAGAAAGAGGAGAGGAGGAAAGAAAGAGAGAGAGAGTAGGGTAGGGGTGGGTTTTGCTTTAGAGAAGAAAGCTTGACACTTAGCCACTGTGAGAAGAAGGGAAGAAAGGAAGAGAAGAGGAAAGGCTACTGTAACGACCCGATTCCCGAGTCCCTACGAGACACGAGAACCGGACCGACTCGACTAATCCCAAGACCTGGTCGTCCAACGAGGAAGTAACCAAAAGAGCAGTAAAATAAACCACATTCAGCATAAATATAACTAACAGTAAGAAAATACAGTAGTAAGGAAAGAAACCACTACAGTATATACCACCACAACAGTAGAACAACATTCATAACATAATATGAAACTGCAGGTAAAGAAAAGTACAGCGGTAACAAGAACTATTCATTACAGTGAAACCAAAAAGAGGTACAAGAGAACAGTGGTAACTCTACTGGACCCTACTTAGCCCAGCGTCCTCTACAGCCGCTGACCCTGGCTGCTCAACACCTAGTCCTGAAAGGTAACGAGTGTAATACGTCAGTAAAACGCTGAGTAGAGTGGCAACTAAAACAAAAGAAACAGTAGAGTGTACAGTAGCTGTTATGTTCTGTTACTTTCTTTAATTACGTCTTTCTATTGTCTCACAATTTATCTATTTCGCAGATCCTTCACTTGATCTCGAATGTTCCTCGTGGGAACGATCTTGATTGCAGTCTTTTCCGAATAGTAGAAGTAGCACGTGGTGCTCTCCTGGCCGGGAGAGTCCCCCGTGGTGATCCTACTCTCAGTCAACCACCCTAGGGTCACGGACAGACGTAACGGTGACTACGGCACGCGTGATAAACGCACAAGTAGCTAACCCGTACTGGCATGCGGTCAGTCGTTTCCGTTAACGGGTGCGCCCAAAGAACAGCACGGAACCAGTACAGGGCAGAACCCTCTCAGCAACAGGGGTCCAACCCCTCCACAGTAACCAAACAGGGGCCTTGCCCCTCCATAGTCCGCGCACCCTCGCCTGACTACCCTGGTTTGCCCAGTGGGCCTAACAAGTCGGTGTAGGAGGCTAGCAGAACCCCGGGGCTCATGGGGTAGCTAGTACCTCCCTACACTAGTAGCTCTACTCGGTACTACGTACACGAGGGCCAGCAAGTCGGTACAAAGTGGCCAATCCTAACCCCGGGTCCCTGGGGCAGCTAGCTCCGCTCTGCACTAAACAGGTACAGGTACTTCCCTTGGTACTACGTACCCAAGAGACAGCACACTACCACGTCTTTCTTTCTCAGTTCCATTCCTTTCTCTTTCCAGGAGTTCCACTCCTAATTCCCCGTAGGGTTCCAGTTCTTTTAACTCAGCACATTCAGGTTTCACCTTCCCAGTTTCACATTCATACATCCCATATTCCCAGACATGCTCATTTATTCATAACAGGCAGCTGTTAAACCAATTTACAGGTAGCTATTATTTCCTTTCCACATTTTCCAAGACTGCAGTATTCATATATTCCACTAGTTCTTCCCATCCTAGGATTCATGCCATACCCTAGGATCTATCATCCAATCTAGTTTTCCAGCCCTAGGATTCATGCAACACCCTAGGATCTACCATTCATTCTAGTTTCTCATTCCTAGGATTCATGCAATGTCCTAAGTTCTATTTATGGTTCCATAATTAACAGATTATACTAATAAACTTAAAAGCCACTCTACCAGTAACAACAGGAGTACTGGGGGCGTAGTCGGGAATCCCACGTGCCTCCGCAACCCCCGAGACTGCAACGGAACGGGGTCCTATCACAAGGATCAAACACAAGGAGTTTCTCAAAACAGTATACAACTACTGTAGATGGGTAGAGGATGTAATTCCGAAAAGCACGCAACTCGAAACGCGGAAAACGAACTCAGAACGGGCCCTAAACGGGTTGAAAACGACGAAACAGTGCAAAATCAGGCATCTGGAACCTCTTCTAGACGTCTTAGAAAGTGGATCAGAGGTTACCTTTGCTCTGCGTGGTCTCTCAGACATCCAGAAGCCTGCGGGGGCGTCTGGCCTAGTTCCCAGACGTCCGATGGTCACCCCGGACGTCTGGAAGTCATTCCCGTCGTCTGGCACTGCAGCCAGACGTCTGATTCGCGTTGGATGCGAATCTCAGAACCTGCGCGTACCCATTTCCTCTCTCTCTTAGTACGGTTAGTCGAAGAAGAGGAAGAAAGACAGAATAACTCACCTTTCAGATGTCTAGACAGTCCTCCAGACGTCCTCCTCGCCGTCTGGTTGTAAGCCCAGACGTCTGATTCTGGAGAAAATTCCAGAATCAGGGCATGACTCGCCCTCCGCTCGCGACGCTCAGCCGCGACTCGTCCGCCTGCTGCTCGAGCCGCAGCAGGCCTCCCACGTCACCCCGCGTCCGCTTCTTCCCCCGCCGGCCGGCCCTAGCAGCCCCGGCGAGCTCGCCCTCACAGCCGAGCACCTCTTCCCATGCGTAGCACCTCCTCCCACGCTCACCGCGGCTGTCGCTACCGCCGCTCACTCGCGCTCGCTCTCGCGCATCGGCTGGAAGGAGAAGAGGAAAGGGGGCGGAGGTGACGGGAGTGAGGGGGAGGGCGTGGCCTTTTAAGGCCACGCGAGGAGGAGAGAGAGAGTGGGACAGAGGGCGCAGGAGGGAGAGGGAAAAAGAGAGAGAGAGACGCTCGCAGGTCTGCACGCTCAGGCACGTAGACGAAACACGTGTGCCGAAAATAACCGAATCCCAGATGTCTGGAAGGGGTTCCAGATGTCTGGTCAGACGTCTAGGACACCTCCCAGACGTCTTAAAAATGTCTGAAGCCGCGCGTTCGTAACAGCTACACAGGAGGCTTTATGAAGGAAAGAAGAGAAGAAAAAGAGGGGTCGTGCCTCTGAGAAGAAGAAGAGGAAGGAGAGAATAAGAGGCCAAGGAAAGAAAGCAGAAGAGAAGAAGAAAGAGCAAATAGCAGAAGAAAGCTTTGAAGAGCACTGTAGCAAGGCTTGGTTAAGTCGTCTTATCCATATATTAGATGTCTGATCACTGTTCCTTTATTTGAGATGATTGAGTAATTGATATACATGTGCTTAGGCTAATAATTGATGATCTAAATCACCATTATTTTATTCTAGGTGTCTTTTTGTCTCTAGATACATTGATCTTCATTGAATACTTAATGTGACGGATTAATATTCATCGAATATCTTTATAGTACTTCATTTATTGTGCTCATTTATATTTTAATTGAAGATTAGTATGTGAATTCCTATTTGCTCCGTGTGTTCGACCTTAGACTTCATTTCTAGATTTTCGAGTTTATAAATTTCATTTGTTGGGAGATCGATTGAGGATTTTGCACTACAACGATGATAACTTAATCTTAATCCTCTTTAGATCCCTTCAACAAGTTGGGGTGGCAGATTGCTAGTAGGTCTATGATCACGAGTAGCCTTAACTTGACGTTGCAAGTTGGTTATCATGCAGGTTATTTCCGTCTTTTGATTCTGCATACCTTGCAAAGTCTTCATGACCTGGGTGTTGATATCTTCCTGGGATGGCCCAGATTGATATAAGTTTTTTCCATAATTCCTAAATTGATTTTGTTTGGGAAAGAAAACCTGATTTGCGGCTTTCTAGGAGGGATTCAGGTTGGTCCTCCAGTTTTGATTGTAAGTATTGGAGGGATTTCTAAATTGCTCCTGGAGAGCAAATATGTTTTCAGTGGTGGAGTCAAGAAGATTTTGATTCATGTAATCAAAAGTCCCAGTCAACAGATCTTGTGAGAAATCAGAAGAAAATTGCTACCCAGCAGAGGTAGCATTGGTATTCTGCAGATTCTCTCTTTTGAGAAGGTAAGGAGAGTTAGGATAAGGAGCTTGTTTTTGGGTGAGCTTTTCTCCCATTTTCTTCTAGTTGATTTGCATCTGATCCAGTCATTGAGCTATCATGTGTAGATCATCTTGAGTGACTAGAATAGATGTGGATTTGGAGTCAATTTCATTGACTCCAAGTCTTGGGTTGTTGGTTCTACCAAAAGTGTCAATTGAAACCATATTAAATGAGTTTTCACTCCTTTCTTCAAAAAGGAGGTAGGCACTTTCGGCATCTTTATTAAGAAAATTACCCCCACATGAAGCATCCACGAATCTTTTTAATTGATCTTCTAATACATGATAGAAGATCTACACTAGCTGCCATCATGGAATTTCATGGTGGGGGCAACTTCTGAGAAGTTCTTGAAATCTCTCCCAAGACTCATGGAGAGGTTCACCAGATTTTTGTTGAAAGGTTGTTATTGATCCACGTAAAGCATTGTACGACCTATCAGAAATAATTTTTTAAGAAAAGCGCTTTTTAATTGGGACTAGGTGATGATAGGACACCCGACTGTTCTAAACCAGTGTGATACTTTGTCTTTTAGTGAGAAAGGAAAAAGTCTCATGAGCCACACCTCTTCCTGCACATTGCAGGAACGAGCAGTTTGAATGAGGACAGTTAGCTCCTTGAGGTGGCAAAAGGGGTCTTCTCTTGGAAGACCATGGAAATGTTTAATTAGGTTTAGAATGGTAAGTTTAATTTCAAAATCCCCTTGGGCTATAACCACTTCAGGTCTCTCTTCATAATTAGAAGGATCATAAAAATTCTTAAGCGGCACGAGAGGTTCCTTGAGTGGCTGACCCAGTCTCTAATTGGCTAGGTTCGTGACAATCCTAGCCAATTGTTGCTGGTTTTGTTGAAGTCAAACCAATTGGTCGACCATAAGAGAAAAGGGGTTTGAATTTGGATTTAAAGAGCCACCTGGCCGTTCAGGGTTTTTTGGTAGCTCCAAATGCGAGAGGTTAGGGATGGTGAAATCAGCTTGTGGGTCAGCTGACGGGTTAGTGGCAGGTTGGGATGTGGAAGTAGAATTTTTTGAATCATTTTCCATATTAAAAATAGAGGAAGAAGAAGAAGAAAACAAAGATCTTTTGTTGTGGGGGGAAAAATCAAATGGTCCCTCAAGATGTGGATTCTGGGACTTTGCCTATGCATGCACTTAATGGAAGAATGAGAGGGGTGAAAGAGAGAGAGAGATAAGAGAAAGTGTGCAAATCAAACAACTAGGCCTAATCTGTCCTAAGGTTGACTCCTTAATGCAACCTAAGACTTGGGAACCCAATAAGTGTTGGAACCTTGCTCCACATCATGTTTTGGTGTTAACAAAATTATTATAGATTAATGTTTACAATTGAGTTCCTTTTAGATTTAGGTGAAGATTAAGGCAAACAGGAAGTGATGGAGGCATGATAATGAGAAAGAGAAGATGATGATAAGGAAGAGCCAAGATGACAAGGATGAGTCGAGGAGAAGAAGATCATCTTTGACATTTAGTTTTTTAGTTTAGGTTTTTTTATTTATAGAATGTATGCCTCTTAACAAAGAATCAACTTAGATCATAAAATAAATTGGAGATAAACTAGGATTTATACTATGAGCATTTTCAAAGAACGTAATTAATTAATTTACTTAAAACAAGGTACTTGTTAACTAACAAGTACCGGTATTAAAGCTTAGTATAGCTACATGTGAGTTACAGGTTTGGGTTTTTCAAAGAAACAAACCTGCACCCTGTGAGTACCGGTATTCATGATCAGTACTGGTACAAGTGGGTTACAAATTTGTGTTAAGTGTTTGAAACCCAAATCTGGAAGCAACGAGTATCGGTACCCATACTTTAGTATTGGTATCAAGTAGCCATTGGCTTAAAACTGAACGGTTAAAAAATTAATTTTGGCTATATGAACTTTGGGATTTAAACCCCAACGTCTAGTAGATGACCCACTAAGGCCCTAACTCTATAAATAAACCCTTGGACCCTTAGTTTGCACATAAGAAATAGACAAGAAAAATTCTAGAGCTATATTTCATATTTTCACAATATTTTCAAGAGAAGGAATAGTTTGCTGCTCTCAATATCTCTATGGATTTGCAAGCACGTTGACGTGATTTCTTCACACATTGTCAAGCCATTCACATTCATTCTACGCTCTCAAATTGGTATTAATTTTATATTATTGTTGAGAGGCTTAGGTATTTTGTTGTAAGATTTTATTTGTCTTACACCAGTGCTATATTTGTTCTTGAGCATTTACTTGTTGGGTTGTAACAAACCCGTCTCTTGTACTTGGGTTGAGATAACCCGTTAATTACCTCGTTTAGTAAATTGATTTCCTCGAGGTTGAGGGAATCGAGTTAAAAACCCTAAACTGGGAGGCTTAGGTAGTGGAGTACCTAAGTGACTGGGAAACCACTATATATCTTGTGCCAATTTCTGTGTTTGTAATTTGTGCAAATCTTTCTTGTTATTACTGATATTGTGTTTGAGTGTTTGTGTGCATAGCCATCTATTTATTAGTTCCTATCAAGTGGTATTAGAGCCCGGTTGCAAGAAAACGTAACAACTCAACTTGCGATGGCATCATTCTCAAGGCGCATCGAAGGACAGTCTTCTACCCGTCCTCCCTATTTCACTGGGATGGACTATGGGTATTGGAAGAAGAGGATGCACATCTTCCTCAAGGCCATGGATAATGACTCGTGGACTCTCATTCAAGAGAAGTATACAGATCTGGTGCCACAGGAAGGCATAGTTTGGTCAGCAGATCAGAAGAAGATCACTGGAAGTGCAAAAGCAATGAATGCACTCTATTGTGCATTATCAAGGGAGGAGTTCAACCATATCTCTACGTGCGAGTCTGCATACGAGATATGGAACACACTTCAAGTCACTTACGAAGGTACGAATAAGGTAAAGGAAACACAAATCTCAATTCTAGCCGAGAGTTATGAGTGTTTTAGGATGGAAAAATGGGAAACAATCAAGGTGATGTACACAAGGTTTAGGGATATTATCAACCTCATGAAGAATTTGGAATAAAGAATAACTTGTAAGGAAGATCTTGAGATCCCTTACAAGTGATTGGTCTCCATAGTCCACGGCGATCCAAGAGGCGAAGGATTTATCCACTCTCCCCTTGGATGATTTGATTGGAAGCCTCATGGCATATGAGGTCCAATTGGAGAATATGAAAGAGAATGAGAAGAAGATGTCTAGCAAAAGGAAGAATATTGCTTTTAGAGCAATTAAGGAGGACTCGGACTCAACAACCTCAGAATCCAAAGATGAAGAGATGGAGATACTTACAAGGAAGTTTCAGAGATTTCTTCAAAAGCAAGGTAAGCAAATCAATAAAGTTTCAACTAATGTTATTTGTTATGAGTGCAAGAAAAAGGGGCACTTGAGAAAGGATTACCCTATGAACAAGAAGAAAGAAGACAAAAGGAAAGATGCAAAAAAAGTTAAGAAAAAGAGGAGAGCTTTTAATGAAACATGGGATGATAGCGACTCCGACATGGACATCGACTCTAGCGAAACAGATGACGACAAGGTCGCTCATCTATGTTTGGTAGCAACTACGGAAGATATGGACAATGAGGTAAACCCTGATTTCTCTTTTGAAGAATTATTAGAAGCTTATGAAGAACTATATCACAAAGTTAAGTCATTTAAAAAGGAAAATAAGGTTTTAAAGAATAATTATCAAACATTAGAATTAGAAAAATCATGTTTAGAAATGGAATTAGAAACGTCAAAAGAGACTAATAATCAGTTGCATGCAAAAATAGTAGAGCTAGAAGATATTTGTGAGCATTTTGAGGGAACTTTAAATAATCTTAAAACAACTAGGTTAAATACTAAATTTTGTGATGCACTAAAATAAAAATTTTAGAGTAAAAATAATACACAAAATGAATCACATGTACCTAGACATGAATGAATATACCAAAAGGTCAAAAATCCCAAGAATTATAGATCTAACACAAGAAAGGTCTATAAATCTCAGGGCATGAAAGGTACTAACTCAAAAGGACCTACAAGAAAATGGGTAGTTAGAAAAGATATTTTACATTGCTTTGCAGGAATAGATCAAAGAGATCAGTGGGTGTTTAAGGCACACAACGAGACACTTCAACCATTCTATAGGCTAAATGAAGACCAAGAACGATGGCCTAACGGATCTTGGTACCCACATTCATCATTCTATTATTGGTAAATGTTATAGTATGATATTCTTTACCCTTTCATTTTTTGATGGTTGACAAAAAGGGGGAGAAAAATAAAGAGAAAATAGTAATTTTTTTAGGGGGAGCATATATTAAGGGGGAGGATTAAAGTAAAAGTTTTTTCCTTCATATAACATTGTCAAAATTTATTTTTTTCTTATAATTATCTATTTGCAAGATAGTTTTGTCAACACCAAGAAGGAGGACATTGTTGGAACCTTGTTCCACATCATGTTTTGGTGTTATCAAAATTATTATAGATTAATGTTTGCAACTGAGTTCTTTTTAGATTTAGGTGATGATCAAGGCAAACAGGAAGTGATGGAGGTATGATGATGAGAAAGAGAAGATGATGAAAAGGAGGAGGCAAGATGACAAGGATGAGTCGAGGAGAAGAAGATCATCTTTGACCTTTAGTTTTTTAGTTTAGGCTTTTTTATTTATAGAATGTATGCCTCTTAACAAAGAATCAACTTAGATCGTAAAATAAATTAGAGATAAAGTAGAATTTATACTACGATAGTTTTCAAAGAACGTAATTGATTAATTTACTTAAAAAAAAGTATTTGTTAACCCACAAGTACCGGTACTAAAGTTTAGTACCGGTACATGTGAGTTACAGGTTCGGGTTTTTCAAAGAAACAAACCTGTACCCCGCGAATGCAGGTACTCATGATCAGTACCGGTACAAGTGGGTCACAGATTTGTGTTAAGTGCTTGAAACCCAAATCTGGAAGCAATAAGTACCGATACCCATACTTTAGTACCGGTACCAAGTAGCCGTTGGCTCAAAATTGAATGGCTAGAAAATTAATTTTGGCTATATGAACATTAGGATTTAATCCCCAACGTCTATTAGACAACCCACTAAGGTCGTAACTTTATAAATAAACCCTTGGACCCTTAGTTTGCACATAAGAAATAGAGAAAAATTCTAGAGCTATTTCATATTTTCACAATATTTTCAAGAGAAGAAATAGTTTGCTGCTCTCAATCTCTTTATGGATTTGCAAGCACATCGACGTGATTTCTTCACGCATTCTCAAGGCATTCACATTCATTCTAGGCTCTCAAATTGGTATTAATTTTATATTATTATTGAGAGGCTTAGGTATTTTGTTGTAAGATTTTATTTGTCTTACACCAGTGCTATATTTGTTCTTGAGCATTTGCTCATTGGGTTGTAACAAAATCGTCTCTTATACTTTGGTTGAGGTAACCAGTTAATTACCTCGTTTAGTAAATTGATTTCCTTGGGGTTGAGGGAATCGAGTTAAAAATCCTAAGTTGGGAGGCTTAGGTAGTGGAGTACCCAAGTGAGTGGGGAACTACTGTACATCTTGTGCCAATTTCTAAGTTTGTAATTTGTGCAAATCTTTCTTGTTATTACTGATATTGTGTTTGAGTGTTTGTGTGCGTAGCCATCTATTTATTAGATCCTATCAATAAGGAAGAAATTAATAAGAGAACCTAGTTCCTTAAGATTACCTGGCTAGACTAAAAGAAGTGGATTGGGCCCAGCATGTCCTGGGAAAATCACCAGGGGCTTGTGTAAACCCACACCCGTTGTTTGACTTCCCTCTGAGTCTGTCGCTGCGTATTTCAAAAGGAATTAGGAGCACTTAGTAATTCTTAGATATTGGATATCAAGGCTATGTTTTGGTGAAATTCTTAAGTGGTGAAATGACTACTTGTTTTAATTTAGGCTTGGATGTCTAATTGTGCACGGGAATGTGGAGGGTGTTGATTGAGGTAATGCCCTATTATTTTAATTTTTTTAGTGTGCGCAAAGATTGGAAAAAGTGATTCCAATATCAATCAAGTTGTCACATAATTTTTTTTTTCTACTTTTAGGATTTGATTTAGCTTAGCGTCTTTTAGGGTTTTCTTTTTAAGTTTTCAAACAAGTTTAAGATCCAAAATAAAAAAGAAATCAAGTTGTATTGGTGAATATAGATTTCCTTTTAAAAAGTGGGTCTCTAAAAAAATGTAAAGAAACCCTAATTAAATTGATCCATAAGCAAAAATGTTACTACCGGTGAATTGATTCAGGCTTTTTATTTTTAAATAGTGGTCCAAACAAAGCAAGAAATCCACTACTGAAAGGAAAATCAAACAAAGATTCCAAAAAAATTTTTGATATTTTTGTGCTAGTGTAAAAGTCCAGAAATGATACTTGTGGGTATTTTAGACTTTTCAGTATCACCACTGGCCACCAAAAATTTTTGTGATTTTATATAATGTGTAGAATTTTACAAGGATTCTAGAAAACTAAATTTCATAAAAATTGGATAAGTAGAAAAATTCCTAAAATTCACGAATAGTAGCAAAATAGTGAAATAAGAGGAGATGACCCTCCTGTGGTGCACGAATTTTTAAACAGTCTCTACAACTCTAATTGCTCTTAAACTTGGAACAGATGTTCTTGATTTGATTTGAAATCTTTGGGTGAAATTTCAAGATTTTAAGAGTTCTATGCTGTTGGGAATTGATTTTTGAAGTTTGGACAGAAGTTTGGATCCGAAAATCAAAACACCAACACTTAAGGTAGAGTGGTATCAAATTATGCAAACAAGCAACCAATGAAATTTTAAGGACACCACACTACTTGATTTAATTGTTTATGATCTTGAAAGCCTAGTTTAGTATTTTTTTGGTAGTTTTTAAAGGTTCATGTGACAAGGAAAGAGAAACCAACTTGAAATCCATTGGAAGGAAGGGAACTTCAAGCTCTCACCTTCAAAATCCCACTTTCTTCTTGCAATACCTGCACACACGAGAGAGAAGAGAGAGAAGGAGATGAGATCCACTTTTCAAGCAAGAGAATTACTAAATGCAAAGCCATGCCTCCCCAACAACGGTGCTAAAAAGTAATGCAAAGGTATGCGCAATTTGTAATTAGGGTTTTTTTATCTTTGTAACGCACAAATCCGATTGCTTTTAAAATTTGTAAAACAGAGTACTTGGGAAAGCATTCGAGTCGACCTAAGGGAGGTAGGAATTCACTTTAAAACACACTTGCTCAAATATGGAAATTAGCTTTCTTTTTAGGTTTTTGGATGTAAGATTTTTTTTTTATTTTGAAATAATGCGAAATTATGGAATTGTAACCAGGAATTAGCTACACCTAACTTTCTAAAGCTATCACTTAGGTGATAGAAATAACCTCCTCTCTAAGCTCACCCTATGTACGTGGAGACCTAGGGTAATTAAAGAGAGGGAGTGAAAAAGAAAAATACTAAAGTGAAAGTAATAGAAAGTTGCAACAAAATTTTAGAGAGGCAACTTTATATATGGAGAAAATTTATTTTACAGGAATGCTTGTAGAGGAATGCTTCTACTACAAAATGAAAGATAAAAGAAAATGGTAAAACAAAGGTCCTCTTGGTGATGGTGATGAAGAGCAGAGAGTGATTGCTCCAAGCTCAATTGCTCCTAGGCTTGAAAAGGGTCTCTCCAACGCCTTCCTTGAAAAGCTCCTCCAAGTTGGTGTCTTCCTTGGCAAGCCCTAGGGGGGCGTACCCTTGCTCCTCCAAGAGTGGATGATCTCCACCAACAAGATTCTTCTTAGGGTGGCATGCACGACCCTTAAGACCTCCTCCTAAGGT
Source organism: Thalassia testudinum (assembly GCA_037157565.1). Taxonomy (NCBI): domain Eukaryota; kingdom Viridiplantae; phylum Streptophyta; class Magnoliopsida; order Alismatales; family Hydrocharitaceae; genus Thalassia; species Thalassia testudinum. The sequence goes on from JAZHRO010000002.1 coordinate 68,527,553, forward strand.
CCTCCTTGTCTAGCTACTCCTTTGGCTGGTGGGGGCATAAGAGAGAAAGGAAGAGGGGAATGCACCAAGGGGACAGAGTGTCCCCTTAATCTTCTTCTTCTCCTTCTTCTCTTGGTTGTGGGTATGGTGGGATGAACGTGGAAAATTTGAAGCCAAAGGATGGGGATTAATGGTAGTAGGTAGGGGGTATATATAGGAGTGGTGATGGGGATGTAGGTGTAGGTGATGTGTAGGGTTAGGATGGGCTTATGATGGTGGTTAGATGATCCTAGGGCTAGGGTTATTTGGCTCCAAGGGAGGAGGTGTGTGGGTGGTAGTTATGTTGTGGGAGAGGCACCATTAATGGTGCCAACCATAGGAGGGTTAAGGTGTCGGTGGTTGGTTTGGAGAATGGAAGGTTAGGATGTAGTTGTGAAGTGGATGGAGGGTGGATATGTTGGTGCCAACATAGATGTTGGTTAATTGGGTTTCTGGTGCCAGCTTGAAGAGGGTTAGGATGGGGTTTTTGGGTTAAGGATTTGGCACCAAATTGGGTGGTGATGATGGCCTTATGGGGTTAGGTGTACGGTGGAGATTAGGGTGGATGTTAGTGCAAATTTGTAGGGATGTGTGTAAGGTGTTTTGGCGCCAACTTAGGGTGGTTAGGAGATAGTTATGGTGGTGGAAATGTGCTTATCCTTGGCACCAACTTAGCTTTCTAGAATGGGGTTTAGGTCGATGGTGGAGATAGGTTTAAGGAGATGTGTAGGGATAGGATGTAGGTATGTTTTGGTGCCAAAAGAGGGGGGTTCTAGAAGGGTGAGTTGGCACCAACATAGGTAGGAGTAGGTGGAGCTAGGTAGACTTATGTGTAAGACGTGCTACGGACACGTTTGTTTAAAAGGGTCGTTGTAGCTTGCGTTCGTTGCATCAGTTTAAATAAAGAAATAGACGTGAGTCCGAGTGTCGAACACAGGGAGGCGTGAAAATTGGGTTTTTCTGTCACTTAGTGTCACGAAAATGGCGGATTTTTGCTTGCAAGAAAATGCAAGAGAAAAACGAGTAGGGAGAGAGAGAGAGAGAGTAGGGTTAGAGTTCTTTTAAGTCATGGCATTCATGCAACTTTAAGCTAAAGAAGACTTGATAACAAGAGAGAGATAATAGCTAAATAGGGAACGTCATCATTTAATCATGCAACTTTGAGTTTTACAAATACAAACATAGATGAATGCTTAAGTAAGATAAAGCTAAGTTAGAGAGAGAGAAAGAGAAAGAGTAAGATGAGTCAGCAAGGCAGCCACAGCTGTGGAGGTTGGCTCCATCGGTGGCTTGTCAACTTCCGTGCTTACAAAAGAGTGCTAAGGTGGCTAGGAGTGGACTAGAACACTTGCAAAGGTATTGAATGCTCTGTCCAAACTTCTATCCCAACAGCATAGAACTCTCCACATGTGGCTTGGAAGGGGTTTAAATAGGAAGAAAAGCTCTCCACATGAAGAAGGGATTTTAGTGACGTCCGGGACATCACTAAAACCCTTCCCAAAATGTCGGTGAAGCCCCCTGCCCACCGGTTGCACACGTGCACTGTTCTTCTTCTCCTTTGTGATCCATGTGTGGCCGCTGAGGATCGTTTGATCCCCGATCAACGGTCCAGATCGTGCATGCCCACACACTTAGATCACGCCTCAAATGCGCATGAGATAGGGCGTTACCGACTGGTGTAGGTGCACGTGTGGAAGCATCGACGCTTGAGGAGGTGCCACGTTGCACTATCGAGACCGCTCGATGGCGATCGAGAGGTCGAATTTGGATGTGCGGACGAATTTGGCAGATGAGCTGTAGCAGGCGCCTCGAACCCGCGCCTTCTGCACATGAGGTGGAGGCGCGACCATTGCGTTGTGTGCGTGGATGGTCGTGCTTTCTTGTCAATCCTCAGTCATTCGATGCGGGATCAGATAGTCGTGATGAGAGGAGCTGATGTTGTGCTGCGATGTGCGGGCACTGCGAGAGCCGTTCGATCTTCGATTGAATGGCTGAGATTCATCCTGTGGTGATGGAAGAGGTGGGGTGGTGGCTTGGACGCGTCGATCGGGTGCCACGTGTCATCTTTATGGCTGTTGATCATCAGATCAACGGTCAGAACTTCTTGGGCCAATTGTGGGAGCTCCGAATGTCGGATTTGGTTGATTTTGAGTCCGTTGGACTTCGTTCGTCGTTTTGAATCCATCCGTGCAGTCTGATTGCTCATCTGAGGCCTATTTTGACATGAGCTTGTATAAATGACCATTAACAGTGCATTATGAGCAATCTCAATGTGATATGCATGTAATGCTCCCATGCCCATTTACGATGTGCTACCTGTGCATTTTATTCTTAAGACAAACCCCAATTGGCAAGATTATTACTCCAAAATGTAGTGTTATCATACCCCTATGCTTACTCCTTATTAGTCCCTAGCAAGGTTCATTCTAGCCATTATTCTCAGTCAGAATTCAGGAAGTGATTACTTAGACATTTTGTTCCTTGTCAACAGGAGGATATATACTAAGATCCTAATCTACAGAGACTAAATAGCGCCCGGGTGTCTGCCAAAATATGAATCACCTGAATCCTCGCTTTAAAGCATATCTATTTTTCATTTTCATCTTTTCTCATTTTTATGGATTTTTGGGGTTGAGGGTGTGTTGGTAACTTTTTACAGCTACCCAACCCACCCAAAACTTGAAAAAGAACTCTAAGTGTTAAGCATCTTGGTGTGAAGATCGTGATAGACTCACTCAACGGTAATTCAAACAGACTTCGGGTTTCTACGCCCCTAGGTGACTGGAAAAGGAAGTGTTTTGCCTGAAGGTGTATCTGTCTGACTGGTAGCTTTCTCCCTACTTTTATTTTACTTAGGGTAAACATAAGGATTTTTCCAGTGTATATCTCCTCGGATTTCTCTACTTCCCCGCTTTTTCCTTAAGTGTTTTGGGTCTTTTTGTGCATTTAATGAGATAGGTTCTGGATAACCGACCAATGGGCTATTACCCACGATCATTTGCCAACCATACTCGTGCGGTGAAGTGTGACTTATTTTGTTCTTTTTCTTCTTTTCTATTATTATTATTATTATTTTATTTGGTAGGTGGCTTCCCTGATCTCAAATTTACTTAGAGGCAATAAAAAGAAAGTGGTCCTATCGCTGGGCTCTGGACAACCGGCCAATGGGCTGTTACCCATGAAAACTTGCCAGCCATACCACCCTAGAGGATTCATTAGCTACCCAATTTCTGTCAGAGTCTCCGAGGAGTGAGTTAGTGCAAAAATGTGCGCAGATGCTTAGACTAAAAGTCCCTCCGAGTCAGAGGACGGATTGATAAGTCATAAACTTATCACCGTATTTTATTGGTGAATTAAAATAGATTAATGTTGTGAGGATTTGAGGCTAAATCCATATTTTAACGGACACCAGGGCTAATTAAGTCTGAAAGCCTGAGAAGTCTAAGTGTTCAGGTTCTTTTCGTATTATTTCCCATTGTTGACAAGTTCCTAATGCCTAAGTTTTTCTTCCTAAATTCTTTTTTTTTTTAATTTTATTTTATTCAGACTGATTAAATGAACTCAGAATCATGCAATTTACCACCCCCCATGCTTAAGTTGGACAATGTCCTCATTAACGAATACATGGATGCAACGGGGGTTCAGAAAGATATTACCTGTGTGATGTAATATACCTGATCAGTCTGAATCGTCTGGGTTGCCTCCCAGGAAGTGCTGAGTTTAATGCCTCCAGCTGGGCGGTGCTTCGTGTCATCCCTCAATGAGGGTGACAACCTCCTTTTGGGGAACCTGGGCGAGGAAGTGTTTCAATCTCTGACCATTGACTGTGAAAGTATGCCCAGTGTTCGGATTTGCGATTTCAACCGCCCCATTGGAGTAGGGCTTGACTACCCTAAATGGTCCTGTCCACCTAGATCTGAGCTTCCCGAGGAAGAGTTTAAGTTGGGCATCAAAAAGCCAGACTTGCTGACTAGGCTCAAAGGTTTTTCTGTGGATGAGTTGGTCATGGACGACTTTCATCTTTTCCTTGTACAACCAATTATTCTCAAAGGCATCCCGATGAATCTCCTTGAGCTCGAAGAGTTGGAGCGTCCTCTATGCACCAGCTAATTGGGAATCCATGTTACATTGCTTAACGGCCTAGTAAGCCTGGTGTTCCAACTCGACAGGAAGGTGGCAAGCTTTGCCAAAGACCAAGCGATAAGGTGACATGCTTATCGGGGTCATGAAAGCAGTCTGGTATGCCCACAGGGCATCATCCAGTCGTGTGGACCAGTCCTTCTTGTCAGGTCTCACGGTCTTCTGTAGAATGTTCTTGATCTGTGTAATGAACGCGTGCCCCGGACGTATTTTAAGACGTCTGGGAGGTGGCCCAGACGTCTGACCAGACGTCTGGGATCACATCCAGACGTCTTGCCAGACGTCTGGGATGGTTTACAGACGTCTGAAAAAAACGTTATCGTCGACACCCGCGAGTCGCCTGCGCGCCTGAGCGCGCAGACCGCATATTCTCTCTTTTTCTTCTGCGGCTGCAGACGCCTGCGGCGCCTTCTCTCTCTCCTCTCCGCGCGGCGTTAAAAGGGGCGCGCCTCCCCTTCCGTCTCCACCGTCTCCTCCTTCTTCTCCTTCCTGTGCGCGAGAGCGAGCGGACGCGAGGGCGGCAGCGGCGGCCGCAGTGAGCGCGGAGGTGCGGCGTGCGAGGGCGGAGCTCTGCCGTGAGGGCGAGCTCGCCGGAGCGGCTTGGCCGGCTGGCGGAGGGCGCAAGGGGCGCGGAGCGACGCGGAGAGGGACCTGCTGCGGTCTGAGCAGCAGGAGCGCGAGGTGCGACGCGGGCGGCGTCGCGAGCGGAGGCCGAGCAGGGTTCTGATTCTGGAAAAATTTCCAGAATCAGACGTCTGGGTTGATAGCCAGACGGCAAGGTCGACGTCTGTAAGATCATACAGACGTCTGAAAGGTGAGTTTCCGCTTTCTTCTTCCTTCTTGTCGACTGACCGTACTGAGGGAGGGGGGTTGGCTGTGCGCAGGTTCGCTGATTCGCCATCCTTTGCGAATCAGACGTCTGGAAGTTGTACCAGACGGCGGGAGTGACCTACAGACGTCCGTATGGACCATCGGACGTCTGGGGTATAGGACAGACGTCCCCGAAGACTTCTGGACGTCTGGGAAACCACGCTGAACAGGTAATTCTCTGATCCACCGTTTAAGACGTCTGGAAGGAGTTCCAGACGTCTGATTTTGCACAGTATCGTCTTTCTCGACCCGTTTAGGGCCCGTTTGGGCTCCGTTTTCCGTGATTCGAGTTGCGTTCGTTTCAGAATTAATTCCTCTACCCATCTACAATAGCTATATCACTGTTTTGAGACACCCCTTGTGTTTGATCCTTGTGATAGGACCTCGTTCAGTTGCAGTCTTGAGAGTCGTGGAGGCACGCGGGATTCCCGATCACGCCCCCATTACTCCCGTTGTACCTGGTAGAGTGGCTTAAGTTATTAATAAAATCTGTTAAAGTATGAAACCATAACTAGAATCTAGGACATTGCATGAATCCTAGGAATGAGAAATGTATGGAATGATAGCTCCTAGGTGATGCATGAATCCTAGGGCTGGAAAACTAGTTGTATGCTAGATCCTAGGATGTGGCATGAATCTTAGGTTGGAAAAACTAGTGGAATGTATAATACTGCAGTCTTGGAAAAATGGAAAGGAATATAAAGCTGCCTGTAATTTGAATTAACAGCTGCCTGTTATCAATAAAGAAACATGTTTGAGATCATGGATTTTGAGAACGTGAATCTGGAAAGTGAAACATATGATGTTCTGAGATAAAGAGCTGGAACCCTACGGGGAATTAGGAGTGGAACTCCTGGAAAGAAAAAAAGGAATGGAACTGAGATGTAGTTTGTACTGTCTCTTGGGTACGCAGTACCAAGGGAAGTACCTGTACCTGTTTAGTGCAGAGTGGGGCCAGCCGCCCCAGGGACCCGGGGTTAGGATTGGCCGCTCTGTACCGACTTGTTGGCCCTCGTGTACGTAGTACCGAGGAGAGCTAGTAGTGTTAGGAGAGTACTAGCTACCCCACGGGCCCCGGGGTTCTGCTAGCCTCCTTCACCGACTTGTTAGGCCCACTAGGGCAAACCAGGGTAGTCAGGCGAGGGTGCGCGGACTGTGGAGGGGCAAGGCCCCGGTTTGGTTACTGTGGAGGGGTTGGACCCCTGTTACTGAGAGGGCTCTGCCCTGGTTCCGTGCTGTGCTTTGGGCGCACCCGTTAACGGAAACGACTGACCGCGTGCCAGTGCGGGCTAGCTACCTGTGCGTTTATCGCGCGTGCCGTAGTCACCGTTACGTCTGTCAGTGACCTTGGGGTGGTTGACTGAGGGTAGGATCACCACGGGGGACTCTCCGGCCAGGAGAGCACCACGTGCTACTTCTACTTTTGGAAAAGACTGCAATCAAGATCGTTCCCACGAGGACATTCGAGATCAAGTAAAGGACCTGAGAAATAAATGAAATAGTGAGAAAAATTGAAAGATGTGAATAAAGGAAGTAATAGAACATAACAGCTACTGTACACTCTACTGTTGCCTTTAGTTAGTTTGCCACTCTACTCAGCGTTTTGCTGACGTGTTACACTCGTTACCTTTTTCAGGACCAGGTGTTGAGCAGCAAGGGTCGGCGGCTGCAGAGGACGTTGGGCCGAGTAGGGTCCAGTAGAGTTACCACAGCCTTTTGTACCTCTTTTGTTTCTGTTCTAGTGAGTAGTTTTTGTTTCCGCTGTACCTTCTTTACCTGCAGTTCTTGTTATATGATAAATGTTGTTTTACCGTTGTGGTGGTACCTACTGTAGTAGTTTCTTTCCTTACTGCTGTACTTTCTTACTGTTAGTTATATTCATGCTGAATGTGGTTTATTTTACTGTCTTTTGGTTACTTCCTCGTTGGACGACTAGGTCTTGGGATTAGTCGAGTCGGTCCGGTTCTCGTGTCTCGTAGGGACTCGGGAATCGGGTCGTTACAAGATGGTATCAGAGCAAGGTCGTCCCGAGAAGTGAATCAACTGACTGGAAAATAACCAATTCACATGTTTATAGCTAGAGTAGCCACCACAACATATCTCTTGACATGAGCTCTTAGAAGTTTTGTTAGGTACCGTCTGTTTTGATGTTTCCGTTTTGTTTCGCGTCTCCTTGCAGGAGATGCCTCGTCGCGGGACTGGCGAGACTCGGCCGCGGGCGCGGCCGAGGGCGAGGTCGGCGAGGTGGACGTGCTGTCGTTGACGTCTCGGTGGACCAGCCACCACTCCCTGACATCCAGGCCCAGGACCTCGCCAGACTGATACGGGATATTGTACGAGAGGAGCTCCACCCACCGCCCCGAGCACCTCCTCCTGGGGTTGCAGAGGGGGAGTCCTCTGTGGGACCATGCGACGGACGCGGCGCTGGACACGAGGGAGGGATGGGCCCCTGCCGCCCCCCACCTTCCTCCGACACTTCTGTACACGAGGCACCTTCGCCTGGAGGTGCACCAGCACCTCCCCTACAGCGCCACTTCGAGCTTTTCGGACAGTTCCGGAAGCTGAAGCCCCCCTCCTTCAAGGGGGATGAGGACCCGACTGAGGCAGAGGACTGGCTTGAGCAGCTGGAGAAGATCTTCGACACCCTTCGCCCCCCGGTGGAGTGCCGCGTGGCCTTTGCCACGTACCAGCTGGAGAGTGCGGCACACCGGTGGTGGAGGGCGATCCGGGGACAGGAGAGGGACGAGCCGACGTGGGACCATTTCGTCACCCTCTTCTGCGAGCAGTACTTTCCCCAGACATGGCAGGACCAGAGGAGGCGGGAGTTCCACACTCTCCGCCAAGGGACGATGACCGTGAGCGGGTACCGCACGCGTTTCTTGGAGCTGTCCCACTTTGCAGCGACAGCGGTAGCCACTGAGGAGGAGAGCCTTTGGAGGTTCACCGAGGGGCTCCGGCCTGCGATCCGGGGGTATGTCAAACCCCTGAAGCTGCCGACGTTTTCGAGGGTGGTAGAGGCAGCTATGACTTACGAGGAGACCAACCCGTCCGTGCGAGAGACCGACGGCGGGCGGAAGAGGCCCTTTCAGCCAGACTTCTCACAGGGCCGGCGAGAACGGAGACACATGGCGTCCGCAGGAGAGCCGTCACGTTGTGCAGGGCCATCAGTGGCCTTTGGGGGCCCTCGACAGGGGCCAGTCGCCAGCACCGGACCCCCGCCTAGCCGACAGCAGGGACTCACTGAGGGCGGGAGTCGGGTTCCCCTCTGCTACCAGTGTGGCCAGCCGGGCCACGTCAGGAGGGACTGCCCATCTAGGGCAGGAGGTCAGCAGATACTTCCCGTGCAGAGCACTGGAGGGCGCGCAGGAGGCCGCGGTCCCCAAGCACGAGGAGGAGGACAGCAGTCGCGAGGAGGGTACCGGCCAGCACCTACCCGTCCGATGCAGAGTGTGGCTGCTTCGTCCGCACCTAGGGCTGAGGGACGTATCAACGCCCTAACACACAGGGACGCCAGAGCATCGAGATCCGTGGTAGCAGGTATGGTTTCAGTTTCTGGCAGACTCGTTTACACGCTTTTCGATTCCAGCGCTACGCACTCGTTGTCGCAGCCAGTTTCACAGTTAGTTTGGACCAGGATTATACACTGTTAGAGAATCCGTTCGTAATCAGAGGTCCGAGTGGTCAGCTGTTTGTAGCTGAGGAGGTGTACACGGGTTGTGGGGTCAGCATCGGGGGACATAGCCTGCCAGCTGACCTGATTATGATACAGATGGAGGACTTTGGAGTGATTCTGGGGATGGATTGGCTGTCCGCTTACCACGCCTTGGTAGACTGTTTTGAGAGGAAGATTGTCTTCTCCATTCCGGAGTTGCCTTCTTTCGAGTTTCATGGGCAGCCAGTGGACGGAGGTTTCAGGTGCATTTCGGCACTTCGGGCGGCGAGACTTTTGAGCCAGGGGTGTGAGGGCTTCCTAGCTTGTGTGGTGGCAGAGCACAGCCCCGTGGCAGACTTCCAGAGCATCCCGGTGGTCAGAGAGTACCCCGACGTGTTTCCAGACGAGTTACCAGGACTACCGCCCGAGCGTGAGATCGAGTTTGAGATCTCACTAGTACCAGGGACCAGCCCCATCTCCACCGCGCCATACAGAATGGCACCGCTTGAGCTGCGAGAGCTCAAGTCCCAGTTGCAGGACCTTTTGAGAAAGGTTTCGTGAGGCCCAGTGCGTCTCCCTGGGGAGCCCCGGTACTGTTTGTGAAGAAGAAGGATGGGACCCTACGCCTTTGTGTGGACTACCGACAGCTGAATAGGGTCACCATCAAGAACAGATATCCGCTGCCGAGGATCGACGATTTGTTTGACCAGTTGCGGGGTGCCACGGTGTTTTCCAAGATCGACTTGAGGTCTGGATACCACCAGTTGAGGATCAGGGAGACCGACGTCTCCAAGACAGCTTTCCGCACCCGGTACGGACACTACGAGTTTTTGGTCATGCCGTTTGGGCTGACCAATGCCCCCGCTGCTTTCATGGACCTGATGAACCGGGTGTTTAGACCGTACTTGGACCAGTTTGTGGTGGTTTTCATAGATGATGTACTCATCTATTCTAGAGATCGGATGCAGCACGGACAACACTTGCGGATGGTTCTGGACACTCTGAGACGACGCAGGCTGTACGCCAAATACAGCAAGTGCGAGTTCTGGTTGAGGGAGGTGACCTTTTGGGTCATGTGATCTCTGGAGACGGCTTGGCGGTGGACCCCGCCAAGGTCGAGGCAGTGCTCAGGTGGGAGAGACCGCGTTCAATCACTGAGATTCGCAGTTTCCTGGGACTGGCAGGTTACTACAGACGGTTCATCAGAGGATTTTCACAGATTGCGCGTCCTATGACACAGTTGACCCGGAAGGATGTGCCTTTCGCTTGGACAGACGCCTGTGAGGCGTGTTTTCTGGAGCTGAAGGAGAGGTTGACCTCGGCTCCCGTGCTCACCATCCCTGACAGTAGTGGCGGGTTCGTTGTGTACACGGACGCTTCCTTGCAGGGGTTAGGAGGTGTGCTCATGCAGAGGGGTCACGTGGTCGCTTACGCTTCGCGGCAACTGAAGCCCCATGAGCATACCTACCCTACCCACGATCTAGAGTTGGCAGCTGTTGTCTTCGCGCTGAAGACATGGAGGCACTACTTGTACGGTGAGACCTTCGAGATTTTTACAGATCACAAGAGCCTCAGATATCTTTTTGACCAGAAGGAGCTCAACATGAGACAGAGACGTTGGTTGGAGCTCCTGAAGGACTACGACTGCAGCATCTCCTACCACCCGGGAAAGGCCAATGTGGTGGCTGACGCCTTGAGCCGTAAGGCGCCCGCACGCTTGGCCAGTCTACAGTTACAGAGTTGGAGCCTTTTGGAGGAGGTGGGCAGTTGGCGACCTCTAGAGTTACGAGGGTACTGTGGGGCAGTGACGGTGACACGGCAGACCAGGCCAGAGTTGATAGACCGCATCATCACGGGACAGATGGCCGATCCGTACTTGCAGTCTTTGCGCGACAGAGTACTATCAGGGGACCCAGGGGGACTTCTCTTTCACAGATCAGGTGTTACGCTTGAGGGGACGGTTGTGCGTCCCCAGAGACGAGGAGCTGTTGAGAGAGCTCCTGACTGAGGCACACGGTTCCAGATTCACCATACATCCCGGAAACACGAAAATGTACCATGACTTGAGACGCGAGTTCTGGTGGAGAGGGATGAAGCGGGATGTGGGTGAGTTCGTGCAGCAGTGCTTAGTGTGCCAGCAGGTGAAAGCCGAGCATCAGAGGCCTGTAGGGCCGCTTCAGCCGCTTCCAGTGCCAGAGTGGAAGTGGGAGAGCATCACCATGGACTTGGTGGTGGGCTTACCTGTTACCCAGCGAGGACACGACGCAGTCTGGGTAATAGTGGATAGATTGACGAAGACGGCACGATTCTTGCCGATCCGAGTCACTTTGGGACCAGCACAGTTGGCAGAGAGGTATATCCGTGATGTGGTGCGACTACACGGAGTTCCGCGGGAGATCGTATCCGACCGGGATACCCGCTTTACGTCCCAGTTTTGGGCTGAGTTTCAGCAGGCTTTGGGGACGAGGTTGAGGTTTAGCACGGCTTACCACCCCCAGACGGACGGACAGTCGGAACGCACGATACAGACACTTGAGGACCTTTTGCGTGCCTGTGTACTAGACTGGAGGGGCTCTTGGGAGGAGCACCTGCCCCTGGCGGAGTTTGCATACAACAACAGTTATCACTCGAGCATCGGAATGGCTCCCTACGAGGCTCTGTACGGACGGAAATGCACGACACCCTTGAGTTGGGTTGAGGTGGGGACCAAGTGGGAGGTTGGCCCCAGGTTGATCCGGCAGAGTCAGGAGGTAGTTGAGCAGATCCACAGACGACTCCGCACTGTCAGGAGCAGACAAAAGAGCTACGCAGATCGCAGACGCAGAGAGGTGCAGTTCGAGGTTGGGGACCACGTCTTCCTTCGTGTTTCGCCCATGAAGGGCTTACAGCGGTTTGGGGTGAGAGGGAAGCTCGCGCCGAGGTTCGTGGGGCCCTTTGAGGTCCTGGAGCGGGTTGGACCCGTTGCTTACAGACTTGCCCTTCCCCCGCAGCTTTCTGGTGTGCACGACGTGTTCCACGTGTCCAACCTCAGGAAGTACGTAGCCAATCCCAGCCACGTACTGAGTCACGAGAGCGTCGAGGTGAGCGACGACCTGACCTACCCCGAGCGGCCAGTGCAGATCCTAGACCGAGCCATCCGCAGGTTGAGACGAAAGCAAGTACCCCTGGTAAAGGTTTTGTGGAGGAGCCAGCGGTACGAGGAGGCTACCTGGGAGCCTGAGGCGGCAATGCGGGAGCGGTACCCGGAGCTTTTCGCGGGTACGTCTTTTCGGACCGGCTTCGGTCCTCTTTGAGTTTGTTATGGTTATTTGGACATCTTTTTCCCGCACCCTAGTTGGCGCAAGTTTCGGGGACGAAACTTCCTTTGAGTTTGTTATATTGTAATGAACGCGTGCCCCGGACGTATTTTAAGACGTCTGGGAGGTGGCCCAGACGTCTGACCAGACGTCTGGGATCACATCCAGACGTCTTGCCAGACGTCTGGGATGGTTTACAGACGTCTGAAAAAAACGTTATCGTCGACACCCGCGAGTCGCCTGCGCGCCTGAGCGCGCAGACCGCATATTCTCTCTTTTTCTTCTGCGGCTGCAGACGCCTGCGGTGCCTTCTCTCTCTCCTCTCCGCACGGCGTTAAAAGGGGCGCGCCTCCCCTCCCGTCTCCACCGTCTCCTCCTTCTTCTCCTTCCTGTACGCGAGAGCGAGCGGACGCGAGGGCGGCAGCGGCGGCCGCAGTGAGCGCGGAGGTGCGGCGTGCGAGGGCGGAGCTCTGCCGTGAGGGCGAGCTCGCCGGAGCGGCTTGGCCGGCTGGCGGAGGGCGCAAGGGGCGCGGAGCGACGCGGAGAGGGACCTGCTGCGGTCTGAGCAGCAGGAGCGCGAGGTGCGACGCGGGCGGCGTCGCGAGCGGAGGCCGAGCAGGGTTCTGATTCTGGAAAAATTTCCAGAATCAGACGTCTGGGTTGATAGCCAGACGGCAAGGTCGACGTCTGTAAGATCATACAGACGTCTGAAAGGTGAGTTTCCGCTTTCTTCTTCCTTCTTGTCGACTGACCGTACTGAGGGAGGGGGGTTGGCTGTGCGCAGGTTCGCTGATTCGCCATCCTTTGCGAATCAGACGTCTGGAAGTTGTACCAGACGGCGGGAGTGACCTACAGACGTCCGTATGGACCATCGGACGTCTGGGGTATAGGACAGACGTCCCCGAAGACTTCTGGACGTCTGGGAAACCACGCTGAACAGGTAATTCTCTGATCCACCGTTTAAGACGTCTGGAAGGAGTTCCAGACGTCTGATTTTGCACAGTATCGTCTTTCTCGACCCGTTTAGGGCCCGTTTGGGCTCCGTTTTCCGTGATTCGAGTTGCGTTCGTTTCAAAATTAATTCCTCTACCCGTCTACAATAGCTATATCACTGTTTTGAGACACCCCTTGTGTTTGATCCTTGTGATAGGACCTCGTTCAGTTGCAGTCTTGAGAGTCGCGGAGGCACGCGGGATTCCCGATCACGCCCCCATTACTCCCGTTGTACCTGGTAGAGTGGCTTAAGTTATTAATAAAATCTGTTAAAGTATGAAACCATAACTAGAATCTAGGACATTGCATGAATCCTAGGAATGAGAAATGTATGGAAGGATAGCTCCTAGGTGATGCATGAATCCTAGGGCTGGAAAACTAGTTGTATCCTAGATCCTAGGATGTGGCATGAATCTTAGGATGGAAAAACTAGTGGAATGTATAATACTGCAGTCTTGGAAAAATGGAAAGGAATATAAAGCTGCCTGTAATTTGAATTAACAGCTGCCTGTTATGAATAAAGAAACCTGTTTGAGATCATGGATTTTGAGAACGTGAATCTGGAAAGTGAAACATATGATGTTCTGAGATAAAGAGCTGGAACCCTACGGGGAATTAGGAGTGGAACTCCTGGAAAGAAAAAAGGAATGGAACTGAGATGTAGTTTGTACTGTCTCTTGGGTACGCAGTACCAAGGGAAGTACCTGTACCTGTTTAGTGCAGAGTGGGGCCAGCCGCCCCAGGGACCCGAGGTTAGGATTGGCCGCTCTGTACCGACTTGTTGGCCCTCGTGTACGTAGTACCGAGGAGAGCTAGTAGTGTTAGGAGAGTACTAGCTACCCCACGGGCCCCGGGGTTCTGCTAGCCTCCTTCACCGACTTGTTAGGCCCACTAGGGCAAACCAGGGTAGTCAGGCGAGGGTGCGCGGACTGTGGAGGGGCAAGGCCCCGGTTTGGTTACTGTGGAGGGGTTGGACCCCTGTTACTGAGAGGGCTCTGCCCTGGTTCCGTGCTGTGCTTTGGGCGCACCCGTTAACGGAAACGACTGACCGCGTGCCAGTGCGGGCTAGCTACCTGTGCGTTTATCGCGCGTGCCGTAGTCACCGTTACGTCTGTCAGTGACCTTGGGGTGGTTGACTGAGGGTAGGATCACCACGGGGGACTCTCCCGGCCAGGAGAGCACCACGTGCTACTTCTACTTTTGGAAAAGACTGCAATCAAGATCGTTCCCACGAGGACATTCGAGATCAAGTAAAGGACCTAAGAAATAAATGAAATAGTGAGAAAAATTGAAAGATGTGAATAAAGGAAGTAATAGAACATAACAGCTACTGTACACTCTACTGTTGCCTTTAGTTAGTTTACCACTCTACTCAGCGTTTTGCTGACGTGTTACACTCGTTACCTTTTTCAGGACCAGGTGTTGAGCAGCCAGGGTCGGCAGCTGCAGAGGACGCTGGGCCGAGTAGGGTCCAGTAGAGTTACCACAGCCTTTTGTACCTCTTTTGTTTCTGTTCTAGTGAGTAGTTTTTGTTTCCGCTGTACCTTCTTTACCTGCAGTTCTTGTTATATGATAAATGTTGTTTTACTGTTGTGGTGGTACCTACTGTAGTAGTTTCTTTCCTTACTGTTGTACTTTCTTACTGTTAGTTATATTCATGCTGAATGTGGTTTATTTTACTGTCTTTTGGTTACTTCCTCGTTGGACGACTAGGTCTTGGGATTAGTCGAGTCGGTCCGGTTCTCGTGTCTCGTAGGGACTCGGGAATCGGGTCGTTACAATCTGCCTGTCTGAGACCTCGGTCTGCCCATTCATTTGCGGATGATACGGGGTGGCAATGTGGTGGGTAACCCCGTATTTTCTAAGTAGGACACGGAATTGGGTGTGGATAAAATGACTTCCACCATCACTGATCATGGCCTTCGGTATTCCAAACCAAGAAAAGATGTTCTTCTTAACAAAATCCATGACAACCTTGTGATCACAATGACGAGTGGTCACAGCTTCAATCCATTTGGAGACATAGTCTACAGAGACTAAGATGTACTCAAAGCCGTTGGATGGTGGAAAGGGGCCCATAAAATCAATACCCCAAACGTTGAAGATCTCGATGATCAGAATGGGCTGGAGGGGCATCATGTCTTTCCTTGTCATGGTTCCTGAAGTCTGGCAGTGAGAGCAAGTCTTAGCAAAGTTGTGTGCATCCTTGAATAATGAAGGCCAGTAAAATCCGAATTGCAAAACTTTTGCAGCCGTCTTCTTCCCTGAAAAGTGGCCACCATAAGCTTGGTCGTGACAAAAGGATAGTACACTTTGAACTTCATCCTCCAGGATACATCTCCTGATGATCTGGTCGGCACAAAGGAAAAAGAACATGGGATCATCCAAGAAATAGTGCTTGGCTTTAGCCAAGAACTTATCCCGTTGCTGTCTGGACCAGCTATGAGGGGTCTGTCCTACTACTAGGTAGTTGACGAAGTTGGCATACCAAGGTAGTTTTCCATCTTGCACAGCCAGAATTTGCTCATCGGGAAAGGTGTCAGATAAGGGCAAGGAGGGCCCAATGTGGTTCGGGTGGAGTCTGGATAGGTGATCAGCCACAACATTCTTTGACCCAGCTTTATTGAGAATTTCTAGGTCAAATTCCTGCAAGAGCAAGATCCATATGATGAGCCTGGGTTTCACATCCTTTTTGGCCAACAAATGCCAGATGATCGAGTGGTCCGTATAGATGGTCACGTGGGATCCCAGAAGGTATGATCGGAACTTTTCAAGTCCAAAAACTATGGTGAGCAGTTCTTTTTCTGTGACCGTATAATTTCGTTGAGCCTCGTCCAACGTCTTGCTCACGTAGTAGATCACCATTGGTTTCTTATCTTGTCTCTGTCCTAGGACTGCGCCTATGGCAAAGTCTAATGCATCACACATGATCTCAAAATCCTAGGACCAGTCCGGGGGCTGAAGTTCGGGTGCGGTGGAGACTAAGCCCCTGAGGGTGTGGTAAGCCTGGATGCAATCAGAGGTCATGTGCAATAGGGCATCATTGGCCAAAAGGTCGGTCAAGGGTTTGGAGAGCTTGGAGAAGTGTTTGATGAATCTTTGATAGAAGCCAATGTGTCCGAGGAATGAACGGATTTGCCGGACAGAGCTAGGTGGGGGAAGTTTGGAAATCAAATCAACTTTAGCTTGATCCACCTCAATGCCCCTATGCGATACGATGTGACCGAGGACGATTCCTTCTTGAACCATGAAATGGCTCTTTTCCCAGCTTAACACCAAATTATCCTCGATACATCATTTCAGGATTTTATCCAAGTTACTCAAACAATGGTCGAATCAATTCCCAAACATTGAGAAATCATCCATAAAGACCTCCAGGTATTCACCCACCATCTCTGAAAAGATGGCTAGCATGCAACACTGAAAGGTAGCAGGTGCATTGCATAATCCGAACAGCATACGACAGAACGCAAACATGCCATATGGGCAAGTGAATGTGGTCTTCTCTTGATCTTTTGAAGCAATTGCAACTTGGTTATATCCTGAATATCCATCTAGGAAGCAAAAATACTTCTGCTCTGCCAATTGCTCGAGAATTTGATCAATGAATGGCAAGGGGAAATGATCTTTCTTGGTCGCTTCATTGAGCTTCCTATAATCAATACATACCCGCCAAGCAGTGGTGGTGCAGGTGGGGATGGATTTGCCATGCTCATTGGTGACAACGATGAGCCCGACTTTCTTGGGGACCACTTGAGTGGGGCTCACCCAAGGGCTATCAGAGATTGGGTAAATGATGTTGGCGTCAAGCCATTTGATAATTTTCTTCTTAACGACTTCCTGCATATTTGGGTTTAACTATCTTTGCATCTGACGGGAGGGTCACGCCCCATCTTCTAGGTAAATCTTGCGGGTGCAATAGGTGGGGCTAATTCCTCTCAAGTCTAAAATAGTCCAGCCAATGGCAACCCTATGTTCTGATAGGGTCGTGGTCAACCTAAGTTCCTGATCCTTGGTTAGGTTGGCATTGATAATCATTGGGAAGGTCTGGTCAGGTCCGAGGAAGACATACTTGAGATTCTCTGGTAGTGACTTTAGTTCAGGTGTGGGTGGAACAATGTTTAACGGAAAGGGGAAAGGCGGGAGTTGATCAACATCAGTCTCCTCGAACGGTGCTGGTTGATGGTAATCAGCCGTACAAAGGTCTGTGTGCATAGATGGTGACGGGTCAGAACAGTCATCACAAGATTGGGTCTGGTAGTCTGAGATAGAACTAAGGGTGAGGCATTCCTCGACCAAAGGTTCCACAGGATCGTGTTCCTTGAGACAGTTGCAATTGAAAGACTTGGTCACCCGAAAGATATCCAACTGCATCTTCTTGTCTCCGAAGGTGATTTCCATGCATCTCGTGTCACAATCGATGTTCGCCTTAGCTGTAGCTAAGAAGGGTCTGCCTAGGATGATGGGTGTGTTTTGTAGTTGTTCAGGGACTTCCATGTCGAGAACCAAGAAGTCGATCGGGAAATAGAAGTCCTTGACCCGCACAATCACGTCTTCGATAACCCCCTTCGGGGTCTTCACAGATCTATCGGCCAACTGGATGGTCACAGGTGTGGACGTCAATTCTCCGAATCCAAATTGGTGGTATAGGGTCGTCAAAATCAGATTGATGGAAGAACCTAAGTCCAAGAGTGCTCTATCAAATGTCATGTCTCCGATATTGCAGGATATCAGGGGAGCTCCTGGGTCAGTTCGTTTGAGCGGAAGGTTGCCTGATATCATGGAACTTGCTTGCTCTGAGAGCACAACCTTCTTAGGTGCTTGAGGTTTTGGCTTACGCTTCGGTGTACAGGCATCCTTCAGGAACTTGGCATAAGTCGGAATGTGCTTGACGGCTTCGAGGAGCGGAATATTAATCTAAACTTGCTTAAAGATCTCCAAAAGCTTCTCATTCTCCACAACACTTTTCTTTTTCTTAATCGTCTCCAAGGCCTCAGGATATGGTGTCTGAATGTGAATAGGGTCTATTTCTGGGTCCTTGGATTTTTCCTGCGACTCTTCAGAGTCGGGCATTTCAGGGGGTAAAGTCATGGGAGGAGTTGGCTATTTGGGATCTTTGGTTTTAGTGGCGCTTCTCAAGGTCACCGCATTTGCAGAGGCATTGGGACCATGGGTCGATCCTTGAGAAGATGAGGAAGAAGAAGCACCAAACCCAGGGGATGTTTGTGGGGCTAGCTGGACCATGTGGAACTGCCCAGGATTGCCTTGGAACCCTTGCGAATTGGGGCCTCTGTTAATCACGTTTCGCGGGTTTGATTGTGGCTGGGAAGGAAGGGATCCCTGTTGGTTATAATCTAACAGCTGGCTCAACTGTCCCTTCACTAAAGCCAGTTCCTCCTGGTGCTTTTGGTTCATGTCAGTCATCATCTTTATTAGGTTGTCCATTTGGTTTTGTGGGGGAGGGGTTGCCCTATTTGGATTATAAGGGGGTCTAACCGGTGGACCTTGCTGATAGGAGGGTGGGTTTGGCCTGGGCTAGTTCTGAAATTGAGGCAGTTTCTGGTTTGTCCATGCATAGTTTGGGTGATTACGCCATTCGGCATTGTAGGTGTTGGAAAATGGGTCAGGTTTGGGATAACCTTGGATAGCCTGGACATCTTCAAAGATAGATGGTGACGAGGGAGAGGGAAGAGAATAATCAGGGGTTAAGGGGGCAAAGGTCCCTCCCTGGAACATAGTCAAAGGTTGTTCTAGGTTCGTCTGGCTTAGTGGCTGGACCAGGTCAATATTGTGAGCCCGCTTTGCTAGGGAGAAAGTCTGCAGCAGGTTCCTGGTCTGGTTCAATAGTTCATCTATCTTTTTATCTACCAATTCCACTCGATCCAATTTCTTAGCAATGATATCCATGTCAACCGTTCCAGAATTTGCTTGTACCTCATAGATCCCACCACGGGGTTGAATGGATCGACTAAACTGGGCCATGGAGCATTGTTGAGCGAATTTTTGCTCATAGACTCGAAGAGCTCAAACGTGCTCTCCTCGTCTTTGTTCAGGAAGTTTCCTCCGCATGAGGCATCGACGAAGTTTCGAAGGTTGCTGTCCAGACCATGGTAGAAGATCTGGGCCAATTGCCACCTCGGTACTTCGTGGTGTGGGCATTTCCTTAATAGTTCATTAAATCTCTCCCACGCCTAATGGAACTGTTCCCTGCCTTAGAGTGTAAAGGTGGTAATGGCTCTTCTGAGGGCATTGGTCTTTCCTATGGGGAAGAATTTCTTTAAGAATGCATGCCTCAGTTCTTCCCAAGTGGAGATGGGTCTTCCTAGGCTTCTAAGCCAGTGAGATGCTTTGTCTCTTAGTGAGAAGGGGAACATCTTAATCAAAACAATGTCTAGGCTAATGTTCTTGGGTTTTACAGTCCGGATGATCCGGTTAAGATCCTCTAGGTATTGGAAGGGGTCCTCATTTGAGCTTCCATGGAAGTGGCTCTGAATCAGGCTCAGGACGTTTGGTTTCAGCTCAAAATCATCTCCCCACTCAGGGATCCTAAGGTGTGGTTCAATTCGAATCACTGAAGGATTGTAGAAGTTGTGGAGGGGCCTAGGTTGGTCCTGGAATGGTGGTGGATCAAGTGGTGGTTGTCCCTGCGGGTCCTGGAAAGGTGGTGGTGGTTGCCCCTATGGGTTTTGCAACCGGTGTATGGCTTGCATGATAGTGTGGATCAGTTGCTGTTGGAGCCGATGGTTTGCATTGATCTGGGCCTGGATGATGGCTATAGTGTCTGGTGGAGGTTGGTCCTCAACCTCATCTACTCTAGGTTTAGCCATGTCTCTAGCAAGATCAAGTCTCCTGGATTCCCGTCCCAAAACAAACAACTCGGGATGAAGTGATTGTCTCCCGTGCATACACTAGAGAAGAACAGGAGGGGATGCGGAGAGCGACAGATGAGAGAAGTGTGTGTGCACAACCAAGCAGGCAAGCCTAGTCCTTATAATGTATTCCTTAGGGGACCTAGAAATCTCCAAAGGAATGATCAAGTCTGTAGGCACTAGACCGCCCTTCCCAAAGCTAATCTGGCTAGGTTGATTACGAGGGGATTGTGGGGAAGGTTCTTCCTTTGGCTTGCACCGCCGGTTCCATAGACCCCACAACCACAGTCGTTTGACACTTTCCCGCCGCCTTGTCACCAGATTCTACTAATGGAATGAAGGCCAAATGCCTAGAAAACAAAACCACGCCTCTTGAGACTTAACTTAGTCCTGCCTAGGGCATGTCTACTCTATTTTAATGGGGCTAGGATAGTGCTTGTGCTTAGGTTATGTGATGAGGCATTGATTGGGGTGGTGCCTCTTAGTTATCCAATTCAAGTGTGTGTGCTCCTATCAAAACATGATTTTCAAGCAAGGATTTAAGATATAGTGTATTTTAATGTTTGTCCTTACTTTTGTGCCTTTTAGGGTTGACGTGTCTTAATGTTTTCAGGCAAGTTTTAAGTGGGTATGCCAAGTTTTGCACACAATCGGTGAGGGTAGATTTCCTTTAATGTGCAGAGGCTCTAAAACCTTAATGCGCTCATCTTAGTGTTCATGCAATTTCTACCAAATGAGTTAATTTTAGGGGTGAGTGGTGCGGCCCAAGTCAAACCACGATGGCTTCGCAAACACCACTCAAAGAAAAAGAACACTCCAAAAGATTAGGTCTTTAAGAATGTTAGAATATATATTTTTTTGTTGGGTGATGAGTTAAAGATGAGGATCAAGCAATTATTCACCACGCCAATTTTTTTTATTATAAATTTTTTTAAGATCCTTTTTTTAGGCAAGCAAACAACCACGGGGAGAGAACTACTCACAATCGGTCTTTTCTGTGGTTACTCCATCTCTACCGTCACGAGTTGCGCTCCTTCACCGTCCAAGCGTCGAGTTCCTGTAGCCATCAAGTAGAGGGAGAAAATGCATTAGATGATGTGAGCATGGATGCAAAATAGAAGTGACAAAATAAATCCGTTGCCTCCCCGGCAATGACGCCAAAAGCTGACATGCTACGGACGGGTTTGTTTAAAAGGGTCGTTGTAGCTTGTGTTCGCTGTGTCGGTTTTAAATAAAGAAACAGACGTGAGTCCAAGTGTCGAACATAGGTAGGCGTGAAAATCAGGTTTTTCTGTCACTTAGTGTCACGAAAATGGTGGGTTTTTGCTTGCAAGAAAACACAAGAGAAAAGCGAGTAGGGAGAGAGAAAGAGAGAGAGTAGGGTTAGAGTTGATTTAAGTCATGGCATTCATGCAACCTTAAGCTAAAGAAGACTTGATAACAAGAGAGAGATAATAGCTAAATAGAGAATGTCGTCATTTAATCATGCAACTTTGAGTTTACAAATACAAACATAGATGAATGCTTAAGATAAAGCTAAGCTAGAGAGAGAGAAAGAGAAAGAGGAAGAGGAGTCGGCAAGGCAGCCACGACGGTGGAGGTTGGCTCCATCGGCGGGTCGTCGACTCCGGCGCTTACAAAAGAGTGGTAAGGTGGCTAGGAGTGGGGTAGAACACTTGCAGAGGTATTGAATGCCTTCCATGGGTGGTTGGAAAGGGTTTAAATTGGAAGAAGGGCTTTCCACATGAAGAAGGGGTTTTAGCGACATCCAACATCCAGGACGTCGCTAAAACCCTTCCCAAAATGTCAGTGAAGCCCCCTGCCCACCGGTCGCATGCGTACGCCATTCTTCTTCTCCTTTGCGATCCGTGTGCAGCCACTGAGGACCGTTCGATCCCCGATCAACGGTCTAGATCACGTGTGCCTGCACGCTTAGATTGTGCCACAAGCGCGCGTGAGATCGAGCGTCGTCGACCGATGTAGGTGCGCACGTGGAAGCATCGATGCTTGAGGAGGCACCGCGTAGTGCTATCTAGACCGCTCGATGGCGATCGGGCAGTCAAATTTGGATGCGCGGGTGCCTCGAACCCACGCCTTCTGTGCGTGAGGTGAAGGCGCGACCATTGCGCTATCTCCGTGGATGGTCGCGCTTTCTTGTCAATCCTCAGTCGTTTGATGCGAGATCAGACAGTCGTGATGAGCGGAGCTGATGCTGTGCTGCGATGTGCGAGCACTGCAAGAGTCATTCGATCGAAGATCAAACGACTGAGATTCGTCTTGTGGTGATGGAAAAGGCGGGGCGATGGCCTGGATGCGTCGATCGGGCACCACGTGTCGGCTTTATGGCCGTTGGTCATCAAATCAACGGTCAGAACTTCTTGGGCCAATTATGGGAGCTCCGGATGTCGGATTTGGTTGATTTTGAGTCCGTTGAACTCCATTCATCGTTTTGAATCCATCCGTGCATTCCGATTGCTCATCTGAGGTCTGTTTTGACATGAGCTTGTACAAATGGCTATTACCAGTGCATTATGAGCAATCTCAATGTGCTATGCATGTAATGCTTCCATGCTCATTTACGATGTGTTATCTATGCATTTTATTCTTAAGACAAACCCCAATTGGTAGAATTATTATTCCAAAATGTAGTGTTATCAGCACCTCTATTTTGATGCACCAAAATTATGTTTATTGCTACACTAATATTTCAGGACCATCTCGGATCAAAGCTTCTCTTTCGGATCAAGTTCAGATGGTTGCTGGTTTGTGTCTTTTACTTTTTGTTTGAGTCTAGGATATTGTTGTAAGGAACCTCAAAGATAAAACTCAAAAGGTTTTTTGCGCTTCTTTAAAAACTAGTTTTTAGGGTTTTTGATCGACCAAAATTGATTGATCGACTAACCAAATTAGTTAATCGATCAAACCAATCCTTTTTAAGAAGTTGATTAAAAACCTTTTGATCGGCCAATCAATCTAATTAATCGACCAATTAGTGATTGATCAAATAACTTAATTGATTGACCAAATAGCTTTTTGATCAACCAATTTGACTTCCTTTACAGGCCAACTCTTTAGTATAAACATAGGTCGTAGGCAGCTCTTTTGAATAATAACTTTCAATAGAAACACCCTCAAAATAATCAGAGTGTCTCATGCTTCTTTCAAGTGTTTCTACGCTTCGCTATTCATGTCATTCAAAAGCACGTCGTTTCGAATCTCTGCTGAAATTCTAGTTTGATTTTTTTATTAAGGTTCCACAGATATATTTATTGCTCTTGAACATTATTGTCCTGATTAACGGATCCCAAGGTGTTGGGAAGATCCATGTTGTTGTTGTATTGTTCTTCTCTTTAGGGAAAAAAGAGAAGTGATTGTAATGAGGTTGTGCCACCCTCGTTCAAGTGGTATGATAGTAGATTGACTAGCCTTGACTAGTTAGGAAAACCCTAAGCTGAGAGGCTTTGGTAGTGGTTTTCACCCAGTTTGGGTTTTCACTTTAAATCCAGGTGTAACTTATGCTTGATTTTGTTGTGAATTCATTTTTACCCTTTACTGTTTGAGAAAGGCGATACTATTCACCCCTCCCCTCTAGTATACATTCGATCCATAGGCAAACCCTCATTTGGTATCAGAGCTTGATTGTCCAGAAGATGTCAAAGTCATCTGTTGACACATATGTTGAGGGGCAATCAGCAGTTCGACCTCCTCTCTTTGATGAAACGAACTACGGATACTGGAAGACCATGATGGAGATCTTCCTAGAGTCGATGAATTTCGAGGTGTGGGATGTCATCACCTCCAAGTACACACGTCTCGAAATCAAGGGAGTGGCAACAACACCAGATCAAAAGAAGACAGCAACGCACAATGCAAAAGCCATGAATGCAATCTTTTGCGGGCTTTCTAGAGCAGAATTCAACAGCGTTTCTACTTGCAAGATAGCCTACGAGATCTGGAGCATCCTCGAAGGGGACATCTATGGTAAAAGAAACTAGAGTAAATTTACTAACACAAAATTATGAGCTTTTCAGGATGAAAAAAAGAGAATCAATTAAAGAGATGTTCACGAGATTCATGGACATCATAAACTCCCTAAGGAATCTAGATTAAGAGATCAAGAACGTAGTCTTGGTAAGGAATATTCTCTGATCACTCATCAGTAATTGGAAGACCAAGACTACAGCCATACAAGAGTTAAAAGATCTGTCTACCTTGAAACTAGACAATCTTATCGGAAGCCTTATGGCCTACAAGGTTCAATTCCAACACATGAAGGAGCATGAAGATGAAGCAGTCAAGAAGAAGACTGTAGCTTTTGAAGCCAATCAACAATAAGATTTCTCAAGTGAAGATGAAGAAGAAGACCCTCCTCTTAAGAAAGTTCAGAAAGTTCCTCAAGAACAAAAGAAGTTGGAGAAAGAAGAAAGAAGATGCCAAAGTAGACACCATTATCTGCTACAACTGCAAGAAAAAAGGACACATCAAGAAGGATTGTCCCTATCTCAAAAAGGAGTCAGAAAAGAAGTTTCCCAGAAGAGAAGGAAAGAAAAAGGCCTTCACAGCAACTTGGGATGAATCAGACTCAAGTTCAGAAGAAGAAGAAACCTTCGAAGAAGAAGCTCTTTTAGGACTAATGGTGTTAGAAGACAAGGTAACCTCTTTTTCACAAGAACTATTAGAAGCATTTTTTGAGATGCATGACATAGTTAAGTCACTAAAATTAGAAAATAAAAACCTAGCAAAACCATTAGGGGAAGAAAGAGAATAAAAAGATTTGCTCTCTCAACAGAATAAAGAGTTATCTGATGAAATCACCTCATTAAAATCACACATAGATAATTTAAAGGTAGATATAGATAAATTAAAAGAAAATTATACAATTCTCTTAAATGATCTGGCTAAATTTACTAAGGGAACTAAAAACTGGCATAAGCTATTAGGAACACAAACCCAGAGCACCACAAAATTTGGTTTAGGCTACATACCTAAAAATGATCATGAAGTATCTAGTTCTAGCCAAAACAAAAAGAAAAGTAGCTTGCCTAAATAGGCAGCATCTAACGACTATGGACCCAAACAAAAATGGGTACCAAAAATACTATTGCAATCCTATTTTGTAAGTCAAGTAGACTATAAGAAGTAGATATATCAACAAATCAATGGAACATTGAAGCCACTCTATAGATCAGCCAAACTAAGACCTCAAAACTGCAAACTAATGATAGGAATGAGAAGAAAGGAGATGGATTATGGACAGTGGATGTTCAAAGCACATGACCGGGGAGGAAGACTTATTCTTGCAACTTCACCGCTAGGATGGTGGTACCGTCACATTTGGGAACACCCACAAAGGCCATATTATTGGTACTGACCAAATTGGTAATTCTTCTACCTCTTTTGATAATGTACACTTAGTAGATTAAAACATAACCTTCTAAGTGTAAGCCAAATATGTTATAAAGGATACAAAATCACTTTCACATCAAGTGATTTAAAATACGGGATAAAGAAACAAAACAAACTCTTCTCAAAGGAAACATACAAAAAGATATCTACACTATCAACTTCAACAAATGCGACAGTCTTGAATGTCTTGTCGTATCTGATGAAGAGGCAACACTTTGTCATAGACGACTAGGTTATGTTCACATGAGAAACATTAGCAAACTTGTGAAACATGAACTTGTCAAAGGTCTGCCAAATATCAACTTCAAGAAAAGCAAAGTCTGCGATTCTTGTCAAGTTGGTAAACAAACTAAAAATCCTTTTATACCAAAAAGGATGGTTAGCACTTCACAACCTTTGGAGCTACTTCACTTAAACTTATTCGGACCAACCAAATCCGACTGCCTAAGTGGGTGCAAATATTGTCTAGTCATAATTGATGACTTTTCTAGATTTACTTGGGTATCTTTTTTCAAAAGTAAGGACTTAACCATTGATGTTTTTAGCAAACTAGTTAGAAGACTACAAAATGAAAAATGATCTGAAGTAATTAGGATTAGAAGTGATCATGGAGCAGAATTTGAGAATGAATATTTTCCAATTTCTATGATTAATATGGAATAAAACATGAATTTGCTTTCCTTAAAGTCGCACCTCAGAATGGTGTAATTAGAAGGAAAAATAGAACCTTGTAAGAGTATGCCTGCACAATGCTGTGTGAGTCAAAGCTACCTCGATATTTTTGAGCAAAGGCTATAAACACTGCTTGCTATATTCAAAATAGATCATTGATTATACCAATCCTAAACAAAATACCTTTTTAACTCTACCATGGAAGAACACCTAGAATTTCCTACTTCAAGATATTTGGTTGTCGATGTTTTACACTTAATATTAAAGACAATCTTGATAAGTTTGATGCTAAAAGTTCAGAAGGAATATTCTTAGTTTACTCAACCAGAAGTAAAGCCTATAGAGTTTTTAACAAGAAGAATTCAGTTGTTGAGGAAACTATGCAGATATCATTTGATGAAGCATTAGCTCAACCTAAATCTTTTGCAAACAATGATGATGATGAACTAGTAGATGACCCATTAAACATTCTAGAAGAAAATGTTTCTGATGAACTGCCCAGAGATATTTCCTATGTGAAAGATCATCCAAAAGAATTAGTGATAGAAGAATTGTCTAAAGGAGTTCAAACTAGATCTTCTTTTAATAATTTAGCTTTCACTGCATTTGTTTCTCAATTAAAACCCAAAAATGTTAAGGAAGCCTTCTTTGATAGTTACTGGATTATTGCAATGGAAGATGAGTTGAATCAATTCAAAAGAAATCATGTGTGGGAACTTATTTCAAAGCCTGACTCTCAGACCATTATAGGAACCAAGTGGGTCTTTAGGAATAAACTTAATGAATTAGGAGTAGTTAGAAATAAAGCTAGACTTGTGGTCCAATGATATAATCAAGAAGAAGGAATTGATTTTTTTGAAACACATTGATCGAGTTTTTATGTGATTTGTAAAATTAGGGTTTTATTGTTGTAATGCACAAAAATCGAGTCACTTTTAAATTTGTAATCCTAGATAGGGAGAGCATCTAGGGTCATCCAAGGAGGCCAAATGTTTGCAAAATACGTCTCTTACTTAAAAACTGATTCACCTTTCTTTTTAGTATTTTCAAATATATAATTTTTATGTTTTGAAATAAAGGGGTAATCGCAAAAGGTGAGCTAAGATGAACTCTCTTAAGATGCCATTTAGTTGAGATGAGCTGAATGGAGCTAGGATGAGCTAACCCTAGTTCAAGTGAGCTGGAATCCTGCTATGGTGAGCTAGATCAAGCTAAGTTCCAGCTGGTTTAAGCTTCTTCTTTACAAGTTATCTTCCCGAGTGTTAGAGTTCTTGAGATCTGATTATCTGTATATCCCTGATACTCACAAAAATACATCAAAAAGACAACAAAAACGTGTGATGCATGCCTAACCTAGTTTATGCTTAATGCAACCCAAAAACCTATTTGCAAAGTTAAAATCCTAAGAGCTAGATTTGTTTTAATGCATAAGAATGATGATAAACTGACGTTTATCACATATGTACCCGTAGCTTGCCTAGAATCCATTAGGATACTACTAGCCTTTGCCACCCATATGAAATTTAAACTTTTTCAGATGGATGTCAAAAGTGCCTTCCTAAATGGATTCATCAATGAAGAAGTCTATGTTAAACAACCTCCAGGTTTTGAAGATTTTAAATATCCAGACTATGTCTACAAACTAAACAAAGCATTATATGGCCTAAAACAAGCTCCATGAGCTTGGTACGACAGATTAAAATCCTATCTAATTGAAAATGAGTTTAAAATTGGTAAAATAGATCCAACTTTATTTACAAAAAGAAAAAAACATAATCTCTTAATAATATAAATATATGTTGATGATATTATTTTTGGTGCTACTAATGATCTGTTATGTCAAGAATTTGCAAAGGTAATGCAGGATCAGTTTGAAATGAGCATGATGGGAGAACTTCGATTCTTTCTAAGACTTTAAATTGATCAGCTATCCTTTGGAATCTTCATATCTCAAACCAAATACACTACGGAGATCTTGAAGAAATTCTCTATGGACAAAGTGAAGGGTAAAGACACAACTATGACAGCCTCTACACAATTAAAATATGATGAAACAGGTAAATCTGTAGATAAGAAATTATATAGAAGTATGATAGGATAATTATTACACTTGAGTGTTAGTAGACCTGATATTTTCTTTTGTACTTGTTTGTGTGCTCGCTTTCAAGTAAACCCTAAAGAAATACATTTAAATGCTATTAAAGGAATACTTAGGTATTTAAACAACACATAAGACCTAGGACTTTTCTATCCGATGTCAGACACATTGAAATTATATTCCTTCTGTGATGCTGATTATGCAGGTAGTTTTATAGACAGAAAGAGTACTAGTGGAACGTGTTAATTTCTCGGAAATTCCCTAGTCTCTTGGTTCTCTAGAAAATAAAATACTATTTCACTTTCAACAATCGAAGTAGAATATGTAGCTGCATCTTTAGCTTGTTCACAACTATTGTGGATGAAATAAACCTTACAAGGTTTTGGCCTATACAACAAAAATAATAAAATACTATGTGACAACACTAGTGCCGTTAACTTATCTAAGAATCCAATATAACATTCTAGGACTAAACATATTGATCTTAGGCATCACTTTCTAAGAGACTATGTCTTAAAAGGACAGATTAACCTAGAATTTGTTAAAATAGAAAATCAATTAGCTGATATCTTCACAAAACTATTGCAAAAAGAAAGATTCAACTAAATTTGTCATTCACTAGGTTTATTAGGACTAAAAGAACTTAATTGATATGCTTGATTGATTTGTTTTACACTGTTGATCAATTAATTTTTTTAAATTGATCGACCAAAACGTTTTGATTGATTAAAATCCTTATTTGATCGACCAAATTCTTTGGCGGTGATGAGAGCCTCATCATGAGCCCTAACTAGCTCATTTTGATCCAAGAAAGAGAATAAAAGCTCCTGCATAACTGAGAAGAAGGCTTAATTGGAGGAATAAGTGTTCTAAGAAGAAAACATGAAATAAAGGGTAAAACAGTAATTTTACCATTGCAGTACATAAATGGGATTTCTCAGAGACAAAACATAGGTCAAATGGTCTAAATAAGGTAAAAAGTAGGTTGATTCAATCAGAAATTGGTTCATGTGCAATCCAGGAATTAAATGACATCTGGTAACCCTAAAACAGACCCACTTAATTCAACAAGGTTCTTGTTAGGATAAAAATCAAGTAAACCCTCTAAAATTCATGGAAAAATATCCCCTAGGGTCTAGAACATTCAATTTGGCCTTTCGAACCTAGTTTGACCTAGATTGGGGTCCTAACTCATCAATTGAATTAATTTGGGTTTTTGCACAAAATGTCTAGTTAAATGTGGTCAAACCTAAAATCCAACTTCACCATTGGATTCCTTAGGTCCAAATTAGGTTTGTACCAAAATTTGGACATAAGGGGAGGTCATCTTGACCTACTTTGGAAATTAGTACACCCAATTACATTTTGATCTCCTCCCAGAATTGGAAGGGAGATTCTCTGAGGAATCCCCTTCCATCTGAGCCCAATCACAATCTTTGATTTCTGTTCAATTTCTCGTGCGAACGCATGAAAGATTTCTGTTCAATCTCTCGTGCGAGATGACGATGGCTGAAGGCTTGCCCTCCACGCACCAGAAGCTCAACCAGCACTTATAAAAGGACCCCGACCCTCTGCGAATCTCTCAAACTTGTTTTAGTCGTAGAACCCTCCAAATTTCATCTCTCCTCTCTCCGGCCAAGAAGCCCGCAAGCTCCGGTGATTCTTCCTCCTCCCTTTCATCGCTCTGCTACCATACTAGCAGCAGGGTTCACTCTGCTTCATCCTCCCGCGTCGCGCCGCACCAAGCGCACGCCTCCTTGACCTCCTCGTCACCGTTATCTCCCTCAGGGCCGTCTTCTCCGACGACGGCACAAACGAGTCATCTGTCTCCGCTACCCCCCTTTGACTCCCAACAATCCAGATAAGTTCCCCATCTTCCACTCTTTCATTTTCCTCACTTTATTTCACACAACCGCCCCTCGATCGTCACTGTCCACCACCGTTTTCCTCATCTCCGACCACCCTCCAGCGAGATGCTCCCGTCACTCCGCAGCCCCACACACCTTGCCAACCACCGCATAACCTCCGCCAAACTCCACTGAATATCCTCCACTCATCCACAGGCCGCCTACACCACCACAACCACCCCCTGACCAAACCCATTCGTCCGGCCACAGAGCGACCTAGGCACGCACGCCTAGGCCACCCCGCGGCCTGCCACCTACTGCCTCACCTTCGCCGTGACACGGCGAAGGTCTCCCTATGGTTTGATAGAGCCGCAAGGCCCTTTTTGTGTTGAGTAGGGTTTGAGCTTCAGCCGCCATTAGCGGTGACTCGAGGAGGTTGCACGCTCGCTCCAGGTTGAAGGACTTTAGGATTCCAAGTGCAGCAGATTCAGGGAGATCTTGCGAAGTCATCTGTTCCAGCAAGTGGCACCGCGAGACTTGCAGTTGCTACAATTGTAGGAACGGTTTGCTGCGGGCGCGTGAGAAAGAGCAGTGAAGCATTAGTCCCACCTCAGTAAGTCACAAGGTGCGTGAGTACTTTATATTGATTTTGTGCTATCGTTGGGTTGCCTCGAATACACTGGGGTGAGGTCCCTCCTCACCTACCCACACACCTCGTCTGCAACTTCATCCCGCGGATCTGGTGCCCCGACCCGACTACCCTCCTCCTGAGCACTCCTCGCGCACCACACCCACGCTGGTGCACTTGGACCCGGGCACGCGACCCGACCTGGTAACCCGACTCTGGGAGAGCGTACCAAAGAGAGATTCAGAGAGAGAGACATGTGGGAAGGGTAGGGGAATAGGTTTTGTTGCGTGGTGCTTGTGTGCAGGAAGAGGACGCTAAGGAGGAAGTAGGGACTTAGCCGCTGCAAGTGAGGAAGAAGAAGAAGAACACCCTGAAGCAAAGGTGCGGCAGACCAAGGAAGAAGAAGAAAGAGATCAAGGGGCAAACAAAGAAGCAAGAAAACAAAGGAAGAAGAGAAAGAAAAAGAAGAAGGCAGCTTAAGAAGAGGCAAGCCAGGACTTGGCTGCAAGAAGAGAATCAAGAAGAGAAGGAAAAAGAAGAGGAGCAGAAGCAGCTAAGGAAGAAAAAGAAAAGGAGCAACCAGAGCTGCAGCAGAGCAAATCACCAACAGAAAAGAAGAATCTGAGAAATACTTTAAGACGTCTAATGCAATATCAGATGTCCATTCTTTTTGAGCAATTTCTTTCTATATCATTCTCATGTCACTTCTATTGAACTAGTCATTTCTTTTTATTTAAAAGTTGTGTTCTCAAGTTTTGGAATACTCAGATTGCTCCCTGTGTTCGACCTTGGATACTTTGATTTTCGAGTTATAAATTTTTATTTGTTTTCACGGAAAGTTCATCTATATTACAATGAGATATTTGTTAAAACACGATCTAGCCGCGTTAACATTTTGGCGCCGTTGACGGGGAGTAACAGGCACTTCTAAAGCTTTTGATCACAACTTTTGATCCAATACTGACTTAATTCCTCTCTTTTGTTGTGCTTGTCTCTGGGAAAGCAGAGAAAAGAAGAGCAGCTGCACAACAGCCACACCAAGGAACAGGTAATTTTCATTAGCCCTCTCTCTTAACCCCCTCAAAGTCTGAAAAGGAACAAAGAAGAATCAACCTAGGGCTACCTATTTCATACTTAGTAATTCATCAAAGTTGCTTGATTTTCATTTCAACTAAGGTAACGAGGCTAAAACTTTCTTGATTGAGCCCTAGATACCAAATTTTGAGGCAACTAAATTGAACCAACTAGAGCCAACCTAAGGAATGCAAAGCTAGGGTTTTTAGAGACACATCTTCTCTTAAACAAAGAAAAAAGTTTTTCCAAAAAGAGGTGTGCCTAAACCTTATTTGAAAAGATCTATACAAGAGAAACCCTAAGCAAATCAGGTTTTTAAATCCATTTGAACCCTAAAAGAAAGGACCCAAAAGCTCTCAAAGGAACAAGAGGTGAAGTTGATACTTTCGGTCAACCAACCTTAAAATTAGGTCATTTTTTCACTCAAAAGACCTAAAAGTTCAAGTGGAACCTTAAGCACCTTAATTTTAAAGTAAAAAAGGTAGACTTAAGAGGTCAAGGTCCCCATTCTGGTCTATCTGGAATCTCAGTGACAAGAGAGGTCGGGTGGGGGAAGCCTTGTAACTCGTGGGGACGCTCTACTGTGTAGGGGTCTTTGCGGGACTCTCCCTCTCTGGCTGTCCAGGTACTTCTCAAGTGGACGACCTTTCTGAGTAAGGGGTATCATCCGCCTCGAACCTCTATAGTCACCCAACAATTTTTGGGTGTCTCAATTGGGTCCAGTACCTTCTAATCTCATCACATCCTTCGGTGCATGTTTGGTAGGAGGTCCTTAAGACCATCCTTAAGACCTCCTTTAGAAATTCACTCTCGTCGAGGCCAAGCCTCGACGCCCTTGTTTGTGCAGTAACCCCACCACATAAATCTTTCATCTGATTCAGAACCAAGTTCTCCTTCTTCTCCTATCATGGCACAACTCATTGAAGAAGAGAATAACCTTGAGCACCAACTTCAACGCCTGAATGATCTCTTTCAAAACTTTGTAAACCCACCGCAGCGACCAATGATGCGAGATCACTATAATCCCACTGCGGTGGCGATCGAGCCTTGAGTCCGAATCCCGTGGAGGTCCTGATTCTGAACTGAAGCCCAATATGATCCATGCCATACCAAAGTTTCATGGTCTTAACTCCGAGGATCCATTCCAACACATTAAACAACTCAAGCATCTGGCCCAGACCTTCGGGTCAGATCCACAAAATTGGGATATCCTACTCATGAAAATGTTTTCTTTCTCCCTCCTAGACAAGGCTGCCCATTGGTATCAAACTCAGACCCGTCCGATCAACACATGGGAGGAACTTCAGTCCGAATTCTTGAAGTTCTTCCCCGTTGGCCGGACGAATGCCTTGCGCCACCAGATCACCCATTTCACTCAACAAACAGGAGAACCTCTTCACGAAGCATGGGACCGATTCTTAGATCTCATGCAAAAGTGCCCCCATCACAGAGTTCCTAAATGGGAACAAGTCTAGTGTTTTTACCAGGGACTCCGTGAAGACGTTCGATTATTTGTCAATGAAACATGCGGCGGAAACATCATGGGTCAACATGAGGACACGGTGTGGGAGATTCTCGAAAACATGTGCGAGAACTCCATTAATAATGACTGCATGGGCTTATTCGACAGGACGAATGGCCGCGCATCGACGAATCTGAGAGGGGCACATGAGACGCAGGACTTGTCCACATTCGTCGACTTGGAACTGATGGCCAGTCGGTTGGACAAGGTTTCTATCATAGAAAAGAAGGTGGACGAGCTAACTCAGCATCTGCAGCGAGCCACCTCTACGCAGAACTCTTTTGTACGACCACCTCTGGCGAGGAAAACTGTGCAAAACATCTACCACCAATCTGCTAAGGGGATGGACCCGTATCCACCCCCGTCTGACTCTCGGAGTGAAGTGACTTTCGATCCATTCTACTCGAGTTGGGGGAACTTTGAACCCTCGTATTCTGACTTTCCTGAGGTTCCTCAAACTTACGAGGACCTCAACGCCATCCAGAATGACCCATTCTCCAATACCTACAACCCTGGATGGCAAAATCGTCCCAACTTTCAGTGGACGGGAAATTCTCAGACTCAAAGACCACCGTATCAGCCCCATCCACAAGCCCCTCGTCCATATCAGCCGCCTCAGCCTCGGCCCAATCCCACCTACCAATCCGGGCCAAACCAGGATCAAATGACTCTTATCCTTCAAGCATTGGCTGACATTCAAAAGACGAATGCGGCAATGCAAAAATAGCACAAAGATGAGATCACAGAGGTTCGCAACCAACTGGCCCAGATGGCAAATTCCCGCCAACCTGGCACCCTTCCTTCGCAACCTCTGCCAAACCCAACTAACGTGCCGACCCAGAGGCACGTTATGAACCCAAATTCAGGCCACGCACATTTGATTTATCATGCCCTTGCTACTCCATCACCAGACAGGATGGAAGATTCGACATCTTATGCAGGATTTCAGCAGCAGCCACCCCTCTTACCAAACCCAAACCAAAACCAGGCTGGATTAAACTCTGTAACAACACGTAGTGGTAAAACAACCCAAGACCCACATTATCCGAACCACTCCAAGCCTGGCAGTAGCCAAGACCATAGGATAGTTATCCAGGATACCACTGTCCTAGATCAAGAACCTGGACCTATTCTAGAGTAACCAACTAGGATTCCATTTCTTGAGGCCTTGACTAAAGGAAAAAGGATAACCAAACCCGTGTCCCCCGTGGAGGATCTGGTCAAGCTCTTTGAACAGGTTCAGATAAATATCCCCTTGATGAATGTAATTCACCATGTATCGGCTTACGCAAGATTCTTGAAAGACGTATGTACACCTAAACATAAGCTGCAAACCAAGGATGGGAATCCTATCATACTGTCAGAGCAAGCTAGCTCTGTCATCTTGAGCAAACTCCCACCCAAGGCTAAAGACCCAGGAACCCTCCTGATTTCTTGTAAAATTGGTGAAACCCAATTTGATAGAGCCTTACTAGATCTAGGTGCCTCCATAAATATAATGCCTACATCCCTCCTTGACCACCTTGAAGAGTCCGAACTTAAACCGACTGAGGTGACGTTGCAGTTAGCCGATCGATCCATCAAGTCACCTAAAGGAATACTCGAGGATGTCATTGTTAGGGTACGGGATTTCTACTTCCCGGTGGACTTCATAGTTCTGGACATGGACGCACCTGAGAACCCAAGGGACACACCAATCATATTAGGGAGACCCTTTTTGGCCACTGCTAGGGCCAACATAAACTGCGAAGAGGACCAGATAGAATTAAAATTTGGGAATCAAACTTTGAAGACTGACATTTTTAAGGCCCAACAAGGGATTAATTGCGGGGTTATAGAGCAAATATGTGATATCGGAGCCATGGTTGATGAATCCCATACAGAGGACAACCTGATTATCCCTGATCAACCACTAGAAGATCAAAACTCGCAAACAGAGGAGTGCGAACATGATCTAGACACACCTATGACTCTGACCCTTGTTCCTGATACAAACCCCAAACCACCCGCTGTTGCTGACAATCCAGTCATGGAACTCAAGCCCCTTCTCGAGCATCTGAAGTACGTCTTTTTGGGTTCCAATCAGACGTTTCCTGTGATTATCAACTCTCGACTCACACCTGACCAGGAACTCCATTTGATTACTGTTCTCTAGCAACATCGTAGAGCTATTGGATGGACTCTCGATGGTTTGACTGGCATAAGCCCTTCGTACTGCACACATCGAATCTACATAGAAGAAGGTGCACGACCTTCAAGAGAAATGCAGAGACGCTTAAACCCTAACCTGCAGGAGGTCGTGAAAGAGGAGATCATAAAGTGGTTAGATGCAGGGATCATCTACCTGAACTCCGACAGTCGTTGGGTGAGTCCAATATAGGTGGTGCCTAAAAAGGCCGGACTTACCATCATCACGACTAAAATCAGAGAGGTCATTCCTACCCAAATAGCTAACTCGTGGAGAGTCTGCATTGATTACAGAAGACTCAATTCCTCAACGAAGAAGGACCATTTCCCACTACCATTTATTGATCAGATCCTCGAGAAACTAGCGGGAAATAGGTTCTTCTGCTTTCTTGATGGGTACTCCGGTTACAACCAGGTGGCAATCCATCCAGAAGACCAAGAAAAGACCACATTCACCTGCCCCTTCGGGACGTACGCATTTCAAAGGATGCCTTTCGGTCTCTGCAATGCACTCGCAACCTTTCAGCGGTGCATGCTTGCCATATTCTCAGATATGGTAGGTGATTATCTGGAAGTCTTCATGGATGACTTTTCAATTTTTGGAGCATCATTTGACAATTGCCTCCAACACTTGGTCCAAATACTCAGGCGGTGCATCGATGTGAATTTGGTTCTTTCCTAGGAAAAGAGCCATTTCATGGTGCTTGAGGGAATTGTCCTGGGACATCTAATCTCGGAGAAAGGCATCCAAGTCGATTGAGCTAAGGTTAACTTGATTTCCAAGCTCCCTATGCCTATCTCGATTAAGGACATCCAATCTTTTTTGAGGCACGTCGGTTTTTACCGTCGATTTATCCCTGACTTTTCAAAAATCATGCGCCCACTCTTCTCTCTAAGGATGTGCCTTTCGAAATTTTCAAGGAATGCACTCAAGCATTTGAGATCCTTCATGACCGAGTCACCCAAACCCCGATCATACAGTCCCCTGATTGGTCTCAAACCTTTGAGATCATGTGCGATGCATTTGACTTCGCTGTAGGAGTGGTTTTCGGGCAGAAAATTGATGGGAAACCCATGGTCATTTACTACACTAGCAAAACACTGGACGAGGCTCAGCGTAACTACACGGTTACTGAGAAAGAGCTGCTAGCTGTAGTATTTGCCCTAGAAAAATTCAGATCATACCTTCTGGGTTCCCGTGTTATCATATACTCGGATCACACAGCTGTGGGGCATCTCCTTGGAAAGAAAGACGCGAAACCTCGATTAATCCGATGGATCTTACTGTTGCAAGAATTTGACTTCGAGATTCGCGACAAAGAGGGAAAGTAAAATGTGGTAGTTGATCACTTGTCCTGCCTTCCTTCTGAAATAATTGACCCTTCCGGACCCATCACAGAACACTTTCCTGATAAGCACCTCCTGACTATCAATACAGGCCTTCCATGGTTCGCAGATATAGTGAATTACTTGGCATCACATCAGATTCCATCCGATTGGCCGAAGGCCAAGAAAGACAAATTGTGTTCCGATGCCAAGTATTACCTATGGGAAGACCCGTATCTATTCCGCATTGGTGCTGATCAAATAATTCGACGGTGTGTCGCGGAAGTAGAAATCAAAGACATACTCTCCTTTTGCCATGACCAGGCATGCGGTTGACATTTCTTAGGATACAAAACCACATCAAAAGTCCTCCAGTGTGGCTTTTACTGGACCACAATTTTCAAGGATGCATACGATCACTGTAAGGCATGTACCCATTGCCAGACCTTGGGCAACATGAGCCATTGAGACATGATGCCTCTACAGCCGATCTTGGTATGGGAAATTTTTAACATCTGGGGGATCGATTTCATGGGACCCTTCTCGATCTCGGATGGCTTTGAATACATCTTACTCGCTGTTGATTACATGTCCAAGTGGATAGAAGCCATTCCGACCCGAACCAATAATCATAAGATTGTTATCAAATTCATTCATCAAAACATCTTCTCAAGGTTCGGGATTCCACGAGTAACAATCTCTGACGGAGGGACCCATTTTACAAATGCTCAGTTCAGGTCACTGATGACCAAATACGGGGTGTCACATCGAATCTCTATTCCTTACCACCACCAAACTAATGATCTAGTTGAGCTATCAAACCAAGAAATCAAGAAAATCCTTCAGGTTATTGTTCGGCCTGACAGAAAAGATTGGTCTTCTTGGCTTCCGGAAGCATTGTGGGCCTATAGGACCACCCACAAGATCCAATTAGGAATGTATCCCTTAAGACTGGTGCATGGGAAGGCATGTCACCTCCCCGTCGAATTGGAGCATAAAGCCTATTGGGCAGTACGGAATTGCAATTTAGATCTTTCTAAGGCTGGAACCTACAGAAGGCTTCAAATAAGCAAGATCGATGAATTACGCCACGACGCGTATGAGAACTCGCGAATTTACAAAGAACGGGTTAAAGCTTTTCATGACAAGCACATTTCTAGAATGATCTTTCATCCTGGTCAAAAGGTTTTACTCTTTGATGCCCGACTCAAATTATTCCCAGGAAAGCTACGATCCAAGTGGGTTAGACCCTACCTAGTCCGACAAATCTTTGGAAATGGAGCCATTGAAATCAGTCCACTCAGCCATGATTCCAAACCTTTTGTTGTGAACGGTCAGAGACTCAAACCGTTCATTGACATGACCGAAACAAATTTGGCTGAGTCATACTTTACCCTCCATTCCCCTTGAGCTCATTGCGCCCAGCCGATGGCGTAAAACTCAGCGCTTAACGGGAGGCAACCCGTCATTCTTTAAAAAACCCGAAACCTTTTCTGACATTTCTACGCGGAATTCATATTGCACTTTAGGGTTCATCCATTAGAACAGCCGACTTCACCTCAGGAACCCCTACCCGAGATTAGAAATCGTTCGCAACAAGTCACTTCAACTCGTTCACTCACCCAACACTTGTCCTAATGCATGAACTAAGCTGAAATCGAACCCACCTAATTTACAAGACATTGCAAATCTTAGGCATGGGGTGGTATGAAAGTGCAAAATGTCAGGAAAATTCATATCAAGAAAAGGTTTCAATTCAAAAAAAAATCTTGAAAAAAAAAAGAAATAAGGAGGGGGGAGAAACAATTCAGGCCATACAAAATGAGAGGAGGAAAATAGCAAAATGCCAAAAAAGGAGCACAAAATGAAAAAGAAAAAGAAATAGTCATTAGTAAAAGATTAAGGAATTAACTTAAGTTCTAGACTAGATTAAGGAAAGAGAAAAGTAAAAGAAAAGTGCTAAGGAGACATAACAAGAGATTAACGGGAACGCTGGTCTTAGGCCTCTTGGGCTAGATTCTTTAGCCTAAAAATTCATGTATCCGCTAAAATCTGGATAATCCTCAAGAGGTTGGGGAAAATGCGAAGCTTAAGTATTAGGTTTAAGGCTTAGGAAGTATTCGGCCTCATTAACTGACCCTCGATTTGCGGGATTCGATAACCTAAGCACCCCAATTCACACACAGTTTGGTTCAGTGCGCATAAATATCAAAATCACGCAAAAAGCATTTCAATGTTCTGAAAAAGTCACCTAGATTAGGAGCGGCCGATCAACACAAGTTGATTTGGACGAGTTCCTGACGCGGAGAGGCAGGAAATGCCCCTCGAAGATGTGTAACAACATATCATCTCCACGGTGCTTGTCTCTTAGGATATTTAAATATCTTACTGGGGGCATGTAAGTACTCTACTGGTTCAGATATCATGGGCGGCATTATTACGAAATGTCGATCGCCCGGGTCTGAATTCGGCCACGAAACGCCATAGGTGGGATTATCTCGAAATCTCGAAAGCCAAGGTTCTGGGGGTTGCCATGGGCGATGCTATCTCGAAGCATCGATAGCCAGGGACCCTTGAGGATTGATGATGGGGATGAGGAATCCAATACAGACCATGTTGAGAAGCCAATCCGAACCTAGAAATAAAAAAAGAAAAGAGAGAGAAAACTCTCCAAACAAATAAATCTTCTATCTCTCTCTTACAAAAACGCACTGCAAACTAAACCTAGGCTAAAAATGTCCCAAGAACGGGTGCTTTAACCACGGAGTCCAACAATTCCTAGGTTAGTTTCTGCGGACCTTGAAAACCTTTGCGGAGGACTGAGGCTAAAGCAGGTTAGGTTCGGATTTTGGTTGATACTTGAGTACCTCTAGGCCTATTGTTGGCATTCTGACCTAATCACAAAAGAAAAAGAAAAGCACTTATCATAACTGATGACAGACACTCAGGGTCTAGAACAGAAGTTAAAACCTTGAAATTTTACTAAGGGACTAGCAAAAGCTAGTCATGGGGGCATGATGAGAGCCTCATCATAAGCCCTAACTAGCTCATTTTGATACAAGAAAGAGAATAAAAGCTCCTGCATAACTTAGAAGAAGGCTTAATTGGAGGAATAATTGTTTTGAGAAGAAAACATGAAATAAAGGATAAAACGGCAATTTTACCATTGCAGCACATAAACGGGATTTCTCAGAGACAAAACATAGGTCAAATGGTCTAAATAAGATAAAAAGTGGGTTGATTCAATCAAAAATGGGTTCATGTGCAATCCAGGAATTAAATGACATCTGGTAACCCTAAAACAGACCCACTTAATTCAACAAGGTTCTTGTCAGGATAAAAATCAAGTAAACCCTCTAAAATTTATGGAAAAATATCCCCTCGGGTTTAGAACATTCAATTTGGCCTTTGGAACCTAGTTTGACCTAGATTAGGGTCCTAGCTCATCAATTGACCTAATTTGGGTTTTTACACAAAATGTCTAGTTAAACATGGTCAAACCTAAAATCCAACTTTCACCATTGGATTCCTTAGGTCCAAATTAGGTTTGTACCAAAATTTGGACCTAAGGGGAGGTCATCTTGACCTACTTTGCAAATTAGTACACCCAATTACATTTTGACCCTTATCTTTTGAAAACCATTACATAAACCCCCCTAGCTTCCTCGCCACTCTTACAAACAGGTCCCTCCACCATTAATGGGGAGGAATCCTTCTCCGGCGAGGAAGGGAGGGGGGATACTCCCTGATCCCTCAGAGATCTCCTCCCAGAATTGGAAGGGAGATTCTCTGAGGAATCCCCTTCCATTTGAGCCCAATCACAATCTTTGATTTCTGTCCAATCTCTCGTGCGAATGCACAAAAGATTTGGGATCCCAACTACCTTCCTTCTCCGGCGAGACGACAGTGGCTGAAGGCTTGCCCTCCACGCACCAGAAGCTTGGCCAGCACTTATAAAAGGACCCCCGACCCTCTGCGAATCTCTCAGACTTGTCTTGGCCGTAGAACCCTCCAAATTTCATCTCTCCTCTCTCTGGCCAAGAAGCCTGCAAGCTTCAGCGATTCTTCCTCCTCCCACTCATCGCTTTACTGCCATACCAACAGCAGGGTTCACTCCGCCTCATCCTCCCACGTCGCGCCGCACTAAGCGCATGCCTCCCTGACCTCCTCCTCGTCGCCGTTATCTCCCTTAGGGCCGTCTTCTCCGACGACGGCACAAATGAGTCGTCTGTCTCCGCTGCCCCCCTTTCACTCCCAACAATCCAGATAAGTTCCCCGTCTTCCACTCGTTCATTTTCCTCACTTTATTTCACACAACGGCCCCACACTGTCACTATCCACCGCCATCTTCCTCATCTCCGGCCACCCTCCAGCGAGACGCTCCCGTCACTCCGCAGCCCCACACATCTCACCAACCACCGCATAACCTCCTCCATACTCCACTGAATATCCTCCACTCATCCAAAGGCTACCTACACCGCCATGTTTATCGCGCTTGATCGGGTTTTAAAAGATAACACATTGTAATATAGTCGACAAAGCGTTCAAACAAATAGAGAATTTTATTACTCGAAAATCGGAGTATCCGAGGTCGAACACAGGGAGCAATTTGAATTTACTACTAATCTCAAATGTAATTGAACACTCTAATTTACTCAAAACTTGAATTCCAATATGAATGTATGCGGTTAAAAAGTAATTATGACAAAAGAGTAAAATTGGACGTCTGATCACAAGATCAGACGTCTTAAAAGTGTTTTCCCTTTTTCTTTTGCTTTCTTTCCTCTGCAGTCTTCACTTTTCCTTTCTTCTTCTTTCTCTTCTCTGCCTTGGTTTTTGTCTTGGCCTTTCTTCTTTCTCTTCTCTCTCTGTGAAGGCTTCTTCCTTGGTTTCTGTCTTGGCCTCTCTTCTTTCTTCTTTTCTCTACAATCTCTCTTCTTCCTGACTTTGCTTCTTTTCTCTTCTGTCTTCTTCTTCTCAGCAGTCTCTCCTTCTTCCTTGTCTTCTCTCTTCTGCGAAGGCTTCTTCTCTGCCTTTGCTTCTTTGGCTAAGCTTCTTCTCTTCAACGCCCGGCTTGCTTGCACAGAGAGCAAAACCTACCCTTTTCCCTCTACCCGCATGTCTCTCTCTCTCTCTCTGCAATTCACTCAAAGGACGCTCTCCCAGAGCCACGGCTAATCAGGTCAGATTTCGCACCCGAGACTAGGTGCACCGGCGAGTGGGTGATGCGCGAGGTGTGCTCAGAATGGGTCGGGTAGGAGCCCACCAGATCCGCGAGGTGAAACCATGGACGAGGCGAGCATGGGTCAGGTGAGGGACCTCACCCCTGTGCATTCGGAGGTGAAGAGCGTATAACACAAAAACAATTTATACTGCACCTACGCTTCGCATTTCGACTATGTGGGACTATTAGCCCTGCCCCGCTCTCGCGCGCACCCGCAGACGATTCTTCTTCGATTGTCAAGGCTGCGGACATCGCTACGCTCCTTGCTGGGCCAGATCACTTCGCACTAGTCGCCCGAGTCCGCTGCACCTGAAGCCTGGAGGTCCTGACACCTGAAATTGCTGAAGCCTGGAGCTGCTCCAACCGTTAATGGCGGCAGGGGCTGGAATCCTATCAAACAAAAATACGGCCTATTGGCCTAATCAAACTAGCTGGGCACCTTCGCCGTGGCACGGTGAAGGTGGTGAGCCATGCGGCAGGCCGTGGGATGGCCTAGGCGTGCGTGCCTAGGTCAACCTGTGGCCGGGGGTGTGGGTGTGTTCGGGGGACTGTGGTGGAGGCGTAGAGGGATGGTGGATGGGGGGAGGTTGTTCCTTGTGGTGAGGCGGAGCTTATGAGATGGTTGGTGAGCCGTGTGGAGGGGCGGAATGGTGGGGGCGGCTCGCCGGAGGTTGGTCGGAGGCGAGGAAGATGGAGGTGGTCAGCGACAATTGAGGGGCAATTAAATGAAATAAAATGGGGAAAAGAGAGAGGGGAAGATGTGGAACAATTCTAACCTACTTACAGGGACGAAGGGGATGGAGAGGCGGACAGCTGTACCTGCTGTCGCCGGAGAAGAAGCTGCCCAGTGGAGGAGGACAACGGCGACGACGGGGCTGAGGCGGCGTGCGTGGGTATTGCGCGACGCGGAGGAGAATCAGGAAGATGTCTCTGCCACTGGTTTTGTGGCAGAGCGAAGAGGAAAGGAAAGGGAGCTCGTCAAAGCTCGCTGCGTACTTGGCTGGAGAAGAAAGAGAAGAATTTGAGGTGGAAGTCCAGCCAAGTCGAGCTAAAAATGAGCGGCCGAGTTTGGGGGTTCTTTTATAGGCACTGGGCCGTGCTTTCAGAGCGTGGAGGGCACGCCACTACCTCCGCCGGCTCACCGGAGAATGAAAGAGGGTGGATACCCAAATCCCTCGTGTGTTCTCATGAGAGATTGGGTTCACACCAGGGATCAAGATTGGCCTTAGATGAAAGGGAGTTCCTTAGAGAATCTCGCTTCCATTTCTGGGAGGGGATCTCTGAGGAATCAGAGAGTATCCCCTCTCTAATCCTCGTCGGAGAAGGATGTTGCCCCAATAATGGCGGAAGGACCTGATTGCAAAGGTGGCGAGGAAGTTAGGGGGCTCTCTGAGATGATTTCAAAAGATAGGGACCAAATTATGATTTGGGTGTACTAAATTGCAAAGTAGGTCAAGATGACCTCCCCTTAGGTCCAAATTTTGGTACAACCTAATTTGGACCTAAGAAATCAAATGGTGAAGTTGGATTTTATCTTTGACTACGTTTGACAGGATATTTTGCGTAAAAACCCAAATTAGGTCAATTAATTAGCTAGGACCCTATTCTAGGTCAAACTAGGTTCCAAAGGCCAGATTAAGTGTTCTAAACCCTAGAGAATATTTTTCCATAATTTTTAGAGGGTTTACTTGATTTTTATCCTGATCAGAACCTTGTTGCTTTAAGCAGGTCTGTTTTAGGGTTACCAAATGTCATTTAATTCCTAGATTGCACATGAACCCATTTCTGATTGACTCAACCCACTTTTTATCTCATTTAGACCATTTGACCTATGTTTTGCCTCTGAGAAATCCCATTTATGTACTGCAATGGTAAAATTACAGTTTTAACCTTTATTTCATGTTTTCTTCTTAGAACACTTATTCCTTCATTTAGGCCTTCTACTAGGTTATGTAGGAGCTTTTATCTTCTTTATTAGGTCAAAATGAGCTAGTTATGGCTCATGATGAGGCTCTCATCATGCCACAACTACCCCTCAACTAAACCCATCCATCCGGCCATAAAGCGACCTAGGCACACACGCCTAGGCCACCCCGCGGCCTGCCACCTACTGCCTCACCTTCGCCGTGACACGGTGAAGGTCTCCTTGTGGTCTAATAAAGCCGCAAGGCCTTTTTTGTGTTGAGCAGGGTTTGAGCTTCATCCGCCATTAGCGGTGACTCGAGGAGGTTGCACGCTTGCTTCAGGTTGAAGGACTTCAGGATTCCAGGTGCAGCAGATTCAGGGAGATCTCACGAAGTCATCTGTTCCAGCAAGTGGCGCTGTGAGACCTGCAGTTGCTACAATTGGAGGAACGGTCTGCTGCGGGCGCGCGAGAAAGAGCAGTGAAGCATTAGTCCGACCCCGGTAAGTCACAAGGCGCGTGAGTACTTTATATTGATTTTGTGCTATCGTTGGGTTGCCTCGAATACACTGGGGTGAGGTCCCTCCTCACCTATCCACGCACCTCATCCGCGACTTCATCCTGCAGATCTGGTGCCCCGACCTGACTACCCCCCTCCTGAGCACTCCTTGCGCACCACACCCACGCCAGTGCGCCTGGACCCGGGAGCGCGACCCGACCCGGTAGCCCAGTTTTGGGAGAGCATACTGAAGAGAGATTTAGAGAGAGAGAGACGAGCGGGAAGGGTAGGGGAGTAGGTTTTGTTGCGTGGTGCTTGGGTGTAGGAAGAGGACGCAAAGGAGGAAGCAGGGACTTAATCGCTGCGAGCGAGGAAGAAGAAGAACACCCTGAAGCAGAGGTGCGGCAGACCAAGGAAGAAGAAGAAAGAGATCAAGGGGCAGACCAAGAAGCAAGAAAACAAAGGAAGAAGAG
Organism: Thalassia testudinum; assembly: GCA_037157565.1. Lineage (NCBI taxonomy): Eukaryota > Viridiplantae > Streptophyta > Magnoliopsida > Alismatales > Hydrocharitaceae > Thalassia > Thalassia testudinum. Next base: position 68,572,250 of record JAZHRO010000002.1, read on the forward strand.
AAAGAAAAAGAAGAAGGCAGCCTAAGAAGAGGCAAGCCAGGACTTGGCTGCAAGAAGAGAATCAAGAAGAGAAGGAAAAAGAAGAGGAGTAGAAGCAGCTAAGGAAGAAAAAGAAAAGGAGCAACCAGAGCTGCAGCAGAGCAAATCACCAACAGAAAAGAAGAATCTGAGAAATACTTTAAGACGTCTAATGCAATATCAGACGTCCATTCTTTTTGAGCAATTTCTTTCTATATCATTCTCATGTCACTTCTATTGAACTGGTCATTTCTTTTTATTTAAAAGTTGTGTTCTCAAGTTTTGGAATACTCAGATTGCTCCCTGTGTTCGACCTCGGATACTCTGATTTTCGAGTTATAAATTTTTATTTGTTTTCGTGGAAAGCTCATCTATATTGCAACGAGATATTTGTTAAAACACGATCTAGCCGCGTTAACAGGAGGGAAATTTCCCTCCAAAAATTTGAGTTTTCATCAGTCAACTTGGTTATTTGATCGACCAATCTGGTTGGGCAGAATTTTCCCTCCCATTGTTCAAACTCTGATTGTCCAATTAACGTAATTGATCAATCATTTAGCATTTTGATCAACCAAAAACAAGTTTTGATCGACCAACACTGGGTGATTTCATTTTTCGTGATCGCAATCTTTTTACCTCGAATCTTGCTCCTAATCTATCCAACCGACCTTGATAACCATGATTAGCCTCCTAAAATGTTTTTACTTATTTTGCTAATCATTTTTTCTATAAAACACCCATTGTTTACCATTACACGTATACTTTTTACTACCTATACCCCACCGATTGGTCCCCACACAATCTCCACCACTAAACCAAAATATCATCCGACCCCACCTCCTCCTCCTCCTCCTACCTCAGCATTAGAACCAGTAGATCAGCTGGTTACACCACCTCACAGGACATCTAGGCAGCCGACACCCAGATCGTCAGCCAAGCGCCGCCTATGTCTTGGTCAGCCTGCCTCCTCAGAGAGATCAGATTCGCTGGATCTTGAGTTGGACACAAATCTTCAGAGCATGATGGATGCCTTCATGGCATCATTAGATGATTAGATTTACCTGTACTTAGCTTTAGTTAGGATGTAAAACTTAATTTTTCTTGGAACTATTTCATTTTTATGAACTGCTTATCTAGACTCTTTTATATCATTGTTATATGCATGAATATTATCTCTCTCAGCTAAATGTTACTCTCTTTGTTAGTGCATGTTTAAATTTATCTTGCTTTATTTACATGCTTAAGGGAGAGTTAAATGAAAAACATAGTAGCATATTTTACTTTTTGCTGAAACAAGAAGGGGGAGATATTATGCATAACTGTTTCAATTTCATAATTATAATTTAATTTGTTGTCATAAAAATGGGGAAGAATGTAAGCACCTCTGTTTTGATGCACCAAAATTATGTTTACTACTACACTAATATTTTAGGATCATCTTAGATCAAAGCTTTTCTTTCGGATCAAGTTCAGATGGTTACTAATTTGTGTCTTTTACTTTTTGTTTGAGTCTCGGACATTGTTGTAAGGAACCTCAAACATAAAACTCAAACAATTCTTCGCGCTTCTTTGAAAATCAATTTTTAGGGTTATTGGTTGACCAATTTTTCCTCTTGATCGACCAACAAAATTAGTTAATCGATTAAACCAATCCTTTTTAGGAAGTTGATTAAAAACCTTTTAATTGACCAATCAAGCTAATTAATTGGCCAATTAGTGATCGATCAAATAACTTAATTGATCGACCAAAGAGCTTTTTAATCGACCAATATATCTTAATTGATCGACCAATTTAACTTCCTTTTCAGGCCAACTCTTTAGTATAAATAGAGGTCATACACAGCTCTTTTGAATAACAACTTTCAATAGAAACACCCTCAAAACGATCAGAGTGTCTCGTGCTTCTTTCAAGTATTTCTACGCTTCGCTATTCACGTCATTCAAAAGCACCTCATTTCGAATCTCTACTGATATTTTGGTTTGATTTTTTTTATTGAGGTTCCACAAATATATTTATTATTTTTTAACATTATTGTTTTGATTAACAGATCTTAAGGTGTTGGGAAGATCCGTGTTGTTGTTGTTATTGTTCTTCTCTTCAAGGTAAAAAGAGAAGTGATTGTAAGGAGCTGGATGGCTAGTGGGAGCTGAGATGTGGCAAAGCTAAGCTAGCTAAGCTAGCTTAGCTAGTAGTTGAGTAGAGGAGGAGGTAGGATGGTGCTAGGGTTTAGGGAAGAGGAGTTGAGGAAGGAATGTTTGGAGCTGAACTGGAGTTGGTAGCTACTGAAGGGAACTACATGGAGCTATTTTAGCTAGCTTAACTTGCTAGTTCTTTGCTAGCTGCTAAGCTAAGCTAAAGTGAGCTGGCTTCTGCTAAAATGTGCTAAGGTGAGCTGGGTCTGACTTTCCCAGGGAGGACCTAGCTAGCTAGAGTAGCTAAGATAGCTTAACTCAAATAGGTTGAGTTAAGTGGAGTCCTCGGGAGTTGAACTTGAGCTGTCCTGAGCTGTATGAAGTCATCTTCAGCTGACTTGAGTTGAGTGGAGCTAGAAGTAGCTGGACTTGAGCTAATGTGGACTTCAATCAACTTAGCTGAGCTAGCTAGAGCTCAAAGTGAACTGATTGGAGCTAAGGTGAGCTAGACTCAACTATGTTGAGCAGGATCCGAGCTAACTTGAGCTAGGGTGAGCAATGATGAGCTATCCAGAGCTACCATTAAGCTAAGATGAGCTAAATGGAGCTTAATGGAGCCAACCCTAACTCAAGTGAGCTAGTATCCAGCTATTATGAGCTAGATTTAGCTGGGTTCCAATTGGAATGAGCTTCCTCTTCACTAGTTGCCTTCTTGAGTGCCAGGATTTTAGGGATATGATTATCTATTCATCCCTAACACTCAAATAAATGTGTCAAAAATAAAACAAAATATGCAATGCATGCCTAACCAAATTGATGCCTAAATGCAGCCTAAAAACCCATTTGCGAAGTTAAAATCTTAAGAGTTAGGTTTGTTTTAGGGCATAAGAATGATGATAAACTAGCATTTGTCAAGTATATCTTGGTTAGTTATTCATTTGATTTTGGTTATGCTTCTCAAATTAATGTGTTCACCAAATAATAATTCAGGTTTGGAATCCGTGCGTCAATATTGTAAGATATCGGGTCTCCAAAAAAATAAAAGACCTACAAATAGGCATAGAAAAATTAAAAGAACTACGATAAGGAGCTATCCATTCTTTGCTCCTAGTAATATGAAAAAAAATGTTAACACAGTGCTTGCTTGCACAAGGGGCTTTTGTTCTCAACATGTGTCCCATTCAAATTTGAGTTTTGGATTAGTACCAATCAATGTTGCACTTAAGATATATGATCTCATAATGATGTTGAAGGGGGTTGATGGGGAGATTTGCTAAATATGGAGCATGATTTGAAGGTAGCAGAAACACTGTGGTAGTGGTCATGAGACAAAAGGAATGTGTCATGAAGGTGGTAATGGTGATTATAAAAGGAGATGGATGAGAATGTGTTTTAAGGATAGTTCCTTATGGAGCGCGATGAACATGAAGGTGGTACTTTTAGTGCATGCCGAGGTAAAAGAAGATGGATTTCAAGGTAATGATGAGGGTAATGGTGCTTGGGAGGAGGGGTAGGGGGTGAAGGAAATTGCGAAGAGAGATTTAACTGGAGTTTGGGATGTTGATGGAGGAAGGGGTGTTGGGACCTTGGTGGTTGGTATAAAGGGGAATGAAGGCGATGGTGCTAGGATTGGCAGTGTTGATGGCCATGGGTAACGGGTTAGAGTGGTGGCATTCTTTGATGGTGGTGATTGTAGGTTTCATGTTCTCGATGGAAGGAGAGAAGAAAATTGTATTGGAGATATAGCAAGGTAGTTGTGGCAGATGTAATGTAGAACAAAACTGATGTTGCTCATGGAGTTGAGGTGTAGGGATGTTGGTGTTGCCGTTATGAGCTAAGCTCTTAAGAGAATGATGTTTGATGTAAGGAACTTTTTTTTTTTGAAATAGTAGGAGTAAATCTTATTCATCCTACACTCCCTGGAGGTAATCAAAATGGCAGGGGAACTAGACCAAAATCTCCCTAATACAAGGAAACCAAAAGAGCCACAACTCGTGACTTAATACAGAAAAGGGGAAAAGATACTAGCACTAACAAAAGAGAAGAAAAAATGCCTTATAGAAAGTATACCCAAAAAACAAGGATTGAGGTCCATCATTAGCGGATAATCTGCGGAAAGTGGATTTTGTCAACCTTGATGGTGCTGCGAATGCGTGAGATGAGTTGATTCACTTCGTGATAGATCTGCCAGCTCCCAGTATCTAGTTAAGCAATCAAAGAAGCCAGAAGGTTGACAGTAGTGTGAACGAACTAAACCGACACAATCTGGTTGTTGAGCTGTTGAACCTGAGAGAACTATGGTTTGGCTTGCCATGCGATGGGGAGCTTACCATTCCATCAAAAGTATAGCAGGGTTGAATTTGCTTTCACATGTAGTAGAATCTGACAATCATTCCATTCTCGAAGAAGTGTCGAACAGTGATCAAAAGATCAATTTCTTTGGGAAGGGTGGACAATTTAGCAACAACACCAAGGAAAAAATTCCCTTTGCCCTCTCGAACAACCCAACCCAACCCAAATAAGAGAACCCATTCCTCTATTTTGCAGCCAGATTCACCTTCAACTCAATATCCGGGTGGACCAAAGACAGTGCAAAATGAGGGGAACGTTGCGAGTTGAACCACTTGGCCATCTCAAAGTTCTTCCAGTTATGCTCAAGAAGGTGAGGAATACAAAAAATTGAAAATTTCATTTTTAAGCTTATTCATGATCCACCAAACATTAAACCAGATAAAATAAACGAGACCTCTAAGCCTTATCATTTTAACCGAACTTTATCGGGCAATAAAATTTATCTATATTGATAGGAGTAAGCAAATCTTTCTGAAAAATCCAAGTACTAACAACATGAACAAGATGGCTTTGCAAAACGAGATGGGTGAGAGATTCAACATTAAGGAATTCCAGACAGCAATGGCATTTAGAAGCAATGGAGATCCCTAAATTTCTGATCAAATCATCCATTGGGAGTTTTTGATGTATAATCCTCCAGACACAAAGAGAAACCCACATAGGGAGCTTAAGCTTCCACAAGGTTGCCAAGACAGAGTCAACTCTGGAGGTGCTGAAGTTCAAATTATAAGTAGTGGCAACAGAGAACAGGCCAGTGGGGGCAAGGGACCATACAGGCTTATCCCTAGCATCATGCAAAGAAGTTTGTAAGATCTTATCATGGATGGCTTGGGGAATAAATGACATATAATGGTTCTAACCAGGATTCATAATCGCTTCCTTAACTTGGATCGTCAGAGGAGTGATGTCATCACGTAGGAAATCTTTCAAGGGTGAGTCTCCCACCTACAAATTAATCCAAACATCTATTTTCCCTTCATTAACCTCCCAGCGAATGAAGGGTTTCATTTCCAGATAAACTTTTCTAAGAGCTTTAAGCTTAGGGGGAAGACCGTTGCAAAAAGTTTGAGCATGGCCATAGAAATCTCTCATTTAAGAAGAATAAGGAGAGTTTCCCAAGATAATGTTCCACACACGCTTCATTCTGAAGCATGGCACCTTTTTCTTCCTAAAAATTTTGAATTTAATTTATTTTCTTATTATTTGAATAGTCTAAATTATTATGTTTCGTCAAAAAATAATCACTGAATGAATATTCAAAATGAATTGAAGACTTCTTTCAAGCACATATTGAATGGTTCCTATTACAATGGATATTCATATCATCATACTCATTGAATCAAATCCAAGGTGCTCTTTACATCTTTTTAGCTAAACTTGGGAGACAGCCATGATATAGCTAGGACTTTGCTCATAAGTTGTCCTATCCTTATTATTTTGTAGTTTGATTCCATTGTTTCGTAGGTTTCTTATAGTATCATCACCAACAACAACACAATGATCTCATCATCAACACCATCAACAAGAACAATAGGAAAAATAACAGGATCGACAAATAAAAGAACAATATCATCAACAATAACAATGATAATAGCAGCATTAACAATAACAATAATAATAACAATAACAACAAGATGATGACCACAGAGAGAGGAGGGTTTATTAGGGAGGTAGATCTAGGGCAGGGGATTTGCAGGAGTGGATTGGAGGTAGTGGTTGTTGGTAGTTGGTTTTGGTGTGAGGGGCAGGCGAAGGAGGTGGCCATGGTGGTTAGGGAATGGGAAGGATGAAGAGATGAAGGAGGGTGGGAGGAAGGGGTACAAGGGTGGATAGAGGAGCTAATGGAGGAGGAGGGGATATTGGAAAAGGAGAAGGAAGTGGAGGACAGTACCAAGGGGAGGAGATAATTAGGGGAGGGGATAGAGTTGGAAGAGGGTGGTGGGGCTACAGCAATAAAGACTGTGCCCTTTTATTCCTATCAACAAACTTCATTGGACGTTGATAATCCACATATAGAGAACCTTTTGGGGACATATGCACATGTACTAGTTGCTGCAATCTCCTGTTCATGGAGAACATCCATAGGTGGTTTACAACTGACAACAAATACGCTTTTGCTAGCAGTTTTCCTAAACCAAAGACGTAGGGACCGAAATCGGTGATTTGCAGCGCCACCAATAAAAGGTCCTCCAACCAAGATTGCATGGGATAGAACTTTTCAACTGGAACTGATGGAATATATACCCTTTGCTGATGGTTTGGGTGAACTGCCAAAATAATATTTTCTACTAGTGTGTTTGTCTTAATGCTTGGGGTTAAACAGGCAATGCTAGCATGAATAACACAATATTTTGTATCAAACACGACAAATCCCATCAATATTTGTTATAGGGTATTGGGCATCAAAATATTGATAGCGACAGCATGCAGGTTAGATATGAGTGAGCACATGCATGAAAATGTAAGTGCCTTTCTTGCAACTTTTTTATTTGTATGTTATGGATATGGATATGTAATCATATTGGTACGAATTGGAGAAACAAAAATTAGAATGTATCAAAGATTAATGGTATTGAGATGAAGAAGAAGGAGGAGTGTGCACAATGAATTCATGGTGCAAGAAGAGAGAAGAAAAAGTTTCTCCCTCACAAGCTGTACCCTTTCTTTTCCCTCTGATAAGGAAAGTAATATCGCCAACTGAAAAGGAGAGGGATTGCAACCTGACCAAGGTGTCTCTCCGCTCTATAAAAGCATTCCTGTCCTCTAAAACATATCTACAGGCTTTGGACCTCTGAGAAACATTCACTCCGATAAAGACAGCAACGATAGAAAGGAGTAATATTAGTTCTTCTCTTCCATTTTTCCTTTATGTTTCCTTCCACGATCCAACCTCTACTTCCCTTTCTCATCTGCTAATTACAAAGAAATAAAAATAGTCCCCGGGTATCGTAGTTGTTGAAGAAGGCAAGCTACACACCCTCCTCTCTCTCCCCTTCTTGCCGCTACCACCGCCACTGTTCATGTTTTATTCTCCTTCTCACCATCAGTGCATTGGTATCATTTTCGTATAAATTTTTTGGAGAGCTGAATTGAATACAAAGTTCTGCCATCCCCATTCCTTGTGGGATCTTCCCACCCCCTCCACCCAAACAACCAAGAGGATAGATCGATCATCCCTTACACCCAACCATCTAAACATGGAAGCGACGGCGTCGACAATGCCACCGCCCGACCTATCCCTCCGCATCAGTCCCCCAACCTCCTCCTCCTCCTCCTCCTTCAGAATCAATTCATCCCTCCAACCAGCAGCCTCCACCGTGCTCTCCCTATCCCCATCCACGCCATCAACAACCCTGCAGCTCGAGTCCCACGCACAGAGCTCCGCACACCGGCCGTTCACCGGCCCGTCTCCTATCGACAGCTTACGACCCATCAGAGGCATCCCCATCTACCAGACGGGCCACCCGGCCATCAACCCTCTCCATCTTCCAGAATCCAAGATTGGAATTTCCAATTCATGGTGGACCTCACCGACGGTGGAACCCTCGTCGACGGCCACCTTACTACTTTCCAGCGCTCCATCCCTCGGTTGCCACAGGATGGTTGCGGCGGCACCGGCGACGAGTTTCAACGGGTTCTCGACGGATTTCCTGGAGGGCGCTGGCGATCCGTTCCGGCAACACCACCCGAACCACCGGCAGTTTGGGCTCGGGTCGTCACCATCGAGGTGCTTGACGAAGGTGGCCGCTAAGCGGGGCATGCGGGCTGCTAGGATGAGGTGGACGAGCTCCCTTCATGCGCGGTTCGTCCATGCTGTCGAGCTCCTCGGAGGGCACGAAAGTATGTATGCGACGTAACTAGATTATAACACGGTGCATATTGGTTACCCTTTTTTCTCTGGATCATATGCGTGGAGATAATAGCTATGGTGCTGATCAATGGTGTTGTGTTATCGTCACTAGGGGCTACTCCCAAGTCCGTTCTTGAGCTCATGGAAGTAAAGGATCTCACTCTGGCTCATGTCAAGAGCCATTTGCAGGTAACTGCAGTTCTCCTCCACCTTCCATGCAACTTCAAATCTCTCTCCCTCTCCCTCTCCCTCTCTGTGAGTCTGTCTCTCTGGATTTGTCTCTGTTGGGTACAGTATCCCGTACAGACCGAAGGGGCAGATAGATGAATGAGGAGAACATGGACGGGTGTGTAGCGTCCAGACTAGTTACTGCCTAGACCTAACATTAAAGAAAGACAAGGGCGAGGAGAGAGAAAAACAGGGCGAGAAAAAGCTGGAGGGAAGTCATCATTTTACAATAATTCGCGGATCGCGAAGAACGACCCGAAATTGTCCAGATATATGCATTTAACTTTTTAGGGTTTTGGTTCCTCCATTTCTGTCACTTTTATGTCTCCGTACGTGCACTTATCCGTATGCCCGTGTATGCAATTTTTTTCTCAAGCAACTCGGGAGAACGATATATAAGATGTGTACATGTATGTGTAGGGGGTACGTAGGTGTTTGCGTTTTGTCCTTTTTTTTTTTGTGTGTGTATTTGATTTTGGCCCGTTTTCTTTTTCTAGATGTACAGAACTGTTAAGACCACTGACAAACCTGCAGCTTCCTCAGGTAAATTCGTGTTTGCTGATCTATATATAAATGCATGATCTTCACACATTTAACAGTCGTAAGGTTGACCGTAGACTCCAGAGTCTCCTTTTGATTGCAAGAGATTGTGCTTATTTTGGCTTTTTCACTTAGATTTCCTCTCCCGTCAAGCCCAATCGGACTGCTCCGGGGATGATGATTTTACTATTGGGGCCACAAGCGAGTTCGGAATTAAACGCCTTAGTGGGATGGGGTCTTCGCCCACAACAGCCAACATTGATGCGACTTGGTACAACGACAACACAGTAAGGTATGACATTTAGTGAAGCCTCGCTTGCTGCATGGATTTGCGTTAGTTTTTTGAAAATTACACGTATAGATTGCCAGACGATATTTATGGGATGGCACCATTGGACGCTTTAATTTCCAATGTCAGCTTTTGCTTTTTCGTGATTTTATGTGGGATTAGGATTCATATGATGCTTAGCTGCAAAGCGTTCATGGGGGTAACAAAATTGAGGTCCCGAAAGAGGGAGAGCAAAAGGAAAGGATGACTCTCTACTTTATTAGTAGATGGGATGGAACCAAAGCTAAGACCCACATTAAGCACTAAAATCCTAGCATTAGTAGGGCTACCATGGCGTCCATCTGAACCATAAATTAGAGATCTAGACTGATCTTGGCATGGGTCACATTTATTTTTATCTTCTTGGGTTCCATTTAGATCATCAAATGCCAGCTTGTATGTGTCACCTATTATATGCTGTTCTCTGCAGATATCTTATGATCTGTTTTGACCTCGTAATTTTAGAAGAGATATGTTCTTTTTTACTTTTCAACTAAAGCCTAATTTGTTTAGTGAGCTATTCCTTCAAAATGGAGATAATCTAATGTGGTAGCAAGGTTGGGTTAACTTAAGTTACAAGAGATTAACTTGGGATAACTTATCCCAGACTTGATACGAAATAAGTTATCCTGCAGTTAGCCTTCACCATCTCTCATCTCACATAAATGAAGTAAATCATGGTTATCCTACCATACAAATATAATAACCCTTCAAATTATCCCACTATATTATAAACAATCTCGAATTAACTTAGTAGGATAACCCTTTCAACTTTCAGTTAAAAACGTAAGATAATCTTTCTAGAAATCCATATCCCACTATAGGAAAAAATGCATTTTAAGGATGGTTTCTTTTTCTCTAAATTTTTATCTCAGTCAACGAATCAAATGCAGTGAATCATGTACTTGCATGTCATGCCACTTTGGTCTCAGATCAGTTACCCAAGAAGGGGGAATCTGTGCTTTCCCTTGCTTCCTACCTTTGGCTTTCACCGACCTTTGCTCAAGCCTCCATTTTTGTGAAAAGAATGTCGGGGGAGGGAGAAGGCAATCGGGGCGTATATCACTGATTGACCGGTGAATTCGATCTGAGATGGAAATAAAAGCTAGAGATAGACCAGCATATGCGTAACGCGCTTTTTGACTTATGAGTTGAAATATCTTTTACAGGAAGAGCTACAAGTCGCTGGTGATGCTTCATTACTCACGGCGAGTTCGGTTATTAGACGAAACGTGCAATAATAGATAAAACCCTCCTTTCCCTCATCCTTTTGGAACATATTATCCGAGTTTTCCCAAGATAATTAATTCATACTTCACCCTCATACCTCTAGTTATCCCACACTCTACCAAATAACTTCATAGCATCGTTTCACTTGCCTGCTACCCTAAGATCTATCCCCTACATTTCGTCTTTCAACCAGGGAGGCATAAGTGCTTCATCAGAGTTATTCACCAAATATGATTGGGACCAAACTAATAGTGACTTTAAAACCAACATTGTTTAGCTTTCTCTCTTTTTTCCCAAAGAAAGTGGTCAAATCATACTCATCCCACGCACAAGGTACAATATAGAGAAGAGATTATAGCTAGAGTATCCACGAATACATGGAGGTACCTATGCATGGGCGCCGTACAAGTCCTATACAAATTAAATAGCTACATATCCGAAGCCCTGATATCAAAAAAACTAAAACAAGATTGGCATTCATGGCAACCAACCCACCAAACAACTATCTTTAGGCAAGGTGAGGGAGTCCATTACACTCATTTTTAAGAGGCGCCTCATTCTTTAGGAAAGTTGGGTGGACTCCAAAGGGTTCTTTTCTTGATACCACACGTTGAGATTTAGATGAGCCCAGAATGATGCCCCTACATGTCCTTCGCTACGATTAAGATAAAAGGAAGACACATTAGAGAGCAAAATTCCAGTTTGATTCTCCCAACATCCTCTCTTCCCATGGAATAGTATCATTGTACTTCCACCAATCCACCAATGAAAGAGGAGAGAAGAGTCAAAGTCCACATGAATGGTATATAGGTTCAAATCTCTAGTAGCCAAGAGGCCATGTTTAAGCGTCTGAAGACCCATACACAAGTAGAAGAATGGAATAAGAGGAAGCTCGACCCTCCTCCCAAACCCTAGGTCTCTTCCATCAATGCCATGCACCAAAGGGCCCTCGGATGCTCTCCCAACGTCAACCGGACCACCATTTCGTTGCCTCTCCTCACCCTTCATCTCCCTTACGCGACACAGTGGCTTCTCCCTTTAAGCATTTCATTCCACTAGAGAGATTTTAGCCCCTCCATCTTTGAGCTACTAGGTCGACTATTGTTGGATCTATGCACGTTGGAGGATTGGTGGTTCTTGATGGTGCTCGCACAATTGATGCCTTTGGATCTGTGGAACTCAGCCTTCGTAGAGTTTGCGTAGTCATCGGTTCAGATGCTCGTGTGGCTACGGAGTGTTTGAGTGACCATCGATTTTAGATGCTCACATGGTCTTGGACGTCATATCTAGGCGACGTCTTCGACGTGGTCACCACCGCTGACTCACTCATCTAAAGTGCTCTGAAGATTGAAGGTCCCACCCTTTGTTGCAAGCAAGGAATTGCCGTCCCCTCCCCTCGTCGTTAGCTGTGGACTTCATCTCATTCCTCTTCCTCTTCCTCTTGATGCTTCCTCTCTGATCTACCCTTTTGCCTTTCCTCTGGTTCGAGGCTGCTGCATTTGCCTTGTCGATCCATTTCCCTTTGGGTTTCCCTTCTCCGAGCCTTGATAAGTTCAGCATTTTGAGTTCTGTGTTTCATCTACTTTGGTCCGCCCCACGTTGTATCAGTCTATTGGCATAAGTGACCAAGACTATGGAGTTTGTTCGTCGTCATTGAGGAGGCTTCCAAAGGCTTTTCAAATCAAACACTTGTGTAGATTAAGAGATCTTGTCAAAGTTTTGAGATGGATTTTGCTATCCACCACGTGACTTTTCATTAGAAACAGGCTTGATACTGTGATTACACACAACCAAGTTTTGGACGACTCGCCTCGGCTTCCAGCTCGGCTTCTGGCTGTCCGGGTTCTCATTAACGTGGATCAGGTAGATCACTGAGGTTTTTTTCTTTAGTCGCTCTGTTGTCATCCAGAAGCATGGAGCAGCTTCTTCGGAATGCTACAAGTCATGTTACAAGGACTCCTTTTCTACTTTGTTTAGTTTTTTCTTTTGCTTTCCTTCTTTCAAATTTTGTTGTGTTCCTATTCTGGAGTTCCCCAATTTTAGAGGGAGAATCATTTTCCCCTCTCCTGAGAAGGAGTATCTGTTGTCTGTCCTCCCTCCCTTCTTAAGGCTGCTTGTCCTTTGTAATCTTCTCGTTCCCCTTTCTGAAATATTCACTTGAAAAGAAAAAAGTGTTTGAAGACCCATCACCAAACGTCCTTTTTTCTAAACCATGATCTTGATTCAGATTACATTTTTTACCTATAATTGGCAATTTTTTTGGGAAAAGGAACTACATTTTAGGGTATTCAGCTTGTACTACTTTAATTAACGTCTGTCTATTGTCACCTTTATCATCTTTAAAGAAGGTATTAAATTCAGACATATAGATTTACTTTTTCTTAAGTGTAAAATAATGCATATGCATGATGATTATGAGAAAAAGTTGGCAACTGACCTCAGAATGTCGCGAGCCCCATGTAACCCTCTTGTGGTTAGGATTAGCTTGCTTTCCTTTGGGACCATTGTACTCATATAGTTCGCGGGATACATATACACAACGAGGAACACCTTGGAAGGAAGTTCAACTCAACTAGATATATCAGCATACCATAGTTCTACCTAGCTGTAGTAAGGATCATCGCATTCAGCTCTAGCAGAAGTTGGTGAAGAATAGTGATATTTGAATAGGGTTGCTGATTAAATATCATCTTCAAGGCAAAAGTTGGTGACTAAATACAATTCTGAGACTAAATACAATTCTGAACCATAAATCATCAATGCTATTTGAATATCACCGTCGAATATCGGAACTCCTCCAAGCCTTCCTTAATATCAACATGGGGCATCTTTTCTCAACATCTGCCCTATGAAACCAAAAGATAAAAAGTTTTACAAAACTCCTCCAAAATCACTTGTAATATTTGCAAATCATCGGTGATTTTTTCAAATCACCGGTGATATTTAAAAAATTACTAATGATTCTAAAATCATCCATGATATCTAGGATATCACCTATGAGTTCTACCCATGAGATGCTTAGAATGAGGGTGTGCTCTTCAATGCAAATATCTTTGGTGATTTTTGTACTTAGAAGGGTGAATTGTGTTTATTGGCACATGAGGTATGCTCTTCAGCACAAATATCATCGGTGATATTTAGTTCAAGACTAAAAATTGTAAGTGATATTTTGTTCAAAAGCAAAAGTCACCAGTGATATTTAAAAAATCATTGGTAATATTTGATTCAAAAGTAAAAACCACTAATGATATTTGGCTATTTCTTCATCTATTCTCGCCATTCGTTGCATTATTCACATTACTCTAACATGCGCATTGTTCATAAAACAACCAACTCAAATTCTTCATCCCTACATTGTCTAACAAGTATTTCCTTAATCATAAATGTTTACATATGTGGCAACCCGATATCCAATGGTATCAAGTCACAGATTTCAACTCAAATTATCCATTGTCCAACACGTAAACATGAGAAGCATATCCAAAATCAAATGAACTAACTAAAATATAAAGTACAGAACAAAATGCAGAATATTAGATCCATATCCAAGCAGAAACTCGAAGCAATCTAAGAAAGGGTCTACTAGTCAGTTATGTCACAAAGAAAACAAAAAAAAAACATAAACTATTATGTAAGGGTGTTGTGGGTGACTTATATATCCTCGAATCATTGATCCGTACATCATTCTAAGATCTCTCCAATCATCGCCTAAGCTCAAGATGGTTCACTTGCTATTGGATTTTGCGTACTTTGAAAGAGCCATCCAAGTAATGTAATGTGTATGGGTGGCATACTTAGGCAGATTGAATAAACCTGATGTTCGTCGATTTAGAGATCTAAATGGTTTAAAGGATCCAATAGCACATCAAGAAACCATCTGATTCGATCAATTATTTTCAATCTGAGTTGGTATGGCAACCTTCTATAGAGGTCGTTGCTTTACTGATGTTCTTGAATATAGATTCAGGAACTGTCATGCAGGTCAAGTTAAGGAGTTAACATGATAAAAAAAGAGATAACTGAAGTCCTTCCCTAATGCTGTTGTTTACGAGCAAATTCATCGTTGTTTAAGAGATGCATCGTAGTATAGGACAAAATCGCTCAAAACAGATAAAATTCATACTCGAATGAAAGTCTGAGGTCGTTCGCTGGTAGTAAATAGGAATTCAATCGCTAATCTCAACAAATAATGTAAATAAACACAAGTAATTAAGCAAAGTATAGATTTTCAATGAATAATAACCTGTCATATTAAATATTCAGTGAAATCCAATGTATCTCTAGAATATGAGGATAAAAAGAGAAAAGAATAAAAGACAATGGTGATTTGAATCATCACTTATATCCTCTAAAGTTTAAGCATGCATTCAACCATTAATTCAAAGTAACCAACAGTAGGAAGGCAATCAGACGTCTTAAGTCTTCTCTTTTTCTTCAGAACCTCTCCTCTTCTTCCTTGGCTTTTTCTATTCCCTTCAGCTCTTCTTCTTCTTGGCTCAGGTCTTCTCCTCTTCTTCTTGCCTTGGCCTTCCTTCTTCACGCACAGGGGATTTCTTCTTCAAACGGTTAAGTGTCAACCATTTATCTTCAGAGCAAACACCCCCCAAACCCCATGCTCTCTCTCTCCTTCTCTCTGGGTTCTTCTCTCCCAGAGCCTTCCACAGTAACGGGTCCATATACTCGAGACCAGGGCTGCGGGCATGGGTCGCAGCCGAGGTGTGTTCAGTTTAGGTGGGTAATCGGTTCTCAGCCAGACCTACGTGGACAGTGTCATGGGTGAGGTAGGTATCGGCTGAGAGGGGTGTAGTGGGACCGCACCTCGTGTTTGGAGGCAAAGAGCCCATGCGACTTATTCAATTTATGTGGTTGCATTGCTTCAAAGACCCACGATGTGGGACAAAATCCGCTGGTCTTCTCCTTACACAGCTGCTATGAGATCTTCATCCAAATGACGCATGGTAGTGGCTGTAGCTTCTAAGTAGGGACTTGGGATGAGACTTGGAACCATCCTACGCTGCCTGGGAGTTCGATCTAGTGCTATTATTGCCTAGAACTCAAAGAACGCGGTGGCGTTGATGGTGGCAGCGGCGGAGACACGGCGAACACCTAAAAGGAGAAGCCCAACCTTTTGACCCAATTAAATAAGGTCACTAGTATCGTCGGAGGGTGTGGAATGTGTTGTCGGTGGTTTCATGGCATGTGGAGGTGCGTGGTGGTCAGACAGAGTCGGGAACGAAAGCCTGTGATGGGTTCGGGGGGAGTGTTGGGTGCATGAATGGAGAGATAATGAGAGGGCTTTTGTGCGAGAAGGCAAGGCGAAGCTCATGGGAGTTTCGGCGAGGTGGATGGAAGGGTGTAGTGGCAGGGATGCCTCACCGGAGGGATTGCCGGAGACGGGGAAGATGGAGGTGATAGCGTGTGTCGAGGGCCGAAACAGGGATAAGAAGAGTGAGAAACTAACCTACAAACTAAAATAAACTAATCTAAACCTAATCTAATGGAAGAAGGGGATGGAGCAGCGCCTGTTATGGTATGACCGATGTCGAGGAAGAAAGTTGCTCCGGTGAGGGTAGGACGGCGAGGACGAAGGAGATAGAGGCGCTGGTTGGTATTGCTCGATGCGGAGGAAGGCAAGGAAGGAGGATCTGCCGCTGGTATTGCGGTCAGACGACGAGAGGAGATGGAGGAAGTCGTCGGACGTCGAGGAGCTTCGGTCGGATGAGGAGAGATAAAATTAGAGGTGAATTCAGTCGAATTCGAGTGTGAGGAGAACGGTCTGCCCTGGGGATTCTTTTATAGGTCACTAGAGGGCAAAAAGAGCTTGGAAGCCAAGCTTCCAAGCTTGGAATGTTTGCTGGAATAGGATACCCAATTCTTTCACATGTTCGCATTAGAATTTGGGCGAGATCTGAAGCTTCGGATCTGGCTGAGAAGGAAGGTAATTACTTGACAAGTTTCCCTTTCAATTTTGAGAGGGATACGTCAAGTAATCGCAGAGATTTTGCAAAATTAGGGTCATCAAAGCTTTAGGATTAGGAGTTGAAGGCAGACAGGATCTATTTGTGAAGAATTCGACAAAGCTGGGAGGTTTTATGTAAGAAATTCAAAAGTTAGGGGCATGAGTTTGAGATAAAAGAGTTAGACAGGACCAAATTGCAAAATAGCTCAAGATGAACTTAGATTGGGCCCAACTTTTGGTAAAAATATAATTTGGGCCCAAGGAATCCAATGGTAAAGTTACATTTTGGTTTTGACCTAGTTCGATTGAATATTTTATGAAAAAACCCAAATTAGGGCAAAAGTCTCTCTGTGGCTCTGTTTTAGGTCAAGACGAATTCTGATGGTCAAATTGAAGGTACCAAACCCTAGATAACATTTTTATATGAATTTTAGAGCCTTTAGGAGAATTTTATTCTGACCATAACCTCAGTTAATCAAGTGGGTATGTGTTTAGGGTTTCAGACGTCATTTAATTCTCAAAATATGCGAAAATCCTTTTCTGTCTGTACTAACCCACTTGTTAGACATTTAAGACCATTTGAAATTTAATTAACCCCTGGAGAAACCCACGGTTATTCTGTATTCATGATATGATGGTAAAATTACAGTTTTAACCCTAGTTTGTTGTATTTCTCTCAGAAAGGATTTGCAATGAATTATGGACTTTTGATGGTTATGTAAGAGCATTTAATGATGGAATATGATTAAATAAAGCTAGATATGGCTGATGATGATGTTATCATCAGCTGTCGTAGAGAAAGTGTATCCTTTGACCTGAGACAGATGTATGTCTCTATTCACATATTCATGCATTTAGCTGACCATTAATAGATGCACCTACCTTTGTGCTAATATTGGAAAGCTAATGTATATGGGAAGAGACAAGAGATACATGATCTCTCGAAGAGATCACACAAATCTATTACATAGATGTATGTTACAGATTAGAGGATTGAGCTCTCTCTATATATGTTGGGAAGCAACAATTCCATATGTGATGACAGAGTCTTGACATGACGCGATGCAAGAAGAGAAGAAGAAAGACCTTTAGGAAAGGAAGTAATCTTCATTCTCATCCTGATGATACAAAAAGATGTTGAAAACAATATTATCCAAGGAGAAATGACTGCATTCTAAAAGAATTAGAGCTCAAGATAATATTATCCTTCAAGTGTAAAAGATTCATGAGTATTTGGAATACTTAAGGGGGACAAGTGCAAAAATTCCACAAATCCAAAAGCTTCATTATTATCATGATGAAACTAATAATAATTTTATTGGGTTCCTACTTAATAGATAAATCAATTGTATTTTAAAGAGCTAAATTGTACCTAATTTGGTAATTAATTGCACCTAATTTGATTAGGTAGAAATTTTAAGGGTTAAATTATAATTAATTTATGTTTGGATACTAGATCTAAGCATCCCATAATTTTATATGATCTAATCATGTAAAAATCAATAGGATTTGATCCCTACCATCCAATGGATCCTATCAAATTAGGATTAGGATTTGGAATCCCTATAAATATTTCCCAAGTGTAAACCCTAATTCTAATCATTCAATTCCAATCAATTGATTTCCATTAATCAAGAGCCATAGCTGCTGGAGGAGAAAGAGGAAGAGGCGCTCCTAACCTTTCCTCTATAGGGCATCGTCTAATCCAGCCACTATATGACTGGTGCCTTACTAGCCAGAAGTCCAATTTCAGAATTGGACATTTTCTGGCTACTGAAGGTCCTTATCAACAAGGTTGCACCCTTCTCAAACTAGTTGATCAACCTGTCTTGTTGGTCAATTGGCTAGGAAAGGGTCATATCTTTACAGTCCTTTTTGGGGGTCTTCTTGTGGTGTGGGCTCAATTCTGGGGTGAGGGTTGCTTCAGATTCATGAAGGATTTGTAGATCACGCTCATGATCGGATCCTCTTAGATCAAAGGATCTAATTCGCTTGTTGTGGAGGTGTTTTGGTCTACCAAAACTTATTGTAGGAGGTACCATACGTGTGCGCTATTCTATGCCAACCATAAGGTATAATCCAATATCTTGTGGGATCCTAGAACGGCAAAAAATTAGTTTCTCCCATGTGGTTATGATTTCTGGCACTTTTTGTTTTGTTTCTTGATCAATTTTTGGCATCGATTTGATCTTGATTTCAAAACTTTTAAAACAACTATTTTCACGATTCCATCATTCCATGGATCAATCCAATCAATCCATTCATTAGTATCAATGCCTTAGTCGATCCAAATTTTACCAGAAAATTGTGTCTTTGGTTTTAATCGCACTTAGAATCGAAGATTAAAATTTTAATGTGTTGTAATTATCTAACCAGACATCTAATTCCACAATCAGACGTTTGATTAGAAGTTGGTCGAACGTCTGATCATTGGATCAAATGATTGACTAGTGAGCCTGAATGCTTGACATTGGATGCCAACATATGGAGTCACATATCAAGGAATCAAATGTTTGATAAGAGTATCCAACGATGAATATTGCAAAATCTAACGTCTGACTCTATTATCAACCATCTAACTACAATAGGAATTGTTCCTATTTTTCAATACGGCCATGGTGTTGTAATCGGATGAATGACGTAGTTGTCGAACGTCTGATTTATGAAATCAGACACCTAATGGGAGGGTTAGACGTTTGATTATTGAAGTGTGACTTTAGTAGCCAAGTCCTATTGTTGTTGGTCGACCGTTAAATGTTGTTCATTGACCAAGCAGTATTGGAATCTTGATTTTAAGTGTATTCATGACCTAAAATTGAATTCAATTCATTTTAACCATCAAGAAAAAATCTAATACAATTGCTAGTTGATCGAGGCCCTTAAAATAGGAACCTCGACTCAAATAAGCAATCACAAGGAATTCGCATAGAGGATTGATGACCCAATTCCACCTAAAAGGGTGTACGTTTAGGGGGAGGATGTGCTCCCAAATTTCTCTAGTTGTTCTGAGATACAATCACTCTATTGTTTCTTCCTCTCCAATTACGTAAAAAATAAAAGCAATCTCATCCTGGGTATTTATAGAATGGAGCTCCTTCGACCATGGGTCTCATGGGATCCCCACGACCTCGGGATTAGCTATTAATAATATATTTAATTGAGTAATTATCACATGACCGTCAACTCAAACGTCGGTATAATGGTTGTGCACTTCAATTTCAGCCAACGTGAATCCTCAGATTGGGCTAGATCCAACAAGTAATGGGGCAGCTGAATCAAGTTACAGGGTAGTTGGATTCACCAGGATGCCAGGCAACCAGATCCACCAGGATGCTAGGCAACCCGATCCATCAGACTAGTTTACAAAGTTTCTACAAGGAACTTTCCCCTTCATCAGTTGGCCCCACTCTTTTCACCGGAGTAAATGGAATAGTAGCCTCTGAGAAACTTTGCGTACCATGCCCCCAATGATAGGTCGACTGAAATTGAGGGCTTATCATTGAAAATAGCTTTAAAGTTTGATAAATGTTTCAGCGGACAAGGCACCTTCTCCCTGACTTTGTAGGCATGAATTTGGGCGAAAAAGGTGTTGTCTAATTATTTTGTAGGCATGTTGTTGCCTGTTTCTTAGGAAAAATAGGCATGTCACTGCCTAAAATTCCTACTAGCCTTAAGAGGCCAACTACCTGAATATTTAATGGTACAACAAAAGCATGGCCTTCTGCAAATGATGGTCAATCATTGCAGGATTAAATTTGTTGTTTGAAAGATGGGCATTGATTATTGTAATGATCATGTTTCCACCCCGGTAATCGCAATAGATTTGCTACAAAGATGAGACGTCGCAATAATTAAATGTAAAGGGCATTAATTATCCCAAACAAATGCGGGATTTAATAAGTTTGAAATCCACGTGAGGCAGGTGCTATAAATAGGGGGTAGGTGGGGCAGTAAATGCCCCCACACCCCATTTTTCTACTGCAAAAAAGAAACCCTAGATCTCGTCGGAGTTACCACCCTTAGAGGAGTAAAACCGCTAGAGAGAAGTAGTATTCTTTCATTGGAGTCCATACTTGTGGGAAAATGTCAGGCATTGCTGGAAAATGTGAGTCATCATCTTTTGCGCCTCATCTGTTTAGCAAGACACTAGCACTATATACCTTTAAATCTGATTTTTGTAGTAAACCCAAGATACAAGGGTTTTTGCGGAAACATGGACTTGGAAAAGTCCAGTTCCAGGCACCAGGTGCTATTACTAGCCTATGTTCCCCAACTGGAGGGGATTATTTTGTAATTTATAGATATGCCATTGAAAATGGCTTGCAAGTGCCTTTGAATCTTTTCCTTACATCCTTCCTTTCATATTATCGGCTTGCCCCTTCCCAATTAAGCCTCAACTATTGGCCGGTGTTAAACATCTTTACTGTCCTATGCTTTCATTTGGGTATCTGCCCACGAGTGGGGTTATTCCTCATTCTCTTTGGATTAATGCCCTTGAAAGTGAAGAAGGGGAAACCTCTGTCTAGAACCTATACCTTATATAGCAGGTGGACATAATATTGGATTACTGGCTTGCCGGACAGTTTAAAGGGGCAAGACCATCATTTTCTCCTTCTCTACAATGTGGAGAAATTAGAAGTTCCCAGTGTGTGGCAGAACCCACTTGGGAAAGACTTGCCGCCTGGTCCTCACGAGATTGACTTTGCTGCGGAGGAAAATATGGAGAAAATAATAGAGTTTAGGCTTATAATCCACTCTAAATTGAGGCAACCAGACGTCTGGGCAACACTCACATAGGTGGTAGGTTCTTACCCCATGCCAAGTAAGTCCAGGGTAATGACTTTGGATATCTTATCCATCATGTGAATTTTACTAGGTGTCCTCTTGCTTTTGCAACTTTCGGATGATGCGCCAAACCAAACACCCCAAGGAGGTGTTCTAGAAGCTCACACAGTAGTAGGAGAGATAAGGGGAAAAGGGAATCCCAAGGGCAAGATGAAAGAAGTTGGGCACCCTGTCGCCGCGATAGCAAAAGAAGAGAGATGAGCTTTCGATAGCCCTGAAGAGGTGCCACTCAAACAGAGGAAGAGACAACTGGATGCTGTTCAAGTTTCCTTTAGCTCAAAAGATGCCAGGAGCAAAGGAAGTGTGCCTTCCTCCTCACACCACCCGAAACCTACAGGAGCTGGGCCTGTTGAAGCCTCTATCGAATCAAGTGGAAAAGACAACACTGGAGCTTCGTCTGCTTCTACCAGTGTGCGTGGCACCTTCGCCTGAGTGGTGACCAGGTGGCCATGTAAAAAGGCTTCACTGTTGGCAACATATTTGAGCCACTGCAATCTACGCACGAGATCCCTGGAGCAAGTTCTTCAGTGAGCTCTCAACGCGTGAGTAGATCAACCCTGTTTTGGCAAGTCTTTGTGAGTTTTGCCCTATAAAAGCTTCAGGAAGCGCTATCCAGTCGAGATTTGGCAACCGCCTTCCATCCCAACCTTCCAGGTGGAACACTACCAACCCCCAAGAGTGCCTTCACAGCTTAGCCCCGGGGTGTTGAAGGCATTATAGGCAGCAACGCCGCCTTAGCTAATCTGGAAAGGCAGGTGCTAGGAAATCTACAAGATGCTGTTACTTGGGCTAAACCCCCCCAAGGGAGGTTGACCTGATGAATGTCTACTTCTACTGCCTCCGCATTGTGAGATTTTTTTCCTTTTTTCTTGGTTATCTTCCTTAAGCATGTTATAATGGTACTGGCCTTCTACAAGTGGGCACTTTGGGGATTAGATTTATCTTCGACACTATAACCAACGAGTCAAGCTCTAGTAGCAACTTTACCACCCCCAGTGAGGTTGTGGATCTGGTAGCTAAATGGGCGGTGACCACTAGAGTAGAACAAAGAAATTTTATCTACCTGTTTGGAGAAGCCAAAGTTGCACGCCAAAAGGTAGAGAGAGATGCTGAGGTAGCCCAGAAGAGGCTACATTCCTTGGGAGACCTCCCGATGCATTTTTCGTGTGCCTACAAGGAGGCGAAGGATGCTCGACTGGGGCTTAAAACAGTTGAGAATGCAGCCACCAAACTTGACGACTCTCTAGGAAAAATCCTTAAGAATGATCGAAAGGAAATAGGAGGGCTTGATGACAAGTTGGAGGGTACTGCATAAGCTTAGCCTACCTATAGGATGAGGCCCAAGTGTTCAAGACGTGCCATTCTTCTGCCACAAAAGAATATGAGAGGACTCTCGAAGAGGAACGACTCTACCTTAGTAGTACCATTGATGATCTCACCAAGGCTAAGGCGACACAGGAGAAGGTGGAGGCAAAGGCGGAAGAATTGGGGCCAAAATTAGCTAAGGCCAAACATCTCGCGAAGGAAGGGGCTAGTCGGGTTCAAAAACTAGAGAATGCTCTCGTGCTTGAGAAGGATCTTGAAACTATAATGGAATTCTTTTCCTTGGATCCTTCCATGAAGGAAAGTCGATACCTCATCTCAAATGAGGCTAGGAAATATACCATGGCGGCGGCATAGGCGATTCTGGAAAATGGTCACACTCCTGTGAAGGAGCTGTGCAGTTTGTCCATTAGTCAGTTGATAGTTGAATATGACCAACAAAAAGAGGAGGGGTTGATTGAAGATATAGCTATGATCTCTTCACCCACTAATCCACTTGAAAGATTGGCTCTTGGAGAAGAGGCAGATAAACTAATCCACCAAGAGTCTCGACAGATGTGAAAGCCAGGGAGTGTCCACCTAATCATCATAGCGCCACCTACGAAACCACTTCGCCTCCTCCAACTCCTAAAGTAGATCTTTCAGAAGATTTGGAGAAATCGTTGTGGTGTTTTTCCCCTTTTTTTACTTCTTGCTTTTTAACTAGTCACCAATGGGGTGATCTCAGAAAATGATGTACGTCAAAAATGCGCGTCAGTTCACAATGGACGGAAAAAGTATTTGTTACAATTTTGTTCATGTGTGATACAATTGTAAATTAGCAGTGTGCCAAGTGCGAGGAATTGGTCGACCGCCTAATGTCTGCAACTTATAATAATCTCTTTCATTATCTCTGCAAACCTTATAAGGTCCCTCCCAAGTAGATCAAGCTTGCTTCTTGACTTTGCCGGCTGAGATGCTCTACTGTGGCATAATACTAAGTCCCCTTCAGATAATTTCTCTTCCTGACCCACTTGTCATCGGTCATAGATATTCTCTTTGTAAAGAGATCTTGATTTTGACAGCTTTTCTCTGATCTCCTCCACCAAGTCCAATGCTAGGTGGACTTGATCATCATTAGTGACAAGGTCATAAAATTAGGAATGATACGTTGGAAAGTCCGTCTCAATTGGTAGCCATGCTTCCATGCCGTACACCAGACTGAAGGGTGTGTGGCCAGTTGAGGTCTTTTACCTTGTGCGATAACCCCATAGCACATTCGGCAACTCATCCACCCACCTTCCTTTTGAAGAATCTAGTTGACTTTTTATCACAACAATTATCGTACGATTGGTTACTTCCACTTGTCTATTCACTTGAGGATGAGCAACAGACATGAAACATAGGTGGATGTCCCAACTCGCATAAAATTTTTCAAACCTTTTGGAAGCAAATTGAGTGCCATTACCAATGACAATGACTCTTGGGCACCCATAACGAGCAATGGTGCTCTTTCGCACAAATGTTATGACCCTATTAGCTATTGGACTAGCCATGGCCTCAGCTTCAACCCATTTTGACAAATAGTCCACTGCTACCAAGATGAAATGTTTTTAAGTCGACGTTGGTGGGAAAGGGCCCATAAAAATGCATTCCCCATTTGGCAAAGGAGATTGGGGACATAATGGGCATCATCTTTCCATGAGAGAGATGATGGTTGGGGGTGAAACTTTGGAACTTATCACATTTATGCACAAACTCTTTTCACTATTGCTTCATTTGAGGCTAAAAGTATCCCATCTGAAATAGATGACCTATGAGGGATTTGTATCCTTCATGACTGAGGTAAATGCCACTGTGGGCTTCCTGAAGTACTTGAGAGGCCTCCTCTAGGGTGAGGAAACGCAATAAGGGGGTTGTGTAACCCCTCATCTATAGTTTTCCGCCTATTAACGTGTATCACGAGGCTTTTATTCAAAAAGCCTTAGGGTGTGGCTCCCTAGTAGGTAACTCCCCAATGATAAGGAATCTTGATATGGGCATCATCCAAGAGATAGTTGGCTGAATCGTTAGTGTCTGTGGAAGGACTACCATGGGCTCATTTAGTGTTTGTAATAATACATCATCCTCTTGCCTTGTAGGTATTGTGGAGGCCAAGCATGCCATTACATCTGCCAGAGAATTGTCGGATCTAGGTACTCGATCAAGGTGGACTAACAGGTCCTTTTACGCCTTGTTTGCATAAAGACTCATGTTTATGTCTTTAGCTTGATATTAACCATTAATCTGGTTGACTATTGGTTGTGAATCTATATGAACTTTTAGATATGGAGCACCCATTGATCTGGCTACCCTGATGTCGGCTAATAAAGCCTTGTACTCGATAACGTTGTTAGAGGCGAGGAAAGCCAATTTGATGGCATTCTTATGAGTATTGCCATCGGGGATGCAATCCCAATGCCAACCCCAACCCTCATGGAAGACCCACCCACATATAATTTCCATGGCAAAGTGGCTCGAGGATTTGGATCTGTTACGACCCGATTCCTGAATCCCTACGAGACACGAGAATCAGACCGACTCGACTGATCTCAAGACCCAGTCGTCCAACGAGAAAGTAACCAAGAGAACAGTAAAATAAACCACATTCATCATGCATGTAACTAATAGTAATAAAAGTACAGCAGTAAATAAAAGAACTACTACAGTACACACCACCACAACAGTAGAGAATTAAATAGGTACATAAATATGATGCTTACAATAAAAGAGTACAATTGTAACAAAAAATACTCACTACAACAGAAGAAATGGTACAGCAGGTACAACACAAGTAAAACTACTGGGCTCTACTAGGCCAAGCACCCTCTGCAGCCATAGGCTCTGGCTGCTCAACACCTGGTCCTGAAAAGGTGACAAAGGTGACACGTCAGCGAAACGCTGAGTATAGTGGCAACCAACTAGCTAAGAAAAATAGCAAGGGGGACAAGTAGCTGTTATTTTTAATTTCTTTCTTTATTTCTATTTACTCATTCTTGAATTATTCCTCAGATCTTTCTCTTGGTCTCGAATGTTCCTCGTGGGAATGATCTTGATTGCAGTCTTTTCCGAAAAGTAGAAGTAGCACGTGGTACTCTCCTGGCCAGGAGAGTCTCCCGTGGTGGTCCTACCCTCAGTCAACCACCCCAAGGTCACTGATAGACGTAACGGTGACTACAGCACGCACGATAAATGCACAGGTAACTACCCCGCACTAGCACGCGGTCAGTCGTTTCCATTAACGAGTGTGCCCCAAAGCACAGCACAGAACCAGTATAGGGTAGACCCCTCTCAGTAACAGGGGTCCAACCCCTCCATAGTAACCAAACAGGGGTCTTGCCCCTCCACAGTCCGCGCACCCTCGCCTGACTACCCTGGTTTTCCCAGTGGGCCTAACAAGCCAGTGTAGGACGACGGCTAACTGAACCCCGGGGCCCGTGGAGTGGCTAGCTCCCTCCCTACACTAGTAGCTCTCTTCGGTACAGTGTACACGAGGGCCAAAAGTTGGTACAAAGTGGCTAGACCTATCCCTGGGTCCCTAGGGCGGCTGGCTCCCCTCTGCATTAAGAGGTAACGTGTGCTTTCCTTGGTACTACGTACCCAAGAGACAACAACCTTCCCCATTCACTTTTCCTGTTCCATCCCATTTATTTCCAGGAGTTCTACTCCTAATTCCCTGTAGAGTTCGTGCTCATGTTTCTCAGGCCAAGCCATACTAGGTTTCATCATTTCAGGTTTATTCGCATATAGTACGCGTTCCAATATTCAACTTCTTTCCCTTTCCAATTTTTATACAAGCAGCTCGTATTTAATCTCAACCAACAAAAATTACATGCAATAGTTACTAGCAACAGTACTCTACATTTCACAGGCAGCTGTTATCCAATTTCAGGCGATTATCATTATTTTATCTACTTGTCCAAAACTACAATTCAGGCATTCAACACATTTGTTTCAGTGTTTCTGTTCCTAGGATTCATGCCACACCCTAGGATCTATTATTCAATCTAGTTTTCAGGTCTTAGGATTCATGCCATACCCTAGGATCTATCATTCAATCTAGTTTTCAGGCCCTAGGAATCATGCCATACCCTAGGATCTACCACTCAATCTAATTTTCAGGTCCTAGGATTCATGCTATACCCTAAGATCTACCATTTAATTCAAATATGCTTTAATGTTTGTAATCAACTAAAGGAAGCCACTCTACCCGCAAATCCGGGAGTAATGAGAGCGTGATCGCCAGGTCCACGTGCCTCCGCAACAGAACGAGGTCCTAACACAAGGATCAAATATAAGGAACTACTCAGAATAGGATACAAGCACTGTAAACAAGTAGAGGAACTAATTCTGAGAAGAACGAAATTTGAAACACGGAAAACGGACTTCGAACGGTCCCTAAACGGGTCAAAAATGACAAGTCTGCCCCAAATTAGACGTCTGGAACATCTTCCAGATGTCTTAAACGATCGTTCAAATCATACCTCACTTCTGCGCTATTCTTCAGACATCCAGGATCCCTCTAAACCATCTAGACCTAGTTCCAGACGTCCGTCTATCACTCCGGACGTCTGGAGACCCTCTCTGCCATATGGTGCTGTGCCCAGACGTCCGATCTGTGTGGGAGGGTGTGCCCTTGCGCCTTCCCAAATGAACCCTATATGTGTATGCAATCGATCTCAACATGGCAAAGAGGCAGAACCTTCGGTGGAATGGCCTGCATAGTCGCATCCGCAGAAAGGAAGTAGTGAAATATTGTACCTTTCATACGCCTTGATCTTCCTCCAGACGTCTCCTACGTCGTCTGGACGTAGGTCCAGACGTCTGATTCTGGGAAAATTTCCCAGAATCAGGACCTCCTCGCCCTCTGCTTGCTGCACACGGTCACACCACGCTACGCTCGCCTGCTGCTTGAGCTGCAACAGCACCTCCCTAGTGCCGCGCTCCCGCTACGCACCCACCGGCTGGCCTTGGGTAGCTCTGGCGAGCTCGCTCTCTCGTGCTCTACCTCTTCTCCCTCTCGCTGCACCTCCTCCTCCCCTCACGTACCCGGTAGCAGCTGCTGCCTTCGCTCTCTCACTCTCACGCTAACAGGAAGAAGAAGGAGGAGACGGTGGAGTGGTGGTGAGGGAGAGGGAAGGGGGAAGAGAGGCTATTTGAAGGCGCCGGGGGAGAGAGAGAGGAAGAAAAAGAAGGCGCTGCAGGATGGGGAGGGAAGAGAGAGAGAAGAAAAGAGGGCGGGGGGTTCAGTCTGCGCACACATGCACGCAGACTCGCAATCGTACGCCGCAAAAAGTAAATTCCAAACGTCTGGGAAGGCGTCCAGACATCTGGACCAACTCCCAGACATCTTAAAAGACGTTTGATGTCATGGGTCCTAACAACATAACAAACTGAAAGGAAGTTTCGTCCCCGAAACTTGCGCTAACTAGGGTACGGAAAGGAACGATATATGTATAACAAACTCAAAGAGGATCGAAGCCAATCCGAAAAGACGTATCCTCAAAGAGCTCTGGGTACCGCTCCCGCATCGCCGCCTCAGGCTCCCAGGTAGCCTCCTCGTACCACTGGCTCCTCCACAAAACCTTCACTAAGGGTACATGCTTTCGTCTCAGACTCTAGACGACTCTGTCGAGAATCTGCACTGGCCGCTCGGGGTAAGTCAAGTTGTCACCCACCTCAACGCTCTCATGACTCAGGACGTGACTGGGATCGGTGACGTACTTCCTGAGGTTGGACACATGGAACACGTCGTGCGTACCAGAGAGCTGGGGAGGAAGGGCCAGCCTGTAAGCAATGGGTCCAACCCGCTCCAGGACCTCAAAGAGTCCCACGAACCTTGGCGCGAGCTTCCCTCTCACCCTAAACCGTTGCAGGCCCTTCATGGGAGAAACACGAAGGAAGAGGTGATCCCCAACCTCAACCCAACTGAAGGGTGCCGTTCACTTCCATCTGTACAGAGCCTCATAGGGTGCCATGCTGATGCTCGAGTGATAACTATTATTATATGCGAACTCCGCCAAGGGCATGTGCTCCACCGAAGAGCCCCTCCAATCCAGTACACAAGCACGCAAAAGGTCCTCAAGTGTCTATATCGTGCGCTCAGACTGTCCGTCTTCGTCAATCTGTCAACGATTACCCAGACTGTGTCGTGTCCTTGTTGGGTAATAGGTAAACCCACCACCAAGTCCATGGTGTTGCTCTCCCACTTCCACTTGGGCACTGGAAGTGGCTGCAACAGCCCTGCAGGCCTCTAATGCTCAGCCTTCACCTGCTGGCACGCTAAACACTGCTGTACGAATTTACCCACATCCTGCTTCATCCCCCTCTACCAAAAGTCGCATCTCAAATCATGGTACATCTTTGTGTTTCCGGGATGTATGGTGAATCTGGAACCGTGTGCCTCAGTCAGGAGCTCTCTCAACAGCTCCTCATCTCTGGGAACGCACAAACGTCCCCTCATGCGCAGCACCTAGTATGTAAAAGAGAAGTCTCCAGGGTCTCCTGACAGTACTCTGTCACGCAATGACTGTAAGTATGGGTCGACCATCTGCCCTGTGATGATGCGATTTATCAGCTCTGGCCTCGTCTGTCGTGTCACAGTCATTGCCCCACAGTGTCCCAGTAACACTAGGGGTCAGCAACTGCCCATCTCCTCTAAGAGGCTCCAACTCTGCGCCTGTAAACTGGCCAAGTGGGCGGGTGCCTTCCGGCTCAAGGCGTCAGCCACCATGTTGGCCTTTCCCGGGTGGAAGGAAATGCTACAGTCATAGTCCTTCAAGAGCTCCAACCAACGTCTTTGTCTCATGTTGAGCTCCTTTTGATCAAACAGGTATCTGAGGCTCTTGTGATCTGTGAAAATCTCAAAGGTTTCACCGTATAAGTAGTGCCTCCAAGTCTTCAACGTGAAGATGACCACGTCAGCTGCCAGCTCCAGGTCGTGGGTAGGGTAGCTATGCTCATGGGGCTTCAGTTGCTGCGAAGCGTAAGCGACAACGTGACCCCTCTGCATGAGCACGCCCCCTAACCCCTACAAAGAGGCGTCCGTGTACACAACGAACCCACCACTACTGTCTAGGATGGTGAGCACGGGAGCCGAAGTCAGCCTCTCCTTCAGCTCCTGAAAACATGCCTCACAGGCGTCTGTCCAAGTAAAGGGCACGTCCTTCCGGGTCAGCTGTGTCATAGGACGTGCAATCTGCGAGAAGCGCCTGATAAATCGCCTGTAGTAGCCTGCCAGTCCCAAGAAACTGCGGATCTCAGTAACCATACGTGGTCTCTCCCACCTGAGCACTACCTCGACCTTGGCTGGGTCCACAGCCAAGCCATCTACGAAGATCACATGACCTAAGAAGGTCACATCCCTCAACAGAACTCGCACTTGTTGTATTTGGCGTACAACCTACGTTGTCTCAATGTATCCAAAACCATCCACAAGTGCTGTCCATGCTGTGTCTGATCTTGAGAATAGATGAGCACATCATCAATGAATACCACCACGAACTGGTCCAAGTACAGTCTAAACACCCGGTTCATCAAATCTATGAAGGCAGCGGGGGCATTGGTCAGCCCAAACGACGTGACCAGAAATTCGTAGTATCCGTACCAGGTGCGGAAAGTGTCTTGGAGACGTCTGCCTCCTTGATCCTCAACTGGTGGTATCCAGACCTCAAGTCGATCTTGGAGAATACCGTGGCACCTCACAGCTGGTCAAACAAGTCATCAATCCTCGGTAGCGGATACCTGTTCTTGATGGTGACCCTATTCAGTTGTCTGTAGTCTACACAAAGGTGTAGGGTACCATCCTTCTTCTTTACAAACAATAGTTGGGCTCCCCATGGAGACACATTGGGCCTCACAAAGCCCTTCTCCAATAGATCCTACAACTGAGACTTGAGTTTTCGCAGCTCAAGTAGTGCCATCCTGTACGGTGCTGTGGAGATGGGGCTGGTCCCCAGTACTAGTGAGATCTCAACTCGATCTCACGCTCGGCCGGTAGTCCTGGCAACTCGTCTGGGAACACGTCGAGGTACTCTCTGACCACCGAGATACTCTGGAAGTCTGCCACAGGGCTACGCTCCGCCACCACGCAAGCTAGGAAGCCCTCACACCCTGGCTCAAAAGTCTCACCGCCCGAAGTGCAAAAATGCACCTGAAACCTCCGACCACTGGCTGCCCATGGAACTCGAAAGAAGGAAACTCCGGTATGGAGAAAACGATATTCCTCTCAAAGTAATCCACCAAGGCGTGGTAAGCGGACAGCCAGTCTATCCCCAGAATTACGCCAAAGTCCTCCATCTGTATCATAATCAGGTCAGCGGGAAGGCTGTGTCCCCCAACACTAACCCCACAACCCGTATTATCTCCCCAGCTACAAACAGCTTGCCGCCTAGATTTCTGATTACCACTAATCCCCTAATGGAGTGCTATCTGATTCTAGAGTAGCAACAACTCGTGAAGCAAGAAGGTACATCGTATTAGAAGCAGGAATTACATACTCCAAAAAGATCAAACCTTGTAGCCATACCTGTCATCGTATAAACTGAAGCTATGATGTCTTCATGAGTCACGACGTCGCGACACTCCTTGGTACTGGGAGTGGACAAGACAGGTAGGCCCGGGGCGGAGCTAGTGACAGTGGGCCAGTATCCTCCTAGTGGCGGTTGTCCTCCCTCAGGTACCTAGAACCCACGACCACCCGACTGGCCCTCAGTGCTCGAAGCGGTGAGCGTCTGCTGTGCTCCAACCCTAGATGGGCAGTCCCTCCTGAAATGGCCTAGCTGGCCACACTGGTAGCAGAGGGGAACTCGACGCCTCCTCTCAGTAGGTCCCTGCTGACGGCCGAGTGGGGGTCCAGTCTGACAGCTGGCCCCTGTCGGGGCCCCCCAGAGGCTACTGACAGCTCCATAAAGCACGACCGCCCTCCTGCAGGCGTCGCGTGCCTCCAATGAGCTCTCCTAACCTGCCTAGTGTGATGGTGGAAATCTTGTTCCATGATAAACTCCCCTGTCGTACCCTCAGAAGAGAGATGAGGGGGTGGCGAAGTGGGTGGAAGCTGAAATTCTTCTCAAACCACCTCTCGGATCAAATGGATGAGGTCCGGAGACGGTATGCTCAAGAGAAGAGAAGGGGTAGCATGTACTCCAAGCTCGACACATCTGCCCTCGGGCCTTGACCTCGGCCGTGCCCGCGGCCCACCCTCCTAGTTCCACGACAAGGCATCTCCTGCAAGGGGATGCAAACACAAAACAGGAAGACGTCAAATCTAGCCGATACTCAGCAAAAGAACCTCAGAACGGATGTCAAAAGGTATGTTGGGGTGGTTACTCTAGTTACAAACATGCGAATTGGTTATTTTCCAACTAGTTGGTTCACTTCACGGGACGACCTTGCTCTAATACCATCTTGTTACGACTCGATTCCCGAATCCCTACAAGACATGAGAATCGGACCGACTCGACTGATCCCAAAACCCAGTCGTCCAACGAGAAAGTAACCAAGAGAGCAGTAAAATAAACCACAGTCATCATGCATGTAACTAACAGTAACAAAAGTACAGCAGTAAAGAAAAGAACTACTACAGTACACACCACCACAACAGTAGAGAATTAAACAGGTACATAAACATGATGCTTACAATAAAAGAGTATAATTGTAACAGAAAATACTCACTACAACAGAAGAAATGGTACAGTAGGTACAACACAAGTAAAACTACTGGGCTCCACTAGGCCCAGCACCCTCTGTAACCGTAGGCTCTGGCTGCTCAACACCTGGTCCTGAAAAGCTGACAAAGGTGACACGTCAGCGAAACGTTGAGTAGAGTGGCAACCAACTAGCTAAGAAAAATAGTAAGGTAGACAAGTAGCTGTTATTTTAAATTTCTTTCTTTTTTTCTATTTATTCATTCTTGAATTATTCCTCAGATCTTTCTCTTGATCTCGAATATTCCTCGTGGGAATGATCTTGATTGCAGTCTTTTCCTAAAAGTAGAAGTAACACGTGGTGCTCTCCTGGTCGGTAGAGTCCCCTGTGGTGGTCATACCCTTACTCAACCACCCCAAGGTCACTGACAGACGTAACAGTGACTACAGCATGCGCGATAAACGCACGGGTAGCTACCCCGCACTGGCACGCGGTCAGTTGTTTCCATCAACGGGTGCGCCCCAAAGCACAGCACGGAACCAGTATAGGGCAGAGCCCTCAGTAACAGGGGTCCAGCCCCTCCATAGTAACCAAACAGGGGTCTTACCCCTCCACAGTCCACGCACCCTCGCCTGACTACCCTGGTTTGCCCAGTGGGCCAAACAAGTCAGTGTAGGACGACGACTAGCTGAACCCCGGGGCCCGTGGGGTGGCTAGCTCCCTCCCTACACTAGTAGCTCTCTTCGGTACAGTGTACGCGAGGGCCAAAAGTTGGTACAAAGTGGCCAGACCTATCCCTGGGTCCCTAGGGCGGCTGTCTCCCCTCCGCACTAAGAGGTAACGTGTGCTTTCCTTGGT
Source organism: Thalassia testudinum (assembly GCA_037157565.1). Classification (NCBI taxonomy): domain Eukaryota; kingdom Viridiplantae; phylum Streptophyta; class Magnoliopsida; order Alismatales; family Hydrocharitaceae; genus Thalassia; species Thalassia testudinum. The sequence goes on from JAZHRO010000002.1 coordinate 68,605,577, forward strand.
ACTACATACCTGAGAGACAACAACCTTCCCCATTCACTTTTCCAGTTCCATCCCATTTATTTCCAGGAGTTCTACTCCTAATTCCCCGTAGGGTTCGTGCTCATGTTTCTCAGGCCAAGCCATACTAGGTTTCATCATTTCAGGTTTATTCGCATATAGTACGCGTTCCAATATTCAACTTCTTTTCCTTTCCAATTTTTATACAAGCAGCTCGTATTTAATCTCAACCAACAGAAATTACATGCAACAGTTACTAGCAACAGTACTCTACATTTCACAGGCAGCTGTTATCCAATTTCAGGCGATTATCATTATTTTATCTACTTGTCCAAAACTGCAATTCAGGCATTCAACACATTTGTTTCAGTGTTTCTATTCCTAGGATTCATGCCACACCCTAGGATCTATTATTCAATCTAGTTTTCAGGTCTTAGGATTTATGCCATACCCTAGGATCTATCATTCAATCTAGTTTTCAGGCCCTAGGAATCATGCCATACCCTAGGATCTACCACTCAATCTAATTTTCAGGTCCTAGGATTCATGCCATACCCTAAGATCTACCATTTAATTCAGATATGCTTTAATGTTTGTAATCAACTAAAGGAAGCCACTCTACCCGCAAATCCGGGAGTAATGAGAGCGTGATCGGTAGGTCCACGTGCCTCCGCAACCCCCAAATCCGCAACAGAACGAGGTCCTAACACAAGGATCAAACATAAGGAACTACTCAGAATAGGATACAAGCACTGTAAACAAGTAGAGGAACTAATTCTGAGAAGAACGAAATTTGAAACACTGAAAACGGACTTCGAACGGTCCCTAAACGGGTCAAAAACGACAAGTCTACCCCAAATCAGACGTCAAGAACATCTTCCAGACGTCTTAAATGATGGTTCAGATCATACCTCACTTTTGCGCTATTCTTCAAACATCCAGGATCCCTCTGAACCGTCTGGACCTAGTTCCAGACGTCCATCTATCACTCTGGACGTCTGGAGACCTCCGCCGTCTGGTGCTGTGCCCAGATGTCCGATCTGTGTGGGAGGGCATGCCCTTGCGCCTTCCCGAACGAACCCTGTATGCGTATGCAATCGATCTCAACACAGTAAAGAGGCAGAACCTTCGGCGGAACGGCCTGCATGGCCACATCCGCAGAAAGGAAGAAGTAGCAAAATATTGTACCTTTCAAACATTTGGATCTTCCTCTAGACGTCTCCCGCGTCATCTAGACGTAGGTCCAGACGTTTGATTTTGGGAAAATTTCCCAGAATCAGGACCTCTTCGCCCTCCGCCTGCTGTGCACGGCCACGCTGCGCCGCGCTCGCCTGCTGCCTGAGTTGCAGCAGCACCTCCCCAGCGCCGCGCTCCTGCTGCGCGCCCTTCGGCCAGCCCTGGGCAGCTCTGGCGAGCTTTCTCTCTCGTGCTCTACCTCTTCTCCCTCTTGCTACACCTCCTCCTCCCCATGCGTACTCGGCAGCAGCTGCTGCCCTCTCTCTCTCACTCTCACGCTAACAGGAAGAAGAAGGAGGAGACGGTGGAGTGGTGGTAAGGGAGAGGGAAGGGGGAAGAGAGGCTATTTGAAGGCGCCAGGGGAGAGAGAGAGAGAGGAAGAAAAAGAAGGCGCTGCAGGATTGGGAGGGAAGAGAGAGAAGAAAAGAGGGCGGCGGGTTCAGTCTACGCGTGCATGCGCGTAGACTCGCAATTGTATGCTGCAAAAATTAAATTCCAGACGTCTGGGAAGGCGTCCAGACGTCTGGACCAACTCCCAGACGTCTTAAAAGACGTTTGATGTCGTGGGTCTTTACAGGATCTGTAAATTTTGTTACAAAGTTCACCAAGACTTGGCCTTTAATAGACTTCTGTGGCTAATATTTGATGTCAAACTCGGCCAATTTCATAGCCCATTTCATCTGTCGGGTTGGCCAATATAACATTCGGCACAAGGGGTAATATGAGATACAATTATTGTATGGGCCTAAAAGTAGGGGTGCAATTTTCTAGCGGTCGTTACGAGGACAAGGCCAAGTTTTTCAATCACCGTGCACTTTGCTTCTGCCCCTTATTAAACTTTGCTAACAAAATACACAACCTATTGTATCTGATCGTGCTCGCACAAAAGCACAACACTAACAGCAAACATAGAGGTCACCAAATAAAGGAGCAGATGTTCCCCGACAGAAGGTACAGTGAGAATGGGAAGCTGTTGAGGAGATTTTTTGACCTCTTCAAGGGCTTGTTGGCATTGGGGGAACCAATGAGCTGAAGTCTAGCCCTTTCCCTTCATACAATCAAAGAAGGGGGAACACTTGTCCTAAAATCGAGACAAGAATTGGCCTAAAGAGGCGATCTTGCCGGCTAACAACTAAACTTCCCTAAGGGTAGTCGAAGGTGCCAAGCCCATGACAGCCTGAATTTTGTCAGGGTTGGCCTCTATACCACTGTTAGAGACCATAAAGCCTAGAAATTTTCCTGAGGATATGCCAAATATTCATTTTTCAGGGTTTAGGTAGAGTTGGGTGTCTCTCAAGGCCTCGAACACCTCAGTTAAGTTCTCCAGATGATGGGAGAAATTCAAACTTTTTACCAGCATATCATCAATATACACTTAAAATGTTTTTCCAATTAAATGAGAAAAAACTAAATTTACAAGATGTTGATAAGTAGCTCCTGCATTTTTTAAGCTAAAGGGCATAACTCTATACTAGAAGAGACCCCTATCAGTCATAAAAGACATATGAGGTCTATTGGTAAGAGCTATACTTATCTGATGGTAACCACTGTATGCATCAAGGAAAGACATATGAGATTGTCCGCTACATGAGTCTACAATAGCATCAATCTTTGGCAAAGAAAACTCATCTTTTGCGCAGGCCTCATTAACATTTATCAAATTGATGCACATTCACCATTTGTCATTTGACTTTTTGACCATCACAATGTTGGACAGCCAATCAGGATACAAGGATTGCTCGACGAATCTTGCTTCCATCTGCTTGTCTACTTCTAAAGCAGTCACTTGCCAATATTCTGTTGACTTGTGTCGGCAGGCTTGCTTGACTACTCGGGAATTTGGCTGGATATTGAGGCAGTGCTCAATTCATGATGGGTCTATTCTCGACAAGTCATTGGCAAACCAGAAAAAAATGTTCACGTTAGCTTTTAGCAGTAGGAGCAATTCATGAACTTCCGAAGGAGGCAAATCGGTCCCAACTTGGACTAGCTTATTAGCTACGTCCAGGTACAACTGGATGGCCATGCTTATTACCACAGATGGTGCCAATTGATTGAGGCCCTTAGAAAAAGAACCTCAACTCAAATAAGCAATCGTAAGGAATTCACACAGAGGATTGATGACCCAATTCCACCTGCAAGGGTGTACATCTAGGGGGAGGATGGTACTCCCAAATTTCTCTAGTAGTTTTGAGATCCAATCACTCTTTTGTTTCTTCCTCTCCAATTGCATAAAAAATAAAGCTACCTCATCCTAGGTATTTATATGATGAAACTCCTTCGATCATGGGTCTCATGGGATCACCACGATCTCATAATTAGCTATTAATAATATTTAATTGAGTAACCATCACATGACTGTCAGTTCAAACATCGACACAACGGTCATGCACTTCAATTTCAGCCAACATGGTCCATGGACGGGTTATCGGATCCTCAGATTGGACTAGATTCGACAAGTAATGGGGCAGCCAGATCAGATTATTGAGTAGTTGGATCTGCTAGGATGCCCAGTAGCCAGATCTGCTAAGATGCCGGGCAACCGAATCCATCAACAAGTTTATAAAGTTTCTATGAAGATTTTTCTCCCCTCATCAGTGGTAAACATTTGTTTGTTTTTCCAAGATTTTTGTGGATTTTTTTGTAGCTTTGAATGTTGCCTTAATTTGTTGATATGATTCATGTAGAAGTTAGTCGTAATATTTCAAACATCAAACAAATCGAAAAATTATTTTAGAAATTAATTTCAGAATTAATTGGATTAATTTTTGAATTAAAAGGATTTCAAAATAGTGGGATGACATTACATTCAACACAATCCCAAATTAGGATAACAATTAGTAAAATAACAAACCACGCTCACTTGATTAATTAGTAATGTGATGTTATGGGTGTTGTACGTATCTGTATACTAGGTTTTCTTCTGCAATTTTGTTGATTTTGATTGTGGAATTAATGGGATGCATTGATTGATGAGTGTGTTTTCGCGAGTAAAAAGTTAGGGTTTGGAAGACCCGTCGTCATAGTTGCAAAACTCGCTACCAAACAAAATTTACCAAAACTCAAAAGGGAGTCCCAGGTCAAACACGAGGAGGCAATGTTTTGTTTCTTGAAATCCGCATTTCGCTTTGTTTCTTTTTGGTATTTTTAGGGTTTTGTTGCTTTTTTGGTATTTTAAGAGAATGATAGAACTACTTGCAAAATGAATAAAGAGAATAGAGAGATGAAACACAACTTGATAACTTGAGATAAAATGATGTTTATTACTATTACAATAAGCTAAGCAAACTAAAAGAGATAAAGGTGAAAGGAAATCTCCTAAAGCAGATGTTTGGTGAGATGACGGTGCTTGGCGATGGCTTGGATTTAGGGGAGATGCTGGACGTCGGAGATGAGGTGCAAGAGGAATCTGGGTAGAGGAAAGGTTCACCAAGCTGGTAGGAATAGGGATGAGGCGGTGGGGATGATCAGCTTCCTAAATAGAGGTGGGAGGACAACCCTTTGGTCACATATGAAGGTCGTGAGATGAGGGTTGAATATTTGGTGGATGAGAAGGTTTTCTACACTAATAGGTGGCCTAGGGCTTGAAAGGAAGCTCTTGGGAGCCTTGATAGGCTTCTTGGAGCTCTTGAGTAGGTGGGAATAGCATAGGAAGTGATGATCTCAAATGGGGAGGTGTAGGTAGGTTTATATAGGTGTGCGAGAGGGGTCCTCCAAGGTCAAGCATCAAATCTCGCGCGCAAGACATGCGCCGCGTGTGCACCACCTGCACACGGTTGCGCACAGTGTAGCACATGCGCATGCTCATCGCGCCTCAGCACTGGCATCACTATGCAACGCAGTTGGATGGCACTGGAGCGTTTGCAGGTCGCTTGGTGAATGTGGTATCGTTGGAGGACTGCGCAGATCGCCTGGAGGTGGCGCGATTGGGATCACGTACATCGCACATGAGAGGCTGAATTGAATCATAGTCGTTCGATTGTTAGGCGCATCGCATGCTCACTAGCAAGAGAGAACGACAGCCGCTCGATTGTGGATGAAGCACTGAGATCGCTCTTTGAAGCGCGCCTGGTTGTCACTTGCGATCGTGCGTATCACACAAGTGTCTATCTGCACGTGTCGATCCTGACTACTCGATTGCGATTGAGCTGTCCAATTTCGCTCGTGTTGAAGAGGTTGCGGCGAATTGCCACTAGAGCCCACGCCTCTTCTTTGAGAGGCAGGCACACTACCACTGTGGCAAGGCGTTAATTTGTCATGTCGAAGAGCCACTACAACCTCGGTCTCGATCGTTGGATGAAGATCCAACGGTTGAGATCTCATCAAGGCCTTCTCCTTTAGAGTTGAGCGGCGTGCAACGATGAATCTTAGCCATTGGATTGAGATCCAACAGCTGGGATTTCTACTTGAGGCAAGGCAGGAGCTACGACCCATGTTGGGCAGCCTAGATGGTGCCACATGGTGCCATCTAGGCCATCCATATTCATTCCTTGGTTAGGATTGCTACGGATGTTGGATCGAGATGATTTTTACGTTGTCGAATTTTGATCGTCATTCCAGATCCATTCGTACGGTCGGATATTCATCCGAAATCTGTAAGGATGTCACATTACCCCTTGGCCATATAAAATGTAGATATTAATATACAAATTACACAAATTATCCTAAATGTAATGTAATGAATGTTATGCATTATTCACAATGCTACATGAAATGTTAAGCTTAGGAACTATCATAAGTCTACATTTTATCATGAATAAATATGTATTTATCATTGATCATCTAGGCATACAGTATGGATTGTGAGCGATGTGCATTATTTTAATGTAATTCCTATAATTTGGGAGCTTTTACATCTGATATAATTTTTGTTTGTGAAATGTTTTGTGTGATTGTGAATGTGACACATAGGATGCAATCTTAAACACGTAAACATAGGACAAGATTAGAATGTGATTCCAATTTTAGATTTGGTCGAGAATAGGTAATTTAATGGGATTAAATTGGTTGTTTTCTCAAACAAGACCTAGTCAAATTCCACTAGGGTTGGTTCTTATACTTCAAATGCGTGGACAAATTAGCCATGTGATGATGATTCGCAGTCCCACCCAAGGCGAGGGAACTAAGGGATTATACCAGTAAGTTTGCTCCTCCTCGAGATGGCATTGGCATAGCGTGCACGTGGAGCGAGTTCACTCATTTCTCGAAAGGGATGGGTCGTATGTGCATGTTTCTTGGGTGTAGTTCCTAGCCCCTTGGTTAGGTGTATTCGAGAGCTCTTATACTTAGTCATGTGCATTCTTAGCGGTGGTTGATGTGCATGGTGAACGATACACCAAAGAATTGAATCATACGGATACGCAAGTCGAACTTGCAAGGTAAAAGGACTCCTCACTTCTCTCATTTGAATTATGTATGCAGGCCCTCTACAACTACCCAATTTCAATGGGGAGGAGAGTCCAATCCCACTTGAGGCATTAGGTTTGGCAAGACTCTTGGTTTGAGTGTTAGAGAGGGAATAGCATTCAAATTAGACTTAAGTGAAACCTTTTTTTTTCAAAATCCTGAAACAAAGTTTATTTTCAAATGCTGGATTTTAATCAAACATTTAATTCTTTTCAAATGATGAACGTCAATCCGCTTAGCCACTTACTTAAAAATAACCAATTGACAAGCCTTAACTATATGGATTAGATCCATAATCTCAAGATAGTTATCACTGTTGATCACATAGAGTATGTGATCAAAGTGAAAAGGCACAAGAATCCTAGGAACTCTCAAGAGAGGAAGTTTAATGTGAATTGGGATAAGGATAATACTCTTGCTCGGTGTTACGTCCTAGGCTCTCTCTCCAATGTGCTTCAAAAGCAACATGAGAAGATGAAAGCTACCTCAGAAATCCTAATCAACCTGAAAGAGATGTTTTGAGATGTGAACTGAACTCAATGCTACAATGTACTCAAGGAGTTGCTTTCATGCAAGATGAAGGCAGGGACACCATTGAGGGAGCACGTTTTGAAAATGTATGGACATATTCCAAAGCTTTGAAAGTTGGGGATGACAATTAATGGTGAGACCCTTGCAAATATCATCCTACAATCGCTTCTTAGTTCCTTCACCAACTTCATCGTCTCAATTCCCATGGGAAAGATGAAGATGACTACAGTTAAGTTAAACTCCTTGGTTAAGTCTATGGAGTACATCATTAAGAAGTAGAGCCAACATAAGGTAATGGTTGCTAAAGTAGTGGAAGGTTCAAGAGAAAAAAGTATGTTAAAGCGAAAAATTACCAAAAGAAGAATGAACCCTCAGCTCGTTCCACACATCTCACTTCTTCCGAGAAGAAGAAAAACAAGGTAGCAGACACATGTCACTACTACAAAAAGCTTGGTCATTAGAAACAAAACTGATAGGAGTACATGAAATCCTTAAAGAAGGGTAAGGGTAAGGCCAATGTAGGTAAAGAATCTCTTCTCATCATAGAAACCAACTTACTCATTAGACAAGTTGAAAGTTCAGTTGTGGATTCTAGAGCATTTGTTCATATTTGCAACTTGTTGCATGTCTTTTAGGTGACCAGAAGACCTAAGGAGGGAGAAGTGCATATCACCATGGGATCTGAGAAAATGAATGCAGTAGAAGCCATAGGGATCTACAAACTCAAGATGATTAATAGGCACATCCTTCTACTAAGAAACTGTCTCTTCATACCTTCTGTTAGGATGAACCTTTTATTTGTTTCTAAGGTAGTTAGATTCAGATATTCTTTTCAAAAAACTTTTTGAACAAATTGTTACTATAAATCAATATAGTAAATTTATTGATAATGGTTCCATTACTCTCGATGATTTGTATGAGCTAGATGAATGTAAGTCCATTTTTAATGCTTCTGATGTTGTGATTAAGAATCAAATACCTTCTGAGCATGCCAGGGAAGATGAAGACAAATCCATACTGATCTAGCATCAAAGACCTGGACATGTGTTCGTTGATAGGATCAATAGATTGGTCAAGGATGAGGCCTTGCATTTTCTGATGGTCCAACCTTTGCCCACCTGCAAACATTGCATTAGTGGGAAGATGACCAAATCGCCTTTTCCTAGAAAGGGGGTCAACCATGAGGACTTATTAAACCTCGTACATACATATGTATGTGGACCATTTAGTATTGCAACTAGAAATTGTCAACAGTATTTTGTGACATTTACTAATGATTATTCGTGGTGTGGATTTATTTACCTAATGCGCTACAAGTTTGGAACCCTTAAATAGTTCAAAGAGTATCGGACATTGGTTAAAAACCAAATAGGTAAAAGAATCAAAGCAATTCAATCAGATTGAGGAGGTGAATACCTTTCCAAGCAATTCAAGGAATACCTCAAGGAGAATAGAATCATCTTTGAATTCACGGCCCCTAGTACACCACAACTGAATGGCATGTCTGAAAGATGAAACTACACCCCATTGGATTTGGTACTATCCATGATGAAAAAAGTGGAGCAACTTCTTTACTTCTAGGGATATGTACTGAAGATAGTAGCATATATTTTGAATAGGATTCCAACCAAATCCATCCCTAAAACTCCACATGAGATGTAGCATGGGAGGAAGTCAAGTGTTAAACACCTACGCATTTGGGGTTGTATGGCTCATGCTAAAAACATGAATCCCAACAAGCTGAAATCTCACAATACTACCAAGTGCTACTTCCTAGGTTATCCAATGGATGGCAAAGGCCATTGCTTCTATGACCCTAAGACCCAAAAGGTGTTCATATCTAGGAATGGTAGATTCCTGGAGGAAGAATTCCTTGAAGGCAAAGGTAAAAATGAAGGGATCTTATTGACTTTGATGTGAACAATGAAGCCCTTATCCCAGAAGAAAGGGATGATCCAGAAACAAGTGATGCTCCCATTGCGCTTAGATTGGGTTCTAGGGTTGTTCATCCACTTGAAAGATATAGACTTCATGTCTCAGAAATCTTTGAGATTGATCCTATCACATATAGCGAGGCAATGAAGGATCATGATGTGGACAGGTGTTGACGAGGTGACATCGTGTTTTAAAAGATGTCACGTTGTAATATAGATGAAATTGCCATGAAAACAAATAAGAATTTATAACTCGAAAATCAAAGTATCCGAGGTCGAACACAGGGAGCAATTGGGTATTTCAAAACTTAAGAACAAAACTCTCAATTTAATAAAAAGCAATAACTTATTCAACCAAAATTGAAGAGTAATGTATGTAGAAATAATGCTCAAAAATTGGACATCTGATGAAAAATCAGACATCTTAAAGAGTTTTGCTACAGTGCTTGATATGTGATTTTTGTCTTCTCTTTCTCTTTCTCTTTGCTCTGCGGCTGAACTTCTTCTTGCCTTGTTCTTTGGCTTCTTATTCTTTACTTCATTGCCTTTCCTTTTCTTCTTCTTCTACTTCTTCACCAGCTACCTTCTTCTTTTTCTTCCCTTGGTAAGTCCTTCAGCCGCTACCTTCTTCCTTTTCTTCTCTTTGCTGCGTTCTCTTCCTTCCTTAGCTCCTTTTTTTTTCCTGCATAGCACCACACAGCAAAACCTACCCCCTACCCTCCCCGCGTCTCTCTCTATTTCTCTCTTTGGTATGCTCTCCTAGAGCTAGGTAATCGGGTCAGGTGCGCACCCGGATCCAGGCACACCAGCGTGGGTGTGATGTGCGAGAAGTGCTAGGTTTAGGTAATCGGATCGGGTGCCAGGTCCGCGGGGGCAGGTCGCAAACGAGGCATGAGGGAGTGAGGGCGAGGGACCTCACCCCTGTGTTCTGGAGGCGATTAGCTGAAAGCACAAAATCAATTTAACTCACACTACTCACCCCTGAGTTTACGAGGTCGGACTAAATGTCCCACCCGCTTCTGCTGGCACCCGCAGGAGGATATCTTCACTGAATTGAAGTAGCAAAAGGCCTCACAATGACTACTCTTAGGATGGATTCACTCGCATACTCAATACGTGCAACCTGGAGTCCTGAAGCCTGGAGTGCGTGGTCGGGAGCTCTGAAGCAAGCAAGCTTGCTTGTTCGTTAATGGCGGACTGTCGACCTTACGGCCCTGTCAAACAACAGGGAAAGCTTCGCCGTATCACGACGAAGGTGAGGCGGGGGTCGTCTTGGCTCAGAACGGCCTAAGCGTGCATGCCTAGGTCGAACTGTGACCGTGTGTGTGGGTTTGTTCGGTGGAAGTGTGGGGTGTGTGTGGTGGACAGTGGATGGGTGGAAAGTGATCAGTGATTGATGGCTGAGGTGAAGAGGTTGGTGGCAAGACGTATGGAGGTGCAGAGTGATGGATGCATCTCGCCAGAGGTCAGCCGGAGATGACGAAGATGAGGGTGGACAATAGCAGTTGAGGGGTGATTTATGAAATAAAAGGAGGGAAAATAAAGAGTGGGAGAAGAGAAACTTATCTGTGGTGATTGGAGCGAAGGGGAGGTAGAGGAGACGAACAGCGCGTATGTGCCATCGTCGAGGAAGACAACCCTGAGGTGGAGATGACAGTGACGAGGAGGAGGTCAAAGAAGCGTGCGTTGGTGCGGTGCAACGCGGAGGAATGAGGCAAAGCGATCCCTGCCACTGGTATGGTGGCAGAGCGATGAGAGGAAGGAGGGGAGGTCGCTGGAGCTTGCGGGCGTTTTGACTGGAGATGAGGAGGGAAGAAATTGAGAGGGTATCGGCAGCCAAATCAAGCTTGGGAGATGTGCAAAGGATCGGGGATCCTTTTATAGCCACTAGCCGAGCTTCTTGTGCTTGGAGGGCAAGCCTTCCAACGCAAAATCCTCACCGGAGAAGGAAGCTGCTTAGGACACCCAAGTCTTTTGAGTGTTCGCACGAGAGATTAGGTGAAAATCTGAGCTGGAGATCATGTTCAGACGATGGAGAAATCCTCAGAGAATCTCCCTTCTAAATCTGGGAGATCTCTGAGGATTGAGTGTTCGCACGAGAGATTAGGTGAAAATCTGAGCTGGAGATCATGTTCAGACGATGGAGAAATCCTCAGAGAATCTCCCTTCTAAATCTGGGAGATCTCTGAGGATTCGAGGAGATAACAGCCTCAAATCCTCAGAGAATCTCCCTTCTAAATCTGGGAGATCTCTGAGGATTGAGTGTTCGCACGAGAGATTAGGTGAAAATCTGAGCTGGAGATCATGTTCAGACGATGGAGAAATCCTCAGAGAATCTCCCTTCTAAATCTGGGAGATCTCTGAGGATTCGAGGAGATAACAGCCTCAAATCCTGGCTGGAGTGGGATTTCTCCGCTGTAATGGCAGAGGGACCTGAATGCAAGGGTGGCAAGGAAGCTAGGGGGCTCTATGCAAGGGTTTTTCAAAAGTTAGGGGCCAAAATGTAATTGGGTGGACCATTTTGCAAAGTCGGTCAAGATGACCTTCCCTTAGGCCCAAATTTTGCTACAAACCTAATTTGGACCTAAGGAATCCAATGGTGAAGTTGGATTTTAGGTTTGATCACGTTTGACTAGACATTTTGCACAAAACCCAAATTAGGTTAAATACTGAACTAGGACCCCAATCTAGGTCAAAATAGGTTTCAAAGGCCAAATTGAAGGTTATAAACCTTAGGAGATATTTTTCCATGAATTTTAGAGGGTTTAGTTGATTTTTATCTAGACCGGAACCTTGTTGAATTAAGCAGGTTTGTTTTAGGGTTACAGAATGTTATTTAATTCTGAACCATCCCACTTTTCCTCTTATTAAGTCCAATTGACCTATGTTTAACCCTTGAGAAATCCCATTGATGCACTGCAATGGTAAAATTGTAGTTTTACCCTTTAGTTCATGTTTCCTTCTCAGAACAGTAAACCCTTGAGTTAGTCTTCCTTTAGGTTATGCAGGAGCTTTTGTTTACTTTCTCAAGTCAAAATGAACTAGTTAGGGCTCATGATGAGGCTCTCATCATACCCCCATGCCTATCTTTTGCTAGTCCATTCGCAAAATTTTAAGATTTTAACATCTGTTCTAGACCATGAATTTCTTCTACTAGTTGTGATAAGTGCTTTTTCTTTCTCGTTTGTGATTAGGTCAGAATGCCAACAATAGGCCTAGAGGTACTCAAGTACCAACCAAAATTCAGACCTGACCTACTCTAGCCTCAGTCCTCCGCAAAGGTTTTTAAGGCCCACAAAAACTATCCTAGGGTTCGTTGGACTCCGCAGTTAAAGCACCCATGCTTGAGACATTTTTAGCCTAAGTTCAGTTTGCAGTGCATTTTTGTAAGAGAGAGACAGAAGATTTATTTAGTTGGAGAGTTTTCTCTCTCATTTTATTTTTATTTCTAGCTTCGAATTGGCTTCTCAACACGGTTTGTATCAGATTCCTCATTCCCATCATCAATCCTCAAGGGTCCTTGGCAATCGATGCTTCATGATAGCACCGCTCATGGCAACCCCCAGAACCGTGGCTTTCAAGATTTTGAGATAATCCCTCCCATGGCGTTTTGTGGACAAATCTAGACCCTGGCAATCAATATTTTGTGATAATGCCGCCCATTGTATCTGAACCAGCAGAGTGCTTACATGCCCCCGGTAGGATATTTAAATATCCTAAGAGACAAGCATTGAAGAGACGATATGTTGTTACGCATCTTTGAGGGAATTTCCTACTTCTCCACGTCTGAAACTTGTCTAAATCAACTTGTGTTGATCGGCCGCTCCTAATCTAGGCAACTTCTTCAGAACATTAAAATGCTTTTTGCGTGATTTTGATATTTATGCACACTGAACCAGACTGTGTGTGAATTGGGGTGCTTAGGTTACCAAATCCCTCAAATCGAAGGGCAGTTAACGAGGCCGAATACTCCCTAAGCCTTAGACTTAATACTTAAGCTTCGCATTTTCCCCAACCTCTTGAGGAGTATCCAGATTTTAGCGAGTACTTGAATTTTTAAGCTTAAGAGTCTAGCCCAAAAGGCCTAAAGTCAGCGTTCCTACTAATCTCTTTTGTATCTCCTTAGCACTTTTTTTTTTATTTTTCCCTTTTCTTGATGTGGTCTAGAACTTCAGTTAATCCCTTAATCTTTTACTAATGACTATTCCCCTTTTTTTTTCCTTTCATTTTGTGCTCCTTTTTGGCATTTTGCTCTTTTCCTCCTCATATTTTGTATAACCCATAAAATTTTTCTCTCCCCCTCCTCAATTTTTTCTTTTCGAAATATTTTCTTGATATGAGTTTTCCTGACATTTTGCACTTTCATACCCCCATGCCTATGATTTGTAATGTCCCCAATGTAAATTAGGTAGGTTCGAATTCAGCTTAGTTCATTCATTAGGATAGGTGTTGGGTGAGCGAACGGGTTGAGGTGACTGTTGCAAACGATTTCTAGACTCGGGTATGGGTACCTGAGGTGGAGTCGGCTGTGCTAATGGATGAACCCTAAAGTGCAATATGAATTCAGCATGGAAATGTTAGGAAAGGTTTCAGGTTTTTTCAGAGAATGATGGGTTGTCTCCCGTTAAGCGCTAAGTTTTATGCCATCGGCTGGACGCAATGAGCTTAAGGAGAATGAAGGATAAAGGATGACTCGACCAAATCTGTATTGGTCATGTCAATGAACGATTTGAGTCTCTGACCATTCACGACAAAGGGTTCGGAATCGTGGCTAAGTAGACTGATCTCAACGGCTCCATTTCCAAAGATTTGTCAGACTAGGTAGGGTCCGATCCTCTTAGATCATAGCTTTCCTGGGAATAATTTGAGTCGGGCATCAAAGAGCAGAACCTTTTGACCAGGATGAAAGACCTTTCTAAAAATGTGTTTGTCGTGAAAGGCTTTAACCCATTCTTTGTAAATTCATGAGTTCTCATACGCATCGTGGTGTAATTCATCGATCTCGCTCATTTGAAGTATTCTATGGGTTCCAGCCTTAGAAAGATCTAAGTTGCAATTCCGTACTGCCCAATAGGCTTTATGCTCCAATTTGACGAGGAGGTGACATGCCTTCCCGTACACCAGTCTGAAGGGAGACATACCTAATTGGGTCTTGTGAGCGATCCTATAAGCCCACAATGCTTCCGGAAGCCGAGATGACCAATCCTTCCTATCAGGTCGAACAGTAACTTGGAGGATTTTCTTGATCTCCCAGTTTGATAGCTCAGCTAGACCATTAGTTTGGGGGTGGTAAGGAGTAGAGATTCGATGCGACATCCTGTATTTGGTCATCAGTGACCTGAACTAAGCATTTGTGAAATGGATCCCTCCGTCAGAAATTATTACTCATGGAATCCCGAACCTTGAGAAGATGTTTTGATGAATAAAGCTAATAACAACCTTGTGATCATTGGTTCTGGTCGAAATGGCTTCTATCCACTTGGACACGTAGTCAATGGCGAGTAAGATGTATTCGAAGCCATCGGAGATAGGGAAGGGTCCCTGATGAGAGCCTCATCATGAGACATAACTAGCTCATTTTGACATAATAAAGAGAATAAAAGCTCCTACATAACCTAGAAGAGGGCTTAATTGGAGAAATAAGTGTTCTAAGAAGAAAACATGAAATAAAGGTGAAAACTGCAATTTTACCATTGCAGTACATAAACGGAATTTCTCATAGGCAAAACATAGGTCAAATGGTCTAAATAAGATAAAAAGTGGGTTGATTCAATCAGACATGGGTTCATGTGCAATCTAGGAATTAAATGACATTTAGTAACCCTAAAATAGCCCGCTTAAAGCAACAAGGTTCCGGCCAGGATAAAAATCAAGTAAACCCTCTAAAAATCATGGAAAAATATCCCCTAGGGTTTAGAACACTTAATTTATCCTTTGGAACCCAGTTTGACCTAGATTAGGGTCCTAGCTCATCAATTAACCTAATTTAGGTTTTTACGCAAAATGTCCAATCAAACGTAGTCAAACCTAAAATACAACTTCACCATTGGATTCCTTAGGTCAAAATTAGGTTTGTACCAAAATTTGGACCTAAGGGGAGGTCATCTTGACCTACTTTGCAATTCAGTACACCCAAATCATAATTTGGTCCCTATCTTTCGAAATTCATCGCAGAGAGCCCCCTAACTTCCTCGCCACCTTTGCAATCAGGTCCTTCACCATTATTGGGGCAGAATCCTACGCCGGCGAGGATTAGAGAGGGAATACTCTCTGATTCCTCAGAGATCCCCTCCCAGAAATGGAAGGGAGATTCTCTGAGGAATTCCCTTCCATCTGAGGCCAGTCTTGATCCCTGGTGTGAACCCAATCTCTCATGCGAACGCATGAGAGATGTGGGTATCTACCCACTTTCCTTCTCTGGCGAGCCGTCGGAGACAAAGGCGTGCCCTCCAAGCTCTGAACACACGGCCCAATGCCTATAAAAGAACCCCCAAACCCGGTCGCTCATTTTTAGCTCGACCTGGCCGGGGTTTCACCTCAGATTCGTCTATTCCTTCCCGGCCAGGGTACCCAGCGAGCTCCGGTGAGCTTTCTTTCCTTTCCTCTTCACTCTGCCACAAAACCAGTGGCAGAGACTTCTTCCTGATTCTCCTCCGCGTCACGCAATACCCACGCACGCTGCCTCAGACCCGTCGTCGCCGCCGTCCTCCCCCACTGGGCATCTTTTTCTCCAGCGACAGCAGGTACAGCCGTCCACCTCTCCGTCCCCCTTCGTCCCTGTAGTTAGGTTTAAACTATTCTCCTCTATCCCCTCTCTCATTCCCCTCACCTTATTTCATCAATCGACCCTCGACCGTCGCTGACCACCGCCATCTTCCTCGCCTCCGACTAACCTCCGGCGAGTCACCCCCGTCTCTCCACACTTCCGCACGACTCACCGACCAACTCAGAGGCTCCGCCTCACCTCACCGAGCAACCTCCGCCCATCCACCATCCCTCTACGCCTCCACAATAGCCCCCCGAACACACCCACACCTCCGGTCACAGGACGACCTAGGCACGCACGCCTAGGCCACCCCGCGACCTGCTGCACGTCGCACCACCTTCGCCGTGCCACGGCGAAGGTCTGCAGGTGGTTTGATTAGGCCAATAGGCCGTATTCATGCCTGACAGGATTGGAGCTGCAGTCGCCATTGACAACGGTTGAAGCAACTTCCAAGCACGCTCAGGCTCCATGGCTTCAGGATTTCAGCTGCTGTGGAGTGGAGTGAGTTGCGTGCAAGCAGCCAGTTATCCAGTGAAGAGAGTTGAGGCTGCAACTGAGCGGAGCGCAAAGAGCGTTCTGCGGGCGAGCACGAGAGCAGAGCGGGACTAATAGTCCCACATCGAAAATCTACGAGGCGCAGGTGTAGTATAAAGTGAATTTGTGTTATCTTCTCGTTGCCTCCGAACGCACAGGGGTGAGGTCCCTCACCTTACCCACGCTCGCCTCGTCCCCGGTTTCACCTCGCGGATCTGGCGGGATCCAACCCGACCTTATATGAGCACACCTCGCGCATCACCCTCACGTCGGTGCGCCTGGTCTCGGGTGCGCTACCCGACCCGATTACCCGCGGCTCTGGGAGAGCATCCTGTGAGTGATTATCAGAGAGAGAGACGTGCGGGTAGAGTGACAGGGTAGGTTTTGCTCCTTATGCAGGCAGGCTGAGAGTTGAAGAGAAGTGACTTAGCCGCAGGAAGGAGAAGAGAAGGAGCAGAAGAAGAAGAAACTCTGAAGAAGAGGCGAAGACAGAAACCAAGGAAGAAGAAGAAGAAGAAGAAAAAGAAAGAAAGAAAGCAAGATCAGAAGAAGAAGAAGCCTTCGCAGAACAGAGAAGAGAAGGAAGAAGAGAGAGACTGCAGAGGAAGAAGAAGAAAGAAAGCAAGATCAGAAGAAGAAGAATCTTCAAAGAAGGGAAAACACTTTTAAGACGTCTGATCTTGTGATCAGACGTCCAATTTTACTCTTTTGCCTAGATTACTTTTTAAATACATTTGAATTAAAGTTTTGAGTAATTAAAGTGTTCAATTACATTGAGATTAGTAGTAAATTCCGATTGCTCCCTGTGTTCGACCTCGGATACTCCTATTTTCGAGTAATAAAAACTTTTATTTGTTGACGACGCTTGATCACCTATACTACGACGCAATAACTGTTAAAACACGATCAAGACAGTTGCTTCAACAGTCCCATAAAATCAATCCCCCAAATGTCAAAAATCTCTCATACCAGGATCGGCTGTAAAGGCATCATGTCTCGATGGCTCATGTTGCCCAAGGTCTGGCAACGGGTACATGCCTTACAGTGATCGTATGCATCCTTGAAATTATGGGCTAGTAAAAGCCACACTGGAGGACTTTTGATGAGATTTTGTGTCATGAAAAATGTCCACCGCATGCTTGGTCATGGCAGAAGGAGAGTATGTCTTTGATTTCTGCTTCCGCGACACATCGTCGAATTATTTGATCAGCACCAATGCGGAATAGATACGGGTCTTCCCACAGGTAATACTTGCCATCGGAATGCAATTTGTCCTTCTTGGCCTTCGGCCAATCGGACGGGATCTGATGTGATGCCAAGTAGTTCACTATGTCTGTGAACCATGGAAGCCCTGTATCGATAGTCAGGAGGTGCTCATCAGGAAAGTGTTCTGTGATGGGTCCGGAAGGGTCAATGATCTCAGAAGGAAGGCGGGACAAGTGATCAGCTACCACGTTCTATTTTCCCGCTTCATCATGAATCTCGAGGTCCAATTCTTGCAACAGCAAGATCCATCAGATTAATCGAGGTTTCGCATCCTTCTTTCCAAGGAGATGCCTCACAGTCGTGTGATCCGAGTAGATGATAACATAGGAACCCAGGAAGTATGATCTAAATTTTTCTAGGGCAAATACTACTGCCAGTAGCTCTTTCTCGGTAACCGTGTAGTTAAGCTGAGCTCGTCTAGTGTTTTGCTAGCGTAGCAAATGACCACTGGTTTCCTATCAATTTTCTGCCCCAAAATCGCTCCTACAGTGATGTCAGATGCATCGCACATGATCTCAAAGGGTTGAGACCAATTAAGGGACTGTAGGATCGAGGCTTGGGTAACTCGATCACGAAGGATCTCAAATGATTGAGTGCATTCCTTGGAGATTTCGAAAGGCACATCCTTGGAGAGAAGAATAGCCAGGGGGCACGCAATTTTTGAAAAATCAGGGATAGATCGACGGTACAAACCGACGTGCCCCAGAAAAGGTCGGATGTCCTTTGTCGAGCTAGGCATAGGGAGTTTGAAAATCAAGTTAACCTTGGCTTGATCGACTTGGATGCCTTTCTCCGAAATTAGATGTCCCAGGATGATTCCCTCAGGCACCATGAAATGGCTCTTTTCCCAGGAAAGAACCAAATTCACAGTGATGCACCGCCTGAGTATTTGGACCAAGTGCTGGAGGCAATCTTCAAATGATGCTCTGAAAATTGAAAAGTCATCCATGAAGACTTCCAAATAATCACCTATCATATCTGAGAATATGGCAAGCATGCACCGTTGAAAGGTCGCGGGTGCATTGTAGAGACCGAAAGACATCCTTCGAAACGTGTACGTTCCGAAGGGGCAAGTGAACGTGGTCTTTTCTTGGTCCTCTGGATGGATTGCCACCTGGTTGTAACCGGAGTACCCATCAAGAAAGCAGAAGAACCTATTTCCCGCTAGTTTCTTGAGGATCTGATCAATAAACGGTAGTGGGAAATGGTCCTTCTTCGTGAAGGAATTGAGTCTTCTGTAATCAATGTAGACTCTCCATGAGTTAGCTATTCGGGTAGGTATGACCTCTCCGATTTCAGTCATAATGATGGTGAGTCCGGCCTTCTTAGGCACAACATGAATTAGACTCACCCAGCGACTGTTGGAGATCGAGTAGATGATCCCTACATCTAACCACTTGATGATCTCCTTTTTCACGACCTCCTGCAGGTTAGGGTTTAAACATCTCTGCATCTCTCGTGAAGGTCGTGCACCCTCTTCTGTGTAGATTCGATGTGTGCAATACGAGGGGCTTATGCCAGTCAAGTCATCGAGGGTCCATCCAATGGCTCTACGATGTTGCTGGAGAATAGTAATCAGATGGGATTCCTAGTCAGATGTGAGTCGGGAGTTGATAATCACAGGAAGCGTCTGATTGGAACCCAAAAAGATGTACTTCAGATGCTCGAGAAGGGGCTTGAGTTCCATGATAGGAATATCAGCAGCAGCAAGAGGTTCGGGGCCTGTATCAGGAACAAGGGTCAGAGTTGTGGGTGTGTCTAGATCAGGTTCATACTCTATTTGCGGGTTTTGATCTTCTAGTGGTTGATCGGGGATAATCAGGTTGTCCTCAACATGCGATTCATCAACCACGGCTTTGATATCACATATTTGCTCTATAACCCCGCAATTAATCCCTTGTTGGGCCTTAAAGATGTAAATCTTTAGAGTTTGATTCCCAAATTTTAATTCTATTTGGCCCTCCTTACAGTTTATGTTGGCCCTAGCAGTGGTCAAAAAAGGTCTCCCTATTATAATTGGTGTATCCCTTGGGTTCCCAGGTGCATCCATATCCAGAACTATGAAATCTACCAGAAAGTAGAAATCACGCACCCTAACAATGACATCCTCGAGTATTCCTTTAGGTGACTTCATGGATCGGTCGGCTAACTGCAATGTCACCTCAGTTGGTTTAAGTTCGGATTCTTCAAGGTGGTCAAGGAGGGATGTAGGTATTAGGTTTATGGAGGCACCTAGGTCTAGCAAGGCTCTATCAAATTGGGTTTCACCAATTTTACATGAAATCAGGGGAGCTCCTGGGCCTTTAGCCTTTGGTGGGAGTTTACTCAAGATTACAGAGCTGGCTTGCTCTAACAGTATGATCGGATTTCCACTTTTGGTTCGCGGCTTACGCTTGGGTGTACACACGTCTTTCAGGAATCTTGCGTAAGCCGACATGTAGCGGATTGCATCCATCAAGGGGATGTTTATCTAGACCTGTTCAAAGAGCTTGACCAGATCCTCCTCAGGAGCCTCGGGTTTGGTTATCCTTTTTCCTTTGGTCAAGGCCTCAGGAAATGGAACCCTAGTTGGTTCCTCTAGAATAGGTCCAGGTTCTTGATCTGAGATAGGAGTATCCTAGATAACTATCCTAGGGCTTGGGCTACTACCAAGCTTAGAGTGGTTTGGATAATGTGGGTCTTGAGTTGCTTTACCACTACGAGTTGTTACGGAGTTTAATCCTGCCTGGTTTTGGTTTGGGTTTGGTAGGAAGGGTGGCTGCTGTTGAAATCCCACATAAGATGTCGAGGCTTCTATCCCGTCTGGTGATGGAACAGAAGGGGCCAGATAAATCATATGTGCGTGGCCTGAATTTGGGTTTATAACGTGCCTCTGGGTTGGCACGTTATTTGGGTTTGGCAAAGGTTGCAAAGGGAGGGTGCCAGGTTGGCGGGAATTTGCCATCTGGGCTAGTTGATTGCAAACCTCTGTGATCTTGTCCTTGTGTTGTTTTTGCATTGCCGCATTCGTCTTTTGAATGTCAGCTAGTGCTTGAAGCATAAGAGTCATTTGATCCTGGTTTGGCCCAGATTGATAGGTGGGATTGGGCCGAGGCTGAGTTTGCTGATATGGACGAGGAGCTTGTGGACGGGGTTGATAAGGTGGTCTTTGAGTCTGAGAATTTCCCGTCCACTGGAAGTTGGGAGGATTTCGCCATCCAGGATTGTAGGTATTGGAGAATGGGTCATTCTGAATGGCATTGAGGTCCTCGTAGGTCTGAGGAGCCTCAGGAAAGTCAGAATACGAGAGTTCAGAGTTCCCCCAACTAGAATAGAGTGGATCGGAGGTCCCCCCGGTCCGAGAGTCAGACGGGGGTGGATACGAGTCATCCCCTGAGAAGATTGGTGATAGATGTTCTACATAGTTTCCCTCGCAAGAGGTGGCCGTGCAAAAGAGTTCTGTGCAGAGGTGGCTCGCTGCAGATGCCGAGTCAGCTCGTCCACCTTCTTCTCTATGATAGAAACCTTGTCCAACCGACTGGCCATCAGTTCCAAGTCAACGAATGTGGACAGGTCCTGCATCTCATGTGCTCCCCTAAGATTCATCAATGCACGGGCATTCGTCCAATCGAATAAGCCCATGGAGTCATTATTGATGGAGTTTTCACACATGTTTTCGAGAATCTCCCACACCGTGTCCTCATGTTGACCTATGATGTTTCCTTCGCAAGTTGCATTGGCGAATAATCGAATGTCTTCACGGAGTCCCTGGTAAAAAGACTGAACTTGTTCCCATTTAGGAACTCCGTGATGGGGGCACTTTCGCATGAGATCTAAGAATCGGTCCCATGCTTCATTAAGAGGTTCTCCCGTTTGTTGGGTGAAATGAGTGATATGGTGGCTCAAGGCATTTGTCCGGCTAACGGGAAAGAACTTCTTCAAAAATTCGGACTGAAGTTCATCCCATGCGTTGATCGGACGAGTCTGAGTTTGATACCAATGAGCAGCCTTGTCCATGAGGGAGAAAGAAAGTATTTTCATGAGCAGAAAATCCCAATTTTGTGCATCTGACCTAAAGGTCTGGGCTAGATGCTTGAGCTGTTTAATGTGCTGGAAAGGATCCTCGGAGTTAAGCCCATGGAATTTTGGTATGGAGTGAATCATATTGGGCTTGAGTTTAGAATCAGGACCTCCATCCGGGATTCAGACTCGAGGCTCGATTGCCACCGCAGTGGGGTTATAGTGATCTCGCATCATTGGACGCTGCGGTGGGCTTACAAAGTTTTGGAAGAGATCATTTAGGCACTGAAGTTGGTGCTCAAGGTTGTTCTCTTCTTCAATGGGTTGTGCCATGATGGAAGGAGAGCTTGGTTCTGAATCACAGGAAAGGTCTATGTGGTGGGGTTGTTGCACAAACACGAGCGTCGAGGCTTGGCCTTAGCGAGAATGAATTTCTAAAGGAGGTCTTAAGGATGGTCTTAAGGACCTCCTACCAAACATGCACCGAAGGATGTTGGTGAGATCAGAAGGTGCTGGACCCAATTGAGACACCCAAAAATTGTTGGGTGACTATAGAGGTTCGGGGCAGATGATACCCCTTAGTTAGAAAGGTCATCCACTTGAGAAGTACCTGGGCAGCCAGAGAGGGAGAGTCCTGCAAAGACCCCTCCACAGTAGAGCGTCCCCACGAGTTATAGGGTTTCCCCCACCCGACCTCTCTTGTCACTGAGATTCCAGGTAGACCAGAATGGGAACCTTAACCTCTTAAGTCTACCTTTTTTAAATAAGATCAAGGTGCTTAGGGTTCCACTTGAACTTTAGGCCTTTTGAGTGCAAAAAGTGACCTAATTTAAAGGTTGGTTGACCCAAAGGATCAACTTCACCTCTTTGTTTCTTTGAGAGCTTTTAGGTCCTTTCTTTTAGGGTTCAAATGGATTAAGAGCCTGATTTGCTTAGGGTTTCTCTTGTATAGATCTTTTCAAACAAGGCTTAGGCACACCTCTTTTTGAAGTTTTTTCTTTTTTGCTTAAGAGAAAATGTGTCTCTAAAAACTGTAGCTTTGCAATCCTTAGGTTGGCTCTAGTTGGTCCAATTTAGTTGCCTCAAAAGTTGGTATCTAGGGCTCAATCAAGAAGGTTTTATTCCTAGTTACCTTAATTGGATATGCAATTCAAAATGTGTTGAAATGAAAATCAAGCAACTTTGGTGAATTACTAAATATGGAAGCAGGTAGCCCTAGATTGATTGTTCTTTGTTTTTTTTTTCCTTTTCAGACTTTAAGGGGATTAAGAGAGAAGGCTAATGAAAGTTACCTGTTCCTTGGTGTAGTTGTTGTGCGACTGCTTTTCTTTTCTTGGCTTTCCCCCTAAGACAAAGACAACAAAAGAGAGAGATTAAGTCAGTATTGAATCAGAAGTTGTGATCAGAGCTTCTAAAATGCCCTTGCTCCCCGGCAACGGCGCCAAAAATGTTGACAAGGCGAAATCGTGTTTTAAAAGATGTCACGTTGTAATATAGATGAAATCGTCCCAAAAACAAATAAGAATTTATAACTCGAAAATCAAAGTATCCGAGGTCAAACATAGGGAGCAATTGAGCATTTCAAAACTTAAGAACACAACTCTCAATTTAATAAAAAGCAATAACTAATTCAACCAAAATTGAAGAGTAATGTTATGTAGAAATAATGCTAAAAGAGTTTTTCTACAATGCTTGATATGTGATTTTTGTCTTCTCTTTCTCTTTTCTTTCTCTTTCTCTTTGCTCTGCGGCTGGGCTTCTTCTTGCCTTGTTCTTTGGCTTCTTCTTCTTCTTTTCTTCTTTGTCTTTCCTTGTCTTCTTCTTCTTCTACTTCTTCACCAGCTACCTTCTTCTTTTTCTTCCCTTGCTAAGTCCTTCAATCGCTACCTTCTTCCTTTTCTTCTCTTTGCTGTGGCCTCTTCCTTCCTTAGCTCCTTCTTCTTTTCTGCACAGCACCACATAGCAAAACCTACCCCCTACCCTCCCCGTGTCTCTCTCTCTATATATTTCTCTCTTTGGTACTCTCCCCTGGAGCCGAGTAATTCGATCGAGTGCACACCCGGGTCCAGGCGCACCAGCGTGGGTGTGATGCACGAGGAGTGCTTGGTTTAGGTAATCAGGTCGAGTGCCAGGTCCGAGGGGGCAAGTCGCGGACGAGGCGTGAGCGAGTGAGGGCAAGGGACCTCACCCCTGTGTACTGGAGGCGATTAGCTGAAAGCACAAAATCAATTTAACTCACACTACTCATCCCTAAGTTTACGAGGTGGGACTAAATGTCCCACCCACTTCTGCTGGAGTCTGTAGGAGGATATCTTCACTCAATTGAAGCAACTGAAGGCCTCGCAACGACTACTCTTAGGCTGGATTCACTCGCACACTCAATATGCATAGCCTGGAGAGCACGGCCTGGAGCTCTGAAGCAAGCAAGCTTGCTTGTTCATTAATGGCGGATAGAGGCTCAACCCTGCATGACACAAGAACAGCCTTGCGCCCCTATCAAACAATAGGGAAAGCTTCGCCGTATCACGACGAAGGTGAGGCGGGGGTCGGCTTGGCTTAGAACGGCCTAGGCATGCGTGCCTAGGTCGGACTGTGACCGTGTGTGTGGGTTTGTTCAGTGGAAGTGTGGGGTGTGTGTGGAGGTCAATGGATGGGCGGAAAGTGATCAGTGATTGATGGCGAAGGTGAAGATGTCGGTGGCGAGACGTGTGGAGGTGCGGAGTGATGGATGCATCTCGCCAGAGGTCAGCCGGAGATGAGGAAGATAAGGGTGGACAGTGGCAGTTGAGGGGTGATTTATGAAATAAAAGGAGGGAAAATAAAGAGTGGGAGAAGAGAAACTTATCTGTGGTGATTAGAGTAAAGGGGAGGTAGAGGAGACGAATGACGCGTATGTGTCATCGTCGGGGAAGACATCCCTGAGGTGGAGATGATGGCGACGAGGAGGAGGTCAAAGAAGTGTGCACTCGTGTGGCACAACGCGGAGGAACAAGGCAAAGCAAACCCTGGCACTGGTATGGTGGCAGAGCGACGAGAGGAGGGAGGGGAGGTCGCTAGAGCTTGCGGGCATTTTGACCAGAGATGAGGAGGGAAGAAATCAAGAGGGTATCGACGGCCAAATCAAGCTTGGGAGATGCGCAAAGGACCGGGGGTCCTTTTATAGCCGCTGGCCGAGCTTCTTGTGCTTGGAGGGCAAGCCTTCCAGTGCAAAATCCTCACCGGAGAAGGAAGATGCTTAGGACACCCAAATCTCTCGAGCGTTCGCACAAGAGATTGGGTGAAAATCTGATCTGGAGATCGCGTTCAGACGATGGAGAAATCCTCAGAGAATCTCCCTTCCAAATCTGGGAGATCTCTGAGGATTCGAGGAGATAACAGGCTCAAATCCTCGCCGGAGTGGGATTCCTCCACTGTAATGGCGGAGGGACCTGAATGTAAGGGTGGCAAGGAAGCTAGGGGGCTCCGTGCAAGGGTTTTTTCAAAAGTTAGGGGCCAAAATGTAATTGGGTGGACCATTTTGGAAAGTCGGTCAAGATGACCTTCCCTTAGGCCCAAATTTTTCTACAAACCTAATTTGGACCTAAGAAATCCAATGGTGAAGTTGAATTTTAGGTTTGATCACGTTTGAATGGACATTTTGCACAAAACCCAAATTAGGTTAAATACTGAACTAGGACCCCAATCTAGGTCAAAATAGGTTTCAAAGGCCAAATTGAAGGTTCTAAACCCTAGGAGATATTTTTCCATGAATTTTAGAGGGTTTAGCTGATTTTTATCCAGATCGGAACCTTGTTGAATTAAGCAGGTTTATTTTAGGGTTACAGAATGTCATTTAATTCTGAACCATCCCACTTTTCCTCTTATTAAGTCCAATTGACCTATGTTTAACTCTTGAGAAATCCCGTTGATGCACTGCAATGGTAAAATTGTAGTTTTACCCTTTAGTTCATGTTTCCTTCTTAGAACAGTAAACCCTTGACTTAGGTCTTTCTTTAGGTTATGCAAGAGCTTTTGTTTACTTTCTCAGGTCAAAATGAGCTAGTTAGGGCTCATGATGAGGCTCTCAACAACAGGTGGTGGCTAGCAATGCAGCCTGAGATAGACTCAATGAATAAGAATGATGTATGGACCCTTATAGATCTTCCTAGTGAGGTAAAACCCATTGGGTGCAAATGGATCTACAAGAGGAACAAAGGATCAAATGGGAAGGTAGAGGCCTTCAAAGCATGGCTTGTGGCCAAAGGCTACACCAAAAAGAAAGTGGTTGACTATTATAAAACCTTCTCTCTTGTTGCCATGCTTGAATCCATTCGAATATTACTATCCATAGCTGCATACCATGACTATGACATCTGGCAAATGGATGTCAAGACATTTTTCCTCAATGGTTTCCTTGAGGAGAACATATATCCACATGGAGCAACCTAAGGGTTTCTGAGTAGATGGTGGGAAAAGAAAGGTGTGCAAGCTAAGTAAGTCCATTTATGGACGTAAGCAAGCTTCTCGTAGCTAAAACATCCAATTCAATGAGACAATAAAAAGTTATGGATTCCATCCAAATCAACCTTGTGTCTACAAGAAGGCTAGTGGAGTGCTATCACTTTTCTGGTCTTGTATGTGGACGATATCCTACTCATTGGGAATGATGTAGGAATGTTATCTAGTGTTAAGCTCTGGTTATCCTATAACTTCAAGATAAATGACCTCAAGGAAGCCTCTTATATCTTGGGTCTGAAGATGTTTAGAAACAAGGAGAACAAGACATTGGGAATATCACAGCAAGGATACATAATCAAGATCTTGGAGACATACCATATGGATAACTCCAAGAAGGATCTTGTCTCCATTAGACATGGGGTTTCCCTATCGAAGGGAATGTCTCCACATATAGTTGAGGAGAAGAAATCCATGGGTGGATGTCTATATGCTTGTGCAGTGGGCAACCTAATGTATCTCATGCTGTGTACACAACCAGATATCTACCATGTAATGAGAGTGGTAATCCATTACCAATCCAACCTGGGGCAAGAACACTAGACTGTTATCAAGAACATACTCAAGTACCCGAGAAGGACAAAAGACTATTGCCTAGTATTTGGAGATAGAGATCTCTAGGTGTTAGGGTACATCGACTCTGACTTCTAGTTGGACATTGACAATAAAAGTCTATGCCAGGGTTCATTTTCTTGTTGAATGGTGGTTCTATGAGCTGGAGAAGTAAGAAGTAGGATACCACAGCTAATTCAACGACAAAAGCCATGTACATCGCTGCATTTGATGCTATGACAGAGGTGGTGTGGATATGCAAGTTCGTTGAGGAACTTAATGTAGTTCTCCTAATACGATTGCCAATCCCACTATTGTACAACAACACAGGTGCCATTGCGTAGGTGGAGACACACTCACCAAAAAAGCAAGCATATTTAGGAGAAGTACCACATCATCCGAGATATCACCAAACGAGGTGATGTGATCATCACAAAGGTGGCCTCTATGGATAATGTCGTTGATCTAATAATAAAGACCTTGATTAGAGAGTCCCTTGATCGACACGTGTATAGTAAGGGGCTGAAGGAGGTTCCGGAAAGGCTCTAATGGCAAGTGGGAATCTGTTGGATTTTGTGTGCCCTGAAAGAGCAATTCGAGTAATAAATATGATTACATTTTGCATTTGAATAAGAGAATTAAATTATTTTCCATTAAATGAATTGGGTTCCTTAGTATGAATAGAGTGATTTGTAATTAACCAGATCAAATAACTCTGATGTGTGTTGATTCAGAGATCTAAATAGTTTAGTGCATCCGATAGCACATCAAGAAACCATCTAATTTGATCAATTACTTCTAGTCTGAGTTGGCATGGCAACCTTCTCTAGAGGTCATCACCTGATTGATGTTCTTGAATGAAGATTCATTGACTAGTTGTGCTGGTGGTCAACTGACAATAACGCGTGTCTCCTCTAGGAGGAGATCTCCTCTTGGCATTGGTTGACTGGTTAGGCTATTGGTCGACCGACTTGTGAAGGGTCGTAAGCCTATGACTCTATTGGTGACCACCTACTAACATGCAAGGAAATCTAAAGCAATTATCGCTTCAAATACTCGAAGGGTTCATAGATCAAGAATGAGTTGGGTGTTCTCAACATCTAGGGTATCATTCACCCACCAGGAATAAGGTTCTGATGCTTCACCACAACTTATTTGAGAAGGTACTACCCGTGTGGCTTTTATACTCATGGTGATCCCCGAATGATAAGAAAGTAGTTCTCCCCATGTGGTTCTAATTTTTCTAGTCGTTTATTCTTGATTGATGGTTTTTCAATCATCAAACCGTCTCGAATCAAAGTTTTAAATGACATTTTTGCATGCTTCCACAATGCCATGGGCGAATCGTTCCCCATCAATAGTATCAGGGACTTGGTAAATCCACATTTTTCTTTATAAAATATGAATTTAGGGTTTTGAGATCATGCATGGTGTTTTCTCATCACAAAATTGTGAATTCTAGAAGAGATCATACAATAAAACATGCACAACAATTGTCACTTAATTAACAAACTCATCAGCCAACTAATATGTGATATTGATCTACTGAGGAGCATACTGGTAGACTATCATACAAAGGGAATTGGTACATGTCTTCTATTCTGGCATGTAGTACAACCCAGTCAAGTAATGGTCTCATCGGTCAACCAATCCTTTTGCTTTTGGGCAAATGACAAGCATTGCATACTATTTTTATGTCTGTTTTGATCTGCGATTTGACCTAGCATCGAATCAGATTTGATTCTGACCTTTACTGCAAAATATAATATGAGTATTGGAGAATATCTTTTGATTTTTTAGAGGCTATGTTGTGTTTCAGATGTTTGTTTTGGGATCTCATGTGCTAGATGAATGTTGGATGTGATCTGTGTAGTAACAGGCACGTAGAAGGTTTTCAAAATTCAAACAAATTGAACACCTGTTTTGAAAATCAATTTTCAGAATTAATAATGAGATTATTTTCTAAATTAAAAAGTTTTCAAAACATCAGGATGCCCGCGAACATTCCACCAAATCTCAAATTTTCAATTACATATTACTTAATAACCAATCATGCTCACCTGATTAATTAGTAATCATAGGAGATTTCGTAATCGCATTCCTCTACATCTAATGTCGTGGTGTTGATTTTCTATGTCGAGTTTTTCCAGAATTTTTTATAGTTTGATTGTGGAATGATGCAGTGTCTCGCAAGTCCCATTGGTAGATGCCTAATGATGCAATTTCTTGCAAACACACCATCATGCCACTCTTCATTATATTTATCCATGGCCTAATTTCTTGGGTTCTTGTATGGCCTAGAGCACAACACAGAGTTCAAATTATCAACTTTCAGTCTATTCACAACCATTGAGAACCATTCACTGTGGATGGATTTTGTCTACTTATTCAACTCGAAGGTAGGTTTGAAATTCTTCATTTTTGTAAACAACACAAACATGGTTAAATTTTGAAAAATTATTTTGTTTTGGGAATTTTAAAACAAATGTCTCCCACTATGTCCAATTTGAGTGTTGTCCCATCTACAACTCTCAAAATACGAAACATGTTGATCTTAATGTCTCAAGTAGGAATGAACTCTTCTCGTCATTGAGATAGTGTAGCTATAAGGGCCTACATATATAATCTCAAAAAGAGAAGAGAGAACTCTTTCCACCTCACAAGTCCAACTTGCATGTTTGCATTATTTTAACCTTTTTGCATGACTGCACCGTGCATGTCAAATCACTGCTGAGCATGCACGTGACTACGTACATGAACTCCCAAATGCACCTAACCTAGGGACTAAGAAGTATATATAATCAAGTTGGTTCACACCTGGTCCTTTCCTTTCGGGAAATGAGACAATCCCCTCCACGTGCATGCTATGCCAATGCCCTCCTGATGAGAACCTCATCATGAGCCATAACTAGCTCATTTTGACCTAATACAAAGGATAAAAGCTCCTACATATCTCAAGGAAAGGCTTAACTCAGAGAATTCTGAGTTTAAGGAGAAAACAAGTCATAAGGGGTAAAAATGCAATTTTACCAGTATAATCTGCATACAGGGTAATTCATGGCCCAAACACAGGTCAAAGCAACTTAATAAGAATAAAAGTGGGATGAAATGATCTAGCAAGGGCTACAGCAATTCCAAGAAACTAAATGATAATCTGTAACCCTAAAACAACCCACTTCAATTCACAAGGTTCGACGCAAAGTAAAAATAGAATAAACCCTCTAAAATTCATAGAAAAATAATCTCTAGGGTTTAGAACCTTCAATTTGGCCTTCAGAACCCATTTTGACCTACATTGAGAACCATGCCCAATTAATACTTAATTTGGGTTTTTGCGTAAATTGACCGGTCAAACAAGGTTTAATATAGAAATGAAATTCACCATCAGATTCCTTAGGTCCTAATTAGTCATGTATAAAAACTTGAGCCTAAGAAGAAACCTCCTTGACCGACTTTACACTTTGGTCCTCATATATTTACTCTTTGGCCCTCAACTTTTGAACCCTCGCATTTTGGCCCCTAACTCTCCTTTGTTCTTTGCAATCAGGTCCCCCCTGCAAAACCTGCCAGCACCATGCTCCGGCGACCTTGCGCGGAGCATGGCGCCGCGCAGGGTGAGGGGGGGGACCTGGTAAGTAAACCGGGGGTGCCCTACGTCGTCAGCCGTCGCAGGGACACCCCCTGGTCGTTATAACCCACCATACCGGCCGTGCGAACGCACGGACGGTATGGGTTCTTGTTTCCGGCCATCCTCCGGCGAGGGAGACACGTCGTCTCCCTCCGCCTTCCTCCCTGTTTGATCCCTATAAATACCCCCCGTTGCTCCACCGACCGGGGCAGCTCGGGTCTGACGGAGAAAACCCCCAACTTTCTTCTCCTCTCCCTCCGGCAGACGCCCACCAGCTCCGGCGGTTCCTCCTCCTCCTCCTCTTCGCTCTGCCGCAATACCAGCAGCAGAGACCTCCTCCCCTGCTCTTCCTGCGCCACGCCGTACCCAGCTGGCGCCTCTCCAGCCCTCTGCTCGCCGCCGCCCTTTCCCCTGGGCATCTTCTTCTCCGGCGACAGTCGATACGACTGTCGCCCTGCCCCGGCCCCTTTTGTCTCCGTAGCTAGGTCAGAACTCCTCCCCATCTCCCCCTCTTTCTTTTCCTCACTGTCTTTTATTTGATTAAACCCTCGACCGCTCCTGTTCACCCTCACCTTCTCCGCCTCCGGCCATCCTCCGGCGAGCCGCTCCCATCACCTCAGCAACCCACACGGCTCGCCGACCACCGCAGGACCTCCGCCTCCTCACCCTGATCAACCCCCGCCCTGCCACTTCCCCCACATCACCCTCTGCAACCCCACCGAACAAACCATCCTCCGACCCACAGTCCGACCTAGGGCAGCCCTTGCACGCTGCCCCTCGCCTCGCCACCACCCACACGAGCTTCGCCGCACCCTGGCGAAGCTCCTGGCACTTTCTGATTAGACCGAGAGGCCATTTTCTTGTGAACAGGCCACCCGACCTCCGCCGCCATTGCCGTGCAGAAGAAGCTGCTTCCGCCTGCAGCTACAGGCGCGCCACGCTCAGCGCCACGCCCAGATTCAACTCCCAGGCCTTGCGAGGCGTTTCGACAAAACACCAGGCTCGCAGCTAAGGCAGAAGGCTTCGCGTGACGCCGCGATCTCCCGCTACTTTCCCCGCTGCGGGCGCGCAATTGAGGTGGGACATTTAGTCCCACCTCGGAAAAGCCTAAAGAGGCGCAGCGATATAAGATGCAAAAGTGCTGGAGGCTTACTGCCTCAGCACACGGGGTGAGGTCCCCTTCACCCGCCCGGTTACCCGGTCTCGTCCGCGCTCACGCCCCGCGGACCTGACCCGACCCGACCCGACTTAGACTGACCTGCACTCCTCTCCCACCACGCACGTCGGTGGGCCTGGACCCGGGCACGACCCGTACCCGATTACCCGGCAGCTCTGGGAGAGCTTTCCCAAGAGTGGTTTCAGAGAGAGAGACGCGGGGGGAGAGGGTAGAGTAGGTTTTGTTCTCTGACGTAAGCTCTGAAGTGTGCAGGCACAGGCGAAGAAGAAGACCCACGGAAGAAGAAGGAAGCTGACTGTAGCAACAGGTAGTTTAAGTCGTCTGATTTGGAAATCAGACGACGGCCTGAAGGGAAAAGAAGAAAGGAGGGGTGACGTCCCTGGCTGAAAAAGAAAAGAAGAAGAAGGAGATCTGAAGAAAGGAAGAAAGAAGAGCATCACCTCTGCAGAAGAAGAAAAAGAGAAGGAGATCTGAAGAAAGAAAGAAGAGCATCACCTCTGCAGAAGAAGAAAAAGAGAAGGAGATCTGAAGAAAGAAAGAAGAGCATCACCTCTGCAGAACAAAGAAGAAGAAGGAGATCTGAAGAAAGAAAGAAAGAAGAACATCACGAGGAGAAAACAAAGAGAACAACAAATTCTTTCCCTCTCTCTTTCTTTATTTTTTTTGTAAAAGAAACATGTATATCTCTAGAATACAACTTGCTCCCTGAGTTCGACCTCGGGAACTCTTTTCCGAGTAAAAAAAAAATTTATATATTTGAAATGATGGCAACAACTGGCTATATTACAACGACATAACAATAAAACCCGGTTATCTCTCGAAGCCAGCGCTCTATCATTTTGGCGCCGTTGCCGGGGAGCAACGGCTATTCTAGAGGTAAACATTCCTGTTTCTTTTTAATTTCTGATAATCTCCTCTCTTTTGTGCAGCTACAGGAACTCAAGAAGACAAGCAACCACACGACAACCACTCCGAGGACAGGTGAATTTTTCCTCTCGCTATTAACCCCTAAACTCTAAAGAGGACGAAAAGAAAAGAACAAGCAATATAGGGCTAACCTGTCTTCCATACTTAGTAACCATAAAGAGTTGCATGTTTTCAACTCATCACTCCTGCACACTATTAAGGGTATTTAAGGGCTAACACATTCTTGCTTGAGCCCTAATTACCCAACAAAGAGTTAAATGGACCAAGTAGAGCCAACATAAGGTCAAACATTAGGATTTCAGTAGAGACACACCCCTTAATCAAGAATTGAGGAAATCCAAAAGAGGTGTGCCCAAGCCATTGATTGAAAATAATTAATAAGAAAAATCCTAAACAATTGGCTCTCTCTAAACACTTGAACCCCAAAACAAGGCCTAACTTCTCAAGGAAACCGCTAGGTGAAGTTGACCCCTGGGGTCAACCAACCTTCAAACTAGGCCACTTTGTTCACAAAAACACCTAAAGTTCAAGTGAAACCTTAAGCACCCTGATCTTAAAATTGGTAGACTTAAGAGGTCAAGATCCCCATTCTGGTCTACCTGGAACCGCAGTGACAAGAGAGGTCGGGTGGGGGAAACCCTGTAACCCGTGGGGACGCTCTACCGTGTAGGGGTCTTCGCAGGACTCTCCCTCTCTGGCTGCCCAGGTAATTCTCAGGTGGACGATCTTTCTGATCAAGGGGTCCATCTGCCCCGAACCTCTATAGTCACCCAACAATTTTTGGGTGTCTTGATTGGGTCCAGCACCTGCTTATCTCATCCAGCCCTTCAGTATTTTTCAGGAGGTCCTTGAAACCTCCTATAGAAATTCACTCTCCCCAAGGCTAAGCCTCGGCTCCTTTGTTTTTGCAGAAATCATTCACATAGCCCCTTTTTCCTCTGATTCTGAACAAAATCCCCTTCTTCCATCTTGATTCAAACTTTGATTCTATATCTTGATTCCACCACCTGATCCAATTATGCAGCCTAATTACCTAGCAAGACTACCATTCAAAAAACCTGAATATCTGAGATCCATGAAAGATAAGATGATTGAGGATGCCCTTGAAATCTATGAAATCAAACCCTCAACACCAGTAGAAAACATTCAGGTTGATGTCCCAACAACCACAGCTTTCATCATAAACTGTGCCCAAATTCTATTGACTGAAATTTCAAAAGGATCAACCCGAGATATGCTCATGACAGGATACATTGAGATGGAAAAATTACACCAATATGAATACCTTCAATGCTTGACAAATCCTGTACTTTGGGAACAACACCAAGATGCCCTTATGAAACGGGTAGAAATGATGAAATCAGTAGAACAAATTATCAACCAGAAATACCCATATATACCAGAAATAGAGGATGAACCATCTTGGAACAATATTAAGGAACAATCCAGTTTCCCAGATCTCGGGACTGGGGCACAAAGTGGTTGTGAAATCCCAACCCAAATAAAAGACAATGTTGAATTAGGTTGGGATATTGCAGGAGAACACAATGATGAGCCAAACTTAGACCATGAATTGCCAAGCTTAGAACTCCAAGACTCCTGCAATAACAAGATTAGAATTGAACCTCTGGAGGGTATAAATTCCGCCCCTTGTTTTGATAAGGTAACCCTCGAAGGTTATTCGGACTTAGGTTCTAATAATTCTACCCACATCCTAAGCCTAGAACCTAGATCTGAAACTTATTGGGAAGATTATGAGGCCCCTTATGAGAAAGATCAAATTTTTACAGATTATGATTCCGGGCCTCTATTTGATGAATATCCGTCTCCAACATCCTCAAGAAATCTGATCGATTTTCCAGAGAACATGCCAATTTATGATACAGAAACTGAGGAGTTGGATGAGCAAGGTTTTAATGGGGTCTATCCTACCAGCTTAGAGCTTGAACAGAACATCTTTTTGAGCCCAGAAGTGACATATAGGCTAGAACCCAGTCAGGCTGCTGATTCCACATCTGATGATTTTTGCTGTGGTGGAATTCATGATCATGAATCTCATTTTCGCCAACTCTTCGACAATTTCAAATCTGACTATAATTGCGGAGAGATTCCCCTTCCTGAACACGCCAGGCCTATCTACGACCTCAGTTCTCATGACTCTAACTCCGACTCTGAGGTCCTGATTCCCGAGATCACTGATAACACAGAATCATTCCTTTTCGATCCTCAGGAACCAAAAACAGAAAATGCCAAGAGTGATTGCAACCAAGAATCCAAATTTTTTCTCGAATCCGATTCCTTTCATCCTACAAACACTCTTCTGGCATTTGATAGTTACCCAGAGGACTCTCTACAGAAAATCACCTATCATCTGTTTCTAGAAGAGCCCTCGTACACAATGGCCACCTCATCCGCACACACAGAATGGATCAAAACCTCTCCCAAACCCCGACCCGCAACCGGACTCAATTTCTATTCAGATTCACCTCTCACCGAGCCGATTGCATTTCCACATCAGGTTTCGAACATTGATCAGACTACATACCATGCTCTATCATTCTCTGATCACCCCTGTAGGGTTTCCGCGTCATTCATTGATTATTCTACGGGTCCCTACTCTGACCAGGCTGATTCGACTCAGCCAAACCTTGCGTTTACACTTCCACATCTATCTGAGCTTCATAGTTTATGGTGGGTTCCACACCTTTTTATCCACATCTATCAACCCACCAGATTGATTGGGTTTGGGCTGCATCATCAGCCTGTTGATTTGAACAAGCACCTGGTTGGACCAACCAGGCTCTTAATCAAGGTGCTTGTCTTACAAAACTCTGCTGATTTGACCATCCCCTCTCCATCGCATTTCCCGCTTGGCTGAAGGCATCAAATTTAGCGCTCAACGGGAGGCAGCCCGTCATTCTCTTTGAAAACCTGAAACTTGTTCTGACAGCTTTTTGCACTTGAAGTTCACACTTTAGGGCAGCCGACTCCACCTCAGGTGCTTGCATCTGAGATTCATCAAAACAGCTATCCTAATGTATGAACTTAGTTGAATAAAAACCCCTAGGTTACAATGAGGACATTGCAAATCTTAGGCATGGGGGGGTAGGAAAGTACAAAAACTTGTAAGAAAAAGTTTCAAACAAAAAAAAATTCACATATGCCAAAAACACCATAAAAATTAAAAAAATTTCGAAAAAGAATAAGAGGAAAAGAGAAGGAAATTTTGTGAAGGAGAAAAGAAACAAAATGAAAAAGCAGCACAAAATTATAAAAAAGGTGATAGTCATTAGTCAGGAACTAAGGAATTAACCTAAGTTCTAGACCTCATTCAAGAAAATAACTGAAAAGTGCATAATGAGATTAGTAAGAATGCAAACCTTAGGCATTCTTGAATAGACTCGTAGTACCCATTAAGATCTGGACACTCCTCAAGAGGTTGAGGAAAATGAAAAGCTGAAGTATTAGGTCTAAGGCTTAGGGAGTATTCGGCCTTGTTAACTAATTTTTGGTTTACGGGACTCAGTAACCTAAGCACCCTAATCTCACACACGGCCTGGTTCAGTAAGCGTAAAAATCAGAATCACGCAGAAGCGTCGCAAAATTATGAAAAGAACACCTAGAATAGGAGCGGCCGATCAACACAAGTTGATTTGGACGAGTTCCCAGCGCGGAGAGGCGGGAAATCCCCTCGAAGATGCGTAGCAAAATATCATCTCCTCGGTGCTTGTCTCCTAGGATATTTACATATCCTACTGGGGGCATGTAAGCACTCTGCTGGTTCAGATTCCATGGATGGCATTATCTCTAAGTGTCAATTGCCAGGGTCTAGATTCGGCCACGGAACACCATGGATGGGATTATCTCGAAATCTCAATAGCCAGGGTTCCGGGGGTTGCCATGGGCGGTGCTATCTCGAAGCATCGATCGCCAGGAACCCTTGAGGATTGATGATGGGAGCAAGGAATCTGATACAGACCGTGTTGAAAAGCCAATCCTAGGCTAGAACTAAAAAGAAAAAGAGAGAGAAAACTCTCCAAACAGAAAAACTTTCTATCTCTCTCCTACAAAACGCACTGCGAACTGAGCCAGGGCTAAAATCATTTCAAGCACGAGTGCTTTAACCACGAAGTCCAATAAACCTTAGGTTAGTTCTTGTGGGCCTTAAAAACCTTTGCTAAAAGACTGAGGCTAAGGCTAGACAGATTTGGATCTTGATTGGTACTAGAGTACCTTTTAGGCCTATTGTCAGCATTCTAACCTAATCTATGCTCAAATAAATAAGGCACTTATCTAAAACTATTAAAAACTTCATGGTCTAGAACAAGGGATTGAAACCTTAAGTTTTTGCTAAGGGACTAGCAAAAGCTAGGCATGGGGGTATGATGAGAACC
This sequence comes from Thalassia testudinum, assembly GCA_037157565.1. Lineage (NCBI taxonomy): Eukaryota > Viridiplantae > Streptophyta > Magnoliopsida > Alismatales > Hydrocharitaceae > Thalassia > Thalassia testudinum. The sequence continues at coordinate 68,642,418 of JAZHRO010000002.1, forward strand.
TCATCATGAGCCATAACTAGCTCATTTTGACCTAATACAAAGGATAAAAGCTCCTACATATCTCAAGGAAAGGCTTAACTCAGAGAATTCTGAGTTTAAGGAGAAAACAAGTCATAAGGGGTAAAAATGCAATTTTACCAGTATAATCTGCATACAGGGTAATTCATGGCCCAAACACAGGTCAAAGCAACTTAATAAGAATAAAAGTGGGATGAAATGATCTAGCAAGGGCTACAGCAATTCCAAGAAACTAAATGATAATCTGTAACCCTAAAACAACCCACTTCAATTCACAAGGTTCGACGCAAAGTAAAAATAGAATAAACCCTCTAAAATTCATAGAAAAATAATCTCTAGGGTTTAGAACCTTCAATTTGGCCTTCAGAACCCATTTTGACCTACATTGAGAACCATGCCCAATTAATACTTAATTTGGGTTTTTGCGTAAATTGACCGGTCAAACAAGGTTTAATATAGAAATGAAATTCACCATCAGATTCCTTAGGTCCTAATTAGTCATGTATAAAAACTTGAGCCTAAGAAGAAACCTCCTTGACCGACTTTACACTTTGGTCCTCATATATTTACTCTTTGGCCCTCAACTTTTGAACCCTCGCATTTTGGCCCCTAACTCTCCTTCGTTCTTTGCGATCAGGTCCCCCCTGCAAAACCTGCCAGCACCATGCTCCGGCGACCTTGCGCGGAGCATGGCGCCGCGCAGGGTGAGGGGGGGGACCTGGCAAGTAAACCGGGGGTGCCCTGCGTCGTCAGCCGTCGCAGGGACACCCCCCTGGTCGTTATAACCCACCATACCGGCCGTGCGAATGCACGGACGGTATGGGTTCTTGTTTCCGGCCATCCTCCGGCGAGGGAGACACGTCGTCTCCCTCCGCCTTCCTCCCTGTTTGATCCCTATAAATACCCCCCGTTGCTCCACCGACCGGGGCAGCTCGGGTCTGACGGAGAAAACCCCCAACTTTCTTCTCCTCTCCCTCCGGCAGACGCCCACCAGCTCCGGCAGTTCCTCCTCCTCCTCCTCTTCGCTCTGCCGCAATACCAGCAGCAGAGACCTCCTCCCCTGCTCTTCCTGTGCCACGCCGTACCCAGCTGGCGCCTCTCCAGCCCTCTGCTCGCCGCCGCCCTTTCCCCTGGGCATCTTCTTCTCCGGCGACAGTCGATACGACTGTCGCCCTGCCCCGGCCCCTTTCGTCTCCGTAGCTAGGTCAGAACTCCTCCCCATCTCCCCCTCTTTCTTTTCCTCACTGTCTTTTATTTGATTAAACCCTCGACCGCTCCTGTTCACCCTCACCTTCTCCGCCTCCGGCCATCCTCCGGCGAGCCGCTCCCATCACCTCAGCAACCCACACGGCTCGCCGACCACCGCAGGACCTCCGCCTCCTCACCCTGATCAACCCCCGCCCTGCCACTTCCCCCACATCACCCTCTGTAACCCCACCGAACAAACCATCCTCCGACCCACAGTCCGACCTAGGGCAGCCCTTGCACGCCGCCCCTCGCCTCACCACCACCCACACGAGCTTCGCCGCACCCTGGCAAAGCTCCTGGCACTTTCTGATTAGGCCGAGAGGCCGTTTTCTTGTGAACAGGCCACCCGACCTCTGCCGCCATTGCCGTGCAGAAGAAGCTGCTTCCGCCTGCAGCTACAGGCGCGCCACGCTCAGCGCCACTCCCAGATTCAACTCCCAGGCCTTGCGAGGTGTTTCGACAAAACACCAGGCTCGCAGCTAAGGCAGAAGGCTTCGCGTGACACCGCGATCTCCCGCTGCTTTCCCCGCTGCGGGCGCGCAATTGAGGTGGGACATTTAGTCCCACCTCGGAAAAGCCTGAAGAGGCGCAGCGATATAAGATGCAAAAGTGCTGGAGGCTTACTGCCTCAGCACACGGGGTGAGGTCCCCTTCACCCGCCCGGTTACCCGGTCTCGTCCACGCTCACGCCCCGCGGACCTGACCCGACCCGACCCGACTTAGACTGACCTGCACTCCTCGCCCACCACGCACGCCGGTGGGCCTGGACCCGGGCACGACCCGTACCCGATTACCCGGCAGCTCTGGGAGAGCTTTCCCAAGAGTGGTTTCAGAGAGAGAGACGCGGGGGGAGAGGGTAGAGTAGGTTTTGTTCTCTGACGTAAGCTCTGAAGTGTGCAGGCACAGGCAAAGAAGAAGACCCGCGGAAGAAGAAGGAAGCTGACTGTAGCAACAGGTAGTTTAAGTCGTCTGATTTGGAAATCAGACGACGGCCTGAAGGGAAAAGAAGAAAGAAGGAGGGGTGACGTCCCTGGCTGAAAAAGAAAAGAAGAAGAAGGAGATCTGAAGAAAGGAAGAAAGAAGAGCATCACCTCTGCAGAAGAAGAAAAAGAGAAGGAGATCTGAAGAAAGAAAGAAGAGCATCACCTCTGCAGAAGAAGAAAAAGAGAAGGAGATCTGAAGAAAGAAAGAAGAGCATCACCTCTGCAGAACAAAGAAGAAGAAGGAGATCTGAAGAAAGAAAGAAAGAAGAACATCACGAGGAGAAAACAAAGAGAACAACAAATTCTTTCCCTCTCTCTTTCTTTATTTTTTTTGTAAAAGAAACATGTATATCTCTAGAATACAACTTGCTCCCTGAGTTCGACCTCGGGAACTCTTTTCCGAGTAAAAAAAAAAAATTATATATTTGAAATGATGGCAACAACTGGCTATATTACAACGACATAACAATAAAACTCGGTTATCTCTCGAAGCCAGCGCTCTATCACCTCCCAAGGGAGAGCATACTACTAGTATAACCCCATGGTTACGCCAACCCAACCATGGCCGAGGCCAACAGTTCATCCTCGTTATGATAATCCACTTTACACTTGAGGGATCTAGTCCTACTAGTTTGACTAGGTGTATTTTTAGAAAAGTCAATTTAATCCTATTAAATTACTAATCTTGTCCTAGTCTAGATTGAAATCACATTATAATCGTCTCTTATGTATTGTGTTTGAGATCACATCCCCATGCATCTAATCACATGCATACATTCATTTCCCAAAAATTACATCAAATCTAAAAGGGCTCTCAAATTATAGAAATTACATGAAAAACAGCTCAACCTGCTCACAATCACTCCATATTGTATGACATTTTGATCACATTACCATTCCACAATATTAAAATCATTAAACCACTATGAAAAAAGGCATATAGATACCCATCACAACCTCACATGTCAAGGGGATGTGAGTGATTGATTCTCTTATGATTACTACTTAATCATATTTGGTGAGCGTGGTCAGTTATTACTAATGAAATCCTAATTTGAGATATATTTGGATCGAATACGGGCATCCTATTATTTTGAAAACTTTAATTTCAGAAAATAGTCCTATTATAAATACAAAGTTTATCTTTCAAAATAATTTACCAATTTGGTTAACATTTTGAAAATTGTCTACATGCCTAATTCTACGAGGATCACATCCTACAACATATCCTAGGCACACATAATCAAAACCAAAAACCAAACCAAGCCTACCAAAAAATAAATTGGCATTGCCCAATATCCATATCCAGTTTTCATAAAAGGATGGATCGAATCCAATTGGATTTGGGGCTTAAATTGAGGATTTAATCAAGGTTTTGGACAAAGTAGTCACTCCTTGGATGTTTGATAAATATATCAAACGTCCAATTTTTGCACAAGACACATCCTGAAAGAAAAACAAGTTTTGTCCACTAATCAGACATGTAACAGTTTTGTTAGAAGCCACAAATCATCATTTAGGTCATCTAATAAGTTGATTAAACATCTAATATTGTCCTTTTATTCACATAGAGAGCAAATAAACATTTTGACAAATCAGACATCTAACCACTTTATCAGATGACCTATACAATGAAATAAGTTATCTGACATGTATACTACATGTCTAATTATTGCATCTATTGTCGTCAGGGAGCAGAAACAATTTTCCTCTCACGTTGAACATCTAACAACCTCATCAAATGAACTTAATCACATTTTAGGATTTCTATTTAATTAGCAACCCATCAAAATCATTATTTGTTTCATCACGCCAATAATGAAGCATTTAGGAATCATAAATTACAGCACTACTCCCTTAGGTACTCCAAATACCCGTGAATCCCTCACACTAAAAGGAATACGTAACCCCTAGGATTAAATCCCAAAGTCACTATCTATCCTACCATGGGTAACATATTTTTATGTTCTCCTTGTATCATTGGGATGAGAATGAAGATTAGTTCCTTTCCTTTCTAAAAGAAGTTGCTTTCTTCCCTTTCATGTATAGTTCTAATCAAGACCTGTACAACCATGCATGGAATTTCAAACATCCCAATATAAGCAGAGTGAGCCCATGTCTTCAATCCAATATGTATACTTATGATTGCAAATCTATGTGATTCCTTTGAGAGATCATGTGTCTCCTATGCTCTCATGTACACATCAACTTTCCAGTTTCAACACTAAGGTGGGTGCATTGACCATTGGTCCATCCAATGTGTATATTCAAATACAAGGGCACATATTTATCTTAGGTTAGAAGATATACCTTCTCCATGATAGTAATAAGAGCAGGACTTCTGCATCTCCATCTAGTAGAGTCAACTCCTTGACCCAACCTGCATAACAACACAGAATCTCCATTCTTATACAGATGTGCATCAAGGGCATCAGTTCGGCAAAACCTCTCGAAAAGATTTCCATTTCTTCTCAGATTGAAGACAAAAGTTGGATATTATGATGGCTCTTGATGACTTATTGAAATTCTTGATCTAAATCATTTAAATCTTCGATATCTATCTTCAGTATAACATAACTATAGTATATTCTTCCACTTGCACTGAAGGGCTCAGCTAACCATATTAGTATGTCCACATGATGTGACATTCAGATCCAAATCATCGATCAAGTGATTCCACTTAGGTTGTCTCACCCAGAGCAGATAACTCCAATAGTGATCTCTAGCTTTTTTTATATATTTCCAAAATAGCTGAATCTTCTTCTAGAATCTTCATCTTCTAGAAGTTTAGTTCCATGTTGCGCAAATTATCTTGCATCACCTATCCCATTGTTGGCTTCTTTGACTTAGTCGAAGCTAACGTGTCTCTTTTTATTGATGTGTTAAGTTTGTTAGAAAGAACTTATCCATAATACTATGTAAATTCATTATAACCACCTGATGGCACCTACATGTAATTTGAGAATGAAATTGAGGGTCCTTTTTTAATATTTTCCTTTTGGCTGAATTATTTTAGGCTTATGGGGCTTATTCATTTTCTAATTCGTATGGGTCCAATAGCCTTCCTGAGTCACCTATCTAATGATTTGGTTCTTTTTGACTCATTAACTATTTAGGACATTTTTTATAAGTCGACCCTATGTCCCCTTATACCTAGTCAAACGTAAGCCTTTCTTTAGTTAGACGTGTCTGACTTAAAAGTAGAGTTGTCCTTTTTCTCTCACAGCACTTGGACGTAGTTAACTTGTAACCAATTTTGATCTTAGAGATCTAAGGAAACTGGATTCAAGGATTTGGGCTTCTCATAAGATATCAATTTATTAGTTAAACATGCATTGCCCAAGTTATCCAAGCTCCTCTAACTAGCTTTCCACCTAGAGCTATGTTATCATGAGTTGATTTATCAATTCTCCTTTATCGAGTTACATAGACATCATGTTGTTTGGCTTTCCATGCTAATCAATTTTATCCCTGAGTCATCCAATTTACATACATTATCATAAACATTACACCCATATCCGAGCAATTAATGATTAAGACATAATACCTTATTACAAGAAATAAAGGCAATTTCCATCCCTCGTTAGCTATTTTTTCTTAGGGGCATATAAGTTCTTTGGAGGCTGAGTCCACGTCATTAGAAGACTTGAAGTCTACCCTTAAGGAAGTGAAAAAAATAGAAGGAATCTTCTAGTTCACAACTTAAGGCTACCTGTAGGAAACAGGTTAGTATCCTTTTCTACAATCATCAAAATTTAGAGGGGGTTTATAAAGAATTAGAAGAAAAGCATCACAAAGTAAAGGAGCAAAAGGACAAAATGGTGTTGAAAATGCTTTATGATAAGGGGGAGGAGATTATTTTAGTAGAGGAGGATAAAAAGAGATGGTAGAAAGTTCAAAAGAGAGAATGGAGAATAGTGAGTTTTGCTATAAGGACTCTTAGGGAAAATTTACAAGATCTTAAAGATTTACTTCGAGAAAAACAATCCAAGTACAATGATTTGGCTGAGAAATGGGAATTGCTTGAGAAGCAGGGTAGACATTATAATATTGCTCAGGCTTTTTAGTAAGATAGAAGAGGGTGATGTGCCCAAGTTTAGGCAAGCATTTATTAATGATGTCAGTCACCAAGTTTGAGAGTGTCCCAAAAATGTCATCAACTTGAAAATGTTTCATGAGGAAAACTTCATAGAATTTACTACATCCTACTTGAATAAAGAGTACTTGTGGCTACTGGGACTCGAATAATGCAATGACTTCGAGGAATGCCTCAAGGAAGAAGAGAGTAGATTTTAAGAGCTTAAAGTCACAAATGAAGCAAAGTCGGAAGACGACGATGACTTCAAAGAAACTAAAGATGATTTTGAGCAAGTAGAAGAAAATGAAAAAGAGGAAAAGGCCAAGGAGGTAGATGGAGGAGAAAGGAAGACCCAAGAGGATCAGTCAGAAATTGAGCTTATATTGTGTTGTTTTTATAGAAAAGTTTTTATTCATAGGAACACGGTGACATGTAACATATTAACTCTTTTTTGTTACTACTTTTTCTGTTATCAAACTTATAAGCACTTATTTGTTTTTGATGGAATAACAAGTTTCATTGGTTGAATGAAAACATTTATGCAAAGTTTTAAACATAATACCTTGTACAATTAACTACATGGTATGTCCTTAGAATTTTCCTTCTATCAGTTGTTTTAGGTCATATAGCCTTGAAGCTTTATAACATGGTATAGGCCTTCCTAGTTAGGTGTCAACTTTACAACTTCTCATAGCATAGAAGTTTGACTCGATTATTGCAAACTCTAAATGTTCTTTATTTGACTCGATTATTGTAATAAGTAATCATTTTTCTTTTATAGGCTCGAATGCTTGCTTCTGCATTATCCCTGACCTCATCATTGAAGTCTAAACATACTTTCATATCTTCTGCACTCTTAGCCACATCATAAAATCTAACTCTAATAGTTACCATTCCACTTCAACTAGTATTATGCCTTCACAAGCATATGCTAGTTGAAAGGAGTAAATGCTATAATTGTTTTTACTATGGTCCTATAAGAACATAAAACATAAGGTAGCTTATTAGTGCAAGCCCCATAATTTCTTTTCCTTTAACTTTATTGTCTGCACATGAGTTATTGTTTTGTTCATAACTTCAAATGGCACATTTGCCTGAGGATGGGCCACTAACATAAATTTTGGTTGCAAGCCTCATTTATTGCAAAAATCAATCAACTCATTGCAGTTAAACTATGTCCTATTCTTGGCAACCATTATCATTAGTTCTCCATATCTACATATGATGTTCTTACAAAAGTAACCATCTATGAAGCATTTATTTGGGCCATTGCTTCTACTTCCACCAACTTAGAAAGATAATCAATTGCAACAGCACATTTCCTTTTCCCTAGGAACTTACTAATAATATCAATGCCCCATCTAACAAACATAATTTCACTAGATACAGAAATAAACACTTTAGGTGGAAGTCTTGGTTTACTCAAATTTCTCTGACAAATATCACATTTTTTGATAAAGTCTTCAATTTGTGTCTTTCTCAACCAATAGTAGCCATAAGTTAGCAACATATATACTGTAGCTCGTGTTCCATCATGATTTGTACAAATACCTCCATGTATGTCATTCAACAAGTCAAAGACCTCATCAAGGGGATACATCTTAATAAAGGTGTTAAAAATCTTCTTTTATATAAGACTCCATCAATAAGCACAAACCTTGCTACTTTCTTTTTAGATGGGTGGGTTTCATGCTACTCGACATAATTCCATTCTCAATATAGTTTTTTTAACTCATCTGTTAATGTATTCTTAGATATCTAGCTAGTTTGTCAAAGCACAAGACAAGGATTATCAAGTTTATCCATGATAATAGGGTTGCTATATGAGTCTATCATAGATGGGACCAGCCTAGCTAAAGCATTTCCCTTAACATTTGAATGATTGTAAACTTCTCAAACTCTGACACCATTCAGACCACTTCCTTTGTGTATTTTGTCACCATCTAATCCTTAGTTTCATACTCTCCATTCACTTGATTTGCAACCAAGTAAGAGTCTATATGTGTAATGTACACTATCCCACACTTGCTCTTCTGGTACAACTTCTTTGGAAGCTGCTGATGCATACAATTCTAAACACAGTTAATTAAGGTTATCATGCTTAATTAATCGCATAAAGAAATGACTTAGGTTAACTTGAATCAATTAAATCGTTGTCATTGATTGAAGTATAAGGTCAAGCTAACCTAACATTTTAGATTTAATTCTTTTTAACTGGTTGAGTTCAGGTCATTCACTAAAAGGCATAATTGTAATTTTAGTTCACCATTTCAATTATTAAGTTAATGAATAACTAATTACTTTATTAATTATAGAATATGTTAAGCACATGAATAATTGCACATAAAATTGAATGTAAAATCAAGCAACTATTCTATTAATAAGAAACAAGTGTACATGAAAGATTTTCAATGAATGACAAGAATAGAGAAGTGTTTATTACAATAGTTAAGGCATAGAATATATTACAATGCATATAAAATGCCTTTTATAAAAAAATAGAACTCAACACTCTCTCCTCAACTCTCAGTCTTCTCTTTTCTCCATCAGACTATTGGTGTAAGGGTACCACACTCGTTAATTTTGATGATAACAAAACACTTATCATTTAACATTTGCATTGAATTTAAGGTTTCAGGAAAATGCAAATGGTTACAAGTGTGGAGGAGGAGCTTAAGCTCGCATCCATGGTGGATTGGAGAAGCTTGATGGAGGAGGAGCTTCGCGTAAGGAGAGAGCTTGAAGACAAGAGGAATAGGATAGATTTCTTTGTCTTGTATTCTGTACATAGTTTTTGTACCTTTGTGCTTTGCTCTTTATTTTGCTTAGATTATATGTTAAACAGCCTCAAAGTAACAAAACATAGTCTTAGGAACACCTACACAACCCTAGGATGCTTAGGCTTTTTGTAGAGAACTTAGAAAGCCAAAATAGGCATCAGACAGCCTGATTAGATGTCCAATCTGAAAATTAGATGTCTGATCTTAGATTTTACAATGTCTAACTATTTGATCAGACGTCCAAAACACTTAGGCTGGAGAACCACTCTCTGTTTGCCAATTTCAGACGTCCAACTCTTAGTCCAAACGTCTTAGAAGACATCTGATGATCTTGCCAGACATCCAACTAGAGGACCGTTGGCTTTATCACACTAATCATTGAGGATTAACCTTTAATCTGACCTACATTCACTTTCAAACATCAGTAGTGTATCCCAGACATCTGATAAAAAGAAGTTAGGCTCAATCTATCCCCAAATCACTTTTGTCAATGATTATAGCCGTTTGAGCATCGAGAAATCCATTCCCGCAGTGATTTGTGTTTCCAGACGTTCAGACTTTGTGCCAGACAACTGACCTGTCGTCTGACCAACTTATCCTAGAACTCTATTTAGGTCTGGACAAAAACAGGAAGGAAACCCATTTAGATTTAGACATCTGATTAGTTTCCCAGATGTCTTAAAACACATCTTTAGACGTCTATTCTAATCCAACATCGTCCAGTTGATCCGCCCTTTTAGATCAGACATTCGACCATAAAACCAGACAATGACCCAGGCACCTAACCTTAAGCCTAGACATCTGATAACACTATCAAAATTATTAATAGCCCTGATTCTGGCTTGATTTGCCTTGGATTTGTTTCCAACGATTACCTAAGGCTTCCATAACCTTTCTAAGGGTTCCTAAGACCTCTATAAATAGAGGAACACCCCTCCTAAGCCAAGACACACCTTGACATACTACTTCCATACTCTTTTTGTGTTAAATTGATCGAGAGAAGTGCTTAAGCCTTAGTCTACATCTTGAGAGCATCTTCCCAGCTGTGCACTTGCACTCTCGCCTACGAATATGAGAGCGTCTTCGTGACATTGCGCGGATCACTAACCCACGTCACCAGCCGACGCACTTCCACCAAAGGGAAGCTTCATTTTCCTATTGTAGCTAGATTTACACTTCACTTTGTGGCTCTATAGGATAGTTGTTTTATTTGTATTTGGTTGGGTATTCAGTTTGTGAATTACCATCTCCTTCATGGGACGAAAAACTTCTCGTAAAGAGGTGTTTGAGGTATGCTACCCTCGTCTAAGTAGCGTGGTTGTAAGAGGTTGTACTACCCTCGTTTAAGTAGTACATAAGTGGATTTGATCTCTCGGTCGATCGGAAAATCCAAAATCGAGAGGTTTAGGTAGTGGTCTTTACCCAGGTTTGAGTTTTCACCTAAAAATCATTGTGTACTTGTGATTGTATTCTTTTGTGCGATTGTTATTTTACTTACGCATTATTTCGTTTATCATGCATATCTCACCCTCCTCCGTAAGGGACTTTCATTTGGTATCAAAATAGGTCTCACGACATCGACGTAACACACCGACGAGGATCAAATCATGGAGGGAAGCATCACGGTGACTAGACACGTCGAAGGGTAGTCCACTAGCCTTCTTTCCTACTTCGACGGGAGCGACTTTGGATATTGGAAGTTGAGGATGAAGACATAGCTTCAAGCCACCGAGTTCGAGATATGGGATCGCTGTGAGATCCCGTTCACCATCCCGGAGAAACCTGAAAGAGGTTATATGGTGCAGCAAGTACATGAAGTCAACCTTAATGCAAAAGCCATGAACTCTCTCTGTTAATGCTCTCTTAACATGGAGGAGTTCAACTGTATCTCAAGGTGTGACACCACCTTTGAGATTTGGAGAGAGCTAGAAATAGCTCATAGAGAATCAAGCTTGGAGGAAGATGAATCCGAGAAGGGATTGGAGAATGAAACCACATGTCTTGGCTTAATGGCCATTACGGAGGACAATGAAGAAAATGACAACGCCAACAAAGAGGAGGTACATCCTTTTGCCAATTTAGAATTACAAGATGCTTTTGATGAACTTTATGAAATTTGTAAGTTATTAAAAGTGGAAAACAAAAGCATTAAAAAGAATTTTAGGCTTCTTAGAACTGAAAATGAAAGGTTAGATATTCAAATTAAGGATTTAGAAAGTAATTCTAGTTATAACATTTCTGAAAATGATAATTTGTTGTTAGAAAATAAAAACCTAATCAATGAAAATAGTAGATTGATTGAGGAGAATACTAATTTAAAAATAGAAATTTCTAGTTTAAAAACTAAGATACATATTGTGCAAAAAGAACTTGTGAAAAGATGATTTCTCTTAACAAGATAATAATTAAAATGATTTGTCATTTGTATTTTTAAGTGGTGGAAAATCGACTAATCGAAGTATTGAATTAAAATTAACCACTCGCAGATGAAGAGGGTCATGTCCACAGGGAGGCAATTCCTATTACTAACTTGTGAGAATAAAAAATTGTTATTCACTAATGGTTTTCTCAAGGAAAGCTAGCCAAAAATCCCTTTTTAATTAGACTAACAATAGGAGAAAGTGCGAATCATGCTGAAATAGCCTTTTCATAAAAGAGGAGGGGCATGCCCACAAATGTGCCATAATAAAATATTCATAAAATTAATATTGAGAGTGGTAATGACATCGAATATAAAAAGAAATTGGACCCAAAACAGGGGAAATCTTCCCGTTGTGCGTGCATGTCGAGGGGTCGATGGCAAGGGTCGAGGAGCTCGAGGAAGATTGTCACATCAAGAGCTACGCATGGGTGGTGATGGCTTCGACAATGGTGGTTAGAGGTGGCCTGCCGGAGCTAAGGTGGTCGACGGTGGTGAGGCTCTCTGATCAGCGAGACGCTGGCTGGTCAGTGCGGTTGAAGGGGTGGTTGTGCTCGGGGGGTCATGATGAGTCCGTTGGAGGTGACAGTGTGAAGCTTCGAGGCCGGAGTTGATGGCTGAGTAGAGGAGGATTGGAAATGGTGTTGGGTTCCTTCTGTTGGTGGAGAAAGAGAAGACGAAGAAGAAGTAGCTGGCGTTGGGGGAGAGCACGTGGCTGCTGGGTGTGCGTGCGCTGGAGGGAAGGAGAGGTGCGCATGCAGCTGGGGCCACACATGGGCATTGGGCATGCGTACTCTAGAGGAAAGGAGAGGTGCGAGCTCCTGGCTACTGCTCACGGGTGTGAAGGTACACGTGATGAGGATGGTTGCTGCATGTGTGCGCGGAGGGCGACGCGCGAGGAGGTGAAGCGACTTATTGGAGGTGGCCGCACGCAAGGTGGAGAAGAAGCAGGTTGGGTCTTCAGACATATGGGAACCTTCCTGGATGACTTGACCGGAGGGGATGGCATGGCGAGGATGGATACATGGTGCGTGTGTGTGGTAGCGTGGTTGTGACCACGCATGGATGGCGTGGCGAGGGCGGCTGCTGCGACGATGGTCGTGGTTACGGTGGTGTTGCAAGGCTCTGCAGGTGGCAGTGCGGGCTATCACCCCACACACCCACGGTAGCAAAACTCTTACCGTGGTCAAGGCCCATGGTGGTGAGATGATGAGCTTGAAGCCCTATATAGTGGTGGAGTGGGATGGTGGACTCCCTAGCTCTGTCATTGAAGCTTCATTTTATCTTATAGGAGAATAATTTGCATTGGTTGAGGGGAAGAGATGAAGTGACGAAGAACGTGGGGAACAGAGATCCACTTCTATTGCTACTTCCTCGATGCTCTTAGGTGGGTGCATCTCCTACATGCATCCGTTGGAGAAGAAAGTAATAAAATAATAAAAATAAATGATAGGTTATTTTTGTACAAACCCTTAACTTCTATGTTAAATCCAAAACAATGCATGTAATGCACCTAATTGGTTAACTAATCAAATGCATGCCATTCTAAGTCAATTCTAAATGCATTTAATTATGAATACAATGCATGAATTATGCAATCAAATCAAAAATATAAACTAATCTATTTACATCCTAATCATGCTAAATAAATGTTAAAGATAACTTAATGTCTAGACATTGAAATACCTAAATAGTGCACAAATATTGGCTCATCAACTTGCATGTCTTAGGAAAGATTCTAATAACTTAATGAATAAATTAGATAATTTCTCTAAAGTTAGCACTAGTCATAAGGGTGAGAAAGGATCTCATTCAAGGAGACCTACTAACAAATACGGATCCAAATTGACTTAGATACTGAAGAAAGAATTGGAGTCTTATTTTGTAGGTTTCAAGGAAGATATCAATGTGAAGGATTGGACCTACAAGCTCAAGGATGGTCTACTCAAGCTAGGTGGACCAATGTCTAGACCAAAGAGGAAGACAAGAAGATCGATAAGAAGACTAGTGGGTGATCGAATCGCCATGCATCGACCGCTCAATTGGAGATCGGCGCCAATGCCCGGACCTCCAAGTTTCGGATGGGAACCTCATCCATTTTGGCATCAACATCCATTTGGGCCATGCTATTGGCCTTGGTAAGTAAGGTAAAATCTTTACCATATCTTTTCATTTATAGCATTTAAATAGGGGGAGTTAAAGATTTGATAAAGCTATTTATCCATCAATAAGGGGGAGAAAGATTTCCTTCATTTAGATAGGGGGGATCTCAAAAGATAACATAACTATATTTCCTTTAGAAAGGGGGAGATAATTACATGGCTATCTTGTTTTATGAAAAAGATGGAATTAGAAGATCATATTTTAAGGGGGAGTATAGGATAACTAAAATTGATTAAACCATTTTTGATAACATCAAAAAGGAGGACAATTTTTTGGATTCATATTTATGATTTTTTCATTATCAAAAAGGGGGAGATTGTTGGTGCAAGGGCACCACGATCGTTAATTTTGATGATAACAAAACACTTGTCATTTAACATTTGCATTGAGTTTAAGATTTCAGGAAAATGCAAATGGTTACAAGTGTGGAGGAGGAGCCCAAGCTCGCGTCCATGGTGGATTGGAGGAGCTTGATGGAGGAGGAGCTTCGCGTGGAGTGAGAGCTTCAATATAAGAAGAATAGGATAAATTCCTTTTTGTCTTATATTATGTACTTAGCTTTTGTATCTTTGTTCTTTGCTCTTTATTTTGTTAGATTATATGTTAAAGAGCCTTAAAGTAACAAAATTATAGTCCTAGGAACACCTACACAACCCTAGGATACTTAAGCTTTTTGTAGAGAACTTAGAAAACCAACATAGGCATTAGACAACCTGATCAGACATCCAATTTGAAAATCGGACATCAGATCTTAGACTTTAAGACACCTAACTATTTGATTAGATGTCCAAAACACTTAGGCTGGAGAACAACTCTCTGTCTGCTAGTTTTAGATGTCCAGCCCTTAGTCCAAATGTATTAGAAGAAGTTTGATGACCTTGCCTGACATCCAACTAGAGGACCGTTAGCTTTATTAGACTCATCATTGAGGATTAACCTTTAATCTGACCTACATTCACTTTCAGACATCTGTAGTGTATCCCAGACGTCTGATAAATATATGTTAGGCTTAATCTATCCCCAAATCACTTTTGTCAGTGATTATAGCCGTGAGTCTCGCGAAATTCATTCTCGTAGTGATTTGTGTTTCCAAATGTGCAGACTTTGTGCCAAACGACCGACCAGTCGTCTAACCAACTTATCCTAGAACCCTATTTAGGTCTGGACAAAAACAGGAAGGAAACCCATTTAGAATTAGACGTCTGATTAGTTTCCCAGATGTCTTAAAACACATTTTCAGACATCTATTCTGATCCAACACCATCTAGTTGATCCACCCTTCTAGATCAACGTATGACCATAAAATCAGACGATGACCCAGACGTCTGATAACACTGTCAAAATCATTAATAGCCCAGATTCAAGCCTGATTGGCCTTGGATTTGTTTCCAATGACTACCTAAGGCTTCCATAGCCTTCCTAAGGGTTCCTAAGACCTCTATAAATAGAGGAACACTCTTCCTAAGCTAAGACACACCTTGACATACTACTTCCATACTCTTTTTGTGTCAAATTGATCTAGAGAAGTGCTCAAGCGTTTGTCTACATCTTGAGAGAATCTTCCCAGCTGTGCACTTGCTCTCCCGCCTACGAATATGAGAGCATCTTCGTGCCATCGTGTGAATCACGCAGCCGCGTCACTAGCTGACGCACTTCCACCAAAGGGAAGTTTCATTTTCCTATAGTAGCTAGATTTACACTTCACTTTGTGGCTCTATAGGACTGTTGTTTTATTTATCTTTGGTTAGGTATTCGTTTTGTGAATTCCCATCTCCTTTGTGAGACAAAATACTCATGAAGAGGGGTGCTTTGAGGTACGCTACCCTCGTCTAAGTAGCGTGGTTGTAAGAGGCTGTACCACCCTCGTTTAAGCAGTACGTTAGTGGATTTGATTGACTCAATCGATCAAGAATCCTAAACTGAGAGGTTTAGGTAATGGTTTTTACCCAGGTTTGGGTTTCCACCTAAAAATCATTGTGTAGCTGTGTGATTGTTATTATATTTTCCGCATTATTTTTATATATATCACGCAAATCTCACCCCCTCCATAAGGGACATTCACAGACGTCTTTTAAGAAAATCAAATGACTTAAAGTTCAAAGTTAGACTTCTAATCAAGGCAACAAACGTCTGTTTCTCTCTTTTCATTTCTCTTTATTTAATTCTTTCTAATCTCTTCTCTCCTAACTTCACTCTTATTTTAAGCTCTCTACCTCTCACTTTTAACTTCTTCTCTTCCTTAGCTTCTCTCGCCTATCCCTCTTTACTGTGCATTTTATGTTCCATACTTAGCCAAATTTCGAACTCAAACCCACATTGACTCTTCACTTAACAAAAATTTTGTTAAGTGGGTGGGTTAGGCTTTTCGAGGATACATTGCACCTACTAGGGGCGGGACAAGACCCTACTAAGCCTAGGCCAAGTTCAGATTAGGTGAATTTTTATCAATTTTCACTTATGCACAGTCTCCGGCTCAATAGGCCCATAGAAGCCACACGCCCACCTGGGCCCATGCACACAGGTGTGCACACACCTGCGCATGCACACGCTCACGTGCATCACATGCACAAATCAGTTCAAATGCTCAGTTACTTGCACCTTGCGTTGACGACCAAGCAGTCTCAGTGACTCTTTGCTTTTATACCAACATGTGCACCTACACTTCCTCGATGTGGGACTATCTAAGCTGGTCCTTCCTTTGCACAGCTGCATCAGGTCGATCCTTAGAAGGAGATTCTGATTAGGTCACAGATCCAAATCAAGTGATTAATGACTCGATCGAAAGCTATTAGCATCCTCTATTCAATTTTAGCCCCAATTTGGCCTTTAGATTAGGTTTGATCCACTGATTCGAAGAATGAACATGGCTGTCTGGCCATGTCTTAGAAATGTCTTAGTGATGAATTCTCAGGTCTAACGACCTGCAGAAAGTAAATTACCCTTAATTAAGGGTCTAGAATGCTTCAGAAAGGTATTCCACGGAGATTACAGGAGGAAGAGAGACCTGGGAAGCTCCGAAAAGCTTTAGAAGCTTCATAGCTTCGATCTAGAGGTTAGAACCTCTGATTCTGAAGTGAATCAGTCCAGGTGATAGACTAAAGCCTTAGCAAGAGATCTAGATTGATTCAGTGAGTCAAAAGGGATTGATCTGATTGAGATTTGAGCTTGAAATTCATCAGGAGCTCCAAGAATAGTGTTCGGTTCTATTGGAACCCAAACTACACAGAAGACCAAATCCTTTTCAAATCTCAATAAAATTCACTCAAATCAGGTTGAATTTATTCACAACCACTCTAGAAGCTCGAGTAACCCACTCAATTAGAGATTCAAGGCTTTAATCCTCAGATTGGAGTCAAGTTTGACCAACTTGGGTTAAGAGTTGACTTTCTACCAAGAAGCAATTCAGATCCATTTAAAGGTCTAGACAGACTTACAACAACCCTAGGAGTCTATTCAACTTCTCAAAGCTAGGTTTTGAGAACTACATTGGTTTCAGGCCTCGCCACCTATACTCAATTGATGGGTTGTTCTAACAGCTGATTCTAAGGCTTCTCAGACCTAACTAAAGATAATTCTTGCTTCCTATTGTTTTGCTGAGGCTTCTGGGTCTATCGCTAAGATCAGAAGTGGTCTGAAGAGATCTCCTCAGCCCTGCCGGAGCTAAGGAAGGTAGAAGGTTAACATGGAGCAATGGACATTAAAACACAAATTAAATTAGTGGAAACTGATCCTCTACTCAACACAAGTCTATCTGGAGCTCCGTGGGAAGTATATGGCTCTAGTTAAGTTCATCGAAGCTCGCCGGAGCTCCGGTGAGCACCGTTTGAACATGCTGGAGATGAAATCTCCAAGAAATGGACCAAAGGTGGTCTTAAATGATTCTTGAGGTCTCAAGGAACCTAAGGACCATAACAATTGATCCAATTATAGATCAGCTACATGGATTTCTCATTGAATTCAGTAAAAATCAATCTTGAATTCAGATGAACTCAAGAACTCTTCACCCTCTTATTTAAGTGAGGGGAACTGTTAATTAGGGTCATGCGATGGTTTATGTGTGACTAATTAGGTGGAAGAGCTCCTCTTGAGCCACCATTGACAACAAGCTCAGGAGGTTTGGATGAATTAGGCGTTTGTCATATAGGTATTAATAGGTATAATTAGGAGTAGGGTTGGGATCCTAGAATAGTGAAGAGGTGATGGAAAACCCCTATGGAGTGTGGAGTAAGTCGGAGACCTCCACCATGGATAGTGGAGATGCTCTGGTGATGGTGGAGTGGATTAGGCAAATATGTGGTAAAAACATGAAATTGTTAAAATAGAAATGATCGCAAGGAGAAGTAGAGTGTGATTTATGAGATTAAAAGACAAAAGAAAATTTCTGACGAGCTCAAGGAGCTCGCTGGAGCTATGGAAGGAAACGGGAATCAAAACATTAAACTTATGCTAATCATCTAACTAATCAAACTAAACTAATCTACTCTAGACTAAGAAGCTACTCTACTCTACAATTACCTGGACGAAGGGGATCAGAGATCTCTGTCGATGGCACATAACAGAGGAGGAAATTAGAGGATTGGGGAAGAACTCCGATGGAGAAGATGCGGCATGCAAAGAGGAGAGGATGATGGTGCGACTTCATCACTAGATGCGACAGAGGGTGGTGGAGATCGGAGGAGGATTTAGGTCTTCAGAGGAGATTGGAAGAAGAGGGTAGAGGTCACCGGAGTAATGGAAGAAAAACCTATGAACGACTACAGTGGGGTGAAGAGGGTAGGGTGTCGTTCGTTGGAAATTGGAGGTGTAGAGTTGTATTTATAGGTAGAGGCAATGAGGTAGGGGGATGTATCTGGATGGAATATCATTTAGGTTTGATGTAACCTCCAACGTCATCTACGACGTCGGTGAGGTTAATCACCTAGGGAAAATAGGATTAGAGGATGATCTGATCCGTCATATGGGAAAGTGGAGGTGAAAAGAAGGATGGTAGCAATGGCGGAGGAGTTCTAACGATGGATAGAAGGTGATCGAAAGGTATGGTTACTAGACCTCCTCGACCATCCCTAGCTGAGGAAGAAGAAGAAATTAAGAAGAAGAAGGTTGTGTACGTAGGGGCCTTTTTGCAATAAAAAGTGAAGGACCTAAATTGTAACGACCCGGTTCCCGAGTCCCTACGAGACACGAGAACCGACCGACTCGACTAATCCCAAGACCTAGTCGTCCAACGAGGAAGTAACCAAAAGAGCAGTAAAATAAACCACATTCAGCATGAATATAACTAACAGTAAGAAAGTACAGCAGTAAGGAAAGAAACTACTACAGTATATACCACCACAACAGTAGAACAACATTTATCATATAACATGAACTGCAGGTAAAGAAAAGTACAGCGGAAACAAGAACTACTCACTATAACGGAAACAAAGAGGTACAAAAGACAGTGGTAACTCTACTGGACCCTACTCGGCCCAGCGTCCTCTGCAGCCGCTGACCCTGGCTGCTCAACACCTGGTCCTGAAAAAGGTAACGAGTGTAACACGTCAGCAAAACGCTGAGTAGAGTGGCAACTAAAACTAAAGACAACAGTAGAGTGTACAATAGCTGTTATGTTCTATTACTTTCTTTATTCACATCTTTCAATTGTCTCACTATTTCATTTATTCCTCAGATCTTTTACTTGATCTCGAATGTTCCTCGTGGGAACGATCTTGATTGCAGTCTTTTCCAAAAAGTAGAAGAAGCACGTGGTGCTCTCCTGGCCGGGAGAGTCCCCCGTGGTGATCCTACCCTCAGTCAACCACTCCAAGGTCACTGACAGACGTAACGGTGACTACGGCACGCGCGATAAACGCACAGGCAGCTAACCCGTACTGGCACGCGGTCAGTCATTTCCGTTAACGGGTGCGCCCAAAGCACAGCACGGAACCAGTCCAGGACAGAGCCCTCTCAGTAACAGGGGTCCAACCCCTCCACAGTAACCAAACCGGGGCCTTGCCCCTCCACAGTCCACGCACCCTCGCCTGACTACCCTGGTTTGCCCCAGCGGGCCTAACAAGTCGTTGTGGGAGGCTAGCAGAACCCCGGGACCCGTGGGGTAGCTAGTACCTCCCTACACTAGTAGCTCTCCTCGGTACTACGTACGCGAGGGCTAGCAAGTCGGTACAGAGTGGCCAGTCCCAACCCTGGGTCCCTGGGGCGGCTAGCTCCGCTCTGCACTAAACAAGGGGATAGTCGCTCTCCTTGGTACTCCGTACTCAAGGGCCAACTCAATTCCCCTAAACTATTCCATTCACTTTCCAGGAGTTCTACTCCTACTTCCCCGTAGGGTTCCATCCTTTTTACTCAAACATCCAGGTTTCACTTTCCAGTTTCACATTCTTACAATCCATGTTCTCAACCACGTTATTTATTCACAACAGGCAGCTTTATATCTCTTTCCATTTTCCAAGACTGCAGTATTATACATTCCACTAGTTTTCCCATCCTAGGATTCATGCCATATCCTAGGATCTATCATACAATCTAGTTTTCCAGTCCTAGGATTCATGCAACACCTAGGAGCTATCATTCCATCTATTTCTCATTCCTAGGATTCATGCAATGTCCTAGGTTCTATTTATGGTTCCATAATTTAACAGATTTTATTAATAACTTAAAGCCACTCTACCAGGTACAACGGGAGTAATGGGGGCGTGATCGGGAATCCCGCGTGCCTCCGTGACTCCCAAGACTGCAATTGAACGAGGTCCTATCACAAGGATCAAACACAAGGAGGGTCTCAAAACAGTGTATAGCTACTGTAGACGGGTAGAGGAATTAATTCTGAAAAGAACGCAACTCGAATCGCGGAAAACGGAACCCGAACGGGCCCTAAACGGGTCGAAAACGACGACACTGTGTAAAATCAGACGTCTGGAACTTCTTCCAGACATCTTAAAAAGTGGATCAGAGAATTACCTGTTCAGCGTGGTTTCCCAGGCGTCCAGAAGTCTGCGGGGACGTCTGGCCTAGCTCCCAGACGTCCGATTGTCACCCCGGATGTCTAGAGGTCGCTCCCGCTGTCTGGTACAACAGCCAGATGTCTGATTCGCGTTAGATGGCGAATCACCGAGCCTGCGCACACCCATCTCCCTCCCTCAGTATGGTCAGTCGACAGGAAGGAAGAAGAAGACGGAAAACTCACCTTTCAGACGTCTGGAAGGTCTTCCAGATGTCGCCCTCGCCGTCTGGCTATCAACCCAGACGTCTGATTCTGGAAATTTTTCCAGAACAGGGCACCACCCGGCTTCCGCTCGCGACACCGCCCGCGTCGCACCTCAAGCGCCTGCTGCTCAGACCGCAGTAGTCCCCCCCTCCGCGTCACTCCGCGCCCCCCGCGCCCTCCGCCGGCCGGCCCTAGCAGCCCCGACGAGCTCACCCTCACGGTAGAGCTCTGCTCTCGCACACCGCACTTCCTCCATGCTCACTGCGGCCGCTGCCGCCCTCGCGCTCATGCCCACTGGCTGAAGGAGAAGAGGGAGGAGACGGTGGAGACGACGGGAGGGAGCGCGTGGCCTTTTAAGGCCGCGCGAGGAGGAGAGAGAGGACGCGGCAGGCGTCTGCAGCCGCAGGGAAAGAGGGAATAAGCGAATATCTGGTCTGCGCACTCAGGCGCGCAAACGACTCGCGCGTGTCGAAATTAACGATTTTCCAGACGTCTGGAAGCGATCCCAGACGTCTAGTCAGACGTCTGGATATGATCCCAGATGTCTGATCCGACGTCTAGGCCACCTCCCAGACATCTTAAAAGACGTCTGGGGCACACGTTCGTTACATAAATGATATAAAAGGACTCGATTGAAATGGAAATTAAGGACTTAAACGTAAACAGTGAGTTTTAAGGGTTATTTTAATTTATTTCTTTTTCAATTTTTTATCTGTTATTAGAAATTAGGTAAATATTATATTTATGCCTTGAAATTACATTTTTTCCCTTTTTAGCTATATTTATTTAAGTGATTAATTTAAATAGGTTAATTAATACTTAGGTCTTAATATTAAATATGTTAATTTAAATATTAAATAACTAGCTAAATGGTTATTAATTGAGTAGAAATTATTACTTAAATTATTATTAAGATTAATTAATATTTAATTTAACATTTTTAACTTATTTTATAGGTTCTCAATGATTTTACCCCTATAACATAATTAACCCTATATTAAGTATATTCTTAGTTGATTAACTAGGGAAACTAGTTAATTTAGGATAGTTAGGAGCCATGATGAGTCTCTCATCATACCTCCAAGCCAACGTTTTGCTAGTCCCTAGCAAAATTAACCAAAAAATATGATGATTTAAGCACCAAGATGATTAAATAATCATAAATAGTTCTACAGCAGAGGAATGTTTAGGTTAGAATTTTTTAATATTCACATTTTTAATTTTTATATTTTAAATAAATAACCATAAATAGACAAAGCATTAGTGGGAGTCCACTTGCAATGGACTCAAAAACCCTAAATACCTCTTAGAAATACGTATTCATAAAAACAGAATCTTAATGGGAATTTCTCTCAAATTAGAACAATGAAAACACATTTATTCTCTGTATCCACTCTCAAATCTAAAATCAAAGAGGTCAAGATGACTAAGGAAACAAAACTCAAAGACAGGAATTTAAATTCCAACTCAAAAATTCAATAGACTTAGGTTAATCCTTAGGCTCGTGAAATCTGATTTTACCAACCTAGCTTTTGTAAATTAACTAGACACCTTTTATTAACCAAATTTAGAGAAGAGTAAAATCCCTAAACCAACCAACCCACAACATCAAGGACATACTTCTAGGCCTAGGGGCTTGTCAATCTATCTCCTTTAGGCCTCAACCAATAGTCTCCAAAACTTGATTTCTTAGGCTTCACTACCCAATGCAAAGGTTCAATAGCTATAAGTTTAAAGCATCCATGCTCTTGAATAGACTCTCCCTAAAGGAATCCAAAGTTGCAAAAATCCAGATCTTAAGACATCAATTTCCAATTTTGGTTATTCCAATTCAAGCCTTTGGCTTGGCCTTACTCAGATTTGGTTGCTTTCTCCTCACTATTTTTCTATCCCGAGGTCAACATTTTTTGTGTATATCTCCCCGGTGGACCACTGGGTCTCTTATTCCTATATTTTATCTCCATATTTTTCCAATCCATTTTCTATAGGTGAAAACACCCATATGTAGCGAGGTGTTTTTATTGATGGAGGAAAGGGTAGCATCCATTTGTAGTGAGATGCTTTATGTGGTGGATAAAAACTATATAAGAACCATTTGTAGTAGGACGCTTAACTGTAGGGTTTTTTTTTTTCTTTTTCGATAAATTTATTTTTCTTCTGTATGGCTATCTCCTTAGATAGCATTCCTTATTTTCTCAAAAAAAAATTATTTTTCTTCTCGTTCTCATTTTTCTTACTAAATAAAATACTCCAAATCTTTTTTCTAGGTGAGTGGCACATCCTTCACCCTTTCAAGAGCCACCCCATGGAAATCCTTGGACTAAAGAGGATTTATAATCAATCTTTTAACCTCTGTGTTTTCGCAGTCTTAGATGCCAACAAGACTTTCTAATGTGTGTGAATTTTGGACACTTAGGTTACTTAGCTCTCAAACCAGAGCATGGACAGCAAAGCCTTTCACTCTCAAGTCCCTTAAACTATTAGTATCAATCCGCAAGATCTGTCAAGACACAACTCGCCAAGTCTAGCTGAATGTCCTCAATTGATTAAGCTAACTATAGCCCGTTAGACCTTATGGCTAAGAATTCTACCAACTCTTTACCTAATTAACTCTAGGTATTGATGTAAACGCATTTATATCACATAAACTATCTATTTACACGTGTTCTTAGGCATAGAATTACATCACATATTATAAATATTGCATAACATGCATCATCATGCATTTATGGTAGTTTGTAAAAAATTTAGGTTAATTGTCTCCATTTATGGCCAGGGACAGGGACACTTGTTAACCAGGGATTTGGAACGAGGATCCAACCATACAGATCTGATTAGGGCAATGACGGGAGTTCAACGACTCCAAGATCGCTCTGATCGGACATCCGTAGCACCAGATATAGTCCAAGGAAGCCTAGAGATCAAGGGCCAAGATGGTGTTAAACTTTCACTTCAGACGACAAATCCGACCACACGGATGAGTTCAGATCGACGATCGCAGCCTAACGGCATGAAAATCGGTCCTATCCGACACTCGTGGCACTGTCTACAACACACAGAAGATGGACGGCCAAGATGGCGCCACGTGGTGTCATCTCAACAGCCCAATCAGCCCCAGGGACCTGCCACTGCTTTTCTTCATCGCCCGCTCGACGAATCTCCGCCATTGAATGTCCATCCAACGTCTGAGAATCGGCCACGTCACTACTCATCAGCGCTTCTCCTCATATGAAAGTAGAATCAACTCCTAATCTCGACCATCGGATGAAGTCTGACAAAAGTCAAAGTGGTCAGTCGGATTAAGTGAAGAGTAGGATAATAAGAAAGTGACAAATATAGTACAGACTCAAGTGTATAGGTAGATGAAAGTATGGAAAGTAGGAAACATCTATGTACAAGGTGAATGCTAAGTTTTACACCTTCAACTAGGCACAAACCCTAGAGAATTAATGGAGCATGTAACAATATC
Source organism: Thalassia testudinum (assembly GCA_037157565.1). Classification (NCBI taxonomy): domain Eukaryota; kingdom Viridiplantae; phylum Streptophyta; class Magnoliopsida; order Alismatales; family Hydrocharitaceae; genus Thalassia; species Thalassia testudinum. Next base: position 68,666,780 of record JAZHRO010000002.1, read on the forward strand.
CAACAAGACCCAAGATATGTGTTTCTAGAAAAGGTTTAAGATTTTGACCATTCACTTTGAAGGGTTGATTCTTGTTGGGTTCGTTGGACAGTCCGTTGTCGAAGACTTTAATGACATCAAATGGACCTATCCATTTAGATCTAAGTTTACTGGGGAAGAGTTTCAAATGGGCAATAAAGAGCAACACCTTCTGACCAAGTGCGAAAGATTTGCAAGAAATGTGTTTATCATGGAAGGCTTTCAATTTTTCCTTATACAACTTAGAACTCTCATAGGAATCATGCTGGAGTTCCTCAAGTTCACTAAGCTGCAACCTACAGTGATCACCGGCCTTTGTGAGGTCAAGATTACATGTTTTAATTGCCTAATAGGCCTTATGTTCAATTTCTACAAGAAGATGATTGGGTTTCCTGTAAACAAGTCTGTCTGGTGACATGCCTATGGTGTTTTGTAGGTAGTCCTATAAACCCACAAAGCCTCATCTAAATGGGAAGTCCAATCCTTCCTATTAGGTCAGATTGTCATTTAAAGGATCTTTTTGATCTCCTGGTTAGAGACCTCGGTTTGCCCATTAGTTTGGGGATGATAAGGTGTAGCAATACGATGTGTGACCCCATATTTTTGAAGTAGATTCCTAAACTAGGCGTTATTGAAATATGATCCACCATTAGAAATGATAGCGCGTGGTACCCTAAAACGAGAGATGATATGACTCTGAATAAAAGGAATGACAACTCTATGATTATGTGTGTGTGTGGGTACGGCTTTGATCCAACGAGAGACATAATTAATAGCAGGTAAAACGTACCCAAAGACAAAAGCAGACGGAAATGGACCCATAAAATCTATGCCCCAGATATCAAAGATTTCACAGACAATAATCGGGTTAAGAGGCATCATATCTTTGCGTGACATTCTACCAAGAGTTGGCAGCAACTACATGCCTTACAATACTTTTATGAATTCGCAAAAAGAGTGGGCCAATAAAACCTGCAATGTAAAACTTTTATAGCAATCTTACGACCAAAAAAATGACCACCACAAGCCTGGTCATGACAAAAAGATAGGATAGAGTCAATCTCGGAAGAAGATACACAATGCCTAATGATTTGATCATTGTAGAGTCGAAACAGATACGAATCTTCCCAAAAATAGTATTTGGCTTCTGATTTGAGTCGTGATTTGTGATTCCAGTCCCAATCAGATGGGAATTGATGTGTAACCAAATAGTTAACGATGTTGGCATACCAAGGAAGATCAGAAGATATAATGAAAAGATGTTCATCAGAAAAATGTTCAATGATTGGAGGAGATGTCTCTATATTCTCAGAAGGAAGGCAGGAAAGGTGGTCAGCAATGACATTCTATCGTCTCGCCTTATCACAAATTTGTAGGTCAAATTCTTGAAGAAACAAGATCCATCTGATCAACCTACATTTCATGACCTTCTTAGATAGAAGGTGTTTGATTGTAGAGTGATCAGAGTACACAATGATTCGAGATCAAAGGATATAAGATCTGAACTTTTCTAATCAAAATACTATCGCTAGCAACTCCTCCTCAGTAATAGTATAATTCCTTTATGCATCATTAAGTGTCTTACTAGAGTAGTAAATCACTACAGGATTCTTCTCGATTTTCTGGCCTAATATAGCTCCTACTGCATAATCAGATGCATCACACATGATTCCAAAAGGGAGATATACAGTCCTCATTCAGAATAGGAGCCTGTGTAACTCTATCTCTAAAGGTCTCAAATGCAGATATACAGTCCTCATTCATCTCAAAAATCGTGTTTTTCATGAGGAGATTCGTGAGTGGTCGGGCGATTTTCGAAAAATCAAGTATAAATCTTCTATAAAATCCAACATGCCCGAGAAATGATCGGATGCCCTTGATCGAGTCAAGGATTGTAGATTAGATATTTGATTGATCTTAGCTCAATCTACTTGGATACCTCGTTCAGATACGAGATGGCCAAGTACAATGCCCTCTGGAACCATAAAATAGCTCTTCTCCCAGCTGATGCTACAACATTTCAAGATCTTCGACAAATTATCCAAACAAATATCAAAAGTCTCCCCAAAGACTGAAAGTTCATCCATGAATACTTCCATATATTCACCCACCATTTCAGTAAAAATGGCTAGCATGCACATCTAAAATGTCGCGAGTGCGTTACAAAGCCCAAATGGCATCCTTTGGAAAGCAAATGTTCCCAAGGGGTAGGTGAATGTTGTTTTCTCTTGATCTTCGGGGTGGATCTCAACTTGATTGTATCCGGAGTAACCATCCTAAAAGCAAAACTTTTTACCAGCAACTTTCTCAAGGATCTGATCGATGAAAGGTAGAGGAAAGTAGTCCTTCTTTGTAACTATGTTGAGTCTGCAATAGTCGATGCAAACCCACCATGAATTCGCAATTCGTGTTTGAATGGTTTCTCCAGATTCAGTCTTGATTGTGGTGAGTCCTGCCTTTTTAGGTACCACTTGAATTGGACTCACCCAAGGGCTATAAGATATAGGATAGATGATGTCAGCGTCTAACCACTTGATAATTTCTTTCTTTACGACCTCCTTAAGATTCAGATTTAGTTGCCACTATGCTTCGCGGGAAGGTCGTGCCCCATCTTCAATATAGATGCGATGAGTACAATAATTGGGGCTAATCCCAGTGAGATCGTGTAGAGTCCACCCAATTTTCTTCTTATGATCTCGCAAAATTGCTATCAATTTCGATTTAGAAAGATGTGAATTGATGATTACTAGATATGTTTGATCAGGTTCAAGATAAACATATTTAAGTGTGTCAGGCAATGGTTTGAGTTCAATTTTAGGATTAGAATCAACAGTAGAGTCTGGGACGGGATTTTCCACTGCAAAGAGGGGTAGAGATAAGTCGTGTGATTCAACCTCTGGATCGAGTGGAGATTCTGATAGCGGAATTTCTTCCTAAGGGTAAATGATATCAAAAGAAGAGTCCTCTAGTTCTAAGGAACTAGGCTCATCCTCAAGAACAGAAATTAATTTAATCTCCTCAATCCACTTGCAATCTAATCCTCGAGAAGCTCTAAATAGATCAAATTTAAGTGTCTTCTCCCCAAACTTTAGCTCTATCTTTCCATATTCACAATCTATGTTGGCCTTTGTAGTGGCCAAAAAGGGTCTCTGTTTGGAGTGCTGAATCGGTGTTTAAGAGTGTTGCGTTATAGTACAACCGAAATAGCATTCAAAATAAATATAATTTTATTACTCAAATATATTCCAAGGTCGAACACAGGTAGCAAATGGAATTCACACACTAATCTCAACAATAAATGCAAATTGAACACATAATACTACTCAAAATCTAATTAGGAATGTAGAGCATGAGTATATGAAGAGTAAAAAAGAGTTGTAGTCAAAATAATGGAGAGCATATGAAAATCGAACGTCTGATTTTGCAATCAGACGTCTTAAAAGTCTTATGCTATAGTACTCCTCTTTTTCTTCTTCTGATTTCTCTTCTTCCTTTGGCTTCTTCTTTCCTTAGCTTTCTCTACCTTTCTTCTTCTTCTTCTTCTTCTTTGCTACCTTCTTCTTTTGCGATCCTTCTTCTTTGTGATTGCTCTTGTTTTCTTCTCTTCTCTATCTCTTCTTCCTTTAGCCTTGTGCTTCTCCTCCTATGGCCTTCTCTTCCTCTTTAGCTTATTCCTTCTTCTTCTCTTTCTCTATCTTGGCCTTTGGCTTCCTTCTTCTTTCTCTGCCATCTACCTTCTCTTCTTCTTCTCTTCTTCCTTCAACCTTGCTGTGCCCTTTGAATCCGACTAAGTGTCGAAGGCAAACTCCTCAGAGCAAAACCCCCCTTCCCCTGCATAGCTCTCCTCTCTCTTTCTCTCTTTTCTATTTCAGAATTGCTCTCCCAGAGCCTTTAACCGGTAGGATAATTAGACCTAACGTAGACCCGGGTCTAGGCTCACCGGCATGTGTGGTGAGCGAGGAGTGAAGGGAAGTCAGGTAGTCGGGTTCGACCAGGTCTACGAGTAATGTCGCGGACGAGTTCAATGAGAGGGGGGAGGAGGACCTCACCCTCAATGTTGAAGGCGAAGAGCCTCTGGCACCAATTCAATTTATGATGGTGCAGGCGTGTTTCCACTTCTGAGGTGGGACTAAATGTCCCACCTTCTTCCGCACACCGCGGCAGAGGGTGACTTCCTCAATTGGTGAGGCTACAGAGTCTCTCGACTCCAACTGAGAGCCTGGATGCATGCGTGCCTCAAGTCCGCACACCTAGGGTGATCTCCTGGAGCAGAGCGAGGCTTGGAGCAGCTTGAAGCTTGCTTCAAGCTCGGCAGTAATGGCGGCAGTCGTCCTAAACCTGAAATCAATAGCATAGCCTCGTGGCCACGTAAAATCGCTTAGGGAGTGTCGCCGAAGCACGGCGGATGTAATGGGAGTGGTTTCGTGGTGTGTGGGTGGCTGTGGTGGTGTGCCTAGGGCACACTATGTGCGAATGTGTGGGTGTGTTCGGTGGGGTGTTTGGGTGAGTGGCGTGGTGAGTGGAGTGAGGGAAAGTGATCAGGGAGATGAGACGGAGCTCGTAGGGTGGTTGGCGAGGTGGATGGAGGCGCATAGCAATGGAAACACCTCGCCAGAGGTATCGCCGAAGGTGGAGAAGGTGACGGTGGTCAGTGGCATCGATGGACGGTTTAGGGAAATAGAGAGAGGGAAAGAAAGTGTGAGAGAGAGAGAGTCTAAAAACCTACTTCGAAGGGACGAAAGGGGACAAAATCCCACTCCGGTATGGTTGTTGGACATGGGGAAGACGAATACCTCCGTAGATGAGGCGACGGCAAGATAGGGCAGAGGTGACATCGGCCGGTATTGCACGACGCGGACGATTATGCTGGAGATAACCCGACCACTGGTATTGTGGTTGGGCAATGAAAGGACTAGGAAGAAGCCACCGGAGCTTGCGAAGTTGTTGTGGCCGAAGGGGAGAGAAGAATGGAGGGAATCCGGCCCAAATTCAAGTTGAGGAGACTTGGTTAGATCTGGGGAGTCTTTAAATAGGTCTCTGAGAAAGTTTTATGCTTAGAGGGCAAGCTTCCAAGCAGGGAAAGTTCCGCCGGAGATGGAAGCTTCAAAAGACCCAAATCTCTCATGCGTTCGCATGAGAGATTGGGAAACAATCAGGGATCAAAGATGGGTTCAGATTGAAGGGGATTACTCAGAGAATCTCCCTTCCAATTTTGGAAGGGATTCTCTGAGCAACCAAGGAGAAACCTCCTTTCAAAGATCACCAGAGTAGGATTCCTCCACTATAATGGTGGAGGGACCTATTTGTAAAAATGATGAAGAAGCTAGGGGGCTAATTGTAAGGGTGTTTGAAGGTTAGGGGTAGAAATGTAAACAAACAAGACCTTTTTGCAAATTAGGTCAAGATGAGTTCCCCTTAGGTCCAAATTTTGGTACAAACCTAAGTTGGACCTAAGGAATCCAATTGTGAAGTTGGATTTTGGGTTTGACCATGTTTGACTAGGAAATTTATGCAAAAATTCAATTAAAGGCAAATATTTGTCTAAGACCCCATTCTAAGTCAAGATGGGTTCTAATGGCCAAATTGGAGGTTATAAACCATAGAGAATATTTTTCTATGATTTTTAGAGGGTTTAAGCGAATTTTATCCTGACCAGAACCTTGGTTAATCAAGCGAGTTTGTTTTTAGGATTTCAGAAGTCATTTAATTCCCAGAGTACTTACAAATCCTTTTCTGTCAAATCCAACACACTTGTTATCTTTTAAGATCATTTGACCTTTGTTTAGCCCTTGAGAAAACCCATGGTTGTACTGCATTGGTAAAATTATAGTTTTAACCCTAGTTTCTTATTTCACTCTCAGAAAGGTTATGCAGCGAATTATGACCTTCAGTTGGTTATGTAGGAGCATTCATTCTATTCATTGGGTCAAAATGAGCTAGTTAGGGCTCATGATAGTGTTCCCATCAGTCTCCCTAAAATAATTAGGGTATCCCTAATGCGTTCGAGTACTTCCATATCAACTACAATGATAGCGTAGCAATCATAGGCCCTAATTCGCCTGAATTAAGGTAGAACCTAACTTAACATGGACATTTTGCATGCGTACACATCGTACTTTGCATCCTAGATGATATATATGTTTTATACATAATAATGTGTTATTTGAGAGGTATTAATAATTACAGGTCATCCAGGGCTGCAAATGATCGATCCAACCTTATGGATCTATTTGGAATGATGATGGGAGTCCAACGCTTTCAAGAGCGCATTAATCAAACTCCCGTAGCACCCTCGGGAGTCTGCAGAACAATTAGGAGCCAAGGGGCAAATTGAAGAATATCTAGACCTCATATGACAAATCTAACCTTACGGATGGATCCGAATCGATGTTCGCATTCCAACGGTGCAAAAATCAACTCAATCGGAGGCCTACATCATCAAATACGAGAAGAAGATGGACGGCCATGATGGCGCCACGTGGTGCCATCGCAACTGCCCCTCACCGCAACCCAATCTGGGAAGGAAAGCCATGGGTCGTTGGATCATCATCCAACGGCCGCGATGTGTCCATGTCGCCCGCCTCTAACTGCCTCATCAAGCAAAGGCGAGATCTCGACTGTTTAATTTCCATCCAACGGTTGAGGGTGACTGCACAGGAGATGGAAACCACAACAATCCACACACGTAAAATAGTGGAGAGCATGCTTAACAGCCAAAGCGTGACGCGGGTTCAAGTTGCGATGTGGGAATTGGCTGTGCACAGATGAAATTCAACCTCAGGATCTTCATCAGGAAGATCAAGCATGGATGCGTGGCGAGCGCACGAGAGTGATAACGTGCGCCTTAGGAATCAGAGGGTGCTACACATGATTTTTAAGCTATCCTATTGAGAGATCGGACAACTGAGATGGTTTAGGAAGATGAGGCGCGGATTGAGGGCGAGCGGCGGGAGAGTGAAGGCCGTCAGATGCAGATCCAAGGGTGTACAGTGCGCCACGTGCCAGCACCAGATCAAACCATGGATGGAGTAAGGATTTGGAAGGCTTAATCAGGACCATTGATCTCCCAATCAACGGATCTGATTAATTTGAAGCCTTTGCATGGAATTAAGGGCTCCAATGCCCTAAATGCCCTTCACAAAAACTATAAAAAGAGGCCTAAGGGTCCCCTTTGAATGCCATTCATTAGCTTTCTTCTTCTTCCTCCTTCTACAACTCCCCTCTCTTCTTCTTCCCATCTTCTCTACCTCCGTCTCTGCATCTCCGTCTGAAGCGTCCGTTAGGCCACCCCAACGAATCGTTGCTGCTCTTCCCAACCTCTCCAGAAGGCCACCATGAACCACCCGTGGTGCCCTTGTTCTGTTACATAAGTAGTTTATGTTGGAATTTGTTTAGTTAGATGTATGCAATTCATGTTCAAACTCTCTGATTGATATATATATACTACGATATTTTGTCTATGCCATTTAGTAATTATATTTGGAACAAATGCATGAAATCAAAAGTGTTTCCTGCCTCCCTATGATCGATTGAGACTCACCAGTTCTGTTAATTTATTTGCTTGAGACACATTTCGCGCTATACTGCAACGCACTCATCTTTTACGTGATCTACTCCATGAACCTTTATTTCTTAACAACTTTAAGCCAATCTTAACATACATGATCCATTCTTCGACTTAGACTCTGAGGTCCCTGATCCCGAGATCATCGATTCAAAATTAGGTTCCACTGAGATGGAATCATTCCTTTTTTATCCTTCGGAATCAGAAACAGTAATTGCTGAGAGTGTCTACAATCCAGAGTTTGAATCTTTCCTTGACTCAGATTTCCATAACCCTCTAAATGCTCTTCAGGCATTTACATTTGATTTTGATGGCCATTATGAGGACTCTCTAGATGAACCTACCTTGGAATCCTTCCTAGAGGAGCCCTCACACACAATTTTTATTGATGCCACCTCTTCGACACATACAGAACCTTCTAAAATCCATTTTCAATCCTGACTCGCAACTAAACTCAATTTCTACTTTGATTCTCCTCTCGATGAGCCATTTACACATGATTCTCCTCCGCATTTCAATCAGGTATCGAACTTCGATCTGACTAATAATCATGCCCCATCCTTCTCTGATCACTCCCGTAGGGCACCTACATCCTCCATTGACCCTTTTTCATTTGAGGATCCCTACTCTGACCAGGTTGATCCGATTCAGCCAAACCCTAGCTTCACATTTCCACATCTCTTTGAGTCACAGAGTATATGGTGTGTTCCGCATCTACTGATTCACATCTATCAACCCACCATTGATTGGGTTTAGGCTGCATCATCAGCTTGTGGATCTGAACAGGCACCTGGTTGGACAAACCAAGTTATTGGTTTAGGTGCTTATTCTACAAAATTTGTCTGATTTGACCACTCCTTCTCCATACCATTTTCTTCTCGGCTGAAGGCATTGAATTTAGCGCTTAACGGGAGGCAACCTATCATTCCAAAAACCTAAGATCCTTCTGATTATCCTTTTGTACTTCACGTCTATTACACTCTGAGTTCATCTTTAGAACAATCGACTTCACCTTTGGTACTCGTACCGGAGCTTAAAATCGTCCACAATAGTCATCCCAACCCGTTCACCCACCTGATTATCCTGATCTAATCCCTGAACCCAAACTGATTTCATACCCTCCAGTTTACAATGAGGACAGTGCAAAACTTAGGCATGGGGGTTGTTAAAGTGAAAACACGTAAAAATTCAAAGTTCTGAAGGGTTTTCACAAAAGAATACATATTCCAAAAGAAACCAAAAAAATAGAAAAAGAAAAAAATTAGAGTAAGGGGAGGAAATTTTGAAAAAAATTAAATTGCAAATCATTCTTTAGAGGAAGAGATGAGGTGATTTAAATGTTAAAAAGGAGCAACAATTCGAAATAAAAAGAGATAGTCATTAGTAAAAGATTATGAAATCTATTTAAGTTCTAGACCAAATCAAAAGAAAGAAATAAAGTTAAAAGTGCTACAGAAACATGAAGATTAGTATGAGTGCTGATTTTAGGCCTCTTGAGCTGTGTTTAGGCTTAAAAATTCATGTATCCATTAAGATCTGGATAGTCCTCAAGAGGTTGAGGAAAATGAGAAGCTTAAGTATTTGGTCTAAGGCTTAGGGATTATTCGACCTTGTTAACTGACCTCTGATTTGCGGGACTCAGTAACCTAAGCACCCTAATCCACATACAGTCTGGTTTAGTGCACTTAATATCAAAATCATGCAAAGCGCTAATTCTTTTCTAAGAAAGCCACCTAGATTAGGAGAAGCTTATCAACACAAGTTGATTTGGATGAGTTCCCGACGCAGAGAGGCAGGAAATTCCCTCGAAGATGTGCAATAACATACCGTCTCCTTGGTGCTTGTCTCCTAAGATATCTAAATATCCTACCAGGGGCACGTAAGCACCTTGTGCTGATTCAGGTGCATTGGCAGGATTATCTCGAAATGTCGATTGCCAGGGCTTGAATTTAGCTACAGAATGCCATGGGCAGCACTATCTCGAAGTGTCGAAAGCCAAGATTCTAGGGGTTGCCATGGGCTATGCTATCTCAAAGCATTGAAAGCTGGGGACATTGCGATGAATGATGGTGGGAGCTAGGAATCCAATACAGACCGTGTTGTAAAGCCAATCCGAAGCTAGAAATAAAGAAGAAAGAGATAGAGAAAACTCTCCAAAAAATGCAAAAAATTCTTCTCTCTCTCTCTTACAAAAAATGTACTGCAAATTGAACCAAGACTAACCCTGTTTTAAGCATGGGTGCTTTAACCGCGAAGTTTAATGAACCTTAGGTTAGTTCCTGTGGACCTTAGAAACCTTTGCAGTAGACTGAGGCTAAAGCTGGTCAGGTCTGGATCTTGGTTGGTACTTGAGTACCTCCAGGCCTATTATTAGCATTCTGACCTAATCTACAAAAAAAGCACACATCAGAGATCTGAGCATTAAAGGCATGGTCTAGAATTTAAGTTAATTCCATGAGATTTTGCTAAGGGACTAGCAAATGTTAGGCATGTGGGTATGATGATAACGTCATCATCAGCCATATCTAGCATTATTTAGTCATATTCCATCATTAAATGCTCCTACATAACCACTAGAGGATCCTCATTCACTATAAATCCATTCTAAGAGAAATACAGAAAAATAAGGGTAAAACTGCAGTTTTAATAGTATATCTCAATTATAGAACAATCATGGGATTTTTCAGGGATTAATCAAAGGCCAAATGGTCTTAAATGTCTAAGTAGGTCCTTGCAGACAAAAATGGGTTTTCACGTGTTTCGAGAATTAAATGATATCTGAAACCTTAGAAACAGATCCGCTTAATCCACTAAGATTCTGGTCAGAATAAAATCCACCTAAATCCTCTAAAACTCATATAAAAATATTCTTTAGGATTTGGTATGCTTAATTTAACCATTGGAACCTAATTTGACCTAAAATAGAGTCTTAGACAAACAGTTGCCTTAATTTAGGTTTTTGCATAAATTACCTAGTCAAACTTAATCAAAACCTAAATCTAAATTCACCATTGGATTCCTTGGATCCAAATTAGGTTTGTACCAAAATTTGGACCCAATCTAAGATCATCTTGACCTAGTTTGTAATTTAGTCCTATTTGAATCTTTTCGCTCACACACATGCTCCTAACTTTCGAATTCCTTACAAACAGGCTGCTATCTTTGTCATCACTCTTTGCAAATAGGTCCCTCTGCCATTATCGCAGAGGAATCCTTCTTCGACAACATTTGATTGAAGAGAACTCCTTCTCTAATCAATGAATCCCTTCCAAAATTGGAGGGGAGATTCCTTGAGAAGTTCTCTTTCCAACGAATCAAGCTTTGATCTCCATAACCCTCCCAATCTCTCATGCAAATGCATGAGAGATTCGAGTATCTCTTAAGTTTCCAACTCCGGCGAGCTTTCCAAGCTCATAAAGCTTGACTCCCAAGCTAATCCCACTCCCTGAGACCTATATAAGGATCCCCTTGGCCTGTCTGTCCTCCCCACGCTTGAATTTGGCCAGAAAACCCTCATTTCCTCCCTCCTCTCAGACCGAATAGCTCCTTGACGTCTGGAGATCTTCTAACCTCCCTCGTCTTCCTCCATGTCGTGCCGTACCAGCCGACGTCTCTCTCTCCATCGTCTTTGCCGTCTCCTCCCCACTGGGGCACCTTCTTCCCGGATGCCAACGTACCCCCGACAAGTCATTCTCCCATGTTCGTCCATTAGATTAGGATTAAAATAAATGTCATAGACTCTTAACTCTTATTTCAACCCCTTGACACCGCTGTTCACCCCCGTCTTCTTCGCATCTGGCCGCGCCTCTGGCGAGGCATCCTCGCCGCTACACCCCTCCATCTGCCTCGCTAGCAAGTCCGTTACCTTCACCACATCCACCCGAACCAAAGCCCTCTCTTTATTTCACCATTCATGCTCGCATGACCGTCCCCAAACACACCCATCACCGACTTCCGTCCCCGTCACCATGCGGCCACAATGGCTACTCCCATGCCACAAAACCACCACCACTGCATTCCTTGTCCACCGACGACCCTCTTGAGCTTTGTGACCAGGGCGAGAAGCCCATATTCTTGTATTTCAAGTGCCAGCTTCAGCCACCATTACCAAGCGAGTTCAAGCTCACTTGAAGCTTGCTCCAAGCCACGCAAGCCCCAGGCTCCACCTCCAAGTTGTCCGGAATCATTCCAGACATCTTCCCAGACCTTTGATTGCAGTCTTCATCCTCAATAGTTGCCTCAATTGGACGAGGCTTCATCCGCAGCTGACATGTGAAAGGGTTGTGGGATTTAGTCCCACCTCGTGGAGCACAACGCCACCTGCAGCAGATAAATTGAATTTCTCTCATTAGCTTACCGCCTCAAGTAACATCGAGGGTGAGGTCCCCGCACACCCCTCACACCTCGCCCGTGAGATTACTCCACGTGGACCTGGCTCTGAACCCGATAACCCACCTAGGCTATGCTCACACCTCGGCTATAACCCACGCCCGCAGCCCTAGTCCCAGGTGCACTAATGCTCAATTATCTGAATGCCCAGTTGCCCTTGTGGAAGAGAAGGGAAAGAGAGAGAGAGAGAGCACGGGGTTAGGGGGTTTTGTTCTTTTGTGCATTAGCTAACACTTAGCCAAAATTTGAGCCCTTTCCCCTATGCTTGGAGAAGAGAAAGAAAGAGAAGAAGAAAGGAGATAGAGCAAAGCAAAGAAAGAAGAGAAGAGGAAGAAGTACAGTGCCCTCTTGGCACTATAGCAGTGGACACTTAAGCCGTCTGATTGAGATATCTATCGTCTGATTTGCTTGACAGGGAATGCACTGTGCACTAAGGCTTGCATGGATTTAAAGTGGTTGATACTGTACATTTATTTATATCATTAAGTAATTATTATATGTGTATCTAAGCTAATAATTGGTGATTCAAATCACCATTATTTTATCTTAGATGTCTTTTTTAGATCCTTCATATACTCATGTGCTACATTAAATATTAGTTTTGACTAATTAATTGTATTCATTTATATTTATTGAGATTAGCATGTGAATTCCATATTTGCTCCCTCTGCTCGACCTCGGACTTCAATTTGAGTAATAAATTGTATTTGTTGATTGAGCGATTTAGAGGATACTACAACGAATGCATATTTAAATCTCATTCGCTCGCGTCAACATACAATAAAATCCACTGGGAAGTAGAAGTTTCGAACTCTAACTATGATATCTTCCAAAATTCCTTTTGGTGACTTAATAGATCTATCTGCTAATTGCAAAGTCACATTAGTAGGCTTAAGGTTTTTTATCTCAAAGTGTTCTACAAAGGAAGATGGAATAAGATTGATGGATGCTCCTAAATCAAAAAGGGCACTATCAAAGCACTGGTCCCCAATTATATAGGAAATAAATGGAGATCCTGGGTCTTTCTTCCTTAAAGGAATCATACTCGAAATAATTGAGCACACATGCTCAGAGAGTACCACAATGCTCCCTTTCTTCAGCTTGGCTTATGCTTAGGAGTACAGAACTCCTTGAGAAATCTCGCGTAAGTAGGAATGTCCTTGATAGCATCTAGGAGTGGGATATTAATGTGAACCTGTTCAAAAATTTTAATTAAATCCTCATCTATTTTGACAGGCTGCTTTTGTTTCCTAGATTTCTTCAATGCTTCTTGGAATGGGACTTGGATATCCTATTCTACTGAGGGGTTACCCTGATCACGAGAATTAGCAGGAATATCAGGATCAAGTGAATCACCTCTCACAGTTGTAGAAACAAGAGCTGTTCTAGATGTACTAGGGCCTTGGGATTGCAAATGTGGATCTATGGGGTCCCTAGTGGAAGTCCCACGGTGGGTTATAATAGAGTTAATATCTGCATATGAAGAAGAAGCAGGAGAAGATGTAGATGCTTGATTCTGGAAAGATGGATTCGATAATAAAGATTGATTTGAAAATGATTGCTGCTAATTCAATTATTCGAATTCGAGAGGTGTAGAGGTTGGGTTTTCATTTTGATTCAGGGGAACTTGATTCACAAAGTGGGCTTGTCTCTGAGTCGGATGTTGACCTCCTGGGTTATACCTATTATTTCGGATATGTCTAGGGTTTGAAACTAGCTAGGATGGAAGGGGCCCTAGCCGACGAGATTCAGCTAACTACGTGATTTGACCTCTAAGGTCCACCAATTCTGCCGAACAGTGCCGTTGGACTTCAGCGAGAGCCTCAACATTCTATCACTAGCTCTCAGTCACAGCTCACAAAATCTGATCGAGCTGCGTGTCTATTTAGCCCTGTGTAATTCTGTGTACTCGCATGAAAGGGCCTCGCATTGGATTGCTGAAATGGCAATGTAGGCAGGTTTTGTTGGGTCTAAGTCAAATATTAAGGTCTTTGGGAATGATCAGACCAAGAGAAATTAGGGTGATTACACCATCCAAGATTGTAGGTGTTGGAATATGGGTTTGATCTAGTAGTGTATCTCTAAATGGCATGCAAATCGTAAGGATATAGCGTGTTTTCCACAAAAGTAGGTAGTGGGGAAAGTGGTGGGAATGATGGGACAAAGGTCCCTCCTTGGGTTGGTGAATGAGTAGGGAGTATACCCAAGGAAGAAGGATCTCTCGAATCCAGATTATTCACAAATTTCCTCCCCCGCGGGAATTTACGAAACAGGTAAATGCACAGGATTCTGCATAACGAGTAGAGGTGTAAGATTCTTCAATGTGTTGTGAACCTCGTTGAGATGCTTTGCTATGATGTCAACCTTGCCCAATTTCTCAGCTATGATCTCTAAATCCCTTGAACTGGACAAGTTGTCGATCTCATGAATGCCCTTGTGATGCAAGTTTTGATGCAAATTTTGGTGCGTCTTTCCTCGCGTGAATTGCGACATAAATGCATTGTTGATCGAGTTTTCCGCCATCCCTTCAAACAGTTCTGAGGTGGATTCTTCGTCATGATTCAAGAAGTTCCCTCCACAAGAGGCATCGACCAAATTGTGAATGCCCTCTTGCAATCCATAGTAGAAGATATGCATGAATTACCAACAAGGGAAGTCGTGATGTGGGCATTTCCTTTGCAATTCATGAAAGCGCTCCCACGCTTCATGAATTGGTTTTCCTTGATTCTGAGTAAAGGTGGTGATGGCTCGCCTAAGGGCATTGGTGCAACCTATAGGAAAAAATTTCTTCAAAAAGGCAGATTCGAGTTCATTCCAAGTCGAGATAAGTCGTGTGATTGTGCAATACCAATAGGCAGCTTTGTCTTTGAGGCTAAAGAAGAACATCTTCATGAGTAGGATTTCCAGGTTCTGATTTCAAGGTCCCAGAGTTTTTTATAGATTTTTGAGATCTTCGATGTGCTGGAATGGATCCTCGGATGCATACCCGTGAAAGCATGGGATTAGACCTATAATATTTGACTTTAACTCTGGGTTGTGTTCCCCTACAGGAATCCTAACACTATGCTCTACTTGTGCATTAGATGGATTGTAGTAATCATGGAGTAGAGGCCTAGGATGAGGTGGAAGAGGAAAATCAGGTGGATCGGGACCCGCCTCAAGTCGAGGAGGATGACAAGAATGTAGGTTCTGTAGATTTTGAAGGGTTGCTGTCAACAAATTAATTTGGGGGTTCTGCTCGAGCATCAACAAGTTCTGGTTTAGGAGCATCTCATGGATGTCAAAATGTGGCATCTCCCTTTGACCGAAAGAAGAAGGGATCTTGGAATTCTGGTTCTGCGATAGATCCATGGAATCAAACATAGAAAATACAAAGAAATCAGACGAGAAAATTGGTTGCCTCAGTGCAACCGGCTTAGGTAGACCTATCAAAGGAGATACGAGAGGCAACTTCAAAGATCACCTCCCATGCATGAAACACAAAATGTGCAAAGGCACACTCACACCACTGCGAAAACAACAGCAAGCAAAACCTAAAAACAATGCAAAAAGCGGGTTTTTCTTCTTTTCAAAGGAAAAGAAGATCCTAGGAATACATGTAAAAATATAGGAACATAAATAAGTAGAATATCTATCCAAAATACATGTCCTATACATGTCTACAAATGTGTGTAACCTAAAGCTCAAAGGTCTACGGCCTAGGATCGAGACCACTCACTACTAGCTCCCCGGGCTCTAGTAGTGAGACAAACTTGTTATCTTCGACCAAAGCCCTAAGAGGTGCAAAGAGGAGAGATACAAGTATAAGACTCGTGTACCTCTAGTGATCGTGTTGTGAGCACGATAGCATGCAACAGACATGTACGATAAAAACCCACATGCAATCTGCAAACAGATATTTGTCATGAGTTTTAAAAAGTCCTCTTTTTAGTTAATCTTTTCAAAAATAGTAGAAAGAAGTAAATGTGACCGCTTTTTATAACGTTTCAATCAATTATATGGTCTTGCTTATTAATTAGAGGATAAGGATCTATGCAGGTTTTTGTGTGTTTTCCTACTGATGAGAGATAGAAATTCTCGAGTTAGATCGTCAGATACTAGCAAGTATATGTACTCCTAGGAGTGTATGCCTAATGGTATGCTGCTGCTAGCCAGAAAATATGTATTTTTATATTTTTTTTATATTTCCTAACTAAATGCAACAAATAATCGAATCCAAAGACTAAGGAAAGAAATCTCACAAAGGGTATGTGTAATGGATGAGCGAAAAAAATATAAAAAGAAAACTTGCCTTCCTCCTGAGAATACCTGTGAAGACAAAAACAAAACAAAACAAAAACTAGTTAAAAAGAAATTATTTACAAGACTAATAATTAAAAATGATAATGGCGAATATAATTTACAATTACCTCCCTAGCAACGGGGACATTAAAATGTTCCGTACAGTTCTCAACACGGTTAATTAAGGTTATCAGGCTTAATTAATCGCGTAAAGAAATGACTTAGGTTAACTTGAATCAATTAAATCGTTGTCGTTGATTGAAGCATAAGGTCAAGCTAACCTAACATTTTAGATTTAATTCTTTTTAACTGGTTGAATCCAGGTCGTTCATTGGGAGGCATAATTGTAATTTTAGTTCACCATTTCAATTATTAAGTTAATGAATAACTAATTACTTTATTAATTATAGAATATGTTAAGAACATGAATAATTGCACATAAAATTGAATGTAAAATCAAGCAACTATTCCATTAATAAGAAACAAGTGTACATGAAAGATTTTCAATGAATGAAAAGAATAGAGAAGCATTTATTACAATAGTTAAGGCATATAACAAATTACAATGGATATAAAATGCCTTTTGTAACAAAATAAAACTCAAACACTCTCTCTTCTCAACTCTCAGTCTTCTCTTTACCCCATTAGATGTCTTTTAAGAAAATCAGATGACTTAAAGTTCAAAGTTAGACTTCTAATTAAGACAACAGACATCTGTTTCTCTCTTTTCATTTCTCTTTATTTAATTATTTCTAATCTCTTCTCTCTTAACTTCACTCATCTTTTAAGTTCTCTGTTTGTCACCTTTAACTTCTCTTCCTTACCTTCTCTCGCCTATCGCTCTTTACTGTGCATTCTTGTGTTTCATACTTAGCCAAATTTTGAACTCAAACCCATGTTGACTCTTCACTTAACAAAAATTTTGTTAAGTGGGCAGCTTAAGCTTTTTGGGGATATGCAACGGCCACTGGGGATGGGGCCAAACCCTACTAAGCCCAAGCCTAGTTTAGATTAGGTGGATTTTTATCAATTTTCACTTATGCACAGTCTCTAGCCCATTAGGCCCACAGAAGCCACACGCCCACCTGGGCCCACTCACACAGGTGCGCAAACACCTGCGCATGCAAACGCTCACATGCATCGCATGCACATATCAGTTCAAATGCTTAGTTACTTGCACCTTACACTGATGGCCAAGAAATCTCAACAACTTTTTGCTTTCAGACCAACGTGCACGCTTGCACTTCCCCGATGTGGGATTATCTAAGTCGATCCTTCCTTCGCGCAGTTGCGTCAGGTCGATCTTCAGAAGGAGATTCTAATTAGCTTACAGGTCCAAATCGAGCGATTAAGGACTCAATCGAAAGCTGTTAGCATTCTCTATTCAATTTTAGCCCCAATATAGGCTTTGGATCAGATTTAATACATCGATTCGAAGAATGAACATGGTTGTCTAGCCATGCCCTAGAAATATCTCAGTCTAATGACTTGCAGAAAGTAAATTACCTTTAATTAAGGGTTTGGAATACTTCAGAAAGGTATTTGCAGAGATTATAAGAGGAAGAGAGACCTGGGAAGCTCTGAAAAGCTTCAGAAGCTTCATAGCTTTGATCTGGAGGTTAGAACCTCTGATTCTGAAGTGAAACAGTCCAGGTGATAAATTAAAGCCTCAAGAAGAGATTTAGATCGATTCGGTGAGTCAAAAGGGATTGATCAGATTGAGATTTGAGCTCGAAATTCGTCAGGAGCTCCAAGAGCAGTGTTGGGTTTCTATTGGAACCCAAACTACATAGAAGACCAAATCCTTCTCAAATCTCAATAAAATCCACACAAATCAAGTTGAATTTATTCACAACCACTCTAAAAACTCAAATAATCCACTTCATCGGAGATTCAAGCCTTTAATCCTCAGATTGGACTCAAGTTTGACCAACCTGGGTTAAGAGTTGACTTTCTAAAAAGAAGCAAATTAGATCCATTTAAAGGTCTAGACAGACTTGTGATAGCGAAAATACGCGGTTTGTTAATTAGGTCGTTGTAACGCGTAAATCCGCTTTCGCTATTAAATTTATATTCCTAGATAGGAGAGAATATAGGGTCATCCAAGGAGGCAATATGTTTGCACTAGTGATTCTCTTGCTTGGAATAAATCTCAACTTTCTTTTTGGTATTTTTTTTCAATATATCATTTTTTTGTTTTCAAGCTAAGGAAACATGCGAACTGGTGGCGGAAAAGGTGATTTACACTTCAATTTAAATACTACTTCTATGTGGCAAGTAGAGCCTCTCCCTAAGCTCACTCTAGGCAAGTGGAGGCCTAGAATAATTAGGGAGAGGGAGTGAAGAATGCTAAAAACAAGCAAATAGAAATGCAAACAAGAAAACTTGCAAAGAAGGCAACTTAATAACTGAAAAAATGTTTTACAAAAAGGCCTAGTAGAGGAAAGCTTCTACAACTATAAAAATGCAAATAAGAAGAGAAAACACAAATCCTATAGATAGATGGTGAAGAAGAGGGCTTCTTGCTCCAAGGTTGGTAGCTCCCAAGCTTGAAAAGAATCCTTCAACTCCTTCCTTGTAGTGCTCCGCCAAGGTGATGTCCTCCAAGGCAAGCCCTAAGGGGGCGTGCCCTAAGCTTCTCTCCAAGGGTGGACGTCCACCCTAGGTCCTTCTCCCTTGCCTAGCTGTCCTCCTTGAAGTGGAAGAGTCCTCCTCCTTGGAGTGGCCCAAGTTGAAGAGAGTGGGGAGAAGAAGGCACCAAAAGGGCTGGTGATGTGCCCCTTTAATCTCCTTCTCTACTCCTTCTCCTTGGGCGTAGGTATAGGTGGATGTAGGTAGAAAAATACACTAATGGAGGATGCCCCAAAATGGAGGTAGGTGGTGGCTTTTTATAGAATAGGAAGGGGGCTGTGGTGATCTTTGAAATGGATGGCCAAGATGAGTTGGTGGAGGTGGTTGAAGATCCCATGGCCAAGGTGAGTTGGCGCCACCTTAAGGGACACCAAGGGGGTAGTTAAGGCTTTGGTGCCCTTTAGAATTGGCGCCAAAATGGGCCTTCTAGAAGGCTATTAGGTGGCGCCACCTTAGGATTCTAGAAGGGGGGTATGTGGATGGCTAGGATGGGTTATGTGGGTAGGTGTAAGGTGGATGAAGGGGCTGAAAGTGGCACCAATATAGAGGTGGTTAGGGGTGGTTTTTGGCGCCAACTTTAGGTGTCTTTTGGTGGAGATAGTGGGGTGAAGGGATGGCTAGGAGGTGGCGCCAACATGAGTAGGGTAGCTAGCTTAGGTAGGCTTGAGTTGGTGGAGCTAGCTAGGGTTGATTTTGAAGGTAATGGATGGCCAAGGAGCTGGTTGTTAGCTAAGCTAAGCTAAGCTAAGATAAGCTAAGCTAGCTTAGCTAAAGGTGGAGTAGAGGAGAAGGTAATGGAGCTAGGGTTTGGAGGAAGGAGCTGAGGAGGAGAAGTCTGGAGCTGGAGCTGGAGCTGGTTGCTGCAGAAGAGGCTGACATGGGGCTACTCTAGCTGGCTTAGCTTGCTAGTTCTTTGCTAGTTGCTAAGCCAAGCTAAAGTGAGCTAGCTTCTACCAAAATGAGCTGAGGTGAGCTAGGTCTGGTGCTCCCGGGCAGAATCAAGCCGGTTGAGGCAGCTAAGGTAGCTCAGCTCAACTGAGTTGAGCTAAGCTGAGTCCCCGGGAGCTGGACTTGAGCTTCCTGAGCTGGGATGAGTTCTTCTTCAGCTGGCTGGAGCTGAGTGGAGCTGGATGTAGCTGGATCTGAGCTGGGGTGAACTCCTGTCAACTTAGCTGAGCTAGCTAGAGCTCCATGTGGACTAGTGGGAGCTGAGATGAGCTAGATTCAGCTAAGTTGAGCTAGATCTGAGTCGACTTGAGCTAGGGTGAGCTAAGGTGAACTCTCTTGAGCTGCCATCCAGCTGAGATTAGCTGAATGGAGCTGGGATGAGCTAACCCTAGTTCAAGTAAGCTAGGTTCCAGCTGTGGTGAGCTGGATCAAGCTGAGTTCCAGCTAGTCTGGGCTTCTCCTTCACCATTTGCCTTCTTGAGTGCTAGGGTTTTAGGGATCTGTGCATCTGTACATCCCTAACACTCACAAAAACATATTAAAAAGACAATAAGAAAATGCAATGCATGCCTATCCTAATTTACGCCTATGCAGCCCAAAAACCCGTTTGCGAAGTAATATCCTAAGAGCTAGGTTTGTTTTAATGCATAAGAATGATGATAAACTGGCGTTTATCAACTTGCAACAACCCTAGGAGTCTATTTAGCTTCTCAAAGTTAGGTTTTGAGAACTCCTTGAGTGGTTTTAGGCCTCGCTGCCTGTACTCAATTGATGGGTTGTTCGACAACTCATTCTAAGGCTTCTCAGACCTAACTGAAGACAATTCTTGCTTCCTATTGTTCTGCTGAGGCTTCTAGATCTATCGCTAAGATCAGAAGTGGTTAAAAGAGATCCTTCAGCCCTACTGGAGCTAAGGAAGACAGAAGGTTAACATGGAGCAATGAACACAAATTAAATTAGTGGAAATTGATCCTCTACTCAACACAAGTCTATCTTGAGCTCCATGGGAAGTATCAAAGACCATGGCTCTAGTTAAGTTCGCCGGAGCTCGCTGGAGCTCCAGTGAACACCGTTTGAACATGCTAGAGATGAAATCTCCAAGAAATGGACCTAAAGTGGGCTCAAATGATTCCTAAGGTCTCAAGGATCCTAAGGATCATAACAATTGATCCAATTATAGATCAACTACATGGATTTATCATTGAATTCAGTAAAAATCAATCTTGAATTCAGATGAACTCAAGAACTCTTCTCCCTCTCAATTAAGTGAGGGGAACTATTTATTAGGGTCATTGATCGAACGGGTTTCTCGTGTTTGAAGTCGGGGTTACGAGTAACCCATCAACGTAGTCGCCAAACTCGTAATCAAATACAATTTATATCGAAACTCCAAGGGAGTTTCGGGTCGAACACAGGGAGGCGACATTTTACATTGTATGAAAATCGTGCTTTGATTTGTTTCTTTTTGGTGTTTTGCGATTTTTTTTTTATTTTTGAAATAAAAAGACAAGCAATCACAAGATAGAGATGGAATCAAATATGATATATTGTATGAATGTCTATTACAATAAACTATGAAAACATAAAAGACAAAGGGGTGAGAGGAAATCTCCCGAAGTGGCTATTCAGTGAGACGACGGTGCCTGACGGAAGCTTGGACGAAGGAGGTGAGGAGTGAGACGACGGAGGTGAGATGCAAGAGGATGTCAGGTAGAGGAAAGCTTCAGCGTGAATCCAGAATGGAGGTGAGGAGGTGGAGATGATCTGCTACCGGAATGGAGGTGGGAGGATGACTCCAAGCCGACCTATGAATGGTGATGGGAAGAAGGAGGAATATTTGGTGAGGCAGAGGTTTGCTACACTAGTAGGCGCCTTAGGAGCTTGAGAGTAAGCTCTAACAGAGCGTTGGTAGGTCTACTAGAGCTTAGGAGTAGATGGAAGTAGAGTAGGTAGAGATGGTTTGGTAAGGGGTTGTGTAGGCCTTTATATAGTGGATGGGAAGAAGAGCATCCCGCGCATAGGCATTTAATGATAGCTATAGGTGTCACTAAAGGTCGCTCAAGCTGTCACCAAAAGATCCGTGCCTCTTCAATGCCTTGGCTGGCGCACGCACAGCGAAGGTCATTTAGTGACAGCTGCAAGTGTCACTAAAGGCCCACTCTTCCGTCGCTACAAATCCCGCACCCACCGCTCAAGCTTGTAGCTATCCGCTTGAAGAGATCTCCACCACTAGATCCGTCATCGTGCGGCTGGGATGCGCCCTCAGTTCGAGCCCTTTTGAATTCAAATGCTCATGTATCACACCTTCAAGAAGATCCGACAACTGAGAGTGCATCTAGTCGTCTTAAACGAGAGCTCCTGATTGCACGCATGAGATGGTGCATTCTCGAGGAGCGTCGGCGGCCTCGTGCAGCATCCGCGCTCATCCAACGGCGCCACGTGGTGACACCTCTGCCACTCGATTAAGCCCGCACTCATCCAACGGGCACAATTCGATTGCTCCCGCTCTTCACGAAATAGCCTCCCCCCACCACGACTCGAACTCGCACTCCTGGTTTGCGAGCACGTGTCTTTACCAATGCACCAAGGCCACGGTTTGTCGAGTGGAGGTAGTGGTGCAGTTGCGCATCTCAACCGTTAGATGAAGATCCAATGGCCGAGATGAGGCCATCCTTTAGCTGCCTGTGGCCGGGTGAGGAGTTCAGCAGTGGAGCGCACATCTCAGCCATTGGATTGAGATCCAACGGCTAGGATCTCATCTTGCTACAGCCTCGGAGATGCCTTGGCTCAGACGGGGTAGCCTAGATGGCGCCACGTGGAGCCATCTGAGCCATCCATCCTCTTCTTGCGGAGGGTGCTGCAGAGCTCTGATCGGGGTGATTCTCACGTTGATGGACTATGATCGTCACTTTGAATCCATCCGTACAGTCAGATTCTTCATCTGAAGCCCATAAAGATGTCACATTGTCTCCTGGCCATGTAAGATGACGGAATTAATGTACATAATATACAACTATCGTAAATGCAATGCAAAGGATGTTTGTGTAATATTTATATCATGATATGCAATGCTAGGCCTAGGAACTATCGTAAATAAGCATTTTATGATGAATTTATACATGTTTATCAGTCATGAGATGGTTTGTGTGTGACTAATTAGGTGAAAGAACTCCTGAACAGCCATTGACAGCAAGCTCAGGAGGTTGGGATGAATTAGGCGTTTGTGATATAGGTATTAATAGGTATAATTAGGAGTAGGGTTGGGGTCCTAGAATAGTGAAGAGGTGATGGAAAACCCTTAGGAGTGTGGAGTAAGTCGGAGACCTCCACCATGGACAGTGGAGATGCTCCGGTGATCATGGAGTGGATTAGGTGAATATGTGGTAAAATCATGAAATTCTTAAGATAGAAATGATCACAAGGAGAAGTAGAGTGTGATTTATGAGATTAAAAGACAAAAGAGATAGCTTTTGACGAGCTCAAGAAGCTCGTCGGAGCTGTGGAAGGCAATGGGAATCAAAACATTAAACTTATGCTAATCATCTAACTAATCAAACTAAACTAATCTAATCTAGAATAAGAACCTACGCTACTCTACAATTACCTGGACGAAGGGGATTAGAGGTCTCCATTGATGGCACGTAACAGAGGAGGAAATTAGAGGATTAGGGAAGAACTTCGGGGGAGAATATGCGGCATGCAGAGAGGAGGATGATGGTGTGACTTCGTCACTAGATGCAGCGAAGGGTGGCGGAGATCGAAGGAAGATTTAGGTCTTCGGAGAAGAGCAGAAGAAGATGGAAGAGGTCGCCGGAGTAATGGCAGAAAAACCTATGAACAACTATGTTCGAGCTCGTAAATCATAGATTTAATAGAAAAAGCGTTGTAGTATTGTACAAAATACGACTCAACAAAAATTAAGTTAACAAGATGTGAGTCCCGGTCGATCTTACGGAGGTGTTTAGAAAAGTGAAATTGATTTTGATTCTTTTCACTACTTGCTTAAAATTGGAGTCCAGTATTTAAAGTATGAATATATGACTCGTCGGTTGCATTGCTAACCCGTAAGACGTGTGCGTGAGTCAAAAATAATAGTAATGTGAAAGTATGATGTCTATGCGCATTGTCTTAACTATACAATGGTGACCCACATAGTATTCGTTAATCGTCAAATCTTCTATAATTTTCAAAACAGACATTTTGTTGCAATAACATAAGAGACTAGGTCAAGCAACTATGATCACAATATGGATATATGAATCAAGCAAGTAATGATTTCATTCCTTCAAAACTATTGTCATTACAATCATTTTTCGAGGAAAGCTTATACACGAATGATTAAAGCAATGATTCTAGCTAGCAGAAAACGGATGCATGCGTGTATCTACGAAAGATTACGCATGCATCATTCAGGTAGAGGATGACTACACTATTAAGCAGGAAATTAATGCAAAATTAAACTATGAAGAACAACTTATCTAAGAGAACTTAGGGCATTGGAGGTGGTCTCCAATGGCCTGTGGAGCTTGAGGTGGTAGGAGGGAGAGAGAGGGATGACTAATGGTGGGTAGGTCAACCTCTTGAGAAGGTGGTGGAGAGTTTCTGTAGCCTTGGACTTGGAGGTAGGAGTGGTGTTGGTGATGGAGCTCGTGGAGATGGTTGTGCACATGGAATGGAGAGTCTAAGATAGATGGCTAGATCGGGTGCATGGCCGTCCAATGGTGGCCTTAAATAGAATGAGGGAGAGACCCTCTAGTGAAGTGTGGAATTCTCTAGAGAATCCTCTCTTGTGGCCGGCCAACCCATTTGAAATGGGTCTTCATAGATCCACATTTCATGGGTTGGTTGGTGGACTCCTTTGGTTGCTATTTTTGGCAACTCAAAGTGGCACCACCTTTGGAAGACTCTAGAGAACTCTAGAGTAGGCGGCTATGTGTGTGTGTGTGTGATTAGGTGGGTGTCGTTAGGTGGTCTAGGTTTAGTCCTATAGGTCTAGGTGATTGGGTTTAGGTAGGCTCCTAGAATTAGGGTTATAAACCTTAATACTAAAGTGAATGTGCAATTAAACTTATCATAAGTTTAATTGAGTGGATGTGTGTCTAATTGGGCGAGAAGATACCCAATTAGGTCAGGATTGAGACAATTGGACTCACACTGGGTCCAATTAGACTTGTGTTGGTTGAGATTTGAACTCAATTGGACTCTATGAGTCCAATTGACTTAGTGTGATTGACTTAGATCCAAGTCAATTAGACTTAGTGAGAACTCAATTAGGTTCTTAGGAGGGTCTTAAGGTGGTGTACTAGGCTTAGGGCACCTTAATTTAGGTTCCCTAGGGTTTAGAATTTGGTTTAGGAGCTTAGGAAATCAAGATCCAAGGTTGATTTCAAAAATAGTGATTGGAGAAGGGTTGCAAACATCTAATTTTATAATCAAATGACTTATACTTCAAAATCAAAAGTCCAGAACTCTAGTCTGAATATCCAATGTTGAATCAGGAAGGAGTTTAGGTTCTGTCTTGGAATTCTGCAAAAATTGTATGTCTGACACTTTGTCTGGATGTCCAATTTTCTAGCAGAATTGGGTTCTAAGCCTGTGGGTGGTGTCTAAGGGTTCTAGACATCCAACAACCTACCTGGACGTCTAGATATGGGCTGGAATGAGGGTTTTAAGGTATCCTAAGCTGAGGTGACCTAATCTAAGAGTGGATAGGGTTTAGGAGGGTTTCTAGGGCTATCCTAAGGCTAGGAAAAGTCCTATATTCTTCATAATTTAACTCTACAATAAAATTCCACTTAGTAGAGTAGTATACCTTTCCCTACATTATTTCTTCCTCTTTATTCCAGGGGTTCTGCTCCACCTCTGTTGCAGCTCTTGCTTCTTCCCTGCTTCAGATACAACTTCAGGTCATCTTCTAAGCTTCTTATTGCCTACAATCCAAATAATGCACTAATCAGTACATTATAACATTATTTCATGCATATCTAAATAAAGCAGGAAAGATGCAATGCATGCTTTTTATGCCTGCATTACACTACAATTATGCTAAGTTCTAACTTAATTCATGTCATTTAAGTCCTATGATTGTTGCGCAATCAGACTATAGTGGGGGGAAGAGGGTAGGGAGTCGTTTGTCGGAAATCGGAGGTGTAGAGGGGTATTTATAGGTGGTGGCGGTAAGGTAGGGGGATGTATCTGGATGGAATATCGTCTAGGTTCGATGTAACCTCCAGCATCGTCTTCAACTCCGGTGAGGTTAATCAGCTACGGAAAGTAGGATTAGAGGATGATCCGATCCATCGAATGGGAAAGTGGAGGTGAGCGGAAGGATGGCTGCAATGGCGGAGGAGTTCTAGCGATGGATAGGAGATCGAGAGGTATGGTTACCGGACCTCCTCTGTCGTCCGTAGCTGACAAAAGAGAAGAAATGAAGAAGAAGAAGAAGGTTGTGTATGCAGGGGCCTTTTTACAATAAAAAGTGAAGGACCTAAATGATATAAAAGGGCTCGAATGAAATGGAAATCAAGGACTTAAACATAAATAATGAGTTTAAGGCTTATTTGAATTTATTTCTTTTTCAACTTTTTATATGTTATTATAAATTAGGTAAATATTATATTTATGCCTTGAAATTATATTTTTTCCCTTTTTAACTATATTTATTTAAGTGATTAATTTAAATAGGTTAATTACATACTTAGTTCTTAATATTAAATAAGTTAGTTTAAATATTAAATAACTAGCTAAATGGTTATTAATTGCGTCCAAATTATTAATTAAGTTATTATTAAGATTAATTAATATTTAATTTATCATTTTTAACTTATTTTATAGGTCCTTAGTGATTTAACTCCTATAACATAATTAACCTTATATTAAGTATATTCTTAGTTAATTAACTATGGAAACTACTTAATTAAGGATAGTTAGGAGCCATGATAAGTCTCTCATCAACTGCTCAAGTGAATCACCTTCTGCTTTCTCATGATTCTTTTGGTGAATCTATGCATCTTATTATTATTCCCCTCCGCCCACTTTCAGTTTCATATTTTCTTCGTTGGATTTCCATGAGGGATTTATCTGTGGATTTTGATGTTTTGTATCAATGTAAACCGACATTTTTTCCTGAGGATTCTACCTCTTACGACTCTCCTGTGGCTACTGAGGTGATTAACAAAAACCTCATTTGCTTCTCTTTTCCTCAATCGATTGATGAGGCCTGTGAGTCTCATGATCAAGCCTTACACCCAAATACTCCTGTCATCATGAATACTGGTGATCTATTTGGCTATTCGATCATCTTCTCCTGACCCTAATCCGAATGGTGTTGGTTTTTATAATGATGCTTGTTTGGATGTGAATATGGGCGATGATACAACTTTCCATGATACGAGATCCGAACTAGACACCATCGAGTTTTTGGATTTTTCAGAAGTTGATCCTACATCTAAGATTTCGGCACATGAGGCACACTCTCCACTTAAGGCTAGAGGAGTCCATGGTGGTCACTCCAGTTTGGATGTAGGAAGGATGACCAAAAGCCAATCGAAATCCCTCAATACTACCCTTTCCTTATGAAGATTCTCTCTTAGAATTGTCGTGGCTTTCTAAATGACCCTACTCTTAATCGCCTAAACACTTTGATTTCGAAGAACCATCCTAATATTATTTTTGTTATTGAACCTTTTGCTGATGCTTCTGATGCTTTGCTAGATAGAGCGGGGATCTATTTTGATAATGTTTTGATTGATCCGTCCTCTCCTAACATTTGGTGCTTTTGGAACAACACGGTTCAGCTTTCTTTGCTTGACTCCATGAACCAGGCTTTATTCGTTCGCTGTTGTTTTCACCAGGAAAATTTTCTTGTTTCTGGTATCTATGCTTTGTATGATCCCTCCTCACGGGATTCTCTTTGGGATCATCTCAAGCAGCTTCACTCTTTATCCTTCCCTTGGATCCTTGGAGGTGACTTTAACTGCATTCTCAATGCTTCAGAGAAAAGGGGTGGTATTCCTTTCAGAGACTCTAAACCCTTGCAATTCCGATGATGTATCAATGATTGCTCTCTCTTTGACTTCCCTTTGGGTGGAAACCAACTTTCATGGTGTAATGGTCGCCATGGTAGTGCTAGAATTTACCAAAAACTAGATCAAATTCTCATGAATGTGGATTCTCTTTCCTATTCTCCAGTGGGCTCCTACTTGCCTTGTTACAGCTCTGATCATGCTCCCATCCTCATCTCCCTTTTCCCTAATTTTGATTGTTGCAAGCGCCCTTTTCAATTCCAAAATATGTGGTTAAGGGACTCTTCCATCTGGGAAGTCGTGGATTCTATGTGGAAACCAGTCCGCCAATCTTCTATGGATTCCCTTTCTATTTTGTGTGCTAAACTTAACATTCTTAAAAGGGCTCTTAAAGAGTGGAATCGCTCAGCTTTCGGTGACATATACTTAGTGGTGTCTAATTTGGAGATGAATTATGAAAACATTGATAGAAGTCTATGATCTTATCGAGATAATGACTTAACTACTGAGCTCATGGAAGTGCATAACGATCTTGATGAGGCTAAATTAAAACTTTTCGATTTTCTTTTTTCAAAAAGCCAAAGTTAAATGGATTAAGAAAGGTGAGGGTAATACTAAATTCTTTCATGCCATGATTAAGAGAAGGTTTTCCAAAAAATCTTATTATGCTTTATCATTTATCGTAGGTAACAGATCTTGGTAGGTGGTGCTCGGGTGAAATTGTCGTTGTTTAAGAAATGTATGTGTTGTAGTATAATCGACAAAATCACACAACAAACATTTAAATTTATAAACTCAGATTCTAAAGCGAGTCTAAGGTCGTTTGAAAGGAGAAAATATGGAACTCACACATTAATCTTCATTTAAAATTGATGAGCACAATTAATTGAGCATCAAATAGATATTCCATGAATATAACTTGTTAGATTGTAATTCAAATGATGATGAGATAAAAATAATAAAAAGAGTCTAAAAAGTGGTGATTTAGATCACCAATTAGGTCCTCTAATTAAGCACACGTCTCATTTTCAAGTTATTCAAATAATCAATACCTTCAAATGATTTAATCAATTGTTAACTTAGTACTTAAATCATTCAACAATTCTCAGAATAATCAAATCAGACGACAAGAATATAGCATTAGACAACTTAAGTGTCAACAAAACACAGTACCTCACAAAAGGCACATAATCACAAGGCTGTTCAAGGAGCCTTCTTCTTCTTCTTCAAAGCCTTCCCTTTCTTCTTCAAAGCCTTCTCAAGCCTTTCCTTCCTCAAGCACAAGGCTTCTTCTTCAAAGATTAGGTGTCAAGAGCCTCTCCTTCTCTTTAGCACATGAGCACAAGGATGGCACAGCAAAATCCACCCCCTTCTCTGTAAGAAATCCTCTCCCTTCTTTCCTCTCAAACCCAGGTATAGGTTCGAGTAATTGATTGGGTTACCGGGTCGAGAACAGGGACCAGGACTGCAGGAGTGTGTCGCAGGCAAGGAGTGGATGGGTATAAGTGAAGCAGGGACCCGGCCCCCATGTGCTTGGGCAACAAAGCAGAGGCACAAAATCAATTTAACCCACATTGGCTGCTGGTAGATCCACGATGTGGCACTATAATGCCATCCTTCCTTCTCGTAAATGCTGCAACCAATGTTTCGCTTGATTTCAGCTACTGGTGGCTTCACGTCTTCAATTGGAGCTGCAGCTAGATACACGGACGTAATCCGCGTCACCTGGAAGTGGAATTGAACCTTGAGCTCGCTGGAGGACTGCAAAGGACTTCAAAGAGGATGACGGTGGCAGCGAACTTTGGTGAAGGCCTGAAAACATGCATACGGCCTTACGACCACGTCAAAACATCTCAAAAGATTTGTCGTGAAGCGGCGAGTGTGATAGAGGTGATTTTAGGGAGTGGTGTGCTTAGATGTGGGTGGTGGTGATGGAGAAGGTGAGAGGAGGAGGCTGAGTTCGGTGGGACGATTTAGTGGGTGTTCGGTGCAATTAAGTAAGGGTTTTGTGCGGAAAGGTGAAGCAGAGCTTATGGAGCTGGAAGTGGGTTGTTTAGTGGTCTGTGGTGGTGTGGAGGCCTCGCCAGGGTTCGACTGGAGCAAAGGAAGACGGACGGCTAACAGCGGCGTCGATGGTCGAAATAGAGAGATGAAGATCTAGGAAGATAAAGGAGGAGAAGAGGAAGAGGTTAAGTCCTAAGCGAAAGGACAAAACGATGGCGATGACGCTGGCTATAATTGGTCGACACCGGAGAAGGAGAATCCTCTGGTGGAAGGCAAGGCGACGGCGAGGGCGTCTGGGCACTCCCACTATGGCCGGCGAGGAGCGAAGGAAGGAGATGAAGACATTCCTGCTGCCTATGGTTTGTGGTAGTGGCCAAAGGAGGTTGGAGAGGAATCGCCAGAGCTACGGTGGAGGTGGCCGGAGAGAGAGAATCTATGAAGAGATGTGGCATGAACCAAGCTAAGTAGCACGAATTTGCAATAAGGGAGCTCTTATAGAGCTCCCGTTGAGCTCTAGACCAAGAAACAAGTCTAATTGGTTTTCTTAGGAATCAAGAAGAACCCAAGGAATCCATGCGTTCGCATAGCCTCCCTGGGGTAAGTTAGGAGACAAGATCTGTCCTGATCGATTCATCATGGTGTGAACATCAATCCCGCCAAATTTGGTGGGATTTAATGATGATTTGAATGGGTTTATGTTGAACGTTCGAATCGCTACGCTAACGTGTTCGATTTTGGAAAACCTGTCGTTGTAGCTTGAAAGCGAAGAATTCGTGTTCAACAAATAAAATTTATACCGAAATTGAAATTCCGAGTCGAACAAAGGGAGGCGGACGTTTGATTTAAAAACTACGCGTTTCTTTTTATTTGTCACGGAATAACTCAATTTAAAACTATCTAATTATTTATAATAAATAGAAGAGAGAGAGACAGAGAGTAAGAGAGAAAGAGAATATTACACAGAGAAATCAAAATAAGATGTGGAATTAACAAGGAATTTATCATTGAGGAGATTGTCCATTACAACTAGAAAGCATAAAGCAATTACACTAGAAAGAAATAAATTTACTCTAGAAAGCATTAAAAGAATGGAGGGAGAAATGTCCTCCTCGACGATTGCTTGGAGGACGAGCATAACTACTCTAGAAAGCATTAAATCTATACTAGAAAGCGGTAAAAAGAATAGGGAGAGAGAAATCCTCCTCGACGGTTGCTTCGAGAACGAGCCGAACGGGACGACGCCTGGACGAAGGAGAACGAAGAAGGACGAAGGAGGACGAAGCCGAAGAACGGGAACGAAGCAGCACGCCGTCGTCGTCGCCGGATCCACTTCCGAAGGGGAACGAAAATTTGGACTTTATCTCGCGAGAAGCATCCCGGGTGTGGGACAAGCTTCTCTTGAGCTTTGGAGGGGTAGATAGGAGAAGGAAGGGATGAGAATTTCGTATGGAGGGGGTCTCCTTTTATAGTTGCAAGGAGTGGGGGCAAAACGGATATTACAACTTCAAAATAATAAATGAGGGGTCTTTAGTGACGGATAAATCCGTCACTAAAGCCCCCAACGTGGGCGTAGCTTCCGCGCCCACGTGCGCCGCTTCAGCTGCCCGCGTGCTCAATGCCATCGCATGCACTTTGATTCTCAGCCGTCCGATCGCGAGATCGGACGGCTTAAGGCGCATCTCCGCCCGCTGCGCTGCGCTCGCCTGGCGCGTGCGATCGCTCGTGACGCCGCACGCTCAATCGCTCGTGAACACTATTGGGCGCGTGCGGCCGTCCGATCGCGATTCAACGCCCTCCCGCACCCAATCGCCCGCACCGCCAGCCCTCTGCTGCGGCTCGAACCCGCGCCCACCGGTCGCGTAAGCGTGCTCAACCGCTGCGCTACGGGGCGCGGATGGTCGAGCGGACGCTTTTAAGCGCGGCCGACCATAGCCGTTGGATCAAGATCCAACGGGGGAGAGTGAGCAGGTGTGGGGCCTTCGTAGAATGCGTGCGGCCGTTTGGGTGGCCGAGATGGCGCCACGTGGCGCCATCTTGGCCGTCCATCTTCTGGAAGTTGTAGATGGTGCCACGGATGTCGGATTAACTTGATTTTTGTGCCGTTGGGCTGCGATCATCGATCCGAATTCATCCGTGCGGTCGGATTTGTCATCTAAAGTGTGGATTTTCACCATCCTGGCCCTTGATCTTCTAGGGTTCCCCAATCACTATCTGATGCTACGGATGCCTGATTAGGGCGATCTTGGAGTCGTTGAACTCCAATCGTCGCCCTGATCACATCCATACGGTTGGATCTTTGATTCGAGACCCCGATAAAATGTTTGCCCTGTCCAAGCACATAAAAGGAGACAATTAACCTCCATTTTATTCAAACTACTCTAAATGCAAGATGATGCATGTTATGCAATATTTATATCATGAAATGCAATCCTATGCTTAAGAACATGCATAAATAGACATTTTAAGTATTGTAAATGTGTTTACATCATACCCCCATGCATATCTTTTGTTAGTCCCTAGCAAAAACTATATGCTATTTATAAAAGAATTAGGTTGGATTATTTGGACCTGAGTTATTTTCAATCATTAAGAAATTGTCTACTTAGGAACTGAACTTTCAAAGACACAACAGTGCCCGGGTATCAGCCAAAATGCAGACCGCCTCAAGCCCTCGCCTTATTCAAAGAAAAATTTCTTTTTCTTTTTACTCTTTTCTTTTTTTTTTTATTTTCAAATTTTTGGGTTTAAGAGTGGCTTTATATGGCCATTCAACTCACCAAAGATTTGATGAGAATCCTAAGTTTTAAGCATCTTATTGTGATTATGATAGACTCGATGACCGGTAATTAAAACGGACTTCGGATTTCTACGCCTCTAGGTGACCTCAAAAAGACTTCTGCCTAAAGGTGTATCTTTACAACCGGTAGCTTTCTCCCTACTTTTATTTTTTTACGGGGTCAACACAAGGGTGAATCCAGTGTATATCTCCCCAGTTTATTCTACTTCTCCTCTTCTTCCTAAGTGTTTTGGGAATTTTTAGTGCATTTACTGAGCTGGGTTCTGGACAACCGGTCGATAAGCTGTTACCACCGACAACTTGCCAGCCATACTCGTGCGGGGAAGTGCGGCTTATTTCTTTTTGTTCTTTTCTCCTTTTCTTTTTGATTTTTTTTTTTTTAAGTAGGTGGCTTCCTTGGTCTAAGATTTACCTAAGGACAGGAAAAAGAGAAAGGTCCAGTGACTGGGCTCTGGACAACCTACCTATGGGCTGTTACCCACGATAACTTGCTAGCCATATCATCTTAGAAGGTTCATTAGCTACCCAAATTCCGTTAGAATCGTCAAACAACAAGTCAGTGCAAAGAAAGTGTGTAGATGCTTAAAACTCAGAAATTCCCTCAAATCAGAGGGTGGGTTGATAAGTCGTGTACTTATCACCCAAACTTATTTATTCCAATTATAATAGAATTAAGATGGCGAGGACTCAAAGACAAATCCACATTTTAGTGGATACACAGGCTAATTAAGTCCAAAGACCTGAAGGGTCTTTGTGTTCAGATCTTAATGTAGTATTTCCTAAGATTGAAAATTTTCTTAAACCCAACTTCTCTTTCCTAATTCCAAATTTTTAAAAAAAAATAAAAAAATAAAACAAATCTACGAAGCTGACGAATGAATTCAGAGATGAATATCCACCCCCCCATGCCTATCTAATACAATGTCCTCATTGTATTAAAAAGACATAAAACAGAGTGGAAAAGCGTAGAAAGTACTTGAATTTCGTGAATGTCAGGTCCGCTCCGAGATGAAAACGAAAAAGAACTGTATATGTGCTGAGTTTAGTGCCCTCAGCTAGGCACACAATACAAGGAAAGAAATGAAAAATTCACAAGTGCAGGTCAGAATTAAAATAAACAGAAGAATCCTCCGGCCTGTCAACAGAGGTCCACAGATGTGAACCAGATTGTGGTGCAGACCCACACCCCATAATTGAGAATATCTTAGGTTCTGGATAAAAATTACCCAAAACCTAAAATCAGAATGCAAGTGGGGTCGGGCCTGCGATTTATGATGATGCAACCCAAGACCAAAAAGTCAGGTTACAGAGAATTGAAGCTCAAAAGGATAATCGTTGAATGTGCGCTTGAGTTGAACATCCTCGAAACAAATGTCATAAGGGTTCTGATTTGGTGGTTTCAGCTTAAAAGGAACCCTTCGACTCAATCTTCCATTTCCTCCAAAATTAACTTCCCAAATCAGAACTTCCTAGCTCCTAGCCTCCTCATTCCAAATGTTAAATTCCGAGACCTCTTGCATGTTAATCACCCCGTCTGAAATCTCCAAGTCTAAATGATGTGGCAAAATTAGAATTGACTTGGGTCTAATTATCTCAGAAACAGAATTATCGATAAGCTCAACGGGGTGTAACTGATAATCAGGGCCTTGAATTGATTCATCCAGAAAATGTAATCCTGGATCTGTAATGTGTGCCCTAAGATCAGTTTCCTCAGTTATTGGGCTATCAAATGATCTATCAGATTCCTCAGGCCCAATCGTCTCACAGAAATCATGTTCAGAAAACTCGCGTGAGACTTCGCAACTTGAATCTTCATCATCAAAGAAATCAGGATCCGTATCAATGTATGTCCCAAAATCAGTTGTCACTTTCTGTTCCAAGGAGACATACGTTTCCTCGTAACCCAGCTCAGGGATCTCAGGTGAAGAAATCATATCATCCTTAATTAGTTATTTTAATTTAATCTAGTCAGCCTCGTAACACGTGTCCCCCCCAACAGGTGCCTGAGCGGGTTCTGTCATTGGCTTTCCTGAAGAGGGTTCATCCTGGGAATTATTCCAAGATTGAATCAAAGTAACCACGAATCTCATCTTCAATTTTGCTAATTTCCCAAGTAGAAACTCACCCGGGTTCTTATCCTTAACATCCTGGAGCCAATCCAACAAAGACTTATTCAAATCATCAATCATTTCAATCAGGGGCTCCAATCTCTCAATGTAAGGTATTGGCTCAACTTCTAAATATTGAATGATATTCCTCAAGTTAGCCAGAACCTTATCTTGAACCTGGTTAACCTGAACCAAATGAGTTGGTTCAGGGTTGTTCGGGTTTGGGCTCAATGCAAGGGATTAACGAATTGAGATTCGTTATACCCTTCCTGATAATAGGTTATTTCAGATTGTTGAAAAGATGGTGATGACCTAAAGGCAGTGAAATCAGAGGATGGGTAAGGATCGGTGTATCTTCTTGATTGTAGATCGTATTAGGTTGTTCAGGAAAGGAAGACGATCTATAATCGATGTAGCTTTGAGAAGGATAGAAATCAGAATCAAAGTGTTCAGGGTTAGACCCTAAACACAGGGGTCCGGAATTATATCCCCAATCCGAATTATCCCAACTAATTGATGGTTGATTACAATACGAGTTGGGATAATCCTCATGTTGAGGATAATTCACAACAGGAGGGAAAGAGCGGGAATGCATGAAATATGTGGAAGGATTCATGAGACACGGGAGGAAGAAAGGTGCCCTGCAATACAAACAATCAAACCTGTCCTTAAATGGGTTAGCCTACAAACCTACAGACTCCTAAAACCCATCTTGAGATAAAGGAACGTTTTGATCTACTTCCGTCTATTCAATCCAACCAGTTAGAAGGAGGGACTGGGGAGAAGGTTCTTCCTTCGGCTTGCGCCTCCGGTTCCTAGTGTACCCCCCAGCCGCGATCGTTTGACTCTGCTCCCCTAGCTAGACATCAGATTGAACAGTAGAAATAGACTAATCGAAAATAATCTCGTTCTGAGTTCTGAAGAGCGAGTCTAATCCTTAAGGCCAACGTCTACTCTGTTTTATTTAGGGCTAGGTTTGAATGTGCTTTGGAATGTGATGGGCCGTTTAAATGGGTTGTGCCCTTAATGATTGATTGATTTGTGTGTGCGTACACAACCAGTGATTTTCAAGCAAGATTATTTTTGATGTAGTGAATTTTAAGGTTCAAATCTTACTTAGTAGCTTTTAGGATTCAACTTTAGGTGTTTTCAAACAAGTTTCGTTGGCACACCAGGTTTTGCAAGCACAGGTGAAGATGTTTTCCTTTAAAGCTTAAAAAGAATGTGGAGTACCTGGTAAATCCCTAAGAGTTGAACCTAAGTGGCAGCTACTTGATGAGTTTATTTTATTTGAAGTGATGCGGCCCAAACAACTCAAACAATTGGCCTAATGCACCACTTAATTAGGCACACAAATGATTACCTAATCTGATTTCTACTCAATTATATGTTTGAATGTGTGTACCGGGTCCTGAGGTCGGTTTATCGGTTGAGTTTGAAAATCAGAAGAGGTTGTGTACCTCTTTGAGATTTTTTAATTTTTTTTTTTTAATGTGGGGATTGAGGTGAGTATGGGTGTCAAACAACAAACAATCTAACCTTCGAGTTTATAAAAACACCTAGGTTGATTGATGTTTGAATTATTATGTGATGAAATGAAATCTAATGGGTGGGAGGTGGGGGATAACTCACAAAACCTTCTACAGCATTTTACTCAGATCTACCGCTTTTGCCTGTCTGGAAAGAGTACCTGCAATCACAATAAGAAAGGAGAAAAGTGAGGTAAATGATTTGTAAGTTACAAAACGCAAAGAGAAATCAAAGATCGTCGCCTACCCGACAATGGCGCCAAAATATTGAACGTATACGAATCGCTACGCTAACGTGTTCGATTTTGGAAAACCTGTCGTTGTAGCTTGAAAGTGAAGAATTCGTGTTCAACAAATAAAATTTATACCGAAATTGAAATTCTGGGTCGAACACAGGGAGGTAGACGTTTGATTTAAAAACTACGCGCTTCTTTTTATTTGTCACGGAATAATTCAATTTAAAACTATCTAATTATTTACAATAAATAGAAGAGAGAGAGAGAGTAAGAGAGAAAGAGAATATTACACAGAGAAATCCAAATGAGATGTGGAATTAACAAGGAATTTATCATTGAGGAGATTGTTCATTACAACTAGAAAGCATAAAGTAATTACACTAGAAAGCAATAAATTTACTCTAGAAAGCATTAAAAGAATGGAGGGAGAAATGTCCTCCTCGACGATTGCTTGGAGGACGAGCATAACTACTCTAGAAAGCAGTAAATCTATACTAGAAAGAGGTAAAAAGAATAGGGAGAGAGAAATCCTCCTCGACGATTGCTTCGAGAACGAGCCGGACGGGATGACGCCTGGACGAAGGAGAACGAAGCGGGACGAAGGAGGACGAAGCAGAAGAACGAGAACAGAGCAGCACGCCGTCGTCGTCGCGGGATCCACTTCCAAAGGGGAACAAAAATTTGGACTTTATCTCGCGAGAAGCATCCCGGGTGTGGGACAAGCTTCTCTTGAGCTTTGGAGGGGTAGAGAGAAGGAAGGGATGAGAATTTCGTATGGAGGGGGTCTCCTTTTATAGTTGCAAGGAGTGGGGGAAAAATGGACATTACAACTTCAAAATAATAAATGAGGGGTCTTTAGTGATGGATAAATCCGTCACTAAAGGCCCCAACGTGGGCGTAGCTTCCGCGCCCACGCACGCCACTTCAGCTGCCCGCGTGCTCAACGCCATCTCACGCACTTTGATTCTTAGTCGTCCAATCGCGAGATCGGACGGCTTAAGACTCATCTCCGCCCGCTGCACTGCGCCCGCCTGGCGCGTGCGATCGCTCGTGACGCCGCGCGTTTAATCGCACGTGAACGCTATTGGGCGCGCGCGGCCGTCCAATCGCGATCCAACACCCGCCCGCACCCAATCGCCTGCGCCTCCAGCCCTCTGCTGTGGCTAGAACCCGCGCCCGCCGGTCGCGTAAGCGTGCTCGACCGCTGCGCTACGGGGCGCGGATGGTCGAGCGGACGCTTTTAAGCGCGGCCGACCACAGCCGTTGGATTAAGATCCAACGGGGGAGAGCGAGCGGGTGTGGGGCCTTCGTAGAACGCATGCGGTCGTTTGGGCGGCCGAGATGGCTCCACGTGGCACCATCTTGGCCGTCCATCTTCTGGAAGTTGTAGATGGTGCCACGGATGTCGGATTGACTTGATTTTTGTGTCGTTGGGCTACGATCATCGATCCGAATTCATCCGTGCGGTCGGATTTATCATCTAAAGTGTGGATTTTCACCATCTTAGCCCTTGATCTTCTAGGATTCCCCGATCACTATCTGATGCTACGGATGCCTGATTAGGGCAATCTTGGAGTCGTTGAACTCCAATCGTCGCCCTGATCACAACCATACGGTTGGATCTTTGATCCGAGGTCCGGATAAAATGTTTGCCCTGTCCAAGCACATAAAAGGAGACAATTAACCTCCATTTTATTCAAACTACTCTAAATGCAAGATGATGCATGTTATGCAATATTTATATCATGAAATGCAATCCTATGCTTAAGAACATGCATAAATAGACACTTTAAGTAGTGCAAATGTGTTTACATCAGTTTAGGTGAGGTCAAAGTCAGCCTGGAGGTCGGTTAACCTCCAACGGTGGTAGGGACTAGTCTGCGAAGAATACAACAAACCTAGGGGGCTATTTGCAAGGATTTTGATTGCTGAGGGGCTAATTGAGAGAGAAAAAGTCTGACTGTACTAAAATGGAACTAGGCCAAGATGAACTCTGATTGGGCCCAAATTTTGGTAAAAACCTAATTTGGACCCAAGGAACCTAGTGGTAAGTTGGATTTGAGCTTTGACTAAGTTTAATTGGGAAATTTATGCAAAAACCCAAATTAGGGCAGAACTGTGTGTGTGACTCTATTTAAGGTCAAAATAGGTTTCAAAGGTCAAATCAAGGATACCAAATATCATGGAATATTTTTCTATGAATTTTAGTAGGCTTAGATAAATTAATTCTAACCAAACCTATGTACTTCAAGTGGGTCTGAAATTAGGATTTTGGGTGCTG
Organism: Thalassia testudinum; assembly: GCA_037157565.1. NCBI lineage: Eukaryota > Viridiplantae > Streptophyta > Magnoliopsida > Alismatales > Hydrocharitaceae > Thalassia > Thalassia testudinum. The sequence goes on from JAZHRO010000002.1 coordinate 68,705,590, forward strand.
TTCAATTCTCAAAATGCGTGAAAACCCATTTCTGTCGGTGTGGACCCTCTCTTAGACTTTAATGCTCATTAGACCTTAAATTAAACCATGGGAAACCCCATGATTATTCTACATTCCTGATATGATGTTAAAACTGTAAAATTAATCCTGATTTAATGTTCTCTCAGAATGGATGTGCAAGGAATTATGGCTCTTAGGTGATTATGTAGGAGCTTTTGTCAATTAATCATGACTAATTAAAGATAGTTATGGCACATGATGATGTTATCATCATACCCCATGACTAACTTTTGCTAGCCCCTTAGCAAACTCTTATGGAAAGAACTAGATTTCTAGGCCGTTCATTGATGTTCAAATGCCTGACTTGTTTTACTCTCTATAAATTAGGTCATAATGCCAACAATAGGCCTAGAGGTACTCAAGTATCAATCAAGATCCATACCTACTACTTCAGCCTAAGCCTGCCGCAAAGGTTTCTAAGGCTCGCAAAAACTACCCAGAGGTTCGTTGAACCTAACGGTTAAAGCACCCATGCCACAATGTAGCATGCCTAGGTTCAATTTGCCAGTGCATATTTGTAAGAGAGAGATAGAAGGATTTTTCATTTGGAGAGTTTTCTCTCTTTTCTTTTTATTTTTCCCTAGATCCAACCTCAAATTGGCCCTAAACATGATCTATATCGGATTCCTTGTCCCCACCACCAATTTTTAAAGGGTTCCTAGCTTTTGATGCTTTGGGATAACACCGCCATGGCAACTCCTAGAACTCCTGGCCTTCGACACTTTGGGATAGTGCCGCCCATGGCATTCTGTAGCTAAATTCAGGCCCTGGCAATAGACATTTTGGGATAATCCTGCCCATAGCACCTAAATCAGCATAAGGTGCTTACATGCCCCTGGTAGGATATTTAGATATCCTAGGAGACAAGCACCGAGAAGATGATATGTTATTACCCATCTTCGAGGGGAATTTCCCACCTCCCCGCACTGGGAACTCATCCAATCAACTTGTGTTGTCGAGCCGCTCCTACGCTAGATTTTTGAGATGGCTTTTCATAACAAAACACCTTTGGCATGATTTTCCCTTTATTAAGCATGCTGAACCAGACTTAGTGTGTGATTTTGGGTGCTTAGATTACCAAGTCCCACAAACCAAAAGGCAGGCAACCGGGTCAAATAATCCCTAAGTCTTAAACCTACTACATCAGCTTCGCACTTTCCTCAACCTCTTGAGGACTAACCCGGATCTTAACGAATACATGAATGTTTAAGCCCTAAAATAGGCCTAAGATCAGCACTGATACTAATCTCCTTGTCTCTTTGTCATTTCAAGACTTAATTTTTCTTTTGATTAGGTCCAGAACTTAAGTAACTTCCATAATCAAGTGTTATGACTATCATTTTTGTTCTTGATTTTTGCTCCTTTCTGACATTTGAATATTCTTCTCTTTTCCTCCTCAAGAAATATTTATAATTTAGTTCACAAAATTTCCTCCAATTCCTTCAATTCTTTTTTCTTTTTTCTCATTTTTTTAATTTTTTATCATTTTTGAATATGTATTTTTTTTTGTAAGAACCTCTCAGAGAATTGAATTTCTATATGTTTGCACTTTAACATCCCCCTATGCCTAAGTTTTGCAATATCCTCATTGTAAACTAGGAGGGTACAACATCAGTTTGGTTCAAAGTTTAGAACAGGATCAAAGGGTGGGTGAACGGGTCGGGATGACTGTTGCGGACAATTTCAAGCTTTGATACAAGTAACAAAGGTAAATTCAGTTATTCTAAAGTTGAACTCAATAGTGTAATAGGAGTGTAGCTCAAAAGGAAAATCAGAAGGGCCTCGGGTTTTTGGAATGACAGGTTACCTCCCGTTAAGCACTAAATTCACTACCTTCAGCCAAGTAGAAGGTGGTCAAGGAGAAGGGGTGTCAAATCAGATGAGTTTTGTAGAACAAGCACCTTGATCAAAAGCTTGGTTGGTCCAACCAGGTGCTTGTTCAAATCGACAGGCTGATGATGCAGCCCAAACCCAATCAGTCTGATGGGTTGATGGATGTGAATCAGTAGATGTGGATCCCACCAGATACTTTGAGTCTTGAAAAGATGTAGAAATGACAATCCAGGATTTGGCTGAATTAGCTTAGCCTGATCAGAGTAGGGGTCCTCAAAAGAAAATTGCACTGAACAAGATGTAGGAACCCTACTAGTGAGATCAGAGAAGGATAGGAAGTGATTAACAGTTTGATCAATGTCTGAAACCTAATCAAAAGATAAAGGAGAATCATATGCAACTAGATCAGAGAGAGGTGAATCAGAGTAGAAGTTGATTCTGATGGTGGGTTGGGGTTGGGAATGGGTTTCACAAGGCTCTGTGTGTGGGTATGAAGGTGTGGCTTCTTTGAGGTCCAAATCATTGACCTCAGCATCAGAATCAAAGAATGGATCATGGATGCCGAGATCATAAACTAGTTCATAATCTTCTGGAAAGAAAGGTTCTCTAAAATCAGAGTAAGATTCAAAGTTGTCGGAGAATTTGCGAAGATCAATTTCTAAACCTAATTCCAAATCAAGATTTCCACCTTAGAATGAATCATTATGTGTAAAATCAACAACTTGACTTAGATCTAACCTCATCTCAAATTCTGAGCTCAAAAAGGTGTTCTTATTAGGCATAGTCTCAGGTTCTTGGCTCCTAGGATAGACCCAATCAAATCCCAGCTCTTCCAACTCCTCGATTTCTATATCATAAACTGGTTTGACTTCTGAGAAATCAATTTGTATTTCTGAGGAGGTTGGAGAGGTGTAATCATCAAACATATGCCCATAATCATAGTCCAGATCCAAAATTTGGTTCTCATCATATTGGACCTCATAATCATCCCAAATAGGTTCTGATCTAGATTCTAGGTTAAAGGTAGGATTGGGTCACTAGAATCCAAACTAGGTTCTATTGGGACGTCAGACTCATTCTCGAGAATTACCTTAACAGGATAAGGTTTGGGAATTACATTCTCGAGAGGTTCTGATTCAAGCTTATCGTCACAAGTGTCTGGGAAATCTGGGCTTGATGGACCAGCTTCATGACTTTCTAAGGCTGGTTCAGAATCGAGAACACCTGCAATTGGATCCTCCCAACCCACATCAAGATCAGGTATGTCAATTTGCGCAAAGTTTGAATCAGATTCATTTGGGTTGGGGGTTCACAACAACCTCTATTCTCAAACCTGTGTTTTGAGAAATCATATTGATCCTCAATGTTGTTCCAAGGTGTCTCATTAGTTTTTGAGGGGATATCTGGGTATTTTTTATCGATATCTTCATACACCCTATTCAGTAATTTTCCACGTTTCTCCATGAGACCTTGGTATTTTTCCAAAAGTAGGGGATTTGACCAACATTGTAGATACTCATTGCTACATAATTTCCTCAGTTCAAGATATTCTAATAAGAGATCATCCCAGGTTGAATCATGTGTCATTTGGGTCCAAATCATTTCAACATGGCTTGTAATGTGGGTTGTTGTTTTTGAAACATTAATCTGAATGTGCCTAGATAGATCATAGGTTTTGTAATATTCATCATGATGTCTAAGAGTAGCCTCGACAATTTCTCTTTTATGGTCATTTGGGATTCAGGTTTCCTACAAATTCTTCCTAAATTGTCAAGTTGCATTTTCAAATCAGGTGATGATTGAAGATGTAGAATCAAATTTGGGTTCAGATTGAAGTGATTGGATCATATCAGAAATCCCCAAGAAGATCAATTCAAATGAGGCCTCTAGGTTAACAACCTAAGGTCCTTTCCTATGTATGTGCTCTAGAGAATAGATGAGGTATTGGATGTGAGTTCATCCTAATTAAGGCACTTAAAGATTTTTGGATGACTAGGGCTTGTTTCAAGGCAGATGATACCTCCGAATAAAAAATCTACACACCCGAGAAGTACCTGGGTAGCCAAGAAGGGAGAGCCCCGTAAAGACCCCTACATGGTAGAGCATCCCCACAGGTTACAGGGTTTCTCCCACCCGACCTTCTTTGTCATTGCAATTCTAAGTAGACCAGAATGTATGAATTGAGACCTTAAGTCTACCAATTTTATTCATAATTTGTGCCTTGGATTTCACTTGATTAGAAGTTAATTCAATTTGTGACCTAATTTATAAGTTGATTGGCCCACAAAGTAGACCAACTTCACCTGACCTGCCCTAAAAGATGTAGAATGAAATTTGGGTCAAGACCCAAAGATCACGCTGAATTGACTCTCAGGTTATTAAGTCCACAATTTTAGGGTTCAAGTGAATTTAGAGTTTGATTTTAGGATTCTTCTGATTAGATCTTTTCAAGCAAGGGTTTAGGTAGCACAAAAATGCAGAAGGGTTAATTTCCTTTAATTCAGCAAGTGTGAACTAACACTTCAGAACCCTAGAGTAAAAACTCTAATTGGCTCTATTTCATGTCTAATTTAATCTCAAAATGTACACCTTGGACTCCAAACAAGAAGTGCGTAGTCCAAGATGATCAAAAATTAAGCGTAAATCCCTAGTTAGTACAAGAAATTTGTGTAGGGATCTCTAAACAGAATCATCTCAACTTCAATCAGATATTGATTTGAAATCGCAAATCAGAAAACTTGCCTTTTAAATGATGATTACCATAAAATGAGGCAAGTGAATCCTAATTGTTTTGTTTTCTTTTCTCTCTTCCAAAAAATTAAGAGGTTGATTAGGGAAGAAGAGAAAGTTTACCTGTCCCTAGAGTGGTTGATTGCGCAGAAGATCTCTTCGTGTTGTACCTCGCAAATCACAAACAAAGCAAACATAGTAAGTTAGTGCTCAGATAAATCAATAAAGATAAAACTAATGGTGAATTATGCGTTGCACCCCGGCAACAGCGCCACAATGCTCGAGAGAAATTGTCGTTGTTTAAGAAATGTATGTGTCGTAGTATAATCGACAAGATCACACAACAAACATTTAAATTTATAAACTCAGATTCTAAAGGGAGTCTGAGGTCATTCGCAGGGAGCAAATGTGGAACACATATATTAATCTTCATTTAAAATAGATGAGCACAATTAATTGAGCATCAAAATAGATATTCAATGAATACAACCTGTTAGATTGTAATTCAAATGATGATGAAATAAAAAGAATAAAAAGAATCTAAAAAGTGATTATTTAGATCACCAATTATGTCCTCTAATTCAGATGCATCTCATTTTCAAGTTATTCAAATAATCAATACTTTCAAATGATTTAATCAAATGTTAACTTAGTACTAAATCGTTCAATAGTGCTCAGAATAATTAGATCAGACGACAAGAATATAGCATCAAACGAATTAAGTGTCAATAGAAAACAGTGCCTCATAGAAGGCACACAAGCACAAGGCTCTTCAGAGAGCCTTCTTCTTCTTCAAAGCCTTCCCTTCTTCAAAACCTTCTTAATCCTTTCCTTCCTCAAGCACAGGGCTTCTTCTTCAAAGGCTAAGTGTCAAGAGCCTCTCCTTCTCTTCAGCACAGGGAAACAAGGATGGCGCAGCAAAACCCACCGCCTCTCTCTCAGAAATCCTCTCCTTTCTTCCCCAGGTATAGGTTCAGGTAATCGATTGGGTTATCGGGTCGAGAACAGGGACCAAGCTGCGGGCATGTGTCCCAGGCGAGGAGTGGACATGTATAAGTGAAGCAGGGACCTAACCCCCGTGTGCTTGGGCAACGAAGTAGAGGCACAAAATCAATTTAACCCATATTGGCTGTTGGTAGATCCATGATGTGGCACTAAAATGCCACCCTTCCTTCGCGTGAATGTTGTAGCCAATGTTTCGCTTGATTACAACTGCTAGTGGCTTCGCGTCTTCAATTGGAGTTGCAGCTAGATATGCGGACATAATCCGCGTCACCTGGAAGTAGAATTGGACCTTGAGTTCGTCAGAGGACTGCAAAGGACTTCGGAGAGGACAGCGGTGGCAGCGAACTCTGATGAAGACCTAAAAACATGCATACAGCCTTTCTGCCACGTTAAAACATCTCAAAAGCTTCACCGTGAAACAGCGAGTGTGCTAGAGGTGATTTTAGGGCATGGCATGCTCCGATGTGGGTGGTCGGTGATTGATAAGGTAAGCAGAGAAGGTTGAGTTTGGTGGGGTGATTCAGTGGGTGTTTGGTGGAATTGAGTGAGGGTTTTTGTGCAGAAAGGAGAAGCGAAGCTTATGGAGTTGGAAGTGGGTTGTTTGGTGGTTTGTGATGGTGTGGAGGCCTCGCTAGAATTCAACCGGAGCGAAGGAAGACGGAGGGCAAACAACGACATCGGTGGTGGAAATAGAGAGAGGAAGATCTAGAAGATTAAGGAGGAGAAAAGGAAGAGGTTAAGACCTAAGAAAAAGGATGAAAGGACGGGGATGGAACCAGCTGTGATTGTCCAGCATCAGAGAGGGAGAATCCTTCGATGGAAGGGGCGACGACGAGGAGAGGGTCTAGGCACTCACACTATGGCCGGCTAGGAGCGGAGGAAGGAGATGAAGACGTTCCCGCTGCCTATGGTATGTGGCAGCAAGTGAAGAAGGAGGTTGGAGACGAGTTGTCGGAGCTGCGATAGAGGTGGCCGGTGGGAGAGAATCTTTGAAGAGATGTGGTCTCAACTGAGCTAAGGAGCACGGATTTGCAATGAGGGAGCTCTAGACCAAGAAACAAGCCTAATTGGCTTGCTTAGGAATCAAGAAGAACCCAAGGAATCTGTGCATTCACACAACCTCCATAGGGGAACCTAATTGGCTTGCAGGACTGGTCTGTGAAGAATACAACAAACCTAGGGGGCTATTTTCAAGGATTCTAAAAGTTGAGGACTAATTGAGAGAGGAAGAGTATGACTGGACTAAAATGAAAACTAAGCCAAGATGAACTCTGATTGGACCCAAATTTCGGTACAAACCTAATTTTGACCTAAGGAATCTAATGATGAAGTTGGATTTGAGTTTTGACCAAGTTTGATTGGTCAATTTACGTAAAAACCCAAATTAAAGTAGAACCGTGTTTGTGACTCTATTTAAGGTCAAAATAGGTTCAAAAGGTCAAATAAAAGATACCAAACCTCATGGAATATTTTTCTATGAATTTTAGAAGGTTTAGATGAATTTAATCCTGAACATAACCTCTGTAATTCAAGCAGGTCAGAAATTAGGATTTTCGATGTTGTATCAGTTCTTGAAATGCATGAAAACCCGTTTCTATCTGTGTGAACCCTCTTGTTAGACTTTAATTCTCATTAGAACTTAGATTAATCCCTAGGAAACCCCATGATTATTCTGCATTAATGATATTATGTTAAAATTGCATAATTAACCCTAATTTAATGTTCTCCTCTTAAAATGGATGTGCAGGGAATTATAGCTCTCAGGCGATTATATAGGAGATTTTGTCAATTAATCCTAGCTAATTAAAGCTAGTTATGGCTCATGATGATGTTATTATCAAGTGGCGAGTGATAAGGCTACGTCCTATTTTTAGGATTTTCTTTCTTTTGGGGACTACTCTCATATTGAGCAATTTCTCAAAACCATTCCTGATATTCTTTCTCCAAATGATTCAATCTCTTTGACCACTCTCCCTTCTGAACAAGAGATTTTCCTGACTCTGTCCCAAATGCTCACGAATCGTTCTCCTGGCCTAAATGGTTTTAATGTTGAGTTCTTCGCCTGCTTCTAGTACATCATTAAAGCGGACCTTATTGAGGCCATCAGACAGTTCTTCATCTCCCACAAGGGTCCGCATGCTTTCAAAAACACGTTTATCTCTCTTATTGTCAAAAAGACTAATGCTACCGATTTTTCTAACTTTAGACCTATCAGCCCGTGCAATGTTTGTTATAAGATTGCTTCTGGAATTCTTGCCTCTCGTCTAACTCATATTATGCCTTCTATTATATCCCCCGAACAGGCATGCTTTATTAAAGGGAGATCAATCCATGATCACATTGCCAGTGCCTTTGAACTCACCCAACATATCAATCGTAAGGTTCATGGATCCAACCTTATCTTCCAACTTGATCTTCAAAAAGCTTATGACCGTGTTGAATGGAAGGCCCTTTATGATATCTTAGACCATTTTGGTTTCTCTGACCAAGCAATCGACTTAATTTGGGCTTGTGTTGAGCATGATGGTTCTTCTATTCTTGTGAATGGGGTATCCTCTTCCTTTTTTAAACCTTCTCATGATCTCTGTCAAGGTGATCTGCTCTCCCCCTTCCTATTTGATATTTTTTATGGAATCTTTCATCCGTGGGCTTAAGGAGCTCGCTTTTTAGGGAAAATTTTCTCCTTTCAATGCCAAACGTGGTATTCAAACTTCGTTGGCCCATCTTTATGCTGATGATATCATTATTTTTGCCAATGGGAAGTCTAACTCTATATCTAATTTGGCTCATTTCATCAAGGACTTTGAAGGACCTTCAATCAAAAGGTTAAAGCTTCTAAGAGCTTCTATTTCGTTGGTAAACATTTCTCGATAGGGAGGACCTCCAAGCTTGTCCAAACCATGGGATATCCGATTGGATCCTTTCCTTTCAATTATCTTGGATGTCCTATTTTTCCTAGTAGGGCTAAAATTTCCTATTTCTATGGCCTTGTGGAGAAAATCCAATCTAAGCTCTCTGCTTGGAAAGTCAATTTACTTTCTTCTACAATATGCGTAATTCTCATCAAGCATGTTCTCTCCTCTATTCCTATTCATATGCTTTCCATTATGGAGGTTTCGAAGGCTATCCTTTGCAAAGTTGACTCCCTTCTCTCCAATTTTTTCTAGGGAACTTTGGGTAATACTTATAAGAGACATTAGGTGGGTTGGAAAACTATCACTAAACCTTCTAATATGGGGGGTTTAGGTATTCAAAATCTCAGTCTTTTTATCAAAGCCCTTAGAATGAAAAGAGGTTGGAATATCCTCCTTGGTGATACATTGTTCAATAATCTTATGAAAAGCCTTTATGCTCCATCTCAGCATTCAACTATCCCCCATAGAATTTCTCTTCTTAGGGAAGCTATTGTCCAACTTCTCCCTTATGTTCGTTGGGAAGTCCATGAAGGTGAAATGGACCTCTAGATGGACATTTGGATTAAGAATATCCCCTTAAAGGATCTCTTGCCGATGGATACTGGCCCGGATAAGATCTTAATCAAGGATATCCCTTCCAATCCGATGGCTAACACTTTGATTTCTCTATTGCCTGTTGACATTCACACCAAGATATGCTCTCTTCACTTGGATAATCTAAAAGATGTGCCACACTGGTCCCTCACTCATTCTAGCACCTTCACAGTAGCCTTGGCCTATGCTCTCTACTTCTTTGACACTCCTAGGCAGCCACATTTTATTGATCTTTGGAATCTAAAACTTCCTTTGTCCATTTCTATCATAAGTTGGTGCATTATGCTCAAATGTATTCTGATTGATGATCTGATTGTTAAGCTTGGTATAGCCTTGCCTTCAAAGTGTTCTTGCTGTCCCTCAACTCCTTGTGTTGAAACTTTTAATCATCTTTTTTAAGATAGTCATCTTGTTCATCATATAGCCTCTTGGGTGTCCTCTAAGCCTGGCTGGACTATCCTCAATACTGTTAACTTTCTTCATACTATGCTCAGGAAATCTTGCTCCAACAAAGGGAAAATTATCAAGGGCCTCATTTGCTTTATTTGGAATCATGTTTGGCATCTCAGAAATCATATTGAACATGAGGGCACTACTTTTGTGCAAATTGATTTCATCCTTGAACATTCCTAGAATAACCTATCAACTCAGAGACTAGATTAGAGCATTGTGGCCTAAGCAAATTGCTATATCTTGGGTCCGCCCTCCCTCTAGGTATAAAGACAAACTTGCCGCCATCCCTCTGGCTAATTCCTATGCTGTTGCTTGGGTGCTTAGAGATTCCTATGAGGATTTTATCCAGGGTGCTGCTTCTACTTTATATGAAAATAATATGGAAAAATGTCTCCTAGTAACTACTTTACATCTTCTTTCCTTCCCTAGTTTCTCTCATTCTTTGCATTTTGAGATGGACTCTACTATGCTTTACTATTGGTGGAAAGGGAAGATTGTGGCTCCCTGGATGGTGCAACATCTATTCAACTCGGTCAAAGCCTTCATGTTGAAGGGATCTAGATAGGATTAAGATTAAGTTATCATCATTGTAGTGCAAAATCCTCAATCGAGCTCTCAACAAATACAATCTATAGCTCGAATATCTAGAAATGAAGTCAGAGGTCGAACACAGGGAGCAAATATGGAACTCACACGCTAATCTCAATTAAAATATAAATGAGCATAATAAATGAAGCACCATAAAGATATTTCAATGAATATTAATCTGCCACATTAAGTATTCAATGGAGATCAATGTATCTAGAGACAAAAAGATACTTAGAACAAAATAATGGTGATTTAGATCACCAATTATTATCCTAAGCACGTGTAAATTATTCAATTATCTCAAATAAAGGAACAATGATCAGACATCTGGTAGATGGCTCAGACGACTTAACCAAGCCTTGGTACAGTACTCTTCAAAGCTTTCTTCTTCTTCTCTACTTCCTCTTCTCCTTCTTTCTTTCTTCTTCTTTCTTTCCTCCCTCTTCTTCTTTCAAGGCACGGCCCCTCTTTTTCTTCTCTTCTTTCCTTCACAAAGCCTCTTGTGTAGCCTTTCCTCTTCTCTTCCTTTCTTCCCTTCTTCTCACATTGGCTAAGTGTCAGGCTTTTTTCTCTGAAGCAAAACCTACCCCTCCCCCGCTCTCTCTCTCCTTCTTTCCTCCTCTCCTCTTTCTCTCAAATGGTTGGGTTAATTGGGTAATTGAATCACATACCTAGGTCCAAGGGTATGGGCATGGGTCACAGCTGAGGAGTGATAGGGCTTAGGTAGTCGGGTATGCGGGTAAGCGGGACCTCACCCCGGTGTACTAAGGCAAATAGCCACAGAGACAAAATCAATTTATGCACTATCACGTGCTCCTTCGTTAACGATGTGGGACTAAATCCCACGACTTCTTCGTGCGCGCCTGCAGATGAAGATGCCTTTAATTGGCTTGGCTGTTGAGGTTGGTGTCCCCAATCAAGGACCTGGGAAGGGTCCTGGAGGTCCCCCGCGTCTCCTGAAGGTGGCACCTGGGAGCGGGGTCACAAGAACACCTGCTTCAAGGTTGCATGAAGCTCCGTCAATGGCGGCGAAGGGGCGAACACTTGAAAACAAGTGCACAGCCTCTCGGCCATGTTAAAATAGTTCTAAAGGGTCGCCGGGCACGGTGAATGCGGTGGTGGTCGTGGCGTGGAGGATGGAGGTGCTAGTGGTCGGTTGATGATGGAAATGAAGCGCGAAAGATGGGTTGTTTTATGGGTGATTTGGGTGAGTGGAGTGGATAATAGGTAGAGGAGTTTTATGCAAGTGGATGTGGCGAAGGTTGTGGAGTAGGTGGTGAGGCAGTTGGAGGTGTGAGGTGATGGAAATGCCTCATCGGAGAGATGACCGAAGCGGAGGACGAAGGTGGCATGCGTGGAAGTAGAGGGTTTATTTTTGTGTTTTTAGGGGATAAATAGAACCTAAAGAAGTAAGGGAACTTAATCTACCTACTATAAGTGGATGAAAGGGGAGGATGGCACCGACTTTGGCTGCCCGACGCCGTGGAAGGTGAAGACCTTTGATGAGGGATAACGAGGAAGAGAGGGGAAGACAACCCTCGCTGGTATTGAGAGTGACGAAGGAACTTAAAGAAGGTAGACCGGCCAGCTATGGTCTATGACGGCTGGCGAAGAAGGGAGTTGATGAAGCTCGCTGGAGCTTGTGGAGGGATTGCCCAGAGAGAGGAGAAGAAGGTGAAGAACTCGTCCAAGCCAAGCTAAGGAGTACGGTTAAGCGTTGTGGGTCCGTTTGTAGGGCTCAGGGGGTTGTTTCAAGCTTGGAAACCAAGCTTGAAGCTTTGAAAGCTTCACACAATAGGAAACCCACATCTCCCATGCATTCACATGGTAGATTTGGAAAGAATTAAAGCCCAAGACTAGGTTTAGATCATAGGGAAATCTCTCAGGAACCTCTCTTCCAAATTTGGCTGTGAAATCAGGGAGTAATCCCTGATTGAAGGTTGCCGATGAAGTAGGTTTAGGAGTTGAAGGCGGTGGGGACCTATTGGTGAAGAAGATGATTAATCTGGGGGGCTATTTGCAAAGAATTGAAAAGTTAGGGGTATAAGTGTGAGAGAAAAGAGTCAGACTAGACCAAAATGCAACTAGATCAACATGATCTCTGATTGGGCCCAAATTTTGGTACAAACCTAATTTGGACTCAAGGAATCTGATGGTGAAGTCGGATTTAGGTTTTAACCAAGTTTGATTGGGTAATTTGTGCAAAATATCAAATTAGGGCAATTGTCTATCTGAGACTCTATTTTAGGTCAAATTGGGTTCCAATGGTCAAATCAAGCATACCAAATCTTAGGGAATATTTTTCTATGATTTTTAAAAGGTTTAGGTGAATTTTATCCTGACCAAAACCTCAGTTAATTAAGCGGATCTGTTTTTAGGGTTTCAAATGTCCATTAATTCTCAAAACACGTGAAAACTTATTTTTGTCTGCATGAACCCACTTATTAGGCATTTATAACCATTTGACCTTTAATTAACCTCTAAGAAACCCTGTGATTGCTCTTCATTTAATATATTTTTTTAAAATTGTAATTTTACCCCTTTTTTTTGTTAATCTCTCAGAATGGATTTACAGTGAATTAAGGCTCTATGGAGGTTATGTAGGAGCAGTTGTTAATTGATTATGACTAAATAAAGCTAGATATGGCTGATGATGACGTTATCATCACTTTAAAGATCACGTCCTCTCTGTGGAGTTCTCTCATCCAATGGCCAATGTAGCTGCTCGTCGTATGGCTCTTCTTCACCCTGCCAGCTGGCATTATTTTGGTTCTCTGCAACAGCTCCAGCGCTACGTGGCAGTTACTATCATCCTAGATAAAATTCAGATGCCTTACATTTGCTAAGTTTTTGTTTGTTTTTCCTAATGGGATTGGGTTTAGTTTTGAGGTTCTTAACTTGTACTAAGCCACGAGAAGTGGTTCTTCTCTCCTTTGTACTAGGTGGGTTTTGGCCTAGTCCCCCCACCTTTTGTTTGCTCCCTGGGAGTCAGGGATGAATAAAATGATACTCTCATATTTTCAAAAAGAAAAAAAAAAGTCTATATGTGTAGCAAGACTTAGTGTCCCCATAGCCTTAGCAAGTGAGATGCCTACTAACAATGCTTCATATTCATCCAAGTTGTTTGTAGTTAGCAAATTTAGCCTTAATGTGACAACACCCATTCAGTCCATTCAATACGAAGCCAACACTAAAACATACTCGAGTTCAAGATCATAACCTCCATTCTAGGTCTAGGGTTGACTCAAAAATAAAGTTGATGAAGACTTGTCCACTTATTAATGACCTTGATTGATACATAATATCAAATTCAAAGTTCAATGGACCACTTTAGATATTTGGCAAACATGGCTTAAAGAAAATCTTACTTATTGGTTGATCTATTAATACCATGATAGTATAATCTTGAAAATATGGCCTTAGTTTTCTAGAAATTAAAATAATGCAAAACCACTTTTCTCTATTAAACAATGCCTATATTTGCTCCCTTGGTTTGCTTTATTGATGGAATAAACTAGTCATTGTATTTGTCCACCTTGTTAGACCAAGGCTATAAGTAGTCCATATCGTGATGCTAACAAATACAAATATAATTCTTCACCTTCTCAAGGTGTTGACAAGATGGGTGGAGTATGTAGATATTGCTTTATTAATTCTAAAGAATTTTGACATTCAAGTGTCCAATCTTTGATACAATATTCCTTGCCCATTATGCATTTAAAAAATGGTTGACACTTGTCAGATAGCCAAGATATGAAACTACATAAAGTTGTATTCCACCCAGCTAATGAGTGAATACCCTTTATGGTACTCGATGGAGTTAACTCATTACCACCTTAGCAAGGCTTGTCAAGATTCACTTCAATTCCTCAAATAGAGACCACTAAACATAAAAATTTTTTAGAAGGAATGCCAAATACACATTTTCACATATTGAAGTTTAGTTTAAACTTCCTTAAGAGAGTAAATACATGTCCAAGGTTTGCTATATATTTATCAATATCTTTCCTTTTACGAGCATATCATCAATCTACATCTCAAATCTTTTCCCTATCATTTTAGTAAAGATCAAATTTACAAGGTGTTGATAAGTTGTGCCAGCATATTCTAAGCGAAAATGTATGAAATGGAACATGAATAAACTCCTATCAGTTATGAAAGAATTATGTGGCTTGTTTAAGGGATTCATGAAATTTTGATTGCATCTTAAGTATGCATCAAGGAAAGACATGAAATGTTGTTCAAAGCAGGAATCAAATATGGCATCTATCTTAAGTACGAAGTTTCTTTTCATCAAGCTTCATTTATGTTAGTGAAATCCATCCACATCCTCTACTTACTATTTTTTACTTTTTAACCATCACTATATTTAATAGCCACTCTGAAAGTCTTCATGGTTCAATAAAGCTAGTGCCCAAGAGCTGTTGAACTTCTTTGTTCATTGCTACCCACCATTCCATTGACTTGTGCTACCTTGCGTATTCACAAGTTTGAAAGTAGGATTAATATTCAGTTTATATTAAATAATGTTGGGATCTATGCCACGTAAATCCCCTATGCTCCAAGTAAGATTACTTGAAAATTCTCTTAATAAAGTTAGTAGATAATGTACCTACTCAAGTCTAAGAGTTTTTTTGAGCTATACCAACTTTTGTTCATTATCTAGCCAAAATCTAACTACATTGTTTCTAGGGTTTACTACATCTTAAACTCAGCTTCCTTTTGCATTAGTATTTCCTTTTTTGCTTCTAAGGCCTCCTCAAACTTCCTTTTGCCCCATTTCTATTAAGGTTGGGGAATATTATTTGGGTCATAAAGATCCCTCTTAAATAACTCAGAGATCAATTCCCCATTGGCATATATTGTCCCTAATCCCTTTGGAGTCATGAATTTTATATCTTGAAAGTAGGAAGATGGTACACACCAAATGCCATGTGTTGTCTGGCATCCAAGTATTACCAAGTAGTTGGTGGAAAACTTGACTAGAAAGTTGAAACATTGTTAGGATCTTATGCCCATCAACCAAGCTCATTGGAATGTTAATTTACCCCATTAGAGCTACTTGGTAATTTCCAAATCTAACGATGTAGTGGTCTACAGGGAGTAAATTCTCCTCTAAAATGTTGAGCTTTCTAAATCTAATAATACACATTATATGTATTGCACTACCTTCACCTACCAGCAATCTTAGGGTTTCCATATAGCCAAAAAACATTAGCTACAAGTTAAATGTTGCGAGTCACAAGAGATGAAGACAAGCTTTTCATTCTCCACCCCACTTCAGTTCACTCATTTTGTTACGTTTCATGGGGCTTCACTTCATTCCTCACTCTCTAATTAACCTACACTTTGTAGCTTGTTGACCATGCATAATATAGAAAATAGTAGGAAGTAGATCAACTAGGCATTCAATTAGTAGCTAGTTCACTCTATTCATTCACCTAGGTTAGTATATATAAACTATATAATGAACCTCCATTTTGGTGTTAGTCTCTCCCTTATCTCTCTATCTCCTTCATTACTATCACTTTTGTCTCCACTTCACGTTCCATTGACCCAGTAACTCATATCAAAATAGAGAGCAGCAAATAAATGGACTTCATTATTGATTTATCAACTACTACTCATACAACGAGGAAAAAGAATGTTGAAAGTCTTCTCCTTAGATTTGAAACTGCTCGCTCATATATCTCTCCCTGAGGGTCGAAAGGAAGCACCATTACTCTCTCACACTAAGATACCAATGGAAGGTGACCACGTGGTTGATAAATGGAGACATCAATGGTTAGGTCTTTCAATCAATCACTAAAATGAGGACTTTGTTGTATTTCCCAATGGTCTTTTCTTACAACTGTTGTCTCATGTTAATTGGTTATCATCTTCCCTTTGTGGTGTTTCCTCCTAAGTAGCATAGATTATTAGAATAATTATACCACATTTACAATAGCTCAGAATCTCAGACAAGGGAGATACTCAACTAGTAGGCTAAGCCTCTCACTAGCTAACTTATTGGTATTAGAGAGAGAGAGTTAGGGTAGCACCCCCTTCAGTATGTAACCAATGAGATATATTGATGGAATCAAAGTACTCAGCCTTGTAAGTTGGCAATTCTATAAAATTTATTTGTTTGTCCATGATTTCTTTATAAAATACCATGAGGACACCTTTAGTTTCCTCAATAATTGGTTCTTTTTTCTTTCCTTGCCCCTTGACATAATCAATGTTCCCTCTAAGATGAGATGCATTATCTCATCCCTTAAGGTTTTGTATTCCTAAGTTGAATGACCTCTCCCTTAATAGTGTTCACAAAATGAGTCTTTAGATGGTCAATTCTTTATCTTAATAGTTGGTTTGATCCATGATGACTTAGTTTACATTGCCTCCCTATATATAGCATCAATAATAGTTGTGAAAGGTAACACTGTGAATTAGGCCTATCAAGCCTATATTGCTTGCCAACATCCCTATTATCCGAATGAGTTTTATGCGGGTAAGTATTTGTTATCATCCCCATGTCTTCCTTCGATCTCTTGAAACCTCGTGCACTTTCAAATAAGTTTGTTGTAGTTTGAAATGAGTAGTCTTAAGCCATCTAAATGTATGTGTTTCGTAGTCATACACCAAATTTCACTCATTAAGGATGTAGGTTGTAGTTTTAGCTTTCTAGGATCTTATTCATCCTTAGCCCATTAACTACACTGAAACTACTTCACTTTGCTACAATCTTGAGGTCTTTATCAATTGTTCCCTGAACCTATGCAACAAGTGCGAAGGCTTTCACCTTTTCCTTGAATGGTGTTGTTTAAAAGTTGCTTCTCATGGCAATTTCTTTCTCCAATCTCAAACCATCCTAGAAATTCCTTCTCCAAATCATCAGAGTTGGAAATAGAGTTGGGTGGTAAATTGGGAAACCAATCACTTGCCCCATTTATTAAGTTGTTTGGAAATGCCTTATAACATCTGAGTAGTTTTGGCAAGTTTCTATGTCACCTTATGTGATAATAAGGATTAATTAATTAGTACAAGTGCAATTTTTAGCATCTTCAACTTTTCTGGCTAAGGATAATGAAAGGATTAGCCTTGGTTGATCTGAAGTCGTCTTCCTGCTCAAAGTCAACCAATCTATCTCTAAATAACCTTACAAGAGCTTTTGTAGTTGATCCTGAACAATATATTAATCTAAACTTAGTGAGGTACTTGTCTCTCCTAAAAAGAAGCCCTTGCATAATCATTAAAATCATCATCCAATGGAGCTAATCACCAATCGTCAGCCAATAGGTGATAGAAAGTCTTGTCACCTAACTTTCCTATCAACTTCTTGTTTCTCAGAGACCAGTTCAATCAATGGGAAATATCATTGTTTATAAACCTGACATCACCACCAGTTAAACTCTAGCTACTTCATGAGTGATTGTCTTAAAGATCACAAGATTTTCCTTTTACTTACTAGTCTGAGACCATAGAACTAATGGGACCTAAATAGTGGGCTTTACTTGCAAACAAGGGGGAGGTTTCTTTCACTACTTGAAACCCATGAAAAACTTCCTTTAAAGATCTTTCGACATTTTGAGCATATCTATGTCTATAGTGGGGAAAGTAACTCTCTAGTTCCATTTCCATGTCCATGTTTTCTCCCCAGATGAATCAGAGTTCTCTCTTCTTTGTTGTTCAACACTATGGACCTGCATGGCCTACTTAAACCATAATTCCTCAATGATTATTTAAAAGGATGCCAACTATGCCTCTACCTTGACTATGTCCTTTGCCATGTTAATAATTGCTTGCAAGTCTTTAGGATTTTCTTGAGCTTCTGCTGCAACTTCCTATGGCTTTGAGGTCAATGATTGTTGTTGTTCCCCCACA
Source organism: Thalassia testudinum (assembly GCA_037157565.1). NCBI lineage: Eukaryota > Viridiplantae > Streptophyta > Magnoliopsida > Alismatales > Hydrocharitaceae > Thalassia > Thalassia testudinum. The sequence continues at coordinate 68,723,631 of JAZHRO010000002.1, forward strand.
AAAGTTCCATTTATAACCTACTAGAAAGAAACCTACCACTGTTTTGAAATGGATTCTTTAAAGAAAACCTCAATAACAGGACATCCTCCTATTACTTCTTGAGGAATTAGTAATCAAATCACCATAGATGCCCCAGTTAAGTGTAGAGGTGGTGTTCTTTGTATTTGTTGCTCATGAGCGAGCACCTTTCAAAGAGTTGCATTGTTCCTGGCAGCAAGATCCTTGTTTTCACCATCTTCAAATTGTGAAGAAATAAATCAATATGAAGGAAAAGAATAAGATTTGAACTGAGATAGCACCAATGAAAGACCACAAATTTACTAAAGCATAGATTAACTTAAAATGCCCCATCAAGTTTGGTTTTGTGGAAAAGATAGTAACAAAGTAAATTGAATCTTTAATTATATTAATATGATTATAGTTAAGGAACTATAAATCTATTCAAGTTGTTATATTTTCACAACTTGTTCCTAAAATAAACTCCATCAAACAACAAAGGGCTTAATTCATGTATTTATATCTCCATCATGTCTTAAGAAATCAAAGCATATGAAATACTCCCATTTGACCAATTTATATGATTTAATAAAGAGAAACTTCAGGAATTTATCATAGAAAGTTCAATTGATTCAAATTAAAAAGTAAATTAAGAAGAAAGAAAATGCGAACATAGAATTTACAATCACATCATTGAGATAATAAATCTATTTCAATCCGTGGTCATTAAACACCAAAAGAACAATCTTGTGAAATCACGATGTCATGGATATAATCAAATCATTATCCAATTATTTCATCATCATGATGTCTAAATGCATATTCTCGAGATCAATGACAAGTCAAAGATTACATTAAATTTAAAAATATAACCTTGAATATCATTACAATCTACTACAAATTACCTTCAGGTGATTGATGAAGTGATAAGGAAGGGAGAAGTCAAAGAAGGAGATCACCGAATACGAAAGGTGGAATCATTGGAGTTGATCACTAAAAACTTACTAATACTAGAGCTCAAAGTGAAAAATGGAATACATGTGGGAAAAAATTCCTAAATTTAGTGCTCAATTCCCCTTTTTATAGATTTCTTATGTATGAAAGCATCTCCAAAAGCTCCTTCTTCAAGAAACTTCCATTTGTTTCAATCTAACCATCTTCCACCAACTATTAGGTTATCTACATCTTTGACTTGGTAATGCTAACATATCCCTTTGCTAATGTTCCAAAGTTCATTGAAACTTCCATTTGTTTCAATCTAGCCATCTTCCACCATTTGCTAGGTTATCTACACCTTTGACTTGGTAATGCTAACATATCCCTTTGCTAATGTGGCAAAGTTTATTAAAATGAACCCACCCATGATAACATCCAGATTCATTATCTTTTGATCATGGTACCTACGAAGTATGTATTATTTGAAAGCAAGAAAAAATCTTGAGTGGTAACAGACCTCATTCTCCCGTCGTGCTCCTCTCCTCTCCTCTCCTTCCCCTCTCCTCTCCTTTCTCTCCACCTTTTCTCCTTCCCTTTTCGCTTTGGGTTATGGTTTCGCCTCCTCTTCTATGGTGAGGCCCTCCAGTCCTCCCTCCGTAGAGGGGGGCCTTTGTGCCCCTTGCCATCGTGATGTCTCTGTCCAGAGTGTCGTGGAGCACAATCCCTGACCGTTGGCTTGCATTTTCTTTTCCATGATGGTGGTCGCCTATTCTCGCTGAGGGTGTGGTTCTTCTTATTTGTGACTTCAATTGCTTTTTGGTGGTTTCTCGCTGTGGTTTTTAGGGTTCTTGTTTTGCTTGGGTTTTTTGCATTTTGCTGCTTTTTGCATTTTGTTGGCCAGGGGTGGCTTGCTCAATATGGACTCCTATCCTACTCTTCCCGATCTCCTCGCTCCCCTTCTCCTTCGAAGGGTCTTCCTCCACCGAAGTTATCCTTTGCCTCGGTGGTCGCAGGTTCAAGTTCTATGAAACCCTCCATAGTTGAATTTTCCCTTAAGGTCCGCTGTTCGAAGTTGCGTGAGGAGATTTTTGCTACTTCCTTTTGTTCGAAGAAGGTATCTAAGTTGGCATTGGGCTTCTCTTCCTCTTTGGTTGTTCACACCTAGGGTCCTAAACCCTCAGCACATTAGTTTAAAGTTGTCTTTGCTAATCGCTTTAATATCTGATCGGGCTTCTCCTTGACCACTTTGGATGTTCGACACTAGTTGATTCGATTTGACATGTACTTGGATTTCTCTAACATTTGCGTTGTGGGTTCTACTATCATTGATCGTGTTCATTGTCAATTTATCGGTTGGTTGCCAGCTTTTCATACAAATTCACCTGTTTCTGTGGTGTCGATGTGGGTTGGCTTCCCAGGGCTCAACCTCCATCTTCTCCACCCTAATGCCCTCCTTTCCATCGCTTAGCAGGTTGGATCCCCAATTTGTGTGGATCCCCGGACTACCCAGGGACTGAGATCTGGCTATCTGAGGGTTTGTGTGGAGATAGATTTGCTGACTCCTTGTTTGGATTCTGTGTTCATTTTCAATGGTGATGCCCAAATTGCCCAATGTGTCATCTTTGAGAGAGTTTCCTTATTCTGTTCGATTTGCATGAAACTTGGCCATGTGGTTTCTAGATGCCCTAAATCTTCCTTGCAGGCTACTTCCAAGGTCATGCTGCCGACTTTTCCCTCTTCGACTTCAGTTCCTAGCCCAGTCACTACTTGACCTGACCCTCCGACTTCCTTCCCTGCTGTAGATGAATCAGAGAGAGACATGTCAAAGCCTTGCTTGATCCTTGTTTTTCTACGGACTAGATCCTTGACCTCGGAGGATGGGGAGGGTTTGCTTAAATCTAATAACTTGGCTTGTTTAACTTCTTTCCCTACTTCTTCTGGGGGGGTTTCTTCATCTCATAATCATCCTCTAGGGAAGAAAGGGAAGATACGTAGGGCTACATCGGCGGGCTAAGTGGACGGTGCGCTCTTCAGCAACCTCAGGGAAGGAGATCGTAGGGCTTGACCCTAGATCCTTCTTCCCCCAAAGGTGATAAGTTCTTGTTTTGCTCCTTTTCTGATTTTTATTTTCTATTCCAGTGTGCTTGAATGTGATGTTTCGGTTCCTAGTGCTAAAAGTTCTCATTTTTCCACCGAAATTTCTCTATCCTCCGTCTTTTCTGAAAACTTCATGCCTGATATGTTGGATTCTCAGTAGTACATTTCTTCTAGGTTGGATTCCTCTAAGCATGATAAAGAAATTTTGTTGCATGACTTTGCCAAACACCAACACTTTTTCAAGGAAAATTTTCAGACAGTTGGTTTCAATGATGTTCAGGATGAGGTTAATATACAAATGCTCAAGTGAGATTCTCTGAACAAATCTATTGGGTTGACTTGGGGTATTTATCTTCCTTTACTATCTCCTCCTCCTCCCCCTTACCCTGATCCTCCTTTCATCTCTGAGGTTGGGGGGATTGAGGAGGGACTGAGCAATGATGCGAAAAACTTAGATCTTACATCTGATGGGGAGTCTCAAGGTCTGTTGGATTTCTTCGATGTTGAACCCCTTTTCCTTCAGGACAAAGCATATGAGGCACACTCCCCTATTAAGGATGGAGTAGCCCATGGAGGTCAGCTCCTGGAGGGAACGGGGTGGATTACCCAAAGTCATTCTAAATTGCTTCACAAAACCCTCTCCCTATGAATTGTCTATTCTGGAATTGTAGAGGCATTCTCAATGACCCTACTGTAACTCGCCTTAAAGAGCTTATTCATATTCATATTCTTAAGTTTATTTTCTTGTTTGAACCTTTTGATGATCCTTCTGCTATTGATCTTACCATGAAGGACCTTTCCTTTCATCATCATTTGGTTACTTCAGAGGATCCTAAGATTTGGTGCCTTTGGAAGGAATCCCTCACTATTAATCTTCTTGTTGGTTGCACTCAAGCCCTTATGGTTGAATGCTGTTCAGGTAGCTCCACTCTTAAGTTCTCTGCGATCAACGCTTCCTCTAAGGCCTACCAGTGTGTTTAGCTCTGGGACTTTCTCACTTATGATTCCAATCTTAGCCCAACTCCTTGGATAATCGATGGTGATTTCAATTGTGCTCTCCACCCCTCGGAGAAATCTACCAGAGTTCCTTTCACCAAATATCAAGTTGAACCTTTCCTCTCTTGTATTCACAGTTTGGCTCTTCTTGAAATGCCCTTATCTGGTTTTCAGTATTCCTGGTGTAATGGACATCATGGCAACTCCCTTATTTATCAAAAACTTGATAGAGTTTGATGATAACATCATCATCATCAGCCATATCTAGCTTTATTTAGTGAATTTCCATTAATAAATGCTCCTACATAATTGCCAGAGAGACGTAATTCACTGTAAATCTATTTTGAGGGAAATATAGTAAAATAGGGGTAAAACTATAGTTTTAACAGTATATCTCAATTGTAGTACAATCATGGGTTTTTTCAAGGGTTAATTAAAGTTCAAATGGTCTTAAGAGTCTAACAAGTGAGTTAGTACAGACAAAAAAGGGTTTTCACGTGTTTTGAGAATTAAATGACATCTGTAACACTAAAAACAAATCGGCTTAATTTACTAAGGTTTTGGTTAGGATAAACACTTGAACCCTCTAAAAATCATATAAAAATATTCTATAGGGTTTGGTACCTTCAATTTAACCTTTAGAACCTGTCTTGACCCAAAATAGAGTCTCAAACAGACATTAGCCCTAATTTAGGTTTTTGCATAAATTACCCAGACAAACTAAGTCAAAACCAAAATCTAACTTCACCATTGGATTCCTTAGGTCCAAATTAAGCCTAATCTGAGATTATTTCGACCTTGTTTACACTTTGGTCCAAGTATGATTTTCTTTATTTCACATGGCCCCTTAGCTTTTGAATTTATTACAAAATGGTCCCTATCTTTATCGTGTTTTTCTTCATATAGGTCCCTACCACCATGAAATCCTAATCCTACAACTCCGACAAGCTTGTTTTGGCATGTTCTCCTTTATTCATTGACGAATCCCTCTCAGATTTGAAAGGGAAGTTCGTTAAGGAATTCCTTTCCCCTTGAGCCAAATCCTAAGCCCTACAACCTTCCTAATCTCTCATGCAAGCATATGAGAGATTCGGGTATCTTAGAGATTTTCAACTCTAGCGACTTTCCTAGCTTAGAAGCTTGGCTTTCAAGCTCAAATCGACCTCTAGGCCCCTATAAAAGACTCCCCATACCTTGTCGTTCTCCTCATGCTCGAATTCGACCAGATTCCCCCTTGATTTCATCTCTCCTCATTCGGCCATAGCTCCTCGACATCCGGCAAGCTCCTCCAACTCCTTCCTTCGTTTGACCGCAATACTGACGACAGATCCTTCTTCCCTGCCTTCCTCCACGTCGCGCCATACCCACGGGTGTTTCTATCTCCTTCATCCTCGCCGTCCTACCCTCACCGAAGCGTCTTCTTCCCCGGCATCAGCCTACCAACGCCGGTGCCGTTCTCCCCCTCTCGTCTATTAAATTAGGGTTAGATTAGATCCTTAATTCTCTTAGGTTAGTTTTATACCCAGAAATATCCCCTCGACATGCCGTTCACCTACATCATCCTCACCTCCGACCACTCCTTCGGCGAGTCCATCTCACCTCAACAAACCACCAATTAACTCTCCAACAAGCTCACAACCTTCACCTCTCCACCCTCTTCAAAATCCCTCTCCCTATTCACCACTTCGCTCACCTAAATCGCCCACCGAACAAATCCATCACCGTCCACCTTCGCTAACCTCCGCAGACCACCACACACCCCAATCCGTCACAGAACCACCGCCACTACACTCGCTGTGGTTCGGCGATGCTTACGAGCTATTCTAATATGGCCGTGAGGTTGTATTTGTGTTTCTCAGGTGCACACCAAACTTTCACCGCCCTCTGCCCATTGCCACCTTCGTTCTTGGAGTTCTTGCCACGAAGCTCTAGGCCACACCCTCCAGGCACTACGGATTCATCCCACGTACACGTCCAGGTCCTCAATTAAGGATCCCAGTAGCGGTAGCACCTCCAATTGGACAAAGGATCTTCTGCTAGAACACAAGGAAGAGAAGTGGGAACATAGTCCCACATTGTAGAAAGAGAAGTCAGCCACACATAAATTGCAAAAGTGTTGTAGGCTTTTCGCCTCCTAACACAGAGGGTGAGGTCCTCCACACCCTTCACATGCGCCTCACCCATGACCCGTCCCCCATAGGCCTGGCACTAACCCGACCCGCCTACGCCTCACTCCTCGCTTATCACCACACTCAGTGAGCCTGGACCCAAGTACGTAAAGCCCTATTCACCTGATTACCCAACACTATTTGAGGCCCTGGGAGGGCGGAACCCAGAGAGGAGAAAGAAAGAGAGAGAGCATGGGGTAAGGGGTTTTGCTCTCTGCGACACTTAGCCAAATTTGAAGGGTGCATAGCCCTTGTGCATGAAGAGAAAAGAAGGCTTGTGTGTACTGTGAAAGCAGAAGGCAAGAACGAAGAAGAAAGACTTGAGAAGAAAAAGAAAGGAGAAGAGAAGGAGAGCGGTAGAAGAGGCGCACACAGAAGAAGAAAAGAAGAAGAACAGAGAAAGAAGAGGAGGTTGAAGAAGAAGCACAGTGCCCTCTTGGCACTGTAGGGTAAAGGCAGTTGATACTGTTGATATATTTGAGTACCTAAGTTTGAATGGTTGATGGCACTGTTGTATTATTTGAACTCAATGCATATATACTTAAATTGAATAATTGATGATCTAAATCACTATTGTTTTTGCTTTGAGATTCTTTTTACCTTGCATAACTATTGTTCAACTCAGGCTTTACATTGATTATCATTTCTGAGTAATTATTATTCATTTCTTAATATTATTTGGCTTGAATCTTGTGCTCATTTACATTAGTTATTGAGATTAGCGATTGAATTCCTATTTGCTCCCAACGAACGACCTCAGACTTCCATTCGAGTATAAATTCTATTTGTTTTTCGCATTGATTCAATCTATACTACAACGCATTGATTTTAAAATTCAATTCAGAGCGACTAACAGAGTTCTAAATTCAAAGGCTTTGTCCTTCTTTTCCTTGGGGTTATACGCTCCCAGAACTAACTCTGACCATGCCCCCATTATTCTCCTTCATTTCGAACGCACTCCCATCTGTCCTCGGCCCTTTCAATTTCAAAACATGTGGATTAGAGCCCCCTTATTTAGACAAATGGTTGAGAATGTGTGGTCTAGAATTCAGGTTAATATGGAATTAGATCCTATCTCTAGATTTTATTCCAAACTCCATATTCTTAAGAACGCCCTTAAAGATTGGAATAGATCAACTTTCAAGGATATTAATGAGGTGGTTAAAGACCTTGAGACTCTCTTTGAGGATGTGGATTCTAGGCTTTCATCCCAATGGGATGATAACCTTGTTGCTGAGCTCACTAATATTCAAATTCAACTCAATGACGCCTTGATTAAACTTAATGATTTCCTGCTCCAAAAAGCTAAGATCGATTGGATTAGAGATGGGGAAAGGAAGACTAAATTCTTTCACTCCACTATCAGAAAGAGATTTGCCAAGAGAAATAGATCTTCCTTCTCCAATTCCATTGGTGGAGGAAATTGGAATTCGGCCTCCTCTATTGTCGTTGATTTCTTCACCAATCTTCTCAAAATGGATAATCCTTCGAACCCATTTCCTCTTCTTGATGATATTCCCCCTATTATGTCGAAGGAAGACTCCAATTTTCTCATTCGTCCCCGTAATTCTATTGAGATCTTTCAAGTTTTATCCAAAATGCCCTCAAATTGTACTTCGAGTCCGGATGGTTTTAATGTGGAGTTTTACTCTCATTTCTAGGATTTGATCAAGGATGAGGTGGTCCTTACCATTTCTCACTTCTTTAATCAACGCTATGCTCCTCGAGCTTTCAACAATACATTCATCTCTCTTATCCCCAAGAAACCCAACAATACATTCATTTTTTAGTTCTGCCCAATTAGCCTATGTAATGTGCTCTATAAGATCACCTCTGGCATTTTTTCTAATAGGTGGTCCTCCTTTCTTCCTAAGCTTATCTCACCTGAGCAAGCTGGCTTTGTCAAAGGAATATCTATCTTAGATCATATTGCGACTGCTTTCGATCTCACTGAGCATATTGACCGCAAAGTTTTTGGCACCAACATTATCATTCAACTTGATTTACAAAAAGCTTATGATAAAGTTGAGTGGAATGTCCTTTATCAGATTCTCCAGAAATTTGGTTTCTCGACCTCTGTTGTTTCCCTTATCAAATCCTTTATTGAGCACGAGGGTTCTTCTGTTCTTGTTGATGGCATTTCCTGTCCTTTCTTTAAGGTCTCTTGGGGCTTGCATCAAGGAGATCATGTTTCTCCTCTGCTTTTTGACATATTCATGGAGCCATTCATCCAAGGTATAAAAGAGCTTGCCTATCAAGGTAAAATCTTGCCTTTCTCAATTAAGCATGGAATATTCCTCCCCTTGGTCTTTGGTATGCAAACGACATTGTCCTTTTTTTAAACAGGAAGTTGCAATCTATAACCAATCTTTCCAAGTTCCTATGCACATTCCAGGATTATTCGGGTCAGAGAATTAGTCATACCAAAAGCCAATGTTTCATTGGTGAGTATTTCCCCTCAGGCAAGATCACTCGCATTCTCCAACTTTTGAACATCCAAATCAGATCCCTTCCTTTACAATACTTGGGTTGTCCCATCTTTTTAAGTATAACAAAATCTACTTACTTCCATCAGATCATCGACAAGATTCAGTCTAAATTAGCAGGGTGGAAGGCAAGTATGCTTTCTTTCGCCTCCAGATTATTGCTTATCAAACATGTGTTTTCTTCTATCTCAATTCATATCTTGTCTGTCCTTGAAGTGCCCAAATCCATCATTTGGAAACTTGAGTCCATATTTGCTGCTTTCTTTTGGGGAGAAGAGGATTTGGAAAAACGACATCAATAGATTTCTTCGAGGCAAATTGCAAAGCCTTTGGATTATGGGGGGTTAGGGATCCAAGCCCTGAACCTCTTTGTCTCGGCTCTTAGAATGAAGAGGGTCTGGAACATCCTCTTTAGAGATTCTCCTTACTCTACCCTCATGATCCAACTTTGTGGGAAATTTTCTCTAACTCTTGGAGTCTGCCCGTTAGGATCCAAAATCTTTGTGACACTTATTCTATTATAAAGCCTTTGATTAGATGGGAAGTCCATGACGATTGTATTGATTTTTGGGAGGATTTGTGGATTGGGAATTTTGTCCTGCACGATTTTCTTCCCCCCAACTGCACTCCTAACCCTATTCCTATTAATGCTGCTATTGGGAACCTCATTAACCATCCTCTTTTTAGATATCTCCCGAGTCATATTACTGCAAAAATTGCTGAAACTATCCTTGATAACAATTGTAATATTCCGATATGGACTCCTAATGACTTTGGTAACTTCTCGGTTGGTTCGGCTTATGTCAATTTCTTCAAGAACAATCAAGTCGACTCTATTCTTAAGAATCTTTGGACCCACAAAATTCCTCTTAGAATGACTATCCTTGCTTGGAGGGTTCTCTTGTCCAAGCTTCCCACGAACGACAATATCACTAAGCTTGGATTTTATCTCCCTTCCAGATGTTCCAATTGTCCTGAGTCTCCGTAGATTGAGACTAGCTCCCATCTATTCTCCTCTAGACAATTGGTCTACCTCATCTCTGATTGGACCTTCTTTAAGTTGAATATTTTCCCTATTTCTCCAAGTCACTTCTTCCAGTGTATGCAGTCCATGGTTAAGAATGGCAAAGAGCGTCTGTATAGGGGCCTCATCTACTTTATTTGGTCCAATGTCTGGTATGCTAGGAATAAAATTAGACATGATCAAATTTCTTTTGCCAATATCAATCAATTGTTGCTTAAAAGTTGGTTTTATTTTGATATTGATATGTGGCTCAAGAAGATGCACCCTACTACTTTTCCTATTAATTGGATCCGTACCCCTTATGGCTTCAAAATTAATGCTGCAGCTTTTTCTTGTGGGCCTTCTTCCTTGATGGGAAGGGTTATGCTGAATCACAATGGCAAATTCATCAGAGTAGCTTCAGGTAGGATCCCCTTGGTGTGCAAAGACAAGGCCCATATGCTTTCCCTCTCACATGCACTTATGAATGCTGATGGAGCATCTCACTATATTTGGAATTAGACTCTACTCTCTTACATTTTTGGTGGAATGATAAGCTTGCCATTTCTTGGGCCCTAAGACCACATTTCCGGCCTTTACAGGAAAGCAAGGGCAGCATCAAATCTTTGCAGTATATCTCTCCAGCAGCCAATGCTGTTGCTTCACATTTTGCGTCTGCTGCTACGGGAAGGTGGGAAATCTATCTTGATTACTTCCATCTTTTTGCCAGGGCTAAGGGCCTTGTCAGGCTGGACCAGCTCCAATTTCCTTATTTTTTTCTTCCATCTAAGGTGTGTGTTTCTATTGTGGTAGTTTGCTATACTAGGCCATGAGTCGTGGTCACCTTTACTTGTACTAGGCAGATTTTGATTTGGTCCCCCTGTCTTGTTTGCATGTCCTTGGGGAGTGGGGGATGAATAAGATAGACTCCTATTTACTTTAAAAAGAAAAAAGAAGTATGTATTATTTTGACCTCAAGGGTCCTTCTGTTAGGCTTTTTCTCCTTTGGATTATATACCTTTTACCTTCATTTACATAAGATAATTTTCCTTTTCTAAGTTTCCTACTCTATGTTGAAGATAATAAATCGATCCTTTAACCCAACAGACTTCCCCAAATTTTCAAGATGTTAGTTCAACCACTCATATATAATATTTTGATGATTTTACAAAATGAAGAAAATGAAATAAAAAATAAAGAGTAGCATATTATTTTCTCTCTGTAATAACATATTTGCAGGATTTCAAAAAGCTTTCCAAGACGAGAGATTAAAAGCATGAAGACGAGTAGCATAAGTATTAGGTCTTAGGCTTTTTCATGTAAACTTTCAAAGGTTGTAATTTTCATTTTATTTGAGTCTAGAAATATTGTAAAGAGCCCCCAAACATAACCTATAAATAGCTAACTTAGGCTCTCTACACTTAGGATAAAATTAGAAACAAAAACCCAACACTTATACTTTTATCAGACGTCCAGGACAATTGTCAGACGTCTGATTTTCCACTATAAGACGTCTGACAACTGTCTCAGACGTCTAATTTCAAAGAGTTCTGCCTTTGTTTATCTCCTCATAAACATCAGTCGAAGGACTTCACTTTCAGACGTCGCTAACCTTACACAGACGTCTAATTCTTTACCCAGACGTCCTCATACTAACCGTTAGACTTGTCTTAGGCAAAAACAATTTCCAGACGTCTTGACTAACTTCCAGACGTCTGCCTTTGAACCGTTGGCCATGATTTTCTGTGCGTATCTCTTTACGACCACATAATCTTTTGGCAGAAGAAGTGGGGAAGAGTATTTAGGTTTTCAGACATCTGGTAATGCCCTCAGACGTCCATAACGACGTCTGATCCTCTAAACCTAGAACCCTGTTTGGATCTGGAAGTAACAGGAATGAATCCACCCGTCATTAGACGTCCAATAACATAATCAGACGTCTTATGAGAAAATATCAGACGTCCTTCTTTTGATCTAATAGAGTAAGTTAAGATGTCCTACAGTATTAGATGACTAGAGGTATAATTAGACGTCCTATAAGATGTCTGATGATATAATTAGACGTCTGATATTGCTGTCAGACTCATCATTGCTCTGATTTTGTGTGGATTTCATCCTAAACTCTTGGGATTTGTCTCCAACGGCTAGAAGAGCTCTCCCAAGTGTTCTTGAAGGTTCCAAACTTGCCTATAAATAGACTACAACTCCTCTTAGGCAAGACACACCTCTTGAGATACAATTCCATTAGAAAAATCTCTTGCTCACTACTCTAAGCTCCATCTTGCCCTTGTGCTGTGCTAATACTCTGATCAAAGGGAAAATCCATACTCCCGACTCACCCGTTCTGCAAATCATCAGGGAGTTCTTTTCATGCTTAGTATATAAGAAAGCAACTAAATTATTGGGGTGCTCTATTTGTGTCATTTTACTTCTTAATTTTTGTACTTTGAGTATCTGGCCTGTCGGGTCCCCGTCTCTTCATTTTGAAGGGAGAAACCTCCATTTGGGGATCAGAGGTGGGATTTGTAATTGAGGTACACTACCCTCATTTAGGTAGTGTGGTTAGTGGATTGATCACCTTGTGATCGAAAATCCTAAGTTAAGAGATTGGCTTAGGTGGTGGTTTTCACCCATCTTGGGTTTCCACCTAAAAATAGAGTATATTGTGTGATTGAATTTTTTGTATTATAATATTCTATAATTTCACTATTCACCCCCCCTCTAGTGCAATTTCATTTGGTATCAGAGCAGGTTTTCTGCCTACAGGAGTAACATCCGCGAAAAGATCACATGGAGGGGAAGGCCATTTCCACAAGCAGATTGGAGGGGCAATCCACCACTCGACCACCACTCTTCGAAGGAACCAACTACACTTACTGGAAGCTGAGAATGAAGATGTGGCTTCAAGCCAACGATTTCTCCATTTGGGAGAAATGCGAATCCGCATACGTCATTCCCAAGAAACCAGAAACTGGTTACACAGTGGAGCAAATCCATCACCTTGGACTGAATGCCAAGGCAATGAACTCACTCTACTGCGCTCTCAGCTCGGAGGAATTCAACCGCATCAGCCAATGCGAAACCGCCCACGAGATCTGGAGAACCTTGGAGGTAACTCACGAAGATACATCTAAAGTTAAATCCTCAAAGATAAACTTGTTATCGCAGGAATTCGAAGCCTTCTCTATGAAGGAGAATGAAAGAGTTGGGGACATGTACACCGATTCACGTTAATCGTGAATAACCTCAAGTCTTTAGGAAAGACATTTATAAAGGGGGAGCTTCAAGGGAAGCTCCTTCGCTCCCTTGGACCTGAGTGGGAACAGAAGGTAACGGCAATAGAAGAAGCCAACCAAGTAGAGGATCTAGACATGGAAAATCTACTTGGGAATCTCATGGCTTACGAATCAAAAATGGAGCAAAAGAAGAAATCAATCTCATGGGAGCCAAAGAAGAAGACCTTAGCCTTCAAAGCTACTTCAGATGATGAGGTAAGTACCGATGATGAAGAATTTGTTTTATTAGCTAAAAAGTTTAAAAAATTTCTCAGAAATAGAAGAGAGATCAAGGGAAGAAAAAGAGAGGAAGAACCTCTAATTTGCTATAATTACAAAAAGAGAGGTCACATAAGGAAAGATTGTCCCTTACTCAAAAGGGATGATGAGAAGAAACTCAAGAAGCCTTCCGACTACAAGAGGATCTCCAAACCAAAAGGATTCAAGAAGAAGGCGTTTCAAGCAACGTGGGATGACTCCACCTCCGAAGAAGAAGAGGAGGAGGAAACAAATGAAGAAACGGCATGCTTGGGATTAATGGCAACAAATGATGGTCCTGAGTCAGAATCTGAGGAACCTGAGGTAAACTCCTACTCTTTAGATGAATTACAAGAAGCCTTTGATTCACTATATGTAGATCTTAAGAAAACAAAAACCCAAAGCAAGGCTTTAAAAGAAGAAAACTTAGAAAATAAGAGATTAATCAATGATCTTGAAGAAAAGAATCTAATTCTTACAAAAGAAACCACTGCTTTAAATATGCAAATAATAAATCTAATAATTGAGAAAGAGTCATTAACAAATGATTTGTATACAGCAATGAGTGAACAAAAATTTTTAGATAGAGAAGAATTACTCGACAAAATCCATGTGCTTGAAAAATCAAACTCCTTTAAAAAGGATGAAAATGGCTTACTTAGAGTAGAAATTAGGGCATTAGAAGATAAACTAGATATAATGAAAATAGAGATAAATCATCTCAAAGAAAAGTCAAACCAACTTCTTGAGGACCTAGCCAAATTTACAAAGGGGAAAGATAACTTGGACAAATTCATTGCCCATCAAAAACCTTCCTCAAGTAAATTTGGACTAGGCTTTTATGAACCCAGTCAAAGTGACCCAAAAAAGGGCCCTCCTCTAAAGGAGACCACTAACAAATACGGATCCACTTTACAATGGATACTGAAAAGACAACTCTCACTTTGTTTTGTAGGGATGAAAGGACATCATAATGTCAAAAATTGGATATACAAAATGAAGGATGGATGACTCAAATTAGAAAGACCTATAGAAACACTAAGTCACCATCGAAGATCTTTTGTAGGAGGAAGAAGGTCTACAAGGAGGAAGACAAGGAGACCACCGCCACCAAGGAGGCCGATGGGTGATGGACTCCGGATGCTCCAAACATATGACGGGAGACAAGCGCCTATTTTTGGACCTCCAACCTGCGGATGGAGGAACAGTTACATTTGGCAACAACCACAAGGGCCATATTATTGGCCTTGGTAAAATAGGTAACCCTCTCTCTCCCATCTCAAATGTTTCTCTGGTTAAAGGACTAAAACATAATCTTTTAAGTGTAAGTCAAATATGTGATAAGGGCTTTAAAGTAGTGTTTACTTCTAAAATGTTTGAAATTATGCATGCATTAACCAATGAAACCCTTCTTAAGGGAACTAGATTTAAAGACATTTATGTCGTAGAATTTGATAAAAATGGCACTTATGAATGTCTTATAGCAAATGATGAGTTAAGTATATGGCATAAAAGACTAGGACATGTTCATATGAAGCTGGTTCAAAAACTAGCTAAACATGAATTAGTCCGAGGACTTCCTAAAGGAAAATTTTTAAATGAGCCTATTTGTGATTCATGTAAATTAGGTAAGATTATAAAATCTAGTTTTAAAAGCAAAGAAGTTATATCCACATCAAGACCTTTAGAACTACTTCACCTAGATCTATTTGGACCTACAAAATATGAGAGCCTCAGTGAATGCAAATATTGCCTTGTAATTGTAGATAATTTTTTGAGGTTTTCATGGGTCTCCTTCTTGAGATCCAAAGAAGGAGTGTTTTCCGTCTTTTCTGTTTTTTGTAGGAAAGTTCAAACTGAAAAAGGCTACCAAATCACTCGTATCCGTAGTGATCATGGAGGCGGGTTTGAAAATTCCTTGTTTGATGATTTTTGTCAAGAGCATGGTATTGCTCATGAGTTTTCTTTTCCTCGAACACCTCAACAAAATGGCGTGGTTGAGAGAAAGAACCGTACTCTTCAAGAGTGTGCTCGAACATTCTCATAGACTCGGGGTTACCGAAGTACTTTTGGGCTGAGGCGGTTAACATGGCCTGTTACGTGTTAAATCGCACCTTAGTTCAATCCGGATTGCGAAAAACTTGTTTTGAACTATACTATGGGAAAATACCCAAAATTAGTTATTTTAAAGTTTTTGGATGTCGATGTTTTGTCTTGAATACCCGCTCTAATTTAGATAAATTTGATGCCAAAGGTGAAGAAGCCATCTTTATTAGTTATTCCTCACGTAGTAAGGCATATCGGATTTTTAACAAGACCACATTAATAGTGGAGGAAACCCTCCATGTTTCCTTCGATGAATCTCCTCATTCCTCCATTGACCGAGTCAATATGGATGATGAAGATGATTCTACTATTGATGTGTCTAACATTCCAAACTCCAATATCCATAATCTTCCAAAAGATTGGATATATCAAAGGGATCATCCCGAAAGTCAAGTCATTGGAAGTGTTTCTGATGGCGTTAAAACCCGATCTCATTTTAGTTGCTCCTTTGTCTCTCCGCCTTTGTATCTCAAGTTGAACCCAAGAGTGTCGAGGAAGCGTGCTCCGAAGAACCTTGGATGATGGCCATGCAGGAGGAACTCAACCAATTCCAAAGGAATGAAGTTTGGGATCTAGTACCTAAGCCTGAAGGGCAAACGGTAATAGGTACCAAATGGGTATTCTGGAATAAGTTGAATGAATCCGTATGGTTATTCGAAACAAGGCTCGGTTGGTAGCACAAGGGTACAACCAAGAAGAAGGAATTGATTTTGATGAGACCTATGCTCCCGTAGCTCGACTCGAATCAATTCGCATGCTTCTTGCTTATGCCGCCTTTCTTGGCTTTAAACTCTTTCAAATGGATGTTAAGAGCGTGTTTCTTAACGGATTCATTAAGGAGGAAGTTTTTGTAAAATAACCTCCTAGTTTTGAGTCTCATGATAAGCCTCACTTTGTCTACAAATTAAATAAGGCACTATATGGTCTAAAGCAAGCTCCTAGAGCTTGGTATGAAAGGCTCAAAGAGTACTTGTTAAATGCAAAATTCTCTATAGGGGAAGTTGATTCCTCATTATTCATTAAAAGAAAAGGAAAAGACATTTTATTAGTTCAAATATATATAGATGATATTATATTTGGTGCTACTAATGAATCTATGTGTAAAAAGTTTTCAGAAATTATGCAGGAAGAATTTGAAATGAGTTTGATGGGTGAGCTCAAGTTTTTCTTGGGCCTGCAAATCACTCAGCTCGAAATTGGAACCTTTGTGTGTCAATCAAAATACACAAAGGAGATGCTGAAGAAATTTGATATGAACAAAAGTAAAGGGAAGAACACTCCTATGAGCGTCACAACTTCCTTAGACTTGGACGAATCAGGTACGCCCATAGATCAAAAGCTCTATCGTAGCATAATTGGATCTTTACTGTATTTAACTTCCAATAGACCTGATATTTTGTTTAGTACCTACTTATGTGCTAGGTTTCAATCAAACCCCAAACAATCACACCTAAATGTTGTAAAATGAATACTTAGATATCTAGTTGACACATCTGATTATGGCTTATTTTACCCTAGGAGTCCACAATTCAACTTAGTTACTTATAGCGCTGCAGACTACGCAGGTAGCCGCACCGATAGGAAGAGTACTAGTGGGACGTGCCAATTCTTGGGCAAATCACTAGTCTCTTGGTTTTCAAAGAAACAATCTAGTGTAGCTCTATCAACTACAGAAGCTGAATACATAGCTGCCGCACTAGTATGTTCCCAAGTGCTTTGGATGAAAAATACTTTGAAGGATTTTAACGTGATATTTAATAAGATAAAAATATTATGTGACAATACTAGTGCTATCAACCTCTCGAAAAATCTCGTACATCACTCTCGCACAAAACATATTGATGTTCGACATCACTTCTTGAGAGATAATGTACTTAAGGGAGAAACCGAAGTTGAATTTATTTGTACTGAACTGTAATTAGCTGATATTTTCACTAAACATTTGAATTATGATCGCTTTAATTATATACGTAGGAAACTAGGCATATGTAAGCTAAGTGATATTTGAAGAATTTAGTGATTTAATGGAACTTCCTTTGTCATGAGCATAGATGGAGCCTTGATTTTACTAAGTTAGAAGCCTTCATTATCAGTTCAAACATCCAAATGCACATTATGTCCAATATCAGACGTCTTATACATAAAAGTTTGTCGTCTACACATCTGGGACAGACGACGTTTTTATCTAACAAAACAATCATATCAGATGTCTGGCATCCCTCACAGACGTCTGTGACGTCGTCCAGATGTGTTGACAGACGTCTATCTCTGGGACAGAACATGTACTATCTGTCGGACGTCTGAATATGAGGTTAGACGTCGCATTGGTCGTCTGACTGGAAAATCGGACGACCCTCTAACTTTAGGCGAAAATCCAGGAAGGTCTGTCTGCAGAAACCGGACGTCTAATATTAGATTTAGACATCTCTTGTGTCATCTGAGACAGAAATCAAATGACAACATGGAGAATAAATCATCTTTCAGGGAAGGATGCCTGCAGAAATCAGACGTCTAATTTTAAAATTAGTCGTCTGATTTATCGTCTGATGAATAAAACAGACGTCGCCATGAAAAGGGCTAAAATCCCTCAGGAAAATCCAGACGTCTGACATCATCTCCAGACGTCTGATCAGGGAAAAATCTGCGCATCGCGACTGTTCTCTGGACGGTTTGAAATGCAAATCTCCCCAACTTCAGGGGGAGACTTGCTCCGTGACCTTGGGATATAAGATCCCCTTCGCAAAGGTCCCACTCTCCTCTCCCAAATCCCTACTGCTCTCCCTCACACCCGACGGTCCACAGCAACAGTTGGCGAAGTTCTGCTCACCGGCAGATGACCATCGCGCCTCCTCGACGACTGGCGGAACTGCTGCTCCTCTACGTGCGTCCTCCCTGCCTCTCGACCGCGCATTTGGAGGCTTCCCTCCTCCCGTGGGTATACCCTCTCAACTCCTATGGCATCTCCATGCTCTTTTACCCACGACCTTGTAGCATCTTGTAGCATCTAGTTCTCCTTCTTGATTCTCTTGACCCACTTGCACATTTCATATCATTATCAGCCTTAGAACCCTAACCCTCGGTCAAGAAAATGCTGTTAGCCCTAGCTGCATCTTCCATGGCAAGGGTATTACCTCATAAGGTTCAAGCTGACATTTTAGTGGCTTGAATCCAAAGGCATATTGCCTCAAGGCATACTGCCACATATTTTTTCAATGATGATTGCATTGTTTGAATCTGTGTTGTTTTGGGTGAATGTTGTTTGGTTGGCTGAATGTTCTTGTATGGATTTTTTTTTTTTTGCAGGTATTCTATCCTCAAAACACCACCCATTTTTTCCAAAACCTAATCGCCCATTCCACCAAATATGCCTCCCCGTAGGAAGCAAGTTGAGGGATCTTCCACTTCCTCTTCTACTTATTTGGCAGATCAGTTGCAGGGCGACATCGCTAGGCAGCGATTTCGTCGTTTCGCGAATGCCAAAGTTAAATGCCCTCGTTTTATTGTTTGGAATGATTTTGCCCATTTGAACCTTCGGGAACACTTCCAAACTCTCCATCTCTTTCAATATTTTGACCATCAATTCCACTCCGGCATTGGAACTCTTGGTGTGTTCCCTGATCTTTGCCGTCTCTTTTATGCCAACATCGTTGAGGACTACAGCAACGATGAACTTGAACTCCATACCCACCTATTTGGTCACGAAATACACATCACATCCGAAACTATTTCCAACCTTCTAGCCATCCCCAATGAGGGAAATGATTTCAATGACATTCTGAGGCAATACGACCCAGAAATCATCAATCAAGAGTTAGTTCTCCCTGAAAAATATGTTGAAAACCTTGGCACCCTACCATGCAAAAATCTCAAACCCCTTCCACGTCTACTCTCTCGCATTTTTGGGTGGGACCTCCTAAACAAATCGAGAGGTTTTGATTACATCTCGCGCCAACACAAGGCGCTCCTTTTTGCGGTCGTCCGTCATATTCCTTTCAATTATTGCCGCCTCATTGTTCGCGTCATGAATGAAGACCATGGGGCATCACTTCTGTTTGGGTCTATTCTATCCAAAATCTTTTCAACCCATCAGATTTCCATAACTGACCAAGCAGTTGACAAGAAGATTGATCCTTACAACCGGACCACAACTGCCAAGATGCATATACTTAGGGAGCATCTTGAGCTCGCCGACGAGCCCATGGAAGAAGAGCCCCTTCCACCCTTTCCAGACTTCCATGAACCACGGCCCCTTCAAATAGAAGCTCCCCGCTCGAGCTTTGACGAAGCATGGGATCTAGCCACAAATTCCCTCTCCTCCGGCATCTCCCTCCTGCTACGTCGAACCGGCGAGATGTACACCTACATGGGAAGCATGCGCCGCGACATCGACGAACTTAGATCAGATGTTCAAAATTTGCAGATGGGACAAGGACCCGCTCATCGCCGCCACCGCCAAGATCAAGAAGAATAGTTTAGTGCTTCTATTTTTCTGTCTTTTATTCCAAGTTTGTATTAAGGGGCCTTGACCCCATACTTAATATTTTTGGGAAAAAATAGCTAGTCAGTGCTTAAATATTTCTATTCCTAATCAATTTTCCTTAATGCCTTGTCATCTTTTAAACATGCAATTTTATTCATGCACTCTACATTGTAGATATCACTCTTGTAGTTTGGATTTCAACTCCCTTTAACAACCCTTCATGATGATATTCAAAAAGGGGGAGAAGAATGTAGGTAAGAACTTAAGGAATAATATAAAAATAAACTTCATAAATAGATAAAGACTACCAAGTACAACCTTTAGGGGGAGAAAATAGGAACCTACAGCTATATTTTGAAAATCATCAAAAAGGGGGAGATTGTTAGTTCAACCACTCGTATATAATATTTTGATGATTTTACAAAATGAAGAAAATGAAATAAAAAATAAAGAGTAGCATATTGTTTTCTCTCTGTAATAACATATTTGCAGGATTTCAAAAAGCTTTCCAAGACGGGAGATTAAAAGCGTGAAGACGAGTAGCATAAGTATTAGGTTTTAGGCTTTTTCATGTAAACTTTTAAAGGATGTAATTTTCATTTTATTTGAGTCTAGAAATATTGTAAAGAGCCCCCAAACATAACCTATAAATAACTAACTTAGGCTCTCTACACTTAGGATAAAATTAGAAACAAAAACCCAACACTTATACTTTTATCAGACGTCCATGACAATTGTCAGATGTCTGATTTTCCACTATAAGACATATGACAACTGTCTTAGACGTCTAATTTCAAAGAGTTTTGCCTTTGTTTGTCTCCTCATAAACATCAGTCGAAGGACTTCACTTTCAGATGTCGCTAACCTTACACAGACGTCTGATTCTTTACCCAGACATCCTCATACTAACCGTTAGACTTGGCTTAGGCAAAAATAATTTCCAGACGTCTTGACTGACTTCCAGACGTCTGCCTTTGAACCGTTGGCCATGATTTTCTGTGCGTATCTCTTTACGGCCACATAATCTTTTGGCAGAAGAAGTGGGGAAGAGTATTTAGGTTTTCAGACGTCTGGTAATGTCCTCAGACGTCCATAACGACGTCTGATCCTCTAAACCTAGAACCTTGTTTGGATCTGGTGGTAACAAGAATGAATCCACCCGTCATTAAACGTCCAATAACATAATCAGACGTCTTATGAGAAAATATCAGACGTCCTTCTTTTGATCCAATAGAGTGAGTTAAGATGTCCTACAGTATTAGACGACCAGAGGTATAATTAGACGTCCTATAAGATGTTTGATGATATAATTAGACGTCTGATATTGCTGTCAGACTCATCATTGCTCTGATTTTGTGTGGATTTCATCCTAAACTCTTGGGATTTGTCTCCAACGGCTAGAAGAGCTCTCCCAAGTGTTCTTGAAGGTTCCAAACTTGCCTATAAATAGATTACAACTCCTCTTAGGCAAGACACACCTCTTGAGATACAATTCCATTAGAAAAATCTCTTGCTCACTACTCTAAGCTCCATCTTGCCCTTGTGGTGTGCTAATACTCTGATCAAAGGGAAAATCCATACTCCCGGCTCACCCCGTTCTGCAAATCATCAGGGAGTTCTTTTCATGCTTAGTAGATAAGAAAGCAACTAAATTATTGGGGTGCTCTATAGGTGTCATTTTACTTAATTTTTGTACTTTGGGTATCCGGCCTGTCGGGTCCCTGTCTCTTCATTTTGAAGGGAGAAACCTCCGTTTAGGGATTGGAGGTGGGATTTGTAATTGAGGTACACTACCCTCGTTTAAGTAGTGTGGTTAGTAGATTGATCACCTTGTGATCGAAAATCCTAAGTCAAGAGATTGGCTTAGGTGGTGGTTTTCACCCATCTTGGGTTTCCACCTAAAAATAATTGAGTACATTGTGTGATTGAATTTTTTGTATTACAATATTCTATAATTTCACTATTCACCCCCCTCTAGTGCAATTTCACAAGAGTCGATCCTTTTTCCCTTAAAAACTACTTGAGCATAAATTATTTTTTCGAACATATCTGACTTGTTAAGAAAAGTCAACCCTTTTCCCCCAATGGGTACTCAAATGTAGTCCAACTATCAAGACTCGGGCAAAGTTAACCCTTGTCAAATGGGTACTCAAATGTGGTCTGGCCATTATAATTATGGGCCCCCTTTCTTAGATAAGAAGTGGCCCTTTTATTCTTAAAAACTACTCAAACATTGTCCTTCTTTTTGACCTTAAGGTAGTGGAGTATTTATTTTTATACTTGATTGTGTTGTGTCCTTTCTCTCACATACATTAAAGTACTCGATGCTCTACTCAGTTCAGATTTTAAAGATCAAGAGAGATTGACTTCCAACATTTTGTTCAATTTTCAAATCTTTGAATACCCTTAGATTCGAGTTATCCTAGTTGCCTTCTTTATGATTCCTTTGGCTGAGTTGTTTCATCTGGCTAAGTCTTGGATGTTGAGTCTTGAACTTTTTTTCCGAGTTATCCAAGTTCCTATACTTGACATTCCTTTTGCAAAGAACTTGATAATCATTATATGTTGATAAATTATCCAATCACCAAATAAAAATTAGGGTAGCTTTTACCCTTCATTAATAACCAATCTAATTAATAAACTTTTAATCCATATTGTTAAATTTCTCATATAAATCCCCAAAAGGATTTGGCTCAAATATAACTTATTTGAGCTAAATCCATTTAGAACCTCATGTGAATTGATTAAAAGTTTGTTCCAGGAGGATCTAAATAATAGAAAGCAAATTTTGAGTGATGTGGGATAAAATATAATTTCACAAAAAACAAACCACAAGAAATATTGCACAATATGTATAATGATTCCACATTCTAAGTACACTACCAAAGCCAAATTAGGATTTTTAACCCTATTCCCTCAACCCTGAGGGAATCAATTCCACTAATACAAGGTAATTTACTGGATTACCTCAACCAAATTACAAATGTTAGGTTTTCTTAACCCAAGCAACAAGAAACAAAGCTTAATACAATATAGCACTAGTGTAAGAAAGAAGAATCTTACAACGGGAAGTCCTAGGCCTCCCAACAATGATATTTGAAAGATTTAATGAAATCGAAAGCCTATGGATGTATGCATGCAGATAATTGGATGTGAGATCTAGCAAGATGACAAACTCGTCTTAGCAGAAAATAAATAGCAGGGAAAGCACAGAGACTACGAGCTTTTTCTTGAGAGAGAAATGGAGCGGAAACTCTCTTTTAAACACAAATGATCTCTCTTATTTTTTGTGCATGTAAACTAAGGTTTAGAAGACCTGTTTATAGAGTTTGAACCATAGGAATTCGAATACCAGTCGGTGCAATTCAAAGCTCAGCTTTAATCAACAATTAGCCTTTAATTTTGACTAGTAGTTGGGAGGCATACATTATAAGGAATAATAAAAACAAAAGTTCCTTCTAAATGACTCAACAAACAAACTGAGTTCTTGAAATAGACTTGAATCTTATCTTCCATTGTCATCACTACCTCCTCATCATCTTCCTTTGTTTGTCTTATCTTTTGCAGTCTTCATCAGAATCTAAATTCTGAAATAATACTCAATAGCAAAAGTTAATCTGAAATAATTTTGTTAACACAAAAATAAGATGTAGAGCATAGTTCTAGCATATTTGTTAGCTACATTTCATATGAATTTTTATAAAGAATAAAAATGCTTATGATAGCTACTTTAATGGAAAAATTATATAATTATTTTATTTGAAAAAGAAAATTACATAATCATTAGTTTGTAGAAGTTCAAGTTACAATTTGTGAACATGTTTAGATTGTATCTAAATAAAGAACCCTTGTAAAATGATTTGTAAATTTTAGAAACATAATATAAGCACTTGTAATGGCTCAAATTATTACTATTATTATTATTGTTGTTATTATTACTTCAGCCTCTACTTTAATTCCATTGTCAAAGTTGTTCATCATCCTTTTATTATTTCAAGTTGATTTTTTTTTGTTTCAAGTTGATTACTATGCTAGATAAGCTAGTATTTGTTGTGTTTCAAATTTATACTATGTTTTGGTTATAAGGGTATTGATTATCTCTAATGTGCCTTAGTCCTAGGTTTTATCCTACACCACTTATTCTCTCTAGTCAATTGGGGACATAGCCTATCTTGCTAGATACGTGACACCATCCCAATGGCTAAGCTGTTTTTGTGTTCAAAAACATCATAAAGAATTCATATATATAACTAATCTATTGCCTTTCAACCTAGTTAACTAGACAATATCTCCATTTATTGGGCTCGAAAGGAGGTTCCCTTTGTAACAACATCTAGTTTGCTACTTAGTTCGCTACTATATTTCCAAGTCAGGTAGGACATGTGTAAATCAATTAGATCATATTTTTCAATTGTTAGTCAACTAGCTAAAACAAGAACTTCCCATCTTATTCTCTATGGTTGTAAATCTTGATCCAACTAATGTAATGCGATTCTAATGATATCTACAAGTTTTGCAAGGAATTTTCAATCTGTCTAAACCTTAGGAAACCAAGAATATGCATAAAAGTTAAGAAACTAAAGGATTGAAATAAATCAAGAAAAATGAAGATTCAACTAAATTCTTTAATTTTATGTGGAAAAGAGGCAAAAAGGCCTCCTATAGACAAGCTTGTTCCGAAGCTCTGGGAGGTATTGAATTCCTTTCACCTTGGTGTACAGAATGATTTTTGTATCAAAATTGGGTGCATTGACCTCAAGTTTAAATATGGTATTTGCGATAAGCTTGGATAGGTAGTGTTAATATGCTGAAATTATCGTTGAAATGAGTATAGTGGTTAACCTAAATCGAGCCTAACCATCTTTTTACAAAATTTTTAACCTGGCCTACTTAATTTTTATCTTGGTCACTTTTAGGCCCAGAGTCGAACTCAGGGAGGAGGGAATTAGAGGTGAATAAGTTTCTACGCCTTTCCTACAACGAATCTCTTTCGTGCGTTTATTACATTTTTTATTTTTTTTCTATTTAAGATTTTTTTGCTGACAATTTTTTCCTTGAGGTACATCATCAAAATTAGGTCCTTGGCTTTGAGCCAAATTAGGGTTCCAAAAACAGGTCCTACTATTCTCAAGACCGAGTACCTGCAAGACAAGGATTATCTTTTCTCTTTTACTATTTTTTTATCTTTTTAATAGTAGGAAACAAAAGAGAAATAGAGGTTGCTTGTAAAGAAATAAATATAGTCTATATAGATATATATATATATTATATATATACGGGTGGGGGTGGAGGTGGAAATGGCGTGTGGTACGGTGTCGAGTTGATCGACATCTAGGAAGATGCAACCAACAGGACGAAGTGCCGCGTGGAGTGTAGGATGGATGTGTAGGAGTGTGTGCAGAGGCGTTTTCTCTATGCGGGTATGGGGAATATCTGCAATTGGTGCAGATATTCCCGCGATATAACGCGTGGTGTAGGGATACAGGTAGGTGATATGAATGTAAATATATATATATATATATATATATATATTTGTATATGTAACTATATATTTATATGTATATATATAGATAGGGTTGTAATTATATATATATATATATATATATATATATATATATATATATATATATATATATATATATATATATATTTATTTATTTATTTATTTATTTATTTATTTATTTATTTATTTATTTATTTATAATTAGATATATATGTATATATATTTAACTGTATAGATATAAATATATATATAAAGTAATATATGTATATAGATATATTAGTATAAGTATCTATGTATATAGATATATATATATAGATATATATATATATGTATTTATATCTATAGATATATATGTATATATGTATGCATATATGTATATATATATGTATAAATATATAAATATATATATATTTATGTATGTATATATACTTATATATAGTTGTATAGGTACTAATATGTATATATATATATATATAAGTATATATAGGTGTGTACAAGTGAGTGTGTGTGTGTGTACACGTGAGTGTGTACAAGTGTGGTGTGTGTATGAGAGAGAGAGAGCGTCTGTTGGAGAGTGAGGGAGTGGCTGTGAGAGAGAGAGCGCGGGCGTTTAAGGCGTCTAGTGAAGGTAGCCATCGTCTGATGGCCCAGGCACAGGTGCAGGCACGTGCAGGCTCAGGCGCGCAAGGGTGCACGTGCGCGCTGGAGGGAGCAGGTGTGAGGGAGAGCGCAACGAAGCTCACTACGTAGCGCAGCGCACCGTGTTGCGGGCGAGAGTGGACGCGGACGAAGACGCGAGCGCAAGCGCGGGCGCTGGAGTGGGTGCGGGCGTGGACGTGACAACGGGCTGGAGGCAGTAGCGGCACGGAGAGAGAGTGCGCAGTGACCAAATAAGTAAGAAACTTTCCGGTCACCGCACTGTAGCTACAATGTCGCGCAGAAATGCGTGAATAGTAGCTACAGTGTCGCGCGGCTTCAACAACCGGTTGCGGTCGGTTCTGCATGCACGGGTGCACTGGAAGAAACTTGCGCATGCGAAAGGAGCTTGCGCCGGCTGCTGGCGTGCGCGCGGGAGGCTTGCGCGTTGGCTGGAGGCTGCTACGCTGCTGCTGGAGCTCCGGAGCTTAGTGCTTCGACAATGGCGGGAAGGTTCTAAGCAATGGAATCAGAGAGTGAAACCACCACGCCCACCTGCTCTTGGATGAGCTAGGCGGTGGTGGAACTCACAGTGGTGGTCGGGGGACCACTGTGAGCCTACTCCTGCTTGCAGTGTATCTCTTCAGGGAGAAGAGGTACTGCGTATTGAGGGGAAAAAGGGAGGAAGATGGCCTGACGAAGGTGGCTGCTATGTCTCTATGTGCCAGCCTCTCTCGCAAGGAAGAGGGCAGGGCTTCTTAAAGGAAGGTGAGGCATGCACAGCCATGCCCTGAGTGTGCATGACCAGCCATGCAGCTGGCAGGGCATGCACTGGCAGAGAATGGCGTGAAGAAAGGCCAGCCCCATGCCCTGAGCCGTGTGGAGAAGAACTTCAAAGCAAAATAAAAAAATGAGGATGGTGAAATTGCGAGGCAGCACTTGAAGAAGATGTTATTTACATGGCCAATTATTCACTTTCCTCCCCTCTCAAATAAATGCATGCATGTGTTAATTTTTACAAATGCAACTATGGCTACCTAATATGCAATGGCAATGCTAGGAAATAACACAAGATGGCATTTTTATTGGTATATTTTTGTTGTGCAATCAGTATTCCAATGTCGAGTGACTGGTTACCTTTTAATTTTCATCAATGATCTACCCACATCGACTATGTGGCTAATCCATTCCTCTTTTAAATGGCTACTTCAACTTCTGATTCCATGCTCTATGTACAACATCACCCTCAAAAATTTTTAAAATCATACATGTATGCTGCACTCACCATTGCCCCTTCTATATATAATTCTCACATGTTTCATAATTTGTCCTTATTTATGGTCTCCAAATCATTCCTTTGACATCCATAATCTCTCTTGATATGAAATCGCTCATAACTCATATCATTTCCTTCATAAAATTCAATTAGAGCAAGCTAAAATCCATTAAATGGGCTATTATCAAGGCCCAATTGGTTAGAACAATAACTAGTTGCGTAGCTAGCTAGTGAAGTAGACTCCTTTAGATTCTCTTTACGTGATTTGAATCTTAATCAAATTCTATTCCTTAAATTTAACTCCAAGATTCTTACAAATATCATTTATGTCCTCTTGTTATTATTTTGTTTTGCATCCCAATGTCATAGACGTGATCATATCTTCCTTAAGAAACATTAATTTGTTAGTTACTGCAACGTGTCAATGTTGGCATTGTGATTAGAAGAAAGCTTTAACGTTTTGCATTACTATTTTGTTCAATAGAAACCAAAAGATTGTTGCTAGCGTTGTTGCTAAGTGAAAACAATAAAGATATAGATGGTTTAGCTATGCATCAAGATGTGAGCCTGGCTTGTTTTGAAGTGAAAGCCTTTAGCGATGTCCTCAAACCCTAGTGAGCAACAGTCTATTTGGAGTTTTGTTTATGCTATTTTAGTGTGTCAAAATATTTAAAGAACCAACCACATTATCAGTGCTTTTCATGCTCCTAGACTTGAGACTAAGTTAGCACACGCCTATCTTTATTTGTGCCACTAGCAATCAAGGTCCTAACACTATCTTCAATGTGGTTACTAGGACTATTTCTAGAGCAATCAAGGAACATTATCTTCCATGTTCCAAGAAGAAGGGTCTAAGTGAACATACCTTAAGTTGAACTCCCACCTAAATGCTACCACTAGAATGGACAATTTCAAGCAAAAAACAAACAACAACAAAATGAGGGAAGTGAAAGGTGGGATTGACACACAGCTAAGAGTGGTGCTTCTTTCAATAATGATGATTAGAGGCGAATAAGAAAGCAGGCGATCAGAGGATCAATACCATGTTGCGAAGGGGAAGTAAGTATTGAGGTAGAGTGGATAGAGGTGAGGAGGATGAATAAGATAACTTCTGTAT
Organism: Thalassia testudinum; assembly: GCA_037157565.1. Lineage (NCBI taxonomy): Eukaryota > Viridiplantae > Streptophyta > Magnoliopsida > Alismatales > Hydrocharitaceae > Thalassia > Thalassia testudinum. The sequence goes on from JAZHRO010000002.1 coordinate 68,751,965, forward strand.
TTCTAAAATAAAAAAGCAAAATCACGATAGAGAAATGTTTAATAAAACACCAAAAGTTATTACTATTAAAAAAATAAGATATATCATCGAATGACGAGTGAACATGAGAAAATATGATGTTTAATTGCCATCACTTATTTATGAAATGACTCTAAATACTTATAGAGTCAATTAGCAGCGATGTTAAAAGTTCAAATCCATCTAGTTTAGTGCGAATGATTCATCGTCAAATTATACTTATAACCACCGTGAAAATGAAACGGCAGACACAAGTATATATTACCGTCGCTTGGTAGCATCGATTTTCATAACTTTACCGTCGGTTTGTGACTGGCAGCATATATAAACCGTTCTTCTTGTAGTGTATTACCCACCTTCCATGTTAGGCGTGGTTTGGGTGAACGAGGATTCTAATATACAACAACGATATATCTCGGCATCTAACTTGTTCATGGGTGAATGAGGTATCACTTTTCGAAGGAACTCTGTCGAATATGTCCAGACTTAAACGTACGGTGTGGCTTACCATGTGACACTTCTCCTGTTTGTGTTGAGCGTCGATCGTCCTCTTTTACCCGTCTTCTCGTAGGGCAAATGTCGCTGCTGGTTCTAGTTGTACGTTGGTTGATTTGAGCCTACTGCCTGCGCTTCTCCTTGATTCGAACAAGTATCATAATTTTTTTACGAATGGTATTGATAAAAGAACGAAAATGGTATATTTATTGTTGGAATCCTACCTTTGCTCAAAAAAAGAAAAATATCTTTGTTTCTCAATCGTGGATTTCTAGTCGTTTGCTTTCATAACTATATATTTATCTTTATTATCCATTCACTCATGTGTTTCGATCGATGGTATATATCTTAGCCGTGGAGACACTTGGATGCAAACCCAATCCCGCGGCGTCGAGAAGAAACTTGCACCGGCAAACATCTCATCACACGAGGTAAACATTTATACTCCAGCAACTTAATTAGCGGATCTGTCCAACCAAAGTTCTTACATCATCAAGTTAACATTAGCAAGGCACATGTCATAAGCTCCTCTCCACATTGCCGAAAAGGAAAGTTTGTGTTACAGTTACGTAAAAGTGTCATGCAACATGGGTGTAGCTAATAAATGTACCTACATAAGACACTGTCTATAAATACAACAGTTCTAGAGTGAGGGCTGAACAACCTCGTACAAGAAACTTCGTTTCACCAGTAGTGTCTTAGCGTTTGTACATTATCGATGTAACGCAGATCAAAAAAAACCTACACGGCAACCGCTAAAAATGATGTGAGCGTACGGACCCGGACCTTGAATTTCTAACGCTTAGTTTTGGCCACGCTTACGTGAATTCACGGATGTGACCAATCAGAGTAGTTATGGGATTGAGAATCATTACATGACACCTCGAACATGATATTATTTTAGGTTGTTGACCTAATTAGATTACTTCCGAACTCTTTGAATTTTTCCCACTTGAACGCTGATCAATAGAGTTTCATGTCATTATGGACCTCCCACTTGTACGTAAGAAGGAACTAGAATTTAAAGCTTGGATAATTAGAGTCTATATATATATATTAGCCTGATTCGTTTACATTGTTTTTGACATCGTGCAGGAAGAGAATTCCACGACCACCAATGGCTCATCAGAGATCCATTCAGCTGACCTTAAATTCCCCAGCTTGGAATTCACGTTAGGGATGCCAAGTTGGCACATTTCAGCGCAAGATTAATGGGCGTGGAGACATATATATAATTACTTGGCTCCCATTATTATTTCCGTAACATATAACACTACAAGATCTTCTCGAGTTTCATGATATATATGTAGATACATACAGGAAGCGTCGCTATGGGATGTGACCACGACGAAGAAATTACATCGGGAAGGAAAGGAGTAGGAAGAGGAAGCAAAGCCAATTAGGCACCAATGCTCTCCTTGCTATGTAATTTGCCCACTGAGTGTGTACAACTCACTACTTATTGTCCTAAATTTATCTATTTGTCGTCTAATTGGTTCCTGATTGCGTCACGCGGAAGGCCGCTTTTCTTTGTTCAGGTATGTCTTCTCACAGTTGAAATTATAACTAAAAGCTGTCTATCGGGTACAACATTGCGATTTGTGTTTTCACTCTTTCGTACTCGGTTTGCCCATGATGTTTCGGTTTTTGGTTGGGAAGCCCGTGGATCTGTCCCTTTTAGACTCTCGGTCCACAAACAAGAGCAGCAGAGGCCCATTTCGGACTTGACAGCTTTGGTAACATATATATGCGTGTAGCCATTTGTAAGAAATCATATTATTCTTCTCATCTCCATATATTTATCCTCTCTTCACCTTTGTCCACCCTCTCCTCGTGTAACATATGGCCAATATATGTACGGTTGCCTCTTAAGTCTGGTTTACTCGAGAGGTTAACCTTTATTTATTTTCTAGATTAACACCACCACTTAAAAGTCGAGAGAAAATACGGATTTTGTAAAAGCCAGGTTCCTATTGATATTAAGATGAAACTAACAATTAACAAACCATTAGCAATTAGGGAAAATATCAATGGTCCAAGTCCACGAATATTAAGTCTTTTATAATAGTAACTTAAAATATCTATTGTCATTGGACACTTAGTTGCTCGTATTCAAACCACTTGCATTGATTCAAAATAAATTTTGAAAAAATGGCTACTCACATTTCAACATAGTGAAGTTTAGGGCATTATAAAGTTCACCACATTTCATAATCTTGACATAATTTAATGGTCATTACAAGCCCTTAGCAAGTAGAAACATAAAGAGAGAATCTATCACGTTTGCTACCTTCTAAGCTTTCTTTTTTCATGCAAGAAGCCAAAAAGTAGGGAAACACAGGTTCTGATGCAAAAAGTGACGCAGCGTACTATTTTTATACTTTACATAGCATTGAGAATGTTGACACACTTGATAATTGATATTTAATGTAAAGTAACAAAAGAACGTAAGGTTTGTTACGTGGTAGTCTTCACCACATTTAAAAAAATCACCACACCACTTTAACCTAAAACGCATAGGTAATAAAAAAAAATTTACACCGATGACAAACTACTTTGCACCGGCGATAAATTATTGTAAGGTGTTTTTGCACTGGTGCAATCTCAATTTGCATCAATGTAAAATTATTCCAATGGTAGTTTTACCTGTCTAAAGTGATTTTACACTCGTGCAAAGTAATTTTGACCTATGAGTTTAGGGTTTAAGTTTATAGAAAGTGATTTCACGTATGAGAAGTGATTTTTCACTCGAAAGGTGATTTTTCACCTTAGGGTTTAAGGTTTAATCTTTAGTGTTTAGGGCTTAAACCCTAAATCCTAAACCCTAAACCCTAAGGTATAAAATCACCTTTCAAGTGTAAAATCACTTATCATACATGAAGACACTTTAAATTTAATTTTGCATCGGTGCAATCTTACTTTGTGATGATAACATCATCATGAGCTATAACTAGCTTAATTAATCAGGATTAGTTAACAAATGCTCTTACATAATAGCCTGAGAGTCGTAATTCCATACATATTCATTCTGAGAGAAAAACACTCAATCACGGTTAATTTTGTAGTTTTAACATCATATCATGAATACAGAATAATCACGGGGTTTACCAGGGATTAATCTAAGGTCCAATGAGCATTAAAGTCTAATAAGAGAGTAACACAGACAGAAACAGAGTTTAACGTACTTCAAGAACCAATATAGCACCTAAAACCCTAATTTCAGATTCGCTTGAATTAATGAGATTCTAGTCATGATAAAATTCATATAAAAATATTCCATGACGTTTGGTAACCTTAATGTGACCTTTGGAACCTATTTTGACCTTAAACAGAGCCACAAAAAGAGTTCTGCCCTAATTTAGGTTTTTGCATAATTTTTCCAGTAAAACTTAGTCAAAACTCAAATCCAAATTCACCACTAGATTCCTTATGTCTAAATTAGGTTTGTACCAAAATTTGGGCCCAATCAGAGTTTATCTTAACCTAATTTACATTCTAATCCTTTAAAACTCTATTCTTCACATATAAGCCCCTAGCTTTTGAACTTCTTTAGAAATAGTCCCCTAAGTTCTTTGTCTTCTTCGCAAGCAGGTCCCTACTGCCATTGGAGGTCAATCGACCTCCATGCAGCCTTTGACCAAGCCTAATCCTACTTAAATCATCATCAAATCCCACCAAATTTGGTGGGATTGATGTTCACACCATAGAGAATTGATTGGGACCAATCTTGGATCCCAAATCATCCCTGTTTGCCCTAGTGAACTGATAGGAACACCATCATGAACCCTAACTAGCTCATTTTGACATAGAAAAGAGAACAAAAGCTCCTACATAGCCAAGTGAATGGCCTAACTCAAGGAATAACTGGTTTGAAAGAAAAGAAAGAAACAAAGGGTAAAACTATAATTTTACCGTTGCAGTACAACAACGGGATTTCTCAGGGGCAAAACATGGGTCAAATGGTCTTAACAAAATAAAAAGTGGGTTGGTTCAATCAGAAAAGAATTAATGTGAAATATAAGAATTAAATGACTTCTTCTAACCCTAAAACAGACCCACTTAATTTAGCAAGGTTCTGGTCAGGATAAAATTTAACTAAACCCTCTAAAATTCATGAAAAAATATCCTCTAGGGTTGAAAACCTTCAATTTGGCCTTTAGAACCTATGTTGACCTAAATAGGGGTCTTAGTCAAATGTTTACCCTAAATTAGGTTTTTGTATAAAATTTCCAGTCAAACGTGGTTAAACCTAAAATCCAACTTCACCATTAGATTCCTTAGGTCCAAATTAGGTTTATACCAAAAGTTAGACCTAAGGGGAGTCCACCTTGGCCTACTTTGAAAAATAGTCCAACCCAATTACATTTATGCCCCTAGCTTTTGAAAACCCTTGCAGATACCCCTGTAGCTTTCTCGTTGTTCTTTGCAATTAGGTCCATCCACCATTATAGCGGAGGAATCCTACTCCGGCAAGGATTCAAGGGGGATTTCTCCTTGATTCCTCAGAGACTCCCTCTCAAATTTGAAAGGGAAATTCTCTAAGGAATTCCTGTTCATATGAACACAATCTAGAGCTCTAAATCCTACCCAATCTCTCATGCAAACGCATGAGAGATTTGGGTCTTTTCAACCTTCCAACTCCGGCGGCTTGCCCGTGCTTGGAAGCTTGCCTTCCAAGCACAAGGCCCTCCGCCAGAGGTTATAAAAGCTCCCCCTAACCCTACCGTTCATCCCCAACTTGCTTTGGCTGGAGATAACCCCCCAATTTCTTCTCTTCTCCTCCAGCCAAACACCCAGGGAGCTCCAGCGACCTATCTCTCCTCCTCTCGTCGCTCTGCCACAATACCAGTGGCAGAGTTGCCTCTACCTCGATCATCTGCGTCGCGCCACACCTGCGCACACGCCAACTACCCTCTCGTCATCATCGTCCCCCTTCAACTAGGATCTTCGTCTCCGGCAGTGGCAGACATGAGCCGATCGCCAACCTATCTCCTCTCGTCTTTAGATTAGGTCAGGTACCTTCCCTCTCTCTCCTCTTCCTATTTCTCCCTCTTTATTTCCCAAAACACCCCTCGACGCTCACAGACCACCACCATCTTCTCCACCTCCAGCAAACCACCGGTGAGGTGCTCCCATCATTCCACACACCCATCCACCTCGTCAAACACCTCAAAAGCTATGCCACGACTCACTGATCATTTCCCCCCTTTCCATTGATCGCCACACGCTCCACACTCTTCCCCCGAACAAACCCATCTCGACGGCCTCAGAATGATCAAGGCACGCACGCCCAGGCAGCCCCGCGCCACACCAACCACCGAGGCATCTTCGCCGTGCCACAGTAAAGCTTCCTGCAAGTTTTAATGAGGTCGCAAGGCCGTTTTACTTAAGTGCAAGTTTGGACATAGGCCGCCATTGGAGCAGACGTGAAGAAGCTTGCAAGCTTCACCTACTACCCCAAGCTTCAAGAATCAGGGTCCCAGGTGCACGGGCACTCTTCGCGAACCAAGCAGGCCCAGCAATTAGAAGCCAAAGCACCACTCTGCTACAATCAAGCAAGGCACCTGCTGCAGGCGCACGTGAGAAGAGGGTGGGACAATTAGTCCCACCCCAGAAACTTTAGAGTGGGTGGTGCAGCATAAATTGTAAAAGTGTCAAGGGCTTATCGCCTCCTGACACGGGGTGAGGTCCCACTCGCCCTTCACGCCTCATCCGTGTCCCACGCTCCATGGACCTAGTATTCTGACCCGATTATCCTTGCACTCCTCGCCCACCACCCACGTCGGTGGGCCTGGTCCCAGGCGTGCTAACCCGACCTGTTTACCCGAGAAAGGCTCTGGGAGAGCGAGCCTAAGAGAGAAAAGGGAGAGAGTTCGTGGGGGAGGGCTCTTGCAGGGAAAGGAAAGAAGAAGCCAAGGGTGTAGAGCCAAGGAAGAGGAAGGAAGAAGCTAAGGAAAAGAAACTAAAGAGAAGATGTGGCTGAAGAGAAGGCAAGGACTGAAGGAGGAGGGAGCTGAAGAAGAAGCTAAGGGCTAAAAGACAGAAGAAAGCTGAAGAGGATCAGAAGCTAAGGAAAGAAGAAGAAGAAAGGAAGAAGAAGACAGTTGAGGCTCGCAAGTCCAAAGCAAGAGAAGAAAGAAGGAAGGAGAAGTCAGAGAAGGAAAGAAGCCAAAGAAGCTAAAGAAGAAGGAAAGAACAGAGAATCCAAAGAAGAGAAAGCCAAGGCAGAAAGAAAGAAAGAAGAGAAAGAGAGGAACGAGCCAAAGAAAGAAGCAAAAGAAGAATCAATTACTTTTTAAGACATTTTATTGGCCAATTCTTCTCAATTTCTCTTTTATATGTTTTCTAGATATATTTTATTATTCATAAACTCATGCTTGACATTCTGAATTATATTTTGAGTAGTTTTAAGTGTTCAAATTGCATCTATTATTGAGATTAGTGAATGAACTCAATTTGCTCCCTTTATTCGACCTCGGACTTAAACTTCGAGTAATAAAATTTATTTGTTTTCAAAGCGATTTCAACTATACTACAATGCATTACTTTCGTGGGTCTCTTATGCTTCAAGAGCAAGCCAATTAGGCTTGTTTCCTGTTTAGAACTTGCTTAGAAGCTCTATAAAAGCTTCCTCATTGTAAATCTGTGCTGTTTAGAAGGTTTAGGCCCCAAAATCCTCTTCAACTCCTTCCCTGGCCATCTTCGACCAAGCTCCAACAACACCTCCTCAATCTCTTCCTACGACCAGCCAACATCCAAATTGGCTAGTTCTCCTTCATCCCTGACTTCATCAGCTCCTCGACAACCAACTCAGGAGCTTCCTACCCATCTCCTCGTCGTCGTCCTCACCCTTCGAAGCATTTATCATCTCTAGCGCTAGCCAATCACAACCGGCACCTTCCTTCCCCTTTCATCCAGTAACTTAGGTCCTATCTCCTCCTTCTCCTAAATCCCCCCAACTCTTTCCCTTTCTGTTTCAACCACCTACGCCGCCGTTCACCCTCTGTCTTCCTTCGCTCCAACCGAACTCCGACAAGTCTCCTCGATGCCACAAGCCATCAACCATCCTACTATCAGCTCCATAATGATGAGCCCATATTTGTAAGGTAATTAGTTACTTAAGTAACTAGGCATTAGATTAATATTAGCGTATATATAGAATGCATTAAGAAATAAATAAATTAGTTTATATATATTTGCTTGTATGCATTACATTCATATATAAATTATTTAGCATGCATTAGAATAACATGCATTAGTCTTTAGGTTGCATTATATGCATATATTAGAATTAACATTTTATGTGAGGGTTTTAAGATAAATAAGTCATCATTTCATTTCTTATTTTATTAATCTATTTTTCTTCTTCAACGGCTACTGCAACTGTGATGAGTTCATTTTAATGGACTATTGTTACGCCTAAGTTAACTTTATTTTTGCATTTTATGTTTGTTAATAACTATATAAGGTTATAGAATGAGTGCATGCATCATTACTTGAGTTTTTATCTATTCTATCGCATTCTATAACTTAGTATGTAATTTTTTTTTAATCAACTTAGTATGTAATTATTTTATGTTTCATTATTGTAGGAATAATTTGCAAAAGATAAGGGGGGTGAATTAAATTTCCCCCTCCCCCAACAACTGCCAGCCTCAACAACACCTCCCCAACAGCCGCCGGCCAAATTTAGTAAGGGATTTAAAAATCCCTTGACTTGCGGATGGGGGAGGAGATAAAAGGAGGCTCTTGGCAAGAGAGAGGGGGCTTCTTCTCCCCCTGGAGGGGATCATCTCAACCTTCACCACCGTGGAGAGGGAGTGCACTGTGGAGAAGGCGTGCACGGTGCCTCCAGCCTACCTGCAAGCTCTCCAACACCACAGCCGCGTGCCCTGCAAGCAGCGCAGCATCCTCCCACCACGCACCCTGCTGGCGCACCACCACCCACTTCCACCACTTGCCCGCACCCACACCCTCGCCAGCCCGCACCCACTCCCAGTGCAGCATCCTCCCACCGCGCCCTTGCACTTCCACAGTCGCGCCCGCGCCCTTGCACACAGCACACCTCGCACCTCAGAGCGAGCCCTCATCACGCAATGCTCTCAACGCACTCGCACGCGAGCGCGCAGCTGCAAGCCATGCCACAGGCCGCACGCACAACCGTGCGACAGAACCCAACACTGGTGTCTTCACCTCCACCGTTCAACCGCCACTATCTACCTCCGACCTCCGACGCACCTCCACTGAACTCTAGCTGGCCGATGATCGCCTCTCCACGCGCACGCACAAGAGAGAAGGAGAATCCCCTGTTTTCTCCCCTTTTAAAATTTACAGGGTATGCCATTGTCAAAGATACTATTCACTTATTTATCTTATTATTATATTGCAGTAGAATTGCATAAATGACCCTCAATTCTAATTGAATTGCATGCAGTCACATTACATTCATCTCATGACTAAGCTAACATGTATCTTTGTTATGGGGAACAAATTCTGATTTAGTTAAATTTGATGACGCTTGTCGATATTAAGATAGCAATTCTGGTATTTCCATGGTGGTGATTTTGCATGTGCACCCTTAGATTCTTGGTTAATTATCTAAAGTGAGAATTTATGCTGGAAATGAGAACACTAGTCAGCATGCACATCCGTTGATATTTTCGATTACTTGATGCATCCTTACTCATTTTTGATAGGTTAATTCCTCCCTGTGGAGACGACCTAACTATTCGTGGTTAGATTCTGAAAATTAAAATGTTTTGAAAAGTGATTTTCTACCACTCGATTAAATACGACACATCATTTTATGTTAAAGTTTTCAATGAAAACGAAGATCGCTCTTTCAAGCTGCACGCAACGCATGAAATGATGGCTGCAGTGAAGACGAGAGGAGAATGTGGATCTTGACGCTCCAAATTCAAGCTGTTGCCAATACAAAAAAGAGTGGGAGACTCCACCCCGACTCCACCATTGTGAAGAGCTTCGAGCTCACCTCCATCACCACCATCATGCATCTCCAAAGCCGAGCTCCACCACACCATTGGCCGGCGAGGTGACAGCTCGTCGCGCCAAGCCGGTGGACTCATTCCAACTCCGTGCGCGTGTCTCTGACGGCCACGCAATCATTACCATGCTTTACCACTGTGCACCCTCCCTTGTCCACCGTCAACACCACCGCAGCCACGCATCAGCAGCCATCCACACGCGTTTAAGATGTCTGGGATTGTTCCTAGACATCTGAAGCCCCTACAACACCACCTCATCTTCATCTCCCTCAATATCACCCACTCCATGCACACTATTCATCTTCTTCCCTATTTCTTCTTCCTCCCCTATTTCTCTTCAACCCATCGAACCCAAACATAAACCCACCACCACCATCATTGCAATTCACCCTCTCCTCACATGCGCGCCATGCCTCTCCACGTGCACAGCAGCAGCAAGAAGCCCCGGCCAGCCATCAGCGCGCACACCCCCATCTCCGTGCTCACGCAGCAGCTGTAGCTGCAGCAACACGCGTACACCCGCACTCCTTCAGTAGCTCCTCTGCATGCACCCACGCTCCTTCAGCAGCTCCCCCGCGCACGCCCGCGTGGCCTACAAGCCTCCTTGCCTTCTGCCCACGTGCGCATGCACACCTCCAGCAACACCGCACCCCATCAACTCCACACACAAAAGCAGCAGCAACAGCCACTGCCGCCGCTCCTCTCCTCCGTACAGCCGACTCCGACCACGTCGCTACTTGCCGCCACCACCACCGCGAAGCCCTAGCTCCACTTGACCCCCGGCGAGCTCCTCCCCTCCGGCCATCCTCTCCTCCATGCGTAGAAGGCATCCAAAGCAAGTCCCCTATTTTTGCACATTAAACTTCCCATTTATTTTTACAAAGAATGCCATTGCTAAAGAGTTATTTTTTGTTTATTAATTAAATATTATGGTGAGTTTATGCAAAGGACCTCCCTATTTCTCATAAATACTATTTCAGCATTAGCTCTTGTTATTTACTTAATCTGAAAGTGATTTTGACTCAGTTTCTTAATGAAATTTGTCATACACATCTATTTTTAACCTGTACAAGTTTTAATGGGCTATTGCCTCCCTGTGGATACAACCCACTTTTTTCAAGTGGTTAATTTTTATTATTTTGATTAGCGATTTTCCACCACTTGCATACTACAACACGACATTTTATGTGCGAAACAATGAAAGCGAAAATCGTCTTTTCACATAAGCTCCCCCTCATCTCCACGATCAAAACCCCTCACTTAATTCCACCACACATCCACTAAATCACCCCACCAAGCACACCCACCTCCAAACACCTTTTTCAACTTCGCATGCCCTCTACATGCACTCGCTCATCACACAGACACCGCCATCACACTCCACGTCCACCGGCGATCCTCATGGACTTACTAGTTGGGGCTTAAGGCCTGTATTATTGGATTTCAGGTTCCACCGTTCACCGCCGTCGTTGTTGTCTTCCCCAACCACATCTGCCTTGCCCTGACCTATTCCAACCCTGCTACCACGCCCAGGCGATGCGGCCCAACTCCAGGACCCTTCCCAGGTCCTCAATCGAAGACTCCAACCTCAGCAGCTGCATCAATTAAGCAACATCACCTGCAACACTTGCGCGAAGGAAGTTGTCACTTTAGTGCCACATTGTGGATCTACTAGCAACTAACGTAGTATATCATGAATTTATGACATCCACTCTTCGCCCAAGCATCAAGGGTCAGGTTCCCGCTTCACCCGATTACGCACACCTCGCCTACAAACGCATGCCTGTAGGCCCGGTCCCCTGTCTGGATCTGAATACCCAACCGTATGACTCGATTACACCCGGGTCTCTGAGAAAGAAGAAAGAAAGAGAAACCTGTGAGAGGAGGGGGGGTGGGTTTTGCTCTCCGAGGAAGATGCTCTTGTGCTAAGGAAGAGAGGCGATACTTAGCCTCTAAAGAAAAAGCCTTAGTCTCTAATGGCTTGAGATGAAGAAGAGAAGGCTATCTCAAGAGCCTTGTGCTTGTGTGCCTTCTGTGAAGCACTGTGTTCTGTTGACACTTAAGTCGTCTAATGCTATATTCCTGATGTCTAATAGAGATTAAGCACTGTTGAATGATTTAAAGTACAAAAGTTAACATTGATTTCTGATTGAGAATTACTGTTGAATAATTTGAGTAATTGGATGCATGCTTAATTAAAGAGAATAAGTGGTGATTCAAATCACCTTTATTTTTATTCTCTTTCCTTTTTTATTCCATGATCTTTTGAGCTTCATTGAATAGCAATTTGATCATATTGATTCATTGAATATATATTTGATGCTTAATTTATTGTGCTCATCTATTTTAAATGAAGATTAATGTGTGAATTCTATATTTGCTCCCTGCGAAAGACCTTAGACTCCCTTTAGATTCTGAGTTTATAAATTTAAATAACTTTTTGTGCGATTTAAGAGTGTACTACAACGAACGCATCTTAAAACTCCTCTATCGTCCATCAACACTTTGCACTCGTGTAAAAAAATATTGCACCCATACAAAATAATATTTCACCAGTGCAAAATAATTCAAAGAAAGGTGCAATCTTACTTTGCACCTGTGCAAAATTATTTTGAATGTGCAAACTGATTTTGCACACCCCTACGAAAGGGGTTTGTTGTTGGTTTCAACAGTGGTGGACCCCACCGTGTGTCAACACTTTTTTTGCATAAAAAGGAGGGACGCAGGTTGAGACCACATTTACAGCTACGCGTCAACTTTTGCATTTCCCAACTTGCATCCTAGGAAGAATTCCCCTTGGCAACGAAACCCATGTGCTTCCAAAAGGAATTTTGCCTAGATGAAAAACAAAACTTGAGAGATAGCGGATGCAAGAGGTCATCTCTATGATTTCTATTGAGTAAGACTAATCTGTTATTGAACGTTGAGTATTGAGTTTTCCCAATATTGGGGGCAGGTTGTAATTCCCTTAAGTTTGATAAGTTGAAATTAACAAGCAGAAGTCACGTGGTTTTCAAGAAAATAATTTTATTGTTCGTAGTATAGCTGTGCAAAACCCTTGATCAAAAATATTTCTAAAATAACGAGACTTTGAGTCCCAATTGTTCATCTTTGGGAGGTGTTATGGAAATAATCTCGATCTCGTTCACTCTACTCGCTTAGAAAAGCACGTCGATTTCTAACCTATGGATCACTGTTTTGCCATTTTCATGATTAACTTTTACCACATGCGCATGCATTAAATAAATGACTAAAGTGAATGTGTGGGTTTCCGTATGCATGATCCTGGTTATATGATGCCAGTTTACAGAAAACGCATTAACGGTTAGATCCTCGATATTTTCAGCCACCAACATGCTAGTTGTGAAAAGATTATATAATGAGTGCAATCAACTTTAATCACACAAAATATTGCAAGCAAGCTCAAGGTGATTTTCAGCGCAATAGATATATATATATATATAAATAATTTTTCATTGATTGCATGATGGAGGTTAGAATCCATATAGCCGACCCCACTTAGTGTGGGAAAAGGCTTGGTTGTTGTTGTTGTTGTTGTTGTGCATGATGGAGGTTACAGAACACGGCTAGACGAAAGCTTATACAGGAATGCTTGAAAACAAACTACTAGCTAACAGAAAATGACTGCATACATGAATCTATGGGGGGATTACACATGCATCATTGAGGGAGAAATATGGAGCTACACTACTAAGCATTAAATAAAGCAAGTAAAACTATGAATAACTACGCTCTACTTATCTAGCAGAAGGAAGGGCATTCAGAGGTTATCTCCGATGGCCTTTGAGTGGAGGTAGGGAGAGAAAGAGGGGCAGCCAATGGGGGTTATGTCGGCCCTTAGAGAGGTGAGGAGGAGGAGATCCAAGCTCTTGGCGTGGAGGTGCTAATGGCCATGGTGGGATCTCATGGAGGTGGAGGTGTGAAGGTGGAGCTATGCTAATGGAAGGTGGAATAATGGAGCCAAGATTGAATGGGTGCAAATAGCTGGCCCTTAGGTCTTTTTATTGACCTAAGGGAGACTCTTTAGAGAGGTGTGGAACTCTCTAGAGAAAGTTCCAAGTGTGGCCATCCAAGAGAGAGAGAGGGTAGTTCTTAGATCCACCAAAAGTGGATCTAAGAGAAGACCCATCCTTGGTTGCTATTTTTGGCAACCAAGGTGGCACCACCTTTGGAAGGACCTAGAATACTCTAGGTGGTGTGGGAGTGGGTGAATGGGTGTGTGTGTGTGTATATGTGTATGGGCGTGACCTAAGTGGCTAAGTGGTCTAGGTTAGGTCCTATATGGTTTGGTTTAGGGTAGGTCTCAATTTAGGGTTGCAAACCCTAATTTGCTAGGGAGAAGGTCCAATTAAACTTGACATAAGTTTAATTGAGTGACTGTGAACCAAATTGAGAGTGAAATAACTCAATTAAGTTGGTCTTAGCTCAATTAGACTCTTACTGAGTCCAATTGGACTTGTGTGGGTTGAGATATGAACTCAATTGGACTCTATGAGTCCAATTGACTAGGCAATGGTAATTGACTATGATCCAAGTCAATTGGGCTTAATGAGAACCTAATTGGTTCTTAGGAAGGTCTAGAGGTGGTGTACTAGGGTTAGGGTACCTTAATTTAGGTTCCCAAGGGTTTGGAATTGGGTTTAGGGACCTAGGAAATCAAGATCCAAGCTTGAATTCCAAAATAGGAACTGGGGAGTAGTTCTAGACGTCTGATAATAGTATCAAATGACTTATACTCAAAAATAAGAAGTCAAACCTCTTGTTTGGACGTTCAATTTGAGTCAGGAGGGAATCAGGGTTCTGTCCTGGGTATTCTGTAAAAGTTGGACGTCTGACCAAGTGTCTGGATGTCTAATAACACTGCAGACATGGGTTTAAGGTGTGCGAGTTGTGGCCAAGGGTCCTGGACATCCAATAACCTATCCGGACGTTTAGATAAGGATTGGAACTAGGGTTTTCAGGCTTCCTAGGCTATGGTGACCTAATCTAAGGGTGGTTGAGGCTTAGGAAGGCTTCTAGGGTTGTCCTAGGGCTAGGAATGAACCTAAGTTCATAATTTACACTGTTTTATTCTTACTTAGTAAAGTAACATACCTCAACCCTTACATTATTTCTCTACTACATTTATTCCAAGGTCTTTCGCTCCGACTCTGATGCAGCACTAACTTCAAGTCCAGCTCCAGATCCGACTTCAGATCCAGCTCCTAAGCTTCTTATTACCTGCAGTTTATATAATGCACTTAATTAGTACATTATATCATTATTTCATGCATAGCTAAAGGAAAGTAGTAAGGATGCAAATAATGCTTAAGCATGCATGAATAATACTAGTTTATGCTAAGTTCTAGCCTAATTTAGGTCAATTAAGACCTATGTGTAATTCCCTACGGGAGGGGGTGAGATATGCATGACGTATAAAATGCAGAATAAAAAGATAATAATCTCACAAATGAAGCAATCACACAAAACATAAGTAATTTTTAAGTGGAAACCCAAACCGGGTGAAAACCGCCACCTAACCCTCTCGAGTTAGGATTTCCCGATCGACAAAGTTGATCAAATCCACTAATATAGTACTTTAACGAGGGTAGTACAACCTCAATTACAACCACAATACGAGTACAAGGGTACCATTCCTCAACCCCTCCTCTTCACAAGGAGGATTTTGTCTCACGAAGGAGACGAGAATTAAAAAAGCAAATACCTAACACAATTACAGAGATAAATTACAAATGACCTATAGAGCCAACAAAGATTAACCTAGCTACTATAGGTAAAGATGCTTCCCTTTATTGGAAGTGCATCGATGAAAGACACGGATGCGTGAACCACGCTTTTGCAAAACGACGCTCTCGTAAACTTCGGTGGGAGAGTGGGTGCGTAACTCAGATGAAGCTCTCTGGATGTAGAACTAGGGTTGAAGAGCTAGAGCTTTCTTCTTAAGATCAAAAGATACAAATGATGTGGAAATGCTAATGCTTGGTGTGTCTTGATGTGTGTATGCAAGGCAAGGGTCCTCCTCTATTTATAGAGGGCCTAGGAATGCTTTGAAAGCCCTTAGAAAGATTCCATAGTCGTTGGAGTTGAACCCAAGAAAAAACAGGTTGTAATCAAAATCAATTATAATTCAAACAGGGTCATCAGACGTCTAGTCCAGGTATCAAACGTCTAGAAAACTCATTTAAGACGTTTGGGAACTAAGTTAGACATCTGATTTTAGGCAGGTTTCCTTTCTAACTTGGTTCAGACCTAAACAGGATTCTAGTGTATAATCATTAGACGACGTACAAGATGTTTGGCACTAGGTCTGGACGTCTAGAAACCTATTGTACTATGGGAATGGATTTCCCAAGGTCCAAACAACTAGAAAATCTCACAAAGGTGATTTTGGGTCAATCGAGGCAAAATGGTCACATATCAGACGTCTGGGGTCCTCTACGGACGTCTGATATAAGCCTAACGGTCATAATCCTCAATGTTTAATTTACTAGACAATGTTCTACTAATTGGACGTCTAACACAACTAGTAGACTTCTTCTAAGACGTCTGGACTAAGGTCTGGATGTCTGATTTCATTAGACAGAACCTACGGAGTCCAACCTAAGTCATTGGACATCTGAGTCAACAGTCAGACGTCTTAAAAGTCACTGTCAGATGTCTGATTTCTATATTAGACGTCTGATTAGGTTGTCAGAACCCTATTTTGGTTTTCTAAGTTCTCTACAGAAAACCTAAGTATCCTAGGATTGTGCAAGTGTTCCTAGAACTACTTTAAGCGTTCTTTGTGGCTCTTTAACATAAGATCTAAGAAATAAAGAGCAAAAATAAAGTACAATGAATAAGAAAGGAAATATATCCTATTATTCATCTCCTTCCTTCTTCAAGCTTTCGCTCCTCGCGAAACTCCTCCTCTGTCAAGCTCTTCCAATCCGCCATGAATGCGAGCTCAAACTCCGTCTAAAATACGTCTCCATTTGCAAATATCCTGAAATCTAAGACTTCAAATGTAAATGTTAAAAGACACGTATTTTGTTATCATCAAAATAAACGATCGTTGTGTACTAGCACCAACAATCTCCCCCTTTTTGATGATGACAAAATCATAAAAAATAATCCTTAAAATTCTCCCCCATTTTGACATTATCAAAAAGGTTTTTATCAATTTTAACTCTCTTAAATTCTCCCTTAAAACATGCTCTTCTAGTTTTTGGGTTAAATTTCTTTTAATCAAGAATAAGGTTCTCCCCCTTTTTGTAATAACAAGATAGCTATATATTTTTCTCCCCATTTCTAAAGGAAATATAGCTAACTTAACACCTCCTCCTTAATGATTGACAAATAGCTCATTAATTTTAACTCTCCCTATCTATATGCTAATAATAAAAAGATAGGGTTAAGGTTTACCTCACCTACCATGTCCAACAGAATGGCCTAAATGGTGGTGGATGCCAAACCGGATGGGGTTCCCATCCATAGCTTAGAGGTCCAGGCATTAGTGCCGGTCTCCAGTTGGGCGGTTGACGTGCGGCAATTCGATCATTTGTTCGCCGCCTTGTCGGTTTTCTCGTCAATCTTCTAGTCTTCCTCCTTGGTCTTGATGTTGGTTCACCTAGCTTGAGTAGACCATTCTCCATCTTGTAAGTCGAATCTTTTGTGGTGTAATCTTTATGACCTACAAAACAAGATTCTAGTTCTTTCCTCGGTATCCATATTAATTTGGATCCGGTTCTATTAGCAGGTCTCCTTGACAGAGATCCTTTCTCAACCTTAGGACTAGATAAATTTTCTACTTTATTGATCAAATTATTTGATTTCTCCCTAAGACATACAAGTTCATTTTCAATAGCATGCATCTTGGTTTTTAATCTAGAAACTTCTAATCTTAAATTAGTGTTTTCCTCAATCAAATTGCTATTTTCAAAGATTAGATTATGATTTTCTAATGACAAATCATCATCTTTAGGATTAGAACTACTTTTTAGGTCCTTAAGTTTTATTTCTAACCTATCATTTTCATATTTAAGGAAACTAAGATTCTTTTTCATGTTTTTATTTTCTACTTTTAATGATTTACTAATTTCGTAGAGTTCATCAAAGGCATCTTGGAGTTCAGAATTTACCTCATTGTCACTGTTGTCGCTGTCGCTTTCTGCGATTGCCATGAAACCCATGCAAGCGGTTTCATTCTTCTCAGAATTTTCTTCTTCATCCTCCGAGCTCGAGTCATCCCAAGTTGCTTGGAATACCTTCTTCTTGTGTTTCTTCTCCTTCTCCTTCTTCTCTTTCTTAAGAAGAGGGCACTCAGGTAGTAGATGCCTCTTTTCGTTGCAGTGGTAGCAACGTCTAGGGCTACCTTGCTCCTCTTTCTTTTCTTTCTTTGATTCCCTACAAAACTTGGAAAACTTTTTAAGTAAAAACTTAAAGTCATCGTCATTGGAACTTACCTCACTATCCGATGCGGTTCTAAAGGTGAGAGTCTTCTTCGGCTTCGGCTCTGGTGTATCCTTCTTATGCTTCAACTTTGTCTCGTAGGCCATCAGATTGCCTAGGAGATCCTCCATGTTGAGCTCCTCCACCTCGTTTGCCTCCTCAATGGCGGTGACCTTCTATTCCCACTCTGGTCCAAGAGAACGAAGTAGCTTTCCTTGAAGCTCCCCCTTAACGAAAGTCTTCCCTAAAGCTTTCAAATCATTTACTATGAGAGTGAACCAAGTGTTCATCTCACTCAAAGACTCACTAGCTTTCATACAAAAAGACTCAAATTCTTGTGAAAGTAAATTGAGTTTAGAAGTCTTTACCTTAGAGGTACCCTCGCAAGTTACCTCGAGTGTGTGCCAGATCTCGTATGCGGTGACGCATTGCGAGATTTTGTTGAACTCCTCCAGGCTGAGTGCACAATACAATGCGTTCATCGTCTTCGCATTAAGAGACAGCTCCCGAATCTGTTGTTGCGAGTAGCCTGCGGCGAGTCTCTCTGGAATGTCAAAGGGGGTCTCGCATCGGGCCCAGATGGTGAAGTCGTTGGCTTGAAGCCACGTCTTCATCCGCAACTTCCAGTACAGGTAGTTGTTCCCATCAAAGAATGGCGATCTAGTGGTAGACTGCCCCTCTAGAATCCTCATCGTAGAGCTGCTTCCCTCCATGATCTTCTTGCCTGGTTGTTGCGCCAAAAAGCAAGAACCTGCTCTGATACCAATTGTAATTCCCTACGGGAGGGGGTGAGATATGCATGACGTATAAAATGCGGAATAAAAAGATAACAATCTCACAAATGAAGTAATCACACAAGACACAAGTAAGTTTTAGGTGGAAACCTAAATCGGGTGAAAACCACCACCTAACCCTCTCGAGTTAGGATTTCCCGATTGATAAAGTTGATCAAATCCACTAACGTACTACTTTAACGAGGGTAGTACAACCTCAATTACAACCACACTAGAGTACGAGGGTAGCGTTCCTCAACCCCTCCTCTTCACAAGGAGAATTTTGTCTCACGAAGGAGATGGGAATACCCAACACAATTACAAAGATAAATTACAAAAGGACCTATAGAGCCAACAAAGATTAACCTAGCTACTATAGGTAAAGATACTTCCCTTTGGTGGAAGTGCGTAGATGAAAGACACGGATGCGTGAACCACGCTTTTGCACAATAACGTTCTCATAAACTTCGGCGGGAGAGCAGGTGCACAACTTAAATATAGCTCTCTGGATGTAGAACTAGGCTTAGAGAGCTAGAGCTTTCCTCTCAAGATCAAAAGACACAGATGATGTGGAAATGCTAATGCTTGGTGTGTCTTGGTGTGTGTATGCAAGGCAAGGGTCCTCCTCTATTTATAGAGGGCCTAGGAAGGCTTTGGAAACCCTTAGAAAGCTTCCATAGCCGTTGGGGTTGAACCTAAGGCAAAACAAGCCGTAATCAGAATCAATTATGATTTACACAGAGTCATCAGACGTCTAGTCCAGGTATCAGATGTCTGGAAAACTTGTTTAAAACATTTGGGAACTAAGTTAGACGTCTAATTTTAGGCAGGTTTCCTTCCTAACTTGCTTCAGACCTAAATAGGGTTCTAGTGTATAACCATCAAACGATGTAGAGGGCATCTGGCACTAGATCTGGACGTCTGGAAACCTATTGTATTATGGGAATGGATTTTCCAAGGTCCAAACGACTAGAAAATCTCACAAAGGTGATTTTGGGTCAATCGAGGCAAAACGGTCACATATCTAACGTCTAGGGTCCTCTACGAACGTCTGATATAAGCCTAACGGTCATAATCCTCAACGTTTAGTTTGGTAGCCAACGTTCCACTAATTGGACGTCTAGCACAACCAGCAGATGTCTTCTAAGACATTTGGACTAAGGTCTGGATGTCTAATTTCATCAGACATAACCTACGGAGTCCAACCTAAGTCACTGGACGTTTGAGTCAACAGTCAGACATCTTAAAAGTCACTGTCAAATGTCTGATATGCAAATTAGACGTCTGATTAGGCTGTCAAAACCCTATTTTGATTTTCTAAGCTCTCTACAGAAAACCTAAGTATCCTAAGGTTGTGCAAGTGTTCCTAGGACTACTTTAAGGGTTCTTTGAGGCTCTTTAACGTAAGATCTAAGAAATAAAAAGTAAAAACAAAGCACAATGAATAAAAAAGGAAATCTATCATATTCTTCATCTCCTTCGTTCTTCAAGCTTTCGCTCGTCGCGAAACTCCTCTGTCAAGCTCTTCCAATCCGCCATGGGTGCGAGCTCGAACTCCGTCTAAAACACATCTCCAATTGCAAATATCTTGAAATCTAAGACTTCAAATGCAAATGTTAAAAGACACATGTTTTGTTATCATCAAAATAAACGATCATAGTGCACTAGCACCAACACTATGATTACTGTACAATCAGAAATGTACATAGAAAACCATGCAATTTAGATGATGTAATTCTTTTTTTTATTCTACAACAGCAAAATATAAATTAATTAACTTTATGGAGTGCTCCAATATTCTTTTAAACTATTCTACACCAAATTAGTTAGTGTAATTAGCAATAATGTTCATTACATCAAGAATTTAATATAACACAATAACAAAATACCAAAGATTGATAAATAACATCCATTACATCAAAAAAGATTACAACAAAATATAATAGAGGAAAGTGAAAATCTAAGAAGCTAAACATCCAACAGATGGAGCCTTATCATGGTTGTTGTTGCAACGAGGAAAAGGATCCATTGGTGGATGACCAATGAAGCAACTCATGGCAATTAAAAGCTTCCTAAATCTCCATTTTTGTTGCTAGAACAACTGAGTCTATTGATCAATCCCTTCTCTCTACTGCTCCATCCACTTAATCTACTTGTCTAGCTGCAAATGCAACTCCTCATTTTGCTTTTGTATCTCTTTCCTGATGTGGCATAGTGCCTAATACGACACTTCATCTCCTTTAACTGCAACACTTCATCTCCTCCAACTACTAGCAAGACCTGTCAATGATAGACACTAATTAACATTGATTTTGATGTTGACAAATTAAGTTTATTATGTGGATATGTGCTATAACCTTGTTGATGTAGAATTTAAGTCCACAAATAGGAGCTATGAACGCCTAAATGTGATGATATATATATATATGTGATGGGGTTCATGTACAAGGACTTCAAGTGAAGAAGCTAACCTATTGTGTTAAGCTCATTTTACTTTGTAGATTACTTGTTAAAGAGTCAAGGGCATACATATGCATACATCACAGCCCATAGGTTTAAGTGTCTCAAAAAACATGATGATTAGAAAATTATTTAAAATATGTTTTAAACATTTATTAATTGACTAAAATAATTTGGGATCATCTAAAAGAGAAGTTAACACAAACCTTAGTTAAAAGATGCAAGATTTCAAATTTACAATGTATGAAATAGTAAATTAGTTAATTAAGCTAATCAATTAATAAGCATGAAAAAGGCAAAAGCATAAAATTAATCAATTAAGGATGTTAGTTAATCGACTAACATTCCTTTAGAAAAAGTTCTAGAGTATCAATTATTCAATTAATATTGTAAATTAATCGATTAACACATCCACTAGGAGTTTTTAGAGTGGTGTTAATCGATCATTTAATCAATTAATTTTCTTAAATTCCTTTATTAGAATAGTTAGTTAATCAATTAAGACCCTAGCAAAATGATTCACAACAACATTCTACACCTACATCGACGGATGGTAACCATCGGTATAGGTCAAAATGGTCATCACTGTAGGTCCAAGTAGCTATTCCAATGGTCACTAAAGGTGTTCTCTTAAGAGGCGTCGTTGTAGACAACACTGACGATTTTTTACCATCGATGTTGCATATAGACCTATAGTGACAGTCCAATCCTAGAAGATGGCCATTTTTGTTGATAGTAGAAACACTTTTATCCGTCGCTGTAGGGTAAAAAATGTTACTAAAACCATCACTACAAGTAATAACTCTAAATGTCCTTTTAATATAATACCAACACAACCATCCATCACTAAATATGTCAATAGATTTAAGATTTAATCTTATCATCAACAACAATGTTTACCTTCATTCAAGTAAGATTAAAGAAAAATATACAAGATATAACTCTTTTAAAATAACAAATTGAATTATCCATAAAATCATACATGTACATCCAATGAAACAATTTTTCCATATGATTCTAAAAAAACATTGTCAATCTACAAGTGGCATGAGCCACAATTATTCATCAATCCCTCTCTCTATACGCAAGTATCTAATTGTTCTAATAGTTTTTAGTTGTCAAGTACTTCAACTATGAAATCTTGAGTAGCTTGCAAAGGTTCTTGATCAACTTGAAGTAATGCACAACTGCAAATCATTAAACATGATATTAGAACTCCTAAAAAGAAACGATAATATTATAATTTACCTATACAAAAATAAAATCATCATTAACATATTCATTAAGATAAAAAAAAGATGAGTAACCTATTCTACTAGCAAATAGTAGATGAAGTCCTTCAATAGAAAGCAAGGCAACAATTAAAGTAGATGATTCGCTAGTGCAACCAATATCTCCTCTAGGATATTATGATCTATCATGGAATTCACTCACCTAAACCTAGTCGTGCAATTCAAACTTTGAACAAATAATTTACACTATGCACAATAATTTACACATAGTAAAATAAAAATAAACTAAGCAGGCCAACCTTTGAAACAAAAAAAGAGCAAACTTCTATAGATACTTTCATGCTAGCATTTCAGAAGAATACCAAGTGTTCACATTATGTCTTGCTAATAATCAGGAATTAGTAATGAAATAGACTAGTAAGAGAGAATATATGGTTACATGGCTGCTAAAAACCATTTTCCAAACTACTTGGTTTAGGTCATTCAATACTAAGAGAAGCATATGAAAGCCAATATGAGTAAATGCACGTGGATATGTACCTCTATCTCCAAGTGGGAACTCTGGAGAATGAAAGTGAAGAAAAGTCTTAACTGGTGCAATATATCCAATTGAACCTTTAATTCCAAAGGTAACAAAAACTGCATCTCCTGAGAGAAACCTTACTATCCCAAAATCACCAATGCAGGCAGCCATGTCATCACTAAGAAAAATATTGCTTAGCTTTAGATCACAGTGGACAACCCTCATGAGTGTTCACTTTAAGGAAGGGTTCATTCTCTGGATCATGATGCTTGAGTGCCTTCTTTGAGGTTCTAGACTGGACACACTTGTGAAGCAGGAAAGGAGATACTATGAAGAAAAGGCAACAATAGTGGCAATGATGATAATAGTCCTAGATGAACTATGCCTCTTTCCTGAGCATGCTCTCAGTTGCAACTCTGAGATTCCTCCACAAAGCCTTTCATTACCAACTACGAAAAACAAGCTTGAATTCTTGAACAAGCCATCTGTTGGTAGTTCACCCTTCGAAATCATTGAAAGAGAGATTTAGAAATTGAAGGCCAGGGAAGGACACCTCTAGGAATTTCAGGATGGGCCTGGACAAATGGTTGTTGGAGAGATTCAAGGATAGAATTCCCTTGAGATCACCTAGACATCCTGGGATAGTTCCAATGAACCCATTATCCCCCACATTGAGGTACTCCAATTGCTGGCAGAGTGGAATACCACCTGAAAATTTGTTCCCAGAGACATAAATTGCTACTAGATTTATCAAACTTTGAAATGCATCAGGAAGCTGACCCTCAAGTGAATTATGAGATATGTTGAGAAAGGATGATAGTGAGGAAATGCCAAACAACCCTTTTGGCACATTCTCGGTAAGATGATTGTAAGAAAGATCCAATATGTTGAGCTTCTTTAAACTAGCCAAGCTCTCCAGGATAAAACCACTCAAGCTGTTCTCATTCAAGTGGAGTTCCAACAGCTGGGAGAGGAAGGCGAGGTGGTCGGTGCTGCTGTTGGATGTGGAGGAGGAATGGGTCAATAGTGAGGGTTGCATCACCATCAGTAGCAGCAGGAGTGTTGGTAATGGTAATATCCCGAAGGGAGACATCTTTCTTTTTTTTCTTTGTGAAGCTTCCAAGGGTGGAGATTACAAATGAGTTGAGTGTGAACAACTTGTGCTGGTGGGCTTGCCAAAATGGGAGTGGCAACTCTGGCAACTAGGACTGGAGGATGTACAACCAGAACTTGAGTCAGCTGAGCCCAAGATCTCTAAGTGGGTGGATTGATGTGAGGTTGGAATCAAGGTAGCAGAGCAAATTGATCATCACCAACAAAGCTGTTTTGCTACTTAATGAGGATGTAGAATGTTGGGGAAGAATCTTGGAAATCATACGGTAATATTGGGATTTGGATAGTAATATGCAAAGATAAATGATTATGTGTTGTATTTGATAAATCATTATGTGTATTTGATAAATCATTATGGATTGAGTTTGAATTCAGAAATAAAAGTAATGGGGAGAGATAGTCGTCATTTTTTAAAATGATTTATGCTATATTTGATAAATCATTATGTGTATGCAGAGATAGCTTTTTAAAAGTAATGAGGGAAATAATATTATTATGTGTATGATAAATACATGTGAGGGTATCCATATGTATACCTCCAAAATCACTACGTGACTGACATCTTATGCATAAAATACTTCTAATATAAGAATATGTAATTTGAATATATACCTTATGGTTGGTAGATAGATGATGAAGACCCTTTATCTCCACGAGAGTTGCTAGGTACACTTCTAGCATGAGAAGTCTATGAAGTATAGATAATTACCAAACACAGTCAAATAGTATAATTACATAACAAAACGTGCATGTCTTTTATATAACTAAAATAATTGAATACCTCTACTTGTCCCACCTCTACCTGTATATACAAAACAAAAGTTTAAATCATATTAAAATATGTGAATATCATTCATGTCAAATAAATGTATCAAATTATACCTGCATAGCCAATTGCCTTGCATGTTGCATAATATCATCCATGTTGGCATTGGGAAATTGTTCTTTCAACATCTGGACCATCCCCGAAATAATCTCGAAAAGTCCATTAAAAGTCTCATGGATATTAGATTAAGGGGATGTTGTGGTGTTGAAGCTTTTGGAGGGAGCAACTGCTCCCAAACAACGAACTCTATCTTTCTTCTCATCTCCCTTCACCTTTGAGTAGGCATCCCCTTGCCAAGAAGTGACTCCCTTGGAAGTTGAACTACTAGCATCACTTTGATATTTCTTCATGAGGTCATAATGATTGTAACAAGAAAAAACTCAATCCTAAAAATATACCATGGCAATTAATCATAAGTCGTTATCACAAAGAGTATACCACAAGTAGAAACTAGAATTAACATCCTTACATTCATATCCACACTAAACATACATTGCATACAAAGATGCCTGCACACTACACACACACATAATGTAAAGGAAGCAGGGAAACATATTTATACATGCATCTCTATGTGTATAAAGACATTTACAAGGTGTTGGCTGTAGCCACAAGGGCCATGGCCTTCTTCGTTATCAACTCCCCATAATTTCCCACAAATCCTTCGAGGGTCTCTGCAGCTAAACTGAGGTTAGTAACACACTAATACATACAGATGACGTAAAAGGATAAGCAAACGAAGAAGAGGTGTACCACATCTTTCATGTCTCTTTCAGACCCTATATTATAAGCCAAGCCATCATTAATTAGAGCCCTCTCTAATAAAGCAAGCAACATGCCTACTTGGGGATACAACTCTTGACTCAATACCCATTTCTTCTCCTGTAGCTTTCAATTGTCATTTCCTCTTTAGTGTTTCATTGGCAAAGAGGCACCTTTTATGGTGATATATATATTACACACCACAGGCCCACCTTAACTAAGCAGGCCAAACTGATTACTCTTGCCCCCTAACCAAAACACTGTATAGTCAAGTGATTTTGTAAGATCTACTATTAATTTTGGGAATATATATATCAATTTATTTTAGACGAAGTTCAATTGTAGAATTCAATGTGTAACTCAATTTAACTCTTGAGGTTGTACACAAAAGTATTGTCTCCCCCGATATGTTTGCCCTAGAGTTAGAACAATGGTGTGTGTTTAAATTAATTGATGAAATTAAAAACACATGCATGCGTAATTTGCTAGGTTGAGGTCAAATTGTTGGTAACTTTTTCCACAAGAAACTAAGTTTTTTTGTTGCAATTTTTTATTAGTATTTTGAATTCCCATATCATTAAAGATTACCAAGTGTATCCCCTTGTTTCTCGTACATCTCATAACCACCCAAAAAGTGGTCAATTATTTCCACCTACTTTTGGATACTATAGTTCTCCTTCTGGCAACTCTCTTTTCATGTACAATCAGCGGACAAGAATGTGGAGATCGATCGGGGAGAATGGCATCAAGTTGAGTGGTGAGGGATCGGGGAGGTGTGAAGTCCACTCGAGCGGCAAGGAAAGAGGTCAAGGAGGAGTAGCATCAATTCGAGCAGTGAGGAATGAGGACGGCGAAGATTTGCATTGACTCAGCGATGAGAAGAGGTCGGGGAGGAGTGTTCAAGGGTTAGCGGAAGACATATTCCTAACTCTTTTTTTTTAATGATTTCCATCTATGTTGGAATGAACATCAGTAATGTATAACATAACATATAGTAACACTTATCTAATGTCAATGTAGATACACTGTTGGTATAAGGTAATTTTCTTGTAGTGGTTCTAGAACTAAGTTCATCGAATAATTTTTTATTCTTTAATCAATTAACAACGATATTTTATTTGACTAATATGAATGCTAATCGACTAATTTCAGAAGATTTTAAACTAAATGCATATTTTCACAAATGCTTTGTTTCGATTTAAATTTCAAACATAATGAAACAATTTTCAAATGATTTCCAAGCCTTAAACCCTATCTATAAATACATTATGTAGGCTTTGAACCAAGATACAACTTCTCACTCAATTAGTTTTACATTCATACATTCTTGAGAGATTTTTAGCATGCAAAAGCACTTAATTTCCAATCTCACTTCCAAAAGGCTCTCGTGCTCCACTTCCTTCGCACTCAACTCTTATATTTCGAATTAAGAGAAGTATAGCATACTATTCTTATGTCCTATTACACCTATTTGCACATTCATTGCCCCTATATGTATGACCCAAAATCCATACTTGAACCCAATTTTTAGACTAGGCATGTCGGCATGAACCCATCAACAAGTTTCAGGCACAAATAGAGTTAGCATAGCTTAAAAATAAAGAAATGTAGGTTTTGGCCAACTCTAGTCAAGCCTTGGAAAAACATTTGCATGAAAGGTTTCATATTCGATACCAATAGATCCTTTTCATAATTAGATTTCCAACGAGTCCTATTTCACGGAAATCTGAGTTGTGCAGCTCAAGTTACACTTAAAACACGTTTAACGACATCGTAAGCACACATAAATCAAAAACAAGAGTTTCGGGAGCCATTGTTGTCGAAACATGGGTTCCAAATCATTTTAGAGATGCTTGCATCATATTAAACCCGTTGGTTCCCATCAAGGTAGAGGTAAGTCAAGACGTCTAGTAAAATGCAAAAAACGTGTGATTGCAATCAACCTTCGATCAAAAATTCTTGAAAGGGGGTCTTATGTGGTATCGTTGCAATCCTTGTTGGAAACCCTATGTTTCTGCACTCTTAAATTTGATTTTGGACTACTATAGCAAAAGGGAAAAGTTATTTTAATCTTCTAATGCAATTTTGATCATATTTTCCCTCTTGTTTGCCCTAGGTTGGACCCCTAAACATACGCAAGATCCTCGAACAGTACTGGGGGACTTCAAGCATGCAATTCGAAGTCACCATGACTCCATGGTGACCCTAAGTAAAGTAGCTCTACCATTCTTTTCCCATAAATTTCAATGAATGGTTAGATGTTGTTTAAGATTACATTGGTTTCATAATTTCTCTTGCTGAGTACTTGAGTCCCAAATGCTTGTTAATACCTCAGTACTTAATTAAGTAAATTGTTAAGTGAAGTTTCCTAATTAATAATGTTTTTGCAAATGTTGAAATTATCAATGGCTAAGAAATATGTTTATATTTATATGAATAATTGGAATAGAAAACCTTGCTTGTTAATCCACGTATAATGAGATCAACATTGCTTAATGCTAAACCTAATGGCTTCTTGGTAAATAAAAGTAATTGTGTCAATTATTGATATCTGAAATTACTAAGGATTTTCTAAGGAATTTGAAAAAGAAACAATAGAAATATCTACCTGTTTAGAAGCATGAGCGGGAAGAGCTAATGAAAATAGGGATTGATGGATGGAAATTGTTTAGCAACTGGAAACCTGCGAGGTTTCTTTGAAAGTCAGTCTCGTGCCTAGTATCAGCGGCAGGGTCAGCTATACCTATTAGGAGTAGAGACTAACTCAAAGAGTGAGCTAAACTCCCTGCAACTCATTTGTTAATTTATTTTGGCCAGTTGGATAGCGGGGTATTCGAGTATGCATTACTACTACAAGATGTTGGAGCTATTTGTTTTCATATCTTGCAGTAGAAACGGTTCATCATGTGTCAGTGCAAGGTAGCTCCCAGCATGTTTTTCGCATGAACCATAATCACCACTTCACCTATGTTTGTTAAGACCCTGGGGTGATTAACTAGATGGTAGGACAAGCACAGGTCATCCCCTCAGCAAGGGGTTGTACCGTATGCAATCTATCATTTAAGATACCATAGCATGATCTCCTCGAGCCTTCTAAGGAAGGTGATTTGGGCAAAAATGATTGAAATATGTGGAGGCAAGGCAATGGAATTAAATAAAAGAAAAACATAAATAATTGAAAATAGTATTGTTGATGGAAACGAGACTTAGGTTTAGAAATCGTGATTTTCCGTAATTTTGTCATTGTAGCCAAAACCCTAAATCTGCATCATCAAAATTTTAATTTTTAGTACGGAATTCACTGTGAAAAGATTAAAGATTCTCAGTCAATCCTGCGGGGCCATGATTAGGGGCCACTAATGAGTTCCTAACACTAATTTTATTCTCTTTTTGGATTTTCAGGTTTTGTCATTTTTTGTGCTTTTTGTTAAGTTGCAAAAAGCAAGAAATCTTAGCTATGTGATATTTTTTGTCTTTTATCTTTTTTTTCTTTGTGGTTGATTACGAAAAACACGCATGCAGATACTTACAACTAACTAAAGCACATGGGAAATCTTTTTTTTTTTGTGTTTTGCTTTTGTGCATTTCTTTTAGCTTTTGTTAGTTAACGAAAGATGACATAAACATTCATCGCTTTTTCCTTGTTTTTAATAAGGAAGGAATCAACAAGAAGAACACACACCAACTAACTTGAAATACTAATTTTCTTCATAGCAAAATATTTGCAACTCTTTCGTGGAATGCCAACATGAAAATGAAAGCAAAGACAAACAACATGCTAAATATTGAAAGAGACACTACTACAACCCTTCTGTAGCACAGTGCTACTTATACAAAGCATTAAAAATGTTCACAACCCTTGCACACCAGGAAGGGGAATAACAGAAATGACAAGTGTGACTTGAATGTTCCTTTGATGCATTGTGGCATGGAGTTGCAAGATAGGAAATGGGGTTGGAGTGAAGGAGGTTGTGGTGGTGACAACAAGGGTGATTACTACTACATAGAGATTCATTAGCCTAAGAAAAGTAAGTGTGATAGAGTGTGTGTATGTGGTAGTCTAAGCATTTGTAGAGATTAGGGTTAGGGTGATATATGCTGGTAGGATGCTTCTAAGGGGGTACTTAAGATGTAGGACAATAGGTCAAATGCATAGGTTGGTGCTTTAAGTAGGAAGGATAAGGAAAAAGTTGTTGGTCGTAGGTTTAAAGGGCTAAACAGGGCTTTTCGATGTCCAGCTAGAGTTCCAGATGACTTAAAATGACACTTTGGGCATCTGAAGTTGGTGCTAGACATCAAGAAATGAAGGCCACGAAGTAGGTCGATTGTTAGAGTTGGGCTTTGATGAGTTGGAAATTTGCGACGAAAATAGTGATTAGGGTTTCAGAGAACCCCACGTCGTAGTATGTACAAAAATTTGGCTATCAAATAAATTTAACCGAGACTGGATGAGTCCCGAGTCGAACACAGAGAGGCGATGTTTGATTTTTGAAATCCACACTTGGTTTTATTTGTTTTTGACATTTTTGGCTTTTGTGATTTTTTTGCCTTTTTAGATATGTAGGATAACAAGCAAAGATGTATCTAAAATAAGCTAACTAATCCACTAAGCGAATAATTAAAAAGAGAAGAGAGAGAGAATCACTTCTAGATAAATGCTTCAATGTTTATTATGAAATAATATGCAGAATAAATTCTAACTATGAAAGTGATAAAAGAGAAAGAGATAGAAGATACCCCTCGATGGTTGCTTGGGAGATGAGCCACGTTGACATAGCACCCGAAAGAAGGTGGTGAACTGCAGGAGGGAGGATGAAGCCAAAAGAAGGGAAGACGAAGCTAGAAGAAGGGACGACGAAGCAAGGTGACGTCGTAGCAGGATCCACTTCCCGAATGGAGGTGAGATGATAGCCAACAAAAGCTCCATGAATGAAGGTGAGAAGCGAGAATAAAAATTATTTTTATCCCGCATACGACACTACCCAGCGTACGGTGGTGAGCGAGGAGTGTAGGTCGGGTTGAGTCAGGCCAAGTCTGCAGGGGTAGTGTCGCGGACGAGACCAAATGAGTGGGTGAGAGGGACCTCACCCCATGATTGGAGGCAAACATCCGCTGTCACTTATTCAATTTATGTGGCTGCAAGTGCCGCTTCGTATCCGAGGTGCGACTAAATGTCCCACCTGCCTTCCGTGCAACATAACAGCAAGGTGCTTGGCCAATTTAGCGAGGCCGCAACTGTTGAAGCCCTTGCTTGAGGACTTGGACTCCTGTGGGCTTCGATTTAGCATAGCCTGGAGGTATCCCTTGGAGCGTAGCAAGACCTGGAGCAGCTTGAAGTTTGCTCGAACCTCGACAGCAATGGCGAGTCTTGGGCCTACTACCTGAAATCAAGAAAAGGGGCCTTATGGCCACGTCAGAACGCTCAGCAGTATCGTCGTGGCACGGCAAATGTAACGGTGGCAGTGGCGTGGAGCGAGGGTGGTCGTGGTGGCCGGACGGTGATGGGAACGGTCGGTGAAAGTGGGTCTGTTCGGGAAGGCGTTTAGGTGGATGATGGCATGAATGGAGTGAGGGGAAATGAGCGGGAAGGTGCAGTGGAGGTTGTAGGGTGGTTGGCAAGGTGGATGGAGGTGCGTAGCGGTGGGAACACCTCGCCGGAGGAGTCGCCGGAGATGGAGGAGATGACGGTGTTCAGTAGCATTTGTGGTTGGTTTTGGGAAATAAAAAGAGGGGGAGAAAGTAAGAGAGATAGGGAAGCTAAGAACCTACTTCTAAGGACGAAAAGGGGGAGGGATCCCATGCCAGTGTGATTGCCGGATGTGGGGAAGATGAAGCTCTATAGGAGAGGCGACGGCGAAGACAAGGAAGGGACGGCCACAGCTGGTATTACTCGACATGGAGGACGGTGAAGGAGATAAACCCACCATTGGTTTTGTGGTTGGGCGACGAGAGGAGTTGGAACGAGACCGACGGAGCTTGCGGACAGTTGCGACCGGAGAGGAGAGAGGAATAGGGGGAGTTCCAGCCCAATTTCAAGCCGAGGAGAACAGTTGGACCCTGGGGAGTCTTTTATAGGTCTTCAGAGAGGGTTTTGTGCTTGGAAGCCAAGATTCCAAGCAAGGAATGCTTGCCAGACTTGGGAGCTATTAAGATACCCAAATCTCTCATACTAGAGATGATTTCTCAGAGGATCTCCCTTCCAATTTTGGAAGAGATTCTCCAAGCAATCAAGGAGATATTCCCTGTCAAAGGTTGCCAGAGTAGGTTTCCTCCGCAATAATGGCAGAGGGACCTACTTGTGAAGATGAAAAAGTTAGGGGGCTGTTCACGAGGGTTTTTGAAAGTTAGGGGTATAAATGTAATCAGACAAGACCTTTTTGCAAACTAGGTCAAGGCAAGCTCGTCTTGGGTCCAAATTTTGGTACAAACCTAATTTGGACCTAAGGAATACAATGGTGAAGTTGGATTTTGGTTTTGACTACGTTTGACTAGGTAATTTATGCAAAAAACTAAATTAGGGTAAATATCTGTCTGAGACTCCATTTTAGGTCAAGATGGGTTCTAATGGTCAATTTCAAGGTATTAAACCCTAGATAATATTTTTCCATGATTTTAGAGGGTTTAGGTAAATTTTATCCTGACCAGAACCTTGGTTAATTAAGTGGGTCTATTTTTAGGGATTCAAAAGTCATTTAATTCTCAGAACACACGTAAACCCATTTTTGTTTAATCTAACCCACTTATTATCTTATTAAGACCATTTGATCTTTATTTAGCCCTTGACAAAGCCCATGATTGTATTGCATTTAAGATGTGCTGTTAAAATTACAGTTTTACCCCTAGTTTCTTATTTTTCTCTTAGAATGGTTATGCAACGAATTATGACCTTTAGTTGATTATGTAGGAGCATTTATTGACTTCATTAGGTCAAAATGAGCTAGTTGGGGTGCATGATGGTGTTCCCATTAACCAAGCTAAGGTGAGTCTAGAGAGGTTAAGTCCAATTAGGAATGTACAGGAAGAATAATTATGGGTGTCCATTAATAAAATCATACATTTGGCAAGGACACTTAAAACTCTGGGATTAGCAAACCCTGGGCGGGCCTAAGAATCTAAGAAACCTACACTAGAGACCCAATGTTGAGGCTAATTTGGTTGGTACATGAGTACCTTTGAGTCTGAACTTTGAGATTTAGACCTGATTCCTTGAAGGATGAGAGACGAAGGTTCCCTGATTTATCCATCCTAGTTTAGAGGACCATACTCATCAGTGTAGTGTTTTGCTCTGGACTAGCAAAACTTAGACATTGGGGCATTTAATGAGTCTAATTTATTGGACTATGATTTAGACTAAGGTTGCTAGATCCAACATGTTATTAGTCATTAAAATGTGCATATAGATATAAAATAAGAGCACACATCTCAATTAAGCTTAGTCATGTTTTCTTGCATTTTCCAGCATTGTAAATAATCAGGTGCTTGCATGATTGCATCATATAACCTTGAGCACCTCTGTGATATAAATAATCTTTTATTTGCATTTTAATTAGAGGAAGGTTATTAATGGAAATCTAGTTCCTAAGAAATTCCAAGGAGCTCCCATCCTCCAGTGCAATTTCCCCCTCAATTATTTGCCACCATGATTTTGCAAGAGGGAAATCTCTCCTTTGCTTTGACAATATAGTGGATTTTCAAAATGTGGCATGGGATCATTTCTAAAAGGGGGAGGCCATCACCTTTTGAATGAAAAGTGGAAAGTCAAGATCCATAAAATGTGGATCTTAATTAATGGTCAACACTTAAAAGGAAGAGGAAACCCTTGCCATGAGGAGGCCCCTCCATCCATCATTCACGAAGGAAAAAAAACAAGGTCATCCCCTCCTTCCCTTCCACCATCGCCAACTATGTGCGTGGAGCACCCCACCTCTTCTCCGACAAACGGCTTCATCAGTACATGAGAGCCTCCACTATGACCACCTCCCCTCACGCACATGTGAAACTTGCACATGTGAAGAGGATCTACCACTACCGTCCCCTCTTGCATGTGCACCATCTCCATCATCACTTGTGTACGTGGTGACAACGTGTACACTTCACCCATCATTTCACCAAGAGGAGCCACTAGCTCCACGCCTAGGAGCTTCACCTTGGACGTTCTCCTTTGTGGTGATAGCACAAGGAGAAGCCTAGGACTACCGTCCACCTCCACCACACCAGGGCCCTTCTTCACCGTTCTCTCTTTCTTTGTTTTCATGTTTTTGTCTATTTATTGTGAACATGTGCATTAATGTTTCTTGATTGAATAAGATCTTAGATATGTGTTTTTTAGCCTCCCTGTGGATGACTTTTCTTACTCTATATATGGTTGATCTTTTAAATGTGTTTCGTTTCACTACGAACCACTCAATGACAGCAATGATTTATTTATTTTCTTCATTAGAAAATCGATCATGCACGCCTAATTGCACGAGTGACGGCATGTGCATCATGCACGAAGATCCGTCACACCACGGGGCACATTTGATGAGGTATGGCTCATCATAGCTAAAATGCCCAGGTTGAGCCAGAAACTAGGTTAAATACTATATTATTAACATAATAGATGAGTTAAGTATTGGAATTAATGAAAATGACCAAAAACATCAAATTTGGGTTAAAAATGCATGCTTGTTAGAACGTTGAAGGACTACGCTATCGGATTTGGTTTTGAAAACCTGTCGTTGTAGTTTGAATAGCGAAGAACTCAGGTTCAACAAATAAAATTTATACCGTAACAGAAATCCCATGTCGAACTCAGGGAGGCTACGTCGATCAAAATTCACAATTATATTCTTTTTGTATTTTTTTGTTAAAAAGCAGAGTAATTACAATGAAATGAAATACTATAGACAATAAGAGAAAGAGAGAGAGAGAACATCCACTTGAAGTTACAAAATATTTGTACAACTAAGAAAGCGAGAAATTACACTAGAAAGCAGGAAAACTATTACAACTAGAAAGTAGGAAAATTATATTCTAGAAAGCAGGAAAAAGGAATGGGAGAGAGAAGTTATCCTCCTCGACGATTGCTTGGAGGATGAGCCGAACGAGACGATGCCTGGAAGACGAAGAACAGAGCGGGAAGGAGGTCAAGGCAGGAAGAACGGGAACGAAGCAGCACATCATCGTCGTCGCGGAATCCACTTCCGAAATGGGGGTGAAAATTTGATTTTCTCTCAAGGAGCATCCTGGCTGTGGGATAAGCTTCTCTTGAGCTTTGGAGAGGGAGAGAAGAGAAGGGATGAGAAATTCGTATGGAGGGGGTCTCCTTTTATAGTTGCAAGGAGTGGGAGTATTTTGGTCATTACAATTTGAAAAACATTAATTTAGGATTTTTATTGACGGATAAATCCGTCACTAAAGGCCTGAACGTGGCCTTCATGGGTGTCGCTCACACGCTTGCTCCTCTTCCGTGCCTAAAACACGCGCTCACGTTCTTCAAATCTTAGCCATCTGATCATGAGATCGGATGGCTTAGAGCGCTTCTCGCCATGCCTCAGCTGTGTGCACCTACGCGTGCGATCTCGCGTCCTCGCCGCGCATCCGATCGCGCGCAAGCACTATCGACTGCACAGCGTCGTTGGATCACGATTGCACGGTTCCACTCCCCCGTGCGCCCGCTCGCCCCCCTCCAAATTGAGGCACCCGCGGCTCGAACGGGCGTCTCTTCTTTTCGATAGTGCGCTCGACCAACGCGCTGTAGGCACGTTTGTGTCGAGTGTTCGTTTCGTGCGTGCGCACCTTGCAGCCATTCGATGAGCATCCAACGGTGGAGAAGCGTCGCTCAGATGAAGAGGAAAGGCTGCGACGGGTGCATCTGGCTGGATGAGTGGCTGAGATGGTGCCACGTGGTGCCATCTTGGCCATCCATCTTCTGAGTGATGTAGATGGTGCCATGGGAATCAGATTGGATCTATTTTCGTGCCATTAGGCTGCGATCGTCGATCTGAACCCATCCATGTGGTCAGATTTGTCGTCTGAAGTGTGGATTAACACCATCTTGGCCCTTGATCTTCTAGGGTTCCTCGATCTCTATCTGATGCTACGGATATCCGATTAGGGCGATCTTGGAGTCGTTGAACTTCAATCGTCACCCTGATCAGATCCGTACGGTTGGATCTTCAATCCGAGGCCCCGATAAAAAATTTCCCTGTCCTTGACCATAACAAGGAGACAATTACTATATAATTTATACAACTTAATCTAAATGCATGATTATGCATGTCATCACTATTTACAATGTATGATGCTAATGTGACACTAAGAACATGCATTAATAGACATTTTAGGTTAATCAGATGTATGCACATCAATCCTTAGGTCAATAAATGAGATATTCTATTTATAAATACAAATTGATGATCCAATTGCTAATTGAACACGTTTCTGAGCTCAAAAGTTCAATTCAAGGGCAAACCTGTGTTCTAATATGGTCAATTAAGTTTCAAGAAAAATCTCATAGCATTTGGACATCAATAGAGCCTTACATTCATGACATTACATTTAGGTCCTTACTTCATCACATATTATCCACCTTAAAACATCGCGAGAGCTTCTTTGCAACTCGCAAGGACTTCTTTGATAGACTTCAAGGATAGCTCTATTTGGATTCTTTTCACTTATGGGATTTCTCATAAATTCTCTACCCCTTCGATATAAGCCCTCTTGTGCAAAAAGCCCAACATACCTGATACTATTCACATCCTCTTCAACGCGAATGAACCCCAACCTACGACAATCGTCCATTGCTTGAGCCTCTTGATCAACGACTAATCTTGCTCCATCCTTCGTGCGCCATCTCGCAGTGCATCGTCACCTCCTCCAAATCTAATCTAACAGTGGAAATTTGGTTTGAAACTTCTCGCCCATCCTCCCTCCTCATCCCACCGTCCAAGACCTAATCATCTAATCTCAAACACCGGTGCCCAAATCACTCCAACACCTATTTAGGCAGTGTCCCTGAGTTCGCACACACCCATCAACCCCCTACTATACTCCTCGAGTTGATCAATTCTCTCCCTCCAGTTTCTTCTCCTCACCAAACCTTAGAGCCATTGTTGTGGCAGTGGAGATGCACATTCTCCAACATTCCTTTCCATTAAGGATCCCATAACACCCGAGGGCGACCCTGAGTTCCACTAGAGAGCTTTCCCTTCGTCGAAGTCCCTTCCTCCTTCATCGGCACAGCCACCAACCGTGGTTTCTCTCATAGGTCCCATTCTTCCACTTAGTCTAGATTTTACTACTTTCTAGATAGAGTTTAATGCTATCTAGATTAGTTAGGAGTAGATTAGTTAGTGAATTCACGAATTTGGTAGCTTAGATTAGAAGTAGAGTAATTAGATCTGATTTCACCCTCTAATTAATTCATATCGGAGAGGTCTTTTCACGTATTTATGTCGACTCGCTGATCTTCCTTAGCACCTTCTCCATCTCACAATCATGATCTTATTTTTCCCTCGAAGTTTTAAACCGCACTTCACCCCTCCAACAAGGCTAAATTCAAATTTGAAAGCTCCAGATCTTAGATCCAAATTTGCATTCAAATCCATTTGAGGGTCTTCCCATTTGCTTTCAGTTGGCCACAAGGACCCTCTCTTGAGTTTGAATTGAGCTGATTGATCAATTTTATCCGAATTTAGTTTTAATGGTCAATTGATTGGGTTTATGAGCAATTGCTACTGATTTGGAATTAATTGTCACAATTGAGTTTATCTTAGTTTGAATGGATGTATTGCGGTTGTTTTAGACTCATTTGATCAGATTTTCTCAGCTTTATTCATGCCCAATTTCTACTTTAGCCCTACTCTTCGTTGAGGGAGTCTAGGCTAATGAAAATCCGATGTCCGAATTTGAAGCCTAGGCAATGATCTGAGGAGTTGGGGAGGATCGTAAGAGAACCCTGAACACTAACTAATAGTGTGCAGGGTGATTAGATGATCATATCATCATAGCGATTCTAGATCAAATGCCCACATGGGCGTCAGCTTGGATTTATTGTAAATCAACTCAATCTGATATTTGAAGATTTTATCAAGTTTGGAATGTTTTAAGGAAGATCTGAGATTGTTTACGGTGAGTTTGACGGCCTGATTTAATCTTCTCTTCATGTTTTCCATGGAGTGACAGGGAGATTAGATTAGAGTTTCTCTTACTTTCTGATCTCTAATCTTGATTTGGATCAGTTTTAGATCTGTCACAAAGGATTTGCAACAAATGAGAGTGAAGTTTCATGTTTTGAAAGCTTGATTTGATCTTCATCTTCCCACTGTCTATAGTGTGAAGTGAAGATCAAATTAGGATTTCTAATATTGTTGAGATTTTGATCAGAGTTTGAAATGCAAGTTTAATGACATAGAACTATTTGTAACATCTGAAATGGACGGTTTAATGATTTGATTGCCTGATCTAGGTTGTTTTCCCCACTGTCTATAGTGGAAGGAAGCAATCAGTCAGAGTCATTGAGAAAAATTGAAGTGATGTTCATCTAGAATTACTTCCAGACATTCCAAAAGGTCTCAATCAAGCCTATTAGGTCTAAGATAATGGCATTTGCAACAGCATTGGCTGCTGAATGATCTTGTTGCAGCAGCAATTAGCTGCTGGGAATTCAACAGCAACATGGCAGCAATTTCTGCCAAGTGGATTCAAGGTGGTTGAGTTGGGTTTTGAGTGCTAAACGAGCCATTCATGCTTTGTATTATTAGAACATCATGTCAAGCATTCATGTACATCTTTTTCATTTTAAATCTGACTGAAATGGTTTGTAATTCCTTGTAACCATCCACTATTAGCAGCATGTGAAAGTCTCTAACTGTCCAATTTGTGATTTTAATGAAATTTAAGGTCAAAATCTTGTTTAAATGCCCAAAGACCTTCCATGTGTTGTGTTGAAGACTTTTAAATGCTTATATCACCCTTCCAACACAGAACTATTTTTGAGGCCTTACGTTCTTTTTCAAAAACTCATTCAAGGCATCTTTTGTGTTAGACTTGTAAAAAATAAAAATCATAAAAAAATTATTAAAAAAATAAAATAAACCTATCTTGAGTAGATTAAGTATTTCTTTAAATGTGTGTGAAGTTTCAAAGTATTTTGAACCCTCTAACTGGTAGAATATACCAGCCGACGATTTAGTCTACTCTAAAACTTAATAAATGATTCCAACATGAAAAATACAAAAAGAAAATATCTTTCCCTCATCTCACCTTCTCTCTCTCTCTCTTCCCTTATCTCTATAATATATAAAAATGCCATAAAAATTCAAAAATACCCAAAAATAGCCAAAAATACCTTGTATATTGTATTTATACTTGTATATACTTATTAAGGCTAAGTTATATGCAAATAATAACTTATATATCTATATTGTACATAACTAATGCATACATGTATTATAATTATTTAAGTATTTGTATTGAGTTATACTGTATATATAGTAACTATATAATTATCTATTTATTTATAGTAAATTATATGTACATATACTAGGGTAATTATAAATAAATAAGTATATATGTACAATCATATCTATTATTATACAAACGTATTTAAGTAATTATTATATACTATATTATACATGTATATTTATTTATTTAAGTATTTATTGTATATATTTATGTTATTAAGTTATGTAGTTAAGTTATAAAGTTAAAATAAAATAAATTAGTAAATTAAGTTATTACTAAAATAATTTATGCTGTATACTTGTATATTGTTATTTTAAATATTTTCAATATGTTTATGATGTATTTATATTGTACATTAATAATTATACTGTATATTAGAAAAGATATATGTAAAACGTGTATATAACTGTACATAAATTAAAATAAATGAATAAAAATAAATTAAAAGTATGTAATAAATACCTCATTATGTAAATTAACTAATTTATAAGTTAATTGATTAATTAAGTTATTAATTTATACATTAATTAATAATTTAAATGCTAATTTAACATGTACAAATCACTAAGTTTAAGTAATTTTTATATATAATTAAATAAGTTATTATCATAAATTAATTGTACAATTATGTAGCCTTATACAAGGGCTTTACAATGATATAATTTATTGCAAATTTAGACATTAGATGGACACTCAAATCGAGGTCAAAAATCGACCTCAACGCATGCTAAATCGTGCCAGATCAGCCGCTAAAGATAGTCCCACCTCGATGGTTCATAAGCAAGTGTGGCCGTGATTAAAGAATTCCCAATGCATGCCAATAAGTTGACATGTGCCGAGCGTAAAAAGAAACCTATACACCTTGAGCATATATTCTAGCCATATTGTGTGGGCTGGGAGCTCAGTCTATGAGCAGTCAGGTTGAGTCGATATTGGTTCAAGAAAATGCATTAAAATATACCTAATAAAAACTAGGGACTGGGCCACCCTAGTAGCGGTATGAACCGGCCCCTAGTGGACTATCAATGCCGCAAAAAGCCTAGGCCCACCCATTAATATAATTTTACTTAGTGTAGAGTTAACTTAAGCTAAAAATGGGTAAGTGTTGGACCTGAGTGTTCCATGTGAGTTAGAGTGTTACTATGTGTATATATGTATACTCATATGTAAGTAGAATGTATAGTATGTAAATTATATGTGTATATGTATATAATTAAAACATATATGTAAAGTATAAGTATAGTATATACTTTTACCTTAAGTTATATATATAGTTTTTTACTAAGGTTTTAGTGACATCTACATACGTCACTATATATATAGTATATGTTACTATAGCTAGCAGTAAATGTTAGTAAAACCTATATTAATATATACTTATGATATTTTTGTACCTATACTTAGGTATTAATTAGGATAGTATGTATAACAAACATAGAGTAGTTTAAGTACTTTTTCATGCCTGTTTAGTTGTAAATATGTTTTAGACATTGTGACTAGAATTAATTGATTCTTTTTGTATATAATTAACTCAATTCATTCATTCTTTAATTCATTGATTCATTTGTAAATAGATTTAGCATTTTTGAAATAAAAGAGCATTTTTGGATAATAGAGTGATGTAAATCAATAACTGCCTCCCAGTGAACAACCTAAAATAAACCAATAGAAATTACGTAAATAAATAAAATGACATGACATTTGTTTGCCTTGCTACTATACTACAAGGATATCATTAAATCACATTTTTAGCAAGCAGACAATTTTTCGTGAGCAGCGCTCGTCACCACCTGATCGCCACCAGACAGTTCCCAACGCACCCCCTGTCATGCGCTGAGGATGAGAGGCGTGACGTGGCTTCTTCCCTGCCCTTTGATCATGATTAAACAACTAAATTAAGGCACAGAGCAGAGGACATTAAGACGCTCAGCGGGGATCAAACCCATGTCTCCTTGGTGAGAGAGACATTCGTGACCACTAAACTATCTCATGGGTGGGAGAACGTCGACCGTTGAATTTTGATCCAACAATCCAAATGAAGCGGTGCCACTCCCATCCAACAATGCATGGGCCTGCCTCCTTTGAAGGTGTGAAGTTACGATGGAGGGGATGGCATGGCCTAATCTTGGCCGTTGGATCTTAGCCTAGATTGCATCCTACGAGTGCCTTTGAGGCTGAGTGGGGACTCTTGGGCAACTTTGAGCAACTGTGATGGCACCATCATGGTCGTCCATCTTCAAATGCTCATAGGGGATGCCATGCGTGTCCAATCGAGTTGATCTTCACAACGTTAGGCTGCATCATTAGTCTGAACCCATCCATGTGGTTGGGTTTGTCATTTGAGGCCCCGATTCGCGTCACCTTGTCCCCTGGCCATTGATCTTCTGTAGCTTGTAAAAGATACTACAAATGTCTGATCAGGGCGATTTCAGAGGTATTGAACTCCGATCATTGCCCTAATCACATCCATATGGCTAGATCTTCTATCTGAGGCCTTAAAATGTGTCACCCTTTCCCTGGCCATTAAAAGAAGTAAATTAATATACAATTTATAATATATCCTAAATGCACGATGATGCATGTTATGCGGTATTCATAGTGTTAAATACAATTATGAGCCTAGGAACCTAAATAAATAGGCATTTTATCACGAAGAGGTTAGCCCATCTACCTCTGATTATTACAAAGACCCCCCTATGTTTCAACTTCCCAAACATTCCAATCCTTACCATCTTCGTCTTCATTCATAATTACGCAACAACTTTAGGAAATGCACCAAAAGTCCGTTGTCCTTGATTGACGATTTGGATCTTCAATTAATCACCAAATCTCTCCAAATTTGAAGGGATTGGCAATCAGATCGTGCTCTTTTGATTGCATCTAATCTTATGCCCTAATTTGGACCACAAGAGCTCTGACGAGCTTGAGATACCCACGATCTTCCTTGCCAAAAATCATAAGGAATTCATGTGAATTCTAAGCAATTGAGCGCAAATTCCACCTCTATATAAGCTTGTGCATGTTCTCAAGCAAAAACTAGTCGTGAATTGGCCAAAATTTCCTCTTCTTCCTCCTCACTAACCGCTCCAACATACGACTCTGGTGACCTCCTCGAACTCCTTCCGTGCTTGCATCTGGCCAAAGAGCAGCACCTTCTTCTTCCTCATCTTCCAATGCTAGCCAACCATAGCTAGGTTATCTTATCCCCTTCTTTGTCGTCGTTCCTCCCACCAGAGCTCCTTTCCTACTTCTAACCGGCCAATGCTGAACGTGATCCTTCCCCTTTCGTCCAAGTTAGGTAGCTCTCTCTTCTCCTCTCCTCTCATAGAGTAGTTTAGGTGTTTACGAGTAGGAATTAGGGTAGTATCCTCCCATTCTC
Organism: Thalassia testudinum; assembly: GCA_037157565.1. Lineage (NCBI taxonomy): Eukaryota > Viridiplantae > Streptophyta > Magnoliopsida > Alismatales > Hydrocharitaceae > Thalassia > Thalassia testudinum. The sequence continues at coordinate 68,794,451 of JAZHRO010000002.1, forward strand.
CTCTTCTTCTCCATGGCCGACAAGATCTCCAACGAGCTTGAGCTGCACCTCTACGCCACCATCCACCAAGCCACCCACACGACAAGCATCGTGAGAGCTTGGAGAGCAAAAGCCCTCAAGAAATTGGGGCTTTTGACTCTCCAAACTCCACTTTAGACAACCCACCTCATCTCCACCTTCACCTTGTCTGGCCAGCCTCCTCAAGCCCTCTCACACCAAATCACCACCACCACCACCTTCATCGCATCGCGGTGAAGTTTCTAGGTGTTTAATTGGGGCCAAAGGCTATGCTTTTGTTTCGGTATCTTGCTGGTCATGCTTTCTTCTTCGACGTCGTTCACCATCTCTGACAATGCAATCAACCACGAAACCTATCCTCCTTACTGCAGATTCACTTAAAGAAGTTCTCGATGCCATTGGATTGGAAAACCAAGGCCAAACGAGCAACAATCAAGCCATCTTCACCTCGCTGTGCTCCACGGTGAAAACGAAGAACGAAATGGGACTCTTTAGTCCCACATCATTGAAAGATGTTGCTGGAGTGTGTATAAAAGGAATTGAGCACCTTAAAGGATTGCCCAAGTCGCAGGGGGTCAAGTCCCCATCCCATGCACACCCATATGCACACACACCCACACACACGCGGGCGCACATAGGCTTAGTCTTGGGTCGGGTTTTGGACCGTTTGTCCTAAGGACTTGGGTCGAGTTTATGCATGCTTTGAGAGGTCTTTAGGCTTGAAATTTGACCAAGTGTTGAAAGGCCTTAAGCTTAGTTGAAAACCTTTTTGGCCTCGAACACTTATATTCATTTTGAGTTTGATATCAACATTCATTCAGTATTATATTTATTTTTACATCAAGATCTTGTGATTCTTTTTATTCACTTTATTAGTGGTTTTGAATTATGATTATTTTGCTCCCTGAGACTCAGACTCACATTTTAGCTTATAAATTTAAGTGTTGATTTGCTTTTGTTGACTATACTATGATGCATATTTTAAACTCGACGAAAGCACGTTAACAATCCTTAATTTTGACAACCTCCCAAGTAAAAAATCACCTGAGTCCTTATCCTCAATATCTTGGAGCCAATCCAATTAAGACTTGTTAAGATCATCAATCATTTTAATCATGGGCTCCAATGCTTCAATATAGTGTGTTAGCTGAGCTTCTAATGATCGAATAGTGTTCCTCAAGTTAGCCAGCACCCTATCTTAGACCTAGTTTACCTGAGCCTTGTTCAATTCAGGGTTGGGTGGGTTTGGGTTTAGCCTATGAGGATTAAGGGATTGAGGTTCCTAGGTTCGTCTCTGATAATAGATCATTTCAGGTTGTTCATTAAAAGAAGGTGACCTATATGTAGTGTAATCTTGGGGAGGGTAGGTGTCGTAATCATCGTATCCTTCTTGGCTGTAAATCAGATTGGGTTGTTCATAAGAGTATGGAGATCTATAATCAGTATAGCTGTGAAAAGGATAATGATCATGGTCTTGGTGTCCAGGGTTAAGCCCTGAACACTTAGGTATGGATTTGTATCCCCAATCAGAGTTATCCTAACTAGTGGATGGGTGGTCATAGGTTGGGTCAGCATAGTGATCATCCTGGGGATAAGTGGTAGTAGGAGGGTAGGGGTGGAAGTGTGCGTAGGATGTAGAAGGATACATGGAGATGAGAGAGGGACAAGAGAGAGGTGCCCTGCAGTACAAGCAATTCAAACTGTCCTTAGGTGGGTAGCCTAAAGTCCTACAGACTCCTAGAACCCATCTTGAGATTATAAACGATTTGGTCTACTTCTATTTGGTCAATCCAACCAATTAGAGGGAGGAATTGGGGAGAAGGTTCTTCCTTTGGCTTGCACCTTCAATTCCTTTTGATACTTCCCAACTACTGTCATTTAATGTTACTCCCCTTACTAGACATCAGATGGACCAGTAGGAACAAAGTAATCGAAAATAATCTTGGTCTGAACCTCAAAGAGCGAGTCAATCCTTAAGGCCAACGTCTACTCGATTTTAATTAGGCTTAGGTTTAAATGTGCTCTGGAATGTGATGAGTCCTTAGATAGTTTGTGCCCTTAGGAATCAATTAAAGAGTGTGTGTATGTGCACAAATAGTGATTTTCAAGCAAGTTTATTTTAGATGTGGTGTATTTTAGGGTTTAAATCTTGCTTAGTAGCTTTTAGGATTCAAGTTTAGGTCTATTCAATCAAGTTCTATAAGGCAAACCACATTTTGAAAGCACTAGTGAAGATATATTCCTTTAAAAATCAAAATAATGTGGAGTGCCTAGTTTAAACACTAAGAATTGAATCCTACAAAGCAGCTACTTAATGAATTAATTTTAAATGAAGTGTGCAACCCAGACAAAACAAACAATTGTCCTGATGTGCCACTAATTAAGGCACGAAAAATTAATCAACCTATTATGATTACTATTCAATTATGTGTGTTTATGCATGTATAGTCCAAAGGTTGGAACCCTGGTTGAGTAACAAAATTAGAGCGATTGTACACCTCAAGTGTGTGGGTATTTAAGGTATGTTTAATTATATCCCACAATCAGAGAAGAGAAATTTCTTTTGTATTTTTTTTATATATATGTGGGTGAGTGAGGTGAGTGAAGTGGCAAACAGCACAGAATCTAGCCTAAGGTTTATGCGAACACCTAAGTCAATTCGGAACTAAGTTATTTTAATGATGGAATGAAATCTAGAGGGTAGGGAAGTGGGGGAAGACTTACATAACCTTCATCAGCACTTTTTGCCAATCTTACTGCTTTGGCCCACCTCAAAAGTGTACTTGAGGTCACAACAAGAAAGGAGAAAAGTGAAATAAAAATTAAGGTGGAAAACACAGAAAAAAGATCAAAGGTTGTTGCCTCCTCGGCTACACCGCCAAAATGATGAGTCAGAAATTCGCGAGGAAAAATAGTGATTAAGATTTCAGAGAAACCTGCATCGTAGTATATGCGAAAATCTGGCTATCAAATAAATTTAACTGAGACTGGATGAGTCCTAGGTCGAACATGGGGAGGTGATATTTGGTTTTTGAAATCCGTGCTTGGTTTTATTTGTTTTTGATATTTTTGGCTTTTGTGATTTTTTTTGTCTTTTTAGATAAGTAGGATAACAGGCAGAGTTGTGTCTAAACTAAGCTAACTAATGCACTAAGTGAATAATTAACAAGAGGAGATGGAGTGAGAAAGAGAGAGAGTATCACTTCTAGATAAATGCTTCAATGTTTATTACAAAATAATATGCAAAATAAATTCTAACTACGAAAGCGATAAAAGAGAAAATGAAAGAAGATCCCCCTCGACGGTTGCTTAGGAGACAAACTATATTGACGTAGCACCCGGAAGAAAGTGGTGAGGAGTTGGAGGGAGGACGAAGCTGAAAGAAGGGAGGATGAAGCAGGGCAACATCGCAGTAGGATCCACTTCCCAAATGGAGGTGAGAGGACAATCGCAGGAGCTCCACAAATGGGGGTGAGAAGCAGGAATGAAAATTATTTTTTCTCCAGTGGATCATCCCGGGGCTTGGGACACAAGCTCAAGAGGCTTCTTGAGCTCTAGAAAGGGTGAGAGAGGTGAAGGAAGGGATGTGGAGCAAGGGAGGGGGGTATGGGCTATATATAGTGGAGGGGAGAAGCTTTATCAAATGATTTGGCTGGTTAAGAGAGTGAATGTGCACCGCACCCGCATCCAACCTGGCCACCGTGCGCACGTCGCATGCACTTGCACAACAGCAACTAGGCGAGGCAAGGGTTGACCACAGTCATCGGATTTGCATCAGATGCTCCAAATCGCTCGTGAGCTACGCACCTAATCGTGCGTGTAATGGCATGTGCATCGCACACGAAGATCCATCGCGCCACGTGGCATGCTCGTCACCACCTGATCTCCATCAGACGGTTCCCAACTCACCCCCTCTCACACGCTGAGGATGAGAGGTGTGACTTGGGTTCTTCCCTGCACTTTGATTGTGATCAAACGGCTGAATTGAGGCGTAGAGCGGAGGAGATTAAGACACTCAACAGGGATCGAACCCGCATCTCCTTGGTGAGAGCGGTGTTTGTGACCGCTGAGCTATCTCATGGGTGGGCAAACGTCGACCATTGGATTTTGATTCAACGATCCGAATGAAGCAGTGCCACTCCCGTTTGCAATCCTAAGGCACGATCGAAGAGGTGACGTGGTGCAAATTCATCTGATGGATGAAGATCCAACAGTCTACAATGCATGGGCCTGCCTCCTTTGAAGGTGTGAAGGCGCGGTGGAGGGGATGGCATGGCCTGATCTTGGTCATTGGATCAACATCCAATGACCTAGATCGCATCGTACACATGTCATTAATGCTGAGCGAGGACTCTTGGGAAACTTTGGGTGGCTGTGATGGCACCACGTGGTGCCATCATGGTCGTCCATCTTCAAATGCTCGTAAGGGATGCCACGAGTGTCCGATCTAGTTGATCTTTGCGACGTTGGGCTACGATCATCGATCTGAACCCTTTTGTGTGGTCAGATTTGTCATTTAAGGCCTTGATTCAGGTCACCTTGTCCCTTAGCCATTGATCTTCTACAACTTGTAAAAGATGCTACGAATGTCTGATCAGGGCGACTTCAGAGGTGTTGAACTTTGATCGTTTCCCTGATCACATCCGTATCACTGGATCTTCTATCTGAGGCCTAAAATGTGTCGCCCCTTCCCCTCGCCATTAAAAGAAGTAAATGAATATACAATTTATATAATCTACTCTAAATGCACGATGATGCATGTTATGCGGTATTCACAATGTTAATGCAATTATGAGCCTAGGAACCCACATAAATAGGCATTTTATCACAAATAATTGTGTATCTATTAGGCTTTTGTGTGCTCCACAAAGATTAGGCGTCTGAGAAGTGAGCCTGGACATCCAAACTTGTGTTGGCAGTTGTAATAGAGTGTCTTAGGGTTGTTTTTGGGCCTAAGTTCTAAGGGGTCTAAAGGAATATGGATACTAACTAAATGGGTGACCCAAAGGAGGGTTAGGTAGGGATTAGATGGCCTAATTAGTAGAGGTGTCGAAGGGGGAATTAGGACTAAGATGTGGTAGTGATTATGTGAGTGTTGGCAATGAGTGAAGGAAGCAGAGATGGTGGTGTTGGCGTGTAAAGTTGCAAGTGAGGTGATGGTGAAGCAAGTGAAGAGAGTGAAGTGGTAGTGATGTGGGCATGTGAAATGTTAAAGTGAAGTGATGGTGTTGCATGTGTATGTGGATGTGAGTGTGAGCAAAAACCCAACAAATAGAGAGCAAGATATTGAAAAAAATATTAAAAAAAACTTGGAAAGGAAGTTACTCTACTAAAGCAAAGAAGCAAGACATTAAAAGTACTAGAAATGGAAATCTAACTAATGCTTGGAATTAAAACTAAGTACAAATAAGATAAAAAGAGAATGGAGGTAGAGAGTAGGTGTCCTCCCAATGTGAGGTTGCTAGAACCTATTGGGTGGGGAAGGGATCATTGGCTTGGAGCCTACCCTTCTTCACCTCGAAGCACAAGAACCAAGGACCAATGGGGGCGCTTACCCGTTGGCCGTGGTGGAGAGGAGCACTAGAGAAGAAAGGTAGCTAGGTGGATGAGAGGAGAGAAAGTGGGGTGGGGGGGGCTATGGGGTTTAGGATTTTTATAGATGTGGGTTCTAGTTGTAGTGGTACTAAGGAGTATGATAGGGACTAGCTTAAGGGCACATTGTAAGGATTTGGAAGGTTCTAGTGTAGGGTGCATTCTACGGTGAGGGTGCAAGTCAAGGATGGTCAAATGGGAGTGCATAAGGTGAGGTTGGAGTGGGGATGAGGTGGACTTAGTGGGTGGTTTATGTAGGTTTAAGGTGGCATGGGGATAAGTGGGGATTAGGCTAGGTGGAAGTGATTAAGGGTGGTGTTGGGCTTGTGTTGTGTGCGCTAGTGTGGGCTAGTGTGACCTAGAGAATAAATAGAGTGAAATAAAATGCACTTTGTGTTCCTAGTCCCATATTCTAATGTGACTAAATTGATACAATTGTGTGGAGTATGTGTTGGACTTAATTGTGCACATTGTGTGTCCATGTATTAAAATGTGTGTAGAGAATAGTGTGTAGACATGTTTATGTATGAATTGTAGGTGCACATTGGTGTTTATACGTTAATGTGAATGCATGGTTGTGTGGGTAGGTCGAACATGAGTAGGGTTTGCATGGGTTTTGCATATGCCTGTCCTAATTTTTCCTCTGCCTGTTGCTGCGTAGCTCTTCCTCTCTCTCTCTCTATCTGTATGCAGGAATATGGGAAATATTCTTCTGAGTTTCTTCTCGCATTTCTTCATTTCAACATCAAAACTGCTCCTTTCCTATGGACCTATTTACATAAAATGATAGAATTACAAATAGGGCCATAAAGTGGAGAAAATAGATTAAGAATATACATGAGATGCAAATGCATGATATGCATGAAATGCAAGCTCAATCTACAATGTAAGCTAGGTTATTAGCTTAATTTAGTCAATTTAGGTTCTATGATTGCTGTGCAATCAAGTACCCTTTTTCTTGTTTCCTGTACTTGCTTAACTTTACTCTTTCTTTTCTATTTTGCTACTCTACTTAGCAATTGCTGACATTGTCTGTGAACCCTATACTTAGGTCCTGGTGAGATAGAATCAGGTTTTGTGGCTGTAGGAGCTAACATGCCGATTTGTGTGTAGCACCATAGTTTAGAAGTCGTAATCGTAGTTTCTTAATTTTAGTGTCTTCCCTTCAATTTCTTTAATACTTTATTTTAGTTCCTTCTAGTACTTTTGTTCTCCTTTCTTTAACTATGTAACAATGCAATTGATGGCTATGATTGTTCTGGTGATATTTTCCAGTCCAGTCTTCCTTTTGTGTGTGTGTGTGTGTGATGTGGTGCGCTATGAATGAATTTTGTTGTTCTATGTTTATACGTTGGATGAAAAGATCTTAGGTAATTGGAAATTCGACTCATGTTTCTACTAAGGTAGGTGATGTAAACACATTTACACTACTTAAAATGTCTATTTATGCATGTTCTTAAGCATAGGATTGCATTTCATAATATAAATATTGCATAACATGCATCATCTTGCATTTAGAGTAGTTTGAATAAAATGGAGGGTAATTATCTCCTTTTATGTGCTTGGACAGGGCAAACATTTTATCGGGGCCTCGGATCAAAGATCCAACCATATGGATGTGATCAGGGCGACGATTGGAGTTCAACGACTCCAAGATCGCCCTAATCAGGCATCCGTAGCATCAGATAGTGACCGGGGAACCCTAGAAGATCAAGGGCCAGGATGGTGAAGATCCGCACTTCAGATGAGAAATCCGACCGAACGAATGAATTCGGATCGATGATCGCAGCCGGACACAAAAATCAAGTCAATCCGACATCCGTGGCACCATCTACAACTTCCAAAAGATGGACAGCCAAGATGGCGTCACGTGGCGCCATCTCGGCCGCCCAAACGGCCGCATGCATTCTACGAAGGCCCCGCACCCGCTCGCTCTCCGCCGTTGGATCTTGATCCAACGACTGTGGTCGGCCACGCTTAAAAGCGTCCGCTCGACCATCCGTGCCCCGTAGTGCAGCGGTCGAGCGCGCTTACGCGACCAGCGGGCGCAGGTTCGAGCCGCAGCAGAGGGCTAGAGGCGCAGGCGATTGGGCGCGGGCGGGCGTTGAATCGCGATCGGACGGCCGCGCGTGCCCAATAGCGTTCACGCGCGACTGAACACGCGGCGTCACGCGCGATCGCACGCGCCAGGCGGGCGTAATGCAACGAGCGGAGATGCGTCTTAAGCCGTCCGATCTCGCGATTGGACGGCTGAGAATCAAAGTGCGTGCGATGGCGTTGAGCGCACGGGCAGCTGAAGCGGCGCCCATGGGCGCGGAAGCCACGCCCACGTTGGGGCTTTAGTGACGGACTAAAGACCCCTCATTTATTATTTTAAAGTTGTAATGTCCATTTTGCCCCCACTCCTTGCAACTATAAAAGGAGACCCCCTCCATACGAAATTCTCATCCCTTCCTTCTCCTCTCTACCCCTCCAAAGCTCAAGAGAAGCATGTCCCACACTCGGGATGCTTCTCGCGAGATAAAGTCCAATTTTCGTTCCCCTTCGAAAGTGGATCCCGCAACAAAGATGGCGTGCTGCTTTGTTCCCGTTTTCTACTTCGTCCTCCTTCGTCCTGCTTCATTCCCCTTTGTTCAGGCGTCGTCCCGTCCGACTCGTCCTCCAAGCAACCGTCGAGGAGGATCTCTCTCCCTATTCTTTTTACTGCTTTCTAGTATAGATTTACTGCTTTCTAGTGTAGTTTTGTTCGTCCTCCAAGCAATCATCGAAGAGGATATTTCTCCCTCCATTCTTTTAATGCTTTCTAGAGTAAATTTATTGCCTTTTAGTGTAATTGTTTTATCCTTTCTAGTTGTAATGAACAATCTCCTCAATGATAAAATTCATTATTTATTCCACATCTCATTTTGATTTCTCTGTGTAATATTCTCTTTCTCTTACTCTCTCTCTCTTTTATTTATTGTAAATAATTAGATAGTTTTAAATTGAATTATTCCGTGACAAATAAAAAGAAACGCGCAATTTTTAAATCAAACGTCCGCCTCCTTGTGTTCGACCTAGAATTTTCATTTCGGTATAAATTTTATTTGTTAAACACGAATTCTTCGCTTTCAAACTAAAACGACAGATTTTCCAAAATCGAACATGTTAGCGTAGTGATTCGTAAACGTGCAACAATAGGGACTTGAGTCGTAATAGATGGTATCAGAAGAAAGTCATCCCATATAGACATAAGACAGTCCAAATGAGTTCAGCACATTAGGGGTACATCACGATTCATAGCCATTGAATTGAGTCTTGATCTAGTGTCTTGAGAATTGTCTCATTTTCAGGTCTCATGAGACCAACTCCATGAGTCACACTCTATTATCAAAGAGAGCCTGAGGAGTCTTAGTGAATATCTACTACCGCATCTTTATCTCATTTACGAAGTAGTGATGTTTTCCCTTACTGTGAGATCTATTCTCTTGAGTTATAACCTTTAATGTGTCAAATGAGTAGTCCATTGACATAAACATTGAATTTTATTAAGGCTTCTATCCATTCCTTCGTCATACCAGGTTCACTCATTCATGTTGCGTGTTGTAAGGTGATCATTGTTCCAACTTCCATTATCTTAGTTCCCACTTTCCATTAAGTCACCTTATTATCTCTCTAAGGTAAGATGAATTTTAGGCATCTAACCATGCAAATTATGGTTGTGGCTATGCAAATGCCTCTCTTGTGTGGATCCTCTTTGTGTAGGTGAGGGGCACACCCTACGCAGCTGAGGATCCTCCCTCAACTTTTGGCTATATGTGAGATTAAATTTAAGATAGTTGCAAATTTTACTATAAAAGGATTCTTGCATGTGTCCTTATATTATTTTGCAATATTATAAATTTGCTCTATCATTCATGTATATATGTCCCACCAATAGATTGAAGTTAATGATCATGCTAGTACTATCCCAAGTTAGGTTGGTGGCTCTTAAAACTCATCCATCAACTAATTATGATGTTTTATATCTCGATGATCGATGAAAACGATGATGGCAAGGACAATGGTTGTGCTGATGGTAGTGATATTTGAGGGATCAACCTGCATAAGGAGACACTTGAGAAAAAAAGAAAGAAAAAAAAAATGCATGAACTAATGGTCTCACCATCGAGATTTTTTTTTTTTTTTGAGAAAATGGGAGTACTATTTTATTCATCCCCCACTTCCAGGAAGCAAACACAAGGTGGGGGACTAGACCAAAACCCACCTAGTACAAAAGAGAGGAGAACCACGACTCCATGGGAATACCAACAACCAAAACCCAAGCCCAACAAGGAAAACAAGAAAAATCTTAGCAAACATAAGGCATTTGAATTTTGTCCAAGATGAAAGTACTCACCCAAAAATGTGGGAGCTGCTACTAAGAATCAAAAACCTGCCAATTGGTAGGATGAAGAAGAGCCAAATGACAAGTAGCTGCATTGGCCATCGAATGGGAGAACTCCACAAAAAGGATGCGATCCTCAAAGGCTTTGACGGAGTTGAACAAATGCTGCAAAATCCAGGGAGCCACAATCTTCCCTTTCCACCAATAGTATTGCATGGTAGAATCCATTTCAATGTACATAGAATGAGAAAAACTAGGGAGGAAAGAAGATAGAGAGCAATAGCAAGGAGACATTTTTCCAAGTTATCTTCATGTAAAGTAGAAGCAGCACCATGGATAAAATTCCCAGAGTAATCTCTAACCACCCAAGCAATAGCATAGGAATTAGGTAGAGGGATGGTGGCAAGGATGGCTTTGTAGCTCGAGGAAGGACGGACCCAAGATATAGCAATTTGCTTAGGCTGGAACGTACTAATCCAATCTCTAAGCTGAAGGTTGTTCCAAGATTGATCGAGAATGAAGTCAATTTTTAGAAAAGAGAGACCCTCATGTTTTATACGATTTCTATGACACCAAACATGACTCCAAATAAAGAAAATGAGACCCTTGATGATTCTACCTTTGTTGGGACAAGATTTCTTAGACATAAGATTATGAAAGTTAATAATATTAGGGATAGCCCAGCCGGACTTAGAAGACACCCAATAGGAAATATGACGAGCAAGATTGTTGTCTTCAAAGAGATGATAAAAGGTTTCAACACTAGGAGTAGAAGGCAATAATAACACTTAGACGGCAAGGCTATACCTAGCTTAACAATCATATCATCAGTTGGAAGACATCTGAGCATAATGCGCCAAGTTGTAATAGTTATGGACAAAGGAAGTTTGAGCTTCCATAAATCAACAAAATGCGACTTCTTTAGAGTATCAGCGAAGTGGAGGGCATAGGCCGAAGCAACCGTAAAGGTGCCAGAAGGAGTGAGGGACTAGTGGGGCACATCTTTCAGATTGTCCAAGTTAAAAGAGTAGATCTTGGACCAGATGTCAGTTGGCAGCAGAGAGATCAAAATATCAACCATCGGATTGGAGAAGATGTCCTTAATCAAAATCTGATCGGGGCTAGTATCCATCGACAAGAGATCCTTTAAGGGGGTGTCCTTAATCCAAATTTCCGTCCAGAGATCAAGGTCGCCTTCATGGACTTCCCAACAAACATAAGGGCAAAGTTGGATAATAGCATCCCTAAGAAGAGAAATTCTATGAGGAATAGTAGAATGCTGCAAGGGGGGGTAAAGATTTTTCATAAGATTACTAAACAGAGTCTCCCCAAGGAGGATATTCCAAGCTTTTTTCATTCTAAGAGCTTTGGTAAAAAAATTGAGATTCCGAATACCTAAACCCCCCATATCAGAAGGTTTGGTGATGGTATTCCAAGCCACCCAATGTCATTTCTAAGTATTACCATAGGAGCCCCAGAAGAAATTGGAGAGAAGGGAATCAACTTTACAAATGATAGCCATTGGCATCTCCATAATGGAAAGCATATGAATAGGAATAAAGGATAGAACATGCTTGATAAGAATCAATCTAGCCGTAGAAGAGAGGAGATTGGCTTTCCAGGCAGAGAGCTTAGATTGAATCTTCTCGACTAGACCAAAGAAGTAAGAAATTTTAACCCTACCAGGAAAAATAGGACACCTAAGATAAGTGAAAGGAAATGTACCAATCGAATAACCCATGATCTGGACGAGCCTGGAAATCCTACTAGAGGGGAAATGTTTTCCACCAAAGAAGAAACTCTTCAAAGCATTAACCTTTTGGTTAAAGGTCCATTCAAAGTCCTTGATGAATTGAGACAGATTAGACTTGGAGTTATACTTTCCATTGGCAAAAATAATGATATCATCAGCATAAAGAAGGGCCAACGGAGTTTGAATACCACGTTTGGCACTGAAATGGGAGATTTTACCCTGGAAAGCAAGCTCCTTAAGCCCACGGATGAAAGGTTCCATAAAGATATCAAACAGGAAGGGGGAGAGCAGGTCACCTTGATGGAGACCATGAGATGGTTTGAAAAAGGGAGAGGACACCCCATCCACAAGAATAGAAGAGCCATCGTGCTCGACGCAAGCCCGAATTAAGTCAATGGCCTGGTCAGAAAAACCAAAATGGCCTAGTATATCGTAGAGAGCCCTCCATTCAACATAGTCATAGGCTTTTTGCAGATCAAGTTTGAAGATAAGGTTAGAACCATGAACCTTGCGATTAAAACGTTGAGAGAGTTCGAAGGCAGTAGCAATGTGATCATGGATAGATCTCCCTTTTATAAAGACAGCCTATTCAGTGGAGATAATAGAAGGCATAATATGAGAAAGACACGAAGCAATAATGCCAGAAGCAATCTTATAACAAATATTGCACAAGCTGATAGGTCTAAAGTCAGAAAGATTGATAGCATTAGGCTTTTTGACAATAAGCGAGATAAATGTGTTGTTGAAAGCACGAGGACCCTTGTGGGAAATGAAAAATTGTTTGATATCCACAACAAGGTCCTCTTTAATGATGTCCCAAAAGAAAGTGAAGAACTCCGAATTCAAACCATCTGGGCCAGCAGAGCAATTCTTGGGCATTTGGGACAAAGTCAGAAAAATCTTTTGTTCAGAAGGGAGAGAGGACAAGGAGATGGAATCACTGGGAGAAAGGATAGCAAGGATGGTTTTGAGAAATTGCTCGTTGGGAGCATAGTTTTCGGTAATAAAAAGATCCTGAAAGTAGGATGTCGCCTTATCACTCGCCACCTCCCAAGATCCGTTACCAACAATAGAGGATAAAGCATTACGAGAATTTTTGGCAAACCTCCTCTTGATCATGGCATGGAAGAATTTAGTATTACCCTCGCCTTCCTTAATCCATTTAACTTTGGATTTTTGATGAAGAAAATCGAAAAGTTTAAGTCTAGCCTCATCAAGATCATTATGCACTTCCATGAGCTCAATAGCTAAGTCATTATCCCAATGAGAGGATAAACTTTTATCAATGTAATCATATTTCTTTTCCAAACTAGACACCACTGAGTAAATATCACCAAAAGTCAATCGATTCCACTCTTTAAGAGCCCTTTTGAGAATGGTGAGTTTAGCACACAAAATAGAAAGAGGATCCACAGTTGATTGGCAGATAGGTAAATTCCAAACAGAAGCCACAACTTCCCGGATAGAAGAATCCCTTAACCACATGTTTTGGAATTGAAAAGGTCGCTTATGACGATCAACATGAGGAAAAAGGGAGATGAGAATGGGAGCATGATCAGAGTTGCAGCGAGGAAAGTAAGAGCCCACCGGAGAGTAGGAAAGAGACTCTACATTAATTAAGATGCGATCGAGCTTTTGATAGATTCTGGCATTACCGTGGCGACCATTACACCAAGAGAGTTGGTTACTACCCAAAGGGATGTCGAAGAGAGAGCAATCATTGATACAAGATCGGAATTGCAAGGCTTGAGAGTCTCTAAAAGGAGTACCCCTTTTTTCTCAGTAGCATTGAGAATGCAATTGAAGTCACCCCCTAAGATCCAAGGGATGGACAAAGAGTGAAGCAACCTCAGATGATCCCAAAGGGACTCTCCCAAGACAGGATCGTATGAAGCATATATACCAGAAATAATAAAGTTTTCCTGATGAAAACAACAACGAACGGATAGGGCTTGGTTCATGGAGTCAAACATAGAAAGCTGAACCGTATTATTCCAGAAACACCAAATGTTAGGAGAGGACGATTCGGTAAAAACATTATCAAAATTAATACCCGCTCTAACCATCACAGCATCAGCATCCCCAGCAAAAGGTTCAATGATAAAGATAACATCAGGATGATTTTTCAAAATCAAGGAGTTCAGGCGGTTAAGAGTAGGGCATTCAGAATGCCATGACAATTCCAAAAGAGGATCTTCATAAGGAAAGGGTAGTATTGAGAGATTTCGATCGGCTTCTAGTCATCCTTCCCACATCCATCACGGAGTGACCACCACGGACTCCTCTAGCCTTAAATGGAGAGTGTGCCTCATGTACTGAAACCTTAGATGCAGGATCAACGTCCGAAAAATCCAAGAACTCGGAGATGTCTGATTCGGATTGCGTATCATGGAAAGTTGCATCATCGCCCATATTCACTTCCATACAAGCATCATTATTAAAACCAACACCACCCGGATCTAGGTTAGGAGAACATGATCGAATAGGCAAATATATACCCCATGTAAAACATCGATATTCATGATAGCAGGATTTTTCAAATGCACATCTAGATCATGAATCTCACAAGCCTCATCAACCGATAGAGTGAGAGAAAAACACCTAGAGTTTTTTTCAGTCAAATCCGTAGCCACAGGAGAAACATGAGAACTAGAAAACTCAGAGAAAATCATCAGGTCACATCGATACAAAGCATCAGAATCCACAACTAAATCCCTCACAACAATCCACTGAAGAAAATAGGAAATTGTAAGCGGTCTGAAGGGAATAATAGCAAGATGCGTAGATCCACCAACAAGATCATCAGAAAGCAAATAGCAATTCACCTGAGCAACTTCCAATGAAGCTGTACCCGAAGAGAGCGGTGCTATCGTCGTCAGAAAAGCAATCGATCGGTGCTGACGAGGTATCCATCACCGAGTTTTAAGTTGAATACGGGTCTTCTTCTTCCTTGATGGACGAAAAGAAACCCCAGCTCTCCCAGAAGAATAAGAATCGAGGTTACTATAGTCTGGAATTACATGAATAACAACCCGATCCATTGAGGAGGAAGGGTTTGAGAGCACCAAGGGGGGTCATCCTGAGGAGCATGACCAGGCGACCGACCGCCCTCCGAGGAAGAGGCCTTGGTCTGGGAGTTGACCCAAAGAGCCTCCTGGACCAAGGCAGAATCAGGAGATCGCACACCAATCGAAGGAGAATCCTTGGTCGAAGAAGCTTCTCGAGGAACCTCCTGCGTAGGAGCAGGATCAGACAACCCTCCACCAGGCGAGAAAGTGACCTTGGTCAGAGAGTCATCGTCAAGCTGAGAGGAAACCACCTTGTTACCTACACCCAACAAGATAGAGCAAAGAGGCACGAACATGACCGATTTTAAGACAATGTGAGCAGCAATTGGGGACACGATCATACACAACCTTCTACAAAATACACTGATCACCACTACAGATCCTGACAAACTCTGGTCCAAAAGCAAATCAATCTTGATGCAAACCTAAGAGAAACCAGGCCTAAAGACCCACACTGTAATGGAATCGACGCAAATTGGGGAACCCAACTGGTAAGCGATAAAGAGAAGGGAATTAGGGTGAACTGAAAGGAGATTAAGGCCAAGAAACCCACCTAGATGGGAGCATGGGTGACTATCCCATCAGTTCGAAAGAGGGGCGACCACCTCATAAATTGAATGCAAATCCAATCCAAAACAATTGACTCCCTAGAGAAAACTTGACAGAAATCCACGTATGAAGCACACTAAAGAAGCCACTGTCTCAAATCTAAAGGAGTCAGTGAAAAACCAGGAGAGATCCGCAACTTTGAAGAAAGGAACTCTTTACATCGAGATGCTGAAGGCTTAACTCAGCAACGATTGAGGAAGATAATGGGGAACAAAGCTCAGCAACCTCCTCAACAGAGAAAGAGGTGGAAAGAAGACCACCTCTTAACTCTGGGAGCCACACCTTCAGGGACAACTCGGTAAAGGGCTGCTCCACGGAACCCTAGCTGCTCCGCTCCTCTGCCTCCCCTCTCTTTTCTCTCGCTACAGTGCCCCTCTCCTTCCTCCCCCCTCATCCTACTCCCAGTGTGCTTTGGTCCTCCTTGCTCTGGTGATCTCCTTCCTTCCTCCACCCCTTTGGGGGGAGGCCGGTTGGCCTTCACCTTGCGGACCCTCTTGGGTCTCACGATGGGGTTTTTCGTTTCTTCTTCACTTTTCTTGCTTTTTCAAACTTTTAGTTGATGCACTCTGCTTTATTGTTGGTTTTGCCTTTGCTTGTCCTGTGGTTTTCTTCGATCTTGCTTTCTTTTTGGTTTTGTGCTTCTGGTGCTTGCTTACGATTTTCATCCTCTCATTCTGTGCGTTCGCTTGCCAGCGATGGCAATGGAGGTGCTCTCCCCCCCTTCTCCTTTAGGCTCTGATCCAGATCCCCCTCTGAAGTCTTCCTTTGCTTCGGTCATCTCTAGTCAGGCCCTTCCTTCGGAGAAGCACTTCGAGGATCTCTCTCTTCTTATGCGCAAGCCGACCCTTCACGAGGGCATTTCCTGTACCTTTTTCTCTGTGGGGGAGGTTGCTAATCTGAGTTCAGACTTGTCTTCTACGATGGTCATCCATGCATCGATTTCTCTCCGATCGCCTCCATGTTTCTTAAACCCTTTTCAATTATTTCCCTCGACCTTCACCATTGGCTGATTCATTGTCCTTCGTATCTTGATTTTTGTAAGGTTTTTTTGTCGGATTCAGTGGTTTTGGAGAGTGTTAAGGTTCAGTTCATCAAATGGATTCCTTCCTTCCTTACCGACTTCCCGGTGTCCTCTACCCCAATGTGGGTCGGCTTCCCTAGATTGAACCTTCACCTTCTCCATCTGAATGCTTTGCTCTCTCTTGCCTATCAGATTGGTAATCTTGTCTTTGTTGATCCGTGCACCCTTCGTGGTTTCCATCCGGGTTACCCACATGTGTGTGTTGAGATTGATATGCTTTCACCTAAGCCGGACTTTGTTTCCTTCTTGAATGGTACTATTAAGATTAAACAACGGGTGGTTTATGAGAGACTTCCACTCTTTTTCTCCCGTTGCTCCTTGTTTGGTCATTCCCTGCTGCATTGTTTGGTTTGTAACTCGATTGAAAATCCCTCGAAAGAGGAGGGTTTGGAATCTAATGCTTCTAATGCTCCTTTTCAGGACTCTAGGTCACAAGCGTCTGGCGATGGTTCCTCCAATGCTGGTGTGGTGGCTCAGCTTCCCGAGGAGGAGTGGTGCCTCTACTTCCTATAATGGACCTAAATCCTCTTCAACCTTCCATTACTCTGACTCAACCTCCAGCGGAGGAGCTGGGCAAGGGTTTTGGCTCTTCAGCCCTGAAGACCTTCAAGCTTCATTGGCGTCGCCATCGCCTCTTCGTCAAGTGCCTTCTCGATCCGAGGAACCAAGTTCTGGAGGAGCATCCCCAGGTCTCTTCATTCCCTGCTCAGGTGTGCTCTACCCCTGTGGCTAATGATAATTAGCTTGCTGATGATGCCTGTGATAAATCTCTTATTGTTGCTGATTTCCCTTTTGTTGGGAATATTTGCACCACGATCGATCCTATTGCCTCGGTGAACTCCTCCCATCAAATATGGGTCAAGAAGGATTTGATTTCTTCTGATGTGGCGTCTCGATCACATGATTTTTCTCCTTCCTTTCTCAGTGATCTCAAGTTTTTTAAATCTCCTTATTTAGCTAGTTTCTCTGATGGCAACGATATGCATTCTCAAGGTGCTTCTTTAGACAATGCTAATCTATCTAAGCTTGCTGGAAATCTTATGGTTGCTAATAACCTTAATGGAGACCTTTCCTGGGGCATTTATCTTCCTCAGCCCACTCCTCCTGATCCTAACCCTCCCTAAATCACGAAAATCTCTCAGGAGGGTGGGACCGAGGAACTGAGCTATGATGGCTACAACAGATTTTCTACTTCTAAAGTGAGATCTCTTGATTTTTCCAACCCTCTTGTCTCTACGTCGATTACCCATCTTGATTTGGCACATGTGACACACTCTCCGTCTAGGCTTAAAGGAGTCTGTGGGGGTCATTCTTTGATGGGTTCGACTAGGATTACTAGGAATCGATTGAAATCCCAATCCCATTCCATTTCCCAATGAACTGTCCTTTCTAGAATTGTAGGGGTATTATCAATAACCCCACTTTAAATTGCTTAAAAGCTATGATTTCCTCTAGTCGCCTTCAACTCATCTTTTTGTTGGAGCCTTTTGCTACTTCCTCAGACATTAATCGCACTTTACAGGCTATTCGTTCTGATCATGCTTTATCTCCTCCAGAGTGTCCTAATATTGGGTGTCTTTGGAAAGACTCAATCTCCATTTCCTCGTTATTCTCCTACTCTCAAGCCTTAACAATTGAGTGCAGGTTTCTAGGTCATGTATTCAACATCTCTACTGTTTATGCCTTTTATGACCCTGACAATAGGATCAACCTTGACAACACTGCATCTGAGGGTGATAATTCTGTTAAATAGGGCCCATCCTAAAAATAAATGGCACGGATAACACAACATAAGTAGAATGGGAGCATTGCATGTATCATATGTCAAGATTGCTTATAAAATAGTATTAATGGCCAATTGTATGAGCACTTATCAAAGCAGGCCTCAAATGAGCAATCGGACCGCACGGATGGATTCAGAACGACGAACGAAGTCCAACGGACTCAAAATCAGCCAAATCCGACATCCGGAGCTCCCACAATGGGCCCAAGAAGTTTTGACCATTGATCTGATGATCAACGGCCCACGAAGCACCACGTGGCGCCCGCCCACCGCGCGCCCACTTCCTCCATCTGAAGAGCATATCTCAACCGTCGATCTCTGATAGAATGGCTGAGAACCGCGCACACGCCAGCAGTTGTCGCGACAAAGCAGCGGGCGTAACGCAGCGGTTGAAGCACACGCCCGCGCCCACTTGACGCGGGTTCGAGCCGCGCGAAGTTGAAATTCAGAGACGGGGACGCAGCAGGCGAAATTCAGCCTCCCAATCAGCAGCGGATGGGCGAGATAGAGCAATGTGGTGCCCACAGATGCGCCCTGGCCAGACGTGTGCGATGATGCGGGTGCAAAGGCGCGATCCAGGCGAGTGTCTCGCGCGAGATCTCAGCCGTCCGATCTTCGATCGAACGGCTCGAAGCGTGCACACGCGGATTGTGCGTGAGGAAGAACAACTGCAGGCGAGAGACCGGCAGGCAGGGGGCTTCACCGACATTTTGGGAAGGGTTTTAGAGACGTCCCGAACGTCGCAGAAACCCCTTCTTCATTTGGAAAGCCCTTCTCCCTATTTAAACCCCTTCCAACCACCCATTGAAGGCATTCACTCCACTTGCAACCACTCTACCCCTCTCCTAGCTACCTTTAAGCTCTCTTGTAATCGCCGGAGATGACGAGCCACCGACGGAGCCTCCTCCACCACCATGGCTGCCTCGCCGCTCTCCCTCTCTCTCTCTCTTTCTTCCATTCTTTTAAGCATTACTTTACTTATGTTGAAGCATATATCTAATGTTATAATTTATGAACTAAAGCTGCATGATTAGTGAAGTTGTTTTCCATTCAGTTCCCTACTCTATTTCCTATTCAAGTTGCATGTTAAGAATGAAACGATTCCAACCCCAATCTCTCTCTCTCTCACTTGCTTTTCACCCGCACCTTTTCGCAAGCAAAACTCCGCAATTTTTGTGACAATAAGTGACAAGAAAAATCCGATTTTCACGCCTCCCTGAGACCGACACTTGGACTCACATCCGTTTCTTTACTTTAAAACTGGCGTCGCAAGTGTGAACTATAACGACACTTCTAAACACACACACGAAAGCATGCCAGTTTTTGGCGCCGTTGCCAGGGAGGCAACAGATTTGTTTTGTCACTTCCATTTCACATCCATTCTCACATCGTCTAACGCTCTATCTCCTTTCACTTGATGGTTGCAGGAATTCGACGCTTGGACGGTGAAACAGCACAACCCATGACGGTAACAAGGGAGTAGGCGCAACAAGGACCGGTAGTGAGTAGTTCTTCACTCATGACTGTTTGCTTGCTTGAAAAACTAAAAAAATTGTAAAATTGAAAAAAAAATTGGCATGGTGTATAATTACCTGACCCACATCCTTAACACATCACCCAGTAAAAAAAAAAATGTACACTCTAATATTCTGAATAAATTCTTGAAGTATTCTTTTCTCTTTTTGAGTGGTGTTTGCGAAGCCACCGTGGATTGACTTGGGCTGCACCACTCAACCCTAAAAATGACTCATCTAACAGAAGCTGCATGATCATTAGGATGAGTACATTAGGGTTTTAGAGCCTCTACAGAATAAAAGGAAATCTACTTTCACCAAATTGTGTGCAAAATTTGACGTGCCCACTGAAACTTGTCTGAAAACATTAAGACACGTCAACCCTGAAAGACACTAAAGTAAGGATGAAACACTAAAAGATATCACATCTTTAAAAAATCCTTCCTTGAAAGCCATGCTTTGATAAAAGCACACACTCTGAAAGTGGAAAATTAAGAGGCACCACCCCAATCAACGCCTCATCACATAACCCTAGCACAAGCACTATCCTAGCCCTTTTAAAATTGAGTAGACGTGCCCTAGGCAGGACTGAGTTAAGTCTCGAGAGGCGAGGTTTTGTTCGCTGGGCACTTGGCTTTCATTCCCTTGGTAGAATCTGGTGACTAGGCTGTGGGGTAGTGTCAAACGACCGCGGTTGTGGGGTCTACGGAACTGGCGGCGCAAGCCAAAGGAAGAACCTCCCCTGCAATCCCCTCGTAATCAACCTGGCCAGATTAGCCTTGGGAAGGGGAGTCCAGTGCTTACAGACTTAATCACCCTTTTTGAGATTTCTATGTCTCCTAAGGAATACACCATAAGGACTAGGCTTGTTTGCTTGATTGAACACACTTCTCACATCTGTCGCTCTCCGCATCCCCTCCTGTTCTTCTCTAGTGTATGCATGGGAGACGCTCACTACATCCCAAGTTGTTTGTTTTGGGACGGGAATCTAGGTGACGTGATTCTGTTAGAAACATGGCTGAACCTAGGGTAAATGAGGTTGAGGACCAACCCCCACCGGACACAATGGACATTATCCAAGCCCAGATTAATGCAAACCACCAGCTTCAGCAACAACAGATCCACACCATCATGCAAGCCATACACCAGTTACAGAACCCACAAGGGCAACCACCACCACTTTCCAAGGCCCACAAGGGCAACCGCCACTTGATGTACCACCATTTCAGGATCAACCGAGGCCCCTCCGTGATTTCTACAATCCGTCTGCTATTAGAGTCAAGCCACACCTTAGGATCCCCGAAGGGGGAGATGATTTTGAGCTAAAACCAAATGTCCTAAGTTTGATCCAGAGCCACTTCCATGGAAGCTCAAATAAGGACCCCTTCCAACACCTAGAGGATCTTGACCGAATAGCACGAACTGTGAAACCTAGGAACATTAGCCTTGACATTGTTCTAATTAAGATGTTCCCCTTCTCGTTGAGAGACAAGGCTTCTCACTGGCTTAGAACCCTAGGCAGACCCATCACCACCTGGGGAGAACTAAATCATGCATTTCTAAAGAAATTCTTCCCCATAGGAAAGACCAATGCCCTCAGAAGAGCCATTACTACCTTCACACTCCAGGGAGGGGAACAGTTCCATGAGGTGTGGGAAAGATTTAATGAACTCTCGAGGAAATGCCCACACCACAAAGTACGAAGGTGGCAATTGGCCTAGATTTTCTACCACGGTCTAGACAGCAACCTACAGAACTTCGTCGATGCCTCATGTGGGGGGAACTTCCTAAACAAGGACGAGGAGAGAGCGTTTGAACTCTTTGAGTCCATGAGCGAAAATTCACTCAACAATGCCTCTATGACCTAGTTTAACCGATCCAATCAACCCCGTGGTGGGATTTATGAGGTACAAGCAAATTCTGGAATGGTTAACATGGACATCATTGCCAAGAAACTAGATCGAGTGGAATTGGTGGACAAAAAGATTGATGAGCTACTGAAGCAGACCAGGAATCCGTTACAGACCTCCTCCCTAGTAAAGGGAACACATAATGTTGACCTGGTCCAGCCCTTAAGCCAACTAAACCTGGAACAACCCCTGACCACGTTTCAGGGAGGGACCTTTGCTCCCTCAACCCTTGATTACTCTCTTCCCCCCCATCGACATCTGCTATCCTTGAAGAAGTACAAGCTGTCCAAGGTTATGCTAAACCTGACCCTTTCTCCAATACTTACAACACTGGCTGGCGTAATCACCCCAACTTTGGTTGGACGAACCAGAAACCACCGCAATTCCAAAACCAGCCTAGGCCAAACCAGCAGCCACACTTGCCCTCCTATCAGCAGGGACCACCAGTTAGACCCCCATATAATCAAAAAAGGGCAGCCCCTCCCCCACAAAACCAAATGGACACCCTAATAAAGATGATGGCTGACATGAACCAGAAACATCAGGAGGAAATGGCCATAGTAAAGGGATAGTTAAGCCAACTCTTAGACTATAAACAACAAAGATCCCTACCTTCCCAACCACAACCGAACCCGCGAAACATAATTACCAGAGGCCCCAATTCGCAAGGGTTCCAAGGCAATCCTGGGCAGGCTCACATGGTCCAGCCAGCCCCACAAACACCCCTGGGTTTGGTGCTTCTTCGTCCTTGTCTTCCCAAGGATCATCCCATGGTCCCAATGCCTCTGTGAATGTAGTAACCTTGAGAACCAGCACCAAAACCCAGGATCCCAAATGGCCGACTCTCCCCGAGACTTCACCCGCTGAAATACCCAGCTCAGAAGAGGCACCAGAAAACCCAAGGATCCAGAAATAGACCCGATCCATGTTCAGACACCCTACCCTGAGGCCTTGGAGATAATCAAGAAGAAGAAGAATGTTGTGGAAACTAAGGAGCTTTTGGAGATATTTAAGCAGGTGCAGATTAATATTCCGCTCCTCGAAGCCGTTAAGCACATCTCGGCTTACACTAAGTTTTTAAAGGATACCTATACACCCAAACGTAAGCCAAGGCCTCAAGCACCTAGGAAGGTTGTGATCTCCGAATAAGAAAGTTCCATAATATCAAGCAACCTTCCGCTCAAGCGAACTGACCCAGGATCACCCCTGATTTCCTACAATATCGGGGACATGACATTTGATAGAGCGCTCCTGGACTTAGGTGCTTCTATCAATCTGATTCCAACAACCCTGTACCACCAATTTGGTTTCGGAGAGTTGACACCCACACCTGTTACCATCCAGCTGGCTGATAGATCAGTGAAGACCCCAAAGGGGGTTGTCGAGGACGTAATTGTACAGGCCAAGGACTTCTATTTCCCGGTCGACTTCTTGGTGCTCAACATGGAAGTCCCTGAAAAATTACAGAACGCACCCATAATCTTAGGCAGACCTTTCTTAGCTACGGCTAAGGCAAACATTGATTGTGACACAGGATGTATGGAATTCACCTTCGGAGACAAGAAAATGCAATTGGATATCTTCCAGGCGACAAAGTCTTTTAATTGTGATTGTGTTGAGGAACATGATCCCGTGGAAACTCTAGTCGAGGAATGCCTCACCCTTAGTTCTGTCTCTGACCACCAAGCCTGTAACGACTGTTCTGACCCATCACCATCGCTACCCATGGACCTTTGTAAGGCTGATCAAACAACACCATTTGAGGAGATCGATGTTGATCAACTCCCGCCTTTCCCTCTTCCGTCAACCATTGTTCCACCCGCACCCAAACTTAAGCCACTACCCGAGAATCGCAAGTATGTCTTCCTGGGACCTGACCGGACCTTTCCTATGATTATTAATTCTCATCTAACCAAGGATCAGGAACTCAGGTTGACTGCGACCCTTTTAGAACATCGGACCGCCATTGGTTGGACCATTTCTGACTTGAGAGGAATTAGCCCCACCTATTGCACCCATAAGATTTACCTGGAAGACGGGGCACGACCCTCCCGCCAGATGCAGAGACGATTAAACCCAAACATGCAGGAGGTTGTTAAGAAAGAAATTATTAAGTGGCTTGACGCCGACATCATCTATCCTATCTCCGATAGCCCCTGAGTGAGCCCCACTCAAGTTGTTCCAAAGAAAGCCGGGCTCACCGTTGTCACCAATGATCATGGCGAATCCATCCCCACCCGCACCACTACCGCATGGCGGGTGTGTATTGATTATAGGAAGCTCAATGAAGCCACTAAGAAGAATCATTTCCCCTTGCCATTCATTGATCAGATCCTTGAAAGATTGGCAGGGCAAAAGTATTTTTTCTTCCTGGATGGATATTCAGGATATAACCAAGTCGCAATTGCTCCAGAAGATCAAGAAAAGACCACATTCACTTGCCAGTATGGCACGTTTGCATTCCGTCGAATGCCGTTCGAGTTATGCAACGCACTTGCTACCTTCCAGCGTTGCATGCTAGCCATTTTTTCAGAAATGGTGGGTGAATACTTAGAGGTCTTTATGGATGATTTCTCTGTATTTAGGAATTCATTCGACCACTGTCTGAGCAACTTGGAGAAAATCCTGAAACGATGTATCGAGGTTAATCTGGTATTAAGTTGGGAAAAGAGCCATTTTATGGTTCAAGAAGGAATTATCCTCGGTCACATCGTATCGCATAGGGGCATTGAGGTAGATTGGGCTAAGGTTGATTTGATTTCCAAACTCCCTCCACCTAGCTCGGTCCGATAGATTCGCTCATTCCTGGGACACGTTGGCTTCTACCAAAGGTTCATTAAAGACTTCTCCAAGCTTTCCAAACCCTTAACCGACCTTCTGGCCAACGACGCCATATTCCACATGTCTTCTGATTGCATCCAGGCTTATCACACCCTCTGGGACTTAGTCTCCACAGTACCTGTACTTCAGCCCCCGGATTGGTCCCAGGACTTTGAGATTATGTGTGATGCATCAGATTTTGCCATAGACGCTGTCCTAGGACAAAGACAAGACAAGAAACCTGTGGTGATCTACTACGCGAAGAAAATGTTGGACGAGGCCCAACGAAATTATATGGTCATAGAGAAAGAGTTGCTGTAGTTTTCAAACTTGAGAAGTTTCGACCGAACTTGCTGGGATCCCACGTGACCATCTATACTGACCATTCAGCCATCCAGCACCTATTGGCTAAGAAGGACGCGAAACCCAGGCTCATCAGATGGATCCTGCTCTTGCAGGAATTTGACCTGGAAATCCGCAATAAGGTCGGATCAAAGAATGTGGTGGCTGACCACTTGTCTAGACTTCACCCAGACCACATTGGACACTCCCTACCTTTATCTGACACCTTCCCCAATGAACACATTCTGGCTGTGCATGACAAGAGACTACCTTGGTATGCTGATTATGTCAACTACCTAGTTGTAGGACTAACCTCGCACAGCTGGTCCAGACAGCAACGGGACAAGTTCTTGGCTGAGGCCAAGAACTACTTCTGGGATGATCCCATACTTTTTCGCCTCTGTGCCGACCAGATCATCAGGAGGTGTATCCCCGAGAACGAAGTTCAGAGTGTGCTTTCCTTCTGTCATGACCAGGCTTGTGGTGGTCACTTCTCTGGAAAGAAAACGGCTGCGAAGGTTCTGCAGTCTGTATTTTACTGACCTTCCCTATTTATGGATGCACACAACTTTGCCAAGACTTTCTCACGCTACCAAACGCTGGGGACCATGACCAGGAAAGATATGATGCCCCTCCAGCCCATTTTGATTGTCGAAATCTTCGACGTTTGGGGTATCGATTTTATGAGCCCCTTTCCACCATCCAACGGCTTTGAGTACATCCTAGCCTCGGTAGACTATGTTTCTAAATGGATTGAAGCTGTCACCACCCGCCGATATGATCACAAGACTGTCATGGACTTTGTTAAGCAGGATATCTTTTCCCGATTTGGAATACCAAAGGCCATGATCAGTGATGGTGGAAGTCATTTATTCACTCCCAATTCCGTGCCCTACTTAGAAAATACGGGGTTAACCACCACATTGCTACCCTATATCATCCGCAACAAATGGGCAGACCGAGTTCTCCAATAGACAAATCAATAACATTTTACAACGATTGTAGTAGGTGGATTAGAGTAGCTTAAGGTTGCAAGGATTCGAAGCTAAATCCATATTTTAACGGACACCAGGGTTGATTAAGCTTGAAGGCCTGAAAAGTTTAAGTGTTCAAGTTCTTTTTGTATTATTTTCCATTATTGACAAGTTTCTAATGCTTAAGTTTCTTCCTAAATTCAATTTTTTTTTTTAATTTTATTTTATTCAGACTGATTAAATGAGCTCAGGATCGTGCAATTTACCACCCCCCCATGCTTAAGTTGGACAATGTCCTCATTGGCAAATACATGGATGCAACAGAGGTTTAAAAAGATATTACCTGAGTGACGTAAAATACCGGATCAGTCTGAATCCTCTGGGTTGCCTCCCAGGAAGCGCTGAGTTTAATGCCTCCAGCTGGGTGGTGCTTCATGTCATCCCTCAATGAGGGTGACACTCTTCTTTGGAGGAACTTGGGCTAAGAAGTGTTTCAATCTTTGACCATTAACTGTTAAAGTGTGCCCAGTATTTGGATCAGCGATTTCAACCGCCCCATTAGAGTAAGGCTTAACCACCCGAAATGGTCCTGTCCATTTGGACCTGAGTTTCCCCAGAAAGAGTTTTAGGCGGGCATCGAACAGCCAGACTTGCTGGTTAGGCTCAAAGGTCTTTCTATGGATGAGTCGATCGTGGACGACTTTCATTTTCTCTCTATACAGTCGACTATTCTCAAAGGCGTCCCGACGAATTTCTTCGAGCTCAGATAATTGGAGCGTCCTCTACGCACCGGCTAACTGGGAATCCATGTTACATTGCTTGACAGCCCAGTAAGCCCGGTGTTCCAATTCGACAAGAAGATGGCAGGCTTTGCCAAAGACCAGGCGATAAGGCGACATGCCTATTGGGGTCTTCAAAGCGGTCCTGTATGCCCACTGGGCATCATCTAGTTGTGTGGATCAGTCTTTACCCTTTAACTCAGAAGAATTTTAAGTCTAAGCATCTGCACACATTCTTGCACAGACTCACTCCTTAGAGATTTTGACAGAAATTGGGCAGCTAATGAACTCTCTAGGGTGGTATGGATGGCAAGTTGTCGTGGGTAACAGCCCATTGGCAGGTTGTCCAGAGCCCAGCCATGGGACCACTTCTTCTTCATTGCCTCTAGGTACATTTGAGATCAGGGAAGCCACCTACCAAAAAAGAAAAAAGGAGAAGAAAACAAAATAAATCACACTTCACCTCACGAATATGGCTGGCAAGTGATCGTGGGTAACAGCCCGTTAGTCGGTTGTCCAGAACCCAGCTCAGTAATTGCACAAAAAGAACCAAAACACTTAAGGAAGAAGCGGGGAAGTAGTACAAGCTGGGGAGATATACACTGAAAAAATCCTTATGTTGACCCCAATTAAAACAAACGTAGGGAAAAAGCTACCAATCGAACAAATACACGTTCAGGCAAAATACTTTCTCTTCCAGTCACCTAGGAGCGTAGAAACCCGAAGTCTGTCAATCGCTGATCCAAATACTGGGCACACTTTAACAGTTAATGGTCAAAGATTGAAACACTTCTTAGCCCAGGTTCCTCCAAAGAAGAGTGTCACCCTCATTGAGGGATGACATGAAGCACCGCCCAGCTGGAGGCATTAAACTCAGCGCTTCCTGGGAGGCAACCCAGAGGATTCAGACTGATCCGGTATTTTACGTCACTCAGGTAATATCTTTTTGAACCGTTGTTGCATCCATGTATTTGCCAATGAGGACATTGTCCAACTTAAGCATGGGGGGGTGGTAAATTGCACGATCCTGAGCTCATTTAATCAGTCTGAATAAAATAAAATTAAAAAAAAAAATTGAATTTAGGAAGAAACTTAAGCATTAGAAACTTGTCAATAATGGAAAATAATACAAAAAGAACTTGAACACTTAAACTTTTCAGGCCTTCAAGCTTAATCAACCCTGGTGTCCGTTAAAATATGGATTTAGCTTCGAATCCTTGTAACCTTAAGCTACTCTAATCCACCTACTAAATAAGGTGATAAGTATACGACTTATCAACTCACCCTCTAACTCAGAAGAATTTTAAGTCTAAGCATCTGCACACATTCTTGCACAGACTCACTCCTTAGAGATTTTGACAGAAATTGGGTAGCTAATGAACTCTCTAGGGTGGTATGGATGGCAAGTTGTCGTGGGTAACAGCCCATTGGCAGGTTGTCCAGAGCCCAGCCATGGGACCACTTCTTCTTCATTGCCTCTAGGTACATTTGAGATCAGGGAAGCCACCTACCAAAAAAAAAAAGGAGAAGAAAATAAAATAAACCACACTTCACCTCACGAGTATGGCTGGCAAGTGATCGTGGGTAACAGCCCGTTAGTCGGTTGTCCAGAACCCAGCTCAGTAATTGCACAAAAAGAACCAAAACACTTAAGGAAGAAGCGGGGAAGTAGTACAAGCTGGGGAGATATACACTGGAAAAATCCTTGTGTTGACCCCAATTAAAACAAATGTAGGGAGAAAGCTACTAATCGAACAAATACACGTTCAGGCAAAATACTTTCTCTTCCAATCACCTAGGAGCGTAGAAACCCGAAGTCTGTCTGAATTACCGTTGAGTGAGTCTATCACGATCTTCACACCAAAATGCTTAGCACTTAAGGTTTTGACCGAGTTTTGGGTGGGTTGGGTAGCCGTAAAAAGTTACCAACCCACTCTGAATTCCAAAAAATTCTAAAATATATATATATATATCTACATATGTATATTTACATACATTAAAGCAAGGATTCAGGCGATTCATATTTTGGCAGTCACCCTGGAGCTGATTAGTCTTTGTAGATTAAGATCTTAG
This sequence comes from Thalassia testudinum, assembly GCA_037157565.1. Taxonomy (NCBI): domain Eukaryota; kingdom Viridiplantae; phylum Streptophyta; class Magnoliopsida; order Alismatales; family Hydrocharitaceae; genus Thalassia; species Thalassia testudinum. The sequence goes on from JAZHRO010000002.1 coordinate 68,823,133, forward strand.
TATATTTCCTCTTATTAACAAGTGACAAAGTGTCTAAGTAATTACTTCTTAAATTCTGACAGAAATTAAAGGCTAAAATAAACCTTGCTAGGGACTAGCAAGGAGTAAGCATGGGAGTATGATAACACTGCATCTGGGGGTAATAATTCTGTTAAATAGGGCCCATCTTAAAAATAAAAGGCACGGATAACACAACATAAGTAGAATGGGAGCATTGCATGCATCATATGTTAAGATTGCTTATAAAAGAGTATTAATGGCCAATTGTATGAGCACTTGTCAAAGCAGGCCTCAGATGAGCAATCGAACTACACAGATGGATTCAAAATGACGAACGGAGTCCAACGGACTTGAAATCGGCCAAATCCGACATCCGGAGCTCCCACAATGGGCCCAAGAAGTTCTGACCATTGATCTGATGATTAACAGCCCACGAAGCATCATGTGGCACCCACCCACAGTGCGCCCGCTTCCTCCTTCATCTAAAGAGTAGATCTCAGCCATCGATCTCCGATCGAACGGCTGAGAACCGTGCGCACACCCGCGGTTGCCGCAACAAAGCAACGGGCGTAGTGCAGCAGTTGAAGCGCACGCCCGCGCCCACGCGACGCGGGTTCGAGCCACACGAAGTAGAAATTCAGAGATGGCGATGCGCGCAAGCGAAATTCAGTCGCCCGATCAGCAACGGACGGGTGAGATAGCGTGACGTGGCACCCGCAGATGCACCCTGGCCAGACGCGTGCGATGACGTGGGCACAAAGGCGCAATCCAGGCAAGCGCCTCGCGCGAGATCCCAGCCGTCTGATCTTCGATCGAACGGCTCAAACCATGCGCACGCAGATTGTGCGCAAGGAAGAACAGCTGCAGACGAGCGACCGGCGGGCAGGGGGCTTCACTGATGTTTTGGGAAGGGTTTTAGCGACGTCTCTGACGTCACTAAAACCCCTTCTTCATTTGGAAAGTCCTTCTCCCTATTTAAACCCCTTCCAACCACCTATTGAAGGCATTCACTCCACTTGCAACCACTCTACCCCTCTCCTAGCTACCTTTAAGCTCTCTTGTAATCGTCGAAGACGACGAGCCGCCGACGGAGCCTCCTCCACCACTGTGCCTGCCTCGCTGCTCTCCCTCTCTCTCTCTTTCTTCCCTTCTTTTAAGCTTTACTTTACTTATGTTGAAGCATGTATCTAATGTTGTAATTTATGAACTAAAGCTGCATGATTAGTGAAGTTGTTTTCCATTCAGTTGCCTACTCTATTTCCTATTCAAGTTGCTTATTAAGAATGAAATGATTCCAACCCTAATCTCTCTCTCTCTCTTTCACTTTTCACCCGCACCTTTTCGCAAGCAAAACTCCACGATTTTCGTGATAATAAGTGACAAGAAAAATCCGATTTTCACGCCTCCCTGAGACCGACACTCGGACTCATATGTGTTTCTTTACTTTAAAACCGACATCACAAGTGCAAACTATAACGACACTTCTAAACACACACGCACGAAAGCACGTCAAACCTCTGGAATCATCTTTCTATGATTAAGACCAAGTTCCCCTCCTCCCCTTAGATTGTTGGGGGCACTTTAATTCAATCCTCTCTGCTTCTGAGAAGAAAGGTGGTCGTCCTTTCTCCTCCTCCCAAACCCTTCCTTTTCAACGCTTCATTGACAATGCTGCTCTCATTGACTTACCTTTGGAAGGTAATCACATGTCTTGGTGTAATGGTAGGCAGGGTCACTCTAGGATCTATCAGAAGTTAGACCATATCCTTCTCAATCATTTTGCGATGGCTCTTGTCCCTACTGGTCGTTATCTCTCCCGTCGCAACTTTGACCATGCCCCCATGCTTCTTTCTATTTATTCTGCCTCGGTGGTCCATCCTAGGCCTTTCAAGTTTGAGAACATGTGGTTGAGGGATGGGCGTCTTAGCGTTTTGGTTGAAACCATTTGGCATTCCTCTAATCTCTCTTGCTCTGATCCTATTTCCAAGCTATATTCTAAGCTTATTATTTTAAAGAGGAGTCTCAAAAACTGGAATAGATCGACTTTTGGTAATATTCACAAGATGGTTGAAGATCTTGAATCTCGCTATGAAGAGTTAGACTCCAGGCTCTCCCTTCACTAGGATCCTTCTACCGCTGCTGAGCTCAATGATACTTCTCTTCTCCTCTACAATGCTCTAGTAAAGCTCAATGACTTTTATCTTCAGAAATCTAAAATTGATTGGCTAAATCATGGCAAAGGTTGCAACAAGTTATTTTTTACTTCATTCAAAAGATGCTTTGCTAAACGTGCTAGAACTTCCCTTACCTCTTCTATTGGGGATGGCTCTTAGGAAAAAGCAGCCTCTCTTTCCTTTGATTATTTCAGTAATCTACTTTCTTCCCAGGGTGATATCAATGTTAACTCCTTTCTTGACACCATTCCCCTACTTCTCTCCTCTGATGACTCCATCAATTTAAGCCATATTCCCTCGAAATCTGAAATTTTTGACTCCCTTTCTAGCATGCCCCTGAACAATACCTCGGGTCCTGATGGTTTCAACGCTGAATTTTTCTCTCACTTCTGGGACCTAGTCAAACTGTATGTTATTGAGGCTATTACTTACTTTTTCATCTCTAGATCTACCCTAGGGCCTTCAACAACACTTTCATCTCCTTAGTTCCCAAAACCTCGTTGGCCTTGCCCTATAAGTCTCTGCAATGTTCTGTATAAAATTGCTTCTAGGATTTTGGCCAACCGTCTCTACCTCCTCCTCCCTAAAATCATCTCCCCTGAGCAGATTGGTTTCATCAAAGGTAGACCTATCTATGATCACATTGCTTCTACTTTTGAGCTTTCGCAACATATTGATCGTAAATCTTTTGGCTCCAGTGTTATTGTCCAGCTAAATCTAGAAAAAGCTTTTGACCATGTTGAGTGGAGCATTCTTTTCAAAATTCTTCACCACTTTGGCTTCTCTTTTGATAATATTTCTCTTATCAAAGCCTTCGTGCAGCATGAAGGCTCCTTTGTTTTGGTGGATGGGAGCTCTTCAAATTTTTTCCCAGTCTCTCGAGGTCTGAGGCAAGGAGATCCTATCTCTCCTTTCCTACTGTTTATTCATGGGATCAAGGAGCTTAGCTTTTTTAGCAAAATTCATCCCTACTCGGTAAAAAGAGGTGTCTCCTCCCCCCCTACCCTCCTTTATGAGGATGATATTATTATCTTTACAAATGGTAACATTTGCTCCATCCGCAATTTGTCTTCCCTCATTAGAGATTTTGAGTCTTCTATGGGACAATCTGTCAGTCTCCCCAAAAGCTTCTGCTTTATGGGTCGACATTTTCCTCCTTCCCGTAGAGACCGCATTATCTCTATTTTGGGCTATAATTTGGGCTCCTTCCCTTTTACCTATCTCGATTTGCCTATTTTTTCTAGTAGGACCAAGATTTCTTATTTCGATCCCATTATGGACAAGATCAGATCCAAACTTGCTGGTTGGAAGGCCCACCTCCTTTCTTCTGCTGCTAGACTTCTTCTTATCAAACATGTCTTAACCTCTACTACTATTGATACACTTTCTGCCATTGAGGTTTCTAAGTCTGTTATTCAGAAACTCCATGCTCTTTTTGCTGACTTCTTCTGGGGTTCCTCTGACCATAGCTCTCACCATCACTAGATTTCTTGGAGTCCTATTATGCATCTTTTTTACTTTGGCGGCCTTGGCATCCTTGACTTAAACCTTTTCATTAAAGCCTTGAGATTGAAGAGAGCTTGGAATATCTTTTTTGGTGATTCTCTCCACCATTCGTTTATGAGGGATCTTTTGCTTGGCAATTCCAACTCCGAATCCTCTCTCCCTCTTTGATCTTGTCTGCTTCTTCAAGCTCACAGGGAGTTGAAGCCTTTCATTCGGTGGGAGGTCCATGAAGGCTCCATTGACTTCTGGTATGATTTATGGATTGGTTACTCTCCTCTCTACTCTCTCTTTCCTGAAGGCTCTATTCCCTCCCTAATCTCCATTCGTAGAGCACTCCCTCTGCACTCTAGTGCTCATTTTAGCTCTTACCATTCCTCCTAATCTGCTTGCCAAGATTTCCAGCCTCCAATTAGACCCTCTTAAGGACTTACCGATCTGGACTCCGACCTCTTCTGGAAACTTTTCTGTCTCTTCGACTTATCAACCGATGTTCCGATCCTTCCCAAAGGACTCCTCTATTATTCCCCTTTGAAATCTCAACCTGCCTCTTAGAATTTCCCTTTTTGTTTGGAAGCTTCTTAAAGGCAGCCTCCCCACCGATTATAATATCAAGAAGTTAGGGATTCCCTTCGCTTCTAAATGTCTTTGTTGTCCTACTTATTCTGCACTTGAAACTCTCCCTCATCTTTTCTCGAATAGTCACTTGGTTCGTGATATTTCCACCTGGACCTTTAATCAGAATTACCTGGGTTTCAATGATCCTTCCCCCTTTTTCGACATCATCTCGAACCCTGCCCCCTCTCATTGACTCAAGTCTGTTCAGGGTTTGATTTGCTTCATCTGGTATAATGTTTGGTGGATCCGCAATTCTTCGAAACATAATGGTTTAAATCTTGCCAAGCTCCATCTTTTACTTGATAAGCACTGGAGGAATCTTCAAATGGCAAATTGGCTTAAGTCTTCCCGCCCCTCCTGTCTCTCCCTTAGTTGGGTTCGTCCTGCTCAGGGCCTTAAAATCAACGCTACTGCTTCTTTGGTAGGGGATCGTTGCTATTTTGGCTGGATTATTAGGAATTCTTCCAGGGATTTCATTATGGCTACTGCTACTAGTCTTGCCAGTGTCTCCTTTGAGGCTGCTCTCATTAGAGCCATCATCCATGCTATCTCCTACTTTTCTGATGATTCTTTTCAAGTGGAAATGGATTCGATTTTACTTTACTATTGGTGGTCTGGTAAGCTTCAAGTTGTGTGGCAGATCAAAAAGTTCTTCGCTTCTCTTCGCGAGCGCTCCTCCAGGATCCACTCCTTCTCCTCCGTCTATCCGCTTGTCAATGAGGCTACTTCTAGGATTGCAGGACTTTGAGATGGCAGCTGGCATTGTTTCTATTGCTTAAATCAGCTCCCTCTCAATATAGTGGGTATTATCAAGTTGGATCGCATTCAATTGCCTTATGTTGTTCATCTGTAGCCCCTTTGCTGCTCTTTTGCTTTATATACTAGGCCACGAGTCATAGTCCTCTTTTCTTTGTAAGGGCAGGTTTCGGTATAGTCCCCCTGCCCCCCCCCCTCCCCCCCCCCCCCCCCCCCCCCCCCCTTCTTTCTTGCCTCCTAGGAGCGAGGGATGAATAAAATTTCTCCTAATTTTTTTTAAAAAAAGGGACAACTCGGCAAAAGACCTCGAAGAAGAATCAGGGTCCACGACAACCAAAGCGAAGGATCGCTTCGATACCGATGGCCCAGACAAAGCCAAGGGAGAGGACACCCCCTCAGCAATCATCTGCCAGAAAATCACAAACCAAAAGCCAGCACAAACAAAGGAAAAGCCACCGCATACCAACAGAAAACCACAACAAGAACACAATGAAAAAAAAAACCAAGACAGCACCCAAAACAGCCCACAAGGAAGCCAAACGCTAGAATGCAGGAGCAGGACTCCCACACCCCAATAACCCAAAGAGGACGCCAATCCCACCATAGGGGAGCAACGGTGCAAATCAAGAACCCCAGCGAGCAAAGGCACACAAAACGAAAAAACCCCTACCCCACAGCAAAAAGGGCGCACACCACCAAGGGCCGAACGAACCAAAACCAAGCGAAAGAAAAATCAGAAGAAACCGAAGGCCGGGAGAAGGCACCACCCCAGTGGCCTCAAGGAGGAGAGCACGCCATAGGCGAGGAGCCTGTCAGCCGCCCTCTGAAGAGGGGAGGAGAGAAGCAACACCAAGAGGGGAAGGAGCGACGAAACCCAAAAAAAAAAAAGGAGGGGAGAGAGGGCGAGGGGAAGGGAGCGAGAGGGGAAGGGGAGGAAGCGAGAGGGAGCGAAAGGAGTGACCTCTTCTCCTGGTCTCACCATCGAGATTGTGACCCTAACTGATAGGCCAATTTGAAGATCTAGAATACACATATGGTGAGGATAGAGAAATAATGGTTGTTGTCCCTAACCTTCGTTGCTTATATATACTCGGTGTATTGATTGGTGAGTGGAGAGTGGGAGGGACATCTAAAGCGACTTTGGGTCATTGGGAGGGGATCGCTCCGGATTTTAGCAAGAACTATTGTTGTGTTACTGTTAGATCGTGGGAGATGTGGAGATCAATGCTTGTGGTGGTCATGGTATGATGGTAGTAGGTTGGAAGGTATGGGATAACAAAATAAGAACAAAACGGGTACCTTTTTTATTGTTTCCTTCTAAACATATCACAAATTTTAATTATATGGGCATTTACGCTTACCCATGAATCTTTACAGGGAAATGTCTTGACTATAAATTTTCTTTGTAATTTTAAAGGATTATAGGAACATACATATAAAAATCCTTTAAGAAAGATGAATGCCGCCTAAGGTTGACAGGGAAACTATTGGGGAAGTGAACTGGGAGGAACCGAAACAGCTTGAATCAAATGAAGTTGAATGATAGAGCATGTTGATGGGAATTATATATGGTTCCGTTTGGGATATTCACTTCCCTGTTCGCTACTTGATTTCTTCTCCAAAAAAATGTAATAAAAGAAAAGGTCTTACTGTTCGCTGCTGCCTGTTCCCATCTGTCACACTTTGTTGCATGCAACTGCAGTTAAAGGGGGTGAAGGAGGAAATTAAGGTGGTGCAGTCCAACCAGAGATGGATGATGACGATGGGTTCCACATTTCATCGAGCCACTTGAAAGGAGAGCCGGATGAGATGGATTAACATCTCCAAAAGTCTGACACGAGAGAAATTGGACCATGCACCAGTTCAGAGTCAATAATTTTCTGTGCAGTTGGGATCACGCACTTGATCAGTGCATGCCATCTGCAAAAGGTGCAGTCACGACTAGGGGAGTCATCCATCATTCCACTTGAAATTGTCACGGAAGAGAAGTACTGAACATAGCAAACTGGGTTTGCGTGATATAATTCATCTTCACCTCCATATTTTAGAAGTGATGGATATTCAAAACTCTTGCTTGTTTAGAAGACGACATGGGGCTAATCTATCTATATAACTATTACCAGCCGTTATATAGACACCAATTAAATGGAAATCCTGATTTATTTTTGCATGGGTACCGTTGTTCCATCGATTTGCTATATCCCCCCACCCACTTCAGCTTTCCTTTTTCAACCACTCCCCCCTGCAGACCCTCACCATCCTCTCTCTCTCTCTCTCTCTCTCTCGGTCTGTTGACTAAGGATCCCTCTCTAGCGATCATTTGAGATCAAATGAGACCGCTCTCTGCTCGATACTGTCTCAAGAGTGTGGCTTTGTGACACCCCTCCAGCATCCTCAATTTCAAAAGGGGTGACCTCTTCACCATGCATCCTACATCACGCTCCACACATTGCATGTTGATGGCAACTACAAGCTCTACTACTCCTAGATCTTGAAGCTCTTCACAGAAGGGCAAGGGAGGTCAAGTCAAGGAGCAATTGTGTCACTAATAGACAATGTGGGGAAACAATGATTGCATTAGTGGTAAGAGAGACAAAGATCTCCAAAAATGTTCGACGTCTCCTTCAGCTGAAACTTACGCTCCCTTGTCAAGACATCTGAATAATGGAAAGAGTAATATTAATTTAACATCCCCTCTAAATAAGAATTAGATTTTTTTTTTATACATAATCAAGTCTTTTAGTATAAATAGGGTGATGTATTTAGCCAGATTAAATAATCCCAATATGTGTTGGCTTGAAGATCAAAACGATTTAGATGATCTAATAGCACATCAAGAAATCCTCATATCATATCACTATTTTCATTTTGAGTTGGGATAGCAATTTTCTCTAGATACTGTCACTTAATTGATGTTTTAGAATGAGGATTCAAAACTATTACACAAGTCGGACTACGGAGTTAACATGATGAAACGGGAGATAAGTAAAAGTCCATCTTCAATATTGTCATGGAGAAACGTATCCTTGGACCTAAGATATGTGTCTTTATTCACGAACACATGCATATATGCACCCACCATGGTGTTAATACTGAGAAGCTAGTGCATGTTGGAGGGAATAAAAGACACATGATCTCCCAAATGGATCACACAAGTCTACTTCATAGGTTTATGTAGCAGATGTAAAGATTCGAACCTACTTTCTGAGGTTATTTTAAGACTAAGCGCATTAAGACAAACCTATTAACACTTTCTAAGTGTAAATCAGATTTGTGCACTTCAAAAATTGAAAAAATTGTGGGGTTAATAGGTAGCACAGCTGGTGCACCCGTTCCCCATAAGGCATTCTCTCTGCGGGGTGTGCAGGTTCGAAACCCCATGGCTTGCCCAGACACGATAGTGCCACTATGGGTGGACGTGCCGTTGGTATGTGTCCAACCATCCTGACTCGACGCCGAAGAGTGGTTGTGGCTCTGATCACGGAGGAGCTCCATGGCAAGCGAGAAATTCGGAACCCCTTTTTCTTTTCAAAAAAAATTTAAAAAATTATATTTTCAATCAAATAAGGTCATCCTCGAAAAATATATCTAAAATATGTCGAATTAATATCATTAAATTTTCCTCGTCACAAGCTTTTCAATAATACCTATTTTGAGAAAATATGAATTTTCTGGTAAAAGTTATATAAGAAATACAAAGTTGATTGTTAGATAAAATAATAATAATAATAATAATAATAATAATAGCGTTGATAATAAAAATTATTATTATTATTAAAATAAAAATAAAGTTCGGTTGTTTGCTGCGTAGGATTACGGAAATAAATTTTAAATAATTTAAATTAGCTGTTACCATGTCATTATAAATAAGACCTAAGGGAGCGGAGTCCATGCAATCAAACGCAGGGAGAAATCGAAGGAGAGAATAAAGAGGAGACTGAGAGAGATAGAAAGAGAGGCAGAGAGAGAAGGTGCCGTAGTAGAAGGAAAGAGGAGGGGAAGGTCATGGAAGAGAGGGAGGGAAGGTGGATGTTGACACCGGCATGGAGAAGGAGACGACGATGGCCGAGGCACGGTACCCACCGCCGGATATGGATTGTTGCACCCATAGCAAGGTGGGTGAGGAAGAAAGGCCTTCGGTCGACAACACAACCATCAGAGGTCAGAGAAGGTTCGGCGAGATGGGGATGGGCCACAGGTTGGCCGGAGGATGGGTGAAGGCGACGAGCGACGGCGGGAGGAGCTTCTGCAACATGCATGGCGGACGTACGGGGGGAGGGAGAGAAGAAGAGAGGCTGAGGGGAGGAGGCCGGCGGGGGAGAGTTCCCCGTGGCCGGCGTACAGCCGGTGGGTGGCCGGATGGGTGAACGGACGGTGGTCGGTGATGGGTTACGCCGTGCGTGCATGTGTGTGGAGGAGAGAACAAAGGAAGAAGAAGAAGCGGGTAGGGAGAAGAAGATGAGTTGAAGAGGTAGAAAAATTGTATATTAAAAATAAAGGTTTTTTAAATATTATTAATAGGTCCTCGTAAAGGGAATTAGGGTGTTACTAAATATCTGATGGTCATATTTATTTTACTTAGAAGGTCACCAAAATCGGAAATAGATAATCCAAGAGTCGATCTTAGGGTTCTCAAGTGTGCTAAACAAATCCATACGGTTGGATTAGGTGGATTCCACTCTGATTTTCGAGGCACAATTTTGGGAGACACGTGTAGTGTCAGGAGTCTCAGACCTGTTTTTGCGAAGTCGTCATGACCCCCCGACGACGTTAGGTAGAATAGTCTCTCCCTTTTACCATGTGATTGTTTACATTATGACTTTCTTCTTGTGTTACACGTTTAGTGTGTTCTTATCTTTTACTGGAATCAGACTCATTTTCTTATTTTTTATTATCTTGGGTACTTGAATATTAAATTTTGATGTTGTAAATCAAGTTGTTGACTTGAAATGTGAATAATCAAATTAATATAGTTAACTGCTGGATTAAAGTGAGCTAACAATAATTTATTAGACCATTCTCATGAATTAAATGAATTGTGAAGCACTTAGAATATGGGATATAGTCTTATCATCGCATATACGAAATAAATTCTATTTTTAGTAAAACTAGCATCATTGGGATGATTAAATGATAATTTGATTGGAACCCCAATTAGGAGTTAGAAACTAAGTCATTTATTAATAAATTTTGAAATGAGGTGATCTGAGCACTTTTCATAACTTTAGATCAATGGTTTAAAATGATGAGAGTTATGGCTTAATTAATGAATATTGATGTAGTTATCTAGAAATGATCAAATAAAGTGTACGACAGATTTGTTAAGAATTAAAAGAATTGGATTACTCGTTTTAGTCCCTCTACTCACCAGATTTTGGCTATACCTTTGGTCTTTTAGACCGATTTTAGGAGCTGATTTAAGGAGTTGCTGGCCTTCTTACGATTCTTTGGTTAAGCTTAGCGGCCAACTAGAATGGTGGGATGTGTGGCTTGAGATTTAATTCTTTCTCGACTGGAGAGTGGGTCATTGATTGTTTGTGGTTCAGCATATGTAGCACTTGTACGTGTTCACACTATACGACGTAGCTGCCACCCCTTTCTGCAATGACCTCAAGGTGACAGACAGTGGTGACTTGATGGATATAAGCCATCTTCTCAGCCAGGATGGTGGCTTATACTAGTCTTGCACCGCAGGAAGTTACACGAAACCATCTCGTGCCCTGAGACATCGATTGACAAATTATGAACTATAATAATTTGGGCTTCCAATATATGAAATTGAACTGGATAACGATATGTCTAATAAATTGACTAATTAAAGCTATAATACCCGTTTGCTCTTATTCTCGGTTACTGTTGCATTATGCTATTCTTGTTTCTACTCTACTCAATTTTTACTTACGTGTTTTTGGGTTCCGTACTCAGGTACACTTGGTAGTTCACAAGGTGATTTCCGTTGTACATCTCCTTAGACTTATATACTTACGTTCTACTGTAAATCTTTTGGTTAGTATTCAATTTATGTTCACTTAATTTATACAATATGAATTATTTGTTGGCTATGTTTGATTTTATGATTATGTATTGGGTGACTGCAATCTTGTGGGTGAGTTGTGCTAGTTGTTACCAAATGGCGACCCAGGTTTTGTTGCTTGGCGAGACTCAGGTCGTTATAGCAGACTTAAGGAATATGCTTGCTCTGAGTATATTTGGAAAGATCAATTCCAAATGTGGTTGTAGAGCCTTGATCAGATCCAAGCATGAAAGAAAAGATGACAATACTTTGAGAAAGGAGCCGATCTTCGTTCCCATCCCAATCTAAGAGATATTAGAAATCATATAACCCATGAAAGGATGGAAGATATCTAATGGGATTAACTTAAGGTTAATATTATCCTCCAGTGTGAAGGATTCATAGCTATTTAGAATATATAAGAAAGACATAATGACATAATCCATGAATCCTAAATGCTTTATTATTGGCGTAATAAAACCAGTAATGATTTTAGTCATTTCTTGCTTGAAAAGATATCAAATGTTATTTAAGGCGTTAAATAATATTTGATTTAACATTTATTTGGGCCTAAAAGAGTTAGGTCTTGATGTAAAGGATTTAGATCAAAATTAAATGTGTTTTAGGTACTAAAACCCAATTGGTTAAAATTATAGAACGGCCACCAAGCAATTATTCAAGTCGGAATTTATCCCAACCGTTGGATTTGATCCAATAGCCCCTACCGTATTAGGATTTGCATGGATCTTTATAAATATCCCCCAACATGTGGGAGGGAACCTTAACAACTTATATGTGCGACAATCCTCACAAGAAAAATAGGATTCAACACATCATCACCACCTCTTCTTATCCCCCAATTTCCAGACACCCAAGTTGTTTGGAAGAAATCTAGAAGACTCTCTATATGTCCATCACTCCTCTGCACATCCAAAAGAGGCCCTTCTAGGTGTCCCATTAGCCTCCAGGACATATGACTTTCGAGTGTGTGGGAGGTGATCTTCTGAGCATCAAAAGATCACGTGGTTCGAGGAGGAAGACAAGCATCATCCTCAAGATTCGCGAAGAATTTGTGAACACATGTGGATTTGGAGCCCTCGACGCTACGATTCTCATCTACCTGCCGAGAGAAAGGCTCCCACTGCATTAGGACTTATTGTAGGAGACACTGCATGTAGGGTGCTATTCTATGCCACCCATGAAGGTATAATCTCTATTTCATAGGACCCTGAAATGAGATGAAAGTAGTTATTCCCATATGATTCCGATTTAGGTATTTTGATTCTTGATTGGTCAATTTTTTGGCATTGAATCAATTTCCGTATCAAGTTTTAAAACACCAATTTCTTACACTTGTGCAATACCCTGGCCAAATCGTTTGCCCAACAACTTCTAACAGATGATGATGAACTAAAGGGGAGATCAAAAGGAATGTTTTTGTATAAGAATGAAATAATAGAAATGCTAATTACAAAGATGAAGGAGTACTTGGTGGCTATTAAAAAATTGTTAGTGACCACTACAACATTGCAAAATAACCTACTTGATGCCCTAATCACTATCTTTATTTCCTATCAGTTATTTTGGTTGTCTTCTTATAGGAGTGAGCTTTTTTCATGATTCCTTCAACCTATTAGCATCTTTCTATTATATTTCCTTTATCGTGATATTGTGTTATTCAACTTAGATATTAGGTGCATTTTGACAAGCCCAAGGACTACTGGCTTAGACCTTTGCAATCTACCACGAAACAAACCTAGTTCGCGTTAGCTCATGCCAAGAGTAAGGAATCAAACGATCTATCATATAGTACACAAGGAACTGATTACTGAGTTCATGTCTAATAGTCAGAAAAATCGCAAGAAGAATTAGGGTTTTGAAACCCTATCATCATAGTCACAAATTTCCAAGATCCAATAAAAATAATCAAGACTCGATGAGTCCCCGGTCGAACACGAGAAGGAGAACATTTAATAAAAACCACGTCAGATTATTTGCTTTTTGGTATTTTTCTCCTTTGTAATTTTTTGTATTTTAAATAGGATAGAATAATAAATAGAGATTTATCTAAACTAATCTACCCTACAACTAATTACATAGAGGAAAGAGAGAGAGATAGAACAGAGAGAAAGAGAGAGAGAGAAATAACTATATATATATAATTAGCTCAATGCTTATTACAACTAATTGTGGAAAATAAATCTACACTACAAAAGCAGTAAAAAGAGAAAGAGATGGAAGAATCCCCCTCAACGACTGCTTGGGGTACGAGTGGTGCCTGAACGAAGGTGGTGAGAAGCTAGAAGGAGGACAAAGCTGGATAAAGAGAAGATGAGGCAAGGCGAATCCGCTTCCTTAGAACGAGGATGAGAGGACGACCGATAGGAGCTCCACAAAAGGGGGTGAGAAGATAGGAATACAAATTATTTTTAAATCCTAGTGGAGCATCTCGGGCTTGGGACACAAATATTTGTGCTTTAGAAAGGATTCTAAGCTCTAAAGGGGGTGAGAAAAGCATAGGAAAGGATGAAGAGGAAGAAAGGAAGGTAAGGGGTTTATATAGGTGAGGAAGAGGGCAAAATTCAACCAAAATCGCACACAAGGCCTTCAATGCACGTGGGACACAACCACCGCGTGCGCCACACCCGTGCACAATGCAACATAGCTGTACATAGCGCGCGCAGCGCACTCGTGCATACCGCCTACATTGCGCTCGCGAGGTGATGGAGGGCGCTCCACCTTAGGATCTCTGATGGATGGTTGAGAGGGCGCACGCTCATCATGTGCTTCGTGCGTCCAATTGCATGTTATAATGCGTACACGCATCTGGGCTGCCACATGTCATCGCTATCGTCGCGTAATAACGATCATACGAAGTTAATCATGCGCCGCACGCACACTGAGGAGAGGCGTTGATGACGTGGCTCATCCAACGCTGCACGATCAAAATTGTGCGGTCCAATTTCAATTTTGCATGCGGGGGAAGAAGTGGGGTTCAAGGGGAATTGAACCCGTGCCTTGCATATGGGAGCATGGTGTCTTCTACACTACGTTGTTGCTTTGATCACGTGACCGTGACCATTAGATCAAGATCCAACGGTAAGATATTTTCTTTGTGGAGGACAAGTGATGGGAACACCATCATGAGCCCTAACTAGCTCATTTTGACCCAATGAAGAGAATAAAGCTCCTACATAACCAACTGAAGGTCCTAATTCACTGCATAACTTTTCTGGGAGAAAAATAAGAAACTAGGGGTAAAACTGTAATTTTACCAATGTAGTACAACAACAGGTTTTCTCAAGGGCTAAACAAAGGTCAAAGGGTCTTAATAAGTTAATAAGTGGGTTGGATCAGACAGAAAAGGGTTTGTGTGTGTCCTATGAATTAAATGACTTCTTAAAATCCTAAAACAGACTCACTTGATTAACCAAGGTTCTGGTCAGGATAAAATTCACCTAAATCCTCTAAAAATCATAGAAAAATATTATCTAGGGTTTAGAACTTTCAATTTGGTCATTGGAACCCATCTTAACCTAGAATGGGGTCTCAAACAAATATTTGCCCTAAATTGGGTCTTTGCATAAATTTCCTAGTCAAATGTGGTCAAACCCAAAATCCAACTTCACCATTGGATTCTTTAAGTCCAAATTAGGTTTGTACCAAAATTTGAACCCAAGTTGAGTTTGCCTTGACCTAGTTTGCAAAAATGTCCAGCCTGATTACATTTGTACCCCTATCTTTCAAAAATATTTGCAAAAGGCCCCCTAGCTTCATCATTTTCGCAATTAGGTCCCTTCACCATTATAGCAGAGGAATCCTACTCTGGCAAGCTATGGAAGGTGGTTTCTCCCTAATTGCTCAGATAATCTCCTTTAAAATTAGAAGGGAGATTCTCTGAGAAAATCCCTCCAATGTGAACCCAGTTTGATGCCCTAATTTCTTCTCAATCTCTCATGCGAATGCATGAGAGATTTGGGTCACTTTTGAGTTTCCTTCTTCGGTGAGCATGCCTTTCTTGGAAGCTTGGCTTCCAAGCACAAATCCCCCTCCAGAGATCTATTTAAGAAGCCCCAGATCCAACCGCATTCCCCAAGCTTGAATTCGAACTCCTCCGGCCGATTCGCTCCTCAAGCTTCGATGACCTTCCCTACTCTCCCTTGTCGTCTGACCACAATACCAGTGGCAGACTCTTCCTCCTCGCTTTCGTCCACGTTGCGCAGCACCCGCCAACGCTCCTGCCCCCCTTCATCCTCGCCAACCGTATCTCTCTGAGCACTTTCGTCTCCAACATCGACAGTACGTGCCCGACACCATCTTCATCTCCCCTTCATCTCCTAACACCCTAGCTAAGTTCTCTCTCTCCTCTACTTTCTTCTCCACTCTCTATTCCCCATAATCAACCACTACCGACCCCATCACCCTCATCTCCTTCATCTCCGGCCACCACCTCCGGCGAGGCCGCTCCACCACCACAGGCCATCCCACCCCTTTCCAACAAGCCCATAAGCTTCCCCTCACTCCACTGAACATTTCCCCCCACTTCACATACCACTCCACTCACTCACCTCACCGAACATGCCCACACCTTCACACACAGTGTGCCCTAGGCACGCTTGCACAAGCATCCCCATGCCACACCAACCACCCCAACACATTCGCCGTGCCTCGGCGACGCTCCCTGAGCAATTTGATGTGGCCGCAAGGCCGTCTTTGTGGTTTCAAGTTCAAGCATCATCCACCTTTGGCGAGCAAACTTGAAGCTCGCTTGAGGTCGCTCCAGGCCCCTGTCCTACGCTACGCGAAAGACTCTCACGCACAACTCCAAGCTCTCAATTCCAGTCGAAGGCCGTAGCAACTACTACAATTGGAAGACCACCTCTATTGCAGGTGCGCTAGAAGAAGGGTGTGCAGGTAGTCCTACCTCGAAAAGTTTTGAGGCCGCAAACTCGCATAAGTTGACTTTGTGCCATAGCCTTATCGCCTCCAAACCACAGGGTGAGATCCCTCTCACCCGACCGACCCGGTCTCGTCTGCGGCACTGCCCACACGAACCTAGCCCTGACCTGACCCGATTGCACTCCTCGCCCACCACCGCACGCCGATGGGCCCGATCCCGGGTACGCACCCGACCCGAATACCCGAATAACTGTGCGACTCTGGGAGAGCGGAACCTAAGAGGGAAAGAGAGGAGAGTGCACGCGGGTAGGGGTAGGTTTTGCTGCAGGCGAAAGCTAAAGAGAAAGAGAAGCTGAAGCTAAGGCAGAGAGAGAAGAAGCTGAAGGAAGAAGAAGGAGAAGCTAAGGAAGAAGAAAGACAGAGACCCAAGAAAAAGAGAAAGAAAGAGAAGAGGCAGCTGGCAGAGAAAGGCAGAAAGATCGAGAAAGAGAAAGAAGAAGAGAAGGTAGAAGTCAAAGAAAGAAGAAGAAAAAGCCAAAGAAGAAGGGAGGAGAAGACAGAGAAAGCTAAGGAAAGAAAGATAGAAAGAGATGAAAGCTCGCAAAGGCAAAATAAGAAGAAGAAGAAGAGAAGAGAAGCAAAGAAAGAAAAAATCAGAAGGGAAGAGCACTGTAGCATCAGTTTAAGTCATCTGATTTACAAATCAGACATCCAATTTGAGTTTAATTCATATTCATATACATTGAGTTCTTTAGTATTTTGTGATCTACATCATCATTTACTCCCATATTTTTTCACTTTGATACTGATATTATTGCATATTTTGAATTGTGATCTTGATTTCTAAGTATCAATTTTCTCCCTGTGTTCGACCTCGGACTTCAAATTCGAGTAATAAAATTATTTTTTTTTTTTTAACGCTTTTTCAACTATACTACAATGTAATATTTTTAAAACCCAATTCAGTGCTCCAAACAAAAGGTGGGTGACGTGGCTGGTTCCCAGCCATTGGATGGTAATCCAACAACTGAGGTCGCGTGATGGTTGTGCTTTGGGGCTAAATGGCCAGCTATGGGTGGCTAAGATGATGCCACATGGCACCATCTGGGTCATTCATCTTCTCTTCGTAGGTGATCCTACAGATGTCAAATTGGGGCAATTTCCACGTTGTTGGGCTATGAACATTGACCCGAATCCATCCGTATGGTTGGATTTTGCATTTGAGGCCTGAATTTGCATCATCCTGTCTCCTGGCCGTCAATCTTTTATGGCTTATAGGGAATGCTATGGTGTCTGATGGGGTGATTTCGGAAGCGTTGAATTCCGATTGTCACCCTGACCATCTGTATAGTCAGATTCTCCATCTAAAGCCTAGCGATGTGTCGCCCCGTCCCCTAGCCATCAAAATAGGAAAATTAATATACAAATTACACATTAGTCTAAATGCATTATGACACTATTATGCATTATTTATAGTGCTAAATGCATCTACAAGCCTAAGAACATGGATAAATAAGCATTTTATGCTAAATAAATGTGTATCTATCAATTCCCATTAAGTAGTGTTATATGGAGAAGTGTGAGTCTCTTGTTGCACTATTATGATATTAGAGTATAGGACTTCTTGATCGATGATAACATGATCAAGGCTAAGAATGGAATGCCCAAACTTTACAAACCTCTAAAATCCTCTTAGACCATTTAGTAGGATTTGGTCAAAGATAACCTTTGGATTCTATATAATTTTGGAAAGGATTTAGTTTGGGTTTTTCCTCTCACCTTTGTCTTTAGGTGCTTGATAGACTTTATATAGTTAAGCCATCAACCTCTTGCATGGAAAGAGATTAAGACTTCATACAAGGTTGCATGCAAGGAAGATTGTTGTTACTGTAGATTTCTTACTGGGAATGATGATGGTTACATTGGCCATGGGTCACATTGCTTATGGCAATGGAAAGCGAGATCCTCTGCAAGCATTATTCCATTGTCCTAGATGGTGCCTCATCTTCTAAGCTACCCTTTACATGTCTTAAGCTTGTTTGGTTCCTTCCTAGGTGAATCTCTTGACATCTAAAGCTAGGGTATTGTCCAAACCCCAAGCATCAAACCCTCTAGACGATTTTCTATGGGTTCAAGTTCATTCTGGGCTAATGCATATAAGGTCATGGGGAGTGGGTCAAAACTCAATCCCTATCATTTTCTTTCTACTCTACAAAATGGTGCAGCATAGAAGTTTCACTTCCTTCTATTGGCAAAGTTTGCCCAAATGGCTTTAGGGCTTTATGCTTGCTTATTGCAAGGCTTTTGTGCTATTGATTGAAATTTTTGCTCTCAATGTTGAAATTGGCACAAGAGGGCCTAATTGTGCTTAGATGAAAAATATTTGGAAATAAAAATCAATCACACCATTAACACCAATATTTATAAAGAAGGCCCTTTCCAGGAAAAGCTTTTGTCTAGAGTTTCCAATTCAAGATTTTACTCGAACTAAAATTGGAATTATTAGAACCACACTACTTTTAATAAGGGTAATGTCCCTCAATTACAATATCCTTTTCTTGAACACCCGCACGAAGGATTTTACACCTCTTTATTCAAGACAAGGAACCCATAACTTAGGTACACAAATCTACAACAAATCTAAATATAGTTGAAAGGAAAAACTATACAAGTCCTATAGAACCTTGTTTACCACAAATAAAGCATGTGATAAGACATAAGAATACTCCCTTAACTTCCCATGGGTCAAATTAGGAGTAAAATGGCTATAAGTAGTGTGAGAATATAAAAGCCTTGATGTAGGAACTCAAAATAAGGCTCTTAAATGCAATGGTCTCTCAAACGAAGTGGTTGGAGGGTAAGTGCAAGATAGATTAAGTTGTGTGTCAACTCTAAGGTTTATATGTTATTTATAGAAATCATTCAAGCTTTAGAAATTGACTTTCAATTGTTCCATAATAAATAGATTTTGAAATGCAAAAATGCAATCTTTGAAAGTTTAGACAGATTATGAACTATTTGTAAATCTTACAGGTCAATCAACTAATACATTGCATTAATCAATTAATTTCCAATTTACTAAACATTTAGAAGATGTTATTACATGCTTACTGGGAACAGTAACTTCCAACAAAAGCTTTTCCTAGGAAATCAGTCGATTAGAACTTTTGATTAATTGCTTAACTCTTGTTTTGAATTTTCACTAGAAGTCAATTAAGAAATTAACTTTGGGTCTTAATCAATTAATTTTGTAAAGTTTAAGCTTTTTGTGTAAAGCATCAAACATTAATAAGCACATCCTTTCAAACTTAAACATTGGTGCTTCAAATCAAAAGTGATCATTTAGCATATGTAAAAAAGTCAATTCAAAAAGTTAAAAATAATTCTAAATGGAGGCAAAGAGTCCATGTAGCTGGCCCCACTAAATGTGAGAAAAGGCATTATTGTTGTTATTGTGGAAAAGAATAAAAGTTGATTAATTTTCTATTTTATTAATTAATGATATATTTGAAAATATTAAGTTTTAAGTTTATAATCAATAGATTATGTTATAATATCAGTCAATTAATAATCTATAAAACTATAAAGGTATTTTAAAAACCATTGGAAATTAGCTACATTCTAAACTATACCTATATAAGTGTTCAAAAACCTACATGACTCTAGGAACATGAAAATTATTGGCTCTTAGTAATACATCTAAAATGAAAAGTACAAATTGATCAAAGCTCCAATCTTCAATAAGCTTGTCCTCTCAAAGATTGGAATCTTCTTAAGAACTTTCCTCATGAAGAATAACAACTTTTCTTGATAGTTCACAAATTGTATTCTTTAAAAATTAGTGATATGCCACAAGCAATATATAATGATATAGAATAAATATCTTTCACCTTAATATTCTATGGACTAAAATTGAACCTTTAGTTATGGGCATTAATAAATGCATGCCTTGAGTAAGGGTTTTTAATGATCGCAAGTTGATTATGAGAGGGAGTTTTCAAACGCTTATGCTTTTAATGCTCCTAGGATACTTTTGAAAGGAGGTTTCAGAGGCTTTACGCTTTGCTAAGAAGGATCATTTGAACAAAGATTCCTTTCTAAAATAGTGAACGAGGTTGAATAAGGGGCTTGGGGCTTAACAATTTTTCCTTGAGGCTAGGGCAATAAGGTAACAATCGACACTTGCTCCTTGCCCCCTAATTTGGAGATAGGTAAGTGCTCGATATAGGTTGAGGTTTATGATTGCTTGACTTTGGATCAGGGCCTTTTCTAGCATCTTTAGAGATACTTCGTCTATTTCTTTCACGATGAGGGCCCCTTTAGGTAGGATTCAGTTGGGATGCTTGCCTTGTCTCTAGCTTGGTTCGAATTCTACTCTTGTTTTAAAGATTGGCTTTATCAAGTTTTAAATGCATCAGGCTCTGTTGCATCCCCTCGCACCAATAAAACTTAGTGTTCAAGTCTCCTGAGGCATCTTACATAAGCAAGAATGCACTCTACAACTTCTACCCCATTCATGGATGATATCCTTTCTGGCTTAACCCAACCGTACTTGAATTTAATACCGGATGGTGGTTTACAAAAGCAACATACATCAAGGCTTTCCCTTTAAATAGGAGGGTTCTTTCATGGTTAGAATATGCACCATAACCTCCTCCAGTGGTATGCTTGCTTACTTTCTACCTATAAAGATGCAACCAAAATGATCAGGAGCTCAAAGAACTGTCAATTTTCCTCCCCCAGTGCGAAGGGAGTTGTTTGGGCTATCCTATCTAAGAGGCACCCTAGAGGCCTTAAGACTTCTGGTGGCAAGGTGTTCCCTCCCTCCTTCATCTGCATGCACTTGTAGTGCAATGAGCTATCAAAGGAAGGGGCATTGAAGTGTTGGAGTGTTAGCGAGCGATTCAATATGTCATCAAGGAGGTGTGATGAAAATCAATCATTGAAAACTTCGATTCAATCCATTTTAATGGTTCAAAAATCAAAAAGAATATGAAGAAAACAACCAACTGAAAACACATAGGAAGAACTAATTTCTTCTTGTTCTAAAATCCCAACTAGTATAGAAATTATACCTTCAAAGGGTGTGATAGAGCATCCCACATTTTGTTGTGTCTCCCATGATAAATCTTGATTTGGATGGACTCCCTTCTTCCCTGCAGGAGGATGAGACCCGGTTGTCGAGAATACCTAATCTTGCGTAACATCACAATCCTGGAAGCAACCCTCACCTCCTCATATGTGAGCACAACCTCAAGACAATGACCGTAGAGAGAGATTCCCACTTCTAGATGTGTCCACCAACTTTTGGTGGAAGTTTACTATGGTTGTTTTCCACAACTCTCGTTGGAATTCTTTCCAATTCATTGGAAGGCCAACATTTTCAAAAGTCTTCTTATAAGTAGGGAAGCAGACCAACAGCTAAAGGGAAGAAGAAGAGCATAATGGAGGCTCTATTCCTCCTCTCTCATGTGGAAGGTGAAGTTTGTTGCACAATTGATTGGTTAAGTCTTTCTCCAGACCTTCAAGGAGATATTTATAGGAAATATAGAACTTCCTAACATGGTGATACTGTTGGATCAATTCAAGCAATTGAGAATAATTTCTAGTTGAGCATTTTCACAAGAACCATTATAATTGTTGAGTCAATTGGCCTTTTCTATCCAAATTGCATTTAACTTTTGTCCAAACTCATTTTAATCAAGAGCAAACTCTTTTGGTATGATTAAATGCTAAATCTAAGATCACGTAACTATTAGAATTAATAATATTTGATTCTACCAAGTAGAATCCCACCAAAATCATAATTGATTTCATCACCCAAATAACAAAATGTTTAGGAATCTATATTTATGACACTATGTCTCCCTTAGACATTCCTAATACTCGTGGATTCTTCACACTAGAAGATTTATGTAACCCAGAGGTTAAATTTCCAAATCCACTATCATCCCTACCAAAGGTCATAAAAGTTCATATTCTCTTTGTATCATTATGATGAGAACAAAGACTAGCTTCTTTCCTAAAGAACCGTCTTTTTCTCATTCATGTATTGGTCTAACCAAGATTCAAATATAGTTAGAGTGAGCTCATGGCTTCCAATACACTATATCCACGTACAATAGGAGATCTATATGATCCCTTTGAGAGATCATGAATATCTTATAACCCCATATATACATTTGCTTTCCAACCTCAACATCATGGCTAGTGCATCGACCAATCATTGGTCAACCAAATGTGTATAGTAGAAAGACACACATATGTTTCAAGTCTAAGGATACAGCTTATCCATAACAGTAATAAAAGGACTTCCCACATATCCATCTCATCAATTCTTTGACTCAACCTTCATGATACTCTTGAATATCTATTCCTATGTAGCAGATGTGCATCAAGGGTATCCATCAAGCAATTGTCTTTTAAGAAGATTGTCATCTCTTCTTAAATTGGGGAAAATCAATTGGATATCATAGTGGTTTCTTAAGGATTTATTGAAATCCTGAATCTAAACCACTTAGATCTTCAATATCTATCACTAATTGGTATATCCAACTTGACCATGGTACTTTCTCCCACTTGTACTTTGGGGCCCAACTAACCACTTAGTATGTCCACGTAATCTGACATTCAGATCACAATCACCAATCAAGTGATTTCCATTCAAGGTGGTTTACCAAAGACACACAATTCCAACATGGAGAACATATAGGTTTGCCAAGGTTAACCCCATGACTCCTTTAAGGAAGGCACTCGTCTTCAATGCCTCTGACGGTCATTTAGTAATTATGCAAATTCCCCTAAGTATTGGTTTAGGTTCTAACTAAACCCCTTTAGGACTAGTTAACAAATCTCCTGTAGGCCTCTCCTTCCCAACTCGTGACTAGTAGCTAGCTACAACTAAACACCTCTACTTATTAAGCATTTACTTGTAGCTACTAGCTATCATTGGAGCTTTCTTTCCAGGAGTAAAGTGTTTCTTGATTTAGGGAATTGATGATGATTAGCTTCACAAGCACTAGGAATCCTATGTCTATGCATCATAATACCCATTTAAGTTGAATGCAACAAATTATATCTTGTTCAAAGCTCAATTTTTAGCATTATTACATGCTTATAATTTAAATGGCCTTGTTGATTGGTCATTGTTTCCACCTAATCAAATGAAGGTGTTAAATGATTGGTATCTCCCATAGCATAATAAAGATCAATTAATCAAGAGCTAAATTCTTCCCTCGGTGATTGGTTCTCAACATACCAATCTAACCTCTACATGTTAGTTTTGGGAATTTTCAAAAAACTATTTTGCTACTCAAAGTAGGGTGTGTATTCTTCATCATAGGACTTGGATCAATAGTTTGAAGAAGGGAGATTTGAGTACTATAGAATATACTAAGAAGGCAAAGTTAATCACCCTCAATCTTTCTTTCATTGGGAAGCCATTACCTAATGATCATTTGGTGTTGGAAATTCTTGGAGGTCCAAGTTCTAATTATAATGTTGTTATTACTTCTATCAACAGTAGAGATACTACTATTTTTTTTAATGACATGGGTGTTGTCCATCTACTTCTCAACACAGTTAATTAAGTTATTTAGGTTTAATTAAATGCGTAAGAATGTAACTTAGGTTAACCGAAATCAAAGTCGTGAATGTAGTATAGGGTCAAGTTAACCTAATATTTTAGATTTTAAAGTTCTTTTTTAACTAGTTGAGTCAACGTCATTCACTGGGAGGCATAACTTCATCCTAATTCACCATTTAGTTTCTAAGAATAATTAGAAACTAATTAATTAATCAATTATTAGATTAGCATATTTTAAGCACATGAGTATTACACAAAAATGAGTCAAATAAGCACAAGCAATATTCCATGAATAGAAAACATATTTACACATATGATTTGTCATTAAAAGCCACGTAAACATGTTTATTACATCAAGTACTTCTAATTACAAAATATTAAGGCAAGAAAATACTAAACAAATGAGTACAAATGCCTTATTTCATTTAAAGCTCAAAATAATGAAAGAGAACAAGATATACCAATGGAATTACAAATCAGACATCTAAAAATAGAATTGGACGTATTTAAAATGGAAATTAGAAGACTGATTACATGCAAGGATGTCTTATTCTCTCTCTTTCATTCCTTCATATTATTCCTTAATTACCTTCAGCTTCTTCTTCAACCCTTATCTCTTTATTCTCTCTCTGTCTTTTGTCGTTATTCTCTTCTTCCCTTAACCTCTTCTCCTCTCTTTCTTTTCTCTTAAGCCTTAGGCTCCTTTCAACACTAAGTCTCTTTCTTAAGTCCTCTCTTTACTGTCCTCTTATTTCCACCATACTTAGCCATTTTTCACGCAACACTTAACCCATTAATTTCCCTTACTTATAAAATTTATATGATTAATGAGCAGTTAGACCTCTTTAGGGGATACACAGCACCTCATAGGGTGGAACCAGACCCTACTAGAGATCCGACCTAGTTTTAACTAGGTGGATTTCTGTATATTAATATCAATGCACAGTATCAGCCTCCCAGGCCCACGCCCACTCACGGGCCCACGGTCACACCCACAGGCACACACACACACCTATGCGCAGACACGTGCACAATCACACACCCACACCCCATGCTCATAAGCTACGTCCTGCGCTGACTACCGAAACATCATAAACACAAAATCACTTTATACTAAGGCCGACGCTCTAGGTTTCCCGAGGTGGGACTATTCCTAATAGTTCCAAGCTGATCTTTCAGCGAAGATTCTGACCGATTGGCTGGATGGTTTCGATCGAGCAAAGGCTCAGTCGAAAGCCCTAAGGATGCTCTATCAAGATTCAGCACCAATTTGGTGCCTAGATCTAGTCTAGCCCTTTGATTTGAAGGGCAAAGTCAAGGGTTCCGCACGGTCATTAATGGCCTGCAAAAGTGAAACTCAGGTCATTTGACCTAAAGGAAGGCTTTGGTCTCTCTCTTGTAGGTCTTAATAGCTTCAAGGAACTATTCCGCATCTAATGGATCAAGAAAGAGAGCTTCTGGGAGCTTCAAAAATAGGGAAAAACTTGGGATCTCCATTCAAGAGCTACAGAGCTACAATCTAAGCTCTGAAAGGCTTAGTAAGGAGATAACAACCCCCAGAAGGAATCTACACAACCTCATAAGATTCTTAGCAATTGATTCAGGTAGAATTGAAGATCAAATCTCAACGGAACCTTACTGAGCGATGTTGGGTTAATTTCAAACCCAAACAGCTCAGAGAGATTAAACTCTAAAATTAGGTAATTAAACATAATAAAATCATCATGATTGATCTCAAAAAACTTCCAAGAGTCAATTGAACCCATTAAATCCGTAATTTGATCACTAAATCCTCAATTGCGACTCAAGTTTGACCAAATCAGGTCAGAATTTGACTTTCCAAGTTAAAGAGTTCCAGACCAAATTGAAAGCCTAGTTCACTCTAATTCAACCTCAGAAACTCGTGCGTAACCTCATAATTGAATTTTGAAGACTTCAGAGGACTTCTCAGGCATCGCCGCTTGAGGATAAATTTTGCTTGTTCGACAAAACAAACTAAAGACTCCAAAGCCTGAACAACACTCGCAACAAACTCCTGAAGTGCTGACCTATCAGGCCACTGAAACTCTAACAAAATCAAGCTTTCCAGCTCCGCCAGAGTTGGAGAAGATGACAGTCAAGGAAAGCTTATACACATCAAAATAGAAAATAAATAGGTGAATCCTGATTTTAATGTATAAAGGAAGTATTCTGGAGCTTCTCGTGAAGTTCCAAGGGATGACATACAAAATTGACTCGTCGGATGATGGGAACACCATCATGAGCCATAACTAGATCATTTTGACCCAATTGAGTCAATAAATGCTCCTACATAACCGCCAGAGAATCATAACTCACTGTATAACCATTCTGAGAGAAAAATAAGAAACTAGGGTTAAATCTGCAATTTTACCAGCTTATCATGAATGCATTACAACCACGGATTTTCTCAAGGGCTGAATAAAGGTAAAATGATCTTAATAGGATAATAAGTGAGTTCGATCAGACAGAAAAGGGTTTGTGTATGTTTTGAGAATTAAATGACTTTTGAAACCCTAAAAACAGACCCACCTAATTAACCGAGGTTATGGTCAGGATAAAATTCACCTATATCCTCTAAAAATCATATAAAAATATTCTCTATGGTTTAGTACCTTCAATTTGACTATCAGAACCCATCTTGACCCAAAACAAAGTCCTAGACAGATATTTACCCTAATTTGGGTTTTTGCATAAATTACCCGACTAAATATGGTCAAAACCAAAACTCAACTTCATCATTGGATTTCTTAGGTTCAAATTAGATTTATACCAAAATTTGGACCCAAGATGAATTTATCTTGACCTAGTTTGCAAATTGGTTCTGTCTGATTAAATTTATGCCCTTAACTTTCAAAATCCTTTCAAATAGCCCCATAACTTTGTCGTCATCTTCACAATTAGGTCCCTCCTCCATTATTGCGGAGAAATCCTTCTCCGGCGACCTATGATTGAAGAGAACTCCTTCTCTGTTCAATCAATCCCTTCCAAAATTGGAAGGGAGATTCTTTGAGAAATCTTCTCCAATCTGAACCTGTCCTTATGCACCAAATCTTTCCCAATCTCTTATGTGAACGCATGAGAGATTTGGGTCTCAAGAAATACCCAAATCCGACGAAGGTTTCCGAGCTTGGAAAGCTTGATTTCCAAGCTTTCCTTGCCTCTAGATCCTTATAAAAGGGCTGCCAGATCCTCCCAAACTTCTTCACACTCGAAATCAGTCTAGATCCCTCTCAAACTCTTCTCTCCTTCACGATCGAAGGTTCCTTGACATCCGGTGACCTTTTCTGCCTCTCCTCGTCGTCCGTCTGCCAAACCAGCGGTGGATTTATCCTCCCTATTCCTCTCTGCGTCTTGCCATAACAGCAGACACCCGTTCCCATTCGTCGTCTCCGTTTCTCCCTCACTGGAACCGCCTTCACTCCAACGTTGGCAACACCACATCCGACTCCATCTCTACCCCACTTCGTCCACCTACCTTCTAGCTAAGTTCCTTATCTCCTATACTCTATTTTCACATCCACTCCACTTCAAATCGACCACCGACGACCCTCCGCGACCTCATCTCTTCCATCTCCAACCATCCCCTCCGACGAGACCATTCCACCTCCACAGACCACCAAATTCCTCGCCGACCACCCTACAACCATCGCCACACCTCCCTAATCATTTCCCCTCTCTTTATTCATCATTTCACTCACTCACACGCACCCCCAAACACACCCACTCACATGCACGCAGCTCGACCTCGCCACGAACCCACTGACATCCACACGCCACATAAACACCCTCATCACACTCGCCATTGTCCGACGACCCTCCCTGAGCATTCTGACATGGCTGAAAGGCCATTTTGTTGATTTCAGGAACTCGCCCTGTCCGCCATTAACGAGCAAGCTTCGATCTTGCTTGAAGCTCGCTCCAAGTCCTGCTACGCCCGGGTTAAAGCTCTAGGTTGTGCAGAAGCCTTTCGTGCACGCAACGAGGCAGCCAATTGGACGGATTAACCTCATCAGCTGAGCCAATTAAAGGGAGACGAGCTGCTGCAAGATGCGCGAAGGAAAGGGACGCAGATAGTCCCACATCGTTGGCTGCAAAGCGTGCTGAGATGAATAAATTGAAAAAGTCGCATAAGCTGTTCGCCTCAGTTCACGAGGTGAGGTCCCTCTCACCTGCTCACCCGGCCTCATCCGTGACACGTACCCGCGGACCTGGTTCGACCCGATAACCCAACCTGCACTCCTCGCTCACCACCGCACGCCAGTGAGCCTGGACCTGGGTACGCGCTAGGCCCGATTACCTGACTGTGGCTCTGGGAGAGTGAGACCGAAATAGAAAGAGAGAAGAGGAGAGTTACGTGGGGGTAGGGGGTTTTGCCCTGAGAAGCTTGGCCCTGACACTTAGCCGAATTCTGAAGAAGAAAAGAAGAAGGGTCGAAGAAGAGGAGTTACAGAAGAAGAGGTGAAGGCTTAGAGAAAAAGAAGAAGAAGAAGAAGAAAGCTGTAGCTGAAGAAAGAGAAGAGGCTGAAGAGGAAAGGCAGAGTTAGAGAAAGAAAGAGTAGAAGAAGAAGAATAAGAGTTGTAGCACAAAGAAAGAACATCAGACTTTAAGCCGTATGATTTCAAATCAGACAACAGATTTGAGCTCTCATTTCAGACATATACATTGAGTTCTTTAGTTGATATTATAGGAGTATTTGGTGATCTAAATCACCATTTTACTCCCATCTTTTTGCACATTGATATTGTTATTATTGCAAATTCTTTTACTTTAAATTGTGATCTTGATTTCTTAATTTCATCTTGCTCCCTGTGTTCGACCTCGGAATCTTTTCGAGTAATAAAAATCTATTTGTTTTCAAAGCGATTTCGACTATATTACAATGCTTTATTTTAAACTCAATTTTACCACATAAACATTTTGGCGCCATTGCCGGGGAGCAACGAGCAATTTAGAACTCTCGATTGCAATTCCTGATTTAGTACTAACTTGCTTTATCTCTTTGTTGTTGTTTCAGGAGGGATTCATTGAAGAAAGATTGACTGCACAACAAACACACCAAGGGCAGGTAAATTCTAACCACTCTCTCTTAAGCCCCTATTTCTGAAAAGGTTAAAAGGAAAAAAAATCAATTAGGGATACTTTCTTTCCATTCTCAGATAATTCATCAAGTTGCCTGATTTGATTTAAACAACAAAACCTGATCTGTGCACCCACTTAAGGTAATTGGGGCTATCACATTCTTGTTTGAGCCTTAGACACCACATTTGACAAACTAAATTGGACCAAAACAAGAGCCAATTAAGGATTCCAGTTTAGGGTTTTAGAGACACACTCATAATCAAGAACTAATCTTTCCCAAACAATGTGTGCCTAAGCCTTGGCTGAATTTATCTATTCAAGCAAACCCTAAAAATCAGGCTCTTAATCTCACTTGAATCTTAAAAGAGGGACCTAAAATTTCTCAAAGGACAAACAGGTGAAGTTGACCGACCTTGTTAGGTCAACCAATCTTTAAATTAGGTCACTCTTGCACTCAATACATCTTAAAAGTTCAAGTGAAATCCTAAGCACCCTCGTTCTTAATTAAAACTGGTAGACTTAAGAGGTCAAGTCCCCATTCTGGTCTACCTAGAACATCAGTGACAAGAGAGGTCGAGTGGGGGAAATCCTGTAACCCGTGGGGGCGCTCTACCGTGTAGGGGTCTTTGCGGGACTCTCCCTCTCTAGCTGCCCAAGTAATTCACAGGTGGACGGCTTTATGACTAAGGGGTATCATCTGCCCCGAACCTCTATAGTCATCCAAAATTTTTGGGTGTCTTGATTGGATCCATCACATTCTATTCTCGTCCAATCCATCGGTGCATGTTTGGTAGGAGGTCCTTAAGACCACCCTTAAGGCCTCCATTAGTTATTCACTCCTGTCAAGGCCAGGCCTTAACTTCCGTGTTTATGCAGCAACCCCATCACATAGACATCTCTTCTGATTAATCTGGACCTAGTTCTCCTTCATCCATCATCATGGCACAACCCGCAAAAGAAGACAACCTCGAGGATTAGCTTCAGTGCCTTAATGATCTATTCCAAGCCTTTGTGAATCCACCGCAGTGTCCTATGATGCGAGATCATTACAATCCCGCTGCGGTGGCAGTTGAACCTCGAGTCCAAATCCCGGCTGGAGGTCCTGATACTGAACTCAAGCCCAACATGATTCATGCTATTCCGAAATTTCATGGGCTCAATTCCGATGATCCTTTCCAGTACATTAAACAGCTCAAGCATTTGGCCCAGGCCTTCGGGTCAGATATCCAGAATCGGGATATTCTTCTCATGAAAATGTTCTCCTTCTCTTTCATGGACAAAGCAGCTCACTGATATCAAACTCAAATGCGTCCAATCAACACATGGGTTGAACTACAATCCAAGTTTTTGAACAAGTTCTTCCCAATTGGTCGGACGAATGCTTTACGACACCAGATCACGCACTTCACACAACAGCCTGGAGAACCACTTCACAAAGCATGGGATCATTTCCTGGATCTCATGCGAAAGTGCCCCCATCACGGAGTTCCCAAATGAGAACAAGTCCAGTCTTTTTACCAGGGACTCCGTGAAGATATCCGATTATTCGTCAATGCAACTTGTGGAGGAAATATCATGGGTCAACACGAAGACACTATGTGGGAAATTCTCAAGAATATGTGTGAGAACTCCATCAATAATGACTCCATGGGCATATTCGACCGGATGAATGCCCGCGCATCAACGAATCCAAGGGGAGCACATGAGATGCGGGGCCTATCTTCTTCTATCAACTTGGAACTGATGACCAGTCGTTTGGACAAGGTCTCTATTATTGAGAAGAAGGTGGATAAGCTAACTCAACATCTGCAGCGAGCCACCTCTGTGCAAAATCGGTTCGCACAGCCGCCCTCTAGGAGGGAAGCTGTGCATAACATCTACCACCGATCTTCCCAGGGGTTGGACCCGTATCCACCTCCGTCTAACTCTAGGGCCGGAGGAAACTCCAAACCTGCCTATTCTAGTTGGGGGAACTCTAAACCCTCGTATTCTGACTTTTCTGAGGTTCCTCAGACCTGCGAGGACCTCAACGCCATCCAGAATGACCCATTCTCTAATACCTATAATCCTGGATGGCGAAATCATCCTAATTTCACATGGGCAGGAAATAATCAGAATCAAAAACCACCATATCAGCCCTGTCCAAAAGCTTCTCATCCATATCAACTGCCTCACCCTCGGCCCAACCCCACCTATCAATCTAGGCCAACTCAAGGAGATCAAATGACTCTTATCCTTCAGACTCTGGCTGACATTCAAAAGATGAATGCAGCTATGCAGAAACAGCAAAGAGACGAGATCACAGAGGTTCGTAATCAACTCGCCTAGATGGCAAATTCCCGCCAACCTGGTACACTCCCTTCACAACCTCTACCTAATCCCAATAACATGTCAAATCAGAGGCGTGTTATAAACCCAAATCAAGGCCAAGCCCACATGATTTATCAGGCCCCTTCTGTTCCATCACCCGACGGGATGGAAGCTTCGACATCATACTCGGGATTTCAGCAGCAACCACCTATTTTACCTACACCAAACCAGAACCAGACAGGACTGAATTTAGTTACGACCCATAGTGGCAAAGCAACACAGGACCCACCTTACCCAAGCCACTTACAGCCTAGTAGTGCTAACCCAAACCCTAGGATAGTCATCCAGGATACCCCTGTCCCAGATCAAGAACCTGGATCTATTTAAGAGGAACCATCTAAGGTTCCATTTCCCGAGGCCTTGACCAAGGGAAAGAGGACAACCAAACCCGTGGCACCTGAAGAGGACCTGGTCAAGCTCTTTGAACAGGTCCATATAAACATCCCCTTGATGGATGCAATTCGTCACGTACCGGCTTATGCACGATTTCTGAAAGACGTGTGTATACCTAAGCGTAAGCCGCGAACCAAAAGTGGGAGCCCAATTGTATTGTCGGAGCAAGCCAGCTCCATCATTTTGAGTAGGCTCCCACCTAAGGCAAAAGACCCAAGTACTCCCCTGATTTCCTGTACAATTGGTGATATCCAATTTGATAGAGCATATTGGATCTAGGAGCCTCCATAAACCTAATACCTACATCCCTACTTGACCATCTTGAGGAATATGAGCTCAAACCAACAGAGGTGACATTACAGTTGATAGATCGATTTATTAAGTCACTTAAAGGAGTTCTTGAAGATGTCATTGTTAGGGTTCGGGACTTCTATTTCCCAGTGGATTTCATGGTCTTTGAAATGACCCGTCACCTTTTGGTCAATTAAGACATTTGGAATGTTCACCAAACGTCTGTCCAGACATCTGAAGAGAGAGCCAGACGTCTAAAAATGTTTTTCTTTTTGGTGCGTATCGTG
Organism: Thalassia testudinum; assembly: GCA_037157565.1. Lineage (NCBI taxonomy): Eukaryota > Viridiplantae > Streptophyta > Magnoliopsida > Alismatales > Hydrocharitaceae > Thalassia > Thalassia testudinum. The sequence continues at coordinate 68,855,123 of JAZHRO010000002.1, forward strand.
CGCACGCCACTCCCTCGCCCACGCCTCACACCACTCCCTGCGACGCCACACCTCTCCCCTCACCTCCTCTCCCTTTATAAACCCCCTCCTCCTCTCCGTCTCAAACCACCACAGCCAAGAGAGAGAGAGAGAGAGAGAGAGAGAGAGCAAGGAGCCAGAGTGAGGGCGAGCAGAGAGTGGAGAGCTAATCGCGAGTCTGAGCGCGATAGCGGAGGGCGCTGTGCTATTCTGCAGCAGCATCTGCGGCGAGGAAAGCTAGAGCGATTCCGCGGAAGTCATTTTTCCACAGAATCAGATGTTCGGAGCGACATCCAGACGTCTTACGGAACGTCCGAAGGTAGAGTGAGACATCTGGTAGAGATCTACTTTCTGTATTTCTTCTCTGCCAAAGTCCTAACAGTGTACGTATATGTGTCAGAAGTTGGAAGGCGAACCGAGGCAGTTTCAGATGTCCAAAAGCACCTCCAGACATCTGACGAAACCCTTGGATGTCGGCACTGCGTTCTAGACATCTGATAGAGGCACCCCAAGAGAGGTATGCTTGAGAGTTGATTTAAGACGTCTGGGATCTCTCCCAGACATCTGATTTCTGTCAAAACCCTTGTTTTTGGGCTCATTCAAGACCCAAACAGTGTTGGTTTTCTGTAAACGAAATATCATTATTTTTCGTACGAATTTCTTCACGTAATGGTAGTTTGTCTGTATCTTTCGGAATCCTTTTAACCTGTCCATCCACGTCTTAGGTCTCCAGTCCGTCAAGTGTATGGGACCTACGAAAATGTCGGGAACTACTGTACGAGCCCTCATTCCACCCGGTTATCCTGGTAGAGTGGTTCTAACTAAATCTCCAATAAAATGCATGCAATTAATTAAAACCTAGGATGTGAGATGAATCCTAGGAAGAAATAAATGCATGCTCTAGAATACAGCTATCCAAGTAAACCCTAGGTTATGACATGAACACTAGGGATAGAAAAGATGAATGTGTAGAAAGATGGATGATTAAATAAATCATAAGCTGCCTGTAATGAACTACATCATTAATAGAAAGAAAAAGAACTCGTACGATGGCAATTGAGATGCCTGTTCTGTATGTAACAAACTAGATATGGAACAAAGAAAAGTTCATGTACGAACCCCATGGGGAATGTAGAATGAGATAAAAACACTACCATACCAGATAACCGGATGGTTCTGGAATTGCCGCCCACGAGCGACCGTTAAGGGAAGTGAACTGACCTTCATGTACATGGTACCAAAGATAGCAACTATCCCTTGTAGTGTAGAGAGGAGCTTGCCACCCTTGGGTTGAGACCCGAGGTGGGTTTAGCCACTCTACGTCGACTCTTGCTGGCCCTCGTGTACGTGGTACCGAAGTGAGCTACTTAGTGTAGGGGGGAGCTAGCAGCCCCAAGGGGCCCAGGGTTAGGCATGGCCACCCTACACCGACTCTTGTTAGCCCATTAGGCAAATTGAGATAGTCGGACGAGGGTACGCAGACTGAGGAGGGGCGAGACCCCTGTTCTGTTCTTTTCTGAGAGGGCAAGGCCCTGTACTATTCCGCGCTGTACGTTGAGGCATACCCGCTAGCGGAAACGACAGACCGCGTGCCAATGCAGGGTAGCTACCCACGCACTTATCACGTGCGCCGTAGTCACCGCTACGTCATGATCGTGACCTCGAGGTGGTAGACCAAGTGTAAGACTACCATGGAGGGACTCTCCCAGCCAGGAGAGTGCCACGTGTGCATCCTACATCACAGGAAATCTGCAAGCAAAATCGTTCCTTTAGGGAACAAGAAGATTAAGTAATGAGATGAGTTCTGATTAGAGATCTCTACATAGAAAACTATTATAGAATATTTTTGGATCGGAAAATTATATGTTAAACTACCTGTAAATGCATTTTATGTTTAACCACCACTCTACTCAGTGTTAGCTGACTCCAGTTATATAACTTTGTACAGGTCAGTGATTTGAGAAGCCCAAGCTACCGGCTATTGAGGACGCTGGGCCTAGTCGAGTCCAGCTATAGTTTCTGTTGCCTGTTGTAGTGAGTTCATGTAGTTATGTTTCAACACTTTCCATTATGTTCTCTATCTGTACTAGTCTGTTGTGATGGTGGTATTTCCTATTCTCGAAGGCATGTATTACTCTAGAATTACTGTTCCATTTCACCTTTCGTTGCCTTTTTCTTTCTACTTAGCTACTGTTACGAACGCGTGCCCCGGACGTCTTTTAAGACGTCTGGGAGGTGGCCCAGACGTCTGGGATCACATCCAGATGTCTTGCCAGACGTCTGGGATGGTTTACAGACGTCTGAAAAACCGTTATCTTCCACACGCGCGAGTCGTCTGCGCGCCTAAGCGCGCAGACCGTATATTCGTTATTCCCTCTTTTTCTTCTGCGGCTGCAGACGCCTGTCGTGCCCTCTCTCCTCCTCGCGCGGCCTTAAAAGGCCACGCCTCCCCTCACTCCGTCACCACCGTCTCCTTCCCCTTCTCCTTCAGCCAGTGCGCGAGAGTGAGCGCGAGAGTGAGCGCGAGGGCGGCAGCGGCGGCCGCAGTGAGCGCGGAGGAGGTGCTGCGTGCGAGAGCGGAGCTCTGCCGTGCGGGCGAGCTCGCCGGGGCAACTAGGGCCGGCCGGCGGAGGGCGCAGGGGGGACTGCTGCGGTCTGAGCAGCAGGCACGCGAGGTGCTACGCGAGCGGCGTCGCAAGCGGAGGCCGAGTGGTGCCCTGATTCTGGAAAAATTTCCAGAATCAGACGTCTGGGTAGATAGACAGACGGCGAGAGAGACGTTTGGAGGACCATAAAGACGTCTGAAAGGTGAGTATTCCGCTTTCTTCTTCATTCCTGTCGACTGACCGTACTGAGGGAGGGAGTTGGCTGTGCGCAGGCTCGCTGATTCGCCATCCTTTGCGAATCAGACGTCTGGAAGTTGTACCAGACGGCGGGAGTGACTTACAGACGTCCGGGGTGACCATCGGACGTCTGGGAGATAGGAGAGACGTCCCCGCATACTTCTGGATGTCTGGGAAACCACGCTGAACAGGTAATTCTCTAATCCACTTTTTAAGACGTCTGGAAGAAGTTCCAGACGTCTGATCTTGCACAGTATCGTCTTTTTCGACCCGTTTAGGGCCCGTTCGGGCTCCGTTTTCTGCGATTCGAGTTGCGTTCTTTTCAGAATTAATTCCTCTACCCGTCTACAGTAGCTATACACTGTTTTGAGACACTCCTTGTGTTTGATCCTTGTGATAGGACCTCGTTCAGTTGCGGTCTTGGGAGTCGCGGAGGCACACGGGATTCCCGATTACGCCCCCATTACTCCCGTTGTACCTGGTAGAGTGGCTTAAGTTTATTTTTAAAATCTGTTAAAGTATGGAACCATAACTAGAATCTAGGACATTGCATGAATCCTAGGGCTGGAAAACTAGTTGTATGCTAGATCCTAGGATGTGGCATGAATCTTAGGATGGAAAACTAGTGGAATGTATAATACTGCAGTCTTGGAAAAATGGAAAGGAATATAAAGCTGCCTGTAAATTGAATTAACAGCTGCCTGTTATGAATAAAGAAACATGATTGAGATCATGGATTGTGAGAACGTGAAACTGGAAAGTGAAACATATGATGTTCTGAGATAAAGAGCTGGAACCCTACGGGGAATTAGGAGTGGAACTCCTGGAAAGAAAAAGGAATGGAACTGAGATGTAGTTTGTACTGTCTCTTGGGTACGCAGTACCAAGGGAAGTACCTGTACCTGTTTAGTGCAGAGTGGGGCCAGCCGCCCCAGGGACCCGGGGTTAGGATTGGCTGCTCTGTACCGACTTGCTGGCCCTCGTGTACGTAGTACCGAGGAGAGCTACTAGTGTTAGGAGAGTACTAGCTACCCCACGGGCCCCGGGGTTCTGCTAGCCTCCTTCACCGACTTGTTAGGCCCACTAGGGCAAACCAGGGTAGTCAGGCGAAGGTGCGCGGACTGTGGAGGGGCAAGGCCCCAGTTTGGTTACTGTGGAGGGGTTGGACCCCTGTTACTGAGAGGGCTCTGCCCTGGTTCCGTGATGTGCTTTGGGCGCACCCGTTAACAGAAACGACTGACCGCGTGCCAGTGCGGGCTAGCTACCTGTGCGTTTATCGCGCGTGCCGTAGTCACCGTTACATCTGTCAGTGACCTTGGGGTGGTTGACTGAGGGTAGGATCACCACGGGGGACTCTCCCGGCCAGGAGAGCACCACGTGCTACTTCTACTTTTGGAAAAGACTGCAATCAAGATCGTTCCCACGAGGACATTCGAGATCAAGTAAAGGATCCGAGAAATAAATGAAATAGTGAGAAAATTGAAAGATGTGAATAAAGGAAGTAACAGAACATAACAGCTACTGTACACTCTACTGTTATCTTTAGTTAGTTTGCCACTCTACTCAGCATTTTGCTGACGTGTTACACTCGTTACCTTTTTCAGGACCAGGTGTTGAGCAACCAGGGCCAGCGGCTGCAAAGGACGCTGGGCCGAGTAGGGTCCAGTAGAGTTTACCACAGTCTTTTATACCTCTTTTATTTCTGTTATAGTGAGTAGTTCTTGTTTCCGCTGTACTTTCTTTACCTGCAGTTCTTGTTATATGATAAATGTTGTTCTACTGTTGTGGTGGTATCTACTGTAGTAGTTTCTTTCCTTACTGCTGTACTTCCTTACTGTTAGTTATATTCATGCTGAATGTGGTTTATTTTACTGCTCTTTTGGTTACTTTCTCGTTGGACGACTAGGTCTTGGGATTAGTCGAGTCGGTCCGGTTCTCGTGTCTCGTAGGGACTCGGGAACCGGGTCGTTACAGCTACTATACTTGTGTGGTTGTGGATTGATGCATATTATTTGGTTATTTCTCGTTGGACGACTGGATCTTGTGATTAGTCGAGGATAGCTAGTCTTAGGACCTGTAGGGATCTGGGTTCGGGTCGTGACAGTCTTGGATATGGATGCTCCAGAGAATCTAAAAAACGCACCGATCATACTAAAGAGACCCTTTTTGGCCACTGCTAGGGCCAACATTAATTGTGAGGAGGGTTAAATTGAACTAAAATTTAGGAACCAGACACTAAAGATCGACATCTTTAAGGCCCAACAAGGGATTAATTGCGGGGTTATAGAACAAATATGTGATATCGAGGTTGTGGTTGACGGTCGATATATCAAGGAAAACCTGACTACTTCCGATCAACCACAAGAGGATCAAAACCCGCAATTAGAGGAGTCTGAACTTAACCTAGACACACCCAAAGCTCCTTCCCTTGCTCTTGACACCCACCCTGAACCACCCGCTGCTGCTGATAACCCTGTTTTAGAACTAAAGCCTCTTCCTGATCATCTAAAGTACATCTTTTTGGGTTCCAATCAGATGTTTCCTGTGATTATCAACTCCAGATTCACACCTGATCAAGAATCCCATCTGATTTCTATTCTCCAGCAACATCGAAGAGCCATTGGATGGACTCTTGATGATTTGACTGCTATTAGCCCCTCTTACTGCACACATTGCATCTATACTGAAGAAGGCACACAACCTTCCCGTGAAATGCAGAGACGTTTGAATCCTAATCTGCAGGAGGTCATGAAAATAAGATCATTAAGTGGTTAGATGCTGGGATCATCTACCCGATCTCCGACAGTCGGTGGGTGAGTCCAATCCAAGTTGTGCCTAAGAAGGCAGGACTCACTGTGATCACGACTGAGACCAAAGAAATCATATCGACCCGTGTAGCAAATTCATGGAGAGTGAATTGATTACAGAAGACTCAATACCTCCACAAAGAAGGATCATTTCTCACTACCATTTACTGATCAGATCCTCAAAAAACTAGCGGGAAATAGATTCTTCTGCTTTTTGGATGGGTACTCCGGTTACAACCAGATGGCAATCCATCCTGAGGACCAAGAGAAGATCACTTTCACCCGCCCTTTCGGGAAGTACGCATTCCGAAGGATGCCTTTCGATCTCTGCAATGCACCCGCTATTTTTCAGCGGTGCATGCTTGCCATATTCTTAGATATGGTAGGTGAATATCTAGAAGTCTTCATGGATGACTTCTCAGTTTTAGGAGAATCATTTGATGATTGCCTTCTGCACTTGGTCCAGATCCTCAGGTGGTGCATTGACGTGAATCTGGTTCTTTCCTGGGAAAAGAGCCACTTCATGGTGCCTGAAAGAATTGTCCTGGGACATCTCATTTCCGAAAAGGGCATCTAGGTTGATCAAGCCAAGGTAAATCTGATTTTCAAACTCCCTATGCCTAGCTCGGTCAAAGACATCCGATCCTTCTTGGGGCACATCAATTTTTATCGTCGATTTATTCCAAACTTCTCAAAGGTCGTGCGCCCCCTGACTAATCTGCTATCCAAGGATGTTCCTTTTGAAATCTCCAAGGAGTACACTCAAGCATTTGAGATCCTGCGTGATCGAGTTACCCAAGCTCTGATCCTACAATCCCCTGATTGGTCTCAACCCTTTGAGATCACGTGTGATGCATCTGATTACGCTGTAGGTGCGGTACTTGGGTAGAAAATTGACGAGAAACCCATGGTCATCTACTACGCTAGCAAGACACTTGACGAGACTTAGCGTAACAACACAGTTACTGAGAAAGAGCTGCTAGCCGTAGTATTTGCCCTGGAAAAGTTCAAATCGTATCTTCTGGGTTCCCGTGTTATCATTTACTCTAATCACACGCTATGAGGCATCTCCTTGCGAAGAAGGACGTGAAACCTTGACTAATCCGCTGGATCTTACTGTTGTAAGAGTTTGACCTCGAGATTCATGACAAAGAGGAAAAACAGAATGTGGTAGTTGATCACTTGTCCTACCTTCCTTCTAACATTATTGACCCTTCCAGACCCATTACGGAACATTTTCCCGATGAGCACCTCCTGACTATTAGTACGGGGCTTCCATGATTTGCTAATCTAGTAAACTACCTGGCATCACATCAGATCCCGTCTGATTGGCTGAAGGCCAAGAAAGACAAATTACTTTCCAATGCCAAGTACTACTTTTGGGAAGACCTGTATCTCTTCTACATTGGTGCTGATCAAATCATCCGACGATGTGTCCCGAAAGCGAAAATTCAGGACATCTTATCCTTCTGCCATGACCAGGCATGCGGTGGACACTTCTCTGGTCATAAAATCGCAGCAAAAGTCCTCCAGTGCGGCTTCTATTGGCCCACGATTTTCAAAGACACATACAATCACTATAAGGCATGCACTCATTGCCAAACCTTAGGCAACATGAGCCACCGTGATATGATGCCCTTACAGCCGATTCTCTTATGCGAAATCTTCGATGCCTGGGAGATTGATTTTATGGGACCCTTCCCTGTTTCGGACAACTTCAAGTACATTCTGCTCGCTATTGACTACGTGTCCAAATAGATCGAAGCCATTCCGACCCAAACCAATGATCATAAGGTGGTCATCAAATTTATTCATCAAAACATCTTTTCTTAGTTTGGGATTTCATGTGCCATAATATTTGATGGAGGGACCCATTTCACGAATGCTCAGTTCAGGTCACTGATGACCAAATACTAGGTGTCACACCGAATCTCTACTCCTTATCACCCCCAAACTTACGGTCTAGCTGAGCTATCAAATCGGGAGATCAAGAAAATCCACCAAGTCACTGTTCGGCCTGACAGGAAAGACTGGTCATCTCGACTTCCGGAAGCTTTGTGGGCTTATAAGACTACCCACAAAACCCAATTAGGCATGTCTCCCTTCAGATTAGTGTACGGGAAAGCATGTCACCTCCCTGTCGAATTAGAGCACAAAGCCTATTAGGCAGTACGAAACTGCAATCTCGATCTTTCTAAGGCAGGAACCCACAGAAAGCCTCAAATGAGCAAGATCGATAAATTACGCCACGACGCGTATGAGAACTCATGAATTTACAAAGAGTGGGTTAAGGCCTTTTACGACAAGCACATATCCAAAAAGATCTTTTTCTTTAGTCAAAAAGTCCTACTCTTTGATGCCAAACTCAAATTGTTCCCAGGAAAACTCAGATCAAAATGGATTGGACCATACCTTGTCTGACGAATCTTTGGAAATGGAGCTATCAAAATCAGTCAACTCAGCCACGATTCAGAACCTTTTGTAGTGAACGGTCAGAGGCTCAAATCGTTCATTGAACTCACCAATACGAATTTGGCTGAGATATCTTTTACCCTCCATTCTCCCTGAGCTCATTGCGTCCAGCTGATGGCGTTAAACTCAGCGCTTAACGAGAGGCAACCCATCATTTTTGAAAAACCTGAAACTTTTCTTGACACATCCTATGCTGAACTCATATTGTACTTTGGGGTTCATCCATTAGAACAGCCGAATCCACCTCTGGTACCCGTACTCGAGCTTGAAATTGTCTGCAATTATCATCCTGACCCATTCACCCACCCAACACCTATTCTAATGAATAAGCTAAGCTGAACTCAAACCCACCTAATTTACAATGAGAACATTGCAAATCACAGGCATGGGGGGTAGTAAAGTGCAAAACGCCGTGAAAATCACTACACAGGAAAGGGTTTCATCAAAAAAGTCACATATCCCAAAAATAACCAAAAAAATAAAAAAAATCTTGAAAAAGAACAAAAATATGAGAGGAGAGAAAATTTTGATGGCATATTAGACCTTGAGGAGAAAAAGGGGAGGAGTTAAAAATGTCAAAAAGGAGCACAAGTTGAAAAGAAAAGAAAAACAGGTAATCATTAGTAAGAAATTAAGGAATTGACTTAGTTTTAGACCATATCAAAAGAAAGAAAAACAAAAAGTGCTAATGAAACAAAGAAGAGATTAGTAGGAACGCTGATTTTAAGCCTTTTGGGCTATAATCCTAGGCTTAAAAATTCAAGTACCCGCTAAGATCTAGATAGTCCTCAAGAGGTTGGGGAAAATGTGAAGCTTAAGTATTAGGTCTAAGGCTTCGGGATTATTCGGCCTCGTTAATTGACCTCTGATTTGCGGGACTCGATAACCTAAGCACTCCAATCCACACACAATCTGGTTCAGTGCACCTAAGTATCAAAATCACACAAATGCGTTTAAATTGTTCTAAAAAAGTCACCTAGATTAGGAGCGACTGATCAACACAAGTTGATTTAGACGAGCTCCCAATGCGGAGAGGCAGGAAATTCCCCTCGAAGATGCGCAATAACATATCGTCTCCTCGGTGCTTGTCTCCTAGGATATCTACATATCCTACCGAGGTCATGTAAGCACCCAATGCTAGTTCAAATACCATGGGCAGCATTTTCCCGAAATGTCGATTGCTAGGGTCTGGATTTAACTACTGTTAACAAGGCGAAATCGAGTTTTAAAGTAAAGAGTTGTAGTATAATCGAAATCGCGTTGAAAACAAATAGATTTTTATTACTTGAATTTAAAGTCCGAAGTCGAATACAGGGAGCAATTAGAATTCATGCACTAAACTCAATGAATGCAATTTGAACACATAATATTACTCAAAAATCTAATGAGAAATGTAAAGCATGAGTATATGGATAATAAAATGTAGTTAAAAATATAAATGAGAACTTATGAAGAATTGGACGTCTGATTTTGTAATCAGACGTTTTAAAAGTGATGTGCTACAGTGTCTCTGATTTTTCCTTCTTCTTCTGCCTTCTGCTTCTTCTTCTGATTTTTCTTCTTATTTCATTGATTTCTCTTGCAATCTCTCTTCTTCTCTTTCTTCTTCTTCCTTTCTCTGTCTTCTTTCTCTTCTTCTGATTCCTACCTTAGCTTTTTCTTCTTATTTCTCCTTTCTCTGACCTCCTCTGCCTTAGCCTTTCTCTTCTTATTTCTTCTTTCTCTGACCTCCTCTGCCTTAGCCTTTCTCTTCCTCTACTTTCTTCTTCAGCCTTTTCCTTCCTTCAGTTCCTTCTTTCTCTTTCTTTAGCGTCTCCTTCTTCTACCTTCAGTCCTTCTTTCTCTTTCTTTCTCTTCAGCCTTGTCTTCTCCTTCCTTAGCTTCCTCTTCAGCCTTCTCCTTCTTCTTCCTTGGCTTCAACCCTTGGCTTCTTCTTCTTCTGCCTTTCTCTGAAAGAGCAAAACCTACCCCTACCCGCGCGCACTCTCTTTCTCTCTATTAGGTTCGCTCTCCCAGAGTCACCGTCTCGGGTAATCGAGTCGAGTACGCATCCGGGACCAGGCCCACCGGCGTGCTGCGTGGGGTAAACGGGTCAGGCCAGGTCTGCGGAGGCAAGGTCACGGACGAGGCGGGTGAAGATGAGTGGGACCTCACCACGTGGTTCTGAGGCAATAAGCCGTATACAGTTTTTCCTTTTATGCAGGTGCGGGCGGTCAAGAGTTTCCGATGTGGGACTAACTTCCCACCTTCCTTTTGCATGAGTCCACAGAGGTTGCGTGCTCAATTGCAGTTGCTGCGAAGGTTGTCGACTCCAATCAAGGGACTGAGTGCGTGCGCGAGGGAAGTCCGCGCACCTGGGACTGTTGGTTTGGAGCGAGCGGACCCTGGAGAGAGCTTGCAATCAAGCTCCTTGTTGTTCGTTAATGGCAGCGAACCTCCTGTACCTGTAATCACGCAAACAGCCTCGCGGCCACATCAGAATGCTCAGGAGGCTTCGTTGAGGCAGGGAGAGTGTACTACGGGGGTCGACGTGGCGTGGGGTTTCCTGAGTGCACATGCCTAGGGCACCTTGTATACGTGTGAGTGGGTGTGTTCGGGGGCCCTTGTGGGTGAGTGATGGCGTGTATGGAGTGAGGGGTTATGTTTAGTGAGGTGTTGCGGAGCTTATGGGGTGGTTGGCGAGGCGGATGGAGGTGCGGAGCGACAGGGATGCCTCACCGGAGGTCTGGCTGGAGGTGAAAGGGATGATGGTGGTGGAGTGTGTCTAAGGGTGTTTTTGAGAGATAAAGAGGGGGAAAAGGAGTAGAAGGGAGAGGGGACTTATCTGGGCATAAAGAGACAAAGGGGGAGACAGGGATGGCGGCCGGCTCGTATTGCCGTCGCCGGAGATGAAGGCACTCAATGTGGGAGGATGGCGAGGATGAAGGGGCTGCAGAGGCATCGGCGGGTGTAGCACGACGCAGACGAGCAGGAGAAAGAGGAACCTACCACTGGTATTGTGGCTAGGCAATGAGGAGGAGAGAGGGAGGTAGCCAGAGCTTGCTGAGCCACTGGTCGGAGGAGGAAGAGATGAATTAGAGGGATTTTTCGGCCAATTTCAAGCTTGGAAGATGCAGGGTGACTTGGGTCTGCTTATATAGGCCCTGGAGGATGGATTTATGCTTGGAAGCCAAGATTCCAAGCATGGCAAGCTCTCCGGAGATGGCAACTTGAAAGGGACCTGAATCTCTCATGCGTTCACATGAGAGATTGGGTACCAAACAGAGCCTCAAATTATGTTCATACTAGAGGAGATTTCCCAGAGAATCTCCCTTTCAATTTTGAAGGGGATTCTCTGAGAGATCAGGGAGATCTTACCCTCGAAATCTCATCGGAGTAGGATTCCCTCCCTTATAATGGTGAAAGGACCTAATTCCAAAGAATAAATAAGAAGATAGGTGGGTTTCTGCAGAGGTTTTCAAAAGATAGGGGTAGATATGTAATTAGGCTAGACGTATTTGCAAAGTGGGTTAAGATGAATTCCCCTTAGGTCCAAATTTTGATACCAACCTAATTTGGACCTAAGTGGAATTCATCTTGACCCACTTTGCAAATAGGTCCAGCCCAATTACATTTCTACCAATTTCAACCTAAGGAATCTAATGGTGAAGTTGGATTTTGGGTTTGACCACATTTGACTGGGTAATTTACATAAAAACCTAATTTAAGGTAAATAATTGACTGAGACCCCAATTTAGGTCAAAATAGCTTTCAAGGGTCAAATTGAAGGTTCTAAACCCTAGATAATATTTTTCTATGATTTTTAGAGGGTTTAGGTAAATTTTATTCTAACCATAACCTTGTTAAATCAAGTGGGTCTATTTTAGGATTACAAGAAGTCATTTAATTCCCAAAATTCACATGAACCCTTTTCTGTTTGAACCGACCCACTTTTTATCTTGTTAAAATCACTTGACCTGTGTTTAGCTCATGAGAAAACATGTTGTTGTACTGCAATGGTAAAATTACAGTTTTACCCTTTGTTTCTTGCTTTTATCTCAGAATGGTTATTCAGTGAATTAGGACCTCCAGTTGGTTATGTAGGAGCTTTTTTTCTCTTTTATGGGTCAAAATAAGCTAGTTATGGCTTATGATGGTGTTCCCATCAGCTACAGAACGCCATAAGCAGGATTATCACGAAAGCGAGGGTTCTGGGGGTTACCATGGGCAGTGCTATCCCAAAGCATCAATTGCTAGGGACCCTGTGAGGATTAATGATGGGGACTAGGAATCTGATACAGACCGTACTGTAAAGCCAATCCAAAGCTAGAAATAAAAGGAAAAGAGAGAGAACTCTCCAAAAACAAAGAAAAATTCCTCTGTCTCTCTCTGACAAAAATGCACTGTAAACTGAACCAAGGCTAAAACATGTTACAAGCACGAGTGCTTTAATTGCGGAGTTCAACGAACATTAGGTTAGTTCCTGTAGGCCCTAGAAACCTTCGCGGCAGACTGAGGCTAAAGCTGGTCTGGTCTGGATCTTGGTTGGTACTTGAGTACCTCTAGGCCTACTATCGGCATTCTACCCTAATCTACAAAAGGAAGCACACATCAAAGTTTTTAAGCATCAAAGGATTTTATGGTCTAGAATCAAAGTTACTACCATGAAATTTTGCTAAGGGACTAGCAAAAACTAGGCATGTGGGTATGATGGGATCACCATCATGAGCTATAATTAGCCCATTTTGACCTAATTGAGTCAATAAATACTCCTACATAACCGCTAGAGAATCATAACTCACTGTATAACCATTCTGAGAGAAAAATAAGAAACTAGAGTTAAAACTGTAATTTTACCAGCTTATCATAAATGCATTACAACCACGGGTTTTCTCAAAGGCTGAATAAAGGTCAAATGATCTTAATAGGATAATAAGTGGGTTAGATCAGACAGAAAAGGGTTTGCGTATGTTTTGAGAATTAAATGACTTTTGAAACCCTAAAAATAGATCCACTTAATTAGCCAAGGTTTTAGTCAGGATAAAATTCACCTAAACCCTCTAAAAATCATAAAAAAATATTCTCTATGGTTTAGTACCTTCAATTTGACCATCAGAACCCATCTTGACCCAAAACAAAGTCTCAGACAGATATCTACCCTAATTTAGGTTTTTACATAAATTACCTAGTCAAACATGGTCAAAACAAAAATCCTACTTCACCATTGGATTCCTTAGGTTAAAAATAGGTTTATACCACAATTTGGACCCAAGATGAATTTGTCTTAACTTAGTTTGCAAATTGGTCCTATCTAATTACATTTATGCCCTTAACTTTCAAAATTCTTTCAAATAGCCCCTAACCTTGTCGTCATCTTCACAATTAGGTCCCTCGATTATAGTGGAGAAATCCTTCTCCGACTACCTATGATTGAAGAGAACTCTTCTCTGTTCAATCAATCACTTCCAAAATTGGAAGGGAGATTCTTTGAGAAATCCTCTCCAATCTGAACCCGTCCTTATGCACCGAATATTGGGTCTCAAGAAATACCCAAATCCGACGAAGGTTTTTGAGCTTGGAAAGCTTGATTTCCAAGCTTTCCTTGCCTCTAGATCCTTATAAAAGGGCCGCTAGATCCCCCCAAACTTCTTCATGCTCGAAATCGATCTAGATCCCTCTCAAACTCCTCTCTCCTTCACGGTCGAAGGTTCCTCGACATCCGGCGACCTTTTCTGCCTCTCCTAGTCGTCTGTCCGCCATACCAGCAGTGGATTTATCCTCCATATTCCTCTCTGCGTCTTGCCATAACAGCAAACGCATGTTCCCATTCGTCCTCACCGTTTCTCCCTCACCGGAACCGCCTTCATCTGCAGTGTCGGCAACACCACATCCGATGCCATCTCTACCCCACTTCGTCCACCTACCTCCTAGCTAAGTTCCTCATCTCCTGTACTCTATTTTCACATCCGCTCCACTTCAAATCAACCACCGACGACCCTCCACGACCTCATCTCTTCCATCTCCGACCATCCCCTCCGATGAGACCATTCCACCTCCACAGACCACCAAATCCCTCGCCGACCACCCTACAGCCATCGCCACACCTCCCCGATCATTTTCCCTCTCTTTATTCATTATTTCACTCACTCACATGCACCCCCGAACACACCCACTCACACGCATGCAGTTCGACCTTGCCACGAACCCACTGACATCCAAATGCCACATAAACACCCTCATCGCACTCGCCGTTGTCCGGCGACCCTCCCTGAGCATTCTGACGTGGTCGAAAGGCCATTTTGTTGATTTCAGAAACTCGCCTTGTCCGCCATTAACGAGCAAGCTTCAATCTTGCTTGAAGCTTGCCCTAGGTCCTACTACGCCCAGGTCAAAGCTCTAGGTTGTGCGGAAGCCTTTCGCGCATGCAACCAGGCAGCCAATTGGACGGATTAACCTCATCAGCTGAGGCAATAGAAGGGAGACGAGCTGCTGCAAGACACGCAAAGGAAAGGGATGCTGATAGTCCCACATCGTTGGCTGCAAAGCATGCTCAGGAGAATAAATTGAAAAATTCGCATAAGCTGTTCGCCTCAGTTCACAGGGTGAGGTCCCTCACCTGCTCACCTGGCCTCGTCCGTGACACGTACCCACAGACCTGGTTCGACCCGATAACCCGATCTGCACTCCTCGCTCACCACCACACGCCGGTGAGCCTGGACCAGGGTACGCGCAAGTCCCGATTACCCGACTGTGGCTCTGGGAGAGCGAGACCAAAATAGAAAGAGAGAAGAGGAGAGTTACGTGGGGGCAGGGGGTTTTGCCCTGAGAAGCTTGGCCCTAACACTTAGCCGATTTCTGAAGAAAAAAGAAGGGCTGAAGAAGAGGAGTTACAGAAGAAGAAGAGGTGAAGGCTTGGAGAAAAAGAAGAAGAAGAAAGCTGTAGATAAAGAAAGAGAAGAGGCTGAAGAGGAAAGACAGAGTCAGAGAAAGAAAGAGTAGAAGAAGAAGAAGAAGAAGAAGAAGAAGAAGAGCTGTAGCACAAAGAAAGAACATCAAACTTTAAGCCGTCTGATTTCCAAATCAGACGACAGATTTGAGCTTTCATTTCATACATATACATTGAGTTCCTTAGTTGATATTGTAGGAGTATTTGGTGATTTAAATCACCATTTTACTCCCATCTTTTTGCACATTGATATTGTTATTATTGCAAATTCTTTTACTTTAAATTGTGATCTTGAATTATGAATTCCATCTTGCTCCCTGTGTTCGACTTTGAAATCTTTTCGAGTAATAAAAACCTATTTCTTTTCAAAGAGATTTCGACTATATTACAGTGCTTTATTTTAAACTTGATTTCACTGCGTAAACATCGGAGCTCACCGAAGCTCCAGTGAGTCTAATTCTGATAGATTGGAGTATAAAATTCCCTGATTTAACTCAAAATCACCATGGAAAAGTTCCTGAGGTCGCAACGAACCTTAGGAAAGCAATAATTAACTCAAATAGCTAATTAAATCAAGGATTAGCTTTGAATCTCTAAAAGAACAAAAACATGAATTTGCCTGAACTCATAGTGGTTCCTCTTACTCAATTGAGTGAGGGAAAATACTGATTAGGGTCCAGCGGTGGTTGATAGGTGATCTATTAGACGGATTAACCCCTCTGAGCTCGCCATGGAAAACGGCTCAAAGGTTGGCAAGAAAATTAGGCGTTTCTAGCTTAGGTGATTATTTACCAAATTGAAGTGAGGTTCGGGGCCCTTGAAGTGTGATTAGGCGATGGAGGGCCCCAGTGCTTGTGATTTAACCTTGGTGACCTCTGCCATGGACAGCGGAGGTCGCCATTGAGTGTGTCAATGCATTAGGCGTAACAGCTGATAAAAATGAGGGAGAAGTAGTGCTATGAATTCGTGATGAGAAAAGGAAGGTGATCGATGCATAAAAATAGCAAAAGAGTGCTCTAGATAAGCTCAAAGAGCTTGCCGGAGGTGGAGAAGATGGCAAACAAATTGAGCATAAAAGCCTAACTAAGCTACTTAACCTACTGAATTAAAACTATGCTACACTTACCTACCTAACCCTACTATTACCTGGACAAAGGGAGGTAGAAATCTCTGTCGATGGCGCATAACGGAGGATGAAATTAGAGGAAAGGGGATAGAGCTCTGGCGAGAAGCTGAAGGCGACGAGTGAGAGAAAATGATGCTCCAAGGCTCTGTCACAGCCTTCCGAAGAGGAAGAGGGGGTGAGAGAGAAGAGTCTTCCGCTCGGAAAAACTCCGAAGGAGGGATGAGAGGTTGCCGGAGGTAAGTGACGAATAGCCTATCGTTGACTACTGTTGGGGAAGGAGGAAAGGGAGTTGACCTTTTGGATCGGAGGGGTCCTAGGGTATTTATAGGTTATGGCGGTGGTTAAGGAGTTTGAATCTGGATGTAGAAAGGGGTAGGTATAGGATAACCACCGGCGTCGTCTTTGACGTTGGTGAGGTTATCACAGTGACCTAAATAGGATTATAGGACAATCTACACCGATGGATGAGTTTGTGGAGGTGAACGCAAGCTTCTGTAGCTTGGCGAGGAAGGATTGACACAAGATGGATGGTCATCATAAGGTAACTGCACCGCTACTCACCAACCGTTCAAAAAGCTAAAGAAGAAACGAAGAAGAAGAAGTGTGTCCACAGGGGCCCATGTGCAAAAAAATCTAAGGACCTATGTGCATGGAAAGGACTCAAGTGCAATGAATATCGGGGACCAAAATGCAAATAGAGGCTTTTTAGGTTAATTCTAATTTAATTCTTTTCCAACTTTTTCTATATATTTATAAATTAGCTAAATATTAGATAAATGTTTTGTATTCACATTTTTTTTGACCCATTTATCTATATTTATTTTAATTTATTAACTTACTTAAGTTATTACATACTTAAGTATAAATTATGCTTAAGTTAAATTAGATATTAATTAGGTAACTAATTGAAATGACCCTTCCCAAGCGTCGTTCGAAAATTTTCCAGAATTGTGGGGGTGTTACTGCAATTGTAAACCCCCTGGGTTTCTAATTTGTAAGCTCTGCAGGAATAGGAGGCTTCCGCAAGGTCATCTTTGCAAAAACCCCCATGCCATGCCCCTACACCACCATGCCCATACCTCCCACCATACCCCCCCATGCCCCATACCTCCCACCATACTCCGCCACCATACCCATGCCCATCCCTCACGCATCCATAAAACCCCCCTTCCTCCATTTCTCTCCACCACCATAACCGAGTAAGGGAGGAGAGGAAGAACGGGGAGTAGGAGGAGCTTGAGAGGGAGGAGAGCGTAGGCGAGGGAGAGAGAAAGAGAGTGGGTGAAGAGGGTTGCAGGAGGTTCGCAACACGTTGGCAGAAGCTGCTGCTGTGGGGTACAGCAACGCACGGAGGAAAGAAGCTCGCAAAGGGTTCTGCGGAGTCATTTCTCCGCAGAATCAGACATCTGTGGAGTTCGAAAGGTGTCTGGTAAGACGTCTGAAGGTAATATCAGACATCTAATGGCGTGTAGTTTTCAATTATTTTTCCCCTGCCGAGTTTTGATCATGCATGCTTATGTCAGAGGTTGGGAAGGCGAGCTGGTGAGAGGATCGAGGTGGTTTCAGATGTTCGAGAGTGTTGCCAGATGTCTGAAGACCCCCTCAAACGTCTACAAGGAGTTCCAGACATCTGAAAAAGATGCAAAGAGCAAGGTAAGCCACTGCATTCATTTAAGACATCTGGGACTCTTCCCAGACGTCTGATTTTGGTTAGAGTTGTGTTTTTAAGCCTATTCAGGGTCCAAACGGAGTCAGTTTTCCGCAAACAAATTATCGTTGGTTTCCGTTTGAAATTCTCTACGTTGTGGTATAGTGTCTACACTATTTTGAGCTCCTTTTGACATGTGAGTCAATGTGATAGGTTGTCCATTCGTGGTGTGCACGGGACCTGCGGAGGTTGTGAGATCCATCGTTTGTGCCCCCACATCTCCCGGTTATCTTGGTAGAGTGGTTTTCACCTTAATCCTAGAGTTAATAATTAAAATTCATGCCTTAGAAATAATTGATTGAACCTTAGCTTGTGAAATGAACCCTAGGTTATGAAATGAACCCTAGGTTGTGAAATGAACCCTAGGAAATAAGATGTTAATCTGTTGTGATGTTTCCTAGATGTGGTAAATCATAAGCTGTCGGATTACATTTATTGAATCATGATTGAATTAAAATGCATATTGTATCATGTATAATTGATTGATGAGGTAATTGCCGAATAATGAAACCATGAGCTACCTGCTATGTATTTAAATTTGTCATGACATAAATAGAGATAGATGTTATGCTACGAAAATGAGGAAATCTATGCATGAATGCTACAGGGAATTTGAAAGGAAACCAAAACCCACGATATCAGAAAATCTGGTGAATGATTAAGAAATGTTGCCTATAGGTGGTTGTTCAGACTTGGTTAAGGGAACTGTGCTGGCCCTCGTATACCGAGGGGAGCAACTATCCCTTTAGTGTGGAAAGTGAGCTGGCCCTTGTATATTCGGTACCGAGGAGAGCAACTGTCTTGCATACGTAGTACCAAGGGAGCCACTATTCCTTTAGTGTAGAGGGAAGCTAGCGACCCCTTGGGTTGAGACCTGGGGTTAGGACTAGTCACTCTACACCAACTTCTGTTGGCCCTTGCGTACGTGGTACCGACGTAAGCTACTTAGTGTAGGGAGGGAGGTAGCTACCTCATGAGGCCCGAGGTTAGGATTATCCACCGTACACCAACTCTTGTTAGGCCCACTAGGCGAACCGGGATAGTCAGACAAAGGTACACGGACTGTGGAGGGGCGAGACTCCTGTTCTGAGAGGGCAAGGCCTTGTGCTATTCTGTGCTTTTGGGCGTACTCACTAGCAGAAATGACTAATCGAGTGCCAGTGCGAGGTAGCTACCCGTGCGCTTATCGCACGTGTAGTAGTCACCGCTACGTCACGACCGTGACCTCGAGGTAGTTGACCGGGTGTAGGACTACCACGGGGGACTCTCTCGGCCAAGAGAGTGCCACGTGTACATCCTGCCTCGTGGGAAAACTACAAGTGAGATCTTAATTGAGATCGTTCCCTTAGGGAACAAGAAGATTTAGCAATGTTATGGATCTTAATTAGAGTACTCAAGTCAGAAACACATAAATGAGATAAACAAAAATGAATGATAATTAACTAGCTGCTTATTTAATTATGTTTAGTTACATGTAAATGACTTAACCACTACTCTACTCAGCGTTAGCTGACCACGAATTTCTATAACCATGTTCAGGTCAAAGATTTAAGCAGCCAACGCCACCAGCTACTGAGGGCATTGGACCCAGTCGAGCCCAGTCGTAGTCCTTCCTTCTTTTCTGCTACAGAGTTTTCTTAGTAATGAGTAGCCTGTAGACTGTTCTGTTATGTTTGATTATATTTCTACCAGTTTCTGTTGTGATGGCTATGTTCATAACTATACTTTTCTGCTTGTGACATTTTATATCCTTAAAATATACTGTTCTGTTTCCTTTACTATCTCTTACGTACTTTCTACTTAGTTACATTGGATGTGTGATTGTGGAATTAGTATACATTTGGTTGTTTCTCGTTGGACAACTAGGTCTTGAGGTTTGTCGAGGCAAGCTGTTCACGATTTCTGTAGGGAACCGGGAATGGGTCGTGACACTAATTAATTATATTTTGAGTCCATTTATTAATTAAATTATTAATGATATTAATTGACTTATAATTAAGCATTTTTAACTTATTTTTAGGTCCTTTATTTAGTTGTCCCTTGTTATATAATTAATCCCTATATATTCATATGTCTGGCTAATTAACTAGGGTTTCTAGTTAATTAGGGGTAGTTAGAAGCCATGATGAGCCTCTCATCAGTTGCCCAACTACTTTCTCATGTGCAATGTATTATCAAGAATTAAGTCCAAATTAATCAACCAATTCATGGCAATTCTACCGCTCATAGCAGTTCCCATGTAGAAAATTTCTTTTATGGGCAAGGTCGTGGTGGGAATCAACAATATGATCACGGTTAGGGGTTCTATAGTGGAGCTTAGCCTAATTGTGTTTGAGTAAAATTTGTTACAATTGATCAATGTCAAATATGCTGGATGTTTAATCATGTAGTGTCGACATGTTATTATCATTATGATAATTTTGACTCTTCTCCTTAAGCCTAATCCATCGAAGCTCCTAATCCTAACCATTAGTTGCAAAATGTGGATTTAGGTGCCAAACACCATGTTATTGGAAGCTTGCTAATTTGGAGCTAAATTCTAAGTATTATGGATCGTAGGAAGTTAAATTTGAGAATGGTGAGACTATCTCCATTTCTCATGCCAATAATTCTATGATTCTTCATCCTATTTGGCCACTTTATCTTAAGGATAAATAAAATGTAGCCATCTTGAAGGTTGTCAATTGACTCACAAGATGGACCAATTGAGTACGCTCTTTTATGTAGAGGAGAAAGTATACAACTCCATGGAACTAGCACAAGCAAATATGAAATAAAGGTGATTGTCAAGAAACATAGGCCATGACCAACTCTTACGTTGCAATTGTTGATTATTTGATATATCTTACTATTTTAATATTGTCCAATTATTGTTGTGAATTTAGATATTAAAGGTAACAACTTGTGAAGTTAATAAAAATAATGTCTTACAGGTTAGGGAATAGAAGACTTCTATAGACTATGAGCAACTTGGACCCAAATCAAAGCAAAGTTGACTTGGTCAACAATGAATGGTGACACACATGTGCTAGATATGTTTATGGAATGGCATGCGAGTACAAAAGGTGACTTGAACTAAATGTTGGTGGATGATCCATCCTCTATGGAAAGCTATAAATTGGGGGGTTGCACCACAACAAAGGCATTTTTTAGACCATTCTTTCCATTTTCACCATTTTATTGCTCTTTCCAACAAGTAATTAGATGAGAGATTAGCTCTTTTCTTGTAACAAACAACTACTTTTTAGTGAAAGAAATGGTCACTAAATCCTATCGCAATATGTACACACTATTCTTAGCAAGTGGAACTCTATTATATGATATTTTTCATGTGATCACATTGATTTATGGGTGAAGGACATCTATGAATCTTATTAGATACATAGACCTCTTTAAGAAACATTAGGAATTTCCACCTAGAAACTACTAAAACCATTTCCTACTTGTGTATAACACACAAAAACTTTCTTCCTACATCCAAACCAATGGTCAACAGTTGTTGGATCTATATCCATCCATTTTAGGAAAAAAGGCATAAAAGAAAAATCAAAACAAAAATATATTCCTTCCTAGAAATCTTTTAGCTAACTTTCCTAACTTATCCTTTCTAAAATGACATGCTTAACCTAAAAATAAATCCTATAGGTAGTTTCCTATTATATCTCTTTCACACACAGATGAAAACTTAGAAATATCTGAAACAAATGATGCTAAAGAAATTAGGTAATGGTAAGGAAAGTAGCATGCTTAGGCCCATAGTCATTTAGGGCCTCCTGTCATTAATATGGAACAATAAAGGAGCACAAGAAGACATGTCGTCCACGCAAAGTATGTCACTAATATGGATCGATAAATTAATTAAGGAGCACAGGAAAACATGTCACTCAAGTAAAGGAGTGGAAATGAGGGAAAGATGGGCATATCTTCTTTAGGATAGACTGTTATCCTAGGAAAGGGGTACTTATATAAGAAGTTTTAGCTAGAGTAAGGAAGGCTACTATCCAGAAACGATGGAAGGTTGAGAGGGAGGATGAGCTAGAATGGTGGAGGAAGACTTTTGAAGCACGGTAGAGATGATTTAGTTTCTTCGGACTCATTTCCAAATCATGTGATTAAGAAGCTAAACTAGACACATGCTCTAGTTTCAAAGCACAT
Source organism: Thalassia testudinum (assembly GCA_037157565.1). Lineage (NCBI taxonomy): Eukaryota > Viridiplantae > Streptophyta > Magnoliopsida > Alismatales > Hydrocharitaceae > Thalassia > Thalassia testudinum. The sequence continues at coordinate 68,877,177 of JAZHRO010000002.1, forward strand.
AGCGTTGTCACCACTTGCGTTGCAAAGCTATAACGTTAATACTACGGCACCAATGTTGCAACATCATGATGCAAAGTTCATGCTACAAATGTTCAACACTAGTGCTAGACTAGTTCTAATATTGTTCACAAAATATATTGGCAACAACCTTAACGTTATAAATACCATTAAGAAGGTGGAATGTGCATATGTGAGCATATACAGATTAGAATTTACAACTTTAACATCCCACTGGGACAAAGCTAAAGCAATTCTACATTCAGGCGCAAATATTTTCTGTGCATTCTCTAGATATACATTCAAAGTGCTGTGAGAGTTTGAGATTTAAAACTTATTGATGAATTAGCATTCAACAATTGAAATATTTTTTATAAGAGTGATTCAAGATGATTTAACTTGATTGTTTCAAGCATATTTAACATCGACATGATTTATATTTATATATATTAGTATATTTGTGGATTTTAAGCTTCAAATATATTTTTACTCAAAAATCTTCTCTATACACGTCCGGCATGTCAATGTGTGTGTTTTACAGGCATTTGTGTCATACATATATTTGATATTTGACTTTCATAGGATGTACTAAGGAAAATATAATGATCTCAAAAATAATAACATATCGAAAGCTCAAGAAACTAAATAGTGGATTATAAAGGTTAAGGATTGCTATTCCATAACTACGGCTTGAGCAATTCTAAAGATTGATTTGGATTCATTTGTATTAGATGAAACAAGCTTAACTAAGTTAGTCTTTTCTAAATTAGACTCAGGCTTAGATTTACAAATAGTATCAAAACATAGTCTTATTACTTGGAGGAAGTTATTCAAGAGGTGATACCGCCACCAGTAGGAAAAGAACCTAAAGCTTCTATTAGTGACAATAGTAGAGTTACTGAGGCAAACAATACTAAATACCTTCAACATTTGAATAGTCAAGATTCCAAAAAATTACCATATCATACATTTGAAAACGAAATAGTGCATTATAGGAGTAAAGGAAACTACTTGAAAAATTCAGTATATTCATTCTAGGAAGGTGATTTAGATCTATTCTAACAAATCCTAACAAGCTATCCAAATCATTTTTCTCAATAACTCTTGAATAGACTTGAACTTAATTACACTAATCATTATAATAAATTCATATCCGATGCTCATAATATCAATATCCGTATTTGATAGGATATTGTTATCCATCTCCTCTTGTAAGATGTTTTGTAAGGGTTTTTGCGTGGATAACAACAAGGTATTTGTAAAAACAAATATGAACATAATAGTACTTATCTTTGATCCTGCTGGACCCCACCATCCTACTCACCCTACTGGCTACCAACCTGAATCTTATCATCTACCAGATATGACCAGTAAACTTCCCTTGTGCATGTGGCAAGCCCTTGGGCCTACAAAAGCCCCCCACCCCCTTCCAAATCGCCACCATCAGGTCCCCAAACATTGCGATCGATCTCGTCTTTGGTTTGATCAGACATTACATACATACATGGATAAAATTTGAAAATTTCGTGGCGAGCAAATAAGAAGAACTATAACTAGAATCAAAGAACCAAGTTGGATGGACGGTGCCATCATCCTCTACAAATCTCTCTCCGACCCATTCCAATACACTATCAACTCTCTTCCGATGACAACTCCTTTTCCCTATACAACAATAACATCAATATGGTCAATTCCCGCTTAACTAACTAAACTACCAAGGCTCTCAAGCTTCCTTGGCAGCGGAAGGAGAGCGGCGGCTGCGGGTCCTCCTACCATGGTGGCGGCGGTGGTGACAGAATTCCACGCTGCGGATCCTCTTGGCCTCGGCGGGAACGACGGCGCACTCCGGCGGCACGGTCGGGTAGCGGTTCCTGTCGTAGCAATACGAGTAGGTGATGTGCTCCTTCCTGAAGTAGCTCATGGCCCTGCGTTGCCCGGCTGACATGGCGAAACCATCGAAACGTCGACCGTCGGATTCGTCGCAGGTTGAGGAGTGGTCAGACGGGTCAACGGCGCATCCGTGGAGGATGAGGTCGGTGAGCTCGGCGACGAAAGGCGCGTGCTTGTAGTTGACCTTGTAGCGGCCGCCGGAGGTGGCCCAAGAGGAGCCGTCCCATATGGTAGCGTAGAGGGACATGGGCTTCGAAGGGAAACCGCCACCTATTGCTTGGCTCCTCCTCACCTCTCTTATTGGGACGGAATCGATGCTAAATCTGCGTAACCAAAAAAAAATGTGTGTGCGCGTTATTATTAAATCAACGTTTAAAGGTCAGAGTGTATTTGTAATAAAGCGAAATCCATCAGGACTTGGATCTTCCATTCCTAAACTTGGAAAGAGTGAGCAGCCTTTTCTGGATTCCAGGTTCCATGCATTATGAAGCCCACCAACTGGAAGGTGGTAATATAAAGAAATCCAACAGCTGTGGGTGTCACAGATAGCAACCAAAGCGGGGAAATTAAGGTGGAGAATAGAACGCTCGTAATTATTTTAAGTACCCAAAGGGAACCCAAACGAGAAAAAGGCGAGAGCCTTTGGTGGGTGGGGGGGCTCAAAAAGGGCGCTTTTCTCCCAAGCAGATACGCCAGAGGGACCCCCATCAAACCACAAATGGAGAGAATATGAGTCAGCAGCAGGTGTTTAAATTCCTGCTCCGATCTTTATTATGATGGGAGGGAAGAAAGCAAGCTGAGGTAAAAATATGTATCGAAAAATAATGGTAGTAAGCTTACAGGATGATGTCAGGGCTCCATAGAATGCTGTACTGGTGGAAGTCATCGGTGGGATCGAAACCCAACTCGTATCTCTCCTCCCTCCCAGTCGAGGTGCTGCCGTTACCGTAGACGTTGGTCTGGAGCCTCCACTCCCTCCCCCTTATGTTCCCCAAGAACTCGAAGTCCAATTCGTCGTGGGTCTTCTCGAACACATCCCCGTTTGACATCTATCACGGAAAGAGGGGATAAAAGCAACAAAAAAAAAAAACAAAGACTGGTAAAATAGCAAGAAATTCGATCTTTTTCGATGGGAAATACGTGTAGTGCGTTAAAGAGGTGATACATAGAAGGCGACCACGACGCCGGCTGTGTAATCGGAAGGCAGCTTGATGGATGCGCTGAAGAACCCATATAGATAAAGGTCTTGCGAGGCAAATCCGGACCCTGTGGAAGATTATAATTAGAACTACAACGACCCAAGGTGATTTAAAAAGAAGAAGGAGAATCAAGCCTTCGTAAAGAACATGAGAAAAAAAGTAGCATGGGAACGAAGAGAGGGCAAGAACAGGGAGGGAAGCGCCGGGGGGAGGAGGTGTGGGGGGGTGCCGGGGTGGTACCAGTCCTCTCGTCGAGAGAGAGATGAACCATCTTGCCCTCTTTGAGTAGCATGAGGTTGTCCTCGCCGAACACCTTGAGGTATCCTTCGTCAAACGTCATGGCGGGGAGAACGTTCCTGTCCAGAGCTGAAGCAGAGGAAGAAGCAGCAGAAGAGGAGGGGGTGTGCACCAAAACCCACATAACATTGAACAAGAGCAAGGAGAAGGTGGCGGTAGTAGCGATACAAAAAGATGCCGATGAAGAAATGGCCATTGCTTCTCTCTCTTTTTACGTCTCTATTGTTGCGGTGAGCTTCACCCACGAGCCAAAGTTGGTGCTTTGCTACGGGAGGTGGAGAGGACGCACGCAGTGTGGTGGTGAAGTGATGTGATGAGGCTAAGGCGTTTCGTTTCGTTGCTGTGTGTTGGGGGTGGATCGGTTGAGGTGGAGGCTCACCTTATTCCCTGCCTTGGGAGGGGAGGAAGGAAGGGATAGGTACGGGTGTGGTAGTTTGGGGGAGGGGTGTAGACTTTTATTCTTACTTCCATAATTATTATTATTATTATTAGTCTAGTGATTGGCAATAATCTCGTGATTAACGAAGAATCCAATCCGACTCCTCCTCTTTTCTAGATCCGGGAATCTCGCATATTCGACGGAATTCCAAAATCTACAAAAGACTGGAATGCCCTTATTGGTTGAAGAAAAGTGTAAATAAACCTGGAACTGGAAACTTGACGGGTGCCTGCAGTAAGAATAGTAGCAATGCCTTATGCAGCAGCGGCTATCTTTATTCTTCTTAATTTGCGTAATTCTCACTCTAGAAGATCCGGGATTAATTAGGACGTAAGTTAATTATTCTAAAAAGGTGAGAGTACAAACGTGAACATACAGGAACGAGATTTGCTCAAAATCTAAATGGTGCCGTTCCTTTGACAATCACAACTAATGCGTGACAAGTGGGATCAATAATTGGAGGCAGTTACGTGCAAACTCTTCGCAAGCAGATGAAGTACATAAACATATACAGTAAATCAGTCCAATACAAGCACTAACCATTTGATAATTACGTAGCAGCTCTGACCATCGACTCCTTCCTTTCTTACTAAAGTTGTAACTTCGCCATGGAAAGGCACCATGAAGACATATATAGCTATCGAGGGAAAGAAATTATTGCGAGATATTTGGATGAGGCCGAGACGTGTCCGGCGCACTTGAACCAGCCCATGTGTCCATCCGCCGCCTACCATATGCGGGACAGGTCACCCCCGCTTCCAAACCCACACCCACAAGCTACGAATCGTAGTGGAATACACATGGCGCATGAAACGCACGTAGGAACACTTGCCGCTGCACTGAAACCCACCTTCTACACAAGGACGAATTGGAGTTTGCCTTTAGCTTATCAGTGATATTTCATGCATATCCTTGTATGTCTAAAGGTAGTAAATAGGGTTCTAAGCTTTAAGTAGCTGTTGATTGTAAAATTATGCTGGATAAGTATACTCTTTCATTTGGCATGACCTCAAAACCTATCAAAAAAAAATTAACCGAAAATAGACGACGTATCATGCTTTGGCCACTAGGAGCAGCTTAATGGTTTCGCGTTAGGTTTGTACTTTGCTTGAGACTCTCAGTGTCTCGATTTAAAAATTGTGTTCTAAAAATTGCAATGTTATGGTGGCTAAATAAACATGTTTACGTCGCAACCTCTCACACCGAAATGTTGAGGCCGCTAACCGTTCGGCCTAATAACCATCCACAAACTCAAGTGCTGATGTGAACGAGGCCATAGAGAGCAATAGTTCATATCACAATTCACTGTAATGATGCTAGTGAGTAACTGAAAACTATGGGATGATCACGTTACCCTCACGTTAAACCAAACTCCACGTTCTTCTTCAATGGCCAATCTACCTTCCTTTTTTTTTTCTTCTGGGAAGACCAATGGTCACTCTACTTGATAAGCCTTCTTCTCAAGAGTCATAGCCACCGAGTTGAAGACCTAATTCCCTATGTTCTACATATAACTATCCAACTCTACACGTAAGAATTTGTATCTCCTCTGTTGGCTTGGATCCCAACCTACGTACCTGCAGTAAATACTAAGTCCTGCTGATGCAACTGTCTAGCCTTTAGTCCTTTCAAAAACAAAGTATAATTATACGAATCCTAAAATATAGCAAAAACTTTTCTTACTTCAAAATTAAAAGAGCAATGCATTTGCTCACAATAACTACCACGATTATATAATGAGGAGGAAGGCACATGTAAAATTCGGTCCCCAGAAAAATAAAATAGACGGCACTTGCTGCCAAGGGAGCACATCCATGGGTGAGGTGCGGTGCAGTGCAGTGGTGGTTCGCTTCGCCGTGTCAGTAAGAAACTGAGAACGTTTCCGTCTCCCACCCACCGTCCCCACATGCGTGGGTTGACACGTCGTCACTAGCCGTTACCCCGATCCCCTCATTTGGGCCCCACCGCTGCTCCCCATCCCGCAGCTTTGCTGCCGTTAATTAGGTACCATCACCAGGGCCATTGGAAGGATGAATCAATTGTTTGTTAAATGCGGTACCTTGTTCAGTCGTTTCGGCATGTTTCTTCTAATTAAAAAAACAAAATTATAAAGCATACCAAGAAGAAATTGATTACATCCGAACACAATCTCAATTAAAAGAAAAAGAGAAAAGAAGATCGGGTAAACAATAATTTACTCGTATTGGCCAGAGGTCATATACACCAAGTTTCGTCACCATGCAACGCTATCCAAGGGCACCCTTCCCTCACACTCTACAAATTTCCTAGCAAATTTTTAAACTCTCCTCCCCAACTTTCGAGCAGGTGCACCCTACGATTTCTTTCCCTCCATACCGTGCCCACACGATAGCACATAAAATTATACAAAGCAATTAGAGGTTGCTACCCTTATGTAAGCAGTCATTTGCCATATGGTCTCCCCTTGGATCGTTGACGATGGCTTCCATGCAGCTACCTTTCTGAGTACTGCCTGACTGAAGCGTGGTCGCTCAACTCCATTCCCTCCTTACACAGTACACCCAAGGGGTCCACGTCCATCCCCCAAGCACGCAATCTGTCCTTAGTTAGGAGGCGGCCTCTTGTGGCAATGGATGCGCAAGACGACTACTTCGGAACATGGCCCTTCAACCCTATTACCTCAAACTCCTCCCGTCTTTGGTGCCACACTTCTAACCTGTTCCCAAATTAGATCTTCCTGTTCTGGCCACGTCCACGTCCCACCCCGCCCCCCTTCCTCAACTGGCATGAACCGCTGACGCAATATGTCTTTGTAGGCCACCAACCTCTTCCAGCAATTCGAGTCGCTCCGCGTGGCATCCCCTTCCAGTATTCGATCCAGCCTATACCTCCTCCACACCCACGTAGCCCATACTCCCTTCTCATTAACATCCTTAAGCCTTTTCACTCTTTTACACATCTCAACCTTTTCCACGACCAACAAGCTGCGAAGTCCAAATCACCGTTCGACCTTCGGTAAGCAAACCTCCTTAAACTTGATGAGGTGTTTCTTGTTCCCCCACAAGAACTGTGCTTCCAGCAGCATGATCTTCCTTAGTATTTCCGGCGGTACAACGACCGTGGAAATCCAAAACTCCACCGGTCCCTCGATGCTCCATTTAAGAAGTTGAACGTGGCCCATCCTACATAGCGTCTTGGTGCTCCATGCACCAACCCTCTTCATCACTTTATCTATGAGGGTGGTGTACTCCCCACTCCTACATGAAGTGGGGTTCCCAGGTACTTCACCAGTAACCGCCCCTCCAACATACCCATTGTTAGGCATATCTCCATTATCCCTTTAATGCCCTTGGAGAGGTAGACCCTGCTCTTACTCACATTCATCCGTAGCCCAGCAAGTTCACTAAAAATGTCCAAAGCTAGTCTAATTCCTTTAGGCCTTATTTGTTATGTGGGATACAACAACTTATCCCATGTTTGACGAGTTTAATCCCAGGCTAAAATTATCCTGGGAGAGAACCTTAAAACACGGGATAAATTTATCTCTCCCCTTGTGAGACATTAACCTCATTTATCCTTCCAAACATCCATATTTATCTTATGATTTGACCTATACCTCTTTCAAATATCAAAATCAATTTATCCTAAATTTATTCTTCAATTCCACCGCCTATAAAATTTATCCCTTAAAAATTATCCCATAAAACAAACAAACCCTTAGTCGTCGCTGAATCTACTAAACCGAAGATGAGGACATCATCCGCAAGCAGTCGGTGGGATATAAATTCCACACCCTTAATCCTTGGAATCTTGATTCTCCCCTCCTCCACTTGAATTTGTAAGAGCAATGATAACACATTCATGGCCATTGTGAAGAACTAATTAAGGGGACGGCAGGTCCCCCTGTCTTAGACCCCACGTCGTTCCCACCAATCCCGTCGGAATGTCGTTTATCACCGATGATACCGATGGTCGAGCCGTGCACTTCCTCACCCACGCAATCCACTGCCCACAGACTCCTATTGCTTCCATTACGCGGTAGATAAACGAACGACTCACCGTGTCATAAGCCTTTGAGATGTTGGCCCTGAGGCACATCCTCTTCACCCCGCTAACGTTAAAGTCTCTCATGAACTCCACAACGAGTAGTGAGCAATCTGCCAGCTTCTGCCCCTTGATAAACACCCCTTGGTACGGTTCAATCAACCGTAGAAGGATTGTTCCTAGCCTCATGGCCATCAGCATAGAAATAATTTTATATAGGACATTACAGCAGCAATAGGCCTAAAATCCGTTATGGACATGGACCACTCCATCTTAGGAATGGGAATAAGGAAGGCATTGTTTACCTCTCCCACCATGCCTCCTCCTGCGAGGAAAAATCCCACCCCCACTAAGAAATCACTTGCCACAATTTGTAGCACCTCCTGTAGAGTCGCATCCAGTCCCGGTGCCTTGTCAATGCCAACACTCCATAGGGCTTATTTGACCTCCTCCGATGTTGTGAGTCTAGTAAGGTGTAAGACTCGAATCTAGATTTCCAAGTCATTTCAAACTAAACATATCAAAACAAACTTGTAGATACTTTTCGTATGCAAATCGAAGTCTACATGAATTTTAAATACGTAATTAGATGAAAAAAATCGTATATTTTTCATTTTTTTAATCTAGACCTCGGATTGATGATCCAAGAGTACTGTTAACTTCCTGGTGATGCGAAGATTTCTACGGTATGTTTCGTATAATGATCGGACCTCGGATGTGCGAAACAAATGTAAATCGTGAAGAAACCAGCGTGTAACATACTATAAGAATCACATTATGCAAATGACCTCCATTTAGAAGTCCATGAATTTTGTTAGATTCCTTATCTCATAACGATTCCATAGATATGTATTTTGCCAAAATCGATATTCGTATGAGTTAATTACGAAATGATTCAAAATAATATATATGGAATTGAAAGTTATAAAATAATAAGTAAATGATAATAATAATTATTATTATTATTATAAATATATGTAGTTGCTAGTTCGTTTTATTACTTAGGGATATGATTTTTATCCCAAACAACAAGAGTCGGTGGAGACTCGTTGGGATCACATGGGTTGTTTTGACGTTCGGTAAATAGAGGGAGAGAGACTGTGAGAATCAGGAGAGCAAACGAGAGAGAGAGACGGAGAGAAGGAGAGAAAACCAGATAGAGAGGTCGAGAGGGAGACGAACGGGGCTCCTTCTCCTTCCTTCTCGCTTCCCCTATCCCACAGCCTTCTCCCCCTTCCCCAACGGCGGGCTGTCCCGGGACCGCTAGAGAGCATCGACAACATCGGCCACGTGTAGGTTCGTTTTCGTTTTGCCCTTAAGTTGCTTGCGTGCATGCGTGAATAGAGGGGAGACGAGGTCGAGAGAGAAGGGGAAGAACGAGAACGAGGTAAGGAGGACAGGTGGCGGCATCGTCGGCAAAGAGGAGCTTCTATCGGCGAGCATGAAGGGAAGCCGGAGGGAGAGAAAGAGGAGGAGAGGACGGTGTTGGCCGTCACCGGGGAGCCGGCGGCTCGGGCGGCGCTGCACCGGCGTGGGTGATGGGTGCGAGTTGCACCCATAACTAAGGGAGGATGACGAAAGGAGAAAGGGAAGGGGACGGACCTCGGGAACCGTCGCCGGAGGTCCGGCGAGGGGCTGCCTTCGTCCGGAGAGGGTGGCAGGAGGAGATGATCGGCGGTGGTGCATCCCTGCATGGGTGCATGGCCGGCGTAGGTGAGGAGGAACGAAGGAGGAGGTGCGTGAAGAAAGAAGAAGAAGAAAAGAGAGGGGGTTATAATTGGAAGAATTATAAAATAAAAATTTGAAGTTTTGTTAACATCATTCAAGGCACTGATATAACACTCTTGATTAAATTGATTCAAGGAACCATCGAGGGTCTTTGAGATTGGAATTAAGCAATCCAAGACTTGATTTTGGGGTTCTTTAGGGAGTTAAATGCATCCGTACAATTGGATTAGGCGGTTTCTACTTCGATTTTTGAGATGTGTATGTGTGTATTTCCATGGAAATTTATTTCGCATCTACTTATTTTAATCTGGTAAGGGATCAAAAGATATCCGTTTCTCACATTCCAATACTCATTAAACATGTCTCTTCATGAACTACTAAAAGGTAATTTTTTAAAATTCAATTTCATGAATTTTTTATTGCATAAAAATTTTAATGAAACTTATAATGTTTTTGTTCCCTATATATCTTGACATTATCAATCTAATCACAGCACACGTACAAAATAAACGGGCCCCTAAAATAGAGAAAGAGGAAAAATGGATGCGCATTCCAAAGTCACCATGACCTCCCGGTGATATTAGGTAAAGTAATCTTTCCTTTTTCATACAATTTATATACATAGTGATTTCCTTCGCATACTGCACTGTTTAGTGTACGTTCTACCTTTTGTTGAAATCGGATCTATTTACGTATTCTTGTTACTCTGGGTATTGGAATGTTAAATATAAATGATAAAAATCAAGTCATTGACTTGGAATGAGAATAATCCAAGTAACATTGTTATCAACCAAATTAAAAGGAGTTAATGATAGATTAATTGATAATTTTCATGAAATAAATTATAAAGCAATGAAGCATTGTTGGATATAGCTTTATCATTGCATGTACAAAAGGAACTCTATTTTTAGTAAAACTGACATCATCAGGATGGTTAAATAATGATTTGATTAAAACCACGATCAGAAATTAAAAATTACCTGGAAACGGATAATGTGAATATTAATTAATTCTCTAATTGAAAATGTGAAACTACTAAAGATGGTTTGAATTGATGAAAATGAAAGTTACGGTTATTGGCAAATGGGATATATAATACAACAGATATGTTGAGAAAATAAAAGGAAAAAATAATTGTTTTTCAGCTCCACTACTATGCTGATTCAGGAAGTTGCTAGCTTCCTTACGACTCTTTGGTTAGGCTTAGCGACCAACTGGGGTAGCGAACTGCAGGGCTCGAGGTTTGGAGCTGTTCTTTTCAGCTGATGGGTGACTCATTGGTTGTCTGTTGTTTAGCATACATAATACTTGTACGTATTCACGCTACACAACGTAGCCACCACCCCTTTTCGCAATGACCCCAGGGTGATAGAGAGTAATGACTAGGTGGGTATAAGCAATCTTCCCAGTCAGGAGAGTGGCATATACCGGTCTTACGCTGAAGGAAGTTACACGAAATCGTCTCGTGTACTAAAACATTTATTGACAGATTATGAACTATAATAAATTGGGCTTCCAATATACACAACAGAAACGGATAACAAGATGCTTAATAAATTAATTAATTAAGACTATAGTACCCATTTTATCTTGTACTTAGTTTCTGTTGCACTCTACTGTTGTTTCTACTCAGTTTTTTTTAGTGACGTATTTTTTGGTTCCGTTCTCAAGTGTACTTGGCAGTTCGCAAAGGGGATTTCAGTTGTACATCTCCTTGAGATTATATATTATAATAAATCTTCTGGTTAGTATTCAATTTATGTTCCTTTAATTTTGCAATATGAATTGTTTGTTACTATGTTTATATTTTATAATTATATGTTGGGTGACTGCAATCTTGTGGGTGAGTTGCGTTAGTTGTTAACACATAGCGACTCAAGTTTCGCCAGTTGGCGAGACTCGAGTCATCACAGATGATATCAGAACAAGGTTACCCCACTAATCATAAAATAATTCGGAAGGGCCATAAAGACGTTCATATTGTATCACAGATGGGATACTCAAGCGCATAGTGACGCAATGTTCCTAGTCCTAATTTTCCATAGTATTCTGACGTGATTCTCTTCTTGATTTTCCATCTTGTCTCCATCCTGTTTAGTCTTCTTACTTTTCCCGTCGTTAAGGTCATTCCTACAGCCATTGCATTGAGTAGAATAGAGGCCGCCATAAGGCATCGCTTGATTCGAATGTGACCTCAAGAAGTAAATGAGTAACTTCTTGGTTCGTTCACCGTTTCTGTAATCGTATAGTTTTCTCAGGGTTTTTGCTTGTGGTTTTGATAGTAATAAATTTGATTATATAAAAACCCGTTCTATTCTAAACCTTTTAAGACATCTGGACTGTCAGTCAGACGTCTGGACCCTTCCTAGACGTCTGGAAATTAAAAATTTTGTACACAAGGTCAGGTCTGCACACTGGCTGCACGCAAACAGCCTTCCTCTCTTCTTCTCTTCTTTTTACCTTCTCGAACCTTAACCCCATTCCCTATATAAGACCCCTCTCCCCCTTCCTCTCTTCTCCACTCCACCACCACCTTCCTTCTTCCTCCCCACTACAGCGAGAGGGACGAGCGAGAGAGAGGGCACAAGAGCGAGGAGCGAGGAGAGGTGGAATGAAGAGAGGAGGAGGAGCTTGAGCTCGCGAGTTCGTGGGAGCTCGCTAGAGGACACATGGCCGGAGCGGCACATGCGGGAGGAGTGTGTCGGGGGAGACGTCCCCAACACCCTGTTGCAGTCGGAGCTGCAGACGAGGAGGAAAAGCCACGGCTGCGCGCGGCGAGGGGAGCGGAAGGTCACTCTGGTTCTGGGTTTTTCCCAAAATCAGACGTCTAGCATGTCGTCCAGATGACAAGTTGGACGTCTGGTAACTGTTGGTGCTAGAGCACCACGATCATTTATTTTGATGATAACAAAACATGTGTTATTTAACATTTGCAATTTGAGTCCTAGATTTCAGGTCAATTGCAAATGTGGACGTGTTTAGACGGAGTTCGAGCTCGCATCCAGGACGGATTGGAAGAGCTCGACGGAAAACAGAGGAGGTTCGCGTGGAGCGAAAGATTGAAGATGGAAGGAAATGAAGAATAGGATAGATTTCCTTCTTTTGTACTTGTTGTATTTTTTGTTTCTTTTTTTGCTCTTTTTTTCCGTAGATATTTCATGTTAAAGAGCCTCAAAGAACCCTAACAGTAGTCCTAGGAACACCGGCACAACCCTAGGATACTTAGGTTTTCTGTAGAATACTTAGAAAACCAATATAGGGTTCAAACAGACTTTCCAGACGTCTAATTCCCAAATCAGACGTCTGATAATGTATTTTAAGACGTCTGACTGTTGTTTCAGATGTCTGATAACTGTTAGGCTGGACATAGTTAGTTCTGTCTGATGAAATCAGACGTCCAGACCTTAGACCAGACGTCTTAGAAGACGTCTGATGGATTTACCAGACGTCCAATTAGTGGACCGTTGGCTGGCTTAGCAGACACTCAAGAATATGACCGTTAGAGCCTTATCAGACGTCCATAGGACTTTCCAGACGTCTGATAAATGACCGTTTTGTCTCGGCTGACCCAAAATCTCTTCTCAGAGATTTTCTAGCTGTTGCAACGTTTGGAAATCAATTCCCACAGTAAAAGTAGGTTTCCAGACGTCCAGACATAGTGTCAGACGTCCTGTATGTCGTCTGATGGACTTGCGTAAAAACCCTGTTTAGATCTGATCCAAGTCAGGGAGAGACCCGCCCAAAATCAGACGTCTGACCTTTTAATCAGACGTCTTATAGTGAACGTCCAGACGTCTGATGCTAGAATTAGACGTCTAATAAGCCTGTCAGAATAATGATTGTTCCTGATTTCAGGCTGATTCACTTGGGCTTTGCACCCAACGGCTATGGAAGCTTTTCCAAGCCTTCCAAAGCCTTCCTAAGGCCTCTATAAATAGACGGGAGCCTTTACACACAAGATACACACCTAGAGAGACCAAGATACACAAGAAACAAGTTGTATTACACTTTCCACTCTCTTGTGTCCTAGCTAGCTCTTGCTCTCCAAGCTCAAGCACCATTCTCTTGAGAGCATCAAGCTGTTGCGCACCCGCTCTCCCGCCATAGTTCACGAGAGCAAAGTTGCGCCGTCGCGTGGCTCACGTACCGCGTCATCGTCGACGCACTTCTTGCAAAGGGGAGTTTCCTAAATCCTATAGAAGCTTAGGTTTATTACTTTGTTGGCTCTATAGGTTTGTTGTTTATTTTACCTTTGTCTTTTGGTTGGGTATTCGCTTTGCGAATTCCCGTCTCCTTCGTGGGACAAAATCCTTCTCGTGGAGAGAAGGGGTTGAGGAATGCTAACCTCGTACTTGTAGCGTGGTTGTACTGAGGTTGAATCACCCTCGTTTTAAAGTGATTCGTTTAGTGGATTTGATCAACTAGGTTGATCGGAAAATCCTAACTCGAGAGGGTTAGGTGGTGGTTTTCACCAGGTTTGGGTTTCCACCTAAAAACCTTTTGTGTACATTGTGTGATTGTCTTTTTGAGATTGCTTTATTTTTCATTTACGCATTTTTTTACGTCACACTGATCTCACCCCTCCAAATAGGGAAATTACAGTAACGACACCGGACGTCTGAAAGTAAGGTTTTGCGAAGGTACGTTTCTCTTGCGGTTACGGCCATGCAGGCCGCACCGCAAAGCCGATCTGTGCGGCTAAAAATGGAAGATTTAGTCTGTCGCGTGCAAGGACAGCTTTGGGAAGGCACGAGCACGCCCTCCCACGTGTTTCGTACGTGTGGAGTTGAGTCCATACTGTCAAGTAGGGGTTCTGGACGTCTGAAGTCGACGCAGGAACTTGAGGTGAGACCCTGGTAACTTTTAAGACATCTGGACATTGTGCCAGACGTCTGATTTAGGTCTGCAGTTCTGTTTTTGACCCGTTTAGGGTCTGTTTGAGGTCCGTTTTACGCAAGCAAGCTATCTGTGGTTTCCTTGTGAGTTCCTTTACATGTTAGAAAGCCTTATATACTGTTCTGAACATTCCGTTGTGTTATGTTCCTTAGTATAGGACTTCGATCTATTGCGTGTTCGGGGCATGCTGAGGCACGTGAGTCTGCCGTTCGAGCCCCCAATACTCCCGGATTGTCTGATAGAGTGGTTTTCCCCTGTTTCAGTTATAAAACATGAATGCATATGTGAAATTAGATAACTAGACACCTAGGATGTGGCATGAATCCTAGGACGAGAAATACTTGCATTGTTTGTATGCGTGTTTGAGATTGTAGTAATAAATGAATGAATAGAATTGTAAATAACTGCCTGTTAATAAATACGAGCTGCCTGTGGAATATAAAATGCGTGTGCTAGTTAAACAGTTACCTGTGACATTACTTGTTATATATGTAAAATTGTGGAAATACGAGCTGCATGTGTATAATACGACAATGGAAATGTGAATGATGAAACCTGGTATGGAACAACATGGTGAATATGAGCATGAACCCTATGGGGAATTAAGAGTAGAGCTTCTATAGATAAATGGAATGGATCTGGAAATGTGAGTGAGAAGTGTGCTGGCCCTTGAGTACGTGGTGCCAAGGAAAGCAACTATCCCCTGTTTAGTGTAGAGCGGAGCTAGCGCCCTTGGGTTAGGATCCGAGGTTAGGATTGGCCACAATACACCGACTTCTGTTGGCCCCCTCGTACACTATACCGAGGAGAGCTACTAGTGTAGGGAGAGAGCTAGCCACCCTACATCGACTTGTTAGGCCCACTGAGCAAACCAAGGTAGTCAGACGAGGGTGCGCGGACTGTGGAGGGATGAGACCCCTGTTTGGTTCTGAGGGGCTAGACCCCTGTTACTGAGAGAGCTAGGCCCTATATTGTTCCATGCTATACTTTGGGCATACCTGCCAGCGGAAACGACTAACTGCGTGCTAGTGTGTGGTAGCTACCCGTGCACTTATCGCGCATACCGTAGTCACTACTACATCTGTCCGTGACCTCGGGGTGGTTGACTGGGTGTAGGATCACCACGGGGGACTCTCCCGTCCAGGAGAGCACCATGTGTGCCATCTACTCTTCGAAAAAGACTGCAATCAAGATCATTCCCACGAGGAACATGCGAGATCAAGAAAGAGATCTGAAAGTAAACCAATGGGTGAAAAGAAATGACTTGTAAAATAAAATAATTGGAAAAGATAAATTTACCTGTTAGCCTTTACTGCTTTAGTTGGTTTGGTTACCACTCTACTCAGCATTCACTGACTCCGTTTACTCTTAACCCCTTTTCAGGTCCAAGAGTTGAGCAGCCCGAGTTACCGGCTGCAGAGGGTGCTGGGCCAGGTCGAGCCCAACAGTAGTTCTTACTGTTATTGTACTTTCTTTTTGCTAGTGAGTTTTAGGCTGTTGTTACTGTTCCTGTTCTGTACTTTGTTCTACTTTACTGTTGTGGTGGTGATATGTACTATTAGCAGCTTTTACTTCCTTTACTGCTTGTACTATTTTAATGTTAGTTACTTTGCATAGTGAATGTGGTTTACTTTCCTGCTTTTTGGTTATTTCTTGTTGGACAACTGAGTCTTGGGATTAGTCGAGTCGAGCTGGTCTCGGGTCCTGTAGGGATTCGGGAACTGGGTCGTAACAGATTAGCAGGCCAATGAACATGTTAATTTGTAGCACTACTTGATTGTGCCTATTTGTAATACTTAAATTATGCGTCCCTTTGGTAGAACCACTGTTTTATAAATATACGTGTAGATCATATATATTTTCATGGCATGTATAAATATTTTTGGGATGATCCATAGCAGTGTACTTCTGTTAATAATGAGTAATATATAATTAACATCGACCGTGTGAAAATGATAGATTATTATACACTGAACATGATTTAGTCACGCTCTACACCCTTTTGCAGCAATGATGAGTATTTGATAGTAATTAGATAATATTGTTTGAAAATCTGAAGGTAGTTAGTCCTTGTAAATAACAATAGACTCAACTAATTGTTTAGAATAAAATTTATATCACCCTTGACCAATTCATTTCAACTATGATTTCATTTGAGGTCAATGTCAATATTCAGTAAATGTCAGGTCAATTTTATCAGACGAATTTCACAGTTACTTGTCCTGAAACCTAGTAATAATGACATGACATGTTTCTATCCTTGTAAGATAATAGTAATAATAACATTTTTTCATATTTGACTTTTAAATGACTTAGCATATCCATGTATACATTGAAAGCTTGTGAGGGGTTAAAACATGAATTTGTTGTTCGTAGCTAGATTAAATCATTTTTCTTAAATAATCAATTATTATTTGAATAACTATTAAAGGAAAATGGTTGTCTTGATTTCTAATACTGTTGGTAACTGACATTAGTTGTAAGACTTACTATTGCAATGTGTGTTAAAATCTTATATAGATTAATTTGGTGACGTATCTTATTTATATTGAAATAGAATTAAGTTTATTACTATTTGGATTGGAATGAAATTAACCAATTACTTAATTGGATTAGCTTGGAATTAAACGATTATTGTTCCTATGCTGAAATTTTACTAGTAATTGAATAACGATTGAACGAACATGATTATTTGGATTTCTGGCACAGTTAATTGTACTTGTAAATTTGTATAAAAGGTAAATAATACAGTTGTCCCCCCTGATGTTATAAGAAAAAAAAACAGAGAGATTTATCATACAATCACACATGTTTGATTACATAAGGATAGGATAAATATATCTTCACTACATATATTGCATGAATTCCTAATCTTAATGTATTCCAACCGTGTTATGGATGACAGACTTGCGTATGATAAATGAGGAAAATATGGTTATAGTCATTGTTACTAATTGCATTGTCAAAGATATGTTAAATTAACCATGACTTATACATTCAAGATATTAGTGAACTAATAATCCATATCCCACTATGGAGTTGATATTGGACAATTAGATTCAGAATGTTATAAAAGTACATGTATAATTCGATAAGTTGAAAAGATATATACGATGCTTCTTTCATTAGATTAAAGAAATACTATGATCACTCCTGTTATTAATCACATCAAAGGATAAATCGTGAAATTGGGTTATACTTGAAATTGTCAATTGATGGTTACCCTAGTGGTAAGTGAATAGGTGGATATGATGGAATTGATGACTGAATTGAATGACCAAATGAAACTCTAATTAGCCTAGACAAGGATATTTATGTTATTCTTCTTAAGAATTGGAACATATAATTACTTAGAGTACAAAGCTTACATTTTACTCTCCACTTCTAAATGTTTTATTAGTTACTTTGGCAAACTGAGTGTTTCCTTCAAAAGAGCTTGGAACTTGAGATTTCTACTTTCCGTGATACTTTATGTTTTCTAGTTCAGACTTGAGGATTATTTCATCCGCATGAATTTTAAAATTTTGGAAGATTGTATTTTGCGCCTTGAAATTTCTGCGTAGAATTGAAGGCATTTTCTTATGTTATTAAGTAATACTTATTAATTAAAAATTCTTCCTGAATGATGTATCATATGTAAAAGTTGTTGCCCTAATAATGTTTATAAATTGCCTCTATAAACTTGTCATTAGATCTATGGGCATACAGACTCGGACATTTTCTGGTTGTTGACACCATATATCATAAGGGATCACAAACTCTTCTTTGACTTGCTCCCTTAATTGTTAAAAATTGATACAAATGGGCATTAGTAAATAACGAATTTTCTATTTAATTTTAGCTTACTTGGGTAAACATGCAATTTATTTTGTACCGAAATTCTTTTGACAGCTCATCAATTTCTTGCAAGGTTGTCATTTCGGTGTTTGTTTGTCTAGTATAGACTTAAAAGGATTTCTAGATAAACATTACAATCCTTGTGATTTTTACTATCAGCTCATTATAAAAGATAGCGATATTAAATGGTTGAAAATTCTAAAATAATATATTGGTGATTAATTTCGATTTTTGAATTCTGATAAAGATATTGAGATATCAAATGGGGAGATTGCTAACTTATGCCCACTTTTATATCATCACCTGACATTTGAATAACCTAATTATATTAATGAAAAATGTCTTCGTCTGACTCATTATATCGTCACTAGATGCACCACTCATTGGATATTCTTTTAGTACTATACAAGAGAATAAGAAAGTTGATATATTGCAAGTGTGGGTTAATGATTGGAGTTAATCATTTTTATACTTGTGGTCAAGTTTACTTTAATATTTTGGTTAGTAACTGGCTAGGCTAATGAATTACCTGAAACTAACAAATTTGGTTGGAAAAGTTGGAAAATGAAAGTTTTGATCATTGTTGACATTGGTTGATTTTATATAATCCTCATGCTTTGCATACCACACACCTTAACCATCACTTATGTAACGACCCGGTTCCCGAGTCCCTACGAGACATGAGAACCGGACCGACTCGACTAATCCCAAGACCTAGTCGTCCAACGAGGAAGTAACCAAAAGACAGTAAAATAAACCACATTCAGCATGAATATAACTAACAGTAAGAAAGTACAGCAGTAAGGAAAGAAACTACTACAGTAGGTACCACCACAACAGTAAAACAACATTTATCATATAACAAGAACTGCAGGTAAAGAAGGTACAGCGGAAACAAAAACTACTCACTAAAACAGAAACAAAAGAGGTACAAAAGGCTGTGGTAACTCTACTGGACCCTACTCGGCCCAGCGTCCTCTGCAGCCGCCGACCCTGGCTGCTCAACACCTGGTCCTGAAAAAGGTAACGAGTGTAATACGTCAGCAAACGCTGAGTAGAGTGGCAACTAACTAAAGGCAACAGTAGAGTGTACAGTAGCTGTTATGTTCTATTACTTCCTTTATTCACATCTTTCAATTTCTCTCACTATTTCATTTATTTCTCAGATCCTTTACTTGATCTCGAATGTCCTCGTCGGAACGATCTTGATTGCAGTCTTTTCCAAAAGTAGAAGTAGCACGTGGTGCTCTCCTGGCCGGGAGAGTCCCCCGTGGTGATCCTACCCTCAGTCAACCACCCCAAGGTCACTGACAGACGTAACGGTGACTACGGCACGCGCGATAAATGCACAGGTAGCTAGCCCGCACTGGCACGCGGTCAGTCGTTTCCGTTAACGGGTGCGCCCAAAGCACAGCACGGAACCAGGGCAGAGCCCTCTCAGTAACAGGGGTCCAACCCCTCCACAGTAACCAAATCGGGGCCTTGCCCCTCCACAGTCCGCGCACCCTCGCCTGACTACCCTGGTTTGCCCTAGTGGGCCTAACAAGTCGGTGAAGGAGGCTAGCAGAACCCCGGGGCCCGTGGGGTAGCTAGTACTCTCCTAACACTACTAGCTCTCCTCGGTACTACGTACACGAGGGCCAACAAGTCGGTACAGAGCGGCCAATCCTAACCCCGGGTCCCTGGGCGGCTGGCCCCACTCTGCACTAAACAGGTACAGGTACTTCCCTTGGTACTGCGTACCCAAGAGACAGTACAAACTACATCTCAGTTCCATTCATTTTTCTTTCCAGGAGTTCCACTCCTAATTCCCCGTAGGGTTCCAGCTCTTTATCTCAGAACATCATATGTTTCACTTTCCAGATTCAAGTTCTCAAAATCCATGATCTCAAACAGGTTTCTTTATTCATAACAGGCAGCTGTTAATTCAAATTACAGGCAGCTTTATATTCCTTTCCATTTTTCCAAGACTGCAGTATTATACATTCCACTAGTTTTTTTCCATCCTAAGATTCATGCCACATCCTAGGATCTAGCATACAACTAGTTTTCCAGCCCTAGGATTCATGCATCACCTAGGAGCTATCATTCCATACAATTCTCATTCCTAGGATTCATGCAATGTCCTAGATTCTAGTTATGGTTCCATACTTTAACAGATTTTAAAAATAACTTAAGCCACTCTACCAGGTACAACAGGAGTAATGGGGGCGTGATCGGGAATTCCGCGTGCCTCCGCAACTCTCAAGACTGCAACCGAACGAGGTCCTATCACAAGGATCAAACACAAGGAGTGTCTCAAAACAGTGTATAGCTACCGTAGACGGGTAGAGGAATTAATTCTGAAACGAACGCAACTCGAATCGTGGAAAACGGAGCCCAAACGGACCCTAAACGGGTCGAGAAAGACGATACTGTGCAAAATCAGACGTCTGGAACTCCTTCCAAACGTCTTAAACGGTGGATCAGAGAATTACTTGTTCAGCTTGGTTTCCCAGACGTCCAGAAGTCTGCGGGGACGTCTGTCCTATACCCCAGACATCCGATGGTCCACACGGACGTCTGTAGGTCACTCCCGCCGTCTGGTACAACTTCCAGACGTCTGATTCGCAAAGGATGGCGAATCAGCGAACCTGCGCACAGCCAACCCCCCTCCCTCAGTACGGTCAGTCGACAAGAAGGAAGAAGAAAGCGGAAACTCACCTTTCAGACGTCTGTATGATCTTACAGACGTCGACCTTGCCGTCTGGCTATCAACCCAGACGTCTGATTCTGGAAATTTTTCCAGAATCAGAACCCTGCTCGGCCTCCGCTCGCGACGCCGCCCGCGTCGCACCTCGCGCGTCTGCTGCTCAGCCCGCAGCAAGTCCCTCTCCGCGTCGCTCCGCGCCCCCTGCACCCTCCGTCGGCCGGCCAAGCCGCTCCGGCGAGCTCGCCCTCGCACGCCGCACCTCCGCGCTCACTGCGGTCGCCGCTGCCGCCCTCGCGTCCGCTCGCTCTCGCGCACAGGAAGGAGAAGGAGGAGACGGTGGAGACGGGAGGGGAGGTGCGCCCCTTTTAACGCCGCGCGGAGAGGAGAGAGAGAAGGCGGCAGGCCGCCTGCAGCAGCAGAGAAAAGAGGGAATATGCGGTCTGCGCGCTCAGGCGCGCAGGCGACTCGCGTGTGTCGAAAATAACGGATTTCCAGACGTCTGGAAACGATCCCAGACGTCTTATCAGACGTCTGGTTGTGATCCCAGACGTCTTGTCCGACGTCTGAGCCACCTCCCAGACGTCTTAAAAGACGTCTGGGGCACACATTCGTTACAACTTAACCCCTTCATGTTAGTCCTTGTACCCTGTAGTTACCTTACTCACAATCAAATGCATTCAAAGTATCCTTTTATGTCATTTTAGTTTATTATTAAGGAAATAGAGTTCTTGTCTAATTGAGATGCGGGAAAGGTATCCGAGTTGTTTTTCCGATGAGTCCATAACACCTTAGTTTGTACTCTTTAAGGTTATTATTACCTCTTTAAGGTTGTTAAGAACTTCTTGCTTGCACATCTCTCCTCATACCTACCCTCTTGAGTTTCGGGAGCGAAACTCTCTTTAAAGTTGTAATATTTGTGATGACTCGAACCTAAATTTCCGAGTCATTTTAGACTAAGCATGTCAAGATAAACCCGTCGATACTTTTCGTATGCAAATCAGAGCCCGTGCGAATTTAAAATATGTAATTGGATGTAAAACTCGTGTATTTTTTGTTTTTGCAATTTGGACCTCAGATTGATAATTCGAAAGTACCGTTAACTTCCTGATGTCGCGAGGATTTCTACGGTATGTTCCGTGTGCTGATCGAACCTCGAATGTACAAAACAAATGTAAACCATGAATAAACCCACATGTGATCCACTGTAAGAATCGCATTATGCAAAAAACCTCCATTTAGAAACCCAGGAATTTTGTTAGATTTTTTATCTCGTAATGATTCCGTGGATACGTATTTTGCCAAAATCAAAAATTCTTCTAAGTTAATTACAAAATCATTCAAAATAATATATATGAAATTAAGTTAAGAAAGGTATAAAATAACAAGTAAATGATAATAATAATTATTATTATTATAAATATATGTAGTTGCTAGTATGTTTATTATCTAGGGATATTGATTTTTATCCCAAACAACAAAAGTCGGTGGAGGTTCGTTGGGATTACATGGATTGTTTTGACGTTGGGTAAATAGAGGGAGAGAGACCGTGAGAATCAGGAGAGCAAACGAGAGAGAGACGGAGAGAAGGAGAGAAAACGAGAGAGAGAGAGGTCGAAAGGGAGACGGACGGGGCTCCTCTTTCCTTCTCGCTTCCCCTATCCCGCAGCCTTCTCGCCCTTCCCCAACGGCGGGCCGTCCCGGGACCGCTAGAGAGCATCGACGACATCGGTCACGTGTAGGTTCGTTTTCGTTTTCGTTTTCGTTTTGCCCTTACGTCTCTTGCATGCATGCGTGAATAGAGGGGAGGCGAGGTCGAGAGAGAAGGGGAGGAACGAGAACGAGGAAAGGAGGACGGGTGGCGGCATCGTCGGCAAGGAGGAGCTTCTATCGGCATGCATGAAGGGAAGCGGGAGGGAGAGAAAGAGGAGAGGAGGGTGTTGGCGGTCGCCGGGGAGCCGCCGGACGACGAGGCGGTCCGGCGAGTGGAGAGTAGCCGGCGGGTCGGGCGACGCTGCACCGGCGTGGGTGATGGGTGCGAGTTGCACCCATAACTAAGGGAGGATGACGAAAGGAGAAAGGGAAGGGGACGGACCTTGGGGACCGTCGCCGGAGGCTCGCCGGAGGTCCGGCGAGGGGCTGCCTTCGTCCGGCGAAGGTGGCAGGAGGAGATGATCGGCGGTGGTGCATCCCTGCATGGGTGCATGGCCGACGTAGGTGAGGAGGAACGAAAGAGGAGGTGCGTGAAGGAAGAAGAAGAAGAAGGAGAGAGAGGGGGTTATATCCGGAAAAATCATAAAATAAAAACTTGAAGTTTTGTTAATTTCATTCAAGTTCCTAATGTAAAACTCTTGATTAAATTGATTCACGGAACTCTCGAGGGTTTTCGAGATTGAAATTAGAAAATTCAAAACTTGATCTCAGGGTTCTCTACGGTATTGGATACATCCGTATAGTTGGATCGGTCGATTTTCACTCCGATTTTCTAGACACATACAAGTGTGCGTTTTAATGGAAATTTGTTTCGCATCTACTTATTTTGATCCGTTAAGGGGTCAAACAACATTTGTTTCTCACGTTCCAAAACTCGTTGGAATCATTTCTTCACAAACTACACGAAGGTAATTTTTTTAAAATTCAATTTCGAGAATTTTTTATTATGTGAAAATTTTAATGAAGCTTATGACATTTTTATTCCCTACGTATCTTGACGTTGACCTATCTAACCCCAATGTGCATACAAAATAGACGGGCCCCCAAAATAGCGAAAGAGAAACAATGGATGCACATTCCGGAGTCACCTTAACCCTCGGTGACATTAGATAGAGTAGTCTCTTCTTTTTCGTACAGTTTATCTATATAGTGATTTTCCTCGCATACTACACCGTTTAGTGTGCGTTCTACCCCTTGCTGAGATCGGACGTGTTTACGTATTCCTGTTGCTCTGAATACTGGAATATTAAATATAAATGATAACAATAAAGTCGTTGGCTTGGAATGCAAATAACCTAAGTAATATTGTTAACTGTCGAATTAAAAAGAGTTAACGACATATTAATTGATAATTTTCATGAAATGAATTATAAAGCAATGAAGCATTGTTGAATATAGCTTTATCGCATGTACAAAAGAAACTCTATTTTTAGTAAAATTGATATCATCGAGATGGTTAAATAATGATTTGATTGAAACTATGATAAGAAATTGAAAATTAAGGTGGAGAATAATGTGAATATTGGTTAATTCTGAAATTGAAAATGTGAAACTACTAAAGATGGTTTGAATGAATGAAAATGAAAGATACGGTTATCTGCAAATGGGATATATAATACGACAGATATGTCGAGAGAATAAAAGAAATAGATAACTGGTTTTCAGCCCCACTACTTGTCAGGTTTTCGACGGTAGCTTTAGGTCTTTTCATATCAGGTTCAGGTGCTGGTTTAGGGAGTTGCTGGCCTCCCTACAACTCTTTGGTTAAGCTTAGCGGCCAACTAAGGTAGCGGACTATGTATCTTGATGTTGATCGATCTAGCCCCAGCGTACATACAAAATAGACGGCCCCCAAAATAGCAAAAGAGAAACAATGGATGCACATCCGGAGTCACCTTGACCCCCCGGTGACATTAGGTAAAATAGTCTCTCTTTTTCCATATAGTTTATCTACATAGTGATTTTCCTCGCATACTGCACCGTTTAATGTGCGTTCTACCCCTTGCTGAGATCGGACGTGTTTACATATTCTTGTTGCTCTGAGTACTAGAATATTAAATATAAATGATAAAAATTAAGTCGTTGGCTTGGAATGCGAATAACCCAAGTAATATTGTTAATTGTCAAATTAAAAGGAGTTAACGACAGATTAACTGATAATTTTCATGAAATGAATTATAAAGCAATGAAGCATTGTTGGATATAACTTTATCGCATGTACAAAAGGAACTCTATTTTTAGTAAAACTGACATCATCGGGATGGTAAATAATGATTTGATTAAAACCACAATCAGAAATTGAAAATTAAGGTGGAGGATAATGTGAATATTGGTTAATTTTGAAATTTAAAATGTGAAACTACTAAAGATGGTTTGAATGAATGAAAATGAAAGATACAGTTATCTACAAATGGAATATATAATACGACAGATATATTGAGAGAATAAAAGAAATAGATAATTGGTTTTCAACCCCGCTACTTGTCGGGTTTTCGGCCGTAGCTTTAGGTCTTTTCAAACCGGGTTCAGGTGCTGGTTTAGGGAGTTGCTGGCCTCCCTACGACTCTTTGGTTAGGCTTAACGGCCAATTGGGGTAGTGGACTATAGGACTTGAGGTTTTGAGCAGTTCTTTTCAGCCGGTGGGTGACTCATTGACTATTTGTGGTTCAGTGTACATAGCACTTGTACGTGTTCACGCTACACAACGTAGCCGCCATCCCTTTTCGCAATGATCCCAAGGTGATGGAGAGCAGTGACTAGGTGGGTATAAGCAATCTTTCCAGCCAAGAGGGTGGCTTATACCGATTTTATGATGCAGGAAGTTACACGAATCGTCTCGTGGCCTAAGATGTTGACTGACAGATTGTGAACTATAATAAATTGGGCTTCCAATATACGCAACGGAACCAGATAACAAGATGCTTAACAAATTAATTAATTAAGAATATAGTACCCATTTTCTCTTATGCTTGGTTACTGTTGCACTCTGCTGTTATTGTTTCTACTCTATTTAGTTTTTTTTACTGACGTGTTTTTGGGTTTCGTACTCAAGTGTACTTGGTAATTCGCAAAGGGAATTTCTGTTGTACATCTCCTTGAGATTATATACTACGATAAATCTTCTAGTTAGTATTCAATTTATGTTCCTTTAATTTTTGCAATATGAATTGTTTGTGACTATGTTTATATTTTATGATTATGTGTTGGGTGAATGCGATCTTGTGGGCAAGTTATGTTAGTTGTTAGCACACGGCGACTCGGGTTTCGTCGATTGGCAGGACTCAGGTCGTCACATAAGATACTCGTTCTCTTCAGGCGTGACCTTCCATCTCACTAGAATAGGGATGCGTGCTGCCCCACCCTTGTCCTCCTCGTTGGCCCCGTACACCTCTTGGAAGTGCCTCATTTCCTCCCCCTTGATTGCTTCCAACTTGTCTACGACCGACCCATCCGCCTTAATCACTAAAGTGAGTGCGTGGAAGACCGATCGCTCTCACTAGGAGGGGGAGGTTGCTCCCCGTATAATGGGGAAACACACAAAATCACAACGAAACACAAAAAATAAGAAAGAAAAAATACAAGAAATAAGAAAAGAAGGCGTCCATTGTATCGAGATATCAATGATGCCACCAAGGATGAACCCAACGATATCACGATCCGCACAGATGAGAAAATCAACAGAAGTCTAAACCCACAACAAGTCGGGCGAATTCTCGGACAAAAGAAGCCTAAAGTCACACGTGGTCTCCAACACAACAAAAGGTCAGCCGCAGCTGTGAAGGTGGATGTCGTAACATCCAACAACTTTGAGGATGAAACGAGGGGGGCTGAAGTCAACGACCATGGACGGAAGTTTACAATACTCTCCCAAAACGATCAAGCCACAAAGCAAGACCCATCTTAAATGAAGCCTCCATAGCAATGCGAAAACCACAGTAGCAAAAAACCCCCCCCGACCAAATCCCTGCCACAACACAAGGAGCACTATTGATGAACCTTCTGCCACCATGGTTAACGCAACCCACATGTGCGTCCTCGCAAGGAGTAGCACGACAACAACGACAACCGTCACGAGATTCACCACTGTCACCGAAAGCAGCACCTTCACAAGCCAAAAACACAGCAATGAGAAATAGCCTCACCAGCCTAGACACAGCAGCACCACCACGAGAAAGCTAACCAACGCAGCAACGCACACGCCCAACACAGCACCCCTGCCCCCGACCTACACAACACCACCGCCCTACACACAATGCCATCCAACACCGCAACAATGTCACATGTCGCAACAAAGCTGCAAAAACAATGCCCGTCGCAATTGCTACATCGCCTCAGCAATGCTACCCCTACAGTGCCATGACAAGAGGAGCATCCAAGGCATGAGAACGAAGGAAAACAAAAGAGAGATTCAACCATGGTTGTATTTCTTTTATTTTGGCTAAAAAATAAAGAAATGCGTGATGATACCTTTTGAAATCACCTTTATATATGGTGATTTCAACTGATGTATTTTGATCTTCTATTAGTATAAATCAATTTACATAAGTAAAAAATTAATTTTTAAATAAAAAATCATTTTAAATGATGAATAAATAAAATACAGTGATATATTTCTATTCTCCACTAATATGTTCTCTCTTGCCTCATAACCAAGATAATGTGACGATACGTTAGATTCTTCCCCTGCACATTGAATGAATGGCTTCACAAAAAAAAAAGTAAAAGAAAATAAAATAAAAAATATAAGGAATTAACAAGGTTGGGAAACAATTCAATTTTGAAAAGACATGAAATGTAATGCCTCCTATCACAAAATTAGAGACGATTAATTTAGACGGTAGTATTGGATGTATGTTAAAAAAAACGAGAAATCCACTCAAAAGCTCGTTATTTTAAGAGCATAGCTCGA
The DNA here is from genome assembly GCA_037157565.1 of Thalassia testudinum. Lineage (NCBI taxonomy): Eukaryota > Viridiplantae > Streptophyta > Magnoliopsida > Alismatales > Hydrocharitaceae > Thalassia > Thalassia testudinum. The sequence goes on from JAZHRO010000002.1 coordinate 68,904,794, forward strand.
TTCCTGGTAGACGATATCAATAGATAGGGCTGGCATTCCACTCAAAGTCGAAGAGCTTGGCACGAGCTTTACTCTATAAGTTTTAAGGACTCGTGATCAGAGGCCCATTTCAAGCAAAATTTGAGCCTATTTCGGAGCTCAATTTCCCTCAACTCTGGCTAAGTTTGCCAACTCAACTCAATAACTTATCTAGAGATGAGCTTTGCTCAGCTTGCTAACTTGCCTTTGACAAGGCTAAACATTTATTTTTAGAAGGATACATATTATATGTTTTAAACCCAAAATAATGTTTTCAAGAGGCATTTCCGTAAACACAAGACTGCAAGAATCCTTAAAAATAAGAAGTCATGCAGTCACTGAGTTCCTTCTCTTAACTTTCCCATGTTGTTTAGTACATCAAGTGCCTGCCATATCCACTTCAAACTAGTGCCAAAGACTGAATTGGCTCGTCATGCTTGTAAGCTTGTATTAAGCCAAACAAGCAAAATCCAAGCCAACTTAATTTCAATTTGTGTCAAAGACATGCTGGCTCGTTTGTATTGTGAGCACGCCTCGAGCCAAAGTTGAGCTTGCGAGCAAGCTTGGTTTATGGAATTCGAACTCAAGCCATGCCGTGTTGAGCTCTTTTGGTTTGGCTACAGATGGATTAAATGAAATCCATAGTATGCGAATTATTTTTCAACACTACCGATGGTGGCTACAATGAGGGGATGGCTTCTTCGTGCCGCTAACGGAAGGTTCAGTGTAGACATTTGCTTCTCTTATCTTTTGGCAGCAGAATTGTGTTTGATTTAAATGTTGCATGACCTTCAATTTCTAGAATTTACAGTTCCTCGATGCATAAATTTTTTTGTTAATCTTTTCTCTCGCCCTTCTCTTTTGGGAATATTTATACCCTCTTCCTTTGTAATTGTCACATAGGAATGTGTTCTAAATCAAATCGAAATTCGATTAAGCCTATAAAAAAAAATGCTATGAAATTCAGTACAGGTAATAATAAAACTTTTTATGAGCACAAATCGATATACTAAGTTATGTTCATATCTTTCATTAAATTCTAACTTCAACCTTTTTCTGAAAACATTTAAGGTTCACTCCATACTCCGCATGCTGTTACGTAACCTCAGATATAAATTTTTCTTTTCTTTACTTAATGGAGACATAGATAGCTTTCGTTTTTGTGCTTTAGCCGAATCGTCTCACTGCAACAAAGTGCTGGATTGTCAACAAGTGCAGCAGCATTTGTCATCAAAAGTTGAGTCGTAGACATATCAGACAGGATTGCAGAGAATTCACCATCTAATATAATTTCAATGTGATTGGATTTCCCCAATCCATCAAGTCTTACTCTGATCGAAAACATAATCCACACATTTTTGATTAATAGAACTAGAATTGCTATGATTATTCAAAATGTTGAGTAATTAATTGGATCAACTTCAATCCACTCTCGTCCGACCAGCTCAGCATGCAAAGCAGCTTGAGCTAGGCCATGGGGACCTCACGGAGGATCTGGATGCTTGTAGCTAGCTAATTTACCAAGTATTGTTAAACCCACGACAAACTAATTCATGAAGGAAATGCTCTATGATCTTTCGCTCTAAATAAACGTTGATAGTGGGTTGCTTATTACTTAGCTCGCCGTACATTCGACCAACCAAACACTAGCAAAGACAGCAAACAAGGAAAGCTGAGTTCAAGCATGGAGCAAAGGTCCCCAATATAGCAGCAACTCTTCATAGCTGACTGAACAAGGATAACATTCAGAGAAACACATTCACTGCAAGTGCATTTTTTCTTATTACCCGTGGATTTTTTTTTTTTGGGATTAATTATTATCCATTGATTTCTTATCATTCAACCACAATGATAACTCCGGAATTCATCTTTTAAGAAGTTCAAGGAAACAGGAACCAATCTAGCAATAGGCTGTTTAAGCCAATCTGCTTAACATTATACACAACTGCAAAAATGGTCAAAGCATTACCTAACGCATTGGATCATTCACCATTGAGATGTAATTATCTGTTACAGTTCAGAATTGCTGTGGTACATTCAAAACAAAGAATTGCTGCAGAAAATGGTCACTTTCACCACCAGAAAAGAGGTGTAATCAATTACGATCATCAGTTAAAGAATAACGCAAGCAAGACATCTCCTAACATTGCCAGAGCCATGCGCCTTCAATATTTGGAATGACCAAGCTAGAAAGATAGCAAACACAAGCACATTTACGTATAGAAGATGGAATATACCTAGGATAAAATGGATGGCTGTTAACATCCAAAATAATGAAAACAAATGTAATGATCAAAGTTGCACATATGGCTATATTAGATAGTTGGATAATACACCTTTATCCATTTGTGGAGCAGGGCATTGCAACCACAATGAGAAAATTGCCAGAAATATAGCCAAATGGGAAAAAAGAAAGAAATTGTAAACCCAGATCAAAGGCAATCTTTAGGCATATAACTTGCATCAGTTTAATGGTGAGTGAACACCAGGACAAAAGAATTGGGCAAGATAATCAAAATGCATTCAAACACCATAATGTTTAACAATTTCATGCCGGTTACTTGCAGAACATACTAAAATAGAAAATTTTGAGGTTACTATCATGTAGATCCTACAATCCAAGGCCCATTAGACAAGTTAGCGCTGACCTGAAAGTTGATGGCTATGACTTTATTAAATGCTCACTGACTTGCCAAAGCATAGCACTTCCACCATCTTTCTACATTCTTACTGTTTGGGGACCGGAGGAAAAATGATTGTCAACTTATGACAAAATGGTACCTTGAATCCACATGGCTCTCCACATCCCAGAGAAAGGAACCAAATGTAACAGCCTCTAAAATAAGCCTCCTCAGGCCAGCAAAACTCATCTTAATAAGTTCATCCTTTGAAGAATCAATTGTGCCTTGACGGGTCAGTGTAATCTCAGGACTTCCAAACAGTGCTTCTGTATGCTTCTCAATAATGCCAAAAGCCTCCTTCGATCTTATCGTTGCATATCTCTGCAGTGTCTCTGGATCAAAGGACATCACATAAGATCTCAGGGGACTGGACTTTATCCCAACACCATGGCCTGCTTGGCTTCTTCTGGGGACTGACGAGGATGGAATCTGAGATTGACCAGAATTTTCAGACTGCAATGATTCATCATACCTGACTGGTTCAATGGCATACTCCTCCCCATCTGATCCCCAAGGTAAGGCTTTCATGTTCTTCTCAAGTTGAAACCTTTGATCCACTCTCCTGAGGAAATACCCATACATGATAGATGCAGCATACACCTGCCCAATACGGAGTTTGCTAATTGGGGCAACTGAATTGGAATCCTCCAAACGTTGCCCCAGTATCAAGTGAAGATGGTTCTTGATCATTTCGGATGCTTCAGGAGAATGAAGTTGTTCGAGCTTGTTCTCTTCTGATGGCTCTTGGTAATCACCAGCAGACGCATGAATGATGGAAGGAACCATAGAGACATCAGCATCCATGAATCTTTGCAAGACAAGCATATACAGTATCTCTTCCAGAGCTCTCTTCCTATCATTCGCTTTCACTTCAGCTATTCTCCTGTTAAAAATTGATTCCTTTAGATCATTAGTGCCAGAATTCTTTCTAATTTAGTCCACCTTTCATGCTTATGGACTGAAGTATGTTTGAGAAGTGGACATTTACCTGTACAAGACAAGTTCATTGCCAGTAACTGATGGCTGATCTTTGTACAAGTCAGCATCATGTTCTGTCTTTAGTTGCTGAAGTTGCTGTTCTACTGCGGCTGAAAGTAGATGAGGATGGCTAATCATTACCTGTGATAGGAACCGTCCTGCGGGGGATTCCAACTGAAGAGGAGCAACAGGAGCAGAAGGTTCAGCTGGATCAGCTTTCTCAGCTGATGCCCTGATGCCACACCCTTTCCTACTCCTAGGAAAAGGTTGCCTTTGATCGTACTTGCTGAATGATGCTCCAGAAAAATGCTGCCACAATGATAGAGAAAAAATAGAGAACTAAAGCTAATTTGACCAATAAATAGACATGAATCCATTTTTATTTCAGTTCCACACAGGATACTTGATGGCATCAGGAATGATGATGTTTCATTATAAACTATAGATACATTATAAGTAAATTAAAGAGGCCGGAGGTGATGTATTGAGTGAATAAGAGAAACAAAAGGGGTTTTTTTTATATGAAATACTATATTACACCCACAAATCCAGACAATGGAGAAACCAGGGTAGAAAGTTTAGCAAAAAGGGCCATTCCCAATGCAAAAACGTGATAAAAAAGCCATAAAATTGTTCACAAAAATGGGAACTAAAAGTTAAATGCAATTGGACCAAAGTAGATAGGTCGCAGTTGAAGGCTAATATTATGTCTTACCCTTGTGATTTTTTTTGAGAGCAAATAGAAAGACTACCGGCATTCACATCCAGATCCATCAAAATTAAGCTAAAGATAAATACAATAAGCTCAAAGATATCACATGGTGGTGTGGTTAGAAAAACCACATGAAACCAGGTCCCACCTGCTCCCCTAAACAAAGATTCAACTTCAGTCACACTACATAGAGCACACCCACATGGACACACTGTTCAAACAAAACTCAAGTTGAACAACTCACCAAAAAATCAAACCTCGCACGCGAAGAAAAGTTACCCAAACATCAACATTACTCATTTGATAGATGCATCTTCACACTGCCACTCCTGTGCTCGCAGTTGCTTCTTCTTAGTGTGATAAACCATCCTTTGCCTTTGAAACGGTGGCCTCCACACCTGCAAACTACATCTTGAATCCTAACTCATCACAGATGCACAATCGGAAGCTTCCCCACCACTTATTTTTTCCGGCGCATCCGAATCAATGACTGTTGTCTTGCCAACCTTTACTCCACCACCACCAAGAACCCATCGACAAGACAAAAGGCGATGCGTCTAAAGAAACTCTAGATCTTCCGCCCATGCCAGAGGGAAAGAAAAATGCTTTGGAACCACCTTCCACTGGAGAAAGACAGATGTGGATATAGCAACATTTTGAGCACGGTCTAGGTCCAAATTCAGATCTGCAGCTGATTTTCAAAAAAGAAATCCCTGACTCCACCATATGAAATAAATATGAGGGTTATTTGTATATTCTACCCCAAGTTCTGTACTCACCAAAATTTTAAGATAAAAATCTAACAATATTCCCCCATCATTACAATTCTTGTGATCCACCTAGGAACTTAGTTTGGAAATCCTGCCAACTCGTCTCCTTGACTCTCTCCACATTTGTTGCTGCTAGAAGGCCCACCCAATTTTTGCCATTTTTATCATCATCATCGCAAGCTGTTCACAAGCCCTGCAACACATCACCCAGTTATTTTTTAACACTTCACCACAACCATCACCCCCTTTTTCCGATTCCAAAATGTGCTAACCAGGTCCATCTGAGAAATCGCACCCACCATTCCTATTTGGTTTGTTCCCCAAAAAGGATAATTTGAAGGCCCTGCACAACCCAAAAAATTTGTATATTCTATTTGCCCTTTTCAAATTTTGAAATCAAAGGAAAATCACACAATTCACACCTAACAATAGGCTTCCATATGTGCCAGACAGCCTTCTCCAGTGGCTTTGCCAAAATGTTGCAGCTCACCACCTCCACAAAGGATCTTCTCAGCAAATGGACGTCCAAATCTCCAACCAACTCCAATTTGATAATCCAATAAGAACCACCAAGCCTAAGAATTGCCTTGGATAGCATTTCTTGGCCCATGAGAATATCCCCATTGACCCAAACACTCGAAAATCACCCTCTTCCAAGCTAATTCCCACACACCGCTTTATCCACGTAAAACAGGCACACAATTCACGCACAACCTCCAAGGTACACAACCTTAAAGGGATGCCCCGAATGCGTAACTCCAACCTCGCTGGTGGTATATCTCTAGACACCCCTTCATGGATTGAAGGACTCCATCAAAAAAGAGCATCACCAACCTCCATCTCCTTTCAACTTTGCATCGCAAGGTCCCCCTCAATGAGGACAAATAATAGAATTCTATTAGATGCAAAAGAAGCCACCTTCCAATCCTTTGAAATGAGTCCACTATTCGAGAGAACACTTTTGACCCCTCCCAAAGATCTCCCACTAAAGAAGGCAAATCAAAATCAAGGGAACTCACCAAAGGGGACCACAGTGTGGCAATCTCCAAATGAGGGGCACCTGATGAAGAAGTTGATGAGGCTCCCACTACCACCGTCATTGACCAATCGAACTTTTACACAAATCCCTTTGATATCCCAAACCTCTATGTGCCAAACACACCTCTATGACCACCCCCTCTCGCACTCATCCGTATGTCTCCAACCATCCCCCACTTTAGTATGAGCAAAATCTTTACGAAGAAATACTTCATTTTCCTAATCCTTGTGAATTACATAGTGATAAGCCTTTAATCTAGATATTTATCATGAAATAACAGAATTAAAATGAGCATCATCCCTAACTTCATAAAGCCAATAGACATTAAATTCAGAATCACAAAAACCATGGTCCATCTATTTTTTTTCCCTTGCAACCAAGAGCATTCTACAATAGAGAACATATCTTCCATGATCCATACCATGACAGCATCACTCAAAACTAATTGGATTTCAGTGGTGAGGCTTATCCATTACAACTACTTTCGATTTTTGGTATATTGCCCCATGGGGCGAATTTCCTGTCATGCCCCTAACATAAAACCTAATTTTGGCACCCAACACAAGGAATAAATGGAAATAATGACATGCATATTAAATATCAACTGCTTGACCAACGTGACTTGGAGAACAATGTGGGTAGGATTAACCCCATATGCAAAGTGCACGTGTTCCAAACCTTCAGCTCCTGGCCTAATTAAATCATCAATCAGAAGGATCCTACTGATAGTTAACAAGCGAGGAATCCAAATAGCTTTGAATATAGCTTGCTTTAGCACATAAGAGGGAAATTTCTGAAGGAAGACCTGAAAGAAGATAGGCTCCTACCTCCATAGCCCTATGCAAATATTTGTTGTCTCAAGGACTAATGCAACCTAATACAGAACCATAAACAGTTCAAGTGCCTACTTGCAATTTTCCATTTCTTTAATTATTCTATTATAATTTGTGATTTTTTTCAATCAAGAAATGCCTTGGTTCATCAATGTGGTTCAAGGGATCCAATACCTTTTTTTTCATTTAGTTTGTAACCCTTAAAAAAGGGGAATGATTATTGTATTTCAAAAAAAAAAAAGTACGAAAGTTGGGTTCAATCCTTGTGAGTTCCATCACTATCTTTTCTCCTCACCTCTTTCTCTCTCATCTCAACTTCTCCCCCATCTCCTACCCATGACATATCCTCCCACCCATCACCTTTCTCCTCTCACCCATCTCTCCTCAACAACCTGCCACCTTGTCCCCTCACCTCCCACCTCCGCCTCCATCCACTACCACCCTCCACCTCCCCTTGACTCCAACCCCCACCACCAACCACCACTCCCCGTCGTTGTCAGACTCCAACTCCCATCCAATGACTTCACCAACATCGCCTCAACCACCTGCGTGGTCTCACTCACCTTCATGAGACCTCAACTAGGTTTTGCCTGCCTGTACACACCACTCCACCTCTCCAATGCCTCCACCTGAGCCCACCTTCCTTGCTCCGACCCGCGCCTATCATTGTTGAGCAACCACCATTGCCACCAACCTCTACTTCCATGCCACTCTGGCTCCTATCCTTGGCCTCCACCACCATTGCAACCTCACCTAATTTTGCTACACCTAGTCCTAGCCAAGCTAGGCCAACTCCAGGCCCATCCTAACACCATCATCTCTCCCTTCCTCGCACCTAGTCCGATGCACCCACTGTGTCGCTATTCCGAGACAGTCGCACAATCCTTCCCAGGTAACAATTATTTACATAGAGTGTGAATCCATTCAGGACCCTCCAATTGCCTTTATTTCCATTGTTTTTACTGTTGTGCTGACTCTTGTGTTGGAATAAATTGGTCCTATTGTGTTCCACTTCAACCACAACCAGGTTGCCCATCTCTTATTTTTTTTCCTTTCTAGATTGGTCTTTGGGAATCGGTTGTCTTTGGGAGTCGGGAAATTATTTGCATTCACAATTAAGGAGTTTGCATTTGTAATTTTGATAATTGCCAAGAATCAAAAGGGAATCATCCATTGTCCAAATACTACGTGGCAAATCATTATTTGTTGTTGTTTTCTCCTTTTAATTTTTCCTGACATGCCCATTAATCCTAAGTAAACAAGAAAAATTTTTGTCGATTCGTTAAAATTTCAAACATTCGATTTCATCAATTGCATACTATTGCAACAAGTCCTATTCCTACTCAAGTTGAATTCTTGTTGCAAATAAATTTATGCAATTGACACATTTAGCAACAAGGTTTGCATCAAGGACAATTCTACACTCCTACAATATATACAAAACAGCTCCCACCTTCAACATTCTCTATCAGTAGTTGCTATTACATTGTATAGAAACTTGCTTCCTGATGTCTTTTGATAGGACTCACTATCCTAATGTTGTGATTAGCACTCTTGAGGTGCCACCTTAGGACAGCATGTCACCTTATTCATATTTCTTGAACGTATGAACACTAAGCAATCCCTCAAGACTCGAAGCATAAACTTCTCCTTAAGCACCATGTCCAAAGAGAAGAAAGGCATTCAGAAAATGATCTCCTCAAAAGGATTGAGAAGCAATAATCACCTCCATCTCCTTTTCGAAAAAAAAACATCACCTCCCTTAAAAATTGTCATGCATCTTACTGACATTTCCACTCCATCTCACCTATGTGAATAGTTGGACATAAATAAGTGCATTCTTTTAATGGTATGAGAGGGAACAAAGGTGCTAAAGAACTTGTAATAACACTTCTTCTCCACAAAGCACCTAATCGTTAGATCCTTACCCAAAGCTTACGTTCTCTATGAGTAGAACACAGCTAAAATCCTTGTATCCCTTGTGTAATTGCATCCTATTTTGGTTGTGATTCTCCTCTTTTCTTGCCTTTGTGAAGTAACTTCTTAGGTCCAGCAACTCCCACTAGATTGCATCTTATAGCATACAACTCAAAAAGCAAATCTGCATTAAGGATTCACTTTAATCAAGTCCACTACACCAAATGTTAGATCATTTTACTTCAGCTTTTTTTTTCCCTAATGCTAAATTCTTTGAAGTACTCTATTCCTTCCATCATATCAAGATACTACAGTATCAAATTCCTTGTGATCCAACTATTTATCAATGAATTCCTGTCCACAACATCCTCTCTGATGGGGTAAACTGTCAAGGAGCTATGGCACCAAAGTTAGTTTTGGTAGCTAAAAGAAATAATTGTAACAAGAATTAATTGAGCATATGTAGCCAGAAAGGTTGTTGGATAGGGAGACCCGGTCTGTAGGTGTCCCATGTTATAAATAGTCGGAATAACAGAATTGGGGGTATTGTTATTGGCCACCCTTCTCAATTCCTCTGTTCTTCCTTTGTTCACCTCTGATCTTAACATCCTGCCTGTTACTTGATCTCAGAGTAAAGCCAATTCTTCTTCTTCTTCTTCTGACAAATTGGTGTTTAAGCCAACCTCAGGCTCCTTCATTGCCATGTTGCCTGAGGAGATCGACAATATGTGCAAGTTTTTCTCCGATACCATCAACCGCACCATCAACCAACTACGTACAGAGCTTCATTCTGAGTTGCAGCAGCAAATATCAAGCATTAAGGACATTCCTTCTAATTCTTCTAGCCATTGCAGTCCTCCACCACTGCCGAAGCCAGGTTCCTTGCTGCAAGTGAAAGGAAAGAGGTTAGACTTTCCAATTTATGATGGATCTACTGATCCAATGCCATGGAAATACAGTGCAGGGCAATATTTTGCCTTTTACTATATTCCAGCACCTCAAAAGTTACCCTTAGCTTCTTTACATTTGAATGGAGATGTGTTGCAATGGTACTGGTGGTATACATTTACTAAGGGGGGACAAGATTGAGATTCACTTGTTTTTTGAAAAGCAAAAAATACTGTTGATACGCATAAAGGTCCCACCGAGATTTGAACTCAGGTTACTGGATTCAGAGTACAATGTCAGCTTTACAAATTAGATTTACACCTGATGTTTTAGAGGATCCTCATGGAGCTCTAAGAAAATTAAGATAGGAAGGTTTATTGTATGCTTATATCAAAGAATTTGAAAGATTGTCTAATAAAATCAAAGCAGTTCCTAAAACACATTTGCTAGGAACTTTCTTAAGCGAGTTACGCAATGATTTGGCATTCGAGGTGCATTCTTTTAAGCCTATTATGTTGCTGCGTGCTATGGTGCTTGCTGGGCTCCAAGATGCCAAGTTACAATCTAGAAAGAAGCCATTTATAGCTCTCGATGATCAAAAAGGTTTATTGCCTATCCCACCTCAAACCACTTGACCCTTACTACCAGAACTTATGCAACAACCAGTTGTTAAGAAACTAACACCATCTCAGTGCAAGGACCGGGTGAAGAAAGGTCTTTGTTTTCAATGCGGAGATAAGTAGTCTAAAGATCACAAGTATAAAACACTTTTTACTATTCATCTTGTCCCAAATAATTATGAAGATTCGCTTCCATTCGATTTCCAGCCAGATTTAGCTGAAATTGATTGTGTTGATGACGATCCATTACCGGAGATATCTTCACATGCAATCAATGGAACTAGTAGTAATTCTACTATGCAGGTTGAGGGCTCTATTAAAGGGATGCTTACTACAATCCTAATTGATTTGGGGAGCTCAAATAAATTTTCGGATCCTCATTTAGTTACAAAATTAAAGATGAGTTCCTCTTACCACCCTGGTTGTGAAAATCGATCTACTCGGCCAAGTAATCGTAGTCGGCCTCCAACCGACTGAATAATCAATAGTCGGTGCTATAATCGGCCACACCGACTACTCGGCCGAGTAGTCGGTGTAGTCAGCCAAGTAATCGACCGAGTTTTACATAAAGGATTACACCTAAAAAAATTTAAGTCACTAGACTCACTACTCTGATCGATGCAGGCATGCATGCATGTACAAAAGCATGTATATGTGCAGCATGTATGTATTTCTAAACACCATCCTACCCTATGACAAAAGGGTGTTGACAACCTGTTATTTCAAGGATGCCATAGGCCAATCCCAAAATGTCTACTGGTAAGCATTACCAATCAGATTATTGGCAGCCAAAATAAATGTTGACAAAACAATGAATCAAGGTTGTTGCCCATGTATCCTCAAATCAGAGAGGAGATCAAGCATAAGTTATGGATCTAAGCATCCAGACAATTTATGGCAGAGGATAGCTGAACCATTTGCAAACTTGATGGAGGATACATGGTAGCTAGCAGACACCATTGCTTAAATAGGTATTGTTTTTGGCAAGGCTTAAATAGGTATTGTGTTGCAACATCATCTCATTTACTATCTCTCGGACCTATATATCAAATAATTTAACTTGAAAATTTGAATGATGTAGGGTTTTCCAAATATGTACTTAGATATGTACCTCAAAATTTGTCTAACCAAACCAACTACGTAAAAATTACATTAAATATGGATTTCCGTATAACAATCGCTATATATATATATATATATATATATATATATATATATATATATACACCCAACCAAGTACTCCCCGATTACTCACCCGCATACCATATACTCCTTAGTCAGTAGCCCGGCCAACTAAAGACCGCCTACTGACTTTTACAATCATGCCACCCACAGACTGACAGTCAATCAGAAGCACTTAATCAATGTTTGGAAACATACTTGCATTGCTTTTGTTTCCAACATCGCTCTTGGATACAGTGGTTACCATGAGCAAAGTATTGGTATAACATCAATCACCATTCTTCTACTGGCTGCTCTCCATTTGAGGTTGTTTATGGTTGACCTCCTTCAATTGCATCGTATGTCCATGGCACCTCTGCCTCATCCGATGTTCCTGCTACTCTAAGGAATCGGGATCACCATTTATAGGAGCTTAAGGAGAATCTTCGAAGGGCCCAATATCGAATTGAGCAGCAAGCTGATAAAAAGCACACTGAATGCTAATTTGAAGTTGGGGAATGGGTTTGTCTTAAACTCCAGTGTTATAGACAATATTCAATTGTCAAGCACTATAATTACAAGCTAGCAACCAGAAATTACAGGCCGTATAAAATAATTCACAAGTTGGGAGCTGTGGCATATCACTTGCAGCTTCCCCCAGGCTTCAAACTTCAACATACCTTCCATGTCTCACAGCTGAAGAAGCATGGCCACGAATCAATCCAAGTAGAGATGTTGCCAGAATCCAAAATCTTATGAAGAGATGACCAACCCACATAAGATGTTAGGAAGGAGAATGATTAAACGAGATAACAAAGCTGTGACGCAGCTTTTAATCCATTGATTAAGCAAAGAAGCATAGATTGATTATGACTTTTTTTGTCCATAAGTATCCAAATTTCAACCTCAAGGGCAAGGTTTCCCAAGGAGAGGGGATTTATCAGGCAGCTGTGGCACCAAAGTTAGTTTTGGCAGCTAAACGAAATAGTTGTAACACGAATTAGTTGAGCCTATGTAGCCGGAACGGTTGTTGGACAGGGAGACCTGGTCTGCGGGCATCCCCTGTTATAAATAGTTGGAATAACAGAATTGAGGGTGTTGTTATTGGTAATCCTTCTCAATTCCTGTGTTCTTCCTCTATTCACCTCTCTTCTTAGCATCCTAGTTGTTACTCAATCTCAGAGTAAAGCCAATTCTTCTTCTTCTTCTTCTTCTTCTTCTTCTTCTTCTTCTTCTTCTTGACATAAACATGATCCCAACAATCATCTGTACAAGCGATTCATGTATTTCAGACTTGATCAAAGAAGCAGCATCTAATATTGCAGAGGCAACAGAGTCAATTACAAGGAAAAGGCTCATTGTATTGACATTATACGCTAGAGAAGCACACTCGAGGCACTGAAACAGATAACTATTAGTTTTTGCAATGGTTGAAGCTGCAAGCTCAGATTCAGCGAGAATCTCATCTTTTTAGCCGAAAATTGGATGGGGTCAAGATGCAACAATCCCAAACGTATCACGAGCAAACTGTGCACACCGAAAGGGGGGGAAAGAGCTTTCGGAAAGGTAAGGAAAGGAATTAGCGGAGCTCTCAAACATCAATCCTTTTTTTTCTGTTAACACATGAAACCAACAGAAGGATCTCGTCTAGTTAACTTTTGAGACGAAATCAAGAGACGCACCTGAAGCCCTCGGGTGGGGAATCGGAGACCGCCACCGGACGACACGAAAGCCCTCGAGGGTCGAGCGGACATCACGACCGATCTGAGGTCGCGATGATGGGAAGGCGAAGAGGGCAAAGAGGCGACCATCGACGCGCCACAGGCAGCGGCCTCCATCTTCGAAGAATCGGAACCCTAAAAATAGGCGGAAATCAACAAACTCCTCCTCTCCTGGGTTGGAGAGAGAGAGAGATGGATGGATGGATGGATAGATAGATGGAGCGAGCGAGCTTTGGCGATTAGACGGCACAGACTGGGAGATGAGGTGAGCGGCCGACAACAAAAAGGTTCGAGGGATATTTGCGTCAATACCCTCGTCTTCTTTTGCCTACATATTTGCACACGTAACACGCCCCAGTAATCGTTTAGAAAAAGGCTTTCCACATTCAATGTCCTTTTTCAAGATCTTTCCTTATTAAAAAATAATAATAATAAACGCATATCCCAAACACATATGTTATTGATATAAGGATTGAGATGTAAAGTTTGAAAGAAAATTTTAAAAATCCCTTCAGTCCAACTGGTGCTCTATTATTCATTGTCGTAAAAAAGATACCGCATCTATCATGCAAATTCTTCCGATGGATTCTCGACGGAGGTACGACGTTGTAAGAAAAAATAAATTTAGTGGAAATACTCTGATAAAAAGTTGGTGAGGATCCTTTTGCTAATGGCATCTGTGGTGTAGACCAAATGGCGGCCCATGGGTTTCCTTGATTGGCTGTAGGGTGGCGTTGGACTTCCAACTGTGGCCAATTAGGGTCCGAGGGTATCCGTGTGCGATGAGATCCCGTGGCGCGCATTGGGTGGTCCCCACAAGCCGGATGGCCGACGAAGCAACTCGGGAAATTATTAGTGGTTGTTAACGCTCAGGAAGTTTCGTCTCAAAAAAAAAAAACAGAGAGACTCGAAAAGTTAAAAAAGTATGGGTGGTTGCCGGTTTTTCACTGAGATTTCCTTGCGCTTGATATGATGCGGCTAACGTGGAACATAAGGGCAGTATCTTAATTAGGATTTATTTCTTGAGAAAATCCTACCTCATTATTACGTTGCCGTATCTAAATATTTTTATATTACATAAATGCAATGCAATGGAAAGCTTTGTTATTACACATATGCAATGTTACTATAAATTTAACTTCCTTCATGTGAATGCTACTAAAGTTGGACTTTGATAAGAAAGCTTTACTAATTACAAGTTTGCTTCTCGACCAAATCCTTTATTTTGAATGATCAACCCCTCATCAGTTAGCTTGCTCAATCCTCCAACGCAAAACATAGGTTTTGTCTATCCAAGCCCATGTATATGCTAAATTAGTTGGATTTTCATAACTCTCTAACTTGTCTCTAACACCAATTTGAAAGAAATAGAAATTGGTGTTCACCTATATCTACAAGCTAAACAAAATGGAAGGTTAACATACTTAAATTTCACTTTGCAAAATATAATTTCCTTGATCTTCAAAATATCGTTAGAATACTTTTATCAAAACATTAAATAAAGCTTAATTGGGCCCTCTATCCCATCTTAGTTTCAAACTAATGACACCCTTCCTTTAATATTTATTCTAAATGAAGAAAAATATCCCTCACCGTAAACCTCCTTAACCCCTTTACCACCCAATGCCTACCATCTCCCCCATCACACTTCTTACGCTCTAACACCCAACCTAATCATAATTACTCTACTCCTACCCATTGTCACGAAGGAGGTGTAATAATTTTTTAGCATTGAATTGATTTGTGAATTAAGAAATTTTAAACACTCTATCTTCACACTTTCAATCATGACATGGAGTAAGTCACCCGCTCCTACATGAACATCATGGACGAGTGTTTCTGCTTGTCATGTCGCCAATTATTCCTTTGTCACTCTGATTGCGCAGCATTCATAGGTCTTAATTGTCCAGAATTAGACTAGGACTTAGCATAAGTTAGGATAATTCATGCATGCAAAAGTATTATTTGCATCTTTACTGCTTTCTTTTCGCCATGCATAAAATAATGCTATAATGTGCTGATTAGGTGCATTATGTCAACTACAGGTAATAAGCTAACCAGAAGGTAGATCTGAAGTTGGATCTAAAGCTGGATCTGAGGAAAAAAGAATAACTGGTGTTCCAGTAGAGCTAGAGTAGAAGACCTAGATTAGATGTAGTAGATAATAATGTAAGAGAGTTAAGGTATGCTATTCTATTAAGTAGGAATAAAGCAATAAATTGTGAAGAACTTAGGTTCATCCTAGCCCTGTGACAGCCTAAAAGCCCCCCTAAGCCTTAGCCACCCTTAGATTAAGTCACCGCACGTTAGAAAACTTTAAAACCCTAATTCTAGCCTCTATCTGAACGTCCAGATGAGTTATGGGATGTCCAGAACCCTTAGCCAACTCCCACACACCTTTAACTCACTTCTGCAGTGTTATTGGACGTCCAGACACTTGGTCAGACGTCCAATTTCTGCAGAATACCCAAGACAGAACCTATAATCCCTCATGACTCTGATTGAATGTCCAGACAATAAGTCTGGACTTCTAATTTTTCACTATAAGTCATCTGACACTTTTATCAGACGTCTAGAACTGCCCTCTAGACTCTATTTTGAGATTCAAGCCTTGATCTTGGATCTGTAGCTCCCTAAACCCAATTCTAACCCCCTAGGGACCTAAATTAAGGTGCCCTAACCATAGTACATCACCTTTAGACCTCCCTAAGGACCTAATTAGGTCCTCACTAAACCTAATTGACTTGGATCATGGTCAATCTCTTCAGTCTTGTTAAGACCCGTGCTGTTTAAGCCTTGTAAGACGTCTGGACTGAGGGTCAAACGTCTGGTAAGACGTCTGGACTCATTCCCAGACGTCTGAAAATCGAAAATCTTGGGTACGAACTCACATCTGCGCGTACTGTGTGCAAACAGTACCCTTGTCTTTTCCCTCCTTCTCTCTCTCTTCTGCCCCAGCAAACCCTAAACACCCACCTTATATAAACCCCTCCTCCACCTTCATTTCCCCCACTTCCCAGCCACCTTCCTCCTTCCCTTCAGCGAGAGCGGCAAAGCAAGCGAGAGCGTGGAAGTAGCGTGAGAAGGAGAGGAGGAGTTGAGCTTGTGAGCTCGCGTGGGAGCTCGCCGGTGAGCGCACGACCGGAGCGCCGCGTGCGAGACGGAGGAGTGCATCGGGGAGGTCCTCCTCGACAATGTTGCAGTCGGAGCTGCAGGCGAGAGGACGCAGCACGACCACACGCGGCGTGAGAGGGCGGAAGCAGGTTCTGGATCTAGATTTTTCCCAGAATCAGATGTCTGGAGCAACGTCCAGACGGCGTAGCCGACATCTGGAGGGTCTAGACGTCTGAGGAGGAAGTCTCGTGAAGGTACGTCCCTTTGCGGATATGGTCATTGTTTCGGAGACGTTTTTGTCGGGTTTTTTAAAGGATGTCACGTTGTAGTATAGCCGACAAAACGTTCAAAACAAATAAAGATTTTATTACTCGAAAATCGAAGTATCCGAGGTCGAACACAGGGAGCAATCTAGGTACCTTTAAAAACTTGAGAAAACAATTGGTTCAATGAGAGAATTATAAAAATGAATTGCTAAAAAGAACAGAATTGGACGTCTGATTTCTGTATCAGACGTCTTAAAATGAAAGTCTTCTTCTTCTTTTGCTGTTGCGTGCCTCTGATCTTCTTCTTCTTCACTGTTCTTCTTCTTCTTTTCTTCTGCCTTGCCTCTTTCTATTTCCTTTGCAGTATCTTCTTTTTCTTCCTTGGCGAGCCTTCTTCTTCTGAGTTCTCTTTTCTCTTTTCTTCTGCACGGCCTCTCTTCTTCTGCTTCTTCTCTGTCTTGCCTTTTCCTCTGCTCAGCCTCTCTTCAGAGCTTCTTCCTTCTCCTTCCTGTGGCTAAGTACTTAGCCTTTCTCCTTCGGCGCTCTGTTCCTGCACACAAGGCAGCAAAACCTATCCCTTCCCTCTACCCGCACGTATCTCTCTCTCTGCAAACCGCTCACAGGAAGCTCTCCCAGAGCTGGGTTAACGAGTCGGGTTGCGTACCTAGGGACCAGGCACACCGGCGTATTATGGTGCACGAGGAGTGCTCGGTAGTGTCGGGTCGGATCCTCCAAGTCCTCGTGGTGAGTCCGCGGACGAGGCGAGTGTGATGGGCGAGGGACCTCACCCCAGGTGTGGTCGAAGGCGATAAGCCCGTATCACAAAATCAATTTAAACAATGAAGGCGCCGCGAGGCTTACCTATGTGGGACTAAACTGGCGCCTCTCCTCGCACGTGCCCGCAGCAGATCGCGGCCTTGCTTCCGCAACTGCGGCTTCGATTCTCTTCGTTTGCTGGTTAGCTGCCTTCGCACCACTCTCTTGTCTTTGCAACAGCTGAAGACCTGGAGTCCTGAAGCCTGGAGCGCGGAAGAAGTTGCTTCAATGTGGCATCAATGGCAGTCGGGCAGCAGAATCTGTCAGACACGAATACGGCCTCATGGCCTAATTAAACCACCGGGAAGCCTTCACCGTGGCACGGTGAAGGTGTTGAGCTGTGCGGCAGGCCACGGGGGGCCTAGGCGTGCGTGCCTAGGTCGTCCTGTGGTTGGAAAGATGGGTGTGTTCGGTGGCGTGTTGAGTGAGTGCGGAGGGACTGTGGAGGGGCGGAGGGCGTTCAGTGTGATGAGGCGGAGCTTCTGGGACGGTCGGCGAGTTGTGTGGAGGTGCGGATCAACGGGGGAAACTCGCCGGAGGGTGGCCGGAGACGGGGAAGGTGATGGTGGTCAGGGACAGTCGAGGGTCGATTTGAATGAAATAATGTGGGGAAAAGAAAGAGGGGAAGATGGGGAGTAATTATAACCTACTTGTAGGGATGAAGGGCGGAGGGCGGAGCCGCCGGCTCGTACCTGCCGGAGCTGGGGAAGAAGAGGCCCTGGAGGGGGAGATCGGCGACGAGGAGGCAGGCGGAGGGTGTCGGCAGGTGCAACACGACACAGACGAGAGGGTTAGGAGAACCCTGCTCCAGGTAAGGCAGCAGAGCAACGAGGAGGAGGAGTTAGTCGCCGGAAGCTGCAGGCCATCTGTCGGAGGAGGAGAGGATGAAGTGGGGGGTTATTCTCCGTCAGAGACAGCTTCCAAGAACCGGCAGGGGGTGCTGGTTCTTATAAAGGGGGTGGCGGAGAGGGAGGCGCAGGCTGGCGACGTGCCAGCCTCGCCGGAGAGTGGTCTGAGACTAGACCTATACCTTACGTGAGTTCGTACGGAAGGTATGGTGGCCGGCAGGCAGCACGGTCGGGTCCCTGCGACAGAGGACGTCGCAGGGAACCCCGCGTACGTTTTGCAGGACGATCCCCTCTCCCCGGAGCATGGTGCTGCGCAGAGTTTTGCAGGAGGGACCGTTCTGCAAAGAACGACGAGAAAGTTGGGGGCCAAAATGTAAGGGTTTCAAAAGATAAGGGTCAAAAAGTAAATGAAGAGGACCAAATTGCAAAGTCGGTCAAGGAGGTCTCTTCTTAGGCTCAAGTTTTTATGCATGACTATTTTGAACCTAAGGATTTTAATGGTGAATTTTGTTTCTAGGTTAGACCATGTTTGACCGGCCAATTTACGTAAAAACCTAAATTAAATCATTAATTGGGAATGGTTCTCAATGTAGGTCAAAATGGGTTTCTAAGGCCAAATTGAAGGTTCTAAACCCTAGAGATTATTTTTCTATGAATTTTAGAGGGTTTAGTTGATTTTTACCATGCCTCGAACCTCGTGAATTGAAGTGGATTTGTTTTAGGGTTACAGAATGTCATTTAATTTCTTAGAAGTTGCTATAACCCTTTTCAGATCAGATCATCCCACTTCTCTCCTTATTAAGCTCATTTGACCAGTGTTTGGACCCTTAATTACCCTGTTTGCATACTACAATGGTAAAATTGCAGTTTTAACCCTTATGATTTGTTTTATTCTTTAACTCAGAATTCTCTGAGTTAAGCCTCTCTTTGGGTTTTGTAGGAGCTTTTTCACACTTATTTGGATTGAATTGTGCTAGTTTAGGGTTCATGATGAGGTTCTCATCAGTCATGCAAGCCACTCCGCCGATGCACCTTTTGCATGCTCGATTTAAGAAGATCGGATATCTGCGTGCAGGATTCACTTCAAAAAGGCATGGGACATGCCCTCCCACGCATTTCAGACGTCTGGGCGACCTACCAAACGACGGGAAGCGCTTCCAAACGTCCGGAGAGGTGGTCGAATGTCTGGAACCGAGTCCCGACGGTCCAGAGGAGTTCCTGGACGTTTAAGGATTAGCGCAGGGCTTGAGATATGACACTGGACACTTTTAAGATGTCTGGAAGTTATTCCAAACGTCTGATTTGAGTCAGAAACACTGTTTTTGACCCGTTTAGGATCCGTTTGAGGTATGTTTTCTGTAAATAAGATACCGATTGTTAAGACCTGTGCTGTTGAGCCTTTTAAGACGTCTGGACTTTAGGTTAGATGTCTGGTAAGACATCTGGACTCATTCCCAAATGTCTGAAAATCGAAAATCTTAGGTACAAACTCTCGTCTGCACGCGTGCTGCACGCAAACAGTACCCTCATCTTTCCCTCATTCTTCTCTCTCTCTTCTGCCCCAGCAAAACCCTAAACACCCACCTTATATAAACCCCTCCACCTTCGTTTCCCCGACTTCCCAGCCACCTTCCTTCTTCCCTCCAACGAGAGCGGCAGAGCAGGCGAGAGCGCAGGAGTGGCGTGAGGAGACGAGGAGCAGCATGAGAAGGAGAGGAGGAGTTGAGCTTGCGAGCTCGCGTGTGAGCTCGCCAATGAGTACACGGCAGGAGCGGTGCGTGCGCAAGGTGGAGGAGTGCATCGGGGAGGTCCTACTCGACACTCATGCAGCTGGAGCTACAGGCGAGAGGGCGCAGCGCGGCCACACACGGCGCGAGAAGGCAGAAGCAGGTTCTGGTTCTAGGTTTTTCCCAGAATCAGACGTCTGGAGCGACGTCCAGACAACGTAGCCGACGTCTGGAGGTGGTTCCATACGTCTGAGGAGGAAGTCTTGCGAAGGTACGTCTCTTTACGGATACGGCTATGCGGGTCACTCCGCCGATACACCTTTTGCATGCCGATTTGAGAAGATTAGATATCTGCGTGCAGGATTCGCTTCGGAAAGGCACGGGACACACCTTGCCACGCATTTCTGACGTCTGGGCGACCTACCAGACGACGGGAAGCGCTTCCAGACATCCGGATAGGTGGTCGGACGTCTGGAACTGGGTCCAGAGGAGTTCCTGGACGTCTAAGGATTGGCGCAGGGCTTGAGATATGACACTGGACACTTTTAAGATGTCTGGAAGTTGTTCCAGATGTCTGATTTGAGTCAGAAACATTATTTTTGACCCATTTAGGGTTCGTTTGAGGTCTGTTTTCCGCAAATGAGATACCGATGTTTTCCGTATGAATTCTTCTACTTGTTAGAAGACTTTCTATACTGTTCTGAGTATTCTCTTGTGATTGATCCTTGTGATAGGACATCGTTCCGTTGCGGGTTCAGGGCTTGCTGAGGCACGTGAACCTGTCGTTTAAAACCCCACTACTCCTGGGTTTATTGGTAGAGTGGCTTCCCCTAGTTTAAATACAAACCTGAATGCATGTGTGGAATGAATGATTAGAACCTAGGGTATGGCATGAATCTTAGGACTAGAAATGCTGGAATGTCTGTATTGAATGAATGGATTACAGTCTTGAATGAGTAGATAGAATGATAACAATTGCCTGTAAATGAATAACAGTTACCTGCGAAATATGTAATACTTGTGCTAGTTAACTGTTGAATGTAACTTTCCTGTCGCACACGTGAAATGACATAATATGAGCTGCATGTATATAAACTGGAAATGGAAAGGTGAATGTTGGAAACACGAGTTACCTGTGAATAACCTGAATATGGACATGTGAACGATAGAATTATAAGTTGCATGTGTATAACCTAAGAATGGAAATAGAAATGATGAAACCTGGTATGGAATGGCCTGAGGAATATGAGCATGAACCCTACGGGGAATTAGGAGTAGAGCTCCTGGAGATAAATGGAATGGAACTAGAAATGTGAGTGGAGAAGTGAGCTGGCCCTTGAGTACTGAGTACCAAAGAGAACGACTGTCCCCCGATTTAGTGCAGAGCGGAGCTAGCCGCCCTTGGGTTGGGACCTGGGGTCTAACGAATGTGTGCCCCAGACGTCTTTTAAGACGTCTGGGAGGTGGCTCAGACGTCTGACAAGACGTTTGGGATAACAACCAGACGTCTGATAAGACGTCTGGGATAGTTTAAAGACGTCTGGAAATCCGTTATTTTCGACACACGCGAGTCGCCTGCGCGCCTGAGCGCGCAGACCGCTTTTTCCCCCTTTTTCTCTCTGCGGCTGCAGGCGGCCTGCCACCTCCTCTCTCCTCTCCGCGCGGCGTTAAAAGGGGCGCGCCTCCCCTCCCGTCTCCACCGTCTTCTTCTTCTTCTCCTTCCTGTGTGCGAGAGAGAGCGGACGCGAGGGCGGCAACGGCGGCCGCAGTGAGCGCGGAGGTGCGGCGTGCGAGGGCGGAGCTCTGCCGTGGGGGCGAGCTCGCCGGAGCGGCTTGGCCGGCTGGCGGAGGGTGCAGGGGGCGCAGAGCGACGCGGAGAGGGACCTGCTGCGGTCTGAGCAGCAGGAGCGCGAGGCGCGACGCGAGAGGCGTCACGAGCGGAGGCCGAGCAGGGTCTTGATTCTGGAAAATTTTCCAGAATCAGACGTCTGGATTGATAGCCAGACGGCAAGGTCGACGTCTGTAAGATCATACAGACGTCTGAAAGGTGAGTTTCCGCCTTCTTCTTCCTTCTTGTCGACTGACCGTACTGAGGGAGGGGGTTGGCTGTGCGCAGGTTCGCTGATTCGCCATCCTTTGCGAATCAGACGTCTGGAAGTTGTACCAGACGGCGGGAGTGACCTCCAGACGTCCGGAGTTACCATCGGACGTCTGGGATCTAGGAAAGACGTCCCCGCAGACTTCTGGACGTCTGGGAAACCACGCTGAACAGGTAATTCTCTGATCCACCGTTTAAGACGTCTGGAGGGAGTTCCAGACGTCTGATTTTGCACAGTATCGTCTTTTTCGACCCGTTTAGGGCCCGTTTGGGCTCCGTTTTCCGTGATTCGAGTTGCGTTCTCTTCAGAATTAATTCCTCTACTCATATACAGTAGCTATACACTATTTTGAGACACTCCTTGTGTTTGATCCTTGTGACAGGATCTCGTTCAGTTGCAGTCTTGAGAGTCGCGGAGGCACGCGGGATTCCCGATCACGTCCCCATTACTCCCGTTGTACCTGGTAGAGTGGCTTTAAGTATTAATAAAATCTGTTAAAGTATGGAACCATAACTAGAACCTAGGGCATTGCATGAATCCTAGGAATGAGAAATGTATGGAATGATAGCTCCTAGGTGATGCATGAATCCTAGGGCTGGAAAACTAGTTGTATGCTAGATCCTAGGATGTGGCATGAATCTTAGGATGGAAAAACTAGTGGAATGTATAATACTGCAGTCTTGGAAAAATGGAAAGGAATATAAAGCTGCCTGTAATTTGAATTAACAGCTGCCTGTTATGAATAAAGAAACATGTTTGAGATCATGGATTTTGAGAACGTGAATCTGGAAAGTGAAACATATGATGTTCTGAGATAAAGAGCTGGAACCCTACGGGGAATTAGGAGTGGAACTCCTGGAAAGAAAAAGGAATGGAACTGAGATGTAGTTTGTACTGTCTCTTGGGTACGCAGTACCAAGGGCAGTACCTGTACCTGTTTAGTGTAGAGTGGGGCCAGCCGCCCTAGGGACCCGGGGTTAGGATTGGCCGCTCTGTACCGACTTGTTGGCCCTCGTGTACGTAGCACCGAGGAGAGCTAGTAGTGTTAGGAGAGTACTGGCTACCCCACGGGCCCCGGGGTTCTGCTAGCCTCCTTCACCGACTTGTTAGGCCCACTAGGGCAAACCAGGGTAGTCAGGCGAGGGTGCGCGGACTGTGGAGGGGCAAGGCCCCGGTTTGATTACTGTGGAGGGGTTGGACCCCTGTTACTGAGAGGGCTCTGCCCTGGTTCCGTGCTGTGCTTTGGGCGCACCCGTTAACGGAAACGACTGACCGCGTGCCAGTGCGGGCTAGCTACCTGTGCATTTATCGCGCGTGCCGTAGTCACCGTTACGTCTGTCAGTGACCTTGGGGTGGTTGACTGAGGGTAGGATCACCACGGGGGACTCTCCCGGCCAGGAGAGCACCACGTGCTACTTCTACTTTTGGAAAAGACTGCAATCAAGATCGTTCCCACGAGGACATTCGAGATCAAGTAAAGGATCTGAGAAATAAATGAAATAGTGAGAGAAATTGAAAGATGTGAACAAAGGAAGTAATAGAACATAACAGCTACTCTACACTCTACTGTTGCCTTTAGTTAGTTTGCCACTCTACTCAGCGTTTTGCTGACGTGTTACACTCGTTACCTTTTTCAGGACCAGGTGTTGAGCAGCCAGGGTCGGCGGCTGCAGAGGACGCTGGGCCGAGTAGGGTCCAGTAGAGTTACCACAGCCTTTTGTACCCCTTTTGTTTCTGTTCTAGTGAGTAGTTTTTGTTTCCGCTGTACCTTCTTTACCTGCAGTTCTTGTTATATGATAAATGCTGTTTACTGTTGTGGTGGTACCTACTGTAGTAGTTTCTTTCCTTACTGCTGTACTTTCTTACTGTTAGTTATATTCATGCTGAATGTGGTTTATTTTACTATCTTTTGGTTACTTCCTCGTTGGACGACTAGGTCTTGGGATTAGTCGAGTCGGTCCGGTTCTCGTGTCTCGTAGGGACTCGGGAACCGGGTCGTTATAAGATGGTATCAGAGCAAGGTCGTCCCGAGAAGTGAATCAACTGACTAGAAAATAACCAATTCACATGTTATAACTAGAGTAGCCACCACAGCATACCTCTTGACATGAGCTCTTAGAAGTTTTGTTAGGTACCGTCTGTTTTGACGTTTCCGTTTTGGTTCGCGTCTCCTTGCAGGAGATGCCTCGTCGCGGGACTGGCGAGACTGGCCGCGGGCGCGGCCGAGGGCGAGGTCGGCGAGGTGGACGTGCTGTCGTTGACGTCTCGGTGGACCAGCCACCACTCCCTGGCGTCCAGGCCCAGGACCTCGCCAGACTGATACGGGATATTGTACGAGAGGAGCTCCACCCACCGGCCCGAGCACCTCCTCCTGGGGTTGCAAAGGGGGAGTCCTCTGTGGGACTACGCGACGGACACGGTGCTGGACACGAGGGAGGGGATGGGCCCCTGCCGCCCCCACCTTCCTCCGACACTTCTGTACACGAGGCACCTTCGCCTGGAGGTGCACCAGCACCTCCCCTACAGCGCCACTTCGAGCTTTTCGGACAATTCCGGAAGCTGAAGCCCCCCTCCTTCAAGGGGGATGAGGACCCGACTGAGGCAGAGGACTGGCTTGAGTAGCTGGAGAAGATCTTCGACACCCTTCGCCCCCCGGTGGAGTGCCGCGTGGCCTTTGCCACGTACCAGCTGGAGAGTGCGGCACACCGGTGGTGGAGGGCAGTCCGGGGTCAGGAGAGGGACGAGCCGACGTGGGACCAGTTCGTCACCCTCTTCTGCGAGCAGTACTTTCCCCAGACGTGGCAGGACCAGAGGAGGTGGGAGTTCCACACTCTCCGCCAAGGGACGATGACCGTGAGCGCGTACCGCACGCGTTTCTTGGAGCTGTCCCGCTTTGCAGCGACAGCGGTAGCCACTGAGGAGGAGCGCCTTTGGAGGTTCACCGAGGGGCTCCAGCCTGCGATCCGGGGGTATGTCAAACCCCTGAAGCTGCCGACGTTTTCGAGGGTGGTAGAGGCAGCTATGACTTACGAGGAGCTGTTGAGAGAGCTCCTGACTGAGGCACACGGTTCCAGATTCACCATACATCCCGGAAACACGAAAATGTACCATGACTTGAGACGCGAGTTCTGGTGGAGAGGGATGAAGCGGGATGTGGGTGAGTTCGTGCAGTAGTGCTTAGTGTGCCAGCAGGTGAAAGCCGAGCATCAGAGGCCTGCAGGGCCGCTTCAGCCGCTTCCAGTGCCAGAGTGGAAGTGGGAGAGCATCACCATGGACTTGGTGGTGGGCTTACCTGTTACCCAGCGAGGACACGACGCAGTCTGGGTAATAGTGGATAGATTGACGAAGACGGCACGATTCTTGCCGATCCAAGTCACTTTGGGACCAGCACAGTTGGCAGAGAGGTATATCCGTGATGTGGTGCGACTACACGGAGTTTCGCGGGAGATCGTATCCGACCGGGATGCCCGCTTTACGTCCCAGTTTTGGGCTGAGTTTCAGCAGGCTTTGGGGACGAGGTTGAGGTTTAGCACGGCTTACCACCCCCAGACGGACGGACAGTCGGAACGCACGATACAGACACTTGAGGACCTTTTGCGTGCCTGTGTACTAGACTGGAGGGGCTCTTGGGAGGAGCACCTGCCCCTGGCGGAGTTTGCATACAACAACAGTTATCACTCGAGCATCGGCATGGCTCCCTACGAGGCTCTGTACGGACGGAAATGCACGGCACCCTTGAGTTGGGTTGAGGTGGGGACCAAGTGGGAGGTTGGCCCCAGGTTGATCCGGCAGAGTCAGGAGGTAGTTGAGCAGATCCACAGACGACTCCGCACTGTCAGGAGCAGACAGAAGAGCTACGCAGATCGCAGACGCAGAGAGGTGCAGTTCGAGGTTGGGGACCACGTCTTCCTTCGTGTTTCGCCCATGAAGGGCTTACAGCGGTTTGGGGTGAGAGGGAAGCTCGCGCCGAGGTTCGTGGGGCCCTTTGAGGTCCTGGAGCGGGTTGGACCCGTTGCTTACAGACTTGCCCTTCCCCCGCAGCTTTCTGGTGTGCACGACGTGTTCCACGTGTCCAACCTCAGGAAGTACGTAGCCGATCCCAGCCACGTACTGAGTCACGAGAGCGTCGAGGTGAGCGACAACCTGACCTACCCCGAGCGGCCAGTGCAGATCCTAGACCGAGCCGTCCGCAGGTTGAGACGAAAGCAAGTACCCCTGGTAAAGGTTTTGTGGAGGAGCCAGCGGTACGAGGAGGCTACCTGGGAGCCTGAGGTGGCAATGCGGGAGCGGTACCCGGAGCTTTTCGCGGGTACGTCTTTTCGGACCGACTTCGGTCCTCTTTGAGTTTGTTATGATTTTTTGGACATCTTTTCCCGCACCCTAGTTGGCGCAAGTTTCGGGGACGAAACTTCCTTTGAGTTTATTATATTGTAACGAATGTGTGCCCCAGACTCTTTTAAGACGTCTGGGAGGTGGCTCAGACGTCTGACAAGACGTCTGGGATAACAACCAGACGTCTGATAAGACGTCTGGGATAGTTTAAAGACGTCTGGAAATCCGTTATTTTCGACACACGCGAGTCGCCTGCGCGCCTGAGCGCGCAGACCGCTTTTTCCCGCTTTTTCTCTCTGCGGCTGCAGGCGGCCTGCCACCTCCTCTCTCCTCTCCGCGCGGCGTTAAAAGGGGCGCGCCTCCCCTCCCGTCTCCACCGTCTTTTTCTTCTTCTCCTTCCTGTGTGCGAGAGCGAGCGGACGCGAGGGCGGCAACGGCGGCCGCAGTGAGCGCGGAGGTGCGGCGTGCGAGGGCGGAGCTCTGCCGTGGGGGCGAGCTCGCCGGAGCGGCTTGGCTGGCTGGCGGAGGGTGCAGGGGGCGCGGAGCGACGCAGAGAGGGACCTGCTGCGGTCTGAGCAGCAGGAGCGCGAGGAGCGACGCGGGAGGCGTCGCGAGCGGAGGCCGAGCAGGGTCCTGATTATGGAAAAATTTCCAGAATCAGACGTCTGGATTGATAGCCAGACGGCAAGGTCGACGTCTGTAAGATCATACAGACGTCTGAAAGGTGAGTTTCCGCCTTCTTCTTCCTTCTTGTCGACTGACCGTACTGAGGGAGGGGGTTGGCTGTGCGCAGGTTCACTGATTCGCCATCCTTTGCGAATCAGACGTCTGGAAGTTGTACCAGACGGCGGGAGTGACCTCCAGACGTCCGGAGTTACCATCGGACGTCTGGGATCTAGGAAAGACGTCCCCGCAGACTTCTGGACGTCTGGAAAACCACGCTGAACAGGTAATTCTCTGATCCACCGATTAAGACGTCTGGAGGGAGTTCCAGACGTCTGATTTTGCACAGTATCGTCTTTTTCGACCCGTTTAGGGCCCGTTCGGGCTCCGTTTTCCGCGATTCGAGTTGCGTTCTCTTCAGAATTAATTCCTCTACTCATCTACAGTAGCTATACATTGTTTTGAGACACTCCTTGTGTTTGATCCTTGTGACAGGATCTCGTTCAGTTGCAGTCTTGAGAGTCGCGGAGGCACGCGGGATTCCCGATCACGCCCCCATTACTCCCGTTGTACCTGGTAGAGTGGCTTTAAGTATTAATAAAATCTGTTAAAGTATGGAACCATAACTAGAACCTAGGGCATTGCATGAATCCTAGGAATGAGAAATGTATGGAATGATAGCTCCTAGGTGATGCATGAATCCTAGGGCTGGAAAACTAGTTGTATGCTAGATCCTAGGATGTGGCATGAATCTTAGGATGGAAAAACTAGTGGAATGTATAATACTGCAGTCTTGGAAAAATGGAAAGGAATATAAAGCTGCCTGTAATTTGAATTAACAGCTGCCTGTTATGAATAAAGAAACATGTTTGAGATCATGGATTTTGAGAACGTGAATCTGGAAAGTGAAACATATGATGTTCTGAGATAAAGAGCTGGAACCCTACGGGGAATTAGGAGTGGAACTCCTGGAAAGAAAAAGGAATGGAACTGAGATGTAGTTTGTACTGTCTCTTGGGTACGCAGTACCAAGGGAAGTACCTGTACCTGTTTAGTGCAGAGTGGGGCCAGCCGCCCCAGGGACCCGAGGTTAGGATTGGCCTCTCTGTACCGACTTGTTAGCCCTCGTGTACGTAGTACCGAGGAGAGCTAGTAGTGTTAGGAGAGTACTAGCTACCCCACGGGCCCCGGGGTTCTGCTAGCCTCCTTCACCGACTTGTTAGGCCCACTAGGGCAAACCAGGGTAGTCAGGCAAGGGTGCGCGGACTGTGGAGGGGCAAGGCCCCGGTTTGGTTACTGTGGAGGGGTTGGACCCCTGTTACTGAGAGGGCTCTGCCCTGGTTCCGTGCTGTGCTTTGGGCGCACCCGTTAACGGAAACGACTGACCGCGTGCCAGTGCGGGCTAGCTACCTGTGCGTTTATCGCGCGTGCCGTAGTCACCGTTACGCCTGTCAGTGACCTTGGGGTGGTTGACTGAGGGTAGGATCACCACGGGGGACTCTCCCGGCCAGGAGAGCACCACGTGCTACTTCTACTTTTGGAAAAGACTGCAATCAAGATCGTTCCCACGAGGACATTCGAGATCAAGTAACAGACCTGAGAAATAAATGAAATAGTGAGAAAAATTGAAAGATGTGAATAAAGGAAGTAATAGAACATAACAGATACTGTACACTCTACTGTTGCCTTTAGTTAGTTTGCCACTCTACTCAGCGTTTTGCTGACGTGTTACACTCGTTACCTTTTTCAGGACCAGGTGTTGAGCAGCCAGGGTCGGCGGCTGCAGAGGACGCTGGGCCGAGTAGGGTCCAGTAGAGTTACCACAGCCTTTTGTACCCCTTTTGTTTCTATTCTAGTGAGTAGTTTTTGTTTCCGCTGTACCTTCTTTACCTGCAGTTCTTGTTATATGATAAATGCTGTTTACTGTTGTAGTGGTACCTACTGTAGTAGTTTCTTTCCTTACTGCCGTACTTTCTTACTGTTAGTTATATTCATGCTGAATGTGGTTTATTTTACTGTCTTTTGGTTACTTCCTCGTTGGACGACTAGGTCTTGGGATTAGTCAAGTCGGTCCGGTTCTCGTGTCTCGTAGGGACTCGGGAACCGGGTCGTTACATGGGGTTAGGATTGGCCACTCTGTACCAACTTCTTGGCCCTCACGTACACAGTATCGGGGAGAGCTACTAGTGTAAGGAGAGAGCTAGCCACCCTACACTGACTTGTTAGGCCCACTGAGCAAACCAGGGTAGTCAGGCGAGGGTGCGCGGACTGTGGAGGGGTGAGACTCCTGTTTGGTTCTCAGGGGCTAGACCCCTGTTACTGAGAGGGCTAAGCCCTACACTGGTTCCGTGCTGTGCTTTAGGCGCACCCGTTAACGGAAACGACTGACCGCGTGCTAGTGCAGGGTAGCTACCCGTGCGCTTATCGCACGTGCCGTAGTCACCGTTACGTCTGTCCGTGACCTTGGGGTGGTTGACTAGGTGTAGGATCACCACGTGCGCCTTCTACTCCTCGGAAAAGACTGTAATCAAGATCATTCCCACAAGGAACATTCGAGATCAAGAAAGAGACCTGATAAATAAACCAAGTGGTGGAAAAGAATGATTAGTTAAAAAAAGTAATTGAAAAACAACAGCTACCTGTTCACCTTTACTACTTTAGTTAGTTGGTTGCCACTCTACTCAGCGTTCGTTGACGTTTTGTACTTATAACCCCTTTTCAAGTCCAGGTGTTGAGCAACCAGAGCTTACGGCTGCAGATGGTGCTGGGCCTAGTAGAACCCAGTAGTTGTAGCTTCTGTTGTACTCTTTTCTATTGTAGTGAGTAGTCTCTTGTACCTTTGCACTCTTACATTCTGTACTTTATATTCTTGTACCTGGTTACTTTTCTACTATTGTGGTGTTGTGTACTGTAGTAGTTTTACTTCTTTACTGTTAGTTGCTTAGCATAGTGAATGTAGTTTACTTTCCTGCTTTTTGGTTACTTTCTTGTTGGACGACTGGGTCTTGGGATCAGTCGAGTCGGTCCGATCTCATGTCCTGTAGGGATTCGGGAACCGGGTCGTAACACTGATGTTTCCCATATGATTTCCTCTACTTGTTAGAAGACTTTCTATACTGTTCTGAGGATTCTCATGTGATTGATCCTTATGATAGGACCTCATTCCATTGCGAATTTGAGGCTTGCTGAGGCACGTGAGCATACCGTTCAAACCCCCACTACTCCTGGGTTTACTGGTAGAGTGGTTTCCCCTACTTTAAATACAAACTTGAATGCATGTGTGGAATGAATGATTAGAACCTAGGGTATGACATGAATCCTAGGACTAGAAATACTAGAATATCTGTATTGAATGAATGGATTGTAGTCTTGAATGAGTAAATAGAATAATAACAATTGCCTGTAAATGAATAACAGTTACTTGTGAAATATGTAGTACTTGTGCTAATTAACTGTTGTATATAAGTTCCTGTCGCACACATGAAATGACATAATATGAGCTGCATGTATATAAATTAGAAATGGAAAGGTGAATGTTGGAAACACGAGCTACCTGTGAATAACCTAAATATGAAAATGTGAACAATAGAATTATAAGTTGCATGTGTATAACCTGAGAATGGAACTAGAAATGATGAAACCTGGTATGGAATGGCATGAGGAATATGAGCATGAACTCTACGGGGAATTAGGAGTAGAGCTCCTGGAAATAAATGGAATGGAATTGAGAATGTGAGTGGGGAAGTGAGCTAGCCCTTGAGTACAGAGTACCAAGGAGAGTGACTGTCCCCCTATTTAGTGCAGAGCAGAGCTAGCTACCCTTGGGTTGGAACCTGGGGTTAGGATTGGCCACTCTGTACTAACTTCTTGGCCCTCGTGTACACAGTATCGGGGAGAGCTACTAGTGTAGGGAGAGTGCTAGCCACCCCACGGGGCTCGGGGTTCAGCTAGCCATCCTACACCTACTTGTTAGGCCCACTAGGAAAACCAGGGTAGTCAGGTGAGGGTGCGCAGACTATGGAGGGGTGAGACCCCTGTTTGGTTCTTAGGGGCTAAACCCCTATTACTGAGAGGGCTAGGCCCTATACTGGTTCTGTGCTGTGCTTTGGGTGCACCCGCTAACGGAAACGACTAACCGCGTGCCAGTGTGGGGTAGCTACCCGTACATTTATCGCGCGTGCCGTAGTCACTATTACGTCTGTCCGTAACCTTGGGATGGTTGACTGAGTGTAGGATCACCACAGGGGACTCTCCTGGCCAGGAGAGCACCACGTGCGCCTTCTACTCCTCGGAAAAGACTGCAATCAAGATCATTCCCACGAGGAACATTCGAGATCAAGAAAGAGACCTAATAAATAAACCAAGTGGTGAAAAAGAGTAATTAGTTAAAGAAAGTAATTGAAAAACAGCAGCTACCTGTCCACCTTTACTGCTTTAGTTAGTTGGTTGCCACTCTACTCAACATTCGCTGACGTTTCTTACTCATAACCCCTTTTCATGTCCAGGTATTAAGCAGCCAGAGCCTACGGCTGCAGAGGGTGTTGGGCCTAGGAGAGCCCAGTAGTTGTAGTTTCCCTTGTTGTACTCTTTTATAGTAATGAGTAGACTTTTGTACTCTTACATTTTGTACTTTATATTCTTATACCTGATTACTTTTGTACTATTGTGGTGGTATGTACTGTAGTAGTTTTTACTTCTTTACTACTGTACTTTTGTTACTGTTAGTTGCGTAGCATAGTGAATGTGGTTTACTTTCTTGCTTTTTGGTTACTTTCTCGTTGGACGACTGGATCTTAGGATCAGTCAAGTCGGTCCAGTCTCGTGTCTTGTAGGGATTCGGGAATCGGGTCGTAACAAGTCTATTTAATTGGACTCATTGAGTCCAATTGAGCCCTGATCTCTGCACATACTGTCCAATTAGACTTAGTGAGAGTCCAATTGACCTAGTCTTGACTCAATTGAGTTATTTTACTCTCAATTAGGTTTCACACACCCAATTAAACTTGTATTGAGTTTAATTGCACTTTACCTTAGTGAATTAGGGTTTACAACCCTAATTTGAGACCTACCTTAACCTAAACCCACTAGAACCTAACCTAATCAACCTAGTCACCTAAGTTTCGACCCACACACACCATCCACCCGAAAATACCTAACCTAGAGTTCTGTAGAACTCTCTACCATGTGTTATTGCCTTGGTTGCTAAAATTAACAATCAAGAGCCATTCAACTTTTAGATCCAGATTTGGTGGATCTAAAAACCACCATCCATCCTCTCTCTCACTCTCGCATGAGCTCCCACCATAGGCCTCTCTAGAGAATTCCATAATTCTCTAGAGAGCTTCCCTTAGGTCTATAAAAAGACCTAAGGGGTGGCACTTCGCACCCATTCACTCTTGGCTCCATTTTAGCTAGCTTCATTCCACCTCCACTCCACCTTCACGAGTAGCTTCACCATGGCCGCCACCATCTCTATGCCAAGATGTTGGATCACCTCATCAACCTCTCTCCAAGGGCCGGCCTAAGCACTATTGGCCGCCCCTCCTCCTCGCAACCAACTCAAAGGCTTTCGAAGCCACCTCCGAATGCCCTTATTTATGCTAGATTAGATTATAGTTCTTCTTAGATTTACATGCTTTATTTACTACTTAATAGTGTAGTTCCTTACTTCTCCCCCAATGATGCATGCAAAATTCCCCCATAGATTCATGTACATAGTCGTTTTCTAGTAGCGAGTAGTTTTATTTCCCTATACAAGCATTCATCTACCTGTGCTCTGCAACTCTGATATCACTATGTGCCTAGTAATCATCTTTTGGTGTGATTGAAGTTGCATGTTTTGATTAGTATCTTTTGGTAACTAGCATGTCGTACATCAATATATAAATTACCATAAACCGGCATGAGATTTTAAGCAAGTAGAGCGAAAGAGATCAATTTCAAATTTGCATTTCCATAAACACCTCCCAGAAACGAACGACTGGGACTCCAAATTTCGTTATTTTATAAATTATTTTTGTTGATCGTATTTCGAAACTGTACTATGATGCATTTCTTATCAAATACGCGTTCTACGATCCCAACACACTCCACATTCTTTCCTCTTTTGATCATGGTGAAGATCATGGTGATGAAGGTATCTTGCCAATGACTTAAAATGGAATAATTGAATAAATATTTTATATGTAATTTAATGATCAATCATGATTTTTTGTTGGAGGATCCCTCAAGGTTGAGTTATAAGCTATGACTTTTGTATTAATCTTTGCTAGTGGCATGGATCCACGACTTGTACGGTTACCTGGGCGAGGTGTATGCGTTATCCCTTATCGTAATGTTCTTTTGGTGCATTCTAAAGTTTCTACTTGTAATGGCCATGTCCTTAAGTTTCTCAATGACTAATACTAAGACCTATTTATTTATATGGACACATGTCTTAATGAGAAACGTAAGAGGTCTTAATCTAGTGAACTATTGTATTCCCCGCAAACAAGTGATTGAAAATACCCTCCACTGGATAGAGAATCCTCCTTCACTTTGGAAACTAATTTTTTACTTAAAAATATTGATAGTTTATTAATACCTTGTGGCCAAAAAATATTTGGCAATAGACTTCACTACACAAAAAGTGACGGATAAAAAATGACGATTAGCAGCATTCGTTATTATATTTAACTCTAATAATAATTTTAATTATTCGTTATGATTTCTTTTGAAAATAACAACAATTTTAGTTATTCATTGTGATTTCTTTTAAAACCAACAACAATTATTTTGATTCGTCGTTATCTATTTGATAACGACGAACAAAATTGTCGCCATCCTATTTTAATGTAAATAAATAATATATGTTATGACCCGATCTCAGATCCCTACAGGATCCAAGACCGGCCCACCTCGATTAATCCTAAGATCCAGTCGTCTAATGAGAAATAACCAAAAGTAGAAAATAATTCACATCCACACATGCAATGTAAATAAACAGAAAGAAAACAAGAGACAGTAAAAGAAACAAAACGAACAGTCTCACAATTATTACAGGCCATCACAACTATAATAGAGAAAAGTACAATGGAAAAGTAAATGAAACATTATTTCATAGAACAAAAACTCACTATCAAAACGAAAGCTAAGGAAACAGTAGGAAAGATAGCTATGGCTGGGCTTGATTGGGCCTAACTCCCTCTGCAGCCGGTGGTGCTGGCTGCTCAACTCTATGACCTAAATAAGGTTATAAAATTTCCAGAGTCAACGAACGCTGAGTAGAGTGGTAATTTAGCCATTTACATGTAATTAAGACAAGCAATTAATTTATGCAATTAAACAACTATCCATTTTCATTTAGTTCAACCGAGTACTTCTAATTTGTTGTTCATTTATTTACTTAAATCATTTCTTGATCTAGTCTGTTCCTCACGGGAACGATTGCAGTCTTTTTCATGATGTAGGAGGTACACGTGGTGTTCTCCTGGCCGATAGAGTCCCCCATGGTAGTCCTACACCCGGTCAACCACCCCGAGGTCACGGTCGCGACGTAGCGGTAACTACGGCACGCATGACAAACGTGCAGGTAGCTATCCCGCACTGGCACGTGGTCAGTCGTTTCTGCTAGCAGGTACACCTAAAGGTACAACACGGAACAATACATGGCCTTACCCTCTCAGAACAGGGGTCTCGCCCCTCCACAATTCGTGTACCATCGTCTGACTATCCCGATTTGCCTAGTAGGCCTAACAAGAGTCGGTGTATGGTGGTTAGTCCTTACCTCGAGTCCTGTGGGGCAGCTAGCTCCCTCCCTACACTACGTAGCACACCCCAGTACCACGCACGCGAGGGCCAAACAGAAGCGGTGTAGAATGTCTAGACCTGACCTCAGAGCTCAACCCAATGGGCGACTAGTATCCCTCTACACAAAAGGGACATTGGCTCTCCTTGGTACCACGTACACAAGGATCAGCTCACTTCCCATCTACAGTTCATACTGATATTCCTTTTATTTCATTTTCCAATTTTTTAGATTTTTCTATTTATATTACCGATCCCATTCTTAAAACAAATAATTCGTAATCTTCTACTGATAAGACATCATACTAAATAATCAATATATTTATTAACATTTAAAATTTTACAAACATATCAAATAAATAATATAACTCAATCATACTCCTTTATTCCGATCCTAAATTTCATAATCATCCTAAAATTCTACATGTTCTCAGGTATACAGTCGTAACAATATAAAATATTCTTTATAATTTTCTAAAACACTCGACAGGCTGCCCACCCCCACACACACTCCCTTTCTTCCTCTTCCCCCTCCCCCATTCCCATCGCCGACTCCTCCTCCCCTCACTTGCAGAGACCACACCACAACCTCCCCTCTCCGATCGCTTTGACCACCGCCGCCGATCGTCGACCTCCCCTAGACCGCCACCGCCGATTGCCTCGACCTCCCTTTGACCTCAACCACCACCGCCGATTCGTCGACCTCTCCTCGACAAATTGGATCCCTAGATCGCCACTGCCTCTCCTCGCTCTCGCATCGTCGATCTCCTCGACCAATCGGATCCCTAGATCGCCACTGCCGCTCCTCGCTCTCACCACCGCCGAACGAACCAGGGAAAGGCATGTCATGGGACGAAGCTGCCGAGCCCTTGGCATTGACGTCCTACACGAGGGCATCGACGAGGTCGTCCTCATTGTTGGACTCCGAGGCTGCTGCCTCTCGGGTCTCCGCGTGGACAAGGAGGACCTCAAGAGAAGGATCCGCATCCCCGACTACCTCCGGCCTTCTATGGCCCGCGCTATCCCCAAGGAACCCAGAGGCAGCAGCGCCATCACTTCATGGCCTACGCTATCCCCTCAACTACCTCCAGGAGATTTTGTGGAGCGAGTTCTCCTTGACTTACCATTTCCCTTATAGATGAAATTATATTCACTTTTTAGGCAACCCTCAACAGGACTGGCTTCGAAGAAAGCAGGGATATGCCAATTATTTTGAACTCCCTTATAGCTGGGAGATACTACGCCACCAATTTTCTAGGTTCTGCTGCATCAAGCAAGGTTGTTCAGGCACATGATCTTCATACAGGGCAGATGTATGCCTAAAGATTATAAAGAATGACAAGGATTTCTTTGACCAGAGTTTGGATGAGATTAAACTTTTGAAATTTGTAAACAAACATGACCTTGCAGATGAGCATCATGTCCTACGCCTTTATGATTACTTTTACCATCAAGTATGTGGTCCAGAGGTCTACTAAAAGATTTGCGATCCTTATTTGGTCTAGTAGACAGCTAAACAACTTTCTTTCTCACCACATTTTTAACTAAATTCTTGTTTCTTCGATGTCTATTGGTAATTATCACCTGCATACATGTTTCAACCAGGATAAGGTGGTATTATACTTTGTGCATTGCTGGCCTCTCCTATCTTTTCAATTGTAGCAACAGAACATCAAGTAATCCATGGATGTATTTATACATTGTAAAAGATATCTTATACCTTGTTAAGGTTTCCAATTCTTTCCTTTGACTAGGTTGTACAAATAGGGGTTATATTGGATAACTCGTGCACATGGAAGGTAAGTCATAGTTTAAAGGAAAGATTACCTCTCTCTTCCTCTTTTTTCTTCCCAAAAAAAAAGTCATAGCTTAAAGGAAAGGATTCATAGTATTTGCAAGTCTGGGGTTAGTTTAAATGAAAGGATCCTTTGACTTCTTTTTGGTGTAGATCTTTGTTCTTGATTCTCTATAGTTTGATGTTTGACCATTTCAATGATTGAATTTTTAGGAGTTTCAGGTTGAGGCTTGCTTTTATTGGGAAATCTTGTTATTTTTTTAGAGGGATGGAAACAATGAATTGTTTTCATGTATGATTTGTTTATGAGTTTTGTTTTTATTGCTTGTTGAGAAAAATGTCTGGAGAAATAATGCTTTCAATTTTTATGAGCTTTTTTCATATTTGTTTTTTTAGGAGGATGCTTTTTTTAGGAGAATGTTGGATCTGATGATGGAGTCAGGGAATGTTGGATCGGATGATGGAATTGGGAATAGTATTCATTGTTGATTTTTTTTCAGAGGAACGAATTCTGACATGGTCGGTTGATTTGATCTTTGAAGACAATCGATTAAGGGGAGGAAGGTTTATAACAGAAGGCTACAAAGATTTTTCCTTGCATCTTGCTACACAGAAGGTAGACAAATTTCTTACTCAGTATGATTTTTAACTTACAAGAGAATAAGTTTCATTGGATTTTAAGTTTATTTTGGAAGACAACGTAATTTTTTCAATGTCTACAAGGCTTTAGTAATATCCCTTAGGTTAATCATTTGATCCTTACAAGAGCATCAAGCCAAAGGTATTGTTTGTGTGATAGAAGAAACACTTACACAAAATGAGAAGACCATGCTGCATTAACAAGTTGTCCCTCTTGACTCCATATCCTCCGTTTATTAAGATGGAAGAAAGTGTTGGTTTTAATTATATCGCTCCATTTATTGAGATTCATATTTTTCTTTTGGAGTGATCACATATAGGTTCAAGTTTTTTCATATACATAATTTACGAATACTCATGTGGTGGGTTTTTTTCTTTGTTTTACCTTCATGGAACTTACATTGATCTTAAAGAATAAATGCTTTCTTTTCATGGTGCGTATGGTTGTGCATGCCTTTGTTGAGTAGCCTTTTGTTGCATTTCTGAAACAACTAAATACTATGTTATGATTTTTTTTCCCAACATGTTTGGACCATAAAGGTGACAAGGTTTCATTCTTCTAAAGGAAGTTACTTGTGCATGCTATCATGTATAGATGTTTAGGCACTACTAGTCAAAAGGACCTATATTTTGAGATATTTACATGGTTATATCTTTAAAATTTGTTCTTATCTTACCTTGTATTTACATGGTTACGTAGTTAATTTGAATATGCCTCTTTTCATGACCCGAATTGGATTCACCATTTAGGTGATCGTTCAATGAGTCTTTGGTAATGTACCTTTTGTTGTGTGTTTACATTCCGAACAACCCCCCCCCCCCCCCCCCCCCCCCCCCCCCCCCCCCCCCCCCCCCCCACTCACCTCAAATCATCTCTAATTTTTACATGTCTTGGGATCACTTGTAGGGAAGTGTGGTATTGAGAAACAACCTTCCTAGCTTCCATATTTTATTGCAGCTATTGGTATTGAGAAGATTCACTAGGTATGATATGTTTTTTTATTCTAGTTAGTATATTTCAAATCATATACTACTAGGAGCTCAATTTCGTGAAATTATAGGATCTCACTCACACTTTGTTGGCTTGAGAAAATGTAATCAAGCAAAAATGAAATCTCTTCAAAATTCCAATAAAATTTCAAAATCTTCGAACAATAAAATTTCAAAATCTTCGAACAAAATCTTGTTGGATGGATATGATTTGCATCAAAATATGTTTTAAGGAAGTATTTTCTTGGCGCTTCCATGGCTCGTCTAGTAATAGTTAAGTTATCATTTATTATTAATAATATTTAGCATACAAGAACATGTTTTTTATTTGGATTATTAGAATCTTCCACTCAAAATTATTTTTGCCAACAATTGCATCAACAACTGCAGAAAGGAAGACTATAACTACATCAACTCTAGGCTTTGTGATTTGGTCTGATTATCTTTTAATCAAATTTTCATGCATGGCTTAAGCAAGCCAAAATCGAATGGGACAATAGTATCACGAAATGAGCACTGGAACCCATCTGGGGAGGGTGGAAGGAAGAAAAAACAAATGAAAAAGGGAATGATAAAAGTGAACAGGATGACGTTCCCTGAAGCTATTTTTGCTAGTTAGTAGCAGGGGATATATTAGTCTGTGGTGTGAAGGGTATAAAAAAATCATTTCCTCCTATTTCTCCATTTTGTTAAAAAAAAAAAAAAGAGACTATGAACCGTTCTAGTTATTTGTCGAGTAGTTGGAATATGATAACAAACAAGTAGTTGGAATATGACGGCAAATAATATGAATCTGCTTAAAATTCTATTTGTTTAAATTTGTTTGCCAAGTAGAATTCACATGGAAACAGGAAAAAAAAAGGGACTTGTCAAGATCTCTTGCCTGTTTCTTAATCCGAGAATATTAAAAGAAAGCTAGTAATTAGATCTTTTTACTAGGAATGATTTTTGGAGTCTGATATGTGTAGTGTCAAAGATTTATACATATTTTTCCTTATATCTCTTTGTATTTCTTGGATTGCTTGTTTCCCAATTTAAACCATATTCCTTGAAATTGGATTTTTCCTTAATTCTGCATGTACCACTGCCACTGAATGTAGCTTTTCTTTAATGTGATCCACTTAGCTTCCTTGATGGACTTAGCTCTTTCTTTGTAAATTATAGAAGATATTTTAGGTACTCATGGGTGGAAGTGCTAGAGCTGTGGGGTTTTTCATTTGAAGTTTATTGAGTTGTAGCTTGCTCATGCTTCATTAATTATTTATGTTCATGTAATGCTATTCTTTAATTAGTTGGGCCCTATGTCTTCTAGGATTAGGGTGATTAAGATTGAGATCTTTGGTATCAGTTTTGGCCTATATAAACACCATTGTATTATTATTTTCTCTAGAGAACTGTCAATGATTCTCTTATGGACTTTCTCTTCAAATAAATCTTAGCAATGTTGTTAGTTATGATACTGCAACTCTATACAACATTGTACCCGAGCATGTTTGGTCTTAGGGTTTTGTTCTTAGATCGTTCCTTGATAGGGTTCTCTAGGTTGATCTTCATGATGTTCTTGTTGGACATGTACCTAATTTGTAGGAAGTTTTGTTATTTTTTGTACGAAGTTTGAAAGTTTAATTCCTTATCAAATTGACTTAATATAATCCATTATTTCATATCAACCCTTAGGATTCTAGAAGTTACATGATAGTTCCTAATTTATGAGAGAAATGTTCATATCATACTTTTTGAAATTTGACATTCTCTAGAGATCATGATAGCCTAAATATTGTGGATTTTATGCATCATGCTAGTTTTTTATTATAATTTGGCCCTGAAAGTGAAATTTTTACTCACTCTTGAATTCTTGGAATGCTCTTTTATTTCCTCTATCACTCTCTATTTGGGTTTTGAATCCTTTATTTATTAAAGGCTAATTTGAAAAAAATAAAAATAAAAAACAAAACAAATAGACAACCAGAGGGGGATTCAAAATTTGCCCCCATTGGGGACATTTGGCATCGGGGGGGGATCAACTCCCTTATGTGGAACCCTCTTCCATCCTTAGTATAGGGAGGTTGTGATTTCCATAGGGGGGAGCCTCATTGCTTCATGATTATTGCTCGATTGCTTAGATTATATTTGTGATTATTGCTTCGTGTGTTTCAATTGTGGGGTATATCCACTTTTTATTTGTGGTATGCATGCACAGGTCTTCCTTGTAGATACAAGATTTTGCAAATTATTAAGAAAAGAGGGGAAGCTTTGTTAGATTTTCAATAGGTTTTAGCCTCTTAATTTTATACATTTTCCCTCTTATACCTTTTTAATGGGTTATTATAACCCTAACTTAGTAACTAGGCTATTATGCACCTGTGGAGGTTCATACCCCTTAATTGGCATATTGATGATAACGTCATTATCAGTCATATCTAGTTTTATTTAGTTAGAATCCATTGATAAAATGCTCCTACATAATTGCCAAAGAGCCATAACTTTTTGCATATCCTTTCTGACAGAAATGTATTAAAATAGGGGTAAATTTGCAGTTTTAACATAATATCTTAATTGCAAAACAATCACGGGATTTTCCAGGGATTTATTAAAGGTCATATGATCATTAATGTGTAATAAGTGGGTTTATACAGGACAAAAAAAGTTTTTATGCGTTTCAAGAATTAATGGACATTTGAAAGTTTAAAATTAGTCCCACTTAATTAATTGAGGTTTCGGTTAGGATAAAATTTACCTAAATCTTATAAAAATCATAAAAAAATATTCTCTAAAGTTTGGTATCCTTGATTTGACCATTGAAATTCAATTTAACCTAAAACAAAGTCTCAGACAGATAATTGCCTTGATTTGGGTTTCTGAGCAAATTATTCAGTCAAACTTAGTTAAAAGCTAAATCAGAATTTACCATCAGATTCTTTGGATTCAAATTAGGTTTGTACCAAAATTTGGACCTAATCAGAGATCATCTTGATCTACTTTGCATTTTAATCATGTTCTAACTCTTTTTCTTATAAAGAGTCTCTTAGCTTTTGAAATCTTTGCAAAAATCTTCCTAACTTCATCATCTTCTTTACCAGCAGGTCCCCGTCGCCTTTAAACTCCTAAACCAACTTCGACGACCTTCAATCAAGGAGTTTTCCCTGATTTCTCGTCCAATCTCTTCCAAATTTGGAAGAGAGACTCCTGAGAGAATTTTCTATAATCTGAGCCACATCTTGGGCTCTAATTTTTATTCAAAACCTAATGCGAATCATTTAAAGAAGTGGGTCTCCTATTTCGCGAAGCTTCCAAGCTTAGTCTCTAAGCTTAAAAAGCTCTTTTGAGACCTATATAAGAACCCATAAGGACAAATAATCCTCCTTAGCAAGTCTTGACCTCAGGAATCCCCTCCTCCTCTGACCACCTTCAAAATTTGCTCCGACGACACCCTCCGTCCTACTCCTCTGCACCTCCAACCATCAAATTGGTGGTGCCACCGTCTTCCTCTCTTCCTCGTGCACCTC
The DNA here is from genome assembly GCA_037157565.1 of Thalassia testudinum. Taxonomy (NCBI): domain Eukaryota; kingdom Viridiplantae; phylum Streptophyta; class Magnoliopsida; order Alismatales; family Hydrocharitaceae; genus Thalassia; species Thalassia testudinum. Next base: position 68,946,712 of record JAZHRO010000002.1, read on the forward strand.
TTCGGTCAAGGGGAGGGTGTTCTCCTACCTCGTTCGTTGTCACTAACTCGCCGTCATCTTCTCCTCCGACTTTAGTTAAGTCATGACTAGAGCTTTCCGGCCCTCTACCTCTCTCCTAATACCCTCTAACTATTCCTCTCCTCCTCTACATCATTCCCTACCTCCTTAAATTCCAATTTGACCACTCATCCACCTCCACCTTCACCGTCTTTTCCATGGTCGACCGAACTCCAGCGAGTTCGCCTGGCCACCATCGTCCACAAATCACCTCACGATCAAGCCCAAAAGCTTCGCCGCGCCACCCTCGTCAAAAGCCCCAACCTATTTAGGCCTATTAGGCTCTCGTTCCCTTTGTCGATCTCATCCTCCGCCACACTACGTCTCCAACCTCGGCAGAGGTTCTCCAACCTCCAACTCAACAAAACTACCGCCAATGCATTCGCCAAGCCTCGACGATCATCTTGAACGTGTTTAATCGAGTTGTAAGGCCATGTTTTGGATTTTAGGTCTTACACTAGACCTCCGCCATCACCCATGCCATCTCCAACCTCGAGAGCTCTGTTTTGCCCACATTCTTCATCACCAGCGCGCCCAAGTGTGCGGAATCCCTCTAGGAGCAGTTTCAGACTCCTGATTGAAGCAACCAACACCGTCCTCACCTTCAATTCCAAGCTCAATCAACTACAGCTTCATGCGAAGAAACCCGTGGATTTAGTCCCACATCGTGGGAATTGGAAGCAACGTAGTGATATAAGTGGTTTTTCTACATAGAGCTATTCGCCTTGAGACCACGAGGGTGAGGTCTCCTTTACCCATTTGCACACCTCGACTACCACCCACTGCCAGTAGCTCTGGTCACCCGGATCCGATTACCCGATAAGTGATTTGATTATCTGAGAAGAGGAAAAGGAGAGAAGGAAAGAGAGAGAGAGCGGGGGAGGGGAGGGTTTTCCTCCTCTGTGCAGAGCTCAACACATGATCGTTGAGAGGCCTGGGTTCCCTTATGTGTGAAGAAGGAAGGCTGAAGAGGAGGAGAAAAGAAGGAGAAGGTTGCTGAAAGCTAAAGGCAGAAGGAGAAGACTTGAGAAGAAGAAAAGGAAAGGCAGAAGGGAAAAAGAAAAGAAGGAAGAGGAAGATCAGAGAAGAAGGGCTGAGGATAGTGCCTTTGCACTGTAGCATCTGAGCATTTAAGTCGTCTGATCTAGAGCCTTGTCGTCTGATTGCCTCTGACACAGTGCACTGTGTATCAAGCTTGCATGAATTTAAAGTGGTTGATACTATTCATTTATTTCAGATATTGAGTGATTGATATGTATATACTTAAGATTAATAATTGGTGATTCAAATCACCATTATTTTATCTTAGACATCTTTTGCCTCATTAAAACTCTTATATACTCATGTTCTGCATTAAAAATCATATTTGAGTAGATATTATTTGTTGATTATTATTATTGGTTTGATTTCTTGTGCTCATTTATATTTTGATTAAGATTAGCGTGTGAATTCCTATTTACTTCCTTCGTGTGATTTCAACCTATACTACAACGAAATATTTTAAAACCTCAATTTCGCATGTTGATACATCCTATACCTGAGAGAACATACAATGATTCCATGTAACTATTTTTTGCTTATTTGGTTTTGTATACAATCAAAAGACATCTAGGTGAAATCTCCTAGGAGGTTAATCATGTGACAATATTATCGTGTCTTACTTCTTTCCATCTTTCACTCAGAATAGGACATTCAGGAATGGGTGCATCCTTTCCAATGTTGATGGTATCCTAAGGTTGAATTCTCTTTTTAAGCTTTCCCATCTTGGGATGCGCCCCACATTCTCTTAACAACCCTATTTGATAATAAACCTTGATTAAAGGTTAGTTCTTAAATAAAAGAATGCAAAAAGATATTGAAATAAATACTTTGCAAGTTATATTAATGGTTGGATGATTGATGTATGCTTGCAACTCCTAAAGGAATATTCTTGTTAAGTTGCCTACTTGTAAGAAGAAATTTAGACCAGGCAATTGAATGAAGGTGGCATCTTTATGTAAAACTTGAGAAAAAAAAATCCATAAGATACGTGGAAAGAAGTAATAGATAGTAGTTAGTTCTATTATTAGTGTACAATGGCTTTTAATTAGTAGGAGATTTTGTGATGTTGATAGAATATATTGCAGTTCTATTCATGCATCTCACTTTAATGCACTTTTTTGTGATGTAACTTTTACCTATTTATTTTGTTTGCAGGATTATGAATATCGTGTTAGGTTTGCAACTCATGCAAATTTCAAAGACTGCGCTATCTGTTGGACTATAATTATTTCCCTTGAGTGCTGATTTGAAAGTTCTTGTTGAATGTATAAGCAATAGAGTTTCTAGATTTATTGATACAGAAATGATAGGGTATTTCATCCTTTAGGGAAAAAATTTGATCCAATCTATAGTTACTTGTTTTAGATATGGTTAAAAATAATTTATACTATGGAAATAAAGTGAACTTTTGACAAATTTTAGGTTGAATTGTTTTTAGTTCTTTTATCATAGAAATAAAGTAAATTTTTTGGTCTCTTCAAATAGATGTTGCAATGAAATATATCCACAATTATTTAGTTATATTTTCTATAAAATTTTTGTTGGAAAATTTTAATTTTTTAAAAATATTTTGATGGGTATTGTAAAAAAAATTTCATTTTATAGGTAATCAAAATAAAGTATAAGCATGATATATTATGAGCATTTTAAAGGACGATTAATAAATTTTTGTATCATTCATACATTGCAACGAATTAATCATTGTCATATTCTTAATAAGTCAACGAAAAAAATCATCGATAAAAGAGAGTAAAAACAACGAAAATTCTATTGCTAAATTTAAAGTGTGACGGTTTTAGTGATAATTTTAGTTTGAATTTGTCAATGATTATAGCCGTTGTTAAATTTATAATGAATATATTATTTATTATAAATTTAACAACATTTCATATAGCAACAAATATGGTGATGAATAAATTATTCGTTAACATGTTATATAAAGATGATTTATTCGTCGTCATCTTTATGAAATATTCGTCACTTTTGACTTGTTTTGTTGTAGTGCTTGTTTGAAGGAGTCCTTAAAAAATTACTTTTTGATAAAAAGGTGTGAATGCAAGAACCCCTCTTGGCAACAAATCTCTAATTCATCTAGAAGGAAAGATGTGAAGCTATGCTACAAGGGGTTGGTTGAGTAGTAGAGCACCTCATTGACATCTAAAAGGTTATGGGATCAAATCCCATGCCTACCATTTTAATGACTTGAACCAATGATCCAATTATTTAATTGTACACTAGACCTTGAAATGAACCCAATGCCACCAATCTTGTGACAATCATAGCTCGTGTGAATTAAAAATGCATTATCGAAGTAGAAATTTGTGTATTCCTCTTTTTTGCGATCTAAACCTTAGATTGATGATTTGAAAGTATAGTTAGCTTTTCGATGTCACGAGAATTGCAATGGTATATTTTGTGCAGAAATCAGATTATGGATACGTGAAAGGCATGTGAACTACGTGCTAACCTACGTGCGATCTGTCTTGCGAATTGCACTGTGCAAATAACCTCCATTTTGAAATCTGTGAATATTATCAGATTCCTTATCTCATAATGATTTTGACAATACATGTTCCATAGGAATCGGAGTTCATTTGACCTAATTATGAGAGTATTCTATGTTATGGAAAGTGAAAAAAAAAAGAAGAAAAGAATGAATAGAAATCCTATTCATTTATTTTTTGCCTAAATCCTTTCTTAATCCTATTCCACCTACCCCTTCCCCACGTCTTTGAAGATGACCTAAAAGAATCTAATAGCCTACACTAGAGGGGGGTGAATAGTGTCTAATAAAAGTAATATCAAATTAAAAATCGATCCACAAAAACATGACACAAGGACACCTTGATTTATGATAGAAACCTTGTGAATAAAAATGACTACCTAAGCCTCTAGTTAAGGCTTTTCCCGATTAGGCAAAGCTAATTAATCTACTATTCCCACACACTTCTCACTACATTTACAGATCCATTTCATTTATTCACAGGAGCTCTACTCCTAATTCCTCGTAGGGTTCATGTTTGTATTTCTCATGCCATTCCATACCAGGTTTCATTATTTACATTTCCATTCTCAGATTATCCACATGCAGCTCGTATTTCCATTATTTAGCATATACAACAAGTAGTGTTATAGGTAATTGTTTAACTAACACATGCACTTCATATTTCACAGGCAGCACTTGTTTATTAACAGGTAGTTGTTCACATTTCTACTCATTCATTTAAGACTACTATTCCAAACAAGCATACAAACAGTGCAAGTACTTCTCCTTTTAGGATTCATGCCACATCCTAGGTTTTCTACTTATTCCATTTCACATATGCAATCAGGTTTTATAATTAAAAATCATGGGAAACCACTCTACCAGACAACCTAGGAGTATTAGGGGCTCAAACGGTAGGCTTACGTGCCTTTGCAAGCCCCGAACCTGCAACAGAACGAAGTCCTATACCAAGGAACAATCACAATGGAACATTCAGAATAGTATAGAAAGCCTTCTTACAAGTAGAGGAACTCAAAAGGAAAATACCGGTATCTCGTTTGCGTAAAATGGACCTCAAACAGACCACAAACGGGTCAAAAACAGGGCTACAGACCCAAATCAGACGTCTAGCACAAGGCCCAGACGTCTTAAAGGTAAAAAGGAACTCACCTCACATTTTGTGTCGACCTCAAACGTCCAGAACCACTTCTAGACCGTCTAGACCCAGCTCCAAACGTCCGACCTCCTCTCCGGATGTCTGGGAGTGCTTCCAGCCGTCTGGTAAGCTGTCTAGACGTCTGAAATGCGTGGGAGGGTGTGTCCTACGCCTTCCCAAAGCAATCCCTGCACGTGACAGCCAAATCGCCTAAAATTAGCCATGCAAAATATAGCTGCGGAGCGGCCAGCATGGCTGTATCCGCAAAGGGAACGTACCTTCGAGGGGATCTTCTTTCAAACATCTGGTGTCATCACCAGACGTCCACTCCGTCGTCTGGACATCACTCCAGACGTTTGATTATGGGAAAAAACCCAGAACTAGAACCTCATCCTATTCGTCCTCGCCGCGCGTAGCCGCGGCCTCGCCTCCTCGCCTACAGCTCCGGTTGCAGCAAACGTCGAGGACGGTTCCCCCGACACACTCCTCCTCCCACACGCGCCACTCCGGCCGTGCGTCCTCCGACGAGCCCCCCACGAGCTTGTGAGCTCAAGCTCCTCCTCTCCTGTTACGAATGGGCGCTCCAGATGTCTTTTGAGACGTCTGGGAGGGGGCCCAGACGTCGTACCAGACGTCTGGAATCACTTACAAACGTCTGGGATCATTTCCAGATGTATGGAAATCAGTTATTTTGGCACGCTACTGTTCGTCTGCGCGCCTGAGCACGCAGACCTGCATTTTCTCTCTCTCCCTCCTTTTCCCTCTCTCCTGCGGCCGCAGACGCCTCTGCCGCGTTCTCTCTCCTCCTCGCGCAGCCTTAAAAGGGCCATGCCTCTCCCTCACTCCCGTCACCTCCGCCTCCTTCCTCTTCTCCTTCAGCCAGTGCACGAGAGCGAGAGCGAGCGCGAGGGTGCAGCGGCAGCGACAGCAGCAGTGAGCGTGAGAGGAGGTGCTGCGCGTGGGAGAGGCGCTCGGCCGTGAGGGCGAGCTCGCCGGGGCTGCTAGGGCCGGCCGGCGGGGGGCGCAGCGGGCGTGGGGCGACGAGTGGGGGGGACTGCTGCGGCTCGAGCAGCAGGCGCACGAGGCGCGACGCGGCCGGGCGTCGCGAGTGGCACCCTGGTTCTGGAAAATTTTCTAGAATCAGACGTCTGTGCTTCTAGCCAGACGACGGGAACGACGTCTGGAAGACTGTCCAAACGTCTGAAAGGTGAGTTTTTCCGTCTTCTTCCTTCCCTTCGATTGACCATACTAAGAGAGAGAGGAAATGGGTACGCGCAGGGTCAGAGATTCGCATCCAATGCGAATCAGACGTCTGGCTGCAGTGCCAGACGGCGGGAACGACTTCCAGACGTCCTAGGTGACCATCGGACGTCTGGGAACTAGGCCAGACGCCCCCGCAGGCTTCTGGACGTCTGAGAGCTCACGCAGAGCGAGGTAATTCCCTGATCCACTTTTTAAGACGTCTGGAAGAAGTTCTAGACGTCTGATTTTGCACTGTTTCGTCGTTTTCGACCCATTTCGGGCCCGTTCGGGCTCCGTTTTCTGCGTTTCGAGTTACGTTTTTTTCGGAATTACATCCTCTACCTGTCTACAGTAGCTGTATACTGTTTTGAGAAGTTCCTTGTGTTTGATCCTTGTGATAGGATCCCGTTCCGTTGCAGTCTCGGGGGTTGCGGAGGCACGCGGGATTCCCAACCACGCCCCCAGTTCGCCTGTTGTAACCAGTAGAGTGGCTTTAAGTATAATCTGTTAAATTATGAAACCATAAATAGAACCTAGGACATTGCATGAATCCTAGGAATGAGAAATAGATTGAATGGTAGATTCCTAGGGTGTTGCATAAATCCTAGGGCTGGAAAACTAGATTGTATGATAGATCCTAGGATATGGAATGAATCATAGGATGGGAAAACTAGTGGAATGTATGAATACTGCAATCTTGGAAAATGTGGAAAGGAAATAATAGCTGCTTGTGAATTGAATTAACAGCTGCCTGTTATGAATAAATGAACATGATTAAGAATATGGGAATGTATGAATGTGAAACTGGAATGGTAAAACTGGAATGTTCTGAGTTAAAGAGCTGGAACCCTACGGGGAATTAGGAGTAGAACTCCTGGAAAGTGAATGGAATAGAATTGGGGAAGTGAGCTGGCCCTTGAGTATGGAGTACCAAGGAGAGCGACTGTCCCCCGTGTTTAGTGCAGAGCCGAGCCAGCCACCCCAGGGACCCGGGGTTAGGACTAGCCACTCTGTACCAACTTGCTGGCCCTCGTGTACGTAGTACCGAGGAGAGCTACTAGTGTAGGGAGGTACTAGCTACCCCACGGGCCCCGGGGTTCTGCTAGCCTTCCACACCGACTTGTTAGGCCCACTAGGGCAAACCAGAGTAGTCAGGCAAGGGTGCGCGGACTGTGGAGGGGCAAGGCCCCTGTTTGGTTACTGCGGAGGGGTTGGACCCCTGTTACTGAGAGGGCTCTGCCTTGTACCGGTTCCGTGCTGTGCTTTGGGAGCACCCGTTAACAGAAACGACTGACCGCGTGCCAGTGCGGGTTAGTTACGTGTGCGTTTACCGCGCGTGCCGTAGTCACCGTTACGTCAGTCAGTGACCTTGGGGTGGTTGACTGAGAGTAGGATCACCACGGGGGACTCTCCCGGCCAGGAGAGCAGCACGTGCTACTTCTACTGTTCGGAAAAGACTGCAATCAAGATCGTTCCCATGAGGAACATTCGAGATCAAGTGAAGGATCTGAGAAATAGATAAATTGTGAAACAATAGAAAGACGTAAATAAAGGAAGAAAGAAAATTAAACAGCTACTGTACACTTTACTGTTTCTTTAGTTTAGCTGCCACTCTACTCAGCGTTTTGCTGACGTGTTACACTCGTTACCTTTCAGGACCAGGTGTTGAGCAGTCAGGGTTAGCGGCTGCAGAGGACGCTGGGCCGAGTAGGGTCCAGTAGAGTTACCACTGTTCTCTTGTACCTCTTTTTGTTCCGTTATAGTGAGTAGTTCTTGTTTCCGCTGTACTTTTCTTTACCTGCAGTTCATATTATGTTATGAATGTTGTTCTACTGTTGTGGTGGTATATACTGTAGTGGTTTCTTTCCTTACTGCTGTATTTCCTTACTGTTAGTTATATTCATGTTGAATGTGGTTTATTTTACTGCTCTTTTGGTTACTTCCTCGTTGGACGACTAGGTCTTGGGATTAGTCGAGTCGGTCCGGTTCTCGTGTCACGTAGGGACTTGGGAATTGGGTCGTTACATCTCCTCACGCTGCCTCTCCTCCTCGTCGCCTCTCTCGCACTCGCTCCTCTCACTGTGGTGGAGAGGAAGGGAAGAAGGTGGCTGGCTGAAGTGGGGAGAAAAGGAGAGGGGAAGAGAGGGCCTTTTATAAGAGGCGCTAGGGTTTGGATGGAGGAGAGAAGAAGGAGAGAGGAGGGTACTGTCTACGCGCAGCCCACGCACAGACGTGAAGGTTCGTACCAAAATTTCGATTTCCATACGTCTGGGAAGGGGTTCAGACGTCTGACCAGACATCTGACCGACAGTCCAGATGTCTTAAAGGGCTCAGAACAGATCAGGTCTTTACAAATAGTGTTGCACTAGATTTTTGGAGAGATCAATGGTACTAGTGTTATCACAAAATATTCTACTATTTTTTTAGTTTAAGCCATAATCTTCTAGGATTTGCTTCATCCATAATAGTTGCGAACATGCTAGTGAAGTTGCAATGTATTTACCTTCTATTGTGGATAAAGACACAATTTTGTTTCATAGAAGACTAAGAGACCAGGGAGTATCCAAGAAACCAACACATTCCACTGATACTCTTGTGATCTATTTGACTTCCTACATAGTCAACATCATGGTAGGAGTATAAGTCCAATGTGACTGACTTAGGATAGAACAGACCTACATCAACTGTGTGTGCTACATACCTAAGTATGCTTTTTACAACATTTAGGTGTGACCCAGGGTTAACTTAAAAGCAGGCACATAGGAAAGTATTGAAAAGGATGTCTGGCCGACTAGTAGTCAAATATAGTAAAGGTCCTATCATGCATCTATATAGTTTTGGATCAACAAATTTACCTAAGTCATCTCTTTTGAGTTGTGTTGTTGTAGCCATTGTTATCTCTTTTGCTTTTTGTGTTCTCCATTAAGAACTTCAGGATCTCCTTAGTGTACTTGGTCTAGGATATAAATATCCCATCATTTGGTTGATTTATCTATAGACAAAGGAAAAATCAAAACTCTCCCATCATGATTATTTCGAACTAGTCCTACATAACCTTGGCAAACTCTTAGCATATCAGAACATTAGTAGCACAAAAAATTATATCAGTAACATATATTTAAATTGATAGCAGATCATTATCTTCTCTTTTGGTAAATAATGTGGGATCTACCTTTCCAATTTGGAATCCATTGTTAATTAGATAATCTCTTAAACGTTCATACTAAGCCCTAAGGGCTTGCTTAAGGTCGTATAATGCGTTGTTTAATTTGAAGACATAATTAGTGTGCTCTAAATTTTCAAACCGTGGAGATTGTCGCACAGACTTCTTCCTTAATAAACCCATTTATAAATGTACTTTTGACATTTATTTTGAATAATTTAAATCCCATATGAACGTCAAAGGCTAATATAATCCGAATGGATTCAAGTCGAGCCACAAGTGCATAAGCCTCATCAAAATCCATACCTTCTTCTTGGTTATACTCTTAGGCCACAAGTCTAGCCATATTTTTAACAATCCAGATTCATCAAACTTATTTTTAAATACCCATTTAGTACCGATGATAGTTTGTGAATCTAGTTTAAGAACAAATTCCAAAACATTGTTCATCTCAAATTGATTCAATTCTTCTTACATTGCCAAGATCCAATATTCATCACTAAAGGTGTCTTTTACAAATTTATGTTTTAACTGTGAAACAAATGCACTAAGGGCTAGGTTATTTAGTGATGATTTAATTTGAACTCCTTTGGATATTTCACCAATGACAATATCTTTAGGGTGATTTCATAAGAATGTGAGATCTTAGGTAGATCGGGTGCTATATTATCCTCAGGCATATTTGATGGGTCTTCTAAGGGCAAATCATCCCAACTACTCTATGGTCGTGATTAAGGAATTGTTTCATCAAAGGATACATGTAAGGTTTCTGATGAGATGCAGCTCATCATAACTAAAATATCGTAATTAAGCTAAAAACAAGATTAAAACACTATCAATTAACATAAGAAATGGGTTAAGTATGGGAACTAAGGAAAATTATCTACAGCATCAATTTTGTGTTAAAAATACATAATTAGGTTAATTTTGAGAGATTTTCTATGAATTAAGTAAATGGATACTTTGAATGCCAATTGAACACAAAAATAAGTTTAAAAGTACAAATCAAAGGTTGGAATATGTTCTAATATGCTCAATTCACACACCATAAAAATCTCATTGCATTCTGGCATCATCAGGACCTTGGATTAAGTAATTTGCATATAGGTCCTTTTCATATCAAATAGCCTTCATATTTTATAAAACCTAAAAGTCGTAGGGACCTACTTGTAAGCTAGAGAGACCATTCTATTAGAAAACCCTGTCACTTATGGGTTTCTTAGCAAATTCTCCACTATTTCACTTCAAGGGCTTTATTGTAAAATCCCCAAAAGACCTAGGCACACTCACCTTCGAATACTGTTCATCCACGAAGAACCCGCACCCTTGCACCATTGATCCAATGGTAGTTCACCCAATCGGCTGGAACTGATGATCCAAGCCTCATGCCACCTTGTTAGATCTGATCCTACGGCCTTGCTTCATTCCCAAAATTTTCACACACCTCTATATCACATCTCAGCCCTTCATACCTAATACCCTACACCTCTGATTGCTAGTACATAGCCACAACTGCCTACACCTATAAATACTCGATCACGGGCACCTGCATGAGCTTACCAGCTCCCTCTTGCACTCCTTAAGTTGGTCATTCAATCCTCTCTAGCCTCTCCTTTCCCTTTTGTCCACCGCTTGTAACAGAGGAAGAATTGTCCTTCTCAAATCAAACCTTGTCGCTAAGGCTTGCATAATGCCTGGGGGCAACTAGGATCTTCACTAGCAGGCTCTTCATCAACTGGAGATCTTCTTCCTCTTCTTCACCATAGCCACCAGATGTGGTTTCTCCCCAAGTCCCATTCCTCTATTAGATTAGGACCTTAACACTTCGTAGATTAGATTTAATTGCTTTCGTAGATCAAATAGCTTAGATTAGTTAGATTAGAGTAGCATTCACTGTTTAATTATGTTTGGATTAGTTTAGATTAGTTGTAGTTAGTCATTACCCTTGATCAGTCCTCTCTGATCCACCTTTACCAGAGAATCGAATCCACACCTTCATTTTCGATCATGACTCTTCCCCTACACCTCACAACCACATTCAATTCATCTAATCATAGTTCTAATCGCCAATCATCTCACTCCATTAAAGCTAATTTGGATCTAAAGCTTTCTAGCTTTTTGAAATGACCCGCTACCTTTTTAGTCGGATAAGACGTCTCGAGTTTCAGTCATACATCTGTCCAAACGTCTGGACATAGGCCTGGACGTCTAAAAGTGGGAATTTTCGTACATTCTTTTACGCTCTGCGCACGACCGGCGCGCAGTGCTTCTCTCTCTCCTCCACACCCCTAAACCCTAATCCCCTCCTATTTAAGCACCCTCTTCCCCTCACCACGCCACTCTCCACCAACCACCACCACCTCCAGCCGTCCACCCTGTGCAGTCGCAATGAGAGAGAACAAGAGCGATGAAAGAGAGGGTGAGCGAGGGAGAACGAGAGGAAGATAGGGAAAGAGAGGAAGGAAGAGCGTGAGAGAGGAGGACTAAGGTCGGTGGACCTTCGGAAGCTCGACGGAGCTCGCGCAGTCGGCAGCAGGCATGCGCATGAGGAGGAGGGGCTTGGGGAGGTAGCCTCCCGGCCCTCTACAATTGCTGAAGCTGCTGTGGTGCGTTGCAGGTGGCGTTGCAAGGAGAGAAGCCTTGCGAAGGAGATTTTGGTACAGGAAAAGTTCCAGTATCAGACGTTTGGAGCACCGACCAGACATCTGGAGAGGCACCAGAACGTCCGGAGCTGAAGTTGAACGTCTGAAAGCATAATATCGCACAAGGTACGTGTTTCCTATGCTACTTTTTACCATGCAGATTATAGCACAAGAAATGTTTGGTTGTTAATGGGTCTGCATTTTCGTACGCAGGTGTGGGATGTTGGAAAGGTGTGCGGTGCGCCTTTCCAGACACTTTTGGACGTCTGACCGCATCACCAGATGTCCGACGGCCCTTCTAGATGACCAGAAGGAAGGTGAGACGTCTGGAACTCTCCTTAGATGGTTGCAAAGGAGTCTGGATGTCTGAGACAACCACATGAAGTGAAAGGTAAGATCTGACGTCTTTTAAGACATTTGGGACTAATCTCAGACGTCTGATTTTGGACAGTAACCGTGTTTTTGGCCCGTTCAGGGCCCAAACGGAATTGGATTTCTGCAAACGAAGTACTGCAGTTTTTCACTCGAGTTTCTCTACATGTTCGTGTTGGGTACCTACTGTTTTGAGATCATCTAATGTAAATTAGTCACTGGTACAGGTTACCAGTCGGTGGCATGTTCGGGGCTCGCAGAGACGACGAGATCTGTGGTGCAAGCCCCCATTCCACCCGCGATACCCGGTAGAGTGTTTTAATTCATTTGTTAAGATGTGAATAAAGAATAAGCTTACTTAGATTAAATTGATTGAAACTCTAAGACGTGTTATGAACCCTAGGGTATAAATGTATGAGCTTGATGCTGAGCTATTCTTTTTACTTGAGATGTATGTTAAAATACGAGTTACCTGTACGTGAATGAGAAATTAAACTGTGAAACCACAAGTTGCATGTATATGATTAAGAATTGAATTGAGAAAACACGAGCTGCCTGTATATGGATGAGGAACGAATTATGAAACATGAGATCTAAATAAGGATAAATGAGATGAATATAAGCATGAACCCTACGGGGAATTAGGAGTAAAACTCCTGTGTACGGAAGGAATTTGGAATGTAGACGAGAAGTGATGTTACAACCTAATTCCTAAATCCCTACAAGACTCGAAATTGGCTCGACTCGACTAATCCCAAGACCCAGTCGTCCAACAAGAAAGTAACCAAAAAGTAGGAAAGTAAACCACATTCACTATGCTAAGTAAGTAACAGTAAAAAGGTACAGCAGTAAAGAAGCAAAACCTGTTACAGTACATATCATAACCACAATAGTAGAAACGTAACAACGTACAGGAACATAAAGTACAGAACGTAAAGTGCAAAACATAAAGGTACAAGAGTCTAACTCACTACTACAAAAGAGTACAACAAGAGAGGCTACAGCTACTGGGCTCTATTAGGCCCAGCACCCTCCGCAGCCGTAGACTCGAGCTGCTCAACACCTGGACCTGAAAAGGGTTATGAGTACACAAAGTCAGCGAATGCTAAGTAGAGTGGCAACCAACTAACTAAAGCAGTAAAAGTGGACAGGTAGTTGTTTATTTCATTTACTTTATTTCACAATTTATTCCTTTTCACTCATTAGCTTATTTATCAGATCTCTTTCTTGATCTCGAATGTTCCTCATGGGAACAATCTTAATGCAGTCTTTTCCGAAGAGTAGAAGGCACACGTGGTGCTCTCCTGGCCGGGAGAGTCCCTCGTGGTGATCCTACACCCAGTCAACCACCCCAAGGTCACGGACAGACGTAATGGTGACTACGACACGCGCGATAAACGCACGGGTAGCTACCTCGCACTGGCACGCGATCAGTCGTTTCCACTAACAGGTGCGCCCAAAGTAAAACACGGAACAGTATAGGACCTAACCCTTTCGGTAACAAGGGTCTAGCCACTAAGAACCAAATAGGGGTCTCGCCCTTCCACAGTCCGCGCACCCTCGCCTGACTATCTTGGTTTGCCCAGTGGGCCTAACAAGTCGGTGTAGGGTCGCTAGCTGAACCCCGGACCTCATGGGGTGGCTAGCTCTCTCCCTATACTAGTAGCTCTCCCTGATACCGTGTACGCGAGGGCCAAGAAGTCTGTACAGAGTGACCAATCCTAACCCTGGGTCCCAACCCAAGGGTGGCTAGCTCTGCTTTGTACTAAATAGGGGATAGTCGCTCTCCTTGGTACTACGTACTCAAGGGCCAGCTCACTTCCCCACTCACATTCCGGATCCATTCCATATATTTCCAAGAGTTCTACTCCTAATCTCCCCGTAGAGTTCATGCTCATATTTCTCATGCCATGCCATACTAGGTTTCATCATTTCTATTTCCATTTTTAAGTTATACACATGCAGCTTATATTGCTATCGTTCACATTTCCATACTCAGGTTATACATAGGTAGCTCGTATTTCCATCATTCACATTACCATTCTCAAATTATATACATGCAGTTCGTATTATGTCATTTAACGTATACAACAGGAAAGTTACATGCAACAGTTAACTAGCACAGGTACTTCATATTTCACATGAAGCTATTATTCATTTACAGACAGTTATCATTTCTATCTACTCATTCAAGACAGCAATTCAATCATCCAATACAGACATTTCCAGTATTTCTCGTCCTAGGATTCATGCCATATCCTAGGTTCTAATCATTCATTCCACACATGCATTCATGTTTGTAATTTAATTAGGGGAAGCCACTCTACCAGTAAACTCAAGAGTATTGGGAGCTTGAACGGCAGACTCACGTGCCTCAGCAAGCCCCGAACCTGCAACAGAACGAAGTCCTATAACAAGGAACAATCACAATGGAACATTCATAACAGCATAGAAAATCTTCTAACAAGTAGAGGAACTCACAAGAAATACATCAATATCTTATTTGCATAAAATGAACCTCAAACGGACTCTAAACGGGTTAAAAATAAGGTTTCTGATTCAAATAAGACGTCTGGAATAACTTCCAGACGTCTTAAAAGTGTTCAGTATCATACCTCAACCTCTGCGCCAATCCTCAGACATCCAGGAACTCTTCTGGATTGTTTGGACTCGGCTCGAGACGTCCGACCACCTCTCCGGGCATTTGGAAGTGCCTCCAATCGTCTGGTAAGCTCCCTTCAGTCGTCTGGTAAGCTCCCCGGACATCTGAAATGCGTAGGCGGGCGTGCCCCGTGCCTTCTCAAAGCAAATCTACATGAAATCCACCAAATCTTCTAAAAAAGGGCATGCAAAGTGTTCCTGTGGAGCGGCCTGCATGGCCGTATCCGCAAAGGGAACGTACATTCGCGAAACTCTCCCCTCAGACATTTGGAACCGCCTCCAGACGCCCGCACCGTCGTCTGGACGTCACTCCAGAAATCTGATTCTGGGAAAAACCCAGAACCAAAACTTGCTTCCACTCTCACATCGCGCGTGGCTGCGCCTCACCCCTCCTCACCTGCAGCTTCGACTGCAGTAGTGTCGGGGAGGACTCCCCCGACGCACTCCTCGCGCACACGCCGCTCCGGCCGTGCGCTCTCCGATGAGCTCCCACGCGAGCTCGCAAGCTCACTCTCCTCTCCTCACGCCGCTCCTCCTCGTCATCGCTCTCGCGCTCTCACTCGCGCTGGCTCTCTCGCTGGGGTGGAGAAGAAGAGAGGAAGATGGCTGGTGTGGGGAGAATGAGAGAAGGGAAGGGGTTTATAAAGTTGGGGGTTTTGGGTTTGTTGGAAGCGGGGAGAGAGAGAAGGGAAGGAAAAACGAGAGTACTGTCTGCGCATAGACGTGAGCTCGTATTCAAAATTTTTTATTTCCAGACGTCTGGGAAGGTGTCCAGACGTCTGACCCACAGTCCAGACGTCTTAAAAGGCTCAGGATAAAACAGATCTTAACAAATGATCTGGCCCTGGTGTAAACGGTACTAAGGAAAGTAACTGTCCCTTTTAGTGTAGAGTGGAGCTAGCCGCCCTTGGGTTGAGACCCAGGGTTAGGATTTGCCACTCTACACCGACTCCTATTGGTCCTCACGTACGTGGTACCGAGGCGTGCTACTAGTATAGGGAGGAAGCTAGCCACCCCACGAGGCCTAGGGTTAAGCTAACCACCCTACACCAACTTTGTTAGGCCTGCTAGGCAAACCGAGGTAGTCGAACGAAGGTACGCAGACTGTAGAGGGGCATGACACCTGTTTGGTTCTGAGGGGCGTGACCCCTGTTCTGAGATGGCAAGGCCTTATATTGTTTCGTGCTATACCTTAGGCGTTCCCACTAGCGGAAACGACTGACCGCGTACCAGTGCGAGGTAGCTACCCGTGCACTTATCACGCATGCCGTAGTTATCGCTACGTCGCGACAGTGACCTCGAGGTGGTTGACTGGGTGTAGGACTACCGCGGGGGACTCTCCCGGCTATGAGAGCACCACGTGTACCTTCTACTCCACGGAAAAGAATGCAATCAAGATTGTTCCCACGAGAAACAAGTAAGATCAAGAAATACTTGGATACTTTATGAAATAGATCAACCATAAATACATAGATGAGATAAATAGAAATAAGAATAAAACCTGCTTGTTTGTTTTTACTTTACTTGCACATAAATAATGTAAACACTACTTTACTTAGCGTTCGCTAACTCTGTCTTTTCGTAACCCTGTTCAAGACCTGGAGTTGAGCAGCCTAAGTTTTCGGCTGAAGAGGGCGCTGGGCCCAGCCGAGCTCAACTGTAGTCGTTTCTTTCCAGCTCTTTCATTTTTCTGCTGTTGTAGTGAGTAATAAACATCTATTTTACTGTTCCTGTTACTTTCTGTTTCCTTTCTACTGTTGTTGTTATGGTGGCATGTACTATTTTGAGACAGTTGCTCTACTTTCCTTTACTGTTTCATTTTTTTCCTTCTGCTTAGTTATATTACATGTGTGAATGTGGTTTATTTCCTACTTTTGGTTATTTTTCGTTGGAGGACTAGGCCTTGGAATTAGTCGAGGTGAGCCAGGTCGTAACACTTTTAAACCCAAATTGCACTCAAATCAACTAGAGGGTCTTCTCATTTCATTCCACAGTCCACAAGGACACTCCCTTTGTGTTGAATTAATTGAATTTAATCAATATCAATGGATTTGATTTTCATGTCTAATTGGAGTATTTGAGATTCAATTCAGTTCTAATCTGATTTAATTGTGAGATTTGAAGTATCAAAGGTGTAACTAGATCACTTGGGATTGATTTGATCTGGTTTAATTGAAATTTTATTGTTTGGATTGCTTATGCCCAATTTTGATACCTGACATTGTTTTGAGTTCATCGTCTAGGTAGTAGGAGCCTAGGAAAATCCATGCATGGATTGAAGGCTTTTGCAATGTTCCTATCTATCCTTAAGCATCGCCTACAACCCCTATACACCAATCTATGGTATGCAGGTCTTCTAGGTGATCAGATCACCATGGTGGATTCTAATCAAATGCCTAAGTGGGCAACAATGTTTCATGATAAATCTTGTTTTAATCTGCTAGCCAAGGTTTGAGTAAGGTTTGAATGATTTCAATAAAAGTCAGAGAATGTATTCCAATTAGTTTTAATGCCTAATTTGATCTCCTCTTTCATGCTATCTATAGCATAAGAAGAGGAATCAATTAGGGTTTTGAGAGATCTTCAACTTGTGATTTGACTTGCATTGAGTTTTAAATCCTTTAGAGAAGAATTGCGACAATTAAAGTTAAGGTTTAATTGGCTCAAGCGAGATCTGGGATTTTCAAGTCATAATCTTCAGTTCCCACGTATATATGGAAGTTTGAGGGTTTTATTCAATTTTGATGATTTTCAGAAATCTACATAGAATTCTAATTGTTTATACAATTTATTAGATTGATCTCCAAAGTGTTTGAGTGATGATCCTGATCTAATTGACTGCTGTCAGTAACTATAGTTGTTTTCTCTTAATGAGAATTTGATTGTGGAATTTATATGGATTTTGGATAATGCAGCGTTTATAATAGAAGTATGTAGTATAAATATAGTTTGATTAGGTTTTTCAATGCCATAAACAAGTTTTAATATACACATATTAAGATCAGATTGAATTTTCTTTGTCAGTGGCAGCTATGTAATTGAGACTGAATGCAACTTTAGATCATAAGTCCAATTAGATTTTGAGGTATTTGGAGTCAAGATGAGTTTCTTGAATGGGTGAATGTCAAAAGAAGCTTCCAACTATGTGTATGGATTGTATTTGAACTTGAAATGGATTATTTACACTTGTAACCCTATTTAGAAAGTTTGTCAGCAATTAAAGATCTGAGTAACTATCTAAACTGTTGTTTGATCTTAAAGCCAATAGCTAAATCTTGTTTTTGAGTTTGTTTTTAAAGAAATTCAATTGCTGGAGACTTATTATGGCTAACTCCTCATGTCCAAAGCTTGTGATACATTTTTAGGGCTTATCATTCATGTTCTAACATTTAAAAGCCTATTCTTAGCCTTATTTGTAAATAGTGTGAAAAATACAAAATAAATGTACATAAATAAACAAAAGGTATCTCGAGTGAGATTAGAGTATATTTGAGGTGTATGTGAGTTTAGGCTTAGGCTTTGAGCCATTTAGTTGGTAGAACATACCTACATAAATTTAAGAATTCTCAAATTTTAAAATAAAAGAAACAAAACAAAAACAAATAAATAGAACATTCTTCTTCTCATCCCCAACTTTCTCTCCTCTTCCTCTACTTCTATAAAATATAAAAACAAAACAAAAATCTGAAGGACTCAAAAAATCCTATAAAAATACCTATGTAAATAGTGTATGTACTTGTATATAATCCTAAATTAATTTATATAGTAACTTATAAATGTGTAAAGTATGTAAATAACTTATATACCTATTTTATTTATTTAGATAGATATTTATATTAAGTTACATAGTATATATTATAATAATATAATTATGTGTATATTTATTTATATTATATATACATAATCTATATGAAAATATAAGTAGCTATATATATATACTTATTAACATATTCATAACTATATATATAACTTATAGTAATTATTATGTACGGTAATATATCCATATATTTATTTATTTACTTAGATATTATACGTATTTATATTTATAAGTTAATTAAGCAAATTACTAAGTTAATGTAATGTACATTAGTAAATTATTAAAATAATGAAGTAAATTATGTCATAACAT
Source organism: Thalassia testudinum (assembly GCA_037157565.1). Taxonomy (NCBI): domain Eukaryota; kingdom Viridiplantae; phylum Streptophyta; class Magnoliopsida; order Alismatales; family Hydrocharitaceae; genus Thalassia; species Thalassia testudinum. The sequence goes on from JAZHRO010000002.1 coordinate 68,965,660, forward strand.
TGTATATTAGAATTTAAAGTATTTTTAGTATGTTTATAACTCTATTTATACTATAGAATAGTATTTATATTGTATATATATATGTATGTATATATAAATCGTGTACATTAAATGTGTATATATGGAAATAAATCAATAAAAATCAATTAAAAATATGTATTAATTAGGTAATAAAATAAATTAACTAAATTAAGAGTCAAGCACATCATCAATTTATTAATTTATACTTTGATTTAGTAATTAATCATAAATTATACATGTATTTATCACTAACTTTAATGATTTTTTAAAAAGAATTATATATTTAATTAATGTAAATAAATTATACCATATTATAGTCCTATGTATTGACTACATGTACATATAATTTAATTATAAAATAATTAATTATTCAATATCTAATCAGTTCATCAAAATCAGTATTAAATCACGTAGCTACGTCGAATTTGGCACACAAATATAGCACCACATTGTAGATGTAGGAATGCTTGCTATTGTATTTAATGTAATGCGCGGGCCAACCTCCCGTCCAGTACGAGAGTCGAATTCCTAATGAGCGTATAAATCAAGCATTATTTGAGAGAGAATAGAGAGAGGTATGGGTTGGAATCTATTTAGGCCTTTTGGCCTGTGCGTGTGGGCCTACGTAAGTGCGTAGGCAGTCTCTTAGGCTTGGGTGTGTAACTTGGCTTTGCCATTCCTATAGAATAGGCTTAGTATGACTTGTATGAAAGGCCCACCATCTTTTTGGGTCAAATTCAAGTTTAACTGTGAACTTAGAAAAAAAAATTAAATGTTAAGTGTTGTATAGTGTGTGCACGAGTGTGTTAAGAGTGTAGTGTGTTAATGTTGTGTGTGCTGTGTTAGTATATGCTGTGTGCGTGTGTTAAGTTAGTTATATAAGTAGAGTGGAATAAGAAATATAAATATATAGATTGTATATATTTTACATTATGTACCGTATACATGTATTGTAAATAAAGAAAATATATATATACATATTATTTTCTCCTTATTCTATATATAAAGGCTTTTAAGGCTTTTATATATATATCAGTTAGTACATATAGTGTATATATATACATACATTGTACATATAGTTAGGATATAATTAGTTTCTTAGCTTAGTATTAGTTTATACATATATAGGTTAGATGTATATAAATATGTTAGATAACTCTTTTTATGCCTGGATTGTAACTATTTTTAAGGCATAGTTTTATATTGTGTAGATAATTAACATAATTTAGTTTAAAATAGTTTTTGATACCTTTAATCTTGTATATATTGTTATTAACATAACTTCATTTATTTTTGTACATAATTAACTTATATTAATTTATTCTTTGATTCTTTTATTCATAATTTATTCTGTTATAAATAAACTTAATATTTTTTGAAATAAAAGATGATTTTTGGATAATAGAGAGTGATGTATATTAATAATTGCTTTTCAATGAACGATCTGAAATAAAATCAGTAAAAATTGCATATAAATAAATGGCATCCATCTGGATTACGATACTATATTATAATGAGATTAATTAACCCTAATTAACTAGTGATCCAAATGGTACATCAGTTTCCTCGACAGCATAGGCCTTTTTGTTTAAAAACTTATATGCTTTACTTTTTGAAAAGTATCCTAGAAAGATTTCTTCTTCACTCCAAGCATCAAATTTATCCAAGTTCTCATTTATGTTGAGACTAAAACATTTGTATCCAAAGATCTTGAAGGAGATTCCAAAGTATAGCTCAAAAGGTATTTTATTTAAAATAGGTCCAACTAAGGCTTGATTCTAGATATAGCAAATTGTGTTTACTGTCAAAGCTTAAAAATACCGAGGTACCTTTGACTAGTACAATATTGTGTGGGCACACTCTTACAAGGTCTTATTCTTTCTTTCTACAACACCATTGTAAGGTGAGGTCTAAGGGAAAGCAAATTCTTGTTTGATCCCAAATTTAGAACAATAATCAGTAAAGAACTGATTTTCAAATTCACCTTCATGATCACTCATTTTAGAAACCACATATCCTTTTCCTGTTTGTATTCTTTTGCCAAGTTTGCTAAACTCCTCAAAAGTTAAATCTTAAGTCCTAAGAAATAATACCCAAGTAAACTTAGAGAAGTCGTTAATAATGACGAGACAATATTGACACCTGCTTAGGCTTTCAGACTTTGTTGGTTCAAAGAGATCTAAGTGGAGTAACTCTAGAGGTTGAGTAGTACTAACTAGGTCCTTAGCTTCAAGTGAAGATTTGTGTAGTTTACCTAATTCACAAGATTCAGAAGCATGTTTCTTTTGAAAACTTATTTTTAGTAGACCCTTGACTAAGTCATGTTTCAGAAGTTTATTTATATTTTTCATGTGAACATGCCCAAGTATTTTATGTCATAATGTTGACTCATCATCTGATGCAACCAAACATTCATAGGTGTTGCATTTGTCGAAGTCAACAATATTGATATCTTGAAATCTAAGTCAATTTAGTAATATTTCTTTTTTGTTATCTTTAATTTTAATACCATTTGAGTTGAATTTTACTTTATATCCTTTATTACAAATCTAATTTATACTAAACAAGTTATGTTTCAAACCTTTAACTAAGTGAACATTATCAAAAGGAGTTTTATAATTACCAATTAGGCCAATACCAATAAAACGACCCTTGTGGTATTACCAAAGGTGACTGTACCACCTTCCTTGCTGTCGAGGCTGAAGAACGGTCCTTCTCCCGTTATGTGCTTAGAGCAGCCGTTGTCCATGACCCATCTTCTTTCTACATGTGCCTATCATGCGATGTTTTTGAACAGGTTTAGCTAGAGAGAGTCAAGCATCGGGCACCATCCTTTATGGCTGGATAAGGTCCTACTGGATTCAAGATGACCCTTGCAGATTTTATACTACTAGTCTCTGTACTCAATTTTGTCTTCAAAAAGGTACCCTACAAAATAGGATTTCAAGGTGTCCTTTGGAACTTGCATTTTCTTTTTGGATCCAATTTCGTCGGTGTGTTGTGCCCAATAGCGTGTGTCATCAAGTGTATATACTTCCTCTTCCTTTTGACCAGAGGACATACATGTGTTAATTTGTGACCTAGAACTAAAGGCTTCATGATCATTATTAGGGGGGTATCCTAACCCAAATTTTGTGGAATTCTGGGTTTAGGCGCCTGGAAGTTTGCCAAGGTTGGTCTTACCATTAGTAAATTTAGGTGGATCATTAACCAAAGAAGCATATTTTTCTTTTTGTTTTCCTATGTCGATTTCTAGAGAACTTATGTGACTTTTGAGATAAGTAATTTCACAAAGAAAGTCTTCATTTTCTATTTCAAATTTGTGCACTTGAGTACTTGAAACTTCTAAATCTTTTGTGAGCTTTTTATTGTTAGCCTTTAGTGTGTTAGCTACATCATGCAACTCAAAGAAAGCTTCTAAAAGTTCATCAAAGGTAAAAGAAGATACCTCGTCCTCAAGAGCCATAAGCTCTAGGAGTGCTTCTTCGCTTGAGGTGTCTTCTACTTCATCTATATTTGAGTCAAAACCATCCTTTGTTACTTGAAGAGCTTTTTTCTTTCCTTCTCTTCTTGGAAATTTCTTGGACTTTTTATTCTTAGCTTCCTTCTGAAGCAAAGGACAGTCTTTCCTGATATGTTCCTTCTTCTTGCAATTGTAGTAGATTATCGATTCTTCTATAGTTTCTTTCTTATTTTTTCTCCAATTCTTATTTCTAAGGAACTTGGAAAACTTTCGGGAGAGGAGCAATATTATCGTCACTTTCATTAGTTGATTCTTCTGAGTCAGTGCTAAAAGAAACTACTTTTAAGGCAACATCTTTCTCCTTCCCTTCATTCTCGTAATCCTTCATGTGCTCCAATTGTATTTCATAGGCCATTAGATTGGTAATTAGGTCATCAAGTTGGAGTACTTGTGTGAGATCTTTTGATTCTTAAATTGTAGTAATATTGGTCTCCCAATCACTGTTAGTGATCAGAGGATTTTTCGAACAAGGGCTTCATTCTTCATGTCTTGATCTAGGTTCCTTAATGAGTTTATAATGCCTGTGAACCTAGTATACATTTCCTTTATTGTTTTGCCTTTCTTCATTCTGAACAACTCATATTTTTTGCTCAGCAGATTGATGCGAGTTTCTTTGACCTTTGAAGTTCCTTCATGAGTGACTTCAAAGGTGTTCCAGATCTCGTAAGTTGTCTTGCAAGTGAAGACCCAGTTAAAATCTTCTTTTAAGAGACCATACAAGAGTGCGTTCATCGCTTTGGTGCTGTAGATGACCTTTTTCTTCTTGTCAATTGTAACTTCTACTCCAACTGTCTTTTCCGACTTTGAATATTTTGAGACAATGATGTCTTAAACTTCATAATCCATTGATTCCAAAAAATTTTGCATCCGAATTTTCTAGTACCCATAGTTGGTTCCATCAAGCAGACGTGACTTGATTGCAGATTGTCCTTTAGTGTAGACTTTAGCCCTTTGCAACAGGAGAAAGTTACTTCTTCCCTTGCGTGAACCAGAAGTTCATACCAAATGAAGATGCCTTGAAATGATCTAGAAGTCTACACTAGAGGGGGTGAATAATGTCTTATGGAAACCAATATCAAATTAAAAATCAATCCACGAAAGCATTGCAAAATAACACCTTGATTTATAGTTGAAATCCTTACGAGTAAAAATCACTATCTAAGCCTCCTACCTTAAGATTTTCTCGACTAAACAAAGATAGTCAATTCACTATTCGCACCACTTCAACGAGAGTGGCACAACCTCTTACAACAACTACTTTTCTTATATCTTTTAAGAAAAGTTAAAACTAACTTGGGAATTCCAACGAGCTGAGTCCCAATAAAAACAAGAAATAGAATAATACAATGTACAATCTTATGGAACCTCAAAAAATTTAAATATGCATATCGAGTTTTATTGGACCCAGCTTGTTGGAATTCCCAAGTTAGTTTATGTACAATCTTATGGAACCTCAAGAAACTTAAATATGCAAATCGAGTTTTTCTTAGAAGCATAGAGCGACGTGTTTTGAAGAGTATCGAAAAATGGGCGCGAAAGCACGAGGACAATAGAAATGAAAATGCTTTTTCTTTTCGAAAAATGCTTTGGAATTTGTGCCTTGAAAAGGTTGCAGAAGAGTCCTATTTATAGGTGAAAACAACCATTTCATGAAACTTTTCAAATTTAATTGAGTGATTAATTTTATGTTTGATCCATTAATTGCTATGGTTGATAATCAACTAATGATTAATCAAATTTTTAATCAGTCTATTTATTTACACAATAAAGAGATTTCTTATTTAGGCTGATTGGTCGATCAATTTTTCCTTTTTGATCGATCAATTGAATTGATCCATCAATTTTTATAATTTAGTCGATCAAATTAAATTTAAACCTAGTTCTCAAAACTTTATCGACTTAGAAAATCATAAATGATTTTTTGAGGTTTCTTATATTGATTCTAGACTTAAGAAATAGGATATACTTACAATCAACTAGAACATGAGCTCTTTATCTTGATCTAGGATTGAATTTCGCAAGTATACCTAAAAAATTAGTCCATAATAAAATGTAATATTGTTTCATCAAAATAGATATCTTAGCAATTTTCTCTCTCCTTCCACTTATAAAGACCTGAACCCTCTTTCTTCCCTTCCTTACATCAAACCCAACAACACACTGTCACCACCAAGCTAATCAAGAGAGGGAGAAGTTGAGAGAGCGAGAGGGAGGGAGAACGAGATCGAGGGAGAGTGTAATGGCCACAAGCACGTGAAGGGCGTCAGTGACGAGCTTGGTGCGTCAAAGGGGTGACGCTAGTGGCCCATGCATGTATGTTTATAGGTTTATGCAAAAAAGAGAGGTATAGAGAGAGAGCGACAGAAAGAGAGGGAGGAGGTTTGGCAGGTCAACGACTACATCTTGGATAGCTAGGTAGCTGATAGCAGCACAACAGGAGGCCTGTGGGCGTGTACATGCATGGGTTGTGACACGTGTCGCATGAAGAAGTACGAAGGAGAAGAGGATATGAAGGGGAAGAAGAAGGGGGTTAAAGGGATAGAAAAATTACATTCAAAAAATCAAAAGTTCTGGTTATTTCGTTTTACCCCCTGTAAAGAGGATTGTAAGTTATTTAAGATCTAATTATAAGGGCCTATATTTTTAACTCATTGAATGGGCTAATTAAAACCCTATTTGGTTGTTTAATGAAAGATTAAGGGCTTTGGGAAATAATGAAACACTTGAGACTATTAACAATAGGTGAGTAATAAAAGTTGGAGGCTTTTTGCATGAGATTAATGTTTGGTGGCTTTCTTAGAAGTCAGGAAAGTAGTTGAGGGGCCAAGGTGCAAATCCCTTAACACTTATAAAAGAAAGGACCATTAAAATTTAAGAGGAGAAGGCCTCATTCTCTTGCTTCCTCTCCAAGTCTCTCCACCCCTCTTCTCCACCAATGCTTACCTACTACCAACCACTCTTGCCACTAGATGCCGTTGTCACTATCGTGAGAGTTGCTACTGCTGTTGCTGTTGCTGTTGCTGCAGCTGCTATTGTTGTTGACATTGTCGTTGCTGTTATTGGGGCTGCTGTGAGGAGAAGGGCAGAAGAAGAAGGGGAGCTGTCGTAGCTACTGTCTCTGTTGTTGTTATCATTGCTGCTAGTGTGAAGAAGGAGAATGAGCTCCTCTCCTAAGGTAGGGATTCTCCCCCCTGCTGTTGTATCTCTTGTTCCTGTGACTAGGGGTGAATAAAATGAAGATTTTGAACCTTGTAGTTGGGAAGGCTTATGGGAAACAAAAATGGGTATTTGCCTTTCAAATTGGGTACTAGAAGCACCTAGTACTCGTACTGGTGGCCAATACCGATACTAGTTGACTTAGCATCGGCTAATATTAGGCACAAAAAGGGGTACTAAGGGCACCCAGTACCGATACTAGTGACCAATACTGGTATTGGATGTGTTCAGTCGGCATGACTGTGGGCGCCCAGTACCGGTACTGGCTGGTTTACTTGGAAAGGGCTGATGGCGCCCAGTACCAGTACTGATACTAGTGGAAATCATGGTATTGTACTAGGGGTGCCCAGTACTAGTACTTAAGCTCAATATCGGATACCAACTGGCCTAGTTGAGGTTGTGTTATGGGTGCTCCGCACTGGTACTAGAGCTCTATACTGGTACCAGCACTTTATGGTTGTAATGGGTTGACGGTGCTTAGCACCGGTACTAGGGCTTAGTATTGGTATTGGTGAAAATGTTCTCCCCCGTTGGAGCTAAGGGGCAAGAAATTCTTGAGCTCTAAGAAGAGGATTAAAAGTCGATTTCATTTGGCTAAGTAAAGGGTTGAACGAAAATGTTGAACTTGTTAAGGACTCGGCTAGAGTCTAATAAGAAGAAATGCTTAGATCCTAAGGTCTTGGGTAAGACCCCAGGTGATCCACTAAGTCTCTAAGGTTGCCTAGTCAGGTACCAATCAGGGAAAAGGACTTAGGAATGATCAGGTCAAATAGGTGAGCTCATGGGGTGAGACATCAAGACTTTGTGGATAATGAGTTCACTATTGTGGGTTGAAAAATCCGGGAGTCTAGTAGCTTGAGGCTACTGCAATTTAGCCTAGGCATGGGAATAGTTCCTAATTGGGGGTTCGCTTGGTGTCATGGAGATGAGGCATTACAGGTGTCTTGAGTCTGCATCAACGAGAGGCACCTTGAGATCTTGTGTGGAATAATTTCTAGGGATCTCAAGTCTGTGACTCCAGGGATCTTGAGTAGAATAGTTTCCAGGGATTCTCGAGTGATGTGGATCGTGCGGATCTTGAGTGGAATAATTTCTAGAGAACCGGATGGATGAGAAAGTGTGGGATCTTAAGTGGAATAGATTCTAGGGATCTCATGCAACGATGCTATGGATCTCGTGTGAAATAGTTTCAGGGATTTCGACATCGGGAAACGTGTGATCTTAGGCGGAATAGCTTTCTAGGGATCACGGGCAATGAGAAGTCACTCCTGCCAAATCTTTTGGGCCGGGTACTTAGGGATGTCTTGTGTGGAATACTTTCCAGTGACCTTAGTACAGCCAACGTTCTGGTGACCGGAACGTGTATTCTTGCTTGGTGGACAAGTGCTTTAATCCCTCCAAAGGCCAATGAGAGGTTATGGTACAAGTGTACCATTGGAGATGGTAAATCGAGATCTCCTTCGATATGAAGGGCAGATTTAGTCACTCTAGGAATCAAAGTGGTAGGTAAAAGAATCTTGGATTGTTAATATGGTTATGTAGAATGTGCAGCATTAACCAAGGTGAACGATTAATAAGCTTGGATCACGGTGGTTGGTCAGGTTAAACCAGGTTAGGGTTGAAACATGGGGTTCTGGGATTAGGTTAGGGATTTATTCGATTAGCAAAATTATACACTAACCTATTTTTTTGGATTACAATAGTTGTTTGTTCTTTACTGAGCCGATTGACTCACCCTTATTTATGACCCACTTTCAGGTTGTGACGTTGTGCTTCATCGACGTACGGGATTCACTGTTGCACAAGATTTTACCAAGACGTTTGGCAGGTAACCTTATGATTTATTTAAAGTGAATTTCCTGTTTCGTATGCCAACTTAGTGCATGTTTAAATTTGTGTCATACCTCCCATACTTTCTTCCATGTTGATGAATGGAATGCTTTTTGGTAGCTCAACTTTGTTTTGAGCAACCTAAATTAAATAAACCAACACCTTTCCTGTTGCCACCCTTAGAACCCCAACCATCGTTTAGGGGTCCTAGGTTTTCGGGCGTAACACTAATAGTCAAACTTTATTCATGCAGATCAAGACTATCCAAGGCTGGAATCTAATGATCTAGGACCTCATCTTGGGGTTCTCAAGTGTGGCAGATGCATCCAATTTTTGAGGCATCAATTTGAGGGCATGTTTGAGCATGATCAACACGAAAAGGGGAATTAATGTCCATGTGCTCACACACACATGAGGTAAAACATTGCATTTTGCTAATTATTTATCTCTTGTATAACTACACGTCCCTCCTCGAAAATTGTGCACATAGCTAGGATGAGTGATTATTTGTTTGATTAGATTTTCCGTTCTTAAATCTTTACTTGTACTTATTAACATGTGTGGGAATGCATGCTTAAATATTAATATTATCTAATAATGGACTATTAAGATTAACTGCCAAATTCAAAATGGATTAATTACAAATTATTACTTTTTTTTTGTGATTTAATGAATTATGAAATGCTTAAGTATATTGGATGTGACTTATATCATCATATACATGAAACAAGCTATGTTTTCCGTAAACTTGATGTCATTGTGATCTTTAAATAATGACTTAACTAGGACCATTGTTAGAAATTAGAAACTAAGTAGTTTAATAGTTAGTTTAGAAGTGATGTAATCTGAACTTTTTTATAATTGTGGATTAGAATTCAAGAAATAAACATTACAACAATTTTCACTTTTGCCATAAGCAATGACATAAGTAGCGTCACTGTTTCTTTTTTTATCGGTTACAAGGAACATCCGACATCAAAATGTCGTTCGCCCAATGGAAGGATTGAATCTTTTGTCGTCATTTGACAACCGACGGAAATTGGATCTCTCGTCGCTTATAAAAAAAAAAAGCGACGGTGTTTTTACGTTACTTTTCCCACGTTAATGTGTCGTTTCTTGAATTTTCCCATCGTTTAAAAGAAAATGCCATCGCTTATATAAGCGACGGTAAAAACAGTTTTGCCGTCGCTTTTTCAAATAAGCGACGGCATATATCTTTCATGCAACAATATAGTTTCGTATTTTTGTTGTTGCTCTCTTGAAAAGCGACGGCAAATAATCAGTTATTTCAAAAATCGATAGCAAATGTGTTGGCATTTTTTTAAAAAATTTAGGTTTATTTGTTCATCATTGGAAGCTACTGTCGTAATAGTTGTTATCCATAAAACAAACAGAAAAGCCTGCATGGGGGGACAAATCAAGATGTGTGCAATAGTGCATATTCATCCATTCTGGTAGAAAGCAAGGATTCTAGAAATTTCACCAAACTGTTAGTAAATAGTAAGATTGTTACAATTTAGCGTTAAAAAACAGAAATCAATAAGAACTTCAGTATATATACTTATATATATTGTTTACCAGCAGTGCCAGAACATGTAGATAAATAAAATTAGGAAAATAATTATAGGAGACCTCACCTCTGAAGGAAGGGTGGCAATCAACGGTGCGCATGCTTTACATGTCCCACTGGTGGCAAGATCCCCCACTGGTGCAAGAATCCTTCCCCTGTAGTCACCTCCAAGAGTAAGAGGACCAGAACAGCCAGCATAGCAGCTCTTCCATTGCAGGTCTCCGCACTTTTTGTCCAACCCCATTCCGACACCATCACTGGAGGTGGTAACTGTGCACGCTTGCTGTCGTATGCTGCCAACAGTTCTTTTACACTACCACGAGGCACCAGTGACTTCATACAAAGAAGTAACAAGAGTGCAATCTCAGTGGTAAATAATAACTACAGAAAGCAATTAGTTGAAAAAAATTGGTTAAGTTGTTCACTAATCCGATTATGGTGTAGGAGATAGTTACATTAAGTAATCCAGGGAAAAGAACTGTACCCGTTATAGAAAGAAGAGGCATTGAATTTGCCTCTCTCTGACCATAAATACACGGGCCATCTCAGAATTGGAAACTGAAGGGAACTTTAAATCTTTAAACCCATCTCCTCTCCATCCTTCTCAACCACAGGCCAAGGAGCACCCATTCCTTTTCTTTTTAAAATATTATAGGCAATAGGTATATAACAAAAATCGGGAGCAAAACATGTACCTCTTAAGAAATCTAACTAGAAATGAAAGAAAACCAGATAGAGTGCAAAACCTTCCAATGAAAATTCGAAGACTAATCAGCAACGAGGATTGGGCAACTGGAAAAGTCCCCAACAAGGGATCAAGAAAACGGACCACAAGCATCCAAGCTTTTCTATAGACATAAGTCTTCAAATGCAAATTACTAAGGCCATGTTTAACTGCTTAAATGACTCGTGAATTTTAGGGACAAAAACCTTAGAATGATAAACACCACTCATTAAAAGACCTTGCTATACACTGAAAATAGGATGCATACCAACAGTCTAGCAAGTAACTGACGGAACATTGATATGATCTTTTTCCCCTTGCCTATGTTATTTTTTAAGTTTTTATTCAATCAAGATAGTGAGGTACCAACGACAACCTATTTCCTCATATTTGACACGAGCTTTACTCTTTTTAAAGAAAAGCAATTCTCTATTAGTAAGGTTTTTTCTTTTTTTAATTTGAGCCAGCTTCACATAGAGCCTGTGTGATCATTATGATTCTTGCAGAAAGATTTGACAATATGTGGGAACTTAACTATCTATATAAATTTTGAGAATTATTACCTGGCGAGCCTCTATATTTGACACAGTCATTGATCCAACATACGGATGACTTTCAATTACAGCATCAGCAAGATTTGAAATGAAATTTGGCTCATAGCCTAATGTAGGAACTGTTCCCCATTCTACTATACCGGAATTTAGAGCTAGCTCTTTGTACTCCATGTCAATTTCTTCAAGGGTCTCAATGTGCTCACTCACAAATTTACAAACTCAATAAAGGTCGAGCAACTTTGTAGCATCAATTAGGTCTACCAATGAGATGAAAATAAGCCATAAGTAAAATGCTGGTGAAGAGTTTGGGAAATGCAAAACAATGATAGTAAATAGGTTACAAATGACTTTATTACAAACTACATTCATGCATCCTTCACATGCAAGGAGAGAGATCATACCAGATCAATAGAAGCAAACAAGTACCTTATGGGAACAGCAAGAAGACTCTTCACTCCCTTCTGCCCTAGTTCAATTATGGTCTCATCTGTGTATGTTTCAACCACTCCACAAGTCCAACTTGGCTCTAAGAATGCATTTCAAGTATGATCAGCAAACTAGACAACTGAGATAACATAACCATTAATACATAAACAATAACCACAAGTTAACAATGACCATGAAGTGTTTTATTGTGTTTATAGATGGGCATGTCAATAGTTGTAGCGAGATGGCTATGCAGAAGTATCAACTGCTTGCCCTTCACATTCCATTTGCTGGGATACCTTGACAATTCTAAAGGTGCTGTATGCTCGAAAGACAGTTTTTTCTTTCCCAAAAAGCATGTGATACCATGCAATTGAAAAAACAAATTGTGAAACCAGAGTACTGCACATTACCAGCAGTCCAACAAATAGGAAGAAGAGAACTTCCAATAACATCAGTAATGAAAATGTTACTGAAGATAAGAAGATCCTACAGTTGGTTTCCAAATTAGGAACAGATGAACCATAGAATCCCCTATTTTATCTTTACTTGGTATTTCATTTGGCACATCAGATCAAAATGGAATGCAAGATATGTAACTGACCATCCACCATGAATATATGTCATTGCCGAGTTAGGAGAATGAAAATAGGTAGTCTATACACAGGTTGGCCTACTGATGAGCTTTGTTTGATTAGCACACATTGTTAGATAGATGGCTCCTCTCTCCATGTATGTGCAACTAAAGTCTATCCAAACCCAAACTTTTTCCATTTTAGTATTTCAGAAAGCTGATAGCACTAACTAGAAATGACAAATACTGGAAGGGATTGCTAAGTGACAATGGAGTATGCAGGACTGATCCTACTCTGAATATGCTAAAAATCTTGATTCTTGGTGAATCAATTCCTTGTGTTTTAGGTACTTCTCGATTGCCTTTTCGCTTGTTACACAAGCTAAATCAAAAGACCTAAGTGCATTTGTTAGAATTGGCAAGCAAGTGAAAGATTTGCTCAGAAAACCAAAGGTTGCATGTAGGTATCTGGACACTCAGAAAGGGAATAAGATCTTGAGTCTTCTTTGGGATTCCTTCCCTAGCTTCCACTTCAGTTCTTCTGAATGAGACATATACTCATATGTTAAAAAAAGAAATGAAAATAAAAAAGACGGGAAAACACCAAGAGACACAAGATCATTCTGCTATCATGCATATCTGTGATCAAGAAAAATAACTGCAGTTTCCAAGGATGTGCAGGAACATATTATAATGATGAATATGCATGCATCAGCGAATTTCAGGAAAGGCAAAGTAAATTCACTAACTGGCTAGTCTATCCAAAGCATTAGTACCAAGGGTGGGGAGGAGGAGAGGCGGAGGAGGCCGGGGAGGAGGAGGATTGTGATAATCAAGCCGCGGAGGAGGAGGAGGAGAAGGATGGGGAGGAGGAGAGGCGGAGGAGGGCGGGGAGCAGGAGGACGAGGGGGATGCGCGGAGGAGGTGGAGGAGGGCCGCGACGAGTTACCTAAGGAGGAGGTGGACAGCCGGCGATCGACGGAGGAGGAGGGGCTGCAACAACGACAACGGCGATCGAGGAGCAAGATCGGGAGAGGAGGAGGGGCTCCGAGGGTTTGTGTGAGGAGCGGGGTTAGAAGAGGGCTCTGCGAGGGTGCCGGTGAAGCAACATTTTCCGTCCGTTGTATTAGGAAGTGTAATAAATGTCTAAATTTAATACTTACCTCATGTTTAAATTTTGGCTATTAATTTTATTTTTTATTTTTTCTGTCTTTGCGTCTTATATTAATCGATGATAAATATTCAAATTAAAATTTTTGCTCATATTTAAATTTTGGTTGCTAATTTAATCTATTTTTTATCATTGTTTTTTATATTAATTGATGATAAAAATATATTTACCATCATTTTATTAACCGATGTTAAATATTAATGACCATCGCACCTCCATCTTTTTTTTTCCATTGATGTTAAGGGAATTAATTTTTAATCACGCATTTGTCGTTGCTTATTTAAATAAGCGACGATAAAAAAATTTTTACCAGCACTTTGTAAAATTGACGACAAATAACTAACTGTATATCCTATTTTTCTAGTAGTAAAATATATTGTCAATGTTATGCCATAAATGATTTGATAACGGTTCTTTGAGATAATTATGGAATTGCTTAGTAGAGTCTAATACTAGATAGTTGCCCAAGTTATCGGGTAGTCAATGATCATCTGTGGCTAGGGAGTTGCATGTCTCTCTGCAACTCAAGCTTATAGCTAAGTTGGGTGTACCCTTTGGGTTTCTTTTGCACCAGACGTGGAGTGTTTCGTTCATTGGTGTCATGGGAGAAAAGCTATTTAGGGTAGATGGCATCTTACGCCTGTGATGTAACCACCTTTAAGTTTGTTTTTAAGGTCATACGTTGATCGCATTCTACGTTGTGGGCCCTCGAGGTGGGCAAGACATGGCTAACTCTAGTTGAGTCTCATCCAAGGGGCCTTATGGGTAGAGATGAGTCTAGATCTATATGTATAACTTAGATTATTATGGAATAAGTTTACCACTAATTGACAAATTAATAAACGAATCACTGTTTAAATGTCTACTAATTGATACTGCTATATTCTAAATAATTAATTAAACTTTATAATGTATTCTTGTTAGCTCATTACATTATGTTTTTGTTGTTCTTTTGTGTTTTTAATTTTTTTATCATTTACATTAATACCTATTTTTGCTTCTTACAGTTAGTTGTCTAAATTTAGATATGTTCTAGTGAGAGTTTTCTCATTAGCTTAACTTCAAATGCAGGTGAACTATCCCAGACATAGATGATGGTTAAGGGGTATTTGGAGTGGGGTGCGGAGGAATGACTCGTGAGACTTTCAGTTACTTATTATTTTCCTGCTATAGTAATTGTATTTCCTTTCCTATTTTATTCATGATGTAACCAACTAGTAGATTGTTCTTGGTCTGCTCTTATTTTTTGCTTGGTTATGGACATGATATTTTATATTTGATTTCCACACTATATATTTTGATTAGTAATTAATTTGATTCTGCATGTACTTCTCATGTTTATGTGTTGAGCAATGGATATTCAGATCCGAATTCGGAATTCATGACTTGTATTGTAAAGTGTTGGCCTGTCATAACTATATTTCCCTTATTGAAAAAAAAGTTGCGAAGTTATTTTTTAGGATCGTATTCATATATAGTATGGAAGGCATTGTCCAAAAGATCAAAAGCTTTTTTATACTTTTCTCCATACTAATAATTTAGAATTAGAGCTCTTGCCTTTTTTGAATTCAAGCAATTTACGGTTTAGTTTCCTACTTTTTCTATTGGTGTTCGTGGGAATTGAGTGTGTTTTCCTTGATTTTTACATTAGGCAAGTTATATAGGTTTAGTTGGTTGAATTTTTTTTGCTTTTGCTAGTTATAATTTATTAATGACTTGATTTGTTTAAATTTAATGGTGTTTGTGGTAAAATTTTTGGAGGATTAATGCATGACATTTTATTTAAAAATCTCTTAATGGGGTTGATTGGGGTGACTTACCAAAAAAAAAAAAATCACTTAATGTTACCTAGTTAGAAAAACACTCACTCACCTCCCCCAAGAGATCATCTTTTGAAAAAAATAAGGATAATAAATTTACTATCACTCACCTCTTTAATGATATTAACTCATCTATAAAATATAAGAGAAAACCTCCCAAACCTCCTAAAAATGTGAGAATCATTATCTGTTTTAGATAAAATCACTGGCCCAAAGCTTGATGTGATTCTCTCTCTCCATTA
The DNA here is from genome assembly GCA_037157565.1 of Thalassia testudinum. Classification (NCBI taxonomy): domain Eukaryota; kingdom Viridiplantae; phylum Streptophyta; class Magnoliopsida; order Alismatales; family Hydrocharitaceae; genus Thalassia; species Thalassia testudinum. The sequence continues at coordinate 68,981,331 of JAZHRO010000002.1, forward strand.
CCCTCACCCTCCTGTTAACTTACGCACCAATTTAATTTTCACTAGAAAAGTAAAACAAAAAAAAGGAAAACCCAATTCAATTGAGATGCGCCCACCTGCCGCGAGTTGGCAGCAATTACACGCTACTGAAAAAGAAACGCTTGCTTTCGACCGCCCGCCTTGTGCTCACAACAAAACGGGAAGGAAGAAAAACAAACGGAAAAAATAACTAGGAAAGAGCGTTGTCTGACTCCCCACCAGCAATCCCTGGACAACCCGAAAGTCAAACGTCGACTCTCAACGGAATCCCCAACCACGCCACTCTTGGCTCGACCTCCTCCTCCACTTCCCATGGCGAAATCCCCCAAACCCTAACCCTAGAAAGAAGAAGAAGAAGAAGAACTCCCGGCCAAATTCCCCACAATGGCCTCCGCCACGGCGGAAGCTAACGGCGATAAGTCCTGGGAGGAGGTCCTCCGCAAGATGCTGCCCCCCGGCGCCCCGCTCCCCGACGAGGACCACCTCGACTACTCCATCGCCGTCGAGTACACCGGCCCCCCTATCCCCTTCGACGTCCCCAAGGTCCAGCCACTCGACCAGAAGCCCCCTTCCACCTCTAGGGTTCCCACCGCCGCCGACCGGTGCCTTGCCCTCACCCCGCTTCCCCCCGCCGTCGAACCCCGTCGAGACCCGTCGCAGGACGAGTACGAGGACGACGTTGGCGAATCATCGAGCCACGGGGCCTCCTCCGACGCGGCGGTCGAGGTGAGGAGACATCCCGTGGTGACGTTCAACGAGGAGAGGCGGGAGGAACATGAGCAAGAGGAGGAGGAAGAGGAAGAGGAGGAAGAGGGCGAGGCGAACACGCAGACGACGTTGACGTCAGCGGTGATCGTGGAAAGGAGGGAGAGGAGGAGGGGTCTGTGCAGCAGGTGTGGTAAAGTTAACATCTTGAAGGAGAGGGAGGCCTGCTTGGTCTGCGACGCGAGGTACTGCCGCAACTGCGTGCTGAGGGCCATGGGGTCGATGCCCGAGGGGAGGAAGTGCGTTGGTTGCATTGCCCGCCCGATCGAGGAGTCGAAGCGCGGGCGCCTTGGGAAGCCTTCCAGGCTGCTCTGCAAGCTCTGCAACCCTCTGGAGGTCAGGCAAATCATGAAGGCCGAGAGGGAGTGCCCTGCCAACCAGCTGAGGCCGGAGCAGCTGATTGTCAATGGGTGGCAGCTGAGGCAGGAGGAGCTGGATGAGCTCATGGGGTGCCTGAACCCACCGCAGAAGCTGAAGCCTGGGAGGTACTGGTATGACAAGGATTCTGGACTTTGGGGAAAGGTGAAGTTTTTGGTTTAGTTATAGGCGGTTTTCTCTGGCCACCTATGTGGGTGGAGGTTTCAGGCTGATGGAATGGTTTTTGTTTCGAATGGCAGGAAGGACAGAAGCCTGATAGGATTATTACATCAAAGCTGAATATCGGTGGGAAGCTGCAGCAGGATGCAAGCAATGGGAATACAAAAGTGCTTATCAATGGCCGTGAGATTACGAAGCTGGAACTCAGGGTGTTGAAGGCAAGCCATTTTTCTCCCTTGCAATAGTTTTGTTCTTTGAAGGTTCATACAAATGTACATCATGTTATCTGTTGTGAATTCATCCATAAGCAATGCTATTATGGATAAGCAGAGCATTGGTAACGATATTCTATTAAATCCCATGCTTTAATGTGGAAATATCTATTGTGTGCATCCAAGTCTTGGTCAGCTATAATAGCAGGAAGGTGCTTGTTGCATGGATTCTCAAAAGAATGCTACAATTATGGGGCTGAGGATTACCCTGGATGCTGGAAACTATATTAGGGGACTGACCACTTAAAATAGAAATTGAAATCAAATGTTCAGTTTATCTATGAATAAGTTATATGCAGTCATAATCCTTGCTGTCATAGTTGTTGGAGAAGTTGGCCGTTTCAAAAAGTCCCACAACCTTGGTTCATCGTAGCCACTCTAAGTTTAGTTTAGTATTATTGTTTCTCATCTGATTAATTTTTGACACAAATCCCCATTATCCTGAAGGCACCTAGTTATTTCATACATATCTTGGATCAGATAGGATGATCATGACTGAATCATATTTTAGTTGGGATGTTTGGGATGAACCTTATGTGAAATGGAGTCTCATCTATGTGTGAATCCTGCTTGACTGGAATTTGGATGCTAAACTAGAGATGAAAACTAGTGGGCCTCAAATATCCCTCTTTCATGGTTCTTCCTTTGTAAATCAAGGTCTCAACATATCCTCAAGCTCAAATAGAGGACATTACTTTTTTACCCGAGATTAGTGATCCTCCACCTTATTCATTCATATAATTTAAATGCAAAATCTCCCTTCAAAAAATGTAAATACAAAATTGTTGGAGATCCCATGAGATCTCCATGTTGGAGATCTCACAGGATCCCCACGTTGAGTAGAGGAGAAGAAAGCAACTTGCCAAATTATCCTCTTTTTATTTTTATGTTTTCCATTTTGGGGTTATCCGTTTAGGAAATATGTTTAAGATTTGATTTGGGATATGTTTTACTTTATTTAGAAGATTGTATTAGGATTTGAGAGTAGGATTGGTCTCTCTATATAAAGAGACCAAATCCCATTGTTCTCTTTTAAGTTTCAATAATAATAAACTTCATGTTTCTTCGCATGGTATCAGAGCGGGAATGGTCCTAGGGAGTGGCAACCCTCTCTCTTGCACCTGATCTTCTTTGCGTGTTCTCTGTGTGTGCCATCATTGCGCGTTTCTTTTGTGCCTACAGCACACGCATGCAGGTTTCTTTGGTTTGCATGCAAACCATGCATGCACAACATCTGTGCATGCAACTTGCACGTGATTAGGTTATCCCTGCATGCAGTGCACATGCGCATCACACAAGTCTAGTGCACACATTAGTGCGTCATTATCTTCCTTTGCGTGCATCTGTGCATTATTCACATCAATCTTGTGCACCTAGCATGCGTGTATTGCTCCTATTGCGCATAGCATTGCGCGCTACTCTCGTACCATGTGTGCATAAGCGTGTGATCGATTTGCTGCTGATTTGTACTACGTGGGACTTAACCCCTTACATCCCCTGTGGCACGAAAATTGAAAAAATTTTTTTTTCTAAGGAGCAAGTTCTCCACTATTGTTTGGGAATGTTTCCCATATGTTACCGCTACTTTTGCTACGGTTTTCATCCAATTCAATTGCAATTTGTGCTTGGGATTGTCTTCCATGGAACTCTTCAAGTTAATTTTTGCTCTAACTCCACGAGTGTTGGATGTTTTCTGATAAAGAGAGATCGTTTATATACTTGAAAAAGTCCATGAGTATGTAAAAGAATGTGCATGATCCACATGCGTGCTCTATCCCACTTGCATCAGAAGGGGGAGTGTATGCCAAGTACAAGAATCGTGCTTGAGTGCTCGTTCCAAGTTTGTGCTATAATCTGTTCATGACCAAGCATCCACGTGTATTTGCTTGCCTCATCGGTGGAAGTCTAAAATTTGATTTTTTTACTCTTCTCCAAGTGTGAAGATTTTTCTTGGAAGATGGGCAACTATCAGAGATGTGAGGACCTCCAGCGGCTGTTGCAGGAGTTGGTGGGTTGGGCGCCGGACGAAGGCCTTGATGGTTTTTATTGGGAAGAAGGAGATTTCTCGGTGGCAAAGGCATGTCGCAGGTTGGGGAGTGGAGCTGCTGGTTTGGACGTTGATTTGTTATGGGATTGCAGACTGATATGGATGGCGAAATGCTTGTTAAAGGTGAAGATCTTTGCCTGATTGGTGAGAAGAGGAAGGATTATGACGAAACAGTGGAGAGCGAGATGGGCCTAGATGGATGGCCTGGCATGTCCCCTATGTGGGGGGGGGGGGGGGGGGGGGGCTGATGAGGATATACAACACCTTCATCTCCAGTGCCTGTTTATAGTGCAGGTTTGGTAGGAGGTGGGGATCGATTGGATCTCCCGTAGGGACGTGGCTAGCTTTTGGTCCTCCTTTCATAGGGGAAGTGCTGGTGGTGGAGTAGGGGCGGTGTGAGCGAGTGTGGAAGGTGCTTCAAGTGTCTTGGCGGCGACCACTGGGTTAGAGATTGTCGTGAGCCCTGGCGGTGCTGGAGGTGTGGATGGCTTGGTCACAGGAGCGGTGGTTGCCGCAAAGGAGGTGCAGGCGAAGGAGGAGGGAGGTTGCCACTGCTGTCGTCGAAGGGGGTTCCAGAGGCGGAGGTTGAGGCCCCTTGGTCGGAGGGTGTTCGGTCGTTGAGGAGGATGGTTGAGGAGAGCCTCGTGGGGGAGGTTTTGGCGGGTAGGGTTACGCGGGCGATGGTGGAGTCTTTGGGCAGGGATGCAAGGAGGAGTGGGGTTAAGGTGCTACAGGTGGTGGCGGGTTTGTTCGTGGTGAGTGGCCTCTCGGTTGAGAGGCAGAAGGAGCTACTCTTCTCGGTGTGCGTCTATGGGGGAGGGAGATGGCGATGGAGGCGGCCTTTGCCGCATGATGGGGCTTCCTTAGAACGTCCGCCTGAGCGCCCAGTGCTGGAGGTAGCCATCACGGGGATTCCGTGGTGACTGCGCTCGGTTGAGGTGGTGGAGGCACTCATGTTGCCGTTTGCTAGGGTCAGAAGTTGCAGAGCGCTTGGGCTTGCGGAGGGTTCGGTGGTGGCGTATGTCGAGGTGAAGGCCAGAGCGGAGTTGATGAATAAGGTTGTGCTGAGACTTGGAGGCTCATCCTGGGTGGTGGAGTGCTCGCTTCGTGGAGGGTGGCAACACGCCCCTACGGTGGCCGGAGTTGCAAGCCCGGCACAGGGGGAAGGCGAAACGGTGAGTAACGACGATGTGGAGAAGACGATTGACCGATGACGTGGACTCTGTCTCCAAGAGATTCGTGCGGATCTCGCGAAGGGCGCCCGAGGATTGCGCAGTTGCGGGCGTCTCGGAAGCGGTAGGAGGCACATCTTTAGGAGTGCAGCGCTCCGAGATTGTTGGAGAAGGGCTTTTAAACCCTCACGTGTGCGTAGCACGTGACTTGGCACATGGAGAGGAGGGTGGAGTGGACCCGAACCCGGATCCGCACTCGGGTTCCGAAGTGCAAGTCTTGAAGCGGCCGAGTTCTGAGTCTCCCTTCGAGGGCAAAAGTCCCTCTGCCTGCTCGGCGCTGCCCTTGAGTGCGGTAGAGGAGGAGCTGGCTGCTGGGAAGGAGGAAGGTGGTCGGTCTTCAGCGTTGCGTGGGGAGGATGGTGAGACCTTACCCCTGCTGGGGGAAGCTCTTTTGGTGGTGGCGACGGGGGAAGGCGTCGCCACGGCTGTGGTAGACGGGGAGGGCTCTTGGACTGACAGGCGATGTCCTCGCAGCAGCTGCAGTCGGCTAGGACCAAGGTTTTAAAAAATGCGAGGCGGTATCGGGGCAGTTTGCTTTCATCGAGACGAGGCGTAAGCCTCAAGGCGGTCGAGGCGTAAGCCTCAGGATTTGCATAAAAATATAGAAAAACGACCTAAACCTAAGAAATAAATAAAATATCAAAGTCAAATGACCTAAATAGGTCATTTTGGAGCCTCTACTTAAAGCAAGTTGCCAATGGTACTGAATCTTATAGTAACCTAGATAACAACATTACCAGACCAATATATAATTCTCTAAAAAATCCAAAATCTTAACAACCAAGCCCTACTAAGATCCAAACTTTCCCCTCAAACCCTAAAGCACACCTCAAAACTCATCCTAACCGGCGATGCTCCTCCTCTGACGATGCTGCTACAGCAGCTACACCATTGACAATGCTCCTCCTCCGACGACGCTGCAACAGCAGTTTGTAACCGGCGATGCTCCTCCTCCTCCGACGCAGCAGTAGCAGCTGGTAATCGGCGATGCTCCTCCTCCTCCGACGACGTTGCAACAATTTGTAATTGATGATGCTCCTCCGATGACGTAGCAGCAGTAGCTGGTAACCGGCGGTGCTCCTCCTCCTTCGACAATGCAGCAACAGCTGCGCCACCGCTTGAAGCAATCTCTACAAGGTCTCAGCTGCACCACTGCCTCATTCTTGCCTAAACAGCTGAGGCGGCACCTCATGTGCGGCTCACCGCCTTGACCGCCTCAGATCGCCTCTGGTATGTAGCCTGAGGCTACCGCCTCGAGGCATACGCCTCTATAGCCTCGAGGCGCGTTTTTTAAAACCATGGCTGGGACCTCTTTGCTGGGGGTGACCGGGCAGAGATTTCTTTGGCAAGATGGACGTCGCGCTCGTTGCGTGGGGGGCGTGGTGGCGGTCTCTGCTATAGAAGAAGGTGGACTTTCCGTGGTAGTCAGAGACCAAGAGTGGTGGTGGATGGCCGAGGGAAATCTCCATAGAACTCGCGGTTGAAAGAGGTGCTTGATGGTGACGATGAAGAGGTGCGTAGGACGGCGGAAGCCGGTGGTTTCAGATAGGCCACGAAGGAGATCCCCACATTGTGTAGATGAATGGGGTGATTACCTGGAATGTGCGGGGTCTCAATGGCCCATTAATGAGGGCTGCTTTGGGGAGGTACATTAGGAGCTGGAGAGCAGATGTTGTGCTGTTGCAGGAGACAAAGATATCTGATTGCGAGGGTAGAGTCTGGAAAGAGATTGGAGGTTCTTGGATGGAAGGGTTTCGATCTCTTGCCACGAATGGTAGGTCAGGAGGGTAGATCCTTGGATGGAGGGAGGATGTCTTCTCTTTGGAGGACTTCCAATGTGGAGAACATATCGTTTCAGCGAGATTAGTCAGGAAGATGGGCGGCGCTAGAATGACGGTTATAGGGGTGTATGGTCCTTCAGACACCCAGGCGAGGAGGGTCATGTGAGAGGAGCTCACGGCTGTGGCGGCGGAGTGCAATGGGAGTCCCTGGTTGCTTGGAGGGGACTTTAATGTCACCTTGAAGGTGGAGGACAGACTAGGTGGACGAGGGAGGCAGGACCCCGGATCAGAACTTTTTGTGGATTTTGTTGCGACCTATGGGCTCGTGGATTGGTCCCTTGTTTCCTGCGCATACACTTGGAGGAATAATAATGGCCAGATGTCTAGGATTGACAGGCTTCTCTCCAATGTGGAGTTGGTTGAGGCGTTCCCTGTGGCAGATGTCTGTGCATTGGAGAGGCCTTTCTTGGATCACACACCCATGATGTGGCGGTCAAATGAGGTGGCGCAGTTTGGCACGTATTTCAAATTTGACAGATCATGGCTGTTGGAGGAGGGGTTCAAGTCTATGGTGGACGAAAAGTAGAACTCGATGGGGGTGGAGGGTTCAACGGCTTTTTGTCTGGCGAAGAAACTCTCATTGCTGTGTGACCACTTGAAGATTGCCAGGAGGGAGATCAAGGCATCTAGTAGGGGCAGGAAGGAGGAGGCTCTGGTAGAGATCAGCAGGATTGACATGTAGGAGGATCAAGCCCCTATCTCTTCGGAGGATAAGGAGATTAGGGCGAGGATGTCAAGGGTGGTCCAGGAGGAGGATAGGAAGATATAGATAGAATGGAAGGTGAAATCGAGACAGAGGTCGTTGAAGGAAGGTGACTCAAATACCAAATTCTTCCACCAAATGGCTTCTGTCAGGAGAAGGAACTTGATAGAAAAGATGGTAATTGGCGGGGAGTCTTTCTCGGGTAGGGAGGAGGTGGGGCAAGCAGCGGCGGATTATTTTAGAGAGTTCACTGGGAGGCGGTTCAGGGGAGGATGGAGATGGAGGGGGGAGGATGTACAGCGTATCACGGAGTCCCAGGCAGAGGAGTCCCAGGCAGAGGACAAGGTGAGACAGGCGGTTTGAGGGCTGAATGTGGAGGGATGCCTCGGCTTAGATGGTTTCCTTGTTTTCTTTTTCAGATAGTTTTGGCCCTTGGTAGGGGCGGATGTGATGCGGATGATGGAGGAGTTCGTGGTCGGTAATAGAGGGTTTGATAAACTAAATAGATACTATCTGTTTTTGTTGCCTAAGAAGGAAGGGGCGGGGGCGATTTAGGATTTTAGACCGATTGCTCTTTCTAATGCGGTTTACTTTATTGTAGCTAAGGTCCTGGCTAACAGACTAAAGGGCCTTCTGGGATAGTTGGTCTCCCCTGTTCATACAACTTTTGTTTTTGGGAGAGGAATTTTGGATGGTTTTGTGATTGCGCTGGAAGCCTTGGCCGTGTGGAGGGAGAAGAAGCATGCCTTTTTGTGGAAGGTCGATTTAGCAAGGCATATGACTCGGTTTAGTGGGATTTCCTGTGGGTTTCTTGCTGAGGAGAGGTTTCCCTGCGGTCTGGATTGATTGGATGAAGAGATGTGTGACGACATCTTTCTCAGTCCTTCTCAACGGGAATCCGGTGGGAGGTTGGGTTCAACCAGAAGAGGGGTCAGACAGGGCTACCCTCTTGCACCCATGCTTTTTGTTCTTGCAGTAGATGCTCTTGCACGGGCAGCGCACAGGGCATGTAGTAGGGGCCTGTTCAAGGGCTTTGAGTCTGGTGGTGGCAGGGAGGTAGTGGTCCTGTAGCATGCTGATGATACGCTCTTCCTGGTTGAGGGAACGAAGTTGGAGGCAAGGAGGATAAGGATCCTTCTAGAGCTCTTTGGTGAGGCTTCCGAATTGCAGATTAATTATCAGAAGTCGACTTTTGTTCCTTTCAATTTGTTCGCCACGGAGACAGAGAGGGTGGGTGCTGCTTTGGAGACAGAGGTGGGTTCTTTGCCATTGGTGTATTTGGGCCTCCCTTTGTCCGATCATTGCCTCAGAGTACTGGATTGGTTCCCGCTAATGGAAAGGATGGAGGAAAGGCTGGTTGGGTGGTCTTCTAGGCGCTTATCTAGAGGTGGGCGATTGACCCTGGTGAAGGCGGTTCTGTCTTTCCATGCCGTCGTACTTCCTTTCGGTCTTCAGGTTGTCGCATCAGATTGAGAAGAAGATCTTGAGGTTGATGAGGGACTTCTTTTGGTCTACTATAGGGTCGTCAGGCAGGGGGGAAAGATTGGTGGCCTGGGAGGAGGTGTGCAGGTCTACCTAGGAGGGGGGCCTTGGGGTTAGAGATGTGGACATAACGAACACCAGTCTTCTCACGAAGTGGATTGCGAGGTTGGTGGGGCAGGAACAGGGGCTTGTTGGTGATGTTATGCGGCAGTGCTACGGCGACTTCCTATCGTGGGGACCGTTTCTCCCCTCCTCCTGCAGCGTCACTTTCTCAGGGGCTTGGCGGGCAGTGGCAGTGAAAGTACGAGGCTTCTTCACCCAGTGCTTGGTGAGGGGGACTCGTTCTGCTTTTGGTAGGTTGATTAGCAAGGGGCTCGATCTACTTTAAGGGAGTGGTTCCCCCGCCTTTTGGGAAGTGTGGTGGATTCATTGGTTAAGGTGGGATGGATCTTGGTGCCCCATTTTCTGGGGGGTCTCTCCGATCAAAGATGTGAGGACATCTTGCAGGAGTTGGTGGGTCGGGCATCGGACGAAGGCCTTATTGGGAAGGAGATTTCTCGGTGGCAAAGGTATATCACAGGTTGAGGAGTGGAGCGGCTGGTTTGGACGTTGATCTGTTACGGGATTGCAGGCTGATGTGGATGGAAAAATACCCGTTAAAGGTGAAGATCTTTGCCTGGTTGGTGAGAAGAGGAAGGATTATGACGAAACAGTGGAGAGCGAGATGGGCCCAGACAGACGACCTGGCGTGCCCCCTATGTGGGGGGCTGATGAGGATATACAACACCTTCTCCAGTGCCCGTTCGTAGTGCAGGTTTGACAGGAGGTAGGGATCGGTTGGATCTCCCACAGGGATGCGGCTAGCTTTTGATCCTCCTTCCGCAGGGGAAGTGCTGGTGGTGGAGTGGAGTCTTCACCTTTCGCTCCAAATATGATCTAGCAAAGGTCTTGGCTGTTTTGTGGGGGTTTGGCTAGGGAGGAATGGGGTGCTGTTTAGGGGAGAGAGACCCTATGTGGAGAATTTTGTATCCTCCATCTCCTCCCAGATTGGTTTCTAGAGATCTATTTTGTAACTTTTGGTGTGATTCCGTTTTGAGATTGAATGAATGTGGGTGGTTATCTCTTGGATAATCGCCCTTTTGCCTTTTAAAAGATCATGGTCTAGTTCGAAATTTGTGATCGGTTTGTGTATGCAAGCCTCCACATGTACAGGTATCGGTAATCTTTCCTCAAGTTGGATTGTGGACGTCCAACTTAGGGGGGAGTGTTGGAGATCTCACGAGATTGTTACGTTGGAGATCTCACTAGATCCAAGGTTCGAAATACTGATTTCGATGCTGTTTCGATAAATTTCCAAATGTGCATTTCGTTGGTATGCCGACAAAAAATGACAGAAGTAATCAAAATGATTAGAATTTTAAAAATAACTATTTCAATGGATTAATATTTTCATTTAAGTCATAAATTATGTCTTTTACTTCATATGTAATATGTCGATATATGATCTGTGCAACAGTAGCAGCAAAGCTGCAATAGTAGGAGCAGTAGCATGCCGCTGGCATGCTGAGCTTATTGGTGGCGTACCGACGATTTCGCAGGCATGCCGGCAAAACACTTGCATTTTGACAACTTGAGCATGTCGACATAGCATATCTTCAGAAATCGATATTTCGACGACATGCTGTTGGTATTTAAATAATTGACCATATCTCTATGTTGAGTAGAGGAGAAAAAAGCAACTTGCCAAATTATCCTCTTTTTATTTTTATGTTTTCTCTTTTGGGATTATCCCTTTAGTAAATATGTTTAAGATTGGATTTAATTTGATTTGAGATATGTTTTATTTTATTAGGAAGATTGTATTAAGATTTGAGAGTAGGATTGGTCTCTAGAAGTAAAGACACCAAATCCCATTGTTTCTATTTTGCATTTCAATAATAATGGACTCCTCGTTTCTTCACAAAATCAAGAAGGGCATACCCCCCGGTTACAAAGATTTCCACAACTCCTGAAAATTTTTTCTTCTTTTTTTTTAATGAAACTTGGGAAAGAACATTCTCAACATAAATACATTCCCCGGTAAAAATGCGTCCATTCCTTTGCAACCATAATCGCCATAAGATCTCTAAAGAATGTGCCCAAAGGAGCTCCAAAGCCTCTCAAAAAATGAGGAATCAATCCAGTAGATACCTGCCCACTCCCACACCTCGTTTGCAAAAGAACATGTGAAAAATAAATGGGAGCAATCCCCCATATCTTCAAGACATAATGCACATGCAACATCTGAATCCAGAATGAACTTCCATCTATAAGCCTTTGTCACAAGCCTCTTTGTTCTTAGCAACCAAGCAAAAATTTTTGCTTTTGGTGGTGCAGCTTTGTTCCATATTAAAGTGCATTGTCTAATAAAGTTGGCATCAAGTGATGGATCTACTCCTTGCAACAACCACTATGTCTCCATAACAGAATAATCGCCATCATGTCTCCAACCACCCCTTTCATCTGTCCTGGTTTGGAGATCGTGAAGTTCTTGTTGCAATGATAAAAACTCCTCAATTCTCTTTTGAGATAGAGAACCTGAAAACAAGGTTGTCCATGCACTCCATCCCAAATATTTGCTACTATTGCTTGGCCAATGTAAAGAGCCTATGATGCTGATTAGCCTACGGTCCATTCCCATCAATCATCTAGGGAAAATCTGAAAGTTCAACACTGCCAAGCTTGGGGACAAAATACGGTATAAGAGGAATAACCTGCATCAAGCCTCTCCAGAAGGTGGAAGCCCCGGGAACTGGCTGCAATCTATCCTCCCAATCTACCTTTTCTGCATAGTAGCAAATAGCAATAAAGAAAAGAAGATAGAAGATCTGTCCTTCCCCCCATGATTATGAGGATAAACTTTTTTTTTTGAAAAAGATTGAGGATAAACTTAGACAATAGAGCGTGGTTCATGGTCTGTAAGTGAAGTACTCCCAAACCACCATCATAAGTTGCTCTACAAACATCATCCCAAGCAACCAATGGAGAAACCTTACCTTTAAAACATTCTTCCTTCCAAAATTATCCACTACAGATGGCCTCCAATCTACTTTAGTAGGCATCAAAGATGCAGACATGAAAAATAAAGGAATAGCTGTGAGAATCAACCTCAGGAGGATTAATTTGCCACCTCTTGATAGAAATCAAGTTCGCCAGCCCTCCAACCTCCTCTCCAAACATGAAATCACAGTGATCCAATCTTGTGGAGTCAAGTTTTTTTTCAGCATGCCCAGGTACTTGATTGGCAAAGCACAGATGGGGGACTGAAAGTAAATCATTGCAAGCAACTTTCTCCTCTTCCTCCATTCCAAAGGAAATACATGCAGACTTTTCCCTATTGATTCCAAGCTTAGAGAAATTGCTGAAAAGCTCAACAAAAATGGAAACATTCCTTACCTCTATAGTTGATCCTTCTATAAAAAAAATTGTATCATTTGCATATTGTAACAAAGGTGTCACAATTGCAAAACTTGTAGGCGAGCACCCTTTGAAGAAATCACTATCCCAAGCAGAATTTGTACACACTAGTCAACAAAAATGGAAACACTCCTTACCTCTTTAGTTGATCCTTCTATAAAAAATATTATATCATTTGCATATTGTAACAAAGGTGTCACAATCTCAAAACTCATTGGCGAGCACCCTTTGACAAAATCACTATTCCAAGCAGAATTTGTACACACTACAAGATTGTTTGTTGCCTAAGCAAATAGAAGGTGAGCTAAAGGACAACCTTGTCTAATTCCTCTGCAGTTGAATCCACCTTCCATTCGGCTTTCCATTAATTAGCACAAAAAAAGAATTAGTGGTTATACAACACTTACAACCACCCTATCCATTCGCTCGAGAATTCTCTCTTATGAAGAGAGCTCCATAGGAAAGACCAATCAAGAAAATCATATGCTTTAGTGAAATCCACGGTCCGCTTTCCAAAGAAACCCTTTTTTCAGCTACCCAATTTGAGAAGCTAAATATCTGATTTAAAAGATGACAAGCCTCATTTTAAGGAGAGGAAGTGAGGTGCCTGCTTCCCCCTAATTCTTCAAGTAATGTGTGGGGACTCGAACTTATGCCTCCCACTAAGATGGTTTTGAAGTCTTACTAGTCGAGCTACCCCAGGCAGGCCTAACTATTTGATTTGCTAGAATAGTAGTGCCCACCGTGTGTCAATCTTGGAATAAAGGTAGATTGTACAACAATGATCAAATTATCCACAACCACTTGAAGATTGTTGGCTAGCACATTGGCCGCAATCAAATATACATCATTGGATAATTATATTGGTCTACAATCTAGGACTCGCTCGATTGCTTCTTTCTAAGGTAACAAAAATGATAAGGTTTTTTACAATCATGCCCTTGCAAATTTCTCCAATTACATCCATACTCCCATAAAGTTGATAATTACATCTACATTCCTACAAACTTCTTAACAAAACATGGTCATATCCCAAAGTTATGTCTTCGTTAGACTTGGGATATTCCTTGAATATTCACTAATGGCTGATAACCTTAATGGTATAAAGTTCAAAAATTACATTAATACTTCTATCCACCTTTTCTTTTTCAAAACCACATCGATACCTCCGTCCACCTTTTTTTTTCCGCACTTCTTTCTTTCTTCCTCCTCTCTTTTTTTTCTTCCTCCTCAAGCTTAGACTACACCTCCTCAAGCTCAGAACAACGACAATGTCAAGATTCTCATCGGAGGTCCTCCTCCTTCCTCGTACGCCTACCCTTACGCCCTTCCACCTCCTCCTTTGTTCCCCTCGTCCTTCCTTCCCTAGTGGGCCACCCTTTCCTTTCTCCTAGTCGACCACCCCTTCCTTGTTCCCTCCCTAGATTGCCACCTGTCCTCCTTCCCCAACATAGTGGACCATTCATCCTTCCCCCCAGCTCAATCGACCCTCCTCCTTCCTCCCCTAATGACCAACCCTTGTTCCTAGCCTACCACCTCCTCTTGCCCTCCCCTGCAGCCTTGATGCTCTCCTCGATCTGCCCGCAAACTGACTCCCTCCTCTACCACCCTGCAGCCTGACCTCTTCCCTCTCCTCTTTTTCCTCCTCCCACAGCTTGGAGCTTGTCAAGGGAGTGGGAGTAGGAGCTGGTAGAGGGGTCACTTTCTCTCTCTTGATCTGTTTTTGTGACTTGTCTCTCACACATGTGAGGGGAGAGGGAGAAGGTTTAGATTGTTTTTGGGATACTATTAATATGGATGTAATTGTTAATGCTTAAAGGGGCATGGATGTAAAAGTTTCATTTTTTAAGTTTGACTATGGTGAGTAGTTACATAACAATCATAGTTAGATTCATTTGCTATTAACATATAACAAAAGGGCATATATAATTAATGGTGTAAGTTTGTAGGGGAATAAATGTAATTATTGGCTTCATGGCGGTATGGATGTTATTGGAAAAATTCACAAGGGCATGGTTGTAAAAATCCCATAATAAAAATGATTTATTCACTCCTGAAACTCTTATATTATTGCCATGACATCTTAATGAAGGAAAGGCCAAAACTCCTTGAAATATAAGATTGGGAATCTAGTGCCCCTTCGACATTCAGCCCACATAGGACATCCTTTGCTTCTTCCTCTGTAATCTGCCTGTCTAACCAGGATTCCTGCTCAGTGAGGAGATGCCTTGCAACCTTTCCACTCCAACATGACCTTCCCTTATGCCTTGTCTTTGTAAAATTATAAAAATGCTTTGCCAATGCCTGCCCGACTTCCAGCTTGGTAGTTCTCTCCTTGCTATCAATCATCACCTTTTGTATAAAATTTCAGCAATTACATTCACTAGTTTTTATTTGGAAAAAGCAAGTGTTAGAATCTCCTTTCTTCAACCAAAGCTCTTCGGACCTCTGATGCCACTCAACTTCAGCCTTTTTGTTCTTTGTAACTACATCTTGATGTTTTCCTCTTTTATCCACTTTTGAGTCAATAAGTGGTCTTGAATCTTTTAGTTTATCTTGTCGTTGAATTAATTCTAAAGCCTTTGCCTGGTTTTTCTCCTGGTTAGCTCTTAATTTCTTCTTGAAATCAATTAAGTGCCCCTTCAAGCCATGCAACTACTTTGCAAGAGTACATGTAGCTGTGCCACATTCGGGGAAGAGTTCCACAATCTCTCCATGTTCTCTTTAAATCTTGGCTTTAGCAACCAAGATTTTTCGAACTTGAAAAAAGTGAATGGTCTTAAGCCCTCATTAGAAGATCAGATTAATGATGTGTGGTCATAAAAAGGTCGTGCTTGACCTTCAACCATAGACCAGGGCAAAGCCTCCATCATAGGCACTAAGCATAATAAATGAGCCAATCTTGACTTTGAGGTTTCTGAGGCTATGCTTTTCCAAGTGAAGTTGTGAGCCCCTTATTTTTTG
Organism: Thalassia testudinum; assembly: GCA_037157565.1. Classification (NCBI taxonomy): domain Eukaryota; kingdom Viridiplantae; phylum Streptophyta; class Magnoliopsida; order Alismatales; family Hydrocharitaceae; genus Thalassia; species Thalassia testudinum. The sequence goes on from JAZHRO010000002.1 coordinate 68,996,648, forward strand.
TAGGCCAGCTATGAGATGGAATGCCAAAGTTCTTTTGAACCAACATCCATGTTGAATGGAGTTGATTGGATCGACTTGTGGCATTGCAAAAGCATGAATTGGGCATTTAAAATGTTCAAAATGATGATCGAATCAATGTCAAAACACGATCAAGTAATGAAATAAAATGCCTTAATAACTAGAATCACATGATTGGAACCAGTTCCAATTGTTCTACGTTCCTATGAGATAAAGGAGTATACCTTTGCTGGTGTTGTACTCCTACAATAAGTCCCGACGTGTCCGGAACCCTCCTTCTCGATAGGTGGATGAGACCCTTCGTATCAAGGATGATCAATCACGGCCAATCCCGCAAAGTCCTTCGTGGGAATCAAGGATGATGTTTGTCCTCCTTAACGTGATCTCCTAACGATCAGAAGAAGGCATGAGAGAGACTGCAGAAGCAGATGTTTAGAACAACTTCTGGCTGTCTAATTCCTTCCTTATCGGACGTCTAGAAGGCTGGTTGGACATCCATAGGGCCTTCTAGACTTGTGATGAGATGTCCAGAAGTTTGATTCTAAAGGGAAATAGAGAGTGCAACGTCACTCTCTTCCTTCTTTCTCTTCATGGTAGTGGGGGGATTAAATGATTGAATTGAGGATTAAGGTTTGTCTTAGGAGATATTTATAGGGATTTCAACTCTAATCCTAATATGATGGGACCGTTAGATCTCTATCTAATGGTTGTGATCTAGTCCTATTTAAGTTTTATAGGATAAACATATCACAACTTATGAGATGTTAGGATTTAGTATCCTAACATTAATTAATTACAACCCAACCCTTGGAATTTAACTTAATCCAATTAGGTGCAATTAATTATCTAATCAAATGTAATTTAGCTCTTTAAGGTTTCGTTCGGACGTGGAGTAAGTAGGTGGGATAGCTAATGTATCATTAGTAAGGTGAATAGTACAATGAATAGTGATGAAATCGTGCTTCTAGTGGGTTACGGTGTATACAAAGATAGCGCAAGTGATGGTCGCATAGAGGTAGGCGTAGTGAACATTACCAACATAAGCAATCAAATCAAATTGCATGAAGATCTGCATGTGTGGGATAAATTTCCCTTATTTTACAAGTTATCCCATCTACGTGAGGTAAAATTTGCTCCACATCCAAATGAAGCCTAAATGATATTTGATTTATCCTACAAGTGGGAATCCATCAAAATCATTAATGGTTTCATTATGCCAATAATAAAGAGTCTAGGATTCATGGAATTATGGCACTACACCTCTTCAGGTATTTCAAATATCCATAATCCTTCACATATGGAGGATAATATTTTCTTGAGGTATAATTCCATTAGACAACCGTTATTCTTGCTTGTATAATATTATTTCCAACAACTCTTCATGTCATTGGGACGAGAACGAAAATCAGATCATTTCCTAAAGGACTACCTTCTTTTTTTTCTTGGATTGAGTTTGATCAGGACCTGCGACTACATGTGGAATTGTCTTTTCCAATATACTCAGAGTGAGTTTATTCCTCCAATTTGTCATATACACCTATGGGACAGATTCGTGTGATCCAATTGGGAGTTCATATACCTCATGTTCCTTCTTACATGTATTAGCTTTCCAGTATCAATACAAAGTTGGGTGCATCTACTTTAGCCCACTAAATATATGCGTTTGTGAATAGGGACACGCATCTATCTTAGGTCAAAAGATACACCACCTCTGTGACAACATTGGAAAAGGATTTTGGTTGTCTCCTATTTTATTAGGTTGACTTCTTAACCTGACCCATGTGATAGTTATGAATCATTATTTAAGGTTATCAATAGTCTCTAAAAGAGGTTGCCATCCTAAGTCAAATCGGAAATAAGTGATCGAATCGTATGATTTCATGGTGTGCTATCGGATCCTATAAACTTTTTAGATCTTCAAATCAACACACATTGGGTTTATTTGATGTGGCTAAATATGTCACTCTATTTATACTAAGGGACATAATTCATGAACCGGAAAATAATCCAATTCTTTTATTTAAATAACAATATAATCATATTACATTCCTCTTAAAAATAATCATATTATATTATTTGGATGGCTCTTTCGGGACATACAAATATTAACATATGCCCCTTACTATTTGCTTTGTTATCAACATCCAAAGGTACCTTACCATAGTTGTTGGAGATCTACCAAAGCTTGGACCACAAGGCTGCCTTGTTCTCCACCACTGCTGGCCCATATACGTAGTTGACGAAAAATTGAAACCCATATTTGTTTCTCTTCGAACGTACCCCAGCTACATGTGAACCCATCTAGTCACTCTCCTTATCAAATAAATCCTTTTTCCATGTGACCAATAAACCACCGGATCTTCCCATGGCTGGAACAATTGGGAAATTGCCAAAAATATTATCCCCTATACTCGTCAAGATCTACGAGGAACAAGACTCAGGAGGAACAAGGCTCCAACTTCGTCTCTTGCACAAACACCACATCCACCCTCCACCTACACAAAGTAGCTCCCTAAAATCCTCCTTCTAGCAGTTTTCAAAGAGCATGTACATTATACATTAAAATTTTCATGAATCACCATCAACTCCCCCTCCCAAAGGAGCAGGGTTCGGACATACCCAAGTGCCTTGGCCATCTCCCTTCTTCTGTCTCCATTAAAATCACAATAAGTAGAGAACACATTTTAGTTTGTTACCTTGAAAACAGACTTTGGCACTGTTCTGTCCCTTTTAGTATTACTAGTTGCTTCACTAGTTGGCCTGCCAATTCCCTTAGTTGCATCACTCCCTTCAATAGCCACATCATGGCTTAGAGTTGCCCCAACAACCTCTCCTGTGGTGTCACCTAGCGATGGGAAAGTTCTTGCATCGCTTTTTGGTGGGATTGCACCACCGATGTTGCTTTTAGTGGTATTGCTCCACTAGCTCTACATCGTAGTGTGTCACTACCCTCCTTGGAAGCACCTTCCTCTTTTAAGCCGGTTCTTCCCTTCTCAGCTCCATCACATGTGGCATTCCCAAATCAAGATTCGAGGGAAACCTCATTGGAGTTGAGGCTGAACTAAAGAGATCCAAGATTGACACCCATTCAAACTTTGGAGGTGTACTCAACCTAGTTGGGAATGTAAAGGTGCAAGACCCAATGTCTAGGTTTGACTTAGGGCCTACAGGGGTCTGCTCATCATGTGCAAACCTTATGGAGGGATTTTTAGCAGGACCAAAGCCACCCCTTTCCAAAAATACCCTCCGAGGATTATGTGCCAACTATTCATCGTCTCCTTAATGTATTAGGCAAAATAATCATTGAGACATTACACTTAGTAGCTGTTTTCCAATGCTAGACATTGCCATCTTGGGAGTTGAATTTATCTCTTCCACTTTTTTGCTTGCAAATCTATGCAGATTTTGCCTTCCATCATTTTTTCACTGGTCATCGCCCCATGCTTAGTGTTGGAGACTTGCTTACCTGTTGAACCCATCGCCATCACAGAGGATGACTTAATTGATTCGTGCTCCACACCTGCAATGATCTGTAGTAACCATTACCTTTTGCTATAGCGTAGAACATGATGTGAGGGAATGTCTTGGATTGAAGAGACCTTCATGAGGGCCTCCACCTTTGGAAGGTCTTCTGAGGCCAAGCCTGCAACACTATTTTAGCTGCCTAAATGCTCTCACCACAGCCTTGGCAATGACTAGGTAGTGTAGCACCAAGGGGATCCTGAACATTGCAACCTTCACAAGCTTCTTCGTTGGAGGCTGTTCTTTTAATGCATCGTTGACCATGGAGAGAGCCCTCTATCTTACCACGCCATTACCATAACTTGTCATAAAAAAGCACAACCCCTCTCCTCTGAGCAACTACAAAGGAGAACCTTTGATAAATCAATCAAGGAAATACATACCCCTTATATTCTCCTAAATCTCTATTCCACCTCCTTGGGAGTATTATCCTTTCTCGGTGCACCTTCAACCACCATATGCACCAAACATCCTGAAGCTCTTTTTCATTCTTTCAAAGGTCTCCACCCATGGAGTAGTAACTTCTTCTGATCTTGCCTTCACCCATTCCCTCTCTATCACGGGAGCCTCCTTGTTTGATCTTTAATTTGCACATAGCCATCTTCTATGCCCAACTCCCTTACATTGTAGAAAACTAGAGGGTTGTGACACCCATGCATGAAGTGTCGAGAACCACGACGATGGTAATGGACCACGTGATCAACGATCCTTTGGTTTGATTCCATCTCTAACTAGCTACTCTCCTACCATTCATGCCTCTTCCGCTTGTAGGTAATTGCAATGAGGCTATTTTACTCGGTGGTTGGGGAAGGCTGGTAGTTGGTGGTGAAGGAGGCTAATGATAGAGGATGGTGGCGTTGATTGGTGGCTAGTGGTGGAGGGTAATGGTGGAGGCTAGTGGACCAAGTAGGGGACACTACCATTCAGGTCCTAATATTCTAGATCTAGATAGAGAGCGGATTGGTGAAAGGACCCCTCACTTGAAGAATGTAGGGAGAAAGGAACCATTGTAGGCCAAGCAAGGACATCCTGCATTATCACGCAATAATGTCATGGTTTTGATGTTAGGAATGAAGAAGGAAAGACGTTCCTTGATTTTGCTATGGCTTATGATCTTTTCATAGCAAATACCTTTTTCAAAAAACGAGAAGAGCACTTGATTACCTATAAAAGTGTCTTAACAAGAACGTAGATCGATTACTTTGCTTTGAGAAGAAGGGATCGTTTATCTTGTAAAGATTGCAAGATTATTCGAGGGGAGAGTTTAATTGCAACATCGTCTTTTGGTATTGGATGTTTATTTGAAGAAGGCAAAGAAGAGAAAATTAGTGTCTAAGAATTTGAGAATTAAATGATGGAATCTTAAGAAAGGGCAAGTGAGATTTAAAGAGAAGATGATGCAACAAAAGACTTGGGATCTTGATGGTAGTGCTAATGAAATGTGGTTAAATATGGCAAACTGTGTTAGGAAGGTGGCAAATGAGGTGTTAGGCATGTCTAAAGGAGGTGTTCCAGGACAAAAGGAGGCTTGGTGGTGGAGTGAGGAAGTGCAGGAGAAGCTTAAAATTAAAAGAGCCTGCTTTAAAGCCTTATATCGAGATAAGACCGATGAAAATATGGAAAACTACAAAAGAGCAAAGAAAGAAGCAAAGAAAATAGTTAGTGAAGCAAAAGCAAAAGCTTGGGAGTATTTTTATAAGAAACTTAATTCTAAAGAAGTTGAAAAAGATATTTTCAAGTTAGCTAAAGCAAGAGAGCGGAAAGCAAATGATCTTACACATGTAAGATGCATCAAGGATGAAGGAAGGGTGCTTATAGCTAGTGAGGATATAAAGACAAGATGGAAAAGATATTTTCATAAGCTATTTAATGAAAAACAAAAGAATGATATCATCTTAGGGGAGTTGGTCAACTCAGAAGAGTATGTGAAGTGGGCATGTTATTGAAGGATACAAAAGAAAGAAGTAGAGGAGGTTTTGAAGATGATAAAAAGTGGGAGGGTTGTTGGGCCTGATGATATTCCTATAGACGTTTGGAGAATGACTGGAGAACAGGGTATAACTTGACTCACAAATTTATTTAATACTGTGTGGAGAGGCAAGAAGATGCCAGATGAATGGATGAAAAGTTTTGTAGTACTTTTATACAAGAATAAGGGTGACATACAAGATTGTTCCAACTATAGAGGTATTAAGTTGATGAGTCATACGATGAAACTTTAGGAAAGAATAATTGAAAGAAGGGTGAGGCAAGTTTCTATGGTAACTGAAAATCAGTTTGTCTCTATGCCAGGCAGGTTTACTATTGAGGCTATACATCTCTTGAGACGTATGATGGAGACATACAAAGCCTAGAAAAAGGATTTATATATGATTTTTATTGATTTGGAAAATGCCTATGATTCTGTCCCAAGAGATATCTTGTGGAGAATTTTGGAGAAGAGACAAGTGCCAGTTATCTTTGGAGAAGAGACAGTGTTGTGAAAATTGATCTATTCGGTCGAGTAATCGTAGTTGGCCTCCAATCGACTGAATAATCAATAGTCGGTGCCATAGTCGGCCACACTGACTACTCGGTTGAGTAGTTGGTGTAGTCGGCTGAGTAATCTGCCGAGTTTTACATAGAGGATTAAACCTAAAAAAATTTAAGTCACTAGACTCGCTACTCTGATCGCCCCCCCCCCCCCCCCCCCCCCCCCCCCCCCCCCCCCCCCCCCCCCCCCCCCCCCCCCCCCCCCCCCAAATCCCCAACTCCTACCCGACAGAAGCCTCTCCCCCAAACCCATGTGAAGCTCTCCCCCGAACCCTAGCGAAGCTCTCCCTCTTCGATCACCGCCCCTCCTCCAAGGTGCGAACGACAACCCTCCTCCAATCATCGCCCCTTCCTCTCCCTCTCTGATTGGAGGTGACGACGCAAGAGGTGCGACGCAAGATGATCAATTTTGACTTTAGATGTGTTTTATGTTGTTTTGTTGATTAAAGCGAAGGAACTTGTACTTTTATTTTGAACTTGTGCTTTTTATTTGGAACTTGTGCTTTTATTTTGAACTAGTACTTTTGTTTTGTTGGTAACTTGGTATTGTTGTGAGCTTGAAAATAGTCTACTTTTATGCAATAATATATTTTATTTCTTGATGTATCATGTATGTGTGTGTGTCTATATACATGAGTGAGTGTGTGTGTGTGTGTGTATATATATATATTAAAAAAAATGCTCGACGGAGTATTTCTTGACTACTACTCCGCATACCATATACTCCTTAGTCAATGACCTAGCCGACTGAATACCGACTACCGACTTTTACAATCATTCATCAGAGACCATATACAACATGGAATTATCTACACTACTTTAGTTGCTTCTGAAGATCAGATTGTGGATATATTTACGAAGTCTCTTCCTAGATCTGCATTTGACATATGTTGTTTCAAGCTGAATATCATTGATATATATGTTCCATCCTAAGGGGAAGTGTTGGTGTAGTATTCTAGTTATTGTTTTCTTTATATTTTTAGATTGTGTTATTATTTATTTTTCCTTCTTGGACTTATGTTGTAAATTATCCAATATCTCTCTTTATATAAAGAGATGAAGGATTTCTTTGAGAAATAAGATTATTCATTTTCTTCTAATATATTTTAGAAAATGTAAATACAGCATATCGACACATAAGAATTCTAAATCTTTGTCCGCAACATTTTGAATTTTACAGCTGTTTTTTGCATAGATAAAAAAAGATGACCACTGGCATTCAGTAGTCCTCCACATTAATTAAAAAGATGGTTACGATAGGCGCGAAACATAATTAACGGTGTGGTAAAAATCACACCCATTTGGGACCCACCCGATCTTACAAAAAAGATTTGCAACCGGCAAAGAACTCATCACATTCGTTGCACCCATTACATGGACCTTCAGCTGCCTCTCAAATCAAACATCTTCAGAATGCACATCTACTGAATGCTAATATTTATTGTTTGAAACATTAACAATGGTCTTCTATGAACTTCTATCTTTCGTGAATTTTTTTTGATAAATTCACTCTCTATATTATTTGTTTGAGATTGTTGGTGCATTCTTTTTTGATAAATATTTGAGGTTATTGTTGTACTCTTTTCAATCGGTGTTCTTTTTCAGCACACTTCCTTTGAGTTAGTTATTTCTGCATATTCTGGAAAATTGACGTTGCTATTTAAGCAAATGGAAATTGTATGGAAAAGTGATTATAATCTTTTTATTTGCTGTTGCTCCAGCATGCAAAAGTGCAGTGCCCTAAAGGCACTAATTTCTGGGTTTATGATGATGGTTCTTATGAAGAAGAGGGTCACAACAACATAAGAGGGAAGATCTGGGAAAAGGTATCATTTAACTTTTAAAGATGCTGCCGGTTTTTTTTTAGAAATACTAGGAAAAAATGGTAGGAGAGGAAAACTAGGTAAGTGAAGAATTGAACAAGAACTTGTTTAATGCTTTATTCTTCATTGAGGAGTATCTATTTTTCTGCTAAGCAGACATCTACTCGTCTCCTATGTTCATTGTTCTCACTGCCTACGCCTTATGAGAATTCCTCTGGTTCAAATGAGAATGCAACCACCTTCTCAACTAGATCTGTGCCTGAATACCTGGAGCAGAAAAGGGTACAAAAGCTGTTGCTCGTTGGATTGGAAGGGTCAGGAACCAGCACCATCTTTAAGCAGGCAAACCTCTGAATCCCATTCAGTGTTTTTTCAAAATATAATTTCCTTTTTCCAACTTTCACTTTCTCCCTATCTATAATGTCACACTCAACAGTGCATTGATTGACACCATCATGATGGCGAAAGCTTGTTTGGTGTGTTGATTACAGAATGATGTCAAAGATAATTTTAACATACGGTACCATTAATGTGTTTGTCTGTGAGAATATAATTCACTGGAAGACGTACAAATTAATGGTTGTTTGCTTGTTGGATTGCTTCTCTTTGAAGACGTACAGGAAGCAGATTGAAGAGCAGAAAGGAGTGGAATAGGAGGAAGGGTGAAGCAGTGTCAGAGATTCTGAGACGGGATAGGGAGGAGGATGTGGGCAATCTGTCTGAGGCAGATCAAGAGACCAGAGCCACACATCTACATATGGTTCAAAAGGAGGATCGTAAGATAGAGTCGAAATGGAAGACCAGGTCTAGGAGGGAGGAGACTCTAATACCAGGTACTTCCACATGGCAGCTTCAGGGAGATAGATGAGGAATTGAATAGAAAAGTTACAGGTGAATGGCACAGAGTTTCTCGGAGCTACAGGTGCTGTAGCTGAGGAATACTACAAGGACTTCATGGGCAAAAGGATGGGTGGGAGGTGGAAGTGGTAAGGGACAGAAACACCGGGTACAATTATAGAGTAGGCTAATGGTCTCATTTCGTTGTTCAGTGAGGATGAGGTCCGAAGGGCAGTTTGGGGGTTGAATGCAGATGGGTGTTCGGGCCTTGATGGGTTCTCGATACTCTTTTAGAAGGAGCACTGGACATTAGTTAAGGAAGATGTCATGCAGGTTGTTTCTGAGTTTGCAGATGGCAATTAAGGTTTTAATAGACTTAACAAGTTTTTTATGTTTCTTCTTTCAAAGAAGGATGGGGTGGTGGCTATTGAAGAGTTCAGACCCATTATGTTATCCAATGCTATCTATCTCATAGTTGCCAAGGTTCTTGCTAACAGGTTGAGAGGGGTCTTGGATGGCATTGTGTCACCAGTGTAGACAACTTTGATCTCGGGTTGCAATATTTTGGATGGGTTTGCTATTGCTTTGGAGATTCTACCTTTTTGGAGGAGGGAGAAGATGAAGACCTTTTTATGTAAGGTAGATTTTATCAAGGCTTATGACTCGATCTAGTGTTCCTTTTTTTGGGGATCACTGGTGAGAGGGGTTTTCCTGCTCAGTAGGTGGATTGGATGAAGAGCTGTGTAACGACGACGTCCTTTTCCATTTCTATCAATGGGAACTTAACAGTTGGGTGGATACAACTGAGGAGGGGGTTAGGCAGGGATGGCACCAATGCTTTTTGTTCTAGTGGAAAATGCACTGACAAGTTCTGCTGGGAGGATCTGTGAAAGGAATTTTATTAAGGGTTTCTCGATATGAGAGGGAGTGTAGATACTATTGCTTCAGTATGCGAACGATACTATTTTCTTTGTGGAAGGATCATATGTTGAAGCACGAAGAATGCGAATACTTCTGGAGCTGTTTGGTGAGGCTTCCAGTTTGCAATTTAATTTTTCTAAATCTACTTTTGTTCCCTTCTAGATGTTGCCTGTGGAGGCTTGCAGGTGCATCATGGAATTGCGTATGTTGAGGGTTGCTTGCCTATTCTTACCTTAGGCTCCCCTTGTTTGATAGGAAGATCCCGGTGTAGGAGTGAGTCTCTTTATTAGTAGATTGGAGAGGAGTTTGGCAGGATGGGCCTCCAAGTCCCTGTCAAGGGGAGGAAGGTTGGTGCTTCTAAAGGTCATCCTGGCTCCTATGCCAACCTATTTTACTTCAGTTTTAAAGATGCTGTAGAAGGTTGGAAGGAAAATCTCTTGTTTGATGAGGAATTTCTCTTGGACAAACTATGGTTTGATCGAGAAAGGAGCAAGAATGATGGCTTAGGAGGAGGTCTGTAGACTAGTGAGGGAAGGAGGTTTGGGGGTGAGAGAGTTGGGAAGAATGAATGATAGTCTTTTGTCTAAGTGGATCAACAAATTCTTTGAGCATAGGGGAGGTTTTCTAGGAAGATTCATGCCAACTTGCTATGGAAATGCCTTGATTTGGGATGTTTTGATGTCTCCTTAGAGTGGCTATTCTCATTTTTGTAAGGGCTTATCGATGGTGTTATCAAAGGTGCAGTCTTTCTTTGTCCCATTTATTGGTGCAAGTAATGCTTTTCATTTCTGGGTGGATGATTGGATGGGTTAAGGCATGCAAAAAGTCGCTTCCTAAGATTGTTCATGTTAGCTACTTTTAAGGAGGTCAAAGTGATTGATTGTTGGGTGGAGTTGTGGTGCCCTTCCTTTGCGGGAAACCTGTTCAATTAGAGAATTAATGAGCTACAGCTACTGCTACAAGAGTTGGAGGGCTTCAGACTTGAAGATGGTAATGATGCTTTTAGGTGGGAAGAAGTCGAGTTCTCTGTGAGGGAGGCCTATAGAAGGTTGGGCGGTGGCGGGCCAGTGATGGACTTAGATTTCATTAGGGACTGCAGATAGATTTGGGCAGCTTCTTGTCCATTGAAGGTCAAAATTTTTTCTTGGCTGCTTCGGAGTGGTAGACTTATGATGAGAGTTGGAGGGCTATATGGGCACTAGAGGCTGAGAAGGTCTACTTGCTTTGCCTCGTAGCAGATGAAGATGTCAATCAGTTATTGTTTTGGATGCTCCTTTGTTGCACAAAGCTGGAGTTGATTCTCCTTTGGGTGGTTGTCTTACGCTAATTTTGTTGATTTATGATGGTCATTTAGGGAACCAGAATGGTGGGTGGAAGCTGTTTAGGACAAAGAAGAGGTTAAGGCATTGGTTGTAGTTTGGGGCATCTAGCTTAGTAGGAGTGCCGCTATCTTCAAGGGCTAGACTCTTTATGTTGAGAATTTTGTTGCTTGTATCTCTTGTTTGGCCAATTTTTGGGCTTTCAACTTATAATCTAACTATTTTTGGCCTTTATTTAATATAATTCTTGGGTGGTTATCAATTATAAAAAAAAAAAATCATTGGAGATTACCTTTCAAAGAAAGAAAATATTGGCAATTTGATGCCCGTCTTAGAGACATTGGTATTACAACGCAGACCTGTACACTTATGATTGAAAAAATTGTTATATCCACCTCATTTGCACAAAAAATTACTTGTTTTACATGCATATATTTAAACATATTTTACAACTATGATAAAATTGACCAGAATAAAAAAGAGTGGTGGTATACTCCACCAATCGTCTGTCACAACATCTCCAAATAATTAGGTAACTAAAGGATCGTTATGTTGTTTTTTTAATATGATTTAAGTCTCCTTTTCAAAATAAAGATAATGGTATGGTGAAGGGAGCGATGAGAGAGCGAGAGGGACGTCGAGCGATGGTGGGTGATCGAGGAGAGGAGGAAGATGGGTGGATCCTTGTTGTTAGGAGGGTGAGTAGGGTTTGGAGGCGACTGATTTGCTTCAAGTGTCGCGGCCTTGGGCACTATGTGCGTGTGTCGTGACCTTGTTTGCTGTCTTAGGTATGGAGTAAGCCATCGCTGCTACACTTGTGGTATGACGCAATGCCCCTCTTACTCACTTCTACTGCCGCCGCTGATTGTTGTACCGGAGATGGAGGTCACAACTCCTTGGGCCTCAGAGGGCGATACACTCATTAGTTCTTTGGAAGCGTCTGTGGTGGGGATTGTTGAAGGTGGGGCATTGTTGCTGGCGGGCTTGAAGTGGGAATTAGCTATGCGATTGAGGAGGAAGGAGGAGGTGAAGGTGGCCTAGTTCGCTTTGGAGAAGCTCTTGTTGCTTGATCTTACCAACTCGAAAATTGATTTGCTTTGCTTCAAGGTTATGGAGGTGGATGGTGTGTGGATTTGGTGGAGGCTCTCGTTGATTCATGATGATGCTAGGAAGGAGCATTCTTTGGAGAGAGAGCGGACAATGATCTCCATTGAGGGGATCCCCTTGAGGTTGAGAGCTGTTGGGATAGTGGAAGCTCCAATCTCCCCCTTTGCAAGGCAGAGGCGGTGCATGGGCCTTGGTCTCATCATCGTGGACATCTCCATAGTCACTGTCAAGGTGGAGGTCGTTGTAGGTGGGAGTATGCCAAACAAGACTGCTCTTTGCCATGGGGGTTGCTTTTGGGTGATGGTGCTTATGGTGAGGTCGCCTCTCTCAACGGAGCCAGGGGAGGTGACGGTGGGAGGGGTTAGGTGGTGGTCAGGAGTGCTTTGCGGCCGTTGAGGAAGCCGAAGGGTCTGCTGTCGCCACCAAGGAAGATTTGGAAGGTGAAGCGACTCTTCGATTCATGCATGCCATCGATGCCATCTTCATTGAATGTTGCACCCTATGTGTTGGCAACTGAAGCTTTTTCCAATTTGGGGGTGCAAGTTTCGGAGGTGAGGAGTCATGCTGTTGATCTCAGGTGTGGCACAGAATCAGTGCATTCAATTGCTGATCCTGTTGATGTCGAAGTGACTCTTGGGGATAGCGGAGGCAGTGGATTTTCTCACGGAGATCATAGAGTGAAACCCTTGGAGAAGGGCAAGGTGGTCGCAGGGGAGGATGGTCTTATGGGCGGCGGTATTGAGTTTGGGTCAGTACCCGTTTACGGAGAGTGGCCATCTGACCTGACTTCGTTTGAAGTAAAGGTGGGCGATTTGGGTTTTAAGGCTGAGGTTTGGCCCGTGACTTATGAAGTTTGGTCCACTCGGGGGAAGAAGGCTTTGCTTTTGCTTAGGGGTAGTTCTGCAATGAAGAGTGGCCTTTGGGGACCCTACCTGAAGGCGTGGGTGCCTGAGCGACATTGTGAGGGGTCTTACAAGGAGGAGGTGAGGTTGAAGATCGTGTGATGGAGGTCGACGAGGCAACCTTAGTCGAAGATTTGCTTGAGGTCAAGGTGGAGTTTCCGTACAAAATCGAGGAGGTTAGGGGCAGTGTGTCTTGTGCTTGTGGCATCTGAGAGAACGAGTGGTGAGACCAGGGTTGTGGTGGTGGCCGATGCAACTATGACGGGGGGTGCGAGGCAGCAATGGAGTGGCGAGTGGATACGGAATACTCTGAGGTGGGGAAGGCAAAGGCGGTGTAGGTGGGAGTACCTGGAGGTGATTGTCGGGAAGGAGTTAAGGGGAGGGCACTGATATTGGAGGTGGAGAGGTTGAAGATGATGTGGTGTTGGAATTTGAGGTTGCGAGTGGGCACTGCCCGGGAGGACAGATGTATTATATTGATGCTGTTGGGGAGGAGGGGTCTTGCTAAAGATGTTGAGTGGGATCGTGTCGTAGTTACGACTGGGTTTAATCGCATGTTTGGGGGAGGTAACTGTGGTTCCTTATGACAAAGTTTCTTTCATGGAACGTTAGGGGTTTGAATGACCCCTTGAGGTGGATGGCTCTTAAAGGATATATTCGATCTTGGGGTATCGAGGTGGTGCTGCTTCAGGAGACGAAATTGGAGTAGTGTGGCTTGGCAATGTGGAAGGAGATTAAGGTAGATTGGTTGGAGGAGTTTGCTGCTTTGAATGCAGTTGGGCAGTCGGGGGGTGTGCTTCTAGGATGGAAGGGGGATGCTCTTGCTATAGTGAACTCCTTCGTGGGTTCATTTACCATGTTAGTGCAACTTAGAAGGCACTGGGATGGCTTCACATTTGTCATCACAACAATGTATGGGCCGGATGATGATGCCGTAAGATCGCATCTGTCAGAAGATTTGGGTTAGGTAGCCGAGAGGTTTCTTGGTTGCCTGTGGCTAGTTGGGGGTGATTTTAATGTTACTTTGCTTCTTGAAGATAGGCCACATGACAGAGGAGGATGGATTGTGGAGTAGAGGCATTTGCCGACTTTCTTACTACACATTCCCTTCTGGATCTGCTTCTGAGCTTGTGTGCTTTCACTTAGAGAAACTTTGAAGGACAGATCCTGAATTGACATATTCTTTTCTAGTGTTGAGCTTGTGGATGCTTTCCTGTTGGTTGATGTTCATTTGATGGAAAGACTGTTCTCATCATACCTTTGTTGTGGCAGTCAAATGAAGATGGGCAGTTTTTGACACCTATTTTAAGTTTGAAAGATCTTGGCTGATAGAGGGGGGGTTTAGGAGGCTGGTGGAGGAGAAATGGAGGTCTTTTCAGCTGGGTGGGTTGGTAGTGGCGAGGTTGGAAGCCAAGCTGAGGGAGTTGAGGGTGTTCCTTAGGCCTTATAAGAAGCAAGTTAGGGAGGGGAAAAACAACAATAGGGATGAGATGCTGGCAAAGATTGTGAGGATTGATAGGGTGGAGGATTTGGGCTCCTTTCTAAGGTAGATTAGGGGGCCAGAGTCGTACACTTGAATATTGTTAAGATGAAAGATCAGAAGGTGAAGGTTGAGTGGAAGACAAGGTCTTGGTAGAAGTTGTTGAAGGAGGGGGATTCAAATACTAAATACTTTCATGTAGTGGTTTCGGGAAGGTGACGGGAAAATTAGATTGAAAAGTTGCAGTTGGATGGCACATAGTTTATGGGTAGAGATGCTGTAGGTAGTGCAGCAGTAGATTTTTACAGGGAGTGCACTAGTAGTAGGACAGGGGGGAGGTGGTTTGGAATGGGGATCCTGACTATTAGTGGGGAGTAGGTTGTGGAGATTTCATTGTCGTTTAGTGAAGATGAGGTTTGGAAGGTTGTTTGGGGGTTGAATGCTGATGGCTACCCGACCTTGATTGGTTTCTTGTGTTTTTTTACAAGGAATTTAGGACCCTCATTAAGGAGGACTTTCTTGTGGTGGTTGCTGAATTTGCTGATTATCTTGGTTTTAACAGGCTCAATAGGTTCTTGTTCCTTCTTCCTTAGAAGGAAAGGGTGAAGGCTATTGAAGATTATAGGTCCATTGCGTTGTCCAACGTAATCTACCTCATTGTGGCAAAAGTCTTGACTAATAAGCTGAGGGGAATCCTAGGACTTATGTTGTCGGTGCAGATAACTTTTGTCATGGGCCGTAGTATCCTTGATGGTTTTGTCATTGCTTTGGAGATTCTGACCTATTAGAGGAGGGACAGGAGGAGGGCATTTCTTTGAAAGGTGGATTTCAAAAAAGCATATGACTTGATGCAGTGGTCTTTTATTTAAGCATCCTTGGTGAAGATGGATTTTCCTCCGTGGTGGGTGGAATGGATGAAGCTGATGACAACTTCCTTTTCCATTCTGATTAATGGAAATCCAGTAGGTGGATGGATACAACTGAGAATGGGGGTTAGACAGGGATGCCCCTTGGCACCAATGCATCTTGTACTGGTGACAGATGTTCTTGTGAGGTTCGCTGTTAGGGCGTGCGAGAGGAATCTGATTAAGGGCTTCTGTTTAAAGGATGGGATGGAGATTCCAGTGCTTCAGTATGCCAATGATATGTTGTTCTTTGTGGAAGGCTTAGATGTGGAGGCGAGAAGGATGTGTATTCGCCTAGAGTTGTTTGGTGAGGCATCAGGTTTACAAATAAATTTCTTGAAGTCCACTTTTGCCCCTATTTAGATGACGGTTGAGGAGGCTAGTAGGTGTAGTGTGGCTCTTTTTACGGTGGGTGGATGTTTACCTATCTCCTACCTAGGCCTTCCCTTGTCAGACAGGAGGATCTCTTTATAGGAGTGGACCACTTTGGTGCAAAGGATGGAGGAGAGGCTAGCGGGTTGGGCTTTCAAGGTTCTTTCTAGAGGGGGAAGGCTAGTACTCTTGAAGGTGGTTTTGTCCTCCATGCCTGCTTTTTTACATCAGTCCTAAAGCTTCCATAGAGGATTGAGAAGAGTATTTCAGGTCTGATGAGGGATATCTTTTGGATGAAATATGGGTCGACTGGGAAGGGGGCGAGAATGGTGGCTTGGGATGAGGACTGTACGCCTGTGAAGGAGGGAGTGAGAGTTAGGGACTTGGAGAAGATGAATGATAGTTTTCTTGCTAAGTGGATTAATAGGTTGCTTCAACGCAATGATGACTTGTTGAGGAAGATTATCCAAGCTTGTTATGGTAACTCCATGAATTAGGACTTCTTATAGTCTTCTTCGGGCGGTTCTTTACATTTCTTTAGGGGCTTGTCTCTGGTGGTGCCCAAGGTACGAAGTTTTTCTCCCCCTATGTTGGCACGAGTGATTTCTTTCGTTTTTGGATGGGTGACTGGATGGGCTAATTTTTGAGGCTTTATGCTTTGGTAGCTTATAGGGAGGTTGTGGTGGATGATTATTGGGAAGGATCTTGGTGCCCCTTTTTTGTGGGGAATTTATCTAATCAGAGGATACAGGAAATCTAGACTTTGTTTTAGGAATTGGATGGATACCAGCCGGGAGGTGGTGTTGATGCGTTCCTATGGGATGATGGTGATTTTTTTGTCAAGGTTTATGTAACGTTGGGTGCTAGTGGACTAGTGACGGATGTGGATTTCATTAGGGATTGCAGACAAATTTGATTGGTTTGTTGTCCTTTAAAGGTCAATTTTTGCTTGGTTACCATGGAGGGGAAATTTCATGACGAGAGTTTGGAGAGGCAGATGGGTGCCAAATGCGGAGGACTTGCTAGCTTTGTTTGGGGGCTGAGGAGGATGTGGATCATTTGTTTTTTAGATGCCATTTTTCTTTGCAAGTCTGGAGACATTTTGGTTTCAATTGCATAGCACATTCAAGCTTTGCTGTTTTTTTGAGATCTTTTAGAAGTGGAACCCGAAATGGTGGTCAAAACACTTTTAGAACAAAGGAGAAAGTAAAAGTTTTGGTAGTACTTTTGGGCATTTGGTTGGGAAGAAATGTGGCGATCTTTAAGGGACAACATCGATACATTGAGAATTTTATTGCATGTATTTCCTCTTTGGCAAATTTCTAAACTTGTAATATGTGATTTAGCCTTTTTTAAGGGCATTTATTAATATAGTTCTTGGGTAGTTATCAACCAGATAACCACCCTTTTCCTTTACAAAAAAAAAAAAAAAAACTACGGTAAAATTGAGTCACACAAGGAATTCTTCATGTATCCCTGATGGATGTAAAAAATGAAGTTATTTGTGACTTCGATAAATTAAATTGCTCAATTTAAGAACGGATCTTATTATGCGAAATCTTTGCCCAGTCAAGCTGTTCTCATTCTGATGTGGGTGATCTTTGATCTCCTGCAGGCAAAGTTTTTATATGGAAACAAATTTTCTCCAGAGGAATTGGAAAAGATCAAGCTTATGATCCAAAGCAACTTGTACAGGTATATTGGCATGCTGCTTGAAGGGAGAGAGCGATTTGAAGAGGAGGCTTTAGAAGAAATGAAGAATGCAGTTGTTCAGTCTGGTTCTTCTGAACAAGGTTTATGCCCAGGATGTTTCTCCTAGGAAACTGTCTGCTATCTTCACTTAATTGCTATTCATTTTCTGTTCACCATTGTCTCCATTAATGACTGTTTGAGTCCTTGCTTGTTGGCCTCCATCTTTAATTTTTAGTTTCCTTATTCATATTTATAGTTTGTGACACCTTAACCCCTTTGAAATGGTAATAGTTTTGCAAAGATCTGGGTATGATTGTGAATCTTCTTTATTTAAGAACAACTTCTTGTAATGATTCTCAAACTAGAATTTGGCATAAGTTTATTGGTATCTTTCTTATCTCTAGTCAATGTTATTCATGCTCAGATAATAGGTTATAAGCAAGGTAATAGTAGGAAGAGGTCAATGTTTAAGTGTCTATTGAAAAAGGGCCATGCCAATTGGCATGTTGTCTAAAGGACAAAATGAAAGGCTTTGTTTATTCTGAGGGCTCTACCTTTCTTTATATAGACAGAGGAAAATGACAAATTACAAAGATACCTCAAGATATTTATAAGGTGACAATCGCATTCTTACAAATAAATGTAAAACATAAAATAGAATACTACTCAAGTCTACACTCCCTCTCAAGTTGGAGCAAATAAATCTATCATGCTCAGCTTGGAACAACAAGACTCAAAAGTAGATTTAGGAAGTGACTTGGTAAAAATATTTGCCGTCTGGTCTTTTGTAGCAACTAGGGTTTTATATATCAAGCCTTTCTGAATCAAGTCCCTGGTATAGTGACAATCCACTTTAAAATGCTTGGTTCTTTTATGGAACATTGAATTGTTGGCAATGTATATGACAACAATATTGTCATAGCTCATCTCTATAGGGTCAGTAATTTGAATATGCAAATCTCCTAGTAAGGATTTCACCCACATGAGTTCTGCAGTTGTTTGAGCCATAGCTCTATATTCTGATTTTGCACTCAACCTAGAAACTACAGCTTGTTTCTTGCTTTTCCAGGTCACTAAATTTCTGGCCACGTAAGTACAAAATCCGGTCGTAGATTTCCTATCTGTCAAGCATCTAGCGTAGTCTGCATTCGAGTATGCCACCACAGTCATGGAAGTGCCTCGAGTAAATAGAAGGCCAAGTTCCGGTGCCTTCTTAATATACTTCAAAACCATTATGGCAGCCTCCCAGTGCTGCTTTATAGGCTTTGCCATGAACTGACTAAACCTTCTCACGACAAATGCAATGTCTGGTCTGGTGATAGTGAGATAGAGCAGCTTTCCCACAAGTTGCCTGTACTGTCTGCTGCTACCTACTGAATGTGCCTCTGCATCATAGAGACGTGCCTTTGGGTCCATGGATATGTTTGCTGGTTTTGCCTTAAGCATACCAGCCTCTTGTAAAACATCTAATGCATACTTCCTCTGAGATATAACAATCCCATGCTTGTCATGAGCAACTTCTATTCTTAGAAAATACCGTAGCCGACCCAAGTCCTTCATCGCAAACTGAATGGCCAATCTCTCTTTAATCTGCACTATACCCTCCACATCATCACCTGTGGCAATTAAGTCATCTACATAGACTAGGAGAACAACCACACCTTTCCTTGTTTTCCTGACAACCGATGACCTCTGAAAACCATCAGCTTCCACCACTTGTGACAACTCCTGGAATCATGCACGTGGACTCTACTTGAGTCTATAGATAGCCTTCCTTAGCCTGCATACACACTCTCTCTACGTCTCATATCCCGGTGGTTGTTGCATATACACTTTCTCCTGCAAGTCACTGGATAGGAATGCATTCTTTACATCAAGTTGATGCAACTACTAGTCATAATGTACTACCATTGAGAGTAGGATCAGCACAATCGGCAATCTGGCTACTAGAGAGGTGTCAAAGAAGTCCACCCCATAGGTCTGGGTGAATCTCTTTGCTACAAGTCGGGCCTTGTATCTAGTAATGCTGCCATCAGGATGAAATTTGAGTGCAAAGACCCATCTGCACCCAACCAGGTTTGCTCCAGGTGGAAGTGAGGCAAGCTCCCATGTGCCTCTACTTTGAAGTGCACCCATCTCCTCCTCCATGGCCTGATGCCATTGTGGATGAAGCATGGCTTCTTGATAGGAAGCAGGGATTGTAGTGGAGACCAGGGGCTCTAGTAAATCCCGAAAAAGTTGTACCAAGATCAGCTGTGTGTAGATATCCTGCAACATGGTATCTGGCACATGACCTCGGAGCCTTTTTAACAGCAATAGGAAGGTCACTATCCACTTGGCCATCAACGCCTGCAAGATCTTCATCTGTCCCTGTATCATTACTATGCACCAAAGCGTCAGTGTCTAAAGACCGTGGACTTACCTGAGCTAGGGAGACTAGAGGCGAAGGAAGGGGCATCTTGAATGTAGTATGTGGTCTCTGATAGGTAACAATGGGATCATGAAACCTTTCTTTCTTAGGAGTAGTAGTCAAGTGTTCATCTATAGGGATTGGCCCAAATGGAATAGATGGAATAGGCACAGGGGATCCTTCATTCACAAGAAGTAACTCACTACTAGTGGTAGAAAAGTACGGTATGGTTTTATGAAACGTTACGTCAGCTGATGCAAAATGTTAGGAATTAATTGGATCAAAGCATTTATATCTCTTTTGGGTTCTAGAGTAACCCAAGAAAACACACTTGGTAGCCCATGGTGCTAGCATGTCCCGTTCAGAACCCAAATCATGGACAAATGCAATGCACCCAAAAATACGAGGGATAACAGAAAACAAAGTTCGACTAGGATATAAAACCTGCGACATAATTTGATTATGAATAGCAAAGTTTTGCATCATATTTATAAGAAAACATGCTGTAAGTACACCATCCGCCTAATAAAAAGCAAGACATAGTGTGATAAATTAGTGTGCGTGCAACGTCAAGGTGCTTATGTTTCCTCTCAACAATATCATTCTGCTGAGAGGTGTGAGCACACGTGGTTTGATGCATAATACCATTGGTACGGAAAAACTGCATCAAACAGGAAGTACGAAACTCCAAAGCATTGTCAGACCGAAACATTTTAATAATAATAGAAAATTGAATCTTTATTTCCATAACAAAATTGTCAATAATAGTTAGATTTATTCTTCAATAAGAACAATCAAGTAGCATGGAAAAAATCAACAAGCACAAGAAAATACCGATGTCTAGGTCGGTTAGGAACCCTCAGGAACCCGATTTGGAGCTTAGACATCTATATGGACTAAATCAAATAAAGCAGATGACCTAACATGCGAAGAAGTGGGAAAGCTAGCACAGTGGTCTTGCCAAGTTGGTAGGAGTCACAAGTGATGGTGGTGCTGGCAGAAATGTAAGGTAGAACACGCCTAAGTCTCTCCACAGGAAGGTGGCCAAGGAGAAGATGCCACAGGGTTGGTGACCTAGTGGCCACGGTAGTCTCCCCCTGACACATAGAAGCAGTAGTAGCAAGAGAGCTACTTAGGCAGTACACCCCTCCTTCCTCACGTCCTCCACCCTCCTCCTAGTGAGTTGGTCCTGTAAGATACATGATTGTGCATAAAAAATGGCTCTGCAATTAAGTTCCATGGTAATTCGACTAATAGACAAGAGACAATGGAAAGTGTGGCACGTAAAGAACATTTGGTAGCTGCAAAGAGGAAAGAGGCACCCCCCCTTTTCCAGCCCCCTGAGATCACCGGTACTGTCCTGCCTGGAGGGACATGAGTCAAGTCTGACAAGGCTTCAGAAGTACCACATAGATGTTGTGAAGCCCATGAATCCACCAACCAGTCTCTTGTACAAAGTGTAGTTAATGAGTATTCATCTATTATACCTGATGAGGAGGCAACTGCGACAATCTCTAAAGTAGGCTAAGATATCTGACTGAACTTCTGCAACGACTCTTAAAATTCTGCTCGTCACTGTATCAGTCATAGATGTAGTGATCTCTGTCGCTTGGTGAGCAGCGACTTGCTTACCGTGCTTTTGTTAGCACGTAGCCTCAGTATGTCCCAATTTGCCACAATAAGTCCATGAAGGTTTGGAACCACGACCTCCAGTACCTCTTTTACGACCACAGCCACGGGTAGAAGAGGCCCCTCTCCATGAACCATGAGAAGCATCTAATGCAGTAGTCTGACCTGCAGTCTTAGGGGAAGTAGTAGTGACTGTAATCCTACTAAGTCGATTATATGTGTCCTCAAGTGTGGGTAGGTTGGTCATGGTCAATATCTAGTCCGGTGTAGCGGCATACTCTGGTCCCAAACTAGAGAGAAATAGAGAAACTGCAAGCTCTCTCTTGAAAGCACGCCAAGAGGAGCTTGCACATCCAGGTCTATAGGAGTTATGACGCTCAATAACCCCTTGACTTGAGAATAATATTGAGCTAGTGTCTTCCCATCCCGACGAAGATGGAAGATCTCTTGATAAATCTGGAAGATCCGAGTAGAATTTTTCTAGTAAGAGTATGTCTCATTAAGAGTGTCCCACATCTTCTTGGCTGTAGGATAGTACATGATATCGTCACCAATCTTGGGTATTACCGATTTCATAATCTAGGCACAAACCATAGCGTTATCACGATCCCATATAGCATTGGCTCCTGTTCTCTTTGTGGGTTCAGGTTGACTCAGGATGTACTCCTTCCCATGACCCCTAATGGTCATCAGAAACATTTGGGACCACCGTGGGTAATTGGTCTCATCCAACTTAATAATGGGACCAAAGTACGGACTCTTGTATCCGTCGGTGAACATAGACGTGTCCAACGTGATTTCGGACGAACTGGAGCCACTAGAAGAACTAGAGGATGCTATCTTACTATCCCCTACCACCTACTAGATGAAAACAGAGCCCTTTGAAACACAAATTAGACTTGAAGTTACTTGATCATGATTTGAAAATGGAGTTTCAGACCATGAATCTGCCGAGAATGGATCATGGAGCCCTGCAATAGCCTCCTGAAGACTGGGTGGTGCCCCTCAGATGTAGCAGTGGCCTCTGGGCGGCGCTCAGATCATTTAGGCGGTGTTAGGGCTCTTGGGTGGTGCCCCCTTGGTGGTTTGGGTGGCGCTAGAGGCCCTAGGTGGCACCCCCTGGGCTGTTTGGGTAGTGCTCAGACCGGTTGGAGGCCCCTGAGTGGCAACCCCTAGGTGATGCAGCCCCCTTTAGTCAGCATAGAGCCTCCTAAGCGACGCTGGAGGACCTAGCGGCGACCCCCTTAGCTGCCTCGCCACCTCCTTTGCTCTCCATCGATCAGTGGCGATGGCGTTGGGAGAGGTGGCAATGGTGGCTGGGTTGCTTGCTAGGGTTAGGGAGGGGGTCTCGGAGGCTTATTTGGGTGGGGTATCTATGGCACTGGTCTAAGATCGCTACTGTGATACTAAGTAGGACAAAATGAAAGACTTATTTATTTTGAGGGCCCTACCTCTTTATATAGAGAGAGGAAAATGACAAATTACAAAGATATCCTAAGGCAGACAAAAGGTGACAAGCGCACCCTTACAAATAAATGTAAAACATAAAATAGAATACTACTCAAGTCTACAATATATATATATATATATAAGAATTTGGTTGCAGGTTGAGTTGAGTTTATTAAACTTCAAACCCAACCTAACCCATTTTTTATTGGATTGGAAAACTCTCAACCCAACCTAATCTAACTCACTACCCAACCCAACCCAATCGGGTTGGGTTAGGGTTGAACTCAACCTGTGTACACCCCTAGTTAGCAATGAAAGGTGCGACCTTGTTATTACATCTAATCTCCATGGGGGCATGGAACAAGAATACGTAGTTCTTCAAGGACAGACTGAATCGACATAAGCCTAGAGGTGGCTTAGGCTATGACCTTATACTTGGATTCAACACTTGATCTCACTACTATAGTTTGCTTTTTGCTTCTCTATGTAACTAGATTGCCTTCAACAAAGGTACAAAATTTGGTGGACTTTCTGCCTTTTGGGCATTCAACATAATTTGTAGCTATATATGTTACCACATTTAACGAGTTGTCATGGGCAAGGTTTTAAAAAATGCAAGGTGGTATTGAGGTGGTTTGCCTTCATCCAGGCGAAGTGTAAGCCTTAGGCTTGATTTAGAAAATATGGAAAAATGATATGATATATACTTGTTAAGTGCTAATAAGAAAATAATAATGTAAAGAACACACTTTCATATCATTTTCTCTTTATCACAATTTTAAATAAGTGAAACTAAGCAAGAGTTGACATTTAAAAATAAAAAGATAAACATCCATACGATATAAAAGAGTAGAAATGATAACTAAAATACAATTAAACCAACTTTTGAAATCATTAGGAGACTAAAAGGTTAAAACATATATTAACATGAAGGTACATGAGATATCCACATCAAAAACTCAAAAGAATTAAAACACATTCTAGACTCTAGTCTCCTCCTTCTTGAACACCATCAAAGTCAAGCTAATCAATGTTATTGCTAGGGCTGGTCGCATCATCCCAAGAGTCATCTATTTACTTCATCCTAGTCTCAGCCTCTACATCTTCCTTAGTATCTATGTCACTCTCTTGAAACTCTTTCTCCTCGATGTTAATAACTTTGCCTAAAAGATAAATAATTTTAAACAATATTTCTTAAAACCTTAGTTCATAAATTTATAGTTCAACAAAATAAAAAATTACATATTACCTTTACCTTTGTTCTTTCTCTTTTGTCTCTTGGTTTTATTTCCTCCTACTTGTATTCCTGTTACTGCTGTTACTAATTGCTCAATATCAATAGGATCCTCTTCTAGAGGTATAGTTGCATCAAGCTCTTCATAACCATCAATCTCTATTTCACAAAGTTGTCAGCTATCCACTCATCATTTGGGTCCACTTCTTTTAAGCATAGAGAATCTCCCATTGTTTTCGTCTTCACCTCTGTGTTTCAATTACAAATTGAACATACAATAAACCAAGTCATTGTGTTTTAGTCTGATCCTTTTAGTATGGACCTACTCAATGAAAAGTTCAACGTTAAATTATTTATAATTATAGCCTAATGATTATATATTACTTAAAATTTAAAATACAAATATGATCTTTTTACGTGATTAAAAGTACTTCAATTTACTCACATGCAGATGCACTACAAGTCAAACTTAAAATTCGATGGTAAACTACTTCAACTCAGGCGTTTTATCACCAAATGCTCTCCACCAATCTGCCATAATGGAAAATGTGTTTTTAGTATATAGAAAAAATTACACAAAATTTATTAATTTAGATGATAGAATCATAGAAAGGAGTCAATGAATTTACCATGACTCTTCTTCTAAGTCTCAATGGCATTGGATCATCGAAATAATCCTCTTCCATTAACAAATGCATATGTTTGGAGATTCGCATTCATTCTGTCATCCTTGTCAGGAATCATCCTCTGGAAGCATGAGTATAAGCCCATCTTTACTTCTAAATCAACTGGAAATGTTGGTTCATACTGACATTAGGGATTCAGAAAATAGGCAACAACATGCAAGTGTGTGTAGTTGCTTGCCCTATCTTGTGTTAATGCTGCCTCAAATTGTCTTGTATTTCTTTTCATCATTATCTAAATTTTTAGTTCTTCCTTGGCCTTATTCATAGCCTTATAAATAAATTCCATGAGTGGATATTGTTCAGAGTTCGTTCTTAAAACCATCACCAATGGTTTGATTGTCCTTATCACATAGGGTACACCAAGTCAAAATGTTCTACATTTGAGGATAATACTTCAAAAAGTAGGCAGTAACATGCAAGTGTGTGTGCAACTGCCTGCCTTATCTTATGTTAATGATGCTCCAGATTGTCTTGTATTTCTTTTCATCATTATCTAAATTTTTAGCAATATCTTCCTGCCCTATTCATAGCCTCATAAATAAATCCCATGGGTGGATATTGCTCAGAGTCCATTCTTAAAACCATCACCAATGGTTTGATTGTCCTTATCACATAGGCTACACCAAGCTAAAATGTTCTAAATTTGAGGTTAATTTTTTGTACTTGCCTTGGAACCTTCAATGCATAGTTGTTGCACTTCTATTAAAAGACTCAAGAGTATCTTTTGACATTTACAATTTCTGTAAGGCAAGGAAAGCAGTAGCAAATCGAGTGACGGCATGCCTCACTAAGTCTTCTCCTACATGCTTCCTTACCATGGCCATCACCCAAGCACGTGCATGTGTAATTGATGATCTGATTGGTCTTCGTGAAATTAGAGTCATGAAGAGGTAACTTCATAATATTCTCCAACATAAGGTTAATGCAATGAGCGGCACACGGAATTTAATACAAATGTTTCCTCTTTTCCATTAATTTCTCTCCTGGTTATTTATAAGCTGATGCATTATTTGTTGTCACTTGGATAACATTGCTTTTCCCTACTTATTCAACAACATCATCCATTAATTTTAAGAGATAATCAGCACTCTTGATCTCATCAGAGGTATCAACAGATTTTAGGAACCATGTACCTTTTGGGTTGTGACCAAAAAATTGATCAAGGTACGCCCTTTTGTATCTATCCAATCATCGGATATTATTCTACATACAATTTTTTCCCAAGAGGCTTTTGCTTGGTCAACTATAGTGGTTATTGTCTTGACTTTTTTCAAATCTAAGTTCGTAACTCATGCATTGTGAGACTTCTGCATCCCCATCCATAGTTACATCTTGAAGCATTTGCTAGTAGGATGGACTAGTGGCAAAATTAAATGACAATCTAGTTTCAATAAGAATCTCCCAATACTAAGACACGTTCTCATTCTTTGTTCCTTCTTCTAAGAAGAATTCAAAGTAACCTACTTTGGAGGACCTTGAGGAGCCCTATTAGGTCCATCACTTCTAGGCCTGACTTTCTGTCCAACTCCTGCAACAAAATAAATCCAAAGAACCCTTCACCACTTATGCACCACTTGGTAGGTGCATTTTCATCATGACCAGATGGACCTTCTACGGTATATGCACCTATGCAACGAATTTCTTCCATTTCTTCGAGTGCTCTTCTTCTAGTAACATCCTTGTTTGCTAAGAATGCCTTAATTTCAGTTTCAACTTCAGGTGGTACCTTGGCACATGGTCTCACATTTTTATGTTTCTTCACCAAGTGCTCCTTCAATCTTGCAATATCACCGGTGATATTCTTCTCACAGAAGTTGCATGTCAAATACTTATATCTTTTCTCCTTTTGAGCTCTCTGAAGGTCAATTTCCATGTAGTACTTCCATCCATGATTAGACTTGCTAGTGGATCCTTTTTTTCCTCTTCTGGCCCTTGGCGTCATGTCTAAAATCTTAACAATTGGACCACAAAATTCAATTAAAAATTATAAAATTTATTTTCCTAACATTACAAACATGATAAGTTGGTAACCTACAAAGAAATGAACCTAAAAGACCAAATCTAAACATAACTACATCAAAGAAATAAATAACCATTATGATGGCATTCTTTTGAAGCCTCTTCCAAAGATGTATTTCCGTAATATAATGCTAGTATCAATTTGCAATCATGGTTCCTTTGCCTGAAGGGGTTGTTAGGATAACAAAATCATTCATAATAAATTAATCCTTTTGAGTCAATAAAACATCAACAAAAATTACCTAAATGACCTAAAGAAACCTAAATGACTTAAATGTGTGAAACGGGGAAACCTAAATGACCTTAAATAATGAAATAGGAAATTGAAGTTGAAGTTTCAAAGTTCAAACCAAAGAAGACTTAGAAGAGGCGCTAGGGCGGCGCTGCTCGACCTCCGATGATGCTGTAGCAACTCCGGTGATGGTTCAACAGGGGTCAAGCATTGGAGATGAGAATAGGGTTTTTTCTTTGTTACTTTTGGCTTTTAAACCATAAATGGGTGTCATGTGTTTGTCACATGACTACTTTTAGAGCCTCATACACTGAGGCAGCACCTTAGCGCCTTGCCTCCTCGCCTATGTCCGCTTAGCCGAGGCATACGCATCGCTAGGCCAGACCAAGGCTATTGCCTTGGGGCCTTTCTTGGCGCCTCACCTCGAGGTGTACGCCTTTGGTGCCTCGAGGCACGGTTTTTAAAATGATGACTCACAAGTAAACAAGTGTTTTCTTAGTGTAGACTTCAAGTACTTGAGAATCATCATAATTGCATTCTAATATATTTTCTTTGACTTGTCTATAAATTGGCTTACCTTGTTCATTGTAAGAGCAATATTAGGACGTGTAACAACCACATGCAGTAATTTTCCCAGAAAGCACCTAAACTACTTGGCATCCACCTGACTTGAGTCATCTTTATACAATTGCATACTCGGATCCATGGGTATAGAGGAAGGCTTGATACCTAGCACAGTGTTGTAAAAATCAATCTACTCGGTCGAGTAATCCTATGCGGTGCCCTACCGATTGAATAACCCATAGTTGCTATAGTCGGCAACACCGACTAGTCGGTGTAGTTGGTTGAGTAGGCCGATTTTTGTATAGAGGAAAAAATAGGTATGTAGGTATATTATTTTTTTTTAGGTCAAATAAAACCCCACTCGACCCCCTCCCCTGACCACTCCCTTAAAATCGTTTATTTTCACCCAAGACTCTTTGACTAAGCAAAAAATCCTCCATCGCCGAAGCATATATTGTAATATATTTGATTCAAGCATAATATTAATTCTTAGTTTATGTTGCTCTGTCGTTGGTAATGTATTTGTAATGGTTTATACCTCGGTTTAATTATTAACTATGTAATGAATTTGATATTGTTTGTATTTTGTAGCTTATTTTATAACCTTGAACTTGAATATGTTTACTTTCATGTAATAATATATTTTACTTATCTTGAAGGTTGTTGCATGTAAACTTCCTCTTGGAGGTCACCGTAGAGGAATGTATTTTTGACATTAAGCTGGTGAAGTGGCTAATCCAAGTTAACTGCCACAAATGACTTTTCAAACTGTAGGTAATTGTGGTGGAGGGGAGAAAGTGTCAAAATAATTCACTCCATATGTCTAATTGTACCCTTTTGCCACTAGGCAAGCCTTGTATCTATTGTGATGTGTGTATGAGGGGTACTCTTGTTATTTTGTTTTATGTCTGGTCCCGTATGTTATTTTTCCCATGTCTCTCTTATAAAGGATCGTAGGGTTCTCGGTGGAGAAGAGATTTGACAATTATTTCCTACTTGGTATCAAAGCCCGGCTCTGGTATCCCACCCTAAACCCTAGCCTTCATCACCCTCACCTCAGTCTCGTCCCCGTCATCTCTGCTCCTGAGGATTTGCCGTCGGCTTCCTTATCGCTTGTCGACCTCCTGCACACCTTCGGCCCACTGTTGAGGGCACACAGAAGCGGCGTTGAGCGGCGTGCGTCACCTTCGCCCTTTGCTCGCATGCAGCACCTTGCTGCTGGGTGGCGACGCTCCCTAGGGTGGTGCGCGCTCCTTCCTCGGCCTCCTCTCGTCTCATAGCGTGCTGCTGCGGGGCGAGAGCGGTCAACTGGTGGCCGATCTCTCTCACTAGCCTCTCCTGCAGCGGCAGCGCACGTCACAGGGGCCGGTTGGACTTGGCATCCTAGCGGCAGTGTTATTGCTGTAGGGGTCGTTGGCAGTGGCGAGGAGGTCCATCTGCAGAGCGACAACATGAACTAGCTTTCTGTTGCCGTTCTTGCTCTTTTAGCAGCTGAGGTTGCAAGGGGGACTTGGGGGGGGCTTGCTTAGGGATCATCCGTGTGTCTTGCGTGTTGATCTTTGCGCGAACCCTCTTAGGAGCGATTGGCGTGTGATCTGGCATGTCTCCAGTCTAGATCTTACGCTAATCATTCCCTCTCCTCTACGTCACCAATTCCTCCCCCTACGTACAGTCTAACCCTACTAATGTTGCTTCTAGTGACTCTTCTGCAGGTCATGATGTTCATTTTGATGATGCTGATTATTATCTTCCGATTGCTACGAGGAAAGCTCCTTGGTCCTGCACCCACTACAGAGTCACTAGTGCCCTCTGTACTGCGAATCTAGGGAGGATTTTTGGCCAGTTCACCTCTACCCTATCCAGCATTGAGATTCCCACTATATATTAGCAGGTCATGCTTCATCCAAAATGACGATAAGCCATGGAGAGGAGATGGCTGCCTTGTAGTCACGACAGACGTGGGAGGTTATTCCCTTGCTACAGGGAGTAGCATTAGTTGGTTGCCGTTGGGTTTTCACTGTGACGTATCACCCTGATGGAAGCATTGTGAGACACAAAGCTAGGCTTGTTGCGAAGGAGTTCACCCAAACGTATGGGGTTGACTTCTTTGATTCCTTCTCTCCTGTCATTAGGCTCCCAATTGTTCAGATCCTACTCTCTGTTGCTGCTCACTATGATTGGTTACTGCATCAGATGGATGTGAAGAATGCTTTTCCATATGGAGACCTGGAGGAGGAGGTCTATATGCAGCAACCCTTGGGGTACGAGATTCAAGGAGAGTGTGTGTACCGCCTGAGGAAGGCCATATATGGCCTTAAGTAGAGTCTGAGAGCTTGGTTTCATAAGCTCTTGGAAGTTCTTCACACAATTGGCCTTCAATGGTCTACAACTGATCATTCATTATTTGTTCGGAAGACTAAAGGTGGGACAGTGGCATTACTTGTATATGTTGATGATCTGATTGTGACAGGGAGCGATAAGGAAGGAATAACAGAGGCAAAACAGACATTGCAGGACAGATTTGTTATGAAGGATCTGAGTGAGCTCAAATATTTTCTTGGGATTGAGGTGGCATGAGGCAAAGGTGGCATTGTCATTTCACAGAGGAAGTATACTCACGATATTCTACGGGAGACTGGGATGCTAGGGGCGAAGCCTGTAAGCATACCCATGGATCCTAAGGTGCACCTGTACGATAGGGAGTCTGCTACGGTGGATAGTCGGTCCTATAGACAGCTAGTGGGCAAGTTACTATGCCTTACCATCACGAGGCCGGACATTTCCCTTGCAGTTGGGAAACTTAGCCAGTTGATGGATCGACCCACGAGGCAACACTTGGATATTGCTATGCAGGTGCTAAGGTATTTGAAGAAGGTTCCAGGGCGAGGCCTAGTGTTTACCAGAGGAGCAACCATGGATGTGGTGGGATACTCCAATGTTGACTATGGAGGGTGTCTTCTGGATAGAAAGTTCACCACTAGGTTTTACACTTATGTTGCTGGGAATCTGTTACATGGCGAAGCAAGAAACAAACCGTGGTATCCAGATCAAGTGCAAAATCTGAGTATCGCGCTATGGCGCAAACTGTTGCAGAAATGGTCTGAGTGAGGTCTGTACTCTATGATCTTCAGGTGCAAATGACTGGTCCTATGGAGATGAGATGTGACAATCAGGCAACTACGTTCATTGGAAACAATCCAATGTTTCATGAGTGGACTAAGCATGTGGAGATAGATTGTCACTACACCAAAGACCTCATCCAAAAGGGGATTATCTATACCTCACCGGTTTCCTTTGAAGACCAGACGGCGGATGTGTTCACCAAACCCCTTAGGAGTGCTTATGATACATGTTGTAACAAGCTGAGTTTGATTGATATCTACATTCCAGCTTGAGAGGGAGTGTTGTGATGTGTGTATGAGGGGGTTCTCTTGTTATTTTGTTTTACGTCTGGTCTCGTATGTTATTTTTCCTACGTCTTCTCTCTTATAAAGGAACATAGGGTTCCCGATGGAGAAGAGATTTGACGATTATTTCCTACAGTATCATTCCATAGATCCTTTAGCTATAATGACTCACTTGCAGGCTACCATAGTAGTGTCGATTGAGGATTCAACCAGAACCTAGGTTCCTTGAGATGTTAATGCAAGTCTCTCATTGTCCATGGCCTGTTGTCCTTTGGGGATCAAGAAGAGCTACTTAATGAGTAGTGGGTGTTTGTATAACAGGGAGGCCTGTAACAAACTGTCTGTAATAAGGAGATAGATTGGCCGCAGTCAAGATAGGATGCATAATGCACGATTGAGTGCCCTTTCATAGGGCAATAGGTAGCTCAAGGCCACCATCCTCGGGCTCGTATGAAGGTGTATTTGTATCTACTGACTTAGGTTGTTGGGAGTTATCCTAAGGTGCTGGAGCATCGGTAATACCTGGTGCATCAAAACTTGGAGTTATCATAGATTCATAGGTGCATCTTGGCATTGTGAGTCTATGACCTTGACAACTAGGGAAGGAACTCGTGGTGTTTTCCTAGTTGGCATGCCTTACATTGAGAAGTGTTAGTAGGAGGGATTTGAGGCATCATCCATTGGAGCTTGGGTAGTGGAAGATGATCAAATATCAGGTGGCATAGGTAACTAAATGATCCCCCATAAGGGATGATAACATGGCTAGCATACAATGACTATCGAAGGTGATAGACTCTCCTTTCCTCATGGCCACAACCAATCACCTGCCCCTTTAGTATATCTTGAAACATAAGACATACCGGATCAAATATATCTCCGTTGTTCAATTCCTTTGTAGTTTTGTTAATTGAAAGTAAATTCAAAGGGAAGTTTGGGGCGACTAAAACATTTTGTAACCGCATATATGGAGTTATTTGGACCTCCCCTTGACCAGTAATAGGGTAACACTTTCCATCAACAACTAAAATTGTCCTTTCAGATGGGATTGGCCTTAATTTAGAGAACTATTGAGCCTTTCCATGTATATACTGGGACATTCTCGAATCAATGAGCCAATTAATGTCCTTACTACCATCATGACAAGCACGACATGCTTGATGGATCGACAATGGCAACAATGTTGATGCTCCTCGTGGAGGAGCTCCAACGGCTGTTGAAGAGGTGATAGATATCCCGTGCTAATGAAGCTATTCAATCAGGTCATCATACTTTGCTCTGCAATAGGTATTGACTGAAATAGGTATTGACTTTGGTTATCGCCTTTGTTGTTGCAATTGCTTCATGGGAAGTGATGGGCTTCTTATGTTTAGTCTAGTAGGTGTCCTCAATATGGCCAATCTTCCCACAGTATGAACATTGAGCTTAGCACACCCTTGGCCTCTTTGATTGCATCCATGGCTACATGTTGATGGAGCAGCACCTCTGCCCTTCCTTGAGAAGCAACCATGGTAAAGGTATTATCCACGTGTCATGGATGAGAAGGAAACAAGCTTGCTTAGTCAATTATAGGGTTCCTCCATGGTAGGTATCTCAGGTAGGGTTAGCATCTATATTGTAGTAGCCTCATATGTGGTATCTAACCTTGCAGGAAAATGACCAACCATCGTCTGTGTCTGATACGTCTTCTCTGCATCTTACTTGAACGTGCAGGATGGTAATCATTCAATCTCTCAAAGGCGAATTTGAGAGCTGAATAATATTACGCTTGTGGTCTGCAATCTTGATGTATGTGCAATCTCATGATATAGTTGAAGAATTAGAGCGGCATTTTTCTCTTACAAATGTCTATCGAAGAATGTTTCAAATCCCCTTTGCTGTCTTGTAATACATGATTTTAGTAGCAATCTGCTAGATGGTGTTCATGGTCCATGCCTTGATCATGGCATTGTCCTTTTTCCATGATGCATATTTTTTGACTTTCTCAATTGTCTTTGACTTGATGAGTATATGCTCCTTTTCATGACCCTCAACCTTATTGAGAATTGAATGCGACCACAACGCGTAGTTGATCCTGTCAAACTTCACAATCGAACCAAAACGGAGGTTCTCAAACTCCCTTTGGGTTCCATCCCCTTGTGCCTCCAAACCAACTGCTATGGAAGCCATTGTTCTCAATCAAATCAAAGTGTCACACTAATATTTCACTCAATAGTTGCACTACAATCATGATTTCATACTAACGACACTGTCCAAATGCTTCTACAAAATCAAGGAGAATACTCACATATTAGTTTTGAAAAAGTGATTTTGTTAGAGTTTATCTCTTATTTTCTTTCGTTTCTTATTTTATGTTCTTGTGGTCTAGTTTATTGTTTTATTATGGACTCTTCATATAATTTACCTAAGCTTCTCTATAAAAGAAAGGTTAGGATTTCTCGTTGGAATAAGATGCTTTATTCCATCCAACATGGTATAAGAGCGGTGGTCTTAGGCTGTCGTTCCGGTATCTCACCAAATATCACTCAAGATCTTCTTGCTCTTGCTCTAGAATCGAGATCTAGAGCCCCCTTCTCGCTAATATTTGGGCTGCAACTTCACCGCCACCCAGTAGGGGGGGATTTCTCCTCCACCATCACCAGCCATCTTAGCCAGTGTGCTGCTGGGCTATCGTTGGTGGCCCCACCGGCCTGTTGGGCAGTGATGGATCTCCTGGGGGCTATTGCCAGCCTGTTCCAAGGCTAGGTGGCACCCTGGGAGGAATCAAGGGCTCTACGAATTCATGGCCCTATTCCTCTGATCGTGTGCCTAATTGAAGGTTGTTGCTGTTGGATTTGATTTGGTCCTATTTTGAGCGTTAGATCAGAGAAGGATCAAACCAGTTCGTTATTCTACATTGGATTGGCATGCAGATATGATGATTTGAATATCCACGTGCTTCTGTTGATGCTGCCAGTTCTCTACTGCTGCTGAATTGTTTTATGACTGATGTAGACCTTCAGCGTGGTGTGATCGTTTCTGTTCCCCATGGTTGTTGAGAGTGCTTCGATCTTTGCCTCAGAGACTAAGGTTTCTGCTTCTGGCTTGGTTCAAGGGACGACCATAAAGTTGATAGGACCCTAGAACTGTCTTGTGGTCAAAAGCATTCTGGATTTTTGTCGTGGGGCACGAGAACTCCATGTTCTGATAGATGGTGCGCCAGATGTCAAGGATAACAAATATCAATTGTGGGAGAAAGACAATTACTTAGTCATGAACTGGCTCATGAATAGCATAGATCCCATGATAACGGCGAATATGTTGTATAAGAAGATCGCTAAGGACATCTGGGATGCTTTGGAGCGACGATACTCTATGTAGTCAAGCGATTCACAGTGGACATATATCTACCGGAGGATTTGGAGCAGTAACCAGGGAGATGTCATACAGGGTTTGTATGAGTAACTTGCTATTTTTCAGCCTGTTTGTTGTGACGAGCAGGTTACAGAGCATGCTGAGTGCTAGACTTATCGTTTTCTTGATGGACTGTCTGTCAGATATCAGTCTGCTAGGGACCAGATATTATCTGTTGAGTCGATTCCCCGTTTCGAAATGGTCTACAGCTATCTCCAGAAACTTGATGCTAATTCTGCACCTTTTGCTACTGTGACGACACCTGAGATGAGTGCTCTCGTTGCCTCTGAGGGGAGAGGTGGTCATTTTGGTGGACGTGAATGAGGATGTGGATGTGATAAGGGTTGTGGCAGATGATCTTATCCCCTTTCTATCCACTACCAGAAGACAAATCATTCCTTAGATCGTTGCTGGGAGAAGTTTGGGAGGCTTGCCTGGGCGAACTAAACTTCACTTGCTACTGATCTTCTTGTTGATGCCGAGATGGTGCTTGATCATACCAACTTTCTGTTTACTACAGGGAGTTGGATCGTCTACGCCAATTTTTAAGGAGTGAGTCACATTCCTCTTCCTTTACTATAGCACTTGCCATAGGTACGGCAACGAATGCCACTTATACAAGTACTTTGACTTGATCATTGATTCAGGTGCCTCTACCTACTTGACTAGTAGGGATGTTAGTCGTACATCAACCAGATATTTCACTACTATTACTTTTGTTTGCCTGGAGAACAGTAGTATATCTCCTATTACCTCTGTTAGGACTGATAGATTTTCTCCCAAATTGCAGCTTCTGATGTATATTGTGCTATGGAATTTCCTCTTAGTCTTTTGTTAGTCAAGAAATTGAAATGTAGAACTATTTTTGATGAAAATCATTGCTATACGAGGTGGGGGCAATGAGCATCGCTGCCTGTACTACTTGGATTGCCCCATACCTTTTGTTGGCGCTACATCCATCACCTCCAACCCTCTTTTATGGCATTCTAGGCTTGGTCATCCATCCTTTTCTAAGCTACGCCAAATGTTTCCTGACATCCCTTCCGCTGTTACATTCGACTGTGAGGCATGCCAACTTAGGAAACACTATTGATGTGCCTTCTTGTGTGGATAGATGGAGTCGAGTGTCCTAGAGTTAGTTCATTGTGATGTTTGGGATCCTTGTTTTGTTCTCACCAGTTATGGTCATAAGTATTTGTTATTTTCGTTGATGACTTTAGTCGTGTGTCTTGGATATTTTTGTTGAAAGATAGATTTGAATTATTTCTTATAATAAAGAATTTTTCCCTAGTGGTGCAAAAATTCTTTTTCTACAAAATTGAATTACTTCAAATTTGATAATGCCCTTGAGTTTGTGCAACATTCTCTTCATTTCAGGTTTTTCTTGAGGATAATGGGACTATACATTAGACCTCTTGTTGCCATACTTCTCCGCAGAATAGGGTTGATAAGAGAAAGTTGCACCACATACTTGATATTGCTAGGACACTTCTCGTTTCCATGAGTGTGCCTAAGTCTTTCTAGGGTGATGTTGTTCTCATTGTCGCATACCTTATTAATCGCATGCTTTCGTTTATTCTTAGAGGTGATATTCCTTTCTACCATCTACTTCTTGATTGGGAGTTATTCCCTCTACCTCTTTGGACTTTTGGTTGTGTGTTTTGTTCATAACTTTAGTAGCCTTGATAAGTTGTCTCCTAAGGTTACTATATTTTTCTTGGGTATTGTCGTACACAAAAGGGGTATCGTTATTATAACTAAATTGGCAGACGCTATCATATTTGTACTGATGTCACTTTCTTTGAGGGAGCTCCTTACTTCTCTCCTGAGGCTCGAAACACCCAGTTCTAGTCTCATGTTTACTAGAGATGGGAGGCACCTCAACCTGTACCTGGTCTCATGACTATACCTGTCTCTCCTTTTGATCTAGGTACCAGTACCACCAACGATGAGGCCTCTTCAATCTCTACTTCGGATGCTTTTACCCCCCGACATAGGGTCACAATGGGGGTGATGGCAGACCCATTGCTCTATGAAAGGCGGTGAGATCCTGTACTTTATATCCTGTCACATTACACTTCTATTGCTCGTAAGGGCTTTTCTGTGCAATAGTTTTTACAGGCCCTTTGTAGCACTATTATTCCTAGGACTCATTTGGAGGCAGCCACATTGCAAGAGGGTTGCATTTATGGAGACAAAGATGGACGCACTTACTTCTCGTTAGACTTGGGATATTGTGCCTACTCCTCTAGATGTAGTAGTTGACTACAAATGGGTCTACATAGTAAAGTACCTGTAGATGCTAGTGTTGATAGATTCAAAACCCAACCGGTGGCAAGGGCTTTACTTAGACATACGATGTGGATTTCTTTGAGACATTATCACCTGTGGCGCGGGTCAGCTTTATACGTGCCATTTTATCTGTTGCTATTAATCTAGACTGTCCTTTACATCAATTGAATATTAAAAATATCTTCCTCTATGGTGATCTTCATGATGAGGTTTACATGCGCCAACCTCTTGGTTATGAGGTTGAGGAGTATGCATGTAAATTGAAAAAGGTGACCTTTGGCCTAAAACAGAGTCTATGTGCTTGGTTTAATAGACTAAGCATCGAGGTGATGAAGATTAGGTTTAAGAGGTCCACTTTTGATCACTTTACTTTTATCAGGAGAACAATGATTGGCACTGTTATGCTTGTAGTTTATGTTGATGACATGATATTGATTGGAGATGATGCAAGTGAAGGCATTTCTTCAAAAATCATTTGTTACTAAGGATTAGGGAGATTTACGTTACTTTCTGGGCATAGAGGCTGTCAGGAGTAAGCATGGTATGTCATTGTCACAGAGGAAGTATACACTTAAGATCCTGGTTGATGTTGGACTACTTGGCACCGAGCCTTTTGCCAATCTAGTTAAGCAGAAAGGGAGACAGTGATTCTCTCTTTGTGGATGCTCGCAGGTATAGAAGTATTGTCGATAAGCTTCTTTACCTTACCATCACATGTCTAGACATAGTTTTGCAGCGAGTAAAGCTAGTTAGTTTATGGAGAAGCCTTATTATAGCCATTGGAATGATGTCTATTTGATGTTGAGATATTTAAAAGGATCTCCTGGTAGAGGACTATTCTGCAGGAAGAGTGGGCACCTTGAGCTATCCTGTTACTCTGATGTTGACTGTGTTGGGTCCGTAGAGGATAGGAAGTCTACTATTGGGTTGGGTTTGTAGTCTTTCTTGGTGGCAATCTAGTATCATGGCGCAATAAGAAGCAAACTGTTGTTGCCCAATTTAGTGCAAAGGTAGAAAATAGAGCCATGGCTCACATTGCATGTGTAGTCATGTGGATTCATTCCTTTCTAACTGATCTTGGTATTTTTGTGAAGAGTTTGATCCTTATGTACTGCGACAACAAATTTGCTATATATATTGCCTCTAGTTCTGTTTCCATGAGAGGATGAAACATATTGAGGTAGATTGTCACTTTATACGGAATTCTGTGATGGAAGGGTAGATTACTACTCATGTGTCTATAGAGCACCAGTTGGTAGACATTTTTTCCAAGGCATTTTCATGAAATCGTTTCGGGAAGGCGAAGAGGTGCTGATTACGGTGTTGTCAAAGGAGAGGGAGGTGACGCTTATCTCGCAAGCCGAAAAGGGTCTCCAACTGGGTGACTCGGCTGTCCCTCTTAAAGAGGGGTAGGGCTCTCGGGTCGGATCCACTCTGGGTCTGCATAACGGAGGTACCATTTCGGATACCCCGATGACTTGTGACCCAACTTTGGTGGAGGGCGATTTGAAGATGAAGGATGTGTTGCCAACTCCTCTTGACGAGTCGGAGGCCGCTAGCGCTGGAGGAGGAGCTCGACCTCTAACCCAGCTCGACGCGGAGGAGATGGAGGGCCCCATCGGTCATCATTCGATGGATGAGGCGGGGATCGGGGACATGAGAGCAGCAGTGGTGGCACCGGAGTTGCGTCCCGGTGGTGTCACCACGGCAACAGGCCAGCAACCTCTCCTCGGCAGCAGGCGGCAGTACGGAGGTCAACTTGACTGGGTGGAGACCGTGCGTAGTGAATGGAGGTTGGGGAGGTGCTATTTGTTACAAACAAAGATGGATATATCGAAGAATGAGCTAAGGTTAGAGGGTGGTGGTGGATGGTTGTGGCAGAATGCCACAACCCTGACGGCAGTGGCTCTGGATCAGAATGATCAAGTGTGTCAAACAGCAGAAGCGTGTGGCTTCCGAATGGCGATGAGGGAGGCCTCTACCTATCCTAAATGAATGGGGTTGTTACGTGGAACGTGTGGGGTCTCAATGACCCATTGAGGAGGGCGATGCTGGGACACTACATTCGCTCGTGGCAAGTGGACACTATGCTGTTGTAGGAGACGAAGCTTTTTGGTTGTGATGCTAGGACTTGGAGGGAGATCGAGGGCTCGTTGATAGAGGGTTTTCACTTTGTTGGAGCAGTTGGTTGCTCTGGAGGACAAATACTAGGATGGCGGGAAGATGTCTTCTCCTTGGAAGACTGCTTTAATGGTGAACATGTCATCTCTGCGAGTTTGATTCGGAAGCTGGGAGGTGCCATGATGGAGGTTACGGGTGTTTATGGCACGTTAGATGCTCAGGCAAGAGGGTTTATGTGGGAGGGACTCACGTCGGTGGCCGCGGAATGTCATGGACGTCCTTGGTTGATTGGAGGAGATTTCAATATCACTCTACAGATGGAGGACAGACCGGGGGGCGGGGGAGGTAGGATCCTGGGTCTGATACTTTTGTAGATTTTGTTGCCACACATGGCCTTATAGATATGATCTCGACATCCTGTGTGCACATGGAGGAACAACTGTAGTCAGATGTCCATGATTGACAGATTTCTCTCCAACGTGGAGATGGCAAAGGTGTTTCCCTTGGTGAAGTTGTCTCCTTTGGAGAGACCATTCTCAGATCATACACCCCTTATGTGGCGACCTAATGAGGGGGCGTACTATGGCACCTACTTCAAATTTAACAGATTCTGGCTGTTGGAGGAGGGATTCCAGAATATAGTGAAGGAGAAATGGAGCTCCTTTGAGGTGGGGGGATTGGCTACACTTCATCTGGCAAAGAAGTTGTCTATGCTGTGGGATATCACCTGAAGGCATATAGGAAAGAAATCAGGGCAACCAGGAGGGGTAGAAAGGAAGAGGCTTTGGGGGAGATCACCAGGATAGACAGACAGGAGGATCAAGCCCCTATCTCGACTGAGGATAGGGAGATCAGGACGAAGATGACGCGAGTGGTGTAGGAGGACAGGAAAGTAGAGGTGGAATGGAAGATGAGATCGAGATAGAAGTGGCTGAAGGAGGGAGATTCTAATACCAGATTCTTCTACTAAATGGCATCGCTAGGAGGAGGAGAAACTGGATAGAGAGGCTACTGATTCACGGGGAGACTTTCTCAGGTAGGGAGGAGGTGGGTTGAGCTACGGCATACTACTTCAGAGAATTCACGGGCAGGCGTAGCAGAGGTTGTTGGCAGTGGAGGAGGATGTGTGATGTGTCACTGATGACCAGGTGGTGGGCCTCGCGGTCGGCTTCTCGGAGGATGAGGTGAGGCGAGCAGTTTGGGGATTGAATGCAAAGGGATGCCCTAGCTTAGACAGTTTCCCTGTCCTCTTCTTTAGGGAATTCTGGACCTTGGTGGGGAC
This sequence comes from Thalassia testudinum, assembly GCA_037157565.1. Lineage (NCBI taxonomy): Eukaryota > Viridiplantae > Streptophyta > Magnoliopsida > Alismatales > Hydrocharitaceae > Thalassia > Thalassia testudinum. The sequence goes on from JAZHRO010000002.1 coordinate 69,036,793, forward strand.
GGAGGTGATGCAGATGATGGAGGAGTTCGCGATCGGGAACAGGGGGTTCGATAAGCTGAATGGATATTACATGTTTTTACTGCCTAAGAAGGAAGGTGCAGAAGCGATCTAGGATTTCCGTTCGATTGCGCTTTCAAATGTTGTTTACCTTATTGTTGCCAAGGTCTTAGCAAATAGACTTAGGGACAGTCGTGGAGACTTGATATCCCTTGTACAGACGGCTTTCGTTCCAGGAAGGGGAATCTTAGATGGTTTTGTCATTCGCTATGGAGGCACTGGCCACTTGGAAGAGGGAGAAGAAATAGGTTTTTCTGTGGAAGGTGGACTTCAACAAAGTATGACTCAGTGGGATTTCCTTGCTGAAGAGAGGCTTTCCCACGATGTAGATCAATTGGATGAAGAGGTGTGTGATGACGACATCCTTCTCGGTCCTAATCAATGGGAACCCAGCGGGAGGTTGGGTGCAGCTAAGAGGGGGGCAGACAGGGTGCCCTCTTGCACCTATGTTGTTTGTGCTTGCGGCAGATGCTTGCGAAAGGGTAGCTCACAGGGCCTGTGATAGGGATCTGATTAGAGGATTTCGGGTTGGAGAGAACAGTCAGACGGTGATCCTGCAGTATGCTGATGATACCCTGTTTCTGGTTGAAGGTGCGAGTCTGGAGGCTAGGAGGATGATAATCATCCTAGAGTTTTTTGGCGCAGCATCAGGGCTACAAATCAATTACGGGAAGTCAACATTTATCCTGAAGAACTTGGTAGTTGAAGAGGTGGAGATGGTGGGTGATGCGCTAGGGACAAATGTGGTTTCCCTGCCGTTGATGTATCTGGGCCTTCCACTGTCAGATCGGTGCCTTAGATTGCAAGATTGGCTTCCTTTGTTGGAGAGGATGGAAAAAAGGTTGGCGGAGTGGTCATCTAGACTATTGTCTAAAGGAGGGAGATTGGTTCTGGTGAAGGTTGTTCTGGCCTCCATAACGTCATATTTACTCTCTGTTTTCAGGATACCACGATAGGTTGAGAAGAAAATATCTAGGTTGATGAGAGATTTTTTCTGGTCTAATATGTGGACGGCAGGAAAGGGGGCGAGGCGACTTGGGAGGAGGTCTGTAGGCCGGCACAGGAGGGGGGCCTGGGGGTTAGGGAGGTGGACAAGGTGAATGTTAGCCTCTTTGCGAAGTGGATTGCCAGACTAGTGGGTCGTAAGCAGGGGCTGTTTGGTGACGTCATGCAAAATTGTTACGGGTCCTTCCTTTCTTGGGGACCCTTGGAGTCCCCTCCTCCCGGGTCCTCTTTCTTTCTCAGGGGACTGGTAGTGGTGGTGGGGAAGGTGCGAGCTTTCTTTTCCCTTACGCTAGGGGAGGGGGAGATGTTTTCTAGTTCTGGCTAGATGACTGGCAGGGGGTCAGCTCAACTCTTAGTGACAGATATCCTCGCCTCTTTGGGGGTGTGGTGGACCCATTAGCCTCGGTGGGAGATTGTTGGACTGGAGGCTGGTGCCCAATCTTTTGGGGGGGCCTCGTCGACTAGAGGTGTGAAGATCTCTAGTGATTACTGCAGGAGCTAGAAGGATGGGTGTCGGAGGAGGGTGGTGACTCATACTCCTCGGAAGAGGGAGAATTCTCTGTAGTGAAGGTCTTTCGCAGATTGAGTTGCAGAGTGGCCACCCTGGACGTCGATTTCTTGAGAGATTGCAGACTGCTCTGGGAGGCGGAGTGCTTGCTAAAGGTGAAGATCTTTGCTTGGTTGGTGGAGGGGGAGAATTATGACGAAGCGGTGGAGAGCGAGGTGGGCCCAGACAGATGATTTGAGCTATCGCCTTTGCGGAGGAGCGGAGGAAGACATTCAACATCTCTTTTTCCAGTGTCTATTTGTGGTGTAGGTGTGGCAGAGGATAGTGATTGACTGGATTGCCCATCAGGACACGGTTAACTTCTGGTCTTCGTTTCGTAGGGGGAATGCCCGAGATGGACAAATCTCCTTTGGCTTCAAGAAGGATAGGGCCAAGATTTTGGCAATCTTGTTGGGTGTTTGGCTAGGAAGAAATGGGATGCTCTTTAGGGGGGAGAGATCCCATGTCGAAAATTTTTTCTCATCTATTTCATCCTAGGCGGAGTTCTGTAGATCTATTTTGTAAACTCTGAAGTAATTTATTTTTGTGGAACGAAATGATTGTAGGTGGTTATCACTTGGATAACGATACTTTGATTTTTCACAAAAAAAAAATTTCATGAAAGCACCATAGCTACATCTGCGACAAGTTGGGACTAGAAGACATCTACGTCCCAACTTGAGGGAAAATGTTAGAGTTTATCTCTTATTTTCTTTCTTTCCTTATTTTATGTCCTTGTGGTCTAGTTTATTATTTTATTATGGACTCTTCATGTAAGTTACCCAAGCCTCTTCTTTATAAAAGAGAGGTTAGGGTTTTCTATTAGAATAAGATGCTTTATTTCCATCCAATGGAGTTAAAGACCCTCAGATTAATCCTGAAGTCCCTATAGATGATCTCCGACCAACCAACTATACTTTTGACGAGCATAGGTCTTTGATAGCACCTTCGATCTCTGGTGACAACCCTAAAGCCTTTCGACGATTGATATGGAAGCCTTGGCCTCTTACAACTGTAGGGGTTCTCAATCTCGGCGAGGGAAGGGCTTGAGAGCCCACTCTGATCCTTGATGCATACACTGCAGTGGCCCCAATTGGAGCCCTAGCCATCGACGATGCTAATGGTCACAACCAACTGTCGGTTAGGTGCTGCTCTAGTTGTTGCTGGCAAGGCTTTGCCAATGGATGCACCCCTTGGTGTTGTTGGAAATGAACGAATAGAGAGGGGGTCCCCTTTTAGGCTTTGTTCGTTAAGGCTAGATCCCTTGTTGATGCTTGAGAGTTCCCTTTTCCAAAAGGATTTCACAAATTCCAAGAGAAAAGAGAGAACCTTGGATTTTTTGGTGAAGGAAAAGAGACGAGAATCAAATAGGTATAGAGCTTTAGCCTATGACTATCACTTTGATATTATGCTGAGAAAATCTTTCTTTCAAAACTCTTTATGAGACCTTAGGCCTTTATTTATAGAGGCTAGGGAAAAAGTGCATACGGGCCCTCAGGAAATAAAGTAAATAACAAATGTGACAATAAAGAGAAAAAAATAGGCTTATCTCTCAACATGAACATCAACATAGTTAGTATCAGTGTAAGCTACCATGTTTAAGGGATTACCACGAGTAAATAGGAAGCCCTTTCCTAGTGAAGACTTTAGGTATTTGAGAATCATCATAGTTGCATCTTAGGGTATCCCCTTAGGATTGATCCGTAAACTTGCTCATTTTTCTCACTGTAAGAGCAATGCCAGGATGTGTAATAGTGACACACAATAGTTTCCCACTAGGCACTTGAACTTCCTGGCAACAACCTGTGCCAAGTCATTGTCATACAAATGCACTTTGGATCCATAGGAATGCAAGCTTGGTATACTTCCTCAAAGAGAGAATAGCTCAACGTGCATTTTGAACTACCTCAATCCCATGAAAGTATTGGAGTAATCCTAAGTCAATTTAGCAGTTGCGGACGAAGTCATCACATCTACTCTCCTTGCACTCATTGTAAGTAGACAAATCACCCTTCATAGAAGTGTTAGGAGAATTTTGGTAAGCCCGCTTGGGCAAACCAACTGTTCACTATAGAGACTCTGGTGACTGAGATTGCTATAATAGTCTTCCATGCTCTTCACTACTGCGGAATTGGACCATCTGAGGACTCTAGTGAGGATTGAGCCCTCCTCCATTGCTACTGTTGTGACCATTGCTGATGTTGCTACTGGCTTTGTAGCCAACCTTGCTCCTATTTTTGTCTTCGATCATCGTTCTTGAGATGCTAATGATGCTGATGACTGGTGGGGGAATTGAGCATGCCGCTCAACTTTTGCCTATCCACTATTGCTTACTATCTATTGTTTGCTTGCCTCTCTCCTATGTTTTTTACTTTCTCGCGAGAAGGATTTCCACAACCATGAAGTGTCTCCTGCATCACCACCACTACTACTACCAACCTTCCTACCTGCTCCTTTTACTAGAAGATGTTTTCATATGGGGGAAGTCATTTTTCGTTTCTGTATACAAATTAGGCATGATTGTCATTCACGCTCTAACTTGGGGGAGGGGGAGTGCTAGAGTACTAAGTTTAGAAGTTAAGAGTCCTATTTTAATTATGTTATGTCTGTTTGATTAAGTTTGATTCCTGCTAGTTTCAATTCCAGTTGGGTCATTTATGTAATTTGTCTAACCCAACTCTTTATATAAAGGAAGTTAGTGTCTCTATTTTCAATAAAATGCTTTTATTTTCTCCAACATTGTTAGAGTACATTCCCCCCTTGCTAACATGAGATTTATTGGGAGGGCTTTTACTCATTTGGTGCCTTTGGATGGAGTGCAATGGTGCTATTTTTAGAGGGAAGCATTTTTCTAGTGACGGTGTTGGCCATTATATTCTTATTATTGTAACACTTGGAGCTTTTAGTCTCCCCTCTTAATGAATTTTTGGGGGGTTAACCCCATTCCCCCGTTTCAAAAAAAAAAAAAAAAACATTGTTAGAGTACTAAGTTTAGTAGTTAAGACTTCTACTTTAATTAGGTTAAGTCTATTTGATTAGGTTTGATTCATGTTACCTATTTTCTATTCTAGCTGGGTTATTTATGTAATTTGTTTAACCCCGACTCTTTATCGTGGATGGGTGGGGGGGGAGGCAGGGTTTCGATAAGACACTTACATTTTCCCTAAGATGGTATCGATAAATGTCCTTGCATGCCTTTTTTTCCATTTTATTGTTTAGTGTAGGAGAACTGCAATGCAAGTTTCTTCCCCCCTCTCTGTCAATTCGGAAGTCCCATCATCTTTTGACTAGAGTTGGCTGTAAATACTTAATGAATATTCAGAGATGACAGATGCCATGTGTTTGATTCTTAGTAGTATGATGCTGATTTTGGTAGCCAAGAGCTGTTATATACTGGTTTTTTTTTTATATCTCTTTTCAAAACCATGGCGAGCTCAATGTTCCCTCACCCTAGTCTTCCTTTTTGTTCATCCTCTCCTTGTTTATTTACTAGGCTTTGCTTTTTGGGATGGTTCAAATCCTCATGGTACGTCTCTCTCTCAAGGACAAAAATGACCAGGGATAGTGCACGTTTCCACTTGAAATTGGGCCTTGACCTTGTAATTAAAATAATTATGATATGTATTTGTCATTGATGGATTCCTGGTAATGCTATCCAAGTGCAATTATACACTTTTAGGTGTCATTGAATATTGTAACTTTTGGTATCACTTTATTACTTCACGTTTATATACATCTCAAGGTTTTCATGGGAGCAAGGGAATATGGGTCAAAGAATTTCTACAACATAGCTTTTCAAGAAAAAATGGATTTCTACAATATCTTTGTTTCTTACTCCTGCCATTCATCTTTCCAAAAGAATTAATCCTAGCTTTCCAATTTTATTTCTTAGTCATCTTTACTGCATTTCTATGTGTTTCGTCAATTTATGTCAATCTACTGGATTGTGACTTACATGTCAAATATTGGAGCCTATGGTAAATATTTTCTGTGAAATGATGCAGGTGAGAATGAAGTTTCAAGCAAAGGCCAATGTATCTATTCTATTAACCAGAGGTTGAAGCATTTTTCTGACTGGTTGTTGGAAATCATGGCCATGGGAGATCTAGAGGCCTTCTTCCCAGCGGCAACACGTGAATATGCTCCTGTTGTGGAAGAGGCTTGGAGGGATCCTGCAATTCAGGAAACATATAGGAGAAGAAATGAATTGCCATTTCTTCCTGACGTTACAAACTATTTCCTGGAGCGGGTATGTCTGATGTTTGAAATGTCTCTGAATTTCTCGTAGTGTTTTGATCATGATATGCTCAATATGAGTATATTTGAATATAAGATTTGCTAAGTGTTTTTCCTACACATTAATTTATTCTATTCTCTCTTTTCTGGGTTTAAAGATACCGAATAAAAGATCTTGGGGCTATTTGGTTTTGTGTTTAAACTCATTCTCAAAAAACCTCGTAAATTGGATGAATTTAGGCACATTGGATAATATGAGCTTTTAGAGAAGTTGGATGATTTCAAATTGTTGTTTCTTATTGAACATTTAAAAAGTTCTTAAATGATCAATTTTCCTATATATTCTAACGGGTCGAATTATTTTATAAGGTGTGGCTAGTTTTGAGAACTTGTGCTGATGTCACCACAGACTGTTGTGTTTGTAGTAAAAGAAATCCAGAAAAAAGAACTTTGAAAGCACATTGCACCAGCTATAATTAAATATGCAAAGATCCTGGTGAATATGAACTCTGAGACAAATCAATAATGTGTAACAAAATTCTTATAAATGATGTGCCTCAAATAGTTTGCTGTTTTTGACTACTTTTACCTGACATTCCACCAGTGGCATGCTTATAAAACTGTGGATGTAGGGATTAAGGGAAGAAAGGGAGATGAGAGAGAGAGAGGCTGGGGGGGGGGGGGAGATGGAGGAAGGGTCTCTCTCCTCATCGCTCTCTGGATTTGGTCTGCTACAAGTGTCAAGCAAGAGGTCACTTTGCTTGGGATTGCCGTGATCCCGTGGTTTCTCTACATTGTAGGGGCTATGGCCATTTGTGGTCTTGTCCAAGGAGAGAGACTCTTCCGGTGGGAAAGGTTGGTGAAGAGGTGCTTCCACCACCACCTTACAACCCTCCTTCGTTGGAGTTGGAGGCCCCATGGTCACCTATGTTGGAGGTTATCGACTCTATGCTGTGCCTCTCTTTGATTAGTGATTTCATTTGAGGGATGGGTGGTGTAATTGAGATGCGTTCTATGCTCTTTAAGGTGGGTCTCATGTTGAAGGATTGGAAGATTACAGTGCTCTCGGAGAAGAAGCTGATTATCTTTGGACTATTGGAGGCTGATGTTGATTTGCTTAAGTTTAGGGGGACGCGATTTAGGGATGCTTATGTTAGATGGAGGCTACTTGGTTTGTATAAGGGAGCCATTGAGGAGAGGGTGCCTCTACGGCCTTCTTTTAAGGTTCATATTTTTGTTATTCCTCTCAAATTGAGAACCATCGAGGTAGTTGGAGTGATTTGCAGGTCTTTTGCTCGGATCACAAGTTATCAAGGTCTTGGGCTTTCTGAAGGAGATGCTTCATCAATTCTGGCTGAAGGCGAATTGCTCATGGGTTGAGCGATTCTCAAGAAGGTTGTTTTGCGTACTGGTGGTTGTGCTTGGGTTATCTCCATCAAGAAGATTGATATTGGGGTTGTGCAGTGAGGCACCTATGCTGTAGTGGTGGCTACTGGTGGGTTAGGCTCCTCTTATCCAACGACCTCATTTGGTGCTCGATTTCCAAGCACCAGCTGGAAAGTTTTGAATCAAGGATAGATACGATCCCAACCAATTTGCCTGATTCTCCTCCTGATTTCGGGGAGGGGGGTTGGTTTTCCTAATTTGGAAAACAAAGTAGCGTTGACTGACTTGGCGAGGATTAAGGCTTTGAATGAGGGAATCATTTTGTGCATTCGGCAGGTGGCTTTTAGATCCGTATTCAGATCAAGGCGTGGTGAGTTCAGATCCCATTCATTTTGCACTTCTGACTCGGTTAAACCCTCTTTTGCACATGGTTTAGGTTTTGCATCATTTTCTGCTCCCTTGTAGGCCTAGGCGACAATTCCGATTGCTTTTGGGTCAATTTTTGCAAACTTTGCCAATGCTAATTTTAAGCACCCATTGCACACCATTCTTGATCTATTGGAGTTGGTGGGGATAGACATGGTTGGAGCAGCAGTGATTCCCATGTAGCAGGGCTTAGGCGATGAAGCTTTAGGAGTTCTGGGGGATCTAGTTCTTGGCAGCAACTCTGATGCTCGGTTGAAGGAAGGGATTGCAAGAATCTTAACCAATGGTGAGGGGGCTCGTGTGAGAAATGGGAAGGACATCCTCAAGCGATCTTCATCTTCTTGTAGGTCTTCAAGATTGGCGAAAGTGGTGCAGCAGAAGCATAAATTACTTTTCAGTTTGTGCTACAAGAGCAAGATGATTTGTAATAAAAGGTTGGTGCACAAGGAAGCTTCCAAACGAGGGAATTCTTCGGAAAATGTTGATCTTTAAGTTGCAAAAGTTCTAGATGTTAAGAAGGTTAACAGGGGAGGGAGGTGCATGGAGTTTGATGATTAAAGTCTTGTCATGAAATGTTCGAGGTTTTTGTGACGAGGCATGGAGATCCATCTTGAGGTGATATCTCATGGAGTGAAGGGTTGATTATGTTTTGTTGTAGGAGATGCACCTTGATGTTATGGATACACAGCTAAGGAGAAGTCTTTGTGGGGATTGTTTCATTGATCTCTTGGAGGTGAAGGCGCTGGGAAGGTCTGGGGGACTTGTGATGATGTGGAATAGTGATCTGCTGGAGTTGAATTCTACGTTGGTGGCTATTTGTGTGATTACAGGTTCTTTCACGAGAAAGTCTGATAGTTTTGATTTGTTTGTTTCGTGTGTATATGGTCCTTGTGATGATGCTTCTAGCCTACAGTTTTGGGATGAGATTACACAGGCATCGGGGGCGGTTGATGGAAGACCTTGGTTGATTGGTGGTGGCTTCAACATAATGTTGTCCTCTCTTGATAGATCGGATGGGAGAACTGATAGGTCTAATGAGGATTTTCAGAGGACGATGGAGGATTTGGAGCTTATAGATTTGCTTGTGTATGGGGTGCAATATACTTGGAGGAATGGTTCAGGTGCGGCCTCTAGAATTGACAAATTTGTTTGTATTGTACCTTTAGCAAAGGCTTTCTAGGGGCTAGATGTGAGGGTGGAGGACAAACCCTTCTTAAATCATGCTCCTCTCCTTTGGTGCAGCAATGAAGGTTTATCATATTCGACATACTTTAAGTTTCAAAAGTCTTAGTTGAAGAAATCTGGTTTTAGGGATTGGGTTTGTGAGAAGTGGTTTGGGATTCCTTCTTCTATGTTGGCTGCTCATACTTTGCCCAATAAAATTCAGTGTATTAGATTGGCTCTGATTGAGTTTAAACAGGACCTGGTGGCACAACGGGAAAAGAGGAGGGTTGAAGCTTTGCAGGCTATCAGTACCCTTGATAAGAAGGAGGTTGAGCCTGTTTGTGGGTGAAAATCATGAGTGTAGAAGGCTATGTTGCAAAAATCAGTCTATGTAGTTGATTAATCGGCTGATTAATCGTATGTGGTCGGAGATTGAATCACATATCAATAATCAGGTAGATCGATTAATCGTTTGGTCGAATATTGGGAGTTCAATTTTTTGTCTTGATTGGCACGTTGAAGAGAAAAAGAACCTCACCCAACTTCTCCGTCCCCCTCCCCCTACATTTGAATCCTAATGAAACCCTAAACCTATGTCCCTCTCTTTAATTCTTCTCAATCCTCCATCACCACTGCCCTTCTAGTCGCCTATTGCCTATTGGGTCCTTTAAGAGAATATGCATGTCAAAAAAATAGTACTAATACATATGTGCATATTTTCAATCGATATATATGTATATATAATGTGTGGTGGAGAAGGGCACGGGGTTGGAAAGTGTGGGCCCGACAATGGCGGCGTCATTCCTGATGCGGGTGGTCTTCGGCAAGCGCTGGAGGAGGGGAAGGTCCCCCCCTAGGTCGGGAGGGCGCGGTAGGGAGGCCGCTATGGTGAGGGCTGAGGGAGAGGGTCTGTTGGTGCTGGGGGAGTAGGCTGGGGACGATGTAGGCAGGGAGAGAGTAGCGGTATGGGGGAGGGTGTGGGCTTTGGGGCAAGGAGTGGGGGTGGGAAAGTTGAGGGTCTGGAGGGAGGATGGGCTGATGCTTTTGATGAAGGGGAGCTGGAGCGGGTAGTAGAGGGGGCTGGCTTTGGTCGTGTGAGAGGGGGCGGTGCAGTCGGGGCCCCATGGTGAAAGTCCTCACATGGAATGTGAGGGGCCTCTGCGACCCCACCCGTAGGGGGACGTTGAGGTCATATCTATCTAGATGGAACCTGGATGTGGCCTTTCTTCAGGAGATGAAGCTGCAGGAGTGTAACTAGAGAAGGTGTGGAGAGATTGGGGGTAGCACGATGTGGGTTTTTTTGGCTCTTGATGCGGTGGGGAGGTTTGGTGGGGTGATTGTGGTTGGAAGGAAGACCTGTTCTCGGTAGTGGGCTCGGAAGTGGGGGTGGCTCTAGTCACGGTGTAGCTGAGGAGCGACGGGTTCGTGCTAACATTCTCCTCGGTTTATGGGCCTACAAATATAGTGGGGAGGAGTTCCTTGTGGGAAGGTCTTCGCCAAGCGGCGATGAGCTTTCAGGAGAGTCCATGGCTCATTGGTGGCGACTTCAACGCTACGTTGCTGGCGGAAGATAGGTCGGGGGGGCCGGGGGGGGGGCAGGGATCGGGGCTCGGAAGAGCTTGCTGGCCTCGTAGTAGAGCATGGGTGGCAGGACATACCCCTATTGCTTGCGCTTTCACATGGAGAGATTTAGGGGGTCGAATGTTGAGGCTGGATTGCTTCTTTTGCTCGGTGGAATTAGCTGAGGTGTTTCCGATGGCTGAGGCCCGTGCTATGGAGAGGCCTTTCTTGGATCACACTCCACTGATGTGGGAGTCTAGCGAAGGAGCCCGGTATGGCACATTAAGTTTGAGAGGGCATGGTTGCTGGAAGAGGGATTCAGGAGCCTGGTAGAGGCCAAAGGGAAGGACATACATCCGAATGGGTCGGCGGCCGCAAAGCTGGATTCAAAGCTCCTGGAGTTGAGGTGATTTTTGAAGGAATACAGGAAGTAGCTGAAGGAGGAACGAACCAGGTTGTGGGACGAGGCCCTCGCGGAGATTCAGAGATTATATGGAGTGGAGGACCTGGGACGGATGATCGACTCGGAAAGGCAAGATAGGGTGGTCTGCATGAGAGCCATCCAGGAGGAGGACAGGAAAGCTAAAGTGGAATGGAGAACCAGGTCTAGGCAGAAGTGGGTCAAAGAGGGAGACTCAAACATCAGGTTCTTCCATTTGACGGCTTTAGCCAGGCATAGGAGGAACTGGATTGAGAAACTGCAGGTGGGCGGGATGGAGTTCTCAGGCAGGGAGTCTGTGGGGAGGGCGGTGGCGGGTTATTTTAGGGACTTTATGGGCTGGAGGAGAGGAGGGAGATGGAGATGGAGGGGGTTAGGAGCTCCAGTCTTAGGGGCTAAGGAAGCGAAGCAATTGATTATACCTTTCACGGAGGACGAAGCTCGGGATGCGGTTTGGGGGTTGAATGCCGAGGGGTGTCCGGGGTCAGACGGTTTCCCGGTGCTCTTCAAAGAATTCTGGTCGCTGCTGAAGGAAGAAATCATGCAGGTCTTGGCAGAATTCAGGGAAGGCAATAGGGGCTTCGATAGATTGAACAGATTCTACATGTTCCTCTTGTCGAAGAGAGATGGGGCGGAGACGGTTGAGGATTACAGGCTGATAGCGCTATCAAATGCAGTATATCTGATCATAGCAAAGATTCTGCCAAACAGACTCAAGAAGGTGATTGGCGAGGTGGTTTCGGAGGTACAGTCCGCCTTCATCCCAGGGAGGTACATTCCGAATGGCTATGTGGCGGCAACAGAGATCCTAGCGCATTGGAGAAGCGGAAGAAAGGCCTTTCTGCGGAAGGTGGACTTCGTGAAGGCCTATTACTCGGTGGAGTGGTCCTTTCTATGGGCAGTCCTGGCTAAGAGGGGCGTTCCGCAGGTCTAGATTAGATGGATGAAACAGTGTGTCACCACGACATCTTTCTCGATTCTCGTTAACGGGAACCCGGTGGGAGGTCGGATTCAGCCGAGGAGAGGCGTGAGGCAGGGTTGCCCCTTGGCACCTTTGCTCTTTGTGTTGGCAGCAGATGCTTTGGCTAGGGCGATCGACAGAGCACGAGCGGAGGGGATGCTACAGGGTTTCCCTTTGGAGGGTAGGGACGGTATCTCAGTCATGCAGTACGCAGACGATACCCTCTTCTTTGTTGAGGGGTCGGTGGCAGAGGCAAGGCGGTGTCGCATCATTCTAGAGATGTTCTGCGAAGCATCAGGTATGCGGATAAACTACTCTAAGTCCTCTTTCGTTCACTTTAACTTGGAGGCTAGGGAGGTGCTCAGAAGCGCTGGGGACAGGAGAGGGGACCCTTCCACTTTGGTATTTGGGGTTGCCCCTAACAGATAGGAGGATTTCGGCATAGGACTGGACCCTGATGTTAGAGAGGATTGAGGGCCGGCTCTTGGGATGGGCGTCCAAGATGTTATCCAGAGGAGGGCGGCTGGTCCTTCTCAAGGCAGTCCTCTCAGCGATACCGACATATTTCTCCTCGGTGATCAAAATGCCACGGAAGGTTGAGGACATGATTGCTAGCTATCTGAGAAGCTTCTTTTGGACCAACTATGGGGTGGGGGGGGGGTGAGGTTGGTGGCTTGGAGCGTGATTTGTCTGCCATTCAGGGAAGGGGGTTTGGGAGTTATGGAAGTGGGGAGGATGAATGATAGCCTTCTGACAAAATGGATTGACAGGTTGCTGGGGGGGGGGGAGGTCTCTTTGGTTGGAAGGATCCTACGCTCTTGCTATGGTAGGCCGGCGAATTGGGAGCTCTTCATCTCACCCCCGAGAGGAGCATCCCACTTCTTGAGGAGTCTGTCGCTGGTAGCATCAAAAGTCCGATCTTTCTTCACCCTGGTGTTAGGCTTGGGTGATGATTTTAGATTCTGGACGGATGACTGGATGGGTATCGGTGCGTTGGCGGAGCGATTCCCTAGGCTTGCAGCACTGGCGGTTGACAGAGGGGCATCGGTGGCGGATGTTTGGAGTGGCACGTGGTGCCCGTCTTTTGTGGGCAATCTATTAGACCAGAGATATGGTGAGATGCAGGTGCTCTTGCAAGAGCTCTAGTGTTGGCAACCCAAAGATGGGATAGACTGATTCGGGTGGGAGGAGGGAGACTTCTCGGTGCGTGAGGCGTATAGAAGGCTCGGCGGCCTAGCCACGTTTGGGGACATCGAGTTAGTCAGGGATTGTAGGCAACTCTGGGAGGCCTCTTGCCTTTTGAAGGTCAGAATCTTCGCTTGGCTCCTCAGGAGAGGTCGACTGGTAACCAAGACATGGAGAGCCCGTTGGATGCCGGACACTGACAGGTCTTGCCTGCTCTGCGGCCAATCAGAGGAGGATATTGACCATCTTTTCTTCACCTGCCTGGTGGCAATACAAACATGGGAGCAGATGGGGGACCGATGGTGGGCAATTGGTTCCCATGCGGAGTTCTGGTAGTCTTTCAGGTGTGGTGGGGTCAACGGGGAGCGTCAGGTGTTCCAATCGAGGAGAGAACGGGCCAAGCTGCTGGCAGTTCTTTGGGCACTCTGGCTGGGGAGAAATGCCATGGTGTTTAGGGGGCAGCGCCCCTATGTAGATAATTTTGTTGGGACTGCAAAATCTTTGGTGTTGAGCTGAATGCCATTCAATGATGTAAATTCTAGCGTTTTATTTTAATAAAATTCTGGATGAGATTTAAAGGATCAACACACTTTTTCCTTTAAAAAAAAAAGTATAATAGTATATATAATTATATTTAGATTTTTAAATACTTAAAATACTTAATCGATTAATCCCCGATTAATCACTTGCATACTGTATACTCGTTACTTGGTGACCACACCAATTGAATATCGACTATCGATTTCTGCAACCTTGGTAGAAGGTTGTGGACAATTGTACAGGCAGATGATTTAAAGAAAGAAATGGATTGAAGACAGAAGTCGAGGCAATTATGGTTAAGGGAGGGTGATTCCAACTCGATATTTTTCCACTTGTCAGCGAGCATTAGGAGGAGGTTTAATATGATTAATTCTCCTAGGTTTGGAGATACTATTCTTGATCGGAGGTCGTAGATTTGCGAGGTGATTTGCGACCACTTCCATGTTTTCACTAGGAGGCAGCCTATTGGAGAATGGTCGTTGGGGAGGTCAGATATGCCTATTTTAGATGAGGAAATGAAGAAGGTTCTAGTTAGGGAGATTTTTGACGATGAGGTTCTGGGTGTCCTGTAGGGTCTTAAGGTGGAGGGCTTCCTTGGCTCTGATGGCTTGCAGGTCTATTTTTATAGAGAGCTGTGGGAGATAATGGGTCCTATTGTTATGGTCACGATTCGAGAGTTCCTTGCTGTCGAAGTAACCTGGTGTGAATCTGATTGACAAGTTTAGGCCTATTGCTCTCTCCAATGCCGTCTGTGTTGGTTGCAAAGGTGTTCGCTAATAGATTGTGAGAGATTTTGCCCTGGATCATTAGTCATGTTCAGTCAGCTTTCATTAGGGGTGGATCTTTGTAGGAATCCTTTTTGTTGTTTGAGGAGATGGTGGCCTTATGGAGAAGAGGGACCATTGCTTTTGGAAGGTGGATTTCTCAAAAGCTTACGACTTTGTATCTTGGGCACACCTTTGGGAAATCCTTAGGAGGAGGGGTTTCCTTGAGTAGTGGTGTAGTTGATGAAGAGAAGCATTACTACGTCCTTCTTGGTGTTGGTGAATGGCCATTCAGATGGTTCTTAGACTCAACCATAGCGAGGGGTTCGTCAGGGGTGTTTGTTGGCACCTCTTCTTTTCAACATTGTGATGGATATTCTAGCAAACCTGGCTTTTTAGGCCTGTAGAGGTGGCTTCTTGTCAGGTTTTTCACTACGAGGGGATGGATCTCTTCTTATGCTCCTCTCGCAGTATGTTGATGACACTACCTTCTTTATAAAAGGTGGCCCTACTGAGGTGGAACACCTTTGCTCTTTGGTTAAGATTTTCATGGAGATTTCAGGTTTGAGAATTAATGGGTGGAAGTCTTTGTGTGTCCTGTTGAATTTGGATGGCAGTGTGGTGGAGATTAAAAACAAATTGTATTCACCGCCGGTGCATTTGCCAGCTAGATATTTGGGTCTCCCGCTTAGGGGAAAATGGCTTTTGGCGTTGTACTGGAACCTGTTATTGGAACGAATTGTGAGCAGGTTCTCATCTTGCAGTGGGAAATTATTGTCTAGGGGTGGGCGTTTGGTGCTTCTCAAGTTGGTCCTCTCATCAATACCAATTTTCTATTTATCCATTTTCAAACCACTGAAAAAAAATGATAAAAAAGTTGGAGATTGCTCGCAAGAGATTTTTCTGGAAGGGGAGGGGAGTTTTCTACAATTGGTTGCTTGGAATGAACTATGTTGGCCAAAAAAAGAGGGTGGTTTGCTGATATGTCAACTGAAGTTTTCAACAACGCTTTACCACTCAAATGGGTAGTTAAATTAGTCTCCGGTGTGAATTCTATGTGCGAGAACTTTCTTCAGGATTCATATGGATTTAGCATGATTTTACATGAGAGAGCAGTGATGAAATGCAGGGACTCTACCTTTCGGAGATCTATTGTACCGATTCTACAGGAATTTACGCTGGATTTTTTGCCCGTTTTGGGTAAGGGAGATTGCTTCAGGTTTTCGAAGGATGGTTGGACCGATAATGGTGTTTTTGCAAACCTTTTCCCCTGTTCCAGCTTGTCAGCAACAAAAACGAAACAGTCTCCAATGTCTGGGATAATTTGCCAAGATCTTGGCGTTTGATCTTCCCTTCAGGTCCGTCTGAGGCAACTTTTCCTGAGTTTCAGCAGCTGTTGTCTTGAATTTTAGACTTACGTCCTGTCCATAATGAGCCTGACGATGATTTGGGGTCATGGAAGCTTCACTGTCAGTAACGCATAAGATAAAATTAATTCTGCTGCACCTCAGTTAACAGAGATCAGTTCTGATTGTGCAATATTTTGGAAATTGTAGCTGCCCCCGAAGATTAAAATTTTTCTGTGGCTTCTTAGGAGAGGGAAGGTTGTTATGAAATGTTTAAGAACTTGGTCTGCAGATTTGGATGTGAGTTGCTCCCTTTGCCATGATGCAGGTGAGGATATTCTGCACTTGTTTTTTTCCTGCGATATTGCCAGACAGGTGTGGCAATTTTTCAGCCTTCGTACAGTGGATATCTCTTCAGCAGATAATTTCTGGGCCTCCTTCCGAAATCATGTGAGCATCGACACTGCAGGGTGGATCGTGGCCGCTGCTATTTTATGGTGTTTATGACTGTAACGCAATGGAGTCCTTTTTCGGGGTGAACGTTACTAGGTGGAGAATGTTGTTAGGGAGGTTTCTCTTTTTGTCTGATTTTTGGCAATCAAATATGTAAGTCTATTCCATTTTTGTTAATACAATTACTTGGATGATTACTAACTTCCGGTAATCATCCTTTTTCTTTCTCAAAAAAAAAAAACCGTGGATGTAGGATAATAGAGTGAACTGAAGTGGATTCTATTGGAAGTATTACTAGAAGTAGATCAGAGCCACCTCTTGTATCAAATAGCGTGCTCATGCAGAGCTGCAGTGCTACAATGACGGGTATTCAGTATCACAAGGGCTAGATTTGTTCTTTGTTACACCATTTTCAATGTCATGTTTTGGGAATTGTGAAATGCTTTACCAGTTATTCTTCAGACTTGGTGAATGGCATAAGGTGTCAATCATACATTACTGGTTTGGAAAATGAAAGCCTGAAAAAACTGAATTTCTGCATGATCTTTACTCTTCTGATTCCATCCTTTGAGTATTCATTACCTTTTCTATTTCCTTGCTAGATACCTATAGTGCCCCAAATGCTTTCCACCACCTTTTTTGGTTACATTTGTATTTGTTGACAATATGTATGCTGTTCTCAAGAGGGAGATCTCTGAGATCATTTTGTTCTTCAGCACATTTTCCAAGAAATGCCCATTGTTGGTTAACTATGCCATTTCTGCCATGGCTTATATTCCAAAAATCTTTCAAATATTGGAATAGAAAAAATCTCATACTTGACAGGGCTGTATTGTTCCTCATGCTAACTACATGATTTCCATTTTTGGCCAAAGATCAGGTTCTTGTTCTGCATTGATTTGCATTTACTACTTTTCTAAAGTTGATACAAGCTCTGTGGTTACTAAAATCATTACCTATCATGGTTAAATTCTTTATGTGGCTTAGCGAGGACAGTATCATGACCAGCATGTTGTCCATAATCTTTGCAAAGGGAGGTGCATGTAAGATTTTTATTTATCAAAATGAAATCCTTTCAAGGGCATGGTTAAAGGCACTAGATATTTAATATGCGCATAAACTTTGCTGTCAGAGATTCATGGTAAATAGTCCCCGATGATTTCTCTTCTTGTTTATATTATTTAGCCTTGGTACTTTGATGCTATTTATTGTTTATAGTGTTACACTACAAGTTTTTTTCATTAATAGGTTCCTTTTCCATGATATATATAGAGTTAGTCTAATGGTGATGCTTTAACTGTTCAGGCTGTTCATATATCTAGCAATGAGTATGAACCTTCTGAAAGAGAGATTCTATATGCTGAGGGTGTCGATCAATGCAATGGCCTTGCCTCCCTTGATTTTTCACTTGATGATCGAAGTCTGATGTCTGAGATGTATGCTGAAAATTTTGACTGTCCACCTCCATTGACTAAGTAAATACCTTTCTCCTCCTATCATTCAACTATTTGAATATTATTTCCTGCAGCTTGTGGCGTAAATCATCCAATAAGGCTTGGTTGGTTTTCTCGGATAAATGAGTTGAAACAACTTTAGCATAGATATTCTTTTTAGGTATTTTAAGGTAATTATACGATTTAGCCCTACTGAGAGAGACTGAGCCTATTATCCCATATCTAGAGGTCAGCTGAAGTACTTTTTTCTTGCAGATGTCAATCACACAACGCTGCCTCTACATTTTTGTTTAGTTAAGTTATGCATAACTTTTTTCTTGATGGACATTCATGCAGCACTTTTTAAATCAGTCTCCAATAAAGATGTATTTTGTTAGCATGATCAATTTGTCCAACAACCAATGTTATCAATGGTGAGAGGTGTGCCAATGTGTTGAATATCATATATGGTAATAGCCACCAGCCTATGTATGTGCATTTGAAAAGAAATGCACTAAGAACATTTGTGAGGGTGTATATTGCCATGCATTTTAGCATGTGCATGTGTATACATAAACAGGTACATTTATTTATGAAGTATATACATACTTACAAGGTTGCAAAAATTGGTAGATATTTAGTCGAGGTCATCGACTAGGGAGTATATGGTATGTGAGGGATTAACTGGGGATTAATCAGTTTATCTATTTAATATTTAAAAAATTAAAAAATATTTATATAGGGACTCCATTTAGTATCAAATTAGAACTATAAGTTTCTCTATTGTTTTTACAAGTCATTGCTTTTATTTTACAAGTGGGTATTATGATATTACAAGTTAATGACATTCACCAATTTTTACAATTTATACATGGTAATATTACAAGAAAACGTAGATGTATACATCTGTATTACAAGTTACGTGCATTTGTATTACAAGTTATGTGCATTTGTATTACAAGTATTATGTTTATTATTCTTTTTAATATTTTCCATTTTAATTACAGTAACTAAATCAAATAACATCTCCCTAATTATTTTCTTTGATTATATATCCATTCATAATAATTTTGATCATCAAATATATTGCTAGATGTGGGTGCTCATTTGATACTAAATGAACAATGTGCTCAAAGCATATTTTTCCTAATTATATATATACTATTATGCATATCATATATATAGAAATTATGCACATATGTATAGTATTTTCTGACATGCACAATTTCTTAATAAGCAATTGGCTAGATAATCAATAAGAACAACTTTTCACAAAATAATCGACATCAAAATAGAACATAATCAACAAGAATGAAATATGAAAGTTAGAGAATAAATGATGAAATAGAAGAAATTAGGGCAAAAAGACAATGGGAACTAGTAAAAACATGATTAAAAGCAGAATATAATCAACAAACTAAGCATGAGAATTAAAGAATAAGATCCAACTTAGGGGAAAGTAGGGCCGGAAGAAAAAAACTAGTAAAAGAACACGACCAAAGTTGCTTATGATCAACAAACTAAACATGAAAATCAAAGAAGATATGAAATAGGAGAAATTTGGCAAAAAAAAAAAAACAATAAGAACAAAACCAAGTAGGAAACTTAAAGAACAAGTGGTGAAATTGAAGAACATTGAAAAGTGCATTAGGACCGTTGGGAGGACTTGAAGGTGTGGTGGCCCAAGAGGGGGGTGGGGGGTGGGGGGAGGGTGGTGGTGGAGGAGTTTGCAGGGGGGACTCTAGTGGCAAGTGAAGAAGGTAGGAGACCAATGGTGGATGGAGGAGGTGGGGGACCACCAACAGCAAGGGAGGAGGGTGTTATGGCCACGACTAAACTCGTGGAAGGGAGGAGGGAAATATCATTCGGGGGCATTAGGTTTTAGGTTAAAACCACTTTCCAGAAAAAAAGAGAACGAAATTCCACTTGGCCTTTCTTATTCGGTTGATTAGTTAGCTGATTAGTTGGGCCCACTGAATATATACTCAGAAATGGGTATTTGTTTCAGTCAATGACCACATACGATTAATCGGCCAACTAAAACTGAATTTGGCATCCTGGCTTACATTTGCATATATGTGCATAGCCACATGTGCACATGTTTACACAAATACACATGTAGATAAATTTGTATGCATATGTTGCGTGTATGCGTGTATGCATGTAAATGTGTAATATATGCATTTAGACGTACATTTATGTGTGGACGTCTGTGTATGTGTTCAGTCATGAACACAGATGTCCTCGCAATTAAGTCAATGCTTTTGAAACAAAAGCAATGTAAGATGGTGGGAATGATTTGGATGAGATGTCAAAAAGAGGGGGGGGGGGGGGGGGGGGGGGGGTGCGTTCAGTTACATTCAAGATTTCCATGGCCATCAAGAGACATGGAATATCATTGTTGTAACCATGAGAAGGAATATAGTCTTGAATTGCTGCAATAGAAACCTATCTGCCCGCATGTTTTCTCACTTTCCTTTTTGCAGAATGCTTTTAGCTCGTTCGTGTGCTTTTTCTTGGTTATAAAATAATAAAGGATATAAGCTGAATGTAGATGTGCAGGTCTTTGAGGGTGAGTCGAAGGGTTTCACAAATGTTGGGAGTTGTGTGGGATATAACTGCTCTTGCCAAACCTGAGAAATTGCTGCGGCAGGGATTCATTGATAAAAGAAAAATCAGCATTGATAAGGCAATAATTGTGCAGGACTCAGTTTTTCTTTTTCTTCTTTGTTCAGAGGTGGGGGTGGGGTGGAGTGATGGCAGTATTGCCTTGGAAGGGGAATGGTGGAAAAGGAGAATGTCAATGCATGAAAGAGCAATCATATTGTTCCCAAAAAAAAAAAGGCGAGCAATCCTATGCAGGATTCTCAGAGAGGAGAGTGGGGGGAGGGTTGACAGGGGGCATGGTGGTGTAGAGGGTAAGGCATCTTGTCTGTATCTGTCATGGGTCAATTAAATGTTCAGAGGTTTGATGGCACATAAATTGTTCTTTGCTTCCTGGTTCAAAGAGATGTTTCTAACGGGTTAAAGTCTGTCTCTGTTCAGGTATCAGCTGATACGGGTGAATTCCAAGGGACTGACTAATGGATGTAAATGGCTGGATATGTTTGAAGATGTTCGTGCTGTGGTCTTCTGCATTGCCCTTAGTGACTATGATCAGCAATTGTCTCAAGGCTCAGGCCCACTTCGCAACAAGATGATTGCAAGTAGAGACTTATTTGAGTCACTTGTTAGGCACCCATCTTTCAGAAAGACTCCTTTTGTGCTCCTATTGAACAAGTATGATGCCTTTGAAGAAAAGATCAACAAGGTGCCATTATCAGTCTGTAAATGGTTTGAAGATTTCTGTCCTGTGAGGCCGCACAATAGTAACCAGTCTATGGCTAGCCATGCTTATTATTATATTGCGGTGAAGTTTAAGGACCTATATGCTTCCATTAGCAGGAGCAAGCTGTTTGTATGGCAGACCAAAGCTCGGGAGCGCATTACAGTTGATGAGGCATTTAAATACATCAGAGAGGTCCTGAAATGGGAAGAAATCAAGGACGATAATCTGTATCCGGATGACTCATTCTACAGCACCACAGAGATGAGTTCCTCTCCATATGTACTGCAATGACAGATGACTTCAATTTCCTCTAGGAGAAGCAGATGGTGCATGTCCTTGTTCAAGTTTAAAATTAAGCGTTTAGTTGTTGCGGTCTTAGTTTCTCTTGCTTGTTCTTAGGGACAGTTGATCTCCAGAATGGATATGGGGAGCTGGATTTCAATCTGTTGACTAGCAACAACTGTGAAGGAAAAAGAAGCCATTTACAGTGGTATGGAACTTCCAAGCAAGCCAGACTAGGTATCTGAGATTTGTTTGGGCAGATAATTGGGCATTGTATATTTTTTTACCATAGTTTTGTTGTATTTGTGCATTTCTCCTGTGATTAAAAGAAATATTGCATATATTGCATCTTTTGAATGGAATCTCCCTCCCCCTCTCTCCCTCCCTCCCTCTCCAGTTGATTTTGTTACTGGGTTAGTAGCAGTTACATTGATGGTCAAAGGCATGGATGTGTGCAGCTTGGATAAAGACCTGATTCAATCCAATCCAATGCATTAATACTTGGATTAGATTGGATTTTTCAAAATGAAAATCTTGTTTCTAATGTTTTTATTTGTGATTGTTCCAAACTCTTGAGACAAATGAACTGGAACTGGTTTCTTGTTACTCGTGTTTTTCCTAATAGCCAACAAGAACTGTAAAATTAAGTCGAAAGGTGTACTAAAGTTTTGCATAAACCTATCCCAAAAGCTAAGCTTGTAACACCAAGTTAAGCCCAAGAGACTATTTTCATAAACTATTTGATTGGTTTGGACTGGTTTGTACTACAAATGGAATCCATTCATTTTTCAATAAGAGAATAGGTCGGTCTGATTCAATACAATACAACTGAACTAATTATTCGGCACAATCTGAACCAATAGCGTTGGATAATTATGAATGTATCCAATCTTTCTGCTTGTATGGTTCAAGGTCTTCCCAGCACATGCATGCGCACGAGGAAAGCATACATGTGCGGGTCGAGGTGTGCAGACTCACCAAGCTTGCAGCAAGCTGATTTAAGAGCATGCGCTTTAGCCTCATTCGACAGACAACGTTGGTTATCTATTGATGGGTGGGAGAGGGTACAGGTTAACTGTCCTTTATTTTGTTTATAATAAGCTGAAAATAAAGAATGCTTCATGTGTGTGCGTGCGCGCGCTATGGTACATTTATGTGTACTAGTGTATACAATATTTATGTACATGTCCATGTATAGGAAGATGTTCACGAAAATGTTTGATATTTCAGAATCCTCATCTCTTTCATCTTTCTGCATTAATCTCTCTTGAAAATTTTTGAGACGACAATTTGTTCAATTTAAGGGATTTGCCTTGTGACATGCTTGTTTGGTGTTGCAGACACTGGTGTAGATGTCGAGATCTCAGCTCGTTTCTCGATGAGCTTGGGCGTAATTGGGAATGGATTGGATATAAGCAAGTATGCTGTAAACATGGCATTCCTCGTTATGTATTTTATTTTTTTCTTTTTCTCTGAAGTAAAGATTCATTCATTAGCTGAAATGCTTAAGGATTTTGTCCTTGAAAGCAACATATTGATCATTAATCAGGAGCTAAATAACTGGAAATGTTTAGCTCGTTGCACAATATCATGGCCCAAACAAATAATTGTTCTTAGGAGATAGACACAGCGCAGATCAAGCAAATTATTTTAAAAAGAAAATGCAACGTGACACAGTGGTACGAGTAGGCTATTGTTATGAGGCTACTCAAATTTGTTACGGGTTGGGTCGGTTCCTTTCCATTTTCAAAGATCTAGTCATTCAATGTGTGACAATTTAGACATACATAATATTAACGCATTTATTACCACAAGCAACAAGAACTAAATTAACGGAAATGGGAAAAGTTAACATATTGAAAGTTTTGTCATATCACATATCACATGAAGGAAAATTGCTAACCAAAGACATAACATCTCAAGGGAGTTCTATAATGAAAAGAAAATAGGAGAAGAATGCCAGACTACTACTATGGTGCTCGATTGGATCCTGCATCATCTTTCTTTGCAGTTACTGGAGCAGGCTACCTACTAGACGTCAGTAAAATTGATTAGAGTGAAACAAGAAACGACAAGGAAAACTATATATGAAAGAGTAAAGGAGAAAAAGTAAGATCAATGGTGGTTGCTGATGTTATTATCAATAATATTTAGTTAATTCACAACTATTCTATTTAATTTGCTATTAACCCCCTTTTTGCCAGAATACCCCTTGTAGTTATACTTAGTTGTTTATCCTGAACCATTATCTTGATGATCCAAGATGATCTTGTCACAGTTTTCCGAATAGTAAGGTGACCATAGGACACTCTCTTGGTCGAGAGGACACCTCACACCCATCCTACTACCTAGTTAATAGCTGAGGTGTAGTGGTGACTATGGCACGTGCAATAAACACTTAGGAAGTTACTTTGCTCTGCTACGTGGTCAGTCGTTTCTGCGAGTGTTACACACCAAGCTAGAATCAACAACTCATCTTTAGTGGTATATACTCCTGCACCATGCTACTCGATTGGCCTACATAGGTTGAGCTGAAAGTCCACCTCGGAAGGCCAATGCTTTCCCAGATCCTCGATTTTGAGAAGGTTAGCTTATTCCCTCAGTCTTCAAGGAGTGGTTACCTCTCCTTTGAATTTGTGTCCTAGAGGTCAGCTCATACCCTTCATACAATTGTTTCAAGATTGATTCATTAATACTATGTTTCCCTCTCTATTTCAGCCCACGTTGATCCGTTCTTGTGTACAACCCCATATTCCACCAATGTTCTAGGTTCAAGTTCGCATGTTATCTTTTTTTCCTTAGGGTTTAGAAATCTTCCTAGCCTTAATTGTCCATCAAGTTTCATCGAGCTAGCAATTTTCATTTTCCATCCATTAGTTCAAGGTTAGGGGGGTTTTATGTTTACTCATCTCTTTTTAGTTAATTGTTCTCAGTTGTCGTATAAAAGTAGTAATACATTTTAGAACAAGGGTCAAATGATTCAAACGAATGGACAAGACAATCTATGAAATCAGCAAAGGAAGATAGGCATGTGCACGGATCACAAGTGGCAATTTGCTGTCAAAAGTGTTCTAGAATGCGGAAATAAAGGTGTTAAATTATTTTTCCTTTAGTCACCAGAGGGTCATGATGACAATGAAACTCCCATGGGGATCCAAGCATCGTCCGAGGCTCCATGAACTCCCCATCGATCTTGGGTGTAGGTCCAAGGCCAAGAGTAGTAGAAAATAGGGGTCAAAACCTACATTTAGAGACTAAGCCAATTTTTCAGTATCAAAATAGTATCTCAAAAGTGTGTTAAGTGACTCCAAGATGTAGGAAATTAAACAAGGATTCCAATGGCACCTAGTTTGGTCAAATTCGAAGCTAGATGAGCCTAAACTAGCCTAGAAAGAGAATGGGGTCGCTTGAACAGGTGGTTAAGCTCAAATAGACTGTTGGTCCACTCAAATTAGCTAGCTTGTGTGCCTCAGCCAGTCACTGCCACGCATCACATGTACGTAGGTGCATGTGCGCGCAATCGGATTGTGAATGGACAATTGTGATGCTCGTGTGCTCACGTGTGTCTATGTTTGTTCGGTTAATGTGCGTTGTGCATGCTATCGTGCACTGCACACAATTGCAGCTCTTTGATAGTAATCTAATGGCAGTAGATCACCCTACCTATGCCTCTCTTTTTGTTGTTTACGCCCTTCTCTTGCCTGTGCACACGACGTGGTGCACTGATGGCCATTAGATGACGATCTGACGACCGAGATCTCCCCTTACGACCTCTCTTTTTCTTTCTGCGAAATCTTCTGTCGCCTATGTGTGCGACGTGGTCCGTCGATGGCCCTTGGATGAAGATCCAATGCCTGAGATCTTCTCCTACTGTCATGTCTCAAACCCAGGTCCCTACAGGACCTGAGTCCGACTCGCCTCGACTGATCCCAAGACCTAGTCGTTCAACGAGAAATAACCAAATAACATGCGTCAATCCACAACCACACAAGTACCATAGCTAAGCAGAAAGAAATTGACAATAAAAGGAGAAACAGAATAGTAGTACTAAAATATTACAGGCCTTCAAGACAGGAATACAGCCATACAACAAACTAGTACAGATAGAGAACATAACGGAAATGTACTAAAAATATAACTATAGGAACTCACTACGACTAGCAGTAGAAACTATAGCTGGGCTTGACTAGGCCTAGCGTCCTCAGCAGCCGGTGGCTCGGGCTGCTCAAATCCCTGACCTGTACAAAGTTATATATCTGGAGTCAGCTAACGCTGAGTAGAGTGGTGACTAAAACATAAAATGCATTTAACAAGTAGCTTAACATATTACTTTCCGATCCCAATTATCTTATAACTGTTTACTGTGTAGAGATCTCTAATCAGGGTCTGTTATATTACTTAATCTTCTTGTTCCCTAAAGGAACAATCTTGCTTGCAGTTTTCCCATGATATAGGATGCACACGTGGCACTCTCTTGGCTGGGAGAGTCCCTCTGTGGTAGTCCTACACCTGGTCTACCACCTCGAGGTCATGGTCGTGCCGTAGCAGTGACTACAGCATACGTGATAAGCGCGCGGGTAGCTATCCCGCACTAGCACGTGTTCAATCATTTTCGCTAACGGGTATGCCCAAATGTACAATACAGAACAGCATAGGGCCTTGCCCTCTCAGAATAGAACGGGAGTCTTGTCCCTCCACAGTCTGCGTACCTTCGTCCGACTATCTCGGTTTGCCCAACGGGCTAGCAAGAGTCTATGTAGGGTGGCCATGCTTAACCTTGAGCCCCTTGAGGCGACTAGCTCCCCCCTACACTAAGTAGCTTACCTCGATATCACATACACGTGGGCCAGTAGGAGTTGACGTAGAGTGGCCAAACTTACCCCGGGGCTCAACCCAAGGGTGGCAAGCTCCCCTCTACACAAGGGATAGTTGCTCTCTTTGGTACTACGTACACGAAGGTCAGCTCACTTCCCTTGACGACGACCCGTGGGCGGCAAATCCAGAACCATCCGGTTCTCCGTGCTATGGTATTCTTGTCTCGTTCTACATTCCCCGTAAGGTTCGTACGTGAACTTTTCTTATTCCATATCTGGGTTGTTACATACAGAACAGGCATCTCAGTTTCCACAGTACGAGTTCATTTTTCTATTCATAACGTAGTTCATTTTGGGCAGAACAGGAAGCTTATGATTTATTGAATGATTCATTTCTCTACACATGCATCCTCCCTAGCTCTAGTGTTCATGACACAACCTAAGGTTTAATAGATATATTCTCATGATACATTTATTTTCTTCCTAGGGTTCATCTCACATCCTAGGTTTAACTTATTTCATGCATTTTATTAATCCCGGAGATTTATAGTCAGAACCACTCTACCAGGATAACCGGGTGGAATGGGAGCTCGTATAGCAGCTCCTGACGTCTCCGCATGTCCCACACACTCGAAGGATTGGAGACCTAAGACATGGATTGATAGGTCAAAAGGAGTTCAAGTACTACAGATAAGGTACCATTACATGAAGAAAAACGTATGGGAAACAAAGACATTTTGTTTACGGAAAACCGACATCGTTTGGGCCTTGTACGAGCCTAAAAACATGAGGTTTGACAGAAATCAGACGTCTGGGAGAGATCCCAGACGTCTTAAACCAACTCGCAGGCGTACCTCTCTCGAGGCGCCTCTATTGGACGTCTGGAACGCGGTGCCGACGTCCGAGGGTTTCATTAGACGTCTGGAGATGCTCCTAGACATCTGAAATTGCCTCGTGCCATGCCCCGCCGCACCTCCCAACCTTTGACACATGCGTACGCATTGTCAGGACTCGGCAGATAATAAGGGAAAAAGTAAATCTCTACTAGATGTCTCGTAACACCTTCGGACATCATCCTCGACGTCTGGAGGTCACTCTGGACGTCTGATTCCGCGAAAAATGACTCCCGTGGAACCACTTTGGGCTCTCCTCTTCGCAAACGTTGCAGCAGAGCAGCACGACGCCCTCTGCTCTCATGCTCAGACCTGCTCTCCGCTCTCTGCTTACCCTCTCTGTGGCTCCCTGCTCCCCTCTCGCTCAGCTGTGATGGTGTGAGATGAAGGGGAGGAGGAGGGGCATTTATAAGGGAGAGGAGGTGAGGGGAAAAGCGTGGCATCGCAGGGAGTGGTGCGGGGTGCGGGTGATGGCCATCGCAGGGTGAGGTGTGAGGCGTGGGCGAGGGAGTGGCGTGTGCATGGTATATGCCAAAAAGAAAAAGCATTTTCAGATGTCTAGCTTTCTCTTCAGACGTCTGGATAGATGTCTGGTGAACATCCCAGACGTCTTAAGGGACCGACAGGTGATGGGTTGTTTCAATATAACAAACTTAAAGGAAGTTTTGTCCCAGAAACTTGGGCTAACTAGGGTGCGGAAAATAACGTAGTAAGGTATAACAAACTTAAAGAGTACAGAAGTAGGTCTAAAGAGACATACCCTCGAAAAGCTTTGGGTACTGCTCTCGCATTGCTGCCTCAGGCTCCCAAGTCACCGCCTCGTACCGCTGGCTTCTCCACAGGACTTTTACCAGGGGTACCTCCGTCCATCTTAGATTCCAGACGGCTTTGTCTAATATCTGTACCAGCTTCTTGGGATAGGTTAGGTTGTCTCCCACCTCGATGCTCTCGTGGCTAAGGACATGGCTAGGATCGACGATATATCTCCAAAGGTTAGACACGTGAAACACGTCGTGCACTCCAGAAAGCTGGGGAGGAAGGGCAAGCCGGTAAGCGACGGGTCCTATCCGCTCCAAGACCTCGAAAGGCCCCATAAATCTCGGTGCAAGCTTCCCGCTCACCCCAAACCACTTCAAGCCCTTCATAGGCGAAACGCGGAGGAAGACGTGATCCCTAACCTCAAATTGTACCTCCCTACGTTTCAGATCAACGTAGCTCTTTTGCCTGCTCCGGACAGTACGTAGTCGTCGATGGATCTACTCGATCACCTCCTGACTCTAGCGTATTAGCTGGGGACCAACCTCCCACTTGGTCCCCACCTCAACCCAACTCAAGGGAGCCGTACACTTCCTCCTATACAGAGCCCCATACGGTGCCATGCCGATGCTTGAGTGATAACTGTTGCTGTATGCAAACTCTGCCAGGGACAAATGCTCCTCCCAGGAGCCCCTCCAGTCTAGTATGCAAGCACGTAGAAGGTCCTCAAGGGTCTGAATGGTGCGCTCCAACTGTCCGTCTATTTGGGGGTGATAAGCTGTACTGAACCTCAGACGAGTCCCTAAAGCCCACTGAAACTCTGCCCATAACTGGGAAGTGAAACGAGTGTCTCTATCTGAAATAATCTCATGGGGGACCCCGTGAAGGCGCACCATGTCTCTGATGTATCGCTCTGCCAACTGTGCTGGTCCAAAAGTGACTTGGATCGGTAGAAACCGTGCTGTCTTTGTTAATCTGTTTACAACCACCCAAAATGCATTGTGTCCCCACTGTGTCATAGGCAATCCCACTACCAGGCCCATAGTGACACTCTCCCACTTCCATTCTGTCACGGGAAGTGGCTGCAATGACCCTGCAGGCCTTTGGTGCTCAGCCTTCACCTACTGGCATATCATACATTGCCGAACGAAAAGACCCACATCTCACTTCATGCCCCTCCACTAGAAATCACATCGTAGGTTGTGATACATCTTCGTGTTCCCAGGATGTACGGTAAATTTGGACCCGTGTCCCTCAGTCAGGAGCTCCCTCAATAGCTCCTCATCTTTAGGAACGGACAAGCGTCCCTTCATATGCAGGATTCCATTAGTGAATGAGAACTCTCTTGGGCTCCTTGCCAATACTCTGTCTCATTGTGCTCGTAGGTATGGGTCTGTCATCTGTCTAATTACGATGCGGTCCATCAGCTCTAGTTGTGTCTGCCTCGCCACTGTCACCGCCCCGCAGTACCCCTGTGACTCCTGGGGTTACCAGCCGCTCTGATGTTTCTCTACCAGGAGGGGGTGACGTAATAAGTGCGGAAATAAAATATAAACAATCTCACAAGATGCAATCACACAAAGTACACAAAGTATTTTTAGGTGGAAACCCAAACCGGGTGAAAACCACCACCTAACCCTCTCGAGTTAGGATTTTCCGATCAACCAAGTTGATCAAAATCCACTAAACGAATCACTTTAAACGAGGGTGATTCAACCTCAATTAAACCACGCTACAGGTGCGAGGGTAGCGTTCCTCAACCCCTTCTCTTCACGAGAAGGATTTTGTCCCTCGAAGGAGACGGGAATTCGCAAAGCGAATACCCAACCAAATAACAAAGATAAAATAAACAAGTAATCCTATAGAGCCAACAAAATAATTTTTAACCTAAGCTTCTATAGGAATTAGGATGCTTCCCTTTGAAAGGAGTGCGTCGACGACGCGGATGCGTGAGCCACGCGACGGCGCAACTTCGCTCTCGTTAATTACGGTGGGAGAGCGGGTGGGCGAAGGCTTGATGCTCTCAAGAGAATGGAGCTTGAGCTTGGAGAGCAAGAGCTAGCTAGGACACAAGAGAGTGGAAAGTGTATTACAAAGTGTTTCTTGTGTATCTAAGTGTGTTTTTGTTGCAAAGGCTCCCCTCTATTTATAGAGGCCTTAGGAAGGCTTTGGAAGGCTTGGAAAAGCTTCCATAGCCGTTGGGTACAAAGCCCAAGTGAATCAGCCCGAAATTAGGAACAATCATTGCTTTGACAGACTTATCAGACGTCTAATTCTTGCATCAGACGTCTGGAAGTTCACTTTAAGACGTCTGATTCCAGGGTCAGACGTCTGATTTTGGGCGGGTTCCTTCCTGACTTGAATAAGATCTAAACAGGGTTCTTGTGCAAGTCCATCAGACGACATACAGGACGTCTGGCACTATGTCTGGACGTCTGGAAACCAACTTTTTCTGTGGGAATGGATTTCCAAACGTTGCAACGGCTAGAAAATCTTTGAGAAGAGATTTTGGGTCAGCCGAGGCAAAACGGTCAATTATTAGACGTCTGGAAAGTCCTATGGACGTCTGATAAGGCTCTAATGGTCACATTCTTGAGTGTTCGCTAAGCCAGCCAACGGTCCACTAATTGGATGTCTGGCAAAGTCATCAGACGTCTCCTAAGATGTCTGGTCTAAGGTCTGGACGTCTGCTTTCATCAGACAGAACTAACTATGTCCAGCCTAAATGTTATCAGACGTCTGAATCAACAGTCAGACGTCTTAAAACACTTTATCAGACGTCTGATTTTGGAATTAGACGTCTGGAAATGCTGTTTGAACCCTATATTGGTTTTCTAAATTCTCTACAGAAAATCTAAGTATTCTAGGGTTGTGCCGGTGTTCCTAGGACTACTGTTAGGGTACTTTGAGGCTCTTTAACATAATTTTCTAAGGAAATAAAGAGCAAGAAAATAACGAAATGTACATGAAAGGAATAAAATGGAATTCTATCCTATTCTTCTTGTCCTTCCATCTTCAATCTATCGCTCCTCGCGAATCCCCTCTGTTCTCCATCAAGCTCCTCCAATCCGTCCTGGATGCGAGCTCGAATTTCGTCTAAACACGTCTACATTTGCAATTGACCTAAAATCTAAGACTCCAAGTGCAAATGTTAAATAACACGTGTTTTGTTATCATCAAAACAAATGATCGTGGTGCTCTAGCAAGCCAAGTGGGCGGGCGGGCGCCTTCCGACTCAAGGCGTCAACTACCACATTGGCCTTCCCTGGGTGGTAGGAGATGCTGCAATCGTAGTCCTTCAGGAGCTCCAACCAACGTCTTAGCCTCATGTTGAGCTCCTTCTGGTCAAACAGATATTTGAGGCTCTTATGGTCAGTGACAATCTCGAACGTTTCTCCATACAAGTAGTGCCTCCAGGTCTTCAGTGCGAGGACAACCGCCGCCGATTTCAAGTCATGGGTGGGGTAGTTATGCTCATGGGGTTTTAGTTGTCGCAAAACGTAGGCGGTAATGTGACCCTGCTGCATGAGCACATCCCCCAACCCCTGCAACGAGGCGTCTGTATAGACGACAAATCTGCCACCGCTGTTAGGGATAGTGAGTACAGGAGCTGAGGTAGCCTCCCCTTCAGCTCCTGAAAGCAAGATTCATACTCGTCTGTCTAAGCGAAGGGTATGTCCTTTCGAGTCAATTGAGTCAAAGGATGTGTAATCTGCGAGAATCCTCGGATAAATCGTATGTAGTAACCAGCTAGTACCAGGAAACTACGAATCTCTGTCACCGTATGCGACCTCTCCCACCTGAGTACTGCTCTACTTTGGCTGGATCCACAGCCAACCCATCCTCTGAGATCACATAGCCTAAGAAGGTGACCTGTCTCAACCAGAACTCGCACTTGCTGTATTTGGCATACAGCCTGTGCCGTCGCAAAGTATCCATGACCATGTGAAGATGATGTTCGTGTTGTGTCTGATTTCGAGAGTAATTGAGTACGTCGTCAATGAATACCACCACGAACTGATTCAGATACGGCCGGAAGATGCGGTTCATTAGGTCCATAAAAGCGGCAGGGGCGTTGGTTAGCCCAAACGACATGACCAAGAACTCGTAGTGACCATACCGTGTACGAAAGGCTGTCTTGGAGACGTCGGTCTCCCTAATCCTCAGCTGATGGTAGCTCGACCTTAGATCTATTTTGGAGAATACTGTGGCATCTCTCAACTGGTTGAAGAGGTCATCTATGCGCGGCAATGGGTACTTATTCTTGACGGTGACCTGGTTCAGCTGTCTGTAGTCGATGCACAGTCGAAGAGTACCATCCTTCTTCCTCACAAACAGAACGGGAGCTCCCCATGGGGAGGCACTTGGCCTCACGAAGCCCTTCTCTAGCAGGTCCTGTAGTTGTGACTTGATCTCTCGCAGCTCAAGCGGGGCCATCTGGTACGATGCAGTAGAAATAGGGCCGGTCCGCAGTATCAATGAGATCTCAAACTCGATCTCCCTCTTAGGTGGCAGTCCTGGTAGCTCCTCTAGAAAGATGTCGGGGTACTTACCAACCACCAGAATACTCTGTAAGCTGACCACAGGGTCGGGCTCTGGTAGGATGCAAGCAAGGAAGCCCTCGCACCTCTGGCTCAGTAGCTTTGCTGCCTAAAGCGTGGAGATGCATTTGAATCCTCCGTCTACTAGCTGGCCGTGGAACTCGAAGGGAGGCAACCGTGGTATGGAGAAAACAATCTTTCTCCCGAAGCAGTCTACAAGGGCATGGTATGTGGCTAACTAGTCCATCCCCAAGATCACACCAAAATCCTCCATCGAGATCATGATCAGGTCTATCGGAAGACTGTGTCCCCCTATCGTGACCTCACAGTCAGTGAAAACCTCTTCGGCAACAAACACCTACCCACTTGATCCTCTAATCAGGAAGGACTTCTCTAAAAGTACACTGCTCGACCCCATGCTGATAGCAAAATCCATAGAAACAAATGAATGTGTGGCACCGGAATCGAAAAGTGTGTAAACGAGCCTGCCAGAAATAGTAACCATACCTGCCACCACGGAGCCTGAAGCTCTAGCGTCTCCGTGAGTCAGGGCGTTAATACGCCCCTCAGCTCTCGGTACAGAAGAAGCAGTCGTGCTCTGGGTCGGGCGGGAGGCATTGTGTCGGTACCCTCCTCGTGCCTGCTGTCCTCCTCAGGCCTGGTAATCGCAGCCGCCAGATCGGTCTCCAATACTCGGTGCTGGGAGCGTCGGCTGTGCTCTGGTTCTAGATGGACAATTCCTTTGTATGTGGCCCAGCTGGCCACACTGATAGTAGAGGGGTATGCATCCTCCTCCCTCTGTCTGCTGTCCCTGATGGTGACTGGGCAGGGGTCTACCGCAGTCGGTTGGTCCCTGTTGGGGACCCTCAAAGATCCCTGGTGGACCCACAGAATGGGACAGCTCCCTTGCCGGTGCCTAGTGCCTCCTCTTTCGATGGCCCTGTGAGTGCTCCTGCGGGTAGGGCCTCTTCCATCCTCCTCCATCAATGTCTCGCATCGATGGGTTGGTCTCCTCATAGGTCATGGTAGCCTCAACTACGCAGGAGAAGGTAGGAAGCTTCAGGGGCTTTACATACCTCCGAATGGTAGGTCAGAGACCCTCGGTGAACCTCCACAGGTGCTCCTCCTTGGTAGATGCGGCTGTCAAGGCGAAGCGTGACAGCTCCAGGAAATGTGTACGATACGCGCTAACCGTCATTGCCCCTTGGTGGAGAGTGTGGAACTCTCACCTCCTCTGATCCTACCAAGTTTGTGGGAAGTACTGCTCATAGAAGAGTGCCACAAACCGGTCCCACGTTAGCTCTCCCTCCTATCCTCTGACCGCCCTCCACCACCTGTGAGATGCACTCTCCAGCTGATACGTGCGAAGGCCACGCGGCACTCCACAGGAGGATATAGGGTGTCAAAGATTTTCTCCATCTGTTCCAGCCAATCCTCTGCCTCAGATGGGCTCTCCTCCCCCTTGAAAGAGGGGGCTTTCGCTTCCTGAACTAACTGAAGACCTCGTGGTGCAGCTGCAACGGGGGAATGGATGCACCTCCAAGCAAGGAGGTCTCATGCCCCGAAGTGTATGACGGAGGTGGGGGCGGTGGAGGATCACCCCCTCCCCCTCCAGCTTGTCCAGTGCCGTGGTGGCTCGCTTGCCCCACAGAGGACTCCCCCTCCGCATCCCCAAGAAGAGGAGACTGGGGAGGAGGCTGATGGATCTCTTCCCGGATGAGATCCCGGATCAGCTGGGCGAGGTCTGGGGCCTGAATGCCGGGGAGGAGAGCTGGAGCGGCTCCGTCCTCAGCCATCGCTCGCCATCCCTTATGACCACGCCCTCGGCCAAGACCTCGTTCGCGGCTGGCCTCAAGAGCTCCCTAGTGAGGCATCTCCTGCACGGAGATCGAAAAGAAATAGGAATGTCGGTGACTGTTTAGCTACAGGGGAGACGTAAGACTTGAAAATGACAATCAAGATAAAATGTTATGATGGCTATCCTAGCTACATGTACAAGTGTGGTGATTTTCGAACTATTTGGTTGATTTCTGGGGACGATTTTGCTTTGATACCATCTTGTCATGACCTGAACCCAGGTCCCTACAGGACCCGAATTCGGCTCGCCTCAACTGATCCTAAGACCCAGTCGTTCAACGAGAAATAACTAAATAACATGCGTCAATCCACAACGGCGTAAGTACCATAGCTAAGCAGAAAGAAATTGACAATAAAAGGAGAAATAGAACAGTAGTACTAAAATATTACATGCCTTCAAGATAGGAATATAGCCATCACAACAAACTAGTACAGATAGAGAACATAACAGAAATGTACTGAAAGTATAACTATAGGAACTCACTACGACTAGCAATAGAAACTATAGCTGGGCTCGACTAGGCCCAGCGTCCTTAGCAGCCGATGGCTCGGGCTGCTCAAATCCTTGACCTGTACAAAGTTATATATCTGGAGTCAGCTAACACTTAGTAAAGTGGTGGCTAAAACATAAAATGGATTTAACAAGTAGCTTAACATATTACTTTCCGATCCCAATTATCTTATAATTATTTATTGTGTAGAGATCTCTAATTAGGGTCCGTTGTATTACTTAATCTTCTTGTTCCCTAAAGGAACGATCTTGCTTACAGTTTTTTCGTGATGTAGGATGTACACGTGGCACTTTCCTGGCTGGGAGAGTCCCTCTGTGGTAGTCCTACACCCGGTCTACCACCTGAGGTCATGGTCGTGACGTAGTAGTGACTATGACACACGTGATAAGCGCGTGGGTAGCTACCCTGTACTGGCACGTGGTCAGTCGTTTCCGCTAGCGGGTACGCCCAAATGTATAGTACGGAATAGCACAGGGCATTGTTCTCTCAGAACAGAACAGGGGTCACGCCCCTCCACAGTCCGCGTACCCTCATTCGATTATCCCGATTTGGCCAAAGGGCTAACAAGAGTCGGTGTAGGGTGGCCATGCCTAACCCCAGGCCCCCTTTGACGGCTAGCTCCCCCTTACACTAAGTAGCTCACCTCGGTACCACGTACGCGAGGGCCAACAGGAGTCGACGTAGAGTGGCCAAACTCACCCCGGGGCTCAACGCAAGGGCGGCAAGCTCCCCTCTACACAACAAGGGATAGTTGCTCTCTTCGGTACTACGTACATGAAGGTCAGCTCACTTCCCTTGACGGTCGCCCATGGGCGGCAAATCCAGAACCATCCGGTTCTCCGTGCTACAATATTCTTGTCTCGTTCTATGTTTCCCGTAGGGTTCGTACATGAACTTTTCTTATTCCATATCTAGGTTGTTACATACAAAACAAGCATCTCAGTTTCCATAGTACGAGTTCATTTTTCTATTCATAACGTAGTTTATTTTGGGTAGTATAGGCAGCTTATGATTTATTGAATGATTCATTTCTCTACACATGCATCCTCTCTAGCTCTAGTGTTCATGACACGACCTAGGATTTAATAGATATATTCTCATCATACGTTTATTTTCTTCTTAGGGTTCATCTCACATCTTAGGTTTAACTAATTTCATGTATTTTATTAATCTTAGAGATTTATAATCAAAACCACTCTACCGGGATAACCGGGTGGAATGGGGGCTCATATAGTAGCTCCCGACATCTTTGAAGGTCCCGTACACTCGACGGATTGGAGACCTAAGACATGGATTGACAGGTCAAAAGGAGTTCAAGTACTACAGATAAGGTATCATTACATGGAGAAAAATGTATGGGAAACAAAAACATTTTGTTTACGGAAAATCAACATCGTTTGGGCCTTGTACAGGCCTAAAAACACGAGGTCTGACAGAAATCAAATGTCTGGGAGAGATCCCAGATGTCCTAAACCAACTCGCAAGCATACCTCTCTCAGGGTGCCTCTATCGGACATTTGGAATGCAGTGCTAACGTCCGAGGGTTCCGTCAGACGTCTGGAGATGCTCCCAAATGTCTGAAACTGCCTTGTGCTGCGCCCTGCCATGCCTCCCAACCTCTGACACATGCGTACGCATTGTCAGGACTCGGTAGATAATAAGGGAAAAAGTAAATCTCTACCAGACGTCTCATAATACCTTCGGACGTCCTCCCCGACATTTGGAGGTCATTCCGGATGTCTGATTCTGCGGAAAAATGACTCCCGTGGAACCGCTCTGGGCTCTCCTCGCCGTAGATGCTACAGCAGAGCAGCACGGTGCCCTTTGCTCTCGTGCTTAGACCTACTCTCTGCTCTCCGCTTGCCCTCTCTTTGGCTCCTTGCTCTCCTCTCGCTCGACTGTGATGGTGTGTGATGAAGAGGAGGAGGAGGGGGGTTTATAAGGGAGAGGAGGTGAGGGGAAAAGTGTGGCGTTGCAGGGAGTTGTGCGGGTGATGGCCGTCGCAGGGTCAGGCATGAGGCATGGGCGAGGGAGTGGGGTGTGCACGGTATGCGCTGAAAAGAAAAAGTATTTTCATACGTCTGGCTGTCTCTCCAGTCGTCTGGATAGACGTCTGATGAACATCCTAGACGTCTTAAGGGACCGAAAGGTGACGAGTCGTTTCACCTACACACCCTCTCTCTCTCTCTCTCTCTCTCTCTCTCTCTCGACCCTCTTGTTGCTATGCCACAGAGGGAAGTGTAAAGGGGGAGTTGGGGGCTTTTATAGAGCTAGGGTTAAGGT
This sequence comes from Thalassia testudinum, assembly GCA_037157565.1. NCBI lineage: Eukaryota > Viridiplantae > Streptophyta > Magnoliopsida > Alismatales > Hydrocharitaceae > Thalassia > Thalassia testudinum. Next base: position 69,073,561 of record JAZHRO010000002.1, read on the forward strand.
TTTTAGGGCAATAGGTAGGGGGATTTTTATAAGTTTGACCTTAGGTTTTTCCTTCGTAGACTTGGGGCTCAAAAACCACCAGACCAATGTGTAGAATTGCACCGAACCCCCTTCAAATGAGGAAAAAGGTGCGGTACACCCCTGGGCACTCTCATAGGTGTGCAAAATTTGCAAGGAACCCCCTCGAAGTTAGGAAATTGCAATAACGACCCTAAATAGCCAGGGATCGGCTACGGGTCAGGTGATAGCATCTATGGAATATCTGCATAATATCACTTAATACCCTTGAGAACATCATGCACATTTGATAAAAAAATGGTAGAAGAATCATTCACCTCGATATCGATCTCCATAAGGTGAATTGTTTCCTACAAAGCTTTAAACAAAATCAAGGCTGCCACATATTGAGGGGAGATATTGAGGGGAGAGGAATAGGAAGGGAGCTGTTTTCTCTTATTGATTTACATGAACTACAACACAAATTGTAGCAATATCTAGAAGCACTTAGTAATTCAAAGAAGAATGGAAAATTTCCATCAGATGATAGGAGTTTAAATTGCATCAATTTTCTCTTGAATCCTACTTCTGCCTATTTTCAATGATTTTCTTACATCCCTCTTTCTAGATAACATATACAGTTAATACTAGGAATATGGAGGTAAAACTGAAATTAATGTTACATAGAATCCTTTCGATAACTCATCAAACCCATTGTCTATTTTCCAACCCATTTTAAAGCAAATTGCTCTAGAAAAATGACGGTTGTGGAAGATATGGGAAATAGACTCTATCTTAGAGCCACAAAATGCACATAAAAAACCATCACTGGAGAAGAACTCACCAATGGGAAGAACATTTAGAATCAATTTCAATGAAAATAATTTACATCTTGGAGGAACAGAAGAATTCCAAACTTTCTTGATAAGGCAAATAGCATCATCATGTAACGAATTAATCTAGGACATAGCATTCGGATCTAACAAAAAAAAAATCTCTTGTTCGGCTTTCAGATAATCACAGAATCAGTACCATTTTGAGTAGGTTGTTGAATTTCAATAATTGCTGAAACAATTCCAAGTGGGGAAAGAGCTTATGAATAATATTTGCTTTCCAGAATCTTCTATTTTAATCAATGAGAGCACTTACTGAGGAAGTATGAGAGAAATTAGCATTCTTAAGAACAATGACACCATCATAATTGAGAAGGCAATTATCTCTCCACATATTTATTGAGGTAATATCACATACTTTCCATAAAAATGCTTCTGATGAGATGTCTGAGGATGAAGGGTCCTTTCAAAAAGAAGAGTCGCACGAGTGGCATTTAGCATCCTAGAAATCATAAGTTGGAAAAAGTACAAACTTTTTATTTTCTTTTAACACATGCCATCATCTTTCTTCGAGATTCTCCATCCATATATACTTTATCATTACAAAACGGTTTTGTAAGTTGGGATCCCTTGTGCTTGTTTCTCGCCATTTTATCCCATGGTAGTATGCATCTTCTTTTCACCATTGGTGCATCCCTATCATTTCTCCGACATGTCTTTTTTGGAAATGCAGGAGGGGAAATTATCAGGAGAGCTAGGGCTACCTGTCGATTTGAGCATTCCAATCGTGTAGTATTTTCCGTATTTCATCTTTGGGTTTAGCAGCTACCACATTTTTGTAACTTCTTCCTGCAATCGAGGGTCCAAGGTATATACTCTGATTGAATTGCTTAATGTATGGACTCCTGTTAAGCTACAGAAGATGGAGGAATTATTGTAACTAACCTTTAATTAGCGCAAAAGGTACTAAGATGTCCGTAATAATATTAAAGTGAGAACGAAGCTTCAGTAGCAATTATTGTATCCCCAGCAATATGCCTCATTTAAGCTCGATTTAGACTTAATCTGGTTATTGACTTTACTTCCATTCCAAATTTATGCCTCCCTCAACGTATATTAAGTTTCTCGACAAGGTGCTTGCATTGTTAGAAAGCGGTGTCATTTCAAAAATTGCTCTAAGTGGGACTTGAAACTCGAAAACCTATCACACAAGATTAGTAGAAATCAAGATGGTTTATTAGGTTTTGATGGTGCTGTGGATTTATTCGCTGGAATACCAATGAAATCTTATCGTGCCAACATTTATTGACAAATGTAGTAAGCAGCACAAAACGATTATTAGGCTTTCATATCTTACACTTTGCTGCAAAACCTCGGCAGGAACACCACTAGAAAAAAATAGAAAAAAAAAAAAAATCGATCCTGGAGGTAGCTTTGTTAAATCACCACCCCCGACATTCGATAAAAAGCAGCAAACAGCTCTTTTATGAAGCGAATTCATCATTAAGATTAATAGGACTTGGATGCATGTAACCACCTTCTGTAACAGTCATTTGAACTATAATTTACCAAATTAATTGGATCAGATAAATTAACATGGGTTTACATCTATGAGTTGGCAGTGGAGGCATTGTAGACACCTCATTTCCAACCTTTCAGGTGTGAGCCTCCTCAAAGGTCCAATGGAGGATCACATAAGACTTCAATTTGAAAGAGTGAGTTTACTCCCTCAGCTCATGCAACTTTGTATTTATAGGCAAAGGAGTTTGTTACATCAGTCTGTTACAATAGAAATCTAAGTGTTCACACTTGGTTGTACAACAGTTACGTAAATCTAGTTTACATGCTTAACACCTCTCCACAAACTATAGATCTTTTGGGAAGATCTGGTGTTTGTTTTGTATAATTGCTCAAATCTTGCAAGGGACAATGGTTTTGTGAAAAGATCAGCAAGAAATCTGATTTGAACCTGGAATAAACTTGATGTGCAGTTGCTTGGAGGTGACCTAATCTCTAACATAATACTAATCAATTTCTAGGTGTTTAGTCTATGCATGAAACACTGGATTTGAGGCTATATAAGTTGCTCTTATGTTATCACACCATATAGTTGGAATAGATGCTAACGAGATGCCCATTCACGAAGCAAAGAGGAGATCCACATAATCTTAGCTGTTGCATTGGCAAGTGCTCTATATTCAGCTTCGATGCTTGAGCGACCATCAGTAGGTTGCTTTTTGGTGGACCAAGAAATAAGATTTTCCCCCAAATACATGGTGTATCCTAGAGTGGAGCATCTGTCGACAATTGAATTTGCCCAATCTGCGTCAGTGTATGCTTGTAATTGTGGAGGAACAGCAGGATTTTTATGTAAAGCATATATAATTGTGCCTTCAATATATCTGAGGAGCCGTTTTAAACAGTTCATATGACAATCAGTAGGCCTGGTGAACATGGTTCCATTTTAGGTCAAATTTTTGCTCCTCAAATTAACCAACATTACGAGTGGTAAAGTTCAACACACGAACTTACTTTTTCGATCCAAATCCCAAGCAGTGATCACTACTCAGGCAATGACATATAATTTCCATACATGTATACGAATCTGAAATGCACAAAAAAGATTGCCAGCATATTCATTTCAATAACGTGATCTATGTACAAATTAAGAGCTGTCAGTCAAAATTCTGGTTCCGGGTCAAAGCATGCATGCAGCTCAATATTCTAGAAAGCTAAGATCTATATATATAGAGATTGGCATTTTAAAATTTTTATTGTTAAAGCCTGTTCTCCTGATGATATGATCCAACCAGAGTTTGCAGACTAGTTGAGGCATGAGAATTAGGCCTGCACAAATCTATTATGTATATCAAGTAACCCCAATCATTATTTTTTCTACATTTTCTGTATCTCCCCATTTCAATTTTCTTGAGAAAAATTAATGCAGCATAAAGAGTGTGGATCTTTACCTGCATATTCTGCCTGGAGCAAGATATCCAAACGTCCTAGGCAGCTTAATCTCTAGCAAACCTACCAATCCTTGGTGAAGGCCACCTTCTTGTTCCTGAGGGATTTGAGCAGCGTAAGTGACCAGGCGGGGAACTGGTCAATTATGCTCATTGATTAAGTTTATGCAAGAGTTCACATCATTCCCATAATTAATTGCTAATTAGTTAGTTTTCAATTTATGATGGTGGTCCCAACCATAAGTTATCAATTAACAATCACAATGATACTTGTTTCATGTAAAATGGAGTTCATGTCATACATGCGATGATAAGGTCACATTTAACCTTTTTAATATTAATGCTTTATGTACCATCAATCTATTTTATATTAAAGTACCAAAAAATAGAAATAATAATCTCACAAGGGTTCCAAACTCAGTAAATAAAGAAACACACGCTAACCAACGTGATATATGAGAAGGATCGTGCGGAATAGGTCTATAATATTCGGAAACAAACTAGGAACAAGAGAAGGGTAGGATACTCTACCTAATGTTACCGAAGAGTCACAATGATTCTAAACTATGTACAAAAGGGCCTAGGATGCATGCCAGACCTTCCTCATACTCCCTGCATGCACCGGGCAAATTGCTTGGACCCAATGCACCAAGAATAGGATTGAAAAATACCTTAGACATGTTTCTAATTTTTCACATAAGAAAAGTAATAAAAAATGAGAATAGAGGGTAGTAATATGTAGTATGCGTTAATACGATTTCAACGGTACCTTATTTATCGAATTTCGAGGTCGAAAAAGCCTTGAATCGTTCGAAAAAGCACGGAGGGGTCCCTGAACCGAATCAAACCGGCCGGTTCAATGAATTGCACACTGGTTTGCCCCCTTGACACGTGTTAGCTGTCGGTTCATCCCCACAAGTGCTCGTGGATCACGAATTGGTGCTGTGCTGCCATAGATCGTGACACTTGTCACGAATTCGTGTGCCACGCCCTTACCCTTATGCATGAGCACCTGTGAGCGCGCGCTCACGTTGTGTCATGCGTCGTCCTGGAGTCGATCATTGCCACCACACATCGCTTGCGCGATGCAGACCGCCACCGCCGTAGTGACAATTATGGTTAGAAGGCTGGACTACTTGCTATACCATTTGGTCCTAAAAATCCTAATCCTAATTTCCTAATTTATTTCTTCTCTCTTTCTCTCTAAATGTAAGGACCTAGGAATGGAATGATGACCTTCAACTCAAGAGGCCCTTTTTATAGATCCAACATTAGGGTTAGGGTAGGGATTTATGGGAAAAATACCAAAATTACCCTTAAGTTTGGTTCACTTTACATTTAGGTCATTATCGACTTGTTTTGGATATAATTTGAGTTATACACCTCGAATTTGCACAAAACAAGCGTTGTTGGAAAGTTTGCGATGAGAGAAATCAAATGATACTATACATGGTACCTTTTTGATAAGATTTGACTAGGGGTTGAACAAAAACACGCATTTCTTCATATTTTATGAGGTGTTCGTATTCATACTGAGCCAAATGCGTGCCTACGGGTTCGAAATGACTCGAACCACTCCGAAATGACTTAGGACCCAGATTTTAGGGCATTACAATTCCTCCTCGGTCTCAACTGTTTCCTCTTCTCATTATGGCCAGACCTAGGGGTGTAAACGAGCCGAACTCGAGCGAACCTAGCTACCTTATTTAGGTTCAATTCATTTATCTAAGTGAGTCTAAATCTTTGTTCAGGTTCGGTTCATTTATTTTGTGAATCAAATTTGAATCGAACTCGAGCGAACCTACCTTGATTAGATTCGATTCGTTTAAGGTTCATTTAAGAATTCAACTAACAATCATATGAAATGAACTTTAAGATAAAAGCTATTAACTAATTTACAGGCATTATATTCCACTAATAATCATATGAAATGAGAGATCATAACTCTTAATTAAAAAAGAATAACAGTTACAAACTTCTCTTTCTTGAATTGTTATAGAGGAAGAGGGGGTTTACTGGAGGAGGAGATAGCTGTAGCAATTGGAGAAGGTTGTCAAGAAGGGATTCACCGAGAGATAGGGGTGTAACCGAATTAAACCTGTGCAAACCTACGTAGATTCGATTTGGTTCGACAACACAATTTTTCAAAGTTTGGGTTCAATGAGAAAAAAATAAAAGTAAGGTTCTGTTCAATTCTTTTTTATTATCAAAGGTTCCATTTGTTTGTTTATCGTTCGTTTAAGTGTAAAGTTTGAGATGTGATTAATTTAGATTTGATTTGTTTATAGTTCATTTAAAGGTTTGTTTATGATTCCTTTAAAGTATAATGTTTTGTTATAAATGTAAACGTAATAAATCATAATTAAAAAGATAAAACATGGAGTAGAAAATAAAAAAATATGCAAATTATATCATAAGCACTTCAAGGCATGTTTCTCAAAAGAAAAAATATAAATGAAAAATATCTCTATAGTCCACAAAATATATAAGAGAGGTGTCCATTGAGTTGCCTTGTCATCGCATGTTCCAATCTTAGGAGGTGAAGTCTACTTTGGGGATGAGAATGCGACAGTAGTAAGAGTAGTGGTAATTGCTTATGACCCTTGTATATATGTATATATATATATAACTTTATGATGGGAGACTTCACATAAATAGATTCATCAAGGGTCAAAATTTACACTGTTATGATTATTCCTTAGGGATCACCCATGACTAGATGGTGGTGAGCTGTTTGTAGCTGTTATTATGCATGAGGGGTGAAGATCTGATTGTGCATCTACCATTAAACACATTGTTACTATGTTGTGAGGAAAGGTGAAAATGACTTGTATGATATGGCTTATGTGTAAAGTTGGCATTGTATTTGTTTGTTATTTTATTTCTTAGAGTATTATTAAAGAGTCCTAAAATAATGTTAAATACTGTAGTTGGCCATTAGGACACATAGGGAACCAAACCCAACACTTAGAATAGTTAGGTAAACTGTAGAAAGCATAAAACAGAAGAAAAGACATTATCAGATGCCTGATAGATTTGTCAGGTGTTTGATTGCCTAAGAATAAAATCTAAATTAGACTTCAAATTGGCCAAATGATTAAACCACCTAAATGAGCCTTCTGACTCAAATTAGATGATCAATATATTTCTTAGATGTCTGATAGCCTAAATTCTCTCTTCTTGGTCAGTCTAAAATTAAAGATCCCTCATCAGATGACCAATATCAGATGTCCAACCTATTACCAAGTGTTTGATTGGCTAAATTGAACTGCCTGAATAACACTTTACATAGACGATCATTTCAGATGTTTGATGTTGATCTAAGATGTTTGATATATGGCTGTTTGAATTTGAATTTCAAATTCTTTTCTTATTAAACCAAATCCAATCTTCGCTACAAGAGATTTAATTATTAGCGTCGACTTGTGGATAAGATGTCTGGTCAAAATACCAGAGGACTTATGCCTTGATAGAATAAAGACTAGATATTTTCAAAGGATCCTTCTTCTAGGATTAGACGTTGGAGATAATAACCAAATGTCCTAGGCTTAGAACCAAAACTTTCCAGGAAGCTTCACCTTTATGGGCTAGATGTGTAATTTCTCAACGGATGTCTGATGGTTTTTCCCCAGATGTCTGATGGTCTTTCCTTGGATGTCCGACCATCAGTCCAGACGTCTTATATAGTCGTGTCAGAACTTGTTCTACACTTAAATTAATTGCAACCAAATCTTCTTAGACTTGATTCCAATAGCTAGTTAAAGTTCTTAGGCTTATCTAGAGTATTCCAAATACCCTTATAAATACCCAAGAACACTCCTAAGTTTTGACACACATATGGAAGAGAAAAAAACAAGTGTGCAACACAAATTGAGTCCACTACTTCCCATTACGCCAATATTGTGAGATTGCGATTGAGGATCTGCTAAGTTGCTCTCCAAGCAAACAAAGCGTATCCTAGAGTACCGAAACTCTACACTTCCGTGCCAATTCACCTTCGCATTAGGGGAGTTCTCTCACACCTGTAGGAGGTAGATTTTAATCCATATTTTGGGTTCTATAGGCTTGTTGTATTTTAGTTTTCACTTGGGTATTTGCATTGCGAATTTTTGTCTGTTTGTAAGACAAAATACTCTTTGTGAAGAAAAGCTAGTTTGAGGTACACTACCTTTGTTCAAAGTAGTGTGTTAATTGCATTGAGGTTGTGCCATTCTTGTTTTAAGTAGTATGTTTAATGGATTTGATCTATTTGATAGACTAGGAAATCCTAAGTTAGCGTGACTTACGTGGAGGTTTTCACCTATTGGGTTTACTCCTAAAAATTTATTGTGTCATTGTGATTAATTTTTGTGGTTATCGATTTTTTGTTATTATCGCATTTTATTTTAGACCATATCATTCACTCCCCCACTATTGAAATTTTAGGTGGGTCATACTTACCCAAGGTTTTACCTGGTATTTCTTGGGTGGCAACTTTGACAAGGATGTTTGAGTAGGTATCGATTAGTGTCATTGTAAGTTCTAGCTTGAGGAGCTATTTCTAGGTACAAGTAGGGTTTCATTTTCACATAAATGAGGCCTTACGGTCTAAAGGTTATTCATTCAATTTAGGTAGGCATTGGCCTTGCCTAAGAGTCATAGCTAGGTAGTTTGTATGCTTTTCCCCTTGCCTAGGTAAGTGCTTGTTGTGCTTTTCGTGCAAATTCTACCTACCACGCCTGATTCTAGCTCCTGAGAGCTTGGTGCTGGACCTATATCTTATCCCATTTACTTTAGTGGATTCAAGTGAGTTTTCTTTGATTTGGGTGCGGATCCATGCATCAAGTATTATTTTAGTCCTTAAGTTTGATGGTTTGAAATCTTGCATTGCAGCTATCTTTCAGACAATCTTCACCATGAGAGCAAGTCCAAATGCAATGATATAACAAACCAACACCTGACTAAAGAAATCAATCTTATGTGTAGCGAGTCAACCTTGCCCCCACCACATAGATACCATCACTCCATGATAGAGCCACCCTTTCACTGTTAAATATTTAGAATGATCAATTTAATTGAAAATGTTGCGCATGCACATGTAAGGAATACATGAGAATGGAGCATCTTAAGTCATATGATCTTTAAAAAAAGTAGACACATTAAATCTTTGACTATGTTTAATTAATGAAATGATCATCAATGAAACATTTTTAAAAATGATCACAGATGATAAAGTCACTTGTTTACACATGCATAAACAGTAGAATTGATTTTTTTTTCAACATAGGTTTCTCATTAAATGGAAACAAGTCGATTACAAGATACCAAACTTCGAAGGGAAAGAGAAGGACAACCAAACTCCTCCTGTCCCAAGGACGATGGACACTATGCCCCATCTCATGAGGGATGGGAAAACTCTAAACAAGGAGACAAAACAAGTAGAAAATCAAACAAGAGGAAATAAAATTCAAAGAAGACGTTATCGCAATCAAGTCGTAATAATTTGATGCTTGCTTCACACCGTAAGATGATGATAGAGGCATTGAAGAGGCTACTTCAGCGATTCCTGCTAGTGAGGTACGGGAAAACCCACATCCAAAGAAGATCTGACGAAGCCTTGATCTTGTGAAGCCTCGGACTATGACGTGGTCCCAACAAAAGGGCCCCAAAGGTGGTTGGTGATGGTCAAGCATCCTACCCCAACGTACCTTCATCTCCTCCTCGCCACCCCCCTCCCTTCCCCCATAGAAGTAGCAACGAAGAGAGGGAAGGAGCATGAGCTCCGGAGGACAAGGAAAGTGTCAAGAAACCCTCGTTAGAGCCAGAAGGAGAAGAGAGGCAGAGGGTGAGATATCGGAGGAGATGACGGAGCCGTGGCATGAAAGAGGTGGAAATGGGAGCTGCAACTAGGGCATCACGGGGGGATGAAATCAGTAGAGAAAGAATCGGGAGGGGGGAGCCGATCAACGACTAGAGGCCGATCGAGGCATAGTTAGGGTTTGGCAATTTCAAGTGAAGGGGGGCGAGAGCAAAAGGTTCGAAAGGGCATAGGAAGAGCCTTTTGCAATATCAGCATTGATGCCACAACTGTAATTCTAGAGCATTCATGCACATAATACTAATGCAATATAAACTCATAGCACTCTTACAACAATCGCGCGGATAATATCGGTACTTTATAACCTCACAACATGGAGTCTATGACATTCACGCACATTGCATTAATGCCAAATGGCCTCAGTGTCGGTGCTACATGCAAAAGCACCTTTGCTATCGCTAACTTCCGGTCGGCGCAGCGTTACGGGTTGGTGGTACATAAAGAACCGCGTGACCACATGAATTTCTTTATATTTTGTTTTTAAAAATTAGTGGAGATGACGTTTTCGTTATTTAGGAAGTACACTCTGTCACCAAATAACAGCGAAATCAAAATTTCATTCTTGAGAACTTGCCAATGTCATGATCTACGATTAATGAATGACCCAATAACGGAAACGATCGAACGTACCTGCCAAAATAGAAAAGGACCAAACCGGTGGGCCGAGCAAAGGATTCTGGAAAAAGCCGTCCAGATCGGGTCGCCACCAAGCAGTTCCTTCCGGATTAAAAATAAAGTGGATACCCATGTGGGGTTAGAGTTTACCCCACGTGGAAACGCTACCGCCACTTGTGATATTCCTATACACACCGCAACCATAGGAAATGTGACCGTCGGTCATCATCTGTCGATCGTATTATTCACCTTACTGATGATAATTTAGCTATCCGACTTATCTATCCACACACACATCCAAACACAGGAACCTGAGGTTGTATGTATGGTCAATATCGGTGGGACTAACATCAAATTTTGTTCTTTCAGTTTGACGGCCGAGGAGGGATATATACGAACGGTACTCGGAAGATTAATCGAGTGGTCAATTGAATTGCTTGTGTGGCCGTTTCCTTTACCACAACCATCCAATGTGAACGAATCGAAAGGTCGTGATGCTACATCCCACTGGACGATTAACTAATGGTGTGTGGTGGTCTAACCCGAAATTCAATGGTCATAGCTGAGAAAATTGATGGTGTTGCTCTAGAAATGAAGATTCAATGGTCGGAGCTTTTAAGTCGCACGCTAATTTCGAAAGCATGACTTCCAATTCGGAGATGACCTCAAAGTGTATGTACGCCTGAATTTATCAATCACATCTCTCGCGTCGGTACTGGAAAATGTCCGATGACTGTTTTGAGATCGTTTGTTTTCACACTTTACCCAACACCCTTGAACATACGGCTTTGATGGTAGAGACCACGATGCTCCGTAATGCTCAGCAGACCAGGTTCCATCTTTGCATGTAACCAAGTTAATTCAGGTGTTGTTTGCTGACGGAATGGCGCAGGAAGTGAGAATAAATTATTTCAAACAACATCTCTCCGTATATCATCTTATTATATCACACTATTATATCAATATACATCAAAATATAATTAAAATATATAAAAATGCATCTTACAATGGATTTTGTGACATGCTTACATGGTATATTAGTTCTCATTGGTGTAAAATAATTATGTAGTGATTTTGCATCGGTACAAAATAATTTTGAGTGATTTTACGTAAGTGTAAAGTGATTTATAGTGTAACAGTGTAGAGTGATTTATGGTAATTTTACATCAGTACAAAATGATCATAGAATGATTTTGTAACGATATAAAATAATTTTAGATAATTTTATACCAATATAAAATTATTAATGATAATTTTACATCGATATATCATGTCAATACATTACAAAATACGTCAAATTTTACCATTCAATACCCACATTCTAATGGATCCCCTCTAATATAACATATCACCTAAAATATATTTACAATATCGTATTAATCACCTAACCTCCAAATTTTAATATCAAATAAATATATATAAACATCACATCAATATTAATAATATTTTATTTTTATAATATTTTATTTTTAAAAAATATTTTTTCCGTTGTCAATTGCAATTTATCTTAATCTTTTTATTTGGAAACTACTATATTTAAGTACAAGCGTACATAAAAGACGTAACACATGACACCTGTCTTGAATTAAAAAAAAAAGTCATATAATCAGATAATTATGTTAGATGGGATGATATCATATTTTTTTGAGAATGAATATATAATTTTATATACACCTACCATCATCCTTTTGATTTGCTTCTCTTTTGCATTCTTGTCAACGGCTTGCTCTTGGAACCTTGTCGAGGAGGCAGGATAATGTTAGATCTTTCCAACCCATCCGTCACAAAAGCAAATAACATGAAAGTTTATCGAGACACAAGCAAAATTTCAAATAGCCCATCAGGGCATTGGCAGAATGATGGAGGGACTCTGATTTTGATAGGTGAGACTCAAGTTTCCACCTTTACACTGATCGGAAGATTTGTATGCAAGGACTGACAAAATTTCTTTCATTTGTAAATGTGGGATTCTAGGGATGTGAGAAAAAAAAAAATCAAAAGTATAAGATCACATAAATATTACATGGGTATCAGAATTAGATTCTACCCATGGTCCGGAACTAGATTCAACCATTTAAGATAGAACTAGGCCAGGGACTTTTCCTCCTGTGAGTCTAGTCCCCCATCTGGATCAAGGAGTACTTTTGTTGTAAACTGATCGTAACGATTCGAGTCTGCCCACCATCGTGATAGCTTCTGCAAATCAGGGGCTCCTCTCTCACAAGGAGAATAAGAAATCCCAATTAATATTTTCGAAGAAGGAATTACGCAAGGATTCTTCCAGATTTCGAATGTTTGGATAGTGGTGGGAGCATCATCGGTCAGAGTTTGGAATTTATCTCTGTTAGTATAAAAAATGGATCACAATCGTCACTATTTTTTTTATCAAACACTCAAAAGAAACAAAATGTCGATGACTAATATAAACAATGTTTCTACCTTGACATACCTAAGTCCCTCGCAAAGAAGGCTAAACTAAGTTCATACGAGTAGGAGTGCACATTTCCTTAAGTATGGACTTATATTGAATAGAGATAAGCAAGCTATTATACTCTATTAATCGCTTTTAATAAGTCCATCATATCATATTGTTTATAACTATGGCATAGATATTTTTCTTTAGAGATCTAGACCTTATTTGAACAAGGTTTTCGGGTTGACATCATTATTTACTAATTTTCGTTATCGGGTATTTTATTGAACAATATTGCAAATCATTCTACCTTTGAAAGGTCATTTTGTAATAACTTAATATCTAGATTCTTGAGCCATTTTGGACATGAGCATGTCGAAATGATCCTGTGACGTTAGTTAGGTATGAATTAAGTTACCTTAACTTAAAAAATGAGAAAATGCATGTTTTTGTTAAACTTCGGTTAATCCTTCAACAAAACTTACTTGAAATATGTTAAATATGGTACCATTGGATTTCTCTTGTTGTAAGTTTTCCAACGGATTTTATGAACTTGTGTAGCTCAAGATACACTAAAAATGCGATAAACGGTGATGTAGGCACATGCAAACAAAAAGAGAGGCATGTTCATCCATATATGGGTTTTTCAAACCCTAGTTTGCATGCCAAGAACTTATAAAAGAGGGAATAAGTCCCTGTGCTTTGTCCTTTACTTTGTTGGGCTTGAAATTCGAGAGAGATTAAAAGGAAGAAGATGGATAGAAAAGAAATTAGAGAGGGTCTTTGGAGAGAGAAAATTCTCTCTTCTTCCCTTCACTTTTTGCAATGGAGGAGGAGGCGTGAGCTTCACCGCATAGTTGCATACAACGAGCAAACTGTAACCAGCAGCATTGTCCGATGTGGCATTGCAAAGGTGGGAGGAGGCATGAGAAGCATAGCTTAAGCATGCCCATGAGGGGAGTTCTAGCACGTCATCACTTGCGCTCAGCGCTTAGTGTCCCACTGACAGGGTTGGTTCGCGTGAGAAATTAAGTTTGGAAAAATATGATGTCATTGTATTTATAATATAGATGCGCGAAAACCAAATCAAAGAAATTTGTATTTGTTTTACAAAACTCGCATAGATTTTATCTTTTAATTCATAAGTCCTGATTGTGGGAGGCGTAAAGCAAAAGTTATTAGATTTGGATTTGAATTGCTAACTTAGTCTACCTAATTTATTTTAGTCTTTTCTTCTTTTGCGTTTTATTTTTTCGTTTTTGATTTTTTTGAAAAGAAAATATGAAATCTAGATCTAGCTACATTAGTGAAATCCCTAAATGACTAAGTGTACCTAAGTGGGGCCATGGTGGTCGTGCATAGTGTGGCTAACCTATGTAGATGGCCCTAAGGAGACTGGGGGGGGAGGGGGCGTGGATCTAGAATGATGACGAAGAATCAACAAGCACATGAAAATTAAGATCTAACATTAACATCTAAAATCAATATGGTGAAGAATATAAAGACCATCAAAACATAAGAAAATGCCTCATTCAACATTAAAAATTGCAAGGAATCAAATACATAAAAAGAGGAAGAAAACCATCACGCCAGAATGCCACGAAGGCCTTCGACTTTGTGTGTGATGGTGATGGCTAGACCATGGGCATAAGAGCCCGTTTGCAGGCCAACCAATTGGAGAGGACACCAAGCAAGGTATGGGGGACGTTGTAGTTGACCAAGAAGAAAAGAATAAGGGTGTGGACCCTCTTCCAAGGAGGAAGAAGGTCGCCCAAGAAGAAGAAGAAGAAGAGAAGAAGAGGGAGTGCACCCTTTATTCTGTCTAGCCATCCATGGAGGGCTCTTGGAGGAGAGTGGATCGGCTTTAGGGTTTTGGAGGGGGAAGAGGGTGTGTCAACTTTTGAAAGAGGTTTTTATGGGAGGCTTGGGTTTTTGAAAAGTGGTTGTCGCCACTTTTTGTGGTGCTATTTTTGGGAGTCGCCACTTTTTGTGGTGCTACTTTTGGGAGTCACCACTTTTGGTGGCCTTTGAAAGGGTGTGCGTGAGTATGTGTTTTGTGTGTGTGTTTGCTTTGAATTTCGTAGTATTATGTTGTGGGTTTTGGTAGGATTAGGTGTGGTTAGTCCAGCCTAAGTTAGGTTGAGTCCATTTGTGGACCTAATTAAGTCTCAAGGATCCTAATGAAATCTGGGCTAGCCTAACCAGGCAATGGTCAGACTAATTATGTCTAGGTTAGTCCAATTAGGTGTAAGTGCACCCAATTAGATGTGGCTTAGGTCTAGGTGGACCCAATTGGATCTAGGTGAACCCAATTGGATAGGGTCGAATCCAATTAGACTTAAGCGAGCCTAATCAGTCATAGGTTAGCCCAATTAGGTTTATATGGACCCAATTTCAGTGTGGTCGACTCAATTGACTCCAAATGAGTCCAATTGGATAATGGTGAGTTTACTTGGGATTCTAACGTGGGAATTGGGTTGGGGATAGGTGGGTTAGGAACATGGATAGTGGGATAGGATCTGTGGATAGCAAGATAACACTGTGGATAGTGTTATCTAGGTTTTGGGATTATGGGTTGAGGTTATCCTAGGTGGAGGTTAGGGATAGGGATAGTGTGGATAGGAACGTATAGTATTATCCATGTTTTAGGCTCTAAGGCTATGATATCCCAATGGGAGTTGTTTTTGGGTTGGGAAGGCTATCTTAGGGTTTCTAGAGGTAGGACTAAGGATATCCTCCTCTCTCCTCTTGTTTGGATCGTGCTTTTTCTTTTTTCTTCTTTTCTTCCTTGCTTTATTCCACTTTATTTTGCATTTGACTTTATTTGGATCTTCTATTTACCAGCAAATAGCAATAAAAATATTAGATAACAGGATAATCTCACAGTATTATATGGATAACAATATAAATTAAATGATGCAATGCATGATATGTATGATATGAATGCAATATTTACATATTAAGAGAAGTTCTAACATTATTTAGGTTAATTAACTCCTTAAACTTTGCTAGTCCCTAGTAAAATCATAATGTGGAAAACTTGGGAGAAAAATGAGAGAATCAAGCATGTGGGTTTTTGTCTATTTTTGAAAGCATAATCAAAGTCAAAAATATATTTTTTCTTTTTTTTTTTGTATATCTATCTATCTATCTATCTATCTCTTTTTTATTTCAAGACATGTTGTTGCTAATGAATCAAGCTAGTTCAAATAAAAAATTTCATTCTGATTTTTTTTTTCTACCAATGAAAGGAAATCACGAACAATTCCATAATGGCAAAGACTCAACAACTTTAAAGTATCGACTCAAATTTGGACCTCCCAAATCAAATCAGGAAACTTATTAGTCATTAGACTTAGGTCACGAGGGTAATTTTTTCTGACTAAGTCAACCCACCCAAGGTTCGGACTGAATGTGAGAAACAAGTATCTCGTGTGTGATTTTCTTTTGTGACTCGTCAGATGGCAACTAAGTTGATTCTTAGTATTCAATGATCCAATTTTGAGACTGGTCTTACTAAGATTTGGTAGCTTTCTATTCACCACTTTTCTATCCTAAGGTCAACGCACTGGGTGTATATCTCCCCGGTTGGACTCATAGGTATCTTATTCCTGATTCTTTTCTTCGTATTTTTTTCTTTTTCTATAGGATCAACGCCCATATGTACCAAGGTATTTTTATTATGGAAATGGAAAGGGAAACATCCATATGCAGCGAGATGATTTTATTTGGTGGAATGACACCCATTTGTAACGAGATGCTTATTTGGTGAGGGTTTTCTCATATATATATTTTCTCATTCTTTAAAGGCTAAATATTTTTTTATTGTTTTTTGCTCCAAATCCTTTTTCTAGGTGAGTGGTTTTCCTTCATTTGTTCAAGAGTCGCACTTAAATACAGATCCAAATGCTAAAGGATGCAGGTTGGGCTCTAAGCATCCTACATCTAGACAGCATACCCAGTACAACATGACGGCCATACTCACAAGGATCATTTGACCCTTTGACTAAACCTTATTGACTACTAAGGACTCAACAAAATCACCCAGGAGACGAGTCAGTGCACTGTGTAAATGAAGATGCTTGGAATTCGAAAATTATCCAAACCAAAGGACGAGAGGATAAGTCATTTAGTTATCACCCCTTTGACTTAATACTTCTAGCTTTTTCAGACTTCTTTCAAAGACTCGGGAAAAACAAATCCAAATTTAGGTAAATACTTGAGAAAATTAAGTTCATAAGACCTGAAGAGTTTAGGTGAAAAGACTTTGTTCTGCATTTCCTAAGGTCGGTAAATCCTCAAAATCGAGAATTCTTGGCCCTTTCTAGCTTAAATTTTAAAATTAACATCAAAACACTTTTTTTATTTTTATTGATACTTTCTTTTTTATATACTTTTTTTCCTTTTATATATGTATATATTTATAAAAGACCTTTATTTGGAAAACATAATGGAAAACTTACGCAGACATGAATGTAGATGGGAAAATAATGCTACAATTCCTATGTATTGGCAAAATTATTTGGCATAGATACTACCCCCCCCCCCCCCATGCTTAAGTTCTTGCATGTCCTCATGCATGAAAATAAACATAGAAAGAATAGAGTAGAAACTTGTGAAAAACATAATAAAAGGTACAAATCACCTGGAATCGCACTCGAATTTTTTTTGCAATCAGCATATTCCAACCCCTATGATATGTGTGAAAATATGAAGAAAACATGCTGTATATAAATGCTAAGTTTAATGCCTCCAGCTGGGTAAAAACTAGAGAAAGATAAGTCAATATGGAATTGAGAATGGCGAGTAAAATGACAAGAAGTTTTAGTTCAGTTGCCAGTAGTGGGCCGCAAATGCTGACCAGCTGGCCGTGAATGCCAAGCCCAAAAGGTTGGTACAGACATAGGGCTTGGAATGATCTGCAGCAAGGTGCTATAAAAGAAAGAGAGAAATGTGGGTGCCTGGAAGAGATGACGCTGGAGGCATCCCAAAGAGGTGATGGAGAATATGGGTGGTTGGGATGTGAGTGGAGCAATGAGTGGGGGAAAAATTATATGGGTCTTGAAAATGATGGTGAATGGAAGGCATGGCCTAAGTGGTGTAGTCAAGTGTGGAAATCAAGGTCCAATGATCTATTTCAATCTCTCTCAAAGATGTTTCTTCTTGAGTATCATCCTTTTCTTCAACCTCTTAGAAATCATTCAATTTTGATTCCCAATTGTCCTTGAATTCGGATAATTTAGGTAAATTTTTAGATTTCTTATATAACTTAGCATATGTAATCCCCAATAGTCTTTCAATCTCTTGAATATCTTTTTCATAAGGGGATAATTTGTATTGTTCATTTAGATGGGATTAGGTCTAAGATTCAGAAGTAAGTCCCTCCATAAGAGTAGGTTGGGCTAAATCATTGATTGTAGACTTGTCAAGGTCTTCTTGATTTTGTTGTTCGATGTATGTGATCATCTGAGTCAATTCGTCAATGTCCATGTGGGTATCCTCAAATACAACAAAATCATATTCAGGCCCATTAATGCTCGGTTCCTCAAAGTAAAATAATTTATATTCAAGGCCTAAATCAAGATCTAAATTCTCGAGTAAATTTTCCTACACTTCAATAGGATTGTCTGATAAAGTGATTTATATCCATGAATATATGGTATCTCCTAAGATTCAAGATCTTCAGATTGTAATTCCAATTTAGTCTTAGGGATGTCAACCCTTTGTTTTCTTCCATGATGGGGTTTTCAGATAATTCAATTTCCAATGTGTCACAATCAGTTTCCTTGACCCCATTGGATTCTCTTTCATAGAATTATCTTTCAATTCAGACTCAGTCTCAGAGACATTGGTATCATCCACCTTAGGTGGCCGATCCAAAGAATCCTTAATGATAACCTCGGAATCCAAAATCTTGTGTGGCACACCCGCACCGGATTCGTGGGTTTAAGATTTCCGTTGCTCATCCCAAATTTTATGAAACTCTTTCCTTATATCATCATATTCTCTAGCACTGGCTTCTTTCATTTCCTAGATCATTTTGATCAATAGCGTGATTTGGGGGTCATTGCAAGAGGTAGGGGTTTGAATTGACCTAGGTCGGTTAAGATAATCAATCATGCTGTCAAGGATTTGGTCCTTCATGGAGGTTGGACTTTGTGATTTAGTGGATTCCTGATAATGGTCATGTGGTCGTACCCAGGTGTCAATAGCCATGGTTTCTTCCGAATCATCCTCCGAATCACTTTCCGAAACATCCTCAAAATACCTTGACTTTGTTCTCTTAGCGGCTGCAAAAACATCTATATGAATCTTCTCTTTACTGTTGCCCATCTCCATACATCATGAGTGGCAATCAATCAGAGCGTTGGCTGTAGCCAAGAAAGGGTGACCTAGAATTATGGGTGAATCACTGAGCTTCTCTGGTATGTCCATGTCCAATATAATCAAATCAAATCACTGAGCTTCTTTGGTACTTTAATGATTACATCATAAACTACCACCCTAGGTGTGTTTATGGAACAAGCTGCCAATTTAATAGTCACTGGTGTGTAATATAGATCTCCATGTTTGATGCACTAAAAAAGGGTGGTAGGAATCAAGTTGATTGAAGACCCTAAGTCCTCAAGGGCTTTGTTGAAGGTGAATCCCTTGATGGCATAGTATGGGAGAGGTTTTCCAAGGTCGATCTTTTTAGGAGGTAGAGTGCCCAAAACAATTGCACTCATATGCGCAGAAAAAACTACCTCTTTTGGTGTGCATGTCTTTTTCTTTTGTTTTGATTCTCTCTTTAGGGCTTTAGAAAAGGGTAAAAAGGTCAAATCAGATTTAAGGGCCTTGTCTTTTTTGTCTCTCTAGAGTTCAAGTCAGAATTTGATGCAGGTTTTACCTTAAGATTTCTAGATGGGCCCGAATCAGATTGTTTGGATGGGCTTCTTATTTTCTCTTTCTTTTAAGGGTTAAGGAGTTTGCACCTACAGAGTGGAAAATGTGATAGATTGGAGGAAGGGTTGGAAGAATGGGAGGAGAATAAGAGTGAGGACTCTACAGAAAAGGATATCCTTGTAGTCTCTTGATTTGTTCCCCTTGTGCTTGAATTTCTTTTGTTAACTTAGTCAGCCTTTCTTCATTTTTCTTGTCCTAGTCCAACATTAAGTTCATGATAGTCTCCAATGTGATTGTGGGTTCGATTGGACTAGATAGTTGCCCTAAGATGGATTGAGTAGAATTTGGGGCAAGCCTAGATTGATCTTGAGTTTGAGTTTGTCTTTGGGGTGGCATGAAAGGTTGGGATTATTTCTCCACTTTGGGTTGTATGAATCCAGGTATGAATCAAAGTATGTGTCTCCCTAAGTGGGGCTGATTTAATAGAAAGTTGATTGAGAACCCGATGTTTGGTCCCATACTTGAGATCCATTAGTCTAATCTTTAAGTGAAATGTCATCAAGTATAGGAGTATCAGAAGTGGTGTATTGCCCAGATAATTTATTCCAATCAGTATGTAGGTCCAATGATGTCTCATGGGTTGGCTGAGTTCAAGATGCCTCCCTAGGGTAGCAAAAGTCTGTAGAGTAGCTAGCGGGTCCTAGAGATGGGTCACTAGATCCACTAAGCTGAGTGTTCCAGGTCTCTTGTACCTGGAGGGAGTGAGTTTTTTGATACAACTATGATTGTGCCCGACATTATCCATTTTGTGCCAGGATCTTAAGAATTAGATCTTGCCATCTCCTCTCGTACTTCTGGAGTCGTGTTTTTAATTCAACTAGGCATCTTCTTGAGTCGTGGTGCTAGGACCTATAGGTTGATTTTGGTTCAAATAAGGGTTTGATCTTTGGGGGTCGGGTCTTGAGAAAATAGGGGGATAAGGGGTGTGGGAGGAGTAATCATATCTCGGTTGTTGAGTAGTCTCCCACCCACGATAAGCCGGAATCATGGTTGGGTTGGGAGAGGCGGAACCTTGAGGATGATAGGAAAGATGAGGGTATGGGTTCATGGACATTAGAGAAGAGAAGAGGATAGGAGAAAAGAATGAAGAGGGATAGGAGATAGTCTTCCTCGAGAAGACATAACAGAAGTCTTGGCGACCTCTTACCAGTTTCAAGGGGCTGGTGAAACACAGCAACAAGGCAAAGGCCTTGTAAGAGGGGTGTGGTCCTTGCAGTTCAGTTGATCGGATTTTAGTGTTGAGTACTTAATTAAATGAGTACTTAGGAGTTTACTTAATAAGTTAGGCAAATGAGTTTCAAACAAGCACGAGTTTGGTTTGTTCTTTTCAATTAACCCTAGCTCCTAAGTGGTTGTTGAGCCTAATTGATTGTTTCTAAGTGGCTGTGAATCAATGTTAATTATTATAGGTGGGAGAAACAACCAATCAAAGCAAATCCCCACTTATCATGCAATCACACACAATCAAGCTCAAACAACTTGTTTTGGGTCTCTAAGAAAAACCCTAATGTGAAGCGCCTAGGGTTTATGCTCTTCTAGTTCTAAAAATTCACCCAATACTAATAAGGTTCACTTTGAAAGGTGTGCAAACAGTATCCAAAGGATCCCAAAATTGGGGTACTATTCACGCACCAAGTCAAGTCCACAAAAATATTTTTTCCTGATTTTTAATGATTTCCCTGATTTTATCTAGATTTAATAGTGACTAGCTACCAATTGGGCAAATTGATAGTACCTCAAACAGTTAGACAGACAATCAATCAAAAAGTATCCAAAATTTTTGAAAATTTTACTGAAGATAGTATATTTAAGAAGCTTTCAAATGTCACTAATTTCAGATTAATCTAAGTTTTGTAGAGGTAGGAAGAATTCTCCAAAGTTGACTGATCAGTCACTCTAAATAGTTCTGACCCACCCTTACAAAATAAATTTATTTGGACAGAATATTACGAATTAAGGCTTGGGATGGGTACCAAATCAAAGCCAATTAGAAAGGCTATCTAGAGTAAATATGTCATGATTTTAGAACGTCCAAAGAGTGTTGCATAAATTTTTAAAAACCAAGTTTCTAGTCTGTCCGAAAATCAAAATTAGGGTTTCAATTATTTTAATCCACTAAACGATCATGCAAACATTCCTGCACCACTTTTGATCAGATTTTTGATTTTTTTTTTAATTATATCTAAACCTAAGAAAGCAATAAAAATTTAGGGGAGAAGAGAGTTCATACCTGTTGTCTTCACCATGGGTCGAAATGTGCATAGCCTCCTCGCTTGACCTAATAAGCGAAAAGAAAGCAAAGAAAACAAGGTTAACCAAATGCAAACCCTAATCTAAAAATTGTGCGTTGCCTCCCTGGTAATGGTGCCATTTGTTAGGGTCGGTTCGTGTGAGAAATTAAGTTTGGAAAAATATATTGTCGTTGCATTTGTAGAATAGTTGCACGAAAATCGAGTCAAAGAAATTTGTATTTGTTTTACGAAAGTAGAATAGATTTTATCTTTTAATTCGTGAGTCCCAGTTGTGGGAGGAGTAAAGTGAAAGTTATTACATTTGGATTTGGATTTGAATTGCTAACCTAGTCTACCTTTTTTTTTGTCTTTTCTTCTTTTGCATTTTTTTTTCATTGTTGATTTTTTTTGAAAAGCAAATACAAAACCTAGATCTAACTACACTAGAGAAATCCCTAAATGACTAAGTGCACCTAAGTGGGGCCATGGTGGCAGTGCATAGTGTGGCTAATCTAAGGCTGGATGACCCTAAGGAGACTAAGGGTGGGTGGGGGGCGGGGGGAAGGGGGGGGGGGGGGGGTTGGCGTGGATCTACAATGATGAAGAAGAATCAACACGCACATGAAAATTCAGACCTAGCATTCACATCTAAAATCCATGTGGTGAAGAATGTAAAGATCATCAAAACATAAATAAATGCAACATTCAACATTAAAAATTGCAAGGAATCAAATACATAAAAAGAGGAAGAAAACCATCACGCTAGAATGCCACAGAGGCCTTCGGCTTTGTGTGTGATGGTGGTGGCTAGACCATGGGCATAAGAGCTCATCTGCATGCCAACCAACTAGAGAGGACGACCAAGCAAGTTATGGGGGACCTTGTGGCTAACCAAGAAGAAGAAAGGAAGAAGGGTGTGGACCCTCTTCCAAGGAGGAAGAAGGTTGCCCAAGTAGAAGAAGAGGAAGAGAAGAAGAGGGCGTGCACCCTTTCTTCTCTCTAGCCATCCATGGAGGGCACTTGGAGGAGGAGTTGATGTAAACACATTTATGTCACATAAACTATCTATTTATGCATGTTTTTAGGTGTATAATTACATCATGCATTATAAATATTGCATAACATGCATCATCATGCATTTAGGTTAGATTGTGTAAAGTTTAGGTTAATTTGTCTTTTTATGGTAATGGAATAGGGTAATATTTTATCAGGGCCTCGGATTGATGATCCAATTGTATAGATCTGATTAAGGCAACGATCGGAGTTCAATGACTCCAAGATCATCTCAATCGGACTTCCGTAGCATTAGATGTAGTAAGAGAAAGATCTGAGATCAAGGGGCTAGTGGTGTAAATTCATACTTTAGATGACAAATCCAATTGCACGGATGGATTCAGATAGACGATCGCAGCCCAATGAAGTGCAAATCAGTCCAATCCGACATCCGTGGCACCATCTACAAATCAGAGAAGATGGACGGCCAAGATGGCACCACTTTGTGCCATCTTAGCTGCCCAAACCAGCCCAAAGTTGCCCACTGGCTCTCTCTCTCTCTTTAAGGGCACAATCAATCTTAACCGTTGGATTGAGATCCAACGGCTGAGAGAGCTCATGCCTTAATTCTTAAGTATGACACAAGGGCAGCGGCAGTGCATTGGTCGCGTGCCTCCACGCGAAGGTAGTGGCATGCGTTTGAAGTCGTCCGAGCACTTCAAATCAACTGCAGCGCAGGTGCAGTCAAATTCGAGTGTGCTATGAAGATCGTGCTGGCGTGGGAGGAGAGACGTAGTAGCACCAGGTGTGAGAATTGCGCATGCACGATCAGACGCACGATCGGACGTGTGATCGCACGTGCATGCGTTAGGCGTGCTGAAGAAGCGGGCGAACGTTTTAAGCCGTCTGATCTCTTGATCGGATGACTAAGAACACTTGATAGTGGATGTGCGTTGAAGCAGCTGAAGGCAAGGAGGTAGGCTTGCACGCGTACCTTCACCCACATTTGAGCTACAGTGACACTCATTAACATTATTAAAGACATTGAAACTAATGTTTAATCATTAAAATGACCTATTTGCCCCTCTATTCTTCAACTATAAAAAGGCTTTATGACCCTCACATTCTTTTCATCTCTACCTCTCTTCTCTCAGCCCATCTAAAGCTCTAAGAGCTTGTCCCAAGAGTTTAAAATAGAATTTTTCCACCTTTTCATCCCTGTTCGTGGAGCGCCTACGGTTGTCTTCTCACTGTTGTTCAGGAAGCAGATTCCTCTACGACGTCACCCTGCCCTGTCCTTCATCTTTCGTCTTCGTTCTCCCTCGTTCGTCATCTCACCACCCTCGTCCGGGTGCTCCGTCAATGTGGCTTGTCCTCCAAGCAGCCGTCGAGGAGGATAAACTCTCTCCACCTTCTCCTTTATTGCTTTCTAGTATAGGTTTCCTACTTTCTAGTGTAGTGATTAGTTGTAATGAACATCAAATTGTGGTTTTATTCTCTCTCTATTTTCTCTTTATTTGTATCATTATTTTTCTCTCTCTTCTATTATTTATTCTTTAAGTAGAGAGCTAGTGTAGATTTAAGTCGACCAACTAATCTGCTTCGTGACAATAAATCAAATGCGATTTTTGATTAAATGTATGCCTCCCCGTGTTCGACCTGAGACTTACTAGAGTTTTGGTTAAATTATCTGTTTGATGGATTTTTACGCAACTACGATGTTACGATTTTCAAAACTCAAATTTTCAGAGTACAAATCCCGTTCAACAGGAGCCTTTGGAGGAGAGTGGCGGCTCTAGGGCTTTGGAGGGGGAAGAGGGAACACAAGTTGAGATGTGGAAGAGCCTTTGTGCATCAACTTTTGAAATAGGTTTATATGGGAGGCTTGGGTCTTTGGAAAGTGGTTGTCGCCACTTTTTGTGGTGCTATTTTTGGGAGTCGCTACTTTTGGTGGCTTCCTTTTTTTTGTTGAAACTGAAAGGAAAGCTATCATGCTACAATAGCAACCCGAGAGGGCATTTTGTTCATCAAATAAAAAAATCAGATCTTACAAAATAGATCCCTATATACCTATGAGAAACTTGTAATCATAATCATTTACAAGTTTCTCCACACAACTAGTCTCTCCTAAAACAAACACTTGTTCCCTGCAAACTCTTCTCCAAATCGAATTAGTCACCACACATGATGAGAAGATGTGCCTGAAACTATCAGTGGGTAAGACACATAGAACACAAAACTACAATGGAGTGCTCATCCTCCTATGCCTTAAATCGCCTGTAATCAGCCCATCCCTCCTACACAGCCATAAAAAAATTTGGATCTTCAAAGGAACTCTTAAAAGACATAGCTTCCTTCCAACCATATCAGCCTCCTCTGCTCTTGATATCTGTAGAATTCTGTCGTATGTGTAAGCTAGAGTGAAGATCTCCTCCCAACAGTATTAGTCTTCCACTCTAGCCACCGGTCTGAACACCTGCAAGTTCTACTGCAGTCGTCTCCTTTCATCCGATGTCTGGGTATCATCACGACAACATTCAGTTCCTCCAATATTCCATACCTCCGCAGTTCAGACCAAAGGTTGTTGATAGATTCCCACTTATCAGCCATAGCAGCATAGGCTCGTGGATATACTTCCCTCAACTTCCCCAACGCTGACCATTCCTCCTACCGTAATTTGAAATAGCATCCATCACCTAAAGCCAGTTGCAATAGCTGCTAGTTGTTCTTCAAAGC
Source organism: Thalassia testudinum (assembly GCA_037157565.1). Taxonomy (NCBI): domain Eukaryota; kingdom Viridiplantae; phylum Streptophyta; class Magnoliopsida; order Alismatales; family Hydrocharitaceae; genus Thalassia; species Thalassia testudinum. The sequence continues at coordinate 69,099,147 of JAZHRO010000002.1, forward strand.
TTGTACCACAGATTGCCAGAAAGGAGAGGGCTTGGACGGGTGAAGCCTGTTCAGGCTGCTATGTCATTTGCCATAGCTATCTCTCAGGAGATCAGCCTACATCTTATTTTCACCGTCGAACAATCTGATGGCCCACTTGAGTAGCAACGCATCATTAAATTCCATGAGAGACTTTATTCCCATACCACCATATTCCTTTGGTACACAGTTGATCCCATTTCAGAGGTTGTAGAAATCTCCCTTTATGTAGCGGACCCTTCCAAAAAAATTTCTTCCGCATCACATCAATACGTTTCCAAATAGATTTAGGTTCTCTAAACACAGAAAAGAAGAAAACTAGAATAGAAGTAATCACAGAGTTCAAGAGTATGAGTCTCCCACCTTTGGACAGGTAGTGGCTACTCCAATTTTCCAATTTGATTGAGATTTTATCAAATGATACATTCCATTCCTTTTTCTTCAATTTGGTACACTTCAGCGGTAGTCCCAAATATCTAATTGGAAGCGTAACCAAAGGTGTGCCCAAGATATAAGAGATGGCCTCTTGCTCTCTACCATTCAGCCCAAAGCAAACTACCAAGGGCTTTTCCCCATTTAACTTCAAACCTGAAATCTTACCAAAAATCTTGACCATGTGTACCAAGGCTTGCGCTTCTTGTTCTTTTCCTTCAACAAAAAACACAGTGTCATCGACATATTGAAGTACCAGAGCCATGGCATTCCTATTTGAAACAGAGTAGCCTCTTAACGCCCCTGCCTCTAACAATCTACATGCATATCTTGCCAAAGTGTCAATTGTAAGATTGAAAATGAGTGGAGCAAGCAGGCATCCTTGTTGAACTCCACATTGTGGCTGAATCCATGTCCTACATGGTCTGCCATTAACTAACGGGGAAAAGGAAGTGGTGGTGATGCACCTCTTCATCCATTGAAGCCACAACGATGGGAATCCTCTTCGCTTGAAAACTTCCCACAAATATGGCCATGACATTGAATCATAGGCCTTTCAGAAATCCACTCTGTGCCATCCCATCACTATCTCTTGGGTTATGATGAATGATTCTTGCAATGATCTGTTAAGGAGAAAGGCAGCTTGAACGGGGAGGATCTGATCTTGCAAAACAACCTGTAGTCTATTGGCCAATACTTTACTCACTATCAAATAAATTGAGTTTGAAAGAGCGATAGGTCTGAAGTTCGGGAAGCAATCCGCTCCTTGTTTCTTTGAGAGCAAAAAGAGATATGACCGGTTGATCTTATCGAAGCCTAAATTGCCATGTTCAAACTCCCTAATGACCTCCATCACCTCTTCTTTTAACACACTCCATAGTTCCTTGTAAAAAAACACTTGTACACCATCTGGACCTGGCGAGCCTTCATTGTTCAACTCTTTTATAGCATCCATCTTTTTCAGAAATAGGTTCAATCAATGCACCAGCCTTGATCGCACGTGTTTCGCGAGTTTGAAATCAGGGTTACAAGTAAACCATCGTCGTAGTTGCAAAATGCGTGGTCAAATAAAATTTTTACTGAAACTCGAAAAGTGAGTCCCGGGTTGAACATGGGAAGACGAACGTTTGGTTTTATAAAAATCCACACTTCTCTTTATTTGTTTTAGTCATTTTTATCTTCTCTAATTTTTTGGTATTTTTAGCAAGCAAGAGATTCGGTCGATGAAAACTTTATCTACTTGCAAAAATAAGAGAGAGGGAGAAAGAGAGAGAGAGAAACAATCATCTATTCATGAAGAATTGTTTGTTGCACTATGAAAGCGGAAAATCTACACTATGAAAGTGTAAAAAGATAGTATGAGGTGAGAGAAATCCCCCTCGACGGTTACTCGGAGGACGACTTGCTCTAACGTCGCCTGGAGGAAGGTGGTGAGGAGAGGGACGAAGGAGGATGGAGTCGGAGGATGGGGCAGGATGGCGTCGGGGTGAGGATCTTCTTCCTGAAGGGCGGTGAGAGGACGGCCACGGGATGCTCTACGAATGGGGATGAGGGGAGGGAAAACTATTTGGTTTTACTCTAGAGGAGCATCTGGGGCTTGGGACAAGCTCTCTCTAGAGCCTTGGAGGTGGTGAGAGGAAGAAAGGAAGAGATGGTTTGGAATGGTGGTGGGTAGGTCCTTTTATAGTGGAGGAGGAAGAATAAACTCGCATCTGGGTCATTACTAATGTCCATAAATGTCGCTGCAGCTGTTGCTGAAGATCTACCCTTCAAATCCTCTTACTAGCATGTGCAGACCATTAGTGACAGCTGCAAGCATCACTAAAGGCGTGCGTTGCTGAAGATCCATGCCCGCCCCGCTGGAGCGCTTCACGTGTCCGTGCTTCCCGTGCCTTGCATGCGCCTGCGCTGGCATGCGCTGCGCTGTTGCTGCGTGCGGCTGTGCTGTGCACAGTGTGCTGCTGCGGTTGTGGCTGTGCACTGCTGCGATTGTGGTTGTGTGCTACGTGCGTGCATTGCTGCTGGCCAGCGTTGGGAGGCTTGGATGGAGCCACGTGGTGCCATCTGGGCCATCCATTCTTCTTTCTTTTGTAGAGGGTGCCACGGTACTCAGATTGAGATGATTCCCATGCTACTGAACTGCGATCGTCGCTCCGGATCCATCCATACGGTCGAATTTTCCATCTGAAACCTGTATGGATGTTGCATTGCACCCTGACCATTGATCTTCCTCGAACTTCGTACGATGCTACGGTTCTCCAATCTAGATGATTTCAAAGGCGTTAGACTCTGATCTTCGTCTTAATCAGATTTGTACGGTCCGATCATCCATCCGAGGCCCTGAAATAAGTCTTCTTCTATCCTGACCATAAAAAGGACCTAATTAACCTAAAATATATACAACTACTCTAAATGCACAATGATGCATGTTATGAAATATTTATAACAAGAGATGCAAATCTAAGCCTAGAAACATGCATGAATAGGCATTTTAACCTAAATAGATGTGTCTATATCATACCCCAATTCCTATCTTTTGCTAGTCCCTAGTAAAATTAAACTACATGCTATGTATAAAATCAAAATTAAGATTAGATCGCTTAGGCCTAAGTCGTTTATTAACAATAGAAAATTTCAACTAAGGTCCCAAACTACGAAGACTTAATAGTACCTGGGTGTCTGCCAGAATGCAGACCACCCAAGTCCTCTCCTTATATGAAAAGGGAAGATATAGTTATTTTATTTTTCTTCTTTTCTAATTTTTTTTTGTACTTTTGGAGTTTGAGAGTTCTGGGATAACTTTTTACGGCTACCCGACCTGCCCAAGACTCGAAAAGGACTCTAAGTGCTAAGCATCTTGTGAAAATAGTGAAAGACTCACTAGATGACCGTTAAAATGGGCTTCAGGTTTCTATGACCCTAGGTGACCTTGCCTAGAGGTTTATCTTTTCGATCGGTAGCCTTCTCCCTACTTCTTTTATTTATGAGGTCAACACAAGGGCAAACCCAGTATATATCTCCCCGATTTATTCTACTTCCCCTCTTCTTTCCTAAGTGTTTTGGGAATTATTGCGCATTTTTTTGTGAGCTGGGTTCTGGACAACCAGCTGATGAGCTGTTACCACCGACAACTTGTCAGCTATACTCGTGCGGTGAAGTGTGGTTTTATATCTTTTTTCTCCTTTTTTATGTTTTTATCTTTTTTTTTCTTTTTAAAGTAGGTGGCTTCCCTGATCTAAGATTTATCTAAAGGCAGTACAACGAAAATGGTCTTGTAGCTGGGCTCTGGACAACCGGCCGATGAGCTGTTACCACCAACTTGCCAGCCATACCACCCTAGATAGTTCATTAGCTACCCAATTTCCGAAGAAATCGCCGAAAAGTGAGTCAGTGCAAAAAAAAAGTGTGTAGATGCTTAGGCTTAAAGTCCCCCAAAATCAGAGGGTGGGTTGATAAGTCGCATACTTATCATCCCAATTTATTTACCAAATTAAAATGAATTTTAATTGGAAAGGACTTGAGACAAGTCCACATTCGAGTGAACACCCAGGCTAATTAAGCTTGAAGACATGAAGAGTCTAAGTATTCAGGTCCTATCGTATCATTTCCTAAAGTTAATAGCTTCCAGATGCTTAAGTTTTTTTCTCCTAATTCTTCTTTTTTTATCTTTTTGAATTTTTAATTTTTTTTCTTTTTTTTTAAAGAAACTAAAAGAAATTCTACGGAGTTAAAAAAATGATTTAAGAATTAAGTATCTACCCCCCATGCCTAAATGATGCAATGTCTTAATTATAAAAATAAAGACATAAAAAGGGCAGAGTAAATAGAATATTACCTGAACATTGTGAGGAATCTGGTCAGCTCCGCAGAGAACGTGAAATATAAACATGTGCTAAATTTAATGCCTTCAGCTAGGCATAAAATAATACAAGGAAGAAATTAGGAACTCACAAGTGTGAGTTAGAATCAAAATAAAAATATTAATTCTCAGACCCGCCAACAGAAGATGTCCACAGACGTGGACTTGATTATGTTGCAGACCCATGCCCCAGGGTCGAGTGGTTCTTAAAATGATGTGGGCGTGCTTCGCGTGTTTGAAATCAGGGTTATGAGTAACCCGTTGTCTTAGTTGCAAAACGCGCGGTCAAATAAAATTTATACCGAAACTCGAAAAGTGAGTCTCGGGTCGAACATGGGGAGGCGAATGTTTGGTCTTATAAAAATCCGTGCTTCAATTTATTTGTTTTAGTCATTTTTATCTTTCTAATTTTTTTGGTATTTTTAGTAAGCAAGAGATTTGGTTGATGAAAACTTTATCTACTTGCAAAAATAAGAGTGAGGGAGAAAGAGAGAGAGAAACAATCATCTAATCATGAAGAATTGTTTGTTACACTATGAAAGCGGAGAATCTACACTATCAAAGGGTAACAAGATAGAATGTGGTGAGAAAAATGCCCCTCGACGGTTGCTTGGAGGACGACTTGCTCAAACGTTGTTAGGAGGAAGGTGGTGAGGAGCGAGGTTGTTACGACTCGGTTCCCGAATCCCTACAGGACACAAGACCAGCCTGACTTGCCTGATCCCAAGACCCAGTCGTCCAACAAGAAATAACCAAAAAGCAGGCAAGTAAACCACATTCACTATGCTATGTAACTAATAGTAAAAAGAGTACAAGCAGTAAGGAAAGAAAAGCTGCTAACAGTACATATCACCACCACAACAGTAAAATGGAAACAAAGTACAGAAACATAAAGGTAACAAGAGTCTGAAACTCACTACAATAGAAAGTACAACAAAAGGAAGACTACTGCTACTGGGCTCTACTGGGCCCAGCACCCTCTGCAGCTGGAGACTCTGGCTGCTCAACACCTGGATCTAAAAAGGGTTATGAGTAACAAAGTCAATGAACGCTGAGTAGAGTGGCAACTAACTAACTAAAGTAGTAAAAGTGAACAGGTAACTGTTTATTCCAATTACTTTATTTTACAAGTTATTCCTTTTTCACCCATTGGTTTATTTATCAGATCTCTTTCTTGATCTCGAATGTTCCTCGTGGGAACGATCTTGATTGCAGTCTTTTCCAAAGAGTAGAAGTCGCACGCGATGCTCTCCTGGCTGGGAGAGTCCCCCGTGGTGGTCCTACACCCATTCAACGACCCCAAGGTCACGGACAGACGTAACAGTGACTACAGCACGCACGATAAGCGCACGGGTAGCTACACCTACTGGCACGCGGTTAGTCATTTCCGCTAATGGGTACGCTCAAAGTACAGCACGGAACAGTATAGGGCCTAGCCCTCTCAGTAATAGGGTTCTAGCCCCTTAGAACCAAAAAGGGGCCTCGCCCCTCCACAGTCCGCGCATCCTCGTCTGACTACCCTGGTTTGCCAATGGGCCTAACAAGTCGGTGTAGGGTGACTAGCTGAACCCCGAGCCCCGTGGGGTGGCTAGCTTTCTCCTTACACTAGTAGCTCTCCTCGGTACAGTGTACGCGAGGACCAAAAAGTTAGTGCAGAGTGGCCAATCCTAACCTTGGGTCCTAACCCAAGGGCGGCTAGCTCCGCTTTACACTAAACAGGGGACAGTCGCTCTCCTTGGTACCACGTACTTAAGGGCCAGCACACTTCCCCACTCACATTTCTAGATCCATTCCATTTATTTCTAGGAGCTCTACTCCTAATTCCCCGTAGGGTTCATGCTCATATTTCTCAGGCCATTCCATACCAGGTTTCCTTATCCACATTTCCATTCTCAGGTTATACACATGCAGCTCGTATTTCTATCATTCACATTTCTATTCTCAGGTTATACACATGCAGCTCGTGTTTCTATCATTTAACGTAAACAACAGGTAATTCATATTTCACAGGAAACTCTTGTTCATTAACAGGCAGTTGTTATCGTTTCTATTTATTCATTCAAGACTGTAAATCAAACACACATACTGACATTTCAAGTAACTTCTCGTCCTACGATTCATGCCATATCCTAGGTTCTAGTTATTCAATCCACATATGAATTCAGGTTTATAATTAAATTAGGGAAAGCCATTCTACCAGACAACCCAGGAGAATTGGGGGCTCGAAAGGTAGGCTCATGTGCCCTAGCAATCCCCGAACCCGCAACGGAACGAAGTCCTATAACAAGGAATAATCACAATGGAACATTCAAAATAGTATAAAAGACCTTCTAACAAGTAGAGGAATCCTCAAGGAAAACACCGATAACTTGTTTGTGTAAAACGGACCTCAAACGGACCCTAAACGTGTCAAAAATAGGGTTACAGACCTAAATCAGACGTCTAGCACAAGGTCCAGACGTCTTAAAAGTAAACAGAAATGCACCTTAGGTTCTGCGTTGACCTCATACGTCCAGGACCTCCTCTGGACCGTCTGGACCCAGCTCCAGATGTCTGACCTTCTCTCCGGACATTTGGGAGTCCTTTCAGCCATCTGGCAAGCTGTCCAGATGTCTGAATTGCATGGGAGGGCGTGTCCCTCGCCTTCCCGAAGTAATCCCTGCACGCGATAGCAAATCTCTCGCAATTAGCCACGCAAAGCATAGTTATGGAGCGGCTTGCATGGCTGTATCCGTAAAAGGAAATGTACCTTCATGAAGATCTACCTTCAGATGTCTGGTGTTGTCACCAGGCATCCACTTCGTCGTTTGTACATCACTCCAGACGTCTAATTCTGGGAAAATCCCAGAACTAGACCCGCTTCTTGCTCTCCTCCATCGCGTGCAGCCACGGCCTCGCCTCCTCCCCTGCAGCTCCAGCTGCAACAATTTCGGGGATGACTCACCCGACTCTCTCCTCCTCCCATACGCGCCACTCCAGCCGTGCACCCTCTGGTGTGCTCTCACGAGCTCGCGAGCTCAAGCTCTCCCTCCTCTCCTCACGTCGTCGCTCCTCCTCATCGCCGCTCTCGTGCTCTCTCTCTCTCGCGCGTTCGCTCCTCTCGCTGGGGTGGAGAGGAAGGGAAGAAGGTGTCGGCTGGGTGAAGTGAGGAAGAAGGAAGAGGGGAAGGGGGCCTTTTATAAGGCTCGCTAGGGTTGGGAAGAAGAAGAGAGGAGGGAAAAGAGAGAAGGAGGGTACTGTCTGCGTGCAGCACGCACGCAGATGCGAAGCTCGTACCCAAAAATTTTGATTTCCAAACATCTGGGAAGTGTTCCAGATGTTTGACCAGACGTCTGACCGACAGTCCAGACATCTTAAAAGGCTCAGGATAGAACGGGTCTTTACAGGGATGAAGGAGGATGGATCCAGAGGATGGAGGATGGGGTAGGATGGCGTCGCGGCGAGGATCTTCTTCTCGAAGGGCGGTGAGAGGACAGCCATGGGATGCTCCACGAATGGGGATGAAGGGAGGGAAAACTATTTGGTTTTACTCTAGAGGAGCATCCCAGGCTTGGGACAAGCTCTCTCTTGAGCCTTGGAGGTGGTGAGATGAAGAAAGGAAGAGATGATTTGGAATGGTGGTGGGTAGGTCCTTTTATAATGGAGGAGGAAGAACAAATTCGCATCTGGGTCATTATTGACGTCCATAAACGTCGCTGCAGTTGTCACTGAAGATCCGGCCTTCAAATCCTCTTGTTGGAACCCACATACCATTAGTGACAGTTGCAAGCGTCACTAAAGGTGCACGTCGCTGAAGATCCATGCTTGCCCTGCTGGCACGCTTCACACGCCCGTGCTCCCCGAGCCTTGCCCGCGCGCGCACTGGCATGCGCTACGCTGCTGCTGCACGCAGTTGTGCTGTGCGCGGTGCGCTGCTGGAGCTGTGGCTGTACGTGGTGCGCTACGCGCATGCGTTGCTGCTGGCCGGCGTTGGGCGGCCTGGATGGTGCCACATGGTGCCATCTGGGATGTCCATTCTTCTCTCTTTTGTAGAGGGTGCCATGGTGCTCAGATCGAGATGATTCCCTCACTGCTGGACTGCGATCGTTGCTCCGGATCCATTCGTACAGTCAAGTTTTCCATCCGAAACCCGTATGGATGTGGCATTACCCCTTGGCCATTGTTCTTCCTCGGACTTTGTGCGATGCTACGGTTCTCCGATCTAGACGATTTCAGAGGCGCCAAACTTCGATCATTGTCTTAATTAAATCCGTATGGTCCGATCATCCATCTGAGGCCCTGAAATAAGTTTTCTTCTCTCTTGACCATTAAAAGGACCTAATTAACCTAAAATATATACAACTACTCTAAATGCACAATGGTGCATGTTATGCAATATTTATAACATGAGATGCAAATCTAAGCCAAGGAACATGCATGAATAGGCATTTTAACCTAAATAGATGTGTCTATTGTAGTTCCCTACTTGGAGGGGGTGAGATCAACGTGATGTAAAAAATGCGGAATTGAAAAAAAAACCAATCTCACAAAATAAACAATCACACAATGTGCACAATTACTTTTAAGTGGAAACCCAAACCGGGTGAAAACCACCACCTAACCCTCTCGAGTTAGGATTTTTCGATCAACCAAGTTGATTAAATCCACTAAACGAATCACTTAAACGAGGGTGATTCAACCTCAATTACAACCACGCTACAAGTGCGAGGGTAGCGTTCCTCAACCCCTTCTCTTCACGAGAAGGATTTTGTCCCATGAAGGAGATGGGAATTCGCAAAGCGAATACCCAACCAAATAACAAAGATAAAATAGCAAATAATCCTAGCCGTTGGGAGCAAAGCCCAAGAGAATCAAGCCAAAATCAGGAATAATGATTGCACTGACAGGGTTATCAGACGTCTGGAAGATCACTTTAAGACATCTGAAAAAAAGGTCAGATGTCTGATTTTGGGCGGGTCTCTACCTGACTTGGATTAGATTTGAACAGGGTTCTAGTGCAAGTCCATCAGACGACATACAGGACGTTTGGCACTATGTCTGGACGTCTGAAAACCTACTTTTTTGTGGGAATGGATTTCCAAGAGAGTGCAACGGTTAGAAAATCTCTGAGAAGAGATTTTCGGTCAGCCGAGGCAAAACGGTCATCTATCAGACGCCTGGAAAGGCCTAAGGATGTCTGATAAGGCTCTAACGGTCATATCCTTGAGTGTTTGCTAAGCCAGCCAACGGTCCACTAATTGGACGTCTGGAAAAGTTATCAGACGTCTTCTAAGACGTCTGGACATAGGTCTAGACGTCTGATTTCATTAGATAACTAACAAGTCCAGCCTAAATGTTATCAGACGTCTGAATCAACAGTCAGACGACTTAAAACACATTATCAGATGTTTGATTTTGGAATTAGACGTTTGGAAATGCTGTTTGAACCCTATATTGGTTTTCTAAGTTCTCTACAGAAAACCTAAGTATCCTAGGGTTGTGCCGGTGTTCCTAGGACTACTGTTAGGGTACTTTGAGGCTCTTTAACATGAATCTAAGTAACAAAAATAAAGAGCAACAAAAGAAACGAAAAATACAAGGAGTACAAGAGAAGGAAATCTATCCTATTCTTCATCTCCTTCCTTCTTCAATCTATCGCTCCTCGTGAATCTCCTCTGTTTTCCATCAAGCTCCTCCAATCCATCCTGGATGCGAGCTCGAACTTTGTCTAATCACGTCTCCATTTGCAATTGTCCTGAAATATAATACTCCAAGTGCAAATGTTAAATGACATGTATTTTGTTATCATCAAAACAAATGATCGTGGTGCTCTAGCACCAACAATCTCCCCCTTTTTGATGATGACAAAATCATAAATAATAATGCAAAAAATCCTCCCCCTTTTTGACATTATCAAAAAGGTTTGATTGATTTTAAATTTCCTATAACTCCCCCTTAAAACATGCTCTTCTATGAATTTCTTTTAACAAGAGTAATGTCCTCCCCCTTTTTGTAACAACAAGATAGCTATTATTTTTCTCCTCCTTACTAAAGGAAATTTAGCTAAGTTACATCTCCCCCTTAAAAATTGACAATTAGCTCAAAAATTTTTTTAACTCCCCCTATCTAAATGCTAATGATAAAAAGATAGGGTGAAGAATTTTTACCTCACCTACCATGGCCAATAAAATGGCCCAAATGGTGGTGGTAGATGCCACATCGGATGGGGCTCCCATCTGTAGCTTGGAGGCTCGGGCATTGGCGCCAGTCTCCAGTCTGGTGGTCGACGTGTGGCGGGTCCATCGTTTGTTCGCCGTCTAGTCGGTCTTCTCATTCTCCTTCTTGGTCTACTCCTTGGTTCTCCCAACTCGAGTTGACCAGCCTTGAGTTTGTAGGTCCAGTCCTTTGTGTTGTAGTTATCCCTGAAACCTACAAAACAAGATTCCAATTCTTTTTTTGGTATCCAAGTGGGCTTGGATCCGGATCTGTTAGCAGGTCTCCTTGATGGAGATCCTTTCTTAACCTTAGGGCTATAAAAATTATCTACTTTGTTGATTAATTTGTTAGAGTTTTCCCTAAAATATGCAATTTCTTTTTCTATAGTATGCATCTTTGTCTTTAAATCACAGATTTCTAACTTTAAACTATCATTTTCCTCAATCAATTTATTATTTTCATTGATTAAATTTTCATTTTCTAATAATAGGTTATTATCCTTAGGATTAGTTTCTATGTCCTTAAGTTATTTTTCTAACCTATCATTTTCATTTTTAAGGAAACTAAGGTTCTTTTTAATGCTTTTGTTTTTTATTCTTAATGATTTACTAACATCAAATAGTTCATTAAAAGCTTCTTGTAAATCAAAATTTACCTCGTTGTCGGAGTCGCTTCCGCTTTGGCTGTCGCTATTGCTTCCTCTGGCCATGAAACCAGAGTAAGCGATTTCTTCTTCTTCTTCTTCTTCTTCTTCTTCTTCCTCCGAGTTCGAATCGTCCCAAGTGGCTTGGAACGCCTTCTTCTTAGATTTCTTCTCCTTTTCCTTCTTCTTCTCCTTTTTGAGAAGAGGGCACTCTGGTCGCAGATGCCCTTTCTCGTTGTAGTGGTAGCAACGTCTAGGGCTCTCCTTCTCCTTCTTCAATTCCCTACACAACTTGGAAAACTTTTTAAGTAAAATTTTAAAATCTTCATCGTCGGAACTTACCTCGCTATCCGACGCAGCTTTGAAGGTGAGAGTCTTCTTCGGTTTTGACTCCGGTGTATCCTTCTTCTTCTGCTTCAACTTTGTCTCATCGGCCATCAGATTGCCTAGGAGATCTTCCATGTTGAGCTCCTCCACTTCGTTTGCCTCCTCGATGGCGGTGACTTTTTGTTCCCACTCCGGTCTGAGGGAACGAAGAAGCTTCCCTTAAAGCTCCCCCTTAATGAAAGTCTTCCCTAAAGCTTTCAAATTATTTACTATGAGAGTGAACCTAGTGTTCATCTCACTTAAAGTTTCATTAGATTTCATTTAAAAACCTCAAACTCTTGTGAAAGTAAATTGAGTTTAGAAGCTTTTACCTTAGAGGTACCTTCATGAGTTACCTCGAGTGTGTGCCAAATCTCGTATGCGGTGGCGCATTGCGAGATTCTATTGAACTCCTCCGGGCTGAGCGCGCAGTACAACGCGTTCATAGCTTTTGCGCTGAGTGAGAGTTCTCGAATTTGCTGCTGTGAGTAGCCTGCTGCGGGTCTTTCTGGGATGTTGAAAGGGGTCTCGCAACGGTCCCATATTGTAAATTTGGTGGCTTGAAGCCATGTCTTCATCCGTAGCTTCCAGTAGCAATAGTTGTTCCCGTCGAAATAGGGTGGTTGGACGGTGGATTGCCCCTAGGAAATCCTGCTCGTGGAACTGCTCCCCTCCATAGGATCTTTGCCGGTGTGTAACACCGATAACGCGAAACCTGCTCTGATACCAATTGTAGTTCCCTACTCGGAGGGGGTGAGATCAGCGTGACGTAAAAAATGCGGAATTGAAAAAAAAAACCAATCTCACAAAATAAACAATCACACAATGTGCACAATTATTTTTAGGTGGAAACCCAAATCGGGTGAAAACCACCCCCTAACCCTCTCGAGTTAGGATTTTCCGATCAACCAAGTTGATCAAATCCACTAAACGGATTACTTAAACAAGGGTGATTCAACCTCAATTACAACCACACTACAAGTGCGAGGGTAGCGTTCCTCAACCCCTTCTCTTCACGAGAAGGCTTTTGTCCCACAAAGGAGATGGGAATTCGCAAAGCGAATACCCAACCAAATAACAAAGATAAAATAACAAATAATCCTATAGAGCCAACAAAGTAATTTTAAACCTAAGCTTCTATAGGAATTAGGAAACTCCCCTTTGCAAGGAGTGCATCGAATCGATGATGCGGGTGCGTGAGCCACGCGACGGCGTAGCGTCGCTCTCGTGAACTACGGCGGGAGAGCGGGTGCGCAACAGCTTGATGCTCTCTAGATGAAGAACTTAAGCTTGGAGAGCAAGGGCTTCTTTTTGGACACAAAAGAGTGGAAATGCTTGTTCTTCGTGTGTCTTGGTGTGTAAAGGTTCCCCTCTATTTATAGAGGCCTTAGGAAGGCTTTGGAAGGCTTAGGAAAGCTTCCATAGCCGTTGAGAGCAAAGTCCAAGAGAATCAGGCCGAAATCAGGAATAATGATTGCACTGACAAGGTTATCAGACGTCTGATCCTACCATCAGACGTCTGGAAGATCACTTTAAGATGTCTGAAAATAAGGTCAGACGTCTAATTTTGGGCTGGTCTCTTCTTGACTTGGATTAGATTTAAATAGGGTCCTAGGGAAGTCCATCAGACGACATACGGGACGTCTGGCACTATATCTGGACGTCTGGAAACCTACTTTTTCGTGGGAATGGATTTCCAAGAGAGTGCAACTGCTAGAAAATCTCTGAGAAGAGATTTTGGGTCAGCCGAGGCAAAACGGTCATCTATCAGATGTCTGGAAAGGCCTAAGGACGTCTGATAAGGCTCTAACGGTCATATCCTTGAGTGTTTGCTAAGCCAGCCAACGGTCCACTAATTGGACGTTTGGCAAAGTCATCAGACGTCTGGACATAAGTCTAGACGTCTGATTTCATCAGACAACTAACAAGTCCAGCCTAAATGTTATCAGACGTCTGAATCAACAGTCAGACGTCTTAAAACACATTATCAGATGTCTGATTTTGGAATTAGATGTCTGGAAATGCTGTTTGAACCCAATATTGATTTTTTAAGTTCTCTACAGGAAACTTAAGTATCCAAGGGTTGTGCCGGTGTTTCTAGGACTACTGTTAGGGTACTTTAAGGCTCTTTAACATGAATCTAAGTAACAAAAATAAAGAGCAACAAAAGAAACGAAAAATACAAGGAGTACAAGAGAAGGAAATCTATCCTATTCTTCATCTCCTTCCTTCTTCAATCTATCGCTCCTCGTGAATCTCCTCTGTTTTCCATCAAGCTCCTCCAATCCATCCTGGATGCGAGCTCGAACTCCGTCTAATCACGTCTCCATTTGCAATTGTCCTGAAATCTAATACTCCAAGTGCAAATGTTAAATGACACGTGTTTTGTTATCATCAAAACAAATGATCATGGTGCTCTAGCACCAACAATATCAAGCCTGCACTTCAGAAATTCGAGGAAATAATGATGCAGCCATTCTTCAAGATCCCCTGCCTGTAGCTTGTGAAGATTCCTTGAAATAATGGATGGCTTCAGCTTTGATTTCCTATAAAGTTGAGGTTCTGTGATCCCCTACTATAATAGAAGAAATGAAATTATGTCTCCTTCGCGAGCTAGCTACTAGATGAAAATACTTGGTGTTGGCATCACACTCTCTAAGCCATAGTTGCCTGGAACTCTCCCTCCAGTCCATTTCATGCTTCAAGTCCTCCTCAGCTGTCACCTCCTGCCATTTTCTCCTTATTTCCTGCTCTTGGATAGATAAGGGTGAAGCAAACTCCTTCACATCCAGCTGCTACACTTCCAATAAGGCCTCATGCTGTCTTTGTTCTCTCAAAGTTGCTATTGCAGTCCCATACCCCTTTAACATCACTTGCATAACTGCAAGTTTTGAGGCCAATTTGATTGTAGCAGTACCCCCAACCTACTTTTCCTGCCACCATGCTTCAATCATTTCACTAAAACTAGGCTCTCTAAGCCATGATCGTTTAAACTTGAAATAGGAGCCCACTTATGCATTCTCACCACTATTCCAAGCCAACGATGTATGGTCTGAGAAGGGGCGTTACAGACCAACAATCGATGATAGTTGGAGCCTCTTAAGGAGGTCAACATTACCAAAAAATCTGTCTAGCTTTGATGTTAGGCCATTGCCTTTCATCCAAGTAAATTTAGCCCTAGACGTGGGGAATTCATTCAACCCCAAAGTTTGCACCGTTAGTTGAAAGCCAAGTGATGTGCTATCCGTCAGACCACCTGATCTATCCTCCCTTGTCAGAGCACAATTGAAGTCACCACCTACAAGGCACAGACACCCTTGTACATTATTTGCAGGCTCTGTCAAATCCTCCCATAGCTCAGATCGAAGGTTAGCTGCGCATGGCCCATAGACTCCCATAATAAGCCATTCCATTTGCCCCTTAATTGTCTTGCATTTACAAGTTATCACGTGTCTAGACTTGAAAACCTCCACCACTTCTAAAAAAGCGTTTCTCCACCAAAAAGCCATTCCACTAGATCTCCCATGTGTACTTTGTACCAAATAACCGGCACTCCCTACATGCTTCAAGTCATTCCACACCTGTCTACTCTCATCCTCTATATGTTTTTCTTGCATGAGTGCTTTATCAACCTCCCATTCCCTCAAATATCTCACTAGTGATGCCCTTCGAATCCTATCGCTCAACCCACGCACATTCCAAGAGAGGACTCTCATCTCCCCTCTTGAGGTCCCCTTTTATTTGAACAATACACCTTTTCAACACCAAGTACTGCTGCTATAGCATTTTCATCCAGTTTCACCTTGTTCTCATTTCTTCTTCGCCTTAGTTTGTAAGGGGACCTCCTACACGCTGATTTTGATGTTGAGCCAACACCAAACCTCAAACCTTCTGAAGCATGAATTGAGGAGTTGTGTTCCAACGAGTTAGCTGGGATCTCCTGAAGTACCCCCACAGGTATTATCTCTCCAGCAACCGATTGATCCTCCCTCATATTGTCTTTCTCACCCTCTTCCATCTCCATATGATGAAAGTCCTTTCTCTTCTTGGGTTTAGGATCCTCCTCTGGCATGTCACGACCCTCTTACATTGGATTTGTCTCTTCCCTCACAATCGCAGCAAAAGACTTCGCCTTTTCTTGTTCCTGAAATTTTGTCTCCTTGTAGACAAATTGTAGTTGAAGTAGCCAAGAACTGCCACCACATCAAAGGATAATTCTCTCAACTATTGATCCCCCACGAAAAACCACTACATTCACATTCAGCATGCAGCCATCCCCTTCCCAAAGGCCTACCTCCGCATCCTCTACCAACTTCTCAAACCCTGTTATCATGGATGCAACCACATCATGCGACCTTAGATGGAAAGGTAGCCCCTTAATTTCCATCCTTCCAGATTGTGAACCTGCCCTTTGAGGTGGTTGCTCCGGTAGGGCACCATCAAAGTGAGACACAAGTCTCCATAAAACTGTCACATTCTCAAACACACTCGATCGAAAATGAAGGTGTTCCACGTCCATCATCCCCGAACCAAACACCAGGAAATGCGTTGGGGATAGTGTGGAAATCTTCCAACCTTCAACAGATAATGATAAGGATCTTACCAATACTTGTAGGCATTCCAAAGAGGGGTTTCCAGTCATTACTTCACCAGTCAAAGCACCCCTTAGCACCAACTTGGTAGCCCTAATGTCCTCCGATAAGGGAATCTCACCATCAACCGTATGATCCATATAAGTAGGCAGTGGGCCTTCAAACTTAATCCTTCTAGAGGGCATGAAGACCCCCTCTCTTGATCACATTTTATTCAACACACTTGAGTCTCGCTTGTGACCATACCCTCCACAGGCCAAACATAGAATAGGATAGTGGCATACCGCCACCATATGCCCACGCCTTCAACATCGGAAGCACACAATCTCCCTATTAACTCTCCACTCCTCCTTCACTGTGATATTGCACTAGAGGGGGGGTGAATAGTTTATTTATAAAATATTGTAAGACAAAAAATACAATCACAAAAAGAGGCACAAGATTTTTAGGTGGAAACCCAAGACGGGTGAAAACTACCACCTAAGCCAATCCCTTGACTTAGGATTTTCGATCACAAAGTGATCAATCCACTAACCACACTACTTGAACGAGGGTAGTGTACCTCAATTACAAATTCCACCTCCGATCCCTAAACAGAGGTTTCTCCCTTCACAATGAAAAGATGAGGACTTGACAGGCCGGATACCCAAACTGCAAAAATAAGAATGAAACAACACCTATAGAACACCCCAAAATATTAATGACTTCCTTATCTATTAAGCATAAAAAGAACTCCCTGAGAATTTGTAGAATGAAGTGCATCAGGAGTGTGGGTTTGCCCTTCAATCAGAGTGTTGGCACAACACAAGGGCAAAAGGAAGCAAAGAGTAGTGAGCAAGTGATTTTCTAAGGAAATTGAATCTCAAGAGGTGTGTCTTGCCTAAGAGGGATTGTAGTTTATTTATAGGCGAGTTTGGAACCTTCAAGAATGCTTGAGAGAGGTCTCCTAGCCGTTGGAGGCAAGTCCCAATATATTGGGACGAAATCCAACATAAATCAAAGCAATCATGAATCTGACAGCAATATCAGACGTCTGATTTTAGGATTAGAGGCCTTGTAAGACGTCTGATTACAATTATGGATGTCTAATACTATTAGCCAGGCTTACTGTTTTCATTGGATCCAAACAGGGACGTCTGATAAAAATATTGGACGTCTAATTATAAGTGAATTCGTTCCTATTTTGACTAGATCCAAACAGGGTTCTAGATTTTAAGGAACAGACATCAGTATGGATGTCTGTAGGATTTCCTAGATGTCTGGAAACATAAAAGGACTTGTGTTGGAAATCTAAGAGTAGATCTTTGGTTCCTAATAAGATTTACACAGAAATAAATGAGCAACGGTCCATTGATAGACGTCTGGAGACATTCCCAGATGTCTAAAAATGTATTTGCCTATTATTAATAGAAAGAAAATGGGTACTTGAGTCTAAATGTTGGTTTAAGGACATCCAGGCAAACTATTAGATGTTTGAATGAGGCTATGGACGTCTGATAGAAGGTTGCTGATAGGAACACCATCATGAGCCCTAACTAGCTCATTTTGACGCAAATGAGAGAATAAATGCTCCTACATAACTGCCTAAAAGTCATAATTCATTGCATAACCTCTCTGAGAGAGAAATAAGAAATTAGGGTTAAAACTACAATTTTACCAATGCAGTGCAACCACAGGTTTTCTTAAGAGCTAAACAAAGGTCAAATGGTCTTAATAAGATTATAAGTGGGTTAGATCAGATAGAAAAGGATTTGTGTGAGTTCTGTGAATTAAATTACTTCTTGAAACCCAAAATCCAACTTCACCATTGGATTTCTTAGGTCCAAATTAGGTTTGTACCAAAATTTGGACCCAAGATGAATTTGCCTTGACCTAGTTTGCAAAAAGGTCCAGCCTGGTTACATTTCTACCCCTATCTTTCAAAAAAATTTACAAAAAGCCCCCTAGCTTCTTCATCATTTCATAATTAGGTCCCTCCACCATTATAGCGGAGGAGCCCTACTCCGGCGAGCTTTGGAAGGAGAGTTCTCCTTGATTGCTTGGAGGATCTCCTCCAAAATTGGAAGGGAGATCCACTGAGAAATTCTCTCTCGTCTGAACCCTCATTTGAGATCTGATTCCCTCAAAATCTCTCATGCGAACACATGAGAGATATGGGTATCTCCACAACTTCCTTCTTCGACGTGCCTTCCTTGCTTGGGAAGCTTGCTTCCTAAGCCCTAACTGACCTCCATGGCTCTATTTAAAGAAGCCCAGATCGCCCCGACTCCTCCACGCTCGAATTTGACCGCGAACACCCCTAATTCCTCTCTTCCCTTCATGGCTGTAGGCTCCTTGACGTCAGGCGACCCTCCTTGCTCCTCGTCATTCGATCGTCATACCTGTGGCAGATATACCTTCCCTGACTTCGTCTTCATGTCGCCGTACTCGCAGGCACTTCCCTCTCCTCGTCGTCACCGATCTCCACTCACCGGAGCCACTCTTCATCTCCAGCGTCGGCTACACCAGACCCGATGCCTCCTCTCGCCCCCTTCATCTCTTCACCTCCTAGATAAGCTTCTTCTCCCCTCTACATTCTTCTCCACTCTTTATTCTTCAAAATCGACCACTGCCGACCTCGGTCACCTCCATCCCTTCCATCTCCGACCATCTACTCCTGCGAGGCCGCTCCACCTCCACAGGCCATCCCAACCTTCGCCGACAAGTCCACAAGCTCCACCTCACTCCACTGAGCACTTCCCCTCACTCCACGCACTACACCACTCACTCACGCACCTCACCGAACATACCCACACATTCGCACACATTGTGCCCTAGGCATGCTCGCACAGGCACCCCCGAGCCACGCCAACACCCCTAGCACCTTCGCCATGGTCCAGCGACCCCCTTTGAACGTTTTGACATGGCCGCGAGGTCGATCTTGTGATTTCAGATTCGTCGCCCCTCCGCCATTGACGAAGAAGCTTGAAGCAAGCTTGCTGCAGCTCTAGGTACGCTAGGCCCAGGTGCTATCCCATGTGTGCGGAAGCCCCTCGCGCATGCACTCAGGCCCTCAATTGGAGTCGAAGACCTCTGCTGCTGCTGCAATTGCGAAGGCTATCTCTTCAGGTGCATGCGAGGAAAGGGTGGGACATTTAGTCCCACCTTGGAAGTGAAGGCGCATCCACACCTGCATAAGAGGAAAAAGTGACATAGCCTTGTCGCCTCAGATCCACTGGGTGAGGTCCCACTCACCCAACCCAGTCTCATCCGCGATCACGTCCCACGGACCTGGCCTAACTCGACCCGACTGTACTCTTCGCCCACCATCACACGCCAGTGGGCCTAGTCCCGGGCACGCACCCGACTTGATTACTCGATTGTCTATGTGGCTCTGGGAGAGCATATCATAAGAGGGGAAGTGAGGAGAGCTATGCGCGGGTAGGGGTAGGTTTTGCTGTTGGTTCTTCAGGCCAACACTTAGTGGCAGCCAGAAGGAAGAAGATGGCCAAAGGTAGGAGCTGAAGCCAAGGCCAGAAGAAGAAGAAAGGCTGAAGAAGAAGAAGGCCAAGGTTGAAGGCCAAAGGCAGGGCTGAAGGAAGAAGAGGAGTTGAAGAAGGAGAAGCCAAGGCAGAAGAAAGGCAAAGGCAGAAAAAGAAGAAGGAAGAAGGAGAAGAGAAAGGCAGGAAACAGAGAAGAGAAAGAGAAGAAAAGCTCAGAACTTTAAGTGATCTGATTGAGGAATCACACGACAGATTCTAGCCTCCATTGCATATTTATATATTGAATCATTTGGTGATATTGTAGGAGTACTTGGTGATCTACATCACCATTTTACTCCCATATTTTTGCACTCTGATACTGCTATTATTGCAATTTCTTTCAGTTTAAATTGTGATTTTGATTTCTAAATACCAATTTTCTCCCTGTGTTCGACCTCGGAAATTCTTTCGAGTAATAAAATTATATCTATTTTGAATGCTATTTCGGCTGTACTGCAACAAAATACTTTTAAAACTTGATACAACGCGACAAACATTTTAGTGCTGTTGCCAAGGAGCAACGGGTAATTTAGAATTCTTGATTACAATTCCTGATTTGGTACTAACTTGCTATATCACTTTTGTTGTGGCTGTTTCAGGGAGAAGATTCAAAGAAAGACAACTACACATCAAACATGCCAGAGGCAGGTAACTTCTGATTACTCTCTCTCTTAAGCCCCTCATTCTGAAAAGAAAAAAAAGAGCAAAATCAATTAGGGCTACTTGCTTTCCACTCTTAGCTAGTTCATCAAGTTGCCTGATTTGATTTCAACAACAAAAAAATTAATTTATGCACCCATTTAAGGTAACTAGGGCTACCACTTTCTTGTTTGAGCCCTAGCTACCACATTTGGGAAACTAAATTGGACCAAAATTAGAGCCAATTAAGGATTTCAAGTTAGGGTTTTAGAGACACCTTCATAAGCAAGAATCAACTCTCCAAAATGATGTGTGCCTAAGCCTTGGTTGAAGTGATTTATTCAAGCAAACCCTAAAATTCAGGCTCTTAGTCTCACTTGAATCCTAAAAGAAGGGACCTAAAACTTCTCAAAGGACAAATAGGTGAAGTTGACCCACCTTGTTGGGTCAACCAACCTTGAAATTAGGTCACTTTTTGCACTAATATATCTAAAGTTCAAGTGAAATCTTAAGCACCCTTGCTCTTTAATGAAACTGGTAGACTTAAGAGGTCAAGTCCCCATTCTAGTCTACTTGGAACATCAGTGACAAGAGAGGTCGAGTGGGGGAAACCCTGTAACCCATGGGGGCACTCTACCGTGTAGGGGTCTTTGCGGGATTCTCCCTCTCTAGCTGCCCAGGTATTTCTCAGGTGGACAGCTTTCTGACTAAGGGGTATCATCCGCCTCGAACCTCTATTGTCAACCAAATTTTTTGGGTGTCTTGATTGGGTCCATCACATTCTACTCTCATCTAGACCATTGGTGCATGTTCGGTAGGAGGTCCTTAAGACCATCCTTGAGGCCTCCTTTAGTTATTCACTCTCGTCGAGGCCAGGCCTCGACTTTTGTGTTTGTGTAGCAACCCCATCACATAGACATCTCCTTTGATTCATCTGAACCCAATTCTCCTTCTTCCATCATCATGGCACAACCCGTAGAAGAAGAGAATAACCTTGAGAACCAACTTCAGTGCCTTAATGATTTATTCCAAGCCTTTGTGAATCCACCGCAATGTCCTATGATGCGAGATCATTATAATCCCGCTGCGGTGGCGATCGAACCTCGAGTCCAAATCCCGGCTGGAGGTCCAGATTCTGACCTCAAGCCCAACATGATTCATGCTATTCCAAAATTTCATGGGCTTAATTCTGAGGATCCTTTCTAGCACATCAAATAACTCAAGCATCTGGCCCAGACCTTCGGGTCAGATGTCCAAAATCGGAATATTCTTCTCATGAAGATGTTCTCCTTCTCTCTCATGAACCAAGCAGCTCACTTGTATCAGACTCAAACGTGTCCAATCAACACATGGGTTGAACTACAATCTGAGTTTTTGAAAATTTCTTCCCAATTGGTCGGACGAATGCTTTACGAACCAGATCACCCACTTCACACAGTAGCCTGGAGAACCACTTCACGAAGCATGGGATCGTTTCCTGGATCTCATGTGGAAGTGCTCCCATCACGGAGTTCCTAAATGGGAACAAGTCCAATCTTTTTACCAGGGACTCCATGAAGATATTCGTTTATTCGTCAATGCAACTTACGGAGGAAATATCATGGGTCAACACGAAGACATTGTGTGGGAGATTCTCGAGAATATGTGCGAGAACTCCATCAATAATGACTTCATGGGCTTATTCAACCGGATGAATGCCTGCGCATCAATGAATCCAAGGGGAGCACATGAGGCACAGGGCCTGTCCTCATCAATCGACTTGGAATTGATGGCCAGTCATTTGGACAAGGTCTCTATCATTGAGAAGAAGGTGGATGAGCTAACTCGACATCTGTAGTGAGCCACCTCTATGCAAAACCCATTCGCACAGCCGCCTTCTGGGAGGGAAGTTGTGCATAACATCTATCACCGATCTTCTCAGGGGATGGACCCGTATCCACCCCTGTTTGACTCTAGGACCGAAGGAAACTCCGATCCTGCCTACTCTAGTTGGGGGAATTCTGAACTCTCGTACTCTGATTTTTCTAAGGTTCCTCAGACCTGCGAGGACCTCAACGCCATCCAAAATGACCCATTCTTTAATACCTATAACCCTGGATGGCGGAATCATCCTAATTTCCTGTGGGCGGGAAATAATCAGAATCAAAGACCACCATATCAACCCCATCCGCAAGCTTCTCGTCCATATTAGCCGCTTCAGCCTTGGCCCAACCCCACCTATCAATCTGGGCCAACTCAGATAGATCAGATGACTCTTATCCTTCAGACTCTGGCTGACATTCAAAAGACAAATGCTACTATGCAGAAACAACACAAAGACGAGATCACAGAGGTTCGCAATTGCCTAGATGGCGAATTCCTGCCAACCTGGCACACTCCCTTCGCAACCTCTGCCAAATCTTAATAACGTGCCGAACTAGAGGCACATTATGAACCCAAATCCGGGCCTAGCCCACATGATTTATCAGGCCCCTTCTGCTCCATCAGAGGGGCCAGCTCTGTAATTTGAGTAAACTCCCACTTAAGGCAGAAGACCTAGGTACTCCCCTGATTTCCTATACAATTGGTGATATTCAATTTGATAGATCTTTATTGGATCTTGGAGCCTCCATAAACCTAATACTTACATCCCTACATGATCATCTTGAGGAATCTGAGCTCAAATCGATAGAGGTGACATTACAGTTGGCAGACCGATCTATTAAGTCACCTAAAGGAGTTCTTGAGGATGTCATTGTTAGGGTTCGGGATTTCTATTTCCTGGTGGGCTTTGTAGTCTTGGATATGGATGCTCCAGAAAATTCGAGGAACACGCCAATCATATTAAGGAGACCCTTTCTGGCCATTGCTAGGGCCAACATAAATTGTGAGGAGGGCGAAATTGAACTAAAATTTGGAAATCAAACATTAAAGATTGACATCTTTAAGGCCCAACAAGGGATTAATTATGAAGTTATAGAACAGATATGTGATATCAAGGCTGTGGTTGACGATCCGTATATTGAGGAAAACCTAACTACTTCTGATCAACCACAAGAGGATCAAAATGCGCAATCAGAGGAATTCGAACTTGACATAGACACACCCATAGCTCCTTCCCTTGCTTCTGACACACACCCTGAACCGCCTGCTGCTGCTGATAACCCTGTTTTGGAACTCAAGCCTCTTCTTGATCATCTAAAGTACGTCTTTTTGGGTTCCAATCAGGCGTTTCCGGTGATTATCAACTCCAGACTCACACCTAATCAGGAATCCCATCTGATTACTGTTCTCCGCAACATCGAAGAGCCATTGGATGGACTCTCGATGATTTGACTGGCATCAGCCCCTCTTACTCCACACACTGCATCTATACTAAAGAGGGCACACGACCTTGCCGTGAAATGCAGAGATGCCTGAATCCTAATATGTAGGAAGTCGTGAAAAAGGAGATCATCAAGTGGTTAGATGCTGGGATCATCTACCCGATCTCCGATAGTACGTGGGTGAGTCCAATCCAGGTTGTGACTAAGAAGGCAGGACTCACCGAGATCACGACTGAAACTGGAGAAATCATACTGACCTGTGTGGTGAATTCGTGGAGAGTCTGCATTGATTACAGAAGACTCAATACCTCCACAAAGAAGGATCATTTCCCATTATAGTTTATTGATCAGATCCTCGAGAAACTAGCGGGAAATAGGTTCTTCTGCTTTTTGGATGGGTACTACGGTTATAACCAGGTGGCAATCCATCCTGAGGACTAAGAAAAGACCACTTTCACCTGCCCCTTCGGGATGTACGCATTCTGAAGGATGCCTTTCGATCTCTGTAATGCACCCACTACCTTTCAGTGGTGCATGCTTACCATATTCTCAGATATGGTAGGTGATAAATGCCAATTTATCATCATTCTTATGCATTAAAACAAACCTAGCTCTTAGGATTTTTACTCCGCAAAAGGGTTTTTGGGCTGCATTTAGGCATAAATTAGGTTAGGCATGCATTGCATTTTTTATTGTCTTTTTAATGTGTTTTTGTGAGTGTTAGGGATGTACAGATACACAGATCCCTAAAACCCTAGCACTCAAGAAGGCAAATGGTGAAGGAGAAGCCCAGACTAACTGGAACTCAGCTTGATCCAGCTCACCACAGCTGGAACCTAGCTTACTTGAACTAGGGTTAGCTCATCCCAGCTCCATTCAGCTAATCTTAGCTGAATGGCAGCTCAAGAGAGTTCATCTTAGCTCACCCCAGCTCAAGTCAGCTCAGATCTAGCTCAACTTAGCTGAGTCTAGCTCATCTCAGCTCCCACTAGTCCACAGGGAGCTCTAGCTAGCTCAGCTAAGTTGACAGGAGTTCACCCCAGCTCAGATCTAGCTATATCCAGATCCACTCAACTCCAACCAGCTGAAGAAGAACTCATCCCAGCTCAGGAAGCTCAAGTCCAGCTCCCAGGGACTTAGCTTAGCTCAACTCAGTTGAGCTAAGCTACCTTACTTGCCTCAACCAGCTTGAGTCCCCCCGGGAGCACCATACCTAGCTCACCTCAGCTCACTAGCTTGGCTTAGCAACTAGCAAAGAACTAGCAAGCTAAGCCAGCTAGAGTAGCTCCATGCCAGCCTCTTCAGCAGCAGCCAGCTCCAATTTCAGCTCTAGACTTCTCCTCAGCTCCTCCCTCCAAGCCCTAGCTCCAACACCTTCTCCTTTACTCCTCCATTAGTTAAGCTAGCTTAGCTTAGCTTATCTTATCTTAGCTAGCAACTAGCTCCTTGGCCATCCACCACCTTCAAAGACAACCCTAGCTAGCTCCACCAGCTTAAGCCTACCTAAGCTAGCTACCCTACTCAAGTTGGCGCCACCTCCTAGCCATCCCTTCACCCCATTATCACCACCAAAAGACACCTTAAGTTGGTGCCAAAAACTACCCCTAACCACCCCTATATTGGTGCCAACTTTCAGCCCTTAATCCACCCTACACCTACCCACATAAGCCATCCTAGCCATCCACCTACCCTTCCTTCTAGAATCCCTCTTGGCGCCAACTTAGACCACCTTCTAGAACCCTTTTTGGCGCCAACATCAAGGGGTGTCAACACCCATAACTACCCCCTTGGTGTCCCTCAAGGTGGCGCCAACTCACTTTGGCCATGGGATCTTTAACCACCTCCATCTCTTCATCTTGGCCCTCCATTTCAAGGGACACCTTAGCCCCCTTCCTATTCTATAAAAACCCACCACCTACCACCATTTTGGGGCATCCTCCATTAGTGTATTTTACTACCTAAACCACCTATACCTACGGCCAAGAAGAAGGAGTAGAGAAGGAGATTAAAGGGGCACATCACCAGCCCTTTTGGTGCCTTCTTCTCCCCACTCTCTTCAACTTGGGCCACGCCAAGGAGGAGGACTCTTCCACTTCAAGGAGGATGGCCAGGCAAAGGAGAAGGACCTAGGGTGGACGTCCACCCTTGGAGAGAAGCTTAGGGCACGCCCCCTTAGGGCTTACCTTGGAGGACATCACCTTGGTGGAGCACTGCTAGGAAGGAGTTGAAGGAGCCTTTTCAAGATTGGGAGCCACCAACCTTGGAGCAAGAAGCCCTCTTCTTCACCATCTATCTAGAGGATTTGTGTTTGCTTTTCTTTATTTTAATTTTTCTAGTAGTAGAAGCATTCCTCTACTAGGCTTTTTTGTAAAACACTTTTCATCAATCTAAGTTGCCTTCTTTGCAATTTTCTATTTTGCATTTCTACTTGCTTTGTTTTTTTTAGCATTTTCCACTCCCTCTCCCTAATTATTCTAGGCCTCCACTTACCTAGAGTGAGCTTAGGGAGAGGATCTACTTGCCACTTAGAAGTAGTAGTTAAATTGAAGTGTAAATTACCTTCCTGCCACCATTTCGCATGTTGTCTTAATTGAAAAACAAAAAAAAAAGATATATTGAAAAATACCAAAAAGAAAGTTGAGATTTATTCCAAGCAAGAGAATCACTATTGCAAACATTTGGCCTCCTTGGACGACCCTAGATACTCCCCTATCTAGGAATATAAATTTAAGAGTTGATCGATTTTGCGCATTACAACGACGTAATTAACAAACCGCGTGAAACCGCTATCAGTAGGTGATTATCTATAAGACTTCATGGATGAATTTTCAGTGTTTGACAAATCATTTGACGATTTCCTCCTGCACTTGGTCCAGATCCTCAAGTGGTGCATTGACGTGAATCTGGTTCTTTCTTGGAAAAGAGCCATTTCATGGTGCCTGAAGGAATTGTCCTGGGACATCTCATATCAAAAAAAGGCATCCAGGTTGATCGAGCAAAGGTAAATCTTATTTCCAAACTCCCTATGCCTAGCTCGATCAAAGACATTCAATCTTTTCTGGGGCACGTTGGTTTTTACCGTCAATTCATTCCTGATTTGTCAAAGATCGCATGCCCCCTGACTACTCTACTATATAAGGATGTTCCCTTCAAAATCTCCAAGGAATGCACTCAAGCATTTGAAATCCTACGTGATTGAGTTACTCAGACTCCAATCCTACAATCCCCTTATTGGTCTCAACTTTTTGAGATCATGTGCGTTGCATCTGATTTCGCTGTAGGAGCGGTAGTTGGGTAGAAAATTAATGGGAAACCTGTGGTCATCTATTACGCTAGCAAGACCTTGACGAGGCTCAGCGTAACTACACAGTTACTGAGAAAGAGCTGCTAGCCATAGTATTTGCCCTGGAAAAGTTCAGATCATATCTTCTGGGTTCCCGTGTTATCATTTACTCTGATCACACAGCTGTAAGGCATCTCCTTGTGAAGAAGGACGCGAAACCTCGACTAATTCGCTAGATCTTGCTGTTGCAAGAATTTGATCTCGAGATTCACGATAAGGTGGGAAAATAGAATGTGGTAGCTGATCACTTATCCAGCCTTCCTTCTGATATTTTCGACCCTTCCGGACCAATTGCGGAACATTTTCCAAATGAGCACCTCCTGACTATTAGTACAGGGCTTCCATGGTTTGCTGATTTAGTAAACTACCTGGCATCACATCAGATCCCATCCGATTGGCCGAAGGCCAAGAAAGACAAATTACTTTCCGATGCCAAGTGTTACTTCTAGGAAGACCCATATATTTTTCGCATCGGTGTTGATCAAATCATTCGACGATGTGTCTCGGAAGCAAAAATTTTGGGCATCTTGTCCTTCTGCCATGACCAGGCATGCGGTGGACACTTCTCTGGTCATAAACCGTAGTGAAAGTCCTCCAGTGCGGCTTCTCTTGGCCCACGATTTTCAAAGACGCATATAATCACTGTAGGACATGCACTCGTTGTCAGACCTTAGAGAACATGAGCCACCGTGATATGATGCCCTTACAGCTGATTCTCATATGCAAAATCTTCGATGTCTAGGGGATTGATTTTATGAGACCCTTTCTTGTTTCGGACCGCTTCGAGTACATTCTACTCACTGTTGACTACGTGTCCAAATGGATCGAAGCCATTCCAACCTGAACTAATGATCATAAGGCGGTTATCAAATTCATTCATCAGAACATCTTTTCTCGGTTCGGGATTCCACATGCTATAATCTCTGCTGGAGGGACCCATTTCACTAATGCTCAGTTCAGGTCACTGATGACCAAGTACGGGGTGTCACACCGAATATCTACTCCTTATCACCCCCAAACTAATAGATTAGCTGAGCTATCGAATCGGGAGATCAAGAAAATCCTCTAGGTTACTGTTCGACTTGACAGGAAAGACTAGTTATCCAAACCTCCGGAAGCTTTGTGGGCTTATAGGATCGCCCACAAAACCCAATTAGGTATGTCTTCCTTCAGATTAGTGTACTGGAAGGCATGTCACCTCCCCGTCGAATTGGAGCACAAAGCCTATTGGGCAGTACGGAATTGCAATCTAGATCTTTCTAAGGCTGGAACCCACAGAAAGCTTCAAATGAGCGAGATCGATGAATTAAGCCATGGCACGCATGAGAACTTGCGAATTTACAAAGAGCAGGTTAAGGCCTTTCATGACAAGCACATATGTAGAAAGATCTTTCACCTTGGTCAAAAGGTCCTACTCTTTGATGCTAAACTCAAGTTGTTTCCAGGAAAACTCAGATTGAAATGGATCAGACCTTACCTCGTCTGACGATTCTTTGGAAATGGAGTCGTCAAGATCAGTCAACTCAGCCATGATTCAGAACTTTCGTTGTGAACGGTCAGAGACTCAAAGCATTCATTGACTTTACTGATACAAATTTGGTTGAGACATCCTTTACCCTCCAGTCTCTCTGAGCTCATTGCGCCTAGTCAATGGCGTAAAACTCAGCGCTTAACGGGAGGCAACTCGTCATTTTGAAAAACCCGAAACCTTTCTTGACATTTCTTTGCTGAAATGATGTTGCACTTTAGGGTTCATCCATTAGAACAGCCGGCTTGACGTGCTACGAATGCGTTTGTTTAAAAGGGTCGTTGTAGCTTGCATTCGCTACGTCGATTTTAAATAAAGAAACGGACGTGAGTTCGAGTGTTGAACATAGGGAGGCGTGAGAATTGAATTTTTCTGTCACTTAGTGCCACAGAAATGGAGGGTTTTTGCTTGCAAGAAAACGTGGGAGAAAAGCAAGTAGGGAGAGAGAAAGAGAGAGAGAGAGTACGGTTAGAGTTCTTTTAAGTCATGGCATTCATGCAACTTTAAACTAAAGAAGACTTGATAACAAGAGAGAGATAATAGCTAAATAGGGAACATCATCGTTTAATCTTGCAACTTTGAGTTTTACAAATACAAACATAGATGAATGCTTAAGTGAGATAAAGCTAAGCTAGAGAGAGAGAAAGAGAAAAAGGAAGAGGAGTCGACAAGGCGGCCACGGAGGTGGAGGTTGGCTCCGTCGGCTACTCGTCGACTCCGGCGCTTACAAAAGAGTGCTAAGGTGTCTAGGAGTGGGGTAGAACACTTGCAAAGGTGTTGAATGCTTTACATGGGTGGTTGGAAGGGGTTTATATAGGAAGAAGGGCTTTCTAAATGAAGAAGGGGTTTTAGCGACATTTGGGATGTCACTAAAACCCTTCCCAAAATATCGGTGAAGGCCCCTGCCCACCGGTTGCACGCGCGCACCGTTCTTCTCCTTCGCGATTCATGTGCGGTTGCTGAGGACCGTTCGATCGAAGATCGGATGATTGAGATTGCTTGCGGGTCGCACCGTCGGATTGCGCCTGCTGAGCTCACGCCTTGCACGTCATCGTGAGCATCTGAGCGCTTGATCTGTGGGTGCCACGTCTCGCAATCGCAGGTGTTTGCGCATCGATCCACAGTCCAATTTTGCCCGCGCGTGCCCTCCTGCGACTGCCTTTCGTCTTCCGCGATTCAAATGCTCGCCCTGTGCACATGTAGCAAGGGCGTGACCGCTGCACTGTCCTCCGCGAATGGTTGCGGGGATGGGATTGGGTTCGGCTGTTGCCGACTGTCCAATGGTTGGATCTTCATGTGAAGGCATGCTCGCAGATCGCTTACTGAGGCGTGAAGGCGCGCGGGCGAGGAGTAGCGAGGGGCATGTCTGATGCTGCCATGTGGCGGCTGTGTGGCCGTTGATCATCAGATCAATGGTCATAACTTCTAGGGCCATTTGTAGGGGCTCCGGATGTCGAATTTGGTTGATTTTGAGTCTGTTGGACTCCATTCGTCGTTCTGAATCCATCCGTGTGGTCCAATTGCTCATCTAAGGTCTATTTTGACATGAGCTTGTATAAATGGCCATTAATAGTGCATTATGAGCAATCTCAATGTGCTATGCATGTAATGCTCCTATTCCTATTTACGATGTGTTATCTGTGCAATTTATCCTTAAGATAAACCCCAATTGGCAGAATTACTACTCCAAAATGTAGTGTTATCATACCCCCATGCTTACTCCTTGCTATTCCCTAGCAAGGTTCATTCAAGCCATTATTCTCAGTCAGAATTCAGGAAGTGATTACTTTGACATTTTGTTACTTGTCATCAGGAGGAAATATACTAAGATCCTAATCTACAGAGACTAAACAGTGCCTGAGTGTCTACCAAAATATGAATTGCCTGAATCCTCGCTTTAATGCATATATATTTTTCTTTTTCATCTTTTCTCATTTTTGTGGATTTTTGGAGTTACTAGTGTGTTGGTAACTTTTTACAGCTACCTAACCCACCTAAAACTCGAAAAGGAACTCTAAGTGCTAAGCATCTTGGTGTGAAGATCGTGATAGACTCAATGGTAATTCAGATGGACTTTGGGTTTTTACGCCCCTAGGTGACCAGAAAAGGAAGTGTTTTGCCTGAAGGTGTATCTGTTCGATCGGTAGCTTTCTCCCTACTTTTATTTTACTTGGGGTCAACACAAGGATTTTTCCAGTGTATATCTCCTCGGATTGCTCTACTTCCCAGCTTCTTCCTTAAGTGTTTTGGGTCATTTTGTGCATTTAATGAGCTGGGTTCTGGACAATCGACCAATGGGCAGTTACCCATGATCACTTGCCAGCCATATTCGTGCAGTGAAGTGTGACTTATTTTGTTCTTTTTATTCTTTTCATTTATTATTATTATTATTTTTCTTTTGTTGTTTAGTAGGTGGCTTCCCTGATCTTAAATTTACCTAGAGGCAATAAAAAGAAAGTGGTCCTATGGTTGGGCTCTAGACAACAGGCCAATGGGCTGTTACCCACAACAACTTGCCAGCCATACCACCTTAGAAGGTTTATTAGCTACCAAATTTCAGTCAGAATCTTCGAGGAGTGAGTCAGTGCAAAAATGTGTGCAGATGCTTAGACTAAAAGTCCCTCCGAGTTAGAGGGCAAATTGATAAGTCGTAAACTTATCATCATATTTTATTGGTGAATTAAAATAGATTAAGGTTGTGAGGATTTGAGGCTAAATCCATATTTTAATGGACACCAGGGCTAATTAAGTCTGAAGGCCTGAGAAGTCTAAGTGTTCAGGTTCTTTTCATATTATTTTCCACTGTTGACAAGTTCCTAATGCCTAAGTTTTTCTTCCTAAATTCAATTTTTTTTAATTTTATTTTATTTTACTCAGATTGATTAAATGAACTCAGAATCATGCAAATTACTACCTCTCATGCTTATGTTGGACAATGTCCACATTGACAAATACATGGATGCAACAGGGGTTCAGAAAGATATTACCTGAGTGATGTAATATACCTGATCAGTCTGAATCATCTGGGTTGCCTCGTGTCATCCTTCAATGAGGGTGACAACCTCCTTTGGGGGAACCTGGGCGAGGAAGTGTTTCAATCTTTGACCATTGACTGTGAAAGTATGCCCAGTGTTCGGCTCTGCAATTTCAACCGCCCCATTGGAGCAGGGGTTGACTACCCTATACAGTCCTGTCCACTTGGATCTGAGCTTCCTGGGAAAGAGTTTAAGTCGGGCATCAAAGAGCCAGACTTGTTGATTAGGCTCGAAGGTTTTTCTATGGATGAGTTGGTCATGGACGACCTTCATCTTTTCCTTGTACAACCGATTATTCTCAAAGGCATCCCGATGAATCTCCTCGAGCTCGAAGAGTTGGAGCGTCCTCTGCGCACCAGCTAACTGGGAATCCATGTTACATTGCTTAAGAACCTAGTAAGCCCAGTGTTTCAATTCGACAGGAAGGTGGTAGGCTTTGCCAAAGACCAGGCGATAAGGCGACATTCCTATCGAGCCTTGAAAGCGGTCCGGTATGCCCACAGGGCATCATCCAATCGTGCGGACCAGTCCTTCCTGTCAGATCTTACGGTCTTCTGTAGAATGTTCTTGATTTGTCTGTTTGAGACCTCAGTTTGCCCATTAGTTTGTGGATGATACGGGGTGGCAATGCGGTGGGTAACCCCTTATTTTCTGAGTAGGGCACGGAATTGGGTGTGGATAAATGGCTTCCACTATCATTGATCATGGCCTTCGGTATTCCAAACCGAGAAAAGATGTTCTGCTTAACAAAGTCCATGACAGCCTTATGATCGCATTGGTGGGTGGTGATGGCTTCAATCCACTTGGAGACAGTCTACAGAGACTAAGATGTACTCAAAGTTGTTGGATGTTGGAAAGGGGCCCATAAAATCAATACGTCAAACGTCAAAGATCTCGACGATCAGAATGGGCTGGAGGGGCATCATGTCTTTCCTAGTCATGGTCCCTAGAGTCTGGCAGCGAGAGCAAGTCTTAGCAAAGTTGTGTGCATCCTTGAATAATGAAGGCCAGTAAAATCCAGACCGTAAAACTTTTGCAGCCATCTTCTTCCCTGAAAAGTGGCCACCACAAGCTTGGTCGTGACAAAAGGATAGCACACTTTGAACTTCATCCTCCAGGATATACCTCCTGATGATTTGGTCGGCACAGAGGTGAAACAGCATGGGATCATCTCAGAAATAGTGCTTGGCTTCAGGCAAGAACTTATCTCGTTGCTGTCTGGACCAGCTGTGCGGGGTCTGTTCTACTACTAGGTAGTTGACGAAGTCGACATACTAAGGTAGTTTTCTGTCTTGAACAGCCATAATTTACTCATCAGGAAAGGTGTCAGATAAGGGCAAGGAGAGCCCAATGTGGTTCGGGTGGAGTCTGGACAGGTGATCGGCCACAACATTCTTTGACCTGGCTTTGTTACTAATTTCTAGGTCAAATTCCTACAAGAGCAGGATCCATCCGATGAGCTTGGGTTTCTCATCCTTTTTAGCCAACAAATGCTGGATGGCCGAGTGGTCCGTATAGATGGTCACGTGGGATCCCAGAAGGTAAGATCGAAACTTCTCGAGTCCAAAAATTTCGGCGAGCAGTTCTTTTTCTGTGACCGTATAATTTCGTTGGGCCTCTTCCAACATCTTGCTCGCGTAGTAGATCACCTTGGGTTTCTTGTCTTGTCTCTATCCCAGGACTGCACCTATGGCAAAGTCTGATGCATCACACATGAACTCAAAATCTTGGGACCAGTCCGGGGGTTGAATTACGGGTGCGGTGGAGACTAAGCCCCTGAGGGTGTGATAAGCCTAGATGCAATCAGAGGTCATGTGGAATAGGGCATCATTGGCCAGAAGGTTGGTCAAGGGTTTGGAGATCTTGGAGAAGTCTTTGATGAATCTTTGGTAGAGGCCAACGTGTCTGAGGAACGAGTGGATTTGTCAGACTGAGCTAGGGGGGGGGATTTGGAAATCAAATCAACTTTAGCTCGGTCCACCTCAATGCCCCTATGCGATACAATTGGACCGAGGATGATTCCTTCTTGAATCATGAAATTGCTCTTTTCCCAGCTTAACACCAAATTAACCTCAATACATCGTTTCGGGATTTTCTCCAAGTTGCTCAAATAGTGGTTGAATGAATTCCCAAACACTGTGAAATCATCCGTAAAGACCTCCAGGTATTCACCCACCATCTCTGAAAAGATGGCTAGCATGCAACGCTGAAAGGTAGTGGGTGCGTTGCATAACCCAAACGACATACGATGGAAAGCGAACGTGCCATACGGGCAAGTGAAGCTGGTCTTTTCTCGATCTTTTGGAGCAATTGCAACTTGGTTATATCTTGAGTATCCATCTAGGAAGCAAAAATACTTCTGCCCTACCAATCGCTCGAGAATCTAATCAATGAATGGCAAGGGGAAATTATCTTTCTTGGTCACCTCATTGAGCTTCCTGTAATCAATACATAGCCGCCAAGAGGTGGTGGTGTGGGTGGGGATGGATTCGCCATGCTCATTGGTGACAACGGTGAGCCTGGCTTTCTTCGGAGCTACTTGAGTGGGGCTCACCTAGGGGCTATCAGAGATGGGATAGATGATGTCGGCGTCAAGCCATTTGATAATTTCCTTCTTAACGACCTCCTGCATATTTGGGTTTAACCGTCTCTGCATCTGACGGGAGGGTCGCACCCCATCTTCTAGGTAAATCTTGTGGGTACAATAGGTGGGGCTAATTCCTCTAAAGTCTGAAATAGTCCAGCCAATGGCAGCCCTATGTTCTGATATGGTTGCGATCAACCTAAGTTTTTGATCCTTGGTTAGGTTGGCATTGATAATCACTGGGAAGGTCTGGTCAGGTCCCAGGAAGACATACTTGAGATTCTCGGGTAGCAGCTTTAGTTCAGGTGTAGGTGGAACAATGTTTGGTGGAAAGGGGAAAGGTGAGAGTTGATCAACATCAATCTCCTCGAACGGTGCTGGTTGATGGTAATCAGCCCTACAAAGGTCTGTGTGCATAGATGGTGACAGGTCAGAGCAGTCGTCACAAGATTGGGTCTGGTAGTCTGAGATAGAACTAAGGGTGAGGCGTTCCTCGACCAAAGGTTCCACAGGATCGTATTCCTCGAGACAGTCGCAATCGAAAGACTTGGTTGCCCGGAAGATATCCAACTTCATCTTCCAGTCTCCAAAGGCAGTTTCCATGCATCCCGTGTCACAATCGATGTTCGCCTTAGCCGTAGCTGAGAAGGGTCTGCCTAGGATGATGGGTGTGTTCTGTAGTTGTTCAGGGACTTCCATGTCGAGCACCAGGAAGTAGAATGGGAAATAGAAGTCCTTGACCCGCACAATCATGTCTTCGATAACCCCCTTCGGGGTCTTCACAGATCTATCGGCCAACTGGATGGTCACAAGTGTGGACGTCAATTCTCCAAATCCAAATTGGTGGTATAGGGCTGTCAGAATTAGATTGATGGAAGCACCTAAGTCCAGGAGCTCTCTATCAAATGTCATGTCCCCGATGTTGCAGGATATCAAGGGTGCTCCTGAGTTAGTTCATTTGAGTGGAAGGTTTCTCGATATCATGGAACTTGCTTGCTTTGAGAGCACAACCTTCCTAGGTGGTTGAGGTCTTGGCTTACGCTTTGGTGTACATGCATCCTTCAGGAACTTGGCGTAAGCCGGAATGTGCTTGACGGCTTCGAGGAATGGAATATTAATCTGAACCTGCTTAAAGATCTCCAAGAGCTTCTCATTCTCCATAACATTTTATTTTTCTTGATCGTCTCTAAGGCCTCGGGATATGGTGTCTGAATGTGAATAGGGTCTATTTCTGGGTCCTTGGGTTTTTCCTGTGCCTCTTTGGAGTCGAGCATTTCAGGGGGTGAAGTTATGGGAGGAGTCGGTCATTTGGGGTCCTGGGTTTCGGTGTCGCTTCTCAAGGTCACTGCATTTGCAGAGGCGTTGGGACCATGGGTTGATCCTTGAGAAGATGAGGAAGAAGAAGCACCAAACCCAGGGTGTGTTTGTGGGGCTGGCTGGACCATGTGGGCCTGCCCAGGATTGCCTTGGAACCCTTGCGAATTGGGGCCTCTGTTAATCATGTTTTGTGGGTTCGGTTGTGGTTGAGAAGGAAGGGATCCCTGTTGTTTACAATCCAACAGCTGGCTCAACTGTCCCTTCACTAAAGCCATTTCCTCCTGGTGTTTTTGGTTCATTTTAGCCATCATTTTTATCATGGTGTCCATTTGGTTTTGTGGGGGAGGAGCCGCCTTATTCGAATTATAGGGGGGTCTAACCGATGGACCTTGCTGATAGGAGGGCGGGTTTGGCTGCTGGTTTGGTCTGGGCTGGTTCTGAAATTGAGGCCATTTCTGGTTTGTCCAAGCAAAGTTTGGGTGATTACGCCAACTGACTTTGTAGGTGTTGTAGGTGGGGTCAGGTTTGGAATAACCTTGGATATCCTAGACATCTTCAAAGATAGAAGGTGTCAAGGGGGAGGGAAGAGAATAATTAGGGGTTGAGGGAGTAATGGTCCCTCCCTGGAACATGGTCAGGGGTTGTTCCAGGTGCATCTGGCTTAGTGGCTAGACCAGGTCAACGTTGTGAGCTCCCTTTGCTAGGGAGAGGGTTTGTAGTGGGTTCCTGGTCTGGTTCAATAGTTCATCTATCTTTTTATCTACCAATTCCACTTGATCCAATTTCTTAGCAATGATATCCATGCCAACCGTTCCAGAATTTGCTTGTACCTCATAGATCCCACCACGGGGTTGACTAAATTGACTAAACTGGGTCATGGAGGCATTGTTGAGCGAATTTTCGCTCATAGACTCGAAGAGCTCGAACGTGCTCTCCTCGTCTTTGTTCAGGAAGTTTCCCTCACATGAGGCATCGACGAAGTTCCGAAGGTTGCTGTCTAGACCGTGGTAGACAATTTGGGCCAATTGCCACCTTGGTACTTCGTGGTGTGATTATTTTCTCAATAGTTCATTAAATCTCTCCCACGCCTCATGGAACTGTTCCCCGCTCTGGAGTGTAAAGGTGGTAATGGCTCTTCTGAGGGCATTGGTCTTTCCTATGGGAAATAATTTCTTTAAGAATGCATGCCTCAGTTCTTCCTAGGTGGTGATGGGTCTTCCTAAAGTCCTAAGCCAGTGAGACGCTTTGTCTCTCAGTGAGAAGGGGAACATCGTGATCAAAGCAATGTCTAGGCTAATGTTCTTGGGTTTTACAGTCCGGGTGATCCGATTAAGATCCTCTAGGTGCTGGAAGGGGTCCTCATTTGAGCTTCCAGGGAAGTGGCTCTGAATTAGGCTCAGGACGTTTGGTTTTAGCTCAAAATCATCTCCCCCCTTGGGGATCCTATGGTTTGGCTCAATCCGAATCGCAGAAGGATTGTAGAAGTCGCGGAGGGGCCTAGGTTGGTCTTGGAATGGTGGTGGATCAAGTGGTGGTTGCCCTTGCGGGTCCTAGAAAGGTGGTGGTGGTTGCCCCTGTGGGTTTTGCAATCGATGTATGGCTTGCATGATTGTGTGGATCTATTGCTGCTGAAGCTGGTGGTTTGCGTTGATCTGGGTCTAGATGATGGCCATCGTATTTGGTGGAGGTTGGTCCTCAACCTCATCTACTCTAGGTTCGACCATGTCTCTAGCAAGATCAAGTCTCCTAGATTCCCATCCCAAAACAAACAACTCGGGATGGAGTGATCGTCTCCCGTGCATACACTAAAGAAGAATAGGAGGGGATGCGGAGAGCGACGGATGCGAGAAGCGTGTTTGCACAATCAAGCAGGCAAGCCTAGTCCTTTTAATGTATTCCTTAGGGGGACCTAGAAATCTCCAAAGGAATGATCAAGTTCGTAGGCACGGGACTGCCCTTCCCAAAGCTAATATGGCTAGGTTGATTACGAGGGGGTTGTGGGGAAGGTTCTTCCTTTGACTTGCGTCGCCGGTTCCGTAGACCCCACAACCGCGGTCGTTTGACACTTCCCCGCAGCCTAGTCACCAGATTCTACTAAGTGAATGAAGGCCAAGTGCCTAGCAAACAAAACCATGCCTCTTGAGACTTAACCTAGTCCTGCCTAGGGCACGTCTACTCTGTTTTAATGGGACTAGGATAGTGCTTGTGCTTAGGTTATGTGATGAGGCATTGATTGGGGTGGTGCCTCTTAGTTCTCCAATTCAAATGTGTGTGCTCCAAACAAGACATGGTTTTCAAGCAAGGATTCAAGATGTGGTGTCTTTTAATGTTTGTCCTTACTTTCGTGTCTTTTAGGGTTGACGTGTCTTAATGTTTTCAAGCAAGTTTCAGGTGGGCACGCCAAGTTTTGCACACAATTGGTGAGAGTATATTTCCTTTAATGTGAAGAGGCTCTAAAACCTTAATGTGCTCATCCTAATGTTCATGCAATTTCTACCAAATGAGTTGATTTTAGGGGTGAGTGGTGCGGCCCAAGTCAAACCACGGTGGCTTCGCATACACCACTCAAAGAAAAAGAACACTCCAAAAGATTAGGTATTTAAGAATGTTTGAATGTATATTTTTTTTGTTGGGTGATGAGTTAAAGATGAGGATCAGGCAATCATTCACCATGCCAATTTTTTCTGATTTTAAAATTTTTTTTAGATTTCTTTTTTAGGAAAGCAAACAACCACGGGTAGAGAACTACTCACAACCGGTCTTTTCTTTGGTTACTCCATCTCCACTGTCACGAGTTGCGCTCCATTGCCATCCAAGCACTGAGTTCCTACAGCCATCAAGTAGAGGGAGAAAATGTGTTAGATGATGTGAGTATGGATGCAAAATGGAAGTGACAAAATAAATCCGTTGCCTCCCTGGAAACGATGCCAAAAACTGACATGCTAAGGGTGTGTTTGTTTAAAAAGGTCGTTGTAGCTTGCATTCGCTACGTTGGTTTTAAATAAAGAAACGGACGTGAGTCCGAGTGTCGAACACAGGGAGGTGTGAAAATCAGATTTTTCTGTCACTTAGTGCCACGGAAATGGCGAGTTTTTGCTTGCAAGAAAATGCGGGAGAAAAGCGAGTAGGGAGAGAGAAAGAGAGAGAGAGTAGGGTTAGAGTTCTTTTAAGTCATGGCATTCATGCAACTTTAAACTAAAGAAGACTTGTTAACAAGAGAGAGATAATAGCTAAATAGGGAACGCCATCATTTAATCATGCAACTTTGAGTTTTACAAATACAAACATAGATGAATGCTTAAGTGAGATAAAGCTAAGCTAGAAAGAGAGAAAGAGAAAGAGGAGTCGGTAAGGCGGCCACGACAGTGGAGGTTGGCTCCATCGGCGGCTCGTTGACTCTGGCGCTTACAAAAGAGTGCTAAGGTGGCTAGGAGTGGGGTAGAACACTTGCAAAGTTATTGAATGCTTTACATGGGTGGTTGGAAGGGGTTTATATAGGAAGAAGGGCTTTCTAAATGAAGAAGGGGTTTTAGCGATGTCCGGGATGTCGCTAAAATCCTTCTCAAAACGTTGGTGAAGACCCCTGCCCACTGGTCGCACGCGCGCGCCATTCTTCTTCTCCTGCGCGATCCGTGTGCGACCGCTGAGGACCGTCCGATCGAAGATCGGACGGTTGAGATCGCTCATAGGTTGCGCCTCGGATTGAGCCTGCTGAGCTCGCGCCCCACACGTCATCGTGGGCGTCTGAGAGCCTGATCTGCGGTCACCACTTCTCACAATCACAGCTGTCCGTGCGTTGATCCACGGTTCAATTTCTCCTGCCCGCGCGCTCCTGCGACTGCCTTTCGTCTTCCGCGATTCGAACGCTCGCTCCCTGCGCGTGTGCAAGGGCACGACCGTTGCGCTGTCCTCCACGAATGGTCATGGGGAGGGGATCGGGTTTGGCTACTGCCGACCATCTAATGATCGGATCTTCATGGTAAGGCATGCTCGCAGATTGCCTACTGAGGTGAGAAGATGCGTGGGCGAGGAGCGGTGAGCGGCGTGTCTGATGCTGCCACGTAGCAGCTGTGTGGCCATTGATCATCAGATCAACAGTCAGAACTTCTTGGGCCATTTGTGGGAGCTCCGGATGTTGAATTTGGTTGATTTTGAGTCTCTTGGACTCCATTCGTCATTCTGAATCCATTAGTGTGGTCTGATTGCTCATTTGAGGCTTGTTTTGACATGAGCTTGTACAAATGGCCATTAACAGTGCAATAGGATCAATCTCAATGTGCTATGCATGTAATGCTCCCATGCCTATTTATGATGTGTTATCTGTGCATTTTATCCTTAAGACAAACCCCAATTGCCAGAATTATTACGGCTCCACCTCAGGTACCCGTGCTCGAGCTTGAAATCGTTTGCAACAGTCATCTCAACCCATTCACCCACTCAAAACTTGTTCTAATGAATGATGTAAGCTGAACTCGAACCCACCTAATTTATAATGGGGACATTACAAATCGTAGGCATGGGGGGGGGGGTTTGAAAGTGCAAAATGATGTGAAAATCATCTCACAAGAAAGGGTTTGATCAAAAAAATCACATATTCCAAAAATACCAACAAAAAAATGAAAAAATCCTTAAAAAAAAATAAAAAAATGGGAGTAGAAAAATTTTTGAAGGCATGTCAATTTTGTGGAGAAAAAGAGGAGAGTGAAAACTGTCAAAAAGGAGCACAAGTTGAAAAGAAAAAGAAAAAGAGATAGTCATTAGTAAGAAATTAAGGAATTAACTGAGTTCTAGACCATATCAAGAAAAAGAAAATGAAAGGCAAAAAGTTCTAATGAAACACAGAAGAGATTAGTAGGAACGCTGATTTTAGGCCTCTTGGGTTATACTCCTAGGCTTAAAAATTCAAGTATCCGCTAAGATCTGGATAGTCCTCAAGAGGTTGGGAAAATGCGAAGCTTAAGTATTAGGTCTAAAGCTTAGGGAGTATTCAGCCTCGTTAACTGACCTCTGGTTTGCGGGACTCGGTAACCTAACCACCCCAATCCACACACAGTTTGGTTCAGTGCGCTTAAGTATCAAAATCATGTAAATGTGTTTAAATTGTTTTGAAAAAGTTGCCTAGATTAGGAGCGGCTGATCAACACAAATTGATTTGGATGAGTTCCCGGTGCAGAGAGGCGGGAAATTCCCCTCGAAGATGCGCAATAACATATCGTTTCCTCAGTGATTGTCTCCTAGGATATTTACATATCCTACCGGGGGCATGTAAGCACCCTGTGCTGGTTCAGATGCCATGGGCGGCATTATCCCGAAATGTCGATTGGCAAGGACTGCATTTAGCTACAGAACGTCATAGACGGGATTATCTCGAAAGCCAGGGTTCTGGGGGTTGCCATAGGCAGTGCTATCTCGAAGCATCGATTGCCAAGGACCCTTCGAGGATTAATGATGGGGACAGGGAATCTTATACAGACCGTGTTGTGAAGCCAATCCGAAGCTAGAAATAAAAAGAAAAGGGAGAGAAAGCTCTCCAAACAAGAAAAATTCCTCTGTCTCTCTCTTACAAAAATGCATTGCAAACTGAACCGATGCTAAAATATGCTATAAGCACGGGTGCTTTAACCGCGGAGTCCAACGAACCTTAGGACAGTTCCTGTGGGCCTTAAAAGCCTTCGTGGCAGATTGAGGCTAGAGCTGGTCAAGTCCAGATCTTGGTTTGTACTTGAGTACCTTTAGGCCTACTATCGACATTCTAACCTAATTTACAGAAGAAAGCACACATCACAATTTTGAGCATCAAAGGATTACATGGTCTAGAATCAAAGTTAA
The DNA here is from genome assembly GCA_037157565.1 of Thalassia testudinum. NCBI lineage: Eukaryota > Viridiplantae > Streptophyta > Magnoliopsida > Alismatales > Hydrocharitaceae > Thalassia > Thalassia testudinum. Next base: position 69,140,353 of record JAZHRO010000002.1, read on the forward strand.
ACCCTTAAAATTTTACTAAGGGACTAGCAAAAGCTAGGCATGGGGGTATGATGGGAACACCATCATGAGCCTTAACTAGCTCATTTTGACCCAATTGAGAGAATAAATGTTCCTACATAATCGTCTAAATGTCATAATTCATTACATAACCTTTTTGAGAGATAAATAAGAAACTAGGGTTAAAAGAGTAATTTTACCAATGCAGTACAACCACGGGTTTTCTCAAGGGCTAAACAAAGGTCAAATGGTCTTAATAATATTATAAGTGGGTTGATCAAACAGAAAAGGGTTTGTGTGAGTTCTGTGAATTAAATGATTTCTTGAAACCCTAAAACAGATCCACTTGATTAAACAAGGTTCTGGGCAGAATAAAATTCACTTAAACCCTCTAAAAATCATAGAAAAATATTTTCTAGGGTTTAGAATCTCCAATTTGGCCATTAGAACCCATTTGACCTAGAATGGGGTCTCAGACAAATATTTACCCTAAATTGGATTTTTGCATAAATTCCTTGTAAAACGTGGTCAAACCCAAAATCCAACTTCACCATTGGATTCCTTAGGTTAAAATTAGGTTTATACCAAAATTTAGACCCAAGATGAATTTGCCTTGACTTAGTTTGCAAAAAGGTCCAGCCTGATTACCTTTCTACCCCTATCTTTCAAAAACTTATACAAAAAGCCCCCTAACTTCATCATTTTTGCAATTAGGTCCCTCCACCATTATAGCGGAGGAATCCTACACCGGCAAGCTTTGAAAGGAGAGTTCTCCTTGATTGCTTGGAGGATCTCCTCCAAAATTGGAAGGGAGATCCTTTGAGAAATTCTCTCTCGTCTGAACCCTCATTTGAGATCTGATTCCCTCTCAATCTCTCATGAGAACGCATGAGAGATATGGGTATCTCAACGACTTCCTTCTCCGGCGAGCCTTCATTGCTTGGGAAGCTTGCTTCCCAAGCCCTAATCGACCTCCAGGGCTCTATTTAAAGAAGCCCAGATCACCCTGACTCCTACATGCTTGAATTCGGCTATTCACACCCCTAATTCATCTCTTCTCTTCACGGCCGTTGGCTCCTCGATGTCTGGCGACCCTCCTTGCTCCTCCTCGTTGTTCGATCGCCATACCTACGGCGGATACACCTTCCCTGACTTCGTCCGCGTCTCGCCGTACCTGCAGGCACTTCCCTCTCTTCGTCCTTGCCGATCTCCACTCATCGGAGCCACTCTTCGTCTCCGACGTTGGCCACACCAGACCTGGTGCCTCCGCTCGCCCCCTTCGTCTCTTCACCTCCCAGATAAGCTTTCTCTCCCCTCTACATTCTTCTCCACCCTTTATTCTTCAAAATCGACCATTGCCAACCTCCGTCATCTCCATCCCTTCCATCTCTGACCATCTACTCCGGCGAGGTCGCTCCACCACCACAGGCCATCCTAACCCTCGCCGACAAGTCCACGAGCTTCGCCTCACTCCACTGAACACTTCCCTTCACTCCACACACTGCGCCACTCACTCACGCACCTCACCAAACACACCCACACATTCGCACACAGTGTGCCCTAGGCATGCTCGCACAGGCACCCCCGAGCCACGCCAACACCCCCAGCACCTTTGCCATGGTCCGGCGACCCCCTTTGAATGTTTTGACATGGCCGTGAGGCTAATCTTGTGATTTCAAGTTTGTCGCCCTTTCGCCATTGACGAAGAAGCTTGAAGCAAGCTTGATGCAGCTCTAGGTACGCCAGGCCTAGGTGCGCGGAAGCCCCTCACACATGCACTCAGGCCCTCAATTGGAGTCGAAGACCTTTGCGGCTGCTGCAATCGCAAAGGCTATCTCTACAGGAGCACGCAAGGAAAGGGTGGGACATTTAGTCCCACCTCGGAAGTGAAGGCGCATCCACACCTGCATAAGAGGAAAAAGTGACATAGCCTTGTCGCCTCAGATCCACAGGGTGAGGTCCCACTCACCTGACCCGGTCTCCTCCGCGATCACGCCCCGCAGACCTATCCTGACCAGACCCGACTGCACTCCTGGCCCACCTCTACACGTTGGTGGGCCTGGTCCCGGGTATGCACCCGACCCAATTATCCAATTGTCTGTGTGGCTTTGGGAGAGTGTATCCTAAGAGAGAAAGTGAGGAGAGTTGTGTGCAGGCAGGGGTAGGTTTTGCTGGAGGTTCTTTAGGCCAACACTTAGCCGCAGCCAGAAGGAAGAAGAAGGCCAAAGGTAGTAGCTGAAGCCAAGGCCAGAAAAGAAGAAAGGTTGAAGAAGAAGAAGGCCAAGGCTGAAGGCCAAAGGCAGGGTTAAAGGAAGAAGAGAAGATGGAAGGAGTTGAAGAAGGAGAAGCCAAGGCAGAAGAAATGCAAAGGCAGAAAGAAGAAGGAAGAAGGAGAAGAGAAAGGCAGGAGACAGAGAAAAGAAAGAGAAGAAAAGCTCAGACACTTTAAGTCGTCTGATTGAGGAATCACACGACAAATTCTAGCCTCCATTGCATATTTATATATTGAATCATTTGGTGATATTGTAGGAGTACCTGGTGATCTACATCACCATTTTACTCCCATATTTTTGCACTCTGATACTGCTATTATTACAATTTCTTTCAGTTTAAATTGTGATTTTGATTTCTAAATACCAATTTGCTCCCTGTGTTCGACCTCGGAAATTCTTTCGAGTAATAAAATTATATCTATTTTGAATGCTATTTCGGCTGTACTACAACACAATACTTTTAAAACCTGATACAATGTGACAAATAGTTGCTTTGAATGATGCCTAAGAAATTAGAGTGCAAAGGCAATACTATAGTAATTAGATGTCTAAAACACTGATCAGACGTCTTAAAGTTAAAAATCAGACTTCTGATAGTTGTTATGGACGTCTGATTTGTCTCTTAGTGTTAGATTTTTGTTTCTAATTTATCCTAAGTGTAGAGAGCCTAAGTTAGCTATTTATAAATTATGTTTGGGGGCTCTTTACAACATCTCTAAACTCAAATAAAATAAAGATTACAACCTTTGAAAGTTTACATAAAAGCCTATGACCTATGACAATACTTATGCTAATCTAGTCTTCATGCTTTTAATCCTCCGACTTGGAAAACTCCATGAAACCTGCAATTGTGTTATTATAGAGAAAAATATGCCACGCTTATGTTTTATCTCTTTTTCTTTACTTTGTAAAATCATCAAAATATTATTTATGAGGGGTTAAACAACACACTGCACTCCCCCAGCCTGCATCACTCCTTCCCCTCTGAGTATTCCCTCTCTATTCTCTCCTTCGCCAAGCCCTTGATCACCAAGTCAACCACCCCTCATCACCATCATGATCACCAGAGCTCTTCGCGCTCATTGACATTTCCAACCCTTTTGATCAATGTCTTCAGTGGCTTCCTATTTGAAAGGGTATGCGTGAATATGTGTTGTGTGTGTGTGTTTGGTTTGAATTTCGTAGTGTTATGTTGTGGGTTTTAGTAGGATTAGGTGTGGTTAGCCTAGGATAACTTAGGTTGAGTCTATTTATGGACCTAGTTAGGTCTCAAGGATCCTAATGAAATCTAGGCTAGCCTAATTGGGCAATGGTGAGACTACTTAGGTCTAGGTTAGTCCAATTAGGTTTAAGTGTACCCAAGTAGATGTGGCTTAGGTCTAGTTGGACCCAATTGGATCTAGGTGAACCTAATTGGATAGGGTCGAGTCTAATTAGACTCAAGCAAGCCTAATCAGTCATAGGTTAGCCTAATCAGGTTCATATGGACTCAATTGGAGTGTGGTCGACTCAATTGACTCCAAATGAGTCCAATTGGATAATGGTGAGTCAACTTGGGATTCTAACGTGGGAATTGGGTTGGGGTTAGGTGGGTTAGGAACATGGATAGTGGGATAGGATCTATGGATAGCAAGGTACCATGTGGATAATGTTATCCAGGTTTTGGGATTATGGGTTGAGGTTATCCCAGGTGGAGGTTAGGGATAGGGATTGTGTGGATAGGAACAGGGATAGTATTATCCATGTTTTAGGCTCTAAGTCTAGGATATCCTAGTGGGAGTGGATTTTGGCTTGGGAGGATATCCTAGGGTTTCTAGGGGTGGGGATAAGCATATCCTCCTCTCTCCTATTGTTTGGATCATGCTTTTTCTTTCTTCTTCTTCTCTTCCTTGTTTCATTCTACTTTATTTCACATTTGACTTTATTTGAATCTTCTATTTACCTACAAATAACATTAAAAACATTAGATAATAGGATTATCTCACATTATTCTATGTACAACAGTATAAAATGATGCATGCATGATATGCATGATATGAATGCAATATTATAGATTAAGCTAGGTTCAAACATTATTTAGGTTAATTAAGTCTTATGATTACTACACAATCACATGCCTCAATAGTCCTTTCGATGAATGATGACTCTACAAATAATAGAGTTAATTACATCAATTAGAGTCAATTTTGAGGGTGATGTGCATATATCTAAATGGCCAAAAATGTCTATTAATGCATGTTCTTAGTACTATATTAGCATCATGCATTGTAAATATTGCATAACACTCATAATTATGCATTTAGGTCAAATTGTATAAATTGTATAGTAATTATCTCCTTTTGTGGCTAGGGACAGGGCGACTTTTAATCAGGGCTTCGGACGGAAGATCCAACCATACGGATCTGATCAGAGCTACGACGGGAGTTCAACGACTCCAAGATCGCCCTGATCGGACATCTGTAGCACCAGATATAATCCGAGGAAGCTCAGAGATCAAGGGCCAAGATGGTGTCAATCCACACTTTAGATGACAAATCTGACCACATGGATGGGTTCGGATCGATGATCGTAGCCAATCGACACGAAAATCAGTCCAATCCGACATCCGTGGCACCATATACAACACAAAGAAGATGGACGGTCAGGATGGTGCCACGTGGCACCATCCTAACCATCTGCACCTGGCCGCCCCCCCGGTCAACCTCTGAAGGATTGCGTGACGTGAGATCTCAGCCGTTGGATGAAGATCCAATGGCCAAGATTAGCTGCGCGCAAAAGCAGCGTCGCGCCTCAAACCGCTGCGTAGCGTAGTGGTTAAGGCGCTACGCATGCGAAGCGCGTGCGTTCGAGCCGCTGTGACGTTCTTCTCACGTGGACGCGTGAGATCTCGACTGCGTGATCATATGCGAATGGCCTGGATCATCCAATTGGGCGCATGCGTAATTGGACACCTCCCCTCATGCCTGATCTCATGCATGGGTGCATGAAGTTGAAGCGGGTGAGGAGCGATCTGAGCCGTCCGATCTCGCGATCAGACGACTGAGATTTCTTGGATGTGTCTTGCGTTAGGCGAGTGGGAGAGGAGGAGGCATGCGGGGTGCGCGCACACGTCGCCCACGACAAGTCTTTAGTGACGAATAAATCCGTCACTAAAGACTTGATTTTAAAGTTTTTGAATATGGAATGACCAAATTGCCCCTAATCCTTGCAACTATAAAAGGAGACCCCTACCCTATGAAATTCTCATCCCTTTCTTCATCTCTCTCCCTCTCCAAAGCTCTAGAGAAGCTTGCCCCACATCTGTGATGCTCCTTTAGAGCCAAATCCAAAGATTTCTCGCCCCTGTTTTGGAAGTGGATCCTGTGACGACAATGACGTGTTGCCTCGTTCCCGCTTCTTCCTGCTTCGTCCTCCTTCTTCCGACCCCATCCTCCATCTTCCAGGTGTCTCCCTGTCCAGCTCATCCTCCAAGCAATCGTTGAGGAGGATAACATCTATCTCCCTTCTTTTTATTACTTTCTAGAATAGAATTTCCTGCTTTCTAGCTATAATCTTTTCTCGCTTTCTAGTTGTAAAAATAATATTCTTATATCAAGTGATTGTTTTCTCTCTTTCTCTCTCTATCTCTCTCTCTCTTATTGTTAATATCAATTCTGTTGTAATTATCTCGCTTTCAAACAAAAATATCAAAAAAAAAAAATAATCGCAGATTTTAGATCGATGTAACCTCCCTCTGCTCAACCCGGAATTTCTTTACGAATTTCGATTAAATTTTATCTGCTGATGGATTTCATCACAAATCGAACTACAACGACGGGTTTTTCAAATCCAATTCCGATCGCATAGTTTTTCGCTCTCAACAGAGGGCGCATGTGCATGAATATCATATTATAGTGGTCTAGGAGAAATACATGCATATTGTGTTATTTCTGCATCAAGATTGCTTAAAATTAATGTTTAATGACCTTGTGTGCAAGTACGTATTGAAACAAGTCTCAGATGAGCAATCGAACCTTACTGATGGATCCAGATTGACGAACGAAGTCCAGCAGACTCAAGATCACCTCAATCTAACTTCTATAGTTCCTACAACAAGTGCGGGAAGTTCTGACTGTTGATCTAATGATCAACGACCCAAAATGTGACACATGGCAGTTGCCCTCAGTTAGTTCATGCCACCATCGTAGATCTTGATAGTTGGATCAAGATCCAACAGTCAACTCTACAGGGACCCAAAACCATCCATGCGACAATCCACGTGGATGGTGCAGTGGTTGGGGTGCCTTATTAGAAGCACCGGACGTGAGCTCGAGACCTTGTGAGGCGCAATTGTGTGGCACGTGAAGTGGTGGGGAAATTGGGCCGCCGGATCTTCATCAGGTGGATGCTGAAGCGGATATGTGGTGCAACTTCGCATGCTGGATGCACGCGAAGAACGCGTGATCCCACACGCGATCGCATGCATGATAGTACGCGCGAGTGGGGCGTGATCCTAAGCGTACGATGAGGAGCGATCTTAGCCCTTGATCTCCCATTGGATGGTTAGCAACGTGAGCACGCGGATTGCGTACGATGGCACTGTGCGTGTGCGAGCACTCGCAGGCGATGTGCTGGGCTTTAGCAATGCTTGCTTACAGCGATGTCCTTGCTATCGTTAATTGGTCTATACTTACTTTAGCTCCCTCTCCTCCACTATAAAGAGGCCTACACCCCTCCATTCATGATCATCTCTTCCTAGCTTCTGCCTAGCATACTCCCATGTCCATAGAGTTACAAACACAATCCCAGAGTTGTCGAGCCGCCGACGGAGCATCCTCCACCACTGTGGCTGCCTCAACTTTCCATCCATTGCATTTAGTTGCTAGTTTCTTTTGTTTAATGTTTATGTATCTTTCAGCTTTCATTTAGCATTGTAGTTGTAAAATGATTCTTTTGCAATATATTAGCTTGTATTATCATCTTGCTTCGTTATGTCATTGTTTTGTGCATAGTTAGCAATCACCATGATATTATCATGAATTTCTAAACCTACCACACACACACTCTCTCTCTCTTTCTTTTCTTTATGCAAGCAAGTGCAATCACCATGTGAAAATAAAATAAGTTACTATTGATCCGATTTTTGCCTCCCTGTGTTCGACACTCGAATTCACCGTTTGATTTTCTTATTAAAATTGATGTCGTAAATGCTTGCTACAATGAACGAATTATCTAAATGCATTTTCCGATGTCAGTTTTTGGCATCGTTGCTGGGGAGGCAATGGATCTTTTAGTCGCTTTCATATCTGCATTAGTGATATTCATTAGATTTCTCTCTCACTTTTGTTTCTCCCTATTGATTGGTTGTAGAAACTCAGCGCTTAGGCGATGGGAGGAGGGCGATCAACGTGGTGGAGTTGGAACAAAGTGTGGAGAAGACTGTTGTGAGTATCACTTTACCCTATTGTAGTTTCATCTAAAAAAAAAATTACATTTAGGCTCGTGCATAAACCCTAGGATAGTTTGATTTTGTGCGTGCTTAAAAAAAAAAAAATAGAATCTCAAAAAAAATTGGCATGCTTGATTCTTACTTGACCCACATCTTGAACCCACCACCCAAAACAAAAAAAGAAATCTTTACACTCTAATATCCCTGAGAAAATCTTTTTGGAGTGTTCCTTTCTTTGAGTGGTGTTTGCGAAGCCAAACGTGTCTTGTATTGGGTCGTACCACTCCAATTAAAATGAATTCATTGACAGAATTGCATAAACCTTAGGGTGAATACATTACGGTTGCTCTTCTAGGAACACATTATCTACTCTAAAGAAAATTGACAATCACCTATTGTGTGGAAAACTTTGTGTGCCAACTATGAACACTGTTTGAATCTATTAAGAAACTCCAACCCTAAAAAGCACTAAAGCAAGCATGAAACATTAAAAGACACCACATTTAAAAACCTTGCTTGAAAACCTTGTTTTGTGCACACACAAGCTCAATTGGATTAATCAAGAGGCACAACCCCCAACAATGCCTCATCACATATTCTGAGCACAAGTGCTAACCTAGCCCTAAATTAAAATCTAGTAGACGTGCCCTAGGTAGGACTAATTTAAGTCCTGGAAGTGTGATTGGGTTTGTTAAATGCTTAGCCTTAATTCCCATTGTGGAATATGGTGTCTAGGCTACGGGAAGCGTCAAACGACCGTGGTTGAGGGGTATCAAGGAATTGACAGTGCGAGTTAAAGGTCGAACCTTCCCCTCAATCCCCTCGTAATCAACCTGGTCGGATTAACTTTGGGAAAAGGGTTTTAAGTACTTGCAGATTTGATCATTCTTTCCAAGGCCTCTAGGTCACCTAAGTCTATACTGTAGGGCCTATTGGTTTGCTTGGTTGTGCACACACAATTCTCTCATCTATTCTTCCCTCACCCCTCCACTTCTTCCAAACCATGGATTTCAATGCCTATCCTTCATTCCCAAACTATCCCCAATATGATTTGTATTCTAACTTAAGTAGATGATATCCACAGTTTACTTGGGATAACTAGCCACCTAGTTGGGGATACAATCTAGGAACTGAATACCCATAATACCCCTCTTATCCCAACTATCCCAATTTTACCCAAGTCGCACCAACCTCCTATTGAGATACATCCAACCCACCCACTTAGGGGTATGATCCAAACCTAGGGGATTCTTATCTTGATTATGATTCTCCTTATGATGACTCCTCTTTTAGGTCCAACCTACCCACTAACTAATCTGATAGGACTTACATTTTAGAACACCAAGACCCCTACCCTTCTTAGGATAATAACCATGATAGGTCATCTAAATTCAAGGATCTCTCCTACTTGACCTATGGATTGGATGGGATTTTAGAAAAATGGAAATCAAATGATGTTAAACCTGGGCAAACCAAGTGTGATCAACCCCTTGCTTTGGACCCCTAACGAAGAATCTGACTGGGAGGAGGACTTAGAACCTCAATTATTCTGGAGTATGACTAAATGGAAAATGGTGCCTCTTGAGGAATTGGACCCTAAAAGTGATAGAATAGAGGACTCACCCAAGAATCTAAACCCTAGTACGGACCTTGACACACATCCTCACCCATATCCCCCCAACCCTGAGTTGAACGCTAAGTACAATAAAGAGGAAATCCACGGGAAACCTAGTGACACTCAATCAATTCTTGATAGCCTTTAGTTGGAGTTATATAAACAAAATCGAGAATTGATTGAGGAGAAACAAGCCATGATTGATATATTCCAACAACTGGATGAAGAGGGCCAAAGAACACTGTTGTAAGCAACCCCCTTTACATAATTCATGAAGCAAGGCCCCGTGGTGATCAATAGGACTACACCTATTTGCTTAAAATTGGTTCAGTCCACCATTAATACTTCCCCATTGTTGGACAACTCATTAGAAAATGTCATTAAGGATTCCTTAGAACATACTTGGGGAGGGTTGAGGACAAAAATCAGGAGAAAATTGATAATTTGGGGGTTGATGTCTTTAAATTCAAATCTGATCTTCTTGAGGAAAGTGATTTGGTGGAAGAGACATCCAAAATTGAAGATGGGGAGTGGGATTCGAAATAATTGATTTTGAATCATTTGAAACTCCCATCACAAGTTTAGAGGAGGGCTGAAGGAAAGAATCTAAGTTTGAGTTTTTTTTTTTGAAGCAGAAAGGAAGGCTATCGTCTTACGATAGCAATCCAGAGTGGTATATTATATAAATAAGTAAGAGAAATTACAAAATAGATCCCCAAAAATGTATGAGGGACCAACACTCTCTTACAATTCTTTCACAGCACATCAGCCTCTCCTGAAAAAGTCTCTCATTTCTTGCCTTCCACACACACCATAGAGTGATAGCCATGAGTACATGTGGCTTCCCTCTCTTACCAAACCCATGCCAGATAGAATCCCAAACTGGTAGCGGCTCCTGACATGTTCTCCTCCAAACAGCATCAGTGATAAGGCAAGAAGAAAAGAGGTGATTTACATTGTCAGTATTCATCTCACACAAAAAACAAACATGGTGATTAGTTCCCAACCTTCTATGTCACAGATCACTTGTGATCAATCCATCTCTCCTACATAGCTAGAGAAAAATCTGTACCTTGAGGGGAATTTTTAAAAGCCAGATCTTCTTGTCAATAAAGTCGCATCTCCACCCACTTTCAAGGCTCAAAATTCTCTTATAGCCAGAATGCACACTATAAATCCCCTCCCAAAGGTACTTGTCCTGCACTATAGGCCTAGGCATAAAGCTCTCAAGGTCTGAAATTAGCCTCCTCCTTTCTTCCCATAGCCTGGTAGCTCTCTTGCTAGAATCCTCCTTAATCAGATTCCAGCTGCTGCTGCTGCAAGACCAAACCTTGCTGATAGTGGCCTCCTTGTCAGATGCTGCAGCAAAAGCTCTTGGATAGAGCTCCTTCAAGACACCCAGCCCTGACACCCCTCCTTCCAGAAGTTGAAGGTCCTGCCATCCCCAAGAGACGGCTGCAGTAGGTGGAAGTGATCAGCCAATGCTCTTAGCACTGATTTCCAGAAAGGAGAAGGCTTGCTGGGCTGAAGTCTGGACAACACACTGTTGGATGCACCATAGCTATCTTTGATCAGGACAGTCCACGACTTCAGGTCTCCTTGAAAGAGTTTAACAACCCACTTAAGTAGCAAAGAATCATTAAAGTGTTTCAAGGACTTAATCCCAAGTCCACCCCTATCTTTTGGACAACAAATCTGCTCCCATTTGAGTGGCTGCAAGAATCTACCCTCATGTTTAACTCCCTTCCAAAAGAACCTCTTTCTCAACACATCCAACCTTTTCCAAATGGAGTTAGGTGCTTTAAATATGGAAAAGTAGAAAACAGGGATGGATGTGATCACAGAGTTGAGCAAGATAAGTCTTCCACCTTTGGAGAGGAAACTACTATGCCAACCATGCAGTTTCATTGAAATCTTGTCAAAGAGGTAGCTCCAATCTCTCTTCTTCATTCTAGTGCACCTCAAAGGCAGCCCCAAATATCTAATAGGAAGACTGATGCGGGGAGACATCAAAACAACAACTAAAGCTCCTTGCTCCTCCTCAGATAAGCCAAAGCAGACCAAACTAGATTTATCCCTATTCAACCTCAAGCTAGAGAGCTCACCAAAGATATTAATCATATGATGCAAAGCCATTGCTTCATCCATAGACCCTTCTACAAAGAAAACTGTGTCAATTGCATACTGAAGAATGGGAGCCAGATTACTCCTACACGACAAAGAGTACCTTCTAATAAGACCTGCTTCAGCAAGCTTACAAGAATACCAAGCCAAGTTGTCAACTGCTAAGTTGAAAATCAGGGGAGCCAGGGGACATCCTTGCCTGATACCACATTGGGGCTGAATCCACGACCCACAGGGCTTCCCATTTATCAGGGGGTTAAAGAGGCAGTGGTGATACATCTTTTCACCCAACGGATCCAAGTAGAAGGAAAGCCCCTTCTTTTAAGCACATCCCAAAGATAAGGCCAACTGATGGAGTCATAAGCTTTGTGGAAGTCAGCCTTCCAAAGAAAAGCCTTGCATTTTCTCTTATGCCATCCACAGATCATCTCTTGGGCCATGATGAAGGATTTTTGTAGAGATCTGCCAGGGAGGAAGGCTGATTGAGTAGGATGGATCAAATCTTGCAACACAGGCCTCAATCTATTGGCCAGGACCTTGCCAATCACCAAGTATAAAGAATTAGAGAGGGAAATAGGTCTAAACTCCTGAAAAGATTCAGCATCTGGAGTCTTTGGCAAAAGAAATAGATAGGACCTATTTATTCTTTGAAAGCCAAAATTACCATTCTCAAACTCTCTAATCACTTCCATAACCTCAGTGCCCACAATGTTCCATAATTCTTTGTAGAAGAGAACTTGGATTCCATCAGGACCAGGCGATCCTTCACAATTGAGATCCTTAATGGCCTTCAAGATTTCAGCTTCAGACATGGGTTCAATCAGGCTGGACCCTTGAGCCTTAGTAATTTTGGGCAGATCACTAGCTGCCATCCTCCAACAGCCCCTACCTGCAGCTCTTGAAGACTCCTTGAAATATCAGATAGCCTCAGCTTTGATATCAGAGATGGAGGTAATTCTTTGCCCCTCTTTAACAATTGAAGAGATCAGATTAGGTCTTCTCCTAGATCTGGTAGCCAAGTGGAAGAATTTAGTGTTTTCATCTTCCTCACTTAGCCACAGCTTCCTTGATCGTTCCCTCTAATCCATCTCCAGTTTCAGGTCTTCTTCAACCACCACCCCCTGCCACCTCTTTCTGTTAGCAAAGTCCAGCTCAGACAGCTGAGCCACAGCTTCCTTGGTATCTAATTCCTGAACTTCAGCAAGGCCTCTCGACGTTTCTGATGTCTGAGGATAGAGACAATATCACAATACTCCTTCAACATTCCTTTCATAGCCACAATCTTGGAAGCCAACTTGAAGGTAGCCGTGCCTTCAACTTGCTGGGCCCTCCACCATCTAGCAAACATATCTCTGAACCCTGGCTCCCTCAGCCATGACTTCCTAAACTTGAAATAGGATCCAGCCAACACCTGTTCACCATTGTCCCAGACCAAAGGTGTATGGTCAGAGAAGGGACATTCAAGATCACAAACAAAGGACAATTGGAAGAGATCCATCAGCCCAGCATTGCCAAAAAACCTATTGATAACACCACGCAAGGGGGTAGTAATTAGGTTGAATATGGCCCATCTTTAGAATAAAAGGCACAACATAAAGTAGAATAGGAGCATTGCATGCATCAAGTACCAAGATTGCTTATAAACTGTATTAATGGCCATTTGTGTAAAGCATTTGTCAAAGCAGGCCTCAGATGAGCAATCGGACCGCACGGATGGATTCAGGACGACGAACGGAGTCTAACGGACTCAAGATCGGCCAAATCCGACATCCGGAGCTCCCACAATGGGCCCAAGAAATCCTGACCGTTGATCTGGAGATCAACGGCCTAGAACGCGCCACGTCGCCCCGCCCCCGCCGCTCGCACGCCCCCAAGCCAGCCAAGGACGCATCTCGGCCGTTGATCTTCGATCGAACGGCCGAGATCCGCGCGCTCGCCCGCGGTCACCGCGACAAAGCGTGGGCGTGGCGCAACGGTTAGCGCGCACGCCCGCGTCGCGGCGACGCGCGTTCGAATCGCGCGGAGCGGAAATCACTTGCGGGCGAAGGGCGCGGCAAAATTGAGCCGCGCGATCAGAAGCGAGCGGCTAGGATTGCGCCACGCGGCGCGACGACAGCGCCCCACCTCCCACGCGCGCGCGCGCACGCGCGCCCGAAGCGCGATCCTAGCGCAGGCGCGGGAGGATCTCAGCCGTCCGATCATCAATCGGACGGCTCTCGTTCGACAGCCACGGATCGCGCCTGAAGAGAGAGAGGGGCGGGCGGCTGACCGGCGGCAGAAGGCCTTCACCGACGTATCTGGAAGCGGTTTTAGCGACGTTCTGGATGTCGCTAAAGCACATTCTTCTTTTAGGAAGCCCTTAACTCTATTTAAACCCCCTTCTACCACCATTCAAGGCATCCTCTCCCACTTGCAACTACTCCACTCCTCTCCTAGCTAGTCTTAGGCACTCTTGTAATCGCCGGAGACGACGAGCCACCGACGGAGCCTCCTCCACCGCCGTGGCTGCCTCGTCGCTCTCCACTCTCTCTCTACCTCTCTCTCTCTCTCTTTTAAGCTTTCATTTACTTTTGTTGAAGCATGTATTTAATATTGTAAACCATGAACTATGAATGCATGTTTAATGAAATTATTTTCCATTTAGTTTCCATTTTAATTTCTGTTTAAAGTGCATGATCAAAACCAAGAGCTTTCTAACCCTAAACTCTCTCTATCTCTCGCTTTTCAAAACCGTCTCTTTCGCAAGCAAAACTCCGCCTTTTTCGTGACAACAAGTGGTAAACAAAATCCGATTTCCACGCCTCCCTGAGATCGACACTCGGACTCACCTCCGTTTACTTCTTTTAAAACCGACGTATCAAGTGCAACTATAACGACACCTCTTAACACACACGCACGAAGGCACGTCAGTTTTTGGCGCCGTTGCCGGGGAGGCAACGGATTTGTTTTATCACCTCCATTCCACCTTCATTCTCATATCGTCTAATACCCTATTTTCCTTTTTACTTGACGGTTGCAGGAATTCGGCGCATGGACGGCGAAGCGACGCATTCCACTATGGTAGCAAGGAAGTAGGCGCCTCAAGGACCGATAGTAAGTACTCTCTCTCATTGTTTGCTTGCGTGAAAAAGCTAAAAAAATCATAAAAACTAAAAAAATTGGCGTGGTGAATGATTGCTTGACCCACATTCTTAACACACCACCCTACAAAAAAATGTACACTCTAATATACTGGACAAATTCTTGGAGTGTTCTTTTCTTTATCTCTTGAGTGGTGTTTGCGAAGCTACCGTGAGTTGACCTGGGCCGCATCACTCAACCCTAAAAACTAACTCATCTAATAGTAGCTGCACGATCTTTAGGATAAGTACACTAGGGTTTTTAGAGCCTCTACAAGATAAAAAGGAAATCTACTTTCACCAAGTTGTGTGTAGAACTTGACGTGCCCATTGAAACTTGTCTGAAAGCATTAAGACACGTCAACCTTAAAAAAACACTAAAGTAAGGATGAAACATTAAAAGACACCACACCCTAAAAATTCTTGCTTTAAAACCCTGTTTTGTAGAAGCACACACCTTGAAAAGTGGAAAATTAAGAGGCACCACCCCAATCAACGCCTCATCACATTACCCTAAGCACAAGCACTATCCTAACCCGTTAAAACTGAGTAGACGTGCCCTAGGCAGGACTGAGTTAAGTCTCAAAAGGTGAGGTTTTGTTCGCTAGGCACTTGGCTTTCATTCCCTTGGTAGAATCTGGTGGCTAGGCTGCGGGGCAGTGTCAAACGACCGCGGTTGTGGGGTCTATGGAACCGGAGGCGCAAGCCAAAGGAAGAACCTTCCCTGCAATCCCCTCGTAATCAACCTGGCCAGATTAGCCTGGGGAAGGGGAGTCCAGTGCTTACGAACTTAATCAACCTTTGTGAGATTTCCAGGTCTCCTAAGGAGTACACCATAAGGACTAGGCTTGTTTGCTTGGTTGAGGACACAACTCTCTCGCATCTGTTCTTCCCGCATCCCTCCATTTCTTCCAAACCAAGGATTTCAATGCCTATCCATCTTACCCAAACTACCCCCAACAGGATTTGTATGCTAACCCAAGTGGACCATACCCACAGCCTACTTGGGCTAACCAATCACCAAGTTGGGGATGCAACCTGGAATATCCCTCTTGGCCCAACTATGACCAAACCGCACCAACCTCTTATTGGAATACACCTAACATAGCCACCCAAGGGTACGATTCAAATTGTGGGGCTCCATATCTCGATTGTCCTCACGATGCCTCCTCATTTAGGTCTGACCCGCTCTACTGTGATAGGACCTACACTTTAGGAGAACACCAAGAACCCTACCCATCTCAGGATAATAACCAAGAAAGGTCATCTGAATTCAACAACCTTTCCTACTTGACCTTTGGATTGGAAGGAGTCCTAGACAAATGGAAATCAGAAAATAATCAGAAATCTAGGCAAGCCCAGGATCATCAACCTTTGATTTGGTCCCCTGATGAAGAATCTGACTGGGAGGAAAACTTAGAACCTCAACTATTCTGGAGTAGGACCAAACAAAGAATGGTTCCTCTTGAAGAACTGGACCCTGAATATGATAGAATAGAGGACCCACCCAAGAACCTAAACACCAGTGTGGGTTCTGATCCACAACCTCAACCATACTCTCTTAACCAGGATTTCAAGGAGGAAATCCAAAGGACACCAAATGACACCATGTCAATTCTTGATAACCTCCAATTAGAACTACACAGACAGAATCAAGAATTGGTTAAAGGGCAACAGGCCATGATGGATTTGTTCCAACAATTGGGGAAAGAAGGCCAGAGAAAGATGTTGCACACAACGCCACTCGTAAAGCAAGGACCTACCATGATCAATTGGACTACACCCAGTCATCCTGATTTGGTTCAGTCCACCATTGATACCCCTCAAGAGTTGGACAGCTTAATGGATAAAGACAGTAAGGATTCCTTGGAACACAATTTGGGGAGCATTGAGAACAAACATCAGGAGGAAACTGAGAAGGTGAGGGGAGAGGCCTTGGAATCTGAATCTAATCGGCCCAAGAGAAGTAATCCGGTGGGAGTAGCAGCCAACATCGGAGATGGAGAATGGAGTTACAATTTCAAAGAAATTGATTATGAATCAGTTAGAATCCCCATCACAAATTTGGAGGAGGGCCGAGAGAAAGAATATGATCTTGAGGATGAAATTGACCCTACCTCTAATGTAATCCCAAACAGTGAATCTGATACAGAGGAGGTTGAAGAAAATATTCTTGAGATCAAGGGCTTGGAGGGAATGAGCAATGAAACCATAGTTGCGGAAGAGATGGATTCGTCTTTAGAGAGGGGCCTCATGCTTGATTGTAGGGCTCATTATGAAACTCTGGACTTTGTTACCTGCCCAACCAGAATAAAGATCCCGCAACCCGAATGCACTAGAATTGATACACTTTCGATGGATTACAATTTTATGGGGACACAAGCTGAATATAAAGCCTACATCTCTAGTGTCTGGCATGCCATATTTGGGGTGCGTTCATCCACAGCAACTTGTTTGCATGCCCACAGAGTAAGAGAGGATCTGACACGGGCATGCATGATACAGAATTCCCGCCCCTTAGGAACGGGACTCCACCACAACCTTGTTCGCATCTGTGGACTTCTGATTTTGGGTCTGGTTGATTTTGTACAGACCTCCTTGACCCAAGCCATTCTTGTTTGTGCACCGCCCAGTTGGAGGCGTTAAACTCAGCGCTTCCTGGGAGGCAACCCAGCGGATTCAGACTGATCTGGTAGTTTACGTCACTCAGGTACTATCTTTTTGAACCCTTTTGCATCCATGCATCTGCCAATGAGGACATTGTCCAACTTAAGCATGGGGGGGATGGTAAACTGCATAATCCTGAGCTTAATTAATCAGTCTGAATGAATAAATTAATTGATTAAAAAAAAAAAAATGAATTTAGGAAGAAAAACTTAGGCATTAGAAACTTGTCAATAGTGGGAAATAATACAAAAAGAACTTAAACACTTAGACTTTTCAGGCCTTCAGGCTTAATTAGCCCTGGTGTCCATTAAAATATGGATTTAGCGGTGAATCCTTGCTATTCTAATCCACCTAATAAATAAGGTAATAAGTATACGACTTATCAACTCACCCTCTAACTCAGGAAAACTTTGAGTCTAAGCATCTACACACATTTTTGCACAGACTCACTTCTCGGAGATTTTGACAGAAATTGGGTAGCTAATGAACTCTCTAGGGTGGTATGGCTGGCAAGTTGTCGTGGGTAACAGCCCATTGGCAGGTTGTCCAGAACCCAGCCACAGGCCATTTCTTTTTCGTTGCCTCTGGGTACATTTGAGATTAGGGAAGCCACCTACGAAAAAAAAAAAAAAAAGAAGAAAAGAAAATAAACCACACTTCACCGCACAAGTATGGCTGGCAAGTGATCGTGGGTAACAGCCCATTGGTCGGTTGTCCAGAGCCTAGCTCAATAATTGCACAAAAAAGACCAAAACACCTAAGGACGAAGCGGGGAAGTAGTACAAGCCGGGGAGATATACACTGGAAAATCCTTGTGTTGACCCCAAGTAAAATGAACGTAGGGAGAAAGCTACCAGTCGAACAAATACACCTTCAGGAAAAAATTTATTTTCTTTTCCGGACACCTAGAGGCGTAGAAACTCGAAATCTGTCTCAATTACCGTTAAGTGAGTCTATCACAACATTCACACCAAGATGCTTAGCACTTAGGGTTTTGATCGAGTTTTGGGTGGGTTGGGTAGCCGTAAAAAGTTACCAACCCACATTGAATTCCAAAAATTCTAAAAAGACATATATAGACATATACGTATACATATGTATAGTTATATATACAAAGCAAGGATTCGGGCGATTTGTATTTTGGAAGACACCCGGGCGCTGGTTAGTCTTTGTAGATTAAGATCTTCGTATAGTTCCTCTTATTGACAAGTAACGAAGTGCCTAAGCAATTACTTCTTGAATTCGTCAAAGAAATAAAGGCTAGAATAAACCTTGCTAGGGACTAGCAAGGAGTAAGCATGGGGGTATGATAACACCACGCAAGGGGGTAGTAATTAGGTTGAATATGGCCCATCTTTAGAATAAAAGGCACAACATAAAGTAGAATAGGAGCATTGCATGCATCAAGTACCAAGATTGCTTATAAACTGTATTAATGGCCATTTGTGTAAAGCATTTGTCAAAGCAGGCCTCAGATGAGCAATCGGACTGCACGGATGGATTCAGGACGACGAACGGAGTCTAACGGACTCAAGATCGGCCAAATCCGACATCCGGAGCTCCCACAATGGGCCCAAGAAATCCTGACCGTTGATCTGGAGATCAACGGCCTAGAACGCGCCACGTCGCCCCACCCCCGCCGCTCGCACGCCCCCAAGCCAGCCAAGGACGCATCTCGGCCGTTGATCTTCGATCGAACGGCCGAGATCCGCGCGCTCGCCCGCGGTCGCCGCGACAAAGTGCGGGCGTGGCGCAACGGTTAGCGCGCACGCTCGCGTCGCGGCGACGCGCGTTCGAATCGCGCGGAGCGGAAATCACTTGCGGGCGAAGGGCGCGGCAAAATTGAGCCGCGCGATCAGAAGCGAGCGGCTAGGATTGCGCCACGTGACGCGACGACAGCGCCCCACCTCCCACGCGCGCGCGCGCACGCGCGCCCGAAGCGCGATCCTAGCGCAGGCGCGGGAGGATCTCAGCCGTCCGATCATCAATCGGACGGCTCTCGTTCGACAGCCACGGATCGCGACTGAAGAGAGGGAGGGGCGGGCGGCTGACCGGCAGCAGAAGGCCTTCACCGACGTATCTGGAAGCGGTTTTAGCGACGTTCTGGATGTCGCTAAAGCACATTCTTCTTTTAGGAAGCCCTTAACTCTATTTAAACCCCCTTCTACCACCATTCAAGGCATCCTCTCCCACTTGCAACTACTCCACTCCTCTCCTAGCTAGTCTTAGGCACTCTTGTAATCGCCGGAGAGGACGAGCCGCTGATGGAGCCTCCTCCACCGCCGTGGCTGCCTCGTCGCTCTCCACTCTCTCTCTACCTCTCTCTCTCTCTTTTAAGCTTTCATTTACTTTTGTTGAAGCATGTATTTAATATTGTAAACCATGAACTATGAATGCATGTTTAATGAAATTATTTTCCATTTAGTTTCCATTTTAATTTCTGTTTAAAGTGCATGATCAAAACCAAGAGCTTTCTAACCCTAAACTCTCTCTATCTCTCGCTTTTCAAAATCGTCTCTTTCGCAAGCAAAACTCCGCCTTTTTCGTGACAACAAGTGGTAAACAAAATCCGATTTCCACGCCTCCCTGAGATCGACACTCGGACTCACCTCCGTTTACTTCTTTTAAAACCGACGTATCAAGTGCAACTATAACGACACCTCTTAACACACACGCACGAAGGCACGTCACCTATCAATCTTGGACATGAGCCCATTACCATTCCTCCAAGTGAATTCAGAACCTGAAGAGGGAAACTCACACAAGCCCAGAGCCTGGACCATCAACTGGAAGCCAGTGGCAGAGTTATCCACCACCCCATTGGGTCTGTCACTCCCCACCAAAACACGGTTGAAGTCCCCTCCAACAAGCCAAACCGCCCCATTCACAAAATCTGCAGCCAGGTTCCAATCCTCCCACATCTCGTGCTTCTTGCTAGGGTCACTAGGACCATACACACCTGTCACAAAGAGATCACTGTCCCCCTGGCCTCTTTTGAACCTGCAAGTCAAAAGGTGCCTAGCCACAGAGACCTCCTCCAAACGCAGCACAAGCTTCTTCCACCAGATGGCAATTCCCCTAGATCTGCCATTGGAATTGATCACCACAAGGTCATTTGCAAGAATAGCTCTCATCTCCACCCATGCCCTGTTAGATTCACTATCAATATGTGTCACTTGGAGGATGGCACAATCAATCTCCCATTCTCGCAGATATCTAAGTAAAGACACCCTCCTACCTCTATCGCGCAGCTCACGCACATTCCAAGTAAGAATCCTCATTTAGGAGTCAGATCTGTCCCCTTCTTAGCAGCAGATGCTTTGCCAACCTTCATCACAGCTGCAATGATAGACTCATCAACTTTTTGTGTAGGAGTGTGTCTTAGCCTCAATTTGTATGGAGGTTTCCCAAGCCCAGATGTAGAAGGAGTCTTAGACTTCAATTGCAATTCATCCGCCACAGGAGAGTAGTACTGCAATTCTAAGGAGTTCACAGAGGGATCTACCAAATCAGAGTTAGCAGGATCCCTACCAAGAGCTTTCAGGTCCTCAGCCACAGCTTCATCAATCACATTAACTACCTCCCCTTCTTTAACCATCACTGCAGATTCATCCTAGATCAGAGGTAATCCAGCCCCATCCTCCAGAGTTTCAGTCCTCATCTCCTCAGCCTTGAAGCTCCCCACCCCATCTACCAAATCCAAACTTTTAGTGTGTTCTGCCACCAACTCCTGACTAGCATGGTTTGTTTGTAAGGAAGGAGTTCTGGTTCGCAGCACCTCAGCATAAGAGGGGGGATGTTGATTCACCTCCACATCCCTGTTTGCCACATGAAATTTCAACAGGATCATCCAAGAGCTGCCCCCCCACACTTGAGAATCAGTTTGTTAGGAATAGACCCAGCCCTGGAGACATTCACCCTCACTTTCAAAACACTGGCATCTCCTTCAGTCAGACCAACAATAGTATCCTTGGCCACAGATGCAAACCCAACGACCATATTTTTCACCACCGTCTTAGACCTCAGATGCAGAGGTAGGCTTCTGATCTCGAGAGAACCAGACCTGGGAGCAGCTCTTTGTGGGGGACATTCAGGCAAAGAACCATCAAAGGGGGACACTAATCACTAGATCACTGACAATCCACCCAAATTGCTGGTCTGAAAATAATATTTCTTGACATCTACCACACCTACATCAAAAAGCACAAACTGCGATGGAGAGATAGCCGCAATTTTCCAAGCATCAGTCGATAAGGAAAGAGAGCTTACCAGTTGTCGAACCCTCTCCAGGGAAAGAGTACCCATCATCACTTCCCCAATCAGGGCCCCATGCAAGACCATCTCCTCCACCTTAACGTCCTCAGTCAGGGGAACCTCCACATCCATAATGTGCCCCCAAGAGTTGATGGGAGGGGGGGTGGAAGAGGCAGCTGTGCCTCACCCTCTAGAAATGAAGGTGCATTGCGCAACCTACCCCCCTACCACCGCGAGATGTCAAGCAAGAGTTCCTCTTGTGACCAAAGCCTCCACAAGCAAGATAGAGCAACGGCTGACGGCACATCGCTGCCAAGTGCCCCCGAAGTTGGCATCTGAAACAAATCACTTCCCTACGGCTTCGTCTCCAACCACTATGAAAGCCCCTCCTGTCAAGAGTCTTGGCTCCACCAGACACCTAGGTGCCACACTTATTTCTTCGTCAAGACCGCGAGTGCCATAGCGCCCACCCATCAGAGCTGTCGGCACGGGAGTCGGGCCCCCTTAGGCGGCCAGCCATCCTCGCTGGAGCTTCTCGCCCAAAGGAGAATTCGAATTTCTCCGGACCAAAAGGGAAGAAATTTTAAGTGAATTAATTGCACTACCTTGATTGCAACCTTGAAAACTGAGTCTGATATAAAAGAGGTTGAAGATAATATTCTAAGGGTCAAGGAATTAGAGGGAATAAGCAATGAAACCCTAATTGAAGAGGAAGGGATGGATTTTTCTTTGGAGAGAGACCTCATGCTTGATCTTAGGTCCCATTGTCAAACTCTTGATTTTGTTACATGCCCTATCAGAATTGAAATCCCGCAACCCAAATTCATTGGGATCGATAGAACTCTGAGGGATTACAACTTTAAAGGGACACAAGCGGATTACAAAGCCTACTTCTTTAGTGTTCGGCATTTTAGATTCAGGTTGCATTCGTCTAAATCGACTTCTCTGCATGCCTGCAGATTAAGAGAGGAACATACATGGGCAAGCGTGATGCACCAATTGCAAAGTTCTCATCCTTTAGGGATGGGATTACATTACAACCTGGTTTGCATTTGTGGGCCAATGATTTTGCGCAACCAGGATTATATCACTTTCATTTTGTTGACTCAACCTCTGGAATTGATTGTATCTTTTGGATAGGGTTCACCATGCCCAGTTGAAGGCACTAAACTCAGAGCTTCTTGGGAGGCAACCCAGAGTATTCAAGTTGACCAGATTCACTGTTGAATCTTAGGTGATTTCTTTCCATACTCCCTTGCATACATTTATTTTCCAATGAGGACATTGTCCAACATAGGCATTGGAGAGTGGTAATTCTCATTTTCTGAGTACAAAATTGTCAGCTTGAACTACTTTTTATTTCTTTATAAAAAAAAAGAATTAGGAAAAGAAAACTCAAGCATTAGGAGCTTGTTAACTTTAGGAAATGATACGTTAATGACCTGAATGCTTAGATTCTTCAGGTCTTCGGGCTTAATTAGCTCAGGTGTCCACTAAAATGTGGACTTGTTCTTGAGTCCTTGCCACCTTAATTTATATTAACTTGGTTAATAAAGTAGGGTGATAAGTATATGACTTATCATCTTGCCCTTTGATTTCGAGGGACTTATAGTCTAAGCATCTGCACATGTTTTGCATTAACTCACTCCTCGGCGGTTCTAATAGAAATTGGGTAGCTAATGAACCTTCTGGGGTGGTATGTGATGGTAACACCATCATTCTACATAACTAGCTTTAATTAGTTGAAATCAAGAGATAATTTCTCCTGAATGATCGCTTGAGGACCATAATTTCACTCATATCTATTTTGAGGAGAGAATAACAATTAAGGTTAAATTTGCTGTTTTAACATCACATCTTGAATGCAGAGTAACCACGGGTCACCCAAGGTTAATTAAAGGTCATTTGAGCATTAAAGACCAAGAAGTGGGTCCACACTAACAGAAACAGGGTTTCACACATTTCGAGAATCGAATTAGTACACAAAACCCTAATTCTCAACCCGACTTGAATTGGAGAGGTTCTAGTCAGGATAAAATTCATCTAAGCCTTCTAAAATTCATAGAAAAATATTCTAAGAGGTTTGGTACCTTTGGTTTGACCATCTGAACCCATTTTGACCTAGAATAGAGTTTCAGATGGGATTTTACCCTAATTTGGGCTTCTGTGCAAATTGCCTAGTCAAACATGGTCAAAACTCAAATACAAATTCACCATTATATTTCTTGGGTCAAAATTAGGTTAAGACCAAAATTTGGTCCCAATTGAAGTCCATCTTGACTTAGTTTACAATTTAGTCCCCTAATCCTCTATTTCCTACACTTAGACCCCTACCTTCCAAAATTCCTTGCAAATAGGCCACTAGTTTTCTCGTCTTCTTCGCAAAATGCACCCTTTTGCCAAGATGTTCTAAAAGTATAACATAATGCCAGCCCCTTCCACCCTTCAAACCATTCCAAACGTACCCCAATTCCTCACTTCCAAATCTACAGCTCTACTGCTGTCACTATTCCAATAGATGAATTAGCTGCTCCAACTGTCCTAATGGTAGCTGCTATTCAATGTGATCTTAGTTGAACTCAAATCTAGATCAAGCTTGAGGACTCTGGTCTGAAGCAAATGAATACTTAATTTAAACCAATATTGGATTGATCTGGATCATATCCATCCTTTTTCTATACATTTGAATCTGATTAAATCCTTTCATCAAAACCAAGCATCATGTAAAACTTTCAATGTCTAGAAATCTAAATTTCAAGATCAAACACTTCTAGATGAAGATATACCTTTGAAAACTCAAATTGAATCTCTAGAATATATTCAAAAATCTTGATAAGTCCCTTCAACCTTGATATAGAAAACAAGAAGGGAGAATTACTTCAAAATCTTCATTCAAATCACCTAGAACCTCTGATCAAATCTGAAATTTCATGTCATTTAGAATTAAAACCTATGTTGACCTATTTTAGGGCCTTTGATCTTGAACATCTAGAGTTCCTTCACACCATATAGGTGTGCAGGAATTATAGGTGATAATTAAAACATATTTGGTCATGGTTTAAACATCAAATCAGTGCAACTGATTTTCATAGGTCTAAACTACCTAAAAAAATAGCATCACATCTGAAAATTAGATATGAACATAATTCTCATTCAAACTCCAATCAAAATAGCTCGTACCCATTGAAATCATACCAATTACATATATAAACTCAATTTGGTCGATCAAAATAGTTGGAAACCAGATTTCTCAATAAATTCATCAATCAATCCATCAAGTCAAACTAGATTCAAATGATCAAACTGAGTCCAATTCAGTTTAAGAGGGGGTGATTGTGATCCAATGGAGTGAATGGGATCACCCTCAAGTGGTATTGAACACTCTATGGATCTAGAAGCTAAAGAACTTTAGATCCATAGAAGTTCTAATGAATGTAGATGAATATTGAATAAAATTAGAAGGAAAGTGGATGAACATGAACATGGAGTGGTGAGGGAGTTGTATGAACAATGCGAAGGGGTGAAAACACCTCTCTGATCTGAATTGATTAGAGGGGGCGAAATCGATTCTAGACCAAACTATTCTAATGTAAGCTAACATATCACTGAATTCACATCTGATCTACTTCTACTGATCTACAGTATACTAACTATTAGTATATCTAATCTATAAAGCAAGAAAACCTAACTAAGTGGATGAATTGGACTTGGAAGTGAATCTGTAGTTGGTGGCTTCAGCAACAAATGGGGGAGGAGCTCCGGTGGAAGGAAAACTCGCTAGTGGAGTTTTGGGTCACCTTGGGGAGTTATGCGATCCTTAGTGGTAAGGAGAATCGAAGGAAGTGAGCTCCACAATTGCAACAATGGAGTAGAGACAGAGTGAGGAGATGAACCGGAGGGGATGAAAGGACCAACTCCAAGAGAGTAGGAGGGGGAGCTGATGCTCGTGTGAAAGGTCAGTGATCATGCCTATATAGGCGTGTGAGAGATCTGGGCACCGCAGTGGTGGATTTAGATGCTTAAGGCATCCATGGTGGAGATGAGCTTGAGGAGGGTGCAAAGGTCCAGGCCAAAATCCAACCGCAGGATCAGATCTAGGTGAAATTACAATTCTTCGCGCAAATTCATGGGAAATTTTGATTGGAATCGATCGTTGGATTAGAGCAACAAGGAAGCAATGACCCAGATGGGTCGTGCTCTTTGTGTGCACAGTGCACCTCTCCCATCAGGTATGTTGGGCCAATTACACATAGGTCTGAAAGGCCAAAATGGTAGAGAATTTGCACCAAGGCCCATTAGTGATTGAAAAGAATGCAATGTGGTCCCTGAGGCTTACAAGGAGGCCCTTCACAATTTTCAATCAAGTCCTTGATGGTTTTATGTGAAGGAAAATGTAAAGATAAAGGACCTATATGTAATGTCATGAATATATGGTCCTGATGATGTACAAATGCAACCAAATTTTTATTGAAGCATAATTGAACATTTAGGAAGTTGATTTCACTTTCAATTTGATCTTTTGAATCTAAAATATGTGTTCAATTTACAATTGGGTCACCATATTAAACTTCTGAATATAATATCTCATTTTATGACCTAATTATGCGTTTTCAACACTGATTTGTTATTTTAGGTCATTTCTGTTAATTCTCACACTTAACCCATTTCTTGTGTTAATTTTTTTTTGAGAAGGAAAGGAATGCTATCGAATCACCAATAGAAAACCAGGAGAGCTTTTATTAATAAAAATAATGAAACAATTACATGTTCAACCCCCATTGCTGTATGAGATTCCAGCAGTGATTGACAATCTTTTCCACATTCACTGGACTCTCCTGAAAAACACACTCATTCCTAGCCCTCCAAATAGACCATAACATAGCCACCATAGGTAAGCATGGCTTATTCCCCCTCACAAGAGAACTCCAAAGATTTTCCCATGTGGGAAGGGAATCTTTACAAGCTCTCCTCCAGACATAATCTGTGATCACACATGAAGAAAAAATATGAGCGCTGGAGCCATTATGCATCCCACATAAGTGGCAAAACTGTGTAGGAGTTCCCATTCTCCCGTGCCTCAGATCTCCAGTAATCAAACAATCTCTTTTGCAAAGCCACAAAAAAATTTGTACCTTCAGTGGTATCTTCAATTTCCATAACTTTTTTCCCACCTCATCAAGTTCCGCCATCCTGGAAGAATTAACCAGCTTGTCATAGGCAGACGCTGAAGAAAACTTACCCTCCGACTTGTATGTGTCATATTCATGAGGCGTGGGTTTGAAGGCAGCAAGTTCTTGCATGAGGCATTCATTTTCTGCTCGTGTTCTTGTTTCATGATTATTCCACATTGCATCGTTCAAAGACCACTGCTCAGACTCCACATCCCAACAATCAGAAACCACAACATTGTTATCAGAAGCAGTTGCAAAAGTAAGGGGATACTTGTCTTTAATCACCCCCCCAGGCAACCAATTCTCTAGCCAGAATTTGAAGCTTTTCCCATCACCTAACGTAGACTTGAACAAAATCCAATTATCCATAAAGGCACGCACCATCGAAGACCAAAAGGGAGAGGGTTTATGGGGATGTAGGCAGTTCTTCTCATCATTGGTAGGCCCATAGCTATCCTGAACAATCTCTGTCCACATTTTTTTTCCCTTGCAGCAGTCAAACAACCCACTTCAACAGTAGAGCATCATTAAATTCTTTGAGGGATCTAACACCCATGCTGCCAATCTTTTTTGGCCTACAAATCGAATCCCATTTTATTGGTTGGAGGAAAGCCCCTTGGTGAGAAGCCCCTTCCTAGAAGAATCTTTTGTGCATCACATCAAGTTTTTTCCAAATTGATTTCGAGGCTTTGAGAATAGAAAAGAAAAAAACTGGAATCGATGTAATGACCGAGTTCAGTAAAATATACCTCCCACCTTTTGATAGGTAGCGACTACTCCAACCCTCCAATTTCGTAGCTCCCTTTTCATATAGGAAGGACCAATTTGCTTTCCTCAGTTTAGTGCATTTCAGAGGCAATCCCAGATATTTGACAGGCAGTGTGACCACAGGTGTGCCCAAGATGGTAGAAATGTCATTCTGGATCATTCGATTCATACCAAAACAGACCAAGGAAGATTTGTTTCCATTAAGTCTAAGACTAGAAATCTCACCAAAATTCTTAACCATATAAAAGAGCACTTGCGCTTCCCTCTTCCCCCCTTCCATAAAAAAAATAGTGTCATCTGCATATTAGAGAATGGGAGCTAAGGCCTTGTTATTAGACATCGAATACCCCCTTATTAGTCCATCAGCTGCTAGTTTGCATGCATATCTTGCCAATGTATCCACTGCAAGATTAAATATCAGAGGGGCAAGTGGGAACCCTTGCCTAACCCCACATTGGGGTTGGATCCAAGTTCGGCATGGTTTCCCATTTATCAATGGGGAAAAGGAGGCGGTCGTGATGCACCTCTTTACCCACTGTATCAACTGAGGTGGGAATTTTCTCCTTTTGAGGATTTCCCACAGATACGACTAGGAGACTGAATCATAAGCTTTAGAGAAATCTACTTTCCGTAGAAAGGCCTTAGTTTTTCACCTTTGCCATCCCATTACCATCTCCTGTTCCATAATGAAGGATTCCTGTAGTGACCTCCCAGGAAGGAAGGCAGACTGGACCGGCATTATCAAATCCTTTGGTACCTCCCACATTTTGTTTGCTATAATCTTACTAATAATAAGATAAATAGAATTTGATAATGCTATGGGTCTATAATCTAGAAAAATTCTTCGCACTTGATTTTTTTGGTAGTAGGAACAAATAGGATTTATTCAATCTCTCAAACCCAGAGTTTCCCAGTTCAAATTCATGAATAGCCTTCATTACATCCATTTTGACAACACTCCATAGTTCTCTGTAGAAGAATACCTGAATCCCATCCAGACCAGGAGCCCCTTCATTATTTAATTCTTTAATTACTTTCAATGTTTCTTATTCAGAGATAGGAGCAACTAGCATGTCTCTCTGATCACTATTGACACTTGGGAAATTAGCCGATGCCATCCTCCAAGAGCCCCTTGGTGCAGCCTTGGTAAGTTCTTTGAAATACTTGCCTGCTTCACTTCTGATTTCATTAACTGAATTAATAGTTCTCTCACCTACTTTAATTGATGAGATAAGATTGAATCTTCTCCTAGCACTGGCCGCGAGATGAAAAAACTTCGTGTTGGCATCACCCTCTTTGAGCCACAGTTGCCTAGATCTTTCACGCCAGTCCACTTCTCTTTTCAGATCCTCCTCCCCCACTATTGACTGCATCTACTGTCTTTGCTATTGTTCTTGTGGATTCAAAGGCTGCTTGCACTCCTTCAAGTCCAGTTCTCTGATCACTGCCAATGCCTCCATCCTCCTTTGTTCTCTGATCAGTGCCATTGCCTGTCCATATTCTTTCAAGATGGAGCGCAGGCCTGTCAGCTTTGAAGCCAGCTGTTGTGTGGCAGAACCTTGCACTGCCTTGTTCTGCCACCAATGAGTTACCATCTGCACAAAGCCCTCCTCCCTAAACCAAGACTTCTTGAGTTTGAAATATGACCCAATGGCAGAATTTCTCCCACTGTCCCACACTAGTGGAGTGTGATCAGAGAAGGGCCTATCAAGGCTCATAACTGCTGATAATTGATGCCTCTACAGCAGGCTTGGACTTCCAAAGAATCTATCCAATCTAGATGACTGTCCACTGCCACTTCTCTAAGTAAATTCAACTCCACTAATAAGATATTCTGTGACTCCCAGATTCTGCACAGCCATTTGAAAGCCAGCCATTGAACTGTCCATCCTACCCCCAGGTCTGTCATCACTTGATAGGTGACAATTAAAGTCGCCTCCTTGATTGTGCAGCAATTGTTGGTCTTAATTGACCTAGATTAAGCTAGGGTTATTCACGCATACATACGCATTATTTGCATCTTTACTGCTTTACTTTAGCTATGCATAAAATAATGTTATAATGTGCTGATTAAGTGCATTATGTCAATTGCAGGCAATAAGCAGATCTGGAGCTAGATCTGGAGCTAGATCTGAAGCTGGATTAGGAATAATGGGAGTTGTAGCAGAGTTGGAGCAGAAGGCTTAGTTTAGATATAGGAACAATAATGTAAGGGGGTTAAAAGTTTGCTATTCTATTAAATAGGAATAAAGCAGTAAAATGTGAAGAGCATAGGTCCATCCTAGCCCTAGGATAGCCTAGAGACTTTCCCAAGCCTTAGCCACCTTTAGATTAGGTCACAACACCCTAGGAAGCCTTAAAACCCTAATTCCAACTCTTACCTAGACGTCCAGATAAGTTATAGGACGTCCAGGACCCTTAGCCATCTCCTGCACACCTTAAACCCACTTCTACAGTGTTATTAGACGTCCAGACACTTTGTCAAACGTCCAATTTCTGCAGAGTACCCAAAACAGAACCTTGATTTCCCCCTGACTCAAATTGGATGTCCAGAATTGAAGTTTGGACTTCTGATTTTTGAGTATAAGTCGTCTGATCCTATTATTGGACGTCTGATACTGGTCTCCAGTCCCTATTTTGAGATTCAAGTCTTGATCTTGGATCTATAGCTCCCTAGACCTAATCCCAACCCCATAGGAGCCTAAATTAAGGTGTCCTAACCCTAGTATATCACCTCTAGACCTACCTAAGAACCTAATTAGGTCCTCACCAAACCCAATTGACTTAGATCAAGTCAATTACCTTCGCCTAAGTCAATTGGACTCATTGAGTCCAATTGAGCTTAGATCTCAACCCACACAAGTTCAATTGGACTTAGTGAGAGTCCAATTGACCTAAACCCAACCTGATTGAGTTATGTCACCCTCAATTAGGCTCACACTCATTCAATTAAACTTAGGTTAAGTTTAATTGCATTTTCACCTTAGCAATTAGGGTTTGTAACCCTAAAATCAAGACCTACACCTACACAAACCCCTTAGGACCTATCCTAAGCCACCTAGACACATAGAGCATGACCACACACACACACACACACACCCATTCATGCACACACTTCTCTATAATTCTCTAGAGCTCTCTTGAGATGGCGCCACCTCTTGGTTGCCAAATTTAGCAACCAAGAGGCATTCAAATTGAGATCCACAATTTTTGGATCTCAAAGACCACCTCCACCCTCATGTGGCCTGCCACTCTTGGACTCTCTCTAGAGAGTTCCACACCTCTCTAGAGAGAAGCCATTGGGTCTATAAAAAGGCCCCATGGGCAGCCAAGTGCACCCATTCACATCCCTTGGCTTCCATTGGCACAACTCACCTCATTAACTCCATACACGTCCACCTTCACTTAGGTCAGCTACTCCACCTCCACGAGCTCACCACCATCATGGAGGACATCATGCCGGGATGCTGGATCAACCCTACCTCTCTCCAAGGGTCGGCCTAAGCTACATTGGCCGCCCCTCATTCTTCTCCTGACCTCTCCAAGGGCATCAGGGACCACCCCTGAATGCCCTCTATTCTGCTAGATTTAGTTTATGCTCTCCACATTTTTTACTACTTTTATTACTGCTTAGTAGCGTAGTCTTCACTTCTCCCCCAATGATGCATGCGAAATCCCCCTATTGATTCTTGTATGCAGTCATTTTTTGATAGCTAGGTTTAAATTTCAATCATTTATGTACAAGCTTTCCTCTAAAGTTCTTGTTGCAAACAACTCTCCCATTGAATGAATAAAAAAATGTTTTTATATATATATCTCCATATTGTGAAATCACCATGAGCTTATATTTGATTGCTATTATATTTGCGTGATTCATGTTGCCTGTTTCTAACTCCTAGTATTCTTGCAACTAAGCATGTCATACCTAAATATCTAATAATCATGAACCGGCATGCGTTTCTAAACAAGGTAGAGCAATAGAAGATCGATTTCAGAAGTAAACAAATGCCTCCCAGAGACGAACGACCGGGACTCAAGTCTCATAATCTTTACAAACTTATTTTTGACGAACGTTTTTGCATGACTATACTACGATTTTCGACGACTTTCAAAATGCGTGAAAATGCCTTCCATCACTCCTATAAGCCAAGGAACCTCTTGAACCCTTTAATGCACTGCAAATAGTTCCTCCTAGAGGCCAACCTTGTCTGCAGCCACACATAGGCCATAAATGCATGAGACGTACCATTCGAAATCTCCTTGAGGAGATTGACATCTGCAAGTAAGCACATGCCTATCACGAATGACTTCAGTTACCATGAGACAAGACTTTCTCCACCAAATAGCCATTCCACTAGATCTTCCAGCTGCATCCTTCACCACAACATCTGCACGTCCATATTGCTTAAACAAGTCCCATACCTGACCATTCTCCACCTCCACATGTGTCTCTTGGATGAGAGCACAATCAATCTCCCATTCAGAAAGGTATCTACATAAGGAAGTCCTTCTTACCTTGTTGCGTAGCCCACACACGTTCCAAGTTAACACTCTCATTCCTTGCCAGGTTGATCCCCTTGAGCCAAACTGCCCACATACTCAACCATGATCGAATTTACAATGGTCTGCTCCACAATGGGGGACAGGTTCTCCTTCCTTCTCCTTCTGAGCATATAAGGGGATCGACCCACCCCCTTTTCTGATTAGAACCACTACTAAATTTCAGATCAGCTGGGACTGTGAACTGCACCTGATTCACCTCTTTGAGGGTTCTACTGTCATTGCTAAGTATAATTTCCATGCCTGTTGTTGAACGTGTTTTGCGAATCGCTACGCTTACGTGTTTGGTTTCGGAAAACCTGTTGTTGTAGTTCGAAAGCGAAGAATTCGTGTTCAACAAATAAAATTTATACCGAAAAGAATTCCGGGTCGAACACAGGGAGGCTACATTGATCTATATTCGCAATTATATATTTTTTTAGGATTTTTTTATAAGCAAGGCGATATAATTACAATGGAGCTATCGGACTAAAAGAAAGAGAGAGAGAGAGAAAGAGAACATGCATTCAATATTCCAATTGTTTATATAATCAAACTAAATAAAAGTTACACTAGAAAGCGGAAAATCAATTACACTATAAAGCATGAAAATTCTACACTAGAAAAGCTGTAAATAAGAATGGGAGAGAGAAGTTATCCTCCTCGACGATTGCTTGGAGGACGAGTCAGACGGGACGACGCCTGGACGAAGGAGAACGAAGCAGGACGAAGCAGAAGAACGGGAACGGAGCAGCA
The DNA here is from genome assembly GCA_037157565.1 of Thalassia testudinum. Taxonomy (NCBI): domain Eukaryota; kingdom Viridiplantae; phylum Streptophyta; class Magnoliopsida; order Alismatales; family Hydrocharitaceae; genus Thalassia; species Thalassia testudinum. The sequence goes on from JAZHRO010000002.1 coordinate 69,173,064, forward strand.
CGCCGTCGTCGTTGCGGGATCCACTTCCGAAGGGGAACGAAAATTGGACTTTATCTCGCAAGAAGCATTCCGGGTGTGGGACAAGCTTCTTTTGAGCTTTGGAGGGGTAGAGAGGAGAAAGAAGGGATGAGAATTTCGTATGGAGGGGGTCTCTTTTTATAGTTGCAAGGAGTGGGGGCAAAATGGACATTACAACTTCAAAATAATAAAAGAGGGGTCTTTAGTGACGAATAAATCCGTCACTAAAGCCCCGACGTGGGCGTTGCCTCCGCGCCCACGCACGCCTCCTCGGCTGCTCGCTCCTCAACGTCCACGCACGTCCAGCGCTTTTCAGCCGTCCGATTGCGAGATCGGACGGCTTAAGATGCGTCCGCACCCACGCGCTGCGCGCCCCCTGCGCGTCTGATTGCGCGTCCGATTGCTCGTCCAATCGCACGTCGACGTTATCGGGCGCGCGTGGTCGTCCGATCTCCATCTGACGCTCCACCCGCGCCCAATCGCTCGCGCCTGCCGCTCCTCGCCACGGCTCGAACCCGCGCCCCACTCTCGACCACTGCTCTATGGGGCGCGGATGGTCGAGCGGGCGCTTTTAAATGCGATCGCCCACAGCCGTTGGATTAAGATCCAACGGCGGAGAGCGATCGGGCGTGGGGCTTTCACAAGACGCAAGCGGCCGTTTGGACAGCTGAGATGGTGCCACATGGCGCTATCTTGGCTGTCTATCTTCTGGAAGTTGTAGATGGTGCCACGGATGTCGGATTGACTTGATTTTTGTGTCGTTGGGCTGCGATCGTCGATCCGAATTCATCCGTGCGGTCGGATTTATCATCTGAAGTGCGGATTTACACCATCCTGGCCCTTGATCTTCTAGGGTTCCTGGGTCACTATCTGATGCTATGGATGCCTGATTAGGGCGATCTTGGAGTCGTTGAACTCCAATCGTCGCCCTGATCGCATCCATACGGTTGGATCTTTGATCTGAGGCCCTGATAAAATATTTGCCATGCCCAAGCACATAAAAGGAGATAATTAACCTCCATTTTATTCAAAGTATTCTAAATGCAAGATGATGCATGTAATGCAGTATTTATATCATGAAATGCAATCCTATGCTTAAGAACATGCATAAATAGACATTTTAAGTAGTGTAAATGTGTTTACATCACCTATCTTCCCCTCCACTTTACTGCTAGGGACCTTAGAGTCTATCTCAAAAGCATCAGCATCATCTATATAGCCATCACCTTTGGCTACCAAGACTTGGCTGCAACCTCCTAAGGCACTAACATCGTCCATATGCATCAAGTCCTTCTTTGCATAGCCCTGATGACAGTCCTTCCTCTTTTTGGACTTAGGGGATTCATCTGGTGAAGTGCGGCCCACCCTTTCATCCTGCTGCATCTCCTCAGAGCTAGCCACAGACATCTTAACCTGCCCATGCTTTGGATGCATAGATACTTGTCCAGCCACTGTTAGGCGAATAAGCCATGAGGAGCCCCCACATCTGATCGTAACCCTGTCAGGAAGCGAGCTAGCCTTAAAGACATTAGCCTCAATTCTAAGTGATTGGATGTCCCCTTCTCCAATCACGACTTCAGACCCGTCATAGATGGAAGCAAAGCCTGCAACCATCTTGGCAACAACTCCCTTAGATCTCAGGTGCAATGGTAGTCCATTGATCTCAAGAACCACCCTCTTAGAACCCATCCTTTGAGGAGGTCGATCAGGGAGAGCCCCATTAAAGGGGGACACCATTCTCCAGATCACATTAATATCTTCAAAAGAGCTCGATCGAAATCTCAGCCTTTCCACATCATCATCCCCAAATCGAAGACTAGAAAGTGAGATTGAGAAAACATAGCAACCTTCCAGCCCACAGACAGAGGTTGTAGGGAACATACCAGATTTTGAAATCTTTCGATCGAGGGTTTACCTGTCATAATCTCACCAATCAGAGCACCCCTCAACATGATCTCCGCAGAAGAGATCTCCTTAGATAGTAGGATCTCCACTTCAATTGAATGTCTGCCAAGCACTGGCGGCGGTGGTAGTCGGAGCTCCTTCGTCGTTACCCAGCCAGGGCGCGAATAGGCCATCTTTGGATGTGGCGGCTTCCTCCTAGGGCAAGAGTCGCGTTTGTGTCCTTCACCCCTGCACGCCAGGCAAATTAAAGGGTTTCTGTAGATCGCGGCCAAGTGTCCCCTTTGTTGACATTTGAAGCACAAGACGTCACCGTTGGTTTTCCTCCAAGGCCTTCTTGGGTAGTTGTCAGTCGTCCTACCAACCTGCTCTTGCCAGACCCTCTCCCTTCTCCTCCAGTTCCTCAACCTCCACGTCTTCCATTCACCCCCTTCCTCATCTCTAGCTGCTTCCACGCTGCTGCCGCCTACCACCAGATGCCATCCACTCTCTCTTCCTCTCTTTCTCATTTTCACTCCCTCCATTTCTTGTGTTAATTGTATAGTATTTAACCTAGTTTCTAACTTAACTTGAGCATTTTAACTATGATGAGCCACACCTAATCATACCCCCATGCTTAGGTGATGGGAACACCATCATGAGCCCAAACTAGCTCATTTTGACCCAATGAAGTCAATAAATGCTTTTACATAACCAACTGAAGGTCATAATTCATTGCATAACCATTCTAAGAGAAAAATAAGAAACTAGGATTAAACTGCAATTTTACTAGCTTATCATGAATGTAGTACAAGTAAGGGTTTTCTCAAAGGCTGAATAAAGGTCAAATGGTCTTAATAAGATAACAAGTGGGTTGGATTAAATAGGAAAGGGTTTGTGTATGTTTTGAGAATTAAATGACTTTTAAAACCCTAAAAATAGACCCACTTAATTAACCAAGGTTCTGGATAGGATAAAATTCACCTAAACCCTATAAAAATCATAGAAAAATATTCTCTAGGGTTTAGTACCTTCAATTTGACCATCGGAACCCATGTTGACCTAAAATGGAGTTTCAGACAGATATTTGCACTAATTTAGGTTTTTGCGTAAATTACGTAGTCAAATGTGGTCAAAACCAAAATACAACTTCACCATTGGATTCCTTAGGTCTGAACTAGGTGTGTACCAAAATTTGGTCCCAAGGAGAACTTGTCTTGACCTAGTTTGCAAAAAGGTCTTGTTTGATTACATTTATAACCCTAACTTTCAAAAACCTTGCATACAGCCCCCTTACTTCTTCATCATCTTCACAATTAGGTCCCTCCACCGTTATCATGGAGGAAACCTACTCCGACGACCTTTGACAGGAGATTTCTCCTTGATTGCTTGGAGAATCCCTTCCAAAATTGGAAGGGAGATTCTCTAAGAAATTCTCTCCAATATGAACCCATCCATATGCTCTTATTCTTTCCCATCCATGCGCTTTGACGTGGCCGAAAGTTCATTTTGTTGTTTTTAGGTGTATGACCTTGCCCGCCATTAATGAGAAAGCTTCAAGCTTGCTTGTAGGCTCGCTCCAGGTGCCCTTGTCCCAGGTTGAAGTCCCAGGCTGTGCGAAAGAGCCTCACGCACGCAACCAGGTCCTCAATTGAAGACGTGAGCCTCAGTAGCTGAGACAATTGCGAAGGAGATCCCTGCTACAGACGTGCGAAGGAGGGGTGCGTGGATAGTCCCACATTGGGAAGTTCTGAAGCCGCGCACCCTCATAAGTTGAATTTGTGAAAGAGGTTGTTTGCCTCAGTTCACAGGGTGAGGTCCCTCTCACCTGCTCACTCGGCCTTGTCCGCGACACACCCTCGCGGACCTGGTCGACCCGATTACCCGCCTAACCTGCACTCCTCACTCACCACCGCATGCTGGTGAGCCTGGATCGGGGTACGCGCCTGACCTGATAAATTGGACACTCTGTGGCTTTGGGAGAGCGGATCCTAAGAGAGAAAATGGGAGGAGAGTCACGTGGGTAGGGGGAGGGTTTTGCTACAGGAACCTTCAGCTAACACTTAGCTGGATTTTGGAGAGGAAAATTAGACAAGGAAAAAGAGAAGAAGAGGAGGCCTGAGTAAAAGCTGAAGAAGAGGAGGATCACAGAGCTAAAGCAGTAAAGGTAGAAGAAGAGATGAAGGCCTGAGAAAGAGAAAGAAGAAGGAAGAGAAGGACGTAACTGAAGAATCAAAGAAAGAGAAAAAGAAGAAGAAAGGAAGAATCAGAGAAAGTAGAGAAAGCGAAGAAGAAGAAGAAAGGAAGAATCAGAGAAGGAAGAAGAAGACAGAATTAGCTCTCATTGCATACATATACATGGAGTCCCTTAGTGATATTATAGGAGTATTTGGTGATCTAAATCACCATTTTACTCCCATATTTTTGCACATTGGTTATGATATTATTGCAAATTCTTTTTAGTTTGAATTGTGATCTTGTTTTCTAAATACCATATTGCTCCTTGTGTTCAACCTTGGAACTTTTTCGAGTAATAAAAATTGTATTTGTTTGAATGCTATTTCGGCTATACTGCAACGTGACACTTTTTAAACACCGACTTAGCGCGGCAAACATTTTGGCGCCGTTGCTGGGGAGCAACGGACAATTTAGAACTCTTGATTACAATTTCTGATACAGATTCAAACTTGCTATATCTCTTTGCTGTGGTTGTTTCAGGGAGAAGATACATTGAGGAAAGTACAGTTGCACATCAAACATGCTACGGGCAGGTAAATTCTGATTAACCTCTCTCTTAAGTCCCTCATTCTGAAAAGGTTAAAAAGGGTAAAATCAATTAGGGCTACTTGCTTTCCATTTTTAGATAATCCATCAAGTTTCCTGATTTGATTTCAACAACAAAACCTGATTTGTGCACCCACTTAAGGTAACTAGGGCTATCACATTCTTGTTTGAGCCCTAGATGCTACATTTGGTAAACTAAATTGGACCAAAACAAGAGCCAATTAAGGATTCCAAATTTAGGTGATGAGAGCCTCATCATGAGCCACAACTAGCTCATTTGACCTAATAAAGAGAATGAAAGCTCCTACATAACTTAGAAGAGGGCTTAATTGAAGGAATAAGTGTTCTGAGAAGAAAACATGAAATAAAGGTTAAAACTGCAATTTTACCATTGCAGTACATAAATGGGATTTCTCAGAGGCAAAACATAGGTTCAATGATCTGAATAAGATAAAAAGTGGGTTGATTCAATCAGAAATGGGTTTATGTGCAATCCAGGAATTAAATGACATCTGGTAACCTTAAAACAGACCTGCTTAATTCAACAAGGTTCTGGTCAGGATAAAAATCAAGTAAACCCTCTAAAAATCATGGAAAAATATCCCCTAGGGTTTAGAACATTCAATTTGGCCTTTGGAACCTAGTTTGACCTAGATTAGGGTCTTAGCTCATCAATTGACCTAATTTAGGTTTTTACGTAAAATATCCAGTCAAACATGGTCAAACCTAAAATCCAACTTTACCATTGGATTCCTTAGGTCCAAATTAGGTTTGTACCAAAATTTGGACCTAAGGGGAGGTCATCCTGACCTACTTTGCAATTTAGTACACCTAATCACATTTTGGTCCCTATCTTTTGAAAACCATTGCATAAACCCCCTGGCTTCCTCGTCAATCTTATAATAAGGTCCCTCCGCCATTATTGGGGAAGAATCCTTCTCTGGCGAGGAAGGCAGGGGGGATACTCTCAGATCCTTTAGAGATCTCCTCCCAGAATTGGAAGGGAGATTCTCTGAGGAATTCCCTTCCATCTGAAATCAATCCTAATCCCTGATTTGCACCCAATCTCTCATGCGAACGCACGAGAGATTTGGGTATCTAACTACCTTCCATCTCCGGTGAGACGTCGTGGTAGAAGGCTTGCCCTTCACACACCAGAAGCTCGGCCAGCACCTATAAATTAACCCCCAACTCCGACCGCACCTCCTCAGCTCGACTTGGCTGAGATTCCACCTCAAATTCCTCTTCTTATCCTCCGACCAATGGGTCCAGTGAGCTCCGGCGAGCCCCCCTCTTCTTCCTCGTCGCTCTACCACAAAACCAGTGGCAGAGCCATCCTCCTCCGCGTCGCGCAACACCCGCGCGAGCTGCCCTAGCCCCGTCGTTGTCACCGTCATCCTCCTCCACTGGACGCTTTCTTCTCCGGCGACAGCAGGTACTGCCGGCCGCCTTCTCGTCCCATTCATCCCTTTAGTTAGGTTAAAACTATTCTTCTCTATCCCCTCTTTCATTTCCCTCACTTTATTTCACACAATCGCCCCTCGACCGCCGCAATTCACCACCATCTTCTTCATCTCCGGCCACCCTTAGGTGAGATGCTCCCATCGCTTCGCAGCCCCACACGTCTCGCCGACCACCGCATAACCTCTGCCTTACCTCACTGAGTACCCTCTACTCATCCACAGCCCCTCTACACCGCCACAATAGCCCCCCGATCACACCCATCCGTCCGGCCACAGAGCGACCTAGGCACGCATGCCTTGGCCACCCCCGTGGCCTGCCACCTAGCGCCTCACCTTCGCCGTGACACGGCAAAGGTCCCCCGGTGATCTGATTAGGCCGCGAGGCTCTTTTTGTGTTAGATAGATTTCAAGCTCCAGTCGCCATTGGCGGCAACTCGAGGAAGCTTCTTGCTTGCTCTAGGTCGTAGGACTGCAGGATTCCAGGTGCTGCAAACTTGGGCAGGTCTTGCGAAGACAGTCGACCCAGCAAGTGACGCCACAGGGCCTGCAGTTGTGGGAATTGAAGGCACAGTCTGTTGCGGGTGCGCAAGAGAAAGCGGTGGCATTAGTCCCACATCGGTAAGTCACAAAGTGCGTGTATCCTTTATATTGTTTTTGTGATATGAGACGGTTGCCTCCAGTTACACTTGGGGTGAGGTCCCTCACCTATTCTCACCGTCTCGTCCGTGAATTCACCACACGGATCTGGCGACCCGACCCGACACCATCCTGAGCACTCCTCGTGCACCACCCTCACGCCAGTGCGCCTGGACCTAGGTGTGTGATCTGACCCGTTTACCTGGCTCTGGGAGAGCGTGCTGAAGGGTGGTTTACACAGAGAGAGAGATGCATAGGTGTGGGTAGAGGGATAGGTTTTGCTTTTCTTTGGTTTGTGCAGGGAAGGTAGAAGGAAGAAGTGAAGCTAACACTTAGCCACTAAGGATAAGAAGCAGAAGGAAGGAAGCCTTCGCAGAGGAAAAAGAGAAGGAAAGGAAGAGGCGAAGGAAAAAGAGAAGAGGAACTGAAGAAGAAAGAAGAAATAAAGAAAGGTAAAGACAAGCAGAAGAAGAAGAGAAACATAAGGTAAGGGAAACAGAACCAAGGAAGGAAGAAGAGAAAGCAGAGCCAAGGAAGAAGAAGAAGACCCGTAGAGAGAAAGAAACTGCAGAGAAAAGAAGGAGAAAGAAGCAGGGTTGCAGAGAGGAAAGAAGAAAGGAAGAAAATTAGAACAAGAAGAATAGGAGAGGACAGGAGAAAACATCTTTTAAGACGTCTGATCCCATGATCAGACGTCCAAATTCTTTCTTTTTGTCATAATTAATTTTCAAACTCATGCATTTATATATTTTGAATTAAGATTTGAGTAATTAAGTGTTCAATTACATTCTTGAGATTAGTAGTAAATTCCAATTGCTCTCTGTGTTCGACCTCGAATACTTAGGTTTTCGAGTAATAAAACTTTTATTTGTTGACAACGCTTGATCACCTATACAGCGGCGCAACTAATTGTTAAAACACGATCGAGATCGCGTCAACATTAGGGTTTTAGAGACACACTTACATAATCAAGAACTGATCTTTCCAAAACAATGTGTGCCTAAGCCTTGGTTGAATTGATCTATTCAAGCAAACCCTAAAAATCAGGCTCTTAATCTCAATGGAATCCTAAAAGAGGGACCTAAAACTTCTCAAAGGAGAAATAGGTGAAGTTGACCCACCTTGTTGGGTCAACCAATCTTTAAATTAGGTCAATCTTGCACTCAATACACCTTAAAAGTTCAAGTGAAATCCTAAACACCCTTGCTCTTAATTAAAACTGGTAGACTTAAGAGGTCAAGTCCCCATTCTGGTCTGCCTGGAACATCAGTGACAAGAGAGGTTGGGTGGGGGAAACCCTGTAACCCATGGGGGCGCTCTACCGTGTAGGGGTCTTCGTGGGATTTGATGAGAGACTCATCATGATCTCTAATTACCCCTAATTAACTAGTCTTCCTAGTTAATTAGCTAAGGTTACGAATATATAAGGGTTAATTATTAAATAAGGGATATTTAGTAAAGGGCCTTAAAATAAGTTAAAAATGATATTTTATCATTCAATTAACATTATTAGCAATTTAATTAATAATTAGACTCGAAATCTTATTAATCATTTCCTTAATTAATAAGTTAAGTAACTTAAACATAATATATACATAGGTATATAATAACTTAAGTAATTTTACTTAATCTAATAAATTAACCTAAAAAGGTCAAAAATGTAAATTCAAGGTGTAAACATAATAGTTATCTTATTTACTAACATATATAAAAAGTTGAAAAAGATCTAAGTTAAAATAAACCTTTAAAACCTGAGTTTACATTTTGGTCCTTAAAATTTATTGCAATCGGGTCCTTAATTTTCATAAAGGTCCTTAAGTTTCACTACATTTATGTCCCTTTCATCTTCTTCTTCAGCTGATTGGACGGCTGACGACAGAGAGTGACTCCATCGCACGATCACCGCCCTGCCGACATCATCCTTCTCCAAGCTCCTGGAGCTTGCGCTCACCACTCCATCTTCATCCATCGGTCTGGATCACTTGGAAATCCTAATTTCTGGTGGGAGTTAACCTCATCGTCGTCGGAGACGTTGCCAGAGGTTAAGCTCCCTAAGCTTCTTCTTCGTCCAGACTCCACCATCTTCTTTGTCGCCATCCACTATAAATACCCCCTCACCCCTTTGATTTCTCTCGAGTTGGCTCCCTTCCCTCTTCTAACACTGAGCCGACCCAATAGGCTATTCGTCTGCAACTCCAGCGACCTTCCCCACCACTCTCTGACTTCATCCATCTTGATTAGCCGAGGAGATCCGTCGAGGTCAGCCGCGTCTCTGGACACAGGCAACGACCAAGGAGATCCTCTGCTCCATCCATTTTCGCCCGTCGGAGATCTTCTTCTTAAACCCTCTGATTTCATCGTCTGCTATGAGCCTTCAGCGGAACCCTATTGACCCCTTCGTCCAGGTAATGGTAGATTAGGAGTAGGAGTAGGAGTAGGAGTAGGGTAGGTTAGGTAGGTAGTTAGTTAAGTAGCTTAGTCGTAATTTTAGAATTTAATGTTCATCTTCTTCGACTCTGGTGAGCTCCTTGAGCTCGCCAGAGCCTTAATTTTGTCTTTTAAATTTGTTGTCCACCTTCCTTTAGCCTTCACGACCATTTCTAATCCACTAAAACACTTAATTGATCACTGTTTCGCCTAATTCACCTTCACCTTCACAGCTACTGTCACTGTCCATGGCGCCAGTAACTGAGTTTAGATTCACATTCATAGGGTCCTCCATCACCTATTCACAATCTAAGGATCCTAATTTAGACTTTAATTTGTAGAAATACCACATATAACCTAAATGCCCAATTTTTAATTAAGCTCTTGAGCTTGTTGTCTATGGCAGCTTTGGAGTAGTTCAAATCATTAATTATATACATATATAGTATCGTAATTATCTGTTGACTGGTTTCTTCCACTTAATTGAGTGGAAAAACAAGTCCTGAGACTAATCCAACTCAGATTTTATATAAAATGAATTCACTGTTAAATCTTTACTCTAATAAACAATTAAAGGAATTAATTTGTTCCTGAGGTTCCTTGTGACCTCAGGAAGCTTTTTGAATCTTTAATGGTATAATTTCACTTCATCTATACACATTTCACCTTTTTCTGGACTCATCGGAGCTCCGACGAGCTCTGACGAGTCATTTTCTGATCTTCAGGCTACATAATTTAATGAAAAGCTCCAGATTGATGTATTTTTGATCAAAGAGTACTTTGAGGCCAAATATTTGGAATTTTAACCACTGGAGCTCAGATTGAGTATCTTCTTCTCCAACTTCGGCAGAGTTGGAGAAGTCTGACAGTTAGGTTTCAGTCGCAATTAAGAGGTCTGAAAGCTTCAGTGTTGTGCCCTGAGTTCATTTCTATAAGTCAACCACTGTAACAACCCTTGGTTTGTCCTGACAAATAAACACCTTTAGAAGCTCAGGCGACAAGCTTAGAACCCTAGGAACCTTAGTTGAAACACCTTTTTAAGAGTCTGAACCTATTCCTGAAGTTGAAGAAAAGATATTGTAGGCTTTAATTTCATCTGAAAAGGTTAAACTTAGAAAGTCAAAATTCGAAGCCTTCACAATCAAACTAAGTATGAGATCTTGATTTTGAGCACAATCAGATGATTTGAGAAGCTTAAGTTGATTATGTGAATCTGTTGAATGGTATTAGAGTGATTAAATTGAGCTCAAACATGTATTTTGATTGGAATTTCAACCCTGCTAGTTTGGGTTGTTTTCGAATTCAAACTAATGGCAGTGGTATTTTGATGAGATTTGATCTCAAATCCTGCCCAGATCAATTTCTAACAACCCTTAGAACTTGTTGAAATCAATTAGAAATGTTCTTAAGTGCCTGTTCACTTAATCAGAGTTGAAAATTTTGTTCTCTAAAGCTTTCAGAGAAGCTTCAAGCTTCTCTGCTGTTCCTGAAGCTTTAAGAGCTTCAAAACCTATTCTAGCTGCTGCGGAATCTTCTACAGAACCTATTTAGACCTTACTGAGAGAGGAAAGTCCAGTCTATGGACTCTGTGAGCATAATCTCTATTTCCAGGTAGTGTTAAACCCATAGGAACCCCCTAGATTCACTCTTCAAATAGAAGAGGAAAACATCCTCTTAACTTAAAATTGACACATCAATTCTGTAGAGCAACTCAAGAGCTTTCCAACAAGCTTTTATTCGCTTGGAACAGAGCTCTGAGCTAGGAGAAATAGTCGCTTGAAGTCAGGTCTGGAGGGGGAAACTATAGTCCCACATCGAAAATTTACAAGCACCCGTGTTTTTGTGTTATAGGCGATTCAGTTGTCAAGCGCTCGGTGCAATCTGAACATCTGACCATTTCGAGCATCTGTGTGTGTGTGTGTGGGCATGTGTGTGCCTGCGGGTGTGCACCCGAGTGGGCGTGTGCGATGTTGGCCTTGGGAGGGCGAGGCCTGGGAGGCAGTTGGGCTGGTTCAGCTCGAGAAGGAAATAAACCAAAATTGAACCCTAATGAAACTAGGTGAGGACCGAGTAGGGTCTGGTCCCACCCTGATCACAAGGTGCTGTGTATCCTCGAAAGGACCTCATTGCAAATAAAAAAATAATTTTTGGTTGAAGAGCAAATTAGCCCGATTCAGCAAAAGGTTCAGAGATAAGGAGAGGTTCAGAAGACCAAGTGTTGAAGAAGGAAATGCTAAGGCTAAGTTGCTAAGGAAAGCAGGCACAAGAAGAAGAGAAGGGCAGGAGCAGAAGAAGAAAAAGAAAGGAAGCTCGAGAGAATAAGAGAGCAATAAAAGAAAAAGAGAGAAAGAAGAAAAGAAAGAGAGAGGCTGAAGAATAAAAAGAAAAGAATTTATTTTTCTTGCTGTATGTTAAATTTCTTTTTGCTTTCAATTATTGTAATAAGGCATGTTGTAATTAGAAAAAAACTCTTATGTGCCTTAATTCCTTTGAAATAAAATAGAAAACTAACATGTTTACTTGCTAATAAAGTAGATCATTTGAGTAAATATGTTTTCATATGAGATTTTGCATATTTCTTCAATTTAATCAATTTTTGCAAAATTCATGTTTCTATAATTAATTTAATTATACCTCCTATACTTATGAAGAGAAATACAGATAACTAGTGAATTTAGAATGAATTATGCCTCTCAGTGAATGACCTGGATTCAACCAGTAAAAATTTTCTAAAATGTTAGGTTAATTTGACCCTATACTACTAATCGACACAACTTCGAGTTAGCCTAAGTGACTTTTCTCTACTCTTAATTAAGTGAAATTAACTTAATTACTGAGTTGAGTAAAGAAACGCATCAGGACTCTCCCTCTCTGGCTACCCAGGTAATTCTCAGGTGGATGGTTTTCTGACTAAGGGGTATCATCCGTTCCGAACCTCTATAGTCATCCAAAATTTTTGGGTGTCTTGATTGGGTCCATCACATTCTATTCTCATCCAGTCCATCGGTGCATGTTTGGTAGGAGGTCCTTAAGACCATCCTTGAGGCCTCCTTTAGTCATTCACTCCCGTCGAGGCCAAGCCTCGACTTCTGTATTTGTGCAGAAACCCCATCACATAAACATCTCTTCTGATTCATCTGAACCTAATTCTCCTTCATCCATCATCATGGCACAACCTGCAGAAGAAGAAACAACCTTGAGAATCAACTTTAGTGCCTTAATGATTTATTCTAAGCCTTTGTGAATCCACCGCGGCATCCTATGATGCGAGATCATTACAATCCCGCTGCGGTAGCAATCGAACCTCGAGTCCAAATCTCGGTTGGAGGTCCTGATACTGAACTCAAGCCCAACATGATTCATGCTATTCGAAAATTTCATAGGCTCAATTTCGAGAATCCTTTCCAGCACATTAAACAGCTCAAGCATCTGGCCCACACCTTTAGGTCAGATGTTCAGAATCGGGATATTCTTCTCATGAAAATGTTCTCCTTCTCTCTCATGGACAAAGTAGCTCACTGGTATCAGACTCAGAGACATCCAATCAACACATGGGTTGAACTACAATCTGAGTTTCTAAAAAAGTTCTTCCCAATTGGTCGGACGGATGCTTTACGACACCAGATCACGCACTTCACACAATAGCCTGGAGAACTACTTCACGAAGCATGGGATCATTTCCTGGATCTCATGAGAAAGTGCCCCCATCACGGAGTTCCTAAATGGGAACAAGTCCAGTCCTTTTACCAGGGACTCCGTGAAGATATCTATTTATCCGTCAATGCAACTTGCAGAGGAAATATCATGGGTCAACATGAGGATACTGTGTGGGAGATTCTCGAAAATATGTGCGAGAACTCCATCAATAATGACTTCATGGGCATATTCGATCGGACGAATGGCCCGTAGCGATGAATCCAAGGGGGGCACATGAGACGCAGGGCTTGTCCTCTTCGTTGACTTGGAATTGATGGCCAGTCATTTGGACAAGGTCTCTATTATTGAGAAGAAGGTGGACGAGCTAACTCGACATCTGCAGTGAGCCACCTCTGCGCAAAACCCGTTCGCACAACCGCCCTCTGGGAGGGAAGCTGTGCATAACATCTACCACTGATCTTCTCAGGGGTTGGACTCGTATCTAACCCCGTCTAACTCTAGGGCCAGAGGAAACTCCAAACCTACCTATTCTAGTTGGGGGAACTCTGAACCCTCATATTCTGACTTTTCTGAGGTCCCTCAGACCTACGAGGACCTCAACGCCATCTAGAATGGCCCATTCTCTAATACCTATAACCTTGGATGGCGAAATTATCCTAATTTCACGTGGGAGTGAAATAATCAGAATCAAAGACCACCATACCAGCCCCGCCCACAAGCTTCTCATCCATATCAGCCGCCTCAGCCTTAGCCCAACCCCACCTATCAATCTAGGCCAACTCAAGGAGATCAAATGACTCTTATCCTTCATACTCTGGCTAACATTCAAAAGATGAATGTGGCTATGCAGAAACAACACAAAGACGAGATCACAGAGGTTCGCAACCAACTCACCTAGATGGCAAATTTTCGCCAACCTAGTACACTCCCTTCTCAACCTCTACCTAATCCCAATAACGTGCCGAACCAGAGGCACGTTATGAACCCAAATTTGGGCCAAGCCCACATGGTTTATCAGGCCCCTTCTGCTCCATCACCCGACATGATGGAAGCTTCGACATTGTACTCGGGATTTCAGCAGCAACCACCTATTTTACCTACACTAAACCCGAACCGGGCAGGACTGAATTTAGTAACAATCTGTAGTGGCAATGCAACACAGGACTCACCTTACCCAAGCCACTTTCAGCCTGGTAGTACTAACCCAAACCCTAGGGTAGTCATCCAGGATACCCCTGTCCCAGATCGAGAGCCTGGACCTATTCCAGAGGAACCATCTAAGGTTCTATTTCCTGAGGCCTTGACCAAGGGAAAGAGGTCAACTAAACCCGTGGCACCTGAAGAGGACCTAGTCAAGCTCTTTGAATAGGTCCATATAAACATCCCCTTGATGGATGCGATTCGCTACGTACCAGCTTACGCATGATTTCTGAAAGACGTGTGTACACCTAAGCGTAAGTTGCGAACCAAAAGTGGGAGCCCAATCGTATTGTTGGAGCAAGCCAGCTCCATCATTTTGAGTAGGCTCCCACCTAAGGCAAAAGACCTAGGTACTCCCCTGATTTCTTGTACAATTGGTGATATCCAATTTGATAGAGCATTATTGGATCTAGGAGCCTGCATAAACCTAATACCTACATCCCTACTTGACCATCTTGAGGAATCTGAGCTAAAACCAACATAGGTGACATTACAGTTGGCAGATCGATCTATTAAGTCACCTGAAGGAGTTCTTGAGGATGTCAATGTTAGGGTTTGGGGTTTCTATTTCCCGGTGGACTTTGTAGACTTGGAGATGGATGCTCCAGAAAATCCGAGAAACACACCGATCATACTAGGGAGACCCTTTCTGGACACTGCTAAGGCCAACATTAATTGTGAGGAGGGCCAAATTGAACTAAAATTTAGGAACCAGACATTAAAGATTGACATCTTTAAGGCTCAACAAGGAATTAATTGTAGAGTTATAGAACAAATATGTGATATCGAGGCTGTAGTTGACGATCCGTATATTGAGTAAAACTTGACTACTTCTGATCAACCACAAGAGGATCAAAACCCACAATTAGAGGAGTCTGAACTCAACGTAGACACACCCATAGCTCCTTCCCTTGCTCCTGACACCCACCCTGAACCACCCGCTGCTGCTGATAGCCCTATCTTGGAACTAAAGCCCCTTCCCGATCATCTAAAATACATCTTTTTGGGTTCCAATCAGACGTTTCTTGTGATTATCAACTCTAGACTCACACCTGATCAGGAATCCGTCTGATTTCTATTCTCTAGCAACATCGAAGAGCCATTGGATGGACTCTCGATGATTTGACTAGTATTATGCTTTCTTACTGCACACATCGCATCTATACTGAGGAGGGCATACGACCTTCCCATGAAATGCAGGGACGTCTGAATCCTAATCTGCAGGAGGTCGTGAAAAAGGAGATCATTAAGTGGTTAGATGCTGGGATCATCTACCTGTTCTCCGACAGTCGGTGGGTGAGTCCAATCTAGGTTGTACCTAAGAAGGCAGGACTCACCGTGATCACGACTAAGATCGGAGAAATCATATCGACCTGAGCACCAAATTCATGGAGAGTCTGCATTGATTACAAAAGACTCAGTACCTCCACAAAGAAGGATCATTTCTTACTACCGTTTATTGATCAGATCCTTAAAAAACTAGCAAGAAATAGATTCTTTTGCTTTTGGACAGGTATTCTGGCTACAACCAGGTGGCAATCCATCTTGAGGACCAAGAGAAGACACTTTCAACTACCCTTTCGGGACGTACGCATTCCAAAGGATGCCTTTCGATCTCTGCAATGCACCTACTACTTTTTTGTGGTGCATGCTTGCCATATTCTCAGATATGGTAGGTGATTATCTGGAAGTCTTCATGGATGACTTCTCAATTTTTGGTGAATCATTTGACGATTGCCTCCTTCACTTGGTCTAGATCCTCATGCGGTGCATTGACGTGAATTTGGTTCTTTCTTGGGAAAAGAGCCACTTCATGGTGCCTGAAGGAATTATCCTGGGACATCTTATCTCTGAAAAAGGCATCCAAGTTGATTGAGCCAAGGTGAATCTGATTTCCAAACTCCCTATGCCTAGCTTAGTCAAAGTCATCCAATCTTTCCTGGGGCACATCGATTTTTACTGTCAATTCATTGCCGATTTCTCGAAGATCGTTCACCCTCTAACTAATCTGTTATCTAAGGATGTCCCTTTTGAAATCTCTAAGGAGTGTACTCAAGCATTTGAGATCCTACGTGATCGAGTTACCTAAGCTCTGATCCTATAGTCCCCTGATTGATCTCAACCCTTTGAGATCATGTACGATGCATCTGATTTCGCTGTAGGTGTGGTACTTGGGTAGAAAATTGACGGGAAACCCGTGGTCATTTACTACGCTAGCAAGACACTTGACGAGGCTCAGCGTAACTACACAGTTACTGAGAAAGAGCTGTTAGCCGTAGTCTTTGCCCTGGAAAAGTTCAGATCGTATCTTTTGGGTTCCTGTGTTATCATTTACTCTGATCACATAGCTGTGAGGCATGTCCTTGCGAAGAAGGACGTGAAACCTCGACTAATCCACTGTATCTTGCTGTTGCAATAATTTGATCTCGAGATTCACGACAAGGCGGGAAAATAGAACATGGTAGCTGATCACTTGTCCCGCCTTCCTTCTGATATTATCGACCATTTCAGACCCATTACGGAACATTTTCTGGATGAGCACCTCATAACTATTAGTATAGGGCTTCCATGGTTTGCTGATCTAGTAAACTACCCGGCATCACATTAGATCCCATCCGATTGGCCGAAGGCCAAGAAAGACAAATTGCTTTTCGATGCCAAGTATTACTTCTAGGATGACCCGCATCTTTTTCGCATCGGTGCTGACCAAATCATCCGACGATGTGTCTCGAAAGCAGAAATTCAGGACATTTTTCCTTCTACCATGACCAGGCATGCGGTGGACATTTCTCTGGTCATAAAACCACAAAAAAACTCCTCCAGTGCGGCTTCTATTAGCCCACGATTTTCAAAGACACATACAATCACTGTAAGGCATGCACTCGTTGTCAGACCTTAGGCAAGATGAGCCACTGTGATATGATGCCTGTATAGCCGATTCTCGTATGCGAAATCTTCGATGTTTGGGGGATTGATTTTATGGGACCCTTTCCTATTTCAGACAGCTTCGAGTACATTCTGCTCACTGTTGACTACGTGTCCAAATGGATTGAAGCCATTCCGACCCGAACCAACGATCATAAGGTAGTTATCAAAGTCATTCATCAAAAAATCTTTTCTCGGTTCGGGATTCCATGTGCAATAATCTCTGATGGAGGGACCGATTTCACTAATGCTCAGTTCAGGTCATTGATGACCAAATACGGGGTGTCACACCGAATCTCTACTCCTTATCACCCCTAAACCAATGGTTTAGTTGAGCTATCAAATTGGGAGATCAAGAAAATCCTCCAGGTCATTGTTCGACCTGATAGGAAAGACTGGTCATCCCGACTTCCGGAAGCTTTGTGGGCTTATAGGACTGCCCACAAAACCCAATTAGGCATGTTTCCTTTCAGATTAGTGTACGGGAAGGCATGTTACCTCCCCGTCGAATTGGAGCACAAAGCCTATTGGCAGTACGGAACTGCAATCTCGATCTTTCTAAGGCAGGAACCCACAAAAAGCTTCAAATGAGCAAGATTGATGAATTACGCCATGACGCGTATGAGAACTCGTGAATTTACAAAGAGAGGGTTAAGGCCTTTCACGACAAGCACACATCCAGAAAGATCATTTTCCCTGGTCGGAAAGTCCTACTCTTTGATTTCAAACTCAAATTGTTCCTAGGAAAACTTAGATCAAAATGGATCGAACCTTTCCTCATCTGACGAATCTTTGGAAATGGAGCTGTCGAAATCACTCAACTCAGCCATGATTCAGAACCTTTTGTTGTGAACGGTCAGAGACTCAAACCGTTCATGGAACTTACCGATACAAATTTGGCTGAGACATCTTTTATCCTCCATTATCCCTGAGCTCATTGTGCCCGACTAATGGCATAAAACACAACACTTAATGGGAGGCAGTCCGTCATTTTGAAAAACCGAAGCCTTTCTTGACATTCTTATGTTGAACTCATATTGCACTTTAGGGTTCATCCATTAGAACAGCCGACTCCACCTCTGGTACCCGTACCCGAGCTGGAAATCATTCGCAACAGTCATCCCGACCCATTCACCCACCCAACACCCGTTCTATTGAATGATCTAAGTTGAACTCGAACCCACCTAATTTACAATGAGGACATTGCAAATCGTAGGCATGGGGGGTATTAAAGTGCAAAATGCCATGAAAATCATCTCACAAGAAAGGGTTTGATCAAAAAAATCACATATCCTAAAAATACCAAAAAAATAAAATTTTTTTGAAAAAGAACAAAAAAAATGAGAGGAGAGGAAAATTTTGATGGCATATTAGTTCTTGAAGAGAAAAAGGGGAGGAGATAAAAATGTCAAAAAAAGGAACACAAGTTGAAAAGAAAGGAAAAAGAGATAGTCATTAGTAAGAAATTAAGGAATTGACTTAGTTCTAGACCATATCAAAAGAAAAAGAAAGACAAAAAGTGCTAATGAAACAAAGAAGAGATCAGTAGGAACGCAGATTTTAGGCCTTTTGGGCTATAATCCAAGGCTTAAAAATTCAAGTACCTGCTAAGATCTGGATAGTCCTCAAGAGGTTGGGGAAAATGCAAAGCTTAAGTATTAGGTCTAAGGCTTAGGGAATATTCGACCTTGTTAATTGACCTCTGGTTTGCGAGACTCGATAACCTAAGCACCCCAATCCACATATAGTCTGGTTCAGTGCGCTTATGTATCAAAATCACGCAAATGCATTTAAATTATTCTGAAAAAGCACCTAGATTAGGAGCGACTGATCAACACAAGTTGATTTGGACAAGTTCCCAACGCGGAAAGGCGGGAAATTCCCCTCGAAGATGCGCAATAACATATCATCTCCTCGTTGCTTGTCTCCTAGGATATCTACATATCCTACTGGGGGCATGTAAGCACCCTGTGCTGGTTCAGATGCCATGGACGGCATTATCTCGAAATGTCAATTGCCAGGGTCTGGATTTAGCTACAGAACACCATGGGCGGGATTATCTTGAAATATCGAAAGCCAGGGTTCTGGGGGTTGCCATGGGCGGTGCTATCCCGAAGCATCGATTGCCAGGGACCGTGCGAGGATTGATGATAGGGACTAGGAATTCGATACAGACAGTGTTGTGAAGCTAATCTGAAGGTAGAAATAAAAAGAAAAGAGAGAGAAAACTCTCCAAAAACAAAGAAAATTGCTCTGTCTCTCTTTGACAAAAATGCACTATAAACTGAATTGAGGCTAAAACATGTTACAAGCATGGGTGCTTTAACCGCGGAGTTCAATGAACCTTAGGATAGTTTCTGTGGGCCTTAAAAACCTTCGCGGTAGACTGAGGCTAGAGTTGGTTAGGTCCGGATCTTGGTTGGTACTTGAGTATCTCTAGGCCTACTATCGGCATTCTAACCTAATCTACAAGAGGAAGCATGCATCAAAGTTTTGAGTATCAAAAGAGTTTATGGTCTAGAATCAAAGTTAACACCTTGAAATTTTGCTAAGGGATTAGCAAAAGCTAGGCATGGGGATATGATGGGAACACCATCATGAGCCCTAACTAGCTCATTTTGACCCAATGAAGTCAATAAATGCTCCTACATAACCAATTGAAGGTCATAATTCATTGCATAACCATTCTGAGAGGAAAAAAAGAAACTCGGGTTAAAACTATAATTTTACTAGCTTATCATTAATGCAGTACAACCACAGGTTTTCTCAAGGGCTGAATAAAGGTCAAATGGTCTTAATAAGATAACAAGTGGGTTGGATTAAACAGAAAAGGGTTTGTGTATGTTTTGAGAATTAAATGACTTTTGAAATTCTAAAAATAGACCCACTTAATTAATCAAGGTTCTGGTCAGGAAAAATTGACCTAAATCCTATAAAAGTCATATGAAAATATTCTCTAGGATTTAGTACCTTTAATTTGGCTATTGGAACCCACCTTGACCTAAAATGGAGTCTTAGACAGATTTTGCCCTAATTTGCATTTTTGCAAAAATTACCCAGTCAAATATGGTCAAAACCAAAATCCAACTTCACCATTGGATTCCTCAGGTCTAAATTAGGTTTGTACCAAAATTTGGACCTAAGGAGAACTTGTCATGACCTAGTTTGCAAAAAGGTCCTGTCTGATTATATTTATACCCCCAACTTTCAAAAACCCTTGCATACAGCCTCCTAACTTATTCATCGTCTTCACAATTAGGTCACTCCACCATTATCGCGGAGGAAACCTACTACGACGACCTTTGACAGGAGATTTCTCCTTGATTGCTTGGAGAATCCCTTCCTAAAATGGAAGGGAGATTCTCTGGGAAATTCTCTCTAATATGAACCCATCCATACTCTCTGATTCTTTCCCAATCTCTCATGCGAACGCATGAGAGATTTGGGTGTCTAAAAAGCTCCCAAGTCTGGCGACCTTCCAATGAGGATATTGCAAATTCTTTTTAATTTGAATTGTGATCTTGATTTCTAAATACCATATTGCTCCCTATGTTCAACCTCGGAACTTTTTCGAGTAATAAAACTTGTATTTGTTTGAACGCTATTTCATCTATATTGTAATGCGACACTCTTTAAACACCGACTTAGCGTGACAAACATTAGGTTTTGCTAGTATCTTAGCAAATAACTCATTACAATGCAAGGCAATTAAGTACCAGCTAGGTAAGTGTGATGAGATATCTATTTTCCTTTTCTCAATTGTTAAGTGTTTAGAGATGATCTTTAAGTTGAAGGATTTTCTATGAGCCAACTGTGTTTATGCTTGGACATTGTGAAAACCAATCACTTAGGAAGACTGACCAAAACTTAAGACTGATATGAAATAGACATTTTCTCGACCAATAAGGATTCTTGATATTTAAACCTTAAGTGCGATTTTCAGGACTTAGAGGATTTTACAAAGCTCAGTAGTTAAGTGGTTATGGTTGTGCTCAGTGATAGGTCAGGACTAACCAGGTGAACTTTAAAATTCAATCCTGGGGTTTCACTTCTTTTTAAGTCTAGGTTGGTCTTAGCTTCAACTCATGTCTTTGGATGAACTCTCAAAAATGAGGAAGATTCAAGCCCAACTCTTATTGCGTTGTGGCTCAAAGAATATTTAGTGGAAACAGGGTATTTGTAATGCACCATGAAAATATTTTTGGGGGAAACATTTACAAGACTTGGAGAACATACTTGACTTATTCTAAAAAATGTCTTGTTCTGAAAACTCTTTTTGACTTTTTCTAAATTTTTTTTTGCAAATAAATGTCAGTATGTCTCCGACAGCCTTTTTTGGTAGAGCACACTTATTTGCTGGGTGAATACTTTGGTGGAAAGAGCTTCTCCTAAACATAAGAATGAAGACTAGGACAAAGAGTCTGCTTGCACGCACAGGTAAGGACTCCACCTTCCCTAATGAACACTAGGGTTAAATTTCAAGTTCAAAAGGTCTTTCCCGACATTGGATAATGTAAACCAAGGTTACTTAGACTCCTAAGCCAAAGCAAACTAGTGAATCCTGTACTGGTGACTCAGGTACAATAATACACCCTAAGGAGAGATCGTGGTCTATCTTGTCAAAGCTTGAAGTGTATTAAGCCAAAGCCTAAGCAAATCAAGCTATAATGGTATGGAAAGTCTAACCAGCAAAGGTTGAATGCCCATAAACACTTATTCTATTTTTGTTTTCAGCTATAAGATCATAATTAAACACTTATATTTCTTTAATTACTTTTCTCTCTCCTTACTTTCAATTTTGGAGTTCTCCCTCAATAATAAAGATCAGAAGGTCCCTTATTATATTTTTGGAATTTTAGTTTTTGCATTTTTTTTGTATTTTTGACTTTGTAATTTTTTTCAATTTTTTCAAAACTTTTCAACTTATTTTTTGGTATTTTTCATAATAATATACTATATATACTACAGGTGTGTCTATAATTGCATTTTAGTAAAAGATTTCACCATTTACACCCCCCATTCTTAAATGATGCAATGTCCTCATTATATGAATAAGGTGGATGCAAATGCATGCTCTGCTTTTCACTAACTTAGGTTGGGTGATGGAAGGAAGTTGGAATGAAGAGATAAAAATCTTTGTGCGGATGATTTCAAGTCTAATACACGATTAGAGTGGGAAATCGGGCTAAGTAGTGAAATGCATGACATATGTGTGACTATGAATGCATGCTAAAAATGCAAGGATAGACACCTAATGAAAGAAAATGGAAAACAAACAAGAAAGGTGAAAACAGCTATATACAAAAGATAGGTTGCTAAGTTTTATGCCTTCAGTTAGGCGCAAACCCAAATGATAAGAGTTTAAAATATTGGAGTGAAATGATAGAATTGACAAGTTTGAGATAATGCAGCTTAATAAAAGGTTTCAATCTTTATCCATTGACAGTAAGAGGTTCGATTTGTCAATCTCAATGATATCGACGGCTCGATTGTTAAAGATTCTTTAGATTTTGAAAGGTCTAGTTCATTTGGATCTAAGTTTCCTTGAGAAGAGTTTAAGTCTGGAGTCAAACAGAAGGACTTTCTAACAGGGTAAAATGTCTTCCTATGTATGTGACAGTCATGGAAGGCCTTTAGCTTGTCCTTATAAATCCTCGAGCTTTCATAAGATTCATTCCTTAATTTATCAAGCTCGAAAAATTGAAGTCTTCTATGATCACCGGCCTTCTCTAAGTCTAAATTACACTTTTTGATGACTCAATAGGCTTTATGCTCAAGTTCTACGAGAAGATGATAGGGTTTCCTATACATAAGTCTAAAAGGAGACATGCCTAATGGGGTATTGTGAGCTGTCTTATATGCCCACAATGCATCAGAAAGGTAGGAAGACCAATTAATGAAAACACCATCATAGGCCCTAACTAGCTACATTTAGTCATATTTGATTGATTAAATCTCCTACATAATCATCTGGGGGTTGTAATCCTGCATTATTACGAATTGAGAGAAGAATAGGAAATCAAGGTTAATTTTATAATTTTAACAGTATATTAGAAACACAGATTAATCACGGGGTCACTCAGGGGTTAAATAAAGGTCAAATGAGCTTAAAAGTCCAAAAAGTTGGTTAGCACTGATAGAAACGAGGCTTCACGCATCTCGAGAACCAAAATAGCACACCAAAACCCTAATTTCAAACTCACTTAAATTAAAGAGGTTTTGGTCAGGATAAAAGTAATGTAAACCTCCTAAAATTCATATAAAAATATTCTAAGAGGTTTGGTATTCTTAGTTTGACTATCTAAACCTATTTTGACCTAGAATAGAGTTGCAGATGGAATTTTGCCCTAATTTAGACTTTGTGCAAATTTTCCAGTCAAACATAGTCAAAACTAAAATCCCACTTCACCATTAGATTTCTTAGGTTAAAATTATGTTAAGGCAAAAATTTAGGCCCAATCAAAGTCTAGCTTGACCTAGTTTGCAATTTAGCCCTTTAAAATTTTATTTATTACATTTACCCCCTCAGGTTTTGAATTATTTGTAAATGGTCCCTAACTTCTTTTCATTTTCTTCACTTAGGTCCCTACCGCTATTGGCGTTGGGAACACACCTTCAACAATGATTCGAGGGAGGTTTCTCCCTCAAATTAGAGCCAATCACCTCTAAATTTGGAGGGAAGATCTGTGAGAAGATCCCCAATCTCCTGAACTGCCTCTTGATCTCCAAATCAAGCTCTAGAGTGCAATCGAACTCAAGTTTTCATGGATTTGTCACCCTAAAAATCTGAGCTATCTAAGCTTCTTCCCAAGCTTAGAGCTCGACCTTGGCCCTATAAAAGGACCTCCATCTCCAGACTGTCCTCCTTAGCATGGTTTAAGGCTAGAAAACACTTTTCTTCACCTTCCCCCAGCTTGCTCCGACCAAGCTCTGGCAACCTTCTCATTCTACCTTTGTAACCATCTGCCTCATACGATAGGCAGAGGGAACCTTCTTTCGTTTCTTCCGCTCCTCGCCGTACCAAGCAAGAGCCGTCTACCCCTTCGACGTCGCTACTCCTTATCATCGGAGCATTCATCCTCCTCGAAGCTGATGTCATCACAGCCAGCCTCGACCTCCCTCCATATCATCTCCTAACTCCCCTAGATCTCTTCCTCTCCCTTTCCTCTTCACTTTTATCCATCCACACTTCGATTTTGATCGTTGATCACTTTGAACCACCTCCGTCTTCCCTAGCATCGGTGAACCACTTGCCACTGAGTCCACGAGCATTACCTTACCTCACTGATCAAAAGCCCTAAGGAAACTTGGGGCTTTGATCTCTCTCACACTCCAACGAACACTAGCACCTCTGTTCACCCTCTCTGACTTCACTATATGCCTACACACTCTCAACCACCAACACGTTTGCCACCACTTGGCGAAGCTACTGAGCTTTCTAACTGGGGCGATAAGCCCATATTCTAGATTTTCAGGTCCACCATATCACCGCCGCCTACCACTGTCTTCTCCAGCACCGCTCGTTAGCCTTTGGCCGTCATACGACCTATGATGCATGAATCGAAGTGGCTCCAGGTTCTGAAGTGTCTCAGGTCTACAGTTAAAGCAAGAGGTAGCAGTTGTTGCTCCAATTCCCCATCCGCATCCGTGTAGATAACAGCAGAGAGGAGCTGCTTACTTTAGTCCCACATCGTGTGTGAGAAAACTCGCGAATGTAGATAAAGGAAATTCTTGCCCTCAACTAGTTTCCTCCAAGAGCACTAGGGTGATGTTGGAACCTAATTCTATTTCTCTTCTGTGTTTTGGTGTTAACAAAACCATGTTTAAATCTAATGTGCTTATGAAGTATTACAGGTTAAAAGAATCTATGAAGGTAAGCAACAAGATTGCATATGGAAGAAGAAGATTAGAAGACTAGTTTTTGTTGTATTTATTTTTTTGTAGAATCTTTGTACATCTCCTAACAAGTAAAACAAAATCTAGAAGTTAAAGTCAAAGTAGAGATAATTAGGGTTCAAAAAATTGTTCATTCACTCATTTCAAAACTCAAAATCGATTTTTTGAAAATCAAGTCGTTTAGAGTAAGTTGGATTTCTCTGAAAATTGACTTAAAATGTACAAAATGTGGTACTTGTAGCAAGTACCAGTACTGGTCATTAGTACCGGCACATGCTAGGCACAGGTTTGGGCCTAAGTTCCAAACTGTGAACAACAAGTACTGGTACTCATCATGAGTATCGGTACCAAGTGCTCATAGTTTGTGCACTTAGTTTTTGCCTGAACCTTACAAGTATCGGTACTAATCATTAGTACTGATACATGTAGGTCACTGGACCCAAATCTATGAGTCACAAGTACCAGTACTCATCATGAGTACCAGTACCTGGTGACTTAGTTGGGTTGACTGTAAGCAGTCAGCACTGGTACCAAAAGTTTAGTACCGGTACCAACTAACCGTTGTGACCAACCTGAACGGCTAGTTTACAATTAAACCTATCCTTAAACTTCCCAAATTACCCCTAATGGCTAGTAAACGTAGGGAATTTGCTTAGTGGGTTATATAAGCACTCCTTGAGTGTCTTTTGCACATAACCAAGAAGCCTAAATTCTATCTTTACCTACATCTTCATTTCTCATAATACTAGCTGCAAAAGAGCTTGTCTTGTTGCAATTCTCTCAAGGCCATTCTCCACTTGCAACAAGTCTTCAAGGCGATCGTGTTCTACTCTGGAAAATCCATTTGTTTTATGCCTTAATTTTTTGGTTAGATCAATTTATATACTCAAATTAAGCTATATAATTGTTGGAGACTTAGGGATTAGTTGTAAGCTTTTATTTATATTTTTCTTACACCTGTATCTTTATTTCTTTTCTATATCTTGTAATTGGGTTGAGGTAACCTATTAATTACCTCAGATTTTAGTAAATTGATTTCCTTCGGGTTGAGGGAATCAGGTTAAAAATCCTAAGTCGGGAGACTTAGGTAGTGGAGTACCCAAGTGAGGGGAACCACTATATGTCTTGTGCATTTTGTGGTTTGTTTTGTCTTGCAAATTTTTATTCCACACTATTCATTCCCCCCCTTTCTAGTGTGCTTGTGATTTATAGATCCTACAGGTGGTATCAGAGAGGGTTGCAAAAAGAAGTAACAATTCTCATTCGTAATGGCAACTCCAGTCAAGCGCACCGAAGGATAGTCATCCACATATCCTCCCTAATATGATGGGACAGACTATGGATACTAGAAGAGGAGGATGCAAATCTTCCTCAAAACCATGGATGAAGACTCATGGATGCTTATCCAAGAGAAGTACATGGATCTGAAGCCATACGAAGGTGTTGTTTGGACTACAGAACAAAAGAAAAGGATAGCAGGAAATGCAAAAGCGATGAACGCACTCTATTGTGCATTATCAAGAGAAGAGTTTAATCGTATCTTCGCATGGGAGTCCGCATATGAGATATGGAACACATTGCAAGTCACCTACGAAGGTACGAGTAAGGTAAAAGAAACACATATTTCTATTCTAATAGAAAACTGAGTGTTTCAGGATGTAGAAAGGTGAAACAATCAAAGGAATGTATACAAGATTTGGAGAGATCATAAATCCATTGAAGAATCTTGGAGTCAAGCTGAAAGAGGAGCATCTTGTAAAGAAGATCTTGAGATCCCTTACAAGTGATTGGTCTCCAAAGACAACAGCCATCCAAGAGGTGAAAGACCTTTCTACTCTCTCCTTGGATGGCATGATTGGAAGTCTCATGGCATATGAAGTCCCATTGGAAAATATGAAGAAGATTGAAGAAAAATCCATCAGCAAGAAAAAGGAGCTTGCATTTAAAGCTTTAAAGGAGGAGTCAGACCTTGATGATTCCAACTCCGATGAAGAAGATGAGCATGCTCTTCTAACAGGAAGATTCATAAGATTCATCCGAAAACAAGGTAAGAAAGTGAATAAATTCACAAATGACATTATTTGTTTTGAGTGCAAGAAGAAAGGACACGTACGAAAGGATTGCCCAATATGGAAGAAAAGAAGACAAAGAACTCGATCGGAAGAAGAATATTTCAAGAAAGGCATGCAAGGCGACTTGGGATGATAGTGATTCCGACATGAATCATCTTCTAAAGAATTTGAAGAAACAGAAGTTGCACATCTCTGTTTAATGGCGAACAACGATAGTTCTGAAAATGAGGTAGAATCTGATGTTACTTTTAATGAGTTATTACAAGCATATAAAGATTTGTATCATAAAGCTAGGTTAATCAAAACGGAAAATAAGGTCTTGCATGAAAGTTATAAAACCTTACAAATAGAGAAATCTTGTTTAGAAATGGAGCTAGAAATGTCAAAAGAAACTAATAATCAATTGCATGCTAAAATAATAGAATTAGAAGATATTTATGAACATTTTGAGGATACTTTGAATAATCTAAAAAGAACTAGGCTGAATACAAAATTTTATAATAATTTAAAATCTAAGTTCAATAATAAAAAGAACACAAAATAAATCACTTGCACCTAGACATGCATGGATTTTTCAAAAGGTCAAGAATCCTAAGAATTATAAATCTAACACTAAGAGATCTATAAACCTAAGGATTTGAAGGGTACCAACCATCAAGGACCCAAAAGAAAATGGGTACCTAAAATAGATTTAATAAATTATTTTGCAGGTCAAGAAGGACAAATGGATACTAGACAGTGGGTGTTCCAAGTACATGACAGGACACTCTGACTTCTTTATCAAGTGGACCAGAATCGAAGATGGAGGACATGTCAAGCTGGGTGACAACAAACGTTGTCGCATTATTAGTGAAGGTACAATAGGTAATTCTTCTAAGCAGATACGTAATGTTCTATTAGTAGAAAATTTAAAACATAACCTGCTTAATGTTAGTTAAATATGTGATAATGGATGTGATGTTTTGTTTACTAAAATTGGATTTAAAATATTAAAAGAAGGAACAAATACGATTTTAATTAAAGGCTTTAGATATGAAAATATCTATGCTCTTCATTTTTCACAAGAGAAATTTGTAAAATTTTTGCTTGCATCCCATGTTGAAGTAGATCTTTGGTACCGTAGGCTAGGTCACATTAATCACAAACATCTTAATAGGTTAGCAAAAAATGAGTTAGTAAGGGGCCTACACAAACTAACTTATAAAAAGGATGTTTTGTGCAAATCTTGTGAACTTGGAAAAATGCACAAAGCTTCTTTTAAACCTAAAGATTTAGTTTCAACAACACAACCTTTAGAATTGTTACATGATTTATTTGGACCAACACGATTTGAGAGTCTAAATGGATCAAGATTTTACCTAATTATTGTTGATGACTTCTCTAGGTTCACTTGGGTCATCTTCTTGAAACATAAGGATGACTCATTTGATTCCTTCCTAAGTCTTACTCGAAGACTTCAAAAGGAAAAATCATCCTCTATTCTTAGACTTAGGACTGATTATGAGGGTGAATTTGAAAATGAAAAAACTTCAAGCTTTTGTGTCAATTCTGGCATAACCCATGAATTTTCATTTCCTTGGGCACCATCTCAAAATGGTGTTGTAGAGCGCAAGAATCGCACTCTACAAGAATGCACCCGAACTTTGCTCTTGGTGTCTAGGCTTCAAAAATATTTTTGGGTAGAAGCCATTAATACGGCATGTTATGTTCTAAATAGAACTCTCTTATGGCCTATTATTAAGAAAACTCCATATGAGATTTATTATGAGAAGTCTCCTAGGATTTCATATTTTAGGGTGTTTGGAAGTCGACGTTATTTATTAAACACCCATGATCGGCTTGATAAGTTTGATGCTAAAGGTGATGAAGGCATTTTTATTGGCTATTCAACAAGAAGCAAAGCTTATTGAGTCTTTAATAAAAGAACTTTTGTTATAGAAGAATCCTTGCATGTTTCATTTGATGAAACAAACTTAGGTGAACCTGAACCAAATCATTTAGATTTTGATGATGAAGATACCCCCTTCATCGGTGTATCAAAAATGGAAAATAGACGAAATGTACATGATCTTCCAAAAGAATGGGTACACCATAAAGATCATCCTCAAGAACAAATCATAGGTGATATTGAACAAGGTGTAAAATCCCGATCACACTTTAGGGCTGATTTTGTCCTTAATGCCTTTGTTTCACAACTTGAACCCACGAAAGTTGATGAGGCATTAAAGGATAAATCATGGGTTGTAGCTATGCAGGAGGAGCTACTCCAATTTACTAGGAATAATGTATGGAACTTGGTACCCACCCCTGAGGGTAATTCCATCATTGGAACCAAGTGGGTATTCTGAAATAAATTAGATGAATCTGATTCAGTAATCAGGAATGAAGCCAGACTTGTAGCTCAAGGCTATAACCAACAGGAGGGTACTGACTTTGATGAGACATATTCTCCTATTGCTCATTTGGAGTCCATACGGATGCTACTTGCCTTTGCAAGTGCAAAGGACTTCAAGCTATATTAAATGGATGTCAAGAGTGCCTTTCTTAATGGTTATACTAGGGAAGAAGTTTATGTTCATCAGCCTCTCGGGTTCGAGGACCCAGCACACCCAGAGCACGTATATAAGCTCAATAAGGCTTTATATGGACTTAAACAAGCTCCCAAGGCTTGGTATGATAGGCTTAGGACCTTTCTTCTTTAGCACGGATATAGGATTAGAGTTGTTGATTCAACTCTTTTTGTAAAAGGAGATGACATCCTACGGGTTCAAATATATGTTGACGATATTATATTTGGATCAACTAATGAGTCCCTGTGTCAACATTTCTGTGAGACTATGAAGACTGAGTTTGAAATGAGTATGATGGGTAGTTGCTGTGTTTTGCGTGTTAGAAGTCGAGGTTACAAGTAACTCGTCGTTATAGTTGCAAAATACGTCGACCAGATAAAATTTATACCGAAACTCCAAGGGAGTCCCAGGTTGAATACAGGGAGACGACGTTTACTTTATTGAAAATTGTGCTTCGATTCATTTCTTTTTGGTATTTTGCAATTTTTCTATTTTTTTGTATTTTTGAAATAAAATAAAACATGCAAACGTATCACAAGATAGAGATGTGGAACAAATATGATATATATTACTTCTAATGTTAATTACAAGAAACTATGAAAGCATATAAGGAGAGGGAGGTGAGAGGAAATCTCCCAAATCAGCTGCTTGGCGAGATGACGGTGCTTGGTGGAAGCTCGGACGAAGGAGTTGAGGAGCGGGATGATGGAGGTGAGATGTTGGAGGACGTCGGGTTGAGGAAAGCTTCGGCGTAGCTCTGGAATGGAGGTGAGAAGACGGAGTTGATCTGCTACCGGAATGGAGGTGGGAGGACGACTCCAAGGTGACCTATGAAGGGAGATGGGAAGTTGGAGGAGTATTTGGTGGGGCAGAGGTTCTCTACACTAATAGGCACCTTGGAAGCTTGAGAACAAGCTCTAATGGAGCGTTGGTAGGCTTGCTAGAGCTTGGGAGTAGGTGGGAGTAGAGTAGGTAGCGATGGCTTAGAAGGGAGGGGGTGTAGGTCCTTTTATAGTAGTGAAGAGGTAGAAATCGGTACGGGATCATTAGTGACATCCAGGCCGTTGCTGGAAACGTCGTTGTAGGCAGCTCATGCCCGCTGGCGCCCACAGCTGGCTTTGCTGGCATGAGATGAATTACCGACGGCTGTAAGCGTCGCTGTAAGTCCAGCTCATGCGTTGCTGTAGTCCACCTCAAGCTGCACTAGCGCTGCGTGCCCGCGGGCACACCTGCGCTGCTACGCGCATGCGGTGTTGCGTGCGTGTGCTGGCGGCTTGGGCTGCGCCACGTGGTATGGGCCATCCATCTTCTTCTTGTTGTAGGGACTGCTACAGAGGTCGGATTGAGTCGATTTTCATGCCGTTAGGCTGCAATCGTCGACCCGAATCCATCCGCGCGGTCGGATTTATCATTTGAAGTTTCGAATTATGTCTCGTAGTCCCTTGGCCGTTGATCTTCCTCTGAATGCATATGGTGCTACGGGACTCCGAACAAGGCGATTTCAGAGGCGTTGGACTCCGATCGTTGTCTTGATTAGATCCATACGGTCGGATCGTCAATCTGAGGCTCCGAAATAAATATCCTTCTCTCCTAACCGCAAAAGGACGTAATTAACCTAAATTATATACAACTAATCTAAATGCAGAATGATGCATGCTATGTAATATTTATAACATGAAATGCAAATCTAAGCCTAGGAACATGCATGAATAGGCATTTTACCCTCAATAAATGTGTTTGCATCATACCCCCATGCCTATCTTTTGCTAGTCTCTAGCAAAATTAAACTATATGCTTTGTATAAAAGTAGAATTAGGATTAGATCACTTAGGCCTAAGTCGTTTATTAACAATAGAAAATTTCAACTAAGGTCCTAAACTACGAAAACTCAACAGTACCCGGGTGTCTACCAGAATGCAGACCGCCCAAGTTCTCGCCTTATTTGAGAAGGGAAGATATATTATTTTTATTTTTCTTCTTTTCTAATTTTTTTGTACTTTTGGAGTTTGAGAGTTTTGGGATAACTTTTTACGGCTACCCGACCTACCCAAGACTCGAGAAGGACTCTAAGTACTAAGCATCTTTGTGAAAAAGTGATAGACTCACAAAATGGCCGTTAAGACGGACTTCGGGTTTCTACAACCCTAGGTGACCTTGCTTAAAGGTTTATATTTACGATCGGTAGCTTTCTCCCTACTTCTTTATTTATGGGATCAACACAAGGGCGAACCCAGTGTATATGTCCCCGGTTTATTCTACTTCCCTGCTTCTTCCCTAAGTGTTTTGGGAATTATTATGCATTTTTTTTTTGTGAGTTGGGTTCTGGACAACCGGCCAGTGAGTTGTCACCATCGACAACTTACCAGCCATACTCGTGCGGTGAAGTGTGGTTTTATTTATTTTTTTATTTTCTCCTTTTCTTTTTTTTTTATTTTGAGTGTCTCTTTTTCTTTTTCTAAGTAGGTGGCTTCCTGATCTAAGATTTACCTAAAGGCAGTACAACGAAAATGGTCTTGTGGCTGGGCTCTGGACAACCGACCGATGAGCTGTTACCACCGATAACTTACCAGCCATACCACCCAAGTCGATCCCTTAGCTACCCAATTTCCATAAAAACCACCGGAAAGTAAGTCAGTGCAAAAAAAAGTGTGTAGATGCTTAGGCTTAAAGTCCCCCCAAATTAAAGGGCGGGTTGATAAGTCGCATACTTATCATCCCAATTTATTTACCAAATTAAGATGAATTTTAATTGGCGAGGACTCGAGACTAAATCCACATTCGAGTGGACACCCAAGCTAATTAAGCCTGAAGACCGGAAGAGTCTAGGTGATTAGGTCCTCTCGTATCATTTCCTAAAGTTAATAACTTCCAAATGACTAAATTCTCTTTTCCTAATTTCTTTTTTTATCTTTTTTCAAATTTTCAATTTTTTTTTTTAATTTTATAAGAAACTAAAAGAAATTCTACGGAGTTAACATAATGATTTCTGGAATTGATTATCCACCCTCCCATGCCTAAATGATGCAATGTCCTCATTGTAAAAATAAAGACATGAAAAGGGCAGAGTAAACAAAACATCACCTGAGTGTCGTGAAAATCCGGTTAGCTCCATAGAGAGAAGAGTGTATACACATGTGCTAAGTTTAATGTCTTCAGCTAGGCATAACATACATACAAAGAAGAAATTGTGAATTCACAAGTGCGGGTCAGAATCAAAATAAAAAGGTTGATCCTGAAACCCGTCTGCAGAAGATGTCCACAGACGTGGACGAGATTATGGTGCAGACCCATGCCCCAGGGTCGAGTGGTTCTCAGGTTCTGGATGAGAATCACCCAGAACCGAAGGTTACTGTGTTTGCAGGGCCGAGCCTACGGTTTAGTGGTGTGCAACCCAAGACCAAAGTGTCGGACAACGGGTAAAGATGGTTCAATAGGTGCGGTTGTCCACTTAACATCTAGCTCAGAAAAGTAATCAGTTTTTTTGAACTTGGGTTGCATGTGAAAGATATCGTAAGGGTCCTAGTAGAAAGTAGGTGGTTTTAGGTCAATAGGTACCCTTAGATCCAAAATCAAACTTCCCTCAGAATTAGCCTCCCAAATCTTTATTTCAACAATTCTATCGTCCAACATCAAGGGCTCAGGCTTCGGGACCTCTAGCATATTATTCCCCCCATATGATTCTCCCAAGTCTAGAAATCGTGGCTGAATCAAGATTGACTTGGGCACAAAGATCTCATAAGTCAGCTCTTCAGGGTGCAGATGAGGACTGGGGTCACTGATTGAATCATCAAGATTCGGATCCTCCAAGTTAACCCCAACCGAATCCAAATCTTCAATAATTGGGCTATCAACTGGTTTGTCAGATTCCTCAAGCCCATTTGTCTCACTAAAATTCTCTTCCTTAAGTTCAAGTGAGACTTCACCAAAAGATTCTTCACCCTCAGAGTCAAAGAATCCATGATCCTCATTTATATATGTCTCAAAATCATATGTCATTTCATGGCCCGTGGAGACATTTTTCCTCGCTCCCTGGCTCTTGGATCTCGGGTTAATCGGTTCATCCTTAAATGGTTGCTCTAGCCCATCCTGGTCATCCCCAGTCTCAGAAAATGTATCCCCCCCGACAGGTGCCTGAGCAGGTTCAGACATTGGCTCTCCTGAAGGGGGTTCATCTTGAGAATCATCCCAAGATTTGACTAGTGCAACCACAAATTTCATCCTCAACCTCGACAATTTCCCAAGAAGAAACTCACCCAAGTCCCTATCCCTAACACCTTGGAGCAAATCCAATAGTGAACTATTAAGTTCATCAATCATTTTGATCATGGGCTCTAGTGCTTCAGTGCATGATGTTGGCTGAGCTCCTAAAAATTGTATAGTGGTCCTCAAATTAGCAAACACCCTATCCTAGATCTGGTTCACCTGAACCGACTGGTTTGGTTCAGGTTTGGGTGGGTTTAGGTTAAATCTAGGGGAGTCAAGATGTCGAGGTTCTCGGATCCCTCCTTGAAGGTAGGTCATTCTAGGTTGTTCAAAGGATGGTGGTGACCTATATTCAGTGGAATACTGGGGAAGGTAGGTATTATAATATGATATCCTTCCTGATTGTAGATCTGGTTGGTTTGTTCATCAAAGGATGGAGATCCATAATCATTATAGCTCTGGGAAGGATAATAATCATAGTCTTGTTGTCCAGGGTTAGGCCCTGGACATTGAGGTTCGGATTCATATCCCCAATCAAAGTCATCCTGGCTAGTGGATGGGTAATTACAAGCAAGTCGGGATAGTAAACATCTTGGGGATAAGTGGTGGTAGGAGGATAGGATGTGAAATGTGTGTAGGATGTGGAAGGGTACATGGTGAAGTAAGGAGGGAAATCAGAAGAGAAAGGAGCCCTGCAATACAAAAATACAAGCATGTCCTTAGTTTGGGTAGCCTAAAGGTCTACAGACTCTCAGAATCCGTCCTAAGATTATAGACGATTTACTTTACTTATGTCCAGGCAATCCAACCAGTTAGAAGGAGGAACTGGGGAGAAGGTTCTTCCTTTGGCTTGCACCCCGGTTCCTAGTGTACCCCCCAGCCGCGGTCGTTTGACGCTACTCCCCAAGCTAGACATCAGATTGACTAGTATAAGTAGGTTAATCGTGAACAATCTCAATCTGGATCCCGACGAGCGAACCGGTTCTTAGGGCCAACGTCTAATCAATTTTAGTCAGGCTTGGGACAATGGTGCTTCAGGAATGTGATGGGCCCTTTAGATGGTTGTGCCCTTAATGATCAGTTAAAATGTGTGTGTGTGCACAACCAGGGTTTGCAAACAAGGTTATTTGATGATGTGTCTTTTAGAGTTCAACCTTGTATAGTAGCTTTTAGGGTTTAATCTTAGGTATATTCAATCAAGCTTAGGAAAACACTCCAAGTTTTGCAAGCACTGGTGATGATATATTCCTTTATAAATCAAAGAAAAAAATGTGGAGTGCCTGGTTCAGCCCTAAGAATCGACCCTAAGTGGCAAGCTACTTGATGAATCGCTTTTATCTTAAGTGGTGTGGCCCAAACAGTTCAATCAATTGGCCTATTGCACCACTTAGTTAAGGCACACAGAAATTTTTGACCTATTTAGATTTCTACTCACTTATTTGTGTGTTGAATTAAGTGTACCAGGTCCATAGGTTAGATCCCGGTTAAGTGATAGAATCGATGTGATTGTGCGCCTTAGGGTGAGAAGTTGTGGGTGTTAAGTGTGCAGCTTACAGAAAATCCCACAATCAGATAACACTTTTTTTTATTTTTTATTTTTATTTATGCAGATGGCAAGGTGAGTGGAGGTGGCAAACAAACAACCAAATCTATCCTAAGGTTTATAAAAAGCACCTAAGTTGATTTGGGTTTGAGTTATTAGGTTATGAAATGAAAACTAAGGTGGGGGTGGTGTGGGGGACACTTACAAAACACTCTACCCGCACTTTACTCCAGTCTACCGCACTTGGATCTCCATGCTAGGGTATCTGCAAGACAATAGATCAAAGAGAAGTAGGGTTAGTGCTATGTAAATGCAAAGAAACGTAATAAACAATAAAGTAAATTCTGTTGCCCAAAATGGTCGGGCGTGTTTCGCGTGTTAGAAATCAAGGTTACAAGTAACCCGTCGTTGTAGTTGCAAAGCACGTCGATTAGATAAAATTTATACCAAAACTCCAATGGAGTCCTGAGTCGAACATAGGGAGGCGACGTTTACTTTATTGAAAACCGTGCTTCGATTCGTTTCTTTTTGGTATTTTGGGGTTTTATTTTTTTTTTGTATTTTTGAAATAAAAGAAAACAAGTAAATGTATCACAAGATAGAGATGTGGAACAAATATGATATATATTACTTCTAATGTCAATTACAAGAAAATATGAAAGCATCTAGAGGGATGTGAGAGGAAATCTCCCAAATCGACTGTCCGGCGAGACGACGGCGCCTGGCGGAAGCTCGAACGAAGGAGGTGAGGAGCGGGATGACGGAGGTGAGATGCTGAGGACGGAGGGTTGAGGAAAGCTTCGACATAGCTCTGGAATGGAGGTGAGAAGACGGAGTTGATCTGCTACCGGAATGGAGGTGAGAGGACTGCTCCAAGGTGACCTATGAAGGGAGATGGGAAGTTGGAGGAGTTTGGTGGGGTAGAGGTTCGCTACACTAATAGGCACCTTGGGAGCTTGAGAACAAGCTCTGATGGAGCGTTGGTAGGCTTGCTAGAGCTTGGGAGTAGGTGGGAGTAGAGTAGGTAGAGATGGCTTGGAAGGGAGGGGGTGTAGGTCCTTTTATAGTGGTGGAGAAGAAGCAAAAATCGGAATGGGACCATTAGTGACATCTAGGCTGTTGCTGGAAATGTCGCTGTAGGCAGCTCATGCCTGTTGGTGCACACAGCTGGCTTTGCTGCCATGCGATGAATTACCGACGGCTGTAAGCGTTGCTGTAAGTCCAGCTCATGCGTCGCTGTAGTCCACCTCGCACTGCGCTGGCGTCGCTCCTACCTTGCCGCACGCGTGCGTGCGCCCACGCACTGGGGCTACGCGCATGCACGCCTGCGCGCCCACATGCGCACCCATGTTGCTACGCGCGTGCGGTGTTGCGTGCTTGTGCTGGCTGCCTGGGCTGTGCCACGTGGTGTAGTATGGGTCGTCCATCTTCTTCTTGTTGTAGGGGCTGCTACAGAGGTTGGATTGAGTCGATTTTCGCGCTGTTAGGCTGCGATCGTCGACCCGAATCCATCCGCACGGTCGGATTTATCATTTGAAGCTCCAAATTATGTCTCCTAGTCCCTTGGCCGTTGATCTTCCTTGGACTGCATATGGTGCTACGGGACTCCGATCGAGGCGATTTCAGAGGCGTTGGACTCCAATTGTCGTCTTGATTAGATCCGTATGGTTGGATCGTCAATTCGAGTCTCTGATATAAATATCCTTCTCTCCTAACCACAAAAGGATGGAATTAACCTAAATTATATACAACTAATCTAAATGCAGAATAATGCATGCTATGCAATATTTATAACATGAAATGCAAATCTAAGCCTGGGAACATGCATGAATAGGTATTTTACCCTCAATAAATGTGTTTGCATCAATGGGTGAACTCAAATTCTTTTTGGGACTTCAAATTCAATAATTAGACAGTAATTTACATTAGTCAAATAAAATATGTTCTTGAAATTCTCAAGAAATTTGAATTTGCTAATGTAAATGGCAAAGAGATTCCGATTGCTCTATCTGCTTCTCTTGGAGAAGATTTATCTGGCAGGAGAGTAGATGAAAAGAAATACCGGGGCATGATAGGTTCACTACTATATCTTACAGCTTCTAGACCTGATATTCTTTTTGCTACATGTTTATGTGCGAGATTCCAATCTGAACCTAAGGAATCTCATTTTAATGTAGTAAAATGAATATTTAGATACCTAAACAGCACAAAAGACCTTGGTCTTTTCTATCCTAAAACACAATCCTTAGATCTATTATCCTATAGTGATGCTGACTATGCAGGGAGTCGGACAGTCCGAAAGAGCACTAGTGGCACATGTCATTTTATTGGAGAATCTCTAGTCTCATGGTTCTCTAAAAAATAGACTTGTGTTTCACTTTCCACAACTGAAGTAGAATATATTGCTGCTTCACTTGCTTGCTCACAAGTCATTTGGATGAGACAAACTTTGACTGACTTTGGATTGATTTTTGCGCAATTCAAAATTTTATGTGATAATACAAGCGTAATAAATTTATCCAAAAATTCGGTTCATCATTCACGTACCAAGCACATAGATATTAGACATCATATCCTTCGAGATAATGTGCTTCAAGGATCAATTCAATTAGAATTCATTGACACACAAAATCAATTGGCAGACATCTTTACAAAACCTCTTGCAGCATAAAGATTCTGC
Organism: Thalassia testudinum; assembly: GCA_037157565.1. NCBI lineage: Eukaryota > Viridiplantae > Streptophyta > Magnoliopsida > Alismatales > Hydrocharitaceae > Thalassia > Thalassia testudinum. The sequence continues at coordinate 69,211,019 of JAZHRO010000002.1, forward strand.
TTTATAAGAAGAAAATTAGGAATTTGTAAAATAAAAGAGATTCAAAATAAATAAGTTGATTGCTATGGAACTTGTTTGTATTTATAAAAATCTCTGAGGGTCACACTACAATTTACCCACATTTTACAAAATAAAAAATAAAAAGGGGGTAAACTGTAATATTTCCATATGTCTAGAAATATCAAGGTGTTGTTTGCAATATAGTTGCTTAACATAGGTTGTTGACTACATTATCTTTTCAACACCTAAGTTGTCAATCTCATTTCTTTCAACCACTTAAGTGGTCATGTGACTAGCACATGACCCATTCCATATAAAAGAGGCCAAGTGCAAACACTTGCCTCATTTTGTCACTTGAAAACCCTAGTCCACTTCACAAGAGTCTTCTTCTCCAAGCCCTAGCCAAGAAGAGTTATATCATTTCAAAGCCTCAACTCTAGGCACATTCTTATCTTCCTATCATTTCGTGCTTCCTTGAGTCATCTTGCATCTTATTTTTCTCTCTTCAATCCTTTCTCGCTGCTGCATTTTTTTTCATCGGGTACCAGGTGGTACTGGTACTAGCTTGGCGCAGTAGTGCCTGCTTTAGCGAGCAGGTACCGATACTAAAGAGGAGTACCGGTACTAGCTCAAATTTTTGGTTGGAACAGAAACCAACCAGTACCGGTACCAATCATCAGTAATGGTACATGCAGGCTTAAATGTGTTTTTCTTATACAAACACATGAAAGGAAATTGTCTATATTTCTAATTATTTTCCTATTCTTTGTTATTGCTTGTTTACAGATGGCACCTAAATCAAAAAGTAAGGGAAAAGCACATCATTGTAGGCCAGTTGAGTGGAAAGATTTCTCTCTTCAACTCTTTAGTTTTACCACTCGCCTTTCAGAACAAAAACTTATGCATTTCTTTGATGAGTCATTCTTTGCTGATGTTCCTGGAGTATATCCTGATGTTAATTATATATTCTTTGCTAACTTCCAAGAACAAGAAAACTGAGGTCACCTTGTCTTAACAACAAATGTTTTCGGTTAGAAAATCACCATCACACCTAAATTCTTGTCAACCATTACTAAATGTCCTAATGAAGGTCATGAATTTAACACAATTAAGGAGCAATTTCCTACTCATAAAATTCATGAAACTCTTTTGCTCCCTAACTGCCAGGGCAAAGCATTGGTTGCCCCAAATATGACCCTTTTTTCTCACATTCGTTTTCGTATCTTAGCATGAAATTTAAGGGCTAAAATTCAGCATTTCACAAAATATTTGTTGATATTTTACCCTTGATTTATGCTATCATTATGAGCTTTCCGGTTAATTGGAACATTGTTTTCATTTACTTTCTTAGACCCCATTACCATGCATCAGCTTTACCATTGGATATTTTGGTGTCACACATCCTTCATAAAAATAAAATTAACTTCTCTAATTTTACTCCTCTCAAAAAAGTGGTCTATTTTAAATGGTCCACTCTCCAAAAAATAGGAGTGAAACCTGCTAGAGAGGAATCCTCCAGTGATGACGAAGAAGAAGAAGAAGTTGATCCAAATGCTTAATCTTCTTCTCATCCACCTCCTGAATTATCATCCACTTTCATTCCTATAACCTACCCTTATCCAGAAGCAGAAACACCTTCGGTAAATCTATCTAATGTGTCTGGTCCCAATTTGATAAATACCTTCAACTACATTGGTCAAAATTTAACCAATCTAAATTTTGCCTTCTGCCACATGGAATGCAAATTCCATGATCTTTCTCTTTCTATTGAGTCCTCCCATGTCACTTCTTCCACTCAACAACCTAAACAAAGGAAGCAGACTCAACCAAAAGCACCTCGAGTACAGTGAGAGAAGGCAGAAACATTTTGAAGATCCATCACATGTATCAATGGCGGAAGAAGAACCTGTTCTTCATGATGATGAAGAAGAAGAAGACACGGAAGATGAAGTTTCTTATGAAGAAAGTGATGATGATGATGAAGAAGAAGACGACAACGATGATGATGAAGACAATGATGATGATGATGATGATGATGGTGGACATGTGCAAAAGCTAATTAGAAAACTTCCTAAAAATTAGCTTAATTTTTTTTCATTTTGATGCTTGTTAAATTTGTATGACTTTTCAGACAATTATATGTTAAGTTTGTTTCAAGACTTATCTTTATGAACTTTATCATGTTATGATTCATGCTTGGTTTGTTTATGAAAAATTGTTGCTTATTCATGTATCATGTTATGTTTCATTCTTGTTATTTGCCTATCTTTTTGCTTGCTTGACAAAAAAGGGGACAAATAATTGATAATTCATATTTAAAATAGGGAAAGCTTAGTTTGAGGGGGAGGTTTTTCACTCCTTGTGGAGTTTTTTATTCTTCTCTTATTACGTCTTTCTTTATTCTTAAATATAAGTATTATCTTGTTTGTTTTGTCAACACCAAAAAGGGGGAGATTGTTGGAACCTAGTTCTATTTCTATTCTATGTTTTGGTGTTAAGAAAATCATGTTTAAATCTAATGTGTTTATGAAGTATTACAGGTCAAAAGAATCTATGGAGGCAAGCAACAAGATTGCATATGGAAGAAGATTAGAAGACTAGTTTTTGTTGTATTTATTTTTTTGTAGAATCTTTTGTAATTCCCTACTTGGAGGGGGTGAGATCAGCATGACGTAATATAAAATGCGGAAATAAAATATAAACAATCTCACTAAATAACAATCGCACAATGTATGCAATGATTTTTAGGTGGAAACCCAAGCCGAGTGAAAACCACCACCTAACCCTCTCAAGTTAGGATTTTTTGATCAACCAAGTTGATCAAATCTACTAATGTGCTACTTAAACGAGGGTAGTACAACCTCAATTACAACCATGCTACTTTATACAAGGATAGCGTACCTCAAACCCTTTCTCTTCATGAGAAGGATTTTGTCTCACGAAGGAGACGGGAATTCGCAAAGCGAATACCCAACATAAGCAAAGTAAAATACAAGAAGAGTTCTATAGAGCCAACAAAGATATTCTTAAACTAAGCTTCTATAGGAGCTAGGATACTTCCCTTTGCAAGGAGTGTGTTGACGACGCAGATGCGTGAACCACGTGGTAGCACTTCGTCGCTCTCGTAATCGCGGAGGGAGAGCAGGTGTGCAATAGGAATCAGGCTCTTTAGCTGTAGAACTAAGCTTGAAGAGCAAGAGCTTTCTTCTATATGATCTTTTTCTTCTTTTAGACACCAAAGAGCGGAAAGTATGTAGCCTGGGTGTGTCTTGGTGTTTCTAAGTGTGTGTTTGAGTGGCAAAGGTTCTCCTCTATTTATAGAGTCCCTAGGAAGGCTTTGGAAGACCTTGGAAGGCTTCCATAGTTGTTGGGTACAACCTCTAAGAGAATCAGGCCAAAATTAGGATTAATCATTACACTGACAGGGTTACCAGACGTCTGATCCTGGCATCGGATGTATGGAAAACTAGTTTAAGACGTCTGGGAACAAAGTCAGACGTCTGATTTTAGGCGGGTTTCCTTCCTGATTTGAATCAGATCTAAACAGGGTTCTAGTGAATTGTCATCAGACGACATACAAGACGTCTGGAAAGATGTTTGGACGTCGAGAAACCTACTTTTCTGCTGGAATGGATTTCCAAGAGAGTGCAACAGTTATAAAATCTCTGAGAAGAGATTTGGGGTCAGCCGAGGCAAAATGGTCATGTATCAGATGTCTGGTGTCCTCTACGGACGTCTGATACGAGGCAACGGTCATTTTCTTCAATGTTTGCTAAGGCAGCCAACAGTCCACTAATTGGATGTCTGGCAAAGCCATCAGACGTTTTCTAAGACATCTGGACTAAGGTCTGGACGTCTATATGCTTAATGATAGAAGGATAGGGTAAAGGGTTTTACCTTACCTACCATGGCCAATAAAATGGCCCAAATGGAGGTGGTGGATGCCACATTTGATGGGGCTCCCATCCGTAGCTTGGAGGCCCGGGCATTGGTGCTGGTCTCCAGTCTGGCGGTCGACATGTGGTGGGTCCATCATTTGTTCTCAGTCTCGTCGGTCTTCTCGCTCTCCTCCTTGGTCTACTCCTTTGTTCTCCCAACTCGAGTTGACTAGCCTTGAGCTTGTAGGTCCAGTCCTTTGTGTTATAGTCACCTTTGAAACCTACCTAACAAGATGCCAAATCTTTCTTCGGTATTCAAGTGAGCTTGGATTCGGATTTGTTAGCGGGTCTCCTTGATGGAGATCCTTTCTCAACCTTAGGGCTATGCAAATTTTCTACTATGTTGATTAATTTGTTAGAATTTTCCCTAAGACATGCAATTTCTTTTTCTATAATATTCATCTTAGTTTTTAAATCAGAAATTTCTAACTTTAGACTAGCATTTTCCTCAACTAACTTATTATTTTCATTGAATAAGTCATCATTTTTAGGACTAGCTTCTAGATCCTTAAGTTGTTTTTCTAACCTTTCATTTTCATTTTTAAGAAAACTAAGGTTCTTTTTAACATTTTTATTTTCTACCTTAAGTGATTTACTAACTTCAAAAGCTCATTAAAAGCATTTTGTAAATCGGAATTTACCTCATTGTCAGAGTCACTTCTGCTTTCGCTGTCGCTTTCTCCTAAGGCCATGAAACCAAAGCAAGCGATTTCATTCTTCTTAGAATTTTCTTCTTCCTCTTCCTTCGAGCTTGAGTCGTCCCAGGTTGCTTGGAACGCCTTCTTCTTAGACTTCTTCTCTTTTTCCTTCTTCTTCTCCTTTTTGAGAAGAGGGCACTCTGGTTGTAGATGCCCTTTCTCGTTGCAGTGGCAGCAACGTCTTGGGCTTTCCTTCTTCTCCTTTTCTTTCTTTGACTCCCTACAAAACTTAGAAATTTTCTTAAGTAAAATTTTAAAGTCTTCATCGTCAGAACTTATCTCACTATCTGACGTTGCTTTGAATGCGAGGTTCTTCTTTGATTTTGGTTCCTGTGTGTCCTTCTGCTTTAGCTTTGTCTCGTAGGCCATTAGGTTGCCCAGGAGATCCTCCATGTTAATCTCCTCTACTTCGTTCGCCTCCTCGATGGTGGTGACCTTCTGTTCCCACTTCGGTCCGAGGGAACGAAGAAGCTTCCCTTGAAGCTTCCCCTTGATGAAGGTTTTTCCTAAAGCTTTTAAATTATTTACTATGAGAGTGAACCTAGTGTTCATCTCACTTAAAGATTTGTTAGACTTCATAGAAAAGGATTCAAATTCTTGAGAAAGTAAATTTATTTTAGAAGTCTTTACCTTTGAGGTACCTTTGTGAGTTACCTCGAGTGTGTGCCAGATCTCGTATGCGGAGGCGCATTGCGAGATTCTGTTGAACTCTTCCGGGCTGAGAGCACAGTACAACGCGTTCATAGCTTTTGTGTTGAGTGAAAGTTCCCAGATCTGCTGCTGCGAGTATCCTGCATTGGGTCACTCCGGGATCTCGTATGGGATTTTACAACGTCCCCATAGAGTGAAGTCCGTGGCTTGAAGCCACATCCTCATCCTCAGCTTCCAGTAGCTATAGTTGTTTCCGTCGAAGTAGGGTGGTCGAACGATGGATTGCCCCTCAGATATTTGATCGTGGATGTGCTTCCCTCCATCTGATCTCTTGCTGGTATGTAACGCTGATCTGCAAGACCTGCTCTGATACCAAATGTAATTCCCTACTTGGAGGGGGTGAGATTAGCGTGATGTAATATAAAATGTGGAAATAAAATATAAATAATCTCACAAAATAACAATCGTACAATGTACGCAATGATTTTTAGGTGGAAATCCAAGCCGAGTGAAAACCACCACCAAACCCTCTCAAGTTAGGATTTTCCGATCAACCAAGTTGATCAAATCCACTAACGTACTGCTTAAACAAGGGTAGTACAACCTCAATTACAACTACGCTACTTTATACGAGGATAGCGTACCTCAAACCCTTTCTCTTCACGAGAAAGATTTTGTCTCATGAAGGAGACGTGAATTCGCAAAGCGAATACCCAACACAAGCAAAGTAAAATACAAGAATAGTCCTATAGAGCCAACAAAGATATTCTTAAACTAAGCTTATATAGGAGTTAGGATGCTTCCCTTTGCAAGGAGTGCGTCGACGATGCGGATGCATGAACCACGCGGTAGTGCTTCATCGCTCTCGTAATCGTGGAGGGAGAGCTGGTGTGAAATAGGAATCAAGCTCTCTAGGTGTAGAACTAAGCTTAGAGAGCAAGAGCTTTCTTCTATATGATCTTTTTCTTCTTTTAGACACCAAAGAGTGGAAAGTATGTAGCTTGGGTGTGTCTTGGTGTTTCTAAGTGTGTGTTTGAGTGGCAAAGGTTCTCCTCTATTTATAGAGGCCCTAGGAAGGTTTTGGAAGGCCTTGGAAGTCTTCCATAGCCGTTGGGTACAACCTCCAAGAGAATTAGGTCAAAATCAGGATTAATCATTGCACTGACAGGGTTATTAGACGTCTGATCCTAGAATCGGACGTCTGGAAAACTAGTTTAAGATGTCTCGGAACAAAGTCAGACGTCTGATTTTAGGCAGGTTTCCTTCCTGACTTGAATCAGATTTAAATAGGGTTTTAGTGAATTGTCATCAAACGACATACAGGACGTCTGGAAACCTACTTTTCTGCGGGAATGGACTTCCAAGAGAGTGCAACGGCTATAAAATCTCTGAGAAGAGATTTTGGGTCAGCCGAGGCAAAACGGTCATGTATCAGACGTCTGGTGTCCTCTACAAAACTGACTTAAAACTTACAAAATGTGGCACTTGTAGCAAGTACCCGTACTGGTCATAAGTACCGGTACATGCTAGGCACAGGTTTGGGCCTAAGTCCCAAATTGTGAACAATAAGTACCGGTACTCATCATGAGTATCGGTACCAAGTGGTCACAATTTGTGCACTTGGTTTTTGCCTGGACTTTACAAGTACTGGTACTAATCACTAGTACTGGTACATGTAGGTCACTGGACACAAATCTGTGAGTCACAAGTACTGGTGCTCATCATGAGTACCGGTACCTGGTGACTTAGTTGGGCTGATTGTAAGCAGTCAGTACCGGTACCAACTAACCGTTGTGACCAACATGAATGGCTATTTTGCAATTAAACCTATCCTTAAACTTCCCAAATTACCCCTAACGGCTAGTAAATGTAGGGAAGGTGCTTAGTGGGTTATATAAGCACTCCTTGAATGTCTTTTGCACATAACCAAGAAGCCAAAATTCTATCTTTGCCTACACCATCATTTCGCATAATACTAGCTGCAAAAGTGCTTGTCTTGTTGCAATTCTCTCAAGGCCATTCTCCACTAGCAACAAGTTTTCAAGGCAATCGTGTTCTTCTCTAAAAAATTCATTTGTTTTAAGCCTTAATTTTCTGGTTAGATCAATTTATATACTCAAATTAAGCTATATAATTGTTGGAGACTTAGGGATTAGTTGTAAGCTTTTATTTGTATTTTTCTTACACCTGTATCTTTATTTCTTTTCTATATCTTGTAATTGGGTTGAGGTAACCCGTTAATTACCTCAGGTTTTAGTAAATTGATTCCCTTTGGGTTGAGGGAATCGGGTCAAAAATCCTAAGTCGGGAGACTTAGGTAGTGGAGTACCCAAGTGAGGGGAACCACTATATGTCTTGTGCATTTTGTGGTTTGTTTTGTCTTGCAAATTTTTATTCCACACTACTCATCCCTCCTTCTAGTGTGCTTGTGATTTACAGATCCTACAAGTGAGGTCCTGCTTGCACGCTCCAGTGCACGTGCCCTCGCTTGCGGTTCATGCCACGTGGGTCTGGGCGACATCCGTTTTCCCGGTTACTCGGGTGCATTCTGGTTCTGAAGAGAGAGATCCGAGGAGGAGGGGGGAGGATTTTACATTGTTGACTTTAGGATTCATGCTTGGGAAGACCTGAGAAGCACATTCTTAAAGAAATTCTTCCCCGTAGGAAAAACTAATGCCCTTAGATATGCCATAGCAACCTTTAAGCAGAACCCTGGGGAACAACTACATGAGGCTTGGGAGAGGTTCAATGATTTAGCTAGGAAATGCCCTCATCATGGGATTTTGAGGTGGCACTTGGCCCATATTTTCTATTATGGGTTGAGTGATAATCTAAATAATTTTGTTGATGCAGCATGTGGAGGCAATTTCCTAAGTTGAGATGCTGAGGGAGCCTTTCAATTGTTTGAGAATATGAGCGAAAATTCCCTCAACAATGCCTCAATGTCCTCCTTTAACAGAGCTAATCAACCAAGAAGTGGAGTTTATGAAGTTAACAACAATTCAAACTTGGTTGATTTAGAGCTAATTGCACAATGATTAGACAAGGTGGAACTTATGGGAAAGAATGTGGAGAATTTGGATAAGAAACTGGGCGGGAATTCCTTAGGTATACAATCCAAATTAAATCCTATGCCTACCCAATGAATGCCTATATTAACCCACAACCAATTCCCCAACCCACTAGGTTAGGAATCAGTGCACAACATTAATGACCTAACAATAGCTCCACCTATGAGCCAACTGTGCTTGGACCCATCTCTTTCTGGGTACTAAGGAGGGACCTTGATGCCCTCGAATTTTGAACTAGGCAGCCCGATGCCTAGTTATCCTGAGGATGTGAATGCACTCCAGGGTTACACTGGAAATGGGCCTTATGCAAACACTTGCAACCGTGGATGGCGCAACCATCCTAGCTTTGCTTGATCAAGTCAGAAACTCGCCCAGGGTCCTAACTTGACTAAACCAAACACTTATGGCAACCAAGTAGGTATACACAACCATGCACATATCAACCACAACCTATTCAGGAAAACCAGTCCTCTGATTTGAGTTTGGTACTTAAAGAAATGAGAGAGATGAATTTGAGACATAAGGAAGAAATGAATCAATTGAGGATAGAATTGACGAGACAATTGGACTAGCTAGTAGATGCTAGACAACATGGGATGTTGCCATCCCAACCTGTCCTAAACCCAAGAAACTTCAATAGGGTTAATCAGCACAACACATAGGAGCAACAAGCACACCTAATTCAGCCGGCTCCCTAGCACCCACCAGGTTTTGCTAACCCTAACCCAACCTAGGCTCAACCCATTTTGCAAAACCCACCTTACCCTTCTAACCCTAATGCACATGCCTGTGTTGTCACTTTGAGAAGTGGGAAACAAATCCAAGATCCTTCTACATCAAAATCCTTCTAAGATCCTGAATCTGACATGGGAAACAAAACTAATTTAGAAAACAAGACTCAGGATTTGAATACTCATGATTTTTCTCAAGCACCTTTTTCTGAAGCCTTGATCAAACCCAGGGAAAAGAAAATTGATCAATCCAAGGAGTGGTTTGAGATTCTAAAGCAAGTCCAGGTAAATATACCACTCCTTGAGGCTATTGAGAATATCCAAACCTGTGCAAAATTTTTAAAGGAAATGTGCACACCAAAATGCCAGGCCAAATCATCAGAAAGGGTAGTACTTTTTGAACAAGCCAGTGCCATCATCTTAAACAAGCTCCCTCCTAAAAGGAAAGATCCAGGGACCCCCTTAATTTCATGTGAAATAGATGGATTCATCCTAGATCGAGCCTTACTGGACCTTGGTGCCTCCATCAAATTAATCCCCACATAATTATATGAAGAATTGAATTTAGGCCCCTTTCAACACACTGATGTGACCCTTTAGCTTGCTGATAGATCAACCAAAATTCTGAAGGGCCTTCTACAGAGTGTCATTATAAAAGTGAGGGATTTCGAGTACCCTATGGACTTCCTTGTTCTAGATATGGAGGCATCAGAAAATCTGAACCACACCTCGATAATCTTAGGGAGACCTTTTTTGGCCACGGCCAAGGCCCTAATCAACTGTGAGATGGGGATTATGCACATCACCTCTGGAAGGAAAAATTGTCAACTCAATATCTTTAAAACTTCCCAAAAGAATAAGGTGAATTGTGGTTCCATTGAGGTTGTAGGAACAATTGAACAAGTGTTGGCAATCCAGTCTAAAGATGATCCAAATCCTGCCAAAGCTCAAGACCAGCATAGAGGAAAAGAAGGGGATGTACTTGAGGATAATTCTGATCTACCATCTCCCATGGAAAATCAAATTGAACATGACATTAGTGAGATTGAGAAACTTCTAGGAGTAACTTATGATGAATTAGATGATAATATAAAGAATCCTCAATACATCCACCCTGAAATTCAAGAACTTTTGAATTATGAGGGAGTTCAAGAAAATGGGCAATCTAAGGACATGAACCAGGAAGTAACCTCAGAAGAAGTTAAACACATAACAGACTGGGGAAGAACTTATAAGCCAACTGGTTCAAATGGATGGCTTGACTCAGAAGAAGTGACTTCGGATGAGGAAGTGGAAATTTCTGATGAAGATTTTGATGAATTCCACACAACTCTACCCCTATCTTCATATGACCCAGAGCCTGGAGAACTCAAGATTTTCGATATAAACTACCATTATGAAGATCCTTATGATTTTGATTCAAAACCAGATCTAAATCTCAATCATGATCTTGATCCAGACCCTCTACCACCTCTTTTTGATCTATGGAACTGGATTAACGAACAGGCTCTGCATCTTCAACCTCATCCACCTGACCCTATTTCATATTCCAAATCAGAAAGACTCTTTGGAATAAGGCTGCATCATCAGCTGGTCCGAATTTGTGGACCACTGATTCTGAAACCAAATGATCATATCTTTCTACTAATCTTGAATTCCCCTGCAACGGTTATTACTTCTTCTCCTAACCCATAGTATTTAACTACATATTTTTAGGTTTAAGTCCGCCAAATGATGTTAAACTTAGCACTAGCTGGGAGGCAACCCAGTATTCATTACAGGTAGATCTACATCTTCTGCATCTACATTGACCTGGATTAACAAGCATAGTCAGGTGATATCCCCTCTTACTTATTATATTTTGATTTTCATCCATACATTTCAATGAGGACATTGTAATGAATAGGCATGGGGGGGTGGACATTGCATGTCTTATCTTTATGTCTAAAAAAAAATGCATTTAGGAATAAAGAATTTTTATTAAGGTTTTATTAGGGATTTATTCTTAAGTTAATTTCTAAGTTTAGAATCCAGTATAATTTCACACTTACACGTAGAATTTGCAATGGATCCTCTGTGAAGATCGATAAACATCTTTAGTTTGTTGAGAAGAAGCAGTACTTCTCCTAAACCCTTGGATAGTAATTAGGGAGTCAGGAAAATTATCTTCTAATAGATCCACTAAACAAGTGTGAGGTGAGAGTAGAAAGTCTACTGGTGCTCTAAGGCTAGTATGAGGAATCTTAAACTCTGGATAATGAGATAATGATACTCGGAGTTAGGCATAGTTTTCGCTTTCGATTTCTGCGTACAAGTTCTTAATGCGAATCTCTTGAGAGCCACCAAATAAGGGAAATATGCAGAGAGTGGGTTTTGATAAAACTAGGACTGAGGTGGATGGTCACGACCGTCCGTTACGGAATCCTCGACTGAGGGAGGGCATTAATGTCAAGGTCAGAAATACACTATCATATCCATTCCTTTCCCAGTGCCGAGAATAGGCACTTCCATCAAATAAGCCACCTGATATCATCTTGAATATCCCCCAATCTCGAATAATGCCTCGTGAATAAAAGTCGTATGTATTACTGTGTTACATTAGTAGATGTCTGGATGCAAAAAAAAAGAGGTATAAATGTCTATGCATATAGAAAAAAATATACATATATAAAAAAAAAGAGCAGGAAAGGGAAAAAGAAAAAGCAGAAAAGAAAAGAAAAGAAAAGAAAAAAAGAGTGTATAAGTGTTTTTAGAGTTTATTTCAAGTGTATTAAGGCAACAACACCCATCACCGTCACGATCCACCAAATACAGCCTTGACCTACTTTTTTGTATTTTTGGTTGCCTGAATACGGGCTGAGGAATGCTGACTTAGTTGTAGAGTTATTAGAACCTAATCAAAGTGTTAGTGCCAAGAGAGACCACCAAATATACTGATAAATCTGGTGAGATTGTGAGCTCAAAAGGAAAGAAAAGAAAAAGAAAAAGAAAAAGGAAGAGAAAGAAAGAGAACGAGTACAAAGAAACTAAAGAGAGCACAGTTTCTCACCTCTCTCTGAGTTGAATTATTTAATAATACGAAAATCTAGGTTCTAAAATACTAGTCTATATGTAGCACCAGATGAGTGTGAGCCACCAAAAATAAATCCACTTGACTTAAAAATCTTCTACCTAAACCAAAAGCTAGGGCTGAATATACAGGTTACCTTATAACCCCGAGGGGAGAAGTTTGCCTATCCCAATAGATTTTTACTAAGGGTCAAGTATGAGCTTTAGATGTGGATTGACTTTTCACTTGGATCCGTTACATAGACTACAATAAAACACATTCACGATTATCTGGATTACTAAAGTATTGGATGAAAACAAAAGACATAAATCTCTAGACAAACTCTTGATAAAAATTACGCATGTAGGACCACTATGCATTTAGTCATGCATTTGCTAGGGACTAGCAAGATTTAGGGATGGGGTGTGATTGCACAGCAATCATGCAACCTAAATCACCTGAATTGAGCTAGATTCTAGCATAACTTTGAGTCAATGCATGCATAAGCATCGTAATTCGCATACTAGTTAGTTTATTAGTCATAGAGATAATATCGTCATTTTATGACCTAAAAGAGAGATGATTTTAGTCACAAATGATTCGAAGCTGCGGATGTCAGATCAGACTAGACAGATCTGATCAGAACGATGACGGAAGTCCAATGCTTCTGAAATCATCCCGATTAGACAACTAGAGCATCGTGTGCAGTCCATAGAAGAACGAAGATCATGGAGCCAAAGGACAAATATCTGAGCCTCATATGAAGAATCCAACTGCACGGATGAATCTAGATCGACAATCGTAGTCCAACGACACAAAAATCAACCCGATCGGAGGTCTACATCACCAAATACAAAGAAAAGAATATGGACGGTCATGATGGCGCCATGTGGCACCATCATAGTCGCTCCCTCACCACCACCCCATCTAGGAAAATCGCATCGCATGTTGTGGGCTGGTGGATCTTCCTCTAACGGCCACAAGCGTGCCACGTCGCCCACCCAGACTGGATCAGCATAAATAGAAACAAACAAGCACATATAACAAAAGGTTCGCGCAGCGTGTTGGCTTGCGCACGTGCACGTAAGCGCGGAATGTAGGTTCTCGAGCCTTGTGCTACATGAAATTGAAGTGGCATTAGCACTTGTGCGGGCGCGGGCATTGGCAGGGGCAATTGCGTGATTGGAGAGCAGAGGTGTGACCACGTGGTGCGATTAGAGCCTTCGTGGGCAGACGCACGATCGCACGCGTTTTGCGAGATTAGGAAGGTGAGGCAAGCACACGTAAGCCGTTCGATTGTCACGATCCGACGGCTGAGGATAAGGTGCTGAAAAGGCCTTGCGAGTATGCGCGTGGAAAGAGGTTGTTGTAGCGGGCGTGCGAGGAGGAAGCGAGGTCGTGTGATCTTTGATCCATCGCTCCAGCGACTGCCACGTGTCACCACCAGAGCAAATCCAAGCGTAAAAGGGTTTTTGAAGGCTATTTTAAGGAGAAATCAGAGCCGTTGATCTCCCAATTGACGAATCTGATTAGCCAAAGGGTTGTTGCACGAGATTAAGGGTTAAAATGCCCTTTTTTCCCTCCATCTGAACAATAAAAGAAGGCCCAGGGCCCCCCAGTTGAAGGCGTCAACTTAGAATCTCTCTCTCCCATCAACTCCAGATCCCTTCTATCGTCTTCTTTGCAATTTTCCGTCCCTTTGCAACTTCATCCCGACACTCTGGATCTGAGGTGCTGCCGCACCTCACACAAGCATCTTACAAGTGGTGTTGTCTCTCTACACTTTCTATCTATCTCTCTATCTCCCTCTCCTATCTATCTGCTTTCTCTCTCTATTTAGCAATAGTACTTTCTACTTTGAAAACTGTTTATGAATGCAATAAAATTCTGATATTCTAAAAGCTTAATTTCTTCTCTTTATATATATATACATATATAAATACCTGTTAGAACTAGTTTTCTGAAAAGCTTCCGTTAAAAATCGAGATTGCCTCCCTGCGAACGACTCGGTACTCACCTGAGTTTTATAAATTTTTTTGTCGACGTGTTTTCGTGCTATACTACAACTAGACAACTTTTAAAATGCGAATTACGTGCCGAACTCCTCTCCTCTCTCAACACTTAGTTGAGATTTGAGAGGCCCTTGGACCTCTATGTTGGTGTGTTGCTATTGTGCCTTGGCTCTTCTGATGCTTGAGATAAGGCGTTTGAAGCCTTAATAAGATCATTTGACTTGGTACTTTGCCTTGGTTCTAATATTGTGGATACATTTACTGATGTGGAAATTACTCTTAGTGGTTGAGAATTACTATTGAAATATTTGAGATAATTGCATAGCTTAAACATTTGGGTTAATTGATGGTTCAAACCACCATTTTAACTCCATCCTTTTGCACTTTGACTATCTGATTTTATTGAAATATTCTTCTAAGTATTACTTTGGTTTCAATTGCATATTATTCTTGATATTGTGGTTAGTGGATTGATTTGCCAATTTGTTTCCTGCGAACGACCTCAGACTCATTTCTTGACTTCAAGTACACTATAAATTTAAATGCAGCTGCATTTTGTTGATCGTACTACAACGTGCATTTCTTAAAACTCGGCAAAAGTGTTGCAACATCAATCCTTTCTATCAGGTCAAATGGTTGTCTGTAAAATCTTCTTGATCTCCCTGTTGGACAATTCTACTAGTCCATTGATTTGAGGGTGGCAAGGTGTAGAAATCCTATGTGTCACCCCATACTTCTGAAGTAGGGCCTGGAAATGTGTGTTCCTAAAATGAGACCCCCCATCACTTATGATGGCTTTTGGTACCCCAAATCTAGAGAAGATAAAGTCTTGGACAAATTGTGTCACAACTCTATGATCGTTAGTCTTTGAGGGGGTGGCTTCAATCCATTTAGAAACATAATCAACTGCCAACAAGATGTACTTGAAGCCATGAGAATTCAGAAAAGGTCCCATGAAGTCAATGCCCCATATGTCAAAGACTTCGCACACCATGATCGGATTCAAGGGCATCATGTCTCAACGGCCAATATCGCCGAGAGACTGACAGTGTGGACATGCTCTAGTATATTCATGTGCATCTTTGAAGATCGTGGGCTAATAAAAATCTCTCTACAAAATTTTTGCAGCAGTCCTTTTACTAGAGAAATGATCGCCACAAGCCTGGTCATTGCAGAATGACATGATACTCTCTATCCCCTTATCAGGGACACACTTCCTAAGAATCTAGTATTTACAGTGCTTAAACAACCATGGTTCTTCCCAGTAATAGTGCTTGGCCTCGGATCTAAGTCTGTCTTTTTGATGTCGGATCCAATCAGAGGGAATGATTCCAGAAGCTAGGTAGTTGACAATGTCAGCATACCAGGGAAGATCAGAATGAATGACCAGCAATTGCTTGTTAGGGAAGTTGTTGGTAATGGGAAGTGAAGGAGATATCGCTTCAGAAGGAAGGCGGGATAAGTGGTCAGCTACCACATTTTACTTCCCAACCTTGTCACGAATCTCTAAATCAAACTCCTGCAATAGCAGGATCCATCTAATCAGACAAGATTTTGTGTTCTTCTTAGTGAGAAGATGTTGAACTGCTGTGTGGTCAGTGTAGACTATAATGTGGGAATTTAAAAGATAAGGTATGAATTTTTCCAGTGCAAATACTACTACTAGCAATTACTTTTCAGTGACGGTGTAATTCCTTTGAGCTTCATCTAAGGTCTTGCTAGCGTAATAGATGACTGTAGGTTTTCCATCCAGTTTTTTCCCAAGGACAACCCCTACTGCATAATCAGAGGCATCACACACAATCTCAAAAGGGTGAGACCAATCCAAGGGTTGCAGTATTGGTGCCTTGGTAATCGGATCATGAAGTGTCGTATAGGCATGAACACAATTGTTAGAGATCTGGAAGTCTACATCCTTAGAGAGGAGATTAGTGAGAGGTCGGGCTATTTTTGAGAAATTCGCTATAAAGAGATGATAAAAAACCAACATGCCCGGGAAAAAAATCTGATTTGCTTAACCGATGAAGGTAGTGGCAGGTCAGCAATCAATTTTACCTTCTCACGGTCAACCTCAATTCCTCTCTCCGAGATAAGGTGACCTAAGACAAGTCCTTCTGGTACCATGAAGTGTGATTTCTCCTAGGAAAGTACCAGATTCACAATGATGCATCTTTGGAGGACCTTAGTCAAGTGGTTTAAGCATGCATCAAATGTGCTCCCGAAGGCCAAGAAATCATCCAAAAAGGCTTCTAAACATTCACCTACTAAATCAAAGAAGATTGCAAACATACACCGCTGAAATATAGCAAGTGCGTTGCAAAATTCAAATGGCATCCTACGGAATGCAAAGGTTTTGTATGGGCAGGTGAAAGTCATTTTCTCCTAGGCATCGGGGTTAATTGCCACCTGATTGTAGCCTGAGTAGCCATCCAAAAGGTAGAAAAATCGATTCCCTGCCAATCTTTCCAGTATCTGATCAATGAAGGGCAATGTGAAATGATCTTTCTTCGTTGGTTGGTTGAGTTTGCGGTAGTCAATTCATACTCGCCATGAACTATTAATTTGAGTAGGGATGACTTCTCTAGAATCAGTGGTTATAACGGTAAGTTCGGCCTTCTTAGGCACAACTTGAACAAGATATACCCATTGACTATTAGATATTGGGAAGATAATTCCATTGTCTAACCACTTGATCATTTCATTTTTAACCACCTCCTAAAGTGTTGGGTTCAGTCTACGTTGTGGCTATCTGGTAGGTCTAGATCCTTCTTCGGTGATTATTCTATGTGTGTAGTAGGAAGGACAAATGGCAGTCAGGTCAGAAAGGCTCCATCCTATATCTTGTCTATGTGCTCTCAAAACAGTTAAGAGTCGTGATTCTTGATCAGACGATAAGTGGGAGTTGACAATCACAGGATAGGTCTGATCTGGTCTTAAGAAGACATTTTAAAGAGTCAGAAAGAGGTTTAAGATCAATAGGTATAGGATCAGGTGAAGGAGTAGGTGTGAAGAGCTCAGAAGATCCTAGAGACACTAAAGGGATAGGAGGTAAGTCCTTAGTTTTTAAAGCTGGTGTCTCAGGAAGAGTCAGGTCAAAGGCTAAAGGGTGTTGAGGTTCTAAGTTGAGTGAATCAATCAATCTATCCTCAACCAACTTATCCAGAGAATCCAAGGAATAGAATTCCTCTAAACTACAGGATGAACCCCTTTGTGCCTGAAATATATCAATTTTCATCCTCTGATCTCCAAATTTTAACTCTATAAGGCCCTCCTCATAATTAATGTTCGCCTTGGCCCTAGCCAAGAAAGGTCTTCCTAGAATGATAGGAGTGTTTTGGATGTCCTCAGGTACTTCCATGTCAATGACTATAAAGTCTATAGGAAAATAGAAGTCCTTAACCCACACTATAACATCTTCCAACACTCCTTGAGGTGTCTTAATTGATCAGTCAGCTAATTGCAGGGACAACTCGGTTGGCTTCAGATTGCCAGCCTCGAAATGTGTCAGTAGATAAGTTGGGATAAGATTGATGGAAGCACCTAGATCAAGTAATGCTCCATTAAATGCAGTGTTTCCTATCATTCATGAAAGAAGAGGCATGCCTAGGTCTTTCATCTTAGTAGGGAGGCTACTAGAAATGATCGAACTTGCTTGTTCCAAGAGAATGTTGGACTACTCCCTTTCTAAATCCTCGCTTTATGCTTAGGTGTACGTAGGTCTTTTAAAAACTTAGTGTAAAGAGGAATGTGGTCGATTGCATCCAATAAGGGGATGTTTATGTGGACTTGCTCAAAGAGCTTGAGTAGATCCTCCTTAGGAGCCACACTAGACTATTTTTTCTTTCCTTTTCCCTTCTTCTTTAAAGCCTCAGAAAATGGTATAGAAGTTGTAATGAGAGGGTCATTCCTAGGTTGAGAAGAATCAGGAAGAGGTGAATCATTTGGAGGAGTGAAAGTAGAAGGTCCAAGAAAATATGTAGAAGTAGGAAATGGTGGATCTACAGTGCTTCTACCACTCTTAGTTGTGATGGCATTCAATTCAGCCCTAGACATAGATGGTAATTTTGTGTTTAGTAGAAGACGTGGTTGGGGTTGAGAGTAGGAAGTATTGGGATTAGTGTAAAATTCAGGTTCGTGCAAGGGTTGTGAAATGGCACGTGCTTGACCTTGCACAGGAGGTTTAGGTTGAACATACCGCCGGGTAGGTATGCTTCTTGGGTTGGGTTGTGCTTGAGATGGGAGTGAATGTGTTTGACGGGATTCCGTCAAGTGAGATAGCTAGGTTCACATCTCAGCTAAAACAACATCATGTCTCTGCTGTATAGCAATATTTTGTTGTTGCATGTTAGTAAGAGCTTTCATGACTGTCCCCAACTGATCACCTCGTGTAGGCCCAGGTTGAGAGTATTGGGCGGGCCTGGGTTGGGGTTGCTGGTAGACATGCAGTGGATACTCGTGTTGTTGTGGAGGTGGTGCTCGGATCGGGTTGTGGACTGGTGGTGTAGAAGGTTGTTGAAAAGTAGATCTCTATGATTTTCCCGACCACGAGAAATTTGGATGATTCCGCCATCCAGGGTTGTAGGTTTGTGAATAGGAGGCATTGTGAATGGCATTGAGCTCCTTCAAAGCTCTAGAAGGTGCAGGGAAGTCAGTGTAGGGAGGAACAAAGGTTCCTCCAACTGGTGAAGGATAAGAGAATGAATAATCTGGTAGTGCAAGTTGTGTCATAAAAAGATTGTTCACAGTTTCCCTCCCTGTGGGAAACTGAGAAGAAGATGATGAGGGTTTAGATAGGAATTTCCATACTTCATCTACTTTCTTCTCTATTAAGCCCACCTTATACAGCTAACTAGCCACAATTTCTAGATCTCGTGTGCTGGATTGGACTTCATGTATCCCTGTGTGTGAGTGGGAATGTGAGGACTTTCTATTAAAAACATTTATCGAAGCATTATTAATAGAGTTTTTTACCATGCCTTCGAAGAGCTCGAAGGCTGAGTCCTCATCCCGACACAGGAAATTGCCTCCACAAGCGGCAGCTACGAAATTTCTTTCGTGATCATGGAGCCCATGATAGAAGATCTAGACCTGTTACGATTGTGGGACACCATGGTGGGGACACTTTCTCAAAAGCTCATGGAATCTCTCCCAGGCCTCGTGCATCTATTCTCTTGAGTTTTGTGTGAAAGTGGTGATAGCACGCCTTAAGGTGTTTGTGAGGCCTACAGGAAAGTATTTCTTGAGGAACTCATATTCCAAAGAAGCCCAGGTTTCTATAGGTGTAGTCCGTGTTAAGGTTCTAAACCAAAAGGTTGCTTTATCTTTTAATGAAAAGAACATTTTCATCAAAAGCATGTGCTGATCATGACCTTGCGGACCCAAAGTTTGAGCAAGATTTTTCATCTCCTTTAAATGCTGAATGGGTCCTCAGAAGCAAGACTATGGAAGTGAGGAATAAGTGCTATAAGGTTTGGCTTCAATTCAGTAGCATGACCCTTAGCAGGATAGCGTACCACAGGCATAGGTGGTGTAACTGCAGGATTATAGTAATCCCGTAGTTGAGGTCTGCGAGGTTGATGTGCTTGGGGAGCTCTAGGTTAAGGTTGAGGGTTCACTAGAAGATTAACAGCTTGTGTAAGCTGTTTCACCTTGATGAGAACATCATCATGAACCCTAACTAGCACAATCTAACCTAGATATGCAAGAAAAAGCTCCTACATAACTCATAGAAAGGCTTGACTCAGGGAATTCTGAGTTTAATAAGAAAATAAGTCACAAGGGTGATGAGAACCTCATCATGAGCCATAACTAGCTCATTTTGACCTAATACAAAGGATAAAAGCTCCTACATAACTCAAGGAAAGGCTTAACTCAGAGAATTCTAAGTTTAAGGAGAAAACAAGTCATAAGGGGTAAAAATGTAATTTTACCAGTATAATCTGCATACAGGGTAATTCAGGACCCAAACATAGGTCAAAGCAACTTAATAAGAATAAAAGTGGGATGAGATGATCTAGCAAGGGCTACAGCAATTCCAAGAAACTAAATGATAATCTGTAACCCTAAAACAACCCACTTCAATTCACGAGGTTCGAGGCAAAGTAAAAATAGAATAAACCCTCTAAAATTCATATAAAAATAATCTCTAGGGTTTAGAACCTTCAATTTGGCCCTCAGAACCCATTTTGACCTACATTGAGAACCATGCCCAATTAATAACTTAATTTGGGTTTTCGCATAAATTGACCGGTCAAACAAGGTTTAATATAGAAATGAAATTCACCATCAGATTCCTTAGGTCCTAATTAGTCATGTATAAAAACTTGAGCCTAAGAAGAAACCTCCTTGACCAACTTTACACTTTGGTCCTCATATATTTACTTTTTGGCCCTCAACTTTTGAACCCTCGCAATTTGGCCCCTAACTCTCCTTCGTTCTTTGTGTTCAGGTCCCCCCTGCAAAACCTGCCAGCACCATGCTCCGGCGACCTTGCGCGGAGCATGGCGCCGCGCAGGGTGAGGGGGAGAGCCTGGCAAGTAAACCGGGGGTGCCCTGCGTCGTCAGCCGTCGCAGGGACACCCCCCTGGTCGCTGTAACCCACCATACCGGCTGTGCGAATGCACGGACGGTATGGGTTTCCATCTCCGGCGTCCTCCGGCGAGGGAGACACGTTGTCTCCCTCCGCCTTCCTCCCTGATTCGGTCCCTATAAATACCCCCGTCGCTCCACCGTTCTTCCCAGCTCGGATCTGACGGAGAAAACCCCCAACTTTCCTCTCTTCTCACTCCGGCAGACGCCCACCAGCTCCGGCGGTTCTTCCTCCTCCTCCTCTTCGCTCTGCCGCAATACCAGCAGCAGAGACTTCCTCCCCTGCTCTTCCCGCGCCACGCCGCACCCAGTTGGCGCCTCTCCGGCTCTCTGCTCGCCGCCGCCCCTTCCCCTGGGCATCTTCTTCTCCGGCGACAGTCGATACGACTGTCGCCCTGCTGCTCCCCCTTCGTCCCTGCAAGTAAGTTAGAACTACTTCCCTTCCTCTCCTCTTTCTTTCCCTGGTTTCAATTTGTTCAATTAAGCCCTCGACCGACCCTGACCATCGTCACCCCCTTCGTCTCCGGCCACCTTCCGGCGAGATGCCCCCATCGCTCCACAGCCTCACACGCCTCGCCGACCCTCACCGAACCTCCGCCTCATCACACTGAGCACCCCCCACCCCTCCACTGCCACTCCACACCTCCGTAATGCTCCCCCAAACAAACCCATTTCTCCGGTTGCAGTCCAACCTAGGGCTGCCGCCAGACACCACCTTGCGGCTTGCCGCACAGCTCCACACCTTCGCCGTGTCACGGCGAAGGTTCCCCAGTAGTTTGATCAGGCTGAGAGGCCATATTCGTGTCTGACAGGTTCTGAGACTCGACCGCCATTAACGCCACATTGAAGCAGCTTCTCCCGCGCTCCAGGCTTGAGGACTCCAGGTCTCTAGCTACTGCGGATTACGGAGACTCCTGCGAAGGCAGCCAGCCAGCAACCGACGCAAATCGAAGCTGCAGCTACAGAAGCAAGGCCGCGGTCTTCCAGCAGGCGCACGCGAGGAGAGGCCTCCGTTTAGTCCCACATCGGTAAGCCTCACAACTCTTTCACCGTTTAAATTGTTTTTGTGAATAAGCCTTACTGCCTCAGCACACGGGGTGAGGTCCCCTTCACCCGCCCGGTTACCCGGTCTCGTCCGCGCTCACGCCCCGCGGACCTGGCCCGACCCGACTTAGACTGACCTGCACTCCTCGCCCACCACACACGCCGGTGGGCCTGGACCCGGGCGCGACCCGTACCCGACTACCCGGCAGCTCTGGGAGAGCTTTCCCAAGAGTGGCTTCTGTGAGAGAGAGAGACGCGGGGGGGAGGGTAGAGTAGGTTTTGCCCTCTGACGTAAACTCTGAAGTGTGCAGGCACAGGTGAAGAAGAAGGACCGCGGAAGAAGAAGGAAGCTGAGGGAGACACTGTAGCAACAAGCGGTTTAAGTCGTCTGATTGGAAAATCAGACGACGTCCTGAAGGGAAAAGAAGAAAGAAGGAGAGACGACGTCCTAACAGGAAAACGAAAAGAAGAAAGAAGGAGATCTGAAGAACAACAGAAGAAGGCGAGGCAGAGGAGAACACAAAAGAACAAGGGAAGAACTGAAAGAAGAAGAGCACGAGAAGAAGATCTGAAGAAAGGAAAAGAAGAAAGAAAGGAAAAGAAGAAGAACAGGACCGCTCTGCAGAAGAAAAAGGAAGAGTAGGAACAGCTGAAAGAAGAAGAAGAACATCACCACTGCAGATAAAGAAGAAGAAGATAACAGAAGATCTGAGACGAGGAGAAGCAAAGAGAAAAGAAGAAAAGACAACAAATTCTTTCTCTCTCTTTCTTTATTTTTGTAAAAGAAACTTGTACCCCCCAGAATACAACTTGCTCCCTGAGTTCGACCTCGGGAACTCTTTTATTTTCCGAGTAAAAAAATTTATATATTTGAAATGATGGCAATAACTGGCTATACTACAACGCTATAACAATAAAACCCGGTTATCTCTCGAAGCCAGCGTTTCATTTTGGCGCCGTTGCCGGGGAGCAACGGCTATTCTAGAGGTAAACATTCCTATTTCTTTTTAATTTCTGATAATCTCCTCTCTTTTGTGCAGAAAACTACAGGAAATCAAGAAGACAAGCAACCGCACGACAACCACTCCGAGGACAGGTAAATTTTTCCTCTCGCTATTAACCCCTAAACTCTAAAGAGGAAGAAAAGAAAAGAACAAGCAATATAGGGCTAACCTGTCTTCCATACTTAGTAACCATAAAGAGTTGCATGTTTTCAACTCATTAGTCCTGCACACTATTAAGGGTATTTAAGGGCTAACACATTCTTGCTTGAGCCCTAATTACCCAACAAAGAATTAACTGGACCAAGTAGAGCCAACATAAGATTCAACATTAGGGTTTTAGAGACACACTATTTAAATCAAGAATGGAGAAAATCCAAAAGAAGTGTGCCTAAACCATTGATTGAAAATACCTATTCAAAAGAAAACCTAAAACAATTGGCTCTCTAAACACTTGAACCCTAAAAGACAAGACCTAAAAGCTCTCAAAGAAAACAAGAGGTAAAGTTGACCCCTTGGGTCAACCAACCTTAAATTAGGTCACTCTTTGCACTTAAAAGACTAAAGTTCAAGTGAAACCTTAAGCACCCTGATCTTAAAATTGGTAGACTTAAGAGGTCAAGATCCCCATTCTGGTCTACCTGGAACCGCAGTGACAAGAGAGGTCGGGTGGGGGAAACCCTGTAACCCGTGGGGACGCTCTACCGTGTAGGGGTCTTCGCGGGACTCTCCCTCTCTGGCTGCCCAGGTAATTCTCAGGTGGACGATCTTTCTGATCAAGGGGTCCATCTGCCCCGCACCTCTATAGTCACCCAACACATTTTTGGGTGTCTTGATTGGGTCCAGCACCTTCTAAACTTACCTCTTCCAACAGTGCATGTACGGAAGGAGGTCCCTAAGACCACCCTTAAGACCTCCTTTAGAAATTCGCTCTCGTCAAGGCCAAGCCTCGACGCCCGTGTTTGTGTAGCAACACCCTCACATTATTCTCTCTTCTGATTCAGAACCAAGTTCCTCTTCTTCCCCCATCATGGCTCAGCCAGTTGAGGAAGAAAATAATCTGGAACACCAGCTCCAGCGACTCAATGACCTCTTCCAAAACTTCGTGCACCCACCACAGCGTCCTATGATGCGGGACCACTACAATCCTGCTGCGGTGGCCATTGTGCCTCGAGTCAGAATCCCGACTGGAGGACCTGATTCCGAATTAAAGCCCAACATGATTCATGCTATACCTAAATTCCATGGGCTTAATTCTGAAGATCCCTTCCAGCACATCAAACAGCTAAAGCATCTGGCCCACACTTTTGGATCAGATGCGCAAAATCGGGATATTCTTCTCATGAAGATGTTCTCCTTTTCTCTTATGGACAAGGCCGCCCATTGGTATCGAACTCAGACCCGGCCGATCAACACTTGGGAAGAACTTCAATCCGAGTTTTTGAAAAAGTTTTTCCCGTTGGTCGGACCAACGCCTTGCGCCATCAGATTACACACTTCACTCAACAATCAGGAAAACCTCTCCATGAGGCATGGGATCGTTTTCAGGATCTCATGAGAAAGTGCCCCCATCACGGAGTTCCTAAATGGGAACAAGTCCAATCTTTTTACCAGGGACTCCGTGAGGACATCCGCCTTTTCGTCAATGCAACTTGCGGAGGAAACATCATGGGTCAACATGAAGACACCGTATGGGAGATTCTCGAAAACATGTGCGAGAACTCCATCAACAATGACTCCATGGGATTATTCGACAGGACGAATACCCGCGCAGCGACGAATCTTAAGGGAGAACATGAGACGCAGGGCCTGTCCGCATCAGTCGACCTGGAATTAATGGCCAGTCGATTGGACATGGTCTCAATCGTTGAAAAGAAGGTGGATGAGCTGACTCAGCACTTGCAGCGAGCCACCTCCGCGTGTAACTCCTTTGCACAACCTCCTTCCACACAGGAGACTGTGCAAAACATCCTCCACCGATCTTCCCCTGGGATGGATCCATATCCATCCCCATCTGATTCTTGGATCGGAGGATCATCCGATCCTTTCTACACCAGCCGGGGGAACTCCATTCCCCCTTTCCCTGATTCTCAGGAGGTTCCTCAGACCTGCGAGGACCTCAACGCCATCCAGAACGACCCATTCTCCAACACTTACAATCCTGGATGGCGAAACCATCCCAATTTTCAGTGGGCGGGAAATTCCCAAACCCAAAGACCACCTTTTCAGTCCCGCCCACAGCCCTCTCGTCATTACTAGCCGCCTCAGCCTCGGCCCAACCCTACTTATCCATCAGGGCCAAATCAGGATCAAATGTCCCTAATCCTTCAGACTCTGGCTGACATTCAAAAAACGAATGCGGCTATTCAAAAACAGCACAAGGACGAGCTTACAGAAGTTAAAACTCAACTGGCCCAGTTGGCAAGTTCTCGCCAGCCAGGCACACTCCCTTCCCAACCTCTTCCTAACCCAAATAACGTGCCAACCCAGAAGCGCGTTATGAATCCAAATTTAGGCCACACTCAATGGATTTATCAGGCCCCTACTGCTCCATCTCCAGACGAGATGGAAGCCTCAACTTCTTATGCGGGATTTCAGCAGCAGCCACCCCTCTTACCAAACCCAAACCAAAATCAGGCCGGATTAAATTCTGTAACAACACGTAGTGGTAAAACAACTCAAGACCCGCATTATCCAAACCACTCCAAGCCTGATAACCATGACCCTAGGATAGTTATCCAAGATACCGCTGTTCCGGATCCACAACCTGGACCTATCCTAGAAGAACCAACCAAGATCCCGTTTCCCGAGGCCCTGACCAAGGGAAAGAAGACCACCAAACCCGCGGCCCCTGAGGAGGACCTGGTCAAGCTCTTTGAGCAGGTCCACATAAACATCCCCTTGATGGATGCAATCCGCCACGTACCAGCTTACGCACGATTTCTAAAGAATATATGTACACCCCAGCGTAAGCCGCGAACCAAGGGAGGGAGCCCAATTGTTCTGTCAGAGCAAGCCAACTCTGTAATCCTTAGTAGACTCCCACCCAAGGCAAAAGATCCTGGGACTCCCCTGATTTCCTGTAAGATAGGTGGTACCCAATTTGATAGAGCATTGTTAGACTTGGGTGCATCCATAAACCTGATACCCACATCCTTACTTGACCATCTAGAAGAATCTGAGCTAAAACCAACCGAGGTGACATTACAATTAGCAGATCGATCTATAAAGTCACCAAAAGGGATTCTCGAGGATGTTATCGTAAGAGTGCGAGATTTCTATTTTCCAGTGGACTTTATAGTCTTAGATATGGATGCACCTGAGAACCCTAGGGATACACCAATCATTCTAGGGAGACCTTTCTTGGCTACTGCTAGAGCCAACATCAGCTGTGAGGAGGGCCAAATAGAGCTTAAGTTTGGAGATCAAACATTGAAAATTGATATATTTAAGGCCCAACAAGGAATTAATTGCGGCGTCATCGAACAAATTTGTGACATCAAGACTTTGGTTGATGAATCACACCTCCAGAATGATTCGATTATGCCTCATCAACCACAGAAGGATCTTGACCCGCAAACAGAGGAGTCGAATCCAGATATGAACAACCCAGTAACTCCCACCCTTGAACCTCACATCTATACTGAACCACCCGCTGCTGCTGAAAACC
Organism: Thalassia testudinum; assembly: GCA_037157565.1. NCBI lineage: Eukaryota > Viridiplantae > Streptophyta > Magnoliopsida > Alismatales > Hydrocharitaceae > Thalassia > Thalassia testudinum. The sequence goes on from JAZHRO010000002.1 coordinate 69,237,472, forward strand.
CCATCCTCGAACTGAAACCCCTTCCTGCTCACTTGAAATACGTCTTTTTGGGTTCTAATCAGACCCTTCCTGTGATTATCAATTCCAACCTCAGTCCTGAACAGGAATCCCGTCTGATTGTTGTCCTCCAGCAACATCGCAGAGCCATCGGATGGACTCTCGATGATTTGACTGGAATAAGTCCCTCTTATTGTACTCATCATATCTATTCAGAAGAGGGCACACGACCTTCTCGTGAAATGCAGAGACGCTTAAACCCCAATCTGCAGGAGGTCGTGAAAAAGGAGATCATCAAGTGGTTAGATGCCGGGATCATCTACCCGATCTCCGATAGTCGTTGGGTGAGCCTAATTCAGGTCGTGCCCAAGAAGGCAGGACTCATTTGGCCTCTAAAATTCATATAAAAATAATCTCTAGGGTTTGGAACCTTCAATTTGGCCTTGGAAACCCATTTTGACCTACATTGAGAACCATGCCCAATTAATGATTTAATTTATGTTTTTACGTAAATTGGCCAGTCAAACAAGGTCTGACCTAGAAATAAAATTCACCATTAGAATCCTTAGGTCCCATTTAGTCATGCATAAAAACTTGAGCCTAAGAAGAGACCTTCTTGACCGACTTTGCAATTTGGTCCTCATTTATTACTTTTTGACCCTCAACTTTCGAAACCCTTGCATTTTGGCCCCTATATTCTTCGTCGTTCTTTGCATACAGGTCCCTCTTGCAAATCTCTGCACAGCACCATGCTCCGGCGACTTTGCGCCGAGCATGGCGCCGTGCAGGGTGAGGGAGGCGTCCTACAGGATGAACTCGGTGTTCCCTGCGATGTCTACTGTCGCAGGGACACCGCCATGCCGTCTATCCTCGCCCACACCTTCCGTGCGAACGCACGGAAGGTATGGGTTAAAATCCCATCCATTCTCCGGCGAGGGAGGCATGTCTCCTCCTTGCGCCCACCCCTCCGCCATCGCCTTTATAAGGACCAGCGTCGCCAGCCGACTGGGGTAGCTTGGTCCTGACGGAGAAAACCCCTACCATTCCTCTCTTCCCACTCCGGCAGAAACCCACCAGCTTCGGCAGCTCCTCCTCCTCCGTCTCGTCGCTCTGCTGCAACACCAGCAGCAGAGCCACCTTCGCCGGCTCTTCCCACGTCGCGCTGTACCCAGCGAGCGCCTTCCTCCCCTCTTCCTCGCCACCGCCCTCCCCCTCTGGGTATTTCTTCTTCGGTGACAGTCGGTACGACTGCCGCCCTGCTCCGTCCCCCCTCGTCCCTAAAAGTAGGTAATAGTTATCTCCCTTCCTCCCCTCTTTCTTTTCCCCAACTCAATTTGTTCAATCACCCCTTGACAACGCCTGACCACCCTCGTCTTCCACGCCTCTGGCCAACCTCCGGCGAGACACCCCCATCATTCCGCCACTCCACACGACTCGCCGACCGACCCAAAACCTCCGCCTCATCACGCTGAACCACTTCTGCCCCTTCACTGCCACTCCACACCCACACAAAGCCCTGCCGAACACACCCACTTTTTCGGTCACAGGTCGACCTAGGCACGCACACCTAGGCCGTCCTGCGACCTGTTACACCCCGCATCACCTTCGCCGTGCCACTGCGAAGGTGACCCTGTAGTTTGATTAGGCCGAGAGGCCATGTTTCTGTCTGATAGGGTCGGAGCCCCAGCCGCCATTGACGACGACTGAAGGAGCTTCTACGCGAGCTCCAGGCCTTGCAGCAGTAGGATCCTAGCTGAGGCGAGCTGCAGGGACTTGGGAGAAGGCAATGAGTAGGTCCGCAAAGAGAGGCGAGGATGCAGCTGCTGCGACCAGGTCGTGGCTCTCCTGTGGGCGCACGGGAAAAGGGCGAGCAGAATAGTCCCACATCGTAAGTTTTCGAAACGCCGCGCTGATTTAAATTGATTTTGTGTTTTCTCTTAATTGCCTCGAGACACCTGGGGTGAGGTCACACACCCCACTCACCTGCCTGGTCCGCGAGTTCACCACGCGGATCCGGTGGACCCGACCCGACACCACCTGTGCACTCCTCGCGTACCATACACGTCGGTACGCTTGGTCCCGGGTGACAGAAAGCCATTTTCGCGCATTTGGAAGTCGTCAAAAATTGTAGTATAGTCACGCAAAAACGTTCGTCAAAAATATTATTTTGTAAAATAACGAGACTTGAGTCCCGGTCGTTCATCTTTGGGAGGCATGTTTCTCTTTTTGAAATCGATCTTAAAGCAGCTCTACTTAGTATTCTGGTGCGCAATATATAGGCGGTTAAAGAACAGGCACTTAAATCACGCAAATAAAAAAATCATTAAGCTCATGGTGATTTCAAACACATAAAGATATATATATATATATATATATATATATATATATATATATATATAAATGCATTTTTCATTCATTCATTGGGAGAGAGTTGTTTGTACAGGAAATCTAGAGGAAAGCTTATACAAGAATGCTTTAAATTAAACCTAACTACCAGAAAACGATTGCATACAAGAATCAACGGGGGGATTTCGCATGCATCATTGGGGGAGAAGTAAGACTACTCTACTAAGCAGTAAATGAAAGCAATAAAAATTATGGAGAGCATGATCTAGAGCAAAAAGAATAGAGGGCATTTAGGGGTGGTCCTCGATGGCCTTGGAGTGGTTGAGAGGAGAATGAGGGGCGGCCAATGTAGCTTAGGCCGACCCTTAGAGAGAAGTAGGGTTGATCCAGCATCCCGGCATGGTGTCATCCATGGTGGTGGTAGTGAGCTCGTGGAGGTGGAGTGAGTGGCTAAGTGGAGGTGACGTGAATGGCACCAATGGAGAGTAATTGCCAAGGGAGTGAATGGGTGCAAATGGCCACCCAAGGGGTCTTTTTATAGACCTAAGGGAAGCTCTCTAGAGAATTATGGAGTTATCTAGAGAGGCCTATGGTGGGAGCTCGTGGGAGAGTGAGAGAGAGAGGGTGGATGGTGGTTTTCAGATCCACCAAATGTGGATTTAAAAATTGAATGGCTCTTTGTTGGTATTTTAGCAACCAAGGCAACCACAGATTGTAGAGAGTTCTAGAGAACTCTAGGCTAGATATTTTCGTGTGGATGGTGTGTGTGGGTCGAAATTTAGGTGGCTAGGTTGATTAGGTTGGGTTCTAGTGGGTTTAGGTCAAGGTAGGTCTCAAATTAGGGTTATAAACCCTAATTCACTAAGGTAAAGTGCAATTAAACTTAATACAAGTTTAATTGGGTGTGTGGAAACTTAATTGAGAGTAAAACAACTCAATTAAGTCAGGTATAGGTCAATTGGACTCTCACTGAGTCCAATTGGACAGTGTGCGCTGAGATCAGGGCTTAATTGAACTCAATGAGTCCAATTAAATAGGCTGATGGAATTGACTAAGATGCAAGTCAATTAGGTTTAGTGAGGACTTAATTAAGTCCTTAGGGAGGTTTAGAGGTGGTGTACTAGGGTTAGGGCACCTTAATTTAGGTTCCTATGGGGTTGGAATTGGGTTTAGGGACCTAGAGATCCAAGATCAAGGCTTAAATCTCAAAACAAGAATTGGAGAGCAGTATCAGACGTCTAATTATAGAATCAGAAGTCCAGACTTGTTGTATGGACGTCCAATCAGAGTCAGGAAGGATTTCGGGTTTTGTTTTGGGTATTCTACAGAAATTAGACGTCTGACAAAGTGTCTGTACGTCTAATAACACTGCAGAAGTGGGTTTGAAGTGTGTGGGAGTTGGCTAAGGGTCTTGGACGTCTTAAAACTTATCTGGACGTCCAGAGAAGGGTTGGAACTAGGGTTTTAGGGCTTCCTAGGGTGTTGTGACCTAATCTAAGGGTGGCTAATGCTTGGGGAAGTCTCTAGGCTATCTTAGGGCTAGGATGGACCTAAGCTCTTCACATTTTACTGCTTTATTCCTACTTAATAGAATAGCAAACTTTTAACCCCCTTACATTATTATTCCTATATCTAAACTAGGCCTTCTGCTCCAGCTCTGCTACAACTCCCGTTATTCCTGATCCAGCTTCAGATCCAGCTCTTGACTAGCTTATTCCCTGCAATCGACATAATGCACTTAATCAGCACATTATAACATTATTTTATGCATAGCTAAATAAAAGGAGTAAAGATGCAGATAATGCGTATGCATGCATGAATAACCCTAACTTATGCTGAGTCCTAGCCTAATTTAGGTCAATTAAGACCTATGATTGCTGCGCAATCATACCCCCATGCCTAAATCTTGCTAGTCCCTAGCAAATGCAAGACTAAATTATTTACAGCAGGGGTCCCTAAGGGACTGATTATTTTATCAAGTGTTTGCATAGAGATTTTTCTCATTTTTGTTTTCATCCTATTCTCTAGAAATCCAGACAATCGTGAAGGCGCAGCTATGTAGCTTTTGCAACAGATTTGAGTGAAAACTAATACACCTCTAAAGCCTGTACTTGACCCTGAGTAAAAATTCTAGCGGGGTAGGTGAATTGCTTCCGTCAGGGTATTCAAGATATTCTATGAATTTCACCCCGGCTTTGGGCTTAGGTAGAGAATCTTTGAGGGGAAGGATTATATATTTGGTGGCTCATTCTCACTTGGTGCTACATAGAGACTAGTACTACAGAATCTAGATTCCCGGATTACTAAGTAACTCAACTCAGAGAAAGATGAGAAAAACTACGCTCTCTTTGATTCCTTTGTATTCATTCTCTCTTGCTCTTTTTCTTTCTTTTTCTTAGAGCTCACAACCTCACCAGATTCACACATAGGATCTGTATTTGGTGGTCTCGCTAGGAATTAACACTTAATTGAGTTCTCATAACCCTAACACTAAGTCGGGATTCCTCAGCCATTATTCAGGTGGTCAGAAACACAAGAAAAATAGGTTAAGGCCATATTTGGTGGAGCTCAATTTTATTTGGTGGTATTGCCTCAATGAAATAAACACTAAATATTCATTCTTTTCTTTGCTTTTTCTTCTTCTTCTATATATATATTTTTGTTTTTCAGTTTTTCTTTCTTTTCATCATTCTTTTTCTTTTTCTTTTTCTCAATTTTTTTTAATTAATTTTTTTTTCAGCATAGCACAAATAGCATACATCCATGAACTTTATTGAGGAGGCATTATTGGGGATTGGTGGTACTCAAGAGACATTGGGTGGCATATTTGGTGGAAGTGCCTACTCACGGCACCGGGAGAGATGGATAGGACGGTGTATTCTAACCTTGACATCAATACCCTCCTTCAGCTGAGGATTCCGTAAAGAATGGTCGTGACCATCCACCTTAGCCCTAGTTTTATGAAAACTCGCTCTTCGCGTATTTGCCTTATTCGGTGGCTCTCATAATTTCGCACAAAAATGTATACGCGGGAATCGAGAGCGAAAACTATGTCTAATCTCAGAGTATCATTACCTAATTATCTAGGATTCCAGATTCCTCGCACTAATCTTAGAGCACCAGTACACTCTACTCTCATCTCACACTATTTGGTGGATTTTTGGAAGAAAATCAGCCTGACTCCCAAAACACTGTCTAAGGGTTCAGGAAAAGAAGCACTGCTTCTTCTCGACAAGCTAAAGACGTTTATCAGCCTTCATCGTGAATCCATTGCAAATTCTACGTGTGTGAGAAAAGTTGTACTGGATTCCAGATTACAGGAATCATCTAAAGGATAAAATCCCTAATGCATTCTCTTAATAAAATAATCTTATTCATGAATGCAATATGTATATATGTTATAGACATGTAACCTCATATAATTTGTACTTCGTGAATTTCCCGTATCGGGTTACAATCAGCTTGACCCTAAATTTAGAATAAAAGGTGAGTGGGTGAGTCAGAATTGGTTGTTGCGAACGATTTCTAGCTCCAATGAGAGCATTGCAGGTGGAGTCGGTTGTTCTTTAATTTAAGGTCCTAAAGTACGTTTTGCATGCAGCTCTGAGGTTTTCCTAAGTGTTGGAGAAAATTTTTTTTCAGTTTTTCTGTATCTACCTCCCCATGCCTAAGTTCTTGCATGTCCTCATGCATGAATGTAAAAGAAAATAAATGCTGCAGGGAGAGAATGGGTAGAAATCACCTGTAATTGCTCCTAAAATTATATTCAGCACCGACCAACCTATTAATATGCAATATAAAAGGGAAATATGCTAAAACAAAAATATGCTATGTATAAAAATGGTGGTGGAATATAGGGTGAATGGTATCTATATGTGCTGAGTTTAACGCCTCCAGCTGGGCGAAAACTCAATCAGATGTGTCATTTCTAGCATAGGAGCTGGCTAAGATTAAGAGAAAGATATGCTCGTATGCTCCTAGAATCAGTGGTCCGGAGATGTGAACCAGCTGATTGTGCACCCCTACTTCAAAAAGTCTAGCTATAAGAAAGTGTGGAGTGGTAGTGGAAAATAGAGGATAATCAGAGGTGGGATCATGATGTTGATTCAGCTGATTTATCATGTCCCACAATTCAGCAAGAAGTTGCTGAGGGAGTAGATCAACATGTATCTCAGAACCAGAATCTAAGTCATAGCGATCCTCATAATGATAATTGACATCAAAGATCATGACTTCTCTAGGCTCTGGGTCATATGGGGGTATTCGTGAAAGTAGAAGATCTGTGGGGAGGTCACTGAAATCCTCATAAGAAATTACTTCATCCTCATCAGTACTCATCTCTGATTCATCAGAGGCTGTCTCTTCAGGCTCGGGGTCGAGCCATCTATTAGATTGACTAGGATGATAGGTGCGTCCCCAGCTCATTCTGCTCGAAGCTTCACCCTCATATGCATTGGGCTCCTTAGTAATTCCTACCTCAGGTAGCATATTTATTTCTTTGTTTGAGTTATCCATAGCTACTTCTGGTTTTCGGATGTCAGGATCAGGGATAGGAAGTGTCATCTCAAAATCTCTAATATCTGAATTAGGTATGTAGGTGAAAGAAGAAGAGTGCAGATCAGAAGATGTTGGCTCTAGCACAGGTTCACCTACAATGGGAAGTGGTCTAGATTGATCAGTAGTGTCGCATGTAATGTCTGCCTTAGGATCCATATCCTCAATTGGATCCGCTTCCCTTATCTCGATTGGGTTATCCAACCCAAAAGGTGTCTCCCAGGATTCAGGATAATCTGATTGCGGCTCAGTCCTGGAGATATCAGTCCTTTCCTCCTCAATTTCAGATGAACCCATTCGGCATACTTCCTGCTCCTGTCTCATATCCATGCTAGATTCTTTTTCCCTTGAGTGGTCTTCAGGCATCTGCTCCCGAGAATCTTCTGTGTGTTCTTCCAGCGTAGTTGTTTCAGATTCTTCAAGGTCTTCAATGCTATTTTCCATTTGATATCTCAAAAGCAATAGTTCTTGAGTTTCCCGATTTTGTCCAATTCGCCTTGTTATCTCTGATGTTTCCTGAAGGAGTTCCATCACAGCTTGTTGATGCGGAATCCGGCTTTGTCGTTGGTTCAGCTCAATGATAGCTTGGATTTCGCGTAGATAGGATGCGACATTTTCCTTAGCGCTTGCTATAGCTCTCTGTATTCTATAATGTGGCCGCATATGCATCGGTAGCTCTTCAGGGGTTCCAGGGGGTGAATCAGGTCTACCCATGTTCCATGGGTGAGAAGCAGGAGTATGAAATCTATATCCTGGGTTATAAGATGCGATCCTTTGAGGGACCGACTGGTATGGGTCATAATATCCAGGGTTAGGATATGGGTTAACCATTTCGGTAACCCGAGGAGAAGGATCAAGCGAAGCGAAAAGTCGTCTTCGCCACCTTGGGTTCTGATCCTAAGGTTGAGCTAATTCAGTGACCCGAGCTCTCAGATAAGCTCGTGGGTCCAGCTCTTCTGGATCCTGATTAGGTCCAGATCCATTGTTAGCCATTGCGGCTCAGCAGATAGAAGAAATGGGGCGAGAAGATGGTCCGGGTGAGGTGACTCGCCTCCTGGGAGTGGCTCCCAAGGTCCAACCAAGTGAGGTCGAAGTGACCTCCTTTCGTGCATACACCGCCCAACCCCTGGGTTGGTGTAGCCACGCAGAACAAGGCTAAGGCCCTGTCAATCAAATGGTCCTTATAAATCAGGTGACCAGATTTTTCATTATGGATTCAAATTCCTGAAGATAAGTTCGTCGTACAACCAACTGAACGTGAATCCTGCTTCTCAAGCTAACCCAGCCAGTCTGGTTACTAGGGGACTAAGGCGAAGGTTCTTCCTTTGGCTTACGCCTCCGGTTCCGTTGACCCCCGAGCCGCGGTCGTTTGACACTACCCCGCAGACTTAGTCACCAGGTTTGGCAAGAGAGATTAAACTCATTCAGTAATACGACAACGAACTCGGGTTGATTTCGTGTTTTAAAATTAGTTTTTAACCTGTTTTCTTCAGTAGGGTTTGTGGTGAGTGGCCCACAAGGTGACCAAGCTCACCGGCTAACTAGACTTGATTAAGTCTAGGTTAGCCAAAAGTGTGGTCTCTATTTGTGACCATAAAGGTTCAACCTAAGTTGCATGCACTTCTAGGGTTTTTTTTTTCTCTATTTCAACAGACCACAAAAATAATGTTGATTCTCTGATAGTAATTGGAATCCAATTAATTTGAAATTTTGTAAATAGATTCCTTTTTCAATTAGTTTTTCAGAGAATATTTTTTTTAGAATTTTGACTATTTCAACCGAATTTTTAGGGAATTTTAAATATCAGGGGGTGAGATTTGGAACTTTGACCCCTGAATGGTTTTTCACTTTGAAACAGTATCAAATGATCTTCAAAAATTCAGGAAAAATATGGAAAATAAAGACAATTAGATCAGATTTCAAACCCCATCATTTTTAGTCAAAACAAATTCACGGATTGGTAGGAATTGCTTTTGGAACTTTGAAAATTTTTGAATCTGGGTCTATCTGACCCCTGTACACTTCACAAATTTTTAAAAATTTTATACTTGGAGTTTTTTCAAAGTAATGGTGGAATTTGAAAGATGGTTTAAAAACGAAGGTTTTGTCCGAATTTCAGAATTTTTCGCTAACGGATTTTTCAGCAATCAAATTTTTAATTGAGATTTGAAATCTGGCCGAAAATCAGAAGGTCGTGGAAAAGCTTTTAAAGAGGTTTGAATTTGAAATTCAAGCCTTCCACCAAAAATGCTTCTTTTTTTTTCTTTTTAATCTTTTGCACCTTTTTTTTTTCAAAAATAATTTTTCAAAAGATTCAACGAAAATCTCTTTTTTTTTTCTTTGTTTTTTCAAAACAACCTAGATTCGAAAGAAAACCTAATCAAGATTTTTTTCGAATTTTTTTCTTTTTGATTTTTTTTTCTTTTTCACGAAAATGAGAAATTTTTTTTTTCACAAATAATTTTTCAAAGGAAATTGCAACAAGTAAATCTACTCCTACGGTTCAGAAAGAGAAACCTAATCTAAGATAGATGATGTGCACCTGATTTTTCTTCGCCGCGCTCGGTGTGTGCGTAGATCCTATTTTTCTTCCGTGTTATCCTGCACATAAAAAAAAATGAAGTAGAGGCAGATTTGTCAATGATAAGTAAAAGATCGAAATCAAGAAAAATGACGTTGCCTCCCCGGCAACGGCGCCATTTGACAGAAAGCCATTTTCGCGCATTTGAAAGTCGTTGAAAATCGTAGTATAGTCGTGTAAAAACGTTTGTCAAAAATATTATTTTGTAAAATAACGAGACTTGAGTCCCGGTGGTTTGTCTCTGGGAGGCGTGTTTCTATTTTTGAAATCGATCTTAAAGCCGCTCTACTTAGTATTCTGGTGCGCAATATATAGGCGATTAAAGAACAGGCACTTAAATCACGCAAATAAAATAATCATTCAGCTCATGGTGATTTCAAACACATAAAGATATATATATATATATATATATATATATATAAATGCATTTTTCATTCATTCATTGGGGGAGAGTTGTTTGTACAGGAAATCTAGAGGAAAGCTTATACAGGAATGCTTTAAATTAAACCTAACTACCAGAAAACGATTGCATACAAGAATCAACGGGGGGATTTCGCATGCATCATTGGGGGAGAAGTAAGACTACTCTACTAAGCAGTAAATGAAAGCAATAAAAATTATGGAGAGCATGATCTAGAGCAAGAAGAATAGAGAGCATTTGGGGGTGGTCCCCGATGGCCTTGGAGTGGTCGAGAGGAGAATGAGGGGCAGCCAATGTAGCTTAGGCCGACCCTTGGAGAGAAGTAGGGTTGATCCAGCATCCTGGCATGGTGTCATCCATGGTGGTGGTAGTGAGCTCGTGGAGGTGGAGTGAGTGGCTAAGTGGAGGTGGCATGAATGGCACCAATGGAGAGTAATTGCCAAGGGAGTGAATGGGTGCAAATGGCCACCCAAGGGGTCTTTTTATAGACCTAAGGGAAGCTCTCTAGAGAATTATGGAATTCTCTAGAGAGGCCTATGGTGGGAGCTCGTGGGAGAGTGAGAGAGAGAGGGTGGATGGTGGTTTTCAGATCCACCAAATGTGGATCTAAAAATTGAATGGCTCTTGGTTGCTATTTTTGGCAACCAAGGCAACCGCACATGGTAGAGAGTTCTAGAGAACTCTAGGCTAGAATTTTCGTGTGGATGGTGTGTGTGGGTGTGTGTGGGTCGAAACTTAGGTGGCTAGGTTGATTAGGTTGGGTTCTAGTGGGTTTAGGTCAAGGTAGGTCTCAAATTAGGGTTATAAACCCTAATTCACTAAGGTAAAGTGCAATTAAACTTAATACAAGTTTAATTGGGTGTGTGGAAACTTAATTGAGAGTAAAACAACTCAATTAAGTCAGGTATAGGTCAATTGGATTCTCATTGAGTCCAATTGGACAGTGTGCGCTGAGATCAAGGCTTAATTGGACTCAATGAGTCCAATTGAATAGGCTGATGGAATTGACTAAGATCCAAGTCAATTAGGTTTAGTGAGGACCTAATTAAGTCCTTAAGGAGGTCTAGAGGTGGTGTACTAGGGTTAAGGCACCTTAATTTAGGTTCCTATGGGGTTGGAATTGGGTTTAGGGACCTAGAGATCCAAGATCAAGGCTTAAATCTCAAAACAGGAATTGGAGAGCAGTATCAGACGTCTAATTATAGAATCAGAAGTCCAGACTTGTTGTCTGGATGTCCAATCAGAGTCAGGAAGGATTTCGGGTTCTGTTTTGGGTATTTTGCAGAAATTAGACGTCTGACAATGTGTCTGGACGTCTAATAACACTGCAGAAGTGGGTTTGAAGTGTGCGGGAGTTGGCTAAGGGTCCTGGATGCCTTAAAACTTATCTGGACGTCCAGAGAAGGGTTGGAACTAGGGTTTTAGGGCTTCCTAGGGTGTTGTGACCTAATCTAAGGGTGGATAATGCTTAGGGAAGTCTCTAGGCTATCCTTGGGCTAGGATGGACCTAAGCTCTTCACATTTTACTGCTTTATTCCTACTTAATAGAATAGCAAACTTTTAACCCCCTTACATTATTATTCCTATATCTAAACTAGGCCTTCTGCTCCAGCTCTGCTACAAATCCCGTTATTCCTGGTCCAGCTTCAGATCCAGCTCCTGATCAGCTTATTCCCTGCAATTGACATAATGCACTTAATCAGCACATTATAACATTATTTTATGCATAGATAAAGAAAAGCAGTAAAGATGCAGATAATGCGTATGCATGCATGAATAACCCTAACTTATGCTAAGTCCTAGCCTAATTTAGGTCAATTAAGACCTATGATTGCTGCGCAATCACCGGGTACGCTACCCGACCCGATAACCCGGCTCTGGGAATGCTTCCTATGAGCGGTTTGCAGAGAGAGAGACATGCGGGTAGAGGGAAGGTTAGGTTTTGCTTTGTGCAGGGATAGGGTGCGAGGAAAAAGATTCACACATGGCCGCAAGAAAAAGAAGACGAAGTAAGAAGAAGAAGAGAAGAAGGAGAAGTAGCAAAAGAAAAAAGGGGAAGCACTGTAGCAGACCGCCGTTTAAGCCGTCTGACTGAGATATTAGACGACGGATGAAGCTCCAAAGAAGAGAAAGAAGAGAAGGAGAAAAAGAAAAGAGAAGGTTCCGCAGCTGAAGAGAAAAGAGAAGAAGAAAGAAAGAAGATAGAAAGAATATAAAGAGAAGAAGAAAGAAGAAGACAAAGCAAAGAAGAAGAAGAGGAAGAAGAAGGCCACACTTGGCCGCAGGAAGAAGAAGAAGAAGAAGCCCTGCAGCCGAGCAAGGCAGAAGGCCAAAGAAGAAGAATAAGACCAAGGAAGAAGACCCGTAAAGAAGAAAAGAGAAAGAAGAGAAGAAGAAGACAAGCAAAGAGAGAGAGGAGAAGAAGAAAAAGCCAAGAGACAGAAATCTACTTCTCCCTCTCTCTCTCTCTTATTTTTGTAATAAAGAAACATTGTACTTCTAGAATTCCAGTAGCTCCCTGAGTTCGACCTCGGGAAACTATTTCCGAGTAAAAAAAAATTGTAATGGCAACGACAACCGTAGCTATTTTGTCTATGCCACAACGATATTTCTGTAATAAGAACTAAAACAAACAAAGACTAGCCATGGTTCGGTCGACAAATACGCCATTATCATTGGCACCGTTGCCGAGGAGCAACGGCTATTCTAGAAGTTATAAAATCTCTATTTGTGAGTTTCTAATAATCTCTTCTCTCTTTTGTGTGCAGGTACAGGAAAAATTAGGACGTAGCCGCACCACAGCCACTCCAAGGGCAGGTAACTTCTATCCTCTCACTATTAAACCCTAAAATTTTAAAGAGGAAGAAAACGAAATAAAAAATAGGTATAACCTGTCTTTCATACGTAGTAATAGCTGCATGTTCTCAAAACTACTATTCCTGCACACAATATTAAAGGTAATTAAGGGCTAACACCTTCTTGCCTGAGCCCTAATTACCCAACAAGGAGTTAACTGGACCAAGTAGAGCCAACATAAGATTTAACATAAGGGTTTCAGAGACACACCCCTTAATCAAGAATTGAGAAAATCCAAAAAGAGGTGTGCCTAAGCCATTGGTTGAAAATACCTATTAAGAAAAAACCCTAAACAAATTGGTTCTCTAAACACTTGAACCCTAAAAAAAAGACAAGACCTAATAAGTTCTCAAAATCACTAGGTGAAGTTGACCCTTAGGGTCAACCAACCTTCAAATTAGGTCACCTTTTTCACAAAAACATACCTAAAAGTTCAAGTGGAACCTTAAGCACCTTGATCTTAAAGTAAAAGAGGTAGACTTAAGAGGTCAAGATCCCCATTCTGGTCTACCTGGAACCGCAGTGACAAGAGAGGTTGGGTGGGGGAAACCCTGTAACCCGTGGGGACGCTCTACCATGTAGGGGTCTTCGCGGGACTCACCCTCTCTGGCTGCCCAGATAATTCTCAGGTGGATGATCTTTTTGATCAAGGGGTTCATCTGCCCCGCACCTCTATAGTCACCCAACAATTTTTGGGTGTCTTGATTGGGTCCAGCACCTTCTAAACTCATCTATTCCAACAGTGCATGTACGGTAGGAGGTCCTTAAGACCACCCTTAAGACCTCCTTTAGGAATTCACTCTCGTCAAGGCCAAGCCTCGACGCTCGTGTTTGCGCAGCAACCCCACCCTATTATTCTCTCATCTGATTCTGAACCAAGCTCTTCTTCTTCCCCCATCATGGCTCAGCCAGTTGAGGAAGAAAACAATCTGGAGCACTAGCTCCAGTGACTCAATGACCTCTTCCAAAACTTTGTGCACCCACCGCAGCGTCCTATGATGCGAGACCATTATAATCCTACTGCGGTGGCCATTGAGCCTCGAGTCAGAATCCCGACTGGTGGACCTGATTTTGAATTAAAGCCCAATATGATTCATGCTATACCTAAATTCCATGGGCTTAATTCCGAAGATCCCTTCCAGCACATCAAGCAGCTAAAGCATCTGGCCTAAACTTTTGGGTCAGATGCACAAAATCGGGATATTCTTCTCATGAAGATGTTCTCCTTCTCTCTTATGGACAAGGTCGCTCATTGGTATCAAACTCAGACCTGGCCAATCAACACTTGGGAAGAACTTCAGTCTGACTTTTTGAAAAAGTTCTTTCCCGTTGGTCAAACCAATGCCTTGCGCCATCAGATTACTCACTTTACTCAGCAAACAGGGGAACCTCTCCATGAGGCATGGGATCGCTTTCAGGATCTCATGAGAAAGTGCCCCCATCACGGAGTTCCTAAATGGGAACAAGTCCAATCTTTTTACCAGGGACTCTGTGAAGACATCCGTCTTTTTGTCAATGCAACCTGCGGAGGGAATATCATGGGTCAACATGAAGACACCGTGTGGGAGATTCTCGAAAACATGTGTGAGAACTCCATCAACAATGACTCCATGGGATTATTCGACAGGACGAATACCCGCACATCGACGAATCTTAGGGGAGCACATGAGACGTAGGGCTTGTCCACATCAGTCGACCTGGAATTAATGGCCAGTCGATTGGACAAGGTCTTAATCATTGAAAGAAGGTGGATGAGCTGACTCAGCACTTGCAGCGAGCCACCTCTGCGCATAGCTCCTTTGCACAGCCTCCTTCCACGCGGGAGACTATGCAAAACATTCTCCATCGATCTTCTCCTGGGATGGATCCATATCCACCATCCGATCCTCTCTATGCCAGCCCAAGAAATTCCATTCCCCCTTTCTCTGACTCTCTGGAGGTTCCTCAGACCTGCGAGGACCTCAACGCCATCCAGAACGACCCATTCTCCAACACCTATAACCCTGGATGGCGAAACCATCCCAACTTTCAGTGGGCGGGAAATTCCCAAACCCAAAGACCACCCTTTCAGCCCCGCCCACAACCCCCTCGTCCTTACCAGCCTTCTCAACCTAGGCCCAACCCTACTTATCCATCAGGGCCAAATCAGGATCAAATGTCCCTTATCCTTCAGACTCTGGCTGACATTCAAAGAACGAATGCGGCTATCCAAAAACAACACAAGGACGAGCTTACAGAGGTCCGAAATTAGCTGGCCTAGTTGGCAAATTCTCACCAGCCAGGCACTCTCCCTTCCCAACCTCTTCATAACCCGAATAACGTGCCAATACAGCGGCGTGTTATGAACCTAAACCCAGGCCAAGCCCATATGATTTATCAGGCTCCCTCTGTTCCTTCACCCGACGGGATGGAGGCTTCCACTTCTTTTGCGGGCTATCAGCAACCCATCTTACCCAATCCCAACCAAAACCAGGCAGGACTTAATTCCGTGACAACCTGTAGTGGTAAGGAAACCCAAGATCCGCCTTATCCAAACCACTCCAAGCCTGGTAGTGATCCCAAGCCTAGGATGGTAATCCAGGATGTTCCTATCCTTGTCCCAGATCAAAGACCTGGACCTATCCTAGAAGAACCAACCAAGGTTCCGTTTCTCGAGGCCTTGACCAAGGGAAAGAAGACTACCAAGCCCGTGGCACCTGAGGAGGACCTGGTCAAGCTCTTTGAGCAGGTCCACATAAACATCCCCTTGATGGATGCAATCCGCCACGTACCGGCTTACTTACGATTCTTAAAGAATGTGTGTACACCCCAGCGTAAGCCACGAGCCAAGAGTGGGAGTCCAATTGTTCTGTCAGAGCAAGCCAGCTCTGTAATCCTAAGCAGACTCCCACCCAAGGCTAAAGATCCTGGTACTCCCCTGATTTCCTGCAAGATAGGTGATACCCAATTTGATAGAGCATTGCTAGACTTAGGTGCTTCCATAAATCTGATACCTACATCCTTACTTGACCATCTAGAAGAATCTAAGCAAAAACCCACAGAGGTGACATTACAATTAGCAGATCGATTTATAAAGTCACCAAAAGGAATTCTCGAGGATGTTATTGTAAGAGTGCGGGATTTCTACTTTCCTATAGACTTTTTAGTCTTAGACATGGACACACCTGAGAACCCTAGGGATACTCCAATCATTTTAGGGAGACCTTTCTTGGCTACTCTAGAGCCAACATTAGCTGTGAGGAGGGCCAAATAGAGCTCAAATTTGGGAATCAAACCCTGAAAATTGATATATTTAAGGCTGATACAAATGATGTGTGAGATTTGGCTCTCACAACTTATGCCTAACACAAATATCCTACTAATATACCTAAATCTAAACTACCACTATACTAATCTAATAAAGTAGGAAAAAGCAACTCCATCTAGAAAAACTCCTCCAGGAAGTTGGGTCTGAGGTGCAGCAAATCCGCCAAGAAGAAGACTCCACTTGGAAGAAGACACTACTCCTACTCCTCCTTAAGTGCTGCAAAAACAACAATGATTAGTAAGACACTTATATACAAAAATCAATAAAAGAATAGAATGAATAAAAGAATCTATATACAACAAAGAATAGAATGAATAAAAGAATCTATATACAAAGAAATCATAAGTATATACAAATGAAGAATAAAAGAAAAATTTTGGCGTATAGAGAGTTGCCTCCCCGGCAATGGCACCAAAACTAACCGATGACCTGTGACATTCATCAATCAAGCACAATAAAGCGATGTTGTTGGGTTTTTAGCCTCAGCAACGATGCCGAAAATGTGACCGACGATGACTGATTTGCAATAGCAACGTTTAATTATGTGTCGTTATTGTAATATAGGTGTCACAAATGCAAATTGATGTCGTGTCATTTTTATTTAATTACAATTTTTACTGGTTTGTTTCCAAGTCATTCACTGGGAGGCAGTTATTGATATACATCACTCTTTAAGTCCAAAAATGTTTTATTTCAAAAAAATGTTAATTTTATTTACAAAATGAATAAATGAATTAATAAACAGAAGAATTGGTTAATTATTTATGAAAGAACCAACTATTTATACTTACAATGCTTAAAACATATGTACAACTAATATGCATCAAAAACCAGTTAATCATTTACTATGTTAATTATATATAACTAATATAAGTAATACCTAAGAATAGGTACAAAATTAGTTAATAATATATACTATGCTAAGTCATATTTACATACTAATATCTTTAGTAACATATATTACATAAATAGTGACATTTACGTACGTTACTCTACCTTTAGAAAACATTTACATAACATAAGGCATAAGTTACTACTTATACTAATATATATATATCAACGAACGATATATTCATCATTAAAGCTTTGATGTTATTTATACACATATAGGAGCTCAAACAACACTTATACTATTCTACTATACTTATATACATATTAACTACTTATATACATATACTTATATTTATAATTATTTATTTACGTTATTTATATACATATACTATATTGTATACTTATACTATATATATATATACACATATATACATGCATACACAAGTACAACACATACACTAGTAGTCAATACTTAGCTGCTTATGGCTAACTCTTCTCTCTTTTCCTTTCTTCTTTCATCAGTCTTTTCGACACTAAGAATTTTTTTTAGGGCCTTCTTTCCTTCACACAACTCCAGTTCATTACTCACTAGACCAAAATTAGGGGTTTTTTATGAGTGAGCCAGTCTGGTTCATGGGATATGCAGCATCGCATAGGGGTGGGACCAGACCCCTATTAGGGACCAACCCTAGTTTAGATTAGGTGCATTTTAATCCAATTCCAGGCCCATACAGGCCTAGCTATAGAGCAAGCCCTTGACCCATGCACTGTATGCATGTATGCTCAGTATCAAGATTAGGAGAGAGATGGTATATGTATTGGTGCGCTCGATGCATGTTGACTGAGAAGTTGGCGCACCAAAATCCTTTTATACCACTTCATCGATTTGCGCACCACCGATGTGACACTATGTTAAGCACGAAGTTGAGCTGCAAAGGGACTGCAATGCATTTTGATTGGTTGATTTAGGGCCTCGATTTGAGGACCCTATTAAGATCTGATTTTGGATTAAATTATATGGATGCAAAGCCCTTACATAGGGTTATTCAATTGTATAATTATTTTAGGATTTTAAGTTATATAATTATATATTGAAATTAGTTAAAGTTATGAAATTATATATGTTGATTTTAGGGTTAATTTCCTAATTAATGTATGAATTGATAAATTAATCATGAAATTGACCTTATAAATAGTTAATTTATATAATAAGGTATTTATTATACATTTTTAATTTATTTTAGAGCCTTTATTTTAATTTATGTACATTTAAATACACCTTTTAAGGAGGTAAATACATAATTAAGTTATAAATGCTACTGTATAGTATAAATAGGTTATAAATAGGTTGAAAATATTTAAAATTAATATATATAAATGTAAAGTATAGATTACTTTAGTAATAACTTAATGTACTAATTTATTTTATTTTAAGTTAATAACTTACCTAATTAACTTAATAACTTATTTAATTACAATGAATACATAAATAAATATATAGGTATGGTATAGTATATAATAATTAGCTAAATACATATGTATAATATTAAATACAGTTATAGACATATACATAGGTTTTTATAATTATTTAGGATTATATACATTTAATTTAATATAAATTAATATATACTATACAATAAGGTTATATATATATATTAAATCATCCTAAATACTTAATTAGATATATAGAATACAATTATAAGTTATTTATGTACATTATTTGTATATACTACAATATTTTCATATAGATTAATATTAAGTTATATTTACAAATATAAATACAATATACATAATATTTTTAGGTGTTTTTTTGGGCATTTTCTGATTTTTATGGTGTTTATATATATAATAGAGATAGGAGATGAGAGAAGAATATTTTCTTTTTGTGATTTTTGATTTGAACTCATTTCTTAAATTCCAAAGTAGATCGAATTGTCGACTAGTATGTTCTATCACGTCAGGGGTTTAGAATACTTTGAAACTTTGCATACACTTAGAAAAATATCCGATCTTATTCAAGACAGGTTTATTTTATTTTTTCATGATTTTTTCATCATTTTTATTTATATATAAACCTAACCCAATTTAGGCCTTGAATATGTTTTCAACAAAGAACCTAAGACTCTAAAATGTGTTTTAAGTGCTAGAATCCCATGTAACCATCCAAACATACTCAGTACATCACATGAAACATGTTTGAATCATTAAACATGATTTAGCATTGAATTCATCACAATTTATAAGTTGGATAGTTAGACACTTTACATGTAGCTGACAATAAAGCAAAATAAAGAGATTACAAGCTTTCATATCAAATCTAAGATCAAATAATGTACATGAAAGCTTGCTCAAGATGTTCTAACAGTATAACATAATGCCAACCCCTTCCACCCTTCAAACCATTCCAAACCCAGCCCAATCCCTCTCTTCTAGACCAACAGCTCTGCTGCTGTCACAATTCCAATAGTCCTAATAGCAACAACTACTACCCAAGGGAATCAACAGCTGATGCAGTTGTAATGCTACTCAAATTCAGCAGCTTATGTTGCTCTTCAATGTGATCGTAATTAAACTCAAATCTAGATCAAGCTTGAGGAATCTGGTTTGAAGCAAATGAATACTTAATTTAAACCAATGTTGGACTGATTTGGATCATATCAGTCCTTTTTCTATACATTTGAATCTGATTAAATCCTTTCTTCAAAACCAAGAATCATGTAAAACTTTTAAAGTCTGGAAATCTGAATTTCAAGATCAAACACTTCCAGATGAAGATATACCTTTGAAAACTCAGATTGAATCTCGAGAATATATTAAAAAATCTTGATCAGTCCCTTCAACCTTGCTATAGACAGCAAGAAGAAGGGAGAATTACTTCAAAATCTTCATTCAAATCTCCTAGAACCTCTGTTCAAATATGAAATTTCATGTCATTTAGAGTTAAAACCCATGTTGCCATGTTTTAGGGCCTTTGATCTTGAATAACTGAGATGATATGAACATGTAGAGTTCCTGCACACCATTGATTGGTGTATAGGAACTATAGGTGACACATTAAAACATACTAGGTCATGGTTTAAACCTCAAATCAGTGCAACTAATTTTCATAGGTTTAAACTATCTAAAGAAATAGTATCACATTTGAAAATTGGATATGAACATAATGCTCATTCAAATTCCAATCAAAATAGTTCATACCCATTGAAATTAGACCAATTACATAAAAAAACTCAATTTGGTCAATCAAAACAGTTGGAAACCAGATTTCTCAATAAATTCATCAATCAATCCATCAAGTCAAACTAGATTCAAATGATCAAACTGAGTCCAATTGAGCTCAAGAGGGGGTGATTATGATCCAATGGAGTGAATGGGATCACCCTCAAGTGGTATTGAACACTTTATGGATCTAGAAGCTAAAGAACTTTAGATCCATAGAAGTTCTAATGGATGGAGATGAATAATGAATAAAATCACAAGGAAAGTGGATGAACATGAACATGGAGTGGTGAGGGAACTGTATGAAAATGCGAAGGGGTGAAAACACCTCTCTAATCTGAATTGATCAGAGAGGACAAAATCGATTCTAGACTAAATTAATCTAATGTCAGCTAACATATCACTAAATTCACTATCGGATCTACTTAGACTGATCTACAGTACACTAACTATTACTATATCTAATCTATAAAGAAGGAAAACCTAAGTGGATGAATGGGACCTAGAAGAGGATCTATAGCTGGTGGCTATAGCGACCAATGGGGGAGGAGCTCCAGCAGAAGGAAAACTCACTAATGGAGTTCTAGGTCACCTTGGGGAGTTACGTGATCCTTAGCGGTGAGGAGAATCAAAGGAAGTGAGCTCGACTATCATAGCAATAGAGTAGAGACAGAGTGAGGAGATGAATCGGAGGGGACGAAAGAGCCAACTTCAAGAGATTAGGAGGGGGAGCTGATGCTCTCACGCAAGGTCAGTGATCATGCCAATATATGCACGCGTGAGATCTGGGCACCGCAGTGGTGGATTTAGATGCTTAGGGCATTCACGGTGGAGATGAGCTTGAGGAGGGAGCGAAGGTCTAGGTTGAAATCCAAGGATTAGATCTAGATGAAATTACAATTCTTTGTGCAAAGGTGCAGGAAATTTTGATTGGAATTGACCATTAGATCTTAGCAACAAGGGAACAATGACCTAGATGGGCCGTGTTCTTCGGGTGCACATGCACCTCTCTCATCAGGTATGTTGGTCCAATCACACATATTTCCAAAAGGCTGAAATGGTAGAGAATTTACACCAAGGCCCATTAGTGACTAAAAAGAATGCAGCGTGGTCCCTAAGGTTTACAAGGAGGCCCTTCACGATTTTCAATCAAGTCCTTGAAGGTTTTATGTGAATGTGATGGGAACACCATCATGAGCCATAAACTAGCTCAATTTGATCTGATTAAGTCTTTAAATGCTCCTACATAACCTTCAGAAGGTCATAATTCATTGATTAGCATTCTGAGAGAAAGATAAGAAACCAGGGTTAAAATTGTAATTTTACCATCATAACTTGAATATAGTACAACCATGGGTTTTCTCAGAGGTTAATTGATGGTCAAACAATCTTAAAAGGATAACAAGTGGGTTCAAACAGACAGAAAAGGGTTTTCACGTATTTTGAGAATTAAATGAGTTTTAAAACCCCAAAAATAGGCCTACTTAATTAATCGAGGTTCTGGTCAGGATAAAATTCGCATAAACCCTTTAAAATTCATATAAAAATATTATCTAGGTTTGGTACCTTCAAATTGATCATCAGAATCCGTTTTGGCCCAAAATAGAGTCTCAGGCAGACATTTACCCTAATTTGGGTTTTGCATATATTACCTAGTCAACGCTGTCAAAACCAAAATTCAACTTCACCATTGGATTCCTTAGTTCCAAATTAAGTTTTTAGCAAAATTTGGACCCAATCTGAAATTGTCTTGACCTAGTTTGTAACTTGGTCTTGTTTGATTACATTTATGCCCTTAACTTTCAAAATATTTACAAAAAGATCCTTAACTTTATCATCATTTTCACAAATAGGTCCCTACCGCCATTAATCCTATTCCTACAAGCACCGGCGGCCAAAAATTGCCACGAACTCTTTGATTCCTTGACGAATCCCTTTCAAATTTGAAAGGGAAGTTCGTCAAGGAATTCCCTTCTTTTTGAGCCAAATCCTACGCCCCAAAACCTTTCAATCTCTCATGTGAATGCATGAGAGATTTGGGTATAAAAAAATTCTCAACTCCGGCAAAGCTTTCTAAGCTTGGGAAGCTTGCTTCCCAAGCCCAAAACCTCCTCTAAAGGTCTATAAAAAGACCTCTAGATCAAACTGTTCTCCTCAAGCTCGATTTTGACCGGATCTCCCCTAAATTCCTCTCTCCTAACCCGGTCGAAAGGTTCCTCGATCTTCGAAGATCCCCTCCGACCTCCTTCTTCATCCGTCCGCAATACCAGTGGCAGATTCATTTTCCTTGCCTTCCTCCGCGCCATGCCGTACCAGCGGGTGTCTTTCCCTCCTTCCTCGCCATTTCCTTCTCACCGGAGTCACCTTCGTCTTCGACGTTGGCCATACCACAACTGATGTCGCTTCTGCCTCTCTTCACTTGCCAATCACCTAGATAAGTTCCATAGTTCCTCTACCCCTTTTACACACCAACCGCACTTCATTTCGACCGCTGTATCACACTGACCACCCTCTTCGTCCTCCGCTCCGGCCACTCCTTCGACAAAGTGTTTCCACTGCTACGCACCTCCATCCACCTCGCCGACAACCTCATAACCTTCGCCTCAACTCCACCAACCAAGCCTCTCTCCTTATTTGCCATTCCTTCCACCCAAACACCTCCTCGAACAACCAATCATCCTCTGACCAGTTCCGTCTCCGCTGTTGAACGTGGAAGTCTACGCGTTCGCAGTTGGATTCAAAAACCCGTCATCGTAGTTTGAGTTGCGAAGAAATCCATTCAACAGAGAAAATTTATACCAAAAATCCGTAAAGAAGTTCTGGGTCGAACACAGGGAGGCTATGTCGATCTCAAAATCCTCAATTATATATTTTTTTGTGTTTTTGTTTGAAAATGAAATAATCACAATGGAATCGATATAAACAATAAGAGAGAGAGAGGGAGAGAATAATCACTTGATATTTGAATAATGTTTTTACAACAAAGAAAGCGGGAAATGATTACACTAGAAAGCAGGAAATTCTACTCTAGAAAGCGATAAAAGAAGGGAGAGAGATGTTATCTTCCTCGACGAATGCTTGGAGGATGAGCCGAACGGAGGTGACGCCTGGAAGACGGAGGACGAGGCGGGAAGAAGGAGAATGAAGTCAGAAGAATGGGAATGAGGCAGCAGGTCATCGTTGTCGCGGGATCCACTTTCGGAACGAGGGCGAAAGCTTGGATTTAGCTTTTGAGGAGCATCCTGGGTGTGGGACAAGCTTCTCTTAAGTTTTGGAGAGGAAGAGAGAAAGAAGGGATGAAGAAGTGGAGGTCGAAGGGCTATATATAGGTGTAGATTGGAGGGGGCAAATGGGTCATTTCATCTCAAATCATTAATTCAGGACCTTTACTGATGGATTTATCTGTCACTAAAGGTCTAAACATGGCCGACGTGCGCTCGCCGCACGCGCCTCCCCGCCTTCTGTGCCCAAAATGCCTGTGCACGTCTTTCAAATCTTAGCCGTCCGATCACGAGATTGGACGGCTTAGATTTCTCCTCACGCGTCTTCATTTACGCCTTCACCGCGCGCTCGCATGTGATTAAGCGTGCGCACTGTGCGTCAACTCGCTCGTGCGCGCTATTGGATAATCTACACCGCCTGCAGTCGATCGCACGGTCACGATTATTTGCCTGCGCACTGCGGATGCGGAGTCGAATGCGCATCACGTGCTCGCACAACGCGCTCGACCACTGTGCTGTGGCGGTGACCTTGTCGCGGTTGTGATTTCTGGCGTGCGTACTTACAGCTGTTGGATCAAGATCCAACGGCCCAGATCATGCATTGGAAGCCCTTTGGAAATGCAGCGGCAGTCCTGAGGGCCGATTAGGCGGCTGGGATGGTGCCACGTGGCGTCATCTTGGCTGTCCATCTTTTGCGTGCTGTAGATGGTGCCACGAATGTCGAATTGAGTCGATTTTTCCGTCATTAGGCTGCGATCATCGATCCGAACCCATCTGTGCAGTTGGATTTGTCGTCTGAAGTGTGGATTGGCACCATCTTGGCCTTTGATCTTTATGGTTCCTTGGTCTCTATCTGGTGCTACGGATGTCCGATCTGGGCGATCTTGGAGTCGTTGAACTCCAATCATCGCCTTGATCAGATCCGTACGATTGGATCTTTGATCCGAGGCCCCGATTAAGAATCACCCTTTCCCTGACCATGAAAGGAGACAATTACTATACAATTCAGACAACTTGACCTAAATGCATGATTATAAATGTTATGCAATATTTACAATGTATGATACTAATGTGACACTAAGAACATGCATTAATAGACATGCTTGGCTATTTAGATGCATGCACATGACACCCCCATGCCTATCTTTTGCTAGTCCCTAACAAAAACTACATGCTATTTATAAAAGAATTAGGTTGGATTACAGGCACAAATCATTTTCAACATTAGGAAATTTTTACTTAGGACATGAACTTTCAAAGACACAATAGTGCCTGGGCATCTGCCAAAATGTAGACTGCCTCAAGCCCTTGCCTTATTCAAAGAAAGATCTCTTTTTCTCTTTTTCTTCTCTTCTATTTTTTTTTTCGATTTTTGAGTTTAGGGTTACAGAGTGGCTTTCTACGGCCACTCAACCCACCCAGGATTTGATGAGAACCCTAAGTTCTAAGCATCTTCTTGTGAATGTGATAGACTCGTTGATTGGCAATCAGAACGGACTTCGGGTTTCTACGCCCCTAGGTGACCTTAAAAAGAGTTCTACCTAAAGGTGTATCTATACGACCGGTAGCTTTCTCCCTACTTTTATTTTTTATGGGGTCAACACAAGGGTGAATCCAATGTATGTCTCCCTGGCTTATTCTACTTCTCTGCTTCTTCCTAAGTGTTTTAGGAATTTTTACGTGCCTTTCTTGAGCTGGGATCTGGACGACCTACTAATGAGCTGTTACCCATGATAACTTGCCAGCCATACTCGTGAGGTGAAGTGTGGCTTATTTTCTCCTTTTCTTTTTCTTTTTCTTTTCTTTTTGAACTTTCTTTTTCTTTTTAAGTAGGTGGTTTCCCTGGTCTAGGATTTACCTAAAAGCAGCAAGAAAAGAATGGCCCAATAGTTGGGCTCTGGACAACCTACCAATGGGTTGTTACCTACGATAACTTGCTAGCCATACCACCCTAGAAGGTTCATTAGCTACCCAATTTCCGTTAATACCATTGAACAACGAGTCAGTGACGAATAGTGTGTAGATGCTTTAGACTTAAAGGTCCCTCAAATCAGAGGGCGGGTTGATAAGTCGTGTACTTATTACCCAAACTTATTTAATAAAATTGAAATAGAATTCAGGATGTCGAGGACTCGACAAACAAATCCACATTTTAGTGGATACCTGGACTGATTAAGCCCAAAGACCTAAAGGGTCTTAGTGTTTAAATCCTACTGTAATATTTCCTAAGATTGAAAAGTCCTAATGCCCAAGTATTCCTTCTTAATTCAATTTTTTTTAAATAAATCAAAAGAAAACAAAAAGAATCTACGGAGCTGACAAAATAATTTAGTGATGAATATCCACCCCCATGCCAATCTAATGCAATGTCCTCATTGTATTAAAAAGACATGAAACAAAGTGGTGTAGAAAGCACTTGAATTGCATGAATAACGGGTTCGCTCCGAGATGAAAAGAACCTATATATGTGCTGAAGTTAGTGCCTTCAGCTAGGCACCCTATACAAATAAAGAAGAAACAAAGTATTCACAGGTGTAGGTCAGAATCAAAATAAAAAGATTCACCTCAAGACCTACCGGCAAATGTCCATAGATGTGGACTAGATTGTGATGCAGACCCATACCCCATGGTCGCGTATATCAAAGGTTCTGGATGAAAATTACCCAGAACCTGAGATCAATATGCAAGCGGGGTCGAGCCTACGATTTGTGAGGATGCAACCCAAGACCAAAAAGTCGAATAACAGAGAGATCAAGCTCAAAAGGATAATCAATGAATGTTTGCTTGGGTTGAACATCCTCTGAGAAGATGCCATAAGGGTCTCAGTAGAAAGGTGATTTTAGACAAATTGGAACCCTTAGACCCGATCTTTCACTTCCTTCAGAATTTACTTCCCATGTCATCATTTTCCACTTTCTATCCTCTGTAATTAGGATTTCAAATTCCAGGACCTCTTGCATATTAATTACCCCATCTGAATTTTCCAAGTCTAAAAGATGTGACTGAATCAGAATGGACTTGGGTTTAGTGATTTCAAAATCAAAATCGTCAATAAATTCTATGGGGTGTGATTGAGGATTAGGGTTATGAATTGAATCCTTCAAAAGAAGATCTGAATCTGCCATGCGAGCCCTAACAAGATCAAATTCCTCAATTTTAGGGCCATCAAATGATTTACCGAATTCCTCTAGCCCAGTTGTCTCACTAAGTCGTGTTCTATAAATGCATGTGAGATTAATGATTCTTCACCTTCAGAATCTAAGAAATTTGAATCCGTATTAATGTATGTCTCATAATTATCAATCACTTTCTGATCCATAGAGACATACGTTTCCTCGTACCTCAACTCAGGGATCTCTGGTGAAGAAATCAAATCATCCTTATTTGATTGCTCTAGAACAACTTAGTTAAACCTAGTCTCGTAACACGTGTCCCCCCCAGCAGGCGCCTGAGCGGGTTCTGACATTAGCTCTCTTGAAGGGGGTTCATCCTGGGAATCATCCCAAGATTGAACTAAAGCAAGTACAAATCTCATCCTCAATTTTGATAATTTGCCAAGTAAAAACTCACCCGGGCCCTTATCCTTAACATCCTGGAGCCAATCCAACAGATACTTGTTCAGATCATCAATCATTTCAATCAGGGGCTCCAATTCTTCAGTGCAAGGTGTTGGTTGACCTTTTAAAGATTGTATGGTGTTCCTCAAGTTAGCCAACACCTTTTCTTGGACCTGGTTAACCTGAACCACATGGTTTGGTTCAGGGTGGGGTGGGTTTGGGTTCAGTGCAGGGAAGTTAACGAATTGAGGATCTTGATACCTGCCCTGATAATATGTCATTTCAGGTTGCTCATAAGGTGGTGATGACCTAAAGGCAATGTATTCAGGGAAGGGGTAAGGATCAGTGTATCCTTCTTGATTGTTGATCATAATAGATTGTTCAATTGAGGGTGATGATCTAACATCAGTGTAGCTTGAAGAAGGATAAGAATCAAAATCATGGTGTCCAGGGTTAAACCCTGAACATGGAGGTCTGGAACTGTATTCCCAATCAAGATTATCCCAACTAGAAGATGGATGAGAATAAGTCTGGTTGGAATAACAATCATTTTGGGAATAAGATGTATTAGGAGGATAAGAATGTGAAAGTGTGTAGAATGTGGAAGGATCCATGATAGAATGGGCGGAAGAAAGGTGCCCTCAAACCCGTCCTTATGTGGGCTAGCCTAAAGACCTACAAACTCCTAGAACCCATCTTGAGATAAATAATCGATTTGATCTACTTCTTTCCAGTCAATCCAACCAGTTAGAGGGAGGGACTGGGGAGAAGGTTCTTCCTTTGGCTTGTGCCTCAGGTTCCTAGTGTACCCCCCAGCCGCGATCGTTTGATTCTACTCCCCTAGCTAGACATTAGATTGAATGGTAGAAACAGATTAATAAAAAATAATCTCAGTCTGGGCTCCGAAGGGAGTCCAATTCTTAAGGCCAACATCAACTCTATTTTAATTAGGGTTAGGTTTGAATGTGCTTTGGAATGTGATGGGTCCTTTATCTAGGTTGTGCCCTTAATGATTGATTGATGTGTGTGTGCACAACTAATGGTTTTCAAGAAAGATTATTTTTGGATGCAGTGAAGTTTAGGGTTTAAATCTTGCTTAGTAGCTTTTAGGATTCAACTTTAGGTGTATTCAATCAAGTTCATTTGTCACACCAGGTTTTGAAAGCATAGGTGAAGATGCTTTCCATTGAAACTTAAAAGAATGTGGGTGCTGGGTAAATCTCTAAAAGTTGAACCTATGTGGTAGCTACTTAATGAGTTGATTTTAGTTGAAGTGGTGCGGCCTGAACAACTTAAAAAATTGGCCTGATGCACCACTTAGTTAGGCACACAAATGATTACCTAATCTGATTTCTACTCAATTATGTGTTTGAGTGTGTGTACTGGTTCCAAAGATCAGTTTACCAGTTGAGTTTGAAAATCAAAAGAGGTTGTGTACCTCAGTGAGAGATTTTTTTAAAATTTTTCTTTTATACGTGGAAGGTGAGGTAGGTGTAGGTGTCAGATAAACAATCAAAACTAACCTTAGAATTTATGTAGGCTCCTAGGTTAATTAAGGTTTGTGTTATTAGGTGATGGAATGAAATCTAGTGGGTGGGAAGGTGGGGGTAAACTTACAAACACTTCAATAGCACTTTACTCCAATCTACTATTTTTGCTCGTCTCGTGAGAGTACCTGCAATCACAATAAAAGAGGAGAAAAGTGAGGTAAAAGATAAGTAATGCAGGAAAACGTGAAAAGTCAAAGCGCGTCGCCTCCCCGGCAACGACGCCAAAATGTTGAATACGGAAATCTACGCATTCGCAGTTGGATTCGAAAACTCGTCATTATAGTTCGAGTCGTGAAGAAATCCGTTCAACAGATAAAATTTATACCGAAAATCCGTAAAGAAGTTCTAGGTCGAACACAGGGAGGCTACGTCGATCTCAAAATCCGTAATTATATATTTTTTTGTGTTTTTGTTTGAAAATAAAATAATCACAATGGAATCGATATAAACAATAAGAGAGAGAGAGAGAGGGAGAGAACAAACACTTGAAATTTGATAATGTTTTTACAACAAAGAAAGCGGGAAATGATTACACTAGAAAGCGGGAAACTGTTACAACTAGAAAGCAGGAAATTCTACTCTAGAAAGCGATAAAAGAAGGGAGAGAGATGTTATCCTCCTTGACGAATGCTTGGAGGATGAGATGGACAGAGGTGATGCCTGGAAGATGGAGGACGAGGCGGGAAGAAGGAGAACGAAGTCGAAAGAATGGGAACGAGGCAGCACATTGTCATCGTCGCGGGATCCACTTCCGGAATGGGGGTGAAAGCTTGGATTTACCTCTTGAGGAGCATCCCGGGTGTGAGACAAGCTTCTCTTAAGCTTTGGAGAGGAAGAGAGGAGAAGGAAGGATGAAGAAGAAGTGGAGGTTGGAGGGCTATATATAGGTGCATATTGGAGGGGGCAAATGGGTCATTTCATCTTAAATCATTAATTCAGGGCCTTTAGTGACAGATTCATTTGTCACTAAAGGTCTGAATGTGGCTGACGTGCGCTCGCCGCACATGCCTCCCAGCCTTCCGCGCTCAAAATGCCTGCACACGTCTTTCAAATCTTAGTCGTTCGATTGCGAGATCAGACGGCTTAGATTTCTCCTCGCGTGCCTTTGTCTGCGCCTTCAACGCGCGTCTGCGTGAGATCGAGTGTGCGCGCTGTGCGTCAGATCACATGTGCATGCTATTGGTTAATCCGCGCCGCCCTCAGCTGATCGCATGGTCACGATTATTCGCCTGCGCACTGCGGATGCGGAGTCGAACGTGCGTCGCGCACTCGCGCAATGCGCTCGACTGCAGTGCTGCGGTGGTGACTTTGTTGCGGTTGTAATTTCAGGCGCACGTGCTTGCAGTCATTGGATCAAGATCCAACAGCCCAGATCATGCATTGGAAGCCCTTTAGAGATGCGGCGACAGTCCTGAGGGTCGATTGGGCGGCTGGGATGGAGCCATGTGGCGCCATCTTGGCCGTCCATCTTCTACGTGTTGTAAATGGTGCCACGGATGTCAGATTGAGCCAATTTTCTTGCTGTTAGGCTGCGATCATCGATCCGAACCAATCCGTGCAGCCAGATTTGTCATCTGAAGTGCGGATTGACACCATCTTAGCCTTTGATCTTTAGGTTTCCTCAGTCTCTATCTGGTGCTACGAATGTTCGATCAGGGTGATCTTGGAGTCGTTGAACTCCAATCGTCACCCTGATCAGATCCGTACGGTTGGATCTTCTATTCGAGGCCTCGATTAAGAATCACCCTTTCCCTGACCATAAAAGGAGACAATTACTATACAATTCATACAACTTGACCTAAATGCATGATTATGCATGTTATGCAATATTTACAATGTATGATGCTAATGTGACACTAAGAACATGCATTAATAGACATTTTTGGATATTTAGATGTATGCACATCATCCGCCAGCCACCTACACGCACTCTCACTCCACGCTACACCCACCGTTACACTCGCTATGCTCCAGCAATCATTCCTGAGCCTTTTGACGTGGTCGAAAGGCCCTTATTTGTGATTTCAGGTTCTAGCCCCCCTCTGCCATTATAGTTGACCTTCAAGCAAGCTTCAAGCTCGCTCCAGGGTTCCTTCACTCCAAGCCTTGGCTCCATACCACACGAAGTCATCACACGCATGCACCCAGGTCTCCAACTGAGGGAGATACCCTCAACAGTTGACCCAATTGAGGAGGAGACCGTGCTGCTGCAGATGCACAAAGGAAAGGAAGGACTTTAGTCCCACCTCGGAAGCTGAGAGGCATTTGCAGCCGCATAAGAGGAAAAAGTGTCTGGGGATTATCGCTTTAGACACTTGGGGGGTGAGGTCCCCTGCTCACCCATTCATTTGCGCCTCGCCCGTGACCTGTCCTCCGCGAGCATGGCGCAGACCCGACCCTCCTAACCCGACTCCACTCCTTGGCTGCGATCACGCCTACAGCTCTGGACCTGGGTGCACTCTAGGTCCGAAACCTGATAACCCAGTATTGTTGGAGGCTTTGGGAGAGCGTGACCTAAGGAGCGAAAGAGAGGATCGTGTGCGGGGTCAGGGGGTTTTGCTACAGAGAATAACGGCTGACACTTAGCCATTTGAAGAAGGATCCCCCTCTGTGTGAGAAGAAGAGAAGAGGAAGAATAGAAAAGAGAAGTCAAGGCAGAAGAAGAGGCACGTAGAGCTAAGGAGAAGAGACAACAGCCAAAGAAGAAGAAGGGGAGCTGCAAAAGAAGAAAGGTAGAAGAAGAAGAGTAGAAGAACAGAAAGGCAGAGAGGCAGAAGAAGAAAGAAGGAAGGAAGAGGACCTGCACAAACAAAGAAGAGAAAAGAGGAAGAGTTTAAGCATAAGAAAGAGATTTTTTTTTAAATTCTTAATTGATATTATGCATCTCTTAACTATCATTGTGCGGAGTAATTGGTGATTCAAATCACCATTTTACTCCATTCTTTTTATAGTATTAACATTAGCTTTCATTGATATATCATTCTTGCTTGAAGTTTCATTATAAATTGCTCATACTGCGTTTAAATTGCAATTTTGAGATTGAATTCTATATTGCTCCCTATGTTCGACCTCGGACTTCAAATTCGAGTAATAAATATTATTTGTTTTCA
The DNA here is from genome assembly GCA_037157565.1 of Thalassia testudinum. NCBI lineage: Eukaryota > Viridiplantae > Streptophyta > Magnoliopsida > Alismatales > Hydrocharitaceae > Thalassia > Thalassia testudinum. The sequence goes on from JAZHRO010000002.1 coordinate 69,269,022, forward strand.
AAGCGATTTTGACTATATTACAACGTAGTTTTTAAAACCTCGATTTCGCTCATGAACAGAATGAAAATGTAAAGATAAAGGACCTATATGTAATGTCATGAATGTAAGGTCTTGATGATATCCAAATGCAATCAAGTTTTTATTGAAGCACAATTGAACATTTAGGAAGTTGATTTCACTTTCAATTTGATTTTTTGAATCCAAAATATATGTTCAATTTGCAATTGGGTCACCATATTAAACTTTTGAATAGAATATCTCATTTTATGACCTAATTATGTCTTTTCAATACGATTTGCTGTTTTAGGTCATTTCTGTAAATTCTTACACTTAATCCATTTCTTGTGTTAATTGTATAGTGTTTAACCTAGTTTCTGGACTAACTTGAGCATTTTAACTGGATTAAATTGAGCATTTTAACTATGATGAGCCACACCTCATCATTATGCAAATTCTATCATCAAATGATTTATTCCCTCACTCGCCTTAGAGGTCAAATTTTGGGGATCATCCCTCTCTACTAGATGTGATTTAGACGTAGCCTTCCCTCGAATTCCAGCTTGATGGTCTCTCCTTTGCTAGGGGAGAGGCTACCAGTGCTAATAATTGTCACGAAAGGTGTACCCATTCTCGCACATCAGGAACATTGCTGACCTCAGTTTGAGGAGTCGGGCCTTTTGGGAGCTACCTAGGCTAAAACCTTAGGATCACAATGAGCAGCTCAGCTCGTATCGATCGAGGTATAGTCATGATTATTCGTATTTCATTGTGGTAGGGTAGGTTGGATGTTTAATAGGCCACACCGGTGCCTGCCGTTAGGAGCACGTACTCTAGGTGTGCCCTTTTAGCCAGCCGTCTTATTGAGGCTACGACTCTTACTCATCTCAGGCAAGGTTGGCTAGTTGTTTAGCAGGCCACACCATTGTTTCCTCATGGAACACGATCTTTTGGGTGCACCGTATCAGTCTGCGATCGGTACTGAGGCCATGACCAAACCCTGCATCCTACACATGTCTTGAGACATCCATCAAATTCAGGTACCCCTTAGTACCTAACCTTGACTATATCTCCCCTCAGCATATCATCACACTTGGGAATCCTTCAGAACCCAAAGTTAGTCGCAAGTAGCCACTAGCTACTTCAACTCTTCGAGTCTCCAACCCACAATAGTGAACCCTCGATTCAAAAGCCAATGGTGTAGCCCTATGAGCTCACCTAATAGGCTTGTCTTTTAATCCATTTTGGTTCCTATACTAGGAATGAAATCCTAGGGACCTACTGGATCACCTTGGGTTTGGCTTCAAACCTTCAGATCCAAGCTCCCTTTTTAGACTTGTAATAGAGTTGTTGGAATTCAACACTTCCTGGTTTCATTTTAAGTTTAGATGGCACACATTAGCTTTGAATTAGTATCTTTAAGGGTTTCAATGCCCATAACGCACTTAACCATCATTGATCTGAGAGGCATTTAAGGCCTCTGTTCTTGGTACCCTAGTCTAACTTTCAACCGGACTTGAGTTGATGGCCAGTACTGATACTAACACTTAGTATCAGCACTGGACATCCCTAGATCCCAGCACACATAGCATACAACACTACTTGAGGATGACTTAGTCCTTTACTTTTTACCTTAGGAATTTAACTTCCACAAGGTTATTAGGCCTAAGGACTTCCTTAGATCACCCAAGCTCCCTCAAAACCCTTGTGACCTGAACCACATTCATTAAGCCCTTTGCTACTTCCCCTATGCCATAAAAAGGGGAAACGAAGGTGATTTTTAAACAATGCTCATAATCCCATTTTCAGACCACAATATTAGGATAATTATCCTAAGTAACCTTTATAAAGAGAAGGACCATTTGAATGGTACACCGAAGTCCACCAAAATTCCATTGGAACCAACATATAGCAACTGCAACAAAATCCCTAGTAGGGTGATGCTGTATATATATATCTATAGTGGTGGGTTAGCCTTGTTTCACGAGGCATTTATCCCATCTCTTCTCTTTGCTCAAGCCCAATATTACGTGTGCTCTAGTCATTAATAATCCACCATTAGGCCTACCTTTGGAGCTCTATTTTACCCCTCTCAAACATGTACCAAACTATGGTTTAGTGCCATGCCTTTCAACATCCCATCCCTCAATGCCAACATGCATGCAAGGAAATAGGATTCCATTCTTACAAAGATCTTTACATACAGTAGCCACGTTATGACAAATTTTGTACATCAACCCATTCGAGAGCTTTCTTCTCAACCTCGACAACAATGGATGGTATTCTCAAGCATTGATTAGCTTTCAAAGAGCGTTTTAGATCCAAACTCATCTATGAGAAATCATCTTAAAATCGAAACCCTAGGGTGCAAGAACAACCGTCCACACTCACGATTTTGTGATGCACACTCAACCAACACATGTGAATCCCCATTCCTTGTGGAAAAGTCCCCAGTTCGCATTTCAAGTCTCTCTATCATCTTCCCTACTGTTTAGGAATTTAGAAAAGCAATGCACATGAGGAAAGGAGTCCCTACCTCTCCTCAGGCATCTTGGCTTCATTGACACTAAGTAATTGCCCCTCTGGGTTTTCTCACATAAAAACAATCAACAACACACATTAGATCCAAATCATCAAGATCAATCCCAAACACAAATAAACACCACCAAAGCCCTAAGGTTTACACAACCTAGGGCTAAGGATTTCAAAGAAGCAAAATGGGGGCATGCTCATTGTGTGTGGGGCATCAATAGGGTCAGTTCTTTGTCTTTAAACTGGCAAGGGATACGCACACGTGACAATCATTATTGCTACTATACATGCTGCAACGTGGACCCCACACACAACAGTAGGCACCACCCTTTCCCCCAATTCTTAAGTAGCAGTGGCGGTAGCAAGGGGGCTACTGCGGCCTCCCTCTTTAGTAGCAAAAAGACCCCGTCCCAGGTCGACATGCAACAAGCGATAGCGGTAGTGATGTTAAACTACCTCACATTATTAAAATGTCATTGTTAAGTTGTAGTATAACGAGCAATATAATCCACATATTTTATAATTTATACTGGTTTAGAGTCCAGGTCATTCACTAGGAGGCTACGTAGCTAAATATTCACTAATTATTCTTAAATTATTCCTTATTTTTAATTATAATAATTAAATAATTAATATATACTTAACATATGGTTATAATACTGTTCGCGGCGTAGATTGCTTAAAAGATGAGCGCGTTGTAGTATAGCGCGAAATACGTCTTGAGAAAATAATTAACGGAATTGGTGAGTCCCGGTTGATCACAGGAAGGCAGAAGGCACTTTTGATTTCATGCATTTATTTCAAATATAAAAACTACGTAAAAGAAATAATCAATCACAATATTTAAATAACAAGGAAAGATTGAACATAAACTGGATACATGCATTTGAATAAAACATAAAATAAACAAACTACTGTTGTAACAGGATAAGGGCACCATGGGTGGTTCGTGGTGACCTTTTGGAGAGGTTGGGAACAGCAGCAACGATTCGTTGGGGTGGCCTAATGGACTCTTCAGACGGAGATGTAGAGACAGATGCAAAGAAGACGGGAAGAAGAAGAGAGAAAGGTTGAAGGAGGAAGAAGAAGAGCATTAAGAGAATGCCTTCAAAGGGGGGCCCTTTGCCCTCTTTTTATAGCTTTGGTGGGGGGAAAAGAGGGCATTTGGCCCCTTAAATCCGTGCAAATACCTTGGATTAATTAGATCCGTTGATCGGGAGATCAATGGCTCTGATTAATCCTTCCAAATCCTTTTTTTTCCCTCAATTCGCTTTGATGTTGCCATGTGGCACTCCGTGGAGCGTCGATCCTCCATCGCACAGCCGCAGATCACCCGTGCGTGCCCTTCACATTTTTGCCTTCACTGCTCGCCTCTTCTAAACGCCTTAATCGCAGCCGTTCGATCGTAAGATCGGACGGCTTAAACGCGCGCTCCATTGCACCTTTGAAAATCCTAAAGCATGCCCTTGTGCGTTTTTGCACGCGTCATCACGTGTGTCTGCATCCAACGCCTCCGCGTCTGCCATGCGTTCGCCCCTGAGCCACTCGATGGAGATCCGATGGTCGAATTTCGTTTGTAGGTGCCACTTCTCCTAAATCCCCGAGGAGCATGCTTTGATCTTGCGCCACCCTTCTTGTGGAGAGAGTACTAACCAACGTGCTACTCCCACGAGTTGGTTGTGTTTAGGTTTCATTGGCGCGCATTCTCGGTCGTTGGATGGGAATCCAACAGTCGAGATCTCATTTCTTCTGATGAGGTGGCTGAGGGCATCTACGATGGGACAATTGCGGCAGTTGGATGACGATCCAACGGCTCATGGTTCTCCTTCCCAATTGGGGCGCGATGAGGGGGCGGCTGCGATGGCCCCACGTGGTGCCATCATGGCCATCCATCTTCTTCTTCTTGTATCTAATGATGTAGGCCTCCGATTAAGTTGATTTCTGCACTGTTGGACTGCGAACGTCGATCTAGATCCATCCCCATGGTTTGATTTGTCTTCTAAGGTTTGGATCTTCTTTAATTTGCCCCTTGGCTCTTGATCTTCTGTAGATTCTCTAGGGTGCTACGGGAGTCTGATTGATGCGATCTTGGAAGTATTGGACTCTTGTTGTAGTTATAAATAGATCCATACGGTTGGATTGGTCATCCGCAACCCCAAATTACCTATAATGAGTGATACTCTCAAATAGCACAATTTTATGCATAAAACACATATATCAACTACAATGTAGAATAAGATACATATGCATACAGAATGTTCATGTTAAGCTAAGTTCTGGCTTAATTCAGGTGAATTAGGGCCTATGATTGCTGTGTAATCATACCCCCATGCCTAAATCTTGCTAGCCCCTAGTAACTGCAAGGCTAACTGCATTTTATCAAGAGTTTAACCCAAGGTTTATTTCTTTTTGTTTCATCCAAAAATTTAGAATCCAGAAAACTATGAACATTTCATGTTGTAGCTTCTGCAACAGATCCAAGAAAAGTGTCAATACATAGTTAAAGTTTGTACTTGCCCCCTAGTAAAATTCTATTGGGATAGGCAAACCTCTTCTCTAGGGGATATAAAATATTTTTTGATTTTAGTCCTGACTTTTGGCTTAGGTAGAAGATGTTTGAGTTAACTGGATTTGTATTTGGTGTCTCACTCGCTTCTGGTGCTACATAAAGACTAGTATTTCAGAATCTAGTTATTAGATTATCGAATAACTTAACTTAGAGAAGGGCTGGAAAACTGTGCTCTCTTTAATCTTTTGTACCTTTTCTTTTCTCTCTTTCTCTCTCTTTTTTTCTTCTTTTTTTTTTCTTCCTGAGCTCACATCTTACTAGATTTGCAACTGTATTTGGTGGTCTTACATGGCATTACACTTTAATTAGGTTCTGATAACCCTACAACTAAGTCAGAATCCTTAGCCCATATTCAGGCGGTCAGAAATACAGAAAAATAGGTTTAGGCAGTATTTGGTAGTTCATGAGGGTGGTAGGTGTTTTTGCCTCAAAACATTTTGACTTACATAATTCAAACTTCTTAGCATAACACTTTTTTTCTTTCACAAGCAAATATCCCTTTTGTATGCTTTATATATATATCTGCTAGCACAATGTCGTTACCAACATAACATAACGCAACAATTCAACACGACATGCATACTTTTATTCACGAGGCATTATTTGGGATTTTTGGGGATGACCAAGAGGATCTTGGGTGGCTTATTTAGTGGAAGCACCTACTCTCAGCACCAGGTAGGGGATAGATAGGACGACGTATTTCTGACCTTGACGTCAATACCCTCCTTTAGCCGAGAATTCTGTAGAGGATGGTCATGACCATCCACCTCAATCCTAGTTTTATCAGAACCCACTCTCTGTGTTTTTGCCTTATTTGGTGGCTCTCGTATGGAATTTCTCATAGATGTAGTACGCAAGAACTGAGAGCGAAAACTATGCCCATCTCCGAGTATCATTATTCAATTATTAAAGATTACAGATTCCTTACACTAGCCTTAGAGCACCAGTAGACTCTCTACTCTCATCTCACGTATGTTTTGGTGGATCTACTAGAAGATGGTTCACCTGACTCCCTGATTGTTGTCCAAGGGTTTAGGAGAATAAACAATGCTTCTTCTCGACAAACTAGAGAAGTCTTATCGATTTTCACAGTGGATCAATTGCAAATTCTACATGCAAGTACGAAATTATACTGGATTCTAAGTCTAGGAATATACTAAAGAATAATTATCTAATAAAACATCTTGATAAAGCGATCTAATCCCCTAATTGTTGGCAGAAAATTTTCAGTTTTTACGGATTACCCCTCCCATGCCTAAGTGTTTGCATGTCCTTATGCATGAATAAAAGAAATAAGGCCGGGTGTATATGGATAGAAATCACCTGAAACTACTTTTGAGTTGTCATTGAGCTCATGTCATTACTGCAATGCCATACACAATTTTCAAAACAATATGCAAAACTTTATGCGAAAATGAAATATGCTATGTATATATGGTATGTATATATGTACACGTGCTGAGTTTAACGCCTCCAGCTGGGCAACTCATCAGTCATACGTCCTCAAGAAGATGTATCATTTCGTCAGCAGGAGGAGTTTCCTGGGCAAAGAATGGTTTGAGGCGCTGGCCATTAACCGTAAAAACGTGCCCAGATTTGGGGTCTCTAATTTGGATCACCCCGTTAGGATACAGGTGGACCACCAGGAACGACCCAATCCACTTGGACTTGAGCTTTCCCGCAAAGAATTTGAGTCGAGAGTCAAACAACCAAACCTGTTGGTTAGGTGCGAACTCCTTCCTCCGGATGTGTCGATCATGGAAAGCTTTTGTCTTATCTTTGTATATTTTTGCATTCTCGTAAGCTTCCCGCCTAATCTCCTCTAACTCACTGAGCTGGAGCTTTCTTTCATAACCTCCGACCTCGAGGTTAAAATTACACTTCTGCATCGCCCAAAAGGCACGGTGCTCCAGCTCCACAGGAAGGTTACAGGCCTTTCCATGCACCATGCAGTATGGCGAAATTTCGAGCGGGGCCTTATACGTGGTACTATATGCCCATACTGCATCAATCAATCGATCGGACCAATCCTTCCTATCAGGTCTAACCATCTTTTGAAGGATAAGCTTGATTTGATGGTTTGATACTTTAGCTTGCCCATTGGTTTGTGGGGATATGGGGTAGCAATGCGGTGTTGCACCTCATATTTTTTCAATAATGACCTGAAATGGGCATGGATGAAGTGGATTCCCCCATCACTTATCAGGGCGTGGGGAACTTCGAATCTCACAAAAATAAATTCCCAGACAAAGGATATAATAGTCTTATGATCAGCTCGTCTTGCCGGGATAGCTTCTACCCACTTTGAGACATAGTCTACTGCGAGGATGTTAACGCAGCTAGATCGTGTTTTAACAAATATTTCGTTGTAATATAGACGAACTTTCCGCGAAAACAAATAAAGATTTATAACTCGAAAATCAGAGTATCCGAGGTTGAACACAGGGAGCAATCTAAGTATTCCAAAACTTGAGAACACAACTTTTTAAATAAGAAGAAATGACTAGTTCAATGAGAGTGATATAGAACGAAATTGCTCAAGAAAAAAAATGGACGTCTGATGCAATATCAAACGTCTTAAAGTATTTCCCAGACTTTGCTCTACTTCAGCTCCTTTTCTTCTCTTCCCTTGCTCTGCTTCTATTCCACTTCTTTTTCTTCGCTTTCTTGCTTTTTTGTCTTCCCCTTGATCTCTTTCTTCTTCCTTCTTTAGTTCCTCTTTTCTTTTTTCCTTCGCTTCTTCCCTCTGCCTTCAGCTTCTCTTCTTCTTCTGCTTGTCTTTACCTTTCTTTATTTCTTTGCAGGTCTTCTTCTCCTTGGTTCTGTTTCCCTTTGGCCTCGCTTCTTCTTTTTTGCCTTGCCTTTTTTTGCCTCTGCAGAGCCTGCTTCCTTCTTTTCCTTCGCTTGCCGCGGCTAAGTGTCAACTTCTCTTCTCCCTTCTTCCTTCCTTGCATAAACCAAAGGGGACCAAAACCTACCCCTCTACCCACACCCGTGTCTCTCTCTCTCTGTGTATATCACTCTTCAGCACGCTCTCCCAGAGCCAGGTAAATGGGTCGGATCGCATGCCCGGGTCCAGGCGCACCGGCGTGGGTGTGGTGTGCGAGGAGTGCTCAGGATGGAGTCGGGTCGGGTCATGCCAGATCCATGTGATGAGCTCACGGATGAGGCATAGTGTTTAGGTGAGGGACCTCACCCCAAGTGTAATCGGAGGCAACGGGGCAATAACACAAATTCAATTTAAAGGACTCACTTGCTTTACAGCTTACCGAGGTGGGACTAATGCCCACCGCTTTTTCTCGCGTGCCCGCAACAGACCGTGCCTCCAATTGCCACAACTGCAGGCTTTGCGGTGTCAGTTGCTGGGATGACTGGATTCGCACGACCTTCCCAAGTTTGCTGCACCTGGAACCCTGAAGTCTCACAACCTGGAGCAAGCAAGCGGCTTCCTCGAGTCACCGCTAATGGCGGTCAGAGCTCGAAATCTGCCTGACACGAAAAGGGCCTTGTGGCTCAATCAGAACGTAGGGGGACCTTCACCGTGTCACGGCGAAGGTGAGGCGCTAGGTGGCAGGTCGCGGGGTAGCCTAGGCGTGCGTGCCTAGGTCGCTCTGTGGTCGAACGGATGGGTGTGATCGGGGGGCTGTTGTGGTGGTGTAGAGGGTCTGTGGATGAGTGGAGGATGTTCGGTGAGGTGAGGCAGAGGTTATGCGGTGGTCTGCGAGACGTGTGGGGCTGCAGAGTGATGGGAGTGTCTCGCCGGAGGGTGGCCGGAGATGAGGAAGGTGGAGGTGGACAGTGACGGTCGAGGGGCGGTTGTGTGAAATAAAGTGAGGGAAATGAAAGAGTGGAAGATGGGGAACTTATCTGGATTGTTGGGAGTGAAAGGGGGCAGTGGAGTCAGACGGCTCGTTTGTGCCATCGTCGGAGAAGACAACCCTGAGGGAGATAACAGCGACAAAGAGGAGGTCAGGGAGGCGTGCGCTTGGTGTGGCGCGATGCGAGAGGATGAGGCGGAGTGAACTCTACTGCTAGTATGGCAGCAGAGTGACGAGAGGGAAGAGAGGTAATCGCCGGAGCTTGCGGGTTTCTTGGTCGGAGAGAGGAGAGATGAAGTTTGGAGGGTTCTACGGCCAAAACAAGTCTGAGATAATCGTAGAGGGTCGGGGATCCTTTTATAAGTGTTGGTTGAGCTTCTAGTGAGTGGAGGGCAAGCCTTCAGCCACCGTCATCTCATCGGAGAAGGAAGGTGGTTGGGATCCCAAATCTTTCGTGCGTTCGCATGAGGGATTGGACAGGAATCAGGGATTGTGATCGGGTTCAGATGGAAGGGGATTCCTCAGAGAATCTCCCTTCCAATTCTGGGAGGAGATCTCTGAGGGATCAGAGAGTATCCCCCCTCCCTTCTTCGTCGGAGAAGGATTCCTCCCCATTTATGGTGGAGGGACCTGATTGTAAGATTGGCGAGGAAGCTAGGGGGTTTATGTGATGGTTTTCAAAAGATAAGGGTCAAGATGTAATTGGGTGTACTGATTTGCAAAGTAGGTCAAGATGACCTCTCCTTAGGTCCAAATTTTGGTAAAAACCTAATTTGGACCTAAGGAATCCAATGGTGAAGTTGGATTTTAGGTTTGACTACATTTGACTGGATATTTTGTGCAAAACCCAAATTAGGTCAATTGATGAGCTAGGACCCTAATCTAGGTCAAACTAGGTTCCAAAGGTCAAATTGAATGTTCTAAACCCTAGGGATATTTTTCCATGAATTTTAGAGTATTTACTTGATTTTTATCATGATCGAAACCTTGTTGAATTAAGCAGGTCTATTTTAGGGTTACGAGATGTCATTTAATTCCTGGTTTGTACATGAACCCATTTCTGATTGAATCAACCCACTTTTTATCTTATTTAGACCATTTAACCTATGTTTTATCTCTGAGAAATCCCGTTTATGTACTGCAATGGTAAAATTACAGTTTTAACCTTTATTTCATGTTTTCTTCTCAGAACACCTATTCCTTTGATTAAGCCCTCTTCTAAGTTATGTAGGAGCTTTTATTCTCTTTATTAGGTCAAAATGAGCTAGTTATGGCTCATGATGAGGCTCTCATCATACCCCCATGCCTAGCTATCCCTTAGCAAAATTTCAAGGTTTTAACTTGTGTTCTAGACCCTGCGTGTCTGTCAGCAGTTATGATAAGTGCTTTTCTTTTTCCTTTGTGATTAGGTTAGAATGCCGACAATAGGCCTAGAGGTACTCAAGTATCAACCAAAATCCGGACCTGACCTGCTTTAGCCTCAGTCCTCCGCAAAGGTTTTTATGGCCCACAAAAACTAACCTAGGGTTTGTTGGACTCCGCGGTTAAAGCACCCGTGCTTGAGACATTTTTTTAGCCTAGGTTCAGTTTGCAGTGCATTTTTGTAAGAGAGAGACAGAAGATTTATTTTTTTGGATAGCTTTCTCTCTCTTTCTTTTTATTTCTAGCTTCAGATTAGCTTCTCAACACGGTTTGTATCGGATTCCTTGTCCCCATCATCAATTCTCAAGGGTCCCTGGCTATCGATGTTTCGAGATAGCATCGCCCATGGCAACCCCCAAAACCCTGGCTTTCGAGATTTCGAGATAATCCCACCCATGGTGTTCCGTGGCCAAATTCAGACCCTGGCGATTGACATTTCGTGATAATGCTGCCCATGATATCTGAACCAGCAGAGTACTTACATGCCCCCGGTAGGATATTTAAATATCCTAAGAGACAAGCACCGAGGAGATGATATGTTGTTTCGCATCTTCGAGGGGAATTTCCTGCCTCTCCGTGCCGGGAACTCATCCAAATCAACTTGTGTTGATCGGCCGCTCCTAATCTAGGTGACTTTTTCAGAACATTTAAATTCTTTTGCGTGATTTTGATATTTAGGCGCACTAAACTAGACTGTGTGTGAATTGGGGTGCTTAGGTTACCAAATCCCGCAAATCGAAGGTCAGTTAACGAGGCCGAATACTTCCTAAGCCTTAGACCTAATACTTAAGCTTTGCATTTTCCCCAACCTCTTGAGGATTATCCTGATTTTAGCGGATACATGAATTTTTAAGCTAAAGAATCTAGCCCAAGAGGCCTAAGACCAGCGTTCCCACTAATCTCTTGTTATGTCACCTTAGCACTTTTTTATTCTTTTTCTCTTTTCTTGATCTGGATTAGAACTTCAGTTAGTCCCTTAATCTTTTACTAATGACTATTTATTTTTCCTTTTCATTTTGTGCTCCTTTTTTTTTTTTTGGTATTCTACTCTCTTCCTCCTCTCATTTTGTATGGCCCGAATTGTTTCTCCCCCTCCTTCAAGTTTTTTTTTTTTGAATTGAAACCCTTTCTTGATATGAATTTTCCTAACATTTTGCACTTTCATACCCCCCCATGCCTAAGATTTGCAATGTCCCCATTGTAAATTAGGTGGGTTCGATTTCAGCTTAGTTCATGCATTAGGACAGGTGTTTGGTGAGTGAACGGGTCGAAGTGACTTGTTGCGAATGATTTCTAATCTCGGGTAGGGGCACCTGAGGTGAAGTCGGTTGTTTTAATGGATGAACCCTAAAGTGCAATATGAATTTCGCGTAGAAATGTCAGAAAAGGTTTCAGGTTTTTCAAAGAATGACGGGTTGCCTCCCATTAAGCATTGAGTTTTATGCCATCGGCTGGGCGTAATGAGCTTAAGGGGAATGGAGGGTAAGGATGACTCAGCCAAATTTGTATCGGTCATGTCAATGAAAGGTTTGAGTCTTTGACCGTTGATAATAAAGGGTTCGGAATCGTGGCTAAGTGGGATGATTTCAATGGCTCCATTTCCAAAGATTTGTTGGACTAGGTAGGGTTTGACCCACTTAGATTGTAGCTTTCCTGGGAATAATTTGAGTCGGGCATCAAAGAGTAAAACCTTTTGACCAGGATGAAAGATCTTTCTAGAAATGTGTTTGTCGTGAAAAGCTTTAACCCGTTCTTTGTAAATTCGTGAGTTCTCATATGCGTCGTGGCGTAATTCATCGATCTCGCTTATTTGAAGCCTTCTGTGGTTTCCAGCCATAGAAAGATCTAAATTACAATTCCGTACTGCCCAATAGGCTTTAAGCTCCAATTCGACGGGGAGGTGACATGCCTTCCCGTACACAAGTCTGAAGGGAGACATTCCTAATTGGGTCTTGTGGGCGGTCCTATAGGCCCACAATGCTTCCGGAAGCTGAGAAAACCAATCTTTTCTGTCTGGTCGAACAGTAACCTGAAGGATTTTCTTGATCTCTCAGTTTGATAGCTCAGCTAGACCATTAGTTTGGGGGTGGTAAGGAGTAGAGATTCGGTGTGACTCCCCGTATTTGGTCATCAGTGACCTGAACATAGTGTTTGTGAAATGGGTCCCTCCGTCAGAAATTATTTCTCGTGGAATCCCGAACCTTGAGAAGATGTTTTGATGAATGAATTTGATAACAACTTTATGATTGTTGGTTCGGGTTAGAATGGCTTCTATCCACTTGGACATGTAGTCAACGGTGAGTAAGATGTATTCGAAGCCATCTGAGATTGGGAAGGGTCCCATAAAATCAATCCCCCAGATATCAAAAATTTCGCATACTAGGATCGGCTGTAGAGGCATCATGTCTCGATGGCTCATGTTGCCCAAAGTCTGGCAACAGGAACATGCCTTACAGTGATCGTATGCATCCTTGAAAATTGTGGGCCAGTAAAAGCCACACTGGAGGACTTTTGATGCAGTTTTGTGTCCTAAGAAATGTCCACTACATGCCTGGTCATGGCAAAATGAGAGTATGTCTTTGATTTCTACTTCCGCGACACACCGTCGAATTATTTGATCAGCACCAATGCGGAATAGATATGGGTCTTCCCATAGGTAATACTTGGTATCGGAACGCAATTTGTCCTTCTTGGCCTTCGGCCAATCAGACGAAATCTGATGTGATGCCAGGTAATTCACTATATCTGCGAACCATGGAAGGCTTGTACTGATAGTTAGGAGGTGCTCATCAGGAAAGTGTTCTGTGATGGGTCCGGAAGGGTCAATTATTTCAGAAGGAAGACGGGACAAGTATCAGCTACCACATTTTGCTTTCCCGCTTTGTCGCAAATCTCAAGGTCAAATTCTTGCAACAGCAAGATCCATCGGATTAATCGAGGTTTCGCATCCTTCTTTGCAAGGAAATGCCTCACAGTTGTGTGATCTGAGTATATGATAACACGGGAACCCAGAAGGTATGATCTGAATTTTTCTAGGGTAAATACTACAGCTAGCAGCTCTTTCTCAGTAACCGTGTAGTTACGCTGAGTTTCGTCCAGTGTTTTGCTAGCGTAGTAAATGACCACGAGTTTCCCATCAATTTTCTGCCCTAAAACCGCTCCTACAGCGAAGTCAGATGCATCGCACATGATCTCAAACGGTTGAGATCAATCAGGGGACTGTAGGATAGGGGCTTGGGTGACTCGGTCATGTAGGATCTCAAATGCCGGAGTGCATTCCTTGGAAATTTCGAAAGGCACATCCTTGGAGAGAAGAGTAGTCAGGGGGCACGCGATTTTTGAAAAATCAGGGATAAATCGACGATAAAAATCGACATGCCCCAAAAAAGATCGGATGTCCTTAATCGATCTAGGCATAGGGAGTTTGGAAATTAGGTTAACCTTAGCTCGATCCACTTGGATGCCTTTCTCCGAGATTAAATGTCCCAGCACAATTCCCTTAGGCACCATGAAATGGCTCTTTTCCCAGGAAAGAACCAAATTCACATCGATGCACCGCCTGAGTATTTGGACCAAGTGTTGGAGGCAATCATCAAATGATGCTCCAAAAACTGAAAAGTCATCCATGGAGACTTCCAGATAGTCACCTACCATATCTGAGAATATGGCAAGCATGCACCGCTGAAAGGTTGTGAGTGCATTGCAGAGACCAAAAGGCATTCTTCGAAACACGTACGTCCCGAAGGGGCAGGTGAATGCGGTCTTTTCTTGGACTTCTGGATGGATGGCCACCTGGTTGTAACCGGAGTACTCGTCAAGAAAGTAGAAGAACCTATTTCCCGCTAGTTTCTCGAGGATCTGATCAATAAACGGTAGTAGGAAATGGTCCTTCTTCGTGGAGGAATTGAGTCTTCTGTAATCAATGTAGACTCTCCACGAGTTAGCTATTCGGGTAGGAATGACTTCTCCGATTTCAGTCATGATGATGGTAAGTCCGGCCTTTTTAGGCACCACCTGTATTGGACTCACCCAACGACTGTCGGAGATCAGGTAGATGATCCCTGCATCTAACCATTTTATGATCTCCTTTTTCACGACCTCCTGCAGGTTAGGGATTAAGCGTCTCTGCATTTCTCTTGAAGGTCGTGCGCCTTCTTATGTGTAGATTCGATGTGTGAAGTACGAAGGGCTTATGCCAGTCAAATCATCGAGAGTCCATCCAATGGTTCTACGATGTTGCTAGAGAACAGTAATCAAACAGAGTTCCTGGTCAGGTGTGAGTCGAGAGTTGATAATCACAGGAAAGATCTGATTGGAACCCAAAAAGACGTACTTCAGATGGTCGGGAAGGGGCTTGAGTTCCATGACAGGATTGTCAGCAGCAGCGGGTGGTTCGGGGTTTGTATCAGGAACAAGGGTCGGAGTCATAGGTGTGTCTAGATCATGTTCACACTCCTTTGTTGGCGGGTTTTGATCTTCTAGTGGTTGATTAGGGATAATCAGGTTGTCCTCTGTATGCGATTCATCAACCACGGCTCTGATATCACATATTTGCTCTATAACCCCATAATTAATCCCTTGTTGGGCCTTAAAAATGTCAATCTTCATAGTTTGATTCCCAAATTTTAATTCTATCTAGCCCTCTTCGCAGTTTATGTTGGCCATAGCTGTGGCCAAAAAGGGTCTCCCTAATATGATTGGTGTGTCCCTTGGATTCTCAGGTGCATCCATGTCTAGAACTATGAAGTCCATCAGGAAGTAGAAATCCCGTACCCTAACAATGACATCCTCGAGTATTCCTTTAGGTGACTTGATGGATCGATCGGCTAACTGCAACGTCACCTCAGTTGGTTTAAGTTCGGACTCTTCAAGGTGTTCAAGGAGGGATGTAGGTATCAGATTTATGGAGGCACCTAGATCTAGTAAGGCTCTGTCAAATTGGGTTTCACCAATTTTACAAGAAATCAGGGGAGTTCCAGGGTCTTTAGTCTTGGGTGGGAGTTTACTCAAGATGACAGAGCTGGCTTGCTCTGACAGTACGATCAGATTCCCATCCTTAGTTCGCGGCTTACGTTTAGGTGTACATACGTATTTCAAGAATCTTGCGTAAGCCGATACGTGGCAAATTGCATCCATCAAGGGGATGTTTATCTGGACCTGTTCAAAGAGCTTGACCATATCCTCCTCGGGGGCCATGGGTTTGGTTATCCTTTTTCCTTTGGTCAAGGCCTCAGGAAATGGAATCCTAGTTGGTTCCTCTAGAATAGGTCCAGGTTCTTGATCTGGGACAGTGGTATCCTGGATAACTATCCTAGGGTCTTGGCTACTACCAAGCTTGGAGTGGTTCAGATAATGTGTGTCTTGGGTTGTTTTACCACTACGTGTTGTTACAGAGTTTAATCCGACTTGGTTTTGGTTTGGGTTTGGTAAGAGGGGTGGTTGCTGCTAAAATCCCGCATAAGATGTCGAAGCTTCCATCCCTTCTGGTGATGGAGCAGTAGGGGCCAGATAAATCAAATGTGCGTGGCCTAAATTTGGATTCATAACGTGCCTCTGGGTCGGCATGTTATTTGGGTTTGGCAGAGGTTGCGAAGGAAGGGTGCCAGGTTGGCGGGAATTTGCCATCTGGGCCAGTTGGTTGCGAACCTCTGTGATCTCGTCCTTGTTCTGTTTTTGCATTGCCGCATTCGTCTTTTGAATGTCAGCCAGTGCTTGAAGGATAAGAGTCATTTGATCCTGGTTTGCCCTTAATTGGTAGGTGGGATTGGGCCGAGACTGAGGCGGCTGATATGGACGAGGGGCTTGTGGACGGGGCAGATATGGTGGTCTTTGAGTATGAGAATTTCCTGTCCACTGAAAGTTAGGATGATTTTGCCATCGAGGGTTGTAGGTATCGGAGAATGGGTCATTCTGGATGGCGTTGAGGTCCTCACAGTTCTGAGGAACCTCAGGAAAGTCAGAATACGAGGGTTCAGAGTTTCCCCAACTCGAGTAGAATGGATCGGAGGTCACTCCAGTCTGAGAGGCAGACGGGGGTGGACATGGGTCCATCCCCTTAGCAGATTGGTGGTAGATGTTTTGCACGGTTTCCCTCGCCAGAGGTGGTCGTGCAAAAGAGTTCTGGACAGAGGTGGCTTGCTGCAAATGTCGAGTTAGCTCATCCACCTTCTTTTCTATGATAGGAACCTTGTCCAACCGACTGGCCATCGGTTCCAAGTCGACGGAAGTGGACAGGTCCTGCATCTCATGTGCCCCTCTCAGATTTGTCGATGTGCGGGTATTCGTCCTATTGAATAAGCCCATGGAGTCATTATTTATGGAGTTCTCGCACATGTTTTCGAGAATCTCCCACACGGTGTCCTCATGTTGACCCATGATGTTTCCTCCGCACGTTGCATTGATGAATAATCGAATGTCTTCACGGAGTCCCTGGTAAAAAGACTGGACTTGTTCCCATTTAGGAACTCCGTGATGGGGGCACTTTCGCATGAGATATAAGAATCGGTCCCATGCTTCGTGAAGAGGTTCTCCCGGTTGTTGAGTGAAATGAGTGATCTGGTGGCGCAAGGCATTCGTCCGGCCAACGGGGAAGAACTTTTTCAAGAATTCGGATTGAAGTTCCTCCCATGTGTTGATCGGACGGGTTTGAGTTTGATACCAATGGGCAGCCTTGTCCAAGAGGGAGAAAGAAAACATTTTCATGAGTAGAATATCTCAGTTTTGTGGATCTGACCCGAAGGTCTGGGCCAGATGGTGGGTAGTCCACAAGGTGACTCGCCTCACCAACTAACTTTTGGGCTCATCGGAGTCCAAGTTAGTTAATGTGGTCCTATTGGCTAATGCACTTCTAAGTTTTTTTCAAATTGTAAACCACAATTACAAAGTATAATCTATGATGAGATGGAATCCAAACAATTTGAAACTTGGCAGCAAGATTCATTTTGCAATAAGCTTTTCAGAGAGTATTTTTAAAAAATTTTTTCTATTTCTAATAATTAGTTATGAATTTTTAGCTAACCAGGGTTCAAATATAGGATTTAGACCCCATGTTGGTTTTTCTGTTAGAAACTATATCAAATATGCTCCAAAAGTTTTGTAAAAATATGATATTGAAAGCTAATTTGATTATCTTTCACACCCCATAAATTTTGAGTCAATTTGATTTGTAAGTTGGTCAGAATTAATTTTTAAGATTTATAAAAGTTCTATTTTCAAGCAATCTGATCAGTATATACTCCATAAATTTTTAAAAATTTTACAGAAAGAATTTCTTTATGGAAAATATGGCATTGGAAAGATAATTTGAAGATCTAGTTTCAGTCCAAATTTCAGAATTTTTGGAGCATTAGAAACATCGCTATTGAATTTTAAAAATGACACTTACTTTCTAGTCGAATTTCTAATAGGAATGTGTGCACCTGATTTTTGCAGCACTTGCTTTTCCTCGTTTGCCACTTCGTGTCATTGTTCCTGCACAAAGAAATATTGTATTGGAGATAAAATCAAAAGTCACCTTGCCTCCCAGACAACGGCGTCAATTTGTTCGTGGTGTAGATAGCGTAAAACATGAGTGCATTATAGTATAGCGTGAAATACGTCTCGATCAAATAATTAACAGAACTGGTAAGTCTCGGTCGATCATAGGGAGGCAGAAGGCACTTTTGATTTCATGCATTTATTTCAAATATAAAGGCTAAGTAAAAGGAACAATCAATCACAATATTTATATCACAAGGAGAGATTGAACATAAACTGGATACATGCATTTGAATAAAACATAAAATAAACAAACTACTGTTGTAACAGAACAAGGGCACCATGGGTGGTTCATGGTGGCCTTTTGGAGAGGTTGGGAAGAGCAGCAACGATCCGTCGGGGTGGCCCAATGGACGCTTCAGACGGAGATATAGAGACAGATGCAGAGAAGACGTGAAGAAGAAGAGAGAAAGGTTGAAGGAGGAAGAAGAGAATTAAGAGAATGCCTTCAAAGGGGGGCCCTTTGGCCACTTTTTATAGCTTTGGTGGGGGGCAAAGACAGCATTTGACCACTTAAATCCATGCAATTGCCTTGGATTAATCATATCCATTAATCAAGAGATCAACGGCCCTGATTAATTCTTCCAAATCCTTCTTTTTACCTCTGTTCACTTTGATCCTGCCACGTGGCGCTCCGTGGAGCTTCGATCCTCCATCGCATGACCGTAGATCGCCTGCGTGTGCCCTTCACATTTTTGCCTTCGTTGCTCACCTCTTCTGAACGCCTTAACCTCAGTCGTCCGATCGTAAGATCGGACGGCTTAAATGCGCACTCCATCACACCTTTGAAAATCCTAAAGCTTGCCCTTGCACATTTCTGCACGAGTCATCATGCACGTCTGCATCCAACGCCTTCGCGTCCGCCACGAGTTCGTCGTCGAGCTGCTCGGTGGAGATTCGGCGGTCGAATTTCAGCTGCGGGCGTCACTTCTTCTAAATCCCTAGGGAGTGGGCTTCAATCCCATGCTACCCGTCTCGTGGAGAGAGTGCTAACCAACACGCTACTCCCACGAGTTGGTTGCATTTAGGTTTCATTGGCACACGTTCTCAGTCGTTGGATGGGAATCCAACGGTCGAGATCTCGTTTCTTTTGATGAAGTGGCTGAGGGCAGCTGTAATGGTGCGATCACAGCTGTTGGATGACAATCCAATGGCCCACGGTTCTCCTTCCCAATTGGGGCATGGTGAGGGGCGGCTGCGATGGCCCCACGTGGTGCTATCGTGGCCGTCCATCTTCTTCTTCTTGTATCTGATGATGTAGGCCTCCAATTAAGTTGATTTTTGCACCATTGGACTGCGAATGTCGATTTAGATCCATCCGCGCAGTTGGATTTGTCATCTGAGGTCTGGATCTTCTTTAATTTTCCCCTTGGCTCTTGATATTCTGCGGATTCCCTAGGGTGCTATAGGAGTTTGATTGATGCAATCTTGGAAGCGTTGGACTCCCATCATAGTTTTGAATAGATCCATGCAGTTGGATTGGTCATCTGCAGCCCCGAATTACTTGCAATGAGTGACACCTCTCAAATAGCACAGTTTTATGCATAAAACACATATATCAACTACGATGTAGAATACGATGCGTATGCATATAGAATGTTCATGTTAAGCTAAGTTATGGCTTAATTCAGGCGAATTAGGGCTTATGATTGCTGTGCAATCAAATACTTAGTTAACTTATATTAAGTTACTTAGCATAATTACTACTATAAATATATTACTACTATAATTATACTTAACTATAGTTACTATTTATAGCTTATAACTTAGTCTCTACTTAAGTTACTTAACTTAAACTATACTAGTTACTTAAGCATTACTTAATTAATCTCTATTTATAAATAACTACCTACTTAATTAATCTATGTTAATTAATTAATCTATAGTCTACTTAACTTACTAACTAGTTAATTAATAACTATATACTTATTTAACATATAATTGTCTTAACTACTTAAGCTATATAATTAACTTAATTACTTAATTATCTATATAATACATAAATATAATATGTTAACCATATGAATAATTGCAAAGAATAAAACATTTGATATGGCAATCATTCCAAAAGAAAATCAAGATTAAGCAATGAATTTATAAAAAAGAAATCCTTAAATATGTTGTTTTAGAACAACATGCCATTCTATACTTTATTTATTACAAACCATATGCTCAGCACATTATTTATAGGGCTTTAGTAGCCTTAACAGTGCTTTCACAACATGAGGTATTCTCAGATTTGGCTAAGTGTTAGGCACACTTTAGCATCACAACAAGTATAGGCTCATTTAAAAATATTGATGGGCTTTTCGCATAGTATCAATGACCCATTAAGGCGAATCAGCTGCTGTTGAGTGTTAAAAATCATCATATTTACAAAAATAACGCATTGTAGTATAGCGGTGAAAATCGCAACAACATTTAAATTTATAAGTGCTCGAAAACAAAATAGAGTCTAAGGTCATTCGCAGTGAGCAAATATGGAATTCAATCACTAGTTGAAATATAAAGAACATATGAGCACAATGACTAATCACAATAAAGATATTCAATGAATAAAGTCTATCAAAATGATATTCAATAATAGCAAATTGTATCTCAGAAAACAACGGGATAAAAGAATATCAAAACCCTAAAAATAGTGTTTTGAATCACCACTAAAATCCCACAATTAAGCACATATCCCAAAGTTTCAAATGAACTAAATTTTGCTACAGTGGCTTTGAACCACTAACTCTTAATTTCCACGTCAGCACTATCAAATATGTCCATAGTAGCTTCAATGAATATCAGATGTCAGCACAAGGAAGTTAAATGCCTTAAATACCCAAGTCTCAGCACAAGCCACAGAGCACAAAGCCAACTCAGAAATGCCCAGGTGTGGAATGAGGGGCATGAATCTCGAGGCCAACAGTGCAAAACCAACCCCCACCCTCCTCAGAGTCTCTTCCTTTCTTAGTTAGGTATACAGATAGAAATAGTAGTGGGTAATCGGATCCGAGCAAGGGGGACCAGGCTTACCTACAGTGGGAGGTGAGCGAGGAGTGGAAAGGAGTGAGAGTGAGGAACCTCATCCCTTGTGAAGAGGCGATAAGCCACTGCGAGGATTTGCTTTTATGTGCGTTTTATGCTTTCCTCATTTACGATGTGGCACTAATCGTGCTACTCTTCTTTGCATGCGAGTAGTGGATGAAGCTTGCTTCAATTGTTGTTGCTGCTGTGTTGCTTCCTTCAATTGCCACTGCAGTTGAGGTCACTAGATGAATCTGCGTTCGCTAGGGGTAGCAACGAGGGCATTGGAGGTAGTAATGGATGATAGAGCACGGTAGCAAGGTCAACGATGAAGCTTGAGCTAGCGAACACTTGAAAGTCACAAAACAGGCCTTAAGCCCCAATTAAAACATTCAGTAGAGTTGCCGAAGGGCTGTGAGTTCAACGGCGATGGTGGCGAGGTGATTGGCGGTGTATGGTGGCCAGAGGGTGAAGGGGTGCTCGATAGAATGTGGTGTTCTTCGGCCGATGGTTTGGGGGAGAAAAGCCCTCAATTTCTTGATGGATTTTGCTCCCCTAAATGTGGGCGAGCTTGTAGAAGTGATCACGAGTGGATTAGCGTCGGCTCGAGCTTGCCAGAGCTTGTGTCGGCCACGGGGAAGACGATGAGGGAGACGGTGGAATAGCGGTCGAAATGAGGAGTAAAGGAGATTGGAAGAATCTAGAGAGGGAGTGGAAGAGATTGAACCTAACTATGGGATGAACAGGGGAGGAATTCCATGTTGGTGTGATGGTTGAAAGTGGAGGAGATGAAGACTTCCGGTGAGATGAGTGGCGAGGAAGGAGGGTCGAGAAGGGTTTTGCTGTGGCTGGCGAGAAGCAGAGTGAGTTGAGGGAGAGATTAGGCTACTCGATTTGGTCGTTGAGTGGCTGAGGTGAAAGAGTCGATGATGCTCGCTGGAGTTGCGGCGGAGGCGGACAGAGACGAGGAAGAAGATTCTTTGTGGCCTAACCGGATTCCGGAGGATGCTGGGACCTTGGGGGCATTTTATAGATCTCAGAACCAAGCTCTAAAGCAAGAAAAGAGCTTGATTTGCCTGTGGTTTTAGGGAAAACGACCCCCTTATTTTCGAGAGCAATGTTGAGCTCTAGGGTTCAAATTAGGACCCAAGATCTGGTTCATTGAATTGGGAATCCTCTCAAGATCAATCCCTCCAAGTTTGGAGGGATTTGGTCTTGATTTGAGGGAGGAATCCCCTCTCGAATCTCGGCCTGAAGGTGAGTTCACACGCTGATGGCAGAAAGGGTATTTTTGCAAATACAACGATAAAGTTAGGGACTAAATTGTAAGAAACTTGAAAGTAAGGGGCATGATTGTGAGAAATAAAGATTTTAGGGACTAAATTGCAAACTAGGTCAAGATGGACTTTGATTGGGTCCAAATTTTGTTTGTAAGCTAATTTGTACCCAAGGTATGTAATGGTGAAATTGCATTTTAGTTTTGACCACGTTTGACTAGGTAAATTGCATAGAAGCCCAATCACGACAAATTTTCGTCTAAAACTCTATTCTAGGTCAAAATAGGTTCAGATGGTTAAACCAAAGGTACCAAACCTGTTTTAATATTTTTCTATAAATTTTAGGAGGTTTAGATAAATTTTATCCTGATCAGAACCTTTTCAATTTAAGTGGGGCTAATAATTAGGGTTTTATATACTGTTTTGGTTCTCAAAATGCGTAAAATCCTATTTCAGTCAGTATGGACCCACTCTTTGGTCTTTAATGCTTAATTGACCTTTAATTAGCTCCTGGGTGACCTCGTGGTTACTCTTCACTTGTGATGTAGTGTTAAAATAGAAGAATTAATCATGTTTTATTATCTTCTCCCCAAAACATATCAGAGTGGAATTATTGTCATTAGGAGACCACTTAGGAGCATTTATCT
This sequence comes from Thalassia testudinum, assembly GCA_037157565.1. Taxonomy (NCBI): domain Eukaryota; kingdom Viridiplantae; phylum Streptophyta; class Magnoliopsida; order Alismatales; family Hydrocharitaceae; genus Thalassia; species Thalassia testudinum. The sequence goes on from JAZHRO010000002.1 coordinate 69,291,832, forward strand.
CTTGATTCCAAATAATTCAAGTTAGTTATGATGAATGATAACGTTACCATCATACCCTCATGCCTAACTTTTGCTAGTCCTTAGCAAAATCTTATGGAAAGAACTAGATCTCTAGACCATGTTTTTGATGTTCAAATGCTTATTTGTGCCACTTCTCTAGAAATCAGATTAGAATATCAATAATAGGCCTAGAGGTAGTAAGTACCAACCAAGATCTAGACCTGACCAGCCTAAGTCTTAGGTCTGCCGTGAAAGTTTCTAAGGCCCACAAAGACTGCCTAGAGGTTTGTTGACCCCAACTGTTAAAGCACCCGTGCGTAGACGTATGAAGTCTAGGTTCAGTTTGCTAGTTCATTTTTTATAAGAGATATAGAGAGGGATTTTTCATTTTGAGAGTTTTCTCTCTTTCTTTTGTATTCCCCTAAATCAGACATCGGATTGGCCCTAAACACAATCTATACCGAATTCCTTGTCCCCACCATCAATCCTCGAAGGGTCCCTGACTTTCGATGCTTCGGGATAGCATCGCCCATGGCAACCCCCAGAACCTTGGCTTTCGACACTTCAAGATAGTGTCGCCCATGGTGTTCTATAGCTAAATTCAGGCCTTGGCAATCGACATTTCGAGATAATCCCACCCATGCCACCTGAACCAGCACAAGGTGCTTAATGCCCTTGGTAGGATATTTAGATATCTTAGGAGACAAATACCGAGAAGACGATATGTTATTACGCATCTTCGAGGGGAGTATTTTTCATTCCACCTCTTCATGCCAGGAACTTATCTAATCAACTTGTGTCTTTGAGCCACTCCTAAGCTAGATCTTCAAAAAAATCTTTTTTAGAACAAAACACTTTTGGCATTATTTCATTGTTAACCGCACTGAACCAGATTGGTGTGTAGATTTTGGGTGCCTGATGCGTGGCTTCCACTCAACTAAGTAATTAAGTTAATTTCACTTAATTAAGAGTAGAAAAAGTCACTTAGGTTAACTCAAAATTGTGTCGGTTGTGTAGTATAGGGTCGAATTAACCTAACATTTTAGAAATTTTTACTGGTTGAGTCCAGGTCGTTCACTGGGAGGTATAATTTTTTCTAAATTCACCAATTTTCTTTTATTTTCCTTTCAAGTTTAGGAGGTATAATTAGGTTGATTATAAAAGCATGAATTTTGTCAAATGATTTAAACTATAAAGAATATACAAAATTCCATATGAAAAACACATTTACTTAAATGATGTACTTTATTAACAAGTAAACATGTTAGATTTCCAATTTTATTCTAAAGAAATTAAGGCAAATATGAGTGGTTCTATTAAAACATGCCTTATTACAACTAAGACAAATTTAAAAAGAAATTAAAGAAATAAAACTCATTTCTTCAGCCTCTCTCTTCCTCTTCCTTTCTCTTCTATTTATTTACCCTTTATCATTTACTCTCTCGAACTCTTTTCTTTTTCTTCTCCTATTCTATTCCTGCCTCTTCTTCTCTTCCCTTAGTCTTCTCCTTCCTTAGTGCCTTAGGAGTGCCTGTGCTCCTTTGTTTAGCTGCTGCCTTCTCAACAATTAACTTTAGCTTTCAATACTTAGCCATCAGCTTCTCTGCTTCTCTTTTCTTTCCCTTTAATCCATCAGTTGAACCGGGTTTTTTTTTCTTTTTAACCAAAAATTTTTTATTTGCGGTGAGGTCCTTTCGAGGATACACAGCACCCTGAGACCAGGGTGGGACAAGACCTTACTCGGTCTTCGCCTAATCTCAATTAGGTTTGATTTTGATTTATTTTCATTTGAGCCATAGTTTCGAGCCATTCCGGCTCAACCCGGCCTCCCAGGCCTCGCCCTCCCAGGGCACACTCGCTCACGCCCACTCGAGCACACACCCGCAGGCACACACGCCCGCACACACATATACACATGCTCAGATAGGTTTAGAATGCTCATATCGGTAACCAATGCACCGAGCGCTGATGACTGAAGAGACGGGATAACAAATCACTTTTATTCCCATGCGTGCGCTCGAAAACTGACGATGCGGAACTATCATAACCCCTTCCAGACCCAACTTTAACTGACGATATCTTCCTGCTCAGAGCTCCAAATCAAGTGATTTAAATTTTGTTGGAAAGCTCTAAGGTAGATCTACACAATTGCAGGGTCAATTTAAGGTTAGAGGATGTTTTCCTCTTCAATTTGAAGAGTGAAATATGGGGTTCCTATTGGTTATTTATTGCCTGGAAGTGAATTAATTTCACAGAGTCCTCAGATGGACTTTTCTCTCTCATTAAAAGGTCTAAACAGGTTCTATAGGTTATTCTGCATTTTCTGGTGTAGTCTCTAAGCTCATAAGACCTTCAAGACCAGCAGAGAAACTTAAAGCTTCTCTGAAAGCTTCAGAGATTGAATTTTCAAACTTAAAATAGATAAACAGACACTTAAGAATATTACTGATTGATTTAAACAAGTTCTAAGGGTTGTAAGAGGCTTATCTGGGCAAGATTTAAGATCAAAACTCAACAAAATGGCACTGCTATTAGTTTGGGTTCAAAAATAACCCAAATTAACATGGTTCAAATTTTCACTAAATTATTCACCTGAGCTCAGTTAAATCATTCTAAAGCTATCCAACAAGATCCCAGAAACAACTTTAACTCATCCATTACTCAAATTGAACTCAGAACTCCATAATCAAACTCAGTTTGACTGTGAAGGCACAAAAATTTGACTTTCTGTTAAAAGCTTCTCCACAAAAATCACAGCCTCGAATAGGATCTTAACCTCAGAAATTTATTCAGATTCTCAGATAGGTGCTCTGACCAAGATTTCTAGGGTTTCAGGCTCGCCGCTTGAGCTTCAAAATGACTTTGTTCGTCAGAGAGATTGAGAGGTTATGACAGTGAATTGAAGACATGAATAGCATCAGTGCATTGCACTAAAGCTTCTAGGTTCCTTAAATGCTTCTTAACCCTAACTAATAGACTTCTCCAACTCTGCTGGAGTTGGAGAAGATGAAGATCTATCTATAGCTCCAGTGGCTAAATCCTCAATTAAACATCTACAAATTAATCAGTGATAGTTAAATCATTGATCTGGAGCTTTTCACTAAATCCTGTAGGCTGAAGCACAACTTTGGCTCCCCGAAGCTTGCCAGAGCTCCGGTGAGTCCAGAAAATGTGAAAATTGTGCACAGATTGTTTAAACATACCATTTTTAATCTAAAAAGAATCCTGAGGTTGCAAGGAACCTTAGAATCACATTTAATTCCTCATTATCGCTTTAAATGTAAGATTTGATAGTGAATTTATTTTGAATGAAAATTGAGTTGGTTGAGGCACAGGACTTGATCTCCCACTCAACTGAGTGGTTGAGACAAGTCAATAGATGTCTGTGATACTAAATATATATTTAATTAATGATTTGAACTACTCTTGAGCTGCCATTGACAGTGAGCTCAGAAGTTTAATTAAATTTGGACCTTTAATTTATATGTGATATTTCTATTTATTATAGTGTCGATTGGGGTCCATAAGTGATGGATAGATGATGATAGACCCAGTGGAGGTGAAATTAAGCTCACTACTGTCACCATGGACAGTGACAATAGTCGGTGGAGGTGGAAGTTATTTTAGGCGATTAGGTGATTCAATTAATAATTAAGTGGATTAGAAATGATCATGGAAGTTAAAGAAAGGTGGATAGCGATTTCAAAAGATGAAATTAAGTCTCTGGCGAGCTCAAGGAGTTCGCCGGAGTCGGAGAAGATGAACACTGAAATTCAAAAATTACTCTAATCTAACTACCTAAACTAACTAACTAAGGTAACCTACTCCTACTCCTACTACTCCTAATCTACTGTTACCTGGACAAAGGGGTCAATAGGGTTCTGCCGAAGGTTCATAGCAGATAACGAAATCAAAGGGTGGAAGAAAGACCTCCGGCGAGCGGATTTGAGGTGAAGCAGAGGATTCCTTGGGTCGGCGCCTGTGTTAGAGACACGACAGAGCATGGCGGATCTCCTTGGCTGATTAAAATGAATGGAGGAAGTCAGAAAGTGAGATGGGAAGTCGCCGGAGTTTTGGACGAATAGCCTATTGGGTCGGCTGCAGTGTTAGAAGAGGGAAGGGAGCCAACTTGAGTGAAATCAGAGGGGTAAGGGGTATTTATAGTGGTTGACGGCGAAGAGAATGGTGGGGTCTGGCTGAAGAAGGAGTTTGAGGAGCTTAACCTTCGTCGTTGTCTCCGACGATGGTGTGGTTATCTCCCACTAGAAATTAGGATTTTCGATTAATCCAGACCGGTGGATGAAGAGGAGGTGGTGAGCGCAAGCTGCAAGAGCTTGGACAAAGAAGGATGATGTCGGCAGGGCAGTAATCGCGCGGTGGCATGACTCTCCGTCGCCAGCCGTTCATTCGGCTGAAGGAGAAGAAGGAAAGGGACTTAAATGTAATAAAACTTAAGAACCTATGTGAGAAATAAGGACTCAATTGTAATGAAAAGTAAGGACCTAAATGTAAACCCAGGTTTTGAAGGTTTATTTTAACTTAGATCTCTTTCAACTTTTTATATATGTTAGTAAATAAGGTAAATATTATGTTTTCACCTTGAATTTACATTTTTGACCTTTTTAGATTAATTTATTAGATTAAGTAAAATTACTTAAGTTATTATATACTTAGGTATACATTATGTTTAAGTTACTTAACTTATTAATTAAGGGAATGATTAATAAGATTTCGAGTCCAATTATTATCTAGTTTATTAATAATGTTAATTGAATGATAAAATGTCATTTTGAATTTATTTTAAGGTCCTTTACCAAATATCCCTTATTCTATAATTAACCCTTATACGTTCATAACCTTAGCTAATTAACTAGGAAGACTAGTTAATTAGGGGTAATTAGAGATCATGATGAGTGTCTCATCAATGCCTAGGTTATCAAGTCATACAAATCAAAGGGCAGACAACGGGGTCGAATAATCCCTAAGCCTTAGACTTAATACATCAACCTCACACTTTCCTCAACCTCCTGAGGATTAATCTAGATCTTAACAAATACGTGAGTGTTTAAGCCTTAAAATAGGCCCAAGAGGCCCAAAGTTAGTACTCTTACTTATCTCCTTGTCTCTAGCACTTCAGGACTTAATCCTTGTTTTGATTTGATCTAGAACTTAAGTAAATCCCACAATCAGTTGCTAGAACTATCAATTTTATTTGTGATTTTACTCATTTGTTTTTTGTATTTCCTCCTCTTTTCCTACTCAAGAAAGATTTTTCATTCAGCTTGCAAAATTTTTCTCCCTTTCTCTAATTTTTTTTAATATATATTTTTTTGTGAGAGCCCCACAGAGAATTGAATTTTCCATTTGTTTTGCACTTTAACACACCCCCATGCTTAAGTTTTCCAATGTCCTCATTGTAAACTTGGTAGGTACGAATTCAGCTTAGTTTAAGGTTTAGAATAGGGTCAAAGGGTGGGTGAACGGGTTGGGATGACTGTTGCTGACGATTTCAAGCTCGAATACAAGTATCAAAGGTGGAGTCTGTTGTTCTAAAGTTGAACCCTAAAGTGCAATAGGAATGTAGCTCAAAAGGATGATTAGAAGGGTCTCGAGTTTTTGAAATGACGAGTTGCCTCTCGTTAAGCGCTAAATTCAATGCCTTCAGTTGAGTACAAGGTGGTCTAGGAGAAGGGGTGGTTAGATTGGAGGAATTTTGTAGAATAAGTACCTTGATGAGTAGTTTGGTTGGTGCAACCCGGTGCTTGTTCAGATCGATAGGCTGATGATGTAGACCAAACCCAATCAGTCTGGTAGGTTAATGGATGTGAATCAATAGGTGTGAAGCCCACCAGATACTTTGTGGCTCGAATAGATGTAGAAATACGAATCTAGGGTTTGGCTAAATCGGCTCAACCTGATCAGAGTAAGGGTCCTCAAAAGATAATGGATCTGTGGGGAATATAGGAACACTATTGATGGGATCAAAGTTGGGTAAAATGTGGGTATCGATCTAATCAGTATCCAATTCCCTAAAAGATGGAGGTGAATCATATGCAACCATATCAGAAAGAGGTGAGTCAGAATAGAAATTGATTCCGGTGGCGGGTCAGGGTTTGGATCAGGTTTTGATAGGTTCTGTGGCTTCTTTAAGTTCCAAATCATCGGCCTCAGAATCAGAATCAAAGAATGGATCATGGGTACTGAGGTTGTAAATTGGCTCGTAATCATCTGGAAACAATGGTTCTCCGAAATCAGAGTACGATTCAAAATCATCAGAGAATTTGTTACAATAAGCTCCTGAACTTGATTCAAGATTGAGATTTTACCACTGAACAAATCATGTTGCACGGAGTTATCAGTGACAAGTCGTTTGTAGTTTTATGTGGTGGAAAAATCGACTAATCAATAATTAAAATAACCACTCGCAGAAGAGTGGGTCGTATCCACAGGGAGGCAATGACGTATTTGAATTTGCACTGGTTCAAAATGTATGTTCGTAGTTAATTTCGACGATAATTGAGCCAAATTTACCTTTAGATTAAGGTAGAATCAAGAAAACATGCTGAAATGGCATTTTTTTAGCAACTAGAGGATAGTTTTTGCAACGCAGATTCAATAAAATATCAATAAAAGTTGGCAATGGTAGAAAATGTAATTATTAATGGGGCATGTATTGTAGCAAAATAGGGGATTTCTTCCCCTTGGCCGTGCGCAAAGAGGAATGAACGGCTGGAGGTGTGAAGCTCGGAGGAAGTTCTTTGGACCGAGGGCTTCGCAGCGGTGGTGGCGGCGAGTCGCGAGGTGGTCGGAGCCGGCCGGACGGAGCTCCGTCGAAGGTGGCTTTCGACGGTGGCTGCACGTACTGGAGGAGGGGCGGCTATGCGCGCATGAAGGCTGCTGCAGGTGGTGCGTGCAGGTGCTGCTGTTTCATGCACTGAGTCCGCGCGCACTGCTGGAGGCGCTGCAGGTGGCAGCGGGGGGTACTGCTGTTGGTGGAGAGGCTTTGCAAGCAGAAGGTGCAGGTGCGCTGGAGTGGGCGTGTGGGAGTTGAGCGCTACTGTAGGCTGCTGGCGGGCGCACTACAAGGAGCAGGCGTGGGCTTGGGGCTGCAGATGAGCGCGCTAAAGCGCTGGCGAACGCGCCCCTACTGGAGGTGGTGTATACGCACACAGGTAAGGAGTTGGCGGCCGGTGCTGCAGGGTGCGAGTGTGGAGGCAGATGCTGCTGCAGGCGGTACGCGGTCTGCAGGTGCGTTGGAAGTGAAGCGCAGCAAGGGTGGTCGCTACTGTAGATTGGAGAGGCGTGCGTGGGCCGGTGGTTGGCGCTGGAGGAGATGCAGTGCAAGGGTGGTTGCTGTTGGAGTGGGGGGGTCGAAGCTTCAGACGTCCGGGAAACTTCCCGGACCTCTTAACTGATGAGGAGTGAAATTGCAGTAGCGGTTGTGGAGGTTGTTGGTGATGACAGCAAGGGTGGTGCACGGCGAGGTGCTCACAGTAATGCGGATGATCTCTGGATGGCGGTGTGGCCTGTCAGACCACACACCCACGGTGGTGGAGGATCATCGCCGCGGTTGAGGTCGGCGGTGGTGAAATGGACGAGATGAACTCTCTTCACAGTGTGGGTTGTTGGAATGGAGGCCTCCTCCGCTCGGCAGCCTCTCTCCTCTTTTTGTAGCTGCCTGCATGAATTTGAATGGAGAGGCGAGAGCAGATCCACCTTCTCCGCTAATCCATGAATGTAGGCTTTAGTGCAGCAGGTGGCATTGCAACGGCAGCCGAGCCGTTGCTGAAAAGAAGAAGAGTAAAAGATATTGTTAAAATATTATGGTTATTTATATACAAACCCTCAACTTTTATGTTAACTTAAATTAATGCATGCAATGAACCTAATTGGTTAACTAATTAAATGAATGCAATTCTAAGTTAATTCTAAATGCATTTAAAATATGAATGCAATGCATGAATTATGTAATTAAATTAGAAATATGAATTAATCTATTTACATCTTAATTTATGCTAAATAAATGTTAGAACTAACCTAATGTCTAGGCTCTTAAATACTTAAATAGTTCACAAATATGGGCAAATCAAATACCCCCATGCCTAGTTTTTGCTAGTCCCTAGCAAAATTAAGCGAAACCTAGAACTCCAAATAGACTAGTCAACCCAATTGGTCTTCCTTCAGAAACATATTAAGTTCAGACTTTAGGCCCAAGGTTCCCAAGTAGTTGCTAAGTTATAGACTAGGTCGGCTAAAGACGAGTTGCAGGCATAAGTTTCCCTGATTTCTGACTTTACCCTAAGGTTTATTGATCCCTGAGATTAAAGCATCCATGCATGTGCATTGGTCTGAGTTATTTAAGTTAAAGGAAAAAGTTTTTTTTTTTGAATAATATATATATATATATATTTTGTTTGATTCTTCTAAGTCTAACCTCAGATCAGCTATCAACACGATCTGTGTCGGATTCATTGTCCCCATTACCATACCTCGAAGGGTGCCTAGCTTTCGATGCTTCGAGATAGCAACTCCCATAATGACCCCAAGAACTCCTGGCAATCGACACTTCGAGATAGTATCGTCCATGGATTTCTTAAGCGAATTCAGGCCTATGGCAATCCGCACTTCGAGATAGGGTCGCCCATGGTACCTGAACTGCACAATGCGCTTACATGCCCCCAGTAGGATGGATATCCTAAGAGACAAGAGTCGAGGAGGTAATATGTTATCATCGCATCCTCAAGGTGAGTATATACTCCACCTCTCTTGCGGCGGGAACTCTTCCAATCAAAATGTGTTTTCAAGCCTCTCCTATGTCAAAACTAAGAGAACTATATCTCTTTTAAGAAAGAAAGAAATTAAGTTAATTACTAGACCAAATGTGTGAAATTTGGATGCTTGGGTTATAAGGATCCATAAACCAAAAGGTAGAACAAGACTCCAGGTACTACCCCACCTTTTAACTCAAACCCTAGCTTCCCTTCCTCAACCTCCTGAGGAATGGTCCACAACTTAACTCCTACTTAAGTTTTTAAGTCCACAAAGGACCCTAAAGGTCTAAAGCTAGTAGCTCATTTAGCTTCTAAAGTTTGACCCTAGAATTAACTTAGTCTACCCTAGAGTTTTGATTTGCTTAAGAATGCAGGACCTAGCCAGTTAAGCTCAAAACATTTTTCTGTTTTTAAATGCAACTGTATGCATGCTATAAACAAAATGCCTCAGGTCCTCTCCCCCATGCTTGGTTCAAACAATGTCCTCATTGAAAACAAAAATAGCTAAAGGAAGATATTACCTGAGGTGGAGAATGGTAGGAGCTAAGGCTCCTCAAGAGTGACTTCGTCAACCAGATGGCCATCTAAAATTATGTAAGGTTTTAATCATTAACCATTGACGATAAAGGGAGTTGCTAAAGAGGAAGGATTTTTAATCTCCACAGCTCCATGCGGAAATACTTTGGTGATTATGTAAGGCCCATCCCAATGAGATTTTAACTTCCCAGGAAAAAGCTTAAGTCTGGAATTGAAAAGCTAGACTTGTTGGTTGGGCTCAAAGGTCTTTCAAAGTATAAACTTATCATGCAAGACCTTAGTTCTTTCTTTATAAGCTTGAGAGGTGTCATAAGCATCATTCCTCAGCTCCTCAAGCTCACTTAATTCTAGAAGTCATGCCTTACCTACCTTCTCTAAATCCATGTTAACACTTTGAATAGCCCAAAGTGCCTTATGTTCCAACTCAACAGGTAAATGGCATGCTTTTCCATACATAATCCAAAAGGGAGAAGTGCCCAAAGGGGTCTTATAGGCCATTCGATAAGCCCACAAAGCATCATCGAGCTTTTGGGACCAGTCTTTCCTATCAGGTCTAACGATCTTTTCCAAAATATTTTTTATCTCCCTATTTGATACTTCAACCTGGCCGCTTGTCTGAGGATGGTAAGGGGTAGCGACCTTGTGAGTCACTCCCAGACTCTTGATTAGCTGATTGAAGTGGTGGTTTCGAAAATGAGGTCCCCCATCACTTATAATAGTCTTGGGGCAGTTGAAATGGGATATGATATTGGCCTTCACAAATTTCAAAACCACAGAGTGGTCATTTGTGCACGTAGGAATGGCCTCTATCCATTTAGAGACATAATCAACTGCCACCAAGATATATTCATAACCATGGGACGACGGGAAGGGGCCCATAAAGTCAATTCCCCACACATCAAAAATTTCAACAGATTGAATAGGATGTTGAGGCATTTCATTCCTCTTCCCAATCGTTCCAGTCTGTTGACATCTAATACAGGCCTTAACAAAATTATGAGAATCCTTAAATAAGAAGGCCACCAAAAGCCGGACTGGAGAACCTTAAAAGTAGTTTTCTTAGCACCAAAGTGTCCTCCACAATGAAGTTCATGGCAAAATCTCAGCACACTTTGTTTTTCCTCTTCAGGTACACAACATCTCAATACTTGGTTTTGTCCAATTCTAAATAATTATGGCTCTTCCCAATGAAAATATATTGCTTGTGAAATGAATCTCTTTCTTTTCTGCTCATCCCAAGAGCCAGGAGTTTGTCCAGTGACCAAGTAATTTACAGTATCTGCATACCATGGTAAAGTTGGTGTTACTTCCATCAGAGTTTCATCGGGAAATGTCTCGCGAATGTCTCCAGAAAGAGAGTCATTAAGAGGAAGGCGAGACAGGTGGTCAGCCACAACATTTTCTACTCCTTTCTTTTCACGTATTTCCAAGTCAAATTCTTGAAGGAGTAGGATCCACCTAATCAGACGTGGCTTAGAATCTTTCTTAGCAATGAGATGTTTCACTGCTGCATGATCAGTAAAAATAACCACCTTAGACCTAAGCAGATAAGACCTAAACTTCTCCAGAGCAAAAGCTACAGCAAGTAATTCTTTTTCAGTGACGGTGTAGTTTTGCTGAGGTTCGATTAAAGTCTTGCTTGCATAATGCAGCACATGAGGTCTTCCCTCAACCCTTTGTCTAAGGACTGCTCCCACTGCATAATCCGAAGCATCACACATAAGCTCAAATGGGAGTGTCCAATCAGGAGCTTGGAGAATAGGTGTAGGGATCAAGGCCTCCTTTAGAGTTTGAAAGGCCTTGGCACACTTTGAATCAAAACTGAAGGAAGATTCCTTCGCCAACAATTCACAAACTGCCCTAGAAATTTTACTAAAATTTTTAATAAAGTGCCTATAAAAGCCAGCATGGCCCAAAAAGGATCTAATCTGTTTGACATTCGTAGGCAATGGGAGTTTGGAAATAGAATCAATCTTGGCTTTATCTACTTCCAAACCTTGCTCGGATACAACATGCCCAAGTACAATTCCTTTCTATACCATGAAGTGACTTTTCTCCCAGCTGAGGACTAAACCAGTCTCCTTACATCGCTTCAACACATTCTCCAGGTGTAGGAGACATTGGTCGAAAGACGAGCCATAAATGGAGAAGTCATCCATAAACACTTCAACACACTCGTCAATCATGTTTGAAAAGATAGACATCATACACTGCTGGAAAGTTGCAGGGGCATTACATAATCCAAACGGCATATGTCTGAATGCAAAAGTACCGTAAGGACTCGTGAATGTCATCTTTTCCTGGTCATCAGGAAAGACTGCCACCTGATTGTACCCAGAATATCCATCGAGAAAGCAATAGTACTTATTCCCTGCCAATTTTTTTGAGAATTTGATCAATAAAAGGCAAAGGAAAGTGATCCTTCTAGGTAGTGGTGTTCAGCTTGCGGTAATCAATACAGACCCTCCATCCAGTTGAGGGTCTAGTGACAACTTGTTCACCTTGGTCGTTGAGTTCCACAGTAAAGCCTACCTTCTTTGGCACCACATGAATGGGACTGACCCATTTACTATCAGCAATGGGATATATGATCCCGGCGTCCAACCACTTCAGGATTTCATTTTTTTACCACCTCCCTCATATTAGAGTTCAGACGTCTCTGCATGTCCCTAAATGGCTTGATGGAATCATCAGTATAAATGTGGTGCATGCAGAGTGTAGAGTCTATACCCTTAATGTTAGCAATGCTCCAAGCAATAGCTTCCTTGTGCCTAGATAGGCATTCAATCAAGGCTCCCTCCTGTGCCTCAGATAGCACAGCCGAAATGATAATGGGGAGCATATCATTGGCACCTAGGAAAACATACTTGAGAGTGTCAGGGAGGGGTTTCAACTCAAGGTCGGGGGCTTGTATGGTTGAGGGTTTCATAATAGATGTCCCCATCTCAGGTAGCAGATCTACCTTCGGCGCAAATGATGGGGGAAGAGACTCAGCAGAAACACCTAGTAGTTCCTCAAGTTCTAGTATATCCCCTTCACATTCCTCCAAGAGATGGGAATGCTCATTTAGCATGACATGCTGAAGGGGGTCATCACATAAAATTGTAGGAGTTGCCTCTTCAATCAAGTCATCTATCACCTCAACTTGAGAACAATCCTCAAGTTTGACTTGTTTGTAAGCATCAAACACATTAAGCCAGATTTTCCTGTTCCCAAAGCCCATTTTCAATGCCCCAGTATTACAATTGATTGAAGCATGCGAAGTTGCAAGGAAGGGGCGGCCCAAAATGATGGAGGGTTGGTTGGCTTGTTGGTAGGGTCAGTGTCCAAAACTAAGAAGTCAACGGGAAAGAAGAAATCCTCCACTCTTATGAGGACATCTTCCAAAATTCCCCATAGTGTCTTAAGTGATCGATCAGCAACTTGAAGGATTACAGGGCTAGGCTTCAGATTGCCTCCCCCAAGTTGTTCATACATGTAGCTCGGAAGGATGTTCACCCCCGCACCTAGATCAAGTAGTGCCTCATCAATTTGTAAGTCACCAATAACTATAGAGATGTATGGGGCTCTTGGGTCCTTAAGTTTCGGGGGTGTGCCATGTTGAACAATTGAGCTAACAGAATCAGGCAGGACAACTTTTGATTGGACCTGTTTTCAAGATTGTTGCTTTTTCGTGCACAGGTCCTTTAAGAAGGGGGCATAAGACGGAATCTGCCTGATAGCTTCAAGCAAAGGTAGGTTAATTTGCACTTGCTTGAAAGTTTCCATCATCTCATCCATCTTATCTTTGGCTCCAGATGAGCCAGCAAAAGTCTGCCCAGAGGTGGATAAACGGTCTGGAAAAGACACTCTCGATCTCTGGGTGGAAGGGTTGTCATGTCGAGTAAGGGGTGGAACGGGGGCAACTTCTTCCGGTGAGGTGATTTCAAGCGAGGAAGATTTGGGCAAGTCTTCTCCGGTGGGGGTGAAAGTCGGGGTGGATGGTTTTTTAAGGGGTATGACTATAGGAGCATCGGGTTTGGAAATTTATTTCCCACTCCTCAGAATAGTCACCGCCTGAGCATGCTCCCTAAAGACAATCCCTTTTCCTTTAGGATTTTCCTTAGCAGCACTGGGGAGCTTCCCAGTCTCCCTCTGTCTAACGGCCTCAACAAGGTGTTCAATTTGCGATTTCATCTCATGTATAGCCTTGTCATGAGATTGGATGATGGCACTTTGACTTTCTTGCATATTTTTCAACATCACCTTCAATTCATCCATCTCAGAGGTCTTAGGTTGGGCAAAGGTCTGAGGTTGGTTCATTTGATGGTTTTGAAGGGATTGTGGTTTGTAATTCCCTGAATTTGAGACATTTCCTTGTCTCCATGAAAAGTTTGGGTGGTTCCTCCATCCCTCATTATAAGTGTTGGAGAAAGGGTCATTACGAGGTCTAGGACGGAACCCTTGAGCGGCATTCAAATCCGCTTGTACAAGCTCAGGGAATTGGGAGGCCAAGTGGCAATCCACAGTGGCGTGTGTATTGCCTTGGAAAATTAAGCATTCGAAAACTTGGGATGTGGAGGTATTAGGTACGAATGAACTCGGGTTCGACATAAGCCTTTCCATGTTTTGGTTCAATAATTGAATCTGATAGGCTAAATTTTGGGTGTCCCTTGCCTCATTCACCTCCAACTTTCTTTGCATGAGAGTGGGCTTTCTATCCATGTAGGCAGAATTCAAGTGAATAGAATTCTCACTCAAAGTATCAAATAAGTTCCAAGCTTCATCCTCAGTCTTAGATAGAAAGGTTCCTGCACAGGCACCATCCACAGTTTGCCTATGCGAATCATTAAGTCCGGTGTAGAACCTTTCAACTAGTTGCCATTTAGGCACCTGGTGATGTGGGCAAAGTCTTAGCAAGTCGTTAAAGTGCTCCCACGCATCATGGAATGCTTCCCCATCCTTTTGAACAAAATGAATGATTTCCCTCCTAAAGTGATTGGTTTTGCTCATGGGGAAGTACTTCTTCAAAAACTCCTTCTTCAGGGCATTCCAAGTATTAATATTATCAAGGGTGTGATACCAATACTTGGCTTTGTCCTTAAGGGAGAAGGGAAAGAGGGTCCGCATTTGAGTGTCTTCAGTAACGCCCTACAGCTTCACCGTGGAACAGACCTCGGTGAATTCCTCTATATGCCTGTAAGGGTCTTCCTTAGTAATACCATAAAAGGAGGGCAGCAAGGATATGGTACTACTTTTGATCTCATACGGATTGTCCCCTCTAGGTCTATGTAGTGCAGGGCCAGCTTGATTGGTTAGGATGAAATATTCCTGAAGGCTCCTTTGACCGACCATTTCTACCCTTGGAAGGTCTCTTCTTAGGATTCTTTCAGGTTCAGGATCAAACACAAGTTGTCTCCTAAGAGAACGCCTACCAAGCATGCACTACAAACACAATTCAAAAGGACTTGTTCGGTCTTTACAAATTCAGGCTTTTGACTTTAGTTCAAATTGTAAGTGAAAAAGCAAGATGCCCAATCAATTACGCGCCTATTGTCAACCTTCGAAATGCCTACAAAGACCTAGTTGGAGCTTAGGTATTCTTCCCTAAATCTCAAATGGTCAAGTAAATCCAAAGACGGAAGATCGAGGGATGCAAGTAGGCCGAAGCCTTCCTTTGAAGCTGTCTTTCGCGGTGCTTCTCAACTACCCCCAAAAATCCGTGACAGGGTATCCCCCTCTTTGGATTTATAAAACCTTTGATCTCAAGTTCCGAACACTTTAGAATCCAACGGTAGGAGAGCTCTTGTCTTAGTCGTTTCAAGACTTAGGAGTGTCTAAATGAGTGCTGTGGTGCAAAAGATATAAGTGTGCATTCACCGCAAAAAGATTTTTAATTTTGAATTGCACACCACGTTTGAAAATCAAATCCTTGGTTTTTTAGATGTCCCTCCTTTAATTAGTACTTTTTCTAGAAAATATGTGACCACTTGTTAGATCGCTTCAAGACAAATTTTGTGGTCTTCAAATTAAATCCAAATGCAATGCGTGATCAAGAATAGGATGCAAAGTAAGAGAATGTGTACCTTGCTTCCAGTAATCAACGATGCAAGAATGCACGCAATGTAGAGAAGTAAATCTAGAGGCTACTCATATAGACCTAAATAGTTCGTCCTAAGTGTAGGCAGCTTCTAGCAGGTAGCTCATTTTTTTTTTCTTAAATTACTTATGCACAAGCAAATAAAAGTAAGCGATCCATAAAATAAACTAAGAACCTAAATCTAAAGAAAAAGGAACAGGCTCCCAAAAATTACCCAACACGGGCCTAAAACAAAATTGGGGAACAAACCCTGCAAAATATACCCTAAAACAAGGGTTTCAAACCAAATGCAATGAAAAATTAAATCTAAAGTCTTAATTCTACTCTAATCAAATTAGCAACTAAATGTACAATGATGACCGTCGCATCCTCGTCCTTCTCCTCCTTTTCAAGGTAGCTCGACCAATTCTCCTCTGGCAACGTCAAGGGTCATCTCTCACCATGGTTGATTTCTCGCACAGGAAAAAAAATAATAAATGGTCAAATCACTGTGCAATTGAGAAATAATAAAAAATAAAATAGGTAAAATTATTGCGTCTGTTGCCTCCCTGGCAACGACGCCATTTTGACAAGTCGATTGTTCGCTTTTCAAGTCGTTTGTAGTTTTATGTGGTGCAAAAATTGACTAATCAATAATTAAAATAACCACTCGCAGAAGAGTGGGTCGTATCCACAGGGAGGCAATGACGTATTTAAATTCGCACCGGTTCAAAACGTATGTTCGTAGTTAATTTCAATGAGAATCGAGCCAAATTTGCCTTCAGATTAAGGTAGAATCAAGAAAACATGCTCAAATGGCAATTTTTAACAACTAGAGGATATTTTTTGCAGTGCAGATTCAATAAAATATCAATAAAAGTTGGCAATGGAAGAAAATGTAATTATTAATGGGGCATGCACTGTAGCAAAACAGGGGATTTCTTCCCCTTGGCCGTGCACAAAGAGGAATGAACGGCCGGAGGTGTGAAGCTTGGAGGAAGTTCTTTGGCTCGAGGGCTTCGCAGCGGTGGTGGCGACGAGTTGCGAGGTGGTCGGAGCCGGCCGGACGGAGCTCCGTCGAAGATGGCTTTCAACGGTGGTTGCACGTGCTAGAGGAGGGGTGGCTGTGCATGCGCGAAGGCTGCTGCAGGTGGTGCGCACGGGTGCTGTTGTTGCACGCACTGAGTCCGCGCGCACTGCTGGAGGTGCTGCAGGTGGCAGCGGGGGCCACTGCTGTTGGCGGAGAGGCTTTGCAAGCGGAAGGTGTAGGTGCGCTGGAGTGGGCGCGTGGGAGTTGAGCGCTACTGCAGGCTGTTGGCGAGCGCGCTGCAAGGAGCGGGCGTGGGCTTGGTGCTGCAGGTGAGCGCGCTGAAGCGCTAGTGAACGCGTGCCTGCTGGAGGAGGTGTGTACGCACGCAGGTGAGGAGTTGGTGGCCGGTGCTGCAGGGTGCGCATGTGGACGCGGATGCTGCTGCAGGCCGTACACGATCTGCAGGTGCGTTGGAAGTGAAGCGCAGCAAGGGTGGTCGTTGCTGTAGATTGGAGAGGCGTGCGTGGGCTGGTGGTTGGCGCTGGAGGAGATGCAGTGCAAGGGTGGTTGCTGTTGGAGTGGGGGGGTCGAAGCTTTAGACGTCCGGGAAACTTCCCGGACGTCTTAACTGATGAGGAGTGAAATTGCAATAGTGGTTGTGGAGGTTGTTGGTGATGACGGCGAGGGTGGTGCACGGCGAGGTGCTCACGGTAATGCAGACGATCTCCGGATGGCGGTGTGGCCTATCGCACCACACACCCACGGTGGTGGAGGCTCATCACCGCGGTTGAGGCCGGCGGTGGTGAAATGGACGAGATGAACTCTCTACATAGTGTGGGTTGTTGGAATGGAGGCCTCCTCCGCTCGGCAGCCTCTCTCCTCTTTTTGTAGCTGTCTGCATGAATTTGAATGGAGAGGCGGGAACAGATCCACCTTCTCCGCTAATCCATGAATGTAGGCTTTAGTGCGGCAGGTGACGTTGCAGCGGCAGCCGAGCCGTTGCTGAAAAGAAGAATAAAAGATATTGTTAAAATATTATGGTTATTTATATACAAACCCTCAACTTTTATGTTAACTTAAATTAATGCATGCAGTGCACCTAATTGGTTAACTAATTAAATGGATGCAATTCTAAGTTAATTCTAAATGCATTTAAAATATGAATGCAATGCATGAATTATGTAATTAAATTAGAAATATGAATTAATCTATTTACATCCTAATTTATGCTAAATAAATGTTAGAATTAACCTAATGTTTAGGCACTTAAATACTTAAATAACCCACAAATATGGGCTAATCAATCAGCCCAACTTTGGTTTAACCTAGTCTCAAATTCTGAGCTCAGAGGGATATCCTTATTAGGCATAGGATCAGATTCTGGGCACCTAGGGTATATTTATTCAAATCCCAACTCTTCCAATTCCTCTGATTATGTATCGTAAATTGATTTGGCTTCCAAAAAATCAATTCGTTCTTCTGAGGAGTTTGGAGAGGTATAATCATCGAATATTGGCCCAAAATCATAGGTCAACTCTAAAATCTAGTTTTCATCACATTGGTCCTCACGATCATCCCAAATAGGCTCAGATCCAGATTCTAGGTTAGTGGTAGGAATTGGGTCACTAGAATCTAGACTTGGTTCTACTGGGATGTCAGAATCACTCTCGAGGACTACCATAATAGGATAAGGTGCATAAATTACATCTTCGAGAGATTCTGAGTCAGGCTAATCACAGGTGTTTGAAAAATCTAGGCATGATGGACCAGTTTCATAGTTTCCAATGGCTGGCTCATGATCAGAAACACCAGTAATTGGCTTCACCCAACCTACATCAAGATCAAGTATGTCATTCTACACAAAATTTGAATCTGGTTCCATTTGGGTTGGGGGTCTACAACAACCTCTACTTTCGAACCTGGGATCTGAGAAATCACATTGATCAATTTCTAAGTGGTGATATAGGTGTTAGGCGGGATTTCTACGCTAAAAGTTTGAGTTTGAAAACCTGTCATTGTAGTTGTGTAAAAATTTGTCAAACAGATAATTTAACCAAAACTTTGGTGAGTCCCGGGTCAAACATAGGGAGGCGAACGTTTGATCAAAAATCACGTTGGATTTATTTCCATGAAGTAGATTAGTTGGTCGAATTAAATCTACACTAGCTATCTACTTAAAGAATTATTAATAGAAGAGAGGAAAAGAATAATACAAATAAAGAGAAAATAGGGAGAGAATAAACAAATATTTCATATTGATAGGAACATGTTCATTACATCTATGTGCTACACTAGAAAGTAGGGAATCTACACTAGAAAGCGATAAAGGAGGAGATGAGAAATTATCCTCCTTGACGGCTGTTTGGAGGACAAGTCGAATTGACAGAGTGCCCGGACGAGTGTGGTGAGATGCTGGACGAAAGAGGATGAAGACGGAGGATGGAGCAGGGTGATGTCACAGTGGGATCTGCTTCTCGAACGGTGGTGAGAGGACAACCGCGGGTGCTCCACGAATAAGGGTGAGAAGGTGGAAAAATTGTATTGAAGACTTTGATGGAGAATTCCGAGTTTAGGACAAGCTCATAGAGCTTTGGAGGGGGTAAGAATAGAAAGGAAGGGATCAAGAAGAAGTGGAGGGTGTATGGCTTTATATAGTTGAGGTTCAAGGGCGAAAAGGGCATTTTATCTTTCAATAATTAATTTTGTCACCTTTAGTGATAGATACATGCGTCACTGTAGATGCAGGTCACTGTAGCCGCGCACCTCATCTCCGCTTCTTGCTTCTAATCCGATGCTCCACCACAAGCCATGTCATTGCCTCTTCTTCAAGAGTAAAAGCCTTCTCCCAAGCGTCGGCTGATCAGGATCGTTTAATTAAGATCAAATGGTCATCGTCGCTCGCTGATCGTGCCTTTAGAATGTGTATCCGCACGTCTTGGATCGAGATTAATCATCCGATTATGAGATCGGATGGCTTAAAAGACACCTTTCATGCGCTCACGTAGAACGTCTAATCAAACATCTCAGATGCGCATGAGAAGCTGCGTGATCACGCACGTCTTCCTGATTAACTAATCTGAGTCGTTTGCAGCTGATCAGACGGTCGAGTTAATTCCACGTGCACCTCTGATTGTGAATCGAATGCGCGTCCTGTGGAATGCATAGTGCGTTCAACCTCCTAGAGGTCGAGTGGAGACTTGGGCCAACGTTGGGCGGTTGGGATGGCTCCAGGATGGCGCCACGTGGCGCCATCATGACCATCCATCTTCTCTGACTTGTAGATGGTGCCAAGGAGGTTGGATTGGACCAATTTTCAAGCCGTTGGGTTGTAATCATCGAACCGAACCCATTCGTGTAGTTGGATTTGTTGTCTGAAGTTTGGATTTTAACATCACCTTGGCCCTTATCCTCTGATCTTTCTCAGACTGTATCTGATGCTACGGAAATCCGATCGGGATGATCTCAGAGTCGTTGAACTTCGATCGTTTCCCTGATCATATCTGTATGGTTGGATCTTCAATTCGAGGCCCCGATAAATATTGCCTGGTTCCCTGACCACAAAAAGGGAGACTTAATCTAAAATTTATACAATCTAGCCTAAATGCATGATGATGCATGTTATGTAATATTTATAATGTATGATGAAATTTCATATGCCTAAGAACACGCATAAATAAACAGTTTATGTGACATAGATGTGTCTACATCAATGCATATTTTTGATCAATTGCTTATTGCAACAGATTTAACATGTTTCTCAATGTCATCTTGGTGTATCTCCCAGAGTGGTGGATTTGTAAAACATTGTAAGCCCTTTGTGCTATGCAATTCCCACAATTCACTGAATTCTGATATAGGGGCATCCCAGGTTGAACCACTTATCATTCGTGTCAACTTCAGATTGGCACGGTTCACAAAGAGGGTTGTTGTCATTGACACATTAACCTGAATGCTTTTAATGAGATCTGAGGTTTTGTAATACTCATCATGATGTCTAAGAGTAGCCTCGATCATTTTATCTTTCATGATCATGCAGGATTTAGGTGTCTTGAACACTCTTCCTATGTTGTCAGGTTGCATTTCCAAATCAAGTGGTGGATTATGATGTAGAATCAAATTCAAGTCCAGATTGAATTGATTAAATCATATCAGATTTTCCCCAAAAGATCAACTCTAGTGGAGGCCTCTAGGTCAAACCTAGGGACCTCTCCTGTGTCTGTGCACTATAGAATAGATGAGGGATTGGATGTGTATTGGACCCAATCAAGGCAGCCAAAAATTTTGGATGACTAAGGTTGTTGAGGCAATTGGGCCTCTTTGATAAAAAATCCACACTCGAGAATTACTTGGGAAGCCAGGAAGGGAGAGTCCCGCAAAGACCCCTACATGGTAGATCATCCCCACTGGTTATAGGGTTCCCCCACCCGTCCTTCCTTGTCATCGCAGTTCCAAGTAGACCGGAATGTATGAATTGAGACTAAGTCTACCAATCTTAGCCTTTATTTGTGCCTTGAATTGCACTTGAGTGTGAAGTTGATTCAATTTGTGACTTAATTTGTTGGTTGGTTGGTTCACAAAGTAAACCAACTTCACCTAACCTGCCTTAAGGTTGAGGATGAGTTGGGTCAGGACCTAAATCACCTTGAATTGATTTTCTGGTTGTTAGGTCCCAAATTTTAGGGTGCAAGTGAATTTAGAGCCTTGATTTTAGGGTCCACTTGAATAGATCAGTTTAGATAAGGGCTTGGGAGGCATACAAATGTGGGAGGCTCAATTTCCTTAATTGCAGGTAAATGTGTATTAACACTTCAAAACCCTAATGTGGAACCCTAATTGGCTCTATTTTAAGTCCAATTTGATTTCAAATGTAACATTGTTTAAGCGAATTTGTCGTTGTTTAGAAAATGCATCGTAGTATAGGAAAAACATGCTCAAATCATTTAAATTTATAACTTAGAATCAAAGAAGAGTTCGAGGTCGAACATAAGGAGCAAATAATAGAAATTTAATCTCACCAATCACAAGAAATATAAGCAATTATGATCGAAACTTTATTCAGAACAACTCAAAATGATATATAGATGAAACCAAGTATCTCAGTGCAAAAAGAATGGGTTAAAATGGTGATTTGAATCACCAATTAACCCTTTGAAGTTAAGCTCAAATATCTCAAATATATCAACAGTAATTATCAACCAATATTTCACGTCAACCAAGTTAAATGAACCAACAGTAGCTTCAGAATCAGCAGAACCAAGCTTCTCATAACAGAGGCAAAGGCCTTTTCTCTTCCTTCCTTCGTGCCTCAAGGGAGAGAGGCAAGCACAGCAACATAGAGGCAAAGGTCTCTCAGATTCACTAAATGTAGAGAGCAGCAGAGCTCAAACCCCCCCTCTCTCTCTCTTTCCTATTCTTTCTCTTCTCTGGAACCCAAGTTTAGATGGGTAATCAGGCAGGTAACCAGGCGTGAATAGGGTCCAAACTTGCAGGCGTGGTCGTAGGCGAGGAGTGCTCTATCGGGTTAAGCGAGTCGTGAGGGTGAAGGGGACCCGACCCTCATGTTCTTGGGCGAAGAATGGGGGTGAGGAATTCCTCTTATCCCGCTTACTCAGCTACAAAATCCATAATGTGGGACTAAATGTCCCACAGTCTTCGCGTGCGAGCAGCACTAGGATGGAAGCGCTAATTGCAATCGAAAGGGGCCCTTGCTTCGTAAATTGCGAGTTTGGAAGGATGCCTAGGAGTCACCCGTGAATCCTGGGGGTGAAATCTGGAGGAGTTGTGGCTGGAGGACTGAAGACAAGGTTGGAGGAGTCGCGACGACGATGGAGGTTCGGTGAAGTACCTAAAAAGCAAAACATGACCTTGTGGCCACATCAAATAAGATCAAGAGCTTCGCTGTGAAGCGGTGAGCGTAGTGGTGTGTGTGGTGTGGTGTGCGTGAGCATGAGAAGGCCTAACGACCACGAGGAAGGTGTGTGCAGGTGTTGGTGGTCAGTGAGGTGTTTTGGTGGGGAAAGCCGAAATTATGTGAGGGCTTTTGACGAGGGTGGCACAACGAAGCACGTGGAGGTGGCGACGAGGTGTTTCGTGAAGTGTAGCGGTCTGGAGGTTGTGTCAAAGCGTTACCGGAGCGGAGAACGAAGGTGCTGTAGCAGTCGATACCATGGGTGTGAGGTTGTTGTGAGTATTGGGAATGGAAGTAGGGGGAGAGAGGAAGAGATAGAGTGACTTAGGAGTGAAGGGGGTGGACGAAGAGAGCCGACGTTGGCGAGCCGAAGCCGAAGAAGATGAGGAGGTCCGGTGAGTTTGTGCGGTGATGATGAAGAGGAAGGATGCCCCTGCTATGGTTGGCGAGGAGCAGAGTCGACGGAGGAAGGTAGTGATAAACACCAGTTTATCATCATTCTTATACATTGAAACAAACCTAGCTCTTAGGATTTTGCTCCGCAAACAGATTTTTGGGTTGCATTTAGACATCAATTAGGTTAGGCATGCATTGCATTTTTTATTGTGTTTTTAATATGTTTCTTGGAGTGTTAGGGAAAAACAGATTGACAGATCCCTAAAACCTTAGCACTCTTGAAGGCAACTGGTGAAGAGGAAGCTCAATCAGGTTGGGACTCAGCTAATTCCAGCTCATCATGGCTAGATACCAGCTCCCTTGGACTAGGGTTAGCTCCATTTAGCTCCATTCAGCTCATCTTAGCTGAATGGTAGATCAAGGCAGCTCATCTCAGCTCAAGCCAACTCAGATCCAGCTTAACTTAGTTGAGTCTACCTCATCTCAGCTCCCATCAGTTCACTGGGAGCTCTAGCTAGCTCAACTGAATTGACAGGAGTCTATCTTAGCTCAGCCCTAGTTCATTCCAACTCCACCCAGCTCATGGCAACTAGACTCTATGTTAGCTGAGCTACTACTTGTCAACTAGTAGCTTAGGTAGCTTTAGAGTTCTCATCAGAGGCAGTTCTATCTCAACTTAGCTCCAGCTAGGTTGAGGCCAGTTCAACTTAGCTCAACTACCCAAGCCTAGCTACTAGCATAAGAACTAGGTAGTTAGCTAAGTAGTTGAGCTTCCTATGAAGTTGCCTTAGCAGATTCAGCTCCAATTATAGTAGCCACCAGCTCCAGATCATTTTCTCTAGCTCCTCCTTCATGAAACCCTAGCTCCACCACCTCTACTTTACTAGCTAAGCTAGCTTAGCTAAGCTCCCAACAAGCTCCACCTATATGGCCATCCACTCCTTCCCCCCTTAACCACAACTAACCCTAACCTAACTCATCCCTTTTGGCGCCAACCAACACCAACCACCACCACTCACACCTCTTCATGTTGGCTCTAAGAACACCCTAGGAACCCCTTCATTTTGGTGCCAACATGTGCCTAAATCCTAGCCCTACACATCACCACCTTAAGCCATCCCTACCACCCACATAACCCCTTCTAGAAACCCTTGTTTGGAGCCAACCTTAACCCCCCTTAACTACCCTAAACTACACCCTAGTTGGTTCCAAAATGAACCACCCACACCCCCTCATTTTGGCACCACCTATATCTACCCTTAATCCCATAACCACCACCACATGGAGCCATCCTAACCCTTCCTAAAACCTATGCCACTTAACCCACCTAAACCCTCCTATAGTTGGCGCCCAAAACACCTAACCACACCTCCACATATCCCTTAAGTTGGCACCAACTAACCCTAGCCATCCATCTCCTAACTACCACCCTATGACCTTATCCTAGCCTTACAACACACTAACCTATCCCTTAACCCTACCCTACATAGAGTTGGAGACAACTCTTCCACCCACCATAACCACCACCTCATACACCTCTCTACCTTCATGCCAACCTTTATCCACCATCCATCAACCAACTTCCACATCCTAGCCTTCCATCACACCACCTTTCCTTTAACCCTAGTTAACCATCCTTACCCCCTACCACTCCTATATATACCCATACCTACCACCATTAACATGCACCTTTTGCTACATTTTTTCTACCTAAACTTCCACCTACATAGACAGCCAAGGGAAGAAGAAGAAGAAGATTAAGGGGACACTCTATCCCCTTGGTGCCTTCCCCTCTTCTCTTCTTTCTTGAGCCCACGCCTGCTAAGGGAAGAAGCCAGGCAAAGGAAGGAGACCTAGGGTACACACCTACCCTAGGAGGAGGATTTTGAGGGTGGTACACACCACCTTTGGAGGAGCATTTGAAGGTGGAATTCCATCCACCTTGGAGGAGCTTTGCAAGGAGAAGGAGAAGAAGGAGCTCTTTTTGACTACGGGAATAGCGATAGTTGGAGAAAGAGCCTCACCATCTTCACCCTCATCAATTAAAGGATTTTGTGTTTTCTTTATTTGTCTTTTCAAATTTTAGTAGAAGCTTTCCACTACTTGTAGATAATTTCTTTTAATAGAGAAAAAGTTGACTTCTTTTCAATTTCTCTTGTCGTATTTGTTTTTATTTTGTTCTACCACTTTTTCACTCCCTCTCCCTAATTACTCTAAACCTCCACGTACCTAGAGTGAGCTTAAGGAGAGGTCATTCTTGTCACTCTAGGTTTAGTTCTTAAGTGTTAGTTCTTAACCAACTTTTTAGCACGATTGCCCCTTTATTTCAAAACCTAAAAAAAATTATATATCCAAAAATGAAAATGAAAGTTGATTTTTGATTTCAAGTGAGAGACGTATTTTTGCAAACAAATTGCCTCCTTGGATGACCCTAGATACCCCACTATCTAGGTTTAGAAATTTAAAAGCGTTTGCGAATTTGCATGTTACAACGATTTAAAAACCCTAATTACAAATCACGCGTATATTCGCATCAAGTAGAGGGTTGTCCAATTTGACGGTTGGACGGCTGGAAGAAGAGGACGGAGAGGGTTGTCAGAGCAAGGTGCGGAAGTGGCCGGAGAGGGGAGAGAGGGGAGTTTAACCAAAACTTGCTAAGGAGCATAGTTATGAGATGTAGAAGCTTTTATAGAGCTTCAAGCAAGCTTCCAAGCTTGGAAACAAGCTTGAGAGGCTCGAATTTTTAGGAAGAAGATCCTTGGAAATCAAGGATTTGCATGGGTTTGTTGAGAGGATTTAGGATCTAGAATGAGGTTTAGATGATTTAGGACTTCCTCAGGATCTTTCCTTCCAATTCTGGAAGGGATTGACCAAGTAATCAGGGAGGAATCCTTGATTGAAGCTCGACTCCTTTGGATTCACACCTGCCATAGCGGTAAGGACCAATTTGAAAAAAATGAAGATAAGTTAGGGGGTTATTTGTAAGAATTTCAAAAGTTAGGGGCATATGTGAGAGAGAAAGAGTTTGATTGGACTAAAATGCAAACTAGGTCAAGATGATCTCTGATTGGGCCCAAATTTTGGTACAAACCTAATTTGGACCCAAGAAATCTGATGGTGAAGTTGGATTTTGGTTGCGACCAAGTATGACCGGGTAATTTGTGCAGAAACCTAAATTAGGGTAATTTTCTATCTGAAACTTTGTTCTAGGTCAAAATGGGTTCCAAAGGTTAAATCAAGAGTACCAAACCTTATAGAATTTTTTAAATAATTTTTAGAAGGTTTAGATGGAATTTATATTGACCAGAACCTTTGTTATTTATGCGGGTCTGAAATTAGGGTTTTGGGTTATTATTAATTCTCTGTTTGCATGGACCCACTTATTAGACTTTAATGCTCATTTGACCTTTAATTCACCCCTAGCCAACCCCTTGGTTATTTTGTGTTCATGATTTTTGTTAAAATTACAGAATTAAACCTGGTTTCTTGTTCTCTTCTCAAAACACAATATGGTGGAGATATAAGCCTCAGATGAATATGTAGGTGCTTTTATCTTTTATTTCAGACTAAAATAGGCTAGTTAGGGCTCATGATGGTGTTCCCATCATACCCCCATGCCTAGCTTTTGATAGTCCCTTAGCAAACACCCTATGGATCAAATCAGGTTTCTTGGTCGGATGTAACCGTCAGGGTGCCTTACTAAGCTGCATCTCTAGAAATCAGATCAGAATACCAACAATAGGCCTAGAGGTACTCAAGTATCAGCGAAGATCCAGAACTGACTAGATTCAACCTGATTTTGCTGCAAAGGTTTCTAAGGCCCGTAAAAACTGCCTAGAGGTTCATTGAACCCATCGGTTAAAGTAACCGTGCATAGATGTAACGTGTCCAGGTTCGATTTGCTAGTGCATTTTTTTGTAAGAAAGAGATAGAAGGATTTTCATTTGGAGAGTTTTCTCTCTTTTCTTTTTACTTTTCTCTAACTCCAGCCTCAAATTGGCCCTAAACACGGTCTGTATCGGATTCCTTATCGTCACCAACAATCCTCAAAGGGTCCTTGGCAATCGATGATTCAGGATAGTACCCCCCTTGGAAACCCCCAGAACCCTGGCTTTCAACACTTCGAGATAGTGCCGCCCATGGCATTTTGTAGCTAAATCAGGCCCTGGCAATCAACATTTCGGGATAATCCCACCCATGGCACTTAAACCAGCACAAGGTGCTTACATACCCCTGGTAGGATATTTAGATATCCTAGGAGACAAGCACCGAGGAGACGATATGTTATTATGCAACTTCGAGAGAAATTTTCCACCTCTCCGCGTTGGGAACTCGTCCAATTAACTTGTGTGGTAGAGCCTCTCTTAAGCTAGATCTTCGAGATGATTTTTCAGAATAGAGCACTTTTGGCATGATTTTTCTTTATTACGTGTATTGAACCAGACTAAGTGTGTGATTTTGGGTGCTTAGGTTACCAAGTCTCGCAAACCAAAGGGCAAGCAATGGGGCTGAATCCTTAAGCCTTAGGCCTGCTACATCTGCCTTGCACTTTCCTCAACCTCTTGAGGATTATTCCGGATCTTAACAAATACTTGAGTATTTAAACCTTAGCATAGATCCAAGAGGCCTAAGGTCAATATCCACAACTAATTCCCTAACTTTTAGCCTTTCAGGTCTTAATTCATCATCTGATCCAACCTAGAAGTTAGGTAGGTTCCATATTCAGTTTCAAGGGACTCGCTTTGTTTCTTTTTTTCTTTTATTTAATCTTTTTTCTTCTTTCTTTCTTTTTCTTCCCTTCTCTTTTTTCCTTCAGCTCAAAATGACCTCTCTTCTCCTCTTTTCTCCTTTTTTTTTATGAAACCCTTCCATACACTAATTTCACAACATTTTACACTTTAATACCCCCCCATGCCTAAGATTTTCAATGTCCTCATTGTAAATTAGGCGGGTTAAAGTTCAATCCATATCGTACATTAGAATAAGTGGGTAGTGAATGGGATGGAATGGCTATTGCGAACGATTTCTAGCTTTGATACAAGTACCAAAGGTGGAGTCAGTTGTTCTAATGGACGAACCCTAAAGTGCAATATGAATTTAGCAAAAGGATATGTTAGGAAGGTTTTAGGTTTTTCAAAAGTTGATGGGTTGCCTCCCATTAAGCGCTAAGTTTAACACCATTAGCTGGGTGCAATGAAGCTCAGGGAGAATGGAGATCAAAAGTTACTGCAGCCAAGTTTGTGTCAATAAGTTCGACGAATGGTTTGAGTTTCTGGCCATTCACAAAAAAAGGTTCAAAATCAAGGCTGAGTTTACTGATTTCGACAACTCCATTTTTGAATACTTGTCTCACTAGAAATGGTCCAATTCATTTAGATATGAGTTTACCTAGGAAGAGCTTGACTTTGGCATCAAAGAGTAGAACTTTCTGACTAGGATGGAAGGATTTTCGTGAAATGTGCTTGTCATGGAAGGCTTTAACCCACTCTTTGTAGATTTGTGAGTTCTCGTACGCGTCATTGCGTAACTCGATCTCGCTCAATTTCAGTTGACGATGGATTCCAGCCTTCACAAGATCTAGATTGCACTTTCGTACTGCCCAGTAGGCTTTATGCTCCATTTCCATAGGGAGGTGACATGCCTTCCCGTACATGAGCCCAAAGGGTGACATGCCTAATTGGGTCTTATGGGCGGTTCTATAGGCTCACAAGGCTTCCGGAAGGCGAGTAGACCAATCCTTCCTGTCAGGCCAAACAGTGACTTGAAAGATCTTCTTGATCTCTCAATTTGATAGTTATGCCAATCCATTAGTCTGGGGGTGATAGGGAGTCGAGATACGATGTGACACCCCATACTTTTTCTTCAGGGACTGGAAGTGCACATTTGCGAAATGAGACCAGCCATCGCTGACGATGGCTTTTGGAACCTTAAATCTGGAAAAGATGTTCTCCTGAATGAATAAAAGAATAACTTTATGGTCACTTGTTCTGGTGGGGATGGCTTCGATCCATTTAGAGATGTAATCAACAGTGAATAAGATATACTCAAAGCCATTACATCCTAGAAAGGGTCCCAAAAAATCAATTCCCCAGATGTCAAAGATCTCACACACAATGATCAGGTTCAAGGGCATCATATCACATGGGCCCATGTTGCCTAAGGTCTGACAACGAGCGCATGCCCTACAATAAGTTTGTGCATCTTTGAACATTATAGGCCAGAAGAACCCACACTGGAGGACCTTTGCTGCGGTTTTCCGACCAGAGAAATGGCCACCGCAGGCCTGGTCATGATAGAATAAGATGACATTATTGACCTCGTTGTCAGGAATGCATCTCCGGATTACCTGATCATTGCCAATATGGAAGAGATACAGTTCTTCCCAAATGTAGTACTTGGCATCGAAAATCAACTTGTCTCACCTGGAAGTCGCCCAATCTGGCGGGACTTTCCCCATAACCAAGTAGTTTACCATGTCAGCAAACTAGGAAAGTTTGTTAATGGCCAGCAGATGTTCATCTGGAAAATGCTCGGTAATAGGTCTGGACGGGTCAATGACCGGAGAAGGAAGGCGAGACAAATGGTCAGCTACCACGTTCTTCTTTCCCACCTTGTCGCAAATTTCAAGATCAAATTCTTGCAACAGTAAGATCCATCAGATTAATCTCGATTTCGCATCCTTCTTCCTGAGTAAGTGCCTCACTGCGGTGTGACCCAAGTATATAATGACATGGGAACCCAAAAGGTATGATCTGAATTTTTCCAGGCCAAATATGGTAGCCAACAGCTCTTTCTTTGTAATTGTGTAGTTACATTGAGCCTCGTCTAATGTTTTGCTGGTGTAGTATATGATCACGGGTTTCTTGTCAATTTTCTATCCTAACATTGCTCCCACTGTGTAGTTAGACGCATCACACATGATCTCAAAGGGTTGAGACCAGTCAGGGCATTGCAGGATTGGTGCTTGGGTGACTTGGTCGCATAGGATCTCAAAAGCATGAATGCACTCACTCGTCATCTTGAAAGGCGTGTCTTTTGAAAGGAGGTTTTTCAAGGGGCACGTGATCTTGGAAAAATCAGATATAAATCGTTGATAGAAACCCACATGCCCCAAGAATGATATGATATCTTTGATCGAGTTAGCTACAGGAAGTTTGGAAACCAAATTCATCTTGGCTCAGTCGATTTGAATACCTCTCTCAAAAATAAGATGTCCCAGGATGATGCCTTCTAGAGCCATAAATTGCCTCTTTTTCAAGGAGAGCACTAGGTTCACATCAGTGCATCATTTGAGGATTTGAACCAGATGCAGGAGACACTCATCAAAAGATTCACCAAATACCGAGAAGTCATCCATGAATACTTCAAGGTATTTACCCACCATGTCGAAGAATTTGGCTAGCATGCACCGCTGAAAGGTGGCGGGTGCATTGCATAGCCCAAAAGGAATCCTAGGGAACGCGTACGTACTGTAGGGGTAGATAAAGGTGGTCTTTTCCTGATCCTATGGATGAATTGCCACTTGATTATACCTGGAGTAACCATCCAAGAAATAGAAGAATCGATTTCCTGCCAATTTCTCGAGAATATGATCAATAAATGGTAGTGGGAAATGTTCTTTCTTCATGGAGGCATTCAGTCTTTGGTAATCAATGCAGACTCTCCATGAATTTGTGATGCGGGTTAGGATGGTCTCTCCAGATTCAGTTGTGATAACGGTGGTCCCTGGCTTCTTAGGCACAACCTACATTAGGCTCACCCAGCGGCTGTCGGAGATCGGGTAGATGATCCCAGCATCTAATCACTTGATGATCTCCTTTTTCATGACCTCCTACAGATTTGGATTGAGTCTTCTTTGCATCTCTCGAGATGGTCGTGATCCCTCCTCGGTATAGATACGATGTGTGCAATATGAGGGACTGATAACAGTCAAATCATCAAGCATCCATCCAATGGCTCTCCGATGCTGCTGGAGGATAGACATCAGCTTCGTTTCATGATCAGATGTGAGTCGGGAATTGATGATCACAGGAAACATATGATTAGAACCTTGAAAGACATACTTCGGATGATCGGGAAGAGGTTTGAACTCCATAACTGGGTTGTCAGCAGCAGAAGGAGGTTCGGGATAGGCCTCAGAAGATAAGGCGGGAGCTGTGGGTGAATTTGGATCAATTCTAGGCTCTTCTATTTATGGGGCATGATCTACCTGGGATTGAGGATCAAGGGTAATCAGGTTTTCTTCTAGAAGTGGGTCCTCAATCAAAGAACTGATGTCGCAAACTTGCTCAATAGCCTCACAATTAATTCCTTTCTAGACCTTGAATATATCAATCTTCAGTGTTTTGTTCCCAAATATTAATTCGATCTGGCTCTCTTCACAATTTATATTAGCCCTAACTGTGGCTTGGAATGGTCTTCCTAGAATAATTGGTGTATTCTTCAGATTTTCAAGAGTATCCATATCTAATACAATAAAGTCCACTGGGAAGTAGAAATCACGAATCCGAACTAGAACATCCTCAAGAATTCCTCTAGGTGACTTGATCGATCAGTCTGCTAACTGCAAAGTCACCTTTGTCGGTTTGAGCTCAGTTTCCTCGAAATGGTCTAGTAGGGATGTAGGTATCAAGTTTATGGAGGCTCCTAAATCCAATAATGCTCGATCAAACTCTAGATCACCAATTTTGCAGGAGATCAAAGGGGTGCCAGAATCTTTTGCTTTTTGCAGGAGCTTGCTCAAAATAATCGAGCTGACTTGCTCAGATAATACGATTGGACTCCAGTCTTTGGTTCGCAGCTTATGCTTAAGTGTACACAAATCCTTTAGAAATCTCGCATATGATAGTATGTGGCAAATCATATCCATCAAGGTGATGTTTATCTGGACTTGCTCAAAGTGCTTGACCAGATCTTCCTCAAGTGCCACGGGTTTGGGTTTCCTCTTTCCTTTGGTCAAGGACTCAGGAAATGGAACCTCTGTAGGTTCCTCTAGAATTGGTTCAGGTTTTGGATTTGGGATAGGGCTGTCCTAGATAACCACCCTAGGCTTAGGCTCTAAACTACCAGGCTTAGAGTGGCTAGGATAAGGTGGATCCTGAGTTGTCTTACCACCATGGGTGTTAACAGAATTTAGTCCTGCCTGGTTTTGGTTTGGAGTAGGTAGAAGTGGTGGTTGCTGCTGATAGCCCGAGTATGATGTCGAAGCCTCCATTCTGTCAAGTGGAGCAGAAGAGGCCTGGTAAGCATAATGTGCTTGGCCTTGATTTAGGTTTATAACACGTCTCTGGTTCGGCACGTTATTCAGATTCGGCAGAGGTTGTGATGGAAGTGCACCAGGCTGGCGAGAATTCATCATCTGTCCGAGATGATTACGAACCTCTGCGATCTCGTCCTTGTGTTGTTTCTACATAGCTGCATTCATCTTTTGCATGTCAATCAGGGTTTGAAGGATTAGAGACATTTGATCTTCCCGTGTCTGCCCAGATTGGTAATTCAGATTGGGCCTAGGCTAAATAGGCTAATATAGGCATGGAGCTTGTGGTCAGGGCTGGAATTGAGATCTCGGATTTTGATTATTCCCAGACCACGTGAAATTGGGATGATTACGCCATCGAGGAATATAAGTGTTTGAGAATGGATCATTCTGGATGGCGTTGAAGTCCTTACAGGTTTGAGAACCCTAGGGAAGTTAGAATATGAGGGTTTAGAGTTCCCCCAACTAGAGTAGGAAGTTCCGGAGTGTCCTCTATAACTAGGATCAGATGAGGGTGGATATGTGCCATCCCCTAGGATGAGTGGTGATAGATATTATGCACAGCCTTCCTACTAGAGGGCGGTTGCGCAAATGGGTTTTGCTGTACTAAGGTGGCTCTCTGCAAGTGTCGAGTCAGTTTGTCAACCTTCTCGATAATTAAGACCTTGTCCAGGCGACTGGCTACTAGTTCTAGATCGACAGGTGCAAACAGGCCTTGGGTTTCATGTGCCCCCTAGGTGTTTGTCAATGCACGGGCAGTTGTCTTGTCAAACATGCCCATGGATTCATTATTGATGGAGTTCTCGCACATATTCTCTAGGATCTCCCACATGGTGTCCTCATGTTGACCCATGATGTTGCCACCATAAGTCGCATTGACGAATAAACTGATATCTTCATGGAGTCCCTGGTAAAGAGACTGGACTTGTTCCCATTTAGGAACTCCGTGATAGGGACATTTTCGCATGAGATCCAGAATGCGATCCCATGCCTCATGAAGTGGTTCTCCTGCATTCTGAGTAAAGTGCGTGATCTGGTGCCTCAAAGCATTTCTTTAACCAACGGGAAAAAACTTCTTCAGAAATTCGGATTGAAGTTCAACTCATGTGTTGATTGGACAAGTTAGGGTTTGGTACCAGTGGGTAGCCTTGTCCATAAGGGAGAAGGAAAACATCTTCATGAGCACGATGTCTCGATCTTGAGTAACTGTCCCAAAGGTCTGGGCCAGATGCTTGAGTAGTTTGATATGCTAGAAGGGATCCTCGAAGTTTAGCCCATGAAATTTAGGGATAGCATGAATCATGTTGGGCTTGAGTTCAGTATCAGGTCCTCTAGTAAGGATTTGAACTCTAGGTTTGATTGCTACCGCAGTGGGATTGTAATGATCTCGCATCATAGGACGCTGCGATGGATTCATGAATGCATGGAATATATCGTTGAGGCGCTGAAGCTGATTTTGGAGATTTTTTTCTTCTTCTGCTCAATGTTCCATGGCTATGGATGAAGGTGATCTAGGTTCAGATGAATCGGAAGAGATATTGATCTGGTTAGGAGGTAGTACAAACAAGTGAGTCGAGGCTTGGCCTTGATGGGAATGAACAGCTAATGGAAGCCTCGAGGGTGGTCTTAAGGACCTCCTCCTGAAATTGCACTAGGAAATCAGATGAGGGACATAATATGTGACTGACCCAATCGAGGCACCCAAAAACTTTTGGATGACTGAGGAGGTTCAAGGCGGATGATACCTCTTGATTAGAAAGTCGTCCACCCGAGAAATACTTGGGTAGCCAGGAAGGGAGAGTCCTGCAAAGACCCCTACACAATAGAGCATCCCCACGGGTTACAGGGTTTCCCCCACCCGACCTTCCTTGTCACCACGGATCCAAGAAGACCGAAATGAATGACTTGACCTCTTAAGTCTACCAAATTTTAATCCTAAATTAAGGTGCTTAGAATTTCACTTGAACTTTAGATTTGATTTGTGCTTGGAGACCTAATTTGAAGGTTGGTTGACCCACAAGGTGGATCAACTTCACCTAACCTACCCTAAGGTTGAGGATGAGTTGGGTAAAGAGCCCAAAATCACCCTATGTGATTTGAAAATAGGTTATCAAGTCCCAAGTTTTAGGATTCAAGTGGATGGTTAGATCCTTCTTTTAGGGTTTTCTTTATTAGGTCAATTCAAACAAGGGTTTAGGTGACACACAATGCAGGAAAATCAATTCTCTTTATTTCAGGCAAGTGCGTTTTCTCAACCCTAAGATGGAAACCCTAATTTGGCTCTCCTCTGGTCCAATCAATTTTTTCCAAATGTGGCACCTAGGGCTCAATCAAGAAGGTGAATATCCCTAGGTACCTTAAGTCCCTATTAGGTGTAGAAATTTGGAAGGGGATCTCTAGAATGAATTAAATCAAATAACTCAAGTGATTAAGTATAATAATAAACGTGAGTTGATCTTAATTGATTTCTCTTTTTAATTCTTTTCCAGAAAAAAGGGCTTAAGAAGAAGGAAGTGAGATTACCTACCCCTAGAGTGGCTGTCGTGCAGCTGATCTTCTTTGTGTACCTCGTATAACCACAACAAAACAAATGAAGCAAGTTAGTATCAGATCAGAATTTGTAATTAGTGAAATCAAATTATGCGTTGCCCCTGGCAATGACACCAAAATGTTTAAGTGAATTTGTCGTTATTTAGAAAATGTGTCGTAGTATAGGACAAACGTGCTCAAATCATTTAAATTTATAACGCAGAATCAAAGAAGATTCCAAGATCGAACACATGGAGCAAATAATGGCAATATAATCTCACTAACCACAGGAAATATAAGCAATTATGATCAAAACTTTAGTCAGAACAACTCAAAATGATATGTAGATGAAACCAAGTATCTCAATGCAAAAAGAATGGGTTAAAATGGTGATTTGAATTACCAATTACCCTTTTGAAGTTAAGCTCAAATATCTCAAAATTATTAATAGTAATTATCAACTAATATTTCATGTCAACCAAGTTAAATGAACCAGCAGTAGCTTCAGAACCAGCACAACCAAGCTTCTCAGAATAGAGGCAGAGGCCTCTTCTCTTCTTCCTTCCTTCGTGACTCAAGGGCAACACAGAGGCAAAGGCCTCTCAGATTCGCTACGTGTAGAGAGCAACAGAGGGTAAACCCTCCCTCTGTCTCTTTCTTGTTCTTTCTCTTCTCAGGAACTCGGGTTTAGCTGGGTAATCAGGCGGGTAGCTGAGTAATTAAGCAGGTAATTGGGCGTGAACAGGGTCCAGACCTATGGGCGTGGTTGTAGGTGAGGAGTGCTCAATCGAGCTAAGCGGGTTGTGAGTTTGAAGGGGACTCAACCCCCGTGTTCTTGGGGGAAGAATGGGGGTAAGGAATTCCTCTTATCTCGCTCACTTAGCTGCAAAATCCACGATGTGGGACTAAATTTCACATAGTCTTCATGTGCGAGCAGCAGCAGGATGGAAGCTCTAATTGTAGTCGAAAGGGGCCCTTGCTTCGTCAATTGCAAGTCAGGAAGGAGGCTTGGGAATCACCTGCGAAGCCTGGGGGTGAAATCTGGAGGAGTCGTGGCTGGAGGATTCAAGATGAGGTCGGAGAAGTCGCAGTAGTGATGGAGGTCCGGTGAAGTACCTGAAAAGCAAAACACGACCTTACGGCCATGTCAAATAAGCTTAAGAGCTTCGCCGTGAAGCGGTGAGCATAGTGGTGTGTGCGGTGTGGTGTGCATGAGTGTGAGGAGGCCTAATGACCTCGAGGAAGGTGTGTGCAGGTGTCGGTGGTTGAAGAGGTGTTTTGGTGTGTGAAAGCCCAAATTATGAGAGGGCTTTTGATGAGGGTGTCACGACGAAGCTCGTGGAGGTGGCGACGAGGTGTCTTGTGAAGTGTAGGAGTCTGGAGGCTATGCTGGTGCATCGTCGGAGCGGAGGACGAAGGTGTTGTAGCATCGATACCGCGGGTGTGAGGATGTTGTGAGTATTGGGAAAGGAAGTAGAAGGAGAGAGGAAGAGATAGGTGACTTAGGAGTGAAGGGGGTGGACGGAGAGCACCGGAGTTGGTGAGCCAGAGCCGAAGAAGATGAGTAGGTCTGGTGAGTTGGTGCGGCGATGATGAAGAGGAAGGATGCCCCTGCTATGGCTGGCGAGGAGCAGAGTCGATAGAGGAAGGTAGAGGGCCGTCCAATTTGATGGTTGGATGGCTAGAAGAGGAGGATGAAGAGGGTCGCCGGAGCAAGGTGGAAAGGTGGCTGGAGAAGGAAGAGAGGGGAGTTTCTCTGACCAAAACTTGCTAAGGAGCACATTATGCGATGTAG
The DNA here is from genome assembly GCA_037157565.1 of Thalassia testudinum. Lineage (NCBI taxonomy): Eukaryota > Viridiplantae > Streptophyta > Magnoliopsida > Alismatales > Hydrocharitaceae > Thalassia > Thalassia testudinum. Next base: position 69,328,112 of record JAZHRO010000002.1, read on the forward strand.
AAGCTTTTATAGAGCTTCAAGCAAGATTCCAAGCTTGGAAACAAGCTTGAGAGGCTTAGATTTTCAAGAAGATCCTTGGAAATCAAGGAATCGCATGAGTTTGTTGATAGGATTTGGGATCTAGAATTAGGTTTAGATGATTTAGGACTTCCTCAGGATCTTTACTTCCAATTTTGGAAGGGATTGACCAAGCAATCAGGGAGGAATCCTTGATTGAAGCTCGGCTCCTTTGGGTTCACACTTGACATGGTGGCAAGGACCCATTTGAAGAAAATGAAGAGAATTTAGGGGGCTTTTTGTAAAAATTTCAAAAGTTAGGGGAGTATGTGAGAGAGAGAGTTTGACTAGACTAAAATGCAAACTAGGTCAAGATGATATTTGATTGGGCCCAAATTTTGGTACAAACCTAATTTGGCCCCAAGGAATTTGATGGTGAAGTCAGATTTCGGTTTTGATCAAGTTTGATGGGAAAATTTGTTCAAAAACCTAAATTAGAGCAACTTTCTGTTTAAGACTCTGTTCTAGGTCAAATGGGTTTCAAAGGTTAAATCAAGGGTACCAAATCTTATAGAATATTTTTCTATGATTTTTAGAAGATTTAGATGGAATTTATCCTAACCAGAACCTCTGTTATTTATGCGAGTCTGAAATTAGGGTTTTGGGTTACTGTTAATTCTCGAAATGCGCAAAATCGATTTCTGTCTGCATGGACCCACTTATTAGACTTTTATGCTCATTTGACCTTTAATTCACCCCTAACCAACCCCTTGGTTATTCTATGTTCTTGATTTTTGTTAAAATTACATAATTAACCCTGATTTCTTGTTCTCTTCTCAAAACACAATATGGTGGAGATATAAGCCTCAGATGAATATGTAGGTGCTTTTATCTTTTATTTCAGCCTAAAATGGGCTAGTTAGGGCTCATGATGGTGTTCCCATCATACCCTCATGCCTAGCTTTTGCTAATCCCTTAGTAAACACCCTATGGATCAAACTGTCAAGATGCCTTACTATGCTGCATCTCTAGAAATCAGATTAGAATACCAATAATAGGCCTAGAGGTACTCAAGTATCAGCCAAGATCTTGACTTGACTAGCTTCATCCTGAGTCTGTCGCGAGGGTTTCTAAGGCTCGCAAAAATTTCCTAGAGGTTCATTGAACCCAGCGGTTAAAGAACTTGTGCATAAATGTAACATGTCCAGGTTCAGTTTGCCCATGCATTTTTTTTTGTAGGAAAGAGATAGAAGGATTTTCATTTGGAGAGTTTTCACTCTTTTCTTTTTACTTTTCCTTAACTCAATCCTCGAATTGGCCCTAAACACGGTTTGTATCCGATTCCTTGTCTCCACCATCAATCCTCGAAGGGCCCCGGCAATCCATTCTTTAGGATAGCATTGCTCATGGCAACCCCTAGAACTTTGGCTTTCGACACTTTGAGATAGTGCCACCTATGGCATTCTGTAGCTAAATTTAAGCCCTGCTAATCGACATTTTGGGATAATCCTGCCCATGGCACCTGAACCAGCAAATGGTGCTTACATGCCCTTGGTAGGATATTTGGATATCCTAAGAGACAAACACCGAGGAGACAATATGTTATTACTCATCTTCGAAGGGAATTTCCCACCTCTTTGTGCTGGGAACTTGTCCAATCGACTTGTGTTGTCGAGCCGCTCCTATGCTAGATCTTCGAGATGTTTTTCCATAATAGAACACTTTTGGCATGATTTTTCTTTATTAAGCGCACTGAACCAGACTAAGTGTGTGATTTTGGGTGCTTAGATTACCAAGAACTGCAAACCAAAGGGCAGGCAACACGAATAATCCTTAACTCTTAGACCTACTACATCAGCCTCACACTTTCCTCAACCTCTTCAGGATTAATCTGGATCTTAACAAATACTTGAGTGTTTAAACCTTAGCATAGATCCAAGAGGCCTAAGGTCGGTATCTACCACTAATTCCCTAAGTTTTAGCCTTCCAAGTCTTAATTCATCATCCAATCCAACCTAGAAGTTAGGTAGGTTCCATATTCAATTTCAAGGGACTCTCTTTGTTTCTTTTTTTCTTCTATTTGCTCCTTTTTCTTCTTTCTTTTCTTTTCATTCCCTTCTCTTTTTTCCGTTAGCTCAAAATGACCTCTCTTCTATTTTCTCCTTTTTTTTATTTATGAAACCATTCCATACATTGATTTTACAACATTTTGCACTTTAATACCTCCCATGCCTAAGATTTGCAATGCCCTCATTGTAAATTAGGCGGGTTCGAGTTCAATCCAAATCGTACATTAGAACAGGTGGGTGGTGAATGGGTCGGAATGGCTGTTGCGAATGATTTCTAGCTTTGATACAAGTACCAAAGGTGGAGTCGGTTGTTCTAATGGAAGAACTGAAAAGTACAATATGAATTCAGCAAAAGGATATGTCAAGAAGGTTTCGGGTTTTTCAAAAGATGATGGGTTGCCTTCCGTTAAGCACTAAGTTCAATGCCATCAACTGGGTGCAATGAAGCTTAGGGAGAATTGAAATCAAAAGATACTACAACCAAGTTTGTGTCAGTAAGTTCAATGAACAATTTGAGTCACTAACCGTTCACAAAAAAGGTTCAGAATCAAGGCTAAGTTTACTAATTTCGATAGCTCCATTTTTGAATACTTGTCTCACCAGAAATGGTCCAATCCATTTAGATCTGAGTTTGCCTGGGAAGAACTTGAGTTTGGCATCAAAGAGCAGTACTTTCTAATCAGGATGGAAGGATTTTCCTGAAATGTACCTGTCATAGAAGGCTTTCACCTGCTCTTTGTAGATTCGTGAGTTCTCATACGCGTCGTTGCGTAACTCCTCAATCTCGCTCAATTGCAATCGGCGGTGGATTCCAGCCTTCACAAGATCTATATTGCACTTCTGTACTGCCCAGTAGGCTTTATGCTCCATTTCCACGAGGAGGTGACATTCCTATAGGCCCACAAGGCTTCCGGAAGGTGGGTAGACCAATCCTTCCTATCAGGCCGAATAATGACCTGAAAGATCTTCTTGACTCCCGATTTGACAATTCTGCCAATCTATTAGTCTAGGTGTTCGGGCCATAAATCGCATAAAGAAGATGAATGTGCCGTAGTATAGTGCAAAATACATCTCGACAAATAAATTTTAACAGAACAGGTGAGTCCCGGTCGAACTCAGGGAGGTAGAAAACGTTTCTGATTTCAAAACTGAATTAGAATGCTAACTTACAGAATATGCTACTAATTGCAAACTAATATATATATATCACAATATGTATATCATGAAAATATTCTGATCATGGATTTTAAATATATAAATATGACTAAAACAAGTTCTTGCTATCTATCTAACTAGAACACGAATGAAAACTACTATGTAGCAAAGTAAGGGCACCACGGGTGGTCCATGGTGGCCTTCTAGAGAGGCTGGGGAGAGCAACGACGGTCCACCAAGGTGGATTGGTGGGCGCTTCAGAGAAAGAGAGCTAGAGATGGAGAGAGCTGGAGAAGAAGATTTGAAGAACTGGAGAGGGTCTGGAGGAGTTGGTGGAAGATAGAAGAGTTGCTTCAACTGGGGGCCCTGGCCTTCTTTTATAGCTTTTATGAGGGGCAAGATGCACATTTGAGCCCCCAAAACCGTGCAACAACCCTCAGGTGATCAGATTCGTCGATTGGGAGATCAATGTATCAGATCGCACCTTAAAACACCTTCATTAACGCCTTCATCGCGCAGATTTGCTCTTAGGTCAACATGTGGTAGCCTCTGGATGCTTGGATCGTGATCTGACGCTCTAGCACTTGCCGTGCCAACGCCCAACGCCTGCTCGCACCAGCTTGTGCTTTAATCGTGCCTAACGCCTGTGCCAAATATCGGTTATTCGATCGTGAGATTGGACAGCTTAAAAGAGCCGCAGCATTTGCCTTTGATTTTCAAAACGTGCACGCGCATGCATCATCATGCGCGTCGTAGCCCGAAGCTAGCTAGCGTGACACACAGTTGCGTCTGCACCGTTATAGGTCCACATTAGTGGATGCATTTAGTTCTTAAGTACATTAGTATTTGGACATGTATTTTATCTAAAACATGTATGATAATGAAAAAATGATGTGACCTTTGAATGTATCATTTCATGCATTAATTACTTTAATATTAATGTGAAAGAATTAATTATTCACTTTAAAGGTAATGACTTCACATCAAATCTAAATTTGAGGTGCCATATTGTGGGAATTTTATTTTGGCAAAATTTGGCAAGAGAGTCATTCTTTTGCATCCCGTAATCCCTTATTTGCCCTAAAAGCACCTGCTTCTTTTGGTCACATAAAATATCGATGATTCCTTATCTCTCTCTCCCTCAAATGGCAACATAAAATTACAATTGTTGACTCTTTCCTTCTCTGACTCTCTCTCTCTCTCGTTTTCTCTTTATATAACAGGGACGGCAGGACAACCAGAATCTCATCTCCCTCCGCGGGGAGGAAGCCGCCCATCTCCACATCCCCTCCCCACAAGCAACCTCTCCACTGTGTGCCACCACCACTGCAAGCCTCCATCATCGGCCACATCCATGACTGTGACCTTCTGCCACCGCGCTTCCACCACAGACGGGAATAACCACCACCGCATCTCGCCTCCGACGACCACCACTGCATCTCACCTCTGATAAATCCATCACCGTAGTCGGTGGTGACAGCACCGACACCCGCAACTACATCTCCGACTTCGCAACCGTGTGCCTCCTCTTTGCCATTGTGAGCCACTGTTAGAACCCACAACTGTGTGCCATTTTGTTCTTTTAAGATGTCTAGGAAGGTTCTCAGACGTCTAGAGACCGCATCTTCCTCTTTGGCCAGCGCCCAATGATGACCATCGCATGCCCTTGCGTGGGCAACACCTTCAGTAAGCACTCCCCTCACGCGCGGTCCCCTCATGCAATGCCAACACCGCACGCCAGGCACGCACAACGCCCACGCGCAGAAGCCCCACGCACGGCCTCCTCTCCTTTTTCTTCCTCCTTCGCCACCTGCTACACTAACGGAAAGGAACCCAAAAATCATCGGTCACCTCCCCACGCAGTCGTCACCTCTGAATAAGATCCTTTACACAGTTAACTCTCTTGCACTCGCATCGACTCCATGAACCCCGCCAGGCCATTAGAATTGTCAACGACAGCCCTCACATGCTTGCGGAAGAACCCACTACCAGCGAGTGTCTTCCCTCTGACCGGCGAGCTCCAGCTGCCTCTTACCGAGGGACCACCGCCATTGTGAAGCTTTCCGTGTCGACCTCCTCTGAGCTCTGCACACCCGACCACATCCTCCTCTTCGTGCATGCATGAGAGGAAGATTTCCTCTGTTTTGGGTTTGATTTAAATTTACATTGCATGCCATTGATGAAAGATGGGATTTTTTATTTTTGGATTATTATATTGAGGTGAATTTGCAAGGATACACTTACGTTTTCTTGAATTGGCTTGACTTATGTTATGCACATCATTTAACATTGAAATTGGATTCAGATTTGCATGCAACTCAAAATTACATGACATGCCACAAAAGATGCATCATCTACATATTTTTTGGAGCTTAATTTCTGACATAAAATTTATATAAATAGCCCTGAACTTCTCATGAAATTAAAAGATTCAAAGCAGTATACTCATTAAATTGATTTCGTGAATACTTTTGTAAACATGATGGCTTTACACTCATGAATTTATTGCAATCGTTCCTTCCTGTGGATACGACCTAATCCATCATGGTTAGTTTTACTGATAAGTAGTTTTGTTCGAGATTTTTCCACCACGTGATTTCATTGCGACGACATATTTTTCTGATACCATCTGCAAGCGAAAAACCCCCGATCAAATGGCGTCGTTGCCGGGGAGGCAACAGACGCAATAGATTCACCTGATTTTTATTTCTGATTATTCTGAGTTTCACAGTAATCTGACCAGTTTTCATCTTTTATGTGCGAGGAATCTGACGAGGTGACAGGCGCAGTAGAGCGACGACGTCGACCTTGAGCAACATCCACATGCGGAGAAGACGCAGGAGACCTGGATCTCGCTCTCACAAGGGATTCTCCTTCATTACAAATTTTATTTCTGTCTTCTCACCCTTGTAGTAATTGAGGTTGATTTTGGGGGTGTCCCTACATTCTTTAGAGGCTAGGGGCTATATTTTTTCTACATGGGAGAATTATATTTCTTCTTGCTTGCACCTAAAACAAACAAAAGAAATTATCGAGTTGCCTGTTTAGAAGTTGCATGCCCTTAGGTGTGCACATTTAGGGGTGATTGAGCAGCATACTAGATCTCTTCTCTGCATTGTGTACATATTTGCACGAAGATTGCTGGAGACAGGCATACCTTTCTATCTTTGCATCCAGCTCCTATTCACACATTTGCATTTAGATTAAAATTTATGACCACCAAACTGATTGAATTGACCTAATTCAATGGTCGCCTAACTGAAATTGGGACTGATAATTAGATTCGACCTTAAAACTAAATCACACTTGATCTAATTCAAAGGGACTTGTCTACATTTTCAAAATCAAAAAAATGATTTACGGTGTGATGCACACTTTTGACACTGAGCACGCACATTAGGCACCGCACTAAGGCTCGATCCCTTAAGGCTATAGGCACCGATCTCTTTATCGGTCAAGATCCTCCTATTTCACTTTGTGATGGTGGTACTATCTCTTGACCGAGTGCTTTGATACTTCACGGAGGGGGACACCCCTTAAAGGAACAAAAGGGTAGTTAAGGGGCACCACCTACGTATCGCCTCAAAGGAAGGGTTCGCCCTACTTGCATCCCTTTGTTCATCCTTAGAGTAACTTCTCGCTTGATCTCCTAAGAGTATCATTAAAGCAAAGCGTAGGTCCTAGGGCACTCGAAGGTCCAATTAAGGCACGTAATTGATTGTGAAACTTCTTTTGCCACCAAGAGAGAACATAAACGATCTCTGTCTTCTCCAAAAGCATGTCAGGGATCTCAGGTCATAGCTCCCTCTTATACCACTAAAGTGGGAACAGACAGATGCAAAACTTGACCCCATTTGAAAACTTTAAGGGGTAGATTGGAAGTTGGCTTAAATCTACTTTAAAAAAAGAAAGGAGAGTCCCATTGCCTTGCATTTGATTGGGGTGTGTTGTCTAAGTTGTGTTGTCAAATGGATTACAATAACTACTTCACTTCTTACCCCAGAATACCCAATCCTAATCCCATGGGTTGTAGCTATCCATCATCTGATGACCATTGGGATCCTTTCTACTCCTACTATAGGAGCATTGGTCTGATTATTCCCCAATCCTGTGACCATGAGTAGAACCTAGGAGAGGGATACACCATCCCTAACCCATCCATGACTATGCCCAACCCACCCACCCATGATGATTCTTACACTCCCAGTTGGACAGAAACTCCTAGGGATTATAACCTTGAGCTTGACTATCCTCTCCAATCTAATGGTAGCCTCTCCTCTTTTATGATAGAAATGCAAAAACAACAGGAAGAAATGATGGATTCTATGGGAGAAATTTTGAGGAATAGTTAAAGATTAACTGAAGAGATTAACCAGCTTAGTGATCCTCCTATAGTCAATTCTGATCCTTACCCTTATATCCCCAATTACCTCTTCAAGGAAAACAATGACAATAGGGATCCTATTTGAGGAGTAGCTATCACTTAGACGTCCCTAATGAGATATGCCCACCAGAAGGCAATCTTGGTGACTATCCACCAGATCTTAATTGGACGGAGAAGTTGGTCCCATTAGATGAACTCGACCCGAATGATGGTATCTTCATTACATTTAACTCAACCCGAATGATGGTACATTCAAACTGTAGTCAAATAGTCAACCCCACTCCCAGTCTGAATCTTGAGGTGGAATTTGTACCCCATCCTAGGGATCCTGAGCATATACTTTATGCTTCTGAGGACCTCGCACCTTAGTTAGAGCTCCTTGAGGATTGTGATTTGAAAGTTAACAAATTCCAAGAGTCTTGTATGCTAGAGGAAATCATACTAGAAGGAAGTGATAATAACCACACTCCTCTATCAAGGGGACTGTTTGCACCTCAAAACATGCCTGTAATAACGCCTTCTTGTGCTATTTTCTAGCATTAACATTGCATAATAGGATCCTGTAATCGCATTTGTAAAAACACTTGCATGCATGCATTTAATCAAGAGAGGAAGAGGAGTGAAACAATCGCCTGCATAGTTACATTTTTCTTCAAGTGCCTCCTTGCAAAATCACCCTCTTTTTATTTTTCCTCTTGATTTCTTCTTTTCTCTCCTTCCCGCGGCTGCATCCTTCCCGCGGCTGCACTCTTCCCGCAGCTGCATGCAGCAGCCACGCAGCACTTCTTCCCGTCACTTCTCCCTGCCAACGTCGCTCCCTATAGCTGCAACTCGCACACCCTCTCCCTGCTGCAGCCGGCACGCCACTCTCCCCTCCTCTATAAGTAGCTGCAGCTTCATCCTCGCGACGCAGCTGCTGCAGCAACAAAAACCCGCAGCCATCTTCTCCACCGCTTTCCCCTCCCATACGTCGGCCCTCCGTCGAGGAAGCACCCGGCGAGCAGGAGAACCCACTGTGGTGCACACCACCACAGTGGGAGCACCACCGCCCAGCTCTTCGACGAGCCGGTGGGCGTGGTGCATTCCCTCGCTTCGTTTTTTCTCTTTAACGCCATTGCCGCCGCTCCAAGCTTCGAAGCTTGAAGCCACGGCAGCAGCAGCCCAGCAGCAGCAGCAGCAGCAGCAGGTCCTTCCGCTCCTCCGCGACCGTCCCGGCAGTCGCTCGCCGCCTCCGCGCGCGTCTGCAGGGCGTTCCCCGCCTCCGTCTCTGTTCTGTCCGCCTCGCAGTCGCACCTGTAGCCGTCTGCCGCGCGCACTGCAGCGGCCGGTTACAGCCTCGCGCCGACCCCCGCGAACCTCCGCGACCCTCCGCGACCACCGCAGAACCTCCTCCACGCTCGCTCCTCCGAGCCATCGCCCGCTCGTCGACTTCGCGCAGGCCTGCAGAACCCTGCGCGAAGGCGTGCCCGCACCCGCCGTCTTCAGACGTCCGCCTCCACCTTCAGACGACGCGGCGTCAGACATCCGCCGCCGCGAGCAGACGTCTTAACTCGCTGCCATCGTCCGCGCTCGCGATCTCTCCCGCCCGCTCTTTCTCTCTCTGGCGCTCTCTATCTCTCTCTCTCTCTCTCCCGCTCTCTCTCTCTCTCTCTCTTTTTCACTCACTCACAGACACACACTACACCAACACATACACATCTTCACCGACACACACACACTTACACTATACGTATAGTTATATATAGTAACATATATATACATACATATATATATATATACATACATATATCTATTATATATATATACTTATATACATAGTATATCTATATAGTTATGTATACATACATATATATATAGTATATCTCTATATATATATATATACGTATATATATATCTATATACTTATACATATACTTATATATATATACATATATGCTTATATACATATATATATATATACATATCTATATACTTATATATATACACACATATATATATATCTAGATACATATATACTTGTATACATATATATATATATACATATATATAGTAATATATATATATACTTATATACATATATATACACATATATATATCTATATATATATATATATATCTATACATATATAACTATACATTTATATATATATATAGATATATTTACTTATATACATACATATGTACATATACTTTCATGTTATTTATTATACGCTGTATCGCGGGGATATCTGCACCAGTTGCTGATATTCCCTGATACACGCGTACAAAAAAAGCGTGGTCCCATACATCATCCATCCTCCATCCACACTCCACGCGGCACATAGTCGTGTTGGTTGCGTCTCTCTAGACGTCAACTGACTCGACATAGTGCTACACTCCATCGTCACCTCCACCCCCACCCCTTTATATATATACTACATATAAATATATATCTATAGCTACTATATTTACTTTCTATCTGTTAGCTTCCTTCTTAGTAAAAAGATAAAAAAAGGTATAAAAGTGAAAAGATAATCTTTGATATGCAGGTACCCCCGTCTTGCAAGTAGCAAGACGTGTTTTGAAACTCTGTTTTGGCTAAAAGCCAAGGACACAATTTTGAGGGTGTGCCTCAAGAACAAGGATTACCAGAAAAAAAACCTAAATAAGAAAAATACCAAAAACAGAATAAACGAACGGAAGAGACGCGTTTTAAGGAAAACGTAGAAACTCGACTTGAACCCCACTTCCCTGAGTTCGACCCTGGGCCTAAAAGTGACAAGATAAAATCAATTAGGCCAGGTTAAAAATTTTGTAAAGAGATGGTTAGGTCTGAATTAGGTTAACCACTATACACATTTCAACGATAAAAATATCATATTAACAACCTATCCGGGCCGACCATCATAACTTTTCTGGCGCCGTTGCCGGGGAGGTGCGCCTTCGAGTAAGTTTCTATCCAAATCCTTTCAATTTTTCTCTTCCCTCTTCACGGGTATTGTTGTTTTTGGCGTGCAGGTGAACCTGGTGGAAGGAGAAGAAGGCTGACGAAGTCGAGAACGTGAGCAGATCCAAGGCGGGAACGAGAGCGTGAAGACGTCGACATCGCATTGGAGCTTCGCACACGTTGCCGAACAAGTAGGTTTTCTTTTCTCATCAAATTAGGGTTAACTTGCCACCACAATAAAAAAAAAAAAATTTAAAACTAAAAACTAGAAAAACTTCTTGGGATTTCTTGAGGACAAGTGGATTAAAATTCACTTGATTGATTGGTTGTCTTCACTCCCACTGCCCCGGGATTTCCCGCCTTACTTCGCATAGCGAAAATCCGAGAATCTTGATTCTTAGATTTTTCGCCGTGGGAAGTATTCTTTGAGGCAAAGAAAAAGATTGCTTGTATCCCTCTTTTGCCTCACTTATCTTTAATTCAGGATCACATTTTTGGTGGGGAGACTTGGAATTGAGTTGATTCCAACCCCACCACGACTTTTCAAACTTGCCTGTGATTCGATCCTGAATACTTCAACCCCAACAATTTTATTTTCTTTATCTTTTGGTTGAAGCCTTGTGTGTGGAAATCATTTCTGGTGATTGGGAGCACTTGAATTGAAGTGCTTTGGCTCCCTGTCACATTGATATAAAACTGATTCGTGCATCCACACTTAGAAATCTCCATTTAGGGTAGCCCATTGCATTTTAGCATGCATTAACTAACTGATAATTGAAGAAGGGTTTCTTGGGTTTTAGAAGGAAAACCTGTATTTTTGCAAAAACCCGGAGATTGGTTGAATTGGTAATTCAGCAAAACCCTAAAATTCATACTACTTAAGGCTGAACTCTAAAAACCATTCGCCAATAAAAACTTCAATTCGGGGAGATTTCCCCGTTGCATGCTTGTTCTTACACACTCTTAAAATCAATCACTTGGGCATTACCCGTAAACAACGCCCTTCACATTCCAAAAGCACTTGACCCTAAGCCTCTAATTAAAACTGGTAGTAACTTGACCCTTACTAAGGATTGGAGGTCTAACTACCTGTGTGTAGCGACTACGTGCTGGTGAGAGTTCCCGCGTGCTATCGGGTGTCTAAGACTGGGGCAAACGGCCTTTCAATCTGGCCCGATGGTTCCGCGGTGCTCGCATTCGGTTCCGTAGTTCGTAATAGTAGGTAACTTAGATCTTTAGGTCTAAGGGCACACTGTAGAGGTTAGGAACTTGACTGTATTGATTTGTAATCAAGTGTACCTTTGCGGCGTCATTTCTCTCATCCCTTTTCCCTTCTCATCTCCCCAATTCTTCCTGCGGTAGTGCATGTTTGGGAGGAGGTCACAAAACCCTGAACTATTTGAATTGACTGATAAATCTAGAAAACAAGTCGAATCGTCCTCCTCCTCCACAAACATGGCTGCACGCCCACCCCCAAATCCTGAGGGAGGAAACCGCCCTCAGAACCCACCAGGTGGTGGAGCCTTAGATCCCATAACCCGCCTCCAAGCCCAAATGGAAATGTATAATGAGCAAATCGAAGCCATTCGGGAAACATTGGAGGAAATGCAGAACCCTCCCGAACGGGAGGAGCCTAGGTCTCTTAGCTCTTATCAGAATCCCGCTGCTACAGAGACCATAGGACAAATTCGGGTCCCCATGGGCGGGGACGACTTTGAATTAAAACCAAACATAATTGGCCTAATCAATTTTCACTTTCATGGTCTTGCAAGTGAAGACCCATTTCTCCACTTGGAAGACCTAACCCGACTTGCTGAAACCGTTAAACCAAGAAATGTCGGGTTATCTATAGTCCTCATGAAGATGTTCCCGTTTTCATTACGGGATAAAGCGTCGCAATGGTTACGCACCCTTGGGAGAACCATCCGCTCTTGGGAAGAGATGCGAACAACGTTTCTCAAGAAGTTCTTCCCAATCGGGCGGACCAATGCGCTTCGCCGTGCTATCACTTCATTTACGCAACAAAACGGCGAACAATTTCATGAGGCATGGGAGAGGTATAACGACCTCCTCAGGAAGTGTCCGCACCACGGTCTGCCTAAGTGGCATATAGCCCAGATTTTCTACTATGGGCTAAATGAGACTTTGAAGCAGATTGTAGACGCTACCTGCGGAGGGAACTTTATGAATAAAGACGAGAATGGAGCATTCGAGCTGTTTGAAAATATGAGTGAAAACTCGATGAACAATGCTTCCATTGTCGCCTTTAATCGTACCAGCCAGCCCTGAAATGTCCACGAAGTTGACACGGGACCCTCCCATTCATCCTCTGATCTAAGCCTTATTGCACAAAAATTGGATGAAGTCTCCGTCGTGCACAAGAAGCTGGACGAGCTTCTGGCCAACCCCGCCCGATCTATGGCAAACACCACCTCTTCACCACTTTGTCACAATCCAAGTTCTTCTAATACCAGGCTTATCCCGAGAAACCCCGTTAGACCTTCCTTACCGAGTGTCGCGCCAAGCGACTCGGTAAGTCATGTGGAACTGGCTTCTGCGAGCCAGTATTTCGACACGGAGGACCAAGCCTCCGTGTGCTCAGACGCATATCTACATGCGAACGCGTCTTCTGGCATAGAAGATGCTTGCGCCCTGGGGAACAACCCGTTCTCTGCCACTTATAACCCAGGGTGGCGTAATCATCCGAACTTTGCATGGTCCAACAACCCGCAGCGCCAAAACCCCGCTGGTGGACCAATGCGACCGTCCGCACCCGTCATCCCAAGGGTCCAGTTTAATCCTATGGCAAATCCGCCATCAGGCCCTTGCGTACCACAAACTGAACACGCATCAAGCCCTCTTGACAAATTGATGCGAATGATGACGGAAATGTCAAAGCGCCATGAAGAGAACATGACCTCTCTTCAGCACCAATTGGTGCAGCAGAATGCCGAGATCAGTCAACTACGCATGGCGACTCGATCTCAGGGCACTCTTCCCGCCCAACCTGTTCCAAACCCGCGAAATTTCGTGCCCCGTGGTTCTCAACCACAGGTACGACCTTCTCAGGGACAGGTTAATCAAGTTCTGCAAGCTCCGAGCATTCCACCGGGATTTCAGGCTAATCCTGCTGCAGCACCACACTCTTATATCCCCATTGCAAACCCTCCTCCACCGTATGATCCCACTGGACCCGCATCGTCCAATGCTATCACTACGAGGAGCGGTAAGCAGACCGTCGATCCGCCTCGACCTGATCCTGGCCCATCTTCTTCTTCGCCCACTCATTCAGGATGCATACCGCATTCGCGAGAGGATGATGCACCAAAACTTGTGCCAGAATCAGTCCCATTCCCTGAGGCTCTACTAAGGGAGCCAAAAGGCAAAAAGAAAAATACGCAGGCCTTTGACAACCTACGTAATTTGTTCAGGGATGTAGAAATCAAGGTACCCCTGCTCGAGGCAATCGACCACATACCTACTGCCGCTCGATTTTTCAAAGACTACACAACACCCAGGCGACAGTCAAAGAAGACTAAGAATCCGGTGGTTCTCTCGCCTCATGCGAGTTGTGCTATACTGTCAAACTTACCACCGAAGCAGAAAGATCCGGGCACACCACTGATTTCCTGTAGCATCCAAGGCTGCAGTTTTAACCGTGCCTTGCTTGATCTAGGATCTTCCATCAATCTCATACCGACCATCATGCTCAAAAAATTTTCCTTGGGAAATCTGAAACCCACCCCTGTCACGTTACAGTTGGCAGATCGTTCTGTCAAAATCCCGAAGGGTGTGGTGGAAGACGTGGTGGTTAGGGTCAACAGTCTCTGTTTTCCTATTGACTTTCTTGTTTTAGATATGGAAGTTCCTAGTTCACTTTCTGATTGTCTGATCATCCTCGGTCGACCTTTCTTGGCCACAGCCCGCGCCCACATCGACTGCGAGTCGGGCTGTATTGAGATTGCCGTTGGATCTGAGAAGCTCAAGCTTAACATATTCAAGGCAGCCAAGAACTTTGATTGCGATTGCATTGAGGATGACACGTCTGACGAGGACATGGCCGTCAGCGCGTGTATCGGACTAATAGGGACCTATTCGGACTGCTGCAGATTACCTATAAACACTGATAACTGCCTGACCAACGCATACTGTGACGTTCCCCAATCCCTCCCTTGTCCAGTACCTTCTCCTGGCCAGACTTCTGACGAGGTTTTCTCCGCTTCCCATACCTCGTGGTCTGAGTCATATCCGGGCTACTCACTATCGGTCCACACTCATGAAGACCGAATTGCCCTTTCTTCCCCGCCAAATCAGGCGGATTTACAAATCCACACTGGGACCTTGAGCCCATATACTTCTCACTGGGGCTATTCATTTTTGGATCCATCTATCCAAGAAGCCCCTCTTCTTGGCCAATCTGAAGGCCAGTTTCTTCCTCCTAACTTGTTCTCCTACCCGTCTGGGACACTCTCGTCCCAAGAAATGCCAGATCCTTCCCCATCCACTCCCGAGCTAAAAGTGCTGCCTAATACACTCAAGTATGTTTTCCTGGGACCAAATGAAACGCTCCCTGTAATCATCAGTTCAAAATTAACCATGGAGCAGGAGTGCAAACTAACTAAGGTCCTCCTAGAACACAAGGCAGCCATTGGATGGTCTTTATCAGACTTATCTGGTATTAGTCCCTCCTACTGCACTCATCGTATATATACGGAGGAGGAGGCTCGACCTTCTCGCGAGATGCAGCGACGTCTCAACCCTAACATGCGGGAGGTCGTTAAGAATGAAATCATTAAGTGGCTGGATGCGGGTATAATCTACCCGATCAGCGATAGCCCCTGGGTGAGTCCGATTCACGTTGTGCCCAAAAAGGCAGGACTCACCATCCGTGTCAATGACAGGGGCGAATCCATCCCTACATGCACTCCTACATCTTGGAGAGTGTGTGTAGATTATAGGAAACTCAATGCTGCAACCAAGAAAGATCACTTCCCGCTACCATTTATTGACCAAATCCTGGAGCGGTTAGCGGGAAATAAATTTTTCTGCTTCCTGGATGGATTCTCAGGATATAACCAGGTGGCAATAGACCCCCGAGACCAAGAGAAAACCACTTTTACCTGCCCTTTCGGCACCTTCACCTTTAGAAGGATGCCGTTCGGACTTTGTAACGCGCCAGCAACTTTCCAGAGATGCATGCTGGCGATATTTCATGACATGGTGGGTGACTTTCTCGAGGTCTTCGTGGATGACTTTTCAGTCTTTGGACCATCTTTCGACGAATGTCTTGCCAACCTGACTCGCATCCTTAGGAGATGTATTGATGTAAACCTCGTGCTTTCCTGGGAAAAAAGTCATTTTATGGTGCACGAGGGAATTGTTCTTGGACATATCATCTCCGATAGGGGTATCGAGGTTGACAGAGCTAAGCTCGATATCATTGCTGATTTACCTGTGCCTGGTTCTGTCAAACAAATCCGCTCCTTCTTGGGACACGTCGGTTTCTATAGGAGATTCATCAAAGACTTCTCCAAAATTTCTCGACCCTTAACTCATCTCCTATCAATCGACGTGCCCTTCGACATGGGCCCTGACTGTATACAAGCATTCACGCAGCTGCGTAATGCTGTCACCAAGGCCCCTGTTCTCCAGCCGCCTGATTGGTCCCTCAACTTTGAACTTATGTGTGACGCTTCAGACCTTGCAGTCGGAGCCATCCTGGGACAAAGACGCGATAGACACCCCTTCGTGGTATACTACGCCAGTAAGACGTTGGACGAGGCCCAGCGTAATTATACTACCACTGAAAAGGAACTACTGGCAGTCGTCTTTGGGCTGGAAAAATTCCGTTCTTATCTTCTGGGCTCTCACGTTATTGTTTTCACTGATCACGCGGCCATTCGCCATCTCATGCACAAGAAGGATGCCAAGCCTAGACTGATTCGTTGGATCCTTCTGCTCTAGGAATTTGACATTGAGATTCGTGATAAGGTCGGAGCCCAGAATGTTGTGGCTGATCACCTTTCCAGACTGGACCCTGACCATATTGGACTTACTCTGCCAATTAATGAAGTTTTTCCTGATGAGCACCTATTGGCAATAAATGTGGCAAGTGGACCATGGTATGCCGACATTGCCAATTACCTTGCTTCTGGATCTCTTCCACGTGGCTGGCCTAAAAACCAGCGCGAGCGTCTCATGGCAGAAGCAAAGTATTATTTCTGGGATAATCCACTTCTTTTTCGGATAGCTGCTGATCAAATCATCCGTCACTGTATTCCTGACAGTGAGTTCCCCAGTGTGCTATCCTTCTGCCACGATCAGGCCTGTGGAGGCCATTTCTCTGGGAGGAAAACTGCAGCCAAGGTGTTGCAGTGCGGTTTCTTTTGGCCCTCCCTTCACCAGGACGCGCACACTTATGCCAAACATTGCACTAGGTGCCAGTCATTAGGGTCAATGGCACGTCGTGACATGATGCCCTTGCAACACATCCTAGCTGCGGAAATCTTCGACATCTGGGGAATTGACTTCATGGGTCCCTTTCCTCCATCCAACGGCTTCGAATTCATCCTCGTGGCCGTCGACTATGTTTCAAAATGGATCGAGGCTATTCCCGCACGCCGTGCTGACCATGTTATCTCCACCCGATTCGTCAAAGACCATATCTTTGCGCGTTTTGGGATCCCTCGGGCCATTATCTCGGATGGAGGAAGCCACTTTACCCATGCTTCTTTTCGGGCACTTCTGAGGAGGTACGGAGTCCACCATCGTATCGCATCCCCGTATCATCCTCAGACGAACGGCCAGGCGGAAGTGTCGAACCGGCAAATCAAGCAGATTCTCCAGAAAACGGTTCGGCCTGACCGTAAGGATTGGTCCGACAAGCTGACTGACGCACTTTGGGCGTATCGGACCGCCT
The DNA here is from genome assembly GCA_037157565.1 of Thalassia testudinum. NCBI lineage: Eukaryota > Viridiplantae > Streptophyta > Magnoliopsida > Alismatales > Hydrocharitaceae > Thalassia > Thalassia testudinum. The sequence goes on from JAZHRO010000002.1 coordinate 69,345,562, forward strand.
TCAAAGCTCCCCTTGGTATGTCTCCATATAGAATCGTTTACGGGAAGCCTTGTCATTTGCCTGTGGAGTTGGAGCACCGCGCTTATTGGGCGGTTCGCCAATGTAACCTCGACCCAGACTTGTGTGAACGAGAAAGGAAACTCCAACTCCAAGAGCTGGAAGAGCTCCGTCGTGAAGCCTATGATTCTGCTCTAACCTTTAAACAACGCACTAAGGCTTTTCACGACAGCCATGTTCGGCGGAAGGAATTTGAGCCATCTCAGCAAGTTTGGCTCTATAATGCCCGACTCAAATTCTTTCCTGGGAAATTAAAGTCCAAATGGACTGGTCCTTTTCTGGTCTCAAGACCATTCCCCAATGGGGCCATCGAAATCGAAGATCCCAAATCTGGGCGTAAATTTACGGTCAACGGGCAGTGTTTGAAACCCTATCTGACTCATGAACCTGCCCCCGTTGGAGAAACCGTTGCCCTGCTGGAGGGTAACTAATTCTTTGCCTCATTCTGAGTCCAGCTGGGGACATTAAATTCAACGCTTGTTGGGAGGCACCCTAACAGCACTCACCATCCACCATCACTTTTCACACCTCTATCGCAATCACTTCACTTTTCTCTTCACCACCCACCATCCACCCACCCTTCCACCCTGATCTATACCCTGAACCTCAGCTCTTGTTACCCGATCTTCCATCCTTCCTCTGCCTTTCCCTGCATGCATATGAGGACATAGCATTGTTTGGCATGGGGGGGTGGATAGGCATCCATAGGATCCGGGTATGTTATGGTATCATACAGTTCCCACCTATTTATAAATATGCAAAAAAAAAAAAAAAAAAAGAAGAAGAAAAGAAAAGAAAAGAAAAATAAGTAAAAAAAAATATATATATTATAATAAATGGTGTTTAATAATGATCTTGAAGCTGAAACAAAAAGGCAATAAGTGTTTATGGATATTCAACCTCTGTTTTGAAGACTTTCCAGGCCACAAAAGCTTGATTCGCTCAGGCTCGGCTTAATTCACTTAAAGCATTGACAAAATAGATCAAGATCTCTCCTAACTAAGGATGTATTCTTGTACCTGAGACACCAGTACAGGATCCGTTGGTTTGCTTTTTCTTGAGAGCTTAAGTAAACTTGGTTCACACTACACATATCAGGAAAGACCAGGTGAACATAAGATCCAACCCTAGTGTTCATTAGGGAAGGTGGAGTCCTTACCTGTGTGCGCAGGTAGACTTTTTATCCCAAGCTTTAGTCTTGTGTTTAGGAGCGACTCTTTCCACCAAAAAGAAACTCTCCCACCAAAAAAAAAAAAAAAAAAGTGTGCTTCAAAATGTGTTGTAAGAGATATACTGACACGTGTTTCGAAAAAAAAAAAGAAAAAAAGAAAAAAAAGAGATGTTTTAAAAGAGTCAGTATATCTCATAAATGTCTGTATACTTTGTTTTTCGGTGAGTCACACAAAAAAAAATCAGAAAATGGGAGTTGAGTTTTCCGTCATCATCTTAAGGGTCAATTCGAAGACATGAGCTGAAACTAGGACCAACCTGTACTTAAAAATTCGTGAAACCCTGGGATTGAGTCTTAATGTTCATCTGGTCAGTCTTGATCCATCACTATGCACAAACCATAACCTCTTGAGCTCTCGAGTACGGCAAAAACCTCCTGGGTCCTGGAAATCGTACTTAAGGTTTAAATATCAAGAGTCCGGGTTAGTTGAGAGATGATCTATGTCATGTGAGACTTAAAGTACTGGTAGTCTTCTTTACAATTGGTTCTCACAATATTCCATAGTAAACACACCTGTATCACCTCAGAAGAAAATCTTCAGCTTAAGATCATTTCTAAATACTATTTTGCTAGGGACTAGCAAAAGATAGGCATGGGGGTCTATGTTTGCACCTCAAAACACGCCTGTAATAACGCCTTCTTGTGCTATTTTCTAGCATTAACATTGCATAATAGGATCCTGTAATCGCATTTGTAAAAACACTTGCATGCATGCATTTAATCAAGAGAGGAAGAGGAGTGAAACAATCGCCTGCATAGTTACATTTTTCTTCAAGTGCCTCCTTGCAAAATCACCCTCTTTTTATTTTTCCTCTTGATTTCTTCTTTTCTCTCCTTCCCGCGGCTGCATCCTTCCCGCGGCTGCACTCTTCCCGCAGCTGCATGCAGCAGCCACGCAGCACTTCTTCCCGTCACTTCTCCCTGCCAACGCCACTCCCTATAGCTGCAACTCGCACACCCTCTCCCTGCTGCAGCCGGCACGCCACTCTCCCCTCCTCTATAAGTAGCTGCAGCTTCATCCTCGCGACGCAGCTGCTGCAGCAACAAAAACCCGCAGCCATCTTCTCCACCGCTTTCCCCTCCCATACGTCGGCCCTCCGTCGAGGAAGCACCCGGCGAGCAGGAGAACCCACTGTGGTGCACACCACCACAGTGGGAGCACCACCGCCCAGCTCTTCGACGAGCCGGTGGGCGTGGTGCATTCCCTCGCTTCGTTTTTTCTCTTTAACGCCATTGCCACCGCTCCAAGCTTCGAAGCTTGAAGCCACGGCAGCAGCAGCAGGTCCTCCCGCTCCTCCGCGACCGTCCCCGCAGTCGCTCACCGCCTCCGCGCGCGTCTGCAGGGCGTTCCCCGCCTCCATCTCCGTTCTGTCCGCCTCGCAGTTGCACCTGTAGCCATCCGCCGCGCGCACTGCAGCGGCCGGTTACGGCCTCACGCCGACCCCCGCGAACCTCCGCGACCCTCCGGGACCACCGCAGAACCTCCTCCACGCTCGCTCCTCCGCGCCATCGCCTGCTCGTCGACTTCGCGCAGGCCTGCAGAACCCTGCGCGATGGCGCGCCCGCACCCGCCATCTTCAGACGTCCGCCTCTGCCTTCAGACGACGCGGCGTCAGACGTCCGCCGCCGCGAGCAGACGTCTTAACTCGCTGCCATCGTCCGCGCTCGCGATCTCTCCCGCCCGCTCTTTCTCTCTCTGGCGCTCTCTATCTCTCTCTCTCTCTCTCTTTTTCACTCACTCACAGACACACACTACACCAACACACACACATCTTCACCGACACACACACACTTACACTATACGTATAGTTATATATAGTAACATATATATACATACATATATATATATATATACATACATATATCTATTATATATATATACTTATATACATAGTATATCTATATAGTTATGTATACATACATATATATATAGTATATCTCTATATATATATATATACGTATATATATATCTATATACTTATACATATACTTATATATATATACATATATACTTATATACATATATATATATATACATATCTATATACTTATATATATACACACATATATATATATATCTAGATACATATATACTTGTATACATATATATATATATACATATATATAGTAATATATATATATATACTTATATACATATATATACACATATATATATCTATATATATATATATCTATACATATATAACTATACATTTATATATATATATAGATATATTTACTTATATACATACATATGTACATATACTTTCATGTTATTTATTGTACGCTGTATCGCGGGGATATCTGCACCAGTTGCTGATATTCCCTGATACACGCGTACAAAAAAAGCGTGGTCCCATACATCATCCATCCTCCATCCACACTCCACGCGGCACATAGTCGTGTTGGTTGCGTCTCTCTAGACGTCAACTGACTCGACATAGTGCTACACTCCATCGTCACCTCCACCCCCACCCCTTTATATATATACTACATATAAATATATATCTATAGCTACTATATTTACTTTCTATCTGTTAGCTTCCTTCTTAGTAAAAAGATAAAAAAAGGTATAAAAGTGAAAAGATAATCTTTGATATGCAGGTACCCCCGTCTTGCAAGTAGCAAGACGTGTTTTGAAACTCTGTTTTGGCTAAAAGCCAAGGACACAATTTTGAGGGTGTGCCTCAAGAACAAGGATTACCAGAAAAAAAACCTAAATAAGAAAAATACCAAAAACAGAATAAACGAACGGAAGAGACGCGTTTTAAGGAAAACGTAGAAACTCGACTTGAACCCCACTTCCCTGAGTTCGACCCTGGGCCTAAAAGTGACAAGATAAAATCAATTAGCCCAGGTTAAAAATTTTGTAAAGAGATGGTTAGGTCTGAATTAGGTTAACCACTATACACATTTCAACGATAAAAATATCATATTAACAACCTATCCGGGCCGACCATCAGGGACCAATACCTATCATTGAATATTCTGAGGATTCACAAGTCCCCAACCTAAGTGACCATGAGAAAATTGAGACAGAATTGGAAGAATTAGATCAATATTGGTCTCAGGGACACGAAGAGTTGATTTTTGAGGAAGCAGTTCATCCTAATATGAAAGATTATCCTGAGGCTCAGAGTCAAGAGGGACAAAATGTAGAAGAGGATGATGATGACTTTAAGGGGCCCGGACTCAGCGTATGGAGTGACTCTATGGGCGAATATGTTTTGTTTGAGGACTTACCCCCTGAGGATCTGACTGAATTAGCCAAATCCGGATTCCTACATACCTTTGACTATCAAGATCATCCTCTCCAATAGTCGGATAAAATGGAAGCAATTACTACTCTTGAGGAAAGAATCTATACAACCCAGGAGCAGGATCTTAGCATTGAACAAGAACCTGGGGATGTCATTATTGGGGACACTCACAACCTTATTGCTTCCAACCCACTTCTACATGATAGTGAAATGAGCGACACCCTTGAGCGGTTCAATTTGGATGACGAACATTTAGGCCCATTCCAGGACACACACACCAATGATATGCAGCATGAAATGCAATCAGCAACTAAGGCTGCTTCTGATAACATTCAAGAACTGGAATGGATATCGAGGATGAATGCCGAACAACTTACACCCTCTTTAACCCTCGGCCCTACACCACATCTGAGAGACTTACACTTCTGCAGAAACAACTTCCTAAAATCTCTGCTCATACTTTTGATTAACGGGGGATTTCCAAACTAATACACCCTATAGTAGAGTGGCAAGTATGGATCGACACTCTTCCATGTCAGCCCATCAATCCCAGGGTATGCTTCTTCACACCCTCTATTGCCCACACAAATCTACTTGAGGATCCTTTATCTCCTCGTCACACACTCTCGGAGGTCACTACTCATGTGTATTATGTAAAACCTCCAAAAATAACTCAGGAGTACCCTCTTTTGACCTGTATTTGGCAAGCATTTGGCATCACTATCCATCACCAGCTGGCCAACATATTGGGTTATTTACTTGCCAGGATAGGTTTGTTATGTATCTTCTTTGGGTCTCCTTCTGTGTCCCTTCCAGAACCAGATTTACGAGCTATCCCAACTCCACCTCAGGTAATATCTTTCCTTGCCTTTGCTTTTCAATGATGACATTGTCAGATTTAGGCATGGGGGGGTATAACCTGAGGTTGTTTACAGCATTTATACATATTCCACATGCAATTAGGGCATCCATCTTGCATTAAGAAAAGAGAGAGAGAGAAAAAAAGAAAAAAAAACAACAGAAAGAAAGAGATGAAATCTTTTGAGCTGAGTTTCAAATATATTGAGGAGAGACAAAGAGAGAAAGTGTGCAAAAATTGTGCTGGTCCCAGCAGTTAATTATGGAAGAGTTACCTAAGTTCTAGGCCAGAATAAATGAATAAATAAAGTCCTGAAGTGCTAGACAAAACGAGATAAGTGAGGGATACCAACTTTAGGCCTCCTTGGACTATTTTAAGGCTTAAACACTCACGTATTTGTTAAAATCTAGATTATTCCTCAAGAGGTTGAGGGAGTTGCGAGGCTGATATATTAAGTCTAAGGCTTAGGGAGTATTTGTAACGACCTGGTTCCCGAGACCCTACGAGACACGAGAACCGGACCGACTCGACTAATCCCAAGACCTAGTCATCCAACGAGGAAGTAACCAAAAGAGCAGTAAAATAAACCACATTCAGCATGAATATAACTAACAGTAAGAAAGTACAGCAGTAAGGAAAGAAACTACTACAGTATATACCATCACAATAGTAGAACAACATTTATCATATAACATGAACTGCAGGTAAAGAAAAGTATAGCAGGAACAAGAACTACTCACTATAACGGAAACAAAGAGGTACAAAAGACAGTGGTAACTCTACTGGACCCTACTCGGCCCAGCGTCCTCTGCAGCCGCTGGCCCTGGCTGCTCAACACCTGGTCCTGAAAAAAGTAACGAGTGTAACACGTCAGCAAAATGCTGAGTAGAGTGGCAACTAAAACTAAAGACAACAGTAGAGTGTACAGTAGCTGTTATGTTCTATTACTTTCTTTATTCACATCTTTCAATTGTCTCACTATTTCATTTATTCCCCAGATCTTTTACTTGATCTCGAATGTTCCTCCTGGGAACGATCTTGATTGCAATCTTTTCCAAAAAGTAGAAGTAGCACGTGGTGCTCTCCTGGCCGGGAGAGTCCCCCGTGGTGATCCTACCCTCAGTCAACCACCCCAAAGTTACTGACAGATGTAACGGTGACTACGGCACGCGCGATAAACGCACAGGTAGCTAACCTGTATTGGCCCGCGATCAGTCGTTTCCGTTAACGGGTGCGCCCAAAGCATAGCACGGAACCAGTCCAGGGCAGAGCCCTCTCCGTAACAGGGGAAACCACGCTGAACAGGTAATTCTCTGATCCACTTTTTAAGACGTCTGGAGGAAGTTCCAAATGTCTGATTTTGCACAGTGTCGTCATTTTTGACCCATTTAGGGCCCTTTCGGGTTTCGTTTTCCGCGATTCGAGTTGCATTCTTTTCAGAATTAATTCCTCTACCCGTCTACAGTAGCTATACACTGTTTTGAGACTCTCCTTGTGTTTGATCCTTGTGATAGGACCTCATTCAGTTGCAGTCTTGGGAGTCGCGGAGGCACGTGGGATTCCCGATCACGCCCCCATTACTCCCGTTGTACCTGGAGAGTGGCTTTAAGTTATTAATAAAATCTGTTAAATTATGGAGCCATAAATAGAACTTAGGACATTGCATGAATCCTAGGAATGAGAAATATATGGAATGATAGCTCCTAGGTGTTGCATGAATCCTAGGACTGGAAAACTAGATTGTATGATAGATCCTTGGATATGGCATGAATCCTAGGATGGGAAAACTAGTGGAATGTATAATACTGCAGTCTTGGAAAATGGAAAGAGATATAAAGCTACCTGTAATTTGAATTAACAGCTGCCTGTTGTGAATAGATAACGTGGTTGAGAACATGGATTGTAAGAATGTGAAACTGGAAAGTGAAACCTAGATGTTTAAGTAAAAAGGATGGAACCTTACGGGGAAGTAGGAGTAGAACTCCTGGAAAGTGAATGGAATAGTTTTGGGGAAGTGAGCTGGCCCTTGAGTACGGAGTACCAAGGAGAGCGACTGTCCCCCTGTTTAGTGCAGAGCGGAGCCAGCCGCCCCAGGGACCCAGGGTTAGGACTGGCCACTCTGTACCGACTTGCTGGCCCTCGCGTACGTAGTACCGAGGAGAGCTACTAGTGTAGGGAGGTACTAGCTACCCCACGGGCCCTGGGGTTCTGCTAGCCTCCCACACCGACTTGTTAGGCCCGCTGGGGCAAACCAAGGTAGTTAGGCGAGGGTGCGCGGATTGTGGAGGGGAAAGGCCCCGGTTTGGTTACTGTGGAGGGGTTGGACCCCTGTTACGGAGAGGGCTCTGCCCTGGACTGGTTCCGTGCTGTGCTTTGGGCACACCCGTTAACGGAAACGACTGACCGCGTGCCAGTACGAGTTAGCTACCTGTGCGTTTATCGCGCGTGCCGTAGTCACCGTTACGTCTGTCAATGACCTTGGGGTGGTTGACTGAGGGTAGGATCACCACGGGGGACTCTCCCGGCCAGGAGAGCACCACGTGCTACTTCTACTTTTTGGAAAAGACTGCAATCAAGATCGTTCCCACGAGGAACATTCAAGATCAAGTAAAAGATCTGGGGAATAAATGAATTAGTGAGACAATTGAAAGATGTGAATAAAGAAAGTAATAGAACATAACAGCTATTGTACACTCTACTGTTGTCTGTAGTTTTAGTTGCCACTCTACTCAGCGTTTTGCTGACGTGTTACACTCGTTACTTTGTTCAGGACCAGGTGTTGAGCAGCCAGGGCCAGCGGCTGCAGAGGACGCTGGGTCGAGTAGGGTCCAGTAGAGTTACCACTGTCTTTTGTACCTCTTTGTTTCCGTTATAGTGAGTAGTTCTTGTTTCCGCTGTACTTTTCTTTACCTGCAGTTCATGTTATATGATAAATGTTGTTCTACTGTTGTGGTGGTATATACTGTAGTAGTTTCTTTCCTTACTGCTGTACTTTCTTACTGTTAGTTATATTCATGTTGAATGTGGTTTATTTTACTGCTCTTTTGGTTACTTCCTCGTTAGACAACTAGGTCTTGGGATTAGTCGAGTCGGTCCGATTCTCGTGTCTCGTAGGGACTCGGGAACCGGGTCGTTACAGTATTCGACCCTATTAACTGCCCTTTGGTTTGCGGGACTGGGTAACCTAGGCACCCAAAAATCACACACTAGTCTGGTTCAGTGTGCGTAAAGAAGAATAATGCCAAAAAGTGTCTGTTCTGAAAATGTTTTCCCGAAAAGTTGACTTAAGAGCGACTTGAAGACATAAGTTGATTGGATGAGTTCCCAGTGCGGAGAGGAGGAATGTAAAATAATCCCCTCAAAGATGTGTTATAACATATCATCTCGAACCTTGTCTCCTAGGATATCTGAATATCCTACCGGGGGCACGGAAACATCTTGTGCTGATTCAGATATCGTGGGTGGCATTATCCCGAAATGTCGATTGCCAGGGTCTGAATTCAGCTACAGAACGCCATGGGTGGCAGTATCTCGAAGTGTCGAAAGCCAGGGTTCTGGGGGATGCCATGGGCGGTGTTATCCTGAAGCATCAATTGCCAGGGACCCTGCGAGGATTGATGGTGGGGACAAGGAATCTGATATAGATCGTGTTTAGGGCCAATCCAATATTGAATCTAGGGGAATTAAAAAAGAAAGAGAGAAACTCTCAAAATAATATTTCTCCCTTTCTCTCTTACTAAAAATGCACTGGCAAACTGAACCTAGCCTTGCTACACATGTGCATGGGTGCTTTAACCGTTGGGGTCAACAAACCTTTGGGCAGTTTTTGTGGACCTTAGAAACCTTCGCGGTAGACCCAAGGATGAGGCTGGTCAGGTCTGTATCTTGGCTGGTACTTGAGTATGTTTAGGCCTATAGTTGGTATTTCAATCTAATTTCTAGAGTGTGGCACGATAAGGAATCCTAACGATAAAATCTAGCCTGGAGACTTGGTCTGTTTCATATGATTTTGCTCGGGACTAGCAAAACTTAGGCATGGGGGTATTTGATAGGTCCACATTAGTGGACGCATTTAGTGCTTAAGTACATTAGTATTTGGACATGTATTTTATCTAAAACATGAATGATAATGACAAAATGATGTGACCTTTGAATGTATCATTTCATGCATTAATTACTTTAATATTAATGTGAAAGAATTAATTATTCACTTTAAAGGCAAGGACTTACATCAAATCTAAATTTGAGATGTCATATTGTGGGAATTTTATTCTGGCAAAATTTGGCAAGAGAATCATTCTTTTGCATCCCTTAATCCCTTCCTTATTTGCCCTAAAACCTCTTGCCTCTTTTGGTCACATAAAATATCGATGATTCCTTATCTCTCTCTCCCTCAAATGGCAACATAAAATTATGATTGTTGACTCTTTCCTTCTTTGACTCTCTCTCTATCTCATTTTCTCTTTATATAACAGGGATGGCAGGACAACCAAAATCTCCTCTCCCTCCATGGGGAGGAAGCCGCCCATCTCCACATCCCCTCCCCATAAGCAACCTCTCCACCATGTGCCACCACCATCGCGAGCCTCCATCATTGGCCACATCCATGACTGCGACCTTCCACCACCGCTCTTCCACCACCAACGAACACAACCATCATCATGTCTCGCCTCCGACGACCACCACCGTGTCTTGCCTCCGACAAATCCATCACCGCGGTCGGTGGTGACAGCACCGACACCCGCAACTGCATCTCCGACTTCGCAAACGTGTGCCTCCTCTTCGCCACTGTGAGCCACCGTCAGAACCCACAATTATGTGCCATCTTTTCTTTTAAGACATCTGGGAAGGTTCCCAGATGTCCAAAGACCGCATCTTCCTCTACGGCCAGCACCCACCGATGACCATCGCGTGCCCTTGCGCGGGAAACACCTCCCTCGTGCAACGCCAACACTACGCACCAGGCACGCACAATGCCCGTGCACAAAAGCCCCATGCACAGCCTCCTCTTCGTTTTCTTCCTCCTTCGCCACCTGCTGCACCAACGGAAAGGAACCCAAAAGCCGTCAGTCACATCCCCACAGAGCCGTCACCTCCAGACAAGATCCCTCACGCCATTGACTCTCCCGCGCTTGCCTCGACTCCACGAACCTCGCCAGGCCATTAGAATTGTTGATGGCAACCCCTACGGACCCGCAGAGGAAGTCACCGCCGGCGTGTGTCTTCCCTCCGATCGACGAGCTCTAGTTGCCTCTCGCCGAGGGACCACCGCCATCGTGAAGCTCTCCGTGTCCTTGACCTCCTCCGAGCTCCGCACGCCCGACCGCAGGCTCCTCTTCGCGCACGCATGAGAGGAAGATTTCCTTTGTTTTAGGTTTTATTTAAATTTACATTGCATACCATTGATGAAAGATGGGATTTTTTATTTTTAGATTATTATATTGAGGTGAATTTGCAAGGATACACTTACGTTTTCTTGAATTGGCTTGACTTATGTTATGCACATCATTTAACATTGAAATTGGATTCAGATTTGCATGCAACTCAAAATTACATGACATGCCACAAAAGATGCATCATCTACATATTTTTTGGAGCTTAATTTCTGACATAAAATTTATATAAATAGCCCTGAACTTCTCATGAAATTGAAAGTGACATTTAAAGCAGCATATTCATTAAATTGATTTCGCGAATACTTCTTCAAACATGATGGCTCTACACTCATGAATTTATTGTAATCATTCCTCCCTGCGGATAAGACCTAATCCATTGTGGTTAGTTTTACTGATAATTATTTTTGTTCAGGATTTTTCTACAATGAGATTTCACTGCGATGACATATTTTTCTGATACCATCTGCAAGCGAAAAACCCTCGATCACACCACTCGATGGCCATCCAACAGATGGATTTCATCCGTGCCTACGTTTTCACTGATTTCTCGCTCAAGGTGGTTCAAACGTGTGCCTTTTGATTTAGTGCAAGCGCTTGAGCCAATGCGCTACGCGTGAGTTTCGTTGCTGTTTCCTCTTTGTGTCTAGTTGTCCTTAGTATTTGGATGGAGATTCAACAGCTGAGGCGTGATCTCAGTTGGTGAGGCACGTCCGGAGCTACTACATGGGCACTTTGTGGCCGTTGGATGATGATCCAATGACCCATAGTGCACGGGGACGTGCCTTCAGAAGTTGGGGGCACATCGAGGGGCAGTGGTCGGGATGATTCTCTCTTTGTGATGGTGCCACGTGGTGCCAGAGTGGTCATCCATCTTCTCTCTTTTGTAGACGGTGCTATAGGCCTCCGATCAGGATGATTCTTACACCGTTGTAATGTGATCACTGAATTGGATCCATCTGTGTGGTTGGATTTATCATCTGAGGTCCATATTTTCACCCATTTGCCTCTTGGCTCTTGCTCTTCTACAGACTCCATCAGATGCTACGGGAGTCTGATTGATGCGATCTTGGAAGCGTTGGACTCCCGTTGTTCTGCATAGATCCATGTGGTTGGATTGGTCATCCGCAGCGTCGAATTACCTGCGATTGTTAATGCCTCTCAATTAGCACATAATATAACATTATTAATTACAAAACTAATGAATTAACTATGATGAAAAGTATGATGCGAATGCATGCAGAATACCTAAGTTAAGCTAGGTTCTGACTTAATTCAGGCATATTAGGACCTATGATTGCTGCGCAATCATACCACAATGCCTAAATCTTGCTAGTCCCTAGCAACTGCAAGACTAAATGCATTCTATCAAGAGTTTAACTAGGGATTTATTTCTTTTTGTTTCATCCATAAATTTAGAATCTAGATAACCGTGAACGTGTAGTGGTGTAGCTTCTACAATGTAATCTAGCGAAAATTCAACATACATCTAAAGCTCGTATTCGACCCTTAGTAAAACTCTGTTGGGATAGGCAAACCTCTTCTCTCCGGGACATAGAATATCCTCTAGTTTTAGCACCTGCTTTTTGGCTTAGGTAGAAAATGTCTGAGTTAAATGGATTTGTATTTGGTGGCTCACTCTCCTCTGGTGCTACATAGAGACTAGTATTTCAGAATCTAGATTTCCAGATTATTAAATAAATCAACATAGAGAGAGGTTGGAAAACTGTGCTCTCTTAAGTCTTTTGTAGTTTTTCTTCTCTCCCTTTTTCCTTCTTTTTTTTCTCTTTTTTTTCTTTTTCTTTTCTTTTTCTCCCTGAGCTCACATTTCACCACTTTTGTGGATATTTGGTCGTCTCTCATGGCTTTACACTTCAATTAGGTTATGATAACCCTATGACTAAGTCAGAATTCCTCAACCCATATTCAGGCGATCAGAAATATAGGAAAAATGGGTCAAGGCTGTATTTGGTAGTTTGTAAGGGTGGTAGGTGTTGTTGCCTCAATGTACTTGACTTAATATAACTTACACTTCTCAATATGGAAAGATATATATATTTTTTCTTTCTTTTTTCTTTTTTTTATATACTAATATAATGCCATATCTACTAACATAATGCAACATAGCATTCATACTTTTATTCATGAGGCATTATTCAGAATTTGGGGTTTTCAAGAGGATATCAGGTGGCTTATTTGGTGGAAGTGCCTATTCTTGGCACCGGGAAGGGAATGGATAGGACAACGTATTTCTGGCCTTGATATCAGTACCCTCCTTTAGTCGAGGATTCCATGAAGGATAGTCATGACTATCCATCTCAGTCTTAGTTTTATCAGAACCCACTCACTGTGTATTTGCCTTATTTGGTGGCTCTCGCAAGGATTCTCTCAAAGAATTTGTACGCAAGAATGGAGAGCGAAAACTGTTCCTAACTCCGAGTATCATTATCCAATTATCCAGAATTTAAGATTCCTTACACTAGTCTTAGAGCACCAGTAGACTCTATACTCTCACCTCACACAAGTTTTTGTTGGATCTACTAGAAGATGGTTCACCTGACTCCTTGATTACTGTCCAAGGGTTTAGAAGAAGAAGCAATGCTTCTTCTTGACAAACTAGAGATGTCTATCAATCTTCGCATTAGATCCATTGCAAATTCTATGTGCAAGTGTGAATTGGTACTGGATTTTAAGTTTAGGAATCTACTAAAGAATAAATCCCTAATAAAACCTCTTGATAAAATGATCTATTTCCCCTAGGTGTTGGCAAAAAATTTTTAGTTTATATGTACTACCCCGCCCATGCCTAAGTTCTTGCATGTCCTCATGCATGAATAAAAGAAATTGAAATAGGGTAGGGTGCAAGTGGATAGAAATCACTTGGAACTACTCCTGACTTGTCATTCAGCACATCCAACACTACAATGGTAATCACAATATGTAGAATACTATGCCGGAATGAAATATGCTATAAATAAAGGATGTGCATATATGTATAAGTGCTAAATGTGATGCCTAAATGATGTCTAAATGCTAAGTTTAAATGCTATGCCTAATTGCTATGCTGAGTTTAATGCCTCCAGCTGGACAAAACTCCATCAGATGGATCAATGATTGCAGGAGATAGAGTCAAAATGGTAAGCATTTGGAATTCTGTTATCACTAACGGACCAACAATGTAGAGTAGTTGCTCGTGAATACCAAGTCCACAAAGTTGGTAGAATAAAATCACAAGGCTTCAAACTGGTTGTAGCCAGGTGCTACAAGAGGAATGAATCCGGGTGCCAGAGTAATAGGAAGCAAGTGGCAACCTTGAAAAATGGTGTTTAAGAAATGCAGATGAGATGGATGAAGAGTTAGGAGTGAGAAACAGGTCATTCGGGTTCTGAAAGTGGTGAAAAATCAATGGAGGGACTCACATGGTGTAATCTGAAATGGTGTAAATAACCATTTTGTGAGTGGATCTAGGTGTTAGTGGTTGCAAAGTAGGTGTGTCAAATAAGATTTTGTGTTCCATCCTAACAATTGTATTCTCATCCCTGGGTTGATTAGAAATCTCGTACGGATCACCCAAATTCTTCTCATGGTGTGAATCCTCAAGTGAAATGAGCAGCAATTCATTTTCCACAGGGTGTGGAGAATCAGAGTACAGAAAAGCCTCGAATTCTTTCATTTTCTGCTTTGTGGCTTCAGTGAAATTCTCGATATCCAAGAGCGAAGATACAAAAGAATTTGTGATAAATTCGTTCGACTCCAAATTCAAAAATTCCTCCAGATTTTTCAGATTATCCTGACAATCAGAAAAGGAGTTTTTAGTAGATTCTTTCTCAACTTCGATTGGATTCTTTGGTAATTCGAAATCACCCTCATGGATTTCAATGTATTTATCATCTAAGCTTGTCATGAGGGTCTTAGGCAATTCCACTCTAGATCTCTCAGAATCATGTGTCTCATCGATTGCCTTTGGCTAATCAATGTCCACCACAGTGTTCAAATCAATGAGCCTGACAGAAGCTGTGTGTGGAGTTACTTCACCAAGAAGTTCTATGTTCCCACAGTGTTCAGGTTCATCATCATCTGAGTCCTCCTCGATAAAGTTGCAATGTGGGTTCTTGTTTTCCCTGAAAATATCCAATTTAAGTTTTTCATTCCCCAGGGTGATCTCCATACACCCGGATGCACAGTCAATGTTAGCCTGGGCAGTTGCTAAAAATGGTCATCCTAAAATAATAGGTGCATCACGGAGACTAGGAGAAATGTCCATCAAGATGAAATCTACTGGGAAGCAGTGCCCATGGATTTTCACAGTAACCTTCTCTACCACACCTTGGCGCATTTTGACTGATTTGTCAGCCAACTAGATATTGATCGAAGTGGGTTTTAGCTCCCCAAATTGAAAGTGGTCAAAAGTAACAGTGGGGGATAAATTAATGGCTGAACCCAAATCAAGCAAGGCTCTATCAAAAGGAGCATCCTGTAGCTGATAGGAAATGAGTGGGGCTCCTGGGTCTTTCTTTTTAGGTGGCAGGTCAAACAAAATGACTGCACTAGCTTCCTTGGACAATACCACCTTATTGCTTTTCCTCAGCTGTCGCTTAGGTGTACAATATTCTTTAAAGAATTTAGCGACAATGAGGATGTGATCAATGGCATTAAGGGGAACCTTAATGTGAACATCTTTGAAGATTTCCTTTAAGTCCTCATTACTTTTGATTCCCTTTATCTTTCCTTTAGGTTCACGAGCTAAGGCTCCAGGGAAGGGTAAAGGGTTGTTGGTGATCTCAATGATTAGTTCCTTTTCCTTAGGCTGCTCCTTTGAAGGGATAGAATAGGAAGACAAGCTAGCCTGAGAAGTGTCATGACCTGCTTGCCTACACAATGGGTCTTTTGTAACTTTTCCACTCCTTAGTGTGATAGCATTTGCATCGGCATACTGTCTTTGCAGTGGGAGCGGAGCAGAAGGGGCATAATGGGCAGGATTTGACAATAAGGGTGGCTGACCTTGCCCATAACCAGGTGGTGCAGGAGGCGCTTGTAAAATAGCATGTGCCTATCCCTATGGTGCCTGGAACCTAGGTGGGGTGCCCTGGTTCTGCACATACCTTGGGTTCGAGACAGGTTGGGAGGGCAAGGTTCCCTATGATCTATGCTCCTATAGCAGCTGGTTTTGTGTATTCTGAATGTTTTGAATCTGATCCACCATTATTTTCATGAATTTCAAGTTGTCATAGTTCAATTGATTCATAGATTCCTTCAATTCCTCTCTTAGTGCCTAGAAAGGGTCAGCCTACCTTGGAGGGTGATTGGCAGCTTGATGCAACAACTGATAGATAGGGTGTGTTTGCTGCTGCTGAGACAGGAGTGGCTACTACCTAGGATACATGTTTTGCACATTCCCGTATTATTTGGTCTGGTAGTGTGGATCTTGATTTGGTCTCTGTGAGTTACCAGACCAGGAGAAGTTAGGATGCTGGTGCCAACCTGGATTATACGTCTTGGAGTATGGGTTATTATGCCCGTAACCTTGGATAGCACTGACATCTTCGTAGGCCGAGGATGTCTCAGACGTAAATTCATCAAAAGAATATGCACTCGAATTGTCATGTGGTGCGTAACCCTGATTGTACAACGCCATATCCAAATTACTCACGATCTCCTAATATACAGGTGATAAGCCCACTTTTGTGGACTAATTTAGTGCTTAAGTATATTATTATTTGGGTGAGAATTTAATTTAAAACATACATGTTATTGACAAAATGATCTGAGCTTTAGGTGTATCATTTATGTATTAATTACATTATTTTTTGTGGAAGGATTAATTATCCACTTTAAAGACAAGGACATCACATCAAATCTCAATTTGAGAAACCATAATATGGGAATTTTATTCTCGCAATATATAGCAAGGGAATCATCTCTCAAAATAATCAAGGGCATTTCATCCTTATTTTCCCTCGAGTCTCTCTCTTGCCTTTATTTGGTAACATAAAATCACGTCAATCTCTTATTCTCCCTCTCTCTCCCTCACTAATATTCTCTCTCATTATGGAACCTTGGACTGCCTTGATCAGGGATAGTTATGGAGCTTCAAACAGTATGCTCTCTAGGCTGCAGCCCAGCAGACCCTCGCCCTTATGGAATTCAATGATTAGAGCTTTGGCTGATAACTTGCATCTGCTGCAGTTGGCTCTTGGTGATGACAGGACCTTCAGCTTCTGGAAGGAAGGTTGGTCCTTGCTGGGTGTTCTAAAGGAGGTCTATCCAAGGGCCTTTGCTGCAGCATCTGATAAGGAGGGAACTGTTAGCAAATTCTGGTCTAGCAGTAGCTACAGCTGGAACTTGAATGAAGAAGACTCCACTAGAAGGGGCACCCGACTGTGGGATGAAAGGAGGAACCTACTCTCAGATCTTGAGAGCTTTAGGCCAAGGCTTGGAGTGGAGATAAATACATCTGGGAGGGGCTCTACATTGTGCAGTGTGGTTAAAATAGAATCATGGAAAATGGAAGTGGATGGAGCTACGATTTCATTGACAAGAAAATTTGGCTTCTGAAAATCCCCCTTAAGGTGCAAATATTTCTTTGGTTGTGTAGGAGAGATGGTTTGATTATAGGTGATCTGCGACACAGAAGGATGGGAGCTACTCGTCATGAATGTTACTTATGTGGGATGCACACTGACAATGTGAACCACATCTCCTCTTGCCTGATCACCGATGCTGTATGGAGGAGGACTTGCCAAGAGCCACTACCAACATGGGTTTCCATCTGGCATGGGTTTGGTATGAGAGAGAAGCCACATGTGCGTATGGCTGTCACTATCTGGTGTGTGTGGAAGGCGAGAAATGCAAGGCTTTTTCAAGAGAGACCGGTGTGTTGTGAAAAAATTGTAAGAGAGTGCTGGTCCCTCATACATACGTGGGGATCTGTTTTGTAATTCCTCTTACTTGTTTATATAATATACCTCTCCGGATTTCTATCGTAAGATGATAGCTTTCCTTTTTGTTTAAAAAAAAAAAAAATCTCTCTCATTATTTCTCTCTCTCTCTCTTTATAAATAGGGAAGGAGGCAGCTCCAGAGGCATACCTCTCTCAGGAGAGGTCCTCTCTCTCCACATGTCCTCCCCACGGGCCACTAGCAAGGAGGCAACCTCTCTGCCACCATGCATGCACCACCACGAGCCTCCATTGTTAGCCACGTCCACGACTACGAACTTCCACCACCATGCTTCCACCATCGACTTTCATCACCACGTCTCACCCCTGACCATGACGGCGAACCACCATCGTGCTCCACCTCATTCTCGATGAGCATGGTAATAATGCGCTCCTCGACGCCACGTTCGCAACTGCATCCCTGATGAATCACCACCGTGCTCCGCCTCTTCCTCGACTGTACCCCCTCACCCTTTTGGTTAAGATGTTCGGTAACCTTCCCTGACGTCCAAAGACCCGGACCCCAAGAGCTCTTATTCTTCTTCATTCTGCCTTCTTTGCTCCTCCATCCAGAAGACACCAACATCGACCTCCTCCTCCTCCACGATGCATGCCCACAGCCGCGTGCACCCATAACCAACAGCATGCCCTCACGCATCCACCTCCTTGCATCCACTACGCGCCATCAGTGAATCTGGTCTCCTCCACCAACGCTCGCACACACCACCCTTGTGCGTGGCCTGCCTCCTCACCACGCAAGTAGCCACTGTGCAGTCACGCCCTCGCACAATCACGCCATTGCGCGGACGACCACCTCGCGTGCAGCCATAGTGCTTCCTCCTTCCATGCGTGTGCACGCTTGCGCCCACAGCCATAGTAGCCCGCCTCCCCCTCCTCTCTTTCTTCGAACACTGTTCATCTTCTCCAACAGAAGGAACCCATCTCCGCCAACCACCCCCTTCCACGCAACAGCCAACGTCCATCGCCGTTCTCAGCGCCATCAGCTTCCCCGCACTCGCCACACCGCCACAAGCACAACCACGCCCTCAGAACCGCAACGGTCGTCCATGTGTGTGCATGTTAAGCTCACCACCGGTGTCTTCCCTCTAACCGACAAGCTCCAGTCGTCTTCGTCGACGCTACGACTGCCATCGCGAAGCCCTCCACGTGCTCGATCTCCTCTGAGATTCCCACGGCCCGCCATTGCCTCCTTTACATGCGAACTCAAGAGGACGAAATCATCTATTTTTGGGTTCATTTCTATTTACCAAATATGCCATTACGACATCACTATTCTTATATGTCGAATTTGATTTCTAACATACATGCATAAAATATCATCAAAGCACTCACATGACCCAAAAGAGAAAGCCCAATGTCTTGAAATATAATTATGTTACATGCCATTACGAGTTATTTCATGGAAAGAAAATTACACACATACCCCTCTCATTCATAAATTATTGTATGTATTCTTCTTTTCACTTCGTTTCGCATCAGATTTAAGCATAGATTCCATACCTGATTAGGAAGATATAAAGGGAAATCATTTGTGAATTTATTGTATTTGTTCCTCCCTGTGGATACGACATCCTAACTATTAGTGGTTGTTTTCATTGATATATTTTTGTTCAGGATTTTTCCACCACGATTTACACATTACAACATATTTTCTAAAATTATATTCTATAAGCGAAAATGGCCATTCAGCAGGATCCCGTAGAGATGGAGAAGAAACATCTTGAGTGAAAAGATGTTCACGAGTAGGAGGGGCTCAGGATGTAATAGAGGAGTGTGATGCAGTTGTACTGCCAGGAAACCCAGATCTTGCTCGCATTAATTCATCGAGCTTTTTATCAAGCAGATCCACCTTGTCTAGCTTCTTGGTGATAATGTCCATATCAGCTTGGGCAGATTCGGCATGAGCTTCGTAGACATTAACTCGGTGCTATCCAGGTCGCTGGAATTGGTTCATAGAGGCAGCATTCATCGAGTTCTCTGCTAAGGATTCGTATAGTTCGAATGCGCTACTCTCGTCTTTCGCGAGGAAATTCCCGTCGTTAGATGCATCGGCCAAGTACTGATGTGTGTCATCCAACCAATGGTAAAAGACCTGTGCAAGATGCCATCTGGGTACACCATGGTGCGGGCACTTCCTAAGAAGATCATGGAATTTTTCCTAGGTGTCAAGTAGTTTCTCTTCGGGGCCTTGGGAAAAGGTCATGATTGCGTGCCTCATAGCATTTGTTCAACCAATTGGGAAGAACTTTTGGAGGAATTCACGACGTAATTCCTCCCACGTTCCAATTGGCCTCCCGATAGTCTTGAACAAATAGGAAGCTTTATCCTTGAGAGAGAAGGGAAAAAGCTTCATGAGAACAATTCTAATGTCTACATTTCTAGGTTGAACTGTCTCTGCAATTCGACTTAGATCTTCGATGTGCTGGAAGGGGTCCTCATTCGAGTTTCCATGGAAATGAGTCTGAATCAGACTTATGATGCTCGGCTTCAACTCGAATGAGTCTCCTCCTGCAGGAATCCGGACCTGAGGTGTTATAATCATTGTCGCCAGATTGTAGAAGTCCCACAGTTGTTCTCCACATGGTGGATGTTGCAGCCTATCTAGCATTGTGAGGATCCTGTCAATGCTCTGCTCGTATCTTTTCTCATACTCCTCGACCCTGGCTTCCAGACGAGCCATTGGGTCTTAATTCTAAGGCCCTGACCAACTCTAGGACCGAGATTAGCCATCTCAGCTAATCGAGAAGAAGAGGGTTGGGAAGAAGGTTCAGGCGAGAGTCACCTTTGTCGCCTCAGGTTTGGGTCCCAAGGTCCAACAAGTTTAGGTCTTAATGACCTTCTTCCTTGCATACACCAACTCAAAGGGTTAGTGTAGTCAAGCAGAACAAGGCTAAGGCCTTGTTAATCAGATTGGTTCTTAAGATCAGATGACCATATTTTTCATTAGAATTCTAATTCCTGAAGAAAAATTCATCGTTCAACTGACTGAAGGTAATCCCTACCTCTCAAGCTAACCTGGCCAGCCTGGTTACAAGGGGACTAAGAGGAAGGTTCTTCCTTCGACTTTCGCCTCTAGTTCCTTTGTACCCCTTAGCTACGGTCGTTTGACACTACCCCGCACGCTTAGTCACCAGGTTTGGCAGAAGAGGTTGAAATCACCAAGTAGTATGACAACGAATTTGGGTTGATTTACGTATTTTAATAATGTTCTTAACCCTTTTTCTTCAACTGGGGTTTGTGGTGAGTGGCCCACAAGGTGACCAAGTTCACCAGCTAGCCACTAGACTTGATTTAGTCTAGGTTAGCCCAAATGTGTTGTCTGTAGAAATTTTGACCCTAAAGGTGTAACCTAGGGTTCATGTAGTTTTAGGATTTTAGCAGACCAACAAGAGTAAAATAGTTCTTTGATATGCAAATGGAATCCAAATAATTTGAAATTCAACACGTAGATTCCTTTTTCAATTATCTTTTCAGAGAATATTCTTTTGTAATTTTTACTATTTCAACCGAATAAATAGGAATTTTTAAATGCCAGGGGGTTAGATCTTGAATTTTGACCCTTGGTCGATTTTCCAATTTGAAACAGTATTAATAAACTCTGAAAATTTGGTAAAAATATGGAAATGAAAGCTAATTATATTAGCTTTCAAACCCAACCATTTTTGGTCAAATTAGACTTGCGGATTGTTTAGAATTGCTATTTGAAATTCTAAAATTTTCAAATCCAGGTCAGTTTGAACCCCTTGCAATTTGTGAATTTTTAAAAATTACACAATCCGAATTTTCTCAAATAAATGGTTCCGTTTGAAAGATGGTTCGAAGATGAAGCTTTTACCTGAATTTCAGAATTTTTTGCTCAATATATTTTCGGCAATTAAATTTTTAAATAGCTCCTTGAAATCAGGTTGAAAATCAGGGATGTGGTGGAAAGGCTTTTGAAAGGTTTGAAATTCGAATTTCACCTTCCCACCAAGATAATTTTTCTCAATATATTTTTTTTCCAAACTTTTCAAAATTTTTTTTTAAGGGAAAAACTTTTTCAAATTTTTCGTGTGGCTGGGCTCTGGACAACCGGCCTATGGTGCGTCAAACCCATGATAACTTGCCAGCCATACCACCCTAGAAGGTTCATTAGCTATCCAATTTTCATTAAAATCGTTGAAAGTGAGTTAGTGTAAATAGTGTGTAGATGCTTTAAACTTAAAGTCCCCTAAAATCAGAAGGCGAGTTAATAAGTCGTGTACTTATCACCCCAACTTATTTAACCAATTAGAAATGAATTTACGAATAGCGAGGACTTGAGAAACAAGTTCACATTTTAGTAGAGACTCGACCAATGCTGGCCAGCAGCAGCGCACATGCACAGCCGTAGCCATGTGCAGTGCACGCGCAGGCGCACGGCCATAGCCGCATGCAGCAACATCGCAGTGCATGCCAACGCGCATGCGCGTGCACGGTGCGGAGAGCATGGGCGCATGAAGCACGCAGTGTGTGATGCGCACGCTAGCGGGGTAGGCGCGGATCTTCAACGATGCGTGCCTTTAGTGACGCTTCCAGCTGTCACTAATGGTCTGCGCGCACCAGCAAGAGGATTTGAAGGGCGAATCTTCAGTGACGGCTACAGCGACGTTTATGGACGTTAGTAATGACTCAGATGCGAATTTGTTCTTCATCCTCCATTATAAAAGGACCTACCCACCACCATTCCAAGCCATCTCTTCCTTTCTTCCTCTCACCACCTCCAAGGCTTTAGAGAGAGCTTGTCCCAAGCCCGGGATGCTCCTCTAGAGTAAAACCAAATAGTTTTCCCTCCCCTCATCCCCATTCATGGAGCATTTCGTGGCCGTCCTCTCACCACCCTTTAGGAAGAAGATCCTCGCCGCGACGCCGTCCTGCCCCATCCTCCATTCTCCGGCTCCATCCTCTTTTGTCCCGCTTCTCACCACCTTCCTCCAGGCGACGTCAGAATGAGTCGTCCTCCGAGCAACCGTCGAGGGGGATTTCTCTCACCTCATTCTATCTTTTTACACTTTCGTAGTGTAGATTTTCCGCTTTTGTAGTGTAACAACCAATTCTTCATGAATGGATGATTGTTTCTCTCTCTCTTTCGCTCTCTCTTTTATATTTGCAAGTAGATTAGCTAGATAAGCGTTTGTCGATCTGATCTCTTGCTTCCTAAAAATACAAAAAAAAATTAGAAAAGATAAAAACAACCAAAAACAAATAAAATCGAAGCGCGATTTTCAATTAAAGTAAACGTTGCCTCCCCGTGTTCGACCCGGGACTCCCTTGGAGTTTCGGCATAAATTTTATTTAACCACAAGTTTTGCAACTATGACGACGGGTTACTCGTAACCCTGATTTCAAACTCTCGAAACACATGCGATCATTTTTGGCATCGTTGCCGGGGAGGCAACGGAATTTACTTTATTGTTTTCTGCCCTTCTTTGCATTTACATATCACTAACCTCGCTTATCTCTGAACTATTGTCTTGCAGGTACCCTAGCATGGAGATCCAAGTGCGGTAGACCAGAGTAAAGTGCAGGTAGAGTGTTTTGTAAGTGTCCCCCACTCCACCCCGACCTTAGTTTTCATTCCATAACCTAATAACTCAAACCCAAATCAACTTAGGTGCTTTGCATAAACCCTAGGGTAGATTTTGGTTGTTTGATTGTCACTCCACTCACCTCACACACCCGCATATATAAAAAAAAGTAAAAAAATATTCTTCTCTTGTGGGATTTAACTGAAAGCTACACACTTAACACCCACAACTTCTTATCATAAGGCGCACAATCACTTTGATTCTACCACTTAACCGAGATCTGACCTATGGACCCGGTACACTTCAACTCAATACACATAAGTGAGTAGAAATCTGAATAAGTTAAACATTCTTGTGTGCCTTAACTAAGTAGTAAAATAGGCTAATTGATTGAGCTGTTTGGGTTGTACCACTCAATCTAAAACTGATCCATCAAGTAGCTTGCCACTTAAGGTTGATTTTTAGGGTTGAACCAGGCACTCCACATTATTTTTAATTTTTCAAGGAACATATCATCACCCATGCTTTCAAAACTTGGAGTGTTCTACTAAACCTTGATTGAACCAACCTAAGAATTAAACCTTAAAAGCTACTAAACAAGGTTAAATCCTAAAAGACACATCATCAAATAACCTTGTTTGAAAACCCTGGTTGTGCATGCACACACATTTTAACTGATCATTAAGGGCACAACCCATCTAAAGGGCCCATCGTATTCCAAGAGCACGATCATCCCAAGCCTAACTAAAATTGAGTAGACGTTGGCCTTAAAGATTGATTTGCTCTTCGGAGCTCAGACTGAGACTTTTTTCGATTAATCTGCTTCTGCTGGTCCATCTGATGTCTAGCTAGGGGATTAGCGTCAAACGATCACAGCTGGGGGGTACACTAGGAATCGGAGGCACAAGCCAAAGGAGGAACCTTCTCCCCAGTCCCTCCTTCTAACTGGTTGGATTGATCGGATAAAAGTAGACTAAATCGTTTATAATCTCAAGATGGGTCCTGGGAGTCTGTAGGTCTTTAGGCTACCCACATAAGGACAGGTTTGGTTGATTGTACTGTAGGGCACCTTTCTTTATTTTGTTTTCCCTCCTACTCCACAATGTATCCTTCCACTTCTTACACGCATTTCCCATCCTATCCTCCTACCACCACTTATCCCCAAGATTATTACTATTCTGACTTGACTTGTAATTACCCATCCACTAGCCAAGATGACTTTGATTGGGGATATGAATACGGACCTCAATGTCCAGGGCCTAACCCTGGACAACAACACTATGATTACTATCCTTCCCAAAGCTACAATGATTATAGATCTCCATCCTTTCACGATCAACCTAACCAGATCTACAACCATGAAGGATATGCTGATTATAACACTTACCCTCCCTAGAATTATGCCGAATTTAGGTCGCCACAAACCTTTAAACAACCTGAAATGACCTACTATCAAGGAGGGACCCGAGAATTTCAACATCTTGACTCCCTTAGATTTAACCCGAACCCACCCAAACCTGAACCAAACCAGTCGGTTTAGGTGAACCAGATCCAGGATAGGGTGTTGGCTAATTTAAGGAACACTATACAATCTTTAGAAGCTAAGCCAACACCATGCACTGAAGCACTAGAGCCTATGATCAAAATGATTGATGAACTTAATAGTTCTCTATTGGATTTGCTCCAAAGTGTTAGGGATAGGGACTGGGTGAGTTTCTTCTTGGGAAATTATCGAGGTTGAGGATGAAATTTGTGGTTGCCCTAGTCAAATCTTGGGATAATTCTCAAGATGAACCCCCTTCAGGAGAGCCAATGTCAGAATCTGCTCAGGCGCCTGTCGAGGGGGATACATTTTTTGAAACCAAGGATGACCAAGTTGGGCTAGAGCAACCCATTGAGGATGAACCAATTGATTCACCCAAGATCCCCGAGCAAGGGAGAGATGAAAAATATGTCTCCACGAACCATGAAATGACATATGATTTTGAGACATATAAATGAGGATCATGGATTCTTTGACTCTAAAGGTGAGGAATCTTTTGGAGAAGTCTCATTTGAACTCAAGGAAGAGGATTCTAGTGAGACAGTCGGGCTCGAGGAGTATGACTAACTATTTGATAGCCCGATCATTGAAGATTATGATCATGTTGGGATTAACTTGGACGATTCGAATCCTGATGATTCAATCAGTAGCCTCATTCCTTAAACACACCCTAAAGAATTGAATGATGATATTTTTGAGATCACCAAACCCAAGTCAATCCTGATTCAGCCACAATTGTTGGACTTGGGCACTTTAGATGGGTTATACAATGATTTGGAGGTCCCGGAAACATTGATTTCAGAGATAGGAAGTTGGAAATAAAAATTTGGGAGGCTAATTCAGAGGGAACATTGATTTTGGATCTAAGGGTACCTATTGACCTGAAACCACCTACTTTCTACCAGGACCCTTACGATATCTTTCACGTGCAACCCAAACTCAAAATAGTTGATTATTTTTCTAAGCTAGATGTTAGTGAATAACCACACCTATTGAACCATCTTTACCCATTGTCCGACACTTTGGTCTTGGGTTGCACACCACTAAACTGCAAGCCCGACCTCATAAGCTTAACAACCTTCAGTTCTAGGTGATTTTCATCCAGAACCTGAGAACCACTCGACCCTGAGGCATGGGTCTACATCATAATCTGGTCCACGTCTGTGGACATCTTCTGCTGGTGGGTTTCAGGATCAATATTTTTATTTTTATTCTGACCCACACTTGTGAATTCTCAATTTCTTCTTTGTATGTTTGTTATGCCTAGCTGAAGGCATTAAACTTCGCACGTGTGTATACTCTCTTCTCTCTGTGGAGCTGACCGGGTTGTCACGAAATTCAGGTGATATTCTGTTTACTCTGCCTTTTTGATGTCTTTGTTTTTACAATGAGGGCATTGCATCATTTAGGCATGGGGGGGTAGATAATCAATTCCTGAAATCATTATGTTAACTCTGTAGAATTTCTTTTAGTTTCTTATACAATAAAATAAAAATTTGAAAATTTGAAAAAGATAAAAAAAAGAAAGAAATTAGGAAAAGAGAACTTAGGCATTTGGAAGTTATTAACTTTAGGAAATGATACGAGAGGACCTAAACACTTAGACTCTTCAGGTCTTTAGGCTTAATTAGCCTGGGTGTCCACTTAAATGTGGACTTAGTCTTGAGTCCTCGCCAATTCAAATTCATTTTTAATTTGGCTAATAAATTGGGATGATAAGTATGCGACTTATGAACTCGCCCTCTGATTTGGGGGGACTTTAAGCCTAAGCATCTACACACATTTTTTGCACTGACTCATTTTTCGACAATTTCTTTGGAAATTGGGTAGCTAATTGACTATCTAGGGTGGTATGGCTGGCAAGTTGTTGGTGGTAACTGCTCATCAGTCGGTTGTACAGAGTCCAGTCACAAGACCATTTTTATTGTACTACCTTTAGGTAAATCTTAGATCAGGGAAGCCACCTAGTTAAAGAAAAAAAAAAAAAACAAACAAAAAGAAAAAGAAAAAGGAGAAAAAAATAAAAAACAAACAAAGCCACACTTCACCGCATGAGTATGGCTGGCAAGTTACCGTGGGTAACAGCCCTTTGGTCGGTTGTCTACAACCCAGCTCATAAAAAAATACACAATAATTCCCAAAACACTTAAGGAAGAAGTGGGGAAGTAGAATAAACCGGGGAGATATACACTGGGTTCTCCCTTGTGTTGACCCCATAAATAAAAGTAGGGAGAAAGCTACCGTTTGAAAAAATAAACCTCTAGACAAGGTCACCTAGGGTCGTAGAAACCCGAAGTCCATTTTAACGGTCGCCTAGTGAGTCTTTCACTATTTTCACAAGATGCTTAGCACTTAGAGTCTTTTTTGAGTCTTCGAAAGGTCGAGTAGCTTTAAAAAGTTATCCTGGAACTCTCAAACTCCAAAAGTACAAAAAAATTAGAAAAGAAGAAAAATAAAAAAAAATGTATTTTCCCTTTTCAAATAAGGTGAGGACTTGGGCGATCTGCATTCTGGCAGGCACCCGGGTACTGTTGAGTTTTCGTGGTTTAGGACCTTAGTTGAAATTTTCTATTGTTAATAAACAACTTAGGATTAAGTGATATAATCCTAATTTTGATTTTATACATAGCATGTAGTTTAGTTTTGCTAGGGACTAGCAAAAGATAGGCATGGGAGTATGATATAGACACATCTATTTAGGTTAAAATGCCTATTCATGCATGTTCCTAGGCTTAGATTTGCTTTTCATGTTATAAATATTGCATAACATGCATCATTGTGCATTTAGAGTAGTTGTATATATTTTAGGTTAATTAGGTGCTTTTAATGGTCAGGAGAGAAGAAGAGTTATATCAGGGCCTCAGATGGATGATCGGACCATACGGATTTGATTAAGACGACGATCGGAGTCTAATGCCTCTGAAATCGTCTAGATCGGAGAACCGTAGCATCGTACAAAGTTTGAGGAAGATCAATAGCCAGGGGACAATGCGACATCCATACGAGTTTCAGATGAAAAATCCGACCATACGGATGGATCCGGAGCGATAATCGCAATCCAGCAACGTAAGAATCATCTCGATCTGAACACTGTGGCACCCTCTACAAAAGAAAGAAGAATGGACGACCCAGATGGTGCCACATGGCACCATCCAGGTCGCCCAACGCTGACCAAGAGCAGCGCACGTGCATAGCCGCAGCCGCGCGCATGGCGCGAGGAGCATGGGCGCGTAAAGCGCGCAGCGCATGATGTAGGCGCCAGCGGGGCTGTTGCAGATCTTTAGCGACGCGTGCCTTTAGTGACGCTTGCAACTGTCACTAATGGTCTACGTGAACTAGCAAGAGGATTTGAAGGGTGGATCTTCAGCAACAGCTGCAGCGACGTTTATGGACATTAGTAATGACCTAGATGTGAATTTGTTGTTCATCCTCTACTATAAAAGGACCTACCCACCACCATTCCAAACCATGTCTTCCTTTCTTCCTCTCACCACCTCTAAGGCTCTAGAGAGAGCTTGTCCAAGCATGGGATGCCCCTCTAGAGTAAAACCAAATAGTTTTCCCTCCCCTCATCCCCATTCGTGGAGCATTCCGTGGCCATCCTCTCACTGCCCTTCGGGAAGAAGATCCTCGTCGCAATGCCGTCCTACCCCATCTCCATCCTCCGGCTCCATCCTCCTTCATCTCGCTCCTCACCACCTTCCCCCAAGTGACGTCAAAGTGAGTCATCCTCCGAGCAATCGTTGAGGGGGATTTCTCTCACCTCATTCTATCTTTTTACGCTTTCGTAGTGTAGATTTTTCGCTTTCATAGTGTAACAACAAATTCTTCATAAATGAATGATTATTTCTCTCTCTTATATTTGCAAGTAGATTAGCTAGATAAGCATTTGTCGATCTGATCTCTTGCTTCCTTAAAATACAAAAAAAATTAAAAAAGATAAAAATGACCAAAAACAAATAAAATTGAAGTGCGATTTTCAATTAAAGTAAACATCACCTCCCTGTGTTCGACCTAGGACTCCCTTGGAGTTTCAGTATAAATTTTATTTGACCATGAGTTTTGCAACTACGACGATAGGTTACTCGTAACCCCAATTTCAAACTCGCGAAACACGTGCGATCAGTATGGGTTGAGATGGTAGAGATCCTAGCTGTCAAGTATTAGCAATGAGACCAGATTGCAAGTTATCCAGCGAAGTTTTCATTTACAGCATTAGCTGGAGCATGGATCCTTACATTTCCACCATCTGACGGTTTAGATCAACCTGCTGATAAACATGCATGTATTGATGATAAAATGCTTACTTATGATAGTTCCTAAGCCTAGCATTGCATTCCATAGAATAAATATTGCATAACATTCATCATACTGCATTTAGTGTAATGTGTATAAATTGTACAGTAATTCTTGCACTATTATAGCCAGTGTTGGTGCAGAGCACCACGATTGTTTATTTTGATGATAACAAAACACGTGTCTTTTAACATTTGCTTTTGAGTCCTAGTTTTCAAGTCAAATTGCAAATGGAGACAGGTGTTTAGACGAAGTTCGAGCTTACATCCATGGCGGATTGGAGGAGCTTGATAGAGGCGGAGGAGCTTCGCGAGGAGAGAAAGCTTGAAGATGGAAGGACAAGAAGAATAGGATAGAATTCTTTTTATCTTATTCTATGTGCTTTTGTCTTTTTATTCTTGCTCTTTTATTTCTTAGAACATCTGTTAAAGAGACTCAAAGAACCCTTAAAGTAGTCCTAGGAACACCTGCACTACCCTAGGATACTTAGGTTTTCTATAGAGAACTTAGAAAATCAAAATAGGGTTCAGATAACCTTCTCAGACGTCCAATCTGGAAATCAGACGTCAGATAGTGACTTTTAAGATGTCTGACTGTTTGATCAGATGTCCAAAACATTTAGGCTGGACTTAGTAGGTTCTGTCTGATGAAATTAGACGTCCAGACCTTAGTCCAAACATCTTAGAAGACGTCTGATGTTTTTACCAGACGTCCAATTAGTGGAACGTTGGCTGCCTTAGTAAACGTTGAGGGAAATGATCGTTAGCCGTATATCGGACGTCCGTAGAGGACCCTAGACGTTTGATATGTGATTGTTTTGCCTCGACTGACCTAAAATCTCCTTTGTGAGATTTTCTAGCCGTTACCCTTCTTGGGAATTCATTCCCGCAGTACAAATAGGTTTCCAGACTTCCAGACATAAGTGCTAGACATCCTGTATGTCGTCTGATGGCCATACACTAGAACCCGATTTAGGTCTGAATCAAGTTAAGAAGGAAACTTGGCTAGAATCAAATGTCTGACTTTGTTCCCAGATGTCTTAAATAGGTTTTCCAGACGTCTGATGCCAGGACCAGACATCTGATGACCCTGTCAAAATCATGATTAATTCTGACTATGGCCTAATTTTCCTTGGATTTGCACCCAACGTCTATGGAAGCCTTCCAAAGCCTTCGTAGGCCCTCTATAAATAGAGGAGAACCCTTGCCACACCAAGACACACCTTGAATAGCATTTCCACAACTTTTGTGTCCAAGAGAAATAAAAGAAGCTATAGCTCTCCAAGCACTCATTCCACACCTAGAGCTTCATCCTACTGTGCACCCGCTCTCCCTTCGATGTTACGAGAGAGTTGTTGTTCCAAAGTGTGGTTCACGCACCTGTGTCGTCACGCCGATTCACTTCCACCAAAGGGAAGTTTCCTAACTCCTATAGAAGCTTAGTTTAAGAATTACTTTGTTGGCTCTATAGGACCATTCTTGTATCTTTTACTTTGTTATTTGGTTGGGTATTCGTAATGCGAATTCCTGTCTCCATCGAGGGAAAAAATCCTTGTGAAGAGGAGGGGTTGAGGAATGCTACCCTCGTACTTGTAGCATGGTTGTACTTGAGGTTGAACTACCCTCGTTCAAGTAGTTCATATAGTGGATTTGATCGGCTAGATCGATCGAGAAATCCTAACTCGAGAGGGTTAGGTGGTGGTTTTCACCCGATTTAGGTTTCCACCTAAAAATTACTTGTCTTGTGTGATTGCTTATTTTATGAGATTGTTATCTTTTTATTCCGCATTTTTTACGTCACGCATATCTCACCCCCTCCAAGTAGGGAATTACAACGAGGTGATAGGGCATGACATTTCGAAGCTTCGAATGAGAAATCCAACCATACAGATGAATCCGGAGCAATGATTGTAGTCTGACAATGTGAAAATCATCACGATTTGAGCATCGTGGCATCCTCTAAAAGTAAGGAAAGGTGGACGGTTCAGATGGTGGCAACATCGCCCAACCTCTTCCAAAGCACCTCAAGAGGAGATTCCAGCCGTTGGATCTCAATCTAATAGCTGAGAATCCACCGCTCTACCGACCACTCAGCTCCAAAGGGGGAAGATCTGATGAAATATCGATCGTTGGATCTTCATCCAACGGTCAAGAACCTGGGAGGCAGCAGTCCTTGGTGTGACCATCTGGCACTTTGCCACAGTGGTTACGCACCCGACCCTTAAAGAATTGGTGAGGGTTCGAGCAGCAATTTGCAGTGATCACCTCAACGCTAGTAAAATTGGACCGCTTGATCTTGATCGATGACGTAGACACATCTATTTAGGTTCAAATGCTTATTCATGCATGTTCCTAGGCTTAGATTTGCATTTCATGTTATAAATATTGCATAGCATGCATCATTCTGCATTTAGAGTAGTTGTAAATAATTTAAGTTAATTGAATCTTTTTGTGGTCATGAGAGAAGGATATTTATTCCGAAGCCTTAGAATAACGATCTGACCATACGGATCTAATCAAGATGATGATCAGAGTCCAACGCCTCCGAAATCAACTCGATCGGAGTCCCGTAGCACCAAATGCAATCCAAGAAAGATCAACGGCTGAGGGACTAGGTGATGCAATCTGGAGCGTCAAATGACAAATCCGACTGCACTGATAGATTCGGGTCAATGATCGCAGCCCAACGGCGCGAAAATCGACTCAATCCGACCTCTATAGCATCCCCTACAAAGGAAAGAAGATGGACGACCTAGATTGTGCCACATGGCGCAACATAAGCCGCCCATGCGCACGCACGCACCATCGCATGCGTATAGCAGTGTGGGTGCGCGCACGTGAGTGGAGTCACACACATGCAAGAGCAGCGACGTGCGCAGCAGCACAACGCGTGCGCAGAGGCAGCGGCGCGTATCGTGCATGCTTACGCAACAAAGGTGCATACAGCATGCAACATCGTAGCTGCAGCATGGGCGCGTGGGCTGTCTTTAGTGACATTTGCAGTGGATCTTTAGCGACGCTTATGATTGTCACTAAATGTCCTATATACGAATTTGATTCTTTCCTCCACTATAAAAGGACCCTTACCCCTCTCATTTTTGTTCATCTCTTCTTATCTTCCTCTCACCACCTCCAAGGCTGTAGAGAGAGCTTGTCCCAAGCTCGAGATGCTCTTCTAGAGTAGAAAATCAAATAGTTTTCCCTCCCCCATCCCCATTCGTGGACCATCCCATGGTCATCCTCTCACCACCCTTCGGGAAGAAGATCCTCGCCACGACGATGTCCTGCCCCATCCTCCATCCTCCGGCTCCGTCCTCCTTTGTCCTGCTCCTCACCACCTTCCTTCGAGCGACGTCAAAGCAAGTCATCCTCGAGCAACCGTTGAGGGGGATTTCTTTCACCTCTTTCTATCTTTTTACGCTTTCATAGTATAGTTTTCTTGCTTTCGTAGTTGTAACAAACAATTCTTGATAAATAGATGATTGTTTCTCTTTCTCTTCCTCTCTCTCTTATATTTCTACAAGTAGATAAAGTTTTCATTGACCTAATCTCTTGCTTGTTAAAAATACCAAAAACAAATAGAAAAGACAAAAACAAAATAAACAAATAAAAGTGAAGCGCAGATTTGATAAAACCAAACGTTCACCTCCCGTGTTCAACCCAGGACTCACTTTTCGAGTTTCAGTATAAATTTTATTTGACCATGCATTTTGCAACTAGGACGACGGGTTCCTTGTAACCCTGATTTCTAACTCTCGAAACCCATGCAATCAATCGAGTAGTCAGGATTGCTTACACGTGATTAGATGCCTGCCCGATGATGAGTAATTTTCCTTAGGAATGATTCTCACACAAAGAAATAAGTTGTCGAAGTAGAAATTGAGCGGTGGGAAACCAAGCGTCAATAATTAAAATTAACCACTCAATGAGGGGTAGGTCATGTCCACAAGGAGGCAATGGCCTATTACAAACTCGCACAAGTCAAAAGTAGATGTTCATGATTAATTTCACAAATAAATCGAATCAAAACCACCTTTCAATTAAGAAAACAAGAGATGAATAAGCTGATACTGTGTTTTCGTGAAAGATGGAGGGTGTTCTCACAAAATCACTAGATTAAAATATTATTAAATAAAAATTCCACTCTTTCAATGGAAAAGAAATGTAAATATTAATGCCATAAGAAACAGAGCATCTTGTGCTTGAGCACGCGCATGCAAGGAGGAGCTGATGCTGATTGCTAGAAGCTTACTGAAGGTGGGTGAGGTCGACACGCACCCGATGGTGGTGGCGGCAAGGTGTGGCGTGGCTAGAGTTTGCTAGACAAAGCAGAGAGGGGAGGCGGTGGTGGGTTGGTTGCTGTTGCTGTGAAGCAGCTCGACACATGACAATGCTGAAGGCTAGGGGCGCAGAGGCCGTGCAGGCACATAGTGGGCGACTGCTGCTGCTGGTGTAGCGAAGACGCAGCAAGAGGGGTGCGGAGGCTATGCGGGCACGTAGTGGGTTTGCTTTGCTGTGCACGACACGAGAGGCACAGGTGAAAGCGCAGTGCTCTGTAGCATGCGGGCAGAGTTGTCGCTGGTGATGCATGCGGCAGGCAAGCGGGTGCATGTGTGCAGCTGCACGAGGAGCCAATGGAGGATGTTTTTGCAGAGCGTGAAGTGCGTTGAGTTGTGAGCACGTGGAGTGGATGGGGATGTTGGGTATTCATGGAGAAGATGAACGGGTGATGAGACTAGTGGTGGCATTGAGTAATGATGCTTAGTTCACTGTAATGGAGGTTGCAAGACTCTGCGGATGGCGGTGTGAGCTGTCACCCCACACGCCCACGGTGGCAGAGTTTTGCCACGGTCGAGGCCTACAGTAACGAGGTGGGAGGAGAGCTTGCTGCTCAACATAGTAGTGGTGGGGGGGTGATGGCCTATTGTGCATGGTCTTCTCCCCCTCACTTTGTAGCTGCAGGTGATGAATTTGAAAACAAAGAGGCCAGATCAGATCTTCTTCATGGTAAATGAATGCCTGCAGCTGTGCGTGAATGGGTGTGCACGCAGGATAAGAAGCTATTACCTGTGGAGGAATAGAAAAAGAAAATAATAAAATATTATGGTTATTTATGCACAAATCCTTAACTTCTATGTTAAATTAAAACAATGCAAGTAATTCACTTAATTGATTAACTGATCAAATGGATGCAATTCTAAGTTAATTCTAAATGCATGCAATGAATGAATTATGCAATTAAGCTAAAATATGAATTAATTTATATACATCCTAATGTATCCTATCTAAATGTTAAAATTAACTTAATGTCTAGGCACTTAAATACTTAAATAGCCCATAAATATGGGCTAGTCACCCGACGATGAGCGAATGCATGCTAGATCAGACGCGCGCAATTTGGGGCACCCATTTAAGACGACTGTGCACACTTTCCATTGTCGGATCTTCGCGAAGGTGCAATGCATGCGCATTCAAATTTGACAAAGGTGTAATCCGCGCATGCCTTTAGCCACACGATCGGGATCGAACTGTGGATATTCTTCCATGCTAGCACATGTGCGAAGTGTGCATGATCTGAGAGCACGGATCTACCCTCGTTCTCCATGCTCGGATGTTCGTCTAACGGCTATGGACTGATGTAGACATAATTTTTGAGGGTAAAATGCCCTTTCATGCATGTTCCTAGGCTTAGATTTGCATTTCATGTTATAAATATTGCATAGCATGCATCATTCTACATTTAGAGTAGTTGTATATAATTTAGGTTAATTGTGTCCCTTTTGTGGTCAGGAGAGAAGGATATTTATTTCAGAGCCTCGGATTGACGATCCGACCGTACGGATCTGATCAAGACGATGATCGAAGTCCAACGCCTCCGAGATCGCCTCGATCGGAGTCTTATAGCACCATATGCAGTCCGAGGAAGATCAACAGCCAAGGGACTAACAAATAAAAAAGAAACATGGATTTTCAAACCAAACATTCACCTCCCCATGTTCGACCCGGGACTCACTTTTTGAGTTTTGATTATAAATTTTATCTGATAGATGCATTTTGCGAGCTACGACGATGGGTCCTCCGAACCCCTATTTCAATTCGCGAAACATGCCTTGATCACAGATGCTCCAGCATCTACCAGCTGCGGTGTGCGGATGCGCTAGCGCCAAGCACGTGATGCACGCGAGTACGCTGCGTGGCGTGCGTCATGCATGCAGTAGTGAAATGCGTGGCTGAGGAGGACCTCTCCTCTTCACCTATTTAAACCCCCTTTCACCTCTCCATCCACCTTCATCACTTTCTATGCTATTCACACGTACTCTAGAGTTCTAAAAGGCCTATCAAAACTCCCAAGAGCTTCCTCTCAAGCCCTAGGCCACCTATTAATGTAGGACACCTTCCCATCCACAAAATATTCAACCCTCCTCTCACCACCTTCATAGGTGACCAAAGGGTTGTCGTCCCACCTCCATTCAGGAAGTTGATCATCTCCACTACCTCATCCCCATTCCTAGCTTGGGGAAGCTTTCCTCTACTCGGATTCTTCTTGTGCGTCACCCTCGACATCCAAGCACCTTACCTCCTCTGTCCAAGTTGTCGCCAAGCACTGTCATCTCGCTAGACATTCGCTTTGGGAGATTCCTTGTCACCTTCAGTCTCTTGTTATTTTGTTTAGCATATTCCTGCTTAGTGTAATAAATAACATTTTGATATATCAAATTTGCTTCATTTCTCTACTCTCCATCTTTGTATTTATT
Organism: Thalassia testudinum; assembly: GCA_037157565.1. NCBI lineage: Eukaryota > Viridiplantae > Streptophyta > Magnoliopsida > Alismatales > Hydrocharitaceae > Thalassia > Thalassia testudinum. Next base: position 69,381,459 of record JAZHRO010000002.1, read on the forward strand.
CTTGCCCAAAAGATTATCTTGGCTATTTCTTCATTACAAAAAAAAAAAGAATCACAAAAGGCTAAAACACCAAAAAGAAACAAATTGAAATGCAGATTTCAAGAAACAAATGTTGCCTCCCCATGTTTGACCTAGGACTCCCTTTCGAGTTTCGGTAAAATTTTATTTGATTCCAAGTTTTACGACTACGACAATGGGTTTCTCGAAACCCTAACTTTTCCTCGCGAAAACATGTTAATCATTTTGTGCTAATGCGAAATCGTCAATGTTCAGGAAATGCATTATACTATAGGACAAAATTGCATTAAACACTTAAATTTATAACTCAGAAAAGTCCGAGATCATTCGTAGGGAGCAACAATGGCGATTCAATCCACTAATCATAAATATATTTAGAAATGGCGATTCAATCCTAAACAAATGTCGGAGTGCAAAAGGATGTGGTTAAAATGGTGATTTAAATCACCAAATTAACCCTAGAATTTTAACCCATAAATATCTAAACTTTATGAATAGTATTATCAACTCAAATGCTACGTCAGTAAGCAACCAAATGTTTCCATAGTGGCTTTAATCTTCCAAGGCCTCAGAATTTAGATGACAGAATCCAACGTCAGACGGCTTAAGTGTAAGCCGCTACAGCAACCTCAAGAGACTCAAGGGTCTCTCACCTTCTTTCTTCTTTCAAACCTTAGGAGAGAGACTCAGCAACGAAGCACCACAAAGGCCAAGGCCTCTCAATTTTGATTAGGTGTCGAGAGATAGGGAGGTAGTGAAAAACCCCCCTCTCTCTCTTCTTTCTTGTATTCTCTCATAAACCCATGTAATCGGGTATCCAGACGGGTATACGGATCTTGCCAGGGGACCGGGGCTACCGGGTGTGAGTGGTAGCTGAGGTGTGAGGAGAGCATGAGGAGGGACCTGACCCCTTGTGTACTGGGTGAGGGGTCCAAGGCAGAAAAACAATTTATGCAGCATGAAGGGCTTGTCAGGCATCGATGTGGGACTAAAGTCCCTACAGTTCTCCACGTGAAGCTGCTGCTGGTGAAGTTATTGATTGCAGTCAAAGGAGAGGGCAACTCCTTCAATTGGAGACCTGGACACACTCCTGGAAGAAGACCGTGCGACCTGGGAGTCGAATGGCTGAAGAACTCGGCAAAAACACGGCTCTTGAGGTCAAGGAAGAAGCTTCGTTAATGGTGGCGGACCACGAACACCAGCAAAGATGAAAACGTCCTTGCGACCACATCAGAAGCGCTCAGGAGTGTCGCGCGAGTGCAACAAGGGTGGTGGTGGTGGTGATGTGCTGTGAGAGTGCGTGTGTGATCATGGTAAAGGCAGAGAATGAGTGCTAGGGTGGTTGTGTCAGGGGAGGTGATGGGCGTAGCAATCCCCTCAATTTTTTGAAGGGTTTTACTTACGTGGACACGGCGATGGTGTAGGAAGTGGTAGCAGGCGAGTTGGTGGAGTGTGGCGTGCTGTCGAGATCGCCAGAGGTATGCAGCGAGTTGGAAGATGACGATGGAGCAGGCAAATTAGTGGTTGAAAATGAGGTCTAATGATGCTGGGGTGATCAATAGAAGCAGAGGAGTCGAAGAGGGTAGCTAATGAACGAGGAGGATGCGGAGAGGGCATCGATCGTGATGAGCTGAGTCGAAGAAGGTGAATGCTTCGAGGAAGGGTACGGAGACGAGGAAGGGACTGGAGAGCTCCTCGCAAGTATGGTGAGGTGCGGAATGCAATGGGGAAGAAGAATCGGATGCCTATTGTATGTGGCGGCTGACGAAGAAGTCAGAGGAAGGTGGTCACTAGAGCGAAGTTCAGAGCAGGTCGGAGAGGGAGAAGAGAAGAGATTTCTTGCCTAAAAACTTGCTAAGGAGGTAGGGTAGTCAAGGAGGGTCATATATAAGCCATTAGACGAGCTTCCAAGCTTGGAAACAAGCTTGAAAGCTCAAAAATCAAAGATTAGGATTTGGTGATTTCCAAGAGTTCGCATTAGGTTTTGGGCAAGACTTAGAGCCCAAGATGTGACTTAGATTGTTGAGGATCTTCTCAAGAGTTCCCCTTCCAATTTTGGATGGGTTTAGGTTGGCTGTAGGTGCATTCACACGGCCATGGCGGCAGGAACCTAAATATGAAGAATATGACAAAGTTAGGGGGTTATTCGCAATGATTTCAAAAGCTGAGGGGCTATTTGAGAGAAGAGTCAATTTAGTCCAAAATGCAAACTAGGTCAAGATGATCTTAGATTGGGCCTAAATTTTGGTACAAACCTAATTTGGACCTAAGAAATTTGATGGTGAAGTTGGATTTTGGTTTTGACCAAGTTTGATTAGGTAGTTTATGCAGAAACCCAAATTAGGGCAACTTCCTGTCTGAGACTCTGTTTTAGGTCAAAATGGGTTCAGATGGTCAAATTAAGTGTACAAAACCTTATAGAATATTTTTATGTGATTTTTAGAAAATTTAGGTGAATTTCATCTTGACCAGAACATTAGTTAATTAAGCAGGTTTGAAATTAGGGTTTCTGATGTCCATTAATTCTTGAAATGCAGCAAAACCTATTTCTATCTACATGAATCCTCTTATTAGACATTAATGACCATTTGACCTTTAATTAACCCCTGGAATTCCCTGTGGTTATTCTATACTTATGAAATGCAGTTAAAATTGTAGAAATAACCTTGTGTTCTCTTTTTCTTAAAACAGAATAGTATGTGCATAAGATCCTCTGACGGTTATGTAGGAGCTTTTATCAACTTTATTAGACCAAATTGGGATAGTTAAGGCTCATGATGGTGTTCCCATCAGTGCCGTTGCCAGGAAGGCAACGGACTTTGATTTGATTTTTTGTGTTTTTCCGCATTACTTACATATTTTTCTAACCTATCTTTCTTCTTTGATTCACTGTCTTTCCAATGGAGGAGCTGAAGGCGGTAGATTAGAGTAAAGTACGATTAAAGATATTTGTAAGTTTTTCCCCCCACTTCCCCACCCACTAGATCATTTTTCCACCTTAATAATCAAGACCTAATCTATTTATGTGTTTTAACGAACCCTAGGATAAAAGTTGTTTGTCTTGTTTACCACCAACATTCATCTCATCCCTGCTTATATATATAAAAAAAAGGATACTTCTTTTGATTGTGGGACAAGAATTAACATACACACTACACACACCCACATTTGAGGCATATAACCTCTTTTTATTTTATCTACTCAACCGAGACTCCGACTTGTGGAATCGATACATGCACAAATCAACACATAAAAGAGTAGAAATCAGACTAGGTTAATCACCTTTTGTGTGCCTTAATCGGTGGTGCATCAGGGCCAATTGGTTGAATAGTTTGGGCCGCACCACCAAATTTAAAATTGATTCATCTTGTAGCTGCCCCATAGGATTCAAATAGTTAGAACAAGCTAGGCACTCCATATTTTCTTGACCCATAAAGGAAAATACTTGAACCTATGCTTTCAAACTTAGTTTTCCTCCTGAAAACTTGGTTGAATATCCTAATATTTGAATCCTAAAAGCTACTAAGCAAGATCCGAATCCTAAAACTCACTTCATCCTGAATAATCTTGCTTGAAAACTCTTGGCTGTGCACATTCGCACATTTTCAAACAAACTATTAAGGGCACAACCCATTAACAGGGCCCATTACATTCCGAAAGCACTACTATCCCAAGCCTAACTAAAATTGAGTAGACGTTGGCCCTAGGATTCACAAAGTCCATTTCAGGGTACTCTCTTGAATGCACTTCGAATTAGTGACATCTGCTTGCTTCAAAAGGTGCTAAGTTGGGGGGCTTAATTGTCAAACGACTTAAGTAGGGTTTTGGCATAATTAGCAGCCTCCGGGACATGCTCTCCCTACTTCATCAGCCCAACTTTACCATCTTCGGGAGCAATGGCAACACTAAATTTGTGGTGTGGTTGGAGTTTATTTCTAAGGTATAGGTCCTTAGGCTACCCAATTTAAGGACGGGTTTGCATTTTTGTTCTGTAGGGTTCTAGTTTTTCCCCATCCTTCCAACTTCCTTCTAGTGCATGCTTGGAAGGAGGTCATTGAACCCTCACTTGGAAGGACCTTTAGACCATTCCTAGAGGTAGAGGTTGAGTTATAGCCAAGTAGATCCCATGGTTGATCAACAACCACCTCCCCCACCCTCGAACCAGTAGGAGCTGATTTAGAGGCAATTGGAAGAGCTACAGTAGATGCAGCAATGGTTTCAACGAATGGATGGTTAGGGTGCTCGGCCCTTAAAGGATTTCTATGATCCTTCAAATTATGGGAATGTCCCGGCGTCATGATTCCCGTTGGAGACGTAGAAATCAAGCCCCAGGTCTTAAGTTTGATTAAACATTTCCATGGGCTTGGCTTGGAGGACCCATTCCAGCACTTGGAAGATTTGGCCACTCTGGTTTAGACCACCAAAGCAAGGAATGTGAATGAAGAGTAAATGATCATGAGTCTTTTCCCCCATTCTCTCAAGGATAAGGCTGCACATTGGTACCAGACCATTGGAAGGCCAATAGAAACATGGGATACTCATAAGTCAGATTTCCTAAAGAAATTCTTCCCAATTGGATAGACCAATGCTTTGCGACGGGCGATTACTACTTTCGCCCAGCGGCCGAGGGAACCATTTCATGGTGTTTGGGAGTGATTCTAGGATCTTTTGAGGAAGTGTCCACACCACGAGGTGCCGAAATGGCAACTTGTGCAGATATTTTATCACGGGTTGGTCGAACAACACCGTAATCATGTGGATGCCTCTTGCGGAGGTAATTTCCTCAACAGGGATGCAGATAGCGCATATGACTTGTTCGTGGAAATGAGCAAGAATTCGATAAATCATGCCTCCATGGATACTTTCAACCGGTCCCAACAACCTAGGTCAAATGCTAATGAGATTCAAAACTCTCATTCATTTGACATGGAATTGATTTGCAACAAATTGGATAAGGTGGACCTGGCTGCAAAAAAGATGGAAGAGTGGATGGTTGGAAACTCAGGAAACACTTCTACACCCACTCAATCCCAGAATTCAGATTTCCATCCCTTACGAGCTTCCACGGGGCAGGAGTTCATGAACCAACTAGAGTTGACTCAACCTATGAGCCAGAATTTCTTGGAGATGATCCCAATTTTTCTAATCCTTCCTTCTCTCCATCCTCGCCCTGTGAGGATGCATTTGAGATATAGGAGAATGTTAGGTCAAACCTGTATTCCAACACTTATAACCCGAGTTGGAGGAACCACCCTAACTTCTCTTGGAAAAATCAGGGGCAACAGACCCAAACACAACCCAGCAACTGTGTACCTCGAAGACCTATGGATTAGGGTAAGTATACACCTAGTTGCCCCTGAGATCGGTTACTCAACCAACTTAGAATGCCCAACAATCCCTAGGGCAGGCTGATTTAAACCAGCAGAGGGTAGAAATGCAAGGATCCATTCTTCAGCTTATGCAACAAATGAAGACATCATTGGATAACTTGCAATCCGGGCTTATTGCTAACACCCGACAGCCCGGATCTCTACCATCACAACCCATACCCAACCCTGGCAATGTACAAAATCAGGGCAATACAGCCCAAGGGTATGGGAATCAAAGGGACCCACACGCACATGCTCAGGTGGTTGAGCAGGGTCCTTCCTCTTCTTCTGCTCCTGGATATTTGGCCAATCAAGGCCCTCCAATCTTTCCTAACCTGTCTCAAGACTTGAACCCGTACGCTTCTGCAAACTCCATCACCTTGAGGAGCGGGAAACAAATCTAAGACCCTGAACTACTTTCTAGAAACCAAACCTTGGGGAGCCTGAGGAAGAAAAGGAGGAGGTTGAAGAAGAAAACAAGGCCCAGGCACCTGAAATTGAGGACACCACCCACATCCCGTTCCCTGAGGCCTTATTGAAAACTAGGAAGAAGAAAATCCTAGATAGAAATGAGGAGCTCCTGAATTTATTCAAGAGTGTAGTGATCAATATCTCGATCCTCAATGCTATTAAGCACATCCTGGCTTGCACTAAGTTCTTGAAAGATCTATGTACTCAAAAGAGTAGGCCAAAAGAACCCACCTCGAGGAAGGTGATTCTCTCTGAGCAAGCGAGTTCTGTTATCCGGCACCATCTTCCTCAGAAGAAGAGAGATCCAAGTGGCCCCTTGATTTCATGCGTCATTGCGGAGTACACTTTTGATAAGGCACTATTGGATCTAGGTGCATCAATCAACCTAATCCCAACCTCTCTTTATGAGAGGCTTGGGTTAGGCGAACTTAGGCCAACCTTAGTAACGTTACAGTTAGCGAACCATTTAGTCACCACACCTACAGGGGTTATTGAGGATATTATTATCAAGGTCAAGGACTTCTATTTTCCCTTAGATTTCTTGGTCCTTGACATGGATGTACCTGAAGACTTGAGGAACACGCCCATCATTGCAGGGTGCCCGTTCCTAGCTACCGCCAAGGACAACATCAATTGTGAGAGCGATAGTATGGAAATCGCTTTTGGAGATAGGAAATTGACACTTGATATTTTCAAGGCAATAAAAGGATTTGAGGATTGCGGATTTATTGTGGAGCTCGAGGATCATGATTTCAATGTTGAGAAGTGTATGTCGATCAATGTACTCAAGGACTCTATCAACACTAATGAACCTAACCCACAACCCTCCGTGGCAGACTCGCCACACCCTGAAGAGGTTGTTGATTTTGTTCACTCCCAACCTCTTTAACTGGACTATCCTGATGAATCTTCATCAGCATCCTCCGTACCCTCTATACTAAACCCACCTCAGCTGGAATTGAAACCATTGCCTGAGAATTTAAAATACAAGTTCTTAGGACCTAAGAATATGCTCCCTATGATTATCAGTGCTGATTTGACTAAGGAGCAAGAATTGAGATTGATTAAGGTCCTTAAGAAGAATAAAGTGGCAATTGGTTGGACCATCCACAACCTTAAGGGGATCGATCCATCATACTGTAATCATCATATTTTCATGGAAGATGGATCCCACCATTCTCGCGAAATGCAAAGGAGACTAAACCCTAATATGTGAGAAGTGTTCAAGAAGGAAATAACCAAGTGGCTCGATGCAGGCATTATTTACCTGATCTCAGATAGCTCGTGGGTTAGCCCTATTCAGATTGTGCCCAAAAAGGTGGGGATAACTGTCATGACTAATGAGAAAGGGTAATCTTTCACCACTTGTTTAGCTTCCGCCTGGGGAGTGTGTATTGATTATAGGAAGTTGAACATAACCACCAAAAGGACCATTTCCCTTTGCCATTCATTGATCAAATTCTAGAAAGGTTAGCTAGGCAAAAGTACTTTTGCTTCCTGGACAGTTATTCGGGATATAACCAAGTACCTATCCATCCTGAAGATCAGGAAAAGACAACTTTCACATGTCCCTATGGAACCTTTGCATTCTATAGGATGCCTTTTGGGCTTTGCAATGCACCCGCGACATTTCAAAGGTGCATATTGGCCATCTTTTCTGACATGGTGGGAGATTGTCTTGAGGTGTTCATGGATGATTTCTCCATTTTTGGAGATTTCTTCGAGTCATGCCTAGCTAACTTGGAATTGATCCTCAAGAGATGCATCAAGACACGACTGGTCCTTAGCTAGGAAAAGAGCCACTTTATGACTCAAGAAGGCATTGTCTTGGGTCATGTGGTCTCTAATCGGGAAATTGAGGTTGATAAGTCTAAGGTGGATGCTATCTCTAAACTTCCTCCACCCACTTCTGCGAAACAAATCCAATCATTCCTGGGTTATGTAGGTTTTTATCGAAGATTCATCAAGGACTTCTCGAAGGTTGCTCAACCCTTGAGTAACCTTCTGGCCAAAGACATGCCGTTAGAGTTTGATGAAGCGTGCCGCAAGGCATTTGATTTATTAAAAATGGCAGTCACCTGCGCCCCAGTGTTGCGACCACCGATTTGGACAGCTCCATGTGAGATTATGGCTAATGCATCTAATTATGCGGTCGGGGCTATCTTGGGTCAGAAAATAGATAAGAAGCCCTTTGTTATCTATTATGCTAGCAAGACTCTAGATGAGGCTCAGAGGAACTACACTGTTACTAAAAAAGAGTTCCTAGCCATAGTCTTCGCTTTGGAAAATTTTAGGGCTTATCTTTTAGGATCTCACATTATTATCTACACCGACCACTCAGCCTTGAAACATCTCTTGGCCAAAAATGATGCCAAGCCCCAGCTTATTCGCTGGATTTTGTTACATTAAGAATTTGATCTTGAAATCAAACACAAAGCCGAGGCACAAAACATAGTGGCGGATCACCTTTCGAGAATCCTAATTGATTCTCCTCATCTAGATATTCCTATCTCAGACACTTTTCCGGATGAGACTATCCTTATAGTCTCGAGTATCCGAATCCCCTGGTTTGCACATATCATTAATTATTTGGTTGTTGGTCAAATTCCCCAGGATTGGACCAAACAACAATGGGATAGACTTATGTTCGAGGCCAAATATTATTTTTGGAATGACCCTGAGCTGTACTGCATCGGCGTCGACTAGATTATTCGCTGATGCATCCTGGAAAATGAGTTCCATAGTATACTTGAGTTCTGCCATGCATCTGCTTGTGGTGGACACTTTTCTTGGAAAAAGACAGCGACAAAAATTCTGCAATCCGAATTCTGTTGGCCATCATTATTTAAGGATGCCTAGGAATTCTCAAGGTCATCCACTCGATGCCAGACACTCGGGAACATGGCCAAGAGAGACATGATGCCCCTAAACCTGATACTTCCCGTCGAAATTTTTGACATTTGGGTCATCAATTTCATGGGACCCTTTCCTCCTTTATTTGGACACCAAGATAATTTTGTTTCTGTGGATTACGTGTCCAAATGGATGGAGGCAATTCCCACCCAGACCAATGACCACAAGGTTGTCATCAATTTTGTGAAGAAAAATATCTTCAGTCAGTTTGGGATTCCTCAAACCATTATCAGTGATGGTGGCATGCATTTCACTCAAGCCTAGTTTAGGAATTTACTAGCAAAATATGGGGTGAATCATCGGATTTCCACACCATACCACCCCCAAATGAACGGACAAGCCGAGGTCTCTAATCGAGAGATCAAGAGCATTCAGCAGAAAATGGTTAGGCCTGATAGGAAGGATTTTACCTAAAAGCTGGATGATGCTCTTTGGGCATACTGTATAGAGTACAAAATGCCTATTGGTATGTCTTCGTTCTGTATGGTGTTTGGTAAGGCATGTCACTTACCTGTAGAATTAGAACACCAACCATTTTAAGCCATTAAGAAATGTAATCTTGACCTAGAGTTAGCCGGGAAGATCAAGAAACTACAACTATTTGAGTTGGAGGAGCTTAGAAATGATGTTTATGAGAATGTTTGAATCTATAAGGCAAGGACCAAAGCTCTTCATGACCAGATGATTTCCTGTAAGAGCTTTGAGCCGAACTAGACGGTCTGGCTTTTTGATTCTAGACTTAAGCTCTTCCCCGACAAGCTTAGGTCTAAGTGTAATGACCCATTCATTATTGAGAAAATTTTTCCTAATGGGGTCGTCGAAATATCTGACCCAAAGATGGGTAATTCCTTCAAGGTCAACGGGCAACGTCTTAAACCCTATCTTGACCATATGCTCCTTGAACCTATCTCGGACAAGGTTGCTCTCACCTTGCCCTAATCTCTGTTGGTCGGACAACACCTAGCTAAAGGCACTAAACTCAGCACGTGCATAGACTGTTTAAAGCTAACTGGAGTTTCAAGGAATTCAAGTGATACTCTTCCTATTCTGCCCTCCTGTACGCTTTTATTTTACAATGAGGACATTACCTTAGCTAGGCATAAGGGGGTGGATACTTTATGATTTAATCATGTTGTCAGCCGGTAATAGTAATCTCCTATTATTTTTTAAAAAAACATTAGAATTAGGAGAAGAGAACTTAGGCATTAGGAGATGCGAACTTTAGGAAATGATATGTTAGGACCTGAACACGAAGACTCTTCAGGTCTTTGGGCTTAATCAGCCCGAGTGTCCACTCGAATGTGGACTTGGTCTTGAGTCATTGCCAAGTAATTTTATTCTAATTTAGCCAATAAATTGGGGTGATAAATACATGACTTATCAACCCGCTTTCTGATTTGAGGAGACTTTAAGTTTAAGCATCTACACACTATTTGCACTGACTCACTTTCCAGCGATTTTTACGGAAATTGGATAGCTAATGAACCATCTAGGGTGGTATGGCTGGCAAGTTATCGGTGGTAACAGCTCATCTATCGATTGTCCAAAGCCCAGCCACACGACCATTCTGGTTCTGCTGCCTTTAGGTAAATCTTAGATCAAGGCAGCCACCTACTTAGAAGAAACAGAAAAAGAAATACCCAAAAAAAAGGAGAAAAAAAATAAAACAAGATAAGCCACACTTTACCGTACGAGTATGGCTGGCAAGTGGTCGGTGGTAATAGCTCATCGACCGGTTGTCCAGAGCCCAGCTCACAAAAAAGTACAAATAATTCCCAAAACACTTAGGGAAGAGTGGGAAGTAGAATAAATCAAGGAGATATACATTGGCTTTGCCCTTCAGTTGACCTCATAAAAATAAAAAGTAGGGAGAAAGCTATCGGTTGGATAGATAAACCTTTAGGCAAAAATTCTTAAGGTCACCTAGGGTCGTAGAAACCTGAAGTCCATTTTAACGGTCGCCTAATGAGACTGTCACTTTGTCACAAGATGCTTAGAACTTAAAGTTCTTTTCAAGTCTTGGGCGAGTCGGGTAGCCATAAAAAGTTATCCCGAAACTCTCAACTCCAAAATTCCAAAAAAATTGGAAGAGAAGGAAAAAAAATGTATCTTCCCTTTTCAAATAAGGTGAGGATTGGTGCGATCTGCATTCTGGTAGATACTTGAGCACTTTTGAGTTTTTATAATTAGGCCCTTAGTTGAAATTTTCTAGTGCAATCAACAAATCTTGCCTAAGTAATCAAATCTTGATTCTATTTTATATATAGCATTTAGGTTAATTTTGCTAGGGACTAGCAAAAGATAAGCATAGGGGTATGATAAACACGCATGTAGTCATGATAAAATGCTTACTTACGATAGTTCCTAAGCCTAGTATTGCATTCCATAGTATAAATACTGCATAACATTCATCATACTACATTCAGTATAATGTGTATAAATTGTATAGTAATTCCTGCATTATTGTGGCCAGGAGACAGGGTGTGACATTTTGAAGCTTCAAATGCAAAATCCAACCATATGGATGAATCCGGAGTGACGATCGTAGTCCGACAACGTGAAAATCATCTCGATCCAAGCACCGTGGCATCCTATGCAAGCAAGAAAGGTGGACAGTCCATATGGTGCCACGTGGCACCATTTAGATTGCCTAATGTCGTCCAGCCTCCTCCAAAGTGCCTCAAGAGGAGATCCCAACCTTTGGATCTCAATCTAACGGTTGAGAATCCACCACTCATCTCCAAAGGGGAAAGATTTGATGAAATCTCAACCGTCGGACCTTCATCCAATGGTCGAGAACCAAGGAGGTAGCAGCCATTGGCATGGCCATCCGGTGCTTTGCCATAATGGTTGCGCACCTGGCTCTCAAAGAATTGGTAAAGGTTCGAGCAGCGATTTGCCACGGCCGCCTCAACGCTAGCAAAATTGGATTGCTTGGTCTTGATCGAGCGGTCAGGATTGCGCACGCGTGATTAGACGCCTGCCCGATGACGCGTGGATGCACGCCAGATTAGACACGTACAATCTGGGTCGCCCATCTAAGATGACCATGCGCGCTCTCCGTCGTCGACCTTCACGAAAGCATGATGCGCGTGCATTCAAATTTTGAGAAGGTGTGATCTACGTACGCCCTCAGCCACGCGATCAGGATCGAGTGGTGGTTATTCACCCTTGCTAGCACAGGTGCGAAGCACGGATCTGCCCTTGCGCTCCACCCTCAATTGTTCGTCTAACAGTTGTGGACGCTCTAGCATCTCCTAGCTAGGGTGCATGGATGCACCAGTGCCAAGCATGTGATGTGCACGTGTGTGCACTGCGCTGTGTGCAGCTGTGCACGGGTGGCGCATGTCATGTGCGTGGCAGTGAAGGGCATGGCCGGGGAGGACCTCTCCTCTTCACCTATTTAAACCCCCCTTCACCTCTTCATCCACCTTCATTACTTCCTATGCTATTCACTCCTACTCTAGAGTTCTAAAAAGCCTATCAAAGCTCCCAAGAGCTCCCTCTCAAGCCCTAGGCCACCCATTAGTGTAGGACACCTTCCTATCCACCAAATATTCAATCCTCGTCTCACCACCTTCATAGGTGACCAAAGGGTTATCCTCCCACCTCCATTCAGGAAATTGATCATCTCTACTACCTCTTCCCTATTCCTAGCTTGGTGAAGCTTTCCTCAACTCGGATTCTTCTTGCGCCTCACCCCCGACATCTAAGCACCTCAACTCCTCTGTCCAAGCTACCGCCAAGCGCCGTCGTCTGTCCAGACTTTCTCTTTGGGAGATTCCTTCTCATCTTCATTCTCTTCTTATTTTGTTTATCATATTCCTACTTAGTGTAATAAACAACATTTTGATATATCAGATTTGTTTCATTTCTCTACTTTCCATCTCTGTATTTATTCTTACTTGAAAGATTATCTTGGCTATTTCTTCGTTACAGAAATAAAAAAAAATCACAAAACCCTAAAACACCAAAAAGAAACAAATCGAAACATGGATTTCAAGAAATAAATGTCGCCTCCCCATTTCGACCTAGGACTCCCTTTCGAGTTTTGGTAAAATTTTATTTGATAGTGAGTTTTGCGACTACCACGATGGGTTTCTCGAAACCCTAACTTTTCCTCGCGAAAACACACTAATCACCTGCCCTACGGGTTGATGGGCATTCCATGTTGGCTGATTGACCTGATTAGGGGGTAGCTGAGTGCATACATGACCCTGACCCATTGGTCGATGAGGTGCATAATTGCTGGGTCGGATTTGGGTATGCTTCCCTAGGTTTTTCCAAGAGAAGTTAGGGTGGTTCCTTCAACCTGGGTAATAAGAATTTGAATATGGTTTGTACCTAACATTCTCCTGTACAACGTACACATCCTTATAGGACTAGGATGGTGGGAAAGAAGGATCAAAGAAACTGTGATCAAAGGCCCCAGTTTGGAACCCGTGGGGTTTCGAGTAATGTTGGCTCATAGGTTGAGCCGTTAGCAATTGATTTACGAACTCTCGTCCAGTAGGAGCTCGTGAAGAATGGAATCCTAAATTTTGGGATTGAGTGGATCTAGAAGTATTTGTAGATTTTTCAGTCACCCACTCTTCCATTCTTTTTGCAACCAGGTCCACCTTATCAAGTTTGTTGCAAATCAATTCCATATCGAATGAATGAGAGTCTTAGACCTCATTAGCATTCCATCTGGGTTGCTGGGACCGGTTGAAAGTGTCCATGGAGGCATGATTGATAGAATTCTCACTCACTTCCTCAAACAAGGCATGTGCACTATCTGCATCCTTTTTGAGGAAATTGCCTCCTCAAGAAGCGTCCACGTGATTATGGAGTTGCTTAGTCAACCCGTGATAGAAAATTTCCATGAGTTGCCATTTCGGCACCTCGTGGTGTGGACACTTTTGCAATAGATTTTGGAATCTCTCCCACGCACCATGAAGCGGTTCCCCAGGCCACTAGACGAAAGTAGTAATTGAATGTTGCAATGCATTGGTATGCCCAACATGGAAAAATTTCTTCAAGAAGGCCAATTTGAGATCATTCTAGGTAGCGATCAGCCTCCCAATCATTCGATACCAATGTGTAGCATTATCCCTGAGAGAGTGGGGGAAAAGCCTCACAATCATCTGCTCCTCGTCCACGTTTCATGCTTTCATGGTCCGGACCAAAGTGGTCAAGTCCTTCAAATGCTGAAACGGATCTTCAGAGCCAAGCCCATGAAAATGTTTGATTAGGCTTAAAACTTGAGGCTTGATTTCCACATCACCGATTGGAATCTGGACACTAGGACATTCTTCATAATTTGAAGGATCATAAAAATCCTTCAAGGGTTGAGTGCCCTGACCATTCATCCGCTAGAACCATTCTTGCATTTGCTGCAATTGTTTTAACTACCTTTCTAGCATCTCGTGTTGATTCTAAGGTGGAGGAGGTGGTTGATTAGCCATGGAATCTACTTGACTAAAATTCAACCTACACCTCCTTGAATGCTCAAATGATCCTTCCAAACGGGGATTCAATGACCTCCTTCCATGCATAAACTAGGAAGGGGTTGGAAGGACTGGAGAATAGAACCCGACAGCATAACAATACAGGCCCATCCTTAAATTGGGTATCCTAAGAACCTAGGCTCCAAGAATATTCAAACCACAACACAAATTATGTGTTGTCCTTAATCCAGAAACTGGTTAAGTTGGGCTGGCAAAGTAGGGGGAGTGTGTCCCGAAGGTCGCTAATTATGCCAAACCCTTGCCTACATAAGTTGTTTGACAATCAGGCTCTACAACTTAGCACCTTCTGGAAAAAGCATACGTCACAACTTCTCACCGCAGTTTGAGAAATACCCTGAAACGGACTGATGGGTCCTAAGGTCAACGCCTACTTAATTTTAGATTAGGATTAGGATAGTAGTGCTTTTGGAATGTGATGGGCCCTTAAAATGGGTTGTGCCCTTAATGATTGATTGAAATGTGCGAGTGCACAACCAGGGTTTTCAAGCAAGATTACTTGGATGGGTAGATTTTAAGGTTTAAATCTTGCTTAAGTAGCTTTTAGGGTTTAAATTAAGGTTGATTCAATCAAATTCAGGAGGCACACCAAGATTTGCAAACGTGGGTGAAGATGTTTTCCTTTAAAATCAAAATAAGGTGGAGTGCCTAGTACTTGACCTTAAATGTTAGTTCTAAGGAGCAAGCTACTTCTTGAGTTATTTTTAATTGAAGTGGTGCGGTCCAAACAACTCAAGCAATTGGCCTTGATGCACCACTGAATTAGTCACACAAATGATTACCTAATCTAATTTCTACTTGATTATGTGTTTGTATGAGTGTATCGATTCCAAGGATCGGTGTACAAGATGAATAAGACAAATCAGAAGAGGTTTTGTATCTCTGTGGGTGTATGTGATGTGTATGGTAAGGAAATCTTACAATTAGATAAGATTCTTTTTATAAATGGATGGTGAGGTGGGTGGAGGTGACAACCAAACTAACCTTAGGGTTTATGAGGGCACCTAGGTTAATTAAGGTTTTAATTAAAGTGTTGAAACGAAAGCTATGGAGGGAGAAAGAATAGGGGGCACTTACAATGGTCTTCAATTGCACTTTACTCCTTTCTAACGTTCGTAGATTCCTTGTCGAGGTATGATGTACACACATCTAATTGGCCCAAAATGTCTATTTATGCATGTTTATAGGGTCATAGAAGCATTCATAAATTATAAATATTGCATAACATGCATCATCATGCATTTAGGTTAGATTGTATAAATTTTAGATTAATTTTGTCTTTTTGTGGTCAAGGAATAGGACAACATTTATCAGGGCCTCAAATTGGAGATCAAACCAGACGAATCTGATCAGGGCGACCATCGGAGTTCAACGACTCTGAGATTGTCCCGATCGGACCATCGTAGCATCAGATGTAGTCCGAGAAAGAACAGAGGTTAAGGGCCAAGGTGGTGTTAAATCCGCACCTCAGATGTCAAATCCAACTACATGAATGGGTTCAGATCGACAATCGCAGCCCAACAATGCAAAAATTGGTTCAATTCGACATCCGTAGCACCATCTACAAGTCAGAGAAGATGACGGCCAGGATGGCACCACGTGGCGCCATCCCAGCAGCCCAACACCAGCCCAAACCTCCAACTCCATCTCTTCAAGCGATGATCAACGCATCTCAGTCGTTTAATCATTGATCCAATGGATGAGAATGCTTCACATTTCTCCTCAATCACGCAGCACCTTCTGAAGGCCAGGGCTCATGTGTTCTCAACCATTGGATTGCCATCCAACGGTTGGAAGTGCCTAGCCCTTAAAGTGTAAATGTGACACAAGGCGAGGCGTAGCGCATTGGTTGCACGCAGCCTCGCAAAGGTAGCCACGCCAGGTCAAGATGCCAAGCACCTCAAATCGAGCGCGCATACAAGCGCTAGCGAAATTTGCCCATGCGATGGCGATCGGGCGATCGAGGGAGCGTGACATGGTGCACTCGATGAAGACGAATGCTTCATACACGATCTGATGCGCGAACACATGCCCAATCGGACGCGTATGCGCATTACATTGAAGATCAAGAGGCGTGCACACGTTTAAGTCATCCGATCTCTCGATTGGATGGCTAAGGATGCGTGCATGCGATGAGGCATTTCAACAGCTGAAGGCAAAGAGGCAGGGGTGCATGCATACTTTAGTGACGTGGGTCTTTAGTGACATTTATATTCGTCACTAAAGACCCCAGCAATTAATGTGTCAAGCTTGTAAAAGGACCTTTCTACCCCTATGACTACACCTATAAAAGGGGGCCCCTTGATGTAAACATGTTTATATTACATAAAATGTCTATTTATGAATGTTCTTAAGCATAGAATTGCATTACATACTATAAATATTGCATAGCATACATCATCTTGCATTTAGATTAGTTTGAATAAAGGGGAGGTTAATTATCTCTTTTTATGTGCAGGGACAGGGAAAATTTTATCAGGGCCTCGGATTGAAGATCCAACCATACAGATTTGATCAGGGCGACGATTGGAGTTCAACGACTCCAAGATTGCCCTGATCAGACATCTGTAGCATCAGATAGAAATCGAGGAACCCTAGAAGATCAAGGGCCAAGATGGTGTGAATTCGCACTTCAGATGATAAATCCAACTGCACGGATGGATTCGGATCGATGATCATAGCCTAACGGTGTGAAAATCGACTCAATCATACACCCGTGGCACCATCTACATCATCCAGAAGATGGACGGCCAAGATGGCACCACGTGGTGCCATCTCAGCCACCCAATCGGCCACCCTCAACTTTTGAAGCTACTAGTACCTACACATCTCCGCCGTTGGATCAAGATCCAATGGCTAAGAGTGCATCCCAACCAGTGCACCCATTCTCTGAAGCATCAACTGAAGAGCTGCCTTGACCATTGGATCTCAATCCAATGGTCCTGATCGCGTACGCATAAGTCAGGTCGCTCGCCCATCCACGCACGTAGCGCAGTGGGTAGAACGTTCGCTTGCGATCGGTCACACGTTCGAGTCTCAAGGAGCAGGCGTTTGGGCGTGGAGGTGCGAGCATAATTGACAGCCCGATGGTGATCCAGCGGCCACGAGCGCTCAATCCAGATCACATGCCCACGCACACCCGCGCATAACGCAGGATGGAACACGTTAGGCGCACGTTGAGGCACGGCAGTTATCAAATCTTAGCCATTCGATCTCATGATCGAACGACCAAGACTTGATGAATGTAGGTGGCACGGAAGGTGAGCGGGCGGCAGGCGCGGCACACGTCGCCCATGATGGGGCTTTAGTGACGCTTAATTCCGTCACTAAAGACCCCTTATTTAATATTTTGAAATTATAAAGACCAAATTGCTCTCACTCCTTGCAACTATAAAAGGAGACCCCCTCCATACGAAATTGGCATCCCTTCTTTCTCTTCTCTCCCTCTCCAAAGCTCAAGAGAAACTTGTCCACAACTGGGATGCTTCTCAATAGATAAAGTCAAATTTTCACCCTCATTTCAGAAGCGGGTCTCGCGACGATGATGATGTGTTGCCCTATTCCTGTTCTTCCCACTTCTTCCTCCTTCATCCTGCTCCATTCCCCATCTTCCAGGCGTCGTCCCATCCAGCTTGTCCTCCAAGCGATCGTCGAGGAGGATATTTCTCTCTCCATTCTTTTTAATGCTTTCTAGAATAGATTTACTACTTTCTAGTGTAATCATTTTCTTCTTTCTAGTCGTAATGAGTAGTGTAATGAACAATCTCTTTGATAATGAATTCCATGTTCATTCTACATCTCTTTTTGGTTTTTGTTTGTAATATTCTCTCTCTCTTTCTTCTATTTATTGTAAATAGATAGATAGTTTCTAATCAATTATTCTGCTTCATGACAAATAAAACAAATGCGTATTTTTAATCAAATGTCTGCCTCCCTGAGTTTGACCTGGGATTTCTATTCCAGTACAAATTTTATTTATTGAACACGAGTTCTTCACTTTCAAACTACGACGATGGGTTTTTCAAAACCAATACGTTAGCGTAGTAACTCGTAGCTTCAACACCCCTACCACTCATTTTCTTCATCTCTTCCTTTCTTCTCTCATCCCCTTCATAACTCAACGAGCTTGTCCCAAATCCAGGATGCTCCATTAGAGTTAAAAATATAATTTTTCCACCTTCTCACCCCATTCGTGGAGCATCCTACGGTTGTCCTCTCACTACCGTTTAGGAAGCAGATCCCACTGCGACATCACCTTGCTTCATCCTCCTTCCTCCGTCATCATTCTCCTTGTCCAGCATCTCACCACCCTCATCCGGGCACTCCGTTAATGTGGCTCATCCTCCAAGCAACCGTCGAGGAGGATAATTTCTCTCCCTCTTATCTTTATTGCTTTCTAGATTAGATTTCCCACTTTCTAGAGTAGTGAGTAGTTGTAATGAACATGAATTTGTGACTATGAAATATTTGTTCATTCTCTCCTCATTTTCTCTTTATTTGTATCATTCTCTATCTATCTTCTATTAATTATTCTTTAAGTAGATAGCTAGCGTAGATTTAATTCGACCAGCTAATCTGCTTCGTGACAACAAATATAAATGTGGTTTTTAATCAAACGTTTGCCTCCCTGTGTTCGACCCAGGACTCACCAGAGTTTTGGTTAAATTATCTGTTTGATGGATTTTTATGCGACTACAACGATGGGTTTCTAAACTCAAATTCTTAGTGTACAAATCGCACCCAATATTTTGATGCCATTACCGAGGAGGCAACACCCTTTGATTTTTCGTGTTTTCCCACCTTACTTATCTTTTACCTCACTTCTCTCCTTTCTTATTATGATTGCAAGTACTCTCACGAGGCGGGCAAAAGTGGTAGATTGTAGTAAAGTGCAGTTGAAGGGTCAGTAAGTATACCCCACCTCCCACCCCCTAATTTTCATTCCATCACCTAATAACACAAACCCTAATTAACCTAAGAGCTCTCATAAACCCTAAGGTTAGTCTTGGGTTTTTTTTTGTCACCTCCACCTGCCCCACCCTCCGTTTAAAAAAAATCTAAAAAGAAATCTCACAGCGGTACACAATCTCTTCTAATTCTTCACACTCAACCAGTAATCCACACTCACTCCTTCATGTTTGTATATATGATATGCCTCAACGGGTAATCCGTTTATATATGATAATTATCTTCCTCACTCCTAACCTCTGTCGAACTCCACGCTCACCGCACCCACATTTCAAGGTCGTACGACCTCGTCACCTTGCCAAACACCATCGCACGGCCACCGTCAAGTTTGTCGTCATTCGGCGACACTACTGAGCTAGTTTAATAGGGTTGAAAGATCGTTCTTTGGATTTTAGGTTTAGGTCCTTCGCCGCCATTACTTAAGTAGCTTCGAGCAAGCTCCAGCTACGTTCTTGTGACTTTAGCTCTAGACGAGTGTCCCAGGTCATGCAGCCCAGTCCCAGGAAGCATTCCAACTGGTCAATTGACGCGGCCCCCTTCATCCTTGACCTCAATTGGAACCTTCTTCATCTGCTGCTGCTCTGAGTTGAAGGTTGGTGGGATAGTCCCACCTCGTGAGCTACTGAAGTAGCGACCACACATATTAGTAATTTGTGCCTTAGCCCGGTTGCCTCCGAAAGCATCGGGGTGAGGTCCCGCACGCACATGCCCTAGCCCACGCTCATGCCTCGCAGGTCTGGGCTTGGTCAGTTTACCTGGTTACCCAGGTCTGGTCTGGTTTGCCCAATTTGAGAGACAAGAAGAGAAAGAAAAAGAGAGAGGGAGGGGGTTTTTACCTTGCTGCCCATCTCTTGACACTTGGCGAATTCTGAGGAGGCTTTCTCCTCTGTTGGTGTTGGTGCTGTGTTCTGCTGTGCCTCTCCCTGAGGCTTGAGAGAGAGAGGCCTTTGTGTGCTGGTTCTGAGATATTGTGCACTTATCATACGTGGCATTTGGTTGATTGATATTGTAGCATTATTCGAGTATAATTGTAATAGGGTAATTTGGTGATTCAAATCACCATTTTTATCCTAATATTTTTGCCACATTGACTTTTGAATTTATATCTATATTATTTGTGTTTGAAATTGCTATTACATTGCTATATCCTTGCTTATAATTGTGATCTTGAAATAAATTGCTATATTGCTCCCTGCGTTCGACCTCGGACTTTTCTGAGTTATAAAGTTTAAGTGTTCTATGTGATTTATCGGCTATACTACAGCACATTACTTTTAAAACACTGATTCAGAGCATTCAACATTTTGGCGCCGTTGCCAGGAAACAATGTGCACTTTGATCTCTTGATTGCAATATCTAATTTGATACTAACTTGCACTATCTATTTTGTTGTGATTTGTGCAGGGGAATCCAATCAAGGAGAGTCAGATAAGCATCAAACACTTCAAGGGCAGGTAAACTCTATCCACTTTCTCCTAAGCCCCTGATTCCGTAAAAGCTAAAAGAAGAAAATTCAATTAGGTCTAACTCACATTCTATTCTTAGATTAATCATCACAAGTTGCCTGATTTGATACATTCTTTTTTTTTAAAACACCCCAAACTTGATTCTTACACCTACTTAGGGAGTTAAAACACCTAGGGCTACCACCTTCTTGATTGAAGCCCTAGGTGCCAGATTTGGAATTAATTGATTAACCAATTAAGAGCCAATTAGGGTTTCAATTCTAGGGTTTTAGAGACACACTTGTTTAAAACAAGAATCAATCTTCCCAGACTGTGTGTGTCCTAAGCCTTGCTTCAACTTATCTAAGAAGCAAATCCTAAAAATCAAGCTCTAAATCTCACTTGAATCCTAAAAGCGAGACCTAATAATCAAGAACAAATCAAGTGAAGTTGACCTACCTTGTAGGGTCAACCAATCTTCAAATTAGGTCACCATTCACAAAAACATCTTAAAGTTCAAGTGAAATCTTAAGCACCCACGCTCTAAACTTAAAAATTGGCAAACTTAAGAGGTCAAGTCACCATTCTGGTCTACCTGGACCCTCAGTGACAAGGAAGGTTGGGTGGGGGAAACCCTGTAACCTGTGGGGATGCTCTACCATGTAGGGGTCTTTGCGGGACTCTCCCTTCCTAGCTGCTTAGGTAATTCTCAGGTGGACGACTTTCTGATCCAGGTGTATCATCCACCCCGAACCTCTATAGTCATCCAAAAATATTTGGGTGCCTCGATTGGGTCCATCTGACATTCTATCTCTCATCTTCTCCATCGGTGCATGTTTGGGAGGAGGTCCTTAAGACCACCCTTGAGGCCTCCATTAGTCATTCACTCTTGTCGAGGCCAAGCCTCGACCTCTGTGTTGTGCAACAACCTGATCATATTGACATTTCCTCTAATTCTAAGCCTGAACCTCCAATCACAACCATGGATCAACCAGAATGACCTAACTTTGAACCACAACAATTCTTTGATTTCAGAGATCAGATCAATGACTTCATCAACCCATTGCCGCTTCCTCAAATGCGAGATTACTACAATCCTGCAACAGTGGAGATAGAACCATGAATCAATATCCCTGCAAGAGGATCTGGGGTGGAGCTCAAGCCTAGTATGCTTCACATGACTCCAAAATTCCATGGCTTGAACTCCGAGGATCCTTTCCAACACATCAAGAATCTGAAGCATCTGGCCTACACCTTTGGGGTAGACATGCAGAATCGAGATGGCTTGCTCTTAAAGATCTTCTACTTCTCTCTGGCTGACAAAGCTGCCTACTGGTTTCAAACTTATCCACACACGATCAACACATGGAAAGAACTTCAAACTTCCTTCCTGCAAAAATTCTATCCCATTGGTCGCACAAATGCTATACAGCACCAAATCACGCACTTCTCCCAAGGAGCGGGAGAATCTCTACATGAGGCATGGGATCATTTTCTAGATCTTATGCACAAATGCCCCCATCACAGAGTCTTGAAGTGGGAACAAGTCCAATCCTTTTACCACAAACTCTGTAATGACATCAGGCTATTTGTCAATGCAACCTGTGGTGGTAGCATCACATGAAGATGAGATTTGGGGAATTCTCGAGAACATGTACAAGAACTCCCTAAACAATGAGTCACTAGGTGAGTACGACCAGACATCCACCTGCGCATTGACAACAATCAGGGGGTACATGAATCTTGAGGCCTTTCCACATCTGTTGACTTGGAGTTGGTAGCCAGTCAATTGGATAAGGTCTCCATCATTGAGAAGAAGGTGGACGACATCACTCGACATCTACACAAGACCACCTCTGCACCACAAAGCACATATACCCACCCACCCTTAGGTAGGGAAGCTACACACAATATCTACCACTCTCTTGGGGTGGATGCATATCCACCCCTATCTGATTTTAGCTTCGAAGGAAACTTCGGGACAACCTACCACAGTTAAGGGAACTCTAAACCCTCGTGTCCTTATTATTCTAGGAATCCTCAGACTTGAGAGGATCTCCACTCCATCCAGAACAATCCCTTCTCTAATACCTACAACCCTGGATGGCATAATCATCCAAACTTTGCGTGGTTGGGAAATAACCCAAATCCAAGACCTCAATTCCAACCCCGACCACAAAACCTGCATCCCTATCAACCCATTCAACCAAGGCCCAATCAAAATTTCCAATCTGGACCACCTAAGAAAGATCAGACATCTTTGATTCTCCAGACCTTGGTTGACATGCAAAAACAACATAAAGAAGAGATCTCTGAGCTACGCAATCAATTGGCCCAGCTGGCAAGTGCTCACCAGTCGGGTGCAGTCCCTTCTCAGCCTCTTTCGAGTCCAAATAATGTGTTGAACGAGAGGCGCGTTATGAATCCAAATCAGGGCCAAGCCCACTTTGTCTACCAGGCCCATTCTACTCCATCCCCTGACGGGACAGGTGCTTCAACCTCTTATTCTGGATTTTAGCAACAAACACCTATCCTCCTTAGCCCAAACCAAAATCAGGCAGGATTGAATTCTGTCACCACCCGTAGTGGCAAAGCAACACAAGACCCACCTTTACCTAGCCACAACTCACCTGAGACTGTAGACCCTAACCCTAGATTGGTTATCCAGGACCTACCCATCCCTAATAAAGAGCCTGAGCAAATTCTAGAGGAACCATCTAAGGTTCCATTTCCCAAGGCCTTGAACAAGGGAAAGAAGAAAACCAAACCCGTGGCACTTGAGGAGGACATGTTTAAGCTCTTCGAGCAAGTTCAAATACATCCCCTTGATGGATGCAATACGCCATGTACCAGCTTATGCAAGATTCCTGAAAGATGTATGTACACCTAAGCGTAAGTCGCGAACCAAAGGCGGGAGCCCGATCGTATTATTGGAGCAAGCCAGCTCCGTCATTTTGAGTAAATTCCTGCCTAAGGAAAAAGATCCTGATACCCCTCTGATCTCCTATACAATTGGTGATATTCAATTTGACTGTGTGCATTATTTGATCTCAGAGCCTCCATGAACCTAGTACCTACACCCTACTTGACCACCTTGAAGAATCTAAGCTCAAACCGACAGAGGTGACATTGTAATTGGTTGTTCGATCTATTAAGTCACCAAAAGGAATTCTTGAGGATGTCATAGTTAGGGTACACGATTTCTACTTTCCCTGTGGTCTTTATAGTTTTAGACATTGATGTTCTTGAGAACTTGAAGAACACACCGATCATCTTGGGGAGACCTTTTCTGGCCACAACTAGGGCCAATATCAATTGTGGAGAGGGCCAAATTAAGTTAAAATTTGGAAGCAGGACACTAAAGGTCGATATCTTTAAGGCCCAAGTAGGAATTAATTGTTGGGTTATTGAACAAATCTGTGGCATCGAATCCATAGTTGATGACCCATGTGTTAAGGGAAACCTGCTTATCTCTAATGATCAACCACAAGTGGATCAAACCCCACACTTAGAGGAGCCTGAACCAGACTACGAGATTCCTTTAGCTCCTACCCTTGCTCCTGAACCTCACCCTAAACCACCTGCTACTGCTGAAAATCCAATCATGGAGTTGAAACCCCTCCCTGACCATCTCAAGTATGTCTTTTTGGGTTCTAATCAGACATTTCCTATAATCATGAATTCCCACCTTACTTATGATCAAGAAACCTACTTGATTTCTATCCTCCAGCTGCATTGGAGAGCCATTGGGTGGATTCTCGATGACCTGATAGGCATCAGCCCCTCATATTGTACGCATCACATCTACACCAAAGAGGGCTCACGACCATCCCGTGAAATGCAAAGATGCCTAAATCCGAACCTATAGGATGTCATGAAAAAGGAGATCATCAAGTGGTTAGATGCAAGCATCATCTACCCGATCTCCAACAATCGTTGGGTGAGTCCAATCCAGGTTGTGCCCAAAAAGGTAGGACTCACTGTCATGACGACTGAAATAGGAGAGACTATACCGACTCGCATCACAAACTCGTGGAGAGTCTATGTTGATTACCGAAGACTAAATGCCTCCACGAAAAAGGATCATTTCCCATTGCCATTTATTGATCAGATACTCAAGAAATTGGCAGGGAAGAGATTCTTTTGCTTCTTGGACGGGTACTCCAGTTATAACCAGGTGGCAATCCATCCTGAGAACCAAGAGAAGACTACCTTCACCTACCCCATCAGGACATATGCGTTCCGTAGGATGTCGTTCGACCTCTACAATGCACCCGCTACTTTTCAGTGGTGCATGCTTGCCATATTCTCAGATATGGTAGGTGAGTACCTTGAAGTCTTCATGGATGACTTCTCAGTATTTGGGGAATCTTTTGATGATTACCTCCTGTAGTTGGTCCAAGTCCTCAAGCATTTTATTGACGTGAATCTAGTTCTTTCCTAGGAAAAGAGCCATTTCATGGTTCCCAAGGGAATTGTCCTAGGTCACCTCATCTCTGAAAAAGGCATCCAAGGTGATCGAACTAAGGTTAATTTGATTTCCAAACTACCCATGCCTGGCTTGGTCAAGGACATTCGTTCTTTCCAGGGGCAAGTTAGTTTTTACCGTTGTTTCATTCCTGATTTATCGAAAATCATGTGCCCCCTGACGAATCTTCTCTCAAAGGGTGTCCCTTTCAAAATTACTGAGTGCACTCATGCATTTGAGAGCTTGCATGATCAAGTTACTCAAGCACCAATCCTACAATCCCCTGATTGGTCTTTACCCTTTGAGATCATGTGCGATGCGTCTGACTACGCAGTGGGTGTGGTACTTGGGTAGAAAATAGACGGGAAACCCGTGGTCATCTATTATGCTAGCAAGACACTTGACAAGGCTCAGCGTAATTACACAGTTACTGAGAAAGAGCTGCTAGCTGTAGTATTTGGTCTCAAAAAATTTTCATATTATATTTTGAGTTCCCGTGTTATCATATACTCGGATCATACCACAGTGAGGCACCTCCTCGCGAAGAAGGATGAGAAACCTTAACTAATCTGCTGGATCTTGCTGTTGCAAGAATTCAACCTCGAGATTCTCAACAAGGTGGGAAAATAGAATGTGGTAGCTGATCACTTGACCCACCTTCCTTCTAATATCATCAACCCTTCTGGACCAACCACAGAACACTAACCTGATGAGCACCTCCTAACTATCGGTACAAGACTTCTCTGGTATGCTGATTTGGTCAACTACTTGGTGTCACATCAGATCCCTTCTGATTGGTCGAAGGCCAAGAAGGACAAGTTGCTTTCTGATGCCAAGTACTACATCTGGGAAGACACGTACCTCTTCCGCATTAGTGCTGATCAGATCATCAGACGATGCATCCTAGAAGCTAAACTTCAAGACATTCTGTCGTTTTGCCGTGACCAGGCCTGCGGCGGACACTTCTCCGATCATAAAACAGTAGCTAAGGTCCTCTAGTGCAGCTTTTATTAGCCCACGATCTTCAAGGACTCATACAATTACTATAAGGCATGCACTCGTTGCCAGACTTTGGGTAACATGAGCCATCGTGATATGATGCTTTACAGCTGATTCTCGTATGCGAAATCTTCGATATATGGGGGATTGATTTCATGGGACCCTTCCCTAAATCGAACGGCTTCAAATACATTTTCCTCATTGTAGACTACGTGTCTAAATGGATCGAAGCTATCCCGACCCAAACCAATGATCATAAAGTGGTAATCAAGTTCATTCATCAACACATCTTTTCTCGGCTCGGTGTCCCACGTGCCATTATCTTTGATGGAGGGACCCATTTTACAAATGCATAGTTCAGAACCCTGATGACCAAATATGAGGTGTCACACCGAATCTCGACTCCTTATCACCCCCAAACCAATGGATTGGCTGAACTATCTTTGGGAGATCAAGAAAATCCTTTAGGTCACTGTTCGGCCTAACAGGAAAGACTGGTCGGCCCGACTTCCGGAAGCTTTGTGGGCTAATAGGAGCACCCACAAAATCCAATTAGGTATGTCTCCGTTCAAATTGGTGTACGGGAAGGCATGTCACATCCCCGTCGAGATGGAGCACAAAGCCTATTGGGTAGTATGGAAGTGCAATCCAGATCTGCTTAAGGCCAGAACCCACCGTCAGCTTCAATGAGCAAGATCAAGGAACTACGCAATGACGCGTACGAGAACTTGCGAATTTACAAAGAGCGGGTAAAGGCATTTCATGGCAAACACATATCTAGAAAAACTTTCGATCCTAGTCAGAAGGTCCTACTCTTTGATGCCAAGCTAAAACTTTTCCTAGGAAAACTCAGATCTAAATGGAATGGACCAATCTTGGTGAGACGAATTTTTAGAAATGGAGCCATCAAAATCAGTCAACCCAGCCTTGATTCTGAACCTTTCACTGTGAATGGCCAGCAACTCAAGCCGTTCATTGAACTCACTAATATGAACTTGGCTGAGGTATCTTTTGATCTCCATTCTCTCTGAGCTTATTGCACCCAACTGATGGCGTTAAACTCAGCGCTTAACGGGAGGCAACCCGTCATCTCTTGAAAACCCTGAAACCCTTTTGACGCATCTCTTTGTTGAACTCATATTGCACTTTAGGGTTCATCCATTAGAATAGTAGACTCCACCTCTGATACTCGTACCAAATCTTGAAATTGTCCACAACAATCTTCCCAACCCGTCTACCTACCCTTTGAACCTATTATAATGTACGATCTAAACTGAACTCGAACCCACCTAATTTACAATGACATTGCAAATCATAGGCATGGGGGGTTTTTTTTTTTTTGAAAAAGAAAGGAAAGCTATCGAATCATGATAGGAATCTGAAGTGGCATTTTATTCATCATCTAAAAAAGAACAGCAGGGGACATTACAAAATAGACCCCATAAATGTATGAGGGACCAGCACTCATTTACAATTTGCATAACGCACACTGGTCTCTCCTGAAACAACCTCGCATTCCTTGCCCTCCACACACTCCACATTGTCGCTGCCATACGCACATGTGGTTTGTCATGCACCAGGAAATTCTACCATAAAGTGTCCTAAGTAGGAAGCGGCTCATGACAAGTTTTTCTCCATATCGCATCTATAATCAAGCATGTGGAAAAAATATGCCCCAAGCTGTCTACATGAAGACTGCATCAGGGACATTCATGTAGATCAACCCCCATCCTCCTATGTCTCAACTCCCCAGTGACCAATCCCTCCCTTCTACATAATCATCTAAAAATTTGGACCTTTAATGGAACTTTCAAGAGCCAAATTTTTTTTCCAATTGGATCCCCATCCATAGCTCTATTGGATTCCAAAATCCTCTTATAGGCACGCGCCACTGTATAGACACCATTCCACCCATAGCTACCCTCCATTCCAACCCTCGGTTTGAAGTTTTGAAGATCTGAAATCAATCTCAACATCTCCTCACCTAAGCGAGTACCCTCCCTGTTTATTTCAGACCTTGAAATACGTCAGCCATCCTCATGCTCAGACTAGCTACTGTATACTGCATGGTCCTTATCCACAGCAACCATATACGTTTTCGAATATGCATCTTTCAAGATACCCAGGTAGGACCATTCCTCCTTCCAAAAGCTAAACACACTACCATCTCCTAGAACTGGCTGCAGCAAATGCCAGTTATTCTTCAAGGCCTGAACAACAGAACGCCAGAAGGGGGAAGATTGAGCTAGGTAGAGCCTCTTCAGTGCATTATTGGAGCTACGATAACTATCTTCGATGATGTCAAACCATACCTTCCCTTCGCCATTAAGGACTTTAATATCCCACTTGAGTAGCAGCGCCTCATTAAACTCTTTTAAAGCCTTAATACCCAGTCCACCAAACTCCTTGGGTAGGCATAAGAGTTCCTATTTTAGCAGTTGCATAAACTTTCCTTCATGGCGAGCCCCCTTCCAAAAGAATCGCTTTTGCATCACATCAATACTCTTCCAAAAGGACTCGGGGGCCTTGAACATGGAGAAGTAAAATACTAGAATAGAAGTGATAACAGACTTCAATAGGATGAGTCCCCCACCCTTGGACAAGAACCGACTATTCCAGCTTTCTAACTTCACAGAAATTTTGTCAAATAGAATATTCCAATCATTCTTCCGTAGTTTATAGCATCTCAATGGTAGCCCCAAATACTTGATTGGAAGTGTGATACATGGCGTACCCAACATAGAAGAGATAGCATGTTGTTCCTAATCAGCAAGCCCAAAGCAAACTAAGAGGATTTTTCTCCATTCAACTTCAAACCAGAGATCTCCTCAAAGAGCTTCACCATATGTCCCAAAGCTTGAGCTTCAGATTCAGTCCCTTCCACAAAAAAGACCATATCAACGGCATATTGGAGCACAAGAGACAAGGATCTCCTTATGGATAAGGAATAGCCTCTTATAA
Source organism: Thalassia testudinum (assembly GCA_037157565.1). Taxonomy (NCBI): domain Eukaryota; kingdom Viridiplantae; phylum Streptophyta; class Magnoliopsida; order Alismatales; family Hydrocharitaceae; genus Thalassia; species Thalassia testudinum. The sequence goes on from JAZHRO010000002.1 coordinate 69,410,578, forward strand.
TACCAGCTTTAGACAACATGCATGCATATCTAGCAAGATTATCGACCGCAAGATTGAACACCAAGGGAGCAAGTGGACACCCTTGCCTGACTCCGCAATGTGGTTGTATCCATGCCCCACAAGGCTTGCCATTGACCAGAGGAGTAAAGGAAGTGGTGGTAATGCACCTCTTCATCCATTGAATCCAAGTACGAGGAAAGCCCCTTCTTTTAAACATTTCCCACAAGTATGGCCAAGCAACCGAATCATAAGCCTTAAGGAAGTCCACCTTATACATGAAAGCTTTACACTTCCTCCTATGCTAGCCACTCACCATCTCCTCTACCATAATAAAGGACTCCTGTAGCGACCTATTAGGAAGAAATGCAGACTGGATTGGATGAATTTGATCATGAAGGACCAACTGCAATCTATTTGCCAATATTTTGCTCACCACCAAGTAAATGGAATTCGAGAGTGCATGGGGGGGTATTAAAGTGCAAAATGCCGTGAGAATCAATTCACAAAAGGGGTTTGATAAAAAAAAATTATATATGCTATTTAAAAAAAAGAGGTTGAGGAAAAAGGAGAGCCATAAAAAAAAAGGAGGTTGAGGAAAAAGGAGACCCATTTTTGAGAAAAATGAGGGAAGAAAAATTGAAAAGAAAAGAAAGTAGCAAAAAGATAAAGAAAGAAATTGAGTCCTTTCAAAGTAATATGAAACTTACCTAACATCTAGGTTGAATCGAATGATGAACTAAAACCTAGAAGGCTAAAACTTAAGGGATTAGTGGCGAATACCGACCTTAGGCCTCTTGGATCTGATTGGATTTAAACACTCACGTACTTGTCAAGATTCAGATTAGTCCTCAAGAGGTTAGGGAAAATGCAAAGCTTATGTATTAGGTCTAAGGCTTAGAGAGTATTCAGTCTCATTAACTAACCCCTAGTTTACAGGACTCCGAAAACTTAAGCACCCTAAATCACACACAGTCTGGTTTAATGCGCTTTAAATAATAAAATCATGCCAAAGGGCATTTAATCCATTCTGAAAATGCTCCTAAGATCTAGATTAGGAGTGACTCGAAAACACAAGTTCATTTGGACGAGTTCCCAGCGTGGAAAGGCAGGAAATTCCCCTCAAAGATGCGCAATAACATATCATCTCCTCGGTACTTGTCACCTAGGATATCTAAATATCCTATCGGGGACATGTAAGCACTTTGTGTTGGTTCAGATGCCATGGGTGGCATTATCACGAAATGTTGATTGTCAGGGTCTAGATTTAGCTACAGAACGCCATGGGCGGGATTATCCCAAAATCTCGAAAGACAGGGTTCTGAGGGTTGCCATGGGCAATGCTATCCCGAAGCATCGATTGCTAGGGACCCTACAAGGATTGATTGTGGGGACAAGGAATCCAATACAAATCGTATTTAGGGCCAATCCGAAGATAGATTTAAGGAAAAATATAATGAAAAGAAAAAGAGAGAGAAAGCTCTCCACAAATAAAATTCTCCTATATCTCTCTCTTACAAAATGTACTAGCAAACTGAACCTAGACTAACCATGTTTCAAGCACGGGTTCCTTAACCGCTAGGTCCAACAAACCTTAGATTAGTTCCTGCAGGCCTTAAAAACCTTCACAGCAGACTGAGGCGAAAGCTAGTCAGGTCTGGATCTGGGATGGTACTTGAGTACCTCTAGGCCTATTGTTGGTATTAAGATCTTATTCCTAAAGATGCGGCTTAGTAGGGCATCCTGATGGTTACACCCGACCTAGATAACTGGTTTCATTCACAAAATTTTGCTAAGAGACTAGCAAAAGCTAAGCATAGGGGTATGATGGGAACACCATCATGAGCCAAACTAGCTTAATTTGGTCTTATAAAGTCAATAAAAGCTCCTACATATCAGTTAGAAGGTCTCTTAAGCAAGATGAGTTGCTTTGAAAAGAAAAGATGAAAATAGGGTTATTTATGCAATTTTACCATCTTACCACAAATACAGAATAACCATGGGGTATGACAAGGGTTTATTAAAGGTCATTTAGTCATTAATACTTAATAAGTGGGTCCATGTAGACAAAAATGGGTTTTCACTCATTTCAAGAATTAACGGAATCTGAAACCTTAAAAACAGACCTACTTAATTAAATGAGGTTCTGGTTAGGATAAAATTCATATAAATCATCTAAAAATCATATAAAAATATTATCTAGGGTTTGGCATCCTTTATTTGACCATCTAAACCCATTTTGACCTAAAAGATAGTCTAGACAGATTATTGCCCTAATTTAGATTTTTACATAAATTACCCAGCCAAACTAAGTCAAAACCAAAATATAACTTTATCATTGGATTCCTTGGGTCCAAATTAGGTTTGTATCAAAATTTAGGCTCAATCTGAGATTATTTTGACCTAGTTCGCATTTTAGTCCAAGTCTAACTCTTATTCTCTCAAATAACCCCTCAACTTTTGAAATTATTATGAAAACCCCCCTAAATTCTTCATCTTCTTCACAGAAATACCCTTGCCGCCATTACTGTGTGAACCCATGAACCGCTGACCTTCAATCAAGGTATTCTCCCTAATTTCATGATGAAATCCTTCCAAATTTGGAAGGAAGATTCTTGAGGAGTTACTCTTCAATCTGAGGCAGGTCTTGCCTTCCAAATCTTATGAACTCTTGGAAATCCTAAACCTATAACGTGATTTTCGAGCTTTCAAATCTTGGTTTCCAAGCTTTAAAGCTTGCCCTTTGGCCTATAAAAGACCTCATTGGCGTTCCCCTCTTCTTCAGCAAGTCTTTAAGCCAGAAATCCTCTTCCTTTGTCTACCTCTGGCTCGCTCCGAGCTTGCTCCGATGAACACCTATCCCCAGCTCCTTCGCCAACCGCCACATACCGTAGGCGGCCGATATTTCCCCGTCGTCTTCTGCGTCTCAACATACCCATGTGACACTTCCTAACCTCATCTTCATCACCGTCTACCTCATCGAAGTTTTCATCTCCTCCGATGCCAGCCATACCAAAATAGGCACCATCTTTGCTTCCCTTCATCCATTGGCTAGCTTCATCAACTCCCTAGCATCTACACATTATCACCGTGCCACTGTGCTCCAACTCGACCACTGCATCGCCCTCCGCGACTTCATCTTCCTCCACTCCGGCCACTCCTCTGGCGAAGCTCTCCACTCACTCCATTGCTCCAAACACTTCGCTAATAAGCCTACGACCTCCGCCTCACCCGCACGACCAAAAGCCCTAACCTAGCTAGGCCTATTGCTCACTCCTACCCTCTGTCGAGCTCCGCACTCACGGCACCCACATTCCAAGGTCATACGACCTCCTCGCCTCGCCTCGCCAAACACCACCGCATGGCCACCGTCAAATTTGTCGTCGTCCGGTGATAATACTAAGCTGGTTTAATAGGGTCGAAAGACCATTCTATGGATTTCAGGTTCAGGACCTTCGCCACCATTACTGAAGCAGCTTCAAGCAAGCTCCAGCTACGTTCTTGAGACTTCAGCTCCAGGCGAGTGCCCCAGGTCGCGTGGCCTAGTCCCAGGAAGCATTCCAGGTGGTCAACTGAAGCGGCCCCCTTCATCCTTGACCTCAATTGGAACCTTTTCATCTGCTGCTGCACTAAGTCGAAGGCGGGTGGGATAGTCCCACCTCGTAAGCTACTAAAGCAGTGACTGCACATATTAGTAATTTGTGCCTCAGCCTGATTGCCTTCGAGAGCACCGGCGTGAGGTCCAGCAGGCACGCTCCCCACACACGTACCCTCGCCCGTGCTCATGCCTCGCGGGTCTGGGCCTTAGTCTGTTTACCCAGTTACCCTGGTATGGTCTAGTTTTCTCGATTCGAGAGAGAAGAGAAAGAAAAACAGAGAGGGAGGGGGGGGGTTTTACCTCTCTACCTATCTCTCGACACTTGGCGAATTCTGAGGAGGTTTTTGCCTCTGTTGGTGTTGGTGCTTGACAAGAAGTGATTCTCGTGCGTGTTTTGAAAATAGAGATCTCGTCGTAGTATAGTGCGCGAAAACGCTCGTCAAAAATAATTTATAAAGATAACGAGACTTGTGTCCCAGTCGTTCATCTCTGGGAGGCGTTTATGAAAATGTAGATTTGAAATTGATCGCGCTTGCTCTACTTGCTTAAAATCGCACATCGGTTTCTAATCGTCGGATTAATGTTCGGCCACTTTCATTATTAACCCTAATTACGTGCGCATGTGTTAGGTAGATAACAAATGTTAAAGTGTGAGTTTCAATACGCACGATTCTAGTTATGTGGTGGCTATTTACGGAAAATTCATTAATAGTTAGATCCTCGATATTTTCAGGTACCGACATGCTAGCTGCAATAGATAGTAATTAAGAGCAGGCAACTTCAATCACACAAAAATATTGCAACAAGGCTCATGGTGATTTTCTCAAATAGATATATATATATAGAAAAAGATGCTCATTGATTCATGATGATGTTTGCAACATAATGCTCATGGAAATCCTGTAGAGGAATGCTTGAAAACATAAATCTACCTAATAGAAAATGATTGCATACATGAATCTAAGGGGGGATTATGCATGCATCATTGGGAGAGAATTTAGAGCTACACTATTAAGCAGTAAATAAAGCAATAAAACTATGAAGAACTATAATTTAATCTATCAGAACTAACGGCATTCAGAGGTGGGCTTCGATGCCCTTTGACTTGGATGAGAGGAGGAGGGGCGGCCAATGGTGCTTAGGTCAACCCTTGGAGAGAGGTTGAAGAGGCGATCCAACATCTTGGCGTGGAGATGGTGGTGGCCACGGTGAAGCTACTCGTGAAGGTGGAGTGGAGGTGGAATGAAGCTAAGCTAAAATGGAGCCAAGAGTGAATGGTTGCAAAGTGCCACCCTTTAGGTCTTTTTATAGACCTAAGGGAGACTCTCTAGAGAACTGTGGAACTCTCCAGAGAGAGTCCCAAGTGTGGGCATCCAAGGAGAGAGAGGGTGGTTCTTAGATCCACCAAAAGTGGATCTAAGAGAAGACTCATCCTTGGTTGCTATTTTTGGAAACCAAGGCGGCGCCACCTTTGGAAGATCCTAGAATACTCTAGGTGGTGTGGGAGTGCATGAATGGGTGTGTGTGTGTGTGTGTGTGTGTGTGTGGTCGTGCCCTAAGTGGTTAGGTGGGTTGGGATAGGTTCTAATGGGTTTAGGTCTAGGTTAGGTCTCAAATTAGGGTTGTAAACCCTAATTCACTGAGGAAAAGTGCAATTAAACTTAATACAAGTTTAATTGGGTGTGCAGAAACCTAATTGAGAGTAAAACAACTCAATTAAGTTAAGTCTAGGTCAATTGGACTCTCACTAAGTCCAATTAGACAGTGTGTGCTGAGATTAGGGCTTAATTGAACTCAATGAGTCCAATTGAATAGGCTGATGGAATTGACTAAGATCCAAGTCAATTAGGTTTAGTGAGGACCTAATTAGGTTCTTAGGGAGATCTAAAGGTGATGTACTAGGGTTACGGCACCCTAATTTAGGTTCCTAAGGGGTTAAAATTGGGTTTAGGGAGTTAGAGATCCAAGATCAAGGCTTGAACCTCAAAACAGGGTCTGGAGGGTAGTTCTGGACGTCTGATAAAAGTGTCAGATGACTTATAGTGAAAAATCAGAAGTCCAGACTTATTGTCTGGACGACCAATCAGAGTCAGGTGGAATTCTAGGTCCTATCTTGGGTATTGTGCAGAAATTGGACGTCTGACCAAGTGTCTGGACGTGCAATAACACTGCAGAATTGGGTTTAAGGTGTGTGGGAATTGGCTAAGGGTTATGGACGTCCTATAACTCATCTAGATGTCTAGATAGAGGCTGTAATTAGGATTTTAAGGTTTCCTAGGGTGCAGTGACCAAATCTAAGGGTGGCTAAGGCTTGGGGAAGCCTCTAGGCTGTCTTAGGGCTAGGATGGACCTAAGTTCTTCACAATTTATTGCTTTATTCCTACTTAATAGAATAGCATATTTTAACTCCCTTACATTATTATCTACTATATCTAATCTAGGTCTTCCGCTCCAGCTCTGCTGCAACACCAGTTATTCTTTATTCTTTAGATCCAGCTTCAGATCTTTATTCTTTAGATCCAGCTTCAGATCTAGCTTCTGATCAGCTTGTTACTTGAAATTGACATAATGCACCTAATCAGTACATTATAGCATTATTTTATGCATAACTAAAAGAAAGCAGTAAAGTTGCTAGTAATGCTTATGCATGAATGAATTACCCTAACTTATGCTAAGTCCTAGCCTAATTTAGGTTAATTAAGACCTATGATCGCTGCGCAATCATACCCCCATGCCTAAATCTTGCTAGTCCCTAGCAAATGCAAAACTAAATTATTAATAGAAGGGTCCCTAAGGGATTGATTATTTTATCAAGTGTATGCCTATAGATTTTTCTCCTTTTTGTTTTCATCCTATGCTCTAGAATTCCAGACAATCGTGAAAGTGTAGCTATGTAGCTTTTGCAATGGATTCGAGTGAAAAACTAATTCACCTCTAAAGCCTGTACTTGACTCCTAGTAAAAATTCTAGCGGGATAGGTGGACTTCTTCCCTCGGGGTATTCAAGATATTCTATGAATTCCACCTGGCTTTAAGCTTAGGTAGAGAATGTCTGAGGGATACGAGTGTTTATTTGGTGGCTCACTCTCAATTGGTGCTATATAGAGATTAGTACTTCAAAATCTAGATTCTCGAATTATCAAGTAACTCAACTCAACGAAAGACGAGAAAAGCTATGCTCTTTTCTAGTTCCTTTGTATTCACTCTCTCTTACTCTCTCTATTTTTTTTTCTTAGAGCTCACAATCTCACCAGATTCTTATGTATGACCTGTATTTGGTGGTCTCACTTGACATTAACACTTTAATTGAGTTCTCATAACCTTAACACTAAGTCGGAATTCCTCAGCCAGTATTCGAGCGGTCAGAAACATAGAAAGATAGGTTCAGGCCATATTTAGTGGATCTCAAATTTATTTGGTGGTATTGCCTCAATACAAATGAAATAAACACTAAATATTCACAAACTCTTTTTTCTTGCTTTTCTTTTTTTCATTTTTTTTCTTTTTCTTCTTTTTTTTCTATGTATAATTTTTTTTCAACACAACACAAGCTAGCATACATTCATGAACTTTATTGAGGAGGCATTATTAGGGATTGATGGTACTCAAGAGACATTGGGTGGCTTATTTGGTGGAAGTGCCTACTCACGGCACTGAGAGAGACGGATAGGATGGTGTATTTCTGACCATGACATCAATACTCTCCTTCAGCCGAGGATTCCGTAAAGGATGGTCATAACCATCCACCTTAGCCCTAGTTTTATGAAAACTCACTCTCTGCATATTTGCCTTATTTGGTGGCTCTCAAAATTTCACACAAAATGTATACACAGGATCCGAGAGTGAAAACTATGCCTAATCTCTAAGTATCATTACCTAATTATCTAGGATTTCAGATTCCTTGCACTAATCTTAGAGCACCAGTACACTTTACTCTCATCTCACACTATTTGGTGGATTTTTGGAAGAAAATTTGCCTAGCTCCCAAAACACTGTCCAGGGGTTCTGGAGAAGCACTACTTCTCGACAGACTAAAGACGTTTATCAGCCTTCACCGTAAATCCATTGCAAATTCTACGTGCGTATGAAAAGTTGTACTGGATTCCAGATCACAGGAATCAACTAGAGGATAAAATCCCTAATGCATTCTCTTAATAAGATAATCTTATTCATGGATGCACTATGTATATATGCTATAAACAAGTAACCTCTTATATTCATACTTCATGAAATTTCCCTTATCAAGTTACATTCAGCTTGACCCTAGATTTAGAACAAAAGGTGAGCGGGTGAGTTAGAAGTGGCTTTTGCGGACGATTTTTAGCTCCAATGCGAACATTGGAGGTGGAGTCGGATGTTCTTTTATTTAGGGTCCTAAAGTATGTTTGACATGCAGCTCCGGGGTTTTCCTAAATGTTGCCATAAAAATTTTCAATTTTGTCGTATCTACCCCCCCACCCCCCCCATGCCTAAGTTCTTGCATGTCCTCATGCATGAATATAAAAGAAAATGAATACAGCAGGGAGTAAGTGGGTAGAGATCACGTGGGATTGTTCCTGAAATTTTAACGTTCAACGCCGGCCAACCTGACAGTATGCAATATGCAAGAGAAATATGATTAAAGGAAAAATATGTTATGTATAAAGAGAGTATGTATAAGGTGATGGATGAATGTGGGGTAGATGTTGAGTTTAACGCCTCCAGTTAGGCAAAAACTCAATCAGATGTATCAGTTCTTGCATAGGAGCTGGTCAAGATTAAGAGAAAGATGTGCTCATATGCTCCTAGAGTCAGTGGTCCGAAGATGCGAACCAACTGATTGTGCACCCCTACTCCAAAAAGTTTAGCTATAAGAAAGTGTGGAGTGGTGGTGGAAGATAGAGGATAATCAGAGGGGGGGTCATGATGTTGATTCAGTTGATTTATCATGTCCCACAATTCAGTAGGAAGTTGTTGAGGGAGTAGATCAACATGTATCTAAAAACCAAAATCTGAGTCATAGGGATCCTCATAACGATAATTGACATCAAAGATCATGTCCTCTCCAGGCTCTGGATCATATGGGGGTATCCATGAAAGTAGAAGATATGTGGGGAGATCACTGAAATCCTCAACAAAAATTACTTCATCCTCATCAATACTCATCTCTGATTCATCAGAGGCTAACTCTTCAGGCTCGGAGTCGAGCCATCCATTAGATTGACTAGGATGGTAAGTGTGTCCCTAGGTCATTCTGCTTAAAGCTTCACCCTCGTATGAGTTGGGCTCCTCAGTAATTCCTACCTTAGGTAGCATATCCATTTCTTCGGTCAAAACACCCATAGCTACTTCTAGTCTTTGGATGTCAAGATCAGGGATAGAAAGTGTTATCTCAGAATCTCTAACATCCTAATTAGGTATGCAGGTGAAAGAAGAAGAGTGTAGATCAGAAGATGTTGGCTCTAGCACAGGTTCACCTATAATGGGAAGTGGCCTAGATTGATTAGTAGTGTCACATGTAATGTTTGCCTCAAGATCCATATCCTCAAATGGATTTGCTTCCCTTATCAAGGTTGGGTTATCTAATCCAAGAGGTATCTCCCAGGATTCATGATAATCTGATTGTGGCTCAGTCCTGGAGATATCAGTCCTTTCCTCAGTTTCTTGAATGGAGTTCTTAGATGAACCCATTCGGAACATTTCCTACTCCTGTCTCATATCCAAGCTAGATTCTTCTTCCCCTGGATTATCTTTTGGCATCTGCTCCCAAGAATCTCCTGTGTGTACGTTCGACATAGTCGTTTCAGATTCTTCAAGGTCATCAAGGCTATTTTCCACTTGATATCTCAAAAGTAGTCATTCTTGAGTTTCTCGATTTTGTCCAATTAGCCTTGTTATCCTTGCTATTCCCTAAAGGAGATCCATCACAGCTTGTTGATATGGAATCCAGCTTTGTCTTTGGTTCAGCTCAGTGATAGCTTGGATTTCATGTAGATAGGATGCGGCCTTTTCCTTAGTGCTAGCTATAGCTCTTTGTATTCTGTAATGCGGTCGCATATGCACTGGTAGCTCTTCAGGGGTTCCAAGGGGTGAATCATGTCTACCCATATTCCATGGGTGAGATGCAGGAGTGTGAAATCCATATCCTGGGTTATAAGATGTAGTCCTTTGAGGGACCGGCTGGTATGGGTCATAATATCCAGGGTTAGGATATAGGTTAACCATTTTGGTTCCCCAAGGAGAAGGATCAGGCAAAGCGAATAGTCATCTTCGCCACCTTGGGTTCTGATCCAATGGTTGAGCTAATTCAGTGACCCAGGCTCTCAGATAAGCTCGTGGGTCTAGCTCTTTTGGATCCTAATTAGGTCCAGCTCCAAGGTTAGCCATTGCGGCTAAGCAAATAGAAGAAGAGGGTAGGGGAGAAGATGGCCCAAGCGAAGTGACTCGCCTCCTTGGGAGCGACTCCCAAGGTCCAACCAATCGAGGTCTGAGTGACCTCCTTCCTTGCATGCACCAACCAACCCCTATGTTAGTGCAGCCAGCTAGACAATGCTAAGGCCCTGTCAATCAGATGGTCCTTATGATCAGATGACTAGATTTTTTCATTTAAAATTCTAATTCCTGAAGAGAAAATTCGTCGTTCAACCGACTGAAAGTAATTCTCGCGTCTCAAGCCAACCCAACCAGGCTGATTACAAGGGGACTAAGGGGAAGGTTCTTCCTTCGACTCATGCCTCCGGTTCCATTACCCCCGAGCCACGGTCGTTTGACACTGCCCCACAGACTTAGTCACCAGGTTCAGCAAGAGAGGTTGAAGCCACCTAGTAGTACGACAATGAATTTGGGTTTGCTTACGTGTTTTAAAATTAATTTGAGCCCATTTTTCTTTAGTTGGGGTTTGTGGTGAGTGACCCACAAGGTGACCAAGCTCACTGGCTAAACACTGGACTTGAATAAGTCTAGGTTAGCCCAAATGTGGTCTCTAGAATGTAACCCTAAAGGTATAACCTAGGGTTCATGCAATTCTAGGTTTTTTTTCTTTGCAATTTCAGTAGACCAATGAAACACAAATAATTCTATGGATAAAATTTGAATCCAAATAAATTGAAATTTTGCAAGTAGTTTCCTTTTTCAATTATCTTTTCAGAGAATATTTTTTTGTGACATTTACTATTTCAACCGAATTTCTAGGAATTTTTGAATGTCAAGGGGTCAGAATTGGAATTGTGACCCCTAGCCGTTTTTCAAATTGAAATAGCATCAAATGAACTTCAAAAATTCAAGAAAAATATGAGAATTAAAGCCAATGAGATCATCTTTCAAACCCCAATGCTTTTAGTCAAAACAGACTTGCGAATTGCTCATAATTGATTTTTGAATTTTGAAAATTTTCAAATCTAGGTTAGTCTGACCCCCTTGCACTTAGTAAATTTTTACAAATGAATAGTGTCATTTGAAAGGTGGTTTAAAAATGAAGGTCTAGTATGAATTTTAGAATTTTTCACTCATTAATTTTTCGACAATTGAATTTTTAAGTCAGAATTTGAAATCTGGCCAAAAATCAGAGAATGGTGGAAAAGCTTTTAAAAGATGTTTGAATTCAAAATTAAAACTTACCACCAAAATGAGTTTTGTTTCTTTTCAAAACTTTTGAATTTTTTTTTTGAAGGGAAAAGCTTTTTTTCAAAAAAATTTTTTCTTTTTTTTCTTCAAGCAAACTATCCTAAGATTCAAATGGAAACTAATCTAACTAACTAGATTTTTTTTCTTCACGAAGATAAATAGGATTTTTTTTTCAATTGAAATTGCTAGAAGGAAATCTAACCTAAGGTTCAAATCAAGCCTAGACTAAGAAAGATATGATGTGCACCTGGTATTTTCTTCTACGCTCGTTGTGTGCACAGATCCCATTTTTCCCTATTTTCCTGCACATGAAAGGATAAGCAAAGGAAGATTTATCAATGATAATTCTAGAGATCAAAATCAAAAATGACGTTGCCTCCCCACCAACGGTGCCATTTGACAAGAAGCGATTCTCATGCGTGTTTTGAAAACAGAGATCTCGTCGTAGTATAGTGCTTAAAAATGCTCATCAAAAATAATTTATAAAGATAACGAGACTTGAGTCCTGGTCGTTCGTCTTTGGAAGGTGTTTATGGAAATGCAGATTTGAAATCGATCTCACTTGCTCTACTTGCTTAAAATCGCACATCGGTTTCTAATCGTCGGGTCAATATTCGGCCACTTTCATTATTAACCCTAATTACATGCACATGTGTTAGGTAGATAACAAGCGTGAAAGTGTGAGTTTCTGTACGCACGATTCTAGTTATGTTGTGGCTGTTTACAAAAAATGCGTTAATAGTTAGATCCTCGATATTTCAGGTATCGACATGCTAGTTGCAACAGATAGTAATTAAGAGCAGGCAACTTCAATCGCACAAAAATATTGCAACAAGACTCATGGTGATTTTCTCAAATATATAGATATATATATAGAAAAAGATGTTCATTGATTCATGATGATGTTTGGAACATAAAGCTCATGGAAAGCCTGTAGAGGAATGCTTGAAAACATAAATCTAGCTAACAGAAAATGATTGCATACATGAATCTAAAGGGGGATTATGCATGCATCATTGGGGGAGAATTTAGAGCTACACTATTAAGCAGTAAATAAAGCAGTAAAACTATGAAGAATTATAATATAATCTATCAGAACTAAGGGCATTCAGAGGTGGGCTCCGATGGCCTTTGACTTGGTTGAGAGGAGGAGGGGCAGCCAATGGTGCTTAGGTCGATCCTTGGAGAGAGGTTGAAGAGGTGATCCAACATCTTAGCGTGGAGATGGTGGTGGCCATGGTGAAGCTACACGTGAAGGTGGAGTGGAGGTGGAATGAAGCTAAGCTAAAATGGAGCCAAGAGTGAATGGTTGCAAAGTGTCATCCCTTAGGTCTTTCTATAGACCTAAGGGAGACTCTCTAGAGAAGTGTGGAACTCTCTAGAGAGAGTCCCAAGTGTGGCCATCTAAGGAGAGAGAGAGGGTGGTTCTTAGATCCACCAAAAGTGGATCTAAGAGAAGACTCATCCTTGGTTGCTATTTTTGGAAACCAAGGTGGCGCCACCTTTGGAAGGTGATAAGTCTAATTTATTGGACATTTATTTGGCTTAAGTACATATGGAATACATTTCCTTATAGTTTAATGACCTAAGCTAAGTGGTAATTAATCTTAGCTTATGAAAATTTTTGTATCTGCTTTGCATTCTAATACATATATTTATACTTCTTATTTGATTTGTGCATGCAGAAAAAATAAATAAATAAATAAAAGTATAATAGGTTGTTGGACATGAATATAATTAGCATTTGAAGGAGGGTATGCCCATAATTGTCCACCTCCCACCGCCGTCCCTCCGCCAGTGTTCAAATCCAGCAGTTGCGCATGCGAAGGGAGAGGTGGGTGTTGTGGATCTGGAAAAGGTTAAAGAATCTCTTCGGGGGTGTGATGGAGCCGCTCCCTTCCTCTCCACCGTGAAGAGAGCATACACCGCAGCCAGTCGTGCGCACACCCCCTCACCAACTGCAGCCAGCTGCACGCACACCCCCTCACCACGTGCAGCCACAACCGCGTGCAGCCACAGCCTCACCACGCAGTGCCTTCCCGTGCTCGCACGCTAGTGTGAGGCCAACACTTCCGCTCTCTCTTGTCGTTGCAGCGGTACCTCCATCCGCGCCGCCCACACCCACAGACGCTACTCACCTCGTGTGCAGCCACAGCAGCAACAGACCCACCACACATAGCCACACCCTCACGTGCAACAGACCTTGCTCATGGCCTTCCCCCTCGATTGCGCAAGCACAACGCCCACGCGCAGGCCTCTCCTTCCCTCCAGCCGTCGTCACCAGCCCATGCGCACGCCCGACTTCTTCTTCTTCTTCTTCTCTGCCAATCAAAGATACCCAAAGCCACCAAAAATGCAACCTTCAAATCCGGCCACGAAACTTCACGTCGGTAACTCCATCGGACTCACCTCGACTCTTCAAGCACAACCACACTTCCGACCGCACCAATCGACCATCCGACAGCCGGTCGGAGAGCCTCACCACCGACGGCTTCTTCCACTCCAACTGGTGACCACCGACGGCCGTTCGGAGCACCACCACCACCATCAGAAAGCTCTCATCGCACTTATCCTCCTCCGAGCTTCCTATGACCTGCCATCACCTCCTCTTCGCGCACGCACAAAGGAAGCAAATCCTCTATTTTTGGGTTAATTAATATTTACATTTGAGTGTCATTGCTAAACTTTCATTTTTTTTTTTAATATTTGATATATTGAGTGAAATTGCAACTTCATGCTCATGCTTTCTCATAATTACTTGGCTTTTGTTATTAACATCTTTTGACATTGGTTTTGGATTAAGATGTACACAATTTCTCTCTAATACATGTACAATTGGAAATAAAGGAGATTGATCACATATTTATTGAATATTTCATTGAGGAAAAAATTATGCATATAACCGTACCTTCTCGAGTTATTGTGTGTCTTCTTTTCGTCGCATTTCATGACAGATTTGACCATGGATTTTGCACTCGATTGAACGAATACAAGGGAAAAATATTCATGAATTTATTACATCTATTCCTCCGTGTGGATACGACCTAATCCATCGTGGTTAGTTTTACTGATAATTAGTTTTGTTTAGGATTTTTCCACCATGCAATTTCACTGCAACAACATATTTTTTTATACATTATTTTGCAAGCGAAAAACACCCGTTCAAATGGCACCATTGCCGGGGAGGCAACTGACGTAATAATTTCACCTAATTTTTATTTCTGATTATTCTGAGTTCCACAGTGATCTGACTAGTTGTTATCTTTTCTGTGCGAGGAATCTGTGGAGGTGACAGGCATAGTTGGGAGATGACGTCGACCTTGAGCGACGCCCACACGCGAAGAAGATGCAGGAGACCTGGATCCCGCTTCCATAGGAGATTCTCCTTTGTCACAAGGTTTATTCCTGTTTTCTCACCCTTGTAGTAATTGGGGCTGATTTTTGAGGTCTATCCCCACATTCTTTGGAGGCTAGGGGTTATATTTTTGCTACTCTCATGATTCATTTTTCTACATGTTTGCCTCTAAAACAAACACAATAAAATACCAAGCTACCTATTAGGAGTTGCATGCCCCTAGGTGCATGCATTTATGAGTGATTGAGCAGTACATTAGATCTCATTGTTGCATTGCGAGCATAGTTGCACAAAGATTGCTGGAGGCAGGTACACCTTTCTAACTTTTTGCATCTAGCTCCTGTTCACGCATTTGCATTCGGGTTAAAATTCAAGACCACAAAGCTGAGTGAAATTACTTAATCAAATGGTCGCCTAACTGCAATTGGGACTGATAATCAGATTTGACCTTAAAACCAAATCATAATCTGATTCAAAGGGACTTGTCTGCGTTTTCAAAATAAAAATGATTTGCGATGTGATGCACACATTTGGCACTAAGCATGCACATTAGGCACCGCACTAAGGCTCGATCCCTAAGTCTATAGGCACCGATCTCTTTATCGGTGCAGACCCTCCTATCGTGCTTTGTGGTGGTGGTACTATCTTTTGACCAAGTGTTTTGATACTTCACGGAGGGGGGACACCCCTTAAAGGAACAAAAGGGTAGTTAAGAGGCACCGCGTACTCATCACCTCAAAGGAAAGGTTCGCCCTACTTGCATCCCTTTGTTCGTCCTTGGAATAACTTCTCACTTGATCACCTAGGAGTATCATCTAAGCAAGGTATAGGTCCTAGGGCACTTGAAGGTTGAATTAGGTCGCGTAATTGCAGTGAATAACTTGTTTGGCCATCTATATCAACCAATTCTACCTCTGCAACAAAGAAGGTTAAGATCTTAAGTCATCACCCCTCTTATACCACTTACGTGGGAACGGAGGAACAAGCCTTGACCTTTTGACCTATCTTTGGAGTGGAGGTTTCACTTAATCAACAAGAACTTGAATTATGATTGATATTGTATGCTTGGTAGACTCTCTCTTGAGGGCAGTCTAGTGTTTGATCCTGAGCCCGAGAGAATTCTTAGGAGAGCCCACCAAGGAGAGAAAAGAGAAGACATGGCTGATCAAGGAGCAAATCAACAAAGGACCCTGAGGGACTATTTTATTCCAACCAACCAACTCGCTCAAGCACTAAGACGACCGACAGGGGATAATCCATATGAGATCAAGAGCAGTACCATATCTTTGTTGCCCTCCTTTTATGGTACTAGTAGGGAGGACCCCTACCAGCATTTGGAGGAATTCACTGAGGTCTGTTCCACGGTGAAGCTCCAGGGGTTTACTGATGAAGCCCTGATGAGGACTCTATTTCCATTCTCCTTAAAGGATAAGGCCAAGCACTGGTATCATACCCTCGATGCAAGGGTAAATGATTGGGCCACCCTTAAGGGAGAATTCTTGAAAATGTATTTTCCTATGAGTAAGGCCAACCATTACAGAAGAGAGATTATGGGTTTTACTCAACAGGAAGCGGAGCAATTTCATGAGACTTGGGAGTGCTTTAATGACCTTCTTAGGTTATGCCCCCACCATTAGGTGCCAAGATGGCAGTTGGTCGAAAGGTTCTATAATGGATTATCTAAAAGGCATAGGCAAACCATCGATGCAACCTATGCAGGAACCTTCATGACCAAAACTGAGGATGAAGCCTGGCCATTATTTGAAACATTAAGTGACAACTCCATACATATGTCCTTTGCCTATCAAGAAAGAAAACCATCAATCTTGCAGAGGAAGATAGAGGCCCATGAAGCCGGGGCTACTCAGGATTTGGCTTATCAGATTCAATTATTGAATAAAAACTTTGATAAGCTTTTAGCAAACCCCTGCATGAACCCACAAGCAGCCTCTATCTTTCAGGCTTCAAGTGAATGCTCCATTTGCCAAAGCACAATGCACGCCACTGCGGAGTGCCACCAGGAAAATCAATTCCCTAAGTTGATTCAGGCTGACTTGAACGTGGCCCAAGGTTTCCACCTACCTCCTCGCAATAACCCTTATTCTAATACCTATAATCCGAGGTGGCGAAACCATCCAAACTTCTCTTGGAAGCAAGGTGATGCTTCAAACTCAGGGAATATAAGACCTCTACCTCCCCAACCCATATACCAACCAGCCTATGAAAACCCTCCTCAGAATAAGCCCTCTAAGATGGATGAACTTAAAGCCATGATGAAATCGATGCAAGAGCATCAGAATATGGTCATCCAATTTTAGAATAAGATGATTATTGATATGCAATCCCAAATTGGTCATCTTACTGAGGCAGTTAGGCAACATGAACCGGGGAAGTTGCCTACCTCTTCTGAGGAGAACCCAAAGGGCAAGGGGGTCGTATTCAAGGAGCACGCCCAAGTTGTGACTGTGCTAAGGAGTGGAAAGAAAATTGACAAGCCTGGTATCACTCCTACGGTTATGTCTCAGAATTCCCCCTACACCCAACCCGACTTCCATCTCCACCGAGGAAGAGCCACACTGCTCTCCCTCGCTTGAAATCACCCACAATGAGGATGTCGTCATTCCACCACCCCTCTCCCACCATGACGACCCCTCTACCCAGAAGCCAAGGGTGCCCTATCCAGCGTGCCTATCTACTCCTAGGGGATCTTCTGTTGGCTCGCCTGGAGCCAAGGATAGGACGGAGGAGATTATGGACACTTTTAGGCAAGTCCAAATCAACTTGCCTCTGTTGGAAGCTATCAAACAGATCCCGTCCTATGCCAAGTTTCTAAAGGACCTGTGACCCAGAAACACCGATCTAGGAGATAGGTCCAAGCCAAGATCATCCTGCCTGACCATGTTAGCTTGGTTCTCCAACATGGAACACCCCACAAAATGAAAGACCCAGGGGCCTCGTATATTTCAGTGGTTATAGGTAACCAACACATTGACGAGGCTCTGCTCGATCTGGGGGCGGGAGTGAACATTTTACCAAACTCTGTCTATGACCTTTTAGGAGGAGGTGAGTTAAAACCTAGTCTAGTCATCCTCCAGGTCACAGACAGATCACTTAAGACACCTTGGGGATTACTGGAAGATGTCCTAGTGAGAGTGGAGGACTTCTTCCCTGTTGACTTTCTTGTGCTAGATACTGACCTTCTAATAAGCCCACCAAGCCATCCATTATTTTGGGATGCCCCTTCTTAGCCACAACCAACGCCTCTATCAATTGTAGATCAGAGGCACTTAAAATGGGCTTTGGGAACAAGAAGATCCGGTTGAATGTTTTTGATACCAACAAGCAATCCAGATTTGAAGATTGTTCTCAGATTGAGGTTGTTGATGAAATAATTGAGGAGACTACTCCAGCACTCTTATATAGAGATCCCCTTCAAAAGGACATATCTAAGGACCATCCTCCGACTATTGAAGAAACTAAAGGGGAAATACCCGAATTAGAAGAGTTGTTGGGGATACACACGGAGTCTCTGTCCCCACCCTGGACCATGAAGGTAGACCTACTACCTAATGTGGGGACGTATCAACTTAAACCCTCAATCCAAAAGGCTCCTGAGTTGGAGCTGAAACCCCTCCCAAGCACATTGAAGTATGCTTTCTGATGTAAACACATTTACACTACTTAAAATGTCTATTTATGCATGTTCTTAAGCATAGGATTGCATTTCATGATATAAATATTGCATTACATGCATCATCTTGCATTTAGAGTAGTTTGAATAAAATGGAGGTTAATTGTCTCCTTTTATGTGCTTGGACAGGGCAAATATTTTATCGGGGCCTCGGATCAAAGATCCAACCGTATGGATATGATCAGGGAGACGATTGGAGTTCAACGACTCCAAGATCGCCCTAATCAGGCATCCGTAGCATCAGATAGAGACCGGGGAACCCTAGAAGATCAAGGGCCAGGATGGTGTAAATCCGCACTTCAGATGGAAAATCCGACCACACGGATGAATTCGGATCGACGATCGCAGCCGAACGACACAAAAATCGAGTCAACCCGACATCCGTGGCACCATCTACAACTTCCAGAAGATGGACGGCCAAGATGGCGCCACGTGGCGCCATCCCAGCCGCCCAATCGGCCGCAGCAGTCTTGTGAAGACCGCGCACCGTCTCCTCTCCGCCGTTGGATCTCGATCCAACGGCTGCGGTCGCTTGCACTTAAAAGCGTCCCCGCGACCATTTCGCCCGCGTAGCGCAGCGGCGACGCAGCTGCGGGCGAAGCGGAGGTCGCGGGTTCGAGCCGCGGTGAGGGGGTGGAAGGCGCGGGCGAGCGGGCGCGCACGAGCGTCAGATGAAGATCCAACGGCCGCGTGCGCCCGATAGCGCCGACGCGCAATTGGACGCTCTGGTGAACGCGCGATCACACGCGGGCGGTGCGCTACGTAGCGGGCGCGAACGCGTTCTAAGCCGTCCGATCTCGCGATCGGACGGCTGAGACGACGCGGACGTGCGTAGGCGTTACGCGCGCGGGCAGCCGAGTGGGCGCGCGTGGGCGCAGCGGCGACGGCGACGGCAGGGCTTTAGCGACGGTTTTATCCGTCACTAAAGACCCCTTATTTATTATTTTGAAGATGTAATGTCCATTTTGCCCCCACTCCTTGCAACTATAAAAGGAGACCCCCTCCATACGAAATTTTCATCCCTTCCTTCTCCTCTCTACCTCTCCAAAGCTCAAGAGAAGCTTGTCCCACACCCGGGATGCTTCTCGCGAGATAAAGTCCAAATTTTCGTCCCCCTTCGGAAGTGGATCCCGCGACGACGACGGCGTGCTGCTTCGTTCCCGTTCTTCTGCTTCGTCCTCCTTCGTCCCGCTTCGTTCTCCTTCGTACAGGCGTCGTCCCGTCCGGCTCGTCCTCCAAGCGACCGTCGAGGAGGATTCTCTCTCCCTATTCTTTTTACTGCTTTCTAGTATAGATTTACTGCTTTCTAGAGTAGTCTATTCGTCCTCCGAGCGATCGTCGAGGAGGACATTTCTCCCTCCATTCTTTTAATGCTTTCTAGAGTAATTGTTTTATGTTTTCTAGTTGTAACGAAAGAACTCTTTTATGATAAATTCCTTGTCTATTCTACATCTCATTTTGATTTCCATGTATAGTATTCTTTCTCTCTCTCTTACTCCCTCTGTCTCTTTTATTTGTTGTAGATACTTAGATAGTTTAAATTGAATTTCTTTGTGACAAAATAAAAAAGAAACGCGAAGTTTTTAAATCAAACGTTCGCCTCCCTGTGTTCGACCCGGAATTTTGATTTCGGTATAAATTTTATTTGTTGAACATGAATCCTTCGCTTTCGAACTACAACGACGGGTTTTCCACAACCAAACACGTTAGCGTAGGTTCGTAAATAAGTTCAACATTTTGGCGCCGTTGCCGGGGAGGCAACGCTCTTTGATTTCTCTTCGCATTTTGTAACTTACAAATCATTTACCTCACTTTTTTTTTCCTTTCTTATTGTAATTGCAGGTACTCTTTTGAGACAGGCAAAAGCGGTAGATCGGAGTAAAGTGCTGTGGAAGGTTTTGTAAGTTATCCCCCACCTCCCACCCATTAGATTTCATTTCATCACATAATAATTCAAACATCAATCAACCTAGGTGTTCTTATAAACTCTAAGGTTAGATTGTTTGTTGTTTGACATCCATACTCACTCCAACCCCCACATTAAAAAAAATAATAATAATAATAAAAAATCTCACAGAGGTACACAACCTCATCTGATTTTCTAACTCAACCGGTAAACCAATCTTAGGAGCCGGTACACACATCCAAACACATAATCGAGTAGAAATCAGATTGGGTAATCATTTGTGTGCCTAATTAGGTGGTGCATCAGGCCAGTTGTTTGAGTTGTTTGGGCCGCACCACTTCAAATAAAATCAACTCATCAAGTAGCTGCCAATTAGGTTCAACTCTTAGGGATCTACCAGGCACTCCACATTCTTTTTAAACTTTAAAGGAAAATATCTTCACCTGTGCTTGCAAAACCTGGTGTGCCAATGAAACTTGATTGAAAACACCTAAAGTTGAATCCTAAAAGCTACTAAGCAAGATTTGAACCTTAAAATTCACCACATCAAAAATAATCTTGCTTGAAAACCACTGGTTGTGCACGCACAAAGAAATCAATCATTAAGGGCACAACCCATTTAAAGGGCCCATCACATTCCAAAGCACATTCAAACCTAGCCCTAAATAAAACAGAGTAGACGTTGGCCTTAAGGATTGGACTCGCTCTTCAGAACTCAGAACGAGATTATTTTCGATTAGTCTGTTTCTACTGTTCAATCTGATGTCTAGCTAGGGGAGCAGAGTCAAACGATCGCGGCTGGGGGGTACACTAGGAACCGGAGGCGCAAGCCGAAGGAAGAACCTTCTCCCCAGTCCCTCCTTCTAACTGGTTGGATTGAACAGACAGAAGTAGATCAAATCGTTCCTTTATCTCAAGACGGGTTTTGGGAGTCTGTAGGTCTGTAGGCTAACCCATTTAAGGACAGGTTTGATTGTTTGTATTGCAGGGCACCTTTCTTCCTCCAGTGTCTCATGAATCCTTCCACATATTTCACGCATTCCCGCTCTTTCCCTCCTGTTGTAAATTATCCTCAACATGACAATTATCCCAACTCGTATTGTAATCGACCATCAGTTAGTTGGGATAATTTGGATTGGGGATATAATTCCGGACCCCCGTGTTTAGGGTCTAACCCTGAACACTTTGATTCTCAATTCTATCCTTCTCAGAGTTGCATCGATTATAGATTGTCCTCCTTTCATGAACAACCTAATGCGATCTACAATCAAGAAGGATACACTGATCCTTACCCATCCTCTGATTTCACTGCCTTTAGGTCATCTCCATCTTTTGAACAATCTGAAATGACCTATTATCAGGATGGGTATAACGAATCTCAATTCGTTAATTCTTCTGCTTTGACGTCAAACCCGCCCAATCCTGAACCAACTCATTTGGTTCAGGTTAATCAGGTTCAAGATAAGGTTCTGGCTAACTTGAGAAATATCATACAATCTTTAGAAGTTCAGCCAATACCTTGCATTGAGAGATTGGAGCCCCTGATTGAAATGATTGATGATTTAAACAAGTCTTTGTTGGATTGGCTCCAGGATGTTAATGATAAGAACCCGGGTGAGTTTCTACTCGGGAAATTAGCGAAATTGAGGATGAGATTCGTGGTTGCTTTGATTCAATCTTGGGATGATTCCCAGGATGAACCCTCTTCAGGAAAGCCAATGACAGAACCCGCTCAGGCACCTGTTGGGGGGAACATGTGTTACGAGGCTGACCAGATTGAATTAAAGCAACCAATTAAGGATGATCTGATTTCTTCACCTGAGATCCCTGAGCTGGGTTACGAGAAAACGTATGTCTCCTGGGAACACAAAGTGACAACTGATTTTGGGACATACATTGATACGGATCCTGATGGTGAAGATTCAAGTTGCGAAGTCTCACACGAGTTTTCAGATCACGATTTTTGTGAGACGATTGGGCCTGAGGAATCTGATAGATCATTTGATAGCCCAATAACTGAGGAAACTGATCTTATTAGGGCACACGATACGGATCCAGAATCGCATTTTCTGGAGGAATTAATTCAATGCCCTGATTATCAGTTACACCCTGTTGAGCTTATTGATGATTCTAATTCTGAGATAATTAGACCCAAGTCAATTTTGATTTTGCCACATCATCTAGACTTGGAGATTTCAGACGGGGTGATGAATATACAAGAGGTCTTGGAATTTGATACACTTAATGAGGAGGATAGGAGCGGGGAAGTTCTAATTTGGGAAGTTAATTTTGGAGGATATGGAAGATTGAGTCGAAGGGTTCCTTTTAAGCTGAAACCATCAAATCAGAACCCTTACGACAGTTGTTTCGAGGATGTCAAACTCAAGCACACATTTAACGATTATCCTTTTGAGCTTCAATTCTCTGTAACCCGACATTTTGGCCTTGGGTTGCATCCTCACAAATCGCAGGCCCGACCCCGCTTGCATTCTGATTTTAGGTTTTGGGTAATTTTTATCCAGAACCTAAGATATTCTCGATTATGGGGTGTGGGTCTGCACCACAATCTGGTCCACATCTGTGGACCTCTGTTGACAGGTCGGAGGATTCTTCTGTTTATTCTAATTTTGACCTGCACTTCTGAATTCTTCATTTCTTTTCTTTGTATAGTGTGCCTAGCTGAAGGCACTAAACTCAGCACATATACAGTTCTTTTTCATTTTCATCTCGGAGCGGACCCGATATCCACGCAATTCAGGTGCTTTCTACGCTTTTCCACTATGTTTTATGTCTTTTTAATACAATTAGGACATTGCATTAGATAGGCATGGGGGGGTGGATATTTATCTTTGAATTCACTCGTCAGCTCCGTAGATTTGTTTTATTAAAAAAAAAAAAATCAAAATTAGGAAAGAGAATTTGGGTTTAAGAAAATTTTCGATCGTAAGAAATACTATATTATGGTTTGAACACAAAGACCCTTCAGGTCTTTGGACTTAATCAGCATATGTATCCACTAAAATGTGGATTTGTTTTTCGAGTTCTCGCCAACCTGAATTTTATTATAATTGGAATAAATAAGTTTGGGTGATAAGTACACGACTTGTCAACCCGCCCTCTGATTTAAGGGAATTTTGAGTTTTAAGCATCTACACACTTTCTTTGCACTGACTCGTTGTTTGGCGATTTTAACGGAAATTGGGTAGCTAATGAACCTTCTAGGGTGATATGGCTGGCAAGTTATCGTGGGTAACAGCCCATAGGTAGGTTGTCCAGAGCCCAGTCACTGGACCTTTCTCTTTTTGCTGCCTTTAGGTAAATCTTAGACTAGGGAAGCCACCTACTTAAAAAAAAAAAAAAAACCAAAAAGGAGAAAAGAACAAAAAGAAATAAGCCACACTTCGCCGCACGAGTATGGCTGGCAAGTTGTTGGTGGTAACAGCTCATCGACCAGTTGTCCAGAACCCAACTCAGAAAATGCACTAAAAATTCCCAAAACACTTAGGAAGAAGCGGAGAAGTAGAATAAACCGGGGAGATATACACTGGATTCACCCTTGTGTTGACCCCATTAAAAAAATAAAAGTAGGGAGAAAGCTACCGGTTGTAAAGATACACCTTTAGGCAGAATTCTTTTTGAGGTCACCTAGAGGCGTAGAAATCCGAAGTCCGTTTTAATTGCCGGTCAACGAGTCTATCACAATCACAATAAGATGCTTAAAACTTAGGGTTCTCATCAAATCTTGGGTGAGTTGAATGGCCGTAGAAAGCCACTCTTAAACCCTAAAATTTGAAAATCCAAAAAAAAAAAAAAAAAAGAGAGAGTAAAAACAGAAAAAGAAATTTTTCTTTGAATAAGGAGAGGCTTGAGGCGGTCTGCATTTTGGCTGATACCCGGGCACTGTTGTATCTTTGAAAGTTCAGTTCTTAAGTAGACAATTTCTTAATGATTGAAAATAACTCAGGTCCAAATAATCTAACCTAATTCTTTTATAAATAGCATATAGTTTTTGCTAGGGACTAGCAAAGGATAGGCATGGGGGTATGATGTAAACACATTTACACTACTTAAAATGTCTATTTATGCATGTTCTTAAGCATAGGATTGCATTTCATGATATAAATATTGCATTACATGCATCATCTTGCATTTAGAGTAGTTTGAATAAAATGGAGGTTAATTGTCTCCTTTTATGTGCTTGGACAGGGCAAATATTTTATCGGGGCCTCGGATCAAAGATCCAACCGTATGGATATGATCAGGGCGACGATTGGAGTTCAACGACTCCAAGATCGCCCTAATCAGGCATCCGTAGCATCAGATAGAGACCGGGGAACCCTAGAAGATCAAGGGCCAGGATGGTGTAAATCCGCACTTCAGATGGAAAATCTGACCACACGGATGAATTCGGATCGACGATCGCAGCCGAACGACACAAAAATCGAGTCAACCCGACATCCGTGGCACCATCTACAACTTCCAGAAGATGGACGGCCAAGATGACGCCACGTGGTGCCATCCCAGCCGCCCAATCGGCCGCAGGAGTCTTGTGAAGACCGCGCACCGTCTCCTCTCCGCCGTTGGATCTCGATCCAACGGCTGCGGTCGCTCACGCTTAAAAGCGTCCCCGCGACCATTTCGCCCGCGTAGCGCAGCGGCGACGCAGCTGCGGGCGAAGCGGAGGTCGCGGGTTCGAGCCGCGGTGAGGGGGTGGAAGGCGCGGGCGAGCGGGCGCGCACGAGCGTCAGATGAAGATCCAACGGCCGCGCGCTCCCGATAGCGCCGACGTGCAATTGGACGCTCTTGTGAACGCGCGATCACACGAGGGCGGTGCGCTACGCAGCGGGCGCGGACGCGTTCTAAGCCGTCCAATCTCGCGATCGGACGGCTGAGACGACGCGGACGTGCTAGGCGTTATGCGCGCGGGCAGCCGAGTGGGCGCGCGTGGGCGCGGCGGCGACGGCGACGGCGGGGCTTTAGCGACGGTTTTATCCGTCACTAAAGACCCCTTATTTATTATTTTGAAGATGTAATGTCCATTTTGCCCCCACTCCTTGCAACTATAAAAGGAGACCCCCTCCATACGAAATTTTCATCCCTTCCTTCTCCTCTCTACCTCTCCAAAGCTCAAGAGAAGCTTGTCCCACACCCGGGATGCTTCTCGCGAGATAAAGTCCAAATTTTCGTCCCCCTTCGGAAGTGGATCCCGCGACGACGACGGCGTGCTGTTTCGTTCCCGTTCTTCTGCTTCGTCCTCCTTCGTCCCGCTTCGTTCTCCTTCATCCAGGCGTCGTCCCGTCCGGCTCGTCCTCCAAGCGACCGTCGAGGAGGATTCTCTCTCCCTATTCTTTTTACTGCTTTCTAGTATAGATTTACTGCTTTCTAGAGTAGTCTATTCGTCCTCCGAGCGATCGTCGAGGAGGACATTTCTCCCTCCATTCTTTTAATGCTTTCTAGAGTAATTGTTTTATGTTTTCTAGTTGTAACGAAAGAACTCTTTTATGATAAATTCCTTGTCTATTCTACATCTCATTTTGATTTCCATGTATAGTATTCTTTCTCTCTCTCTTACTCCCTCTGTCTCTTTTATTTGTTGTAGATACTTAGATAGTTTAAATTGAATTTCTTTGTGACAAAATAAAAAAGAAACGCGAAGTTTTTAAATCAAACGTTCGCCTCCCTGTGTTCGACCCGGAATTTTGATTTCGGTATAAATTTTATTTGTTGAACACGAATCCTTCGCTTTTGAACTACAACGACGGGTTTTCCACAACCAAACACATTAGCGTAGGTTCGTAAATAAGTTCAACACTTTCCTTGGCCCTAATGACATGCTCCCCGTTATTATCTCATCTGCTTTATCTGAATCGCAAGAGGGTGCTTTACTTGAGTGTTTACAAAGGCACAAGGAAGCAATTGCTTGGTCAATTGCTGATATCAAGGGTGTTGATCCCTCCCTTTGCATGCATCATATATACATGGACGATTCTGTGAAACCTTTCCGAGACATGTAGAGAAGGCTCAACCCCAATATGCAAGAGGTTGTTAAAAAGGAGATTCTGAAATGGCTGGATTCAGGGATTATCTATCCCATTTCAGATAGTAAATGGGTCAGTCCTATTCATGTGGTACCCAAAAAGGTAGGAATCATTGTGAAAGAAAATGAACAAGGAGAGTTGGTGACCACTAGACCCTCAACTGGTTGGAGGGTCTACATTGATTACCGCCATTTGAACATGACTACCCAGAAAGACCATTTCCTCTTACCGTTTATCGATCAAATTTTGGAACGATTGGCGGGGAATAAGTTCTTTTGTTTCCTTGATGGGCATTTTAGGTATAATCAGATAGCCATCTTTCCTGACGATCAGGAGCGTACTACCTTCACGAGCTCGTATGGTACATTTGCGTTCTGCCGAATGCCATTCGGGTTATGTAATGCTCCTGCCACTTTCCAACGATGTATGATGACTATCTTTTCTAATATGATCGACGAGTTCGTTAAAATTTTCATGGATGACTTCTCCATTTACGGCTCGTCGTTTGACCTATGCCTTTCGCACCTTTATAAAGTCTTAACTCGTTGCAAAGAGGTAAAACTGGTGCTTAGCTGGGAGAAAAGCCACTTTATGGTCCAGTAAGGCTTTGTGTTAGGGCATGTAGTTTCTGAGAGAGGATTACAGGTGGACACTGCAAAAATTAATTCCATCTCTAAGCTTCCATTGCCCGCCAATGTTTGTCAGGTTAGATCTTTTCTTGGCCATGCTGGATTTTATAGGCACTTCATTAGAGATTTCAGTAAAATCTCTAAGCCACTTTGCGACCTGTTAGTGAAGGATGTCTCCTTCGATTTTGAAGATAGATGTGGCGAGACTTTCCAAGTCTTAAAGAAAGCCCTTATTACCATGCCGATTCTCCAAGCACCAGATTGGACCCTCTTGTTTGAGCTAATGTACGATGCTTCTGATTTTGCAGTGGGAGCGGTCTTAGGTCAAAGGGTTGATGGCAAACCTCATGTGCTGCATTATGCTAGCAAGACCCTTACAGATCCTCAGCAAAACTACACGGTCACTAAAAAGGAGCTTCTTGCTGTAGTGTTTGCTTTAGAAAAGTTTCGATCTTATCTTTTGGGATCCAAGGTTGTGGTGTTCACTGATCATTTTGCCTTAAAGCATCTTCTTGCTAAAAAGGACACCAAACCTCGCCTAATTCATTGGATTCTGCTACTCCAGGAGTTTGACCTGGAAATTAAAGATAAGAAAGGAGTTGAGAACGTGATAGCAGATCATCTGTCTAGGATCCCTATTGAGGCATCAAACCCTACTGGCGGTATCCAAGAGACTTTCCCTGATGAGTCTCTGATGGTCGTGGAGGCCAAAACTCCTTGGTTCGCTGACATAGTGAACTATCTGGTCATGCGCATTACCCCCAGTACTTGGGACAAGCAGAAGCGAGACAGGTTTCTTGCTGACACTAAATTTTATCACTACGAGGAACCTGAGCTTTTTAGAATAGGCCCTGACCAGCTTTTCTGTCGTTGCATCCCTGACGAAGAACAAAGAAGTGTTCTGAGTCCTTGCCATGACCTCCATTGTGGGGGACATTTTAGTGGAAAAGAGACTGCCCATAAGGTTCTTCAATCTGGCTTTTGGTGGCCTCCATTATTCCAAGATGCACATACATATGTGGATGCATGTCTATGTTGCCAATAGACAGGAACCATCGGAAAAAGGGATGAGATGCCCCAGCAACCTATCCTCCCTGTTGAGCTCTTTGATATTTGGGGCATTGACTTCATGGGTCCCTTTCTTGTGCCCTTCGGATATGAGTACATCCTTGTGGCTATGGACTATGTATCTAAATGGATAGAAGCCATACCTATGCGAACCAATGACCATTCTGTGGTCTTGGATTTTGTTAAGGCTAATATCATTTCTCAGTACGGGTGCCCAAGGATGATCATAAGTGATAGAGGACCTCACTTCAAGAACGTACACTTCACAAGACTACTCCAAAATTTAGGAGTTAACCACATGATAGCCACACCTTATCATCCCCAAATGAGTGAACAAGTTGAAGTGTCTAATAAGGAGATTAAACGAATTTTAGAAAAAACTGTCAGGCCCGACCGTAAGGATTGGTCTAAAAAACTAAATGATGCTCTTTGGGCCTACAGAACCGCGTATAAGACTCTCTTGGGCATGTCTCCTTTCCGTCTTGTCTACAGAAAGGCGTGCCATCTTCCCATTGAAATTCAACACAAAGCTTATTGGGCTATTAAAAACGTTAACTTGAATCTGGATAAAGCGGGAAAGGCACGTATGTTAGAGTTAAGTGAACTTGAGGAGCTTCGTAATGAAGCCTATGAAACTTCTCAATCATACAAACAACGCACAAAGGTCATCCATGATAAGCACATTATTAGAAAGACCTTTGAGCCCAACTAGTGGGTTTGGCTTTTCAATTCCAGACTTAAATTATTTCCAAGAAAGCTTAAGTCCTGCTGGGATGGGCCATACGTTGTTATCAATGGCTTTTCTCATGGAGCTGTAGAAATTCGAAACCCTACTTCTGGTGCAAGCTTTAAGGTGAATGGCCAACGACGTAAACCTTATGTTACTCTTTCAGATGGCCAGGTTTTGGATGCACTTTAGCTTGAGGAGCCTTAGCTCCCCCCATTCTCCTCCTCAAGTGATAGTCTTCTATGTCTGCATTTTTCCAATGAGGACATTGTCAATTTTAGGCATTGGGGGTATAATCTGAGGATGTTTTTAGCATTTATAAATATTTGCATACATTTAGGATAGTGATTTATAAAAAAAAAAAATCTTTTATTTTCTTGAGATGAATTAGTTAGTCCGTAGTAAAAAATTTATCAAGGAGGTGTCATTAAAGATTTTCTTTTTAAATTGTTTCTTAAGTTTAAAATCCAGTACAATTACTTTCACTTGCACGTAAACTGGGTAATGGATCTTTGTAGAAAATCAATAAACATTTTTAGTCTACTGAGCCCTTAGACAGTTAATAGGGAGTTAGGCATACTATCTTCTATTAGATCCACCTCATATTTGTGAGAAGTAGAGAGATTACTGGTACGCTAAGTCTAGTGCAAGGACTCTTAAGTTCTGAACAATTAGATGATGATACCTCAGAGTTAGGCATAATTTTCGCTCTCTGTTCCTATGTGCGTACATTGTGTGAATTCCTGAGAGCCACTAAATAAGGCAAATACACAAAGATGGAGTCCTAATAAAACTATGACTATAGTGGATGGTTACGACCGTCCTTCATAGAGTCCTCGGCTAAAGGAGGGTAATAGTATCAAAGGTCAAAAATACGCTTGTCTTATCCATTCCTTCCGGGTGCCGAGAGCAGGCACTTCCACCAAGTAAGCCACACAATATCCTCTTGACCATCATCATTCCTAATAATTCCTCATAAATAAAAGTTTGTGTCATGTTGATTTATGAAAAAAAAAAATAAGAAGAAAGAAAGAAAGAGAGAAATATTAATATAAAAAAAAAGAGAGAAAAGAGTTCAAGTTTATAGTTTTATCTTCGTATCACTTTTCATTATGTGACAATGTTTCTAAGGCAACAAAAACACCCATCATGATCTACCAAATATGACCCATACCTACTTTTCAGTATTTCTAATCGCCTGAATACTGGCTGAGGACTTCTAACTTAGTTATAGAGTTATTAGGACTTTAATTGAAGTGTGAATGCCATGTGAGACCACGAAACAATGAGTACATTTACAAAATCTAGTGAAATGTGTGAACCTCATAAAGAAAAGAAGGAAAAGAGTGAGCATAAAGGAACATCAAGAGAGCATAGTTGTTTAGCCTCTCTCTGAGTTGACTTGTTTGATAGTCTAGAGATATAGAGTCATAGTACTAGATTACGTGTAGCACCAGATTAGTGTGTGCCATCAAATACAAATCCATTCAACTCGATATCTCCTACTTAAGCCAAAAAGCCAGGGTTAAATTACAGATTATCTTCTACTTTATCCCCGAGGGAAGTAGTTGCCTATCTCGATAGAAATATCTACCAAAGGATAAGTACGAACTACAAATGTAAGTTGGTTATTTTCACTTGGATCCATTACCTAGGCTATTATTATCACTTCACATTTGTTTGGATCTCTAAATTTGTGGAATAAAGAAAAAAGAATTCTCTTGATTACTTCAATTATTTTCACTTTTGCTCGGGACTAGTAAAACTTAGGCATGGGGCCATTTGATAAGTCTAATTTATTGGACATTTATTTGTCTTAAGTATATATGGAATACATTTCCTTATAGTTTAATGACCTAAGCTAAGTAGTAATTAATCTTAGCTTATGAATATTTTTGTATTTGCTTTGCATTCTAATACATAAATTTATACTTCTTATTTGATATGTGCATGCAGAAAAAAATAAATAAATAAAGGTATAATAGGTGGCTAGACATGAATATAATTAGCATTTGAAGGAGGGTATGCCCATAATTGTCCACCTCCCACCGCCGCTCCCTCCGCCAGCATTTAAATCCAACAGTTGCGCATGAGAAGGGAGAGGCAGGTGTTGTGGATCTCGAAAAGGTTAAAGAATCTCTTCAGGGGTTTGATGGAGCCACTCCCTTCCTCTCCACCATGAAGAGAGCATGCACCACAGCCAGCCACGTGCACTATGACCCCCTCATCGACCGCAGCCAGCCGCGTGCATACCCCCTCACCGTGCGCAGCCACAACCGTGTGCAGCCATAGCCTCACAGTCGGGCCCCCCTCATGTATGCAACGCCATCCCATGCGCGCACACCAGCGTGAGGCCAGCACTTCCGCTCCCTCCTGTCGTTGTAGTAGTACCTCCATCCCCACTGCCCACACCCACAAGCGCTACTCACCTCGCATGAAATCGCAGCAATAGTAGACCCACCGAGCGTAGCCACGCCCTCACGTGCAACAGACCTTGCGTATGGCCTTCCCCCTCGACTGCACAAACACAACACCCACGCGTAGGCCTCTCCTTCCCTCCAGCCGGCGTCGCTACCCCATGCGCACGCCTGGCTTCTTCTTCTTCTCTGCCAACCGAAGGTACCCAAAGCCACCAAAAATGCAACCATCAAATCTAGCCACGAAACTTCACGTCGAGAACTCCATCGGACTCACCTCGACTCCCCGAGCACAACCACGCTTCCGGCCACACCAATCGACCACCCGACGGTCAGTCGGAGAGCCTCACCGCCAGCAGCTTCTTCCACTCCGACTGGCGACCACCAACAGCCGTTTGAAGTGGCACCACCACCATCATAAAGCTCTCATCGCGTTTATCCTCCTCCAAGCTTCCCGCGGCCCGCCATCGCCTCCTCTTCGTGCACGCACAAAGGAAGCAAATCCTCTATTTTTGGGTTAATTAATATTTACATTTGAGTGCCATTGCCCAACTCTCATTTTTTATTTTAATATTTGATATATTGAGTGAAATTTCAACTTCATGCTCATGCTTTCTCATAATTACTTGGCTTTTGTTATTCACATCTTTTGACATTAGTTTTGGATTAAGATGTACAAAATTTCTCTCTAATACATGTGCAATTGGAAATTAAGGAGATTGATCACATATTTATTGAATATTTCATTGAGGAAAAATTATGCATATAAACTTACATTCTCAAGTTATTGTGTGTCTTCTTTTCGTCACATTTCATGTCAGATTTGACCATGGATTTTGCACTTGATTGAACGAATACAAGGGAAAAATATTCATGAATTTATTGCATCTATTCCTCCTTGTGGATACAACCTAATTCATTGTGGTTAGTTTTACTGATAATTAGTTTTGTTTGGGATTTTTCCACCACGTGATTTCACTGCAACGACATTTTTTTTTATACATTATCCTGCAAGTGAAAAATGCTTGTTCAGAAGGTCCTAGAATACTCTAGGTGATGTGGGAGTGCATGAATGGGTGTGTGTGTGTGTGTGTGTGGTCGTGCCCTAAGTGGTTAGTTGGGTTGGGATAGGTTCTAATGGGCTTAGGTCTAGGTTAGGTCTCAAATTAGGGTTGCAAACCCTAATTCACTAAGGCAAAGTGCAATTAAACTTAATACAAGTTTAATTGGGTGTGTGGAAACCTAATTGAGAGTAAAACAACTCAATTAAGTTAGGTCTAGGTCAATTGGACTCTCACTAAGTCCAATTAGACAGTGTGTGCTGAGATCAGGGCTTAATTGGACTCAACGAGTCCAATTGAATAGGCTGATGGAATTGATTAAGATCCAAGTCAATTAGGTTTAGTGAGGACCTAATTAGGTTCTTAGGGAGGTATAAAGGTGATGTACTAGGGTTACGGCACCCTAATTTAGGCTCCTAGGGGGTTAAAATTGGGTTTAGGGAGCTAGAGATCAAAGATCAAGGCTTGAATCTCAAAACAGGGTCTGGAGGGCAGTTTTGGACGTCTAATAAAAGTGTCAGACGACTTATAGTGAAAAATCAGAAGTCCAGACTTATTGTCTGGATGGCCAATGAGAGTCAGGAGGAATTCTAGGTTCTGTCTTGGGTATTCTGCAGAAATTGGACGTCTGACCAAGTGTCTAGACGTCCAATAACACTGCAGAAGCGGGTTTAAGGTGTCCAGGAGTTGGCTAAGGGTTCTAGACATCCTATAACTCATCTGGACGTCGAGATTGGGGTTGGAATTAGGATTTTAAGTTTTCCTAGGGTGCGGTGACCAAATCTAAGGGTGGCTAAGGCTTGGGGAAGCTTCTAGGCTGTCCTAGAGCTAGGATGAACCAAAGTTATTCACAATTTATTGCTTTATTCCTACTTAATAGAATAGCATACCTTAACTCCCTTACATTATTATCTACTATATCTAATCTAGGTCTTCCACTCCAGCTCTGCTGCAACACCAGTTATTCTTTATTCTCCAGATCCAGCTTTAGATCCAGCTTCAGATCTAACTTCTGATCAGCTTATTACCTACAATTGACATAATGCACCTAATCAATACATTATAGCATTATTTTATGCATAGCTAAAAGAAAGCAGTAAAGGTGCTAGTAATGCTTATGCATGCATGAATTACCCTAACTTATGCTAAGTCCTAGCCTAATTTAGGTCAATTAAGACCTATGATTGCTGTGCAATCAGTGCTATGTTCTGCTGTGCCTTTCCTTGAGGCTTGAGAGAGAGAGGCCTTTGTGTGCTATTTCTGAGATATTGTGCACTTATCATATGTGGCATTTAGTTGATTGATACTGTAGCATTATTTGAGTATAATTGTAATAGGATAATTTGGTGATTCAAATCACCATTTTTACCCTAATCTTTTTGCCACATTAACTTTTGAATTTATATCTATATTATTTGTGTTTGAAATTGCTATTACATTTCTATATCCTTGCTTATAATTGTGATCTTGAAATAAATTGCTATATTGCTCCCGCGTTCGACCTCGGACTTTTCTGAGTTATAAAGTTTAAGTGTTCTATGTGATTTATCGGCTATACTATAGCGCATTACTTTTAAGACACTGATTCAGAGCATTCAACAGATGCCTAGAGGAAGGAGAGAGATGACGAAGGAAGGAGGGCGAATCTGGAAGAATCGAGAGTGAGGCAGGGTATCGACGTCGTGGGATCCGCTTCCGAAAAGGGGGCGAGAGGATGGCTGGCGAGAGCTCTACGAAGGGGGTGAGAAGTGGAAAATTTTATTTTTTAACTCTAGTGGAGCTTCCCGTAGCTTGGGAGCACTAGAGTGAGCTTTAGAACTTGAGTTCTCAGCTCTTAGAGAGATTGAGAGAAGATGGAAGGGATGGTGAAATATGTAGTCGGGGTGGCCCTTTTATAGGTGTAAAATTGGGGGCAAAAGGGTCTTTTAAGGCCTTTAAATTAAATGCAGGGCCTTTGGTGGCAGATACATGCGTCGCTATAGACACACGATGATAGAGCTGTGGAGGCAATCTCAGTTGCTCATCGCTGATCCAAGCGCTCACATCGCACCACGTCATCGCCATCTTGCCTTCATGCGTTGCGCTCTTGGATCAATATCAGTTGTCCGATCACACGATGGGATGACTTAGAATCGTGCGCACTCTTCACCTTCACCATGCGCTCAATGCCTACGTACGATGGCATGTCATTGCGCATTTTCAGCACACTCGCCCACCTGGTGCACAGGAGTGCACCACTTCTCCTTCATCGTCGCTGGATCTAAATTGAGCGGCCCTATTTAACTGCTCTCGCTTGCATTGAGGATTTGAGGTGCGGGGCGAATCGAACGTGCGCCCTCGCTTGGATATAAGGTACTTCACTAACGTACTGTCTCACTGGATTGTCGAGAAGATGCGCTATGGCTCAATCGCTCATGGCTGTTGGATGAAGATCTAACACCTGTGATCTCTTGTGGTTTCTTCTTCAACGTTAGAAAGGCGGCCACGAAGAGTGGATCTTAACCATTGGATCTTGATCCAACGGTTGAGATCTCGAGATGGCAGAGCCTTTGAGGAGGAAGGGTGCTATGAATGGTCGTGGGTGGCTTAAATGATGCCACGTGGCATTATCTGAGCTGTCTATCTTCTATTACTTATAGGTGGTGCCATGGATGTTGGATTGGATCGATTTTCACGTTGTTGGGTTGTGATCATCGATTCAAACCCATTCGTGCAATTGGATTTGTCATCTAAAGTCCAAATTTTCACCACGTTGCCCCTTGACCTCTAATCTTCCTCGGATTAGATATGATGCTACGAAGGTCCGATCGGGCAATCTCAGAGGCATTGGACTTTGATCGTCGCCCTGATTAGATCCGTACGGTTGGATCTTCAATATGAGGCCCAAATAAATATCACCCTGTTCCCTGACCACAAAAAGAGGCAAATTACTATACAATTTGTACAAATTAACCTAAATGCATGATGGTCCATGTTATGCAATATTTATAATGCATGATGCTTCTATGACCTTAGGAGCATGCATAAACAGATATTTTAGGCCAATTAGATGTGTGCACATAAGTTACTGATTTGGCTCCAAATCAATCTCTAAACATGGTTGTTCGCGGTGGTCAATAACTGCAACAGCTGCCTCTCAATCACTTACGGACCTACTCTATTCCTAATCTCTCTCTCACTAGGTTCTATGAGCATCACTTTGTGTCTAAGATCATTCTGCATCCAATGAAGCATGGAGGAAGGCTTTAGAAGCTTCAGGACACCTAAGAAGCTTTTCAGCTTCCGTAGATCGACAGAGCAGACCAGATGGGATCTAACTCGGACTAGTCAAGAGAGTAGATACTGTAGAGTAGTTCTATACATCTTCAGAGGATTAAAATCAATTGTTCTGAGTTAAAATTGACTTGCATTCTCATACTAAGCTCTATGAAACTCATTTGCAGGCTTCAGGTACCCAAACTGTATAGAGATCAAAACTTGATACAAATAAACTCTATTCTCTCTAAAATCATCCCTACAAATTCCTAACAACCAAAGGAGTATAAATCACCCTTTAGAATTGAGTTTAGGAGCTTTAGATCAACAATGGCGATCACAGTTGACCTAATCGAGACCAAAGTTTGACTTTTGGCTTAAGAGTGTTTATGATCAAATTAATAACTCCAATCAACTCTAACTGACATTAGAAACTCAATAGGATCAGAAAGACTAGAATTTATGTTGATTCCTATAGGTTTCAAGTTTTTCGCCTGTGCTCTTAGGTGGATCTGATCGACAGTGAGAATCAGATCTCAAACACACTATCTAAGAATGGATCCAGACTCAATACATGCTACTGAAGCTCATGAACCTAATTCTAATGTCAAAGATCAAGAGATTTGGTGTATGTAGCTCCACCAGAGCTGAAGAAGACAAATATGCCCAGAAAGATTCGATCATTATACATCTGATATGAAGGTGTGAAATTGATCTCCAGAAGTTTTGGTAATGAATTAAGGATTTGAAGAACTGATTCAATCGCTGAATCTCAAAGTTGACTTTGTCGGAGCTCATCAGAGTTCTAGTGAAGCACGACTTTGATTGGTAGACCAAAGAACTTGATGAAACAATTTAAAACTAAGCTCAAAAGCTTCTTGAGGTTTTCAACAACCTCAAGAACAAATTAATTTCACAAAAGACAACTTCAACAGAAGCTTCAAACTCAAATTGACTCGAAAGAATTCTTGAGTTCACTAGAATTCAATGATCAATGAACCTTTAAATTAATTAAGGCGAAATAGTGTGTGAAGTTAGGTGATAGTGATTAGATGGTTAATTTAGCGAATTATGCTCCTCCAACCTCCATCATAGACAATAGGCGATCAGAGGTTGAGACGATTTGGGTGTTTTGTGGTTATGGATCAATCGAGGAAGAAGAAAAGTGGAGTGTGATTGAGATGAGATAGGAAAGGTGGATATAAGATTTGATGGAAGAAAATCCGGACAAGGCCAGTTTAGCCTTGCCAAACATGAAGAAGATGGCGAGAAGAGTAAGCTAATCTAAACTACTCCAAACTAATTGACTAAGTTAAACTAAACTAGACTATAAACTAAGGTTATCCTACATGTTACATGGACGAATGGAGGAAGAGAACACTGGTGATCGATCACTGGAGTTAGACGAAATCAGATGAGCTAGGACAGCTGCTTTAGCATTAGATCGAAGGCGTTGTGGTTACGGAATGATGCTCCTCCGTCGCTAGCTAGATGGAGTAGAGGAAGAGGAGGTGAGGGAGGTAGCCTCTGCATTGGAGAGAGCTCAAGAAGAAGAGAGAGGGTGGTTGAAGATTTGGAGGAATAGCCTATTGCCAGCTACGATTGGGGAAGAAAACTAGGGAGCTGACCCCTATAATCGAAGGGTAAGGGAGCTAATTATAGGTAGAGATGGAGGTCAAGAGGGATGTATTTGGCTGGGAATGAGTCTAGGCTCATTCCAACTACCATCGTTGGAGACCACGATGAGGTTACTCACCTTGAGTTCATTGACTAATGTCTCATCCAAGATATCGGATGGAAAGGAGAGGGTGAAAGAAAGTTAAATGGCCAAAGCGAAGGAGTTTCATCGTCAGATAGGAGCTGATCGGAGGCTTAGGTCATCAGTTAACATCTGCCATTCAAAAGGAAGAACAGAAGACAAAGAATGGTGCAGAGGGACCTATGTGTAAAAAGTGAAGGACTTAAGAGTAATACAAGAACTCATTTGAAATAGAACCTAGGGACTAAAATGTAAATCATGGAATTTAATAAGTAAATTAATTAATTATTTTTTCAACTTTTTATATATTATTATAAGTATGATAAATAATATATTTATGCTATGAAATTACATTTTTATCCCTTTTAGTTATATTTAATTTAGTGATTTAGATTATTACTCTAATTACTAACATAGGTATTATAAATAATATAAGCTTATGAATAATAATTATAGGTAGCTACATGATTGGATTTAAGTCCTAATTATTAATTATGCATAGAAGAATGCTTGTTAACCCTTAATTTAAGTATTTTATCATATAATTAAGGTCCTTGCTATTATTACCTTAATATATAATTAACCCTATTATAATGTTATTCACTAGTTAATTAATTAGGAAAACTAGTTAATTTTAGTGAATTAAGAGCCATGATGAGTCCCTCATCAGGTAACCATGGCTGCCGCCATCCATGCTCTAGCTATGCCTCCTACCATCTTGATTGTAGCAGTAATGTCCCAAAATGCTCCTTGCATGAGTAGCAATCATTAGTAAGGAAGTGCAGGAGGAGGAAAGGGGGGAGCCGATGGTAGATGGAGAAGGAGAGGGGTGATGATGCCCCCTATGATGAAGAGATGAGGGAAAGACTTTCTGCTCAAGAAAAAGAGAGAGGGATGGGGTCTTGTGCATGATGCAATGGAGGGGGAGACACTAATAAGAAATGGGGAAAAATTATGTGGGGAACCTTCCACCCAAAAACATAAAAAAATCTTTATAAAGAGTTTCTCACCAATAACACCTCAGCAAATTTGTTAACGACCATTGTGTGGGGACTCCAATTGAAAAGGAAAATTCAACTCTTTCCACCATGGAAATGAAGATTAGATTTATTTGATTGTTAGAATGACTAAAAACATGAAAAATCAAATCCTTACACACTAACCCTCTTAAGAAGATTTTGTCTATGAAATCTGGCACAGCTCACATCTAGAAGAGGCAAGGATACATGATCCACAACCTAACCATGGACCCCCATGTGGCCTCCTCGAACTTCTAACTAGGACACAACACCCAAGAAGAAGTTATGACCATGCTTTGTAACCTCATCGTTGCCCGAAACTGGATCTCTACATCAACCATCACAAGTCAGCTCTGGGCCTAAAAGAATCTCTCCCACTTTTACTCGGCTGACCAGTGCAGAAGCCCCTTTTGCCCATGCAAGGCCTCAAGAGGCATCATCGCCTATTCTAGCATGGCAATAATGGTTGTAAGCAAATTCGGCCAACAGTAGGTGGTCCTCACATGATCCCTACCATTCAACCACATAGGATTGCAACGATTCTACAAGAGGGAAATCTACTCCCTTCAAACTAAGAGGGAGTAGCTCAGGGACATCCTTGAGGCTAAAATGTGTGGCTTGTTCATAGTTGAGAGCAAGCTAAAGGTGCTTAACAACCTTGTGAGGGTCTAAGATCCTTACCATCAGATGCCCTTGTTCGAAAGGGATTATGACTTCCTCATCGAATACATCAGCACCCCAACTTTAAACTACTTCTAAGCCTTCTTGGAGCACAAGATCTAGTAAGCTCTCTTCGTTGAGTTAGTAACCAACATTAAGGCACTGAAAATACTACTGGGGGGAGTATTCTCGTCTCCTTTCACTTCCTCATCATTTTTGACAACTCCTACCCATGGGAGCCCTCTAGTGTTGATGCTTTTCGAATTATGTCTCTTGACGGGGAACTTTATCAAAAACCTCCAGAGGATGCCTCCTAGGGACAACAAAGGCTTCCATCGTTTGACCACTTTACTTCAAAGGTAAAAATTATGCTTATTGAAAATTATGCATGAAGATGTGATTGCAGGCAAATGATTATGCAATTTTGGAGAAATGCAAGGTAGAGTTCGTGATCCTAGAAAAGCCTGTGGGAGGTTACTCATAGAAGTAAATAAAGCAACTCAACCTAAATGTGAAAGTAATAATGAAAGCATTGTATTTGTAATGACGCTCTACGTTTTAGCCATTTAAGACGTCTGGAGTTTCAGTCAGACGTCTGGACCCGTTCCCGAATGTCTGAAAGTTGATTATTTTGTACTGCGCTTTGCGCTCTATGCGCGGGTGGCGCTCAAAGGCCATTCTCCTCTCTCTCCCTCATCTCCTCCCGAGCCCTAAACCCTACACCCCTCCTATTTATACCCCTCTTTTCTCTTCTCCTCTCCTTACACCACTAGCCACCACCACCTCCAGCACTCCTGTGCAGTAGCGGCGAGGTCTGAGAGAGAGGCATGAGAGGGAGGTGAGCGAGGGAGAGCGAGAGGGAGAAAGGAGGAGAGCGTGGAAGGTTAGAGGACCTTCTGGAGCTCGACAGAGCTCGCACGGCCGGTGGCGGGTGCGTGCACCCGTGGAGGACGTTGGTGAGGAGCTGTCCAAGCTCCTGCAACGACTGGAGCT
This sequence comes from Thalassia testudinum, assembly GCA_037157565.1. NCBI lineage: Eukaryota > Viridiplantae > Streptophyta > Magnoliopsida > Alismatales > Hydrocharitaceae > Thalassia > Thalassia testudinum. The sequence goes on from JAZHRO010000002.1 coordinate 69,450,352, forward strand.
ACCGCCGCAGGTGGAGGCGCGAGCGGAGCAAACTGCAAGGAGGTTCTGATACTAGAAGTTTTCTACTATCAGACGTCTGGAGTGAGGAGCAGACGTCTGGCGAGGCACTTGGATGTCCAGAGCTAAGGCCGGATGTCTGAGAGCATGTATCGCGCGAGGTACATACGTCCCTATGCTGATTTCTCCCATGCAGAAGATCTCAATGCAGGAGTCATTGTCGGCTGATCGTGCCTGCGTTTGCGTACGTAGGTGCAGCTTTGGGAAGGGGCGTAGAACACTTTCCCACATGCTTTTAGACGTTTAATCACATCACCAGACGTCCAGAGGTGCTTCCAGAAGATCAGAGACTTTGTCCGACGTCTGAAACTGTCCTCAGATGGTCACAGAGAAGGTCTAGACGTCTGATCAGCTGCAGGAGACACAAGGTGAGTTTTGACGTCTTTCAAGATGTCTGGGATTAGCCCCAGACGTCTGATTTTGATCAGAAATCTCATTTTTGGCCTGGTTAATGCCCAAACAGAATCAGATTTCCGCAAACGAAGTACCGTTGTTTTCTACTCGAGTTCCTCTACATATTCTGTTGAGTACCTACTGTTTTGAGCTTGTCTAATGTACATTGGTCGATGGTACAAGTTACCAGCCAGTGGCATGCTCGGGGCCTACGAAGATGACGAGATCTACGGCACAAGCTGCCATTCCTCCCGTGATACCCAGTAGAGTGGTTTAAGTTAGTTATTAATATTTAAATAAGAATGTCCTTAGTTGAAATAGCCGATTGGAACTCTAGGATGTGGAATGAACCCTAGGGTAAAAAATGGATGAGTCTGTTTGAGCTGTAGTGTTTACTTGAATGCATGGTTAAGATAAATGACTAGCAAATGTTTGTATTATAGTTACGAGTTCCATGTTAGAATATGAGCTGCCTGTATTCAATTGAGAAATTACCTGTGAAAACACCAGTTGCATGTTATTAAGAATTGAACTATGAAAACACAAGCTGCCTATATATGGATGTGGAATAAATTATGAAACCTGAGATCTGGATCTGGATAAATGAGGTGAACATGAGCATGAACCCTACGAGCAATTAGGAGTAGGACTCCTGTGGATAAACGGAATCTGCAATGTAAACGGGAAGTGTGCTGGCCCTTGAGTACATGGTACCAAGAAGAGCAACTATCCCCTTTTAGTGTAGAGCGGAGCTAGCCTCCCTTGGGTTGAAACCCAGGGTTAGGATTGCCTACTTTACATTGACTCCTGTTGGCCCTCGTGTATATGGTACCGAGGTGAGCTACTAGTGTAGGGAGGGAGCTAGCCACCCCACGGGGCCCAGGGTTTAGCTAGCCACCCTACACCGACTTTGTTAGGCCCTCTGGGTAAACCGGGGTAGTAAGACGAGGGTGCGTGGACTGTGGAGGGGCAAGACCCCTGTTTGGTTCTGAGGAACGAGACCCCTGATCTGAGAGGGCAAGGCCCTATACTGTTTCGTGCTGTGCTTTGGGCGTACCCGTTAGCATAAACGAATGATCGCCTGTCAGTGCGGGGTAGCTACCCGTGCGCTTATCACGCGTGCCGTAGTCACCGCTATGTCTTACAGTGACCTCAGGGTGGTTGACCAGGTGTAGGACTGCCATAGGCACTCTCCCAGCCAGGAGAGCACCACGTGTACCTTCTACTCTACGAAAAAGACTGCAATTAAGATCCTTCCCACGAGGAACATGCAAGATCAAGAAATATCTGGATACTTTGAGAAATAGATGAAACAGAAACATATAAATGAGATAAACGGAAATGAGAATTAAATATGTTGCTTTTACTGTTCTTGTACTTAAATAATACAAATACCACTCTACTCAGCATTTGCTGACTCTGTCTTTTCATAACACTATTCAGGACCAGGAGTTGAGCAGCCGAGTTTCCAGCTACAGAGGGTGCTGGGCCCAGTCGAGTCCAGTCGTAGTCTTTCTTCAGCACTTTCTTTTTCTCTACTGTTGTAGTAAGTAATGGACACTTAGTTTACTGTTTCCACTACTTCTGTTTCCTTTTCGCTTTCAGTTGTTGTTGTTGTTGTGGCATGTACTGAGACAGTTGTTCTACTTTCTTTATTGCTTTGTACTTTCTCCTACTTAGTTATATTGCATGTGTGAATATGTTTTATTTTCCTACTTTTGGGTTATTTCTTGTTGGACGATTAGGTCTTTGGATTAGTTGAGGCGAGCCGGCCTCGAGTGCTGTAAGGATCCGAAAATCAAGTTGTAATAAGATGGTATCAGAGCAAGGTTGTCCCGAGAAATGAACCAATTGGCTTGAGAATAACCACTCACGTGCATATAACTAGGATAGCCACCACAACGTATCGCTTTGATATTCGTTCCAAGTCTTTTTCTCGATGTAATCCGGTATCATTGACATTCTTATTCTATCTTTCACGTCTCCTTGTAGGAGATGCCTCGTCGGGGAGTTCTCGAGGCAGGCTATGGTCGCGGCCGTGGATGAGGTCGAAGAGGCGGACATGTCGAACTTGAGGTACCAGTTGACCCACCTCTTCTTCCGGGCCTTCAGGCCCAGGATCTCACCCAGCTAATCAGTGACATTATGTGAGAGGAGCTCCACCAACCTCCATGGGCACCTCTCCCTGAGGACATGGAGGGGGAGTCCTCGGTGGGACAAAGAGACCACCGCAGCGCAGGACGAGCAGGAGGGGGAGGGGGTGGTCCTCCATCGACCCCACCTCACTCTGACACTTCCGAGCATGAGCTCTCCTTGTTTGGAGGCATTCCCGTTCCCCCACTGCAGCTACACCACGAGCTTTTTGGACAGTTCCGGAAGCTGAAGCCCCCCTACTTCAAGGGGGATGAGGACCCGTCTGAGGTAGAGGATTGGCTGGAGTAGATAGAGAAGGTGTTCGACACCCTTCTCCCTCTCGCGGAGTGCCGTGTGGCCTTTACCACGTACCAGCTAGAGAGCACAGCACACAAGTGGTGGAGGGCAGTTAGAGGCCAAGAGAGGAGAGAGCCGATGTGGGACCAGTTCGTGACTCTCTTCTGCGAGCTATACTTTCCGCAGACCTGACAAAATCAGAGGAGGCGGGAGTTCCACACTCTCCACCAGGAGATGATGACGGTGAGTGCATACTGTATGCATTATCTGGAGCTGTCACGTTTTGCCTCGACAGCTGTGTCTACAGAGGAGGTTTACTGAGGGGCTCCGACCTGCTATTCGGGGGTATGTCAAACCCGTGAAGCTACCCACTTTCTCTCATGTGGTTGAGGCAGCCATGATTTACGACGAGACCTACCCAGTCGTGCAAGGCACAGACAGCGGATGGAAGAGGCCCTACCAGCTAGAGTACTCTTAGGGCCATCGGGAGAGGAGGCATACGGCACCTGCAAGGGAAACGTCTCATTTTGTGGGGCCATCAGTGGCCTTTGGGGGCCCCAGACAGGGGCCAGTTGCCAGTACTGAACCCCCGCCCAGCCGGCAGCAAGGACCTACTGAGGGAGGAGGTCATGTTCCCCTCTGCTACTAGTGTGGCCAGCCGGGCCACATCAGGAGGGACTACCCATCTAGGGCCGGAGCACAGCAGATGCTCCCCGCACCAAGAGTTAGAGGCCGAGTTGGTGGTCGTGGTCACCAGGTGCATAGGGGAGGGCAGCAGTCACGAGAAGGGTATCGACCAGTGGCTGCTCGCCCGACCTAGAGTGTAGTTGCTTCATCTGCACTGAGGGCTGAGGGGCGTATCAATGCCCTGACACACAGAGATGCCAGGACTTCAGGATCAGTGGTGGTAGGTATGGTTACTATTTCTGGCAGATTAGTGTACGTACTTTTTGATTCGGCGCCACACACTCCTTTGTCGCTACGAGTTTTGCCGTTAGTTTGAGGTAGGGCAATGTATTGTTAGAGGATCCGTTTGTGATCAGAGGCCCAAGTGGCCAATTGTTTGTAGCCGAGGAGTTCTACATGGACTGCGAGGTCAATATAGGGGGACACAGCCTCCCCACTGACCTGATTGTGATACAGATGGAGGATTTTGGCGTGATCTTAGGGATGGATTGGTTGTCTGCCTATCATGCCCTGGTGGACTATTTCGGGAGGAAGATCATCTTCTCCATACAGGAGTTACCTCCCTTTGAGTTTCACAGGTAGCCATTGGATGGAGGTTTCACGTGCAACTTTACGGTTCAGGTAGCGAGGCTTTTGAGCCAGGGGTGTGAGGGCTTTCTGGCCTGTGTAGTGGCAAAGCCTAGCCCCGTGGCTAACTTTCTAAGTATCCCAGTGGTTTGTGAGTACCCCAATGTTTTCCCAGAGGAGCTGCCAGGACTTCCACCTGAGCGTGAGATCGAGTTTGAGATCTCACTGGTACCGGGGACCAGCCCCATTTCTACTGCACCGTACCGAATGGTACCGCTTGAGCTGCGAGAGCTCAAGTCACAACTACAGGACCTGTTAGAGAAGGGCTTTGTTAGGCCCAGTGTGTCCTCGTGGGAAGCCCCTATGTTGTTTGTGAAGAAGAAGGATGGTACCCTGCGACTTTGTGTCGACTACCGACAGCTGAATACGGTCACCATCAAGAACAAGTATCCGCTGCCGAGGATTGACGACCTCTTCGACCAGTTGCGAGATGCCACAGTGTTCTCCAAGATAGATCTAAGGTCGGGTTACCACCAGTTGAGGATCAGGGAGACCGACGTCTCCAAGATAGCTATTCGTACCCGTTACAGGCACTATGAGTTCTTGGTCATGCCGTTTGAACTGACCAATGCCCCCACTACTTTTATGGATTTGATGAACCGGGTTTTCAAGACATACTTAGACCAATATGTGGTGGTGTTCATCGACGACGTGCTCGTTTACTCGCAAGATCAGGCGCAGCATGGACAACATTTACGCATGATCTTGGACACCTTGAGGCGACGCAGGCTGTATGCCAAGTACAGCAAGTGCTAGTTTTGGTTGAGGCAGGTGACTTTCTTGGGCCACGTGATTTCAAGGGATGGTTTGGCTGTGGATCCAGCCAAGGTTGATGCTGTACTCAGGTGGGAGAGGCCACATATAGTGACAGAGATACGTAACTTTTGGGGGCTGGCAAGTTACTATCGGCGGTTTATCAGAGGATTCTCTCATATTGCAGGGCCTATGACCCAGCTGACTCGGAAGGACGTGCCCTTTTCCTGGACGGATGAGTGCGAGGCGTGTTTTCAGGAGTTGAAGGAGAGATTGACCTCAGCTCCTATGCTTACCATTCCAGACAGTAGTGGCGGTTTTGCAGTTTACACCGACGCTTCGTTGCAGGGGTTAGGGGGTGTGCTCATGTAGCAGGGTCACGTTGTCACTTACGCTTTGCGGCAACTGAAGCCCCATGAGCATAGCTACCCTACTCATGACTTCGAGCTGGCAGTTGTTGTCTTCATGCGGAAGACGTGGAGGCAGTACCTTTACGGTGAGACTTTCGAGATTTTCACGGATCATAAGAGCCTCAAGTCCTTGTTTGACCAGAAGGAGCTAAACATGAGACAGAGATGTTGGTTAGAGCTCCTGAAGGACTACGACTACAGCATCTCCTACCACCTAGGGAAGGCCAATGTGGTGGCTGACACCTTGAGCCGGAAGGCAGCTGCCCACTTGGCCAGTTTACAGGCACAGAGTTGGAGACTTATGGAGGAGTTAGGCAATTGGCAACCCTGAGAGTTACAAGGGTATTGTAGGACAGTGACAGTGACGCGGCAGACATGACCTGAGCTGATAGGCCACATCATCGCAGGGTAGATGACAGATCCGTACTTACAGACGCTACAAGACAGAATGTTGACAAGGGACCCAGGAGACTTTTCCTTTAGAGATGAGATATTGCACATGAGGGGATGCTTATGTGTTCCTAGGGTCGAGGAGTTGTTGAGAGAGCTCCTGGCTGAGGCGCACGGGTCCAGGTTCACCATACATCCCGAGAACTCCAAGATGTACCATGACTTGCAACGCGACTTTTGGTGGAGAGGGATGAAGCGGGATGTTGGTGAGTTTATGCAGCAATGTTTGGTGTGCCAGCAGGTGAAGGCCGAGCACCAGAGGCCTACAGGGCCGTTGCAGCCACTTCCTATGCCAGAGTGGAAGTGGGAGAGCATCACCATGGACTTGGTGGTGGGTCTACCAGTTACCCAGCGAGGACACGACGCAGTCTGGGTGATAGTAGACAGGTTGACGAAGACGGTGCATTTCCTGCCGATCCAAGTCACCTTTGGACCAGCACAGCTGGTAGAGAGATACATCTGAGATGTGGTGCGCCTGCATGGAGTTCTGCGTGGGATTGTATCCGACAAGGATACCCGTTTTACTTCCCAATTTTGGGCTATGTTTTAGCAAGCTTTGGGGGCACGTTTGAGGTTCAGTACCGCTTACCACCCCCAGACTGACAGACAGTCAGAGCACACCATACAGACACTTGAGGACCTTTTGCGCACCTGTGTGCTGACTTGGGAGGCTCCTGGGAGGAGCATTTGCCCCTGTCCGAGTTTTCTTACAATAACAGTTACCACTCGAGCATCGGCATGGCACCTTATGAGGCTCTGTACGGACGGAGGTGTACTGCGCCCTTGAGTTGGGTTGAGGTGGGGCCCAAGTGGGAGGTTGGTCCCAGGTTGATCGAGCAGAGTCAGGAAGTCATAGAGTAGATTCACAGATGACTCTGCACTGTCAGGAGTAGGCAGAAGAGTTATGCTGACCGGAAATGCAGAGAGGTGCAATTTGAGGTTGAGGATCACGTCTTCCTCCGTGTTTCGCCCATGAAGGGCCTGCAGCGTTTTGGGGTGAAAGGGAATCTTGCGTTGAGGTTTGTGGGGCCCTTTGAGGTTCTAGAGTAGGTAGGACTCGTTGCTTACCGGCTTGCCCTTCCTCCCTAGATTTCTGAAGTGCACGACGTGTTCCACATGTCCAACCTTTGGAAGTACGTCACTGATCCCAGTCACATTCTGAGCCACGAAAGCGTTGAGGTGGGTGATGACCTGACCTACCTCGAGAGACCAGTACAAATACTAGACAGAGCTATCCGGAATCTGAGACAGAAGCAGGTACCACTGGTGAAGGTCCTATGGAGAAGCCAGTGGTATGAGGAGGCGACTTGGGAGCCTGAGGCGACAATGCGAGAGTGGTACCTGGAGCTTTTTCAGGGTACGTCTTTTCAGACCTACTTTGGTCCTCTTTAAGTTTGTTATAAGCTTTTACGATCTTTTTTCTGCACCCTAGCTAGCATCAAGTTTCGGGGATGAAACTTCCTTTAAGTTTGTTATGATGTAATGACCCGCTACGTTTTAGCCATTTAAGACATCTGGAGTTTCAGTCAGATGTCTGAAGGTGGATTATTTCTTACTGCGCTTTGCGATCTGTGCGTGGGCGGCATGCAGAGGCCATCTCCTCTCTCTCCCTCATTTCCCCCCGAACCCTAAACCCAACACCCCTCCTATTTATACCCCTCTTTTCTCTTCTCCTCTCCTCACACCACCAGCCACCCCCACCTTCAGCACTCCTGTGCAGTAGTGGTGAGGTCTGAGAGAGAGGCGCGAGAGGGGGGTGAGAGAGGGAGAGCGAGAGGGAAGAAGGAGGAGAGCGTGTAAGGTCAGAGGACCTTCCGAAGCTCAGCGGAGCTCACACGGCCAATGGCGGGTGCGTGCGCGCATGGAGGACTTCGGCGAGGAGCTGTCCAACCTCCTGCAGTAGCTAAAGCTATCGCCGCGGGCAAGGAGCTACGAGGAGGTTCTGATACTGGAAGCTTTCCAGTATCAGTCGTTTGGAGTGAGGAGCAGACGTCTGGTGAGGCACCTCGACGTCCGATGCTAAGGTCAGACGTCTGAGAGCACGTATCGCGTGAGGTACGTACTTCCCTACGCTAATTTCTCCCATGCAGAAGATCTCAATGCAGGAGTCGTTGTCAGCTGATTGCGCCTGTGTTTGTGTATGCAGGTGCAGCTTTGGGAAGGCACGTGGAATGCTTTCTCACATACTTTTGGATGTCTGATCACATCACCAAATGTCCAGAGGTGCTTCCAAATGATCGGAGACCTTGTCCGACGTCTGGAACTATCCTTAGATGGTTGTAGAGAAGGTCTAGATGTCTGATCAGCCACAGGAGACACAAGGTGAGTTTTGACATCTTTTAAGACATCTAGGATTAGCCCCAGAAGTCTGATTTTAATCAGAAACTGCATTTTTGGCCTGTTTAAGGTCCAAACGGAATCATATTTCCTTAAACGAAGTACCGTTATTTTCTACTCGAGTTCCTCTACATATTCGTGTTGAGTACCTACTGTTTTGAGCTTGTCTAATATACATTGGTTGCTGGTACAGGTCATCAGCTGGTGGCGTGTTCGGGGCCCACAAAGACGACGAGATCTACGACACAAGCCCCCATTCCTCCCATGTTACCAAGTAGAGTGGTTTAATTCAGTTATTAATATTTAAATAAGAATGTGCTTGGTTGAACTAGTCGAATGGAACTCTAGGATGTGGAATGAACCCTAGGGTAGAAAATGAATGAGCCTGTTTGAGTTGTACTGTTTACTTGAATGCATGGTTAAAATAATGGCTAGCAAATGCCTATATTATAGTTACGAGTTGCATGTTAGAATACGAGCTGCCTGTATTCAATTGAGAAATTACCTGTGAAAACACCAGTTGCATGTTATTGAGAATTGAACTATGAAAACACGAGCTGCCTGCATATGGATGTGGAATGAATTACGAAACCTGAGATCTGGATCTGGATAAATGAGATGAACATGAGCATGAACCCTATGGGGAATTAGGAGTAGAACTCCTGTGGATAAACGAAATCTGGAATGTAGATGGGAAGTGTGATGGCCCTTGAGTACGTGGTACCAAGGAGAGCAACTATCCCCTTTTAGTGTAGAGCGGAGCTAGCCTCCCTTGGGTTGAAACCTGGGGTTAGGATTGGCCACTTTACACCGACTCCTGTTGGTCATCACGTACGTGATACTGAGGTGAGCTACTAGTGTAGGGAGGGAGCTAGCCACCCCACGAGGCCCAAGGTTCAGCTAGCCACCCTACACCGACTTTGTTAGGCCCTCTGGGCAAACCGGGGTAGTCAGATGAGGGTGCGCGGATTGTGGAAGGGCGAGACCCCTGTTTTGTTCTAAGGGGCAAGACCCCTGTTTTGAGAGAGCAAGGCCCTATACTATTCCTTATTGTACTTTAGGCGTACCCGCTTGCGGAAATGATTGATCACGTGTTAGTGTAGGGTAGATACCAGCGCACTTATCACGCATGCCGTAGTCACCGCTACGTCTTGACAGTGACCTCGGGGTGGTTGACTGGGTGTAGGACTACCACGGGCACTCTCCCAGCTAGGAGAGCACCACGTGTACCTTCTACTCTACGGAAAAGACTGCAATCAAGATCGTTCCCACGAGGAACATGCAAGATCAAGAAATATCTGGATACTTTAAGAAATAGATGAAACAGAAACATATAAATGAGATAAATGGAAATGAGAATTAAATATGTTATTTTTACTGTTCTTGTACTTAAATAATACAAACACCACTCTATTCAGCATTTGCTGACTCTATCTTTTCATAACACTGTTCAGGACCAGGAGTTGAGCATTCCAAGTTTTCGGCTGCAGAGGGTGCTGGGCCCAGTCGAGTTCAGCCGTAGTCTTTCTTCAACACTTTCTTTTTCTCTACTATTGTAGTAAGTAATGGACACTTAGTTTACTGTTTCCGCTACTTCTGTTTCCCTTTCACTTTTAGTTGTTGTTGTTGTTGTTGTTGTGACATGTATTGAGTAGTTGTTCTACTTTCTTTACTGCTTTGTACTTTCTCCATCTTAGTTATATTGCATGTGTGAATGTGGTTTATTTTCCTGCTTTTGGGCTATTTCTTGTTGGACGACTAGGTCTTGGGATTAGTCGAGGCGAGCCGGCCTCGAGTCCTATAGGGATCCGAGAATCGGGTTGTAACAAGATGGTATCAGAGTAAGGTTATCCCAAGAAATGAACCAATTGGCTTGAGAATAACCACTCATATGCATATAACTAGGATAGCCACCACAACGTATCTTTTTGATATTCGTTCCGAGTCTTTTTCTCGATGTAATCTAGTATCATTGACACTCTTGTTCTATCTTTCGCGTCTCCTTGCAGGAGATATCTCATTGGGGAGTTCTCGAGGCAAGCTGTGGTCGCGACCGTGGACGAGGTCAGAGGGGTGGACGTGCCAAACTTGAGGTACCAGTTGACCCACCTCTTCTTCTAGGCCTTCAGGCCCAAGATCTCTCCCAGCTGATCAGTGACATCATGCGAGAGGAGCTCCACCAGCCTCCACAGGCACCTCTCCCTGAGGACGTGGAGGGGGAGTCCTCGGTGGGACAGAGAGACCGTCGCAGCGTCGGACAAGCAAGAGGGGGAGGGGGTGGTCTTCCACCACCCCCACCACACTCTGACACTTCCGAGCTCGAGCCCTCCTTGCTTGGAGGTGTGCCCGTTCCCCCACCACAGCTGTACCACGAGCTTTTCAGATAGTTTCGAAAGCTGAAGCCCCCTTCATTCAAGAGGGATGAGGACCCGTCTGAGGTAGAGGACTGGCTGGAGCAGATAGAGAAGGTGTTTGACACCCTTCGCCCTCCCAAAGAGTGCCATGTGGCTTTTGCCACGTACCAGCTAGAGAGTGCAGCACACAGGTGGTGGAGGGAAGTCAGAGGCAAGGAGGGGAGAGAGCCGACGTGAGACCAGTTCGTGACTCTCTTCTGCGAGCAGTACTTTTCGCAGACCTGGCAGGACCAGAGGAGGCGGGAGTTCCACACTCTCCGCCAAGGGACGATGACGGTTAGCACGTACTGCACACATATTTTGGAGCTATCACATTTTGCCTCAACAGCTGTGTCTACAGAGGAGGAGCTCCTGTGGAGGTTTACTGAGGGGCTCCGACTTGCTATTCAGAGGTATGTCAAACACCTGAAGCTACCCACTTTCTCTCGTGTTGTTGAGGCAACCATGACCTACGAGGAGACCAACCCAGCCGCGCGAGACACAGACAGCGGACGAAAGAGGCCCTACTGTTAACGAGGGGAAATCATGGTTTTAAAAGATGTTCGTTGTAGTATAGATGAAATCACCTTGAAAACAAATAAGAATTTATTACTCGAAAACCTAGATATCCGAGGTCGAACACAGGGAGAAAATGAAATTTATTCACTAATATCAATCAATGTAATTGAACACTTAGAGTTACTCAAAACCTAATTAAGAGTATAAATGCAAGAGTTTATGAATATTAAAATGTAGCAAAATAGAAGAAATGGACATCTGATTCTATAATCAGACGTCTTAAAAAGATATCTCTCTCTTCTTTGACTCTCTTTCTTCTCTTTCTGCCTTCTCCTTTTCTTTAGCCTTCTTTTTTCTTTCTTTCTTTCTTGGGCTCTTTCTTCTTCTCTTTCTTTCTTCCTTTACTCTTTGGCTCTCTTCCTTCTTTTACTTCTCTTCTACTTTCTTTCTTTGACTTTGATTTCTTTCTTTCTTCTTTCTTCTTCAACCGCGCCTCTGCTACAGTGCTGCTCCTTCCCTTAGCTTCTGTCTTCCTTCTTCTTCCTTTTCCTTCCTTGGCTTCTGCCTTGTTTTCCTTCTTCAGCCTTTTCCTTCAACCGCACCTTCTTCTTCCTTCACTTCTTTGCTACGCCTCTTCCTTCCTTAGCTTCCCTTTCTTCCTTCTTCTTTCCTACACACAACAAAGCAAAACCTACCCCTACCCTTCCCCGCATCTCTCTCTCTCTATTTCTCTCTTAGGTACGCTCTTTCAGAGCTGGGTAATCAAGTCGAGTTTCTCACGCCCGGGTCCAGGCGCACCAACGTGGTGTAGTGCATGAGGAGTGCGAGGGATAATCGGGTCGATCAGCCAAATCCACGGGGCAGAGGTCACGAACAAAGCATGTGTAAGTAGGCGAGGGACCTCACCCCGTGTACTGGAGGCGGTAAGCTAAGAACAGAAAAACAATATAAACAACACGCCTTACTCCTGAGTTTACGAGGTGGGACTAAAAGTTCCACCTGCTTCTGCGCTCGCGCCCGCAGGAGACCTCCACTCAATTGGGGCAGCAAGACTCCTCACAGAGCCTGCTCTTTGGCTGGTTGCATTCGCACACTCAATGCGCGTCGTCTAGAACTCTTATGCCTGGAGTGCGTGGCCTGGAGCAACCATGCAAGCAAGCTTGCTTCAGCGTCAATGGCGGAAGGGGGTTGGCCTGCATTTCACTCAATATGGCTATCGACCCCATTAAAACACATAAGGAGCTTCGTTGTGTCATGGCGAAGGTGAGGCAGTGGGTGGCTGGCCGCAGGGCGACCTAGGTGGGCGTGCCTAAGTAGCTCTGTGGCCGTGCTTATGGGTGTGTTCAGTGGACGTTTAGGGAGGTGATGGCGGTTAGTGGATGGGCGAATGACGATCAGTGGGTGATGGCGGAGGTGATGAGGTGTCTGGCGAAGCATGTGGAAGTGCAGAGCGGTGGATGCGCCTCGCCGATGATCGGCTGGAGGTGGAGAAGATGGAGGTGGTCTATGACATCGAGGGGTCGAAAGTGGAAATAGAAAGAGGGGAAATGAAGAGGGGAGAGAGATGTGTAGTTTTAACCTAGCTAAGTGGACAAAGGGAAAGAGGAGGCAGCTGGCCATTCCTGCCGCCGCCGGAGAAGATGTCTAGTGGAGGGAGAGCGACGACGACGAAGGGCTTGAGACGTGCGCGTGGGTGTTGTGCGATGCGAAGGAAGGTGGTGAAGGCAGCTCTGCCACTAGTATTGTGCAGAGCGACAAGAAAGAGGAGGGGGGCTGGCCGAAGCCCACTGGACCCTTGGCCGGAGGAGAGGAGACGAAATTGGGGGTATTTCTCTGGCCAAGTCAAGCTGAAGAGATGCGACTGGAGGTGGTTGTGCTTTTATAGTCGCTGGCAGGGACTCTTGTGCTTGGAAGACAAGCTTCCAAGCACATGAGTCCTCAAGGAGGCATCTGAAAGATAATAATAGATGTCTAAATAAGATAATAGATGTCTGAAAAATCTAGATGACGTTGGTTGCAAAGATTGGCTATGAATCTATACTCTGGACAAGATATTGGACATCTGGAGAAGTATATCAAACATCTTAAAAAATCATATTCAGACGTCTAAAGGGAAAATGAGATGTCTGAAAAACCAACAGAAGTAACTCTATAAATTCAAGGATGCCAATATGAATATGAAAATTCTAAAGACATCCTAAGGATAATTCAAGACTTTTAAAATCTAAACAAATAAAATAAACCATAAAAGAAATCCTTTTGCCCTTTCTTTTCCTCGATCATTTTCCTTAAATCCTTTTTGCAATATGTTAGTCTTTTACAAGGAAAATATAATTATAAACATTTGAATAATAATCTCCCCCTTTTCTGTAATGACAAAAAAATTATTTATATGGTATACTCCCCCTAAATAAAAGCTTATGTGTTCTCCCTATCAAAAAAAAACTTAGATACTTTTGTCTCCCTATTCGGGGCGTAGATTACGTAAAAGATGAATACGTCGCAGTATAGCGCGAAATACGTCTCGACAAATAAAATTAACAGAACTGGGAGTCCTGGTCAATCACAAGGAGGCAGAAAAATGCTTTTAATTTCATGCACTTATTCTAAATCTAATTACTAAATAACAGACACAATGAATCATGATATATATATATCACATAGAGCATTTGAAGATGAATTTCATACATGAAACTAAACTAAATGATAACATGAATATAAACTACTTATGGAATAGAATAAGGGCACCACGGGTAGATCATGGCAGCCTTTCGGAGAGGTTGAGAGAAGCAGCGACAATCCGACAGGGTGGCCCAACGGATTTTTTAGAAAGAGGCAGAGAAGACGGGAAGAAGAAGAATGAAGAGAGAGTTGAGAGTTGTCCCCTCCAAGGGGAGGCCCTTAGGTCCTTGTATAGCTTTCTTTCTTCTTGTGCAAATCCTTCCCCGATCGGTTTATTCTGGTGCTGCCACGTGGCACTCTGTGTGCTCTCAAATGCATATCGCACGGCTCTCATGCTTTCATGTTTTTGCTTTTTCCGCATGGATTCAAATCCTGCCTTAACATCGGCCGTAGCACCGCACCTTCGCAAATCCTAAGTGTGATTCTCGCACCTTCCTGATCTCGCAACAACCCACGCGATCGAGCCACGTGGACGCATCTCAACCCTCCAATCCCGCATACCCGCTTGCACGCACCCACCCACGATGCCGCATTAATTTTTGCGCACCACAGGGCTCAAACCCGCATCCCACGCATACATGCTCTCGCGCGCGAGCCAACTCGCTACGCAAAGCCTTTATCATACTTACGTGCTTATTTATATTTATATTAATCGAATCTGGGTGGCGACGTGGCACGTTCGTGGCCGTTGGATGAAGATCCAACAGCCCACATTGCAAGGAGAGGTGCCTTCAGGAGTTGGGGGCGTGGCGAGGGGCAGCTGCGATGGTGTCACGTGGCACCATCGTGGCCTTCCGTTCTTCTTCTCTTTATATCTGATGATGTAGGCCTCCGATTAAGTTGATTTCTGCACCGTTGGACTGTGAACGTCGATCTGGATCCATCCGTGTGATTGGATTTGTCATCTGAGGTCTAGATCTTCTTCAATTCGCTCCTTGGATCTTACTCTTCTGCAGACTCCCTAGGGTGCCATGGGAGTCTGATTGATGTGATCTTGGATGCGTTGGACTCCCATCGTTATTCCGAATAGATCCATAAGGTTGGATCAATCACCTACAGCCCTGGATTACCTGCAATCATTAATACCTCTCAAATAACATAGTTTAATACATAAAATACATATATCAATTACGATGTAGAATACGATGCGTATGCATGCAGAATGTTCATGTTAAGCTAAGTTCTAGCTTAATTCAGGCGAGTTAGGGCCTATGATTGCTGTGCAATCACTCCCCCTTTTTAGCATTAGAAAAAATAAATGTTGTAAGACAAGGACATACTCAAATAGAAATCAAATTGGTATGAGGAAATTAGAGCATACATACCTCAAGGGAGTCAATAATTTCACAAAATATCAAAGCAAAAAGATGATCATAACAATTTAGATTCCTAATTGGCACAAAGCAACCATCTAAAGACAATTTAATTTTTCTTCTTTCCTTTGAGGTATCTAGACTCCAAATTCTTCATGCGATCTTCAAGACGAGAAAGGTGCAACGCATATTGATTTGTGAAGCTCCTTAGATAATCATGATCTTCATGTTGCCTCTTCAGTTGAAGGTTCATTCTATCAAACATGGCTTTTTGAAAAACTTCTTGATTTCCCTATACATTTTCCCAAGAGTATTCTCAAGAAGTGGAATAGAAGGAATGAGTAGAAGGATCTAGAAGCATGAGAGGGACTTGTGAGGAAGTAGGAGAAGATTGAGAAGGTGGAGACTAAGGAACTTCTTCCTCTACTTATTCTTCTTCAATTCCTTTCTTAAGACCCATAAGAAGTAAAGTAGTGCGGTCAAACTTCTTAACAGATTAATCTACAAATTGACGTTTCAAATCAAGATTGAAATGAAGAAGCATGTTGGAAATAAAGGTACCTAAAGGAAGGTTCCTACAATGAGTGCTACATAATGTGCCCATGATTAAATCACACCAATTCATTTTAGTGCAGTTTAATAAAGTATATAGGATGTAGGCGATCTCCCTAGAAATGTGATCAAATGATCTTGATTTTCCATGTAAGTTCCTTGAAACAAGTCTAGCTAAAATTCGAGGCACAACCTTAAGATGACAAGATTCTAATTTCATCCCTTCAAAATAAACATCATCTTTAACTAATGTTTTTGTAATAGTGGAGAAAGTTACTTCTTTTGTAATGTCCCGCCAATAAACTCCTGGGTTGGTGGTGCAAGCAATAGAAGAAATTACTTCATTGGTCATGGTAAAAGACACATTCAAAACACTAGATTTTATGATAGAGGTAGTAGGTGTGGAGTCATTCACTAGATTGGCATAAAACAATTTCACAAGCTCTGGAAAGATGCTAGGAATTTTTCCTCCAGGAAAAAATTCTTCATCAAAGAAATGTTGAATTCCCTGAGCTTGAAAAAGGGCTAGAAGACCATAATCCTTAAAGTCATCCCATATAATTGGTCTTTCACACCTAACCTTAAACTTCTCAAAGTTATTAAGTTTTTAGGAGGCCTTTTTGGTTAGGCAAAATTGTTCCATTGCATTAGCTAGTTCTTCTTCTACAGGAGGTGGGTTACTAGGTCTAGCACTCTTTTGCTTCCTACGAGGCATAATGAGAAAAAGAGAGAAGAACAAGCTTAATAGAAGCAGTTGAAACCAAATGTCTGGTATGAAAGTCAGACGTCTGAAATCACAAATCAGATGATCGAAAAATGCAAATAGATGTCTGAGATTTTGAGAGATAGAAATCATAACAGTAGATGTCCGAAAGAGTAACAAGACGTTTGAAAAAAAACCAAAAAGAATCATATCAAGAAGAAGGAACAAAAAGATTCCCAAAAACCAAAAAAATTAGAGAGTCAATCATGGGCACAAAATATATCCACATAAAAGTTTTCATTGAAAGAAAATACAAGATCTAGGTAAGAAGATGTAGTGATTACCAAAGGAGGAATATATGATCTTCCTTAACAAGAGGCCTTCTTAGAATAAGAGAGGAGTATGTGGCAGCAAACGTCTGGGGAGAGTAGGAGTCGTCTTAGCAAGGCTCAGGAGGCATCTGGCAAGGTCCAGGAGATCTCTAGTGCTATCAGGTGCTCTTCAAAAGATCAAAATTGGAGGAATGTAGATGAAGAAGAGAAGTGGATGTGAGAGAGCTCTTTGGAGTGTGATAGAAAGTGAAGAGAATGAAATGGAAATGACCATGAGGTGGAGTTACACTTAAAAAGAGCATGTAAAAGAGAAAGACGATTTCCTCATAAAGAGGTCAAATATCCATTGGTTAAAAGAAAGATGTTGTTTCAAACTTCAAATCAAAGAGCATTCAAATATCATATGCCTTTAGTTAAAGACAAACGTCTGAACTTAGATAATCAGACGTCTAAAAGATGAAAAAGACGTTTGAAAGACCGTTTGAATTTGAATTCAAAACACTTCATTTGAAATTCAAAAAGATGACCGTTGAATGACAATTGAATGAATTATACAAAGGTCAGTTAGAAACATAGATGTCTGAAACCATATTTATGTTAGTGTGGACCCACTTCTTGGTCTTTAATACTCAATTGACTTCTAATTAACCCCTTAGTAAACCTGTGATTAATTTACATTCCTGATGTAATGTTAAAACAACAAAATTAATCATATTTTATTTTCTTCTCAAAACAGATCTGAGTTACGGTCCTCAGGTGATCATTTAGGAGTATTTATCTCTTGATTCTATCTAAATCAAGCTAGTTATGGCAAATGGTGGTATTATCATCTATGCTGATTTTGATTCTAAGGCTTGCCAAGTGTTTAGGGGTCTGATTAGGATGCTGGATGTCTGATTGTGTAGGTTGTTTTGGTTCTAATTTTGATTCTAAGGTTTGCCTTAGTGTCTAGGGTCTATGTACGTGCTACTTAGGGTTAGATTATTAGTCTTTGAGCTCTTTTACATCATGTCCAAAAATAAGAATATGAAAATTACATTACCTGAAATACAAAAACAAAGATCTTCATTTCCTTCAAGCATTGGTCTTCAAGTCTCTTTGAGACCAAGTCCTTCTTGCCTTGTTTTTTGCTACTATCTTAATCTTTTCACTTGAAATGATACTTCTCCAAGAACAACATAAAATATATATTTTTTGTTATCGTTAAAGTTAAGTACATTAGTACTTATGCACTAACATAATCAATATTTTTACCAATTAATTG
Organism: Thalassia testudinum; assembly: GCA_037157565.1. NCBI lineage: Eukaryota > Viridiplantae > Streptophyta > Magnoliopsida > Alismatales > Hydrocharitaceae > Thalassia > Thalassia testudinum. Next base: position 69,468,254 of record JAZHRO010000002.1, read on the forward strand.
TTTTACAATTTTAATTACAAAATTTAACCTTTCAATTCGCTATGTCAATGATCAAATCACCTTGAATCAATCTATGGATTAATAAGGAGGTAGTGCTCGTAGGATCTTTAGATCACTAGAAAGAGGGGCTAGGGAGGAAAAGAAGAACATTTCCCACACAAATAAAAACATGGAATTGTTAAGGGATCAATCCTTATTTCTAGATATCACGCAACAGTATTACCTATCGCTCACGTGTCACCCTCGGCTAAGATAGAATCCTCTTTTAGAAATTTCCATAGTATAAGAGGATAAGCTTCTACCAATGAGCTCTGACACCTATGATAGTTTTGAAATATTTTAACTTTATCTTAGTACCTGATGACCTGTCTCTTTGACTTTAGTCATTGCCACCTGTCAACTTCGTAGCAAAGAACCTAGACTTAATAGATTTCAGGTTCTTTATATTATTTTGCTTTGGCATCCTTCTTTTAAACTTATCAATATTCAGCACTGCTTCGTAGTTGCTAGAATATCCATCATCAATTATCAGATTATTGTCTGATTGTCAGACATTTAGTACATTATTTATGCAGGGGTGGTCTTTTCACCTTAGTAATTAGTTACATAAATAAGTATGAGTTGATTTTCTCACCTCTACAATGGATACTCAGCATTTTTCTCCGCAACAGGTACTCAAGCATAGTCTTTTCTTTTGATCGCAAGGTACACAAGCGTTGTGTTTTCTTCCACACCAATACAAGATACTTAAACTTCATCGTTTCTCTCGCAACCATGAAGGAATTATGACATCATTTTTATTTTGATCTAGAGATTAAATTTCTAGTAAGATTGAGTTATGTTTGGCTAAGTTTCAAATTTGATACTTTTGCATCTTCTCATCCTTAAACACAAAATTCATGATAATCCACAATAGGAAATTATTATAAATAAAGTAGAAAATTTCAAAATCATCACGATAATATTTGTCCTCCATCAATAGTTACAAGGAATAAATTGGTTTTTACACCTCTCAGGAGAACAATTTACGAGAGAATTCGGGAGCCTGATTGTGAAAATCTTTATTCGGAATTAAGTAGCTCAGAAATGCATGGTTGGAGTGCTTACCTATATATAAAACGCAGATTTATGATGCACTGGTTGATGAACGAAATGGCTCAAAAAGTGGAAGGCAAGCGGCTCGCCTACCAGATTGTACACAGTAAAACCCGGATTTTCTCGCTCCCATTCCTTTCATCCGGTTTTCTCCAACGACGACGCAATGGCGGAAAAAATATATATTAAAGCTCCCTCACAATAAACAAACTCCGCGGGCAGCTCCTCTTCAACTCGGCGTTCAACGGTCAACGTTCAAAGCCATAACTTCCCCCACCTCCGACGACCTCTTCACCCCTCCCCCGGCTCTCTCTCTTTGATCAAACACGTAGCTTTGCCGCGTCAAACCCAACGTTAGAAACACCGTTCAATTTCTACACCCCGGGGGGGTCAAACACACGTTCCATCTCCTTTGATCCCTCCTCGTATAATTAATATAAGCCCTACATCTTAACCCACGAACCCAAATCTCACATGTAAATATGGCATCCATCTGGAGAAAGTCCTCCAAAGCCCAAAGCAAGAGGAAGGTCGACCCAAAAGCCGAGAAGAGCTCCAGAGCACCGTCGTCAATGGAGATCGCGGTGCCGACCCACTTCCGTTGCCCGATATCCCTGGACCTCATGAAGGACCCCGTCATCGTCCCCACCGGCATCACCTACGACCGCCACAGCGTCGAGACGTGGCTAGACATGGGCAACACGTCGTGCCCCGTCACCAACCAGCCGATGACCGGCGGCGACCTCATCCCCAACCACGCCATCCGGCGGATGATACAGGACTGGTGCGTCGCCAACAGCTCCCTCGGGATCGACCGCATCCCGACCCCTCGCATCCCCCTGTCGAAGGCCGAGACAATCCGGATCCTATCGGAGATCAGCAGCACCACCCAGAGAGGGGACTCCCGCAGGTGCCTCCCGCTGGTGGTGGAGCTGAGGGACCTGGCGAGGGAGAGCGAGAGGAACAGGCAGTGCATCCTGTCCAACGGTGCGGGCCGGGCGTTGGCGTCATCCTTCTTGGCCTTCTCGTGGTTGCCAGGGAACGCGGCGGTCCTCGAGGAGATCCTCGCGACGATGGCGGTGACGCTACCGCTCGATGGGGACGCGTGCGCCCAAATGGCTTCGCAAGAGTCCTCGCTCAGCTCCCTCGTTACAGTGTTAAGATACGGCAACTTGGCAAGGAGGGTGAGCGCTGCTATGGTGGTGAAAGAGATAGCCAACCCGGAGAAGGGCAACCCCGATGCCGTCGCCGACGCCAACGGCCTCATCGAGGCTCTCGTCGCTCTCGTGAAGGAACCCATCTCCCCGAGGGCGACCAAGTCAGCTCTAATGGCGGCCCACTACATAATCTCCTCCGGCCAGCTGAGCGGTGCAACCAAGTTTGTGGAATTGGGTATGGTCCATGTGGCGTTGGAGATCCTCGTGGACGCCGAGAGGAGCACCGCAGAGAAGGCGCTGGCGGTTCTCGACGGCCTCTGCCGCACGGGAGCGGGGAAGAGGGAGGCGCGCGGAAACGCTCTGACGGTACCGGTGCTGTTGAAAAGGATGCTCCGTGTGTCGGAGACCGCTACGCAGTTCGCGGTGTCCGCGCTGTGGAGCGTGTGCAGGGAGGGGCCGGACCGGTGCCTGCGGGAGGCGGTGCAGGTGGGGGCCTTCCAGAGGCTTTTGGTGGTGCTTCAGGTGGGGTGTGGGGAGGGGACTAAGGAGAAGGTGAAGCAGCTGCTGAAGCTCCTCAATGGTCACGAAGGGAAAACCGAGTGCTTAGAGTCCTTTAAGGAGATCAAGAGGGCTTCTTGATGATCGATGCCAGCATTGATCTGCTCTATGCTGCATGGTGTAATGTTTGCTTGGTGTTTGGATGTGGGTAACTTGTATTTAGGACAATTAATTAAAGCAGTTTTCCTCTACTCGAACTTGTGAGAGAATAAGATATATAGTAGTGCCGTTGACAGAGCTTCACAGTACAGACGAGAAGTTTTCTTCATTTTGTCTACCTGTGGTTGAATATTCATGACAGGTTGAATTGAGCTTTCATTCTTGGATATTAAGATCTTGGTTTTGTTCCTCCCATTCTAGATACCGTGGTGGAGGAAATCTAAATCATGTTAAAGGCAAGGATACGGATCAGAAACCTAACTGCTCTTTAGACTGGTTTCTAGGGCATTTGATTCTGAACACAAATTAACTAACTTCCATAGAAGTGGACACCTTCTAGGATACGAGGAAATGAAAATAACCTCATGTACTTATCATTATACCAAATGAGAATATCCTGAATTTTTGCTTAGCTAGCACTCTCCTACTCATATAAGAAAGAAAATACCAAAACTTCCTCTATAGAAAAGTGAGAATTTGCAGGACTAAACACCAGTATTTCTCTATTGTGGGAATTTTATATATATGCCATCGTAAACTTTAAAATATATATATATACCTCAAATATTTCACATGTACGTACTCCTATAAAATTATTCCAATTTTGGTCGTCATATACTCTTGTTCCGTCCAACTTAACCACTGACATTTTTAAAAAATTATGATTATCTTCCTAAAGTTTTCCCTATACCTTCCAATACACCATCTTCCGCCTCCTTCCTTCCTTCCACCTTGACCTCTTCTTCCTCCTCACAATCCTACGTCGATCAACTAAACCCAAAGTAGAGAGCCGTATCAACGTCAGACATGTTAAGGAAGGAGGTGGAAGAGGAGGAAGGAATTAAAAAAAAAAGGGAGGAAGATGTGTGGAAAATATAGGAAAAATTTTAGGGAGATAATTATCAATTTCCTTATTTTCCAAGAATTTTTAGATATCCCCTGTTAAATTTACTGAGATAAAAATATACGACTGAGTAATTCTATCAAGATATATAAGTAAATATGAAATATATAAAGGTGTATGTATCGTGTCCAATGTTTTTAGATGATAACTTCTATATTATACAAGGTTTAAAAAAAAGTGTTAAAGAAACGCACGTTGTGACATAGTTTGTAACGTATAGGTTCCACTCACGCCGATGGTTTTAGTTGATGATTTTAATTTATATATTTTAATCTTTTATTGGTAGAAATTATTTTGTATAAGTAAAAAATTATTTTTAAAATAGAAAATTATTTTTTATCTATGGAATGGTAAAATATATTGGTATATTTTTATTTTTTATTGGTGTATTTTGATTTTTTATCGGTGAAAAATTACTTTCTACCTATGGGTGAAAATAAAAAAAATAAATGAAAAATAGAAATACACCAGTGTATTTTAATTTTTAATCGATGTGTTTTGAGTTTTACACAAGTGAAAAATCACCTTTCAAGTGATAACCATTTTTCACTAGTGTATTTGATATTTAACTAGTAAAAAATCATTTTCAACTGCTGTGGTTTTATTTTTGACCATTATGTTTTAGTTTTCAACTTGGACGAGGGTACATAAATGCAAAAAGAGATGTAAAATGTAACACACAGAAGTGTAATGTAGTCTCTACTTAATGTATCTCCCTTTTACATATAAAAGTAGGGACATGTGGTGGGTTATGCCACTATTCAAACCAATAACAATTATTTTTCATGGGTGTAAACAACTGAAATCACTTTTAAAATTACTTTACACCTTTTCAAAATAATTAGACATTCAAAATAATTTTACACTGATGCAAAATCATCGCAAAATAATTTTATACTGATGTAAATCATCCAAAATAATTTATCAATCATATAAAACTACCTTAGAATAATTTTACACAAATACAAAATTATCAAAAAAATTTATCACCGATGTAAAATTATATAAAATAATTTATCATCAATATAAAATAATTATCTCTTTTATAAAATTATTTATTACATATATATATATATATATATATTTCAATTTAAAGTGATGTAATATTTTTTTCAACGTAATAAAACTCACCTTATAATAGAACTTACACTATTATATTTTTTTATATTAAATATTAACTATCAGATTAAAATTACTTTTCGACATGCATTGCCTACTGTAATTTTTTTCTTTAACTTGTGATGTAGTGGATTAGTTTTTATTTTATTTTCTTTTAAGTGACGAGGAATCCCGTATGCTACTTTGGTTGGGCAGAGGCATACGTTACACATCACATTACTACGCGAATTTGGTATCCCCCATCCTCGCACGAGTGTTTATCAAGAGACGACCTATCCTTAACCACAAATGCTTTTCTTAGACTTTTGAACTTATGTCGATGTAGATGTGCGGATGCTTTGTGCCCAGGTGGTGCAACACCAATGATGTCTAGTAGTACAAACATTGTATGAGAGATAACATGTAGCATAAGTGCTATGTCACTAGTACGTAGCCAGGGTGAAATTTTTCTAACATCAAGTCTACGGTGGTGCACATCATTATCACAAGCCTTCTTTTTTTCTTTTTGTTTTCCAGTTTCATGATTTGCAAGTGGATTTGATAATCCAACATCTCCATTTTTATCTCCTTTGTGCCTCCTCTTCTTCTCATTTGATACGCAGCTCTTTTACTCTTCCCTGTCCTTCGTAATGGTATCCTTCTTCCACGAAAACTGCCATCTTCTGGGAAAGTACTCCATTCGAAGGAAGAGCACCTATGTCATCCTTTTGCTATGCTCGTCCTCCCGGAAATTCTTTCTCCATGCCTTGTTGATGGGGCGAGAACACGTAGGAGTACATGCTTTCTTTGTATAATCTAAGATCTATTGGGTTTCAATTTCTTTGTCACCTGAAAATTAAAATATATAAAATTATATCATTTAATAAATTTTATAATACATTGACATAATATATATATCGTGTAAATTAATTTTATATCGATATAAAATAATTTAAGATATTTTTATATTAATATAAAATAATTTTTAATTATTTTATATTAATGTAAATGTTTTCGTATCGATGTGTTATGTCTATAAAATATATTAAATTTTAAGTTTTATGTCTGCTTCATTTCAATTAAATAAAATTTCCTTGAAAATTCGTTGAAGAATGTTGATGATAACCACACTCTGTCAAGATTAAGGTACTGTTTGTTTATAGGGATTGAATTTGAAGGATTGTAAATAATGTAGATGAAATTACGAGGTAATCCTGTGATTGTGATTGTTTTATGTTTGTTTACACTTTTACATCAAATCAAGGGATTGGAGGAATTAATTCTCCGTTTTGATAATTAGAATATTTGTTGATGGGATAGTGTGGAGAAGATTCAATCCCGAGAGGGATGAAACCAAGGGATTACACAATCCTACCCCTCCCTCCCGGATTAGTGGGCTCAATTTCAGAATGACCCACTCTCGGGATTGTGAAAGTCAAATGCGAGATAGGAAGCTCAATCCCGCGAAATAAACAGGACCTTAAGGAATTGGAGCCAACTATCCTGAAATTTAAGGGAAAGTGACTTCTGGAGGGAGTTTTTCTTCTATGACACCAAAAAAAAAAAAAAAAAAAAAAAGTCCTTCGTGAACTTTCCTATAATTTACTAAAATATCGTTTACGACTCGGTTGTTCTGAATGTCTAATTTTATCATGGATGACTGAATGGTACAATTGAACTCCATTTTCAAAACATGAGAAAGATTTGGAGGAAAGATCGGTGGAGAACAGCCAAACGGTTTTTACGCGAGTGTCTATGCACAGGTAGGAACGGGTCACAAGTCGGAACGCGTTGGAGGTGCACTTGGCTTGCATCCCACGTTACGCCACCCCCACCGACTTGATTTTTCATTTGTTTTTTTCTCGTTTCTTCTTTCCGGTTTTTTCTAAAAAGCTAGTGCTCCCTTTTGTTTTGTTTTCCTTCAGTGGTTTCTTCTATTTTTTATCCATAATACGTGTTGACTAGTTAGAAACCAAGTCGCCCTTCATCGGTCTCATTGCGAAAGATGGAGTCTCGTTGAAATTTGCATGGCTGGTCTTTGGAGGCAACTGCCAAACTTACCGTGTGTTTTTTCCAAGGATGTTGGTATTGAAACATGAAAGGTGACGAAATTTGGAACGTAAAGTGGCAGAAGTAATAATAACAATAAAAAGGAAACAATTTAGACGCATAAGTCACGTCACATGTCTCTTATTTACGTAAAATAATAATGTAAGTAATATAATATGATGGGAGCCATCGCTGATCAAAGAGTTATCGTCACCTTTAAACAAAAATATATAGATGTAAAATAAGAATATATTAATATAAAATTAAAATCGATTGGTGTAATATTTTTACACAATGTAAATCATTAAAATTATCTTAAAAATTATTTTATATTTATGTAAAATTATAAAAATATAATTATAATTATTTTATATTAATATAAAATCACCAAAATCACCTTCATAAATATTTTACATAGGTTCAAAACTACCGAAATTATCTTCAAAATCATCTTTTTATCAATAAAAAATCATAAAAATATATTTCAGAATCATTTTATATGATATATTTTGATTTAAAATTCAAAATATTCCGATGCCTACTAACTTACAAAATGATAGCATTTTTAGGTGCGATGGGATTCATTACGTAACAAAATTTAGGTTCTTTTTAGATTTTTTTTGTAGGATGGGAGTAGGGAAACTAAGCGTTGCAACACACAGGGCCTCACTCATGTCGGTGGGTGATTGTAATCAATGTGCTTGGTTTTTCATTAGTGGAAATTATTTTTAATAGGTGGAAAATCAATTTTCATAGTTTAAAGGTCACTTTCCACACAAGTGAAGTGGAAGTCATTTTTTACCGATGTAAAGGTAAAATACATTGGTGTGTTTACATTTTTTTACTAGTGCAGTCTGATTTTCCACGAAAACCACATTCGAATAGAAATTTTTTTTGGTCAAAGTTTTGGATCCACAGCCTACAACTTCACTTTTTGACAAAAAAAGCCATTTTCTACTAATAGAAAATCAAAATACACTAGTACTTTTTTATTTTCCAACGGTGTGTTTTTAATTTTTACCTGTGAAAAACTACATTTGAATAAAAATTAATTTCTTTTAAATCAAAGTTGAGGGTTAGCAACCTACAACTTTGCTTTTGGGTGGACTAGAAAGTCATTTTCCGTGGGTGGAAAGGCAAAGTACACTGGTGTATTTTGATATTTAACCATTATGTTTTTATTATTCACTAGTTGAAAATCAAAATACACCATTTAAAAATGAAAATACATAGGTGTATTTTAATTTTCAATAGGTTTTTATTAATGCAAAGTAAATTTTAACTTATGAAAAGTGATTTTGCACCTTTACGTTTAGGGTTTAGTCTTTAGTGTTTAGTATTTAGGTTAAATCTTAAACCTTAAACCTAAAGGTGAAAAATCACTTTCTATAAGTAAATACATCGATGGATCCGAATAGTCGGTATATAAGGCCAAGTTCAAAAAATGTAATCACCACTTGCCTATACATTCCATCGGTGGAGAATGTGCTGTGGCCTCTTGAATCCTCATTTCCTTCTTTAAGCTTGTAAGCTTCTTCATGGATGGCAGTGATGCAAGCACCAGCAAACCTAGGTACACTACTAACTTGGAGTAGCTTAATATAGGTTTGGAAAAAATAATGCTCATGTTTGGAGCAGTTTTTTTTACCATAGGAGTGGTTGGAGACTTTACTTTCCTCCACGAGAACTACAATCATCAGGTGGAAAGTACTTCGTTGAGAGTGTGGGTTTGATTTGAGTAAACCAATCATCTTGTACCACCGATGTGAACGGGGAATGCATAAATTGATTTAAGTTATCCACCGGATGAATGCACAAATCCACCTAAGGATTGCAACAATCAACCAGTGGATTTTAATTGTCCACTATCTGGGAATTGTAATGCACTGGTGGATTTTATAATAGAACCGGTGTAGTTGAGGAATCCATCAATTGGTTGCAATTGAGAACTCAATTCGTGGGAGAATCCATCAATTGATTTCATCAATTGATTTTGGTTTACCACCTATTGATTATTAAAATCAATCGGTTGATTTTAGTTTTCTACTGGATGAATTGAAATGCACTAGTGGATTTTCATTATCCACCGGTGGAAAATGGTAATCTGCCGATGGATTGTATCAATCAACTGATGGATTTTCAGTGTCCACCGGTGGGAAATGGTAATGCACCAATTGACTCCAATAATCTATCGGTGGGAAAGGAAAATGCATCCATATATTATGTGAATCGACTGGTTGGTTGTGGATAATCCACCGATGGGTTTCTGCATTTATGCCATCTTGTTGATGTTTAGCAAGGAGGTCGATCACAAGTGCATGCTGTTGTCTATCAAGAAGGTGCTTATGATGATTAGGGATGATGTGAAGGAGGAGTTTGGGAAGACTCCATTCGCTGAAATCGTTAACATGGAGAAGTTATTCTCTCAATTTAAGGATAGGGAATTATATGGACTACCCGTTGACACATACAATATAGATCATAGGAAGGAGTTTGAGCTTAGAGAATTAAGGTTGAAATTCACTTGCGCTCATGTTGAGAAGATGGTAGGCTTGAGGAATGAAGGAAGGTGGTTCTGATTGATGGGAAGAAGAACCCCAATGAGAGACCTAAGATTTGGACTGATAACTTCTCCACCCTAAAGCCCCAGGTTAGGATTTTCGCAAAGAAATTACAAAATTTCAATGAAGATGGGAAGTAGGGGAAGACCAAAAAGAAGGAATCAGGGGATGAGAGAAAGGCACAAGTGGAAAAAGAGACAAACACTATAGGAGAAGACAGTCTTGGTGACGGTAACATAAAAATCGTTGCCAACTACCATCACTAAATGTTGCATCATTGTAAGCATTTGGCGATGGTTAAATGATGTACCAATGCTATTTCCCCCAATACCAGGTCAAAGGGTCTCAACAATTTGCGACTGTTTTTTATCATCGCTAATTACATTTGGCAACAGTAACTTAACTCACCGTTGTGAAATGTAGGCAAGGAATTATTTTATGTGGGAAAAGAAATCATGTAGTGACAATTAATAACCGTTGCTATATCGAGAAATGCTATCACCGAAAACCTTTAGTTGACACGAAAGCAGGTCACGCAGGAAAATGTTGGTGTTTACCATTGCCAAAGGTCACTGTAACCATCACAGTTTAATAATTGCCAAGAGGAGAGTAGTGGCACCAAAATTAGATGTTTGGCCGCGAGTTTAGAAATGTCACCACAATAGAATCGGCGATAGTTTTTAAGTAAATTGTCACCAAAGAGAGGGCTTTTTCTTTTAAATAAAATTTTTAATTAGGGCTTATAGATATACATACCTATGAAACGAAGATATAAAAGTAAATTACACCACAATAAAAATGCAAATCATTTATATATAAAATGAATTTAACTACAAAAGATAAGAAATGTCTATATGATATATACATTATGCTAGGGCACCTATGCCACCAACTCTTGGTCCACCCCTTTCATCGTCGTCCCGTTGTGGAGGTGCATGAAATGTCGAATGGTCTGGTTTAGAACCTTGGAGGAATGTCATTAGGTCCATCAACTATTGGCTCTGCCACTCTAATAACTCATCCTGTTGCTCTATCCTGGCAGTGGCAACCTGCAATCATGAGGTCACATCCTCCAATCTCTTCTCTCTCTCCACTCCTCGTCCTTCCATTGTCTCTATCTTCTTATTTAGATTCTCCACTTGGGATGTTGTCAACAACGTTGATCCTTTCCTCCCATACCAGGAAGACATAGTTGCGGTCCTTCCCCCACTGCGGACAAAGCCTCCATGCTTCGGAGGCATCACGATCTTGAATGCCTCCTCTGGTGTCATCATGGTCTACGGGATGGTTGTAGAGTTCTTGTCCTAGACCTCAGGAGGATGGATCAAGTCCATATGAGCATGTAATTACATTTGTAATATCTATCAATATGTAAATTAGTGTATTAAATTAGTAGTCTAAAAATCCATGATACTTACATGTCTTTCCTGATTTGTCTCATGAATCCATGCATGGGGGTCATCAAGTGTCTACTTACTATGAGTGTGCTCATAAACTCCCACTCAACCCAGCTCAACACCCTCGTGCACATCAGCCTGAAAATTTAATAAAAGATAAAATATTAACTTACATATATTTGTAGGTATATATTGAATGTAAATAAATATTTTTACTTACATATTTGACTCTTAATGAGTCAATACCCATTTGACCCAAGTAATGGGCATGTGGTGACCCAAGCTTGGGCCTGATTGACCCTATTTTCATTAGCTTGCTCCTACAAGAAATTATCAATGTTAAATAATAATATAATAATTTAAAATTATATATAAACAACAAATTCTTTACTTGTATCGTTAGAGTACTTCAATAGTCGCATGCCTCCCTCCAAATGTCAAGCGTAACCATTGAAGGCACATTCATCAATACCTCCTCAAATGACCTATTATTAAAGTGCTGAAATATTTGTTTAAATTGTTAGCAACTTTTAAAAAATATTTTAACTATTGTAATTTTAGATCACAAAATTTCTTACCCTACTCTTCACCTCCTCCATCCAACCACGATGGATCTTGCCCACGTGCTTTAGAATATACTTGGGCACGTTCAAATCGAGCCCCCAATCAGATATCCTCTACAATTAGAAAATTATTGTAAATCTTATTTAAATAATTTTTAATTAAGATTTGTAAAATTGATAGTCCAAATCCATTTACATGTAGTTCACAAATAAGTGTCGCTTTCAACTCCTTCGATACTTTCCTCCAGTTGAACCATGAAAGAGGCACGATCGACTTCGTAATCATCACTAGTCTACTAGTGAACTTTGGGTAATTCCTTGCTTCCTGTCAAGGATTAATCTCGACTTAGGATCCTAGTGCCTGCTAGTAATCTATCTAGGTCCTAATTTCGTGTTGGACTCCTTTTCTTACTTGAAAACAAATTATATCATATTATCATTAAATTAAATACATTTGATTAAATGATAATTTCGAGAAACATAAACTTAAATTAAAAGAAGACTGAATTTTTTACTAGCACCGGTACATGCCTCATTGCAATAAGTGCAAACATGCTTGCCTCAGTTGTAGCAGACATGTCCTCCTGTACCTCCTCAGTAACTCCTCCTGCTATACGTCCTTCCCACTAGCCTCCTCACCACCCTCCTCATCGTCAAGCTGCTCAACGAAGTAAGTGGTAGAAGGAAGCTGGGTAGAAAGAACTGGGGCCTTACCCTTCCCCTAAAGGTGGCACCCCTGAGAAAGAGTATGTGTGGCTATGTACTAGGATCTAGGAGGAGGCTACCTATATGGCCTATACCCAAGGATGGTGACATAGTAGGTGGTGCTTGGGAAACCTTCAGATGGGGTGGGGATATACTGGGAAGGGAATGGAGAGGTCTAGGGCTGTAGTGGAGGCCAAGAAATAGGAGGAGCTACGAGACTGAAGGCTGAGTGTAGGCCTCCTCCTCCCTGATCATTGTCTCTTAATTCTCATTGGATGCCTTCTTTTTAAACTTCATCTAAACATCAAATTACAATTAATTAGCAATAAATATAAAAAAATCCAAAAATAATTTTGACAAATTTCCTATATATTATTTAATTTTTCCCAATTCCTGCATTCAAAAGAAGATATATAATAAGAAAATTATAAACACGTAATACAAAAATAGAATTTGTGGGCTGACCCCCCATTCATTCTCATATGATTAATAATGCAATGCAATATGAAAGTAAACAATTAAATTAAGAAACATATTGTAACTTTTGCAAGTTTTATTTTCAGAATATATGATAAAAAAGATATGCATTTTGCAAGTGTTATTTCACTTCCCAATTCCCACTTTTTCTAAAGATCCAAATAATTTTTTCATGATGGGAATTCAGCAACATTAAGTTCCGAGGATGAGAAAAATCTAGAATCATCCCAGAGAACACAACCCAGATAATTCACCCATTTTTCGAAAGCATAGCCCTCTACACCTTTGGGATGAATATCCAGTTGATGCAGCTCTGCTGTAACATTGGTTTGTTGTATATTCTTAGGATTGATGATATAATTATCATGGGATTTAGAAGCAAACCTCATTGACATCCCACTTAACACCCAAGGCTTTCAGTCGGGAATGGTATAAGAAGAGGAAGCTCAACTATGTTTATCAAGTTAACCCATTTTAAATCCACAAATATTGATTTGGATGCAAATTTAAGAACATCAAATTTATGATGCATTTAAGAAGTAAAAGTGCAATCTCTTTCTAACATGAAATAATGGCTAAAATAAATGGGAGTTCAAATCAACATTATACCTTATATGTCGTTGTCTAATGCATCGAATGCTTCTTGTCCTTCTTCTGGAATTTCTTGATAAGCTTTAGATTCAAAATTAAGATCAATATCCTTTTCTGCATCAAAGTATTCACGTGGCATAGTTCGGATGGATATTACCCATCCAGTCCTACTATTATCTGGAACATAAAATACTTGTAACACTTGACAAGCTAAGGTGAATGGTCTACTATCTGAAGAATATGACGGTTCTTATTTAAACTTAACAAACCGTGTTTAATATCTTTCTTGAAACCAAAAAACATCGAACCAGTCACACTTAAACAAGACCACCCGTCAAGCATATTTGAAGCTCATCTCCACAATCTAAATGATTTGGTCATAGTAGCCATCACAACTAGTCATCACGATTTGAATAATTCCTCCAAACACTGCTTACATGTAACAAGTAACCTTAAGTTGTGTTTAAATCTTCAAGGACCCTCTTTAGCCTGGTACTTCACCGAACTAAAGACAATTGACACTTATGTCATGCTATAAAGAAAAAGCATCGTATACACACACTTTGCATTATCCGTATATAATATGATCATAAGTCTTAACGGACGAGTATTTTGACACAATTTGACTCCGACAACTTTTACCCTGAGGGTTAGAATACCTAATGTTTGGCTTCATGTGCATCTAAAATTGATCAAGTGTGTGTATCTAACTATTATAATAAATTTGTGCAACACAATTTGGCTCTGCATTAACAAATTTTTTAAAAAATTTGGCAAAGTTTTCCCTTAAATTTTTAATTTTTTCTATAAACCTACAGTTCAAAATAACATACCACACATGTAGAAATAGAAGTGGGTACACCCCACATTAGAAAAGTAACAAACAAAATATATAAATGCATAAGAACATATATGTGGGCACACCGCACATCTAATAAATTCCTAAATTTAAAAACAAAAGATAGAAAAGTGAGCACACCCCACCATCAATTCTCCAAAATATAATATCTATGTGAGCACACCCCACATCTAATATGGTCCTAAAATATCACAAAATTAAATTAGAAAATTTTAAATTATACCTCTAGAGACTTCGAGAGTGACTATCGCATGCAAACAACCTCTAATTTCAAAAGTACAAAATAAATTAAATAACTAACTATTATGTTTTTAATAACTTAAATAATTAATTTAGTAAAACAAGAAGCAAATGAATTAAGTTTTTTACATGTTTCTTTGGGTTGTTAGTAATTCGACTAAACTGTAACTCTTAAACCCTAATTAAATCATAAATGTTAAACCTAACCCTAAGCCTATATCCTAAACCCTAAACCATAAACTTGAAACCCAAACCCTAACCCTAACCCTAACCGCATAATTAACACAAACCTAAATCTTACTCTCCTCCAAACTAAACTCTTATTTTTTAAAAGTTATTTAACACAAATCAACATCTTAATTCTAATTATATGATTTAGGTTCAAATTGCATAGCACGAGGCTTATGCCTATTTTGTATAGATTTAGTATAATTTTTTAAATTACTAGAGAAGTACTATTATACTAGTAGGGAGAATTCAAGAAGTAAATGAATAGATTGATGAAGACTTAAATCTAAATCTACTTACGATGACATCAAAATTTGGAAGACTTTCATTAATAGTGCTTCATTTTTGTACATAGTGAATTGTTGAACGCACGAGTTGCTTCACTAACATGTTTGGTTTTGAAAACCCGTCGTTGTAGTTTGAAAGCGAAGAACTCGTGTTCAACAAATAAAATTTATACCGGAATGAAAATCCCGGGTCGAACACAGGGAGGCTGATTTAAAAACTACGCGTTTGTTTTATTTGTCATGAAGTAATTCAATTGATTAGAATTATCTAACTATTTACAATAAATAGAAGAGAGAGAGAATATTACAAACAAAAATCAAAACGAGATGTAGAATGAATATGGAATTCATCATTAAAAAGATTGTTTGTTTCACTAAACATTATGACTAGAAAGCAGAAAACGATTACACTAGAAAGCAGTAAATCTACACTAGAAAGCATTAAAAGAATGGAGAGTGAAATATCCTCCTCGATGGTTGCTTGGAGGACAAGTCGGATGGGACGACGCCTGGACGATGGAGGACGGAGCAGGACAAAGGAGGATGAAGCAGTAAGAACGGGAATGGGGCAGCACGTCGTCGTCGTCGTGGGATCCACTTCCGAAAGGGGGACGAAAAATTGACTTTATCTCACGAGAAGCATCCCGAGTGTGAGACAAGCTTCTCTTGAGCTTTGGAGAGGGAGAGAAGAGAAGGAAGGGATGAGAATTTCATGTGGAGGGGGTCTCCTTTTATAGTTGTAAGGAGTGGAGGCATTTTGGTCATTCCAATTTTAAAAATATTAATTCAAAACCTTTAGTGACGGATAAAACCTTCGCTAAAGGTCCAAACGTGGGCATAGTGGGCGACACGCGCGTGCCTCTTCGCCTGTCACACGCTTAATGCACGCGCACATCTAGCCGATCTTAGCCGTTCGATCGCGAGATCAGACAGCTTAGATCGCGCCTCTGCCCGCCTCCTCTACACGCCCCATTGAGTGTGATGCTGCGTCTTCGCCGCGCATCTAATAGCGCGTGAGCGCTATCGGGCGGGCACAGCCGTTCGATGACGATCCGACAATCCTCGCACCCGCTCGCCCACGCTCGCTCCCCTGCGCCCTGTGAATCGAACACGCGTCTGAAGGCGGCCGAGCACCTTATCCACTATGCTGCGCGCGTGGATGGGCGGGCGGCCAAACTTTTGAACACGAGATCAGGACCATTGGATCAAGATCCAACGGCCCAGATCGCGCATTGGATTCTCTTTGGAGAGGCAGCGACGGACTTGAGGGTCTGTTGGATGGCTGAGATGGCACCACATGGCGCCATCTTGGCCGTCCATCTTCTGGATGATGTAGATGGTGCCACGGGTGTCAGATTGAGTCGATTTTCGCGTCGTTAGGCTACAATCATCGATCCGAATCCATCCGTGTGGTTGGATTTGTCATTTGAAGTGCGGATTCACACCATCTTGGCCCTTGATCTTCTAGGGTTCCCCGATCTCTATCTGATGCTATAGATGCCTGATTAGGGCGATCTTGGAGTCGTTGAACTCTAATAGTCGCCCTGATCACATCTGTACAATTGGATCTTCGATCCGAGGCCCTGATAACAAGTTTTCCCTGTCCATGAACATAAAATGAGACAATTAACCTCCATTTTATTCAAACTACTCTAAATGCAAGATGATGCATGTTATGCAATATTTATAGCATGCAATGCAATCCTATGCTTAAGAACATGCATAAATAGACATCTTAAGTAGTGTAAACATGTTTACTTCATGAATCTATGTACTTAACATCCTAAACACTAAACTGATCAAACTAAATATCTAACCTGATCTAACAGGAAAATTTAATTTAAATGGACATTTAATTAACATGATTCTACTTATCATGAATAAACACACAAGTTGCAAATCACATAATAACTAACATGACGTTTAACATGTAAATAAAATGAACGAGTTATTATGTAATTTAATTAATTATTTACAACAATGTAAACATGTTAAATTAACATTTAACACATTTATTTAATTCAAATTTACATGTAATTAAATTTAAAAAAAATTGAACTAAAAAAAAAAGTGGGTAGTTTCAAGTCGGGTGGGGGAGGTGAGTTGGGGGAAGGGAGTGGAGGATGGCAAGGGGCATTGGAGGAGGGGTGGTAGATGGGTAGTGGGATGAGGGGGTAGGGGGTGTTTAAGGTGGCTTGGAGGTCGGGGCAGGGGGTGGCAGCTAGGAGGAGGGGGGGTGTGGCTGGAGGAGGCTGAGGGGGGTTTGGGTGGAGAAGGAGGAGGGGGGGTAGGAGGAGGTTGAGGGGGTTTAGGCTGAGAAGGAGGGGGGTGGAGGGGATGGCAGAGGAAGGGGAGGTGGAGGAGGAGAGGGTGAGGAGGTCCGATACCTTGAGGATGATCGGAGGGCGGCAGCGAGGAGAATTGGAGGTGTGGCGGCGAGGAGGAGGATGTCATCGCGCAGGTGCTGTAAGGGAGAGGGGGAGATTGAGGAAGAGGAGAGGAGTCACGTGTAGCGAGTGTGATGCACCCTAATACTCAACCATTAGTGGCAGTTTCTAGAAAATTATTGCCAAAAGGTATTATAAAATTAATTAGATAATATGATTAGCGATGGTTATAATATTACTATCGCTGAATTCATTAAAAAATTTGGTTCTTGCATGCGTAACATAAAATTCGATACATGTTTTGCAACAATAATGTTAAAACTGCCCTAAATTGTATATGGTGATAGCTTCAAAGCCGTTGCCATATACAATTTAGGGCAACCGTTGCCAATTCCATGATATTTCACCCTCCGCACCATTATGAGCGCAACGTTCATGCCACTTTAGACAATGGTTATATAAATAACCATTGCCGATGGACATCTTCTACAATGTTTGGAAAACCATCGCAAAAATTGTCACAAAACGCACCTTTTGTAGTAGTGAAAGTTGTTGGTTCTCGTAACCATTGGATCATTCCTATTGCTGTAGAGAGACCAAGCCATCATCATATCGCTCTTCGACATGGTTGAAGATTTGCAGTCCCTTGATTCGTACAATTGGGCTAAAGTCATTCATGACTTCCTCCACGAAGGGCTTCAAGAGAAGAAGGTTAAGGAGCAAGCCCATCTGAAAGGTTGCACCTTGTTGCTTCCTATGTGGGTGACAGAGATGTTTAGGGTGATGGACCCAATGAATGTGGATGCACAGCTCATCCTTGAAAGATACAACCACGAGAAGACCTTCACAAAGCAAGCTAAAAGTGTTGGTCTTCAATTGACGGTAGCGATAAAGGAGAAGTTGAGGGAGTTCCCATTTGGGGAAGAGTACAAGTAAATGGAGAGAAAGCGAGGTGCTTCTTCATTGGACACATTGGAGGGTGAAGTAAGAAACAAAAAAAGAAGAGAAGAGGAGTGTGAGTGTGAGTGGTTGACATCAGAGAGGATAGATGAGGAGGAGAGTGAGATGCCTGATGATAGGGAAGCAAATAAAGGGGGAAGATCAACAGATGGGAAGATTGTAATGGTTAAGGAGAGTTATTTGAAAAATTTGAAGAAGGAATTAAAGAAGGTGAGGAGGGATAATATTGGGTTAAGAAGACTGATTACCAAACTCATTGAAGAGAAGTAACCTCTCTTGGGTTGTTTGGGTGGGGCTGGGAACAAAAGTAGGGAGTAGCTGAAGTCATCAAGATAGGGAGAGGAGAGAAACATGGAGGGGGATGTTATGACTGAGCAGGAGAGGGTGGAAGATGCATCAGTGGTGCGTGAGGAAGTAGGAGGTGAGGAAGTTCAAGTAGAGGGTCCTGACAACCAAAGCCATGGTGAGGGTGGCATTGGTGAGGTTGAGGTGAATGTTGACAAAAGAGGAGAAGAGGTGGTCGAGCATGGAGCTGAAATAGAGGGCAATGCGCAGCTTGACATTCCTGTTGAGAGAGGTGCACTGCGTGAGGCTGTGGAGAGAAGTGTCGAAGAGCAGCACCTCAAGAAAAGAGGTGAGTTGCATGAGGACGGTGAGCTAGATTTTCCTTCGTCTTTGACCAACCATGGGGAGGGAAGATCAGAAGCAGTTGTTACAGTGTGCATCAACTTCATAAATTTCAATATAGATGGTAAGTTGACGGGTGGTTGTATGTATTGTAATCAACTGGTTGGTTTTTGGAATCCACCAGTTGATTATTACTAGAAAATGGTAGGTTATACAAATGACCCAATTTGTTTTTGAAATCAATCGGTTGATCATTTGAATCAACCAATTGGTTATCGAAATCAACTGGTTGTTTTTTGAAATCAACTGTTTGATCGTTTCAGAAAACTAGTTGGTTATCGAAATCAACCGGTTGACTATTCCAATCCACCGATTGATGATGTAAAATCAACTGGTTGGTTTCTCTACTCAACCGATGTGTTTCTCATAACTTCAGTTGTTTCGATATGCATGTTCCACCGATTACCTTAGATTTGGTTGGTTGTAGGATGATTCATCTGTCAGGGTTGTTCAAGGTGAGGAAGAGAAGTAGACATGGAAGGTGAAAGGAAGGAGGTGCTAAAGAAGCTCATCCTAAGACAAGTTACAAGGCAAGTGGCACACAGATTGTCGAAGGTAACACAATCAAAGAAGACAAGGACATTTAGGAAGATTGCGAACCTTGACAGAGAAATGTTGAAGTGTCTGACGAACTCTAATAAAGTAATGATTTATCGATTAACAGAGTTGTGGAAAGATAAATAAGTGATATGGAGAATGGGAGGAAATTTTGTTGAGTGAAAATCTATGCACAATCTCCTTGTAAATAGTGGCTTCATGGATGGCGAGGTTAGTAAAGACACAAATTACGTTTAATGTAGTGATCGACTCTTACGTCTAATGTTTTAGTAATATTTTACAGATGCTCGATGCAATCATTGAAGTATTGAAAGACAAGCTTATAGATGAGAGAACAAGGACAAGGACTCTCATCTTCGACACAAATTTTTTTCTTTTTGTAGAGTTTAACATGGAAAAAATTGATGAGTATGTTAAGTAAGCCAGTGATACGTGAGCTTCTTGTAAGCACATTGCGATACCAATGTGCATGCGAGAAGTGTCTCATTGGACTCTTGTGGTGGTTGATATTGCCCACAAGATATTGACCCATTATGACAACGATATAAATACTACCCGCACAAAACACACAACAATGCGCTTTTGCTTGTAAGTGTTTACTCTTGATAATCTTGTTTGATTGTTACCTTATACCATTACTAATTATGTAATTTGACATACATGGTAGTTTGATTTGATGCCTCTTCTTGTGGAAAGAAGCAGTGTCGAGATCAACGGTTGGCAGGAGCACCACTCCACTAACACACCGTAGCAAGGAAGCACTAGCAAAGATTGCAGAATATTTGTTGCATGGTGGATTGAATGCTTGCTGCGGGGTTTGAATCCCATCAAAGTCGTGAAAGAGCAAGATGTGCACAAATACAAGTGTTTATATGTGGCTATGATCTTGAAGCATAGGTTCACACACACTAAACTAATTTGATAGCATTCCGGCTTTTCTTTTGTATTCATTGATGTGAATATGATGTCAAATAGGGAACTTCGTCTGTATTGTTTGATGTATTAGTATTTGGTGTATATGTACAAGTTAATCCATTAGTTTGCTTAACTTGTGCATGTTAATCAGTCCTCTTCGGAAAGATTTTCCACCAATCGACGCTATAAAGTCAACTGGTGTGTGTAATTTCGGCCCTACTAGGAGGGGTGACGTAATAAATGCGGAAATAAAATATAAAGCAATCTCACAAAAAATCAATCGCACAAGTACACAAAGATTTTTAGGTGGAAACCCAAACCGGGTGAAAACCACCACCTAACCCTCTCGAGTTAGGATTTTCCGATCAACCAAGTTGATCAAAATCCACTAAACCGAATTACTTAAAACGAGGGTGATTCAACCTCAGTACAACCATGCTACAAGTACGAGGGTAGCATTCCTCAACCCCTTCTCTCTACGAGAAGGATTTTGTCCCACGAAGGAGACGGGAATTCGCAAAGCGAATACCCAACCAAAAGACAAAGATAAAATAAAACAAGTAATCTTATAGAGCCAACAAAGTAATTTAAACCTAGCTTCTATAGGAAATAGGAAACTCTCCTTTGCAAGGAGTGCGTCGAGTTGATGATGCGATGCGTGTGCCACGCGATGGCGCAATGTCGCTCTCGTAAACAACGGCGGGAGAGCGGGTGCGCGAAGCTTGATGCTCTCAAGAGAATGGAGCTTGAGCTTGGAAAGCAAGAGCTATCTAGGACACAAGAGAGTGGAACTATGTTGCTTAAGTGTGTCTTGTGTTTCTCTTAGTGTGTGTTGGTGTGTCAAAGGCTCCCCTCTATTTATAGAGGCCTTAGGAAGGCTTTGGAAGGCTTAAGAAAGGTTCTATAGCCGTTGGGAACAAAGCCCAAGAGAATCAGGCCGAAATCAGGACAATGATTACACTTGGCAGGGTGATCAGACGTCTAACCATGGCATCAGACGTCTGGAAGGCCACTTTAAGACGTCTGATTTAAAGGTCAGACGTCTGATTTCATGCGGGTTTCCTCCTGACTTCAATCAGATCTAAACAGGGTTTTTGCGTAAGTCCATCAGATGACATACAGGACGTCTGGCACTATGTCTGGACGTCTGGAAACCTACTTTTACTGTGAGAATTGATTTCCAAACGTTGCAACGGCTAGAAAATCTCTGAGAAGAGATTTTGGGTCAGCCGAGGCAAAACGGTCAATTATCAGACGTCTATAAAGGCCTAAGGACGTCTGATAAGGCTCTAACGGTCATATTCTTGAGTGCCTGCCAAGCTGGCCAACGGTCCACTATATGGACGTCTAGCAAGTCCATCAGAAGTCTCCTAAGACGTCTGGTCTAAGGTCTGGACGTCTGATTTCATCAGACAGAACTAACTATGTCCAGCCAAACAGTTATCAGACGTCTGAAACAACAGTCAGACGTCTTATAATACTTTATCAGACGTCTGATTTGGGAATTAGACGTCTGGAAGTGCTGTTTGAACCCTATATTGGTTTTCTAAGTATTCTACAGAAAACCTAAGTATCCTAGGGTTGTGCCGGTGTTCCTAGGACTACTGTTAGGGTACTTTGAGGCTCTTTAACAATATTCTAAGGAAAATAAAAAGAGCAAGAAAATAAAGACAAGAGATACAAGAAAGGATTAAAAAGAATCTATCCTATTCTTCTTGTCTTCTATCTTCAATCTGTCGCTCCACGTGAACCTCCTCTATTCTTCATTAAGCTCCTCCAATCCATCCTGGATGCGAGCTCGAGTTCCGTCTAAACACGTCCACATTTGTAATTGACCTAAAATCTAGGACTCAAATTGCAAATGTTAAATAACACGTGTTTTGTTATCATCAAAACAAATGATCATGGTGCTCTAGCACCAACAATCTCCCCCTTTTTGATGATGACAAAATCGTAAATAATAATGCATAAAAATCCTCCCCCTTTTTGACATTATCAAAAAGGTTTGATTGGTTTTAAATTTCCTATAACTCCCCCTTAAGACATGCTCTTCTATGAATTTATTTTAACAAAGGTGATATTCTCCCCCTTTTTGTAACAATAAGATAGCTATTATTTTTCTCCCCCTTACTAAAGGAAATTTAGCTACCTTATATCTCCCCCTTAAAAATTGACAATTGGCTCATCATTTTTTTTTTTCGTTAACTCCCCCTATTTAAATGCTTATGAAAAAAAAGATAGGGTAAATGATTTTTACCTCACCTACCATGGCCAATAAAATGGCCCGAATGGTGGTGGTGGATGCCACATCGGATGGGGCTCCCATCCATAGGTTGGAGGCCCAGGCATTTGCGCCGGTCTCCAATCTGGTGGTCGACGTGCGGCGGGTTCGTCTCTTGTTCGCCGTCTCGTCGGTCTTCTTGTTCTCCTCCTTGGTCTACTCCTTGGTTCTCCCAACTTGAGTTGACCAGCCTTGAGTTTGTAGGTCCAGTCCTTTGTGTTATAATTATCCCTGAACCCTACAAAACAAGATTCTAATTCTTTTTTTGGTATCCAAGTGGACTTGGATCCGGATTTGTTAGCGGGTCTCCTTGATGGAGATCCTTTCTCAACCTTAGGGCTATAAAAATTATCTACTTTATTGATTAATTTGTTGGAGTTTTCCCTAAGACATGCGCTTTCTTTTTCTATAATATCCATCTTAGTCTTTAAATCAGAAATTTCTATTTTTAGACTAACATTTTCCTCAATCAATTTATTATTTTCATTGATGAGGTTATGATTTTCTAATAATAGGTTATCATTTTTAGGACTAGCTTCTATGTCCTTAAGTTATTTTTCTAACCTATCATTTTCATTTTTAAGAAAGCTAAGATTCTTTTTCATGCTTTTGTTTTCTATTTTTAGTGATTTACTAATCTCAAATAGTTCATTAAAAGCTTCTTGTAAATCGAAATTTACCTCATTGTCGGAGTCGTCGCTTCCGCTTTCGCTGTCGCTGTTGCTTCCTCTGGCCATGAAACCAAAGCAAGCGGTTTCTTCCTTCTCGTGATCTTCTTCCGAGCTTGTCTCCTCATGAGTGCCTTCCAACCTCCTCCATATCTCGTGGGCGGTGGTGCACTCTTTGATTTTCTCGAACTCCTTCAGACTCAAAGCGCAATACAGGGCATTCATTGCCTTTGCATTGAGTGAAAGCTCTCGAATATGCAGCTGCGAGTAGCCACCTTGGGGTCGCTTCGAGATCTCGTATGGGGTTTCGCAACATCCCCATATCTCAAACTCAGTGGCTTGGAGCCACGTCTTCATCCTCAACTTCCAATATCCGAAGTCCCTCCCGTCGAAATAGGGTGGTCGGACGGTGGACTGCCCTTCGGAGATTCTGATTGCGGCTATGCTTCCCTCCATGATCTACTTGCCGGGTGTTTCTCCGATCTCGCAAGAACCTGCTCTGATACCAACTGTAATTTCGGCCCTACAAGGAGGGGTGACATAATAAATGCGGAAATAAAATATAAAGCAATCTCACAAAAAATCAATCGCACAAGTACACAAAGATTTTTAGGTGGAAACCCAAACCGGGTGAAAACCACCACCTAACCCTCTCGAGTTAAGATTTTCCGATCAACCAAGTTGATCAAAATCCACTAAATCGAATCACTTAAAACGAGGGTGATTCAACCTCAGTACAACCACGCTACAAGTACGAGGGTAGCGTTCCTCAACCCCTTCTCCCACGAGAAGGATTTTGTCCCACGAAGGAGACGGGAATTCGCAAAGCGAATACCCAACCAAAAGACAAAGATAAAATAAAACAAGTAATCTTATAGAGCCAACAAAGTAATTTAAACCTAGCTTCTATAGGAAATAGGAAACTCCCCTTTGCAAGGAGTGCGTCGAGTTGATGATGCGATGCGTGTGCCACGCGATGGCGCAATGTCGCTCTCGTAAACAACGGCGGGAGAGCGGGTGCGCGAAGCTTGATGCTCTCAAGAGAATGGAGCTTGAGCTTGGAGAGCAAGAGCTATCTAGGACACAAGAGAGTGGAACTATGTTTCTTAAGTGTGTCTTGTGTTTCTCTTAGTGTGTGTTGGTGTGTCAAAGGCTCCCCTCTATTTATAGAGGCCTTAGGAAGGCTTTGGAAGGCTTAAGAAAGGTTCTATAGCCGTTGGGAACAAAGCCCAAGAGAATCAGGCTGAAATCAGGACAATGATTACACTTGACAGGGTGATCAGACGTCTAACTATGGCATCAGACGTCTGGAAGGCCACTTTAAGACGTCTGATTTAAAGGTCAGACGTCTGATTTCATGCGGGTTTCCTCCTGATTTCAATCAGATCTAAACAGGGTTTTTGCGCAAGTCCATCAGACGACATACAGGACGTCTGGCACTATGTCTGGACGTCTGGAAACCTACTTTTACTGTGGGAATTGATTTCCAAACGTTGCAACGGCTAGAAAATCTCTGAGAAGAGATTTTGGGTCAGCCGAGGCAAAACGGTCAATTATCAGACGTCTGGAAAGGCCTAAGGACGTCTGATAAGGCTCCAACGGTCATATTCTTGAGTGCTTGACAAGCTGGCCAACGGTCCACTATATGGACGTCTAGCAAGTCCATCAAACGTCTCCTAAGACGTCTGGTCTAAGGTCTGGACGTCTGATTTCATCAGACAGAACTAACTATGTCCAGCCAAACAGTTATCAGACGTCTGAAACAACAGTCAGACGTCTTATAATACTTTATCAGACGTCTGATTTGGGAATTAGACGTCTGAAAATGTTGTTTGAACCCTATATTGGTTTTCTAAGTATTCTACAGAAAACCTAAGTATCCTAGGGTTGTGCCGATGTTCCTAGGACTACTGTTAGGATACTTTGAGGCTCTTTAACAATATTCTAAGGAAAATAAAAAGAGCAAGAAAATAAAGACAAGAGATACAAGAAAGGATTAAAAAGAATCTATCATATTCTTCTTGTCTTCTATCTTCAATCTGTCGCTCCACGCGAACCTCCTCTGTTCTTCATTAAGCTCCTCCAATCCATCCTGGATGCGAGCTCGAGTTCCGTCTAAACACGTCCACATTTGTAATTGACCTAAAATCTAGGACTCAAATTGCAAATGTTAAATAACACGTGTTTTGTTATCATCAAAACAAATGATCGTGGTGCTCTAGCACCAACAGTGTGTTCATGTTGAGCATGATTGTCCACCAATGTATTTCAACAAATCAACTGGTGGGTTTGACTTTATGAAGATTTTCCATCGGCATATTACATAAAGTCAACTTGGTGCATTCGTGTTTACAACGGTTTTCCACCGGTGTGTTTCATAAATCAACTGGTATGTTTGACTTCATAACAAAAATCTATCAATGTATTACTTACAATCAATCAGTGTGTTCATGTTGACAATGGTTTTATACCAGTGTATTTCATAAATCAACTGGTGTTTTTGACTTCATATTGATTCTCCACTAGTGCATTATATAAACTCAATCGGTGTGTTGGCCTTCACTGTAATTTTTCACCGATGTATTATAAGAAATGAACCGGTGTTTTTACTTTCAAAATGATTTCCCACTTCTATATTCACACAAATCAACCGGTGACTTTTTCCTTCATAATGATTTCCATCGATATATTCTCACAAATCAATCATTTACTTTGCTTAAGGCTTGATAATCCACCAGTGCGTTCTTTCTAATCAACTAGTGTTTAGGGGTGGCTATGCAAACCATAGTACATCAATTTTTTACTAATCGGGAAAAAATGACAATGTACAAGTCGTATTACATACAATGTTCTTTACAATAGATTTCATAAAGAGATACATTGATACATGAAGTTTGAAGAGCATCTTCAAAATGCAACCTTGTAATCTCCAAGAACTTCCATTGAACACTGTCCCTTCATAGAGTTCAACAAATTTTAATAGTTGACAAAAAATAAATAAATTCAAGAAACATTGCATCGTTATTCTCACCTTACCTTTAGAATTACACCATCGAATACTTTTTCCCGCGAATGAGGTGATATGGTTGTGGGCTCAGGTAGCATTTGTAGGAGCATATGAAGTCATTGGGCTCACAAGATAGCATGTGATCTGCCGCAGCATGGGTTAGCTTCCTTGGCCAGCCAAACCATGTTTGCAAAACCATAGCAAACCTATTGGGGTTGCTTAGAATAACATGTATCCATCCAACCAAATGGGTTTGAAGTAATGCCATATTTATGTATTAGTTCACATGTGACCCTCGTTCTTGTTGCTTCAATTTGCAATCATGCGCTTTCATCATTGCCCAAAGGAAAAATGAGCCACACTCCATCATTCTTTTCTAAATTCAATACTTGAAAGGGAAAACATTAATCTTAGCATAAGCAACCAAGTACGAGAAACAAAATGAAGGCAAATGCAATATAAAGAGACATGGTAATATGAAAGAAGTAGAAAACAAAATAATATGGAAGAAAATCAACATCTATAATCTGCCTACTGTTGAAACGCCGAAAGACTACGCTATCATATTTGGTTTTGAAAACCTGTCGTTGTAGTTTGAATAGTGAAGAACTTGGGTTCAACAAATAAAATTTATACCGAAATAGAAATCCCGGGTCGAACTCAGGTAGGCTACGTCGATCAAGATTCACAATTATATTCTTTTTGTGTTTTTGTTTAAAAAGCAGATTAATCACAATGAGATCAAATAACTATGGACAATAAGAGAGAGAGAAAAAGCATCCACTTAAAGTTGGAAAATGTTTGTATAACTAAGAAAGTGGGAAATTACAATAGAAGTAGAAAAATTATTACAACTAGAAAGCAGGATAATTTTACTCTATAAAGCAAGAAAAAGGAATGGGAGAGAGAAGTTATCCTCCTCGACGATCGCTTGGAGGACAAGCCAAACGAGACAACACCTGGAAGATGAGAAACGAAGCAGGAAGAAGGAGGTCGAGGCAGGAGGAACGGGAACAAGGCAGCACGTCACCATCGTCGCGAGATCCGCTTCCAGAATGGGGGCAAAAAATTGATTTTATCTCTTGAGGAGCATCCCAGGTGTGGGACAAGCTTCTCTTGATCTTTGGAGATGGAGAGAAGAGAAGGAAGGGATGAGAAATTCGTATGGAGGGGGTCTCCTTTTATAATTGCAAGGAGTGGGGGCATTTTGGTCATTACAAATTTAAAATATCAAATGAGGGGCCTTTAGTGACAGAATTAAGCGTCACTAAAGCTCAGATCGTGGGCGACGTGCACCAGCGCCTACCGTCTTCTCCTATCCCATGCCGCGCTCAACTGCCCACGTTCATCGATCTTCGACCGTTCGATCTTAAGATCGGACGGCTTAAAAGTCGCTAACCGCCAGCACTTCATCGCTTGCGAACAAGCGCCTGGCGTGTCCAATCGCGCATTCACGCATCACGGCCTCTAAGTGCGCCACGTCTCTGCTCTTGCCACCGCTCATCCTTGATCTGACAGGCCAATTTGAGCCGTTCCTTGCATCTGCGCTAGATTGAGGCTCTCGGGGGCTCGAACCCGTGCCTCTTCTTTGCATTTGAGCCCTCGACCACTGCGCTACAGCGATGAGTTTGTCACGTGGATGCTTTAAGGCGTGAGCATCCGCGGCCGTTGGATGGTGATCCAACGGCCAATATCTATCGTGCGGTGAGGAGAGAGAGAGGGAGTGGCGGTCTTCCAGATTGGCTAGGTCAGTTTGGGCAGCTAAGATGGTGCCATGTGGCACTATCTTGGCCGTCCATCTTCTGAGTGACATAAATGGTGCCACAGGTATCAGATTGGATCGATTTTCATGCTGTTAGGCTGCGATTGTCGATCTGAATCCATCCGTGCAATTGGATTTGTCGTCTGAGGTGCAGATTAACACTATTTTGGCCCATAATCTTTAGGGTTCCTTGATCTCCATTTGGTACTATAAATGTCCGATTAGGGCGATCTTGGTGTCGTTGAACTCCAATCGTCGCCCTAATCAGATCCGTACAGTTGGATTTTCGATCTGAGGCCCTGATAAAAAGTCACCCTATCCCTGATCAGAAAAAGGAGAAAATTACTGTGCAATTTATACAACTTAATCAAAATGCATGGTTATGCATGTTATGCACTATTTGTAGTATATGTTGCTATTGTGACACTAAGAACATGCATTAGTAGATATTTTAGGTTGATCAGATGTATGCACATCACACCCCCTTGCCTATCTTTTGCTAGTCCCTAGCAAAAACTACATGTTATTTATAAAAGAATTAGGTTGGTATTACTTGGGCATAAGTTATTCAACATTAAGAAATTTTTTACTTAGGATCTGAACTTTCAAAGATAAAACAGTGCTCGAGTATCTGCCAAAATACAGACCGCCTCAAGCCCTCGCCTTATTCAAAGAAAATTTTCTTTTTCTCTTTTTCTTCTTTTCTAATTTTTTTGGATTTTTGAGTTTAGGGTTAAAGAGTGGCTTTCTACGGCCATTCAACCCACCCAAGATTTGATGAGAACCCTAAGTTCTAAGCATCTTATTGTGAATGTGATAGACTCGTTGATTGACAATTAGAATGGACTTCGGGTTTCTACGCCTCTAGGTGACCTTAAAAAGAGAGTTCTGCCTAAAGGTGTATCTTTACGACCGGTAGCTTTCTCCCTACTTTTATTTTTATGGGATCAACACAAGGGTGAATCCAGTGCATATCTCTCCAGTTTATTCTACTTCTCCGCTTCTTCCTAAGTGTTTTGGGAATTTTCAGTGCATTTCATTAGCTAGGTTCTGGACAACCAGTAATGAGCTATTACCACCGACAACTTGTCAGTCATACTCGTGCGGCGAAATGTAGTTTATTTCCTTAGTTTTCTTTTTCTTTTCTCCTTTTCTTTTTCTTTTTGACATTTTTTTTTCTTTCTTTTTTAAGTAGGTGGCTTTCCTGGTCTAAGATTTACCTAAAGGCAGCAAGAAGAGAATGGTTCAGTGACTGGGCTCTAGACAACCTACCTATGGGTTGTTACCCACGATAACTTGCCAGCCATATCACCCTAGAAGATTCACTAGCTACCCAATTTTCGTTAAAACCGCCGATCAATAAGTCAGTGAAAAGATAGTGTGTAGATGCTTTAGACTTAAAGTTCCCTCAAATCAGAGGATGGGTTAATAAGTCGTGTACTTATCACCCAAACTTATTTAATCAAATTACAATAGAATTAAGATGGCGAGGACTCAAAAAATAAATCCACATTTTAGTGGAGACACGGGCTGATTAAGCCCAAAGACCTGAAGGGTCTTTGTGTTCAAATCCTAATGTAATATTTCCTAAGATTGAAAAGTCCTAATGTCCAAGTATTCCTTCCTAATTTAATTTTTTTTAATGTATAAATAAGAAGAGAAATAGAATTTACAAGAATTTCACAGAGCTGACAAAATGATTCAAAAATGAATCCACCCCCCCATGCCTAACTGATGTAATGTCCACATTGAGAAAAAGAGACATGAAAGGAAGGGTAGAGTACAGAAGATATCACCTAAATATGAAGCTCGGGTTAGCTTTGAGTCATATGTATAACTGTTGAGTTTAATGTCATCAGCTAGGCGAAGTCCAACTAAAGAAGTCACAACATGGCTAGAGCAATCATGTCTGAGACGGGTTCTGGAAGAGTACGGTCAATAACAGGCTTCAGACATTGACTGTTGACTTTAAATGAATTACTTGTCTTCAGGTCAGAGATCTGAATGGCTCCGTTTGGAAAAATCTGATCGATAATGAACGGTCCATTCCATTTCGACCTAAGTTTGCCGGGAAAGAACTTAAGTCGAGAATCGAATAACCAGACCTTCTAGTTCGACTCAAAGCTCTTGCAGGAAATCAATTGATCATGTAAAGCTTTGGTCCGAGCCTTGTAGATTTTGGCATTCTCATATGCATCATTTCTAAGCTCCTCCAACTCGGATAGTTGGAGTTTCCTGGTCTTCCCGGCTAAACTCAAATCTAAATAGCATTGCTTGATTGCCTAGAATGCCCTATGTTCAATCTCTATGGGTAAATGACATGCCTTTCCATACACCAAACGAAATGGAGACATGCCGATGGGTGTTTTATACACTGTACGGTAGGCCCAAAGAGCGTCCTCAAGCTTTTGAATCCAGTCTTTGCGATCAGGCCTAACCGTTTTCTGCAGAATATTCTTGATCTCCCGATTGGAGATCTCGGTCTGTCCATTCGTTTGAGGATGGTAAGGTGTGGAGATTCGATGATTAACCTCGTATTTAGCCAGCAAATTACAGAACTGGACATTAGTGAAATGAGTGCCACCATCACTGATGATGAGCCTCAGAATCCCAAACCTGCTAAAGATGTTCTTCTTGACAAAATCGATGACCACCTTGTGGTCATTGGTTTGGGTGGGAATCACCTCAATCCATCTGGGCATGTAATCAATAGCGACGAGAATGTACTGATGTCTAAATGAAGGGAGAAAGGGTCCCATGAAATCAATGCCCCAAACATCGAAGATTTCGACAGGAAGAATTGGGTTTAGGGGCATCATATCTCTCTTAGTTATGCTCCTGAGTACCTGACATCGGGAACACGACCTTGAGAAATCCTGGGCATCCTTGAATAAAGACGGCCAATAGAATCCAGATTACAAAATTTTCGCAACCATCTTTTTCTCGAAGAAATGTTCACCACACGCAGAAGCATGGCAGAACTCGAGTATACTGTTGAATTCATTGTCCGGAACACATCGGCGAATAATCTGATCAGAGTTGATGCGGTACAGTTCAGGGTCCTCTCAGAAGTAGTATTTGGCCTCAGATTTAAGTCTATCTCGTTGTTGCTTGATCCAATCCTGGGGGCTTTGACCAACGGTCAAATAATTAACAATGTCAGCAAACCATGAGGTTTGGACACCTGAAACTGTAAGGATGGTTTCGTCCGGAAAAGTATCAGCAATCGGGGTGTCTGGATGAGAAGAATCACTCAGAAGTCTTGACAAATGATCTAGCACTACATTTTGTACCCCGGATTTATCCTTGATTTCAAGATCAAATTCTTGAAGCAGAAGAATCCAATGAATAAGTCAGGGTTTGGCATCCTTTTTGGCCAAGAGATGTCTGAAGGCCGAGTGGTCGGTATAAATAATGACGAGACCCTAAGAGATAAGCCCTGAATTTTTTCAAAGCAAATACTACGGCTAGTAATTCCTTCTCAGTAGCAATGTAATTCCTCTGGGCTTCATCCAGAGTTTTACTAGCGTAGTAGATGACAGAGGGCTTCCTGTCAACTTTCTAACCCAAAACAGTCCTGACCGCGTAATCAAAAGCATCGGTCATGATCTGAAAAGGGGCTATCCAAACCGGTGGTTGCAGCACCAGAGCACAAGTGACTGTCATTTTAAGAAAATTAAATGCCTTACAGCATGATTCGTCGAAAACAAACGGCGTTTCTTTGGCGAGAAGATTGCTCAGAGGACGAGTAACCTTCGAAAAGTCCTTGATGAATCTTCCGTAGAATCCCACATGACCAAGAAATGATCAAATTTGTTTAACAGATGTGGGAGGAGGAAGTTTAGTGATAGCATCAACCTTAGCTTTATCCACTTCAATTCCCCGTTCAGAGATTACATGACCCAAGACGATGCCTTCTTGTGTCATGAAATGACTCTTTTCCCAGCTAAGGACCAATCTTGTTTTGATGCATCATTTAAGAATCATTTCTAGATTAGCTTAACAAGAGTCAAAGGATTCTCCAAAAATAGAGAAATCGTCCATGAAGACTTCCATAAACTCTCCCACCATGTTAGAGAATATGGCTAACATACACCTTTGAAAAGTTGCAGGTGCATTGCATAAATTGAATGGCATCCTACGGAAAGCAAAGGTTCCGTAGGGACAGGTGAAAGTAGTTTTTTCCTAATCCTCGGGATGGATAGGAACTTGGTTGTATCCCGAGTAGCCATCAAGAAAACAGAAGTACTTCTACCCGGCTAATCTTTCCAAGATTTGATCAATGAAAGGTAGAGGGAAATGATCCTTTTTGGTAGCCGTGTTCGGCTTCTTGTAATCGATACAAACCCTCCAAGAAGAAGCTGAACGAGTTGTGACAGATTCTCCTTTCTCATTAGTCACAACAGTAATCCCGACTTTCTTAGGAACAATCTGCATGGGACTTACCCAGGGACTATCAGAGATCGGATAAATGATTCCTGCATCGAGCCACATAATAATCTCCTTCTTGACCACTTCTCACATATTTGGATTTAATCTCCTCTGCATCTGGTGAGAAAGGCGGGATCCATCTTCCAAAAATATTCTATGATTGCAGTAAGATGGCTCGATCCCCCTAAGGTCATGAATGGTCCAACCAATTGCCTCTTTGTGTTCCTTCAGGACCTTAATTAGTTTAATCTCCTGCTCCTTTGTTAATTTAGCATTGATAATCACAGGGAGCGTCTTGTGTGGTCCTAAAAATTGATATTTCAAATTCTCAGGCAATGGTTTCAGTTCAAGCTGGGGCGGGTTGATGATTAAAGGTAAGGAACATGCTGATGACTCATCAAAAGGAAGAGGTTGAGAGTGAACAAAATCAATAACCTCTTCAGAAGATGGTAGCTCTGCCATAGAGGGTTGCGGGTCCAATTCTTCATCAAAGGAGGAACTTTCAATTGCAGAAACCATCATACAAGTTTCAATATTCACATTATCGTCCTTAAGTTCCTCGATAAATCCACAATCCTCAAATTTATTAATCGCCTTAAAAATATCCAATTTCATTCATTGATCCCCAAAGGTGATTTCCATGCTACCGCTTTCACAGTTAATGTTAGCCTTAGCAGTAGCCAGGAACGGACGCCCCAGAATAATGGGCGTGTTCCTCAGATTTTCGGGTACATCCATGTCAAGGACAAGGAAATCTACAGGAAAATAGAAATCATTAGCCTTAACAATAACATCTTCAATAACGCATCGCGGATTTGTGACTGAACGGTTTGCTAACTGCAACGTTACTGAAGTCGGCCGAAGTTCACCTAATCCAAACTTTTCGTAAAGAGAAGTCGGAATTAGGTTGATGGATGCACCCATATCCAGAAGTGCTCTATCAAAAGTGTAATCTCCGATGACACAAGAAATCAACGGAGCACCTGGATCTCTCTTTTTCTGAGGGAGGTGGTGTAGGATAACAGAACTAGCCTACTCAGAAAGTACCTCCGTATCACCTTCCTTGGAACAGATTCTCTCGACTTACGCTTTTGTGTAAAAAATCCTTTAAAAATCTCATGTAAGCCGGTATATGCTTGATAGCGTCGAGGAGCGGGATATTGATCTTGACATTCTTGAAAATATTCAAAAACATCTCATTACTATCAACAGACTTCTTCTTCTTTGATCTGATCAAGGCTTCAAGAAAAGGAACATGAGTCGAACCTTTGGAATCAGGTTCCTGAGCCTTGATTTCTTCTCCAAAATTCTCCTTTCTCTCCTCAGGTTCTTCAAGATTCGATAAATCAGAACAGTGTGGTTGTGGATCCTGAGTTTGTTTACCACTCCTCAAGGTAACAAAATTTGCGGATGCATACGAGTTTGGGTCTTAGGGAGGGTTAAGAAAGATTGGATGGGCTTCATTAGCCAAGAATTGTTGATGTGCAGAAGAAGAAGAAGAGGAAGGACCCTGCTCAACCACTTGAGCATGTGCATGTGGGTCCCTTTGATTTTCGTACCCATGGGCTTGGTTGCCCAGATTCAGGATATTTCACAGGTTAGGTACGGGTTGGGATGGGGAGATCTGGGTTGACGAGAGTTAGCTATGAGATCAATTTGCAAGTTGTCCAGCAAGGTTTTCATTTGCTGCATGAGCTGGAGCATGGATCCTTGCATCTCTACCATTTGTCGGTTCAAATCAGCCTACCCTACGGGTTGACGGGCATTCCAAGCTGGCTAATTGACCTGATTCGGGGGCAACTGAGTATAAACATGACCTTGACCCATTGGTCATTGCGGAGTATAGTTGCTGGGTCAGACTTGGATCTGCTGCCCCAGGTTTTTCCAAGAAAAGTTAGGGTGGTTTCTCCAACTCGGATTATAAGCATTGGAGTAGGGGTTGGATCTAACGTTCTCCTTTACAGCACAAACATCCTCATAGGGTGAGGATGGAGAGAAAGAAAGGGAAGGATAAGAGAAACTGGGATCAAAGGCCCCAGTTTGGAACCCATGGGGTTCCGAATAATGCTGGCTCGCAGGTTGAGTCGCATCAAGTTGATTCACGAACTCTCATCCAAAAGGAGCTCGCAACGAATGAAATCCTGAATTCTAGGATTGAGTGGATTGAGAGTTGTTCATTGAATTTCCAACCATCCACTCTTCCATTCTCTTAGCAACCAAGTCCACCTTATCAAGTTTACTACAAATCAATTTCATAGCGAATGAATGAAAGTTGTGGACTTCATTAACATTCGGTCTGGGTTGCTGGGACCGGTTAAAAGTATCCATGGAGGCATGATTGATTGAATTCTCGCTCATTTCCTTAAACAAATCGTGCATGCTATCTACGTCTTTGTTGAGAAAATTACCTTCGCAAGAAGCGTCCACGTGATTTTTGAGTTGATATTTTGGCACCTCATGGTGTGGACACCTACATAATAGGTCCTGGAATTGCTCCCAGGCCACATGAAACTGCTCCCCCGGCCGCTGGGTAAAGGTAGTGATTTCCTGTCTCAAAGCATTGGTACATCTGATAGGAAAGAATTTCTTCAGAAAGGTCGATTTCAACTCATTCCAAGTTGCAATTGGTCTTCCTATAGTCTTGTACCAATGAGCAGCTTTATCCCTAAGAGAGTGGGGGAAGAGCCTCATGATCATTTGCTCTTCATTCACGTTTCACACCTTGGTGGTCTAAACCAAAGTGGTCTAGTCCTCCAAGTGCTGAAATGGGTCTTCAGAGCCAAACCCATGGTAATGTTTAATCAGGCTTAACACCTGGGGCTTGATTTCTATGTCTCCGGTCAGAATCTGGATGCCGGGATGTTCCCTATAATTTGAAGGATAATAAAAATCCTTCAAGGGCTAAGCATCTTGCATTCTCTGGAATCATTCTTGCATTCTCTACATTTATTCCAGCTACCTTCGGAATTCCTCCTGTGGATCCCGGGGCAGAGGAGGCTGTTGATCGGCCATGGGATCGATTTGGCCAAAATCCAATCTACGCCTCCTAGAATACTCTAGTGGTCCTTCTAATCGATGATTCATTGACCTTCTTCCCAGCATAAACTACGAAAAGGTCGGAAGGATTGGGGATAAGGACCCTGCAGCACAACAAATTAAGCCTGTCCTTAAGTGGGGTAGCCTAAGGATCTACAAACTCCCAGAACCCGCCTTAAGATTATAGATGATTTACTCTACTTGTGTCTGCTCAATCCAACCAGTTAGAAGGAGGGACTGGGGAGAAGGTTCTTCCTTCGGCTTGTGCCTCTGGTTCTTAGTGTACCCCCCAGTCGTGGTCGTTTGACGCTACTCTCCTAGTTAGACATCAGATTAATCGGTACAAATAGGTTAATCGTAAACAATCTCAAACTAGGCCCCGAAGAGCAAATCAATCCTTAAGGCCAACGTCTACTCAATTTATTGAGGCCTGGGATTGTAGTGCTAATGGAATGTGATGGGCCCTTAATGATTGATTGAGTATGTGTAAGTGCATGCACAACCAGGGTTTTCAAGCAAGATTGTTTGTGATGCGTAGATTTTAATGTTTAAATCTTGCTTAAGTAGCTTGTAGGGTTTAGAATTAAGTTGATTTCAATCAAGTTTAAAGCAAACTAGGTCGGGTGAAGATTGCTTTCCTTTAAAACCAAAAATAAAGTGGAGTGCCTGGTATGAACCTAGATTGAAAACACTAAGAGGAAGCCACTTGGTGAGTTGATTTTAGGTTGAAAGGTGCGGCCCAAACAACTCAAACAATTGACTACAACTACACCACTAGGTTAGGCACATAGAAATGGTTAACCTAGAATGATTTCTACTCTTTTATGTGTTGATTTATGTGTACCGGTTCCACAAATCAGAATCCGATTGAATAGAAGAAAATCAAATAGGTTAAGTGCCTTGAATGTGAGTATATATTGTGTGTATGTTGAAAATTACCCCACAAAATTATCTTTTTATTTTTTTCATATAAGCAAGGGTGAAATGAGTGTGAGTGGAAATCCAAATAACCAAACTAATCCTAGGATTTATGCAGACACCTAGGTTAATTGGAATTTAAATTTAATGTGACAAATGAAATCTATGGAGGGGAAAGAATGGGGGCACTTACAGTCGTCTTTAATTGCACTTTACTCCGATCTACCGCTTGATGATTCCCTAATGGAGGTCTCTGCAAAACAATAGACACAAGAGAAAACAAGTTAGAAGATAGTAAAGTGCGTGAAATGCGAAAAGAAAATCATAAAATCATTGCCTCCCCAGCAACGGCGCCAAAATGTTGAAACGCCGGAGGCTTACGCTATCGGATTTGATTTTGAAAACCTGTCATTGTAGTTTGAATAGCGAAGAACTCAGGTTCAACAAATAAAACTCATACCGAAATAGAAATCCCAAGTCGAACTCAGGGAGGCTACGTCGATCAAGATTTGAAATTATATTATTTTTGTGTTTTTGTTTAAAAAGCGGATTAATCACAATGAGATCAAATAACTATAGACAATAAGAAAGAGAGAGAGAGAGAAAACATCCACTTAAAGTTGCAAAATGTTTTTATAACTAAGAAAGTGGAAAATTACACTAGAAAGAAGGAAAATTATTACAACTAGAAAGCAGAAAAATTCTACTCTAGAAAGCAAGAAAAAGGAATGGGAAAGAGAAGTTATCCTCCTCGATGATCGCTTAGAGGATGAGTCGTACGAGACAACGCCTGGATGATGAGGAACGATGCGGGAAGAAGGAGATCAAGGGAGGAGGAACGGGAATGAGGCAGCACGTCGTCATCGTGGGATCCGCTTTCAGAATGGGGGCGAAAATTGATTTTATTTCTTAAGGAGCATCCCGGGTGTAGGACAAGCTTCTCTTGAGCTTTGGAGAGGGAGAGAAGAGAAGGAAGGGATGAGAAATTCGTATGAAGGGGGTCTCCTTTTATAGTTGCAAGGAGTGGGGGCATTTTGGTCATTACAAATTCAAAATATTAAATAAGGGGCCTTTAGTGACGGAATTAAGCGTCACTAAAACCCAGATCGTGGGCGACGTGCACTCACACCTCCTGTCCACTCCTCTCCTGCACCACGCTCAGCTGCCCACATTCGTCGATCTTCGTTCGTTCGATCGTAAGATCGGACAGCTTAAAAGTCGCTAACCGCCAGCGCTTCATCGCTTGCGAACGTGCGCCTGGTGCGTCCAATCGTGCATTCACGCATCACGGCCTCTGAACGCACCACATATCTGCTCTCACCGCCACTCATCCTTGATCCAATGGCCCAATTTGAGCTGATCCTTGCATCTGCGCTAGATTGAGGCTTGCGGGGGCTCAAACCTATGCCTCTTCTTCGCATTTGAGCTCTCGACCGCTGTGCTACAATGGTGAGTTTGTCACGTGGATGCTTTATGGCGTGAGCATCTGTGGCCGTTGGATGGTGATCCAACAGCCAAGATCCATCGTGCGATGAGGAGAGAGAGAGGGCACGGCGGTCTTCCAGATTGGCTAGGTCAGTTTGGGCGGCTAAGATGGGGCCACGTGGTGCCATCTTGGCCATTCATCTTCTGAGTGATGTAGATGGTGCCACGGGTATCGGATTGGATCGATTTTCACGCTGTTAGGTTGCGATCATCGATCCGAATCCATCCGTGCAGTTGGATTTGTCGTCTGAGGTGCGGATTAACACCATCCTGGCCCATGACCTTTAGGGTTCCTCAATCTCTTTCTGGTACTACGGATGTCCGATTAAGGCGATCTTGGAGTCGTTGAACTCCAATCGTCGCCCTGATCAGATCCGTACAGTTGGATCTTCGATCCGAGACCCTGATAAAAAGTCGCCTTGTCCTTGATCATGAAAAGGAGATAATTACTGTATAATTTATACAACTTAATCTAAATGCATGATTATGCATGTTATGCACTATTTACAATGGATGATGCTAATGTGACACTAAGAACATGCATTAATAGACATTTTAGGTTGATCAGATGTATGCACATCACCAACAATACATGGGTAAGTTGCTCCCTTATCAATTCCCCCGCACGCATAGCACTATCATCTAGGAGATGACCACACACCTCTGTATCACCTATATCCTCCTCATTTGGAAGTGCAATGTAGAAGATCTCATCCGCGACATTTCAATGGTGTATCATGTTGGTATGATACAAAAAACCATGCCGATGAGGCATTGGGTCTTGAAAATATAAAACAGTCATGAATCAAGTGTCTTGAAATGTTTTTAAGGACTCCAAAAGATCACTCGACAACATTGCGTTGTTTTGTGTGTTGATGGTTGTACAACTCATTGTATTTCAGATATCTGTTTTCTCAATTGCGATACTCTTGGAGGTGATATGGTACTTCCCAAAATGGAGCAAGGAAAGATTCGATGTTTGCGTAACCAAGAACGACAAAAAACCTACGTCCACTTGGGACATTCAGCCCAGTCCTAACCACCTATTGTAGTACCTGCATGTCCGCAGAAGAACCTTCTCATCTAGTCCTGACATACACAAATTCTAAGTTGTAGTCAATTACAGCAATTAAGTTTTGGCTCGTCCAACCCTTACAATTCTGGAAACGAGCTTGATCTGTCGTTGCCATCGTCGCTTGAACCTGACACCTGTTTATTGCTCCTACAACGTCCCGCTCAAATTTTTACAACAAACAAATCGACCGAATATCAACTATGGTCGAAGTAATACTATCGTGGTTATAATGAAATGCCTTGAAAACAAGGAGGAATTTTCAATTTTCCTAAATATGTTTAGCCATGTTCGAATGAACGCTTAGTATCCAGATAAATCGATGCTTCAGGGGGACCAAAGCATGCAAAACATTATTAAAGTATCTAGAAATGGTCTCTCTCGAGTGCTGCAAGTGTTTAACAAGATGCTAATCAACTTTCTGTGACATTCATCAAACAATCACAATAAAATGCTGTTGACGGATTTTTATTCCCGGCAACGGTGCCAAAAATATGATCGTCGACGGTCGGTTCGCACTAAAAAGGTGTTTTAAATGTAGTTGTTGTAGTATATGTCACAAATGTAAACTGATGTCGCATCAATTTTATTTATGTACTTAATTTTTACTAATTTATTCCATATCTTTCACTGGGTGGTAGTTATTGATATAAATCGCTCCCTATGTCCAAAAACATTCTTTTATTCTAAAAATGTTGATTTTATTTATAAAAATGAATGAAAGAATCAAATAATTACATGAATTGGTTAGTTATGTACAAAAGAATGGATTAAAACACATTACAATCTTGAAAACAAATGTACATAAGCAAGCATCAAAAATTATATATACCTACTCTATGTTAATTATTTACAATTAATATAGATAATACTTAAATATAGGTACAAAAATAGTTAATAATATCTACTATACTATGTCATTATAATATACTAATGTCTTTAGTAACATATATATATGTCGCTTAAAGACTTAGTAAAATATTTACACAACATAAGACAAAATAGTTATCTTTACTGACATATATAGGTATGTACAGTGATAGATACAACTATCACTAAAGCTCTAAGTGTTGCATATATACATATAAGAGCTCAAATAACACTACTACCTATACTTATACTACATACACATATATATAGATATATATTACAGTATACATAATTTATTTATTTACATATTTTATTTAATTACATAATATGTATTTATACAATACATATATTTACACATGCACAGACAACATACACATAGCCAACACATACACAACACACACAAACGCATAAGGAGGTTTTCAACACTTAGCCGCTATGGCATTTTCTTCTTCCTTTCTTCTTTCTTAACACCTAGGGCTCACTCTCTCAGATCGATTTGATTCAACCCAAAAATTGGGTTTAATGGGCCAACGGCCTTTTCGAGGGATACGTAGCATCCATTTCTAGGTGGAACCAGACCTCTACTAGGGCCACCCTAGTTTTCTTAATTAGGTGCATTATTTCTAGTTTAAGCTCCTTAATGGGCCCAATTAGGCCCATGCACCGCACACAGATTCATTCATATGCCATAGGTATCGAGAGAGGAGAGTATGTATATGTAAGGGTGCCCGGTGCCTGACGACTAAAGAGGGGGCATATGACAAAATCCTTATATGCCGCTGCAACCTCTCCTATGCCCACGATGTGGGATAATTCTAAGTGCTAATTGACGCAGCAGCAGTGCACTATGAATGTCTGATTAGTCGATTTTGGCCCTCGATTTGAGGGTCATAATTTAATATAAATTAAAATTAAATTATGCCATTATAAAGCCCTTATATAGGGCTACATAATTATATAATTACTTTAAAAAAATAAGTTAATTTATTATATAATAAAATTAGGTAAAGTTGGTTGCTTATATACATTAAATTAGAGTTTAATTCGTTAATTTATAAATTATTAATTAATTATCGAATTGACTTAATACAGCATTAATATACATGATAAATTATTTATTCCATATTTTTCTGATATTTTATAAATTTTATTTTCATTTATTTACACTTAAATACATGTTTTAGATGATTTTTCATATAAATAAACTATAAATACTATAATACAGTATAAATACAGCATAAATACATTCAAAATATTTAATATATCAGTATACAAATATACAGAGTGACTTACTTCAGTATCACATTAAATTACTAATTTATTTTATTTTAAGTTAATAAATTACCTATTTAACTTAATAACCTAATTATTTACTGTAAATATATAATTAAATGCAATTACTAGTATTATAATATTCATAATAAATATATAAATATGTGTGCACAGTATTAGGTACAAATATGTACATTTAAATAGATTTATAGAATTACTTAGTTTATTATACATTTAGATTATATAAATTAATATAAAATAATACAATAAAGTTATATATAGAATAAGTTATTCTAAATACTTAATTTAATATGTAGAATATATCTATAAGTTATTTGTAGATAATATGTACATATTATACAATATTTACATATAGCTTACATTTAATTACTATATACAAGCATATGCATAGTATACATGATATTATGAGTATTTTTGGGATTTTTTTTATTTTTATGGGTTTTATATATATATTAGAGATAGGGGAAGAGAGAGAAAGAATGAGATGAGAAGAAGGAGTTGTTTTGTATATTTGAAGTAAATTAATTTTATTAAATTCTAAGGTATATTGAATAGTCGGTTGGCATGTTCTACCAAGCCAGGGGTTTAGAATGCCTTGAAGCTTAGCATACACTTAAGAAAATACTTAATATTACTCAAGACAGGTTTAGTTTATTTTTTTTATAATTTTTTTATGATTTTTATTTATATACAAAGTTCATTTTTATTTATAATCATGTTGGTATGATTTTTTTTATGATTTTTTTATGATTTTTTTATTATTTTAGGCCTTAAATGGTGTTGGAAGTAAAAATCGAAGGCCTTGAATGGAACTCTAGGTGCTAGAAATGGGGTAAAAACATTCAAGATCATCCAACACAACACATGAAAGGTGTATGGGAAGTTAAGCATGATTTTTGCTTTGATTTCATTAAATTCCATCATTGGACATTTGATTCAAGAAACAATAGCTGATAATGGAATTTAAAATTAAATTACAAGCAATCCTAATTGAATTTCAATCAATTAAAGGTACATGAATGCTTGTACATGATATACACAACACTACAAATCATATCAGTCTCTCAAACACTCAAAACCTAGCCAAAACTCCAAGTTCAGCCAACTCAGCCCAGCCAACGGCAGCAGCAACTGCTGCAGCTGCTAGATTAACTGCTAAAATTCAATTTCTGCAACTACTGTTGCATCCCTTCAGTCCAAACATTTGAGTTACTATTCAAACAACTTAAAAACACAATAGTTGCTACTACTGTAGCCATTTTAACAGCTCCCTAGCTATGCATTTAGCAGCTGGAAGTGCTACAATAGCATGATCAAATCAAGTTAATGTTCCATTTTGACTTAATGTTGAATTGTCACATTCAGATCAGTCCTTTTAATTTATCCATCTTAAAATTTAGATCGATTCATGCATTGAAATCATAAACACTGTTTCACTTTGAAAATCTAAAAGATCAGACTCTTAGGAAACTCAAGATGAAGATACAACTTCATAACATCAGATCACCCATTCTAAACAAACAGAAAAATCCTTCAAATTCTGAAAACTTATTCATAAATCCAACTCAATGACATAATCAG
This sequence comes from Thalassia testudinum, assembly GCA_037157565.1. Taxonomy (NCBI): domain Eukaryota; kingdom Viridiplantae; phylum Streptophyta; class Magnoliopsida; order Alismatales; family Hydrocharitaceae; genus Thalassia; species Thalassia testudinum. The sequence continues at coordinate 69,511,093 of JAZHRO010000002.1, forward strand.
ATTTCAAACAATGCCAGAATCTCAAATCAAATGTATGAGTCTCATTTGCTCTAACATCTTATTCAAAAACCAACCATTTCAGAAATCAGTGAATGATGCTCAAATAGAGTATAGCTCATATGAGGAAGACAATTACATCAAATCATCTTAGATTCATTGCAAATGATCCAATTGCATGAAGATACTTCAATTTGCTTATTTAAAACCATTTAAAGCCAAATTGATTCAAAATCCTGCGATTGTGCATGAAATCCAAATTCGAGTCAATCAAGCAAACTAGTACAATTCAAAATCAGATCAGGTGTCCTTGTGAACATCTGAAGTGGATGAAAGGACCCCTAGATGGAATTGAGCGTGAATTGGATCTAGAAATTTGTGGATTTCAAATCCAATTCAACTCTGATGGGAAGGATGCAATACGGAGTAAAACTTTGAGGGAGAGAAATGAATGTGACAATGAGATGATGAGGAAGCTGTGTGATCAGGTGGATGCCAGTGAATTCATCCCCTCTGATCAGAATTGATCAGAGAGGGTAGAGTGGATCTAAGCTAATCTACTCCTAATCTACATTAATCCATCAAACCAGTGAATTCTAACATCTAATCTATTCCTAAATTGCTCTAGCTAACACTACAATTAATCTAGAAAGCAGGAAATCCTAATCTAACAAGAGGAATGGAGTTGCCTAGATCCAAAGCTGGTGGCTAAGGAGGAAGAATGGGGGAAGATCTCCAGCGAGTGAAGAGCCCACAAGAGGAGCTCCAGGGTCGTCCTTAGGAGTACATCATCCCTAGCGACGAGGAGGAATTGGAGATGAAAAACCACACCCTTGTCACAGGCGTGGCGAGTGAAGGGGTTAGGAGAGCTGGAGAGGATGAAGGGATCGCCTCAAGAAAATAGGAGGGGAGGTCGATTGTTTGCACACGAGCTCAGGGAGCTACTTAAGTAGGCAGATCATTGGATCAAAGCACCACAAAGGTGCGATTATGCACTTAGGGCATGGGAGGTGGAGATGACAAGAGGGGCGCGTGCGAAGTTTCAAATCAAAGGTTAGCCGTTGGATGAGATCTGGCAAAGGTGGTGAACACATGCACTGAAGCGCGCGAAGCTTCGATTCAGGGATGGCCATCAGATCATGGATACAAGAGATGAACGGTCGCGATTGGTTGAGTCCTTGCGACTACAATGCAAGCACGGCTACAATTCTAATGGTGGAATTGCACTGAGCTCCTAAATGGTGAAGGGGTAGAACATCAGCACAGAAGCCCATAAGTGATAAGGAACGATATTAGAGCAGTCCCTAGTCTTACAAAATGACCCCTGGTAGCTTACAAATGAGTCCCTGGAGGTTTTAAACGTTAAGAAAATGTTAATGCCCTAAGGACCTAAATGTGAAACTCTAAATATAAGATCCTATTGATGTCTAAATGCAACTAAATTTTTATTGAAGTATAATTGAACATTAAGGAAGTTAATTTTACTTTTGATTTGAGCTGTTGAACTTAAATGTGTGTTCAATTTGCAAATGGATTATCAATTTACATTAATAAATAGAATATCTCATTTTATGACCTAATTTTGCATTTTTAACACATATTTGGTGTTTTAGGTCTTTTTCACTATTTCCCACACTTAACCCTTTTCATGTGTTAATTCAGTAGTGTTTAACATAGTTTCTAGCTTAAATTGGGCATTTTAAATATGATGAGCCACACCTCATCAGATGCTAATTTGAGGATACCTGAGAAACAACATGCAAGAAAATTGCTAACTATTCATTTATAGTCACTCCTCGTGAATCGCGTAGTTCTGTTGCTTTATTCAAGTGCTCTGGAAGCACAATGAATGCATTCTTGCTCAGCCTCAACTCATTCTAGCAGTGACTCAGATGGCCCTCGATTAACTCGCGAACCCAATTGTGTCCAGATAATGCCCCATCATTTTTCCATCATCGAGGTATAAGGCCATCAATACTTGAGTAATACGCTATTGCAAGTGGTATAGCAACATCTACCATGGATAATCAATTATCCTCGATATCTGAATCTTGAGAGGTCATTGATGGATTTTCTCTAGAGCTCATACCTGCTTTAGCAATCTTCAAAATTTTCAATTGCAAGATAATGTGTGTGTGTGTATAAAGAGATCCAAATAATATAGCATGGAATGGTTAACATCTAACTGAAGAAACTATGACGAATATAGTTATAATGTTCTACAGGAAAATGAAAATGTAAATTCCACAACGACCATGATAACCAATTATCCTATGGATAAAAGTTCTATGCATGGTACTCTACGTAGCTATTTGCGGCGTAGATCACGTAAAAGATGAGCACGTTGTAGTATAGTGCGAAATAAGTCTCGAGCAAATAATTAATGGAATTGGTGAGTCCCGATCGATTACAGAGAGGTAGAAAGTACTTTTGATTTCATTGCATTTGTTCTAAATATAAGTATCAAGAAATAGAAATAATCAATCACAACATCCACATCACAAAGAGAGATTGAATTTGATATATGCGATAAAATGAAAACATGAATGTAAACAAGTACTACTGTAACAGAATGAGGGCACTGCGGGTGGTTCGTGGTGGCCTTTTGGAGAGGTTGGGAAGAGCAGCAACGATCCGTCGGGGTGGCTCAACGGACACTTCAGATGGAGATGCAGTGACAAATGCAGAGAAGACGGGAAGAAGAAGAAGAGAAAGGAGTTGTAGAGGGAGGAAGAAGAAGAAAACTAAGGGAATGCTTTCAAAGGGGACACTTAGGCCTCTTTTTATAGCTTTTGTGAAGGGCATTTAGGGTATTTGAGCCCTTAATCCCGTGTAAAGGCTTCAGATTAATCAGATCCGTTGATCGGGAGATCAACGGTCCTAATTAAGCCTTCCAAATCCTTCTTTCATCCATAGTTTGATATGGTGTTGACACGTGGCACGTTGTGTGCCCTTGGATCTGCATCCGACAGCTCCCGCTCACCCACCACCCGCACATACGCCCACCGCTCGCTCTCAATAAGTGCCTCAAATCCTAACTCATCTCAGTCGTCTGATCTCTCAATTGAATGCTTAAAAGTCGTGCGTTGCGCCTGGCTGACTCCTAAGGCGCACATCAACGTGCATGTCTTCATCCAACGCTCCCGCGCCCGCCATGCGTTGGCCGCTGATCCGGCCAATGAAGATCCTGGGTGGAATTTCACCCGCGGATGGCCAACTCCCAATCGCACTTCGAACCCGCATCATGCTTTGTTTGCTAAGCACGCTTTCCACTATGCTACGCGTGCAGATTGTTGTAGTTTCTAAATCCTATGTAGCCACCCTCGGCGATTGGATGGGAATCCAACTGCCGAGATCTCTCCCTTGCGTGATGAGGCAGCTGGAACGGGCGATGTGGATGCATCACGGTAGTTGGATGATGATCCAACTGCCCACGACTCTCCTTCCCAGGTTGGGGTGCGGTGAGGGGCGGCTGCAATGGTGCCACGTGGCACCATCGTGGCGGTCCATCTTCTTCTCCTTGTATCTGATGATGTAGGCCTTCGATTGAGTTGATTTCTGCGCCATTGGACTGTGAACATCGATCCGGATCCATCCGAGTGGTTGATTCTCCTTGGCTCCTTCTTCTGCAAGCTCGCTAGGGTGCTACAGGAGTCTGATTGATGCACTCTTGGAATCGTTGGACTCCCGTCGTCATTCCAAACAAATCCATAAGGTTGGATCAGCCATCTACATCCCTGGAGTACCTGCAATTATTAATACCTCTCAAATAGCACATTATTATGTATAAAACATATAAATAATCTAAGCTGCAAAGTATGATGTGTATTCATGCAAAATGTCCATGTTAAGCTAGGTTCTATCTTAATTCAGGCAAATTAGGGCCTATGGTTGCTGTGTAATCATACCATCATGCCTAAATCTTGCTAGTCCCTAGCAAGTGAAAGACTAAATGCCTTTTATCAAGAGTTTAACTAAAGGTTTATTTCTTTTTGTTTCATAAATAAATTCAAAATCCAGATAACCATGAATATGTAATGTTGTAGCTTTTGAAATGGATCCAAGCGAAGAGTCGATATACATTTAAAGCTTGTACTTGACCCCTAGTAAAATTTTGTTTGGATAGGCAAACCTCTTCTCTTTGGGATATAAACTATTCTCTGATTTTAGCCTCGGCTTTTAGCTTAGGTAGAAGATTTCTGAGTTAACTGGGTTTGTATTTTGTAGCTCACTCTCTTCTGGTGCTACATAGAGACTAGTAGTATTTCAAAATCTAGATTTTTGGATTATTGAATAAATTAACTTAGAGAAAGGCTGGAAAACTGTGCTCTCTTTAATCTTTTGTACTTTTTCTTTTCTCTCTTTCTCTCTCTCACTCTTTTTCTTTTTCTTTTTCTTCCTGAGCTCACATCTCACTAGATTTGCAATTGTATTTGGTGGTCTTGCATGGCATCACACTTTAATTAGGTTCTAATAACCCTATGACTAAGTCAGACTCCTCAGCCCACATTCAGGCGGTCAGAAATGTAGGAAAATTAGGTTTAGGTTGTATTTGGTGGTTCGTGGGGATGGTAGGTGTTTTTGCCTCAAAATACTTTGACTTACATAACTCAAACTTCTTAACATAACACTTTTGTTTTCACAAGCAAATATCTCTTTTGTATGCTTTTTCTTCTTATTTTTTAATCAATATATATATCTACTATCACAATGTCATTACCAACATAACATAACGCAACAATGCAACACGACATTCATACTTTTATTCATGAGGCATTATTTAGGATTTTCAAGGATGACCAAGAGGATCTCAAGTGGCTTATTTGGTGGAAGTGCCTACTCTCGGCACCGGGTAGGGAACGGATAGGATGACGTATTTCTGACATTGACATCAGTACCCTCCTTCAGCCGAGGATTCTATAGAGGACGGTCATGACCATCCACCTCAGTCCTAGTTTTATCAGAACCCACTCACTGTGTTTTTGCCTTATTTGGTGGCTCTCGTATGGAATTTCCCACAAAATTAGTATGCAAGAACTGAGCCCAACTTCAAGTATTATTCAAATATTAAAGATTAAAGATTCCTTACACTAGCCTTAGAGCACCAATAGACTCTCTACTCTCATCTCACGTATGTTTGGTGGATCTACTAGAAGATGGTTCACCTAACTCCCTAATTGTTGTCCAAGGGTTCAGGAGAAGAAGCAATGCTTCTTCTCGACAAACTAGAGATGTCTATCGATTTTCACAGTGGATCCATTGCAAATTCTACATGCAAATGTGAGGTTATACTGAATTCTAAGCTTAAGAATCTACTAAAGAATGAATCTTTAATAAAATCTCTTGATAAAATGATCTAATCCCCCACTTATTGGCAGAAATTTTTAGTTTTTTTATGGACTACCCCCCCTATGCCTAAGTGTTTGCATGTCCTCATGCATGAATAAAAGAAATAAGGTAGGGTGTATGTGGATAGAAATCACTTGGTATTGCTTCTGAGTTGTCGTTCAGCTCATGCCATCACTGCAATGCCATACACAATATGCAAAACAATATGCGAAAATTAAATATGCTATGTATATATGGTATGTATATATGTATATATGTGCTGAGCTTAATGCCTCCAGATAGGCAACTCATCAGTCACACGTCCTTGAGAAGATGTATCATTTCATCATCAGGAGGAGGTTCTTATGCAAAGAATGGTTTGAGGTGCTGGCCATTAACCGTAAAAACATGCCCAGATTTCTGGTCTCTAATTTGGACCGCCTCGTTAGGATATGGGTGGACCACCAGAAATGACCCAGTCCACTTGGACTTGAGCTTTCCCGCAAAGAATTTGAGTCAGAAGTCAAACAACCAGACCTGCTGGTTAGGTGCGAACTCTTTCCTCTGGATGTGTTGATCATGGAAAGCCTTTGTCTTGTCTTTATATAGTTTTGCATTTTCATGAGCTTCCCGCCTAATCTCCTCTAACTCACTGAGCTGGAGCTTCCTTTCATAACCTCCAGCCTTGAGGTTAAAATTACATTTCTACACTGCCCAGAAGGCACGGTGCTCCAGCTCCACAGGAAGATGACAGGCCTTTCCATACACCATGCGATATGGAAACATTCTGAGCGGGGCCTTATACGTGGCCCGATTTGCCCATAGTGCATTAATCAACCGATTGGATCAATCCTTCCTATTAGGTCTAACCATCTTTTGAAGGATAAGCTTGATTTGATGGTTTGATACTTCAACCTACCCATTGGTCTGTGGGTGATACAGGGTAGCAATGCGGTGTTGCACCCCATATTTCTTCAATAATGACCTGAAATGGGCATGGATGAAGTGACTTCCCCCATCGCTTATTAGGGCACAGGGAACTCCGAATCTCGCAAAAATGAATTCCCGGACGAAGGATATAACAGTCTTATGATTAGCTCGTCTTGTCAAGTTAGCTTCTATCCACTTTGAGACATAGTCTACTGCTAGGAGTATGTACTCAAAGCCATACGAGTTCGGGAAGGGGCCCATAAAGTTGATGCCCCAGACGTCGAACACTTCTACGACAAGAATGGATTGGATCGGCATCATGTCTCTCCAGGTCATACCGACTGCCTGGCGCAGCACTTGGCAAACTTGTGTGTATCTCTGAAAATGGTTGGCCAAAAAAATTCCAACTGCAAAATCTTTGCAGCAGTCTTTCGGCCCAAAAAATGACCCCTATAAGCATTGTTGTGGCAGAAGGATAGCACACTAGAGATTTCTGAATCAGGGACACATCTACGGATGATTTGATCAGCCCTAATGTGAAAGAGCAGTGGGTCGTACCAAAAATAGAATTTAGCCTCTGATATAAATTTGAGCTTTTGATCCTTGGATAACCCCACAGGTAGCCTGCCTACGACGAGATAGTTTGCTATATTAGCATACCAAGGAATCTCAACAGAGTTGATGGACAATAGAGACTCATTTGGAAATCGATCTGATATCGGCGGGGAGTACAGAATATAATCTAGGTCTAGCCATGACAAGTGATCCGCCACAACATTGTGTGCTCTGGCTTTGTCGTGGATTTCGACATTGAACTCCTACAAAAGAAGGATCATCTGATAAGGTGGGCCTTGGCGTCCTTCTTTGCCAACAAATGCCGGAGGGCGGAATGGTCAGTGTAGATGATAACTTTGGACCCGAATAAGTATGACCTGAATTTCTCCAACCCAAATATCACAGCTAGCAATTCTCTCTCAGTGACTGTATAATTACGCTGAACCTCATTCAGCATTTTGCTAGCATAGCATATTACAAATGGTTGGCTCTCCCGATGCTGGCCAAGAACGGCTCCGACAGCGAAGTCAAAGGCGTCACACATCATCTCGAAGTCGAGGGACCAGTTGGGAGGCTGGAGAATAGGTGCACTTGAAACAGCGCCTCACAAGGTCTCAAAAGCACTGAGACACAAGGAGTCAAACTCAAAGAGCATGTCGGTTATCAGAAGATTCATTAATGGACGAGCAATTTTCGAGAAATCTCGAATGAATCTTCAATAAAATCCGACATGCCCTAAGAATGATCTGATTTACCTAACCGAGCTAGGCAGAGGTAATCGTGAAATGATTTCAGCTTAGCTCTGTCGACCTCGAGTCCATTAGAGGAGATCTTGTGACCTAGTACGATGCCATCCCTCACCATAAAATGGCTTTTTTCCCATGAAAGTACTAGGTTAACCTCTATACATCTCCTCAGGATCTTTATGAGGTTATCAAGACAAGACGAAAAATCATCTCCAAACACAGAGAAATCGTCCATGAACACTTCCACGCAATCCTCGATCATGTCTAAAAAGATGGCCATCATGCATCGTTGAAAAGTAGCTAGTGAGTTGCAAAGGCCGAAAGGCATCCGTTTAAAAGTGAATGATCCGAAGGGGCACATAAAAGTCGTCTTATCTTGATCTTCTGGGTTGATCACTACTTGATTGTACCCGGAGTATCCATCTAGAAAGCAGAAGAAGCTACACCCGGCCAGCCACTCTAGAATCTAATCAATAAAGGGTAAAGGAAAATGATCCTTTTTGGTAGCCGAGTTTAGCTTCCTCTAATCAATGCAGACCTGCCAAGAAGTCGTGGTGTGGGTCGAGATGGATTCAGCCAATTCATTTTTTATTACGGTAAGTCCCGCCTTTTTGGGCACAATTTGAATGGGACTCACCCACTGGCTGTCGGAAATAGGATAGATAATGTCCGTGTCCAGCCATTTAATGATCTCCTTCTTGACAACCTCCAACATATTTGGATTTAGGCACCTCTGAGGTTGTCTTGATGGTCTCACCCCTTCATCAGTGTAGATATGGTGAGTGCAATATGAAGGGTGAATCCCGTGGAGATCAATAATGCCCCACCCGATAGCAGCCCTATGTGCTTGTAGAACAGAACTCAATTGGTGTTCCTGGTCTAGGTCTCAAGTGAGCATTGATAATCACGGGATACATCTCACTTTCTCCCAGAAACACGTACTTGAGCGAATCAAGTAAGGGTTGTAACTCTAGTAGTGGAGGGTGGGAAGGGGGTTTATGCAGGGGAGGAGAGGAAGAAACAGTAGAAATTTGCTGACCCTGACTAATGGAGAATCCGTCTGCAGTGGTCATGTAATCCAATCTTAAGATATCAGTGTTAGGATAGGATAGTCAGGATCAGGGGTGTTAGAAGCAGATGAACACCCATGACAACCAGATCCATGGGATGAAATGTGTATGTCATTAGTCTCAGTCCCGTGTGGATCGCGATCTAAGACTCCCGATAGTGAAGATGAATGTGCCATTGGGTCACTGCAGAGTAGCCCAATGTTCCCACAAAAAGCTAAATCTTCATCTTCATTATCCTCCTCGATTACATCGCAATCAAAGTTCTTTGATGCCTTGAAAATGTCCAGTCTAAGCTTTTCACTTCCTAGGGCAATCTCCATGCATCCTGATGCACAGTCAATGTTTGCGTGGGCGGTTGCCAAAAATGGGCGACCTAGAATAATCGGTGCATCACGGAGATTAGGAGGAACCTCCATATCAAGAACAAAAAAGTCCTCTAGAAAGTAGAATCCCTAGACTTTTACGATTACATTTTCAACCACCCCCCTCGACGTTTTCACCTATTGGTCAGCCAACTGCATGGTAATCGAGGTGGGTTTTAACTCCCTGAATTGAAATCGATTAAATGCTACGGTAGGAGTTAGGTTGATGGACGGCCCCAAATCAAGAAGGGCCCTATCAAAAGGGGAATCCTGCAAAAAGTAGGAAATTAGTGGTGTGCCTGGGTCCTTCTTTTTGGGTGGTAAGTCAGCTAAGATAATCGCACTGGCTTCCTCAGATAATATCGCCTATCATCTGATTCTCTGCTGTCACTTCGGAGTATAGTAGTCCTTGAAGAACCTAGCAACAACAGGGATGTGATCTACTGCTTCGAGGAGAGTGACCTGAATGTGAACTTCCTTGAACATAGATTTCAAGTCCTCAAAATTTCGTGTCCTTTTTGTGTGCTGATTCCCGCGTTAAAGCCATGGGAAAAGGAACAAGAATTTCAAGGTCTAGGGGCTTCTTTCCTTTATCTAATGAAGATGGCTTGTGAGAGGAAGAGGGTTGTAAGCCATCTTGCAGTAGAGTGTAGGAAAAATCATTACCCGCTTGCCTAGGTAGTGGGTCGTATGTAGTCTTTCCGCTCCTTAAGGTGATAGCTTTTGCATTGGCATGCTATCCATGAAGGGATAAAGGAGCGGGTTGGTCTGGATACACAGGGTTTAACAATAGAGGTGGCTGACCGAACCCATAACTAGGTGGTGCGGGACGTGCTTGCAAAACAGCATGTGCCCACCCCTATGGTGCTTGGAATCTAGGCGAGGCACCCTGATTCTGCACATATCTTGGGTTTAGGACAAGTTGGGAGGGGAAAGCTCCCTATGACCTATGCTCCTGCATCATCTGGTTTTGCGTGTTTTGTATGCTCTGAATTTGGTCAGCCATTGCCTTTATTATTTGCAGGTTGTCATGAGTAGATTTCTGAATAGATGCCTGCAATTCCTCCTTTAGAGGCTCCAAAGGGTCGGCCCACTTTGGAGGGTAGTTGGCAACTTGGTGCAGCGGCTGATAGATAGAGCGTGTCAATTGCTGTTGAGACGAGAATGGCTGCTGCCTAGGATACGTGTTCTACGTATTCCCGTATTGTCTGGTTTGGTAGTGTGGAGCTTGACTTAGTCTCTGTGGGTTACTAGACCAGGAAAAATTGGGATGCTGGCGCCAACCGGGGTTAAACGTCTCAGAATATGGGTTCTTACGCCCGTAACCCTGAATAGCATTGATATCTTCGTAGGTTGAAGATGTCTCAGATGTAAATTCGTCAAAAGAATACACACTTGCATCGTTGTGTGGTGTGTAACCGTAATTGTACGATGTCAGATCCACATTTTTCACGAGTTCCTGGTATGTAGGATCTCGCGGAGATGGAGAGAAAACATCCCGAGTAAATGGATATGTATGAGCAGAGGGGGCTCGGGATGCTTGCGAGGAGTAAGATGGAGCAGTGCTACTAGAAGATCCAGATCTCGCTCGCATTAATTCATGGAGCTTCTTATCGAGTAGGTCCACCTTGTCCAGCTTTTTGGTGATAATGTCCATGTCGGCTCGGGCAAACTCGGCTTGAGCTTCGTGGACACTGACTCGTTGCTGTCCAGGTTGCTGGAACTGGTTCATTGAGGCGACATTCATCGAGTTCTCTGCTAAGGACTCGAATAGTTCAAATGTGCTATTCTCATCCTTCGCGAGGAAATTCCCACCGCTAGATGCATCAGCCAGGTACCAAAGTGTTCCATCCAGCCCATGGTAAAATACTTGAGCGAGGTGCCATTTTGGTACACCATGGTGTGGGCATTTCCTGAGAAGGTGTGGAATCTATCCCAGGCGTCATGCAGCTTCTCTCCGGGGCCTTGGGCAAAGGTCGTGATCGCGCGTCTCATAGAATTTGTTCGACCGATCAGGAAGAACTTTTGGAGGAATTCGCGACATAATTTTTCCCAGGCTCCAATTGGCCTCTCGATAGTCTTGAACCAATAAGCAGCTTTATCCTTGAGAGAAAAAGGAAAAAGCTTCATGAGAACAATTTCGATATCTACATTCCTGGGTCAAACTGACTCTGCAATCCAACTCAGATCTTTGATGTGCTGGAAGGGATCCTCATTCGAGTTTCCATGAAAATGAGTCTAAATCAAACTTATGATATTCGGCTTCAACTCGAATGCATCTTTGCCTGTGGGAATTCAGACTTGAGGTGCTACAATTGTTGTTGTCGAATCGTAGAAGTCCTACAGTTGTTCTCCACATGATGGATGCTGCATTCGGTCGAGTGTTGTGAGAATCCTGTTGATGCTCTACTCGTATTTATGTTCCGTTTCCTCAACCCTGGCTTCCAGACGAGCCATGGGGCCCTGATTCTCAAGGTCTTGACGAACTCGAGGATTGGGATTAGCCATTTCAGCTAATTGAGTGGAAGAAGGTTGAGAAGAGAGGTCGGGCGAAAATCGCCTTTGCCGCCTTGAGTTCGGCTCCTAAGGTCCCACAAGTTTAGGTCCTAACGACCTTCTTCCTTGCATACACCAACTCAAAGGGTTGGTGTAGTCAAGCAGAACAAGGCTAAGGCCTTGTTAATCAGAGTGGTCCTTTAGATCAGATGACCAGATTTTTTGTTTAAGTTTGTGTTATAAAAAAATTTTGCGAGTGATCAACTGCAAGGAATTCCTACTTCTCAGGCTAACCCGGCTAAGCTAGTTACAAGGGGACTACGAGGAAAGTTTTTCCTTCGACTTTCTCCTCTGGTTCCGTTACCCCATAGCCACGATTGTTTAACACTACCCCGCAGACTTAGACACCAGGTTTTGCAGGAGAGGATGGAACTACTCAGTAGTTTCAAGCCAAATGCAGGTTATTTGATATATTTTCATGAATTTTTAACCTGTTTCTTCAATTTAGTAGATGGTGGGCAGTCCACAAGGTGACTCGCCTCATCAACTAATTCTTGGGCTCGTTGGAGTCCAAGTTAGTCTATGTGGTCCTATTGGATCATGCACTTCCAAGTTTTTTTTCAAATTGAATATCACAGTTCAGATGTATACTCTCAAGTAAGATTGAATTCAAATGATTTGAAACTTAGCAAGAAGATTCTTTTTTCAATAAGCTTTTAAGAGAGTATTTTTCCAAAAATTTTTCTATTTCCAACAATTAGTTATGAATTTTTAACAAACCAGAGGTCAAATCTGGAATTTAGACCATATTTTGGTTTTTCTACTAGAAATAATATCAAATATGCTCCAAAAATTTTATAAAAATATGATAATGAAAGCTAATTTGATTATCTTTCAAACCCTATAAATCATGAGTAAATCTGATTTCTATGTTGGTCAGAATTGATTTCTAAAGTTCATAAAGGTTCTATTCTCAAGCAATTTGACCAGTATGTACTCCACAAACTTTTAAAAATTCCACAGAAAGAATTTATTTTTGGGAAAGGTGGCATTAGAAAAATAATTTGAAAATCTAGTTCTAGTCCAAATTTTAGGATTTTTGGAGCATCAGAAACATGGCTATTGAATTTTAAAGTTGACACTTAATTTCTGGCTGAGTTTCTAATAAGAATGTGTGTAGCTAATTTTCGCAGCGCTCATTTTGCCTTGTTTGCTACTTTGTGTCATTGTACCTAAACACAAAAATACTATGTTAGAGATAAAATCAAAAGTTTTTGTGCCTCCCCGGCAACAGCGCCAATTTGTTCGCAGCGTAAATCTCGTAAAAGATGAGCACATTGTAGTATAGCGCGAAATACGTCTCAAGCAAATAATTAACGGAAATGGTGAGTCACGGTCGATCACAGAGAGGCATAAAGCACTTTTGATTTCATGCGTTGGTTCCAAATATAAGTATCAAGTAATAGAAATAATCAATCACAACATCCACATCACAAAGAGAGATTGAATTTGATATATGTGATAAAATAAAAACATGAATGTAGACAACTATTACTATAACAGAATGAGGGCACCACAGGTGGTCCATGGTGGCCTTTTGGAGAGGTTGGGAAGAGCAGCAATGATCCGTTCGGGTGGCCCAACGAACGCTTCAGACGGAGATGCAAAGACGGATGCAAAGAAGATGGGAAGTAGAAGAGAGAGGAGTTGTAGAGGGAGAAAGAAGAAGAAAACTAAGGGAATGCTTTCAAAGGGGACCCTTAGGCATCTTTTTATAGCTTTTGTGAAAGGCATTTAGGATATTTGAGCCCTTAATCCCATGCAAAGGCTTCGGATTAATCAGATCTGTTGATCGGGAGATCAACGATCCTAATTAAGCCTTCCAAATCCTTCTTTCATCCATAGTTTGATCTGGTGCTGACACGTGGCTTGTTTTGCGCCTGTGGATCCACATCTGATGGCTCTCGCTCGCCCACACGTTCGCTGCTCGCCCTCAATCAGTGCCTCAAATCCTAACTCATGTCAACCGTCCAATCTAGAAAAAGTCGTGCATTGTGCTCGGCCGACTCCTAAGGCACACGTCATTGCACGTGTCTTCATCCATCGCTCCCCCGCCTGACACACGTTCGCCGCTAATCTACCCGATGAAGATCCTGCGGTGGAATTTCACCCGCAGGTGGCCGACTCCCAATCGTGCTTCAAACCCGTGTCATGCTTTGTTTGTTAAGCACGCTCTCCACTACGCTACGCATGCAGATTGTCGTGGTTTCCAAATCCTATGCAGCCACCCTCGGCCGTTGGATGGGAATCCAACGGTTGAGATCTCTCCCTTGCATGATGACGTAGTTGGAACGGGCAACATGGACGCATTGCGACCATTGGATGACGATTCAATGGCCCACGACTCTCCTTCCTAGATTGGGGTGCGATGAGGGGTGGTTGCGATGGCACCACGTGGCACCATCGTGGCCGTCCATCTTCTTCTCCTTGTATCTGATGATGTAGGCCTCTGATTGAGTTGATTTTTACACCGTTGGACTACAAACATTGATCCAAATCCATCCGTGCGGTTGGATTTGTCATCTGAGGTTCGGATATTCTTCAATTCACCCCTTGGCTCCTACTTCTTCTGCGGACTCCCTAGGGTGCTGCGATAGTCTGATTGATGCACTCTTAGAATCGTTGGACTCCCGTCGCCATTCCAAATAGATCCATAAGGTTGGATCGGTCATCTACAGCCCTGGATTACCTGCAATTATTAATACCTCTCAAATAGCACATTATTATGTATAAAACATATAAATCATCTAAGATGCAAAGTACGATGTGTGTGCATGCAGAATGCCCATGTTAAGCTAGGTTATACCTTAATTCAGGCGAATTAGGGCCTATGATTGCTGCGCAATTAGTAGCACATATACAATAAGATATTGCAAAGCTAATGTGAACTCCACCTAAATTGCCATAACCGGGGTGATCTAAACATGTTTACACTACTTAAAATGTCTATTTATGCATTTTCTTGAGCATAGGATTGCATTGCATATTTTAAATATTGCATAACATGCATCATCTTGCATTTAGAGTAGTTTGAATAAAATGGAGGTTAATTGTCTCCTTTTATGTTCATGGACAGGGCAAACTTTTTATCGGGGCCTCGGATCGAAGATCCAACCGTACAAATGTGATCAGGGCGACGATTGGAGTTCAACGACTCCAAGATCGCACTAATCAAACATCTGTAGCATCAGATAGAGATCGAGGAACCCTAGAAGATCAATGGCCAAGATGGTGTGAATCTAAACTTCAAACGACAAATCCGACCGCACGGATGGGTTCGGATCGACGATCACTGCCTAGCGGTGCGAAAATCGACTCAATCCGACAACTGTGGCACCATCTACATCATCCAAAAGATGGACGGCCAAGATGGAACCACATGATGCCATCTCAACCGCCCAATCAGCCGCTACGGTCGCCGCACCCTCTCTTCTTCGACGATTCTCTGCCATTGGATGCACATCCAACGGCTGTAAGCACGTGCACACAAAACTCAAAGCGTGACACAAATGTGCTTGTAGTGCGTTGGTCGAGCACGCTTGCGCGAGCAAGTGGCACGTGTTAGAATCGCAAGGAGCGGCGAGCGGGTGCATGCAACTGTGCGATGAGAATCGAGTGACTGCGGGCGCTCGATAGCGCCCATGCGCTATTGCACGCCGTGCCTCACACGGGATCGCACGCGAGCGAGCGCGTGCTGAGGAGCGGGCAGAGGCGCGAGATAAGCCGTCCGATCTCACAATCAGCTGAACGTGAACGCGCGTTACACACGCGAGTAAACGAGCGGGTGCGCGCACTCTGCCACATGTCGCCCACGATGGGGCTTTAGCGACGGTTTTATCCGTCACTAAAGACCCCGTATTTAATGTTTTGAGATTTAAAAGACCAATTTGCCCTCATTCCTTGCAACTATAAAAGGAGACCCCCTCCACACGAAATTCTCATCCCTTCCTTCTCTTCTCTCCCTCTCAAAGCTCAAGAGAAGCTTGTCCCACACCCAGGATGCTTCTCGCGAGGTAAAGTCAATTTTTCATCCCCCTTTCGGAAGCAGATCCCGCGACAACGACATGTTGCCCCATTCCCATTCTTCCCACTTTGTCCTCCTTTGTCCTGCTCCATCCTCCTTCGTCCAGGCATCGTCCCGTCCGGCTCGTCCTCCAAGTGACCGTCGAGGAGGATATCTCTCTCCCCATTCTTTTTACTGCTTTCTAGAGTAGATTTACTGCTTTCTAGTATAATCATTTTCTCGCTTTCTAGTCGTAATGTTTAGTGTAATGAACAATCTTTCCGATGATGAATTCCATGTTCATTCTACATCTCTTTTGATTTTTGTTTGTAATATTCTCTCTCTCTATTTATTGTAAATAGTTAGATAGTTTCTAATCAATTAATTTTCTCGTGACAAATAAAATAAATGCGTGTTTTTAAATCAAACGTCCGCCTCCCTGTGTTCAACCCGGGATTTCTATTCCGGTATAAATTTTATTTGTTGAACACGAGTTCTTCGCTTTCAAATTACGACAGTTTTTCAAAACCAAACATGTTAGCGTAGCAACCCGGTCGGTCATCATTTTGGCACCGACCCAATTTGTTGAATGCCCATGTTAAGCTAGGTTATACCTTAATTCAGGCAAATTAGGGCCTATGATTGTTGTGCAATTAGTAGCACATATACAATAAGATATTGCAAAGCTAATGTGAACTCCACCTCAATTGCCATAACCGGGGGTAGACGAGTATGTCATGCTCCTCAAAAAATAAAAATCGATAATCACTTTAAACGTGCCTTCACAAAAAGGGACCCAACTGCGCATCCGAGTGTGCTACATCCTTGGAAATTATCCTCCAACTAGAATGCATGAAAACTTCAGCCAATGTAGAAAGATCATTGAGAGTGATGTTCGACACCCACATGCATAATATTCGCATGCATTCGCGGATCTCATCCGCTGATTGGTCTACCTCCAGTGCTGGAGTTCCATGATGCTTAACCAACATCCTCATCAACTCAATGAACTCATTTGGCAACGACAACGCCGATCCACTTACAGTGGACCCCACCTTCTTCCTACGTTTCCCCCGACTTGCACCTCCTCCAAAAGCACGCTTAGAGCCTTGTGTCTTAAATACTGAAGGAGAAGGAGGATTTCCAGGCATTTCAAGAGGGTTATAAGAAAGTGTTGTGGGATTGCTAGTCAGGGCAAATAAAGTAGGACCCATGTACGGAGCATGGAGGAATGTCCACATGTCATCTGGGTAAGTGTTCTGAAACGATGTCGATCTAATCCCACCAGCAATGTTAAATGTGCCTTACGGGTCAACAAAAGCAGTAGTGTCGTTAACAATGTCCTCGATGTGCTCTTCAATTGTCACATGAACTTCCTGGACATTGGATGACATTGCATGCTCACCAGTTGTTGTATCTTTCCCAATGATTTTGTCGACATCATCAAAGAAAATGAAAGGCTTATCATGCAGTTTTTCAAGTTCGAGTGGGAGCTATAAGACATTGAAATTGATACATTTAATGTCACCTAAATGAAAGGCAGGTTTGTATAATTTTGTTGGTTAGGAAATAGTTATTTACCTCGTTCTAAATGAACAGTGAGGGTGCTATTGGGCAACTAGTGCGAGGGTTCATTCCCCAACCACTCTTGCTCAATAGATCTAAATACGAACCGTGTTTTCCCTTGTGCTCCTTCCACCTATTGAGTAATTGATTGTAGTTGTAGGGCAAGCTTGTTGCCACAACAAACTCTTTATCAATGTCATTGCATGCGGTCTTCGTGAAAGACCCTTTCACCTAGTGACCATCATTGTAGTGCTTGTCCAAAATCTTTAGCAACTTGTAATTCGTTCGATTATCTCATTTCTTTGCCTTCTTTGGAGTAGACGTTGAAGGTTGAGATGATGACATTCTACAAGAGGAAGTGATGGATTCTCACAAACAATGAGATTACCAAATTTGATTGCCCAATTACATCATCAAACTCAGATTGTGTTAAGATCATCTATTACATATGACCAAATTTACGTTATTCCCATTAGTTGATTGATCCCTTCCATAGCTCAAATGGCCATAAAATGTCAGTATTTCGATTTCCACAAGGACTTACTAACACAATTTAATATAACTAAAATGAGAAGACATCCATGGAATTCACATTCAAAGCTCACTACTCAGATTTTTTTTTGAAATTAGTAAGAAACACATCGATGTATGTTGGGAATCGTAGATCGTGAATTTGATAGGAAAAGTATCATAGTATAGCGCGAAATATGATTCAACAAAACATTTTAATTAACGAGACGTGAGTCCTAGTCGATCTCAGGGAGGTATTTAGAAAAGCAAAATTGATTTTGATTCTTTTCACTGCTTGCTTAAAATTGTATGTCGGTTTCAAGCTTGCGAGTGTAAGTCTCGCCAGTGGCATTGTTAACCCTAACTATGTGTGCGTGTCAGATAGACAATGAATGTGAACGTGTGTGTACCAGTACGCACCATTCTAACTTCGTGATGGCTATTAACAGAAAACGCATCAATCGCAAGGTCGTTTATGTTTTTAGGAACTGACATCTTGTTGTAATGTAATAGGAAATTAAATCACGCAACTCATGATCATAGTAGAGATAGAAAAAAGGATGATTTCATTCCTTCACAAATATTGTCATTACAATCAATTTTCGAGGAAAACTTGTAAATGAATGATTAAAGCAATGATTCTAACTAGCAGAAAAATGGATGCGTGCGTGTATCTACGAAAGATTACGCATGCATCATTCAGGTAGATGATGAGTACACTATCAAGTAGGAAATTTAATGTAGAAATTAAACTACAAAGAACGCTTATCTAAGAGAAGTTAGGGCATTGGAGCTGGTCTCCAATGGCCTATGGGGGCTTGAGGTGGTAGGAGGGAAGAGAGGGATGGCCAATGGTGGGTAGGTCGGCCTCTCGAGAGGTGGTGGAGAGTTGCTCTTGGACATCCATTAGTGCTTGGAGGCGGAGGGAGCTTGTGGAGAGGAAGATGGAGGAAGAAGCCACCAATGGAGAGTCCAAGATTGATTGCTAGATGGGGTGCATGGCTATCCAATGGTGGCCTTAAATAGAATGAGGGAGAGACCCTCTAGAGAAGTGTGGAATTCTTTAGAGAATCCTTTCTTGTGGCCAGCCAACCCATTTGAAATGGGTCTTCATAGATCCACATTTCATGGGTTGGTTGGCGGACTCCTTTGGTTGCTATTTTTGGCAACTCAAAGTGGCGCCACCTTTGGAAGACTCTGGAGAACTCTAGACTGGTCGGCTATGTGTGTGTGTGGGTGTGTGTGTGGTTAGGTGGTCTAGGTCGAGTCCTATAAGTCTAGGTGATTGGGTTCAGGTAGGCTCCTAGAATTAGGGTTATAAACCCTAATACTAAAGTGAATGTGCAATTAAACTTATCACAAGTTTAATTGAGTGAATGTGTGTCTAATTAGGAGAGAAGATACCCAATTAGGCCGAGCCTGAGTCAATTGGACTCTTACTGAGTCCAACTAGACTTATGTTGGTTGAGATCTAAGCTCAATTGGACTCTATGAGTCCAATTGACTAGGTGAAGTGTGTGTGACTTGATCCAAGTCAATTGGGCTTAGTGAGAACCTAATTAGATTCTTAGGAGGGTACTAGGGATAGAGCACCTTAATTTAGGTTCCCTAGGATGTAGAATTGAGTTTAGGGGCTTAGAAAATCAAGATCCAAGCTTGATTTCAAAAACAAGGATTTGAGAAGGGTTCCAGACGACTAATTTTATAATCAGACAACTTATACTTCAAAATCAGAAGTCCAAAACTCTAGTCTAGACATCCAAAGTTGAGTCAGAAAGGAATTTAGGTTCTGTCTTAGAATTCTGCAGAAATTGGACGACTGACACTTTGTCTGGACGTCCAATTTTCCAGCAGAATTGGGTTCTAGTCTGTGGTTTGTGTCTAAGGGTTCTGGATATCCAGCAACCTATCTGGACATCCAGATATGGGCTGGAATGATGGCATTGAGGTATCCTAGGCTAAGGTGACTTAATCTAAGGGTGGCTAGGGTTTAGGAGGGTCTCTAGGGCTATCCTAAGGCTAGGAAAAGTCCTATGTTCTTCATAATTCAACTCCTACATTAAAATTCTACTTAGTAGAGTAGTATACCTCTCCCTACATTATTTCTTCCTCTTTGTTACAGGGCTTCTGCTGTAGCTCTAGCTTCTTCCCTGCTTCAGATCCATCTTTAGGCCATCTTCTGAGCTTCTTATTGCCTTCAATCCAAATAATGCACTAATCAGTTCATATAACATTATTTTATGCATATCTAAATAAAATAGGAAAGATGCAATGTATGCTATTTATTCATGGATTACACTACAATTATGCTAAGTTCTAACTTAATTCAGGTCCTTTAAGTCATATTATTGTTGCGCAATCAGTGTGTTCCCTTTGTGAAATGTTTAGAAGTAGAAACACACCAGTGGATTACGAAAAATCAACTGCTTGATATTGAAGATGCACCAGTGAATTTCTTCTATGAACCACTTTAGAGTACAAACACATCGGTGGATTTCTGGAAATTCCATCGGTTGATAATAAAAACACATCGGTGGATCTCCTCTTGAAAATACACTAATGGATTTTCGAAAACCAACTGGTTGATTTATGAAAATCCACTGGAGTGTTTTAAGTTTCCACCAATTGAATCGTGAAAGCCACCCATGTGTTTTCCACTAAACTGGTTTGAACATGAAACACACCAGTTGATCATTAAGATAAATCGATTGAGGGTGGAAACACACCTGTGCATTTCCATATTCCACCGGTTAATTTTCGAGATCCACTGATGGATCTACAAAATCAATCGGTGGAATATGGGAACACACTGATGTGTTTCCACTCTCAACTGGTTTGTTTCGATAATCAACTGGTGTGTTTCATGATTTTGTGGAAAACACACCTGTTGGATTTTTAAATCCACAGGTGATAAATAACAATCCACTTGTGGAGAACACTTTCCATTATTGGAAATAGGGTCAATTGACAACGCACAATACTAAAACCCAACATGAATATAGAGGGGCACCTCCACTGTAGATGGCAAAGACAGACGTCCAGCAATCTCCATGCAAAGGCCTTCCTTTCCAATGCAACTGTAGAAGATAGCCATGCATAACCGGTATTACGAAGACAACCATCAAATCTAACCTCATCCAAGGGTAATTTACCTTGGTTATTTGATGCTACGTACTCCTCCTCCTCATCTCCTTTCAGCAAGGTTAGAAAAACCACGAGAAGCATGAAATAATAGCTTCCACCGCAATTCCTTATATAGCCGCTACTGAACCTCCTTGCCACTAATCTCCTCCAACTTCTAGGTGTAATGTCAAACACATGGGAACAAAAGTTGGATGTGCCCATTAGATGACAATACACAAGCAACCACTTCCCAACAATATGATCATCCATCCATTGGGAAGATGGGAAAGGTATGAGCGAATTAAACCAACATGCCCCCAATAGGGTTTCACGATAAGGGAACACGGTTGGTACAACCCACTACAAAACAATATAGCCTTGCATTAAAAGCCAAATAGGGTTCAGCATAAAGTAATTGCAAGTCACGTGAAAGGAATCTACCGGTAGGGAGCCCCTGCCACCTCTAGCTATGGCAGAGAACACGACCAACGATATTCCACTAGCCTCCCAGCTCGACATCGCCAACCCTCTTTTGTTCTGCCATTAATCTCCTCCAACCACCAGCAGGTGTGGTAATGGGAGACATCGACCGCATCAATAGCCCCACCTCCCACAATCCTAACCTCATCGATAACACCAAACCCCATGAGATAGAGCATGAGATGAAACCATCCCACCCCCACCCCCCCAGATTGGATAAACACGGGTTTGTTGCCACTATCCCAGGTTTAACCCTCCCAAATGGGGGATCAAACTACTAAACCTGCGAAACAATCAAGGCCTAAGTCTCTTGACTTTAGTTTTTTTGACCTACCAAATAGATTGTATCTACTATATGTATGACTTTAAATCAAGGGTGACACAACCTTAATTACAACAACACTACTTTAAATCGAAGGTAGTATACCTCAAACCCTTCTTCACGAAAAGAATTTTATCTTACAAGGAGACTAAAATTCACTACGCAAATATCCAAACAAAAGTACAAAACAAAAGAATTTATAGAGTGTAAAATAAAATATGAAACTAAGCTACTATAGGTGTAAAGGGACTTTCCTGATGTGGAAGTAAATGGGTGTGATTGCGCAATGTAACGGTGCTCTTTGATGGGGAGTGTTGAATTTGGAGAGCAAGGACAGATCGACTTTCTTTGATCTTCTCTAAATGGGTATAAATGGTGAAAAGAATTGTTTCATGGGTGTGTCTTACAAAGGAGAGCCTCTATTCTTTATAGTTGTGTTAGGAAGGCTCTAGAATCCTTAAGAGTCTTCTAGCCATTGGAAACAAATCCAAAGAGATTTGGTCAAAATCCAACGTACGTGTAGAATAATCAACATCTAACAACACAATATTAGATGTTTGATTAGGATGTATAGAATGTTTGATGGAAGGATTGGCCATCTGGGTTATAAAGGTGGACCTTCCTAGAATGTTCCTTTCCTAAGGCTAAGATGTCAACATTTTTTTTTTTTTTTAAAGAAGGGGAACAGGGGGACTAGACCAAAACCTGTTCCATACAAAAAAAAAGAGGACCACAACTCGTGGCCTAATATAAAAATGCAAAATAGAACCCAAGGCGACACAGCCTAGCCAACAATATAAGGAAATTGGATCTTATCTAATCTAAGCATCCCATGACACGAAGAGGGGAGAGCCCATTCCGAGTTGAAAAGTTGCCAGGAATCCGTAGAAGCAGAGGCAATCGAACGCACCAAGTGGTTGGCCATAGGATGGATGTATGCAAGCTTTGTGCCCTGAGGATAAAGATTTTTAGCCTCCCTCAGTGAAGGCCAGATGCGCCAAGCAACCAGGATTTTCCCGTTCCACCAATAAAAAAGAAGAGTAGAATCCATTTCAAGGCAAATATTATCCATGACGCCATGCCCAGAATGCAGGAAATGAATGATAGTTTCAATGATACCATGCTCAAGTGAGGGGGAGGGGGTCCTAAAAGAAGCCGCATCTTTCCACACACCATAGCTGTTACGGAGAATCCAAGCAATCAAATAGGAGCCATGATGGTATCTCGACGCGAAGTTGACTTTGAAGCTAGACGTCAGACGTATCCAAGAAACAGCAAAAACTTTAGTTTTTTGAGATCTCAACCAAGTAGACATGTTAAAATAGCTCCAATTGTGATGAAGAAAGTGGTTCGTGTGAGCTAAATTGAAATTGTTGTGCTCGCTCTTGTTACGCAACCACCAAATGTTATGCCAAATGAAGGTGCTAAGACCCTTGATCCTCTTAGTAGATTTGTCATTGGAGTTAAGGAATTTGTGGAATAAGGAAATAGGCGGGATGGGATAGATGAGCATGGTCCTGAAGGTCCAATTGGACATAGTGAGAGCGAGTTCATTATGGCAGAAAAGGTGGATGCATGTTTCAAAGGAGGGATTGGTAGGACAATAGACACATTTGGATGGGAGGTCGATACCACTCTTTTGAATAGCGTCATTAGTAGGAAGTCTACCATGAACAATCCTCCAGGTAGTAAGGCAAAGACAGAGGGGGAGTTTGAGGTTCCAAAGGCTTTGAAAAACATGGATGGGATGAGACAGCATGATGTTGATTTTGTAGGATGAAGAGACAGAGAAATTTCCATTCGAGGAAGGGGACCAAACAGGAACATCTCTTCCAACCTGAATGGTGGTCTGGAAGATGTTAGCCCAAATGTCAGGAGGGATATAGTGAAAATGATCGATAGAATAGGACTGATCCAAAACATCTTTGATTTTGACCCTTGGGGGCTCAATGTCATGCGAAAGGAAGTCCTTGAGAGGGGAGTCGCTGATTCAAATATCCAACCAAAACATAAGGTCCCCTTCCTTAACCTCCCAACAGATATAAGGTTTCATAACATTATAGGCTGCGAGTAAGGATTTGATTTTGCTGAAGCGAGTGTGGGAGGGGTTATGGGAGAAACCATAGAGGCCTTTCATGAGAGACGAATAGGGAGAGGACCCAAAAAGGATATTCCAAAGCCTTTTCATCTAGAAGGCTTTGATGACCGCAGAGAGATTCCTGACGCCAAGATCGCCGTTGGCCAAAGGTTTACAAATAGTGGACCAGGCAATCCAATGATGGTGGCGTTCCTCATCAAAGGAATTCCAAAAGAAATTGGCAAATGTGGAATCCAGAGTGGAGATGACCGACTTGGGGGTGTTGATAACTGAGAGGATGTGGATGGGAATGGAGGATAAAACGTGTTTGATGAGAAGGAGCCTGGTGGCGGACAATAGAAGTTTGGCTTTCCATCCTGACAGTTTAGAGTGGATTTTATCAATGAGACCATGGAAGTAGGCATTCTTGGCTATACCAGTGAAGATCGGGCACCCTAAGTAGATGAAGGGGAAGGACCCAAGTTGGAAGCCCGTAATGGAGAGGATCCTTGACAGTCTGCCTACCAGGAAGTGCTTCCCTACAAAGCAGAGGTTTTTGAGGTAATTAAGTCTTTGGCCAAAATTAGATTCAAAATCATGAATGAAGGCCATAAGGTTAGAAGTGGACCTCAAACTCCTATTGAGGAAAAGAATGATGTCATCGACATAGAGGAGGGCTGTGGGGGAGAGGATACCCCGTTTTATGTCAAAAGCATCCAGCCGACCCAAATGGACCAACTCCTTGATTCCATAGATAAAAGGTTCCATGAAAAGGTCGAAGAGGAAAGGAGAAAGAGGATCCCCTTGTCTTAGCCCCCGGGAGACCTTGAAGAAAGGAGAGGAGCACCCCTCGACTAAGATGGAGGACCCTTCGTGCTCCACGAAACCCTTGATAAGATCGATGACCCTAGTGGAGAACCTAAATTTGCGAAGCGTGCCGTAGAGGGCTCCCCACTCCACACAATCGTCAGTTTTTTGAAGATCGAGCTGAAACATGATATTCGAGCCAAACACACTTTACGGTTGAGTCTTTGGACCAGCTCAAAAGTAGTCGAAATGTGATCAAATATCAATCTCCCTTTGATGAAACCAACCTATTCCAAGGAAATAAGCCTAGGAAGCAGCTTGGCCAAACAATTTGCGAATATGCTAAAAGCGATCTTATAGATGACATTGCAAAGGCTTATGGGGTGAAAATCGGCCAAATCAGAGGAATTCGATTTCTTGGGGATGAGGGATATAAAGGTAGTATTGAAAGATCTGGGAGCTTCCTGGGAGAAATAGAAGTGCGATATGGCATTCACCACATCCATTTTAACGATATCCCAGCAGTGTCAAAAGAACTCAGCATTGAACCCATCAAGGCTAGGCGTGTTGTTGGCAGGCATGTCATTAATGGTATTGCAAATCTCCGATTCATTGGGGATACTAGTTAAGTTGGCACAATCTTCATGGGTGATGATCGGAGGTATGACATCAAGAAACCTATTGATATCACCCATGCCACCAGAGGTAAGGAGATGATTGCATAGTAATAATGGGTCCTAATCAACCTAAATAATGTCTAAACCTAGCTTAATTTGTGGATATTGTACTCATATCTTGCATATCATGCATTGCAACAGTCTATTTAGAATAAGATGAGATATCCTGCTAGTTACTAGTTTCTATTACTATTTGTAGGTAATAAAGTGATCCAGGATGAAGGAGATAGTAGAATAAAGCAATAAAGGAAGAAGAAGACTAATCCAGATAAGAGAAGCGAGGAGGATAGCCTTATCCCTACCCTTAGAAACCCTAGGACAACCTTCCCAAACCCAAAACGACCTCCATTCGGACACCTTAGCCTCAAAACCCAAACATAGATAGCACTATCCATGTTCTTATCCACCCTATCCCTCTCCAAAACACTTAGGAACCAAAACCTACCTTAGAAAACCTAAAACCCACCCCACCAGACACCTTAGGAAACCTAATTAGAGACCTCCTAAGCCTAGTCCACTATCCATAGCCCTACTTATCCTATCCGTAACCCAATTGAACCATCTCATACCTAATTAGGTGAATCTACAATTGATTGGGTACACCCGAGCCTAATTAGATCCATCCAGGATCTAATTGACTCATACCTATTAGGGTTACCCTAACCTAATCACACACGCACACATCCAATTAGACTTGACCCAGACCCAATTAGGTTCAATCCTTTCCAATTAGATTTTCCTAAGCCCAATTAGGTCCATACCCACCTAATCTAGGTCAACCTAACCTAAATTTACCAAAACCCACACAACATCACTCTACAAAATTCAAATCACACACACACACATACACCTTCCTAATCTACCCACCCATTAGTTGTCGCCCACCATAAACAAAAACCCACGCACACCCTCTTGGAAACCCTACAAACATTGTCAACCTTAGATCCTAATTAGGTGGTAATTGGCTATTTTTGGAGCCACCAAAAGTGGCAACCAATTTTGGAGAGGCTTTCCCATAAAAGCCAAAACCCTAAGGATGCCCATTCATTCACTCTCCCATTCTCCTCCACCAAAACTTGCGACCTCTCCCTTCCACCCTCCAACCCTAAGGTTGTCCTCCTCCACCTTCTTCAAGGTGCTCCTCCTCCTCCAAGCACCACCATGGGCAGCTAAGCAAGAAGAGGAAGAAGGCCACCTTCCTCCTCTACTCTCCTTCATGAGGGCGTGACCATAGAGGGGACATTCTCCTCTTCTCCATGGTCAGCTAGAGAAGCTTCTCTCCAAAGCTTGAAGGACGGTTAGGAAGAACAAGGGTTCTCCACCCTCTCTTCTTGTGGGCGTGCTACCCTCTCTCCACTTAGGTGCACTCTCCCCCTCTCTTTCTTCTTCTTCTTGGATGGCCATGAAGCCTCACCCATAACCTCTTGTGGCTAGCCATCTCTTTTGGTAGGCATGTAGACGGGTTTGCATACCCAAGGTCTAGCCTACACCCTCACACATAGTTGATGGCCCTAGTGGCAACTTTCCGATGTGAGGGATTTTCTCTATTTATATGCTTTCTAGTGTAGATGTGTTGACATTTTTATGCATAAATAATATTGTGTGATCATCGTTCTATTATTGATTGTCTTTGTCTTCATGCGACTTAGGTTTTTCACACCGTGCATGGCCACCATGGCCTCATTTAGATGCACATAGTCACTTAGGTTTTTGCTAGTTCATCTAGATCTAGGTTTCATTTCGCTTTTCAAAATAAAAATCAAAAACACAAAAAAAAGTGCAAAAGACAAAAAGATCAAAAATATTAGGTTAGATTTAGGTTAGAAAAGCCGATTCAAATCTCGACTTATTTTTACGCCTCCCAGAAATGAATGACCAGGACTCAAATTCTAAAAAGAAAAGAAATCTACATGAGTTTCGTAATCAATTAAATATTTGATCAAGGGTTTAGCGCGACTATACTACTATTTCCGAAAATTTCAAAATGCACGAAAATGGACTTCTCAAATGGCACCATTGCCGGCGAGGCAACGCGCGAGTTTAGATTTGGATTTGCTTAACTTCTATTTTTTTTGATTGTAGGTCAAGACGAGGATCCGTGCACGCATCGATCCGTGGTGAAGACCATAGGTATTTTCTTCATCCTCTATTTGTTGCTTTCTTAGGTTAAAAAAAACTAAATATATATATATATAAATTCAAATTCAAACTTTCAGATTTGAATTTACAAAAAAAAAAAATTCTTTCTTTGGTGTGTGTTTTAACTTTGAAACTATTTAAACACACCAAAGTCAAATTTGGAAATTTGACCAGAAATTATTAACAATTTACAAAAATTTATTGTCATAAAATTGGCCATCCAAAGATCTTGGGATTCGATCTGATCTTAAGGTTTCAAACAGGGTTTCTAAATCCACCTTTTATTTTGAGAAATTCGCACTGAACGAATTTTAAAAATTCGTACAGTGGAAGGGGGTCAGAACAGTCTGTACTCTAATTTTATTTAACTTCAAACAGTAATTCTGACCTCTACATAAATCAGATTGAGATGAAATTTGTGGGGTTGGAAAGCCAATAAAACCTAGTCTTTTCTATAAATTTTCAAGAATTTTTGGATTTTCTTTAATACTATTTTAAACTGCACTTCTCGCAGGGGGTCCATCTGGTCTATTTGACCCCCTAGAACATAAAAATTCGTGAAAAAATGCATGAAATAGTAAAGATCTTAAAAAAAATTCCTTGAAAAAATTATTGAAAAAGGAATATCTCTACCAAATTTCATCTTATTTTGATTTATTTACTAATTTGGGAAGTGATTTCAATTCAGACTAAGGTCTAACTGCAGATTGTTAGAAGCATAAACACTAGGTGTTTCACATTAGGGTTTAAATTTAGAGACCCAAAACAAACCCGCCTGAGCCTGATTTGTGTGTGAATGCATGAGAGGAGATCTGATTTGATTGGTTGTCTTCCCCTCACCCACTTAAATTGAATTTGATCTACATTTCAACTTAGACAACCACTTAGGTCTATTTTATTTAGTAGTGGTGCATTAGGACCATTGTTTTCTTTGCTTGGGTCGCACCACTTCTACCTTATTGAACTTAAAAGCATCATATAGACATATCCGATATTAGGGTTTCCACATTAAGGTAGAGCACATTTGCATTTCATACTTAAAGGAAATTCATGTAACAAATTGGGACTTGCAAAACTTGTGTGCTCCACTACAACCTTGTTTGAATTGACCTAAACAAGGAAACCCTAAAAGAAAAAAATTAATACAAGCACTTGAACCATAAAATCCATTACACCAATTAAAGCTTGTATTGAAAATCCTTTGTCTATGCACCTCACACTCACAAACCTAATTTTAAGGGC
Source organism: Thalassia testudinum (assembly GCA_037157565.1). Classification (NCBI taxonomy): domain Eukaryota; kingdom Viridiplantae; phylum Streptophyta; class Magnoliopsida; order Alismatales; family Hydrocharitaceae; genus Thalassia; species Thalassia testudinum. The sequence continues at coordinate 69,539,583 of JAZHRO010000002.1, forward strand.
AACATCCCCAAAACGCCCAATCACATTCTAAGAGCACTCTAAGCCCAAGCCTAAAACTAGGTAGATGTGTCCTAGGCAGGACAAATTTACTTGGTAACCAAAATTTAATTGGGTAAAATCAAGGCCTTACCTATTTAGACCAACTAGTGACAAGAAAAGGTCAGTACGGTAACCGCGTTAACCTCTAGTGGTGTCTCGCCATGCGAGGTGTCTTAGGGGGTCCCACCATTCTGGCCAGTCAAGTAATTCAAGGGTTGGTTTAACCCAATTCCATTTTAGAATACCAGGTTTAGATCCAATTAGAGTATACAATTTAAGGCTAGCTTGTTTGCTTGATTTGGAGCTCCCTCATTTTTCTTCCTAGGCCTTTGACTTAATTCCACCAACCCCTTGTAGCTGGTTGTGTCTTCCTAAGGAAGACTGTCTCTTATCTCTATCTGCATCTTTTCTCAAATATCCATGAACCCATATCATTCTTTTGACCCTCAGGGTCCTCCATCTCCCAACCCAACCATGATTTCGACTTCTCCTAGTTAGGAGACTCATCCTAACCAGCTGGGATATGATTATCCTTATCCCCCAGCTTATTTAGAACCTGAACCTCATGGATCCGACTCTTATCTAGGTCAGGACCAATTGAAAGCCATAGTTGCTGAATTCCGATAATATAACAAGGACTATACAGATCAATGTGCCAAGCTCCTAGAGCAAATTAGACAATCCCAGGCACAATCTCAATCTTATCACTCCTCCTAGGAACAAGAGACCTGGAACAACTAGCCTAGTGGGTCTAGTGACCCATATTTTGGATCCACTAGCTACTCTACTGATTCTTGCTACCATGGGGAGGTATCCTAGACTCAGCCAACCCAAAAGGCACCTTTGGACCTAATCTGTGATTTGGGTAGATCATTTGAGGAATGCACAATTTCTGATACACCTATACCTGATGATATATCACTAAGGAATTGGAATAATGGATCACAAGTACGGGACCACATAACAGGTTCTCAATCAACTCCCTCTATAGTCAGACCCACTCAGGGCGATACACCTATTGATTCATATCCAGATTAGTATAACCCTGAGTGGAGAGACAACCCTGATCTTTCATGACCACCACAAAGATCGACTCAGACTAAATATTAATCTAGGCCAACCTAATATTCCACTCAAACCACTTTAGGGCAACCATCTAGTCCAGCCCAACCCACAACCACCCTTGAAGATATCATGAACATTTTGTTGGACTTTGACAAGAAAAATGAAGAAAGGCTGACTAAGTTGGAAAATCAAGTGAAATCTCAAGGGGATCAAATTAAGAGACTTCAAGAATCACTTTATCCCCAGATGCACACTCCTTTTTACTCCTATTCTCCACCTATTCTTCCAACCCCTCCTATCTATCATACATGCCATTGTAGGGGGACCAAATTTGTGGCCTCTAAAAGGAAGAGAAAAGCTAAGTGCCCACCCAAACGATCTAATTTAGGCTCAACCAAAAATCATAAGACTAAACCCACATCCAGCTCTGACTCAAACTCTAGGGGCGAAAAGAAGAAAAAGGCTTATGAAGTTGATTTGACCTATTTACCCTTTCCTGAGGCCTTAAAGAAAGAGTCACAAAGAAAGAAAAAGACTTGCACACCTAAAGAAGTGGTTTTATCAGCTAACATAACTGCATTTGTTTCTAGCACTCTACCACCCAAAAAGACTGACCCTGGAAAACCTTTCATATCTTGTGTCATCAAGGGATTCACCTTCAATAAAGCCCTTGTAGATCTAGGGTCTTCCATTAGCTTGATTCCTACCACCCTTTTTGACCGCACCAGACCTGGAGATCTGCACCACACACCTGTCACCACAAGAATGGCAGATGGCTCCATCAAAACACCTAAGGGGGTAGTTCAGGATGTGATCATCAAGTTGCAAGGTCTTAGTTTTCAAGTTGATTTTATTATTTTGGACATGGATATAGCAGAAAAGCTAAGTAATCTACCCATCATTCTGGGATGCCCTTTCTTGGCTATGGCCAATGCACAGATTGACTGTTACTCAAAATGTATGGAAATGAGTAGCGGCAATGAGAAGATTCACTTTGATATTTATGCAGCCGCTAAGAAAACAAAGTCAAGGTATTTTCTGGATGACACGGAAAGTGATTCGGAGGGCAATTCGGAAGAAACCATGGCAATTGACACCTGGGTAGAACCGCATGACCCGAATCAACAATCCACTAGATCACATAAGGCACCCTCAATACCAGATCAAATCCTTGATAGCATGGTTGACTATCTTGATCGACCTAGCCCAATTCAAACCCTTGCCCCTTGCAATGAATCCCAGATTACTCAATTGATCAAAATGATTCATGAAATAAAAGAAGCTAGTGCAAGAGAATATGATGATAAAAGAAAAGAGCTTCATAGAATCTGGGATGAGCAACAAAAATCAGAAATGTTTGAATTTAGGTCAGGTGTGTCACAACCGATTTGTGATTTGGTGGTGGTCATGCAAGATTCTATTGATCAAACACCCGAGGTGGATGATATTGATAATCCTATTGAAGTTGAGAATGGAGATTTATTCAAGAATCTTAATCTTGGGCCTGAATACCAATCATTTCATTTTGAGGAACCAAGCATTAAGGGACCTGAATACGATTTTGTTGTATTTGAGAATACCCATGGAGACATTGATGAATTAATTCAAATGATCTCATACACGGAACAACAAAATCAAAAAGACTGTAACAACTCCTCAATCAATGATTCAGCCCACTCCACTTTCATGGAGGGACTCACTACTAAATATAATGCCCAATTTCATCTAAGTGAGAAGGCGGAAATATCCCCCTATGAAATAGGTATCTAAGAAATTGAAAGATTATTGGGGATTTCATATGATGAGTTATCAGAGGAAGCCAAAAATTTTGGGGAATTATGTAATAATTGAGAATTAGAATAGAAAACTTTTGAAGAGAAAAAAGAAGATGATACCCAAACATCTTTGGTAGAGATAGAGACTGATCACTGGACCTTGATTTCCAGATCTGACATCACTTGGGTCATGCCTTCCATTCATCACCATTATCAGGACCCATATGATTTCACCCCACACGACTCCATCCATACCCCTACCATCCACATTCTCCATCACCTCTTTGGGATGCCTTCATATTCATTTCTTCCAGGCACCCATAATTATCCGCCTTTCTTCTGTAGTATCTGGTTGCATATTTTCTCAAGCCCCATCATAATATTTTTTCGATTATTTGGGCTCGAAATTCATGGACAGCTAGTCCGCATTTGTGGCCCGCTATTGGAGAATGAAATTAAAATTCTTATCATTTTACTCGCCATTCTCAATAGTGTATTGATATATCCTTTTTGAGTGTATGCCCAGCTGGAGGCATTAATCTCAACACTTATATATAGCATATTTTATTTGTCATATTTTCCCTGCATATTCAATTTTAGGTGTTGGAATAAGCGGAATGCCAAAATTTAGGAGCTATTCCAGGTGATTTCTACCCATTTACCCCTGTCTTAAGTAATTTTTCATTATATTCATGCATGAGGACATGCAAGAAAGTAGGCATGGGGGGGTAGTAATTGTAAATCGAAATTTTTTTTTGCCAACACCTAGGAAAAACCTTTCGTACATCATGCTAATTGCACTTTAGGGTCCTTAAATTAAGAACAATCGACTCCACCTCCAATGTTCGCATTGGAGCTAAAAATCATTCGCAACGGTCACTTTCAACTCATCCATTCACCTTTTTGTTCTAAATTTAGGGCCAAGCTGTATATAACCCGAATTAGGGAAATTTTCGAAGTGCAACTTTGAAAGGTTACAAATAGCATTTATATATATTGTATTCATGAATAAGATTTTTATCAAAAGACTGTATTAGGGATTTTATCCTCTAGTTGATTCCTATAATCTGGAATCTAGTATAATTTTCACTCACATGTAGATTTTGCAATAGATTCACGGTGAAGACTAATGAACGTCTTCAGTTTGTCGAGAAGAAGCAGTGCTTCTTTTCCTAAACCCCTGGACAGTGTTTTGGGAGTCAGGCAGATTTTCTTCCAAAAATCCACCAAATAGTGTGATATGGGAGTAGAGTATACTAGTGCTCTAAGTAATTGTAAGGAATCTGGAATCCTAGATAATTAGGTAATGATACTAAGAGATTAGGCATAGTTTTCGCTCTCGGATCCTGCGTATACATTTTTGAGAGCCACCAAATAAGGAAAATATGCAGAGAGTGAGTTTTCATAAACTAATGCTAAGGTGGATGGTTACGACCATTCTTTATGAAATCCTCGACTAAAGGAGGGTATTGATGTCAAGGTCAAAAATACACCGTCCTATCCATCTCTCCCGGTGCCGTAAGCAGGCACTTCCACCAAATAAGCCACCCAATGTCTCTTGAGTACCACCAATCCTTAATAATACCTCCTCAATAAAATTCATGAATGTGTTGTGTTAGAAAAATTATACATATAAAAAAAATGAAAAAAAAAGAGAAAAAAAAAATGAGAAAAGAAAAAAAATTTAGAAAAAGAGAAAAGCAGAAAAAGAGTTTATGAGTATGTAATGTTTTCAATTGTATTGAGGCAATACCACCAAATAAAATTGTAATCCACCAAATAAGACCATCACCCACCTTTTCTGTGTTTCTGACCGTTCGAATACTAACCGAGGAATTCTGACTTAGTATTAGGGTTATCAAAACTCAATTAAAGTGTTAATACCAAGTGAGACCACCAAATACGGGTCATATGTGTGGATCTGGTGAGATTGTGAGCTCTAAAAAAAAAGAGAAAAAAGAAAGAAAAGAAAAGAAAAAGAAAAAAAGAAAAAAGAAAAAGAGAGAATTAATACAAAGGAACTATAAGAGAGCATAGTTTTCTTGTCTTTCTCTAGGTTGACTTACTTGAGAATCTGGGAATCTAGATTCTGTAGTACTAATTTCTATGTAGCACCAAATGAGTGAGCCACAAGTACACACCATGTGCCTCAGACATCCTCTACCTAAGCTTAAAGCTAGGGTGAAATTCATAGAATATCTTGAATACCCCGAGGGAAAAAGTTAGCCTATCCCGCTAGAATTTTACCAAGGGTTAAGTACAGACTTTAGAGGTGAATCAGGTCTTTCACTCGAATCTGTTACGAAAGCTACATAGCTGCACTTTCACGTATCTGGATTTCAAGATTTTTGGATGAAACAAAAGGAGAAAAATCTTTAGCCAAACTCTTTGATAAAAAGAATAAGCAGTCCTTTAGGAATTGAATTTGTAAATAACTTAGTCATACATTTAGTCTTGCATTTGCTAGGGACTAGCAAAGTTTAGGCATGGGGGTATGATTGCATAGCAATCATGTGTCCTAATCGACCTAAATAATGTCTGAATATAGCTTAATTTGTGGATATTGCACTCATATCTTGCATATCATGCATTGCATCAGCCTATTTAGAATAAGATAAGATATCCTGCTAGTTAATGGTTTTGATTACTATTTGCAGGTAATAAAGTGATCCAGGATGAAGGAGATAGTGGAACAAAGCAATAAAGGAAGAAGAAGACTGATCCACATAAGAGGAGTGAAGAGGATAGCCTTATCCCTACCCTTATAAACCCTAAGATAGCCTTCACAAACCCAAAACGACCTCCATTAGGATACCTTAGCCTCAAAACCCAAACATGGAGAGCGCTATCCATGTTCTTATCCACCCTATCCCTTTCCCAAACACTTATGAACCAAAACCTACCTTAGAAAACCTAAAACCCACCCCACCAGACACCCTAGGAAACCTAATTAGAGACCTCTTAAGCCTAGTCCACTATCCATAGCCCTACTTATCCTATCCCTAACCCAATTGGACCATCTCATACCTAATTGGATGCATCTAGAGTTGATTGGGTGCACCCGAGCCCAATTAGATCCACCCAGGATCTAATTGACTCATACCTATTAGGGTTACCCTAGCCTAATCACACACACACATCCAATTAGACTTGACCCAGACCCAATTAGGTTTAATCCTCTCCAATTAGATTTTCCTAAGCCCAATTAGGTCCATACCTACCTAATCTAGGTCAACCTAACCTAGATTTACCAAAACCCACACAACATCATTCTACGAAATTCAAATCACACACACACACACATACACCTTCCTAATCTACCCACCCATTAGTTGTTGCCCACCATAAACAAAAACCCACGCACACCCTCTTGGAAACCCTACAAACATTGTCAACCTTAGATCCTAATTAGGTGGTAATTGGCTATTTTTGGAGCCACCAAAAGTGGCAACCAATTTTGGAGAGGCTTTCCTATAAAAGCCAAAACCCTAAGGACGCCCATTCATTCACTCTCCCATTCTCCTCCACCAAAACTTGCGACCACTCCCTTCCACCCTCCAACCCTAAGGTTGTCCTCCTCCACCTTTTTCAAGGTGCTCCTCCTCCTCCAAGCACCACCATGGGTAGCTAAGCAAGAAGAGGAAGAAGGCCACCTTCCTCCTCTACTCTCCTTCATGAGGGCGTGGCCATAGAGGGGACATTCTCCTCTTCTCCATGGTCGGCTAGAAAAGCTAGAGAAGCTTCTCTCCAAAGCTTCAAGGACAGTTAGGAAGAACAAGGGTTCTCCACCCTCTCTTCTTCTTGTGGGCGTGCTACCCTCTCTCCACTTAGGTGCACTCGCCCCCTCTCTTTCTTCTTCTTCTTGGACGGCCATGAAGTCTCACCCATAGCCTCTTGTAGCCGGCCATCTCTTTTGGTAGGCATGTAGACGGGTTTGCATACCCAAGGTCTAGCTTACACCCTCACACAAGGCCAATGGCCCTAGTGGAAACTTTCCGACATGAGGGATTTTCTCTATTTATATGCTTTCTAATGTAGATGTGTTGACATTTTTATGCATAAATAATATTGTGTGATCATCGTTCTATGATTGATTGTCTTTGTCTTCATGAAACTTGGGTTTGTCACACCGTGCACGACCACCATGGCCTCATTTAAATGCACATAGTCACTTAGGTTTTTGCTAGTTCATCTAGATCTAAGTTTCATTTCGCTTTTCAAAATAAAAATCAAAAACACAAAAAAAAGTGCAAAAGATAAAAAGACCAAAAATATTAGGTTAGATTTAGGTTAGAAAAGCCTATTCAAATCTCGACTTGTTTTTACGCCTCCTAGAGATGAACGACCGAGACTCAAATTCTGAAAAGAAAAGAAATCTACGTGAGTTTCGTAATCAATTAAATATTTTGATCAAGGGTTTAGCGTGACTATACTACGATTTCGGACAATTTCAAAACGCACGAAAACGGACTTGTCAGGAGAGATTGGAAGAAATTAGTCGCTTTGGAAGCAACCAAGTCCCACGAACCATTACCAATGGAGGAGGAGAGGAAGTTCTAATTATGCTTAGCAAATCTCTTTCTGATGGTGGCAATAAAGAAGGCATTATTGCCTTCACCATGGAGCAGCCAACCAATCTTGGCTTTCTGGGCCAGGAAGTCATAGTATTTAGCGAGGGCGTCCGTTAGTTGGATACAAGTATCAGCAAGCTCAGAAGAGTTCCGATCATCCCAATGGGATGTCAATTTGGCCTCCAGATCATCATGACAACTCTCGAGATCTTTGACAATCGAGTGAATGTCGCCGAAATACCACCTATTCCAAGATTGAAGGGTTTTTTTGAGACTGTAGAGCTTGAAGTAGAGGTTGTCGAGGTGATTATGAGTAGGATTAAGGGTGGGTGTATTGATGGTTAAATTCCTCAACACAGTTAATTAAGTTATTTAGACTTAATTAATCGCATGAGAAAGTAACTTAGATTAACTCGAATTAATGTCGGTTGTGTAGTTTAGGGTCAAGTTAACCTAACATTTTAGCTTTTTAATTCTTTTTAACTGGTTGAGTCCAGGTTGATCACTAGGAGGCATAACTTATCTTAATTCACCATTAACTCCTAAACATAAATTACTAATTATTTAATCAATCAGAATTATAATTAGATTACTTTAAGTACATGAGTCTTGCATAAAGGATATTCACTTAAAAGCATACAAAATTCCATAAGGAAAAACATATTTACACATGTGATTTTTTAATAAAAATCAAGTAAACATGTTTATTACACTAATTACAACTTATTTACAAAAGATTAAGGCAAGAAAAAGAGATTCAAACGAATACAAGTGACTTATTACATCAATTAAGCTAAAAAAGACATGTTATTGGAGTAAAAAATACAAAATCAGAAGAAGTCTAACTACAAGAAAAGATGTCTGATTCTCTTTATTTTCTCTTTTCTTCTTAACCTTCAGCCCTCAATCTTCTTCTCTTCTTCTATATGTTCTACCATCTCTCTCTCTCTCTCTCTCTCTCTCTCTCTCTCTTCCTTTACTCTTCTCTCATCTTTTATCTTCTTAGATTTCTCCTTAAGTTCTTCTCTCTTATTCTCCTAAGTATATTTTCTTTCGGCTCTTTAACTATGCAAACTAAACCACACTTAACCATTTAAAACCTTCTTAACTAAGCCCATTAATTTCTTTTTACTCTAAAATTTTATTTATTTAATGGGCGGCTCGACCTTTCGAGGATACACAGCACCCCTCTTAGGGTGGGACCAGACCCTACTCAGCTGGGCCTAGTTTGGTTATTAGGTGGTTTATTTATGATTTAGATTCATGCACAGTCTTTGGCCTCCTAGGCCCACACACACAGGCATACGCCTGCGCACACACCCGCACAGGCACGCGCAACGCACGTGCTTGCACAGAAGCTCTTTGCGCCCAGTGCTGACGACCGAAACGCCGTCGGCACTTTTTCCTATTATACTAGTGCGTGCATTCAAATTCTACCGATGTGGGACTATACTTGTTCCTTCTAGGCTGAACTTTGGCCGGTGATTCCTAACAGCATAGAGCTCCAAATCAAGCAATCAAGGGCTCGCTAGAAAGCTCTATAGGTGCTCTACAAGAATTTAGCATCAATTTAATGCTCAGAATAAATCTTTCCCTTCGATTTGAAGGGTGAAAGTAGAAGGTTCTCACGGCTATTCTAGCCTGCAGGAAACAACCTCAGGTCTAAGGACCTGCAGTGAGGGCTTTTGACCTTAGATGAGGTCCTGAACCACCTCAATAGATGATTCCACATCTAATGGTGAAGGGTAGGAGTTCTGTAAGGCTTCAGAAAGAAGAAGAAGAAGCTCAAGAGCTTCGCTAAGGAGCTTCAAAGCTCCATTTTAAGCTCTGAACAGATCATCAGTGAGATAAAAGCATTACAAAAAGAATCAGACAATTTCTACATGCTAAAAAGAATCAATCTGGGTAGATTTGGCATTCAAAACTCGCTTGAAACTAATGAAGTTGGCATTCAATTCTAAATCACTTAAAAACATCCCAGGAATCATTTTTAATCATCAATTCACCTAATTGATGATTCATTCATCAGATCGGACCTGAGGTTGACCATAAAGCCTCAGAATTTGACTTTCTACTCTAGTTTATCTTAGATTCAACTAAAACCTTAGATCAACTCTATTTCACCTCAGAAATTGATTTATGACATCAAAATTAGATTTTGATTTAGTCTAGTAAGGTTTCAGACCTCATCGCCTGAGATCAAGATGGAGTTTGTTCGGTGGAACAACCTAAGAGTTCTCAAAGAAATCAGAGATCAAGATTAGCTTCTAAAGGTTTTGCATGAACTTCTGAACCTATTTTCAAAGTCTTAATTCAAACAGAACAGCTTCTCCAACTCCACCAGAGTTGGAGAAGACAAAGATATACACTGAGCTCCAGAAGATAAAACATCAAAATAAACATTGAATCATGATCATTAGGCCTCAATAAAGCAATCTGGAGCTTCTGAGGACCTATCAAGGCCTGAAGTTCAAAAATGACTCACCGGAGCTCGCTGGAGCTTCGGTGAGTCCAGATAATGGCTAACTGTGCACAAAATTCAATGAAACAAGTCATTGAGGATTTGAAAAGCCTCCTGAGGTCACAAGGAACCTCAGGAGCTTATTAATTAGCTCAATTGGTGATTAAAACACAAAATATGTAATGAATTCAGAAAGATTGCGATCTAAGTTCGCAGGAACTCAGACCAAGTTCTCTCACTCAATTGAGTAGAGGGAATAAGATAATGGAGTGTGATAATGATATGGACTATTTATTTAAATGAAAAACTCATCTCTGAGCCGCCATTGACAGCGAGCTCAAAAATGAGGTGAAATCTAGGTGTTTTAGGTGTAAACAATTATTTATCAAATTAATGTGAAAATTGAAGCCCTTAGATGATGACAAGGTGATGGAGGGCTCCAGTGAATGTGAATTGCCCTCGGTGACCTCCGCCATGAACAACGGAGGCAACTGATGAAGGTGAAGGTGGATTAGGCATTTAAGTGATATAATCAAGAAATCAATGTGTCAGAAATGATCATGGGAGATTATGGAGAGTGATCAGTGATTTCAAAAGATAAAAAGATGCTCCAGTCAAGCTCAAAGAGCTCGTCGGAGCTGAAGAAGACGACGGAAAGAACTAACATTAAACCTAACTAAACTACACTAATTACTCTATCTTACCTATCCTACTATTACCTGGATGAAGGGGGCAAAGAAGTCTTCGCCGATGGTCCTTAACGGAGGAGGAAATCAGAGGGGCGGAGGAAGAAGTCTGGCAGGTGTTTGCGAGAAGTGGAGGTGGAGCCTGTTGTCAACACTTCATCAGAAGACACAGCAGACGATGGCGGAGATCAGAGGCGAGTGGAAATGATCGGAGGAAGACGGTGGAAGTGAGAGAAAGTCACTGAATTTGGAGTGAATAGCCTATCTGTTACCTCAGTAGGGGGAAGAGGGTGAAAGTTCCGGCCCTACCAGGAGGGGGTGACGTAATAATTGCGAAATTGAAATATAATCTTACAAATAAGCAATCACACAAAGTACACAAGAATTTATAGGTGGAAACCCAAACCGGGTGAAAACCACCACCTAACCCTCTCGAGTTAGGATTTTCCGATCAACCAAGTTGATCAAAATCCACTAAACCGAATCACTTTAAACGAGGGTGATTCAACCTCAATACAACCACGCTACTTAAACGAGGGTAGCGTACCTCAACCCCTTCTCTCCACGAGAAGGATTTTGTCTCGCGAAGGAGACGGGAATTCGCAAAGCGAATACCCAACCAAATAACAAAGATAAAATAAACAAGTAATCCTATAGAGCCAATAAAGTAATTTTAAATCTAGCTTCTATAGGAATTAGGAAACTCCCCTTTGCAAGGAGTGAGTCGAATTGATGACGCGGTGCGTGAGCCACGCGACGGCGCAACTTCGTTCTCGTGGACTACGGCGGGAGAGCGGGTGCGCAACAGCTTGATGCTCTCAAGATGTAGAACTTGAGCTTAGAGAGCAAGAGGGACACAAAAAGGTTTGAAAGTATATTGCAAGGTGTGTCTTGGTATTTCTAGGTGTGTGTTTGTGTTGCAAAGGTTCCCCTCTATTTATAGAGGCCTTAGGAAGGCGTTGGAAGGCTTAGGAAAGGTTCTATAGCCGTTGGGAACAAAGCCCAAGAGAATCAGCCCGAAATCAGGAACAATCATTGTTCTGACAGGCTTATCAGACGTCTAATTCTGGCATCAGACGTCTGGAACTTCACTTTAAGACGTCTGATTTCAAGGTCAGACGTCTGATTTTGGGCGAGTCTCTTCCTGACTTGAATCAGATCTAAACAAGGTTCTAGCGCAAGTCCATCAGATGACATACAGGACGTCTGGCACTATGTCTGGACGTCTGGAAACCTACTTTTTCTGTGGGAATGGATTTCCAAACGTTGCAACGACTAGAAAATCTCTGAGAAGAGATTTTGGGTCAGCCGAGGCAAAACGATCAATTATCAGACGTCTGGACAGTCCTATGGACGTCTGATAAGGCTCTAACGGTCATATCCTGAGTGTTTGCTAAGCCAGCCAATGGTCCACTAATTGGACGCCTGGCAAATCCATCAATCTCCTAAGACGTTTGGTCTAAGGTCTGGACGTCTGATTTCATCAGACAGAACTAACTATGTCCAGCCTAATAGTTATTAGACGTCTGAAACAACAGTCAGACATCTTAAAATACTTTATCAGACGTCTGGAAACTCTGTTTGAACCCTATATTGGTTTTCTATGTATTCTACAGAAAACCTAAGTATCCTAGGGTTGTGCAGGTGTTCCTAGGACTACTGTTAGGGTACTTTGAGGCTCTTTAACATGAATTATCTAAGTAACAAAAATAAAGAGCAACAAAAGAAACGAAAAATACAATGAGTACAAGAGAAGGAAATCTATCCTATTCTTCATCTTCTTCCTTCTTTAATATATCGCTCCTCGCGAATCTCTTCTGTTTTCCGTCAAGCTCCTCCAATCCATCCTGGATGTGAGCTCGAATTCCGTCTAAATACGTCTACATTTGCAATTGACCTGAAATCTAAGACTCCAAGTGCAAATGTTAAATAATACGTGTTTTGTTATCATCAAAATAAATGGTCGTGGTGCTCTAGCACCAACAATCTCCCCCTTTTTGATGATGACAAAACCATAAATATTAATGCAGAAAATCCTCCCCCTTTTTGACATTATCAAAAAGGTTTAATTGATTTTACATTTCCTATAACTCCCCCTTAAAACATGCTCTTCCATAAATTTCTTTTGACAAAGGTAATGCCTCCCCCCTTTTTTATAACAACAAGATAGCTATTAATTTTCTCCCCCTTTCTAAAGGAAATTTAGCTACCTTATATCTCCCCCTTAAAAATTGACAATTAGCTTATAATTTTTTTGCTCCCCCTATCTAAATGCTAAAAAAAAGATAGGGTAAATGATTTTTACCTCACCTACCATGGCCAATAAAATGGCCCAAATGGTGGTGGTGGATGCCACATCGGATGGGGCTCCCATCCATAGCTTGGAGGCCCGGGCATTGGCGCCGGTCTCTAATCTGGTGGTCGACGTGCGGCGGGTCCGTCGTTTGTTCGCCGTCTCTTCGGTCTTCTTGTTCTCCTCCTTGGTCTACTCCTTGGTTCTCCCAACTTGAGTTGACCAGCTTTGAGTTTGTAGGTCCAGTCCTTTGTGTTGTAATTATCCCTGAACCCTACAAAACAAGATTCTAATTCTTTTTTCGGTATCCAAGTGGGTTTGGATCCGGATCGGTTAACGGGTCTCCTTGACGGAGATCCTTTCTCAACCTTAGGGCTATAAAAATTATCTACTTTGTTGATTAATTTGTTAGAATTTTCCCTAAGACATGCGATTTCTTTTTCTATAGTTTGCATCTTAGTCTTTAAATCATAGATTTCTAACTTTAGACTATCATTTTCCTCTCAATTTATTATTTTCATTGATGAGGTTTTGATTTTCTAATAATAGGTTATCAATTCTAGGACTAGCTTCTATGTCCTTAAGTTTTATTTCTAACCTATCATTTTCAGATTTAAGAAAGCTAAGATTCTTTTTCATGCTTTTGTTTTCTATTTTTAGTGATTTACTAAGCTCAAATAGTTCATTAAAAGCTTCTTGTAAATCGTAACTTACCTCATTGTCTGAGTCGCTTCCTCTTTCGCTGTCGCTTCCTCTGGCCATGAAACCAAAGCAAGCGGTTTCTTCTTTTTCTTCTTCTTCTTCCTCCGAGCTTGAATCGTCCCAAGTGGCTTGGAACGCCTTCTTCTTAGATTTCTTCTTTTCCTTCTTCTTCTCCTTTTTGAGAAGAGGGCATTCTGGTCGCAGATGCCCTTTCTCGTTGCAATGGTAGCAACGTCTCGGGCTCTCCTTCTTCTTCTTCTTTGATTCCTACACAACTTGGAAAACTTTTTAAGTAAAATTTTAAAGTCTTCGTCGTCGGAACTTACCTCGCTATCCAACGCGGCTTTGAAGGCGAGAATCTTCTTCGATTTAGGCTCCGGTGTATCCTTCTTCTTCTGCTTTAACTTAGTCTCGTAGGCCATTAGATTGCCTAGGAGATCTTCCATGTTGAGCTCCACTTCGTTCGCCTCCTCGATGGCGGTGACTTTCTGTTCCCACTCCGGTCCAAGGGAACGAAGAAGCTTCCCTTGAAGCTCCCCCTTGATGAAAGTCTTCCCTAATGCTTTCAAATTACTTACGATGAGAGTGAATCTAGTATTCATCTCACTCAAAGATTCATTAGGCTTCATAGAAAAAGATTCAAATTCTTGAGAAAGTAAATTAATTTTAAAAGTTTTTACCTTAGAGGTACCTTCGTGAGTTACCTCAAGTGTGTGCCAAATCTCGTATGCAGTGGCGCATTGCGAGATTCTGTTGAACTCCTCCTGGCTGAGAGCGCAATACAACGCGTTCATTGTTTTCGCGTTGAGCGAGAGTTCCCAAATCTGCTACTGCGAGTATCCTGCGTCGGGTCGCTCCGGGATCTCGTATGGGGCTTCGCAACGTCCCCATAGAGCGAAGTCCGTGGATTGAAGCCACATCCTCATCCTCAGCTTCCAGTAGCTGTAGTTGTTCCCGTCGAAGTAGGGTGGCCGGACAGTGGACTGCCCCTCGGATATTTTGATCGCTGATGTGCTTCCCTCCATTTGATCTCTTTGCCGGATGTTACTCCGATCTTGCAAGAACCTGCTCTGATATCAACTGAAAGTTCCGGCCCTACCAGGAGGGGGTGACGTAATAATTGCGGAATTGAAATATAATCTTACAAATAAGCAATCACACAAAGTACACAAGAATTTATAGGTGGAAACCCAAACCGGGTGAAAACCACCACCTAACCCTCTCGAGTTAGGATTTTCCGATCAACCAAGTTGATCAAAATCCACTAAACCGAATCACTTTAAACGAGGGTGATTCAACCTCAATACAACCATGCTACTTAAACGAGGGTAGCGTACCTCAACCCCTTCTCTCCACGAGAAGGATTTTGTCTCGCGAAGGAGACGGGAATTCGCAAAGCGAATACCCAACCAAATAACAAAGATAAAATAAACAAGTAATCCTATAGAGCCAATAAAGTAATTTTAAACCTAACTTCTATAGGAATTAGGAAACTCCCCTTTGCAAGGAGTGCGTCGAGTTGATGACGCGGTGCGTGAGCCACGCGACGGCGCAACTTCGCTCTCGTGGACTACGGCGGGAGAGTGGGTGCGCAACAGCTTGATGCTCTCAAGATGTAGAACTTGAGCTTAGAGAGCAAGAGGGACACAAAAAGGTTTGAAAGTATATTGCAAGGTGTGTCTTGGTGTTTCTAGGTGTGTGTTTGTGTTGCAAAGGTTCCCCTCTATTTATAGAGGCCTTAGGAAGGCTTTGGAAGGCTTAGGAAAGGTTCTATAGCCGTTGGGAACAAAGCGCAAGAGAATCAGCCCGAAATCAGGAACAATCATTGTTCTGACAGGCTTATCAGACGTCTAATTCTGGCATCAGACGTCTGGAACTTCACTTTAAGACGTCTGATTTCAAGGTCAGACGTCTGATTTTGGGCGGGTCTCTTCCTGACTTGAATCAGATCTAAACAGGGTCCTAGCGCAAGTCCATCAGACGACATACAGGACGTCTGGCACTATGTCTGGACGTCTAGAAACCTACTTTTTCTGTGGGAATGGATTTCCAAACGTTGCAACGACTAGAAAATCTCTGAGAAGAGATTTTGGGTCAGCCGAGGCAAAACGGTCAATTATCAGACGTCTGGACAATCCTATGGACGTCTGATAAGGCTCTAACGGTCATATCCTGAGTGTTTGCTAAGCCAGCCAACGGTCCACTAATTGGACGTCTGGCAAATCCATCAGACGTCTCCTACGACGTCTGGTCTAAGGTCTGGACGTCTGATTTCATCAAACAGAACTAACTATGTCCAGCCTAATAGTTATCAGAAGTCTGAAACAACAGTCAGACGTCTTAAAATACTTTATCAGACGTCTAATTTGGGAATTAGACGTCTGGAAACTCTGTTTGAACCCTATATTGATTTTCTAAGTATTCTACAGAAAACCTAAGTATCCTAGGGTTGTGCAGGTGTTCCTAGGACTACTGTTAGGGTACTTTGAGGCTCTTTAACATGAATTATCTAAGTAACAAAAATAAAGAGCAACAAAAGAAACGAAAAATACAATGAGTACAAGAGAAGGAAATCTATCCTATTCTTCATCTCCTTCCTTCTTCAATATATCGCTCCTCGCGAATCTCTTGTGTTTTCCTTCAAGCTCCTCCAATCCATCCTGGATGCGAGCTCGAATTCCGTCTAAACACGTCTACATTTGCAATTGACCTGAAATCTAAGACTCCAAGTGCAAATGTTAAATAACACGTGTTTTGTTATCATCAAAACAAATGATCGTGGTGCTCTAGCACCAACAGAGGGTAGGGAGCTAACTGCGCGAAATCGGAGAGGTGGAGGGGTATTTATAAGCTGTGACGGCTGAGAAGGAGGTTGAATCTGGACGGTATAGTGTCTAGGTGCGAGGTAACCACCGGTGTCTTCTCCAACACCAATGAGATTATCTTCGAACCTTAATTAGGATTACAGCTTCATCTAGACCGATGGATAGAAAGGTGGCGGTAAGTGCAAGCTCTAGGAGCTTGACGAGGGTGGATGAACGTAGGATGGACAGTGATCAGAGGATGACAGTATCGCCTGTCGTCATCCGTTCAAACGACTGAAGAAGAAACGAAGAAGATGTACACAAGGACCTGAATGTGAGGAAAGATAAGGACCTAAATGAAGGAAAAGGACTCGATTGTAATGAATTCTAAGGACTAAAACGTAAACTAAGGTTTTCAAAGCTTATTTTAATTTAAATCTTTTTCAACTTTTTATATATGATTATAAATTAAACAAATATTATATATAAACCTTGGATTTACATTTTTGACCTTTTTAGCTTAATTTATTTAATTAAGTAAAGTTACTTAAGTTATTACATACTTAGTTATAAATTATGCTTAAGTTAATTAACATATTAATTAGTTAAATAATTAATGATATTTCAAGTCCATTTATTGATTAAATTATTAATTGACTTATAATTTAGCATTTTTAACCTATTTTAAGGTCCTTTAATGATTTATCCTTTATTTAATAATTAACCCTTATATATATATATATATATATATATATATATATTCCTAGCTAATTAACTAGGGAAACTAGTTAATTAGGGGTAATTAAGAGCCATGATGAACCTCTCATCATGTATCCCAAACATGTCTGGCCACATTAAGGAAGGATCTCTGAGCCACATGTTCTGAAACCTAAAGGGATGAGGTCTAGATGCATTGTGAGTAGAAAGAGAAATAATCATAGGTGAATGGTCTGAATTCCGCCTAGAAAGGTAGGATGCAGAGGGAGAAAGGGCTAAAGTAGGTGGAGAAACGAATATCCTATCCAATTTTTTTATAAATACTCCAACTGCCATGTCTACCATTACACCAAGAAAGCTGGTTCCCATCCATAGGAAGTTCCAAAACACCTAATGAGTCTCTCCACCTCAAGAAGTCAGCAGCTTGGGGTAAGTGAAAAGGGAGGCCACCACTTTTTCGAACGCACGTAGGATACAGTTAAAGTCGCCACCTATAAGCCAAGGGACAGAAGACGTATCCATGAGATTAGAGAGGTGAAGCCAAAGGTCCAGTCTGGAGTCCGAATCACAGGAGGCATAGACTCCGGATGTGTAGCACGTGGCATTAGGAAGCCCACAGCAGACAAATATCACTTGGGGCATAGCACTGATGACGGAAGTATGGATAGTGTTCTTAGAGAAGCATCAAATGTTAGGAGCACACAAGGAGATATGAGTTTGAGAGAAGCCAATCAAGTCCATGAAAATCGGAGCTAAAGAAGCATCAGCAAAAGGCTCAAAGAGGAATATGATATCAAGATTGTGCACCTGAATCAAATATTGGATATGATTGGAGGTGGGCGTGTTAAGCGCCCCTCTACAGTTCCAGAAAAGCCCTTTCATTGATAAGAAGGTCTAGATAGCGATTTACTGTGACTTCTCGTCAACCTACCACTTCCCCATTCAGAGCCACCCCCACGGACTCCTCTAGACCTACTGGTAGAGTGTGCCACATATGCGTCTCCAAGACCATGGGAAAAGACGATAGTCTAGTTGTCAACAGATCTCAACAAGATCGAATCAGAACTAGAGGCCAAGGAATGGTCATCATTTCTCATCAAAAGACGCTCCTCAGACTCAATAATTTCCCAAATTAAAGGAGGGTTAGGATCTAGTGGTGTAGGGCACAGGAATGGGATATAGATTCCCCAGGTAATAGAGCCATTTTCAAGAGACAAGCATTTAGCGGAATCCTAATTATGATTTTGATTTTCAGCAAACAGAACCTCATCCCCTTGCTTATTAATATGAAAAAATGCATTGTTGAAGGAGGCAAACCAGTTCCTATCAACAAAGTCATAATCCAAATGCGAACTAATCACATTATGCGTGAAAAACCAAGCATTGCAAGAACTGAAATCAGTTTGGGCTTGGGGGGTTATGGAAGACGATCGCAAAATCATCGACTGAGAGGCGTCAACTGAAAGAAGTTCATGCTCCAGACCACGGGAAACACTAGCATAACATTTATCAGAGTCGCTCGAAAACGCAAGCGAAGAATCAAGTGATGACGAGTCACAAACCAAAGGCATATCAACACACGAAGGGCTATCAATCGGAGAAGAGAATACCTGCTGGGGATCAGGATATAAGAAGAGCAAGTCTTCGTATACTCCATTCCTAGATCATCAATGTGTAGTGGCATAGAGGGCTTCTTTGATTTTTGTTTCATCCAGACCTTGCGTTTCACTTTGGTTGAAGTCGAAGGACCTCCTATAACTCTAGACCCCCCCAGAGAAGGAGAATTTATACAACCAGGATCAAACACACCCCCACCATCCTCCGACATTGAAGTAGGGAGGGGCTTACGATGCTCAGTAGGACCCGACTCATAGGAGGTCGGTGCCCTCTCCTTGGCCGGTAGAGCTGACGACTGCCCATGGTTGGTGGAGTGCAAAGCTCCAGAAGTGCCAGCGCGACCTGTAGCAGAAGCAGAGGAGCAAGAATGCATAGTATGACCAAGTTTCAAACAAAGCGAATAGCACAGGGGAATCTGTTCAAAAACATCCTCTTGATGAACCATCAAACCCCCATTGGAAATCCGAACAAATGAAGGACAGGACTCGAGAAGGTTCATCTCAACACACACCTGCGGATAACCCGATCTCAAGCTTTGAACCGTGTGTGGGTCCACAAACACAAGGGAACCCAGTTGATAAGCAAGGGATAGGAGCACGTTTGGATGGTTGAGATGAAGGTTGAGACCGGGGAATCCCACCCAGATAGGCACCAATGTAACCGCCGCGTCCGTGCAAAACAAAGGAGTCCAACGAATGAACTGAAGTCAGACATTGTTCAAAAACGTGGAGCCAAGAGAGAGAAGCCTAGAAAACTCCAGGTAAGAGGAGCAATTAACAAACCAGTGCCTCATATCCAAAGCCATCAAGGAAAACTCGGAGAGCTTCACCTTGCGAAGAAGGAATTCATTAACCACCTGGAAGGACGATTTTGGTCCCATCGCCCGAATCACCACCGAATGAGAGAAACCCTTGAAAGGTCCACAACCTCATCAGTAGAGAGGGAAGTGCAGAGGTGGGTGTCCACCCTAGAGGGCAGACAAACCGACACAGAAAGTTCCTCGAAAGGAAGGGCCACCGAGGAGCCACGGTTGTTCACCACAGAAGCATAAGAAGGTCTTCGCGATGGAGACGCTATTGGATCCGAGGTAACCGGATCAGGGGGAGACTCAGAGGAGGACCCCATGATCCAACAACAAGATCCACATGAGGAGTGCAAAACAAAACCAAAACCAAAACGACAAAACAAAGCGAAAAAACGCACAGAGCGCACGCGAGAAAAACACAACCGCAAACCCTAGCCCTGAGGTATACCTGCAGCTCCTACCCAAGGGGAGGAGCCATGGCAAGGGGCCAATCGACTCCCCGTCAGGGGAGGGGAGGACGAAGGCCCTCACCAAAAGAGGAGGGCAAGGGAAACCCTAGGGGAGAGGGGAGAGCGAATGCAGGAGAGGATAGGAGCAACAGAGGGAGAGAGGAAAGGCCCCCCCCGCAAGAGCGTAGTGAAGGGGGGGTGCACCAGCAGTCGATCATCGGCTAAGATGTCGACATTATATTAAATGTCTAATCTTGGAAGAAGGGTCCTTTGAAAAATCCCTGAACTTGGTTTTGTTAGGGCATAAGTCATCTGGTATTACGGCTAGACGTCCTATACACAAGTCAACGCTGATCAAAGCATTTTCATTAAAAATTATAATCGATGAAATTATGTCATGTAGTATAAATTGTGGTGGAAAAATGTTCAAATCAACAGATGATCAAATAGTCAGATATGCACGAATCAAAATGTAATCAGTTTAAACATCCATCAACCATTCACATAAAACTCTAAAAAAAATTAGCCACAAGAATAAATGTCATCTCCACAGGGAGATAAGTATGCTCATAGGTTTAGTAATCCAATATAAAGATGATAAACAATGATTCCAATAATCAGAGAAAAATCAATGAACTACTAAAATCGAAGTGAACGTAGAGAAGTCAAAACCAAACATAGTTGTAGTGAGCACGTGGTTGCGGATGCAGTGTGGGGCATGCATGTTGTCACCGTGCACGCTAACGAAGGTGATGATGATGGAGTCGAGGTGAGGCAGAGTCACGGTGGCAAGGTCATCGAGCGAAGAAACGCAGTGTGGAGTCACGTGCTGTCACCACGTGGCCGGAGGAGGTGGAGGTAAACAATTGTCGCAGTCGAGCAAGAGATCGGGTGCAGTCATGGAGAGGATGCTGAGGTGCAATGACGCGGTGGTGGGAACGTCGAGCTGGAATCATGGTCGCGGAGAAGATGAAATCGTGGTCGGGAACGGACGTGGTCCTGCTGCTTGCGAGGGGCGTAGTCGACGCAGTGATGGTGAGGTCGCAGTGGTTGGTCGCGGTCACCGTAGACGATTACAGTGAAGGTCGCGGTGATGATGTCAAAGTCGTAGCACGGTCGCAAACGTGGCTTTGCGGAGGCTGCTGCCGGTGGTAAGAACGGAGGTAGCAGTGGCGCGGTGATGGTCACAGTCGGTCACGGCAGAAGTATCGAGGCCGGAGCCGTGTGGAGGGACGCGGTGGTGGTTGCTGCTGTCGTGCGCTGCCGAGGGAGAGTGGAGGTCTTGAAGTTACGGTCGAAGGGGGTGATGCTGAGATCGTGAGAGAGGGAGAGAGCCGGCGTCGCTGTGCGCGGTGAGGAGATCAGCGAGGGGCATCGTGCACTTGCAGATCGGGAGAGATGGATGGAGGTGAGGACAGGCGGGGTTGTGTCTGTGCGTGGAGTCGATCGCTGGAGGTGGGTCTGTCCTGCGTGCGTGTGAGATGAGAGAGGGAGGATGATGGAAGGAGTCCGGTGCCTTGTAGCGGTGGTCTGTGTTGTGTGTGGAAAAATCGTGAGAGAGGAGGGTGCGCTGAGTCCCGTGCGCGTGGGTGTTTATGTGTGTGCGTTTGTTGGAGAGAGAGAGACGTGAGGAAGCGGCTGAGGCCTTTAGCGAGAAATTAGAGAGAACAAAATATAGAAAGAGAGTGTGCCGTCCAGACAAATGTGGAGTGGTTGTTTTGTCAGAAAAAGAAAAAGGAATGTCGATGGTTGATCGAGGGAAAATAACGAGGGTTTTCAAAAGAATATGACATAGATTATTTTTAATCATTCTTGATGCCCACTAAAAATGGAATTCCAAATTAATGTCTGATGTCTTTCTGTATAAAAATAATTTTATATCAAAAATATAATTAATTAATCAACTTACGTAATAAGGTACATAAAAATTAATGAAATATATGCAATGATAAATATAAAATTTAATTAATTTTATTAACGTAATATATATTTTAAATTAAATTATCATATCAATAATAATATACTTAAACTTTAATTTAATCTATTAAAGTAAACTTACCCAGCACTAATAATCATATCTCTCATGAAGCGTGTAGATTGGATTTTGGTTGATATGAAAAGACTTAGAAATTCAAACTCAAATGGTCATATATTAAACATCTTAGATCAACATTAGATGTTTAAATGATCATTTGTATAAGGTGTTATTCAGGTGGTTCAACTTAACTAATCAAATGTTTGTTAAATATGATGGATGTCTGATTTGAGTTATCTGAAGAGGGATCCTTTTAAGCCGATCAAAAGAAGAAAAATCAGGTGACGATTAGAAAAGCTATTGGACATTTGATATAGGCTAGACCGCACAATTAGGCATGTTAATTATTTAAGAGGTTTCAAATCAAATTTAGATGTCATTATTTGGCTATTGGACATCTAATAAGTCTATCAGACGTCTGATAATATCTTTTTTTCTACTTTTGGCTTTCTAAAATTTTCCTAAGGGTTCTTAGTGTTGGGTTTGGTTCCCTATGTGTCCTAACAGACAACTAAGGTATTTAACCTTATTTTAGGACTCTTTAACAATATTCTAAGAATAAAATAACAACAAACAAATGCAATGATTATAATAAAAAATTCTAAGTCCTATTCTTCTTCCTCTTCAAGATTTACCTCCAATCTTTGAATCTAAAGCTTCTCTCTTCACTACCTTCGTTCCCCACTGCTCCCTATTGCTTCTTTTCCATTATTAAGCTCCTCCATCTCCATGGATTAAGAGCTTGAGGTCTGTCCAACACCTTGTAACTAATTGCATTGACATAAGAACTTAATACTTATATACAATTGTTAAATATAAAGTATTTTGTTATCATCAGAATAAAGGACTTAAGTGCATTTGCACCAACAATCTCCTTTTTTATGATGTCAAAATTATAAATAATTAAGTTAAAAAAATTCTCCTCCCTTTTGACATTATAAAAAAGGTTAAATTTTAAATTAATTTTAATCTAAAAACTCCTCTTTAAAACATACTCTTCTAAAAATCATTAACTCTCCCGTTTTGACATAATAAATAGACCCCCCTAATATATGCATTTCTATGCTTATTTTAAATCAACTAATGTTTAAGGTGATCTCCCTTTTTTAATGGAATTATAACACAAAATTTTGAATTCCTTCCCCAATCTTAATGCTAAAGAATGGATCATTAAAATCAAAACAATTTTACCTCCATTTGTATGGATTCCAACTTCCATACTCATTTAGTTGACCAATTATCTTTACTCTTCCCCCACTGACTCTATGGAGATAATATTCTGGATTAATAGAAGTATTTTGGTGACCTATAAAATAAGAATCGACCAAATATTTTGATATCTACTTCTTTTTAGGTCCTCCACATTTAACCTTTCTTGACCAAAGTTACAATTTTCTTGTATTTCAACCCTTAGACCTTTGTGCATAAAATTTTTTGATATGTCAATTTCTAAATTTAACATAACTTTAACCTTTCTTTTAGTGACCTTAACATATTCATTTACTAATCTACCGGACAAGCAAAATCCACTACGAAAAAAGATACATAAGGTGACAAAGCAATTACAATGATTAGTAATATTAATCGTAATATTTTAAATATAATAATAATTTAAATTATTCATTATTATTTATTTTAAAAGTAATAATAATTTTATATATTCTTCATTAAACTTAAAAAAAAGAATTATTGTCATTATTTTTCGATGACGACAAATAATCATTATTATATTATTATTTATCAAGTTAAAATATAAAAGTCCATGGACAATTTTTCCAGTTTAAAATCTTCTTCTCCTCCCATTCAACTCGCTCTCCTACTTCCAAACTCCAAAACCCTCGCCATGCATCCCACATTAACAACCCATCTCTCACGCGATCACCATTGGACGAGCTCTCTGGCAATCACCAATGCGACTGCCATCGATCCCTCGATTGCTATTAA
Source organism: Thalassia testudinum (assembly GCA_037157565.1). Taxonomy (NCBI): domain Eukaryota; kingdom Viridiplantae; phylum Streptophyta; class Magnoliopsida; order Alismatales; family Hydrocharitaceae; genus Thalassia; species Thalassia testudinum. The sequence goes on from JAZHRO010000002.1 coordinate 69,563,546, forward strand.
GACCCAAGACATCAAACGCTTTTTAAAACGTCTGGGAGTTGGTCCAGACATCTAGACGCTTTCCCAGACGTTTGGAATTAAATTTTTGCGGCATACGATTGCGAGTCTGCACGCATACACGCGCAGACTGAACCCGCCGCCCTCTTTTCTTCTCTCTCTTCCCATCCTGCGAACACCTTTCCCACCCACCACACCTTCAAATACCCTCTTCCTCCCTTCCCTCTCCCTCACCACCACTCCACCGTCTCCTCCTTCTTCTTCTAGTTAGCGTGAGAGTGAGAGAGCGAGGGCAGCAGCTGCTGCTGGGTGCGTGCAGGGAGGAGGAGGTGTAGCGAGAGGGAGAAGAGGCGGAGCGCATGAGGAAGAGAGAGCGAACTCGCCGGAGCTGCCCAGGGTCGGCCGATGGGTGCACGCAGCGGGAGCGTAGCGCTGGGGAGGTGCTGCTACAGCTCAGGGAGCAGGCGAGCGCAGTGCGACGCGACCGTGTGCAGCAGGCAGAAGGCGAGGAGGCCTTGATTCTGGGAAAATTTTCCAGAATCAGACGTCTGGACCTACGTCCAGATGGCGCGGGGGACGTCTGGAGTGAGATCCAGACGTCTGAAAGGTACAATATTTCTTTTCTTCTTCCTTTCGCGGGTACGGCCATGCAGGCCGTTCCGCCGAGGGTTCTGCCTCATTGCCGTGTTAAGGACGGTTGTGTACGCGTGCAGGTTTCGTTCGGGAAGGCGCAAGGGCACGCCCTCCCACACAGATCGGACGTCTAGGCAAGTCACCAGACGGCGGAGAGCGTCTCCAGACGTCTGGAGTAATAGACGAACGTCTGGAACTAGGTCCAGACGGTTCAGCGGGATCCTGGACGTCTGAATAGCAGCGCAGAAGCAAGGTATGATCTGAACCATCATTTAAGACGTCTGGAAGGTGTTCCAGACATCTGATTTGGGGTAGAGTTGTCGTTGTTGACCTGTTTAGGGTCCGTTCGAAGTCCGTTTTCTGTGTTTAAAATTTCGTTCTTCTCGGAATTAATTCCTCTACTTGTTTAAAGTACTTATATCCTGTTCTGAGTAGTTCATTGTGTTTGATCCTTGTGATAGGACCTCATTCTGTTGCGGATCTAGGGGTTGCGGAGGCACGTGGACCTACCGATCAGGCCCCCATCACTCCGGATTTTGCGGGTAGAGTGGCTTCCCTTGATTAATTATCAACATTTATGTACTTGTGAGATAAATAATAGATTTTAAGGTATGGCATGAATCCTAAGACTGGAAAACTAGATTGAATGATAGATCCTAGGGCATGGCATGAATCCTATGACTGGAAAACTAGATTGAATGATAGATCCTAAGGTATGCCATGAATCCTAGGACTGGAAAACTAGATCGAATGATAATTCCTAGGGTGTGACATGAATCCTAGGAACAGAAACACGGAAACGAATGTCATGAATACATGAAATTGCAGTCTTGGAAAAGTAAAAAGAATAATGATAATTGCCTGTAATTGGATAACAGCTGCTTGTATATGAATGTATATTAAATGTTAGAAACACGGGCTATATGAGAATAAAACTGTATTGATGAAACTTAAAATGGCTTGACTAGAGAAATATGAACATGAACCCTACGGGGAATTAGGAGTAGAGCTCCTGAAAGGTAAATGGAATGGAATTGAGGAAGTGAGCTGGCCCTTGAGTACGGAGTACCAAGGAGAGCGACTGTCCCCCTGCTTAATGCAAAGCAGAGCTAGCCGCCCCAGGGACCTAGGGTTAGGTCTAGCCACTTTGTACCGACTTTTGGCCCTCACGTACACAGTATCAGGGAGAGCTACCAGTGTAGGAAGAGCGCTAGCCCCCCCATGAGCCCCAGGGTTCTGCTAGCCGTCCTACACCGACTTGTTAGGTCCACTGGGCAAACCAGGGTAGTCAGGCGAGGGTGTGCCGACTGTGAAAGAGCAAAACCCCTGTTTAGTTACTGTGGAGGGAATGGACCCCTGTTACTGAGAGGACTTTGCCCTATACTGGTTCCGTGCTATGCTTTGGAGCGCACCCGTTAACAGAAACGACTGACCGTGTGCCAGTGCGGGGTAGCTACCCATGCGTTTATCGCACGTGCCGTAGTTACAGTTACGTCTGTCAGTGACCTTAGGGTGGTTAACTGAGGGTAAGACCACCACGGGAGACTCTCCCGGTCAGGAGAGCACCACGTGCTACTTCTACTTTTTGGAAAAGACTGCAATTAATATCGTTCCCACAAAGAACATTCGAGATCAAGAGAAAGATCTGAGGAATAATTCAAGAATGAGTAAATAGAAAATAAACAAAGAAATTAAAAATAACAACTACTTGTCCACCTTACTATTTTTCTTAGCTAGTTTGTTGCCACTCTACTCAGCGTTTCGTTGACGTATCACCTTTGTCACTTTTTCAGGACCAGGTGTTGAGCAGCCAGAGCATGCGGTTGCAGAGGGTGCTTGGCCTAGTAGAACCCAGTAGTTTTACTTGTGTTATATCTACTGTACCATTTCTTCTGTTGTAGTAAGTATTTTCTGTTATAATTGTACTCTTTTATTGAAAGTATCATGTTTATATACCTGTTTAATTCTCTACTGTTGTGGTGGTGTGTACTGTAGTAGTTATTTTCTTTACTGCTGTACTTTTGTTACTGTTAGTTACATGCATGATGAATGTGATTTATTTTACTATTCTTTTGATTACTTTCTCATTGGACGACTAAGTCTTGGGATCAGTCGAGTCAGTCCGATTCTCGTGTCTCGTAGGGATTCAGAAATTGAGTCGTAACAATTATCGTCAGACAAACTCTCCCGATTGCCCCCACCTCTGATTCGATGGATTCTCTCAAGATCCCACTACCCCATCTCCCACCGCCGTTGCCCCCATCTCCTCCCCCAGTTGTCACTCCAAGGTCTAACCTCATTTAGGTGAGGATGAGAACATAACTTAATCCAGTCCCCACTCCTCTCTCCTCCAATGCTCAACCCCCTCCCCCAACGATTGCCACTTGGGAGATCCACCTCTATTTCCCCACCGTAAGTTCTCTCCCCCATTTTTCTTCAGGTTCTCCCGATTGGGAGGTTGTTGTGTTAGATCCGATAGTGAGGATAGCGGTAGCATTGGGTTCTTGACTCCTTTACCTATTGCTCGTTCGTGCTACTCCTAATTACAGTTTTTAATTAAGTTCAATTGAATATCGGAATCTTCGAGATAGTGATGGTTGTGGCTTTCTTTTTGCTGTCGATCTGTGATTCTTTGTGGTTTACTGTTTGACCATTTCAATGATAGAATTTTCAAGAATTTCAGGCTGAGGCTTGCTTTTGTTGATAAATCTTGTTATTTTTTGGAGGGGTGGAAACAATGATTTGTTTTTGTGTATGGTTTGTTTATGAGTTTGTGTTTTTATTGCTTGGTGAGAAAAATGCCCATAGAAATAATGATTTTGGTTTTTTATTTTTTTAGGAGAATGCTGGATCAGATGATGGAGTCGGGGAATGTTGGATTGGATGATGGAGCCGGGGAAGGTATTCGTTGTTGATTGTTTTCAGGGGAATGAATTTTGACATGAGTGGCTGATTTGATCTTTGAAGATGATCAATTGGGGAGAGGAAGGTTGATTTAATCCTTCCTGGTTTGATGACTTGAAGAAACTGCTACTTGATTTCTCATACCATTAGAGTTCTTTTGGAGATGTAAATGTATGTTTTACGAGTCCTAGATAACCTCATTTGTTGTTGTGTGGGAGGTCAGAAGTTGTTTTCAACAAGTACTTTCAAAACTGCTCAACAAGTACAACAAATTTTGATTTCTCATTACGAAAGGGCAACACACAAGATTGGATCGGTATGGTATTTTGGCAATGCTGCTACAATTGGTTCTTTGCTGGCTATCTTAAGTGGCTAACGATGAGATTCTAGGCGGCAGACTTCAAAAAAGAAAAAAGATTACATATTGCTTCTTGTCCAGTAATTAATAGATAATAGTCTGTAAGATATCAAATATTGGAAAAATCATTTCATTGACTCATCTGTCAATGTGATTTATTAATTGTTTATTTTGCACCCATTCTTTCAAGTTGTAAAAGAGCTCCACATGATTCAATGAGAAGTCGATTTATTGGCTATATGCTTATCCAAAAGATATGCAGTTTGTTTCAAATTGGACACGAGAAGTTTAATGTCCCATGGCGTCTGCTAATAAAAGAGTTCTAAAGTTCCCATGATTGATGTTCATTTGATAAGGTTTGCATAAAGGAGCATTAAATTTTCAAACATGAAGTTGTTGTAAAATAATGTTTCTTTTTTAATAACATAGACACATTGGAAATGATCTACATGGTGTTACCGTAAGGGTTATTAACATGCCTCATAATTTTAAGTTTAACAATTTACTTTTCTTCCACACTTTCTTCATGTTGAAAAAATACTCAACGTGATGGTCTAATATTTAATATGACATTCACTTTTAATTACCTTTGACACTCGCGTTTAATATGACAAAAGAAGGCATCAAGGATCCATGGAGTAGTGGCCTCGAGTCCTTTAGACAAAGATACATTTGAGCATTGGTGTGCATGATTGGCATATAGATCCAAAAGTGCTAGCCATTTTACTGGAAAATAATTTTCACGTAGCTTGCATGTAATTTGAAATTAACTACCTTAACATCTTGGACCTTTCCAAAGACCAGAAGTACTACATCAAGCGGAAGTTGACATAACTATGGAAGAAAGGCCAAAACATAAAACCCGAACTACTACATCATAATACAGTGTGTGAGTTCACAATTTCAACAACGCCATTTTATGTTCTGAGGAAAGTGGTGGTGGTAACGTCTAATGTTACTTCTGAAGAGAAATGAATATGCCCAGAGAATGCCAGGCAGAGTAGGAATGGAGGAAACAGAGAAAGGGAGACTTAAAGAATCTGTGAAGTAATCTAGATTGGTGGAGTGAATAAATCAATTCTATTTCTGAATGAGAAGCGAAAATTTATATGATATTTATGTTGGGTGATGAATTAACATCCCACTACAGAAGTTCGTAGTTTTTCTCTGGAGTTCCTCCTGTCTTGTTTTTTTTTTTTTTTTTTGTTCTCTTGCGAGAGTAAGGCGCTCTCGTTGAGTTGGGGTTTGAAGGGGGTAAAAGAGAGAGGGAGATTGAAAAGTGCAATTAGTTGGGTATTGGGCGAGATTGAGAGTAAGGTGGCTCTACCTTGGTGTCAAAGTAACAACACTGCACTAGTAATTTCTCCGATTATCTCCTACGAAAATGTAGGTCTAACATGAGGTGATGGTGTCTATCAGCTTACCGTATTTTGGATGACCAGTTATTTATTTGTGCATGTTTTGAGATTGAAGATTTTTATAGATATTTTGTTGTTCAGATCTTTAGACGGTTTTATCATTTATTTTCCAAAAGGTATCTATTTTTAAGAATTTTACTGTTGATTTTTTTATCAGTGGTGGGGCTAAAATGCTTTCGTTTTTCTCCTTCAATCTCAAAATGTGGGTTTTATAGCCTGCATGCAATTTTTCAAGCCCAAAGTTGAAAATGAGTAATGGAATTTTGCTGTTACCTATTTGAATAAATTGCATGAAATGAGGCTATGGTAACAATACGAGGGAAATTCTTTATGGACCAAACCTCAAGGGGGATCTTTATGGAGATTTCCTAGTTTTTATGGGCTTGGAGATTTCCTAGGATTAGATTTTGAAAAGTAGAGTGGAGTGGTTAGAATTTAGGGATTGAAGGTGTTGGATAAGGAGTTGGGTGTCAAAGGTTTCAAAACTCACAACAGCATGCATCTACATCGACGGTCAATGACGGTTGGTATAAGTTAAAATGACCGTCGTAGCTTCAAGTGCCTATTTCGATGGTCAACTTCAGCATTCTCTTAAGAGGCATCGCTGTAGGATGCCTCGACGGTAAAAATTGTCGATGTTGTATCAAGTTCTACAGCGACGGTCATCTTTGCAAGGCTTTGCAATTTAGTATTCAGGCCAACAGCGACGTTAGCTTGGATTTATCATTGACGATTTATTATGTCAGTGTAATGCCTATATATACACCAACAAACACAATTGTTGGTGGGATCGACACTGTAGACAAAAAGTGGGGATTTTATATGGTAATTCTATCCGTTACTACAATCATTGAAGTAAGTCTTACATATAATATTTATTAATATCCCTACTACAATATATACCAACAATGCCCTATTCCTATTAAACTATATATTATGCATAAATGAAATTTCCAATATAGATATTAAAAAATCATCTAATTTAATTAACACAAATTAGTCAAACTATTCCTAACAATAATTTTTAAATATAAGCATTGAAATAAAACGAATTCAACATTTGTGTAAGGATTTAACATAATTAAAATATGATCCATCATTGCCTACTTGAAAGTATGACCTTGTTCTGAACACCAACAACAACAAACACCCACCATCTTAAAATATAAGAACAAAATCAAAGTCTATTTTTTAATTCTAAGGCTCTAATGTGTTCATATTTGGATTGTGACATCATCCCTACTACAAAGTGTATGCCTTGTTCTCTTCCACACAATTAAATGCAATATACCTTATTCTGATGATCAACACTCGAAGTATAACTAATAAAAATATATGCTATGCATTCTTATTTATCACTAGGCTAGAGAAAAGTGAATTTCACTACATTACACTTACCACTTACACTAGCTTGGTTAAATGGCCACACTATTTTCATTGTCACCCTTCCCAAAACTACTTTATGATATAATCACTATGTCAATCAAAAAAATCACTCTATACAAGTATAAGACTCTACTCCTCCATTTTAATTACAAATAAATAACATGACGATCGGTTGATGTTATTCTCTATGCATCATTCCTGTAATTTATACACCATACCATTTAGTTCTAAAAATAGTTAATCGAACATCCTAGGGTGAACATAACATTTTCTCAAAATTCAAATTACAAGTTGTATCATTGTCATGAAAGAGGAAATAAAGTAATCTCGTGTAGTTATTTATAATTCTTTTATCCTTAAAGAACCCTCCATTTCTCTGTTTAAAGAAACGAAATTCAAGATGCATAAGGATTAAGAAATGGATGCTTTAACTTGAAACCAAAAAATGATGCACCAACCGAAAATCGAACCCGGGTCAATACTATGGAATGGTACTATTCTGCCACTAAACCACTGGTGCTATTCATATTTTATAAACTTAAAATAACACAAACTAAGAGTGACCAAAAGATGAATATTCTCGAAACCATTTCTAATAATTTTGAAATAATAATGATATAAAGCTTCAATATTGAATGAAATGGCAATAGTTATAATTGATGTTGATTAGTGTTTCATGAAATGGATGTTTATTGACCTTAAGAATCATCTTTTTTTATCTCAATAAGAAATGAAAGAAAATCAGAATGTATGTCTTTTTGACCATTTATCTTTTTTCCAAGGTAAATCATGTATCAATTATAGAAGGTGGATCTTACACAAGTATTTGCAGCATACGGTTAATAAGGAGAAGATCTTTATAAAGGGATTGATAAGGAAAGGTTAAAATAAAAATAACATGAAATTTTGTAACTAACCCCACCTTATCCTGATTTCCAAACAATTCCCAATTCATATAACTAGATTGTACAATTATATGACAAATAAAAAGATAAGCATACCTCCAGTAGAGAGCCCAATCCTTGTGTTTGTATGTTATCTTCAATTGTTTATCTAAGAAATGGCACCTCATAGTTTTGTTGGATGTCATAAGCCTCCTTTAAATTAAACAAGAAAAATTAATTTAGGTCTTCAAGCCAATGGTTCAATTGATACGATTAGTGATGCATATTAGAAGTGACCAACACAGTCAACGCAGATTTTGAGCCCAAATGCTCAAAACAACTGATCTCATGAGAACAAAAGCTACAAACAAGTGTAAAGATAATTAAGGCAAAACTAATTTACAAGCCAAGAACTTTAACTAACCAAAAGAGTGGGTAAGTTAGGGGAGGTTTGCATGTTACATGGCAGTGGAGATATCTGGGAATGACCATGGCTCTAAACCAATCCAATATCTCCATAATTTTCCATAGTCCTTGAATTAACATTCTCCAAGGCTAGCTTCCCAGAATAAGAAGGTGATGTAGGAGACCCCGATCTATAATTCATGGATTGATCTTCAACCAACTCCACCTTGTCTTCAAAAGAAGCATCTCCATTTGATCCTTCAGGAGTAGATGCCACCATACTGAAATCCTAATTAATTTATTTAGTGAAAGTAAATAGCACTTCAAAGATGATTGCCACAAGCATGTTTTTTTCTACCAACTACTTTTGCACCTATTTATTTTTCAGCAATCATCCACCAACACATCATAACTAGTTACAAGCCATCATGTATGATATCACAGCTTCCCAGGAATTTCTTGATTGATCTAAAAATTCATACATTCAGCAAGTAGGTATGAATTAGATATTTCTCTCCTCCAGAATTCATTGCCTCTTTCTTAAAAGATGGATATGGTTCAGTGGTTCAATCAAGGCATATTATAATTAGCACATAAAAAAAGTTAAAATATAATCCTTGAGATATGTTATGTGTACTTGTCCTATTGTTGATGCTAATGGTCCTCCATAATTAGAATCCCTCCAAAACTAATAAAAATAACTCAACCGAAGTAAAGCTTCCACAAATCTTTCACAGCTCCTCTGAAGTAATAGAAAAAGGACCAAACATCATATCATATTTATCTAGGAATAATTATCCTCAAGCTGGTATAATTTCATAAATGCTAAGACCCATATAACATATACCACTTTAAGGTGCAAAGGTATGAAATCCAAAGTCAGCAACTCTACCTAACCCTCTCATGCACCCTTCCCTGTCATGTATTTTATAGGGGTACGAGGCCTTGCTCTAGATAAGAGGGTACGAAGAGCACAAACTTGGTACAGCTGCTTAGACACTTTAAACCAGTCATAAGGTCACATTGTGGAAACACCTGTTGATAAACAAAGCTACAACACCACATCCATAAGCAGATTGGAATGCCACCATAAACCCAGATCTAGCAAAGCACCTGTTACCATCATATGAAACACATTCAATTGACCTATCAATGAAAGAATTTACTAAAATTAGAAAAGATCAGATTACAATCAAGGATGAGAATAATGCATTAATAATGCAATTGAAATCGACTTGCCATGGATAGAGAACACCCTCTTGGTTGCTGCAGGGTAGTAATAACAAGTTAGCAACCAATCTACAACTTGATTTTCTAGCACATCCACATGGTATTAAACTCCATGAATGTATTAGCACCATGAACATAGCCTACACATCAAGAATAAAAGGACCTGTAAATCCACAAGGTATTGATATTCTTGCTGCAGGGTAGTTTGCTAAATACAACATTCCTAAAAAGTACTTAATTCTAAGTTTACCATTTTATAGCTAGATGCGGACTGCAAAATAAAGCTTTAACTAAAAAAAAAAAAAAAGAGTATTCTCATCTTTATGGAATGTTCTATTGGCAGCTAAATCAAAAGGCTCAGTTATGTGGACCAGAGGGGAATCTTTAATGAAAGAAGTGATCTTAAAGAGATTTATTTTCTTGGTCGTGAAACTTAGAGGGTATTTATCAAAAAAAAACAATTTTATCAGTTCGATTTTCTCATTCAATTCAACCTTTTTTTTTTTTTTGCTTTTTTTTTTCCACAGCTCATCGTAATGATATGAAAAATATAAAATAACTTCATTACACAACACAAAAATACTCTGCTTCTTCACAGGGAAAGGCACCATCTTCTCACCTCCAGGAATGCCACTGAAACACAGCAGACCAAAAGCCACATTCAGAATTCCCATTCCGTCTACAATCCCCCCCCCCCCCCCCAAAAAAAAGGGAAAATGCGATGAAAATTTAAAGGAAATCAATGTAAACATGGGAGCAATTCCCAGAACAAAGTTACAAACTAAACCTATATGGTTGGACTCCATAAAAAAATTAAAAAGAGCAACCATATCGATAGGAAAACAAAGGAAACAAATCTTTATATAATCCTTAAAATATCAAACCAAGATTGGAAAGGGCTACCAACCTGGGAAAGAGATTCCTATATCAAAAGATATGTAAGAAATTTTGTCTTTACAAGGCTTGGTGCCTAGAACTAAGGTCTTCCTATGGAAGGTTTGTGTAAGGGCTCTACCACTGAAAGGAATCTTAACTGAAAGATTACAGTTGCCTGATTCAAAATGCCCCATTTGCCATGAGGAGAAAGAAGTGTGGGATTACTTATTAGTGGGTTGTGCATTCGCATGTGCAATTTGGTTTTACTGGGGAGTAAGGATAGATGGGAGTTTTGATGGCTGGTGGAACTTAGCTACAAAGATTGATAAATATTTTGATGAAAAATAGCTTCCAATGTTTTTGGTTTTCTATCTATTGCATTCACTCTGGCTTTACAGATGTAAAGTTGTTTTTGAAGGGGTAATTCCTGATCCTTTTGTGCTTATTAATGACACTTTGAGGATGGCACATTTCTATAACTCTGATGCTAATGCTGAAGTAGCAAATATTTCGGTAGCTCCTATTGGATCGGGAATGCAGCTGAGAAATGATCAGTCAGACCTCTCTGTTGGTTTTAGCAACTGTGTACATATAGTGGTAGATGCAACAGTTTCCAATACTTCTATTGCTGCTGCGGTAGTAGTGGATGTTGATGGGAAGATACTCCAAGCCAAAGCCTGAAGGCATGTGGTCTCCACAAGTGATGAGGCAGAACTTTGGGCTATTCACCAAGGGCTTCGATTAGCAGTTCAAGGGGGTTTTTTGGAAGCCGTTATAATTTCTGATGCTAGTAATCCTATTAAGCAAATCCTTGGACTACAGCAGCCACTATGGAGAATGAGGTCGGTCATTCAACAGTCTTCTTTATTACTGGAAAGTAATCCTGAATTATCTCTTGTGAAGGTGAGTAGATATTTAGTTCAGTCAGCTCACAAGATAAATAGATTGAAAATCTAAAAGAAAAATGAAAGCTACATCCACTATCTATGTAGATTCCTTGAATGTAGTCATGTGGATGAAGCAAAATAGATGGATAAAAAATTACAAGGCTTGGTAATGTTTGAGACAAAAGAATTCAACAAAGATGAAAGAAAAAAGACTTACTTCCGCAAGCATCCATCATAGAATCCATAAATCTGTGTTATTATCACATAGTAGCAAGCAATTAGCAACAGCACAATTAAACATATTATCACATAGCAGCAAGCAATTAGCAACAGCATAATTAAACATATTTTCATCGATTTCATCAAATTCATAGCTTTTTTCTACCATTCACACCAGATAATACAAAGGCAGAGTTTTAAACCTTCCCCTTCCATCCCCCCACACCCACCACCCAAAAAAAAAGGAAGAAGACGGCACTAGTTTCTTGAATTTTAAATAATAAATTCCCAAATCATACTCCCAATTCAACTGAACGAAAATCCTAGAATCAAATTTTTCATCCACAGAATCAGAAGGAAAAAAAAAAAGTGAAATACATTCAAATCTCTCATTCTTATGCTTCTATATAGACCCACCAATGTCCTACAGATCCACCAAAAACTAGCTTCAGATTCAAACTTTGTTAACCTACTCTTCCAAGCTTTGGGATGTACTTGAGGAAAATAGTGGAACCAAGCTTTCTATTGGTATTAATAATAAAAGTCTAATCTCATCAAAGCTTGTACAAATTGTATTAGCCGTTTTGCTTAGTACTTAAGATCGATTAAGTTGGATTCAAAGTATCCTAATATATGGAGATCAAATTGGATTATGGACTTAGCCAAATCTAGTATCCACATAATCCAACGGTATGACGAACCTTAACCTCCAAGGGTATATTAGCTTCTCACAAGAAACAGTTCCCACTTTCCTTTCAGGAAAGAAAAATAGAGGAGGGAAACATCAACGTCTCTCCGTCAATATATCCAAAGGAGAACCATTTTAAACAAAATATTATCATTTTCTTCTCTTACATCATTTTAATGGAAATAAGGCATGGAAACAATACACAGAAGAGCCATTAGCCATTTTTTTCCTCCATTACCGCTCAAACAACAGCACAAACTCCTCCTCCTCCTCTGATGTATCCAACAAGCAAAGGAGGGCCCTCATGGCCTCCACGTGCACCTGCAGACCCCTTATGTACCCTGAGGTCTCCTCCAGAAGCCTCTCCACCTCCATGCCCTCACCCCCGGGCACCACCCTCCTCAGCCTCTCCAGCTTCTTCTCCACCCCCACCTCTTCCTCCATATCCCCCACCCACACCCTCCTCCTCCTCACCAATCTGCCACTACCCATCTCGCCTTCCGCCTCCACCGACTACCGCACTTCCGCAGACTAGCTATTCTCCGCCGCACCCTCGAGAACCATCTCCTTCACCTCCGCCTCCTGCACCAGCACTGGCGGTGGCACGCCCCGCTCCTTGAGGGCCTTCAGGAGTACCTCCACGCTCATCGAATCCCTTCCCCCTCGCTTGATCGCCTCGAACCTCTCATGGAGGGCGGCGAACTCGCGGAGGAGCGACTTGTGCTCGGCGTTCCACCGGGACTCCTCTTGGAGCCACCGCTTCTCCTCTCTGATCCACCGCTGCTCCTTACGCAGCCACCGTTGCTCGTCGCGGAGCCATCGGGACTCGTCGCTCTCCGACGGGGAAGGAGAGGGTGAAGGGGAGGCAGAGATGGAGGAGGTCGATCGGAGTGGGAGGTTGTTAGGGTTTGGTCAGAGGAGATGCTTGTGGGAATGGTGGAGTTTGGAAGGGGATCTGTGAGGGAAAGGGGAAGGGAAGAGGGGAGCGTGGAGGTGGAGGTGGAGGTGGATCTGGAGGGGTTTAGGGTGAGGGGCGTCAGGTGTTAGCCCTAAGTGGATGTGCTGGAAGTGCGAGGGGCGTCCTTTCGTGGTGCAACGTGTAATAGTAGAGACGTATAATTAAATCTATAACGATATATATTTTATGTCAGTGTACATTGTTGATATAGGGTTATCTTTTTTAGTGACGCGTAGTTTGATTTTTTATTTAATAAGATTCTTATTTTATGGATTTTGTTATTTTTCTTTTTCTCTTAAAAAAGGGTCAATCCTCTGATCAGATCTAATTACTTCAAATAATATCCCTGACTTCTATTTTACAAATTGGTTGTTTGGACCATTTTTGTATCGATTCAAAAATATCCTACATGCATTAAACTTTCTTCCTTTTGTATGTAGTTAAGTGTCAACATTGTCCAACCAGGATCATAAGCTTCTCAATGATATGTCCTGGATACATTGCTTTAGAACCCTTTGTGCCTTAAGACGTGGCTAATTTAGAGTTGGGTGCAGTGGAGGTGTAATGTTCTATAAGATACCAAATAATTGCAAATATTAGTTAATTTTGACTTAACTAAAATTATGTTATTTTGCCAAGTTAAGGCTTGTGTTTGTGCAAGTGCTTGTATATGTGCATGTCGACAGGTAAGGAATGCTACATGCAATAAAGAATACTACTCGTTTGCTGCAAATTTTAGATGATTCAAAAGGTTTAGAACATGGATTCTAATATGATTAGAATCCTAGTACAGTTCTTTCTATTTCAAATGGTTAATATTATTATCACTAACTTTATAATGTTTGAAATACTACTTACTATAGTCATACTTTATGGCTCGATCAAGAACTTTTAATGGGAGCCATATATCTAAAGCACAATCACAAGACAAATTAGTCAATGAAGAACCATCTAATTCATCTAACATTCCAAGATAATAAGAGCAACTGATAATATTAGACCTTAGGGATGACATGCATGAAAATGTGCATATTTCAGGTTTTGAGTTGATTTTATAATGAAATCTTTAGTTGATTTTATAAAAAAATCCATCTATTCTATTAACCGTTGATTATTAAAGTTGTAATTTGATAGATGAAAGTGGAATTGTGAGAATAAGAAGAGGAGTCACATATGCTAAATATGTGTGGTTACTACATGATAGGCATAAGGTTGTTTTTAAGTGTAATGAATTGGCTCAACCTGTAGATAAAGTGGCTGGGAGATTGAGCAGTTAGCTAAGCACTACGGCTAGCAATGCAATAATGTGCCTGCAATGCTCAAAAAGGTCAATGGTGGTTATCTTATCACTCAAGTGAAGGTAAGAATAAAATAAGATAAAGGTGTTTAAAGTGAAAACTGTATTGTGCAATCTTTCTTTTTATTCTTGTTGTATTCATGTTATAATTGTGATTCATTTATGTTTACAGATGAAATTTCTATTTCCTGAAAATGTTTATGTGGATCACTTGGTCAAGAATGGAGAGGATTCAAGCATGTCCTTAAAGTTAAATATGCTCCAAAGGATGCATTAGAAGATACACTTGAAAGCGAGTTGAGAAAACTTTAGGTATACTTCTATCGAAAAATAATTTTACAAGTACTCTTTTTTTGTTGAAACTAGAATCTATTTTTAAAATTAATTTTTAGTTCCATTTTAAAAATAGATCATTAGCTGTGTTTCTAAATGTATTGAAGTTGGGCAATGGAAGCATTTGGTTGAATACTAGTTCTCAAAGAAGAGTAAAGTAATGCTTTATTCACAATTTATAATAAAACTCTACCCTTATTTTATTATAACTTGCTGAATTAAAGAGGAAATGAAGATGGGAAAACTTAATTTTTGGGGAAGTTTGAGGAAAAAGGAAATCATGTTCGTCACTACCTGAAAAATTTTAGATTTAAGAAAATAACTCAAGGGACTACCTTATGGTGGTGTAGAGCTTGCAACTTATTGCTCGTCTTGTTAAGGAAAAGGTTTGCTGAGAATTGATATTTATAGGAATGAATGCCATTGTGTAGTTTGGTGCTTGTTTTTTAATACGATCATGGATGCTTATTCACCATGCCACTCAGATTTTTTGAAAACAAAAATCTACCATTAAAGTTATAATTTACTGTGGCTTTTTTGAAAAATGAAAGATTAATGTAGAGTTTTCTAAAGTCTAGATGTCAAATTGATGTGCATACATCTAATTAGTCTAAAATATCTATTTATGTATGTTTCTAGTATCATAAAAGATTCATCATTATAAATATTGCATAGCATGCATCATAATGCATTTAAGATAGATTGTAGAAATTATAGGTTAATTTTCCCTTTTTGTGGTCAGGGAACAGGGCAATATCATTTCAGGGCCTTAGATTGAAGATCCAACCGTAAGGATCTAATCAGGACGACGATTGGAGTTCAACAACTCCAAGATCGCCTCAATCAGACCTTCGTAGCATTAGATGCAGTTCAAGAAAGATTAAAGGCCAAGGGCCAAGGTGGTGTAAATCCGTACCTCAGACGACAAATCTTTTCGTTATGAATTTCTGACTCTACATTTTGCCGCCATTGCCAGGGAGGCAATGCTCTTTGATTTCTCACGTTTTCCACCTTACCTAACTTTTATCTCACTTTTTCTCTTATCATGTTGTGATTGTAGGTACTCCTCTGAGGCAGACCAGAGCAGTTAGATTGGAGAAAAATGTGAATGAAGGTTCTGTAAGTTTATTCCTTCCTCTCTACTCTCACCCCTCCAAAGATCTACAAGCTTGTCCCAAACCCGGGATGTTCCATTAGATTCTTAAATACAATTTTTCCACCTTCTCACCTCCTCCATGGAGCATCTCTCTGTTGTCCTCTCGCTGCCATTCGGGAAGCAGATCTCGCTGCGACGTTGCCCTGTTTCGTCCTCTGTCCTCCATCTTCATTCTCCCTCATCTAGCATCTCTCCACCTTTGTCGGGGTGTTCCGTCAACGAGGCTCGTCCTCCAAGCAACCGTTGAGGAGGATAACTTCTCATCACCTTCTCTTTTATTGCTTTCTAGTATAGAATTCCTGCTTTCTAGTGTAGCGATTAGATGTAATGAACCAATTCTGTGGTTATGAAATATTTGTTAGTTCTCTCCCTATTTTTTCTTTATTTGTGTTATTCTTTTCTGTTCTTCTATTAATTACTCTTTAAGTAGATAGCTAGCGTAGATTTAATTCAACCAACTAATATGCTTTGTGACAATAATTATAAATGTAGTTTTTAATCAAACGTTCGCCTCCCCGAATTTGACTTAGAACTTACCAGAGTTTCGGTTAAATTTTTTGTTTGACAGATTTTTACATGACTACAAAGGCAAGGTTTTCAAACTCAATCTTTTAGCAAAGAAATCCCGTCCAACTTTTTGGATGTGGAGTGCCTGGTTAATCCCTAAAAGTTGAATCCTATGTGGTAAGCTACTAATTAGTTGTTTTAGATGAAGTGGTGCAGCTCAAATAACTCAAGTAATTGGCCTTAATGCACCATTGAGTTTGGCACACAAATGATTACCTAGTCTGTAAGTATACCCCACTACTCACCCACTAGTTTTCATTCCATCACTTAATAACACAAACCCTAATTAACCTAAGAGCTCTCATAAACCTTAGGCTTAGTTTGGTTATTTGGTTGTCACCTCCTCCCACCTCACTCTCCACTTATAAAAAAAATCTAAGAAAATATCACAGAGGTACACAACCTCTTCTGATTCTTCATACTCAATCGGTAATTCAATATTTGGAACCGATACACTCATCAACACATAATTGAGTAGAAATCAAACTAAGTAATCATTTGTGTCTAACTCAGTGGTGTATTAAGGCCAATTGCTTAAGTTGTTTAGGCCGCATCACTTCATCTAGAAACAACTCATCAATAGCTTGCCACATAGGATTCAACTTTTAGGGATTAATCAGGCACTCCACATTCTTTTTAAATTTTAAAGAAAGACATCTTCACATGTGCTTTCAAAACTTGGTTTGCCAATTGAACTTGATTGAATACACCTAAAGTTGAACCCTAAAAGCTACTAAGCAAGATTTAAACCCTAAAATTCACTGCATCCAAAAATAATATTGCTTGAAAACCATTATGTTGGTGCTAGAGCACCACGATCATTTGTTTTGATGATAACAAAACACGTATTATTTAACATTTGCAATTTGAGTCCTAGATTTCAGGTCAATTGCAAATGTGGACGTGTTTAGACGGAGTTCGAGCTCGCATCCAGGACGGATTGGAGGACCTTGACGGAAAACAGAGGAGGTTCGCGTGGAGCGACAGATTGAAGATAGAAGACAAGAAGAATAGAATAGATTCTTTTTAATCATTTCTTGTATCTCTTGTCTTTATTTTCTTGCTCTTTTTATTTTCCTTAGAATATTATGTTAAAGAGCCTCAAAGTACCCTAACAGTAGTCCTAGGAACACCGGCACTACCCTAGGATACTTAGGTTTTCTGTAGAATACTTAGAAAACCAATATAGGGTTCAAACAGCACTTCCAGACGTCTAATTCCCAAATCAGACGTCTGATAAAGTATTTTAAGACGTCTGACTATTGTTTCAGACGTCTGATAACTATTAGGCTGGACATAGTTAGTTCTGTCTGATGAAATCAGACGTCCATACCTTAGTCCAGACGTCTTAGGGGACGTCTGATGGCTTTGCCAGACGTCCAATAAGTGGACCGTTGGCTGGCTTAACAAACACTCAAGAGTATGACCGTTAGAGCCTTATCAGACGTCCTTAGACATTTCCAGACGTCTGATAAATGACCGTTTTGCCTCGGCTGCCCCAAAATCTCTTCTCAGAGATTTTCTAGCCGTTGCAACGATTGGAAAATCCATTCCCACAGTAAAAGTAGGTTTCCAGACGTCCTGTATATCGTCTGATGGACTTGCGCAAAAACCCTGTTTAGATCTGATTCAAGTCAGGAGGAAACCCGCCCAAAATCAGACGTCTGACATTGGAATCAGACGTCTTAAAGTGGCCTTCCAGACGTCTGATGCCAGAGTTAGACGTCTGATAACCCTGTCAAGTGTAATCATTGTCCTGATTTCGGCCTGATTCTCTTGGGCTTTGTTCCCAACGGCTATAGAACCTTTCCTAAGCCTTCCAAAGCCTTCCTAAGGCCTCTATAAATAGAGGGGAGCCTTTACACACCTAGATACACAAGATACACACTAAGAGAAACAAGAGACACACCTAAGCAACTTAGTTCCACTCTTTTGTGTCCAAGAGAAGCCCTTGCTCTCCATGCTCTAGTTCCATTCTCTTGAGAGCATCAAGCCTTCGCGCACCCGCTCTCCCGCCATTGTTCACGAGAGCAACATTGCGCCATCGCGTGGCACACACATCGCGTCATCAACTCGACGCACTCCTTGCAAAGGAGAGTTTCCTATTTCCTATAGAAGCTAGGTTTAAATTACTTTGTTGGCTCTATAGGATTACTTGTTTTATTTTATCTTTGTCTTTTGGTTGGGTATTCGCTTTGCGAATTCCCGTCTCCTTCGTGGGACAAAATCCTTCTCGTGGAGAGAAGGGGTTGAGGAACGCTACCCTCGTACTTGTAGCGTGGTTGTACTGAGGTTGAATCACCCTTGTTTTAAAGTGATTCGTTTAGTGGATTTGATCAACTAGGTTGATCGGAAAATCCTAACTCGAGAGGGTTAGGTGGTGGTTTTTACCCGGTTTGGGTTTCCACCTAAAAATCTTTGTGTACTTGTGCGATTGATTTTTTGTGAGATTGCTTTATATTTTATTTCCGCATTTTATTACGTCACCCCTCCTGGTAAGGCCCCAAACCTACACATTGGTTGTGCACGCACACACATCGAAACTGATCTTTAAGGGCACAACTCAGATAAAGGTCCCATCACATTCCAAAGCACATGCAAACCTAAGCCTATTTAAAACAGAATATATGTTGGCCTTAAGGATTGAACTCACTCATCGAAGCCCAGATCAAGATTATTTTCAATTAATCTGCTTCTACCATTTAATCTGATGTCTAGCTAGGGGAGTAGAGTCAAATGACCGCGGTTGGGGGGTATCAAAGGAACCTGAGGTGAAATCCAACAGAAGAACCTTCTCCTCAATCCCTCCATCTAACTAGTTGGATTGATCGGAAAGAAGTAGATCAAATCGTTCCTTGCATCTCAAGACAAGTTCTAGGAGTCTGTAGATCTTTAGGCTAACCACTTAAGGACAGGTTTGAGTATTTGTATTGCAAAGCACCTTTCTTCTTCCCATTTTGTCATGGATCCTTCCACATCCTACACACATTTCCACCCCTACCCTCCTGACATTTCTTATCCCCAATATGATGATTATTATCCCGACTCGTGCTGTAATCAACCATCTATTAATTGGGATAACTCGAATTAGGGATACAATTCCAGACCTCCATGTTTAAGGTCTAACCCTGGACGTCATGATTGTGATTTTTATCCTTCTCTAAGCATAATGATTATAGATATCCACTCTTTGATAATTAATTTAACCTGATCTACAATCAAGAAGGATATCCTGATTACAACACTTACCCTTCCCCAGATTACACTACGTATGGGTCACTACCCCTTTATGAACAATCAAGAATGACCTATTATCAGAGAGGGTATCAAAAACCTCAATTCCTTGACTCCCCTAGATTGACCCCAAACCCACCCAATCCTGAACCAAACCATTTGGTTTAGGTGAACCATATCCAAGATAGGGTGTTGGCCAACTTAAAGAATACCAATCAATCTTTAGAAGCTCAGCCAACACCCTGCATTGAAGAATTGGAGCCTCTAACTCAAATGATTGACGATCTTAACAAGTATTTGTTGGATTGGCTTTAAGATGTTAAGGATAAGGACCTGATGTGAGAAATATGCGATTTGTTAAATGATGTAATTAGTGTCGTTGCAACATGTAAATCTGCAATCAAACTTTTACATTTATAATACCTAGATAGTGGAGTATCTAGGGTCGTCCAAGGGGACCAATTTGTTAGCCATAAAGAATGGGTTCTCTCTCTTACTTCTCAAATCAACACATATTTTTGTGATTTTTGTTTTGTTTGTTTTTATAGTTCTGGAAATAATCGGGATTGATGTGAAGATAAATTATGCTACAACTAACCCTAAGTGACAAAGGTGAAGCCTTCTCCTCTAAGCTCACCCTAGGAAAGTGTGCCTAGGGTAATTAGAAGAGAAGGGATGTGATGCACTAGTAAACTAATAGCAACATGAAAGACACACTAAGCTAGAAAGCATGAAATTGAAGGCAATAAACAACTTTGTATTACTAGTAGAGTTGATGACAAATAGTTACATTCTTCTTAAAAGTAAAAGAGAAACTACACTAGATAATACAAAGAAAATAAAGATGAAGAAAATCCTCCAGAGATGGTGAAGAAGGAATGGTCCTTGCTCCAAGCACAGCAGCTCCTATGCTTGAAAAGAATGCTTCCTTGCTTCTAATATGATAAGTCCTCCAAGCTTTCCTCCAAGGTAGGCGTCAACCACCTTGCTCCTCCTCTTGCCTAGCCATCTCCTTAGTGTTGAAAATTTCCTCCTTTGGCGTGGCTAAGGGAGAAAAAAGGAGAGGAAGAAGGCACCAAGGGGGTGGGTGTGTGCCCCCTTGATCTTCTTCTCTTCTTCTTCCTCCTTAGCATGAATATGGAACCTAAGCTAAATGAAGAAGATGGAACCTAACTATTGGAGAGGAGATGGGAATTATATGGTGGTAGGGTAGGGTATTTATAGGATGGGAAGGGGGGTGGTTATGGTATTTTTTGGAGGCAAATGAAGAGGTGCTTGGATATTTTTGGAGGGAAAAATGGGAGGGAAATCAAGAGGTGCCTTAGTTTTCCCTCCAAAAATACCTTCTAGAAGGTGTTGATTTTGGAGGAAAAAATGGAGGGTAGAGATGGGTTGAAGGGGTAGGTGTAGGGTTGGATTTCAAGTGTTTTGGAGGGAAAAAGTTGGCACCATTTTTAGGTGGTTTTGGAGGGAATTTGGTGGTCTTTTGGTGGTAGAGAGGGGTGAAGGGATTTATAGGGTTGATACCAAGATTGAGGTGGAGTGGTGGTAGCTGTTCGTACGCTTTTGTGCGGGTTTTAAAGAGAATATCACGTTGTAGTATAACCGACAAAACGTTCAAACAAATATAGAGAATTTTATTACTCGGAAAACTAGAGTCTCCGAGGTCGAACACAGGGAGCAAACTCAGTACTTTTAAAACCAAAGAGTACAACTTTTAAATGAAAACAACTGATTCAAAGAGAGAAAGTTATAAAAAGAATTGCTAAAAGAAAATAGAATTGGACGTCTGATTTCTTTATCAGACGTCTTAAAAGTAGTATTCTTTCTCTCTTCTGCCTTCTTCTTCTTCGTTGGCTCTTCTTCTTTCCTTTCCTGCGAAGACCTCTTCTTCCTGCCTTTGTTTCTCTTCTGTCTTCTTTCTTTTTGTCTTTTCTGCACTCCTTCCTTCTCTCAGATCTCTGCCTTGCTCAGCTTCCTTTCTTCAGAGTTCCTTCTTCTTTTGCTCCTGCTCTTCTATTTCTTCAGTTCTTCTTTTTGCTTTCCTTCGCCTCTTCCTTCTCTTCTTTTCCCTTGCTGCAGCGGCTAAGTGTTCGCTTCTTCCTCTCTTCCTTCTTTCCTGTGCACACCACAGCCAATGCAAAACCTACCCCCTTCCCTCTACCCAAACGTCTCTCTTTCTCTGCAATTCGCTCAAGGACGCTATCCCAGAGCCACACGGGTAATCGGGTCGGATTTCGCACCTGGGACCAGGTGCACCGGCAGGTGGGTGATGCGCGAGGAGTGCTTAGGATAGGGTCGGGTTGGATCCCGCCAGATCCGCGAGGTGAAACCGCGGACGAGGCAGGCGTGGGTCAGGTGAGGGACCTCACCCCTGTGCTTTCGGAGGCAGTAAGCAGAGAACACAAATTCAACTTAAAGCGTACCTGTGCATTGTGTTTAGCCGATGTGGGACTATCTGGCCCCCCCCAATTTCGCGCGCGCCTGCAGGGAGTTCTTCGTGCAATTGCCAAGGCTGGGAGCTTCGCAGTGTC
Organism: Thalassia testudinum; assembly: GCA_037157565.1. Lineage (NCBI taxonomy): Eukaryota > Viridiplantae > Streptophyta > Magnoliopsida > Alismatales > Hydrocharitaceae > Thalassia > Thalassia testudinum. The sequence continues at coordinate 69,585,510 of JAZHRO010000002.1, forward strand.
AATGCTGGCCCTGATCGCTTCGCAACACCTACGCGAGTCTACTGCGCCTGGAGCTGCTGCACCTGGAGCTGCTTCGACAGTCAATGGCGGCAGGAGCTGAAACCTGTCAAACACGAGCACGGCCTATTGGCCTAATCAGACCAGCTGGGCACCTTCGCCGTGGCACGGCGAAGATGGTGCATGGTGCTGCAGGCCGCAGGACGGCCTAGGCGTGCGTGCCTAGGTCAACCTGTGGCCGGAGGTGTGGGGTTGTTCGGGGGGCTACTGCGGAGGTGTGGAGTGACAGTGGAGGGGCGGAAAGTGTTCCTTGTGGTGAGGCGGAGCTTACGAGATGGTTAGCGAGCCGTGTGGAGGGGCGGAGTGGTGGGAGTGGCTCGCCGGGTGTCGGTCGAAGGCGAGGAAGATGGAGGTGGTCAGGCATTGTCGGGGGGCGATTAACTAAAATAACAGGGGGAAAAGAGAGAGGGGAAGATGGAGAAGGTATCTGGAGTGGTCTGGAAGGAAGGGAGGCAGCGGAGTGGACGGCGCATAACTGCCGTCGTCGGGGAAGAAGCACCCTGAGGGAGGAAGCGGCGACGAGGACGAGGTCAGGAGAACGCGTTCCTGGTACTGCACGACGCGGGAGAAAGAGGCGGAGTTGACTCTGCTGCAGGTATGGCAGCAGAGCGACGAGAAGGAGGGGAGGAGGTCGCCGAAGCTTGCGGGTCTCTTGGCCGGAGATGGAAGAGAGGAAAGTTTGGGGGAATCTCCTCCAATTCAAGTCTCAGCATCTACAGCCGGGTCTGGGGATCCTTTTATAGGTGTTGGCCGAACCTTCTAGCGCGTGGAGATCGCGCAATCACCTCCGCCGGCTTGCCGGAGATGGAAAGAGGGTGGATACCCAAATCTCTCGTGCGTTTGCACGAGAGATTAGGTTCACACCAGAAATTGTGATTGGCTTTAGAAGGAAGGGAATTCCTCAGAGAATCTCCCTTCCATTTCTGAGAGGGAATCTCTGAGGGATTAGAGAGGAATCCCTCTATAAACCTCGCCGGAGATCGGTTCTGCCCTAACAATGGCGGTAGGACCTGATTGCAAAGGTGGCGAGGAACTTAGGGGCTCTCTGCAATGATTTTCAAAAGATAGGGACCAAGTTGTGATTTAGGTGTACTAAATTGCAAAGTAGGTCAAGATGACCTCCCCTTAGGTCCAAATTTTGGTATAAACCTAATTTGGACCTAAGGAATCAAATGGTGAAGTTGGATTTTAGGTTTGACCTCGTTTGACTGGATATTTTGCGTAAAAACCCAAATTAGGTCAATTAATGTGCTAGGACCCTAATCTAGGTCAAACTGGGTTCCAAAGGCCAAATTAAGTGCTCTAAACCCTAGAGGATATTTTTCCATGATTTTTAGAGGATTTACTTGATTTTTATCCTAACCGAAACCTTGTTAATTTAAGCGGGTTTGTTTTAGGGTTACCAAATGTCATTTAATTCCTAGATTGCACATAAACCCATTTCTGATTGACTCAACCCACTTTTTATCTCATTTAGACCATTTGACCTATGTTTTGCCTCTGAGAAATCCCATTTATGTACTGCAATGGTAAAATTACAGTTTTACCATTTAATTCATGTTTTCTTCTCAGAGCACTTATTCCTTTATTTAGGCCCTCTTCTAGGTTATGTAGGAGCTTTTATCTTCTTTATTGGGTAAAAATGAGCTAGTTATGGCTCATGATGAGGCTCTCATATACCCCCATGCCTAGCTTTTGCTAGTCCCTTAGCAAAATTTCAAGGTTTTACTTCCGTTCTAGACCGAGAGTGTCTGTCAACAACCATGATAAGTGCTTCTCCTTTTCTTTTGTGATTAGGTAGGAATGCCGACAATAGGCCTAGAGGTACTTAAGTACCAACCAAAATCCGGACCTGACCCGCTTTAGCCTCAGTCCTCCGCAAAGGTTTCTACGGCCCATAGAAACTAACCTAGGGTTTGTTGGACTCCGCAGTTAAAGCACCCGTGCTTGAGACATTTTTAGCCTAAGTTCAGTTTGCAGTGCATTTTTGTAAGAGAGAGATAGAAGATTTATTTGTTTGGAGAGCTTTTCTCTCTCTTTTCTTTTTATTTCTAGCTTCGGATTAGCTTCTCAACACGGTCTGTATCGGATTCCTCGTCCCCATCATCAATCCTCAAGGGTCCCTGGCTTTCAAGATTTCGAGATAATCCTGCCCATGGCAACCCCCAGAACCCTGGCTTTCAAGATTTCGAGATAATCCCGCCCATGGTGTTCTGTGGCCGAATTCAGACCCTGGCGATCGACATTTCGGGATAATGCCGCCCATGGTATCTGAACCAGCAAAGTGCTTACATGCCCCCAGTAGGATATTTAAATATCCTAAGAGACAAGCACCGAGGAGACGATATGTTGTTATGCATCATCGAGGGGAATTTCCCTCTTCTCCGCGCTGGGAACTCATCCAAATCAACTTGTGTTGATTGGCCGCTCCTAATCTAGGTGACTTTTTCAGAACATTAAACGCTTTTTGCGTGATTTGGATGTTTATGCGCACTGAACCAGACTGTGTGTGAATGTGGGGTGCTTAGGTTACCGAATCCTGCAAACCGGAAGTCAGTTAACAAGGCCGAATACTTCCTAAGCCTTAGACCTAATACTCAAGCTTCGCATTTTCCTCAACCTCTTGAGGATTATCCAGATTTTAATGGATACGTGAATTTTTAAGCTAAAGATTCTAGCCCAAGAGGCCTAAGACCAGCGTTCCCGCTAATCTCTTGTTGTATCTTCGCAGCACTTTTCTTTCCTTTTTCTTGATTCGGTCTAGAACTTCAGTTAACCCCTTAATATTTTACTAATGACTATTTCTTTTCATTTCCATTTTATGCTCATTTTTGTCATTTTACTCTTTTCCTTCTCTCATTTGTATGACCCTGAATTGTTCCTCCCCTCTATCAAGTCTTTTTTTCTTTTTTTTTTCTTTTTTTCTTTTTTAAATGAAACCCTTTCTTGATATGAATTTTCCTGATATTTTGCACTTTCATACCCCCCCATGCCTATGATTTGCAATGTCCCCATTGTAAATTAGGTGGGTTCAATTTCAGCTTAGTTCATGCATTAGGACAGGTGTGTGGTGAGTGAATGGGTCGAAGTGACTTGTTGCGAACGATTTCTAATCTCGGGTAGGGATACCTGAGGTGAAGTCGGCTGTTCTAATGGATGAACCCTAAAGTGAAATATTAATTCCGCATAGAGAAGTCAGAAAAGGTTTCGGGTTTTTCAAAGAATGACGGGTTGCCTCCTGTTAAGCGCTGAGTTTTACGCCATCGGCTGGGCGCAATGAGCTCAAGAGGAATGGAGGGTAAAGGATGACTCAGCCAAATCTATATTGATCATGTCAATGAACGGCTTGAGTCTCTGACCGTTCACGACAAAGGGTTCAAAATCGTGGCTGAGTGGGCTGATTTCAATGGCTCCATTTCTGAAGATTTGTCGGACTAGGTAGGGTCCGACCCACTTGGATGTTAGCTTTCCTGGGAATAATTTTAGTCGGGCATCAAAGAGTAAAACTTTTTGACCAGGATGAAAGACCTTTCTAGAAATGTGTTTGTCGTGAAAAGCTTTAACCCGTTCTTTGTAAATTCGCGAGTTCTCATACGCATCGTGGCGTAATTCATCGATCTCGCTCATTTGAAGTCTTCTGTGGGTTCCAGCCTTAGAAAGATCTAGATTACAAGTCCGTACTGCCCAATAGGCTTTATGCTCCAACTCGACGGGGAGGTGACATGCCTTCCCATACACTAGTCTAAAGGGAGACATTCCTAGTTGGGTCTTGTGGGTGGTCCTATAGGCCCACAATGCTTCCGAAAGCCGAGAAGACCAATCCTTTCTATCAGGTCGAACAGTAACCTGAAGGATCTTCTTGATCTCTCGGTTAGATAGCTCAGCTAGATCATTAGTTTGGGGGTGGTAAGGAGTAGAGATTCGGTGTGACACCCTGTATTTGGTCATCAGTGACCTGAACTGAGCGTTAGTGAAATGGGTCCCTCCGTCGGAAATTATAGCACGTGGAATCCCGAACCTTGAGAAAATGTTTTGATGAAGGAATTTTATAACGACTTTATGATTGTTGGCTCGGGTCAGAATGGCTTCTATCCACTTGGAAACATAGTCAACTACGAGTAAGATGTATTTGAAGCCATCCGAGATCGGGAAGGGTCCCATGAAATCAATCCCCCAAATATCAAAAATTTCGCATACCAAGATCGGCTGTAGAGGCATCATGTCTCTATGGCTCATGTTGCCCAGAGTTTGGCAACGGGAACATCCCTTACAGTGATCATATGCATCCTTGAAAATTGTGGGCCAGTAAAAGCCGCACTGGAGGACTTTCGATGCGGTCTTATGTCCTGAAAAATGTCCACCACATGCCTGGTCATGGCAGAATGAGAGTATGTCTTTGATTTCCACTTCCGTGATGCACCGTTAATCATGGTGTTGGTTGTTGTTATATGGTTGTTGTGTTTGAAATTGGTAATAATTGTTGATTATGTCGTTGTAGTACAGGGTGTACAATATAACATTAAGGATGTCGTATAGTGGTGAGTATGGGTGAGTTCCAGTCATTACAACCATTATTATCATTTGCTTATTTATCTAATTTTTACTGGTTTTGTTCCAGGTCGTTCACTGGGAGGCAATTTATTGAATTTAATTCGGTCACTCTTTGATTATCTCAAAATTGTCTTCTTATTCAAAAGAAACTTTACATTTTATTAAAGAATGAATGAATGTGTGTTTTATTTACCTAATTACTAAGAAATGCTTGCAAAAATACTAACTATGAACAAGCATCAAACAATCTATTATTATACTCTAAACTATGTATTTACAAGTTATCCTATTAGTACTATCATAATAGTATATAATACATTAGACTGCAATGGTGTAGAAATTTAACTTATTAGTCTGTTATGTACAGTAACATATACAGCAGTTTCAGTGACAGATATAAGCGTCGCTAAATCTCAGAAAACACTATATACAACCTAAAGAGGCAAAACTGAGATCTTTAGCGACGTTTATAGTGTCACTTTATTCTGTTAGTAATTATATAAATTTACTTATACGTATGTATACTACTTATTCTTTGTTTCTCTTTCTTTCTTCATTAAGTCTCTGTTCTTTGTATTCTTAACTCCTGTTCTTCTTGTGTTCATATTTCTGTTTTAAGTATTCATCTTCTTCTTTCTCTTTTTATTACTCTTGTTCTTTTCTCTGTTGTTCTTCTCTTTGTTAACTCTTCTGTCTTAGCATATTTCAGAGGCTGCGGTGGGGAGGGGATTAGGCTAATATCATTAGTTTAAAACGTGTTTAGTTTGCGGGCACGCTTTTCGAGGGATACACAGCACCCTACGGGTGGGACCAGACCTCTACTAAGCGCGCCCTAATCTCAGATTAGGTGGCTTAATTATGTCTTTAATCTCAGCGCCAGGCCTCAGCCCAACGCCATATGCTCGCACACGCTCGGGCCCCCGGCCACACACACGCGTCACATACTAATCGCAAATCAGACAGAGTACTCAGACCAGCGCTCAACGGGTAATAGGGTAAACGCAGTGTTTCGGGCGCCCGGCGCCCGTGACGACTGGTGTATAGGAAACACAAATTCCATTTATGTGGCTGCGCTTGACTTGCAGCACACGATGTGGCGCTATTCCAGCGCCACATCGTGCGCTGGAAATCAGGCGCAGCTGCGTCTGATCGGGCTTTTGGCCCTCGATTTGGGGGCCATAAATTATTAAATAAAATAAAATAAAATATGGTTAATAAAGTATTTACATAATACTACATAATTGATTAATTAATTTTGAATTTTAAATATTTTTACTATACAAATAAATTCGCTAAACTAGGCTGATTGTACAGGTTGATTTAGGTGATTAAATAGTTAATTACTTATAAAATAGTTAGTAAATGGTCTAATTGACCTTATACAGATTTAATTTACATACTTAAGTATTTTATACATATTTTTCTTGTATATTTACGAATTTATTTCTATTTTATTTAAGCTAAACTAGCTGTTCTGAGTGTTTTAAATAAAACTAAGTTACAGTAAGCTATACTAGGTATAATTGTACTTTAACTAACTTAAATTACTTACTATATATGTTAACCTAAGTCTATAGATTTATTTACTTAATTATAGCTCTAAATTATTAATTTAGCTAATTTATTCTACAATATAGCTACTGAATATGTACATATGAATCTGTATATATACATATACATAAATCAGTAAATACATACATAATAGTTCAGTATTTATACATATATTTACATAGATTACATATGTATATAGATTTATGTACAAGTTTATACAGTATTTACAGTATATCTATGTATGTCTACGTACATAATCAGGCTGTATATTATAGTTATAATAGTATGGATATGTATATTTACAGTGTGAAATTAAGTATGTATAATTAGGTTTTAGTAGGAATTTAGGGAATGAGGGTTAATTAAGTTTTTATTTCATTTTAAACAGCAGCTAAGCTACTGTCAGAGAAGATGGAGAGGGAAGAGAATGTGCTGCTCAGGGTGTTTTAGCAGTGTCAGTGGCTTAAGCCACTGTCAAATGGGCTAACTGCTGCTGCAGTTAGTCCATTTGAAGAGGGGGAAAGTATTCACAGAGAAGAGGAGAATTTAGAGGAGAGGGGAATGTTGCTGCAGTTTGCAGCATTTTACTGTATAACTGGGAATAAGAGAAAATTCAGAACAAACTAAAAATTAAAGAGTTGAAATCCAAATCTGATAAGGGTATAAATCTCACGAAAATCACATAAGAATTCAGTTCAAATACCCACAAGGAAAAGCCCTTATCAAAAGCATCATTTCAGATCAAAACACAAATGGCATTGAGTTAGTCTTCCTAATGCCATAGACAGCATGAAGGAAGACTTAACTCAATCAATTAAAACCAAAAACATACAATCCCAGTTTCTTGCAACCTTAAGGAGTATGGAAAACTCCTTAGGTTAGAGAGTCACCATACAAAAATAATTATCAAACAGGTGGTGTATGGCAGTTCTGAAATGACAAATCAGAAAAAGAATGCATTAAAGGAATTTATAAAAGCTAGCGAATGCATTCAAATCAAGGCAGAAGCAAATTCATGAAAGGCTCTTCTGATTTGTTCTCTGTCACCAGAGAACTTCTCAGAATCCTTGCCCTCAAGGAAAACCAAAATCCCTTCAATTTGTCAGATCTGTCAAGACATTTCAGAAAGCAAAATCTCTTCAAAACCCATGTTAAAGTGAATCTGACAAACTGAGGCAATCAATCTAAAATAAAAGGGGCTTTTGTGAACACAAATGGGGTGAGTGAGAAGCCCCAAATGGTGCTTGTGACGCCAATTTCAGATCTGAGGCAGTACACCATCAGATCTGGAATTGGGTCCAGATGTGTGGGTGATTGGTGAAAAATTCGTCGTTAAAAGGAAAAAAAAAACAAGAATCAGAATCTGGATGATGGGAAAAACAAAACATGAAGAGGGAGATAAATTGAATAGTGAACAGATGATTCTTCCCCTCTGATCTGGACTGATCAGAGGAGGTGAGGGAGGGGATCTAATACTAATTCTACTCCTAAGACTAATCTAACTACAGCTAACATTAAACACTAACAATTAAAACTAAATCTATTCTAAACTACTGCAAACTAAATCTAACACTACTTGTGCAGAATTAAAAACTAAACTAAAAGGAAGAATGGGACCTATGGGTCCTTAGCCGGCGGCTAAGGAGGAAGAAAGGAGGAGGGTGACTCCAGCGGAGGGAAGAGTCTGCTAGTGAGACTCCAGGGTCGTCCTCAGGTGCTACGAGGTCCTTAGCGACGAGGAGGGTCGAGAGCAGGCGATGATTCCACAGCCGGTGGCTGTGAAATCAGGGTCTAGGTGAGGAGGAGAGACTGGAGTGGAAGAATTGATCGCTAAGAGATGTAGGAGGGAGCGATCCTTCGCGCGCGACACCACTAAGGTGCTTAAATAGCAGCTCAGTGACTGAGATCACCGCAATGGTGAGGTTAATCAGAATCAGGCCGGCGGTGAGGATGAGATGGGTAGAGCGCGCGGCGAGTCAAGAGAGAAATCTGACCGTCAGATGAGATCTGGGAAGAGAGGTGAACGCACGCACCGAATCGCGCGAAGGTTCCATTTGAATCCAGCTGCAGATCGAGATCAAAAGTGCGATGGACGGTCGAGAATGGCTGTGTTCTTCGCGCGCTACAGTGCGCGTGAAGAACACAGGCTTCTCTCTGAAATGAGGGAAAATTTGCAGACGGACCCTTAGAAGAAGGGGTAGAACATTTGCATGCAGGCCCAAAAGCGAGAAGAATAGCAGCTGGAAGGGCCCTGCAGTCTTATAAAAGGGTCCCTGCGGCTTGCAAATAGGTCCAAAAAGGAGTTTTGAAGGGTAGAAATGTAATGCATGAAGGACCTAATTGTAATCTATTTATTTCTAAGCCTAAATGATGTCCAATTGCTTTCAAATTTTTACATGTGCTTAATTGAACATTTACGACATTGATTTTACTTCTGATTTGGCTTTTCAAACTTGTTTATGTGTTCAATTGATGCATGGATCATCATTTGTTTTTTAGTTTTCAGAATATCTCATTTTTGTGACCTAATTAGGAGATTTTAACACATATTAAAAGTTTTAGGTCTTTTCTTTAATTCCCACACTTAACCCTTTTTATATGTTAATTTGATATTGTTTTGCTTAGTGTCTAGCTTAATTTCAGCCTTTTAGCCATGATGAGTAGCCACTCATCATACCCCCATGCTTACGTTTTGCTAGTCCCTTAGCAAACAATCTATTGAAGTGTAAGGAAATTTAAGTATCAACAAGGTAAGTGTGTAAAGATATCTTTTTCTTCTTTCAAAAATTTTTAAGTGTTTATGATGATGATCTTTAAGCTGAAACATTTTCCAATACCAACTGTGTTTTTGGACATTGTGAGAACCTGGTTACTGAGGATAACCTACCAGAACTCGAGGCTTAAATGACATAGACCATCTCTCAACCAACAAGGACTCTTGATATTTAAACCTTAAGTCGAATTCCAGGACTCAGGAGGTTTTTACAGAGACTCAGAATGCTATGAAGTTATGGCTGTGCTTTGTGATAAGTCAGGACTAACCAGGTGAATTCTAAGGCTCAATCCCGGGGTTTCACTTCTTTTTAAGTCCAGGTTGGTCCTAACTTCAGCTCATGTTTTCGGATGACTCTCAAAAATTGATGGTATTCAAACCCAACCCTTATTGTATTTGTGGCTCAGAGAAGATTTTTTTGGTGGAAAAATAGGGTATTTATTTTGAACCCTGAAAACATTTTTTGGTGGAAGAGTTGTTTTTCAGACTTTTTGGAGAACATACTTGACTTTTTTTTTTTTTTTTTGAACAGTATGTCTCCAAAACTTATTTGGTAGAGCGCACTGTATTTGGTGGGTGGATTTCTTTTGTGGAAAGAGCTTCTCCTAGACACAAAACTAAAGATTAGGACAAAGAGTCTACCTGCACGCACAGGTAAGGACTCCACCTTCCCTAATGAACACAAGGGTTGAGGTTTAGGTTCAAGTGGTCTTTCCTGACATTGTGTAGTGTAAGCCAAGGTTACTTAGACTCCTAAGTCAAAGCAAACCAACGAATCCTGTACTGGTGACTCAGGTACAAGAATTGTCCTAAAGTTAGGAGAGACTGTGGTCTATCTTGTCAAGGCTCGAAGTGTATTAAGCCTAAGCTTGTATCAAGCTCCTATGGCCCGGTAGGTCAAACTAGTAATGGTTGAATGTCCATAGACACTTATTCTATTTTTTGTTTTCAGCTATAAGATCACTTATCTTTTCTTTTTTCTTTTTCTCCCTCCTCTCTTGAAATGAATATCCTCCTTTGACAAATAAAGTACATGTCCCTTATTGTATTTTTGGAATTTTTCTGATTTGTTATTTTTTTGTATTTTTAGCTTTGTAATTTTTTTTTTCAAAAAATTTTTCAAAATTTTTCAATTTTTTTTTTGAAGTATGTAATTTTTTGATAATACTATATGTACTATAGTTGTGTCTACAATTGCATTTTGGTTTAAATGGTTTACCATTTACACCCCCCCATGCTTAAATGTTTCAATGTCCTCATTGAATGAAAGGGTGGATGCAAATGCATGCTCTGCTTTTCACTATCCTAGGCTGGGTGATGGAAGGAAGTCGGAATGAGGAGATAAAATCTCTGTGCGGACGATTTTAAGTCTGATCTAAGATCAGAGTGAACAGTCGGGCTAGGAAGTGAAATGCATGACATGTGTGCAATGAATGTATGCTCAGAATGCAAGGGTAGACACTATATGCAAATAAAGGTAAGAGTAAGAAAAGTGTAAAACAGCTATATACAAGGGTAGGTGTTGCTAAGTTTAACGCCTTCAGCTAGGCGAAAACTTACATGGTAATTCAAAATGTAGGAGCGAAATGGTGGAATTGACAAGTCTGAGATCCTGCGGCTCAATGAAAGGTTTCAGTCTTTGTCCATTAACAATAAAGGGTTCAGATTTGTCAAGTTCAGTGATCTCAACGGCTCCATTATCAAATAATCTCAAGATCATGTTGATTCAGTGTTATGCACTGGTTGTGAAATGTCATGTGTTTGGTCTTGCAGTGCTGGTCTAGGTTGGACATACCTTTGAGCAGGTATGTTCCTAGGGTTGGGTTGTGCTTGGGATGGGAGTGAATGTGGTTGACGGGACTCCGTCAAGTGTGATAGCTGGGCTCTCATCTCAGCTAAGGCCGCGTCCTGTCTCTGCTGCATAGCAATATTCTGTTGTTGCATATCAGCAAGAGCATTCATGATAGACCCCAACTGGTCATCTCGTGTAGGCCCAGATTGAGAGTATTGGGTGGGCCTGGGTTGGGGTTGCTGGTAGGTACGCGGTGGATATCCGTGTGATTGTGGAGGTGGTGCTCGGATCGGGTTGTGCAATGGTGGTGCAGAAGGTTGTTGAAAAGGAGGTCTTTGTGAATTTCCCGACCACGAGAAATTTGGATGATTACGCCATCCAGGGTTATAGGTTTGTGTGAAAGGATCATTGTGAATGGCGTGAAGCTCCTCCGAAGCTCCAGAAGGTGCAGGGAAGTCAGTGAAGGGAGGAACAAAGGTTCCTCCAACCGGTGAAGGATATGGAAATGGAAAATCCGGTAATGCAGTTTGTGTCACAGAAAGGTTATTCACAGTTTCCCTCCCTGTGGGAAACTGAGAAGAAGTGTTTTGTGCTGGTGACTGAGAAGAAGAAGATGGGTGTTTTGAGAGAAATTTCCATACTTCATCTACTTTCTTCTCGATTAAGCCCACTTTATCCAGTTGACTAGCCACTATCTCTAAGTCTTTGCTACTGGATTGGGCTTCATGTACCCCCGTGTGTGAGTGGGAATGTGAGGAATTTCTATTAAACACGCTCATTGAAGCATTGTTAATAGAGTTTTCGGCCATGCCTTCAAAGAGCTCAAAGGCTGAGTCCTCATCCCGACACAGGAAATTGCCTCCACAAGCGGCATCTACAAAATTCCGTGTGTCATCATGGAGCCCATGGTAGAAGATCTGGACCTGTTGCCAGCGTGGGACACCATGGTGGGGACATTTTCTCAAAAGCTCATGGAATCTCTCCCAAGCCTCGTGCATAGGTTCTCCTAAATTCTGGGTGAAGGTGGTGATGGCACGCCTTAAGGCATTAGTGCGGCCTACAGGAAAGTACTTCTTTAAGAACTCATGTTCTAAAGAAGCCCAGGAATCTATAGGTGTAGTCCGTGCAAGTGTTCTAAACCAAAAGGCTGCCTTATCTTTTAATGAAAAGGAGAACATTTTCATCAAAAGCGTGTGCTGATCATGTCCTTGCGGACCCAAAGTTTGGGCAAGATTCTTCAGCTCCTCTAAATGCTGAAAAGGGTCCTCAGAAGCAAGTCCATGGAAGTGAGGAATGAGTGCTATAATGTTCGGCTTCAGTTCAGCAACACGACCCCCATTGGGATAACGTACCACAGGCATTGGTTGGGCAACTGCGGGATTATAGTAATCTCGTAGTTGAGGTCTACGGGGTTGGGGTGGTGCCTGAGGATTTCTAGGTTGAAGTGGTTGTGGTTGGGGGTTAGCTAATAGATTTACAGCTTGAGCAAGCTGTTGCACCTGTTGGGTTAAGGTATTCATTTGTAGTTGTGTATCGAAAAGGTGCTGAAGATGAGGCATAGGTCCTCTCTCCGGGGGTGGATTAGGATGATTAGGATAAGGTGGAGGTTGGAACCTAGGGATAGGTGGTTGCTGTGGTAGAGGATGTGCAACTAAGTCTGGAGGAAGTTCTTCAAAATCCTCAAAGTGTGAAGAATCAAGATCATCCTCTTGGCGAGGGGGATTGTGGAAAGTATTTTGAGACTTAGGAGGTAAGGGATTAGAAGTGGAAGGCAAAGAAGATGATGCAGTAGCTTGGGTAGCAGTACCCAAGGGGAGTACAAGTTCTGGGTTTTGGGATCTCCTACCTTCCATTGAGTTGATTTTTTTTGAAATCCCGTTTACTCTAATTCGATCCAACTCAATGGGAAAAAATTTTTAACGTTCACAATAAAACAGAAGAATCCCAATAAAATCTCAATTCAAGAAGACCAATCAATCGAAATGAATCGGAGAAAATTTTTCCTAGAGGCTGCTACGCAAAGTATGTTATACGCAAACAATTATTTCAAGCAATTGTACGTATCCTAAGATAAACCTAGCGAAGTGCAGACCTCTAAAATCTACTGGGAATCTGGATAAGACTGAGCGTGCGGATCCAGATCCTGTGGTTGCAGAAAGATGAGGTAGAAACCCGTGTATTGTGGCCTTAAGTGATCGTGCTGTGTGCACGATAACATTCAACACAAGGCGATTAAAATCTCAAACATGGTTTCACCCAATTTTGCTATCTCCTTTTTGATTTAATTAAAGTGATTAAAATATGTTTTCTATGCTGCTCATTTCACTTTTTACTAAATTCAGAACAAGTAGTGGTCTTCTTTAATTTTAAGTCAAATGCAAATATGGCAGGAGTTAGAGTTAGGTAAGAAATGCGTACCTGACTCCAGCAATCTTCTAATGCAGATTTGACTTGAATTAAAATCTAGCAGGAATGAAATGCAATCCTAAAAATGGATGCCTGAGGTTATGCTGCTGCTAGATAAGTATGAGGTCTTTTTGATTTTTTTTCTTCTTTTTGAAAAATTTTATATGCAATTCAAAAGTAAGGAAAGAAATTAAGAAGATAAAGAAATAAAGTCCAGATAGTCCAGAATTATTACAAAAATTGTGTGAGAACAAGCTCTCACAACTTATGACTAACAATTGCTCCTAATCAATAAACCTAAAACTATCTATACTAAAACTAATACTAAAATCCTACAGCGACTTCGAGGCAAAACTCCACCAGGAAGACGGATCTGGAGCGCAGCGACTCCACCAGGAAGACGACACTCCTCCTCAAGTGCTATGGAAAAAACAAATGATTAGTAAAAGAATAAAGGAATGTATACACAATTAATTCAATGGAAAATAAAAGCAATTATAATGAATGAATGAAGAATTTCTATATACAAAAGAATGAAAAGAAAATTTTGGTGCAAAGAGCGTTGCCTCCCCGGCAACGGCGCCAAAATAATGATTGTTCCCCGGCAACGGCGCCAAAATAATGATGGTTCCCCGGCAACGGCGCCAAAATAATCATGGTGTTGGTTGTTGTTATATGGTTGTTGTGTTTGAAATTGGTAATAATTGTTGATTATGTCGTTGTAGTACAGGGTGTACAATATAACATTAAGGATGTCGTATAGTGGTGAGTATGGGTGAGTTCCAGTCATTACAACCATTATTATCATTTGCTTATTTATCTAATTTTTACTGGTTTTGTTCCAGGTCGTTCACTGGGAGGCAATTTATTGAATTTAATTCGGTCACTCTTTGATTATCTCAAAATTGTCTTCTTATTCAAAAGAAACTTTACATTTTATTAAAGAATGAATGAATGTGTGTTTTATTTACCTAATTACTAAGAAATGCTTGCAAAAATACTAACTATGAACAAGCATCAAACAATCTATTATTATACTCTAAACTATGTATTTACAAGTTATCCTATTAGTACTATCATAATAGTATATAATACATTAGACTGCAATGGTGTAGAAATTTAACTTATTAGTCTGTTATGTACAGTAACATATACAGCAGTTTCAGTGACAGATATAAGCGTCGCTAAATCTCAGAAAACACTATATACAACCTAAAGAGGCAAAACTGAGATCTTTAGCGACGTTTATAGTGTCACTTTATTCTGTTAGTAATTATATAAATTTACTTATACGTATGTATACTACTTATTCTTTGTTTCTCTTTCTTTCTTCATTAAGTCTCTGTTCTTTGTATTCTTAACTCCTGTTCTTCTTGTGTTCATATTTCTGTTTTAAGTATTCATCTTCTTCTTTCTCTTTTTATTACTCTTGTTCTTTTCTCTGTTGTTCTTCTCTTTGTTAACTCTTCTGTCTTAGCATATTTCAGAGGCTGCGGTGGGGAGGGGATTAGGCTAATATCATTAGTTTAAAACGTGTTTAGTTTGCGGGCACGCTTTTCGAGGGATACACAGCACCCTACGGGTGGGACCAGACCTCTACTAAGCGCGCCCTAATCTCAGATTAGGTGGCTTAATTATGTCTTTAATCTCAGCGCCAGGCCTCAGCCCAACGCCATATGCTCGCACACGCTCGGGCCCCCGGCCACACACACGCGTCACATACTAATCGCAAATCAGACAGAGTACTCAGACCAGCGCTCAACGGGTAATAGGGTAAACGCAGTGTTTCGGGCGCCCGGCGCCCGTGACGACTGGTGTATAGGAAACACAAATTCCATTTATGTGGCTGCGCTTGACTTGCAGCACACGATGTGGCGCTATTCCAGCGCCACATCGTGCGCTGGAAATCAGGCGCAGCTGCGTCTGATCGGGCTTTTGGCCCTCGATTTGGGGGCCATAAATTATTAAATAAAATAAAATAAAATATGGTTAATAAAGTATTTACATAATACTACATAATTGATTAATTAATTTTGAATTTTAAATATTTTTACTATACAAATAAATTCGCTAAACTAGGCTGATTGTACAGGTTGATTTAGGTGATTAAATAGTTAATTACTTATAAAATAGTTAGTAAATGGTCTAATTGACCTTATACAGATTTAATTTACATACTTAAGTATTTTATACATATTTTTCTTGTATATTTACGAATTTATTTCTATTTTATTTAAGCTAAACTAGCTGTTCTGAGTGTTTTAAATAAAACTAAGTTACAGTAAGCTATACTAGGTATAATTGTACTTTAACTAACTTAAATTACTTACTATATATGTTAACCTAAGTCTATAGATTTATTTACTTAATTATAGCTCTAAATTATTAATTTAGCTAATTTATTCTACAATATAGCTACTGAATATGTACATATGAATCTGTATATATACATATACATAAATCAGTAAATACATACATAATAGTTCAGTATTTATACATATATTTACATAGATTACATATGTATATAGATTTATGTACAAGTTTATACAGTATTTACAGTATATCTATGTATGTCTACGTACATAATCAGGCTGTATATTATAGTTATAATAGTATGGATATGTATATTTACAGTGTGAAATTAAGTATGTATAATTAGGTTTTAGTAGGAATTTAGGGAATGAGGGTTAATTAAGTTTTTATTTCATTTTAAACAGCAGCTAAGCTACTGTCAGAGAAGATGGAGAGGGAAGAGAATGTGCTGCTCAGGGTGTTTTAGCAGTGTCAGTGGCTTAAGCCACTGTCAAATGGGCTAACTGCTGCTGCAGTTAGTCCATTTGAAGAGGGGGAAAGTATTCACAGAGAAGAGGAGAATTTAGAGGAGAGGGGAATGTTGCTGCAGTTTGCAGCATTTTACTGTATAACTGGGAATAAGAGAAAATTCAGAACAAACTAAAAATTAAAGAGTTGAAATCCAAATCTGATAAGGGTATAAATCTCACGAAAATCACATAAGAATTCAGTTCAAATACCCACAAGGAAAAGCCCTTATCAAAAGCATCATTTCAGATCAAAACACAAATGGCATTGAGTTAGTCTTCCTAATGCCATAGACAGCATGAAGGAAGACTTAACTCAATCAATTAAAACCAAAAACATACAATCCCAGTTTCTTGCAACCTTAAGGAGTATGGAAAACTCCTTAGGTTAGAGAGTCACCATACAAAAATAATTATCAAACAGGTGGTGTATGGCAGTTCTGAAATGACAAATCAGAAAAAGAATGCATTAAAGGAATTTATAAAAGCTAGCGAATGCATTCAGATCAAGGCAGAAGCAAATTCATGAAAGGCTCTTCTGATTTGTTCTTTGTCACCAGAGAACTTCTCAGAATCCTTGCCCTCAAGGAAAACCAAAATCCCTTCAATTTGTCAGATCTGTCAAGACATTTCAGAAAGCAAAATCTCTTCAAAACCCATGTTAAAGTGAATCTGACAAACTGAGGCAATCAATCTAAAATAAAAGGGGCTTTTGTGAACACAAATGGGGTGAGTGAGAAGCCCCAAATGGTGCTTGTGACGCCAATTTCAGATCTGAGGCAGTACACCATCAGATCTGGAATTGGGTCCAGATGTGTGGGTGATTGGTGAAAAATTCGTCGTTAAAAGGAAAAAAAAAACAAGAATCAGAATCTGGATGATGGGAAAAACAAAACATGAAGAGGGAGATAAATTGAATAGTGAACAGATGATTCTTCCCCTCTGATCTGGACTGATCAGAGGAGGTGAGGGAGGGGATCTAATACTAATTCTACTCCTAAGACTAATCTAACTACAGCTAACATTAAACACTAACAATTAAAACTAAATCTATTCTAAACTACTGCAAACTAAATCTAACACTACTTGTGCAGAATTAAAAACTAAACTAAAAGGAAGAATGGGACCTATGGGTCCTTAGCCGGCGGCTAAGGAGGAAGAAAGGAGGAGGGTGACTCCAGCGGAGGGAAGAGTCTGCTAGTGAGACTCCAGGGTCGTCCTCAGGTGCTACGAGGTCCTTAGCGACGAGGAGGGTCGAGAGCAGGCGATGATTCCACAGCCGGTGGCTGTGAAATCAGGGTCTAGGTGAGGAGGAGAGACTGGAGTGGAAGAATTGATCGCTAAGAGATGTAGGAGGGAGCGATCCTTCGCGCGCGACACCACTGAGGTGCTTAAATAGCAGCTCAGTGACTGAGATCACCGCAATGGTGAGGTTAATCAGAATCAGGCCGGCGGTGAGGATGAGATGGGTAGAGCGCGCGGCGAGTCAAGAGAGAAATCTGACCGTCAGATGAGATCTGGGAAGAGAGGTGAACGCACGCACCGAATCGCGCGAAGGTTCCATTTGAATCCAGCCGCAGATCGAGATCAAAAGTGCGATGGACGGTCGAGAATGGCTGTGTTCTTCGCGCGCTACAGTGCGCGTGAAGAACACAGGCTTCTCTCTGAAATGAGGGAAAATTTGCAGACGGACCCTTAGAAGAAGGGGTAGAACATTTGCATGCAGGCCCAAAAGCGAGAAGAATAGCAGCTGGAAGGGCCCTGCAGTCTTATAAAAGGGTCCCTGCGGCTTGCAAATAGGTCCAAAAAGGAGTTTTGAAGGGTAGAAATGTAATGCATGAAGGACCTAATTGTAATCTATTTATTTCTAAGCCTAAATGATGTCCAATTGCTTTCAAATTTTTACATGTGCTTAATTGAACATTTACGACATTGATTTTACTTCTGATTTGGCTTTTCAAACTTGTTTATGTGTTCAATTGATGCATGGATCATCATTTGTTTTTTAGTTTTCAGAATATCTCATTTTTGTGACCTAATTAGGAGATTTTAACACATATTAAAAGTTTTAGGTCTTTTCTTTAATTCCCACACTTAACCCTTTTTATATGTTAATTTGATATTGTTTTGCTTAGTGTCTAGCTTAATTTCAGCCTTTTAGCCATGATGAGTAGCCACTCATCATACCCCCATGCTTACGTTTTGCTAGTCCCTTAGCAAACAATCTATTGAAGTGTAAGGAAATTTAAGTATCAACAAGGTAAGTGTGTAAAGATATCTTTTTCTTCTTTCAAAAATTTTTAAGTGTTTATGATGATGATCTTTAAGCTGAAACATTTTCCAATACCAACTGTGTTTTTGGACATTGTGAGAACCTGGTTACTGAGGATAACCTACCAGAACTCGAGGCTTAAATGACATAGACCATCTCTCAACCAACAAGGACTCTTGATATTTAAACCTTAAGTCGAATTCCAGGACTCAGGAGGTTTTTACAGAGACTCAGAATGCTATGAAGTTATGGCTGTGCTTTGTGATAAGTCAGGACTAACCAGGTGAATTCTAAGGCTCAATCCCGGGGTTTCACTTCTTTTTAAGTCCAGGTTGGTCCTAACTTCAGCTCATGTTTTCGGATGACTCTCAAAAATTGATGGTATTCAAACCCAACCCTTATTGTATTTGTGGCTCAGAGAAGATTTTTTTGGTGGAAAAATAGGGTATTTATTTTGAACCCTGAAAACATTTTTTGGTGGAAGAGTTGTTTTTCAGACTTTTTGGAGAACATACTTGACTTTTTTTTTTTTTTTTTGAACAGTATGTCTCCAAAACTTATTTGGTAGAGCGCACTGTATTTGGTGGGTGGATTTCTTTTGTGGAAAGAGCTTCTCCTAGACACAAAACTAAAGATTAGGACAAAGAGTCTACCTGCACGCACAGGTAAGGACTCCACCTTCCCTAATGAACACAAGGGTTGAGGTTTAGGTTCAAGTGGTCTTTCCTGACATTGTGTAGTGTAAGCCAAGGTTACTTAGACTCCTAAGTCAAAGCAAACCAACGAATCCTGTACTGGTGACTCAGGTACAAGAATTGTCCTAAAGTTAGGAGAGACTGTGGTCTATCTTGTCAAGGCTCGAAGTGTATTAAGCCTAAGCTTGTATCAAGCTCCTATGGCCCGGTAGGTCAAACTAGTAATGGTTGAATGTCCATAGACACTTATTCTATTTTTTGTTTTCAGCTATAAGATCACTTATCTTTTCTTTTTTCTTTTTCTCCCTCCTCTCTTGAAATGAATATCCTCCTTTGACAAATAAAGTACATGTCCCTTATTGTATTTTTGGAATTTTTCTGATTTGTTATTTTTTTGTATTTTTAGCTTTGTAATTTTTTTTTTCAAAAAATTTTTCAAAATTTTTCAATTTTTTTTTTGAAGTATGTAATTTTTTGATAATACTATATGTACTATAGTTGTGTCTACAATTGCATTTTGGTTTAAATGGTTTACCATTTACACCCCCCCATGCTTAAATGTTTCAATGTCCTCATTGAATGAAAGGGTGGATGCAAATGCATGCTCTGCTTTTCACTATCCTAGGCTGGGTGATGGAAGGAAGTCGGAATGAGGAGATAAAATCTCTGTGCGGACGATTTTAAGTCTGATCTAAGATCAGAGTGAACAGTCGGGCTAGGAAGTGAAATGCATGACATGTGTGCAATGAATGTATGCTCAGAATGCAAGGGTAGACACTATATGCAAATAAAGGTAAGAGTAAGAAAAGTGTAAAACAGCTATATACAAGGGTAGGTGTTGCTAAGTTTAACGCCTTCAGCTAGGCGAAAACTTACATGGTAATTCAAAATGTAGGAGCGAAATGGTGGAATTGACAAGTCTGAGATCCTGCGGCTCAATGAAAGGTTTCAGTCTTTGTCCATTAACAATAAAGGGTTCAGATTTGTCAAGTTCAGTGATCTCAACGGCTCCATTATCAAATAATCTCAAGATCATGTTGATTCAGTGTTATGCACTGGTTGTGAAATGTCATGTGTTTGGTCTTGCAGTGCTGGTCTAGGTTGGACATACCTTTGAGCAGGTATGTTCCTAGGGTTGGGTTGTGCTTGGGATGGGAGTGAATGTGGTTGACGGGACTCCGTCAAGTGTGATAGCTGGGCTCTCATCTCAGCTAAGGCCGCGTCCTGTCTCTGCTGCATAGCAATATTCTGTTGTTGCATATCAGCAAGAGCATTCATGATAGACCCCAACTGGTCATCTCGTGTAGGCCCAGATTGAGAGTATTGGGTGGGCCTGGGTTGGGGTTGCTGGTAGGTACGCGGTGGATATCCGTGTGATTGTGGAGGTGGTGCTCGGATCGGGTTGTGCAATGGTGGTGCAGAAGGTTGTTGAAAAGGAGGTCTTTGTGAATTTCCCGACCACGAGAAATTTGGATGATTACGCCATCCAGGGTTATAGGTTTGTGTGAAAGGATCATTGTGAATGGCGTGAAGCTCCTCCGAAGCTCCAGAAGGTGCAGGGAAGTCAGTGAAGGGAGGAACAAAGGTTCCTCCAACCGGTGAAGGATATGGAAATGGAAAATCCGGTAATGCAGTTTGTGTCACAGAAAGGTTATTCACAGTTTCCCTCCCTGTGGGAAACTGAGAAGAAGTGTTTTGTGCTGGTGACTGAGAAGAAGAAGATGGGTGTTTTGAGAGAAATTTCCATACTTCATCTACTTTCTTCTCGATTAAGCCCACTTTATCCAGTTGACTAGCCACTATCTCTAAGTCTTTGCTACTGGATTGGGCTTCATGTACCCCCGTGTGTGAGTGGGAATGTGAGGACTTTCTATTAAACACGCTCATTGAAGCATTGTTAATAGAGTTTTCGGCCATGCCTTCAAAGAGCTCAAAGGCTGAGTCCTCATCCCGACACAGGAAATTGCCTCCACAAGCGGCATCTACAAAATTCCGTGTGTCATCATGGAGCCCATGGTAGAAGATCTGGACCTGTTGCCAGCGTGGGACACCATGGTGGGGACATTTTCTCAAAAGCTCATGGAATCTCTCCCAAGCCTCGTGCATAGGTTCTCCTAAATTCTGGGTGAAGGTGGTGATGGCACGCCTTAAGGCATTAGTGCGGCCTACAGGAAAGTACTTCTTTAAGAACTCATGTTCTAAAGAAGCCCAGGAATCTATAGGTGTAGTCCGTGCAAGTGTTCTAAACCAAAAGGCTGCCTTATCTTTTAATGAAAAGGAGAACATTTTCATCAAAAGCGTGTGCTGATCATGTCCTTGCGGACCCAAAGTTTGGGCAAGATTCTTCAGCTCCTCTAAATGCTGAAAAGGGTCCTCAGAAGCAAGTCCATGGAAGTGAGGAATGAGTGCTATAATGTTCGGCTTCAGTTCAGCAACACGACCCCCATTGGGATAACGTACCACAGGCATTGGTTGGGCAACTGCGGGATTATAGTAATCTCGTAGTTGAGGTCTACGGGGTTGGGGTGGTGCCTGAGGATTTCTAGGTTGAAGTGGTTGTGGTTGGGGGTTAGCTAATAGATTTACAGCTTGAGCAAGCTGTTGCACCTGTTGGGTTAAGGTATTCATTTGTAGTTGTGTATCGAAAAGGTGCTGAAGATGAGGCATAGGTCCTCTCTCCGGGGGTGGATTAGGATGATTAGGATAAGGTGGAGGTTGGAACCTAGGGATAGGTGGTTGCTGTGGTAGAGGATGTGCAACTAAGTCTGGAGGAAGTTCTTCAAAATCCTCAAAGTGTGAAGAATCAAGATCATCCTCTTGGCGAGGGGGATTGTGGAAAGTATTTTGAGACTCAGGAGGTAAGGGATTAGAAGTGGAAGGCAAAGAAGATGATGCAGTAGCTTGGGTAGCAGTACCCAAGGGGAGTACAAGTTCTGGGTTTTGGGATCTCCTACCTTCCATTGAGTTGATTTTTTTTGAAATCCCGTTTACTCTAATTCGATCCAACTCAATGGGAAAAAATTTTTAACGTTCACAATAAAACAGAAGAATCCCAATAAAATCTCAATTCAAGAAGACCAATCAATCGAAATGAATCGGAGAAAATTTTTCCTAGAGGCTGCTACGCAAAGTATGTTATACGCAAACAATTATTTCAAGCAATTGTACGTATCCTAAGATAAACCTAGCGAAGTGCAGACCTCTAAAATCTACTGGGAATCTGGATAAGACTGAGCGTGCGGATCCAGATCCTGTGGTTGCAGAAAGATGAGGTAGAAACCCGTGTATTGTGGCCTTAAGTGATCGTGCTGTGTGCACGATAACATTCAACACAAGGCGATTAAAATCTCAAACATGGTTTCACCCAATTTTGCTATCTCCTTTTTGATTTAATTAAAGTGATTAAAATATGTTTTCTATGCTGCTCATTTCACTTTTTACTAAATTCAGAACAAGTAGTGGTCTTCTTTAATTTTAAGTCAAATGCAAATATGGCAGGAGTTAGAGTTAGGTAAGAAATGCGTACCTGACTCCAGCAATCTTCTAATGCAGATTTGACTTGAATTAAAATCTAGCAGGAATGAAATGCAATCCTAAAAATGGATGCCTGAGGTTATGCTGCTGCTAGATAAGTATGAGGTCTTTTTGATTTTTTTTCTTCTTTTTGAAAAATTTTATATGCAATTCAAAAGTAAGGAAAGAAATTAAGAAGATAAAGAAATAAAGTCCAGATAGTCCAGAATTATTACAAAAATTGTGTGAGAACAAGCTCTCACAACTTATGACTAACAATTGCTCCTAATCAATAAACCTAAAACTATCTATACTAAAACTAATACTAAAATCCTACAGCGACTTCGAGGCAAAACTCCACCAGGAAGACGGATCTGGAGCGCAGCGACTCCACCAGGAAGACGACACTCCTCCTCAAGTGCTATGGAAAAAACAAATGATTAGTAAAAGAATAAAGGAATGTATACACAATTAATTCAATGGAAAATAAAAGCAATTATAATGAATGAATGAAGAATTTCTATATACAAAAGAATGAAAAGAAAATTTTGGTGCAAAGAGCGTTGCCTCCCCGGCAACGGCGCCAAAATAATGATTGTTCCCCGGCAACGGCGCCAAAATAATGATGGTTCCCCGGCAACGGCGCCAAAATAATCATGGTGTTGGTTGTTGTTATATGGTTGTTGTGTTTGAAATTGGTAATAATTGTTGATTATGTCGTTGTAGTACAGGGTGTACAATATAACATTAAGGATGTCGTATAGTGGTGAGTATGGGTGAGTTCCAGTCATTACAACCATTATTATCATTTGCTTATTTATCTAATTTTTACTGGTTTTGTTCCAGGTCGTTCACTGGGAGGCAATTTATTGAATTTAATTCGGTCACTCTTTGATTATCTCAAAATTGTCTTCTTATTCAAAAGAAACTTTACATTTTATTAAAGAATGAATGAATGTGTGTTTTATTTACCTAATTACTAAGAAATGCTTGCAAAAATACTAACTATGAACAAGCATCAAACAATCTATTATTATACTCTAAACTATGTATTTACAAGTTATCCTATTAGTACTATCATAATAGTATATAATACATTAGACTGCAATGGTGTAGAAATTTAACTTATTAGTCTGTTATGTACAGTAACATATACAGCAGTTTCAGTGACAGATATAAGCGTCGCTAAATCTCAGAAAACACTATATACAACCTAAAGAGGCAAAACTGAGATCTTTAGCGACGTTTATAGTGTCACTTTATTCTGTTAGTAATTATATAAATTTACTTATACGTATGTATACTACTTATTCTTTGTTTCTCTTTCTTTCTTCATTAAGTCTCTGTTCTTTGTATTCTTAACTCCTGTTCTTCTTGTGTTCATATTTCTGTTTTAAGTATTCATCTTCTTCTTTCTCTTTTTATTACTCTTGTTCTTTTCTCTGTTGTTCTTCTCTTTGTTAACTCTTCTGTCTTAGCATATTTCAGAGGCTGCGGTGGGGAGGGGATTAGGCTAATATCATTAGTTTAAAACGTGTTTAGTTTGCGGGCACGCTTTTCGAGGGATACACAGCACCCTACGGGTGGGACCAGACCTCTACTAAGCGCGCCCTAATCTCAGATTAGGTGGCTTAATTATGTCTTTAATCTCAGCGCCAGGCCTCAGCCCAACGCCATATGCTCGCACACGCTCGGGCCCCCGGCCACACACACGCGTCACATACTAATCGCAAATCAGACAGAGTACTCAGACCAGCGCTCAACGGGTAATAGGGTAAACGCAGTGTTTCGGGCGCCCGGCGCCCGTGACGACTGGTGTATAGGAAACACAAATTCCATTTATGTGGCTGCGCTTGACTTGCAGCACACGATGTGGCGCTATTCCAGCGCCACATCGTGCGCTGGAAATCAGGCGCAGCTGCGTCTGATCGGGCTTTTGGCCCTCGATTTGGGGGCCATAAATTATTAAATAAAATAAAATAAAATATGGTTAATAAAGTATTTACATAATACTACATAATTGATTAATTAATTTTGAATTTTAAATATTTTTACTATACAAATAAATTCGCTAAACTAGGCTGATTGTACAGGTTGATTTAGGTGATTAAATAGTTAATTACTTATAAAATAGTTAGTAAATGGTCTAATTGACCTTATACAGATTTAATTTACATACTTAAGTATTTTATACATATTTTTCTTGTATATTTACGAATTTATTTCTATTTTATTTAAGCTAAACTAGCTGTTCTGAGTGTTTTAAATAAAACTAAGTTACAGTAAGCTATACTAGGTATAATTGTACTTTAACTAACTTAAATTACTTACTATATATGTTAACCTAAGTCTATAGATTTATTTACTTAATTATAGCTCTAAATTATTAATTTAGCTAATTTATTCTACAATATAGCTACTGAATATGTACATATGAATATGTATATATACATATACATAAATCAGTAAATACATACATAATAGTTCAGTATTTATACATATATTTACATAGATTACATATGTATATAGATTTATGTACAAGTTTATACAGTATTTACAGTATATCTATGTATGTCTACGTACATAATCAGGCTGTATATTATAGTTATAATAGTATGGATATGTATATTTACAGTGTGAAATTAAGTATGTATAATTAGGTTTTAGTAGGAATTTAGGGAATGAGGGTTAATTAAGTTTTTATTTCATTTTAAACAGCAGCTAAGCTACTGTCAGAGAAGATGGAGAGGGAAGAGAATGTGCTGCTCAGGGTGTTTTAGCAGTGTCAGTGGCTTAAGCCACTGTCAAATGGGCTAACTGCTGCTGCAGTTAGTCCATTTGAAGAGGGGGAAAGTATTCACAGAGAAGAGGAGAATTTAGAGGAGAGGGGAATGTTGCTGCAGTTTGCAGCATTTTACTGTATAACTGGGAATAAGAGAAAATTCAGAACAAACTAAAAATTAAAGAGTTGAAATCCAAATCTGATAAGGGTATAAATCTCACGAAAATCACATAAGAATTCAGTTCAAATACCCACAAGGAAAAGCCCTTATCAAAAGCATCATTTCAGATCAAAACACAAATGGCATTGAGTTAGTCTTCCTAATGCCATAGACAGCATGAAGGAAGACTTAACTCAATCAATTAAAACCAAAAACATACAATCCCAGTTTCTTGCAACCTTAAGGAGTATGGAAAAACTCCTTAGGTTAGAGAGTCACCATACAAAAATAATTATCAAACAGGTGGTGTATGGCAGTTCTGAAATGACAAATCAGAAAAAGAATGCATTAAAGGAATTTATAAAAGCTAGCGAATGCATTCAGATCAAGGCAGAAGCAAATTCATGAAAGGCTCTTCTGATTTGTTCTCTGTCACCAGAGAACTTCTCAGAATCCTTGCCCTCAAGGAAAACCAAAATCCCTTCAATTTGTCAGATCTGTCAAGACATTTCAGAAAGCAAAATCTCTTCAAAACCCATGTTAAAGTGAATCTGACAAACTGAGGCAATCAATCTAAAATAAAAGGGGCTTTTGTGAACACAAATGGGGTGAGTGAGAAGCCCCAAATGGTGCTTGTGACGCCAATTTCAGATCTGAGGCAGTACACCATCAGATCTGGAATTGGGTCCAGATGTGTGGGTGATTGGTGAAAAATTCGTCGTTAAAAGGAAAAAAAAAACAAGAATCAGAATCTGGATGATGGGAAAAACAAAACATGAAGAGGGAGATAAATTGAATAGTGAACAGATGATTCTTCCCCTCTGATCTGGACTGATCAGAGGAGGTGAGGGAGGGGATCTAATACTAATTCTACTCCTAAGACTAATCTAACTACAGCTAACATTAAACACTAACAATTAAAACTAAATCTATTCTAAACTACTGCAAACTAAATCTAACACTACTTGTGCAGAATTAAAAACTAAACTAAAAGGAAGAATGGGACCTATGGGTCCTTAGCCGGCGGCTAAGGAGGAAGAAAGGAGGAGGGTGACTCCAGCGGAGGGAAGAGTCTGCTAGTGAGACTCCAGGGTCGTCCTCAGGTGCTACGAGGTCCTTAGCGACGAGGAGGGTCGAGAGCAGGCGATGATTCCACAGCCGGTGGCTGTGAAATCAGGGTCTAGGTGAGGAGGAGAGACTGGAGTGGAAGAATTGATCGCTAAGAGATGTAGGAGGGAGCGATCCTTCGCGCGTGACACCACTGAGGTGCTTAAATAGCAGCTCAGTGACTGAGATCACCGCAATGGTGAGGTTAATCAGAATCAGGCCGGCGGTGAGGATGAGATGGGTAGAGCGCGCGGCGAGTCAAGAGAGAAATCTGACCGTCAGATGAGATCTGGGAAGAGAGGTGAACGCACGCACCGAATCGCGCGAAGGTTCCATTTGAATCCAGCCGCAGATCGAGATCAAAAGTGCGATGGACGGTCGAGAATGGCTGTGTTCTTCGCGCGCTACAGTGCGCGTGAAGAACACAGGCTTCTCTCTGAAATGAGGGAAAATTTGCAGACGGACCCTTAGAAGAAGGGGTAGAACATTTGCATGCAGGCCCAAAAGCGAGAAGAATAGCAGCTGGAAGGGCCCTGCAGTCTTATAAAAGGGTCCCTGCGGCTTGCAAATAGGTCCAAAAAGGAGTTTTGAAGGGTAGAAATGTAATGCATGAAGGACCTAATTGTAATCTATTTATTTCTAAGCCTAAATGATGTCCAATTGCTTTCAAATTTTTACATGTGCTTAATTGAACATTTACGACATTGATTTTACTTCTGATTTGGCTTTTCAAACTTGTTTATGTGTTCAATTGATGCATGGATCATCATTTGTTTTTTAGTTTTCAGAATATCTCATTTTTGTGACCTAATTAGGAGATTTTAACACATATTAAAAGTTTTAGGTCTTTTCTTTAATTCCCACACTTAACCCTTTTTATATGTTAATTTGATATTGTTTTGCTTAGTGTCTAGCTTAATTTCAGCCTTTTAGCCATGATGAGTAGCCACTCATCATACCCCCATGCTTACGTTTTGCTAGTCCCTTAGCAAACAATCTATTGAAGTGTAAGGAAATTTAAGTATCAACAAGGTAAGTGTGTAAAGATATCTTTTTCTTCTTTCAAAAATTTTTAAGTGTTTATGATGATGATCTTTAAGCTGAAACATTTTCCAATACCAACTGTGTTTTTGGACATTGTGAGAACCTGGTTACTGAGGATAACCTACCAGAACTCGAGGCTTAAATGACATAGACCATCTCTCAACCAACAAGGACTCTTGATATTTAAACCTTAAGTCGAATTCCAGGACTCAGGAGGTTTTTACAGAGACTCAGAATGCTATGAAGTTATGGCTGTGCTTTGTGATAAGTCAGGACTAACCAGGTGAATTCTAAGGCTCAATCCCGGGGTTTCACTTCTTTTTAAGTCCAGGTTGGTCCTAACTTCAGCTCATGTTTTCGGATGACTCTCAAAAATTGATGGTATTCAAACCCAACCCTTATTGTATTTGTGGCTCAGAGAAGATTTTTTTGGTGGAAAAATAGGGTATTTATTTTGAACCCTGAAAACATTTTTTGGTGGAAGAGTTGTTTTTCAGACTTTTTGGAGAACATACTTGACTTTTTTTTTTTTTTTTTGAACAGTATGTCTCCAAAACTTATTTGGTAGAGCGCACTGTATTTGGTGGGTGGATTTCTTTTGTGGAAAGAGCTTCTCCTAGACACAAAACTAAAGATTAGGACAAAGAGTCTACCTGCACGCACAGGTAAGGACTCCACCTTCCCTAATGAACACAAGGGTTGAGGTTTAGGTTCAAGTGGTCTTTCCTGACATTGTGTAGTGTAAGCCAAGGTTACTTAGACTCCTAAGTCAAAGCAAACCAACGAATCCTGTACTGGTGACTCAGGTACAAGAATTGTCCTAAAGTTAGGAGAGACTGTGGTCTATCTTGTCAAGGCTCGAAGTGTATTAAGCCTAAGCTTGTATCAAGCTCCTATGGCCCGGTAGGTCAAACTAGTAATGGTTGAATGTCCATAGACACTTATTCTATTTTTTGTTTTCAGCTATAAGATCACTTATCTTTTCTTTTTTCTTTTTCTCCCTCCTCTCTTGAAATGAATATCCTCCTTTGACAAATAAAGTACATGTCCCTTATTGTATTTTTGGAATTTTTCTGATTTGTTATTTTTTTGTATTTTTAGCTTTGTAATTTTTTTTTTCAAAAAATTTTTCAAAATTTTTCAATTTTTTTTTTGAAGTATGTAATTTTTTGATAATACTATATGTACTATAGTTGTGTCTACAATTGCATTTTGGTTTAAATGGTTTACCATTTACACCCCCCCATGCTTAAATGTTTCAATGTCCTCATTGAATGAAAGGGTGGATGCAAATGCATGCTCTGCTTTTCACTATCCTAGGCTGGGTGATGGAAGGAAGTCGGAATGAGGAGATAAAATCTCTGTGCGGACGATTTTAAGTCTGATCTAAGATCAGAGTGAACAGTCGGGCTAGGAAGTGAAATGCATGACATGTGTGCAATGAATGTATGCTCAGAATGCAAGGGTAGACACTATATGCAAATAAAGGTAAGAGTAAGAAAAGTGTAAAACAGCTATATACAAGGGTAGGTGTTGCTAAGTTTAACGCCTTCAGCTAGGCGAAAACTTACATGGTAATTCAAAATGTAGGAGCGAAATGGTGGAATTGACAAGTCTGAGATCCTGCGGCTCAATGAAAGGTTTCAGTCTTTGTCCATTAACAATAAAGGGTTCAGATTTGTCAAGTTCAGTGATCTCAACGGCTCCATTATCAAATAATCTCAAGATCATGTTGATTCAGTGTTATGCACTGGTTGTGAAATGTCATGTGTTTGGTCTTGCAGTGCTGGTCTAGGTTGGACATACCTTTGAGCAGGTATGTTCCTAGGGTTGGGTTGTGCTTGGGATGGGAGTGAATGTGGTTGACGGGACTCCGTCAAGTGTGATAGCTGGGCTCTCATCTCAGCTAAGGCCGCGTCCTGTCTCTGCTGCATAGCAATATTCTGTTGTTGCATATCAGCAAGAGCATTCATGATAGACCCCAACTGGTCATCTCGTGTAGGCCCAGATTGAGAGTATTGGGTGGGCCTGGGTTGGGGTTGCTGGTAGGTACGCGGTGGATATCCGTGTGATTGTGGAGGTGGTGCTCGGATCGGGTTGTGCAATGGTGGTGCAGAAGGTTGTTGAAAAGGAGGTCTTTGTGAATTTCCCGACCACGAGAAATTTGGATGATTACGCCATCCAGGGTTATAGGTTTGTGTGAAAGGATCATTGTGAATGGCGTGAAGCTCCTCCGAAGCTCCAGAAGGTGCAGGGAAGTCAGTGAAGGGAGGAACAAAGGTTCCTCCAACCGGTGAAGGATATGGAAATGGAAAATCCGGTAATGCAGTTTGTGTCACAGAAAGGTTATTCACAGTTTCCCTCCCTGTGGGAAACTGAGAAGAAGTGTTTTGTGCTGGTGACTGAGAAGAAGAAGATGGGTGTTTTGAGAGAAATTTCCATACTTCATCTACTTTCTTCTCGATTAAGCCCACTTTATCCAGTTGACTAGCCACTATCTCTAAGTCTTTGCTACTGGATTGGGCTTCATGTACCCCCGTGTGTGAGTGGGAATGTGAGGACTTTCTATTAAACACGCTCATTGAAGCATTGTTAATAGAGTTTTCGGCCATGCCTTCAAAGAGCTCAAAGGCTGAGTCCTCATCCCGACACAGGAAATTGCCTCCACAAGCGGCATCTACAAAATTCCGTGTGTCATCATGGAGCCCATGGTAGAAGATCTGGACCTGTTGCCAGCGTGGGACACCATGGTGGGGACATTTTCTCAAAAGCTCATGGAATCTCTCCCAAGCCTCGTGCATAGGTTCTCCTAAATTCTGGGTGAAGGTGGTGATGGCACGCCTTAAGGCATTAGTGCGGCCTACAGGAAAGTACTTCTTTAAGAACTCATGTTCTAAAGAAGCCCAGGAATCTATAGGTGTAGTCCGTGCAAGTGTTCTAAACCAAAAGGCTGCCTTATCTTTTAATGAAAAGGAGAACATTTTCATCAAAAGCGTGTGCTGATCATGTCCTTGCGGACCCAAAGTTTGGGCAAGATTCTTCAGCTCCTCTAAATGCTGAAAAGGGTCCTCAGAAGCAAGTCCATGGAAGTGAGGAATGAGTGCTATAATGTTCGGCTTCAGTTCAGCAACACGACCCCCATTGGGATAACGTACCACAGGCATTGGTTGGGCAACTGCGGGATTATAGTAATCTCGTAGTTGAGGTCTACGGGGTTGGGGTGGTGCCTGAGGATTTCTAGGTTGAAGTGGTTGTGGTTGGGGGTTAGCTAATAGATTTACAGCTTGAGCAAGCTGTTGCACCTGTTGGGTTAAGGTATTCATTTGTAGTTGTGTATCGAAAAGGTGCTGAAGATGAGGCATAGGTCCTCTCTCCGGGGGTGGATTAGGATGATTAGGATAAGGTGGAGGTTGGAACCTAGGGATAGGTGGTTGCTGTGGTAGAGGATGTGCAACTAAGTCTGGAGGAAGTTCTTCAAAATCCTCAAAGTGTGAAGAATCAAGATCATCCTCTTGGCGAGGGGGATTGTGGAAAGTATTTTGAGACTCAGGAGGTAAGGGATTAGAAGTGGAAGGCAAAGAAGATGATGCAGTAGCTTGGGTAGCAGTACCCAAGGGGAGTACAAGTTCTGGGTTTTGGGATCTCCTACCTTCCATTGAGTTGATTTTTTTTGAAATCCCGTTTACTCTAATTCGATCCAACTCAATGGGAAAAAATTTTTAACGTTCACAATAAAACAGAAGAATCCCAATAAAATCTCAATTCAAGAAGACCAATCAATCGAAATGAATCGGAGAAAATTTTTCCTAGAGGCTGCTACGCAAAGTATGTTATACGCAAACAATTATTTCAAGCAATTGTACGTATCCTAAGATAAACCTAGCGAAGTGCAGACCTCTAAAATCTACTGGGAATCTGGATAAGACTGAGCGTGCGGATCCAGATCCTGTGGTTGCAGAAAGATGAGGTAGAAACCCGTGTATTGTGGCCTTAAGTGATCGTGCTGTGTGCACGATAACATTCAACACAAGGCGATTAAAATCTCAAACATGGTTTCACCCAATTTTGCTATCTCCTTTTTGATTTAATTAAAGTGATTAAAATATGTTTTCTATGCTGCTCATTTCACTTTTTACTAAATTCAGAACAAGTAGTGGTCTTCTTTAATTTTAAGTCAAATGCAAATATGGCAGGAGTTAGAGTTAGGTAAGAAATGCGTACCTGACTCCAGCAATCTTCTAATGCAGATTTGACTTGAATTAAAATCTAGCAGGAATGAAATGCAATCCTAAAAATGGATGCCTGAGGTTATGCTGCTGCTAGATAAGTATGAGGTCTTTTTGATTTTTTTTCTTCTTTTTGAAAAATTTTATATGCAATTCAAAAGTAAGGAAAGAAATTAAGAAGATAAAGAAATAAAGTCCAGATAGTCCAGAATTATTACAAAAATTGTGTGAGAACAAGCTCTCACAACTTATGACTAACAATTGCTCCTAATCAATAAACCTAAAACTATCTATACTAAAACTAATACTAAAATCCTACAGCGACTTCGAGGCAAAACTCCACCAGGAAGACGGATCTGGAGCGCAGCGACTCCACCAGGAAGACGACACTCCTCCTCAAGTGCTATGGAAAAAACAAATGATTAGTAAAAGAATAAAGGAATGTATACACAATTAATTCAATGGAAAATAAAAGCAATTATAATGAATGAATGAAGAATTTCTATATACAAAAGAATGAAAAGAAAATTTTGGTGCAAAGAGCGTTGCCTCCCCGGCAACGGCGCCAAAATAATGATTGTTCCCCGGCAACGGCGCCAAAATAATGATGGTTCCCCGGCAACGGCGCCAAAATAATCATGGTGTTGGTTGTTGTTATATGGTTGTTGTGTTTGAAATTGGTAATAATTGTTGATTATGTCGTTGTAGTACAGGGTGTACAATATAACATTAAGGATGTCGTATAGTGGTGAGTATGGGTGAGTTCCAGTCATTACAACCATTATTATCATTTGCTTATTTATCTAATTTTTACTGGTTTTGTTCCAGGTCGTTCACTGGGAGGCAATTTATTGAATTTAATTCGGTCACTCTTTGATTATCTCAAAATTGTCTTCTTATTCAAAAGAAACTTTACATTTTATTAAAGAATGAATGAATGTGTGTTTTATTTACCTAATTACTAAGAAATGCTTGCAAAAATACTAACTATGAACAAGCATCAAACAATCTATTATTATACTCTAAACTATGTATTTACAAGTTATCCTATTAGTACTATCATAATAGTATATAATACATTAGACTGCAATGGTGTAGAAATTTAACTTATTAGTCTGTTATGTACAGTAACATATACAGCAGTTTCAGTGACAGATATAAGCGTCGCTAAATCTCAGAAAACACTATATACAACCTAAAGAGGCAAAACTGAGATCTTTAGCGACGTTTATAGTGTCACTTTATTCTGTTAGTAATTATATAAATTTACTTATACGTATGTATACTACTTATTCTTTGTTTCTCTTTCTTTCTTCATTAAGTCTCTGTTCTTTGTATTCTTAACTCCTGTTCTTCTTGTGTTCATATTTCTGTTTTAAGTATTCATCTTCTTCTTTCTCTTTTTATTACTCTTGTTCTTTTCTCTGTTGTTCTTCTCTTTGTTAACTCTTCTGTCTTAGCATATTTCAGAGGCTGCGGTGGGGAGGGGATTAGGCTAATATCATTAGTTTAAAACGTGTTTAGTTTGCGGGCACGCTTTTCGAGGGATACACAGCACCCTACGGGTGGGACCAGACCTCTACTAAGCGCGCCCTAATCTCAGATTAGGTGGCTTAATTATGTCTTTAATCTCAGCGCCAGGCCTCAGCCCAACGCCATATGCTCGCACACGCTCGGGCCCCCGGCCACACACACGCGTCACATACTAATCGCAAATCAGACAGAGTACTCAGACCAGCGCTCAACGGGTAATAGGGTAAACGCAGTGTTTCGGGCGCCCGGCGCCCGTGACGACTGGTGTATAGGAAACACAAATTCCATTTATGTGGCTGCGCTTGACTTGCAGCACACGATGTGGCGCTATTCCAGCGCCACATCGTGCGCTGGAAATCAGGCGCAGCTGCGTCTGATCGGGCTTTTGGCCCTCGATTTGGGGGCCATAAATTATTAAATAAAATAAAATAAAATATGGTTAATAAAGTATTTACATAATACTACATAATTGATTAATTAATTTTGAATTTTAAATATTTTTACTATACAAATAAATTCGCTAAACTAGGCTGATTGTACAGGTTGATTTAGGTGATTAAATAGTTAATTACTTATAAAATAGTTAGTAAATGGTCTAATTGACCTTATACAGATTTAATTTACATACTTAAGTATTTTATACATATTTTTCTTGTATATTTACGAATTTATTTCTATTTTATTTAAGCTAAACTAGCTGTTCTGAGTGTTTTAAATAAAACTAAGTTACAGTAAGCTATACTAGGTATAATTGTACTTTAACTAACTTAAATTACTTACTATATATGTTAACCTAAGTCTATAGATTTATTTACTTAATTATAGCTCTAAATTATTAATTTAGCTAATTTATTCTACAATATAGCTACTGAATATGTACATATGAATCTGTATATATACATATACATAAATCAGTAAATACATACATAATAGTTCAGTATTTATACATATATTTACATAGATTACATATGTATATAGATTTATGTACAAGTTTATACAGTATTTACAGTATATCTATGTATGTCTACGTACATAATCAGGCTGTATATTATAGTTATAATAGTATGGATATGTATATTTACAGTGTGAAATTAAGTATGTATAATTAGGTTTTAGTAGGAATTTAGGGAATGAGGGTTAATTAAGTTTTTATTTCATTTTAAACAGCAGCTAAGCTACTGTCAGAGAAGATGGAGAGGGAAGAGAATGTGCTGCTCAGGGTGTTTTAGCAGTGTCAGTGGCTTAAGCCACTGTCAAATGGGCTAACTGCTGCTGCAGTTAGTCCATTTGAAGAGGGGGAAAGTATTCACAGAGAAGAGGAGAATTTAGAGGAGAGGGGAATGTTGCTGCAGTTTGCAGCATTTTACTGTATAACTGGGAATAAGAGAAAATTCAGAACAAACTAAAAATTAAAGAGTTGAAATCCAAATCTGATAAGGGTATAAATCTCACGAAAATCACATAAGAATTCAGTTCAAATACCCACAAGGAAAAGCCCTTATCAAAAGCATCATTTCAGATCAAAACACAAATGGCATTGAGTTAGTCTTCCTAATGCCATAGACAGCATGAAGGAAGACTTAACTCAATCAATTAAAACCAAAAACATACAATCCCAGTTTCTTGCAACCTTAAGGAGTATGGAAAACTCCTTAGGTTAGAGAGTCACCATACAAAAATAATTATCAAACAGGTGGTGTATGGCAGTTCTGAAATGACAAATCAGAAAAAGAATGCATTAAAGGAATTTATAAAAGCTAGCGAATGCATTCAGATCAAGGCAGAAGCAAATTCATGAAAGGCTCTTCTGATTTGTTCTTTGTCACCAGAGAACTTCTCAGAATCCTTGCCCTCAAGGAAAACCAAAATCCCTTCAATTTGTCAGATCTGTCAAGACATTTCAGAAAGCAAAATCTCTTCAAAACCCATGTTAAAGTGAATCTGACAAACTGAGGCAATCAATCTAAAATAAAAGGGGCTTTTGTGAACACAAATGGGGTGAGTGAGAAGCCCCAAATGGTGCTTGTGACGCCAATTTCAGATCTGAGGCAGTACACCATCAGATCTGGAATTGGGTCCAGATGTGTGGGTGATTGGTGAAAAATTCGTCGTTAAAAGGAAAAAAAAAACAAGAATCAGAATCTGGATGATGGGAAAAACAAAACATGAAGAGGGAGATAAATTGAATAGTGAACAGATGATTCTTCCCCTCTGATCTGGACTGATCAGAGGAGGTGAGGGAGGGGATCTAATACTAATTCTACTCCTAAGACTAATCTAACTACAGCTAACATTAAACACTAACAATTAAAACTAAATCTATTCTAAACTACTGCAAACTAAATCTAACACTACTTGTGCAGAATTAAAAACTAAACTAAAAGGAAGAATGGGACCTATGGGTCCTTAGCCGGCGGCTAAGGAGGAAGAAAGGAGGAGGGTGACTCCAGCGGAGGGAAGAGTCTGCTAGTGAGACTCCAGGGTCGTCCTCAGGTGCTACGAGGTCCTTAGCGACGAGGAGGGTCGAGAGCAGGCGATGATTCCACAGCCGGTGGCTGTGAAATCAGGGTCTAGGTGAGGAGGAGAGACTGGAGTGGAAGAATTGATCGCTAAGAGATGTAGGAGGGAGCGATCCTTCGCGCGCGACACCACTGAGGTGCTTAAATAGCAGCTCAGTGACTGAGATCACCGCAATGGTGAGGTTAATCAGAATCAGGCCGGCGGTGAGGATGAGATGGGTAGAGCGCGCGGCGAGTCAAGAGAGAAATCTGACCGTCAGATGAGATCTGGGAAGAGAGGTGAACGCACGCACCGAATCGCGCGAAGGTTCCATTTGAATCCAGCCGCAGATCGAGATCAAAAGTGCGATGGACGGTCGAGAATGGCTGTGTTCTTCGCGCGCTACAGTGCGCGTGAAGAACACAGGCTTCTCTCTGAAATGAGGGAAAATTTGCAGACGGACCCTTAGAAGAAGGGGTAGAACATTTGCATGCAGGCCCAAAAGCGAGAAGAATAGCAGCTGGAAGGGCCCTGCAGTCTTATAAAAGGGTCCCTGCGGCTTGCAAATAGGTCCAAAAAGGAGTTTTGAAGGGTAGAAATGTAATGCATGAAGGACCTAATTGTAATCTATTTATTTCTAAGCCTAAATGATGTCCAATTGCTTTCAAATTTTTACATGTGCTTAATTGAACATTTACGACATTGATTTTACTTCTGATTTGGCTTTTCAAACTTGTTTATGTGTTCAATTGATGCATGGATCATCATTTGTTTTTTAGTTTTCAGAATATCTCATTTTTGTGACCTAATTAGGAGATTTTAACACATATTAAAAGTTTTAGGTCTTTTCTTTAATTCCCACACTTAACCCTTTTTATATGTTAATTTGATATTGTTTTGCTTAGTGTCTAGCTTAATTTCAGCCTTTTAGCCATGATGAGTAGCCACTCATCATACCCCCATGCTTACGTTTTGCTAGTCCCTTAGCAAACAATCTATTGAAGTGTAAGGAAATTTAAGTATCAACAAGGTAAGTGTGTAAAGATATCTTTTTCTTCTTTCAAAAATTTTTAAGTGTTTATGATGATGATCTTTAAGCTGAAACATTTTCCAATACCAACTGTGTTTTTGGACATTGTGAGAACCTGGTTACTGAGGATAACCTACCAGAACTCGAGGCTTAAATGACATAGACCATCTCTCAACCAACAAGGACTCTTGATATTTAAACCTTAAGTCGAATTCCAGGACTCAGGAGGTTTTTACAGAGACTCAGAATGCTATGAAGTTATGGCTGTGCTTTGTGATAAGTCAGGACTAACCAGGTGAATTCTAAGGCTCAATCCCGGGGTTTCACTTCTTTTTAAGTCCAGGTTGGTCCTAACTTCAGCTCATGTTTTCGGATGACTCTCAAAAATTGATGGTATTCAAACCCAACCCTTATTGTATTTGTGGCTCAGAGAAGATTTTTTTGGTGGAAAAATAGGGTATTTATTTTGAACCCTGAAAACATTTTTTGGTGGAAGAGTTGTTTTTCAGACTTTTTGGAGAACATACTTGACTTTTTTTTTTTTTTTTTGAACAGTATGTCTCCAAAACTTATTTGGTAGAGCGCACTGTATTTGGTGGGTGGATTTCTTTTGTGGAAAGAGCTTCTCCTAGACACAAAACTAAAGATTAGGACAAAGAGTCTACCTGCACGCACAGGTAAGGACTCCACCTTCCCTAATGAACACAAGGGTTGAGGTTTAGGTTCAAGTGGTCTTTCCTGACATTGTGTAGTGTAAGCCAAGGTTACTTAGACTCCTAAGTCAAAGC
The DNA here is from genome assembly GCA_037157565.1 of Thalassia testudinum. Classification (NCBI taxonomy): domain Eukaryota; kingdom Viridiplantae; phylum Streptophyta; class Magnoliopsida; order Alismatales; family Hydrocharitaceae; genus Thalassia; species Thalassia testudinum. The sequence goes on from JAZHRO010000002.1 coordinate 69,623,108, forward strand.
AAACCAACGAATCCTGTACTGGTGACTCAGGTACAAGAATTGTCCTAAAGTTAGGAGAGACTGTGGTCTATCTTGTCAAGGCTCGAAGTGTATTAAGCCTAAGCTTGTATCAAGCTCCTATGGCCCGGTAGGTCAAACTAGTAATGGTTGAATGTCCATAGACACTTATTCTATTTTTTGTTTTCAGCTATAAGATCACTTATCTTTTCTTTTTTCTTTTTCTCCCTCCTCTCTTGAAATGAATATCCTCCTTTGACAAATAAAGTACATGTCCCTTATTGTATTTTTGGAATTTTTCTGATTTGTTATTTTTTTGTATTTTTAGCTTTGTAATTTTTTTTTTCAAAAAATTTTTCAAAATTTTTCAATTTTTTTTTTGAAGTATGTAATTTTTTGATAATACTATATGTACTATAGTTGTGTCTACAATTGCATTTTGGTTTAAATGGTTTACCATTTACACCCCCCCATGCTTAAATGTTTCAATGTCCTCATTGAATGAAAGGGTGGATGCAAATGCATGCTCTGCTTTTCACTATCCTAGGCTGGGTGATGGAAGGAAGTCGGAATGAGGAGATAAAATCTCTGTGCGGACGATTTTAAGTCTGATCTAAGATCAGAGTGAACAGTCGGGCTAGGAAGTGAAATGCATGACATGTGTGCAATGAATGTATGCTCAGAATGCAAGGGTAGACACTATATGCAAATAAAGGTAAGAGTAAGAAAAGTGTAAAACAGCTATATACAAGGGTAGGTGTTGCTAAGTTTAACGCCTTCAGCTAGGCGAAAACTTACATGGTAATTCAAAATGTAGGAGCGAAATGGTGGAATTGACAAGTCTGAGATCCTGCGGCTCAATGAAAGGTTTCAGTCTTTGTCCATTAACAATAAAGGGTTCAGATTTGTCAAGTTCAGTGATCTCAACGGCTCCATTATCAAATAATCTCAAGATCATGTTGATTCAGTGTTATGCACTGGTTGTGAAATGTCATGTGTTTGGTCTTGCAGTGCTGGTCTAGGTTGGACATACCTTTGAGCAGGTATGTTCCTAGGGTTGGGTTGTGCTTGGGATGGGAGTGAATGTGGTTGACGGGACTCCGTCAAGTGTGATAGCTGGGCTCTCATCTCAGCTAAGGCCGCGTCCTGTCTCTGCTGCATAGCAATATTCTGTTGTTGCATATCAGCAAGAGCATTCATGATAGACCCCAACTGGTCATCTCGTGTAGGCCCAGATTGAGAGTATTGGGTGGGCCTGGGTTGGGGTTGCTGGTAGGTACGCGGTGGATATCCGTGTGATTGTGGAGGTGGTGCTCGGATCGGGTTGTGCAATGGTGGTGCAGAAGGTTGTTGAAAAGGAGGTCTTTGTGAATTTCCCGACCACGAGAAATTTGGATGATTACGCCATCCAGGGTTATAGGTTTGTGTGAAAGGATCATTGTGAATGGCGTGAAGCTCCTCCGAAGCTCCAGAAGGTGCAGGGAAGTCAGTGAAGGGAGGAACAAAGGTTCCTCCAACCGGTGAAGGATATGGAAATGGAAAATCCGGTAATGCAGTTTGTGTCACAGAAAGGTTATTCACAGTTTCCCTCCCTGTGGGAAACTGAGAAGAAGTGTTTTGTGCTGGTGACTGAGAAGAAGAAGATGGGTGTTTTGAGAGAAATTTCCATACTTCATCTACTTTCTTCTCGATTAAGCCCACTTTATCCAGTTGACTAGCCACTATCTCTAAGTCTTTGCTACTGGATTGGGCTTCATGTACCCCCGTGTGTGAGTGGGAATGTGAGGACTTTCTATTAAACACGCTCATTGAAGCATTGTTAATAGAGTTTTCGGCCATGCCTTCAAAGAGCTCAAAGGCTGAGTCCTCATCCCGACACAGGAAATTGCCTCCACAAGCGGCATCTACAAAATTCCGTGTGTCATCATGGAGCCCATGGTAGAAGATCTGGACCTGTTGCCAGCGTGGGACACCATGGTGGGGACATTTTCTCAAAAGCTCATGGAATCTCTCCCAAGCCTCGTGCATAGGTTCTCCTAAATTCTGGGTGAAGGTGGTGATGGCACGCCTTAAGGCATTAGTGCGGCCTACAGGAAAGTACTTCTTTAAGAACTCATGTTCTAAAGAAGCCCAGGAATCTATAGGTGTAGTCCGTGCAAGTGTTCTAAACCAAAAGGCTGCCTTATCTTTTAATGAAAAGGAGAACATTTTCATCAAAAGCGTGTGCTGATCATGTCCTTGCGGACCCAAAGTTTGGGCAAGATTCTTCAGCTCCTCTAAATGCTGAAAAGGGTCCTCAGAAGCAAGTCCATGGAAGTGAGGAATGAGTGCTATAATGTTCGGCTTCAGTTCAGCAACACGACCCCCATTGGGATAACGTACCACAGGCATTGGTTGGGCAACTGCGGGATTATAGTAATCTCGTAGTTGAGGTCTACGGGGTTGGGGTGGTGCCTGAGGATTTCTAGGTTGAAGTGGTTGTGGTTGGGGGTTAGCTAATAGATTTACAGCTTGAGCAAGCTGTTGCACCTGTTGGGTTAAGGTATTCATTTGTAGTTGTGTATCGAAAAGGTGCTGAAGATGAGGCATAGGTCCTCTCTCCGGGGGTGGATTAGGATGATTAGGATAAGGTGGAGGTTGGAACCTAGGGATAGGTGGTTGCTGTGGTAGAGGATGTGCAACTAAGTCTGGAGGAAGTTCTTCAAAATCCTCAAAGTGTGAAGAATCAAGATCATCCTCTTGGCGAGGGGGATTGTGGAAAGTATTTTGAGACTCAGGAGGTAAGGGATTAGAAGTGGAAGGCAAAGAAGATGATGCAGTAGCTTGGGTAGCAGTACCCAAGGGGAGTACAAGTTCTGGGTTTTGGGATCTCCTACCTTCCATTGAGTTGATTTTTTTTGAAATCCCGTTTACTCTAATTCGATCCAACTCAATGGGAAAAAATTTTTAACGTTCACAATAAAACAGAAGAATCCCAATAAAATCTCAATTCAAGAAGACCAATCAATCGAAATGAATCGGAGAAAATTTTTCCTAGAGGCTGCTACGCAAAGTATGTTATACGCAAACAATTATTTCAAGCAATTGTACGTATCCTAAGATAAACCTAGCGAAGTGCAGACCTCTAAAATCTACTGGGAATCTGGATAAGACTGAGCGTGCGGATCCAGATCCTGTGGTTGCAGAAAGATGAGGTAGAAACCCGTGTATTGTGGCCTTAAGTGATCGTGCTGTGTGCACGATAACATTCAACACAAGGCGATTAAAATCTCAAACATGGTTTCACCCAATTTTGCTATCTCCTTTTTGATTTAATTAAAGTGATTAAAATATGTTTTCTATGCTGCTCATTTCACTTTTTACTAAATTCAGAACAAGTAGTGGTCTTCTTTAATTTTAAGTCAAATGCAAATATGGCAGGAGTTAGAGTTAGGTAAGAAATGCGTACCTGACTCCAGCAATCTTCTAATGCAGATTTGACTTGAATTAAAATCTAGCAGGAATGAAATGCAATCCTAAAAATGGATGCCTGAGGTTATGCTGCTGCTAGATAAGTATGAGGTCTTTTTGATTTTTTTTCTTCTTTTTGAAAAATTTTATATGCAATTCAAAAGTAAGGAAAGAAATTAAGAAGATAAAGAAATAAAGTCCAGATAGTCCAGAATTATTACAAAAATTGTGTGAGAACAAGCTCTCACAACTTATGACTAACAATTGCTCCTAATCAATAAACCTAAAACTATCTATACTAAAACTAATACTAAAATCCTACAGCGACTTCGAGGCAAAACTCCACCAGGAAGACGGATCTGGAGCGCAGCGACTCCACCAGGAAGACGACACTCCTCCTCAAGTGCTATGGAAAAAACAAATGATTAGTAAAAGAATAAAGGAATGTATACACAATTAATTCAATGGAAAATAAAAGCAATTATAATGAATGAATGAAGAATTTCTATATACAAAAGAATGAAAAGAAAATTTTGGTGCAAAGAGCGTTGCCTCCCCGGCAACGGCGCCAAAATAATGATTGTTCCCCGGCAACGGCGCCAAAATAATGATGGTTCCCCGGCAACGGCGCCAAAATAATCATGGTGTTGGTTGTTGTTATATGGTTGTTGTGTTTGAAATTGGTAATAATTGTTGATTATGTCGTTGTAGTACAGGGTGTACAATATAACATTAAGGATGTCGTATAGTGGTGAGTATGGGTGAGTTCCAGTCATTACAACCATTATTATCATTTGCTTATTTATCTAATTTTTACTGGTTTTGTTCCAGGTCGTTCACTGGGAGGCAATTTATTGAATTTAATTCGGTCACTCTTTGATTATCTCAAAATTGTCTTCTTATTCAAAAGAAACTTTACATTTTATTAAAGAATGAATGAATGTGTGTTTTATTTACCTAATTACTAAGAAATGCTTGCAAAAATACTAACTATGAACAAGCATCAAACAATCTATTATTATACTCTAAACTATGTATTTACAAGTTATCCTATTAGTACTATCATAATAGTATATAATACATTAGACTGCAATGGTGTAGAAATTTAACTTATTAGTCTGTTATGTACAGTAACATATACAGCAGTTTCAGTGACAGATATAAGCGTCGCTAAATCTCAGAAAACACTATATACAACCTAAAGAGGCAAAACTGAGATCTTTAGCGACGTTTATAGTGTCACTTTATTCTGTTAGTAATTATATAAATTTACTTATACGTATGTATACTACTTATTCTTTGTTTCTCTTTCTTTCTTCATTAAGTCTCTGTTCTTTGTATTCTTAACTCCTGTTCTTCTTGTGTTCATATTTCTGTTTTAAGTATTCATCTTCTTCTTTCTCTTTTTATTACTCTTGTTCTTTTCTCTGTTGTTCTTCTCTTTGTTAACTCTTCTGTCTTAGCATATTTCAGAGGCTGCGGTGGGGAGGGGATTAGGCTAATATCATTAGTTTAAAACGTGTTTAGTTTGCGGGCACGCTTTTCGAGGGATACACAGCACCCTACGGGTGGGACCAGACCTCTACTAAGCGCGCCCTAATCTCAGATTAGGTGGCTTAATTATGTCTTTAATCTCAGCGCCAGGCCTCAGCCCAACGCCATATGCTCGCACACGCTCGGGCCCCCGGCCACACACACGCGTCACATACTAATCGCAAATCAGACAGAGTACTCAGACCAGCGCTCAACGGGTAATAGGGTAAACGCAGTGTTTCGGGCGCCCGGCGCCCGTGACGACTGGTGTATAGGAAACACAAATTCCATTTATGTGGCTGCGCTTGACTTGCAGCACACGATGTGGCGCTATTCCAGCGCCACATCGTGCGCTGGAAATCAGGCGCAGCTGCGTCTGATCGGGCTTTTGGCCCTCGATTTGGGGGCCATAAATTATTAAATAAAATAAAATAAAATATGGTTAATAAAGTATTTACATAATACTACATAATTGATTAATTAATTTTGAATTTTAAATATTTTTACTATACAAATAAATTCGCTAAACTAGGCTGATTGTACAGGTTGATTTAGGTGATTAAATAGTTAATTACTTATAAAATAGTTAGTAAATGGTCTAATTGACCTTATACAGATTTAATTTACATACTTAAGTATTTTATACATATTTTTCTTGTATATTTACGAATTTATTTCTATTTTATTTAAGCTAAACTAGCTGTTCTGAGTGTTTTAAATAAAACTAAGTTACAGTAAGCTATACTAGGTATAATTGTACTTTAACTAACTTAAATTACTTACTATATATGTTAACCTAAGTCTATAGATTTATTTACTTAATTATAGCTCTAAATTATTAATTTAGCTAATTTATTCTACAATATAGCTACTGAATATGTACATATGAATCTGTATATATACATATACATAAATCAGTAAATACATACATAATAGTTCAGTATTTATACATATATTTACATAGATTACATATGTATATAGATTTATGTACAAGTTTATACAGTATTTACAGTATATCTATGTATGTCTACGTACATAATCAGGCTGTATATTATAGTTATAATAGTATGGATATGTATATTTACAGTGTGAAATTAAGTATGTATAATTAGGTTTTAGTAGGAATTTAGGGAATGAGGGTTAATTAAGTTTTTATTTCATTTTAAACAGCAGCTAAGCTACTGTCAGAGAAGATGGAGAGGGAAGAGAATGTGCTGCTCAGGGTGTTTTAGCAGTGTCAGTGGCTTAAGCCACTGTCAAATGGGCTAACTGCTGCTGCAGTTAGTCCATTTGAAGAGGGGGAAAGTATTCACAGAGAAGAGGAGAATTTAGAGGAGAGGGGAATGTTGCTGCAGTTTGCAGCATTTTACTGTATAACTGGGAATAAGAGAAAATTCAGAACAAACTAAAAATTAAAGAGTTGAAATCCAAATCTGATAAGGGTATAAATCTCACGAAAATCACATAAGAATTCAGTTCAAATACCCACAAGGAAAAGCCCTTATCAAAAGCATCATTTCAGATCAAAACACAAATGGCATTGAGTTAGTCTTCCTAATGCCATAGACAGCATGAAGGAAGACTTAACTCAATCAATTAAAACCAAAAACATACAATCCCAGTTTCTTGCAACCTTAAGGAGTATGGAAAACTCCTTAGGTTAGAGAGTCACCATACAAAAATAATTATCAAACAGGTGGTGTATGGCAGTTCTGAAATGACAAATCAGAAAAAGAATGCATTAAAGGAATTTATAAAAGCTAGCGAATGCATTCAGATCAAGGCAGAAGCAAATTCATGAAAGGCTCTTCTGATTTGTTCTCTGTCACCAGAGAACTTCTCAGAATCCTTGCCCTCAAGGAAAACCAAAATCCCTTCAATTTGTCAGATCTGTCAAGACATTTCAGAAAGCAAAATCTCTTCAAAACCCATGTTAAAGTGAATCTGACAAACTGAGGCAATCAATCTAAAATAAAAGGGGCTTTTGTGAACACAAATGGGGTGAGTGAGAAGCCCCAAATGGTGCTTGTGACGCCAATTTCAGATCTGAGGCAGTACACCATCAGATCTGGAATTGGGTCCAGATGTGTGGGTGATTGGTGAAAAATTCGTCGTTAAAAGGAAAAAAAAAACAAGAATCAGAATCTGGATGATGGGAAAAACAAAACATGAAGAGGGAGATAAATTGAATAGTGAACAGATGATTCTTCCCCTCTGATCTGGACTGATCAGAGGAGGTGAGGGAGGGGATCTAATACTAATTCTACTCCTAAGACTAATCTAACTACAGCTAACATTAAACACTAACAATTAAAACTAAATCTATTCTAAACTACTGCAAACTAAATCTAACACTACTTGTGCAGAATTAAAAACTAAACTAAAAGGAAGAATGGGACCTATGGGTCCTTAGCCGGCGGCTAAGGAGGAAGAAAGGAGGAGGGTGACTCCAGCGGAGGGAAGAGTCTGCTAGTGAGACTCCAGGGTCGTCCTCAGGTGCTACGAGGTCCTTAGCGACGAGGAGGGTCGAGAGCAGGCGATGATTCCACAGCCGGTGGCTGTGAAATCAGGGTCTAGGTGAGGAGGAGAGACTGGAGTGGAAGAATTGATCGCTAAGAGATGTAGGAGGGAGCGATCCTTCGCGCGCGACACCACTGAGGTGCTTAAATAGCAGCTCAGTGACTGAGATCACCGCAATGGTGAGGTTAATCAGAATCAGGCCGGCGGTGAGGATGAGATGGGTAGAGCGCGCGGCGAGTCAAGAGAGAAATCTGACCGTCAGATGAGATCTGGGAAGAGAGGTGAACGCACGCACCGAATCGCGCGAAGGTTCCATTTGAATCCAGCCGCAGATCGAGATCAAAAGTGCGATGGACGGTCGAGAATGGCTGTGTTCTTCGCGCGCTACAGTGCGCGTGAAGAACACAGGCTTCTCTCTGAAATGAGGGAAAATTTGCAGACGGACCCTTAGAAGAAGGGGTAGAACATTTGCATGCAGGCCCAAAAGCGAGAAGAATAGCAGCTGGAAGGGCCCTGCAGTCTTATAAAAGGGTCCCTGCGGCTTGCAAATAGGTCCAAAAAGGAGTTTTGAAGGGTAGAAATGTAATGCATGAAGGACCTAATTGTAATCTATTTATTTCTAAGCCTAAATGATGTCCAATTGCTTTCAAATTTTTACATGTGCTTAATTGAACATTTACGACATTGATTTTACTTCTGATTTGGCTTTTCAAACTTGTTTATGTGTTCAATTGATGCATGGATCATCATTTGTTTTTTAGTTTTCAGAATATCTCATTTTTGTGACCTAATTAGGAGATTTTAACACATATTAAAAGTTTTAGGTCTTTTCTTTAATTCCCACACTTAACCCTTTTTATATGTTAATTTGATATTGTTTTGCTTAGTGTCTAGCTTAATTTCAGCCTTTTAGCCATGATGAGTAGCCACTCATCAACCGTCGAATTATCTGATCAGCACCAATGCGGAATAGATGCGGGTCTTCCCATAGGTAATACTTGGCATCGGAATGCAATTTGTCCTTTTTGGCCTTCGGCCAATCGGGCGGAACCTAATGTGATGCCAGGTAATTAACTATATTAGCGAACCATGGAAGACTTGTACTGATAGTCAGGAGGTGCACATCAGGGAAATGTTCTGTAATAGGTCCGGAAGGGTTGATTATTTTAGAAGGAAGGCGGGACAAGTGATCAGCTACCACATTCTGCTTTCCCGCCTTGTCGCGAATCTCGAGGTTAAATTCTTGCAATAGCAAGATCCATCGGATTAATCGAGGTTTCACGTCCTTCTTTGCAAGGAGATGCCTCACAGTTGTGTGATCTGAGTATATGATAACACGGGAACCCAGAAGGTATGATCTGAATTTTTCCAGGGCAAATACTACAGCCAGCAGCTCTTTCTCAGTAACCGTATAGTTACGCTGAGCCTCATCCAGCGTTGCTGGCGTAGTAAATGACCACAGGTTTCCCGTCAATTTTCTGCCCCAGAACCGCTCCTACAGCAAAGTCAGATGCATCACACATGATCTCAAAGGGTTGAGACCAATCAGGGGACTGTAGGATCAGGGCTTGGGTGACTCGGTCACGCAGGATCTCAAATGCTTAAGTGCACTCCTTGGAAATTTCGAAAGGCACATCCTTGGAGAGAACATTGGCCAGGGGGGGCACGATTTTGGAGAAATCAGGGATAAATCGACGGTAAAAATCGATGTGCCCCAAAAAAGATCGGATGTCCTTAATCGAGCTAGGCATAGGGAGCTTGGAAATCAGGTTAACCTTAGCTCGATCCACTTGGATGCCTTTCTCCGAGATTAAATGTTCCAGGACAATTCCCTCAGGCACCATGAAATGGCTCTTTTCCCAGGAAAGAACCAAATTCACCTCAATGCACCGCCTGAGTATTTGGACCAAGTGTTGGAGGCAATCGTCAAATGATTGTCCAAAAATTGAAAAGTCATCCATGAAGACTTCCAGATAATCACGTACCATATCTGAGAATATGGCAAGCATGCACCGCTGAAAAGTTGCAGGTGCATTGCAGAGACCGAATGGCATCCTTCGAAACGCATACATCCCGAAGGGGCAGGTGAATGTGGTCCTTTCTTGGTCCTTTGGATGGATTGCCACCTAATTGTAACTGGAGTACCCGTCAAGAAAGCAGAAGAACCTATTTCCCGCTAGTTTTTCGAGGATCTAATCAATAAAGGTTAGTGGGAAATGATCCTTCTTCGTGGAGGAATTGAGTCTTCTGTAATCAATGCAGACTCTCCACGAGTTAGCTATTCGGGTTGGAATGACTTCTCCGATTTCAGTCGTGATAATGGTAAGTCCTGCCTTTTTAGGCACCACTTGTATTGGACTCACCCAACGACTATCGGAGATTGGGTAGATGATCCCTGCATCTAACCACTTTATGATCTCCTTTTTCACGACCTCTTGTAGATTAGGGTTTAGGCGTCTTTGCATTTCTCTTGAAGGTCGTGCGCCTTCTTCTGTGTAGATTCAATGTGTGCAGTATGAAGGGCTTATACCAGTCAAATCATCGAGAGTCCATCCAATGGCTCTTCGATGTTGCTGGAGAACAGAAATCAAATGGAGTTCCTGGTCAGGTGTGAGTCGAGAGTTGATAATCACAGGAAACGTCTGATTTGAATCCAAAAAGACGTAGTTCAGATGTTCGGGAAGGGGCTTGAGTTCCATGACCGGATTTTCAGCAATAGCGGGTGGTTCGGGGTTTGTATCAGGAGCAATGGTAGGAGTCATAGGTGTGTCTAGATTATGTTCGCACTCCTCTGTTAGAGGGTTTTGATTCTCTAGTGGTTGATCAGGGATAATCAGGTTGTCTTCTATATGCAATTCATCAACCACGGCTCTGACATCACATATTTCCTCTATAACCCCACAATTAATCCCTTGTTGGGCCTTAAAAATGTCAATCTTCAGGTTTTGGTTCCCAAATTTTAATTCTATCTGGCCCTCTTCGCAGTTTATGTTGGCCCTAGCCGTGGCCAAAAAGGGTCTCCCTAATATGATTGGTGTGTCCCTTGGGTTCTTAGGTGCATCCATGTCTAGTACTATGAAGTCCACCGGGAAATAGAAATCTCGTACCCTAACAATGACATCCTCAAGTATTCCTCTAGGTGACTTGATGGATCGATCGGCTAACTGTAATGTCACCTCAGTGGGTTTAAGTTCAGATTCTTCAAGGTGGTCAAGGAGGGATGTAGGTATTAAATTTATGGAAGCACCTAGGTCTAGTAGGGCTCTATCAAATTGGGTTTCACCAATTTTACAAGAAATCAAGGGAGTTCCTGGGTCTTTAGCCTTGGGTGGGAGTTTGCTCAAGATGACAGAGCTGGCTTGCTCTGACAGTACGATTGGATTCCCATCCTTGGTTCACGGCTTACGTTTAGGGGTACATATGTCTTTCAAGAATCTTGCGTAAGCCGGTATGTGGTGAATTGCATCCATCAATGGCATGTTTATCTAGACCTGTTCAAAGAGCTTGATCAGATCCTCCTCGGGAGCCACGGGTTTAGTTATCCTTTTTCCTTTGGTCAAGGCCTCAGGAAATGCGATCCTAGTTGGTTCCTCTAGGATAGGTCCAGGTTCTCGATCTGGGATAGTGGTATCTTGGATAACTATCCTAGGGTCTTGGCTATTATCAGGCTTGGAGTGGTTCGGATAATGTGGGTCTTGGGTTGTTTTACCACTACGTGTTGTTACAGAGTTCAATCCGGCCTGATTTGGGTTAGGTAGGAGGGGTGGCTGCTGCTGAAATCCCACATACGATGTTGAAGCTTCCATCCCGTCTAGCGATGGAGCAGTAGGGGCCTGATAAATCACATGTGTTTGGCCTGAATTTGGATTCATAACGCGCTTCTAGGTTAGCACGTTATTTGGGTTGGGCAGAGGTTGCGAGGGAAGGGTACCAGGTTGGCGTGAATTTGCCATCTGGGCCAGTTGGTTGCGAACTTCTATGATCTCGTCCTTGTGCTATTTTTGCATTGCCGCATTCGTCTTTTGAATGTCAACCAGTGCTTAAAGGATAAGAGTCATTTGATCCTGGTTTTGCCCGGATTGGTAGGTGGGATTGGGCCAAGGCTGAGGCGGCTGATATGGACGAGAGGCTTGTGAACGGGGTTGATATGGTGGTCTTTAAGAATTTCCCACCCACTGAAAGTTAGGATGATTTCACCATCCAGGGTTGTAGGTATTGGAGAATGGGTCATTCTGGATGGCGTTGAGGTCCTCACAGTTCTGAGGAACCTCAGGAAAGTCAGAATACAAGGGTTCAGAGTTCCCCCAACTCGAGTAGCATGGATCGGAGGTCACTCCGGTCCGAGAGGTAGACGGGGGTGGATATGGGTCCATCCCCTTGGCAGATTGGTGATAGATGTTTTGCACAGTTTCCCTTGCCAGAGGTGGTCGTGCAAAAGAGTTTTGCGTAGAGGTGGCTTGCTGCAAATGTCGAGTTAGCTCGTCCACCTTCTTTTCTATGATAGAAACCTTGTCCAACCGACTGGCCATCAGTTCCAAGTCGACAGAATTGGATAGGTCCTGCATCTCATGTGTCCCTCTTAGATTCGTCGATGCGCGGGCATTCGTCCTATCGAATAAGCCCATGGAGTCATTATTTATGGAGTTCTCGCACATGTTTTCGAGAATCTCCCACACCGTGTCCTCGTGTTGACCCATGATGTTTCCTCCGCACGTTGCATTGACGAATAACCTAATGTCTTCACGGAGTCCTTGGTAAAAAGACTGGACTTGTTCCCACTTAGGAACTCTGTGATGAGGGCACTTTCGCATGAGATCTAAGAATCGATCCCATGCTTCGTGAAGAGGTTCTCCCGGTTGTTGAGTGAGATGAGTGATCTAGTGGCGCAAGGCATTCGTCCGGCCAACGGGGAAGAATTTTTTCAAAAATTCGGACTGCAGTTCCTCCCATGTGTTGATCGGACGGGTCTGAGTTTGATACCAGTGTGCGGCCTTGTCCATGAGCGAGAACGAAAACATTTTCATGAGTAGGATATCCCAGTTTTGTACATCTGACCCAAAGGTCTGGGCCAGATGCTTGAGTTGTTTAATGTGTTGGAATGGATCCTCAGAGTTAAGCCCATGAAACTTCGGTATGGTATGAATCATATTGGGCTTCAGTTCAGAATCAGGTCCTCCAAGCGAGATTCGTACTCGAGGTTCGATTGCCACCGCAGCGGGATTATAGTGATCTCGCATCATAGGTCGCTGCGGTGGGTTTACAAAGTTCTGAAAGAGATCATTAAGGCGTTGAAGTTGGTGTGCAAGGTTATTCTCCTCTTCAATGGGTTGTGCCATGATGGGAGAAGAAGGAGAATCAGGATCTGAATCAGATGAGAGATTTATGTAGTGGGGTTGCTGCACAAACAAGGGCGTCAAGGCTTGGCCTCGACAAGAGTGAATTTCTAAAGGAGGTCTTAAGGGTGGCCTTAAAGACCTCCTACCAAACATGCATCGAAGGATGTGATGAGATTTAGAAGTTGCTGGACCCAATCAAGACACCCAAAAATTGTTGGGTGTCTATAGAGGTTCAGGGCGGATGGACCCCTTAGTCAGAAAGGTCGTCCACTTGAGAAATACCTGGGCAGCCAGAGAGGGAGAGTCTCGCAAAGACCCCTACACGGTAGAGTGTCCCCATGAGTTACAGGGTTTCCCCCACCCGACCTCTCTTGTCACTGCGGTTCCAGGTAGACCAGAATGGGGACCTTGACCTCTTAAGTCTACCTTTTTTACTTTAAGATCAAGGTGCTTAACGTTCCACTTGAACTTTTAGGTATTTTCAGTGAAAAAGTGACCTAATTTTAAGGTTGGTTGACCCAAGGGATCAACTTCACCTTTTGTTCCTTTGAGAGTTTTTAGGTCCTTTTCTTTTATGGTTCAAATGGATTAAAAGCCTGATTTGCTTAGGGTTTCTTTTGTATAGATCTTTTCAAACAAGGTTTAGGCACACCTCTTTTTGGATAATTTGTTTCCTTGTTTAAGAGAAGATGTGTCTCTAAAAATCCTAGCTTTGTAATCCTTAAATTGGCTCTAGTGGGTCCAATTTAGTTGCCTCAGAAATTAGCACCTAGGGCTCAATCAAGAAAGTTTTAGCCCTAGTTGCCTTAGTTGGATGAACAAACAAAAAATGTGTTGAAATGAAAATCAAGCAACTTGATGAGTTACTAAATATGAAACAGGTAGCCCTAAGTTGATTTTTCTTTTTTTCCTTTTTAGATTTTGAGAGGGTTAAGAGAGAGGGCTTATGGAACTTACCTGTTCCTTGGAGTGTCTGTTGTGCAGCAGCTCTTCTTTCCTTTTTGCTTTCCCTGTTTTGAACACAACAAAAGAGAGGAGTTAGGTCAAATATTGGATCAAAAAGTTGTAATCAAAAGCTTTAAAAGTGTCCGTTACTCCCCGGCAATGGCGCCAAAATGTTCGTACGCTTTTGTGCAGGTTTTAAAGAGAATATCACGTTGTAGTATAACCGACAAAACATTCAAACAAATATAGAGAATTTTATTACTCGAAAAACTAGAGTCTCCGAGGTCGAACACAGGGAGCAAACTCAGTACTTTTAAAACCAAAGAGTACAACTTTTAAATGAAAACAATTGATTTAAAGAGAGAAAGTTATAAAAAGAATTGCTAAAAGAAAATAGAATTGGACGTCTGATTTCTTTATCAGACGTCTTAAAAGTAGTATTCTTTCTCTCTTCTGCCTTCTTCTTCTTCGTTGGCTCTTCTTCTTTCCTTTCCTGCGAAGACCTCTTCTTGCTGCCTTTGTTTCTCTTCTGTTTTCTTCTTTCTTTTTGTCTTTTCTGCAGTCCTTCCTTCTCTCAGATCTCTGCCTTGCTCAGCTTCCTTTCTTCAGAGTTCCTTCTTCTTTTGCACCTGCTCTTCTATTTCTTCAGTTCTTCTTTTTGCTTTCCTTCGCCTCTTCCTTCTCTTCTTTTCCCTTGCTGCAGCGGCTAAGTGTTCGCTTCTTCCTCTCTTCCTTCTTTCCTGCGCACACCACAGCCAATGCAAAACCTACCCCCTTCCCTCTACCCAAACGTCTCTCTTTCTCTGCAATTCGCTCAAGGACGCTCTCCCAGAGCCACACGGGTAATCGGGTCGGATTTCGCACCTGGGACCAGGTGCACCGGCAGGTGGGTGATGCGCGAGGAGTGCTTAGGATAGGGTCGGGTTGGATCCCGCCAGATCCGCGAGGTGAAACCACAGACGAGGCAGGCATGGATCAGGTGAGGGACCTCACCCCTGTGCTTTTGGAGGCAGTAAGCAGAGAACACAAATTCAACTTAAAGCGTACCTGTGCGTTGTGTTTAGCCGATGTGGGACTATCTAGCCCGCCACAATTTCGCGCGCACCTGCAGAGAGTTCTTCATGCAATTGCCAAGGCTGGGAGCTTCGCAGCGTCAATGCTGGCCCTGATCGCTTCGCAACACCTGCGCGAGTCTACTGCGCCTGGAGCGTGGAGCTGCTTCGACCGTCAATGGCGGCAGGAGCTGAAACCTGTCAAACACGAGCACGGCCTATTGGCCAAATCAGACCAGCTGGGCACCTTCTCCGTGGCACGGCGAAGATGGTGCATGGTGCTGCAGGCCGCAGGACGGCCTAGGCGTGCGTGCCTAGGTCAACCTGTGGCCGGAGGTGTGAGGTTGTTTGGGGGGCTACTGCGGAGGTGTGGAGTGACAGTGGAGGGGCGGAAAGTGTTCCTTGTGGTGAGGCAGAGCTTACGAGATGGTTAGCGAGCCGTGTGGAGGAGCGGAGTGGTGGGAGTGGCTCGCCGGAGGTCGGTCGAAGGCGAGGAAGATGGAGGTGGTCAGGCATTGTCGGGGGGCGATTAACTAAAATAACAGGGGGAAAAGAGAGAGGGGAAGATGGAGAAGGTATCTGGAGTGGTCTGGAAGGAAGGGAGGCAGTGGAGTGGATGGCGCATAACTGCCGTCGTCGGGGAAGAAGCATCCTGAGGGAGGAAGCGGCGACGAGGACGAGGTCAGGAGAATGCGCGCTTGGTACTGCGCGACGCGGGAGAAAGAGGCGGAGTTGACTCTGCTGCAGGTATGGCAGCAAAGCGGCGAGAAGGAGGGGAGGAGGTCGCCGGAGCTTGCAGGTCTCTTGGCCGGAGATGGAAGAGAGGAAAGTTTGGGGGAATCTCCTCCAATTCAAGTCTCAGCATCTGGGGCCGGGTCTGGGGATCCTTTTATAGGTGTTAGCCGAACCTTCTAACGCGTGGAGATCGCGCAATCACCTCCGTCGGCTCGCCGGAGATGGAAAGAGGGTGGATACCCAAATCTCTCGTGCGTTCGCACGAGAGATTGGGTTCACACCAGAGATTGGGTTCACACCAGAGATTGTGATTGGCTTTAGAAGGAAGGGAATTCCTCAGAGAATCTCCCTTCCATTTCTGGGAAGGAATCTCTGAGAGATTAGAGAGGAATCCCTCTCTAAACCTCGCCGAAGATCGGTTCTGCCCTAACAATGGAGACAAGACCTGATTGCAAAGGTGGAGAGGAACTTAGGGGGCTCTCTGCAATGATTTTCAAAAGATAGGGACCAAGTTGTGATTTGGGTGTACTAAATTTTAAAGTAGGTCAAGATGACCTCCCCTTAGGTCCAAATTTTGGCATAAACCTAATTTCGACCTAAGGAATCCAATGGTGAAGTTGGATTTTAGGTTTGACCTCTTTTGACTAGACATTTTACGTAAAAACCCAAATTAGGTCAATTAATGTGCTAGGACCCTAATCTAGGTCAAACTGGGTTCCAAAGGTCAAATTAAGTGCTCTAAACCCTAGAGAATATTTTTCCATGATTTTTAGAGGGTTTAATTGATTTTTATCCTGACCGGAACCTTGTTAATTTAAGCGGATCTGTTTTAAGGTTACCAAATGTCATTTAATTCCTAAATTGCACATAAACCCATTTCTGATTGACTCAACCCACTTTTTATCTCATTT
Organism: Thalassia testudinum; assembly: GCA_037157565.1. Classification (NCBI taxonomy): domain Eukaryota; kingdom Viridiplantae; phylum Streptophyta; class Magnoliopsida; order Alismatales; family Hydrocharitaceae; genus Thalassia; species Thalassia testudinum. Next base: position 69,639,587 of record JAZHRO010000002.1, read on the forward strand.
AGACCATTTGACCAATGTTTTGCCTCTGAGAAATCCCGTTTATGTACTGCAATGGTAAAATTGCAGTTTTACCCTTTAATTCATGTTCTCTTCTCAGAGCACTTATTCCTTTATTTAGGCCCTCTTCTAGGTTATGTAGGAGCTTTTATCTTCTTTATTGGGTCAAAATGAGCTAGTTATTGCTCATGATGAGGCTCTCATCAGTAGCTCAGGTGGACTTAGGTAAGGTTAGTTGGTGGAGCTAGTTAGGTGGGTTTAGGGTTAGGTTTTGGTGGCCAAGGAGGTGACTAGCTAAGCTAAGCTAGCTTAGCTAGCTTAGGTAGTAGGGAGTAGGGTAGAAAGGTAGAGGGAGCTAGGGTTTTGGAGGTGATGAGTTGGAAGAAGTATTCTTAAGCTGCGTTGGAGCTGGTGGTTGCTAAAGAGAGCTACAAGGAGCTACCTTAGCTATCTTAGCTTTCTAGTTCTTTGCTAGCTACTAAGCTAAGCTAAGATGAGCTGGCTTCTGCTGATGTGAGCTAAGGTGAGCTGGGTTTGGTCTTCCTAAAGATTACTGAGCTAGCTAGAGTATCTAGCTTAGGTCAAGTAGCTCAGCTCAACTAAGTTGAGCTGAGTTGAGCCTCCGGGAGCTGGACTTAAGCTGGCCTGAGCTAGTTAAGGTCATCTTCAACTGACCAGGTCTAGCTAGTAGCTAGTCCTAGTCAGGTTGAACTTCCAGTGAACTCTTTTGAGTTGGAGGAGTTGAAATGGAGCTAGGATCAACTAACTTGAGCTAGTTTGAGCTGCCATCTAGCTGAGGTGAGCTAAATGGAGCTGAGGTAAACTAGCTAGAGCTACCATTCAATTGAGATGAGCTGAATGGAGCTAGGGATGAGTTGATCCAACTAGAAGGAGTTGGGATCCAGTTGGGATGAGCTAAATCTAGCTAGGATCCAGCTGAGATGAGCTGAATCCGACTGGAATCCAGCTGATAAGAGTTTTGTCTTCATCTTCTGCCTTTCCGAGTGCCAAGGTATGTGGGATTTAACTCTCTGTCTATCCCTGACACTCAAGTAAACACATTAAAAATACAACTAAAATACAATGCATGCCTATCCTAGTTAAATGCCTAAATGCATCCCGAAAACCTGTTTGCAGGTTAAAACCCTAAGAGCTAGATTAGTTTTAGGGTATGAGATTGATGATACTCTGACGTTTATCAAGACTAGGGTGAGTTTTTACTTAGGAAGTTGTCAAAATTGATGATGAAATTTGTAATTGCTCTAGTCCAATCTTGGGATGATCCCCAAGATGAACCCCCTTCAGGAGAGCTAATGTCAGAATCCGCTTAGGCAATTGTAGGGGGACACGTTTTACGAAATCGAGGATGACCAGGTTGGTCTAGAGCAACTAGTTGAGAATGAATTGATTTCTTCGCTTGAGATCCATGAGCTAGGGAACGAGGAAAATATGTCTCCATAGACCAGGAAATCATAGATGATTTTAAGACATATTAATTCAAACCTAGAATTCTTTAATTCTAAAGGTAAAGAATCCTTATGTGAAGTCTCACTTGAATATGAGGAAAATGATTTTAGTGAGACGACAGGGCTTGAGGAATCCAATGAATCATTTAATAGCCTAGTAATTGAGGAAATTGATCCTTAATCACACCCCATTGAGCATACTGACGATTTTGATTTTGAGATCACTAGACCCAAGTCAATTCTGATTCAGCCACAAATCTTAAACTTGAAAATTTTAGATGAGATGATTAACATGCATGAGGTCCCAGAATCTGAAATCATGATTATGGAGGATAGGAATTTGGAAATGAAGATATGGGAAGACAATTCTAGGAGAAGCAGAAGTTTGAATCTAAGGGTTCCTATATACCTGAAACTACCAACCTTTTACCAGGACCCTTATGACATTTTCTACTCCGAGGATGTCCAACCCAAGCAAAAATTCATTGATTATCTTTTTGATTTTCCTATTATCCGATTTTGGACTTGGGTTGCATCGTCACAAATCGTAGGCCCAACCCCGCTTGCATACTAATTTTAGGTTTTGGGTAATTTTTATCCAGAACCTTAGATACACTCGACCCTGGAGCATGGGTCTGCATCACAACCTTGTCCACATCTGTGGACATCTTGTCCTGGTAGGTCCAAAAATAGATTTTATTATCTTGATCCTGACCTGCACCTATGAATTCTTTATTTCTTCTTTATTTGTATAGTTGCCTAGCTGAAGGCACTAAATTTAGCATGTATACAGTCTGTTTTTATCTCGGAGTTGACCAGGTAATCACAAAATTCAGGTGCTTTCTTCTCTACTCCACTCTTTTTCATGTTTTTTTAATATAATGAGGACATTGCCTTAGATAGGTATGGGGGGTTGGATATCATTATCTGAATCATCTTATTAGCTCCATAGATTCCTTTTAGTTTCTCTTTATTTAAAAAAAAAAATTTGAATTAGGAAAAGAAAACTTGGGCATTAGAATTTTTCAACTTTAGGGAATGATAAGATAGGACCTGAACACTTAGATTCTTCAGGTCATTGGGCTTAGTCAACCTGGGTATCCACTAAAATGTGGACTTGTTTCTCAAGTCCTCGCCATTCGTTAATTTATTTCTAATTGGTTAATAAGTTGGGGTGATTGATAATAACATCATCATCAGCCATATCTAGCTTTAATTAGTCATATTCCGTTGATAAATGCTCCTAGATAACTGCCAAAGAGCTGTAATTTATTACATATCCTTTATGAGAGAAATGCATTAAAACAGGGGTAAAACTACAGTTTTAACATAATATCCTAATTGTAGAGCAATCATGGGGTTTCCCAGGGGTTAATTAAAGTTCAAATGCTCTCAAATGTCTAATAAGAGGGTTCATACAGATAGAAACGAGTTTTCGCACATTTCAAGAATTAATGGATATGTGAAACCCTAAAAATAGACTTGTTTAATTAACTGAGGTTCTGGTCAAGATAAAATTCACCTAAATATTCTAAAATCATAGAAAAATATTTTATAAGGTTTGGTACCTTTTATTTGACCATTGGAACCCATTTTGACCTAAAATAGAGTCTCGGACAGACAGTTGCCTTAATTTGGGTTTATACGTAAATTACTAGTCAAGCTTGGTCAAAACCTAAATCCAACATCACCATCATATTCCTTGGATCCAAATTAGAGATTTTTACCAAAATTTGGACATAATCAGAGATCACCTTGGCCTAGTTTACATTTCAGTCATGTCTGACTCTTTTCTCTCACACATGTATCCCTAACTTTTGAAATCCTTGCAAATACCCCCCTAACTTCATCATCTTCTTCACCAACAGGTCCCCACTACCTTCAAACTCCTAAACCCATCACCGGCGACCTTCAATCAAGGATATCTCCTAATTTCACGGCCAAACTCTTCCCAATTTGGAAGGAAGAATCATGAAGAGCTTCCCTACAATCTGGGTCGCATCTTAGGCTCTAATTCTTACTCAATTCCTCATGCGAACCTTTCAACGGTTCGGGTTTCCTATTCTTGCAAAAGCTTCAAGCTTTCAAGCTTGGATTCCAAGCTTGAAACGGCCCCTTGAGCCCTATAAAAGGACCCACATTGCATGGCCGTGATCCTTAGCTTGGTTTGGACTGATTCTCCACATTCTTATCCTCTCTCCAGCCAATCCCTCCGCAAGCTCTGGGGAGCTTCTTATCTTACCTTATTCGCCGGCTGTCATAGACCATAGCTAGCCAATCTCTCATCCTCAAGCTCCTCCACCGCTCGCAATACTAGTGAGGATCGTCTTCCCCCCTCTTCCTCGCCGTTCTCCCTCATCGGAGGCCCTTCCTTCCACGGCATCGGCCACACCATACCTAACATCCTTCCTATCCCTTTCGTCCCTTAAAGTAGGTAGTTATAACTCTTTCTTCCTCTCTTATCGTACCCTTTACCTAAAATCCAAAAACAACCCCCGACGCCGCCAATCACCGTCATCCTCTCCACCTTTGGCGATACCTCCAGCGAGATCCATCTCACACCATAAGCCACCAACCGTCTCGTCGACACTCCCACGAGCTCTGCCTCATCTACCTGCACAAAACCCCTCTCCTATTCCATCCTCTCAACCACCCAAACCCTCTATTGACCAACCTGAATCCTACTCAAATGGCAATCAAATCCCACCAAAATTGGTGGGATTGATGTTCACACATAGATGCATCATTTGGGATCTTTTTGGAGTTCCAAGTCCCCATAGATTGCTCATTCGAATGCACGAGAATCTTGGATTCTATTCCTTCAAGCCCAAGCATTGGAAATCCTTCTTTCTTGATCCAAAGCTCTCCCTGAAGCTCTATAAAGCCAGGCCATGCACAACCTTACATCCTTAACTTGTTTTTGGCTGGAAAACCTCCTTCTTCCCTCCTCTCCGACAACCTTCCTCGTCCACCTTCACAGACCATAGCGGGTGGATTCTTCTTCCTTGATTTCTTCCGCACGTCGCAATACTAGCGACCGCTGCCTAAGCCTCTTTGTCGTCGCCACTCCTATCATTGGAGATTTCATCTTCCCCACGTCCGGCATACCACCGGTGTGGGAAATCCCTCTTTCATCCAATTAGAGTAAGTTAGTTAGATTCCCTTAGGTTATTAGTTTAATTTCCATTATCCAAAACCTAGAAAGAACCCCTCAACGACATTGCCAACCACTTTCTTCCTTTGCTCCGGCCACACCTACAGTGAGATTTTCCACTCACCACACACGTTCAACCACCTCGCCACCTACTCCACAACCTTCTCTACATCACCATGAAATAAATCCCTCTCTTTATGTCACTATTCATGCTCCCACAACCACCACCGAACAAACCCACCCTTGCACTCACTTCCTGACTTCGTCCGACCACCATATGTCTTCACATGCCACAAAATCACTGCCATCGCACTCCACACCCTCTGGCGAAGCTATTGAGCAATTTTTATGTGGTCGTGAGGCCTTCTTTTGTGTTTTAGGTACAGGACCTTCGGCCGCCATTGATGGAGCTTCACGCGACCTTGAAGCAGGTGTTCCTACTCCAGCAGCCCCAGGTGCCATCTCCAGGTGGTGCGGAATCAACACCTCTAGACTCCCAGGTCCTCAATTGGGAGATAAAGGTGCAGCTGCGACTCCAATTTGCAAAGACATCTTCAGCAGCTACGCGAAAAGAAGTGTTCGTGAGCGAAATCGAGGTTTTAGAAATTGCATTGTAGTATAGTCGAAATCGCTTTGAAAATAAATAATATTTATTACTCGAATTTGAAGTCTGAGGTCGAACACAGGGAACAATATGGAATACACACACTAATCTCAAATATTGTAAATGAGTACAAGAATTTAAACCAAATAAATTACTCAAAAATGATAATCAATGTGGAACATGAGTATAACAAGAATTCAACATGATAAAAAGAGATATATAACAAAATAATGGTGATTTAGATCACCAATTATTTAGTATAGTTATATGTAAACTAAGATGATCAATAATGCCACAGTAATCAAGACCAAAGCAATCAAATTTCTGCACAGTAGCTTGAATGCTATAGTGCCTTCTTCTTTGTTTCTTCTTCTTGCTTCTACTTCCTTCTTGTTTTCTTTCCTTCTCTGCTTTCTCTTCTTCTTCTTCTTCTTCTTCTTCTTCTTTTCTTTCTGTGCTTCTCTGTTTGTGTGGCTCCTCTTCTTTCCCTCTTTCTTCTTCTGAATTGACTCCTCTTTTCTTTTCTTTCTCTTCTTCTCTTCTTCTTTTCTTCACACACAGAGGGGGATCCTTCTTCAAATGGCTAAGTGTCAGCTGTTATTCCTTGTAGCAAAACCCCCCAACCCCACGCTCTCTTCCTTTCTCTCTGGGCTATTTTCTTTCTCTCCTTCCCAAGGCCACACACAGTATCAGGTAGTCGGATTCGGGCAGGAGAGTACCCGGGACCAAGGCTACTGGCATGGGTGTTAGCCGAGGTGTGGGCTTAGGCGGGTTGAGTGTACCAAGTCTGCGGAGGAGATATCGCGGATGAGGTACGTGAGGGGTGTGAGGGACCTCACCCCTTGTGTCTGAGGCGATAAGGCTGTAGCAGAAAAATAATTTATGCGGCGTTGGTTGCTCCTAATCCCACGATGTGGGACTATAAGTCCTTCCTTCTTTGTGTGCGCCTGCGGTGAAGACTCCAATAGATGCAGCTGCTAAGGTTGGTGTCCCCAATCAAGGACCTGGGAAGGGTCCTGGAGGTCACCTGCATCTCCTGAGTGTAGCACCTGGGGCGAATGTGGCCTAGAGCTTGAGGAACAAGCGGAGATGGTAGCGACGATGGCAGTGCTTCGGTGAAGACTTGCAAGGAAGAATACAGCCTTGTGGCCAAGTTAAAACACTTCAGAACCTTCACCGAATCACGGCAAATGTGATGGTGGGTGTAGCGTGGAGTGAGTGCGTGTAGGTGGCTGGCAGAGACGGAACTGGTCGGAGGATGATGGGTTGTTTGGGGAGGTGTTTGAGTGGATGGAATGGGAAATAAGGAGAGGGGTTTGGTTGGTTGAGTTGAGGCAAAGGTTATGAGGTGGTTGGTGAGGCGGATTGAGGAGTGTAGTGGCAGATATGCCTCGGCAGAGGAGCGGCCAGAGATGGAGAAGATGAAGGTGAATGGCGGCGTCGAGGGTCGATTTGAGAGATAGAGAGAGGGAAACTAACCTACAATGCTAACTAAACCTAACTAGCTACTCTAATGGATGAAAGGGGGGAGATCCGTGCCAGTTTTGGCATGCTGGCGATGGAGAAGATGAACTCTCCAGTGATGAAGGAGCGGTGAGGAAGACGTGGAAAAGGGCGTCCATTGGTATTGCGGCACGCGGAAGAAGTCGGGGAGGATGAATCCACTGCTCGTTTTGCAAGATGGACGAGGAATGTGGTCAAGGAACTCGTCGGAGATTGTGGAAACCTACAGTCGAAGAGGAGAGAGGAAGAGGGGGGTTTTCAGCCAGAATTCAAGAGTAGGAGATTTGACGAGGTCTGGTGGTTCTTTATATAAGCAGTAGACTGCGGAAGGAGCTTGGAAGCCAAGCTTCCAAGTTTGGAATGTTTGCCAGAGTAGGAGACCCAATTGTTTCATGAGTTCGCATTAGGATTTGGGTGAGAATTGGAGCCCAAGATGCAGCTCAAATTGTAGGGAAATCTCTCAAGAATCTCCCTTCCAATTTTGAAAGGGATTCGTCAATCAATCAGGGAGAAATCCCTAGTCGAAGGTCGTCGGAGTAGGATTCCTCTGCGATAATGGCAGAGGGACCTATTTGCAAAGAGTGACAACAAAGATAGGGGTCTTTTTGTAATGAATTGAAAAGTTAGGGGTCTAATTGAGATAAAAAGAGTAAGACTGGACCAAGATGCAAAAATTGGTCAAGATGATCTCAGATTGAGTCCAAATTTTGGTACAAATTTAATTTGAACCTAAGGAATCCAATGGTGAAGTTAGATTTAGGTTTTGACCAAGTTTGACTAGATAATTTATGCAAAAACCTAAATTAGGGCAAATGTCAGTTTGAGACTCGATTTTGGGTCAAGACAGGTTCTGATGGTCAAATCAAGCATACCAAACCCTAGAGAATATTTTTCTATGAATTTTAGAGGGTTTAGGTGAATTTTATCCTGACCAGAACGTCAGTTAATTAAGCAGGTCTATTTTTAGGATTTCAAAAAGTCATTTGATTCTAAAAACACGTGCAAACCCTTTTCTGTCTGTTCTAACCCACTTGTTAGCCTTTTAGGACCATTTGACCCTTGATTACCCCCTGGGAAAACCTGTGATTGTACTGCATTCATGATATGATGGTAAAATTACAGTTTTAACCCTATTTTCTTATCTTTCTCTTAGGATGGATTTATAGTGAATTATGGCTCACTGGCAGTTATGTAGGAGCATTTACTAACTTAATTAGATCAAAATGAGCTAGTTATGGCTCATGATGGTGTTCCCATCATACCCCCATGCCTAGCTTTTGTTAGTCCTTTAGCAAAATCTCATGGAATTTAACTTTAATTCTAGACCATATGCCTTTTTATGCTCAAAACTCTGATGTGTGCGTTCTTTTGTAGATTAGGTCAGAATGCTAATGGTAGGCCTAGAGGTACTCAAGTACCAACCAAGATCCGGACCTGACCAGCTCTAGCCTCAGTCCACTATGAAGGTTTCTGATGCCCATAGGAACTAACCTAAGGTTTGTTGAACTCTGCGGTTAAAGCACCCATGCTTGTAACATGTTTTAGCCCAGGTTCAGTTTGCAGTGCATTTTTGTAAGAGAGAGACAGAAGAATTTTTCTTTATTTTTGGAGATTTTTCTCTCTCTTTCCTTTTTATTTCTAGTCTCAGATTAGCTTTACAACATGTTCTATATCAGATTCCTAGTTCCCACCATCAATCCTCGCAGGGTTCCTGGCAATCGATGCTTCGAAATAGCATCACCCATTGCAACCCCCAGAACCCTGGCTTTCGAGATTTCAAGATAATCCTACCGATGGCATTCTGTAGCTAAATCCAGACCCTAGTAATCGACAATTTGTGATAATGCCGCCCATGGCATCTGAACCAGCACAAGGTGCTTACATGCCTCTAGTAGGATATTTAAATATCCTAGGAGACAAGCACCGAGGAGACGACATGTTATTACGCAACTTTGAGGGGAATTTCCTGCCTCTCTACGCCGGGAACTCGTCCAAATCAACTTGTGTTGATCAACTGCTCCTAATCTAGGTAACTTTTTTAGAATAGATTTAACACATTTGCGTGATTTTGATTTTTAAGCACATTGAACTAGACTGTGTGTGGATTGGGGTGCTTAGGTTACCGAGTTTCACAAACCAGAGGTTAGTTAACGAGGTCGAATAATCCCTAAGCCTTAGACCTAATACTTAAGCTTCACATTTTCCCCAACCTCTTGAGGACTATCCAGATCTTAGCAGATACTTGAATTTTTAAGCCTAGGATCGCATCCCAAGAGGCCTAAGATGAGCATTCATACTAATCTCTTTTGTCTCTTAGCACTTTTTGTCTTTCATTTTCTTTCTTTTTGATTTGTTCTAGAATTGAGTCAATTCCTTAATCTTTTACTAATGACTCTCTCTTTCTTTCTAAATTGTGCTCCTTTTTGACATTTTTATCTCCTCCCCTTTTTCTCCTCCTAAAAAATGATATGCACTCAAAAATTTCCTCCCTTCTATATTTTTTTGTTCTTTTTCAATTTTTTTGGTTGTTTGGAATATGTATTTTTTTGTGAGCACCCTTCTGAACTTTGATTTTTGTATGCTTGCACTTTACCACCTCCCTATCCTAAGTTTTGCAATGTCCTCATTGTAAACGGAAGGTGTGAAACAATTTTGGGTTCAGGAATTAGAACAGGATTATTGAGTGGGCGAACGGGTCGGGAATGACTGTTGCGAACGATTTCAAACCCTGGTACGAGTACCGGAGGTGGTATCGACTGTTCTAAAACTGAACTTAGAGTGCAATTGACATGAAGTTCAAAAAAGATAATAAGAAGAATCTCAGGTTTTTGAAATGGCGGGTTACCTCCCGTTAAGCACTAAATTCAACGCCTTCAGCCGAGTGAAAACTGGTATGGAGGAGTGGTCAAATCAGATGATTTTTGTAGAACAAGCACCTTGACCAATAGCCTGGTTGGTCCAACCAGGTGCTTGTTCAGATCAACAGGCTGATTATGCAGCCCAAACCCAATCAATCTGGCTGGTTGATAGACATAGATCAAGAGATGCAGCACCCACCATACGCTATGGAGCTCGGAATGACGCGGAAGTGTGAATCCAGGGTTTGGCTGAGTTGGATCAGCCTGGTCAGAGTAGGAATCCTCAAAAGAATCAATGGTGGATGTGAAATCCCTGCGAGAGTGATCAGAGAAGGATGGGGCGTGATTTGTAGTCTGATTGAAGTTTGAAACCCGATTTGAATGTGGAGGAGAATCATCTGCAACCGGATCAAGAGGAGAATCAGAGTAGAAATTGAGTCCAGTTGCGGATTGGGGTTGAGAACGAGTTTAGGCAGGTTCTGCATATGTTGAAGAGGTGTCACCAATAAGAATTGTGTATGAGGGTTCTTCTAGTAAGGATTCAAAGGTGGGTTCATTTAGAGAGTCGTCATAATAGCCATCAAACTCAAAAGTAAATGCCTGAAGAGTGTTTATAGGATGAAGGAAATTTGAGTCAAGAAAATATTCGAACTCTGGGTTGTAGTCACTCTAGGCACTTTCTATTTTTGATTCCTGCAGATCAAAAAGAAATGATTCCATCTCATTGAACCTAATTTTGAATCAGTGATCTCGGGATCAGGGACCTCAGAGTTAGAGTCGAAGAATGGATTATGTATGCTGAGGTCGTAGATTGGTTCATAGTCATTAGGAAACATAGGTTCTCCAAAATCAAAGTAAGATTCGAAATCATCGGAGAACTTGCAAGAATCATGTTCTGAATCTGATTCGGGATCAGAGGTTCCACCACATAATAGATCAAAAGATGTAGACTCAGCAACCTGACTCGGATCTAGCCTATTCTCATATTCTAAGCTCAAAAAGGTGTTCCTATTAGGCATGGGCTCAGTTTCTTGGCTTGTAGGGACGACCCAATCAAAATCTAACTCCTCCAACTCTTCGATTTCTGTATCATAGATAGGCATGACTTTCAAAAAATCAATCTATTTTTCTGAGGAGGTTGGAGAGGTGCATTCATCAAATAAAGGCCCAGAATCATAATCCAAATTCAAACTCTGATTTTCATCACACGGGGCCTTGTAATTATCCCAAGAAGGCTAAGATCCAGATTCTAGGCTAAGGGTGTGGGTTGAATCACTAGAATCTAGGTTGAGCTCTACAGGGATGTCAGAATTGCTCTCGAGGGTCACCTTATTAGAATAAGGGACGGAATTTACACCCTCGAGAGGTTCTGATTTGTTACGACCCGGTTCCCGATCCCTACAGGACACGAGATCGGACCGACTCGACTGATCCCAAGACCCAGTCGTCCAACGAGAAAGTAACCAAAAAGCAGGAAAGTAAACCACATTCACCATGCTAAGCAACTAACAGTAAAAAGGTATAGCAGTAAAGAAGTAAAAACTATTACAGTACATCTCACCACCACAACAGTAGAAACTAACAAGGTACAGGAACATAAGGTACAGAACGTAAAAGTACAGAAAATAAATGTACAAGAGTCTACTCACTACTATAAAAGGAGTACAACAAAAGAACTACAGCTATTGGGCTCTACTGGGCCCAACACCCTCTGCAGCCGTAGACTTGGGCTACTCAACACCTGGATCTGAAAAGGGTTATGAGTACACAAAGTCAGCGAACGCTGAGTAGAGTGGCAACCAACTAACTAAAGCAGTAAAAGTGGATAGGTAGCTGTTATTTTTCAATTGCTTTCTTTAACTAATTATTCTTTTTCACCACTTGATTTATTTATCAGGTCTCTTTCTTGATCTCAAATGTTCCTCGTGGGAACGATCTTGATTGCAGTCTTTTCCGAAGAGTAGAAGTCACACGTGGTGCTCTCCTGGCCGGGAGAGTCCCCCGTGGTGATCCTACACCTAGTCAACCAACCTAAGGTCACGGACAGATGTAATGGTGACTACGGCACGCGCGATAAGCGCATGGGTAGCTACCCTACACTGGCATGTGGTTAGTCATTTCCTTTAATCGGTGCACCTAAAGTACAGCACAGAACCAGTATAGGGCCTAGCCCTCTCAGTAACAGGGGTCTAGCCCCTAAGAACCAAACAGGGGTCTTGCCCCTTCACAGTCCGCGCACCCTCGCCTGACTACCCTGGTTTGCCCAGTAGGCCTAACAAATCGATGTAGGGCGGCTAGCTGAACCCCAAACCCCGTGGGGTGGCTAGCTCTCTCCCTACACTAGTAGCTCTCCCGGTACTGTGTACGCGAGGGCCAAGAAGTTGGTACAGAGTGGCCAATCCTAACCCTGGGTCCCACCCAAGGGCGACTAGCTCCGCTCTGCACTAAACAGGGGGGACAGTCGCTCTCCTTAGTACTCCATACTCAAGGGCCAGCTCACTTCCCCGCTCACATTCCCAGATCCATTCCATTTATTTCCAGGAGCTCTACTCCTAATTCCTCGTAGGGTTCATGCTCATATTCTTCATGCCATGCCATACTAGGTTTCATCATTTCTATTTCCATTCTCAGGTTATACATATGCAGCTTATATTACTATCATTCACATTTCCATACAAAGGTTATACATAGGTAGCTCGTATTTCCATCCTTTACATTACCATTTTCAATTTATATACATGCAGCTCATATTATGTCATTTAACGTATACAATAGGAAATTTACATGCAACAGTTATCTAGCACAAGTACTTCATATTTCACAGGCAGCTGTTATTCATTTACAGGCAATTGTTATTATTCTATCTACTCATTCAAGACTGCAATTCAATCATCCAATACAGACATTTCAAGTGTTTCTCGTCTTAGGATTCATGCCATATCCTAGGTTCTAATCATTCATTCCACACATGCATTTAGGTTATAATTAATTTAGGGGAAGCCACTCTACCAGCAAACCTAGGAGTATTGGGGACTTGAACGGCAAGCTCACGTGCCTTAGCAAGTCCCGAACCCGCAACAGAACGAAGTCCTATAACAAGGAACAATCACAAGGGAACTACCAGAATAGTATGGAAAGCCTTCTAACAAATAGAGGAACTCACAAGGAATGCATCGGTATCTTATTTGTGGAAAACATACCTCAAACGAGCCCTAAACGGGTCAAAAATAGGGTTTCTGACTCAAATCAGACGTCTGGAACAACTTCAGATGTCTTAAAAGTGTCCAGTATCATACCTCAAGCTCTGCACCAATCCTCAGACATCCAGGAACTCTTCTAGACTGTCTGGACCCAGCTCCAGACGTTCGACCACCTCTTCGGACATTTGGAAATGCTTCCTGTCGTCTGGTACATCGCCCAGATGTTTGAAATGCATGGGAGGGCGTGTCCTGCGCCTTCCCAAAGTGAATCCTGCACGAAATCCACCAAATCTTCTCAAAAAGGGCATGCAAGATGTTCCTGTGGAGCGACCTGCATGGTCGTATCCGCAAAGGGAACGTACCTTCACGAAACTCTCACCTCAGTCGTCTGGAACTGCCCCCAGACGTCCTCACCGTCGTCTGGAGGTCACTTCAGACGTCTGATTCTGGGAAAAACCCAGAACCAGAACCTGCTTCCGCTGCACTCGCGCAGCGCGTGGCTGTGCCTCACCCCTCCTCGCTTGCAGCTCCAGCTGCAGCAGCATCGGGGAGGACTCCCTTGACGCACTCCTCCTTGCGCACGCGCCGCTCCAGCCGTGCGCTCACCGGTGAGCTCTGACGCAAGCTCGTGAGCTCACTCTCCTCCTCCTCTCCTCACGCTGCTCCTCCTCACTGCCGCTCTCGTACTGGCTCTCTCGCTGGAGTGGAGAAGAAGAGGGGAAGGGGTTTTATAAGGTCAAGTGTTTAGGGTTTGCTGGAGGCGGGGAGAGAGAAAAGAAGGGGAGGAAAATGAGAGTACTGTCTACACGCAGCCCGCGCGCAAACGCGAGCTCGTACTCAAAATTTTCAATTTCCAAATGTCTAAGAAGGTGTCCAGACGTCTGACCAGACATCTGACCCACAGTCCAGACATCTTAAAAGGCTCAAACAGCACGGGTCTTAACATCATAACAAACTTATAGGAAGTTTCATCCCCGAAACTTGAGCTAGCTAGGGTGTGAAAAAAGAACAATATACGCATAACAAACTTAAAGAGGACCGAAGCCGGTCCAAAAAGACGTACCTTGAAAAAGCTTCGGGTACTGCTCTCGCATTGCCGCCTCAGGCTCCCAGGTAGCCTCCTCGTACCTCTGGCTCCTCCACAAGACCTTCACCAGGGGTACCTGCTTCGATCTCAAACTCTGGACGGCTCTGTCTAATATCTACACTAGTCGCTCGAGGTAGGTCAGGTTGTCACCCACCTTGACACTCTCGTGGCTCAGAACGTGACTAGGATCAGCGATGTACTGTCTAAGGTTGGACACGTGGAACACGTCGTGCACACCAGAAAGTTGGGGAGGAAGGGCAAGCCTGTAAGCAACAGGTTCTACCCGCTCTAGGACCTCAAAGGGCCCCACAAACCTTGACGTGAGCTTCCCTTTCACCCCAAAACGCTGGAGGCCCTTCATGGGCGAAATGTGTAGAAAGACGTGATCCCCAACCTCGAACTGCACCTCTCTGCACCTCTGATCGGCATAACTCTTCTGTCTGCTCTTGACAGTGTGAAGTCGTTTGTGAATCTGCTCAACCACCTCCTGACTCTGTCGGATCAGCCTGGGGCCAACCTCCCACTTGGTCCCCACCTCAACCCAACTCAAGGGCGCAATACACCTCCATCTGTACAGAACCTCATAGGGTGCCATACCGATGCTCGAGTGATAACTGTTATTATATGCAAACTCTGCCAGGGGCAAGTGCTCTTCCCAAGAGCCCCTCCAGTCCAGTACACAGGCACGTAAAAAGTCCTCAAGCGTCTGTATCGTGTGCTCTGACTGTCCGTCCATCTGGGGGTGATACGCCGTGCTGAACCTCAACCATGTCCCTAAAGCCTGCTGAAACTCAGCCCAAAATTGGGATGTAAAATGGGTATCACGGTCGGATACAATCTCACATGGAACTCCGTGTAGATGTACCACGTCACGGATATATCTCTCTGCCAACTGTGTTGGTCCCAAGGTGACTCGGATCGGCAAGAAACGTGCCGTCTTCGTCAATCTGTCTAGAATCACCCAGACTGCGTTGTGTCATCGCTGGGTAACGAGCAAACCCACCACCAAGTCCATGGTGATGCTCTCCCACTTCCACTCTGGCACTGGAAGTGGCTGCAACAGCCCTACAAGCCTCTGATGCTCGGTCTTCGCCTACTGGCACACTAAACACTGTTGCATGAACTCACCTACATCCTGCTTCATCCCTCTCCACCAAAAGTCACGTCTCAGATCATGATACATCTTCATGTTCCCGGGATGTATGGTGAACCTGGAACCGTGTGCCTCAGTCAGGAGCTCTCTCAACAGCTCCTCGTCTCTGGGAACACACAAACGTCCCCTCATGCGCAATACCCCGTCAGTAAAGGAGAAGTCTCCAGGGTCCCCTGACAGTACTTTGTTTCGCAATGACTGTAGGTACATGTCTGTCATCTGTCCTGTAATGATGCGGTCTATCAGCTCTGGTCTCGTCTGCCATGTCACTGTCATTGACCGGCAGTGCCCCTGTAACTCTAGGGGTCGCCAACTGCCCAACTCCTCCATGAGTCTCCAACTCTGTGCCCGTAAACTAGCCAAGTGGGCAGAGGCCTCTCGGCTCAAAGCGTCAGCCACGACGTTGGCCTTCCCCGGATGGTAGGAGATGCTGTAGTCATAGTCCTTCAGGAGCTCTAACCAACGTCTCTGTCTCATGTTAAGCTCCTTCTGATCAAACAAATACTTGAGGCTCTTATGATCTGTGAATATCTCAAAATTCTCACCGTACAGGTAGTGCTTCCATGTCTTCAGCGCGAAGACGACAGCTGCCAGCTCTAAGTCATGGGTAGGGTAGTTATGCTCATGGGGCTTCAGTTGCTGTGAAGCGTAAGCGACAACGTGACCCCGCTGCATGAGCACACCCCCTAACCCCTACAACGAAGCGTCTATGTACACAACGAAACCGCTATTGCTGTCTGGGATGGTAAGCACAGGAACCGAAGTCAGCCTCTCCTTCAACTCCTGAAAACACACCTCACAAGCATCTGTCCAAGAAAAGGACACATCCTTCCGGGTCAACTGTGTCATAGGACATGCAATCTGCGAGAAACTCCTGATAAACCACCGGTAGTAACCTGCCAGTCCCAAGAAACTGCAGATCTCTGTCACTGTACGTGGTCTCTCCCACCTAAGCACTGCCTCTACCTTGGCTGGGCACAGCCAAGCCATCCCCTGAAATCATATGACCTAAGAAGGTCACCTGCCTCAACCAGAACTCGCACTTGCTGTATTTGGCATACAGCCTACGTCATCTCAACATGTCCAGAACCATCCGCAAGTGTTGTCCGTGCTGCGCCTGATCCTGCGAGTAGATGAGCACATCATCGATAAATACTACCACAAACTGATCCAGATACGATCTGAACACCCGGTTCATCAAATCCATGAAAGCAGCGGGGGTATTGGTCAGCCCAAATGACATGACCACAAACTCATAGTGTTCATACCGGGTGCGAAAAGCTATCTTGGAGACGTCGGTCTCCTTGATCCTCAACTGGTGGTAGCCAGACCTCAAGTCTATCTTGGAGAAAATCGTGGCACCTCGCAACTAGTCAAAAAAATCATCAATCCTCGGCAGTGGATACCTGTTTTTGATGGTGACCCTATTCAGCTGTCTGTAGTCCACACAAAGGCGTAGGGTACCATCCTTCTTCTTCACAAATAACACCGGGGCTCCCCATGGAGACGCACTGGGCCTCACAAAGCCTTTCTCCAATAGGTCCTGCAACGAGGACTTGAGCTCTCGCAGCTCAAGTGGTGCCATCCTGTAAGGTGCCGTAGAAATGGGGTTGGTCCCCAGTACCAGTGAGATCTCGAACTCGATCTCACGCTCAGGCGGTAGTCCTGGAAGCTCCTCTGGAAACACGTTGGGATACTCTCTGACCACCGAGATGCTCTGAAAGTCTGCCACGGGGCTAGGCTCTTCCACTACACAAGCCAGAAAGCCCTCACACCCCTGGCCCAAAAGTCTCGCCACCCGAAGTGCAGAAATGCACCTGAAGCCTCCGTCCACTGGCTGTCCGTGAAACTCAAAAGAAGGTATCTCCGGTATGAAGAAGGAAATCTTCCTCTCAAAACAATCCACCAAAGCGTGGTAAGCGGACAACCAATCCATCCCCAAAATCATGCCAAAGTCCTCCATCGGTATCACAATCAAATCAGCGGGGAGGCTGTGTCCCCCAACACTGACCTCACAGTCTGCGTAAACCTCCTCAGCTACAAACAGCTGACTACCCGAACCTCTAAACACAAAAGGATCCTCTAATAACACACAGTCCTGTCCCAAACTGATAGCAAAACTAGCAGCAACAAATGAGTGCATGGCGCCAGAATAAAAAAGTGTGTAAACTAGTCTGTCGGAAACTATAACCATACCTGCCACCATTGAATCTGAAGCTCTGGCATCTCTGTGTGTTAGGGCATTGATATGCCCCTCAACTCTCGGTGCGGAAGAAGCAACCACACTCTGCATCGGACGGGAAGCCACTGGCCGGTACCCTCCCTGCGACTGCTGTCCTCCCCCACGCATTTGGGAACCACGGCCTCCTACTCGGACTCCAGCGCTCGGTGAGAGGAGCATCTACTGACCTCCAGCCCTAAACGAGCAGTCTCTCCTGATGTGGCCCGGCTGGCCACACTGGTAGCAGAGGGGAACTCAACTCCTGCCCTTGGTAGGTCCCTACTGACGGTTGGACGGGGGTCCAGTGTTGGTAGCTCTCCCTTGTCGGGGGCCCCGAAAGGCCACTGAAGGCCCCGCAAAGCGTGACGGCTCTCCTGCAGGTGCCGCGTGCCTCCTCTCTCGCCGACCCTATGAGTAGTCTGATTGGTAGGGCCTCTTCAGTCCGTTGTCAGTGTCACGTGCAGCCGGGTTGGTCTCCTCCTAGGTCATAGCTACCTCCACCACTCTCGAGAATATGGGCAGCTTCAGGGGTTTAACGTACCCCCGAATGGCAAGTCGAAGCCCCTCAGTGAACCTCCACAGGCACTCCTCCTCAGTAGCCACAGTTGTCACAGTGAAACGAGACAGCTCCAGAAAACAAGTACGATACACGCTGACAGTCATCGTCCCCTGGTGGAGAGTGTGGAACTCCCGCCTCCTCTGATCCTACCACGTCTGCGAAAAGTACTGCTCATAGAAGAGGGTGACAAACCGGTCCCACGGTGGCTCTGCCCCCTCCTGACCTCTGACTGCCCTCCACCACCTGTGTGCCGCGCTCTCCAGCTAGTACGTGGCAAAGGCCACGCGGCACTCCGCAGGGGGAGAAGGGTGTCGAACACCTTCTCGATCTGCTCTAACCAGTCCTCCGCCTCAGTCGGTCCTCATCCCCCTTGAAGGAGGGGGCTTCAGCTTCCAGAACTATCTGAAAAGCTCGCAATGTCGCTGAAGTAGGGAAACGGGCACGCCTCCAGGTAGGGAGGGTTTGTGCTCAGAAGTGTCAGAGTGCAGTGGGGGCGGTGGAGGACCACCCCCTCCCCCACGTCCAGCGCTACGTCTGTCTCGTGGTCCCACAGAGGACTCCCCCTACACATCCCCAGGGAGAGGAGCCCATGGAGGCGGGTGGAGCTCCTCTCATACTATCTCGCATATCAGCTAGGCGAGGTCCTAGGCTTGAACACCCGGAAGAAGTGGCTGGTCCACTGAAACGTCGGGCTCAACACGTTCACCCGTCCGACCTTGTCCACGGTAGCGTCTGCGGCCCGCCTCAATGACCCCACGTCGAGGCATCTCCTGCAAGGAGATGCGAACAACAGAGCAGGAAGGCGTCAATTTCAACGGACATTCAGCAAAAGAACCTCAGAACAGATGTCAAAAGGAACGTTGTGGTGGTTACTATAGTTACAAGCACGTGAATTGGTTATTCTCAAGCTAGTTGGTTCACTTCTCGGGACGACCTTGCTCTGATATCATCTTGTTACGACCCGGTTCCCAAATCCATACAGGACACGAGATCGGACAGACTCAACTGATCTCAAGACCCAGTCGTCCAACAAGAAAGTAACCAAAAAGCAGGAAAGTAAACCACATTCACTATGCTCAGCAACTAATAGTAGAAAGGTACAGCAGTAAAGAAGTAAAACTGCTACAGTACATCTCACCACCACAACAGTAGAAATTAATAAGGTACAGGAACATAAGGTACAAAACGTAAAAGTACAGAAAATAAAGGTACAAGAGTCTACTCACTACTACAAAAGGAGTACAACAAAACAACTACAGCTACTGGGCTCTACTGGGCTCTACTGGGCCCAACACCCTCTGCAGCAATAGACTCGAACTGCTCAATACCTGGACCTTAAAAGGGTTATGAGTACACAAAGTCAGTGAATGCTGAGTAGAGTAGCAGCCAATTAACTAAAGCAGTAAAAGTGGACAGGTAGCTGTTGTTTTTCAATTACTTTCTTTAACTAATTATTCTTTTTCACTACTTGGTTTATTTATCAGGTCTCTTTCTTGATCTCAAATGTTCCTCGTGGGAACGATCTTAATTGCAGTCTTTTTTGAAGAGTAGAAGGCACACGTGGTGCTCTCCTGGCCGGAAGAGTCTCCCGTGGTGATCCTACACCCAGTCAACCACCACAAGGTCACGGACAGACGTAACGGTGACTACGGCACACGCGATAAGCGCACGGGTAGCTACCCCGCACTGGCACACGATCAGTCGTTTCCGTTAGCGGGTGCGCCCAAAGTACAACATGGAACCAGTATAGGGCCTAGCCCTCTCAGTAACAGGAGTCTAGCCCCTAAGAACCAAACAGGGGTCTCACTCCTCCACAGTCTGCACACCCTCTCCTGACTACCCTGGTTTGCCCAGTGGGCCTAACAAGTCGGCGTAGGGCGGCTAGTTGAACCCTGAGCCCCGTGGGGTGGCTAGCTCTCTTCCTACACTAGTAGCTCTCCTCGGTGCTGTGTACGCGAGGGCCAAGAAGTCGGTATAGAGTGGCCAATCCTAACCCTAGGTCCCAACTCAAGGGTGGCTAGCTCCGCTCTGCACTAAACAGGAGGGACAGTCGCTCTCCTTGGTACTCCGTACTCAAGGACCAGCTCACTTCCCCGCTCACATTCCCAGATCCATTCCATTTATTTCTAGGAGCTCTACTAATTCCCCGTAGGGTTCATGCTCATATTCTTCATGCCATGCCATACCAGGTTTCATCATTTCTATTTCCATTCTTAGGTTATACATATGTAGCTTGTATTGCTATCGTTCACATTTCCATACACAGTTTATACACAGGTAGCTCGTATTTCCGTCATTCATATTACCATTCTCAATTTATATACATGCAGCTCGTATTATGTCATTTAACGTATACAATATGAAATTTACATGCAACAGTTATCTAGCACAAGTACTTCATATTTCACAGGCAGCTGTTATTCATTTACAGGCAATTGTTATCATTCTATCTACTTATTCAAGACTGCAATTCAATCATTCAATACAGACATTTCAAGTGTTTCTCGTCCTAGGATTCATGCCATATCCTAGGTTCTAATCATTCATTCCACACATGCATTTAGGTTATAATTAATTTAGGGGAAGCCACTCTACCAGCAAACCTACGAGTATTGGGGGCTTGAACGGCAGGCTCACGTGCCTCAGCAAGCCCCGAACACACAATGGAACGAAGTCCTATAACAAGGAACAATCACAAGGAAATTATCAGAATAGTATGAAAAGCCTTCTAACAAGTAGAGGAACTCACAAGAAACACATTGATATCTTATTTATGGAAAATAGACCTCAAACGAGCCCTAAACGGGTCAAAAATAGGATTTCTGACTCAAATCAGACTTCTGGAACAACTTCTTGACATCTTAAAAGTGTCCAGTATCATACCTCAAGCTCTGCGCCAATCCTCAGATGTCCAAGAACTCTTCTGGATTGTCTGGACTCAGCTCCAGACATTCGACCACCTCTCCGGACGTCTGGAAATGCTTCCCGTTGTCTGGTACGCCGCCCAAACATCTGAAATGCATGGGAGGGTGTGTTTCACACCTTCTCGAAGCGAATCCTGCACAAAATCCACCAAATCTTCTCATAAAGGGCATGCAAGGTGTTTCTGCGGAGCGGCCTGCATGGCCGTATCAACAAAGGGAACGTACCATCGTGAAACTCTCACCTCAGTCGTCTGGTCTGGAGGTCACTCTAGATGTCTGATTCTGGGAAAAACCCAGAACCAGAACCTGCTTCCACTACACTCTCGCCGCGTGTGGCCACGCCTCGCCCCTCCTCGCCTGCAGCTCCGGCTGTAGTAGCGTTGGGGAGGACTCCCTTGACGCACTCCTCCTCCTCGCACACGTACTGCTCCTGCCGTGCGCTCACCAGTGAGCTCCCACACGAGCTCGCAAGCTCACTCTCCTCCTCTCCTCACGCCGCTCCTCCTCGCCACTGCTCTCACGCTCTCGCTCGTGCTGGCTCTCTCGCTAGAGTGGAGAAGAACAGGGGAAGGTGGCTGGTGTGAGGAGAACGAGAGAGGGGAACGGGTTTTATAAGGTCGAGTGTTTAGGGTTTGCTGGAGGCGGGGAGAGAGAGAAGAAGGGGAGGAAAAATGAGAGTACTGTCTAAGCGCAGCCTGTGCACAGACGCGAGCTCGTACTCAAAATTTTTGATTTCCAGACATCTGACCAGATGCCTGACCCACAGTCCAGATGTCTTAAAAGGCTCAAACAGCTCAGGTCTTAACATGATTCAATCCCATTATCACAAGAGTCTAGGAAATCTAAGCTTGGTGAACCAAGTTCTTGGTTTTCTAAGGCTGGCTCAAAATCGTGATCACCTGCAATCGAATCCTCCCAACTTATCTCAAGATCAAGAATGCCGATCTGTATATAAGTTGGATCATATTCCACTTGGGTTGGGGGTCCGTAACCACTATGATTATCACACCCGGGATTTGGAAAATCAGATTGATCCTCAGTATTGTTCCAAGATGTTTCACTAACTACTTGGGGAATGTACGGGTATTTTTTATCAATAATTTTTTTTAATAATTTTATCATCTCTTTCCATTTTTCAAGATCATCTTGGTGTCTTTCCCAAAGTATAGGATTTGTCATGCATTGGAGATATTCAAAGTTATGTAATTTCTTTAACTCAATGTCTCCTGTCATGAGAACATCCCGGGTAGATCCATTTATTACTTGTGTTATAATTACTTGGGCACAGTTTATGATGTAGGTTGTTGTTATCGATACATTAATCTGAATGTCTTCAATTGGTTTTGAGATTTTATCATCAATCTCATAAAATCTAAAGGCATCCTTAACCATTTTATCTTTCATGGATATTTGAGATTCAGGTTTCTTTAATGGTTTTCCTAAATAGCCAGGCTGCATTTTTTAATCAGATGGTGGGATCAAGATGTAAAATCAAAATTCAAGATTAAATTGAAATTGATTAGATTCGAGAAGAGATTCCCACAAAAAAATTGTGTATGTGCTCTAAATAGAAGGGATGAGGGACTAGATGTGAGATTGACCCAATCAAGGCACCGAAAGATTTTTGGATGACTAAGGCAATTTCAAGGCGGATGATACCTTTGAATTAGAAATTCGTACACCCGAGAAGTACATGGGCAGCTAGGAAGGGAGAGCCCCGCAAAGACTCCTACACGGTAGAGCGTCCCCATGGGTTACAAGGTTTCCCCCACCTGACCTTCCTTGTCACTGAGGGTCCAGGTATACCGGAATGTACGAACTTAAGTCCTTAAGTCTACCAATTTTATGTCCTAATTTGTGCCTTAAGTTTCACTTGATTAAAAATTAATTCAATTTGTGACCTAATTTAGAGGTTGGTTAGCCTACAATGTAGACCAACTTCACCTAACCTGCCCTAAAGATGACAGAATGAGATCATGGTCAAGACCTAGATATCACCATAATTTGATTCCCAGGTTATTAAGTCCAAGTATTTTAGGGTTCAAGTGAGATTAGGACCTAATTTTAGGGTTTTTCTGAATAGATCTTTTCAACCAATGGCTTGGGTAGCACACAAATGCGGGTGGGTTTATTTCCTTTTATGCTTGTAAGTGTGAACTAGCACTCCAAAACCCTAATGCAGAAACCCTAATTGGCTTTATTTCTAAGTCCAATTGATCTTGACATGTTCACCTTGGGCTTCAAGCAAGAAATGTGTAAATCCAAAGTGATTTAGAATTTAAGCATTGTCCCTAATAGGCACAGACACTTTAGGGTAGGATCTCTAAATAGAATTGCTTCACTCAATGAGATTTGAAAAATTTCTCAAGAACTTGCCCTTTTAAGTGATAATTACTATGAAATAAAGTTGGTGATTCCTAATTACTTGTTTCCTTTTTCCTTTTGTCTTCCCAAGATTAGGAGGTTGATTAGGGACTAATGGAGGAGTTACCTGCCCTGGTGTGGCTATTTTGCATGGAAGATCTTCTCGTGAAGTACCTCGCAAAATTACAAGAAAGCAAACAGGGTAAGTCAGTGCTCAAATATAATCAAATAATGTAAAGAATAGTGGTGAATTGCACATAGCTTCCCGGCAACGATGCCAAAATGTTCACGGGCGAAATCAAGGTTTTAAAAACTGTGTTATAGTATAGCCGAAATTGCTTTGAAAATAAATAATATTTATTACTCAAATTTAAAATCCGAGGTCGAACACAGGGAACAATATGGAATACACGCACTAATCTCAAATATTGTAAATGAGCACAAGAATTCAAACCAAATAAACTACTCAAAAATGATAATCAATGTGGAACATGAGTATAACAAGAATTCAACATGATAAAAAGAGATCTATAACAAAATAATGGTGATTTAGAGCACCAATTATTTAGTATAGTTATATGTAAACTAAGGTAATCAATAATGCCACAGTAATTAGGACCAAAGCAATCAAATATGTGCACAATAGCTTGAATGCTATAGTGCCTTCTTCTTTTCTTTCCTTCTCTACTTTCTCTTCTTTCTTTATGTGCTTCTCTGTTTGTGTGGCTCCTCTTCTTTCCTTCTTTCTTCTTCTACCTTGACTCCTCTTTTCTTTTCTTTCTCTTCTCTTCTTCTTTTCTTCACACACAGAGGGGGATCCTTCTTCAAATGGCTAAGTGTCAGTCGTTATTCCTTGTAGCAAAACCCCCCAACCCCGTGCTCTCTTCCTTTCTCCCTGGACTCTTTTCTTTCTCACCTTCCCAAGGCCACACTCAGTATCGGGTAGTCGGATTTGGGCAAGAGTGTACCTGGGACCAGGGCTACCGACGTGGGTGGTAGCCAAGGTGTGGGCTTAGGCGGGTCGGGTGTACCAGGTCTGCGGAGGAGATATCGCGGATGAGGCATGTGAGGGGTGTGAGGGACCTCACCCCTTGTGTCTGATGCGATAAGGTTGTAGCAGAAAAATAATTTTTGTGGCGTTGGTTGCTCCTAATCCTACGATGTGGGACTATATGTCCTTCCTTCTTTGCGTGCACCTGCAGTGAAGACTCCTTCAATTGATGCAACTACTAAGGTTGGCATCTCCAATCAAGGACCTAAAAAGGGTCCTGGACGTCACCTGCATCTCCTGAGTGTAGCATCTGGGGCGAATGTGGCCTGGAGCTTGAGGAACGAGCGGAGATGGCAACGATGATGGCAGTGCTCCAGTGAAGACCTACAAGGAAGAATACGGCCTTGCAGCCAAGTTAAAACACTTCAAGACCTTCGTCGGATCACGGTGAATGTGATGGTGGGTGTAGCGTGGAGTGAGAGTGCGTGTAGGTGGCTGGCAGAGACGAAACTGGCCGGAGGATGATGGGTTGCTCGGGGAGGTGTTTGGGTGGATGGAATGGCAAATAAGGAGAGGGGTTTGGTTGGTGGAGTTGAGGCAAAGGTTATGAGGTGGTTGGTGAGGCAAATGGAGTGTAGTAGCGGATATGCCTCACCGGAGGAGTGGCTGGAGACAGAGAAGATGAGGGTGAATGGCGATGTTGAGGGTCAATTTGAGAGAGAGAGAGAGGGAAACTAATCTACAATGCTAACTAAACCTAACTAGCTACTCTAATGGACGAAAGGGGGGAGATCCGTGCCGATTTTGGCACGTCGGCAATGGAGAAGACAAACTCTCCGATGATGAAGTGGCGAGGAAGACGTGGAAAAGGGCGTCCACTGGTACTACGGCACGTGGAAGAAGTCAGGGAGGATGAATCCATTGCTTGTTTTGCAAGATGGACAAGGAATGTGGTCAGTGAACTCGCCGAAGCTTGTGGAGACTTGCGGCCGAAGAGGAGAGAGGAAGAGGGGGGTTTTCGGCCAGAATTCAAGCGTAGGAGACTTGGCAAGGTATGGTGGTTCTTTATATAGGCAGTAGAGCGCGAAAGGAGCTTGGAAGGTTGTGAAGCCAACCTTCCAAGCTTGGAATGTTCACCAGAGTAGGAGACCTAATTATTCCACGAGTTCACATTAAGATTTGGGCGAGAATTGGAGCCTAAGATGCAGCTCAAATTGTAAGGAAATCTCTCAAGAATCTCCCTTCCAATTTTTGAAGGGATTCGCCAATCAATCAAGGAGAAATCCCTAGTCGAAGGTCATCGGAGTAGGATTCCTCCGCAATAATGGAGGGGGACCTATTTGCAAAGAGTGACAACAAAGATAGGGGCCTTTTTGTAAGGAATTCTAAAGTTAGGGGTCTGAATGAGATAGAAAGAGTTTGACTAGACCAAAATGCAAAAATTAGTCAAGATGATCTCAGATTGGGTCAAATTTTTGGTACAAATCTAATTTGGACCCAAGGAATCCAATGGTGAAGTTAGATTTAGGTTTTGACCAAGTTTGACTATGTAATTTATGCAAAAAGCTAAATTAGGGCAAATATTAATCTATGACTCTGTTTTGTGTCAAGATGGGTTCTGATGGTCAAATCAAACATACCAAACCCTGATAATATTTTTCTATGAATTTTAGAGGGTTTAGGTGAATTTTATCCTGACCAAAACCTCAGTTAATTAAGTAGGTTTATTTTTAGGGTTTCAAAAAGTCATTTAATTCTAAAAACACGTGCAAACCCTTTTCTATCTATTCTAACTCACTTGTTAGCCTTTTAGGACCATTTAACCGTTGATTACCCCCTGAAAAAACCCGTGATTATACTGCATTCATGATATAATGGTAAAATTACAATTTTAACCCTATTTTCTTATCTTTCTCTCAGAATGTATTTACAGTGAATTATGGCTCTCTGGCAGTTATGTAGGAGCATTTACTGACTTAATTGGATCAAAATGAGCTAGTTATCACTCATAATGGTGTTCCCATCAAGAAACCTTGTGGGTTTAGTCCCACATCGATTGGAGAAGAGTAACCGCCAGTGGATAAATTGATTTTCTGATTTTGGCTTATCGCCTCGACACTTGGAGGTGAGGTCCCCTTCACACCTGCACATGACCTAACCCACCTAAGCTACTTACACCTCGGCTGCGACCCCACGCAAGCAACTCTAGTCACCCGAATCTGTATACCCAATTATAGCCTGGCTTTGAGAGAAGAGGAGAGGAGGAAGGAAAGAGAGAGAGAGCGGGGGAGGGGTGGGTTTTGCTCCTCTGTTCAGATGCCTAACACTTAGCATGTGAAGGAGCCTTAAGGAAAGCTTGAAAAAGAGAAGACGGCTTTGGTTTCCCTTGTGCGTGAATAGGAAAGGAAAGGAAGAAGAAAAGAAGGAAGGCTGATGACAAGAGGAGAAAAGAAGAAAGGAAGTAAAGCAGAAGAGAAGAAGAACAAAAGAAAGCTCTCTCGAAGGCATTGTAGCAGGTGACATTTAAGTCGTCTGATTTGAGAGCCAGACGCCTGATTTCTGTTGGATTATTTGGTTAAATTGTGATGCATGCTTAGAAGGCTTAATTGGTGATTTAAATCACCACTTTTGGCTTTTCTATTCTTTTTATCTCGAGATACATTGAACTTCATTGAGTATTTAATGTGACAGATTAATATTCATTGAATATTATTGCTGTGCTTAAATTCTTGTGCTCATATATATTCATTAAGATTAGTGTGTGAATTTCAATTTGCTCCCTCTATTCATTAAGATTAGTGTGTAACTTCTTTCTTTTAGATATTCGAGTTATAAATTTTATTTATTTGAGAGCGATTTGTCAATTGTACTACAACACATTTCCCTAACATTAACGAAAAGCTTGCCAAAGGTGATAAGTACATGACAATTTCAACCTACCCTCTAATTTGAGGGGACTTTAAGCCTAAGCATCTACACACTCTTTGCACTGACTCGCTTTTCGACGGTTTTAACGAAAATTTGGTAGCTAATGAACCTTCTAGGGTGGCATGGCTGGCAAGTTGTTGGTGATAACAGCTCATCGGATGGTTGTCCAGAGCCCAACCACACGACCATTCTCTTCCTGCTGCCTTTAGGTAAATCTTAGATCAAGGAAGCCATCTACTTTGAAAAAAAGAGAAAAATAGAAAAATATCCAAAAAGAAAAGAAAAAAGAAATAGAAAAGAAGAAAACAAGAATGTAATAAGCCACATTTCACTGCACGAATGATGCACGACTCGTTAACAATCATAAGAAAGTACTATTGTCAGGTTTTTATCCCTGGCAACAGTGACAAAAATATGATCGATGATTGCTGGTTTGTACTAAAAAGGGTTTTAAAATATTTTTGTTGTAGTATATGTCACAAATACAAGCCGTTGTTGCGTCAATTTTATTCATATACTTAATTTTTACTGGTTTATTCTAGGTCGTTCACTGGGAGGCAGTTATTTATATACATCACTCTCTAAGTTCAATAACATTCTTTAATTCCAAAAAGATTGATCTTATGTACAAGAAAGAAAGAATGAATCAAAGAATCAAGGAATGAATCAATTATATAGAAAATAATGAATTAGAAATACTTACAATGCTTGAAAACAATTATATACAAACAAGCATAAAAAATCATGTATAATTACTATATATTATTTATTTACATCTAATAATAATAATACCTAGCTATAGGTACACAAATGAGTAATAATATGTACTATACTAACTTAACTTACTAATATCTACAGTAACATATTATATATCTACAGCGACATATGAAAGCGTCCCTAAAACCTTAGAAAAACTATCTACATAAGCTAAGGTAAAAACTAATATCTATACTAACATATAATACTATCTACAATGACCAATATATCTGTCACTAAAGCTACCTTTTAAATAGTAGTTAATACCTTTTAACCACTATACTCTAAATATACTTATATAAGTATATTACTTATGCTATTTACATATATACAAATGCGCGCACACACACTATGGCAACACACTTAGCAGCCTCTTCTTTGTTTCTTCTTCTCTTAGGCTTGTTTTTAACACTTAACCTCATAGCACACTTAGGCACACAGACACTTAGCCACAGTTCACTTAGTCATTTCCTTTCTTCTTCTCTTTAGATTGGTTCACAACTGGTTAGACTAGTTCTTAACCAAAAATGGGTTGAATTTGCAGACGGCCTTTTCAAGGGATACACAGCACCCCTAAGGATGGGATCAAACCTCTACTAGGGCCATCCTAATCCTTAATTAGGTGCATTTTAACTGGTTTATGGCGTATTACTGGGCCTAATCAGACCCATGCACAGCACACAGCTCCCAACCGTGCACCACACCGCATCATCTCATGCCAAATGCTTGTTTCATGTCATGCTCAGAGATGATAGAGGTAATGTGTAATGGGGGCGCCCAGCACCTAATGACTAGGTAGCCCTCATCACAAAATGTTAATCAGTCGCTGTGGGAGATTTAAAGCTAACAATGTGGGACTATAGATGGCGCCTCACTAGACACTACTATGACGTGCAGAGCTATTCTGATTTGGTAGTTTTGGTGCTCGATTTGATGGCCTTATTTTGATCCAATTCCAAAATAAATTATAGGGTTGTAAAGCCCTTATATATAGCTATATAATTATATAGTTTATTTACAAAAATAATTAATTTTACTACATAAATAAATTAGCTGAAGTTTACAAATTATAAAGATTAGTTTAAGTGTTTATTTGTTAATTTAAGTATAAATTACTTAATTTATGGTCTAATTGACCTTATATAGTATTAGTATACATATTAAATTATTTAATGCATATTTTTATGATATTTTACAAGTTTTATTTTAATTTATATACATTTAAATATCAATTTTGAGGGTATTATACCTATAAATTACGTATAAATAATATAATGCAGTATAAATATAGTTAAATTAGTTTAAAATACTTAAAATAGTATGATACAAATATACAATATAAATTATTCCATTAATAACTTAATTTACTAGTTTATTTTATTCTAAGTTAGTAAACTACTTAATAACTTAATAAATTAATTATTTACTGTATTAATATAATTAAGTTAGTGTGCTGGGATTATAATGTACATAATAAGTATATAAATACGTATGTATAGTATTACTGATCAAGAAGTTTATTTTTTGGGGTTTATAAATTTATATAGCTTATAGTACATATAAGTTAATTAAATTAATAAATAATTATAAAAATAAGTTATATACATAATAATTTATCTTAAATACTTGGTTTATACTATATAATACATACATAAGTTATATATACAGTTTATATACATTCTACACTGTGTACATATATTTAGCTTAGTATATAACTTATATATACATGTATTTACATAGTGTACATGGTATTTTTGGGAGTTTTTCTAGTTTTTCTGATTTTTATGGGTTTTATATGTATAATAGAGGTAGAAGATGATAGGGAAAGAGAGAGATGAGATGAATAGAGTGCTTTTGGGTTTTTTTCAAGTTGAGTTCTTTTATTGAGTTTTAAGGTATACTAAACCGTCGGCTGGTGTGCTCTACCAAGTCGGAGGTTCAAATGACCTCAAGACTTTGCATACACTTAAAAATATATCTAATCTTACTTACTACACATTTATTTTATTTTTTTTGAATTTTTTTAGTGTTTTTATTTATTTACAAGTCTAGCTCATTCTAGGCCCTAAAAAGGTGTTTCAAGAAGAACCTAAGGCACTAGAGTGTAGGATGAGGGATGAAAAGGCAGTAAGAGCACTCAAAATAACTCAACACATCAAATAGAAGGTGCTCAAGCAGAGAAAAATGAATTTCAACTCAATTTTAACAAATTTTCAGTGTTTAGCCAGGTTTACACATTAATAGCTGACGATCAGATTACAAGCCGATTCAAGAAAATTATGAACTCTAATAGTACATGAAAGCTTGTTACAAAATTTAAACCACATTACAAACATGTCAGCCATCTAAAAGATCAAAGCTCAGCTGTTGCCTCATTGATCAGATAAACATATCAGCACTGCAGCAGCTGCAGTAGTAAAATCAGGACTGCAGCAATAGCAACATCCAATAGTTGCAGTAGCAGCTACAACAATTGAATCAGCAGCAGTAGTTGCAACAGCAGCCAATAGATGGTCCTTAATCCCAAAACCAGACATCTTAAATGATTTTCAAAGGTTGTTGTGCAACCATTTCTTAATTCCAGCAGATCTGATCTCAATTCAGTACTTCTAATGTGAAGTTCAGTACATAAACACCTAGGATCATACTATAATTCTAATCTTAAAATCCCTTTTAAATCAGAAAAGAAGATTTGAAAATCATATGTATAAAATAGATTTCAATCCCCTTTGCAAACCCTTTCAAATCTTCTTCATTCTCAATTTCAAACCTCCAATATTAAATCATGAAATTGGTTATATGGAGGGTAAAATGTCACCCCAATTGGGCTTTTGCTTTGGGTCTTTTGGTGATCTCTCCAATCAATCTCCTTGAACAGTATTGATGGGAGTTCAAGGTGATTTGGTGGATTGATCAAGACTCGTTGAATCCTTGTTCCATCTCAAATCAAGGAGACTGATTCTCATTGATAGAACTCTCCAACATAGGATTGAAATTAGGTATATGCTCATCCATAATTTAAAACAAAACTCAAACACATTGGAATCCTTGCATACACCTAAAATCAAACCAATTCAATCTTAAAATGCTCGATTAAATCCAATAAAACCTCAAATGAATTCCAAATCACTTATTTGAACAGTAAACACCATTTTAAGCATGATCGAGCAATTCGAGTTGAGAGAACAAGATCGGGGGGTCTTTATGGAATTGCGAAATGGATGGGAGACCCCCCAAAGTGAGTTTTGACGTTAATTTCATATCTGAGAACTAAGGTTCTCAGGTCTGAAATTAGACCTTAATGTATGGGTGATCAGTGAAGTTAAAATCGAGGAAATTAGAAAGCCATCAAATGGAATGTAAGGGGAGATTAATGGTGATGATGATGTGCATGAAAGTCTCTCTGAATTATCTAGAAAGAAGTAAAACTATACTAATTATACTCCTAGAAAGCATGTAAATCTATCTAATGGGAAGCAGGAGATGTCCAAGGTCACCCGTCGTTGGCTAATGATGACGAAAGGGGAGGAGACCCATCAGCTAACGAAGGTGATGTCCAAGAGCCAACGGCCGACGACTGGAGGCGATTGAAAGGGGGAGGAAAGCCGTGCTGTCACCGCAGACCGACAAAATTGAGGTGAGGGGAGATGAGGGCATGGAAGAATGGGACCACTCAGGGCAAGGGTGAAATGACCCTTCCTAAGGGTCATTCATAGTTTTCCAGAAAGGTAGGGGTGTAAGTGCAATTTTAAACCCCCTGGGTTTAGGTGTGTGGGCTTTGTCGAAAGGAAAAGGTTCTGCGGGGGAGATTCCACAATTTTTACTCTCTCTCTTCCCACCCAACACACCCCCACGCACACACCCCTCACAAACCCTCACCCACTCCCTATTTAAACCCCCCACCACCCTCACCTCTCCACTTCTCCACCACCTCGACCTCCACTTCTCCACCACCTCACCGTCGATGAGCTCTCCTCCCTTGTCCCCCTTGCAGTTGCGAGTAGGGAAGAAGGAGAAGGGAAAAGCACAGGAGAGAGGGAGAGTGAGAGTGTGGGTGAAGAAGGAGTAGGAGGTGCGAGGAAAGGACCAAGGAGCTCAGAGTAGCTCGGGAGAGAGGGCGAGGGGAGGAGCTCATGAGAGGAGGTGCGACCTCCTGCAGCCATTGGAGGAGCTGCTGCGGCCTCTGCGAGTGGAGGAGAGCACAAGGAGAAAGCTCGCAGGAGGGTACTACAGAACCTTTTCCTGCAGTATCAGATGT
Organism: Thalassia testudinum; assembly: GCA_037157565.1. Taxonomy (NCBI): domain Eukaryota; kingdom Viridiplantae; phylum Streptophyta; class Magnoliopsida; order Alismatales; family Hydrocharitaceae; genus Thalassia; species Thalassia testudinum. Next base: position 69,671,610 of record JAZHRO010000002.1, read on the forward strand.
CCAGAACTCCATCTAGACGTTTGGAGGATCCTAGGGAAATTCGAAGCTGGTGCGGGACGTCTGACAGCACGCAGAGTGCCGAGGTATGTCCTGCATACGCTCCTGCATGCACGTACTTATGTTTACGTGTCACATTTTCTAAACCCGCATGCATGCGTAGGTACAGGATGTTGGAAAGATGCGTGGCGTGCCCTTCGAGGTACTTTAGGACGTCTAGAGACGGTTCCGGACATCTGACTGCACTCCCAAACTATTAAAGGGAGTGTCAGACATCTGGGATCTCCCTCAGACATTTGCAGAGGGGTTCGAACGTCTGAGGAAGCCGCAGGAAAGTAAGGTGAGATTCTGAGGTCGTTTAAGATGTCTGGGTTTAGTCCTAGATGTCTGATTTTAGTTAGTATGCACGTTTTTGGCCCGTTTAAGGCCCAAATAGAGTCAATTTTGTGCAAACGAAGTATCGTTGGTTTCTGTTCGAGTTTCTCTGTGTTAATGTCACTCATATACTATTTCAAACTCGTTTGATGTGTTTGGTCAATTGTATAGGTCTCCAACCAATTGAATATACGGGGCTCGTGGAGACAACGGGATCTACGATTCAAGCCCCCATTCCACCCGTGTATCCCGATAGAGTGGTTCTCTCTCAAAATTCTAGAATTAATAATTAAATTGCTACTTTAGAAATATTCGATTGAGCCCTAGGTTGTGAAATGAACACTAGGGATGAAAAGAGATGAATGCGCATGTCTTGAATGATTAAATTGCTGTGATACTTACGGAAAGTAGTAAACCATGAGCTGCCTGTACCACATTTAATGAACCATGACATGAATGCAAATATCTATAGTGTACTGAATAATCGATTGTGAAATCTTGAGCTTCCTATTATGCATTTAATGAATCAGATGTGGAAATGAGAAAGTCTATGTACGAACCCTACGAGGAACTAAAAAGGAACTCGTGTGTATGGAACGAATATCATATGTAGGAGGGAAGTGAGCTGGTCCTTAAGTACACAGTACTGAGGAGAGCAACTGTCCCTTTTGCATGGAAAGTGAGCTGGCCCTCGTGTACGCGGTGTCGAGGAGAGATACTGTCACTTTAGTGTAGGGGGAAGTTAGTCGCCCTTGGGTTGATACTCAGGGTTAGGAATGCCCCCCTACACCAACTTTGGTTACTTTAGTGTAGGGGGGAGCCAGTCGCCTCATGGGGCCCAAGGTTAGGACTAGTCATCCTACACCGACTCTTATTAGGCCCTTTGGGCAAACTAGGATGGTCGGGTGAGGGTGCGTAGATTGTTGAGGGGTGAGACCCCTGTTCTGAGGGGCGAGACCCCTGTTCTATTTTGTGCTATACATTTGGGTGTACCCGCTAGTGAAAATGACTGACTGCATGCTAGTGCGAGGTAACTACTTGTGCGCTTATCGCGCATGCCATAGTCACTACTACGTCGCGACCGTGACCTCAGGGTGGTAGACTGGGTGTAGGACTACCACAGGGGCTCTCTCAGCCAGGAGAGTGCCACAAGTACATCCTACATCGCAGAATAAACTGCAATCAAGATCGTTCCCTTAGGGAACAAGAGGATTAAGAAATATTGTGGATCCTTATTAGAATAACCGAAACAGAAACATCTAGTTGAGTTAAATGGAAATGAATGATTAGTTACTTGTTTTATTTAAGTTAAATTGCATATAAATGGATTAATCACCACTCTACTCAATGTTAGCTGACTACGAATTGTATAACCATGTTCAGGTCAGGGAGTTGAGTAGCCAGCGCCATCGGTTGCTGAAGGTGTTGGGCCTAGCCGAGCTTAGCCGTAGTGTTTTTCTCCTTTCTGTTTCAGAGTTCTATTGTAGTAGTGAGTACCTTTAGTGTGAATTAGATGTTTTACTATATTTCTGTTCATGTTATACTTCCCTCTGTTGTAATTGTGATGGCTATGTATGTTGTAGTGCTCTTCCGCTTGTGGCATGTAATATTTTTGAGATTTCTCATTCTGTTTTCTATTACTACCTTTATTATTTCTGCTTAGTTACATTGCATGTGTGGTTGTAGTATATTTTTTGCTTTTTGGTTATTTCTCGTTGGACGACTGGGTCTTGGGATTAGTCGAGGCGAGTCGATCTCTGGTCTTGTAGGGAGTTGGGATCGAGTCATAACAGAGGGGGTGATCAGGTGTACGCACAAGCTGAGGGGATGCTTAAGTAGAGTTGAGAGTGATTACACTCACCACATTGGTGAGATTAGGCGTTTATGTCAAGGACGGTCACGATGAGAGTGGAGGGCGAAAGCAACCAAATTGAAGATGGGTCATTAGATGGGATCTAGAGGTAGAGGTGAAGCTATGTGTAAATTCGCGCGAAGCTTCAATTGTGTTTGAGCCATTAGATCAAAGGATCATGAAATGGGTGGGTAGGATGGACCATGTTCTTCAGTGAACAGGGAACCGACGAGCTGTAGGCGTATTGGAATATTTGTAGAGAAGCCCAAAGTGGTGAAGGGGTAGAAAGCTTACAATGAGGCCCATAAGTGATGAAGAAGTGATTCATAATAGTCCTTATGATTTTCAAATAGGCCCCTACGGCTTTCAAAGCAGTCCTTGGAAGGTTTTTAAAGTGAATAAAATGATATGACTGAAGGACCTAAATGTGAATATCTAAATGCAAGGTCTTATTGATGTCCAAATACTACCAAGTTTTTATTGAACCTTAATTGAACATATTAGAAGTTATTTTCACTTTTGATTTGAAGTTTTGAGCTCAATTACGTGTTCAATTTGCAATTAAATCATCATTTTGTATTTATTAATAGAATATCTCAATAAATGACCTAATTATACATTTTTAACACAGATTTGGTGCTTTAGGTCTTTTTTGCTAATTCTCACACTTAACTCTTTCTTTACGTTAATTTGATAGTGTTTAACCTAGTTTTTATCTTAACTTGGGCATTGATGTAGGCACATCCATTTAGGTTGAAATGCCTATTTATGAATGTTCCTAGGCTTAGATTTGCATTCCATATTATAAATATCGCATAACATGCATCATTTTACATTTAAAGTAGTGTATATTTTAGGTTAATTGCATCCTTTTTGTGGTCAGAAGAGAAGGAAATTTATTTTAAAGCCTCGGATTGATGATCCGACCATATGGATCTGATCAGGATGATAATCGGAGTCCAACGCCTCCGAAATTGCCTTGATCAGAGTCCCGTAGCATCATATGCAGTCCGAGGAAGATCAATGACCAAAGGACTAGGTGATGTAATTCAGAGCTTCAAATGACAAATCTGACCATGTGGATGAATTCAAGTTGATGATCGCAGCCTAACGGCATAAAAATTGACTCAATTCGACCTCTATAGTAGCCCCTACAACGGAAAGAAGATGGACGACCTAGATCATGCCACATGGCACAACCTAGGCTACCCATGCGCACACACGCTCCACCACATGCGCATAGCAGCGTGGGCATGTGTATGTGCGCAATGGCATGCACGTGTAGCAGCAGCAGTTCACACGTGCAGCAGCAGCAGTGCACGCGGGCACGTACCCCGCGGAGGCGCGCGACACTGGCGCGCGTAGCATGTGCCAGTGCAGCGGCAACGTGGGCGCAAGGTTGTCTTCAGCGACGTTTGCAGTGGATCTTCAGTGATGTTTATGATCATCACTAAATATTGTAGGTTCTTCCCTACCAGGAGGGGTGACGTAATAAAATGCGGAAATAAATATAAACAATATCACAGAATAGATAACCACACAAATACACAAAGATTTTTAGGTGGAAACCCAAACCGGGTGAAAACCACCACCTAACCCTCTCGAGTTAGGATTTTCCGATCAACCTAGTTGATCAAATCCACTAACCGAATCACTTTAAAACGAGGGTGATTCAACCTCAGTACAACCATGCTACAAGTACGAGGGTAGCGTTCCTCAACCCCTTCTCTCCACGAGAAGGATTTTGTCCCACGAAGGAGACGGGAATTCGCAAAGCGAATACCCAACCAAAATAACAAAGATAAAATAAAACAACAAACCTATAGAGCCAACAAAGTAATTAACCTAAGCTTCTATAGGATTTAGGAAACTCCCCTTTGCAAGGAGTGCGTCGACGATGACGCGGGTGCGTGAGCCACGCAACGGCGCAATGTCGCTCTCGTAGACAACGGTGGGAGAGCGGGTGCGCGAAGGGAATGATGCTCTCAAGATGTAGAACTTGAGCTTAGAGAGCAAGAGCTTCTTAGACACAAGAGTGTGAAAGTGTGTAGCTAAGTGTATCCAAGTGTATGTTTGTGTTGCAAGGGTTCCCCTCTATTTATAGAGGCCTTAGGAAGGCTTTGGAAGGCTTAGAAAGGGTTCTATAGCCGTTGGGAACAAAGTCCAAGAGAATCAGGCCGAAATCAGGAGCAATCATTGTTCTGACAGGCTTATCAGACGTCTAACTCTGGCATCAGACGTCTGGAAGGCCACTTTAAGACGTCTGATTTCAAGGTCAGACGTCTGATTCTATGCGGGTTTCTCCCTGACTTGAATCAGATCTAAACAGGGTTTTTGTGCAAGTCCATCAGACGACATACAGGACGTCTGGCACTGTGTCTGGACGTCTGGAAACCTACTTTTACTGTGGGAATTGATTTCCAAATGTTGCAACGGCTAGAAAATCTCTGAGAAGAGATTTTGGGTCAGCCGAGGCAAAACGGTCATTTATCAGACGTCTGGAAAGGCCTAAGGACGTCTGATAATGCTCTAACGGTCATAATCTTGAGTGCCTGCTAAGCTAGCCAACGGTCCACTATCTGGACGTCTGGCAAGTCCATCAGACGTCTTCTAAGACGTCTGGACTAAGGTCTGGACGTCTGACTTCATCAGACAGAACTAGCTGTGTCTAGCCTAACAGTTATCATACGTCTGAAACAACAGTCAGACGTCTTAAAATACTTTATCAGACGTCTGATTTGGGAATTAGACGTCTGTAAGTGCTGTTTGAGTCCTATATTGGTTTTCTAAGTATTCTACAGAAAACCTAAGTATCCTAGGGTTGTGCCGGTGTTCCTAGGACTACTGTTAGGGTTCTTTGAGGTTCTTTAACATAATTTTCTAAGGAAAATAAAGAGCAAGAAAAATAAAGATAAAAGTACATGAAAGGATTAAAAAGAATCTATCCTATTCTTCTTGTCTTCTATCTTCAATCTGTCGCTCCACGCGAACCTTCTCTGTTTTCCGTCAAGCTCCTCCAATCCGTCCTGGATGCGAGCTCGAACTCCGTCTAAACACGTCCACATTTGCAATTGACCTGAAATCTAGGACTCAAATTGCAAATGTTAAATAACACGTGTTTTGTTATCATCAAAACAAATGATCGTGGTGCTCTAGCACCAACAATCTCCCCCTTTTTGATGATGACAAAACCGTAAATAATACATAAAAATCCTCCCCCTTTTTGACATTATCAAAAAGGTTTGATTGGTTTTACATTTCCTACAACTCCCCCTTAAAACATGCTCTTCTATGAGTTTATTTTAACAAAGGTGATATTCTCCTCCTTTTTGTAACAAGATAGCTATTATTTTTCTCCCCCTTACTAAAGGAAATTTAGCTACCTTACATCTCCCCCTTAAAAATTGACAATTAGCTCGTCATTTTTTAACCCCCCCTATCTAAATGCTTATGATAATAAGATAGGGTTAAGAATTTTTACCTCACCTACCATGGCCAATAAAATGGCCCGAATGGTGGTGGTGGATGCCACATCGGATGGGGCTCCCATCCGTAGCTTGGAGGCCCGGGCATCGGCGCCGGTCTCCAATCTGGCGGTCGACGTGCGGCGGGTCCGTCGTTTGTTCGCCGTCTCGTCGGTCTTCTTGTTCTCCTCCTTGGTCTACTCCTTAGTTCTCCCAACTCGAGTTGACCAGACTTGAGCTTGTAGGTCCAGTCCCTTATGTTGTAATTATCCCTGAACCCTACAAAACAAGATTCTAATTCTTTTTTCGGTATCCAAGTGGGCTTGGATCCGGATTTGTTAGAAGGTCTCCTTGATGGAGATCCTTTCTCAACCTTAGGGCTATAAAAATTATCAACTTTGTTGATTAATTTGTTAGAATTTTCCCTAAGACATGCAATTTCTTTTTCTATAGTTTGCATCTTAGTCTTTAAATCATAGATTTCTAACTTTAGACTATCATTTTCCTCAATCAATTTATTATTTTCATTGATGAGGTCTTGATTTTCTAATAACAGGTTATCATCCTTAGGACTAGTTTCTATGTCCTTAAGTTTTATTTCTAACCTATCATTTTCAGATTTAAGAAAACTAAGGTTCTTTTTAATACTTTTGTTTTCTATTTTAAGTGATTTACAAATCTCAAATAGTTCATTAAAAGCTTCTTGTAAATCGAAATTTACCTCATTGTCGCTGCCGTCGCTTTCGCTGTCGCTGTTGCTTCCTCTGGCCATGAAACCAAAGCAAGCGGTTTCTTCCTTTTCTTCTTCTTCCTCCGAGCTCATCTCTTCATGAGTGTCTTCTAACCTCCTCCATATCTCGTGGGCGGTAGTGCACTCTTGGATTTTATCGAACTCTTTCGGACTCAATGCGCAATACAGGGCATTCATTGCCTTTGCGTTGAGTGAAAGCTCCCGAATCTGCAGCTGCGAGTAGCCTCCTTGGGGTCGCTTCGGGATCTCGTATGGGGTTTCGCAACATCCCCATACCTCGAATTCAGTGGCTTGGAGCCACGTCTTCATCCTCAACTTCCAATATCCGAAGTCTCTCCCGTCGAAATAGGGTGGTCGGACGGTGGACTGCCCTTCGAAGATTCTGATTGCTGATGTGCTTCCCTCCATTTGATCTCTTGCCGGGTTGTTACGCCGAAACAGCAAGACCTGCTCTGATACCAAATGTAGGTTCTTCCCTACCAGGAGGGGTGACGTAATAAAATGCGGAAATAAATATAAACAATATCACAGAATAGATAACCACACAAATACACAAAGATTTTTAGGTGGAAACCCAAACCGGGTGAAAACCACCACCTAACCCTCTCGAGTTAGGATTTTCCGATCAACCTAGTTGATCAAATCCACTAACCGAATCACTTTAAAACGAGAGTGATTCAACCTCAGTACAACCACGCTACAAGTACGAGGGTAGCGTTCCTCAACCCCTTCTCTCCACGAGAAGGATTTTGTCCCACGAAGGAGACGGGAATTCGCAAAGCGAATACCCAACCAAAATAACAAAGATAAAATAAAACAACAAACCTATAGAGCCAACAAAGTAATTAACCTAAGCTTCTATAGGATTTAGGAAACTCCCCTTTGCAAGGAGTGCGTCGACGATGACGCGGGTGCGTGAGCCACGCAACGGCGCAATGTCGCTCTCGTAGACAACGGCGGGAGAGCGGGTGCGCGAAGGGAATGATGCTCTCAAGATGTAGAACTTGAGCTTAGAGAGCAAGAGCTTCTTAGACACAAGAGTGTGAAAGTGTGTAGCTAAGTGTATCCAAGTGTATGTTTGTGTTGCAAGGGTTCCCCTCTATTTATAGAGGCCTTAGGAAGGCTTTGGAAGGCTTAGAAAGGGTTCTATAGCCGTTGGGAACAAAGTCCAAGAGAATCAGGCCGAAATCAGGAGCAATCATTGTTCTGACAGGCTTATCAGACGTCTAACTCTGGCATCAGACGTCTGGAAGGCCACTTTAAGACGTCTGATTTCAAGGTCAGACGTCTGATTCTATGCGGGTTTCTCCCTGACTTGAATCAGATCTAAACAGGATTTTTGTGCAAGTCCATCAGACGACATACAGGACGTCTGGCACTGTGTCTGGACGTCTGGAAACCTACTTTTACTGTGGGAATTGATTTCCAAACGTTGCAACGACTAGAAAATCTCTGAGAAGAGATTTTGGGTCAGTCGAGGCAAAACGGTCATTTATCAGACGTCTGGAAAGGCCTAAGGACGTCTGATAATGCTCTAACGGTCATAATCTTGAGTGCCTGCTAAGCTAGCCAACGGTCCACTATCTGGACGTCTGGCAAGTCCATCAGACGTCTTCTAAGACGTCTGGACTAAGGTCTGGACGTCTGACTTCATCAGACAGAACTAGCTGTGTCTAGCCTAACAGTTATCATACGTCTGAAACAACAGTCAGACGTCTTAAAATACTTTATCAGACGTCTGATTTGGGAATTAGACGTCTGTAAGTGCTGTTTGAGCCCTATATTGGTTTTCTAAGTATTCTACAGAAAACCTAAGTATCCTAGGGTTGTGCCGGTGTTCCTAGGACTACTGTTAGGGTTCTTTGAGGCTCTTTAACATAATTTTCTAAGGAAAATAAAGAGCAAGAAAAATAAAGATAAAAGTACATGAAAGGATTAAAAAGAATCTATCCTATTCTTCTTGTCTTCTATCTTCAATCTGTCGCTCCACGCGAACCTTCTCTGTTTTCCGTCAAGCTCCTCCAATCCGTCCTGGATGCGAGCTCGAACTCCGTCTAAACACATCCACATTTGCAATTGACCTGAAATCTAGGACTCAAATTGCAAATGTTAAATAACACGTGTTTTGTTATCATCAAAACAAATGATCGTGGTGCTCTAGCACCAACAAATATCCTATATACGAATTTGATTCTTTCCTCCACTATAAACGGACCCTTACCCCTCCCATTCTTGTTCATCTCTTCCTTTCTTCCTCTCACCACCTCCAAGACTCTAGAGAGAGCTTGTCCTAAGCCTAGGATGCTCCTTTAGAGTAGAAAATAAATATTTGTTCCCGCCTGTCATCCCCCTTCGTGGAGCATCCTGTGGCCGTCTTCTCACCTCCCTTCAGGAAGAAGATCCTCTCTGCGATGCCGTCTTGCCCCGTCCTCCGTTCTCTGGCTCCGACCTCGTTCGTCTCGCTCCTCACTGTAGTTTCCATACTAGGAGGGGATGACATAATAAATTGCGGAATAGAATATAAACAATCTCACAAAAAATTCAATCACACAATGTACACAAGTATTTTTAGGTGGAAACCCAAACAGGGTGAAAACCACCACCTAACCCTCTCGAGTTAGGATTTACCGATCAACCAAGTTGATCAAATCCACTAAACGAATCACTTAAACGAGGGTGATTCAACCTCAAATACAACCACTCTACTTTATACGAGGGTAGCGTACCTCAAACCCCTTCTCTTCATGAGAAGGATTTTGTCTCACGAAGGAGACGGGAATTTGCAAAGCGAATACCCAACCAAAGTAACAAAGATAAATAACAACAATCCTATAGAGCCAACAAAGATTTAAACCTAGCTTCTATAGGAATTAGGAAACTCCCCTTTGATGAAAGTGCGTCGAATCGATGACGCGGGTGCGTGAGCCACGCAACGGCGCAACGTCGCTCTCATTAACTACGGTGGGAGAGCGGGTGCGCAAAGGCTTGATGCTCTCTAGATGAAGAACTTGAGCTTGGAGAGCAAGAGCTTCTCTTGGACACAAAAGAGTGGAAATGCTTGTTCTTGGTGTGTTTAGGTATCTCTTGAGTGGCAAAGGCTCCCCTCTATTTATAGAGGCCTTAGGAAGGCTTTGGAAGGCTTTGGAAAGCTTCCATAGCCGTTGGGTGCAAAGCCCAAGAGAATCAGGTTGAAATAAGGAATAATCATTACACTGACAGGGTTATCAGACGTCTGATCCTGGCATCGGACGTCTGGAAAACCAGTTTAAGACGTCTGGGAACAAAGTCAAACGTTTGATTTTAGGCGGGTTTCCTTTCTGACTTGAATCAGATCTAAACAGGGTTCTAGTGCAAGTCCATCAGACGACACACAGGACGTCTGGCACTAAGTCTGGATGTCTGAAAACCTACTTTTTCTGCGGGAATGGATTTCCAAGAGATTGCAACGGCTATAAAATCTCTGAAAAGAGATTTTGGGTCAGCCGAGGCAAAACGGTCATTTATCAGACGTCTGGGAACACTTACGGACGTCTGATAAGGCTCTAATGGTCATATCATTCAGTGTTTACTAAGGTAGCCAACGGTCCACTAATTGGACGTCTGGCGAAGCCATCAGACGTCTTCTAAGATGTCTGGACTAAGGTCTGAACGTCTGATTTCATCAGATAGAACTAACTAAGTTCAGCCTAAATGTTATCGGACGTCTGAGTCAATAGTCAGATGTCTTAAAACTCATTATCAGACGTCTGATTTTCATATTAGACATCTGAAAAGGCTGTTTGAACCCTATATTGGTTTTCTAAGTTCTTTACAGAAAACCTAAGTATCCTAGGGTTGTGAAGGTGTTCCTAGGACTATTGTTAGGGTACTTTGAGGCTCTTTAACATGTTGTTCTAAGGAACAAAAATAGCAAGGAAATAAAGACAAGTACATGAAAGAAATAAACAGAATTCTATCATATTCTTCTTGTCCTTCCATCTTCAATCTATCGCTCCTTGCGAATCTCCTCTGTTCTCCATCAAGCTCCTCCAATCCATCCTGGATGCGAGCTTAAACTCCGTCTAATCACGTCTCCATTTGCAATTTGACCTGAAATCTAAGACTCCAAGTGCAAATGTTAAATGACACGTGTTTTGTTATCATCAAAACAAACGATCGTGGTGCTCTAGCACTAACACTCACCACCTTCCTCCAGGTGACGTCAGAGTGAGTCATCCTCGAAGCGACTGTCGAGGGGGATTTCTCTCACCTATCTCTATCTCTATTGCTTTCGTAGTATAGTTTTCCTGCTTTCCTAGTTGTAATAAACATTTCATTATAAAAATACATGATTCTTTCTCTCTCTCTATCTCTCTCTTTTTATCTCACAAGTAGATTAGCTAGATTTCATTGACCTAATCTCTTGCCCTATTAAAAATACAAAAAAAATTAGAAAAGACAAAAATGACAAAAACAAATAACAAGCGAAACGTGGATTTTCAAAACTGAACGTTCACTTCCCCATGTTCGACCCGAGACTCACTTTTCGAGTTTCGGTTATAAATTTTATCTGATTAACGGATTTTCTCGCGAATCAAACTACGATGACGGGTTTTCCAAACTCAAAGCTTTTCCTAACGAGATCTGACTCGATTAGGCATTTTAGCTATGATGAACCACACCTCATCAATGAGTATAGCTAGCAAGTTGTCAGTGGTAACAACTCATCAGCCGGTTGCCCATATCCCAGCTAAAAAATGTACATTTAATTCTAAACACTTAGGAAGAAGCGGAGAAGTGGAATAAGCCATAAAAATAAAAAGTAAGGAGAAAGCTACTGATCGTATAGATACACCTTTAGGTAGAATTCCTTTCAAGGTCACCTAGAGGTGTAGAAACCCAAAGTCCGTTCTAATCGCCGATTAGTGAGTCTATCACATTCACATAAAAAGATGCTTAATACTTAGAGTTCTCTTCGAGTCTTGAGTGGGTTGGGTAGCTGTAGAAAGCTACCCCGAAACACTAAACTCAAAAATTTTTAAAAATTAGAAAAGAAGAAAAAGAAAAAGATGCTTTTGCTTTTGAATAAGGCGAAGGCTTGGGCGGTCTGTATTTTAGCAGACACCCAGGTGCTGTTGAGTTTCTATAGTTCAGTTCCTTAGTAGAAATTTCCTAGTGTAGAAAAATAACTTTTGCCCAAGAAATCCGATCCCAATTCTTTTATAAATAACATATAGTTTTGCTGGGGACTAGCAAAAGATAGGAATGGGGGTGTGATGTGCATACATCTAATTAGCCTAAAATATCTATTTATGCATGTTTCTAGTGTCATAGAAGCAATCAACATTATAAATATTGCATATCATGCATCATAATGCATTTAAGATAGATTGTACAAATTATAGGTTAATTTTCCCTTTTTGTGGTTAAGGAACAGGGCAATATCATTTTGGGGCCTCGGATTGGAGATCCATCCGTACAGATCTGATCAAGATGATAATCAAAGTTCAATGACTCCAAAATTGCTCCGATCGAATGTCTGTAGCATCAGATGCAGTCTGAGAAAGATCAGAGGTCAAGGGCCAAGGTGGTGTAAATCTGTATCTCAGACGACAAATCTTTTCGCTACAAATTTCCGACTCAACATAAACCTTATATTTGCTGATGGTTAGGGGAAAAAAGGACTCTTAGGTAAAATAGCAACTGAGTCATTACTTGTTACAAACTATTGTCAATTGTTTGGACTAAAGGAAGGCTATTGCTAGAGTTTGTAGATCCAAAATATCAAGGGATTGAGAATGTTGGTTTTACAAATCTTTTTGTCAATCAATGTATGTAGAGTGCCATTCAGTTCCTTCATAATTTTCAAGATGCTTTACCCAATACCAATTGATGATAACATCATCATGAGTCATAACTAGATTTAATTAATCAGAATCGATTGACAAATGCTCCTACATAATCGCTGGAGAGTCGTAATTAGCTGCATATCCTTTCTGAGAAGAGTACATTAAATTAGCGTTAACTCTACAGTTTAACGACATATTATGAATGCAGAATAATCACGGGGTTTCCCAAGGGTTAATCTAAGGTCAAATTCTCATTATTGACAATAAGAGGATTCACACAGACAGAAACGTGTTTTCACACATTTCGAGAATAAACAATAACCCAAAACCCTAATTTTAGACTTGCTTAAATTACTGAGCTTCTAGTCAAAATAAAATCCATCTAAACCTTCTAAAAATCATAGAAGAATATTCCATAAGGTTTGGTACTCTTAATTTGACCATCTGAACCTATTTTGATCTAGAATACAGTCTCAAACGGAAAGTTGTCCTGATTTGGGTTTCTACGTAAATTACCTAGTTAAACTTGATCAAAACTAAAATCCAACTTCACCATCAGATTTCTTAGGTCTAAATTAGATTTGTACCAAAATTTGGGTTCAATCAGAGATCATCTTAACCTAGTTTTCATTTTAGTTCAGTCAGATTCTTTCTTTCTCAATTAGACCCTCATCTTTTGAATTATTTGCAAATAGGTCCCTAGGTTTCTCATCATCTTTGCAGTTAGGTCCATACTACCATTAGTGTGAACAGAAGCTTCACTGTTGAGATTCAAGCAATGATTTCTCACTTAATTCTCAATCAAACACTCTCAAAATTGAAAGGGAGATCTTTTCAGTGCAGCAGGCCTATGAGAGGATCATCAGATCAAACACAGATACGTAGAGTGATCCAATTGACAAGAAAATATGGCTATTGAAGATCCCTTTGAAGGTTTAAATTTTCCTGTGGCTATGCAGGCGGGAAGGCTTGATCACTAGCGATCTTAGACACAGAAGAATGGGGACTACGTTGAATGCCTATCATCTCTATGGATTACACTCTGACAGTGCGTCTCATATTTTTTCTTCATGCCTGGTCACAGACAAGCTTTGGAGGAAGATTTTCTAGGAACCTCTACCTACCTGGGACTCCCTTTGGCAGAGGTTAGACACTCTTGGACAACCGTACAGGTGTATGGCTGCCACCTTGTGGTGTGTGTGGAGGGCATGAAATGAAAAGTTTTTTCAAGAGAGACCGGTTAGATGTGAGAAAATTGTAAATGAGTGTTGGTCCCTCATACATAGTTGGGAATCTATTTTGTAATGTTTTGTTTGATTTGAAATATATTACCCTTCGGATTGCTATCGTCTCACGATAGCTTTCCTCACTGTTTCAAAAAAATAAATTGAAAGGGAGATTCCTTGAGGAATTCCTTTTCAAATGGACCCAGCCATGAATCCTGAGTCCTTCCTAATCTCCCATGCAAACACATGAAAGAATTGGGTATCCCATGTGTGAGAAATAGTCGGAGCTTGAAAGCTTCTTTCGAAGCTTGGAACTCCTCCCTAAGGCCTACAAAAAGACCCAGGACAAAATTCCGCTTCTCCTTAGCTAGGTTTGGCCTCAAAAACCTTCTTCCTTCCCTATCTCCGGCCTCCTCCGACCTAGGCTTTCGTGGCCTCCTTCCCCATCATCCTACACCCGACCAACGACCACATTAGTTCATCCAACTTCTTCCTCATTGTCTTCCACTCCTTGCCAACCACAGCGAGGGCTGCCTCCCCCTTTCCTCATCGTCGTCTCCCTCAATGGAGGGTTCATCTTCCCCGCATCTGGCCATCACACCAGCGTGGGAATCCTCTCCCTCTTCATCATATAATTAGGTCAGACTTCTTCCTATTCACCTCCTAAATCTCCCAAGTCTCTTCTTTCCTTCTTTCGACCACCAATATGCCTTCCACACCACCGTCTTCCCCATATTCGACCATGCTCCGGCGTGGCCTCCACAGCTCCCCAGATCACCGCACGGCTTGCCACGACTCCCATAAGCGCCACCGTGCTCCATTGATCAAAACCCCTCAAGAAATTAAGGGGATTGGCTTCTCAGACGCCCCACCGGACACGACCTCATCCGCACCACCTTCTCGCCTCCGTCTAGCCACCATACACCCTAACATGCTACGAAACCACCACGACCACCTTCGCCATCACTTGGCAATCCTTTTGAGATATTTTAACGCAGCCATGAGGCCTTATTTTGTGTTTCAGGTCGTCACCGTCCTCTATCGTCATCGTCCTCATCTCCGATCCCAACTACAGTACTCCGACCAGTTCCAACCTTGCAACCATGCCCAGGTGCTACGGAAGTGGATCACAAAGCAGCGAGGCACTTAATTGAGCGAGGCAGGACCATCGTAGCTCCAATTGGACGAAAGCAACACCAGCAGTTGCATGCGAAGATGCCTCGGCGCTTTCGTCCCACATCGTGGGATCTCAAACACTCTATAGCACTTGTTAGGTTTTTGTATTGTGGCTTTATTGCCCAAGCATCGAGGGGTCGGGTCCCTCATCCCCTCACATCCGCTTACCCGACCTATACGCACACCTCACTTGCGACACCACGCCCACAAGCCTAGTCACTGTACATGACCCGTTTACCCATACATGGATCCGAATATGCTCTGGGTTTGAGAGAGGAGGAGAAAGATTTGTAAGAGAGCAGTGGGGAGGGGGTTTTACTCTGTGAAACTCGGCCCTGTGCGACACTTAGTTGCTGAAGGGAGCTGGTTCCCCTGTGCTATGAAGGAGAAGACAAGGAGAGAAGTCTTATGGGGGAGGAGAAGGCTTTGACAGAGAGAGAAGAACGAGAAGACTACCCTTGAAGAAGAAGAAACTATTCTGAAGGAAGAAGGGAAGCCTCTGTGAAGAAGGGATACTTCAAGAAAGAGAAGAAAAGGTGAAGAAGGCTTTCTGAGAAGCCTTGTGCTGCTGAGGCTAAGTGTTGAGACACTTATGTCATCTGAGGAAGGAAGCCAACGTATGATATTGAGTACTGTAGCATTGAGAATACTGTTGACTTATTTGGCTACATTGATTGATTAGGATATATGCTTAACTAAACTTGAATAATTGGTGATTTAAATCACCATTCTTTTGTCTTCTTGATTTCTTTTTGTCCCAATGAGAGTTTGAGATATTATTGCTTCTTATTGAATATATTTCTGAATGATTAATCCATTGACTATCTTTATTATGCTCATTGATTATGAGTGAGATTAATGTTGTGAATTCCATATTTGCTCTTTGTGTTCGACCTCAGACTCTTTTCTGAATCTGAGTTATAAATTTATTTGTTTTCAAGTGATTAGGGCTTTGCTACAACAAAACGACTTAAAACTCCTCGATAGCTTGCGTAAACATTTTGGCGCCATTGCCGGGGTGAAACGCTCAATTCACACATTAGCCTTATCATTCTTGATTGTTTATCTGAGCTCTTTCCCTATTTGTTTTGCTTGTGATTTTGCAAGGTACATCACGAAGAGATCTTCCGTGCAATCAACCACTCCTAGGGCAGGTAAACTCTCTCTTCTTCCCTAATCAATGTCCTAATCTTTTGGAAGATAGAAAAAGGGAACAAAACTAATTAGGATTCATCTGCCTTACTTTTCTAGTAAACATCACTTCTAAGGCAAGTTTCCTGATTTATGAATTCAAAATCAGTATCTGATTGAAGTTGAGACGATTCTGTTTAGAGATCCCTACCCAAATTTCCTGTACCTTTTAGGGATTTACACTTAATTTATGATCATCTTGGAGTGCGCACTTCTTGTTTGAGTCCAAGTTGTACATTTTAAGATCAAATTGGACTTGAAATAGAGCCAATTAGGGTTTCTACTGTAGGGTTTTGAAGTGTTAGTTCACACTTGCTTGAATTAAAGGAAATTAACCCTCTCGCATCTATGTGCTACCCAAACCCTTGCTTGAAAAGATCTAATTAGAAGAACCCTAAAATCAGGCTCTAAATTCACTTGAACCCTAAACTTTAGACCTAATAACCTGAGAGTCAATTCAGGGTGATCTTTGGGTCTTGACCTAGATTTCATTCTTCATCTTTTAGGGCAAGTAAGGTGAAGTTGGTCTACTTTGTGGTGCCAACCAACTTCCAAATTAGGTCACAAATTGAATTAACTTTTAATCAAGTGAAATCCAAGGCACAAACTAGGTTAAAATTGGTAAACTTAAGGTCTCAATTCATACATTCTGGTTTACTTGGAACTGTAGTGACAAGGAAGGTTGGGTGAGGGAAACCCTGTAACCCATGGGGACGCTCTACCATGTAGGGGTCTTTGTGGGGCTCTCCCTTCCTAGCTGTCCAAGTACTCTCGAGTGTGGATTTTTGATTCAGAGGTATCATCCACCTCGAAATAAGCCTTAGTCATCCAAAAATCTTTGGGTGCCTTGATTGGGTCCAATTCATATCCAGTCCCTCATCTATTCTTTAAAGCACATACACAGGAAAGGTCCATAGGTTGTTTAACTTAGAGGCCTCATTATAATTGTTCTTCGTGGGGATTTCTGATTTGATTCAATCACTTCAATTTGAACCTGAATTTGATTTTATAACTTAATCCACCACCTGATTTGAAAATGCAACCTGACAAATTAGGAAGACCTTTTAGGAAACCTGAATCCCAAATGAGCATGAAAGAAAAGATGAATGAGGATGCTCTTAGATATCATGATGAATATTACAAAAGCTCAAATCCATCAAGACACATTCAGGTTAATATACCAGAAACAACAACCTTCATTACAAATTATGCCCAACTAATAATAACATAGATGACAAATGGTTCAACTCGGGATATTCTCATGACAGGATTTATTAAAATAGAAAGATTACATAATTTTGAGTATCTTCAATGTCTAACAAATCTATGACTTTGGGAAAAACAAAATGGCCTTGATAAATGGGAAAACTTGATAACTATGTCGAAACAGGTCATAAATCAAATGTACCCATATCAACAGCCAGAAATTGATGATCTCCCAGAACACAAGTTTGAGAATAGAGGTTGTTGTGGACCCCCAACCCAAATGAAATTAGATTCAAACTTCATAACAATTGACATGCCTGATCTTAATGAAGGTTGGGAGGATCCAATTGTAGGTGTTTTCGATTCTGAACCAGCCGTAGAGAGCCTTGAAGCTGGTCCATCAAGCCTAGATTCCCCAAACACCTGTGATGATAAGCTTGAATCAGAATTTCTCAAGAATGTAATTCCCAAACCTTATCCTGTTAAGGTAATTCTCAAGAATGATTTTGACATCCCAATATAGCCTAGCCCAGATTCTAGTGACCCAAGTCCTACCTTTGACCTAGAATCTAGATTTAAACCTATTTGGGATGATTACAAGGCCCAAATTCAAGAGAATTAGACTTTTGATCTGGACTATGATTATGGGCCCATGTTTAATGATTACACCTCTCCAACCTCCTCAGAGATACAAATTGATTTGTCGAAAGTCAAATCAATCTATGATACAGAAATTAAGTTGGAAGAGTTGGGATTCAATTGGATCTATCCTAGGAGCCAAGAACCTAAGCCTATGCCAAATAAGGACACCTTTTTAATCCCAGAATTTGAGATTAGGTTAAATCCAAGTGAGATTGTTGATTCTACTCATCATGATTCATTCTATGGTGGAAATCCTGATATGGAATTAGGTTTAGACACTGATCTTCTCAAATTCTTCAATGATTTCGAATCCTACTTTGATTTCGGAGAACCGTTCTTTCCAGATGATTATGAACCAGTTTATGACCTTAGCATCCATGATCCATTCTTTGATTCTGATGCTGAGGCCAATGATTTAGACCTTAAAAAAACCACACCTTCTGATCCACATACTGAGCCTTCCAAATCCGTTCCCAACCTTGACCCGCTACCGAAATCAACTTCTACTCTGATTCACCTCTCTCTGATCCGGTAGCATATGATTATCCTCCATCTTTTGATCAGGTTTCGGACATTGATCAGACTGATAATCACTTCCTATCCTTCTCTGATCTCACTAGTAGGGTTCCTACATCCTCTACAGCTTCGTTTTCTTTTGAGGATTCCCACTCTGACCAGGTTGAGCCGACTTAGCCAAACCCTGGATTTTCATTTCTATATCCGATTGAAGCTCAAAGTCTCTGGTTGGCTCCATATCTATTGATTCATATCCATCAACCCACCAGACTGATTGGGTTTAGGCTGCATCATCAGCCTGTTGATCTGAACAAGCACCTGGTTGGACCAACTAGGCTTTTGATCAAGGTGCTCATTCTACAACACTCATCTGATTTGACCAACCCTTCTCTTTGACCACCTTCTGCTTGGTCGAAGGCATTGAATTTAGCGCTTAACGGGAGGCAACCCGTCATTCCAAAAAAATCGAGACCCTTCTGATCATCCTTTTGAGCTACACTCCTACTGCACTTATGAGTTCAAATTTAGAATAGCGGACTCCACCTTTGGTATTTGTATCAAAGCTTGAAATCATCCACAAAAGTCATCTCAATCCGTTCACCCACCCTTTTGATCCTCTTCTAATCCTTGAACCAAACTGAATTTGTACCCTTCTGGTTTACAATGAGAACATTGCAAAACTTAGGGATGGAGGGGTGTTAAAGTGCAAACATATGGAAATTCAATTCTTTGAAGGGTTTTGACAAAAAATATACATATTCAAAATTTGATAAAAAATAAAAAATTGAAAAAGAAAAAGAATTCGAGAAAGGAGAGGAAATTTTGTGAACTAAATTGAAAATCTTTCTTGAGGAGGAAAAGAGGAGAATGTTTAAATGTCAAAGAGCAAAATCAAAAGCAAAAATGATAGTCATTTAGCACTTGATTATAGAGATTACTTAAGTTCTATACCTAATCAAAAGAAAAATAAAGTCCTAAGATGACAAAGAGACAAGGAAATTATTTTGAGTGCTAATCTTAGGCCTCTTGGGCTTTTTTTAGGGCTTAAACAATCATGTCTCTATTAAGATCCAGATTAGTCCTCAAGAGGTTGAGGAAAGTGCAAAGCTAATGTATTAGATCTAAGGCTTAGGGAGTACTTGACCCCGTTGCCTACCCTTTGGTTTGCGGGACTTGGTAACCCAAGCAACCAAAAATCACACACTTAGTCTAGTTTAGTGCACTTAATAAAGAAAAATCATGCCAAAAGTGTTCTGTTCTGAAAAGCCATCTCAAAGATCTAGCTTAGGAGTGACTCGACAACATAAGTTGATTAGACGGGTTCCTGATGCGAAGAGGTGGAAAATTCCCCTCGAAATGCGTAAGAATATATCGTCTCCTCAATTCTTATCTCCTATGATATCTAAATATCCTACCGGGGGCATGTAAGCACCTTGTGCTGGTTCAGGTGCCATGGCGAGATTATCTCGAAATATTATTGCCAAGGCCTAAATTTAGCTTCAGAATGCCATGGATGGCACTATCTCGAAGTGTCGAAAGCTAGGGTTTTGGGGGCTATCATGGGCGGTGCTATCCCAAAGCATCGAAAGCCAGGGACCCTTCGAGGATTGATGGTGGGGACAAGGAATCCGATACAAATCGTGTTTAGGGCCAATTCGAGGTTGGATTTAGGGAAAAAGAAAAAGAAAAGAGAGAAAACTCTCCAAATAAAATTCTTTCTATCTCTCTGTTATAAAAATGCACTGGCAAACTGAACTTAGACATGTTACGTCTATGCACGAGTCTTTTAACCGCTAGGTTCAATGAACCTTTGGGTAGTTTTTGCGGGCCTTAGAAACCTTTGCGGCACACTCAGGATGAAGCTGGTCAAGTCTGTATCTTGATTGATACATGAGTACCTATAGGCCTATTATTAGCATTCTGACCTAATTTCTAAAGAGTAGAACAAATCAGGCATCTGAACTTCAATGAATGGTCTAGAACTCTAGTTCTTTCCACAAGATTTTTCTAAAGGACTAGCAAAGGTTAGGCATGGGGGTATAATGATAACATCATCATGAGCCATAACTATCTTTAATTAATCAAAATCAATTGACAAATGCTCCTACATAATCGTTGGAGAGTCGTAATTCACTGCATATCCTTTCTGAGAAGAGTACATTAAATTAGGGTTAATTCTACAGTTTTAACAGCACATTATGAATGCAGAATAATCATGGGATTTCCCAGGGGTTAATTTAAGTTTAAATGCTCATTAATGACTAACAAGAGGGTTCACACAGACGGAAATAGGTTTTCTCACATTTCAAGAATAAATAGTAACACAAAATCCTAATTTTAGACCCGCTTAAATTACTAAGCTTCTGGTCAGAATAAAATCCATCTAAATCTTCTAAAAATCATATAAAAATATTCCATAAGTTTTGGTACTTTTGACTTGACCATCTGAACCTATTTTGACCTAGAATAGAGTCTTAGACGGAAAATTACCCTAATTTGGATTTCTACGCAAATTATCTAGCCAAACTTGGTCAAAACTGAAATCCATCTTCACCATTAGATTCCTTGGGTCCAAATTAGGTTTGTACCAAAATTTGGTCCCAATCAGAGAACATGTTGACCTAGTTTGCAATTTGATCCAGTCAGACTCTTTCTCTCTCAATTAGTCCCTCATCTTTTGAATTATTTGTAGACAGGTCCCTAGGTTTCTCGTTATCTTTGCAATTAGGTTCCTACCGCCATTAGTGTGAATAGAAGCTTAACTGTTAAGATTCGAGCGAGGATTTCTCACTCGATTTTCAATCAAACACTCTCAAAATTAAAAGGGAGATTCCTTGAGGAATTCCCTTCCAAATGAACCAAACCATGAATCCTAAATCCTTCCCAATCTCCCATGCGAACGCATGGAAGACTCAGGTATCCCATGTGCAAGAAATAGCCGAAGCTTGAAAGCTTCTTTCCAAGCTTGGAACTCCTCCCTAAGGCCTATAAAAAGACCCAGGACACAATTCTGCTTCTCCTTAGCTAGGTTTGGCCTCAAAAACCTTCTTCCTTCCCTATCTCCAACCTTCTCCGACCTAGGCTACAGTGGCCTCCTTCCCCATCATCCTACAGATGACCAACGACCAAATTGGTCCATCTAACTTCTTCCTCATCGTCTTCCGTGCCTCGCCAGCCACAGCGAGGGCTGCCTCCCCCTTTCCTCACCGCTGTCTCCCTCAACAGAGGCTTCGTCTTCCCCACATCTGGCCATCACACCGGCATGGGAATCCTCTCCTCTTCATCCTATAATCAGGTCAGACTTCTTCCTATTCTCCTCCTAAATCTCCCAAGATGCTTCTTTCCTTCTTTTAACCGCCGACATGCCTTCCATGCCACCGTCTTCCCCACGACCGGCCAAGCTCTGGCGAGGCCTCCACAGCTCCCCAGACCACTGCACACCTCGCCACGACTCCCATAAGCACCATCGTGCTCCACTGACCAAAACCCCTCAAGAATATGATGGGATTGGCTTCTCAGACACCCCACTGACATGACCTCATCCACACCACCTTCTCGCCTCCGTCCGGCCACCATACACCCTAACATGCTACGAACCACCACGACCACCTTCTCCATCACTTGGCGATCCTCCTGAGATATTTTAACACAGCCGTGAGGCCTTATTTTGTGTTTCAAATCATCTCCGTCCTCTACCGTCGCCATCCTCATCTCTGATCCCAACTACAGTACTCCGATCAGTTCCAACCATGTAACTACTCCCAGGTGCTACGGAAGTGGATCACAAAGCAGCCTAGGCACTTAATTGAGCGAGGCAGAACCAGCGTAGCTCCAATTGGATGAAGCAACATTAGTAGCTGCCGTGAAGAAGCCTCAGCGCTTTCGTCCCACATCGTGGGAGCTCAAACACTCTGTAGCGCTTATTAGGTTTTTGTGTTGTGGCTTTATCGCCCAAGCACCGAGGGGTTGGGTCCCTCATCCCCTCACATTCTCTTACTAGACCTATGTGCACACCTCGCTTGCGACACCACGCCCGCAAGCTTGGTCACTGTGCATGACCCATTTACCCGTACATGGATCCAAATATGCTCTGGGTTTGAGAGAGGAGGAGAAGGATTTGTGAGAGAACAGGGAGGGGGGTTTACTCTCTAAAACTCGACCCTGTGCGACACTTAGTCACTGAAGGGAGTTGGTTCCCCTGTGCTATGAAGGAAAATGCAAGGAGAGAAGTCTTGTGGAGAAGAAGAGGGCTTTGATAGATAGAGAAGAACGAGAAGAAGGCCTTTGAAGAAGAAGAAAATATTCTGAAGGAAGAAGGGATGCTTTGAGAAAGTGAAGAAAAGGTGAAGAAGGCTTTCTGAGAAGCCTTGTGCTGCTGAGGCTAAGTGTTGAGACACTTAAGCTGTCTGAGGAGGGAAACCGATGTCTGATATTGAGTACTGTAGCATTGAGAACAACATTGTTGACTTATTTGGCTACATTGAATGATTGGGATATATGCTTAACTAAACTAGAATAATTGGTGATTTAAATCACCATTCTTTTGTTTTCTTGATTTTTTTTTTATCCCAATGTGAGTTTGAGATATTATTTCTTCTTATTGAATATATTTCTAAATGATTGATTCATTGACTATCTTTATTGTGCTCATTGATTATGAATGAGATTAATGTTGTGAATTTCATATTTACTCCCTGTGTTCGACCTTGGACTCTCTTTTGAATTTGAGTTATAAATTTAATTGTTTTCAAGCATTGAAGCTTTGCTACAACGAAATAACTTTAAACTCCTCGATAGCTCGCGTAAACACTAATTAATAACCATCTTACCTACTTGTGCATGATAGCTAAAAGTGTTGAGAAATTTCTAAATCACAATCCTTTTACTATGAAATTCGTCTTCTTTCCTTTCCCCTCTAAATCTTGAAGTTAGTTCCTCACAACTCCTTTTGCTGGATATTCTTATCTGGAATATATCTTAAATTTGACAAGATATATTCTGGTTTTACTTTTTTTTTTGCATTTGATAGATGTAAGGAACCATTCGATTCTTATCCACTGCAATCCACTGCAAAAGTGGTAAGGTATACATTGATCTTATTTAACTTCTTTGGTGTTCCTCTACACTTTTTTCCTTGCAGATCAAATTCTCAAACAAATACTTCGCTCATGTTGTTTAGTTTCATTAACTTACAGTTATTTGCTAATTGGTAGCATCGGACAGGCTGCTTAGTGGGATGTTTCAGGAAACTACAAAATTGGTGCTTGTCCTCCGTAAATGAAGAATATCTATGACATGCTTCTGCAAAGGCACGCACCTTGGATTTGCAGTTCATTGAGTCCTTTGATGTTGCCTGCTTCAAGAAATATGTTTATGACATTATTAAGCAATGTTACCATAATGGTTCTCAAGCTAAATGCCTCAGTTATGAGGAAGCATCCTAACAACAATCTCATTTGAATTTGTTGGAGATAATGGGTTTGCTTTTTGTTTCTTTCCCATTGAGTCTAGGTTTAGAATATTATTTTGGTACACTAGAAACTAATAGCATTCGGCAGATAGTATATTCTTTGGAATATAGGATTAACTGAGGTTTTCTCCCCACTTTTTTCCTTTTTTAAGTTGAGGCCCATGCTTTGATTCTTATTTGTTGGCCCTACTTATACATGGTGAAAGTTTTTGTCTTGTGTTTTTAGCGCAAGTATGATGCAGAAATGATAGGGTAGTTCATCTTTTAGGGAGAAAATTTGATCCAATTTTTACCATGGAAATAAAGTAAACTTTTGATAAATTTTAGGTTGAATTATTTTTAGTTCCTTTATCATAGAAATAAAGTAAATTTTTTTGTCCCTTCAAATATATAATCTATTCACAATTTTTTAGGTGTATTTTCTATAAAATTTTCATTAGAAAACCTTAATTTCTAAGGAATATTTTGATGGATATTGTAAAAAAAAATTATTTTATAGGTAATCAAAATAAAGTATAAGTATGATACATTATGAGTGTCTTAAAGGATAATTAATAATTTTTTGTATCCTTCGTACATAGCGACGAATTACTCGTTGGCATATTTTACACAAAATAACGAAAAAAATCATTGTTAAAATAAAGTAAAGACAATGAAAACATCCATTGTTAAATTTCAAGCATGTGGTGATTTTAGTGATGATTTTATTCATTGTTTGAATTTGTCAACGAATGTATTATTTGTTGAAAATTTAACAGTGGCTTGTATAGCAACGAATATGGTGACAAATAAATTATTCGTTGACAGGCTATATAACGACGATTTATTCATTGTCATCTTCATAAAATATTCATCGTCTTTAACCCTTTTTGTTGTAGTGATCATTTTCAATTACATTAATCATGCTTTTCAAAACAGAAATTTCAAATTTAAGCAAGCTATTTTCTTCAATTAAATTTATGTTTTCTACAACAACAGTATCATTTTTAGAAATAATAGAACTAGAATAATTTTTCAGATTTCAATTCTTAGATATCATGTTGTCTTTTTCAGATTTAATTAGACAACATTTTGATTGTAGAGATTCATTTTTAGCAAGCAATTTTTGGTTGTCCAAATCTAAATCTTGATTTTTTAATACAAGATTGTCCTTTTTAGACTTAAGGGAATTAACATCAAATTTCATAGTTTTGTTTTGAACTTCCTAAGACTTGCTAAGATCATATAGTCCCTCAAAGGCATTTTGAAGTTCTTCTATGGTAAAAGAGTTTACCTTCTCTTTTTTGTTGTCTTCATCTTCCCCTTGCTTTTTCTCGCTCTCATCCACAATTGCCATGAAATTGAGGCACAAGATTTCATTCTATCTCCTTCTTGGGTTCTTCCTCTTTCTCTTCTTCCAAACTCGTATCATCTCTTGTTGCTTGAAAACTTTCTTCTTATACTTTTTCTCCTTCTCCTTATTTACGAGAGTACACTTCGATCTAAGATGTCTCTTTTTCTTGCAATGGTAGCATTTAATCGACTAATCTTTTTTTTCTCTCTTTCTTTGATTCCTTGAAAAACTTGAAAATTTCCTTAGCTCAAAATCAAATTTCTTCATCGTCAGAAGTGACTTTGAATGCAAGAGACTTTTCTTTGGCTCTAATATCCCCTTCTTCCTTTTCTCTATCTTATTTTCATAGGCCATAAGGTTGCTTAGAAGGTCTTCCATGTTCAACTCCTCAATTTGATGGGCTTCTTCAATTGAGGTCACTTTTTGTTCCTAATTCGATCTAAAGGAATGTAGCAACTTGGATTACAATCTACCTCTTATGAAGGTTTTCTCCAAGAATATTTTTTGTTCACGATAAACGTCAATCAGTTGCTCAACTTATTATTTTCTTTCATAGAAAATGATTTGAACTCTTACGATAACAAGTTAATTTTTTAATATTTAACTTTAGAAGTTCCTTCATGGGTTACTTGAATAGTGTGCCACACTTTGTGTGTGGTTTTGAATTGCAAGACTCGGTTGAACTCCTCTAGGCTGAGTGCACAATATAAGGTGTTCATAGGCTTGGTGTTTATTTGCACCTCCACTTAATCTTCGATATATATATTTAGTGGCAGGTTTCTCGAGGACGTTAAATGGAGTCACACACCTTTCCCATACAGAGTAGTGGTATGCCTACAACCATATTCTCATTTGTAACTTCCAATAAGTATAATTTTTACCTTCAAAGTATGGAGGCCAAATAATGGATTGTGTTTCACTCTTTCCGGTGGAAAAAATCTTCCCCTCTATATTTTGGATCCTCATCGGTTTGTTACGTTGATTTCGTGAGACTTGGTTCTAATACCAAATTAAATTGCGGCATTAGAAGGTGGTGAATTGTGTGGGATAAAAATTTGATAAAATAAAATAAATCACATAATAACAAGTCACAAATTTACACAAGTAATTTTAGGTGAAAATCTTATGGATAAAAGCCACCACCTAAGTCTTCCGACTTTGGATTTTCATATCTACCAAGTAGATCAAATCCATTATATGTATCACCTTAAACCGAGGGTGGCAAAACCTCAATTACAATAACACTATTTTAGATTAAGGGTAGTGTGCCTCAAACCCCACTTCTTCATGAAGAGAATTTTGTCTCATGACGAGACTGGAATTCGCCACGCAAATACCCAAACAAGAATACAAAATAAAAGAACCTATAGAGCCCAAGATAAAGTATGAAATTATGTGATCGAGTGACGATTGCGTTGCAATAAAAATGGTGTTTTAAATGTTGTTGTTGTAGTATAAATGTCATAATGCAAACCGATATTGCATCGTTTTGTTTAATTACAATTTTTATTGGTTAGTTTCCAGGTCGTTCATTGGGAGACAATTTTTGATATATATCACTCTCTATGTTAAAAAATGTTCTTTTATTCCAAAAATTTTTTTACAAAATGAATCAATGAATCAAACAATGAACAAATTGGTTAATTATATACAAAAGAATCAATAAGTAAACACTACAATGCCTTAAACAGATTTACAAATAATTGGCATTAAAGACTTTATTTAACTACACTATGTCAATTATATACAGCTACTCTAAATAATACCTAAATATAGGAACAAAAATAACTACTAATATACATTATACTAAGTTATATTAACATATTAATATCTTTAGTAACGTATTCTATATATACAGTATCATATATATATGTTGCTATAGCCTTAGTAAAATATATCCATAACATAAGGTAAAAATAACTATTTATACTAACATATATACATATCTACAGTGACAGTTATGACGTCACTAAAGCCTTAGTGTTTTGTTTATATACATATAAGACTCAAATAATGTCTACTCTACTTTACTTATATATATATAAAGATATTATCTATATACGTATACACTACATACATATAATTTATGTACATTATTTATATACATTTACTATTATACATATAGTTATACATATTTACATATACACAGGCACATACACAAACACATGCACTACTCATACTAATCAATCCCAAAACTTAGCCGCATTCGCTCAAACTCCTCTCCTCTCTTCTTTTCTTTCCAACACTTAGCTTTTTTTTTTTAAATGCTCTCTCGTCCCTCATAGCTAGTTCACTGTTCACTAACCCAAAAATTGGCTTTTTTTTATGGGTGAGCTGGCTCTAGCTCTTTTCATGGGATACACAACACCCAAGAGGGTAGAACCGGACCACAACTAGGGACCAGACCTAGTACATTAAGCATGTATTTTCATTTGATTTTAGGCCCAAGATAGGTCCACATAGGCCCAACTACAGTGCAGGCCCTCGACCCATGCACTGTTCAAATATGTGCTAAATATCATGCTCAGATCAAATCAAAGGAGCGAGTGGTAATGGGTATTGGTGTGCTGAGCACTGACAACTGATGTGCTCGATGCACCAAAACCTATTATACCACTTCAT
Source organism: Thalassia testudinum (assembly GCA_037157565.1). NCBI lineage: Eukaryota > Viridiplantae > Streptophyta > Magnoliopsida > Alismatales > Hydrocharitaceae > Thalassia > Thalassia testudinum. The sequence goes on from JAZHRO010000002.1 coordinate 69,699,259, forward strand.
TCGATTTGTGCCACCAGATGTGGCACTAAAGAACAACGCCTAATTAGGTGCATCTCAACGCACACAATTGCGTGGAAATCAAGGATTTTCCCCTCAATTTGAGGGCCCAAATTAGGTTTGATTTTAAAATAAATTATATTTTTTGAAAGCCCTAATATAATGCTACATGATTATATAATTTATTTACAAAATGAAGTTATTTACATATATATTAAAATTAGTTAAAGTTAGGGGTTTGTATACATTAAATTAGGGTTTAATTTACTAATTGAAGTACAAATTGGTAACTTACTTACAAAATTGACTTTATACAGAGTTAATTTATATAATAGACTATTTATTATACATTTTTAATTTATTTTAAAGACTTTATTTTAATTTATTTACATTTAAATACACGTTTAAGTTAGTTATGTGCATAATTAACTTATAAATACAGTATAATTAGGTTGAAAATACTTAAAATAATATTATACAAGTGTACATGATAAAGTACTTTAGTATTAACTTAGCTTACTAATTTATTTTATTTTAAGTTAATAATTTACCTAATTAAATTAATAACTTAATCAATTACTGCAATTACATAATTAAATTAAATTACAGGTATCATATATTATATATTGCTTAGTTAAATGTGTATGTACAATATTAGATATAATGATATACATATACATAGTCTTTTATAATTATCTAAGATATTATACATTTTAGTTAATATAAATTAATATATAAGTATACAATAAAGTTATATATACAATAAATCATTCTAAATATTTAATTTAATAAATACAATACATATATAAGTTATTTATTTACATTATTTATATATTTTACGATATATACATATAGAGTAGTTTAAAATTATATTTGCAAGTATAAATATGCTATATAAGGCATTTTTAGGTATTTTCGGTATTTTTTGATTTTTATGATTTTTATAGATATAATAGAGGTGAGGGATGAGAGAGCAAGGATGAGATGAGAGAGGAAGAGTTCTTTTTGGTATTTTGGACTTTAGTTTTTTTATTAAATTCCAAAGTATACTAAACCGTCGGCTGGTATGTTCTACCAAGTCGGGAATTCAAAATAATTTGAAACTTTGCCTACACCTAGAAAATTATCTAATCCTACTCAAGACACCTTTATTTTATTTTTTTTGTGATTTTTTTATTATTTTAATTTATTTACAAGTTAACCCATAAGAGGCCTTGAATGAGTGTTTAGAATAGAAACCTAAGGCCTAAAAGGGATTTTATTGGCTGGAATAAAGACATATTCATTCAAATATGGCCCGCACATAAGGTGAAAAATATTTTAGCCAATAAATAAGATTTATCATGTAATTTCACTCAAATCTCATTTTGGACAGATTTTACAATAACATGCTACTGTTAATGACCTCAAAATAAATTTACGAGCAATTCATACAAAATTTTGAAATTCAACAGTATAGGAATGCTTATTACATGAAGTTTGTTAATAAACAAATTTCCAGCTCAATCAACTCCTTAAATCCTAGCAAAACCTAGCCATATAATGGCTTCTGCTGCTGCTCAGATTCAGCAGCCAGTGGCTTCTGCTGCTGCTCAGATTCTGCAACCAGTAGCTGCTACAATATATACTAAACCAATTGACCCAAAGTCTAGGTTCTACATCAGATCTTATAGGTCTGAATTACTGCTCCAGCAATCATAATTAACTCAGTATCTCATTCAAATTAGATTCGCATAAAAAACAACCCAACAGTGGTTACTGCTGCATTTGATTCGGTAGCTGATTTGCTATTGTCATGCTAAGATAGAAAACTCAGATCAAACCTTGAAGGTCTGATCTAAGTTATGCTAAATCCATCCTCAGATACAATTCCTGATTAGATGCTTAGGTGATTTCAGAATAAAGTAAAAGCTCCTATGTGATTCTCAACTTCCAATATAGACAGTGTGAAGGTAAGCATCAACAATAGGGATTCAAACTCATTGAATTCTCATTCAAATGCATCACAAACCTCATTCAAAAGATTTAGAACTCAAAAACCAATGAGATTTGGAATCCAAAGTGTAAAAACCCTAATCTGATCATCTTGCTGCTACTATAGGTAGTAGAGTAGGGGAGATCAAATTAGACCATAAATTCCTTGTAAAATCACTCAATAGCTTCATGTCAAACCTTTAGTACTTGTTCACTTCTAAATTAGTGGATGAAATCAAGATTTCTTAGAAAATCAATGTTGCCCACCTGGACTCATAATCTTGTTTGCCAACATGTTTTGAACATCTAGAGTTCCTGCACACCATTGATTGGTGTATAGGAGCTCTAGGCAATCATGTAAAACTAGTTGGATCCTTGCTTAAGCCTCATGTCAAGATCATTGACTTTCCTTGGCAGAGCTCTCCAAAGGAGAAGAAAAACAGTATCCATGGTTCAAATTGGGTGCAAAACATACGCTCGATGAAAATCCAATTCACTGAGTTATAAATCATTTCCATAGGCTCAATTGGACTCAAACACACTCAATTCACTTGATTAAACACCAATTAAACCAAATTGAATCTCTGATTTATAAATTAGGCATGGAACTCAAATTCACAATAATCGAGTAAGTTATCGTAATTAAAATAGAGAGGGGGCCCTGTGGATAGGTGGATTGAATAGGAGACCCCCTCAGTGGGTTTTAGGCCCAAATTTAGATCTAAGAGCTGAAGCTTATGATATGAATTTGGCCTTAGTGGAGGGGTAGACAATGAATTAAAATGTAAGAGAATTGAATGAAAGTGATCGTGAGATGGTGAGGGAGCTGTATGAATCGATGGAAACATGTGCTAATACCTCTCTGATCTGAATTGATCAAAGAGGTGCGGACCAGAACTAAACTAGATCTACTCTAACCTAGAGCTAATCCAAACAATTTAGACACTATACTACAATCTACACTATCTAATTAAGCTAAGAAAGCAATAAACATAACCTATGAAAGTAGTAAATCCTATACTAAGTGGAAGAACAGGACATGAGGATAGCTACAATTGGTGACTGGAGCGAGGAAAGGAGGGAGAGACTCTGGCGGAGGGAAAGCTCTCTAGTGGAGCTCAAAGTCGCCCTAGGGTGCTACGAAGTCCTTAGCGGCGAGGAAGAGTCAGAGAAGATGGAATTTCACTACTTAGGTGGAGGAATAGGGACTATGTGAGGAGAAGAGACTAGAGGGAAGAAAGGATCGCCTTAGGAGATGTAGTAGGGAGGTGATTGTAAGTACCTCTATTTTGATGCACCAAAATTATGCTTATTGCTAGACTAACATTTAGGATTATCTCGGATTAAAGCATTAAAGCGTCTTTCAAGCCAAGTGCAGATAGTTGCTGATGTGTGTCTTTTATCTTTATTTGAGTCTAGGAACCTGTTGTAAGGAACCTCAAATAAAACTCAAAAATGGATTTTCGCGTATCTTTTCAAAACCAAGTTTTTAGGGTTATTGATTGACCAAATTAGTAAATTGATCAACCAGATTATCTTGATCGATCGACCAACCAACTTCATTAACTGATCAAATCAGCCTATTTTAGGAAGTTGATAAATATCCTTTTGATTGACCAACCAAGTAAATTGATCGATTAATTAATGATCGACCAACCACCTTAATTGATCGACCAAATTGCCTTTTGATCGACCAATTTAATTTCCTATTCAGGCAAAACTTTTAGTATAAATAGAGGTTGTATGCAGCTTATCTTTTCATAACTTTCAAAGAGAAATACCATTCAAAAGGTAGAGCTTCTCGTGCTTATTCCAAAAGCCTTCATAGCCCGTTCTTAATGTTCTTCAAAAGCACGACACCTCGAGCCTATGCGAAAAATTCAATTTGATCTTTTATTGAGGTTCCATAGAAGTTATTTCTGTTATTTTATCTTGTTACTTTGATTTATGGATCCTAGGTTTGTTGGGAAGATCTGTGGTTGTTGATTTTGCTTCTCTTCAGGATAAAAAGGGAAGTGGTTGTAAGAGGTGCCACCCTCATTCAAGTGGTATGGTTAGTGGATTGACTAGCTTGAACTAGCCAAAAAAATCCTAAGCTGGGAGGCTTAGGTAGTGGCTTTTACTCAGTTTGGGTTTCCACTCTAAATCAGTTGTACTCTGTGCTTGAATCTTTTGTGATTTATTTTTGATCTGTGCATATAATTTTTAAGGAAAATTTTTTAAGGTGATACTATTCACCCCTCCCCTCTAGTATACGTTGCGATCCGCAGGATATCCTCCTACTTTCACTTGGTATTAGAGCTTGTGTTGTCCAGGAGATGTCAAAGTCAAATGTTGACACGTATGCTGAGGGTCAATCGGCGATTCGACCTCCTCTATTTGACAGAACGAACTTTGGCTATTGGAAGACTAGGATGCAGATCTTCTTGGAATCAAAGGACTATGAGGTATGGGATGTCATCGCCTCAAAGTATAGATGCCTAGAAATCGAAGACGACATTGCAATCACTCCAAACCAAAAGAAGATGGCTACATACAACACGAAAGCCATGAATGCCATATTCTATGGTCTCTCCAGAGAAGAATTTAACAAAGTATCTACATGCAAAACTGCTCACGAGATATGGAGAATTCTTGAAGTTACCCACGAGGGAACTTCAAAGGTAAAAGAAACAAGGGTAAATCTACTAACCTAGAACTATGAGCTTTTTAGGATGAAGAAAGGGGAGTCGATAAAGGAGATGTTCACAAGATTCATGGACATCATAAACTCCTTGCGGAATCTTGATCAAGACAACAAGAACGAAGCCCTTGTCAGAAAAATCCTTCGCTCACTCACCAGTGACTAGGAAACCAAGACTACAGCCATTCAAGAGTCAAAAGATCTGTCTACCATGAAATTGGATGATCTTATTGGAAGTCTAATGGTGTATGAGGTTCAACTCCAACACGTGACGGATCAAGAAGGAGAATGATCCAAGAAGAAGAATATAGCTCTTGGAGCCATTTAGGAATCCAAAGAAACTTCAAGCAAACAAGAAGAGGAAGACATAACCCTCCTCTACAGAAAATTAAGGAAATTCCTCAAAGACAAGAAGAACTAGAGGAAGAAGAAAGAAGAAATCAAGAACGATGCAATCACTGGTTACAACTGCAAGAGAAGGGGACACATCAAGAAGGATTGTCTACTTCTCAAAAAGGAGTCAGACAAGAAGAAGAAACCCTTCAGAAATGACAAAAAGAAGAAAGCTTTCACGGCAACTTAGGATGAGTCAGACTCAAGTTCAGAGGAAGAAGAAACCTCAGGAGAAGAGGCTCTTCTCGGTCTTATGGCTCTAGAAGATGAGGTAACCTCATTCACTAAAGATAAATTATTAGAAGCATTCTTTAAGATGCATGATATAGCAAAATCATTAAAACTAGAAAATAAAAACCTAGTAAAAGCATTAAGTGAAGAAAAAGAACAAAAAGACGCACTTGATAATCAAAACAAAGAATTATCTGTTGAGATCACTGCATTAAAATCACAAATAAACAACTTAAAGGTAGATATAGAGAAACTAAAAGAAAAGTTTGCTATTCTATTAAATGATCTAGCTAAGTTCACAAATGGAAGTAGAAACCCACATAAATTGTTAGGAACACAAACCCAAAGCACCACAAAGTTTGGGTTAGGTTATATACCAAAAAATGATCATGAAGCATTTAGTTCTAGAAAAGGGAAAGGTAGCCTGCCAAAATAGGCAACACAAACAAACCACCATGGACCCAAACAAAAATGGGTACCAAAAATTATATTGCAATCTTGTTTTGTAGGTTCTGTAGATTATAAGAAGTGGACTTACCGACAAATAAATGGAACACTGAAACCACTCTATCAAATAAAGCCTCACAAAAACAAACCAATGATAGGAAAGAAGAAGAAAGAAGATGGATAATGGACAGCAACTGTTTCAAGCACATGACCGGAGAGGAAGACCTATTCCTGCAGCTCAACCGTCAGGAAGGTGGTACGGTCACGTTTGGGAACAACCACAAGGGCCATATTATTGGTACTGGCCAAATTGGTAACTCTTCTACCTCTTTTAATAATGTACACTTAGTTAGCGACTTAAATCATAATTTGCTAAGTGTAAGTCAAATATGTGATAAAGGTTATAAAATTACTTTCACATTAAAAGGTTTTAAAATTCTTGATAAAGAAACAAAATAAATTATTCTTAAAGGAAATAGACATAAAGGCATTTATACTGTAAACTTCGACAAATGCGACAGTCTTGAATGTGTGGTCGTATCTAACGAAGAAGAAACACTTTGGCATAAACGACTAGGTCATGTTCACATGGAGAACATTAGTAGACTCATGAAACATGAACTCATCAAAGGTCTACCAAATATCAACTTCAAGAAAAGCAAAGCTTGTGATTCTTGTCAAGTTGGTAAGCAAACTAAAAATCCCTTTAAACCAAAAAGGATGGTTAGGACTTCACAACCTTTGGAGCTACTTCACTTAGACTTGTTCGGACCAACCAAATCTGAAAGCCTAAGCCGGCGGAGATATTGTCTAGCCATAGTCGATGACTTTTCTAGATTTACTTGGGTATCTTTCTTAAAAAGTAAAGACTTAACCTTTGATGTTTTTAGCAAATTAGTTAGAAGACTATAAAATGAACAAGGATCTGAAGTAGTTAGGATTAGGAGTGATCACATCGGAGAATTTGAAAATGAATCCTTTACCAATTTCTGTGATTAATATGGGATAAAACATGAATTTGCATTCCCTAGAGCTGCACCTCAGAATGGTGTAGTTGAGGGAAAAAATAGGATTTTACAAGAGTGTGCCCACACAATGTTGTGAGAGTCAAAGCTACCTCGATATTTTTGAGCTAAGGCTGTAAACACTACTTGTTATATCCAAAATAGATCACTGATTAGACCTATCCTAATCAAAAGACCTTTTGAACTCTATCATGGAAGGACACCTAAAATTTCCTACTTCAAGATATTTGGTTGTCGATGTTTTATACTCAATACCAAGGACAATCTTGATAAGTTTAACGCTAAAAGTTCAGAAGGAATCTTCTTAGGTTATTCAACTAGAAGTAAAGCCTATAGGATTTTTAACAAGAAGAATTCTATTGTTGAGGAAACCATGCATGTATCTTTTGATGAAACTTTAGTTCAACCAAAATCTTCTGTGATTGTTGATGATGACCTAATAATTGACCCATCAAACATTCCAGAAGAGAGTATTTCTAATGAACCACCCAGATATTTCATTTGTGAAAGATCATCCAAAAGAATTGGTGATAGGTAAATTATCTAAAGGAGTTCAAACTAGATCTTCCTTTAATAGTTTAGCCTTCACTGCATTTGTCTCACAATTAGAACCCAAAAATGTCAAGGAAGCCTTTTCTGAAAGTCACTGGATCATTGCAATAGAAGATGAGTTAAATCAATTCAAGAGAAATCAAGTATGGGAACTTGTTTCAAAACCTGAATCACAAACCATTATAGGAACCAAGTGGGTCTTTAGAAACAAACTTAATGAATTAGGAAAAGTAGTTAGAAATAAAGCTAGACTTGTGGCCCAAGGGTATAATCAAGAAGAAGGAATTGATTTTGATGAAACATATGCTCCCGTAACTCGCCTAGAATCCATTAGGATGCTGCTAGCCTTTGCCGCCCATATGAAATTCAAACTTTTTCAAATGGGTGTCAAGAGTGCCTTCCTAAATGGATTCATCAATGAGTAAGTCTATGTTAAATAATCTCCAGGGTTTGAAGATGTTAAAAATCTAGACCATGTCTATAAACTGAACAAAGCCATATATGGACTTAAACAAGCTCCACGAGCTTGGTATGGTAGATTAAAATCCTACCTAATTGAAAATGAATTTAAAATTGGTAATATAGATCCAACCTTATTCACTAAAAAGAAAGAAAATGATCTCTTAATAATACAAATATATGTTGATGATATTATTTTCGGTGTTACTAATGATTTGTTATGCCAAGACTTTGCAAAGGTGATGCAGGATTACTTTGAGATGAGCATGATGGGAGAACTTCGATTCTTTCTCAGACTTCAAATTGATTAGCTGTCCTCTAGAATCTTCATATCTCACACGAAATACACAATAGAGATACTGAAGAAATTCTCGATGGACAAAGTCAAAGGTAAAGAAACATCGATGGTACCTTCTACCCAATTAAAAACTGATGACATAGGTAAATCAGTAGATCAAAAATTATATAGAAGCATGATAGGATCATTGTTATATTTAACTGTAAGTAGACCTGATATATTGTTTTACACTTGTTTGTGTGCTCGCTTTCAAGTAAACCCTAAGGAAATACATCTAAATGTTGTTAAAAGAAGACTTAGGTATCTAAACTACACACAAGACTTAGGACTCTTCTATCCAAAGTCAGATACATTGGAATTATATTCCTTTTGTGATGCAGACTATGTAGGTAGTTTCACAGACCGTAAGAGTACTAGTGGAACTTATCAATTTCTCGGAAATTCCCTACTCTCTTGGTTCTCTAGAAAATAAAATACTGTATCACTATTCGCAACTGAAGCTGAATACATGTCTACATCTCTAGCTTGTTCACAACTATTGTGGATGAAACAGACACTACAAGATTTTGGCCTATCTTATACGAATAACAAAATTTTGTGTGACAACACAAGTGCCATTAATCTATCCAAGAACCCGGTAGAACACTCTAGAACTAAACATATAGATGTTAGACATCATTTCCTTAGAGATTATGTCTTAAAAGGAGATATCAATCTAGAATTTATTATCACAGAAAATCAACTAGCTGATATTTTCACAAAACCTTTACCTAAGGAAAGGTTTAATCAAATCTGTCATTCACTAGGTTTATCAATATTAAAAGAGCTTAATTAATTTCCCTAATGAATGCATTTTTTCACTATTTGATCGATCAAAATAGACTGTTTGATTGACCAAAATCTTTGGCGAGAAACCACCCTCCAAAATTTTGACTTTTGATCAATCAATCAAAATTTTTAATCGACCAATCCAATTGGGTGAGAATTTTCCCTCCAAATGTTCAAACCCTAACCGACCAATTAACATATTTGATCAATCACTTTTCGTTTTGATCGACCAAAATTAGGCGGATTCTCTTTTCGAGATTGTGATCTTTTTCCTCGATTTGCATTCGCAATCACCTTTTATCATTTCTAACCTATGTGATTAGTTTCCTAAACTGCATTTATTTATTTTTCTAATCATATCTTCTATAAAACACTTCACTTTTTACTCCAACACTTATTTTTTACTACCCTACCTCACATATTTGGTCCCCACTCCACAAAAACTCAAACACACCCGACCCCACTCCTCTCCACCGGCCATGTGATCAACCAACGACCGGCACCACCAACCATCTCACGCGCAAGCCTCCTCCGTGTATGCATCCTCCGTGCAACGACCTTGCCCCTCTGTAAAACCTCCTCGCACATCCTTCGTCCGCATCCTCCCTTGATCAACCATTTTTTGTTCGATCTTGGTACATTCTAAACCTTGAATACATCCATTTCCTTGGATTTTTCCTGTGTTTATCATGTGCTTTGGCTTACTACTTTCATGTTGTTAATTATTTTTGTGTTTGTTTACAAAATCTAGAAGTACATGTGAGCTTATCATCCGGACAAACACCTTTATTTTTCTATCTGTTATGCTTTTGGTCAACAAAACACCTTGGTTGATCGACCAAAAAATTTTTTTTCAGTACCTCTATCCGGGTCATTTTTTATCGACCAATCACTCTGTTTGATCGACCAATGTGATTTTTGCGATTTCTGAATGGCTCCAAAACGTGCACGTACCTCCTCGTCTCATCGTGATGACACCTTTGATCGTTTCTTCATCACTGAAGCCGCACGTGACCGTTTTTCCTTGTTCACAAAATTTTCACTGCATGTTGGTAGACTTGTTGACTTTACTTATTTTGAGTCTATATTCCTTGGCATATGTGAAAAATTTGCTTACCACTAGATTTTACGCCTTTTTGAGTGAAACTTTTACGCGGGTTCCTCGAACAGCCACATACACGTTGCTGACCCCATGGCTTGTCACCTATTTTATGCTAATCTGGAAAACATAGGTGAGGGTTTCAACATTGAGTTGACCTCGAATGTCTATGGCATAGAGGTTCTGGTCAACGCGGATGTTCTTTCTGAGATTCTCGGTTGTCCGTCTGTTGGCCCCACGTTTCTTGAGCTACACCAGCAAACACAAACAGATACCATTAGGGAGACCCTTCTCACTCCCTTTCACTTTGACTTGGGTCGTCCGGCCAAGTCACCCTGTTTTCATTAATCGAGTTTTTCTATATAATTTTATGTCTAAATCTGTCTTTTGAAAATTTCCCTTTATTCGCTCTTTATGCATTCCTTAATAACAAGCGGTTCAACTGGAACCACTTGATTCTGTATCTCATGACCAAGCCTCCCACCAACTCCTTCCAGTTTGGGACACTTCTCTCCCATATCTTCCTGCACTTAGTGTTCCCATGGATATAAACCATAAACAATTCATCACTTGTGTCTCCATATTCGATAAGCTCACTTATATGAAGATGGAGCAAGCATAGGGAGCCCGTGGTGAGGAAGCAGCCCAGGAGCAGCAGCAGTAGGAACCATCAGTAGCTCCTCCTCCTTTCCTGCCTTATGAGCACTTTACTACGACATGTCCTCCTCCAGTGAGACCATCTCCATCTTTCTACAACGAAGACTGGAGCCTCTTGGACCAATAGCTCTTAGGCAAGGACTTTGTGAGTATTGAGGATGTGACAAGTGGCATCTCATTGATGATGCATTGACAGAGGGAGAGATTTGATGATGATGCACCATGGGCATCAGGTATCAGACTACTTGAATGCTCAGAGTCAGTTCTTGGACAAACTTGGAGAGTCCGTTCATGACATTTAGCAGCAGCTTCATCGACCTCCTCAACCTCGCTGATCTACTACCATGCCTCCATCCTCTGCAGCACCTCCTCCTCTACCTACTACTTTAGCAACAGCACCAACAGATCAGAAGGTTACACCATCGCACAGGACATCTAGGCAGTCGACACCCAAGTCATCAACTCAGCACCACCTTTGTCTTGGTCAGCCTGCATCTTCTGAGAGATCAGATTTGCTGGACCTCGAGTTGGACACTGATCTTCAGAGAACTATGGATGCCTTCATGGCATCATTAGATGATTAGATGATATATCTGTTTCTATCTCTATTTTGGCAAGTATAACTCTAATTTTTCTCTGGACTCTTTTTATATTGTTCTACTATATTGTCTTATTCTAGACTCTTTTCATTATGAAAATGCATGAAGATTATCTCCTTTAGTTCTAGATTTCTCTTTAGCTCTCTTATACTACATGATATTTATGATGCTTAAATTACATGTTTAAGGCGGAGTTAAATGTAAAATCAATAGCAGCATGTTTTACTTTTTGTTGAAACAAAAAGGGGGAGATATTATGCAAAACTATTTTCAATTTCATAATTATAATTTTGTTGTCATCAAAAAGGGGGAGAATGTAAGCACCTCTGTTTTGATCCACCAAAATTATGCTTATTTCTAGACTAACATTTCAGGACTATCTTGGATTAAATCATTAAAGTGTCTTTCAAGTCAAGTGCAGATAGTTGCTAATATGTGTCTTTTTATCTTTATTTGAGTCTAGGAACTTATTGTAAGGAACCTCAAATAAAACTCAAAAATGGATTTTCACGTATCTTTTCAAAACCAAGTTTTTAAGGTTTTTGATCGACCAAATTAGTAAATTGATCGACCAAATCATCTTGATCGACCAACCAACTTCATTAACCAATCAAATCAACCCATTTTAGGAAGTTGATAAATATCATTTTGATCGACCAACCAAGTAAATTGACCGATCAATTAGTGATCGACCAACCACCTTAATTCATTGACCAAATTGAATTTTGATCGACCAATTAACCTTAATTGATTGACCAATTCAATTTCCTATTCACGCAAAACTTTTAGTATAAATAGAGGTCGTACGCAGCCCATCTTTTTATAGCTTTCAAAGAGAAATACCATTCAAAAAGTAGAGCTTCTCGTGCTTATTCCAAAAGCCTTCGCACCCTGTTCTTCACGTTCTTCAAAAGCACGACACCTTGAACCTCTACGAAAAATTTGATTTGATCTTTTATTAAGGTTCCATAGAAGTTATTTCTGTTATTCTATCTTGTTGCTTTGATTTACGGATCCAAGGTTTGTTGGGAAGATCCGTGATTGTTGTTTTTGCTTCTCTTCATGATAGAAGGAGAAGTGGTTGTAAGAGGTTGTGCCACCCTCGTTCAAGTGATACGATTAGTGGATTGACTAGCTTGTACTAGTCGAAAAAATCCTAAGCGAGGAGGCTTAAGTAGTGATTTTTACCCAATTTGGGTTTCTACTCTAAATCAGGTGTACTCTATGCTTGAATCTTTTGTGATTTATTTTTGATCTATGCAGATAATTTTTAAGGCAAATTTTTTAAGGAGATACTATGCACCCCTCCCCTCTAGTATATGTTATGATCCACAGGATATCCTCTTACTTTTAGTGATACCTCGCGTTCGAGCTTAGGAAGGCTCTTAAGTAGGTTGAGGAGTGATTGTGGTCATCAGTGAGGTGTGATTAGGTAAGTTTAGGGCAAACGATGGAGATGGGATTAGAAGGGCATGGGAATGTTCAATCGAAATGCACACCATTGGATGGGATCTAGGATGGGGGGTGAGGCTACGTGCAAGCGCAGGCGAAAATTGGACGACGATCTACCATAGGATCTGAGGTGCAAGAAATCAATGATGCCTGCGTGCCTAGTTCATCTTGGTAAATAGTGCTCCTTTGACTACAGGCGTGATGGTAAAATTGCACGAAGGTCCAAAAAGGTGAAGAGGTAGAAGAATTGAATGGAGATCCATAAGTGAGTAGAATGTTAACCAAGAGGTCCCTGTGGCTATCAAAAATAGTCCCTGACAGGAGGCAGTTCTCGTGCGTGTTTTGAAAATAAAGATCTCGTCGTAGTATAGTGCGCGAAAACACTCATCAAAAATAATTTATAAAATAACGAGACTTAAGTCTCGGTCGTTCGTCTCAGGGAGGCATTTAGAAAATACAGACTTGAATTCGATCTAGCTCACTCTACTTATTGAGAAATGCATGCCCATTTACAATAATTTGTATTAATGCACGACATGTTTAGTTGCAAGAGAATACAAATTTCACGCATGCAACTTTAATCACAAGGAAATATGGCAATCAACTCATGGTGATTTTCACACATAGAAATAGTGTGACGACCCGATCCCAGATCCCTACAGGACCTGAGACTGGCCCACCTCGACTAGTCCCAAGACCTAGTCGTCCAACGAGAAATAACCAAAAGCAGGAAATAATTCACAACCATACATGCAATGTAACTAAGTAGAAAGAAATCAAGAGACAGTAAAAGAAACAAAGCAAATAGTCTATCAATATTACAGGCCATCACAACTACGACAGAGGAAAGTATAGCGGAAAAGTAACTGAAACAGTATTACATAGAACAAAAATACTCACTACTACAACAGAAGCTAGAGAAATAGTAAGAAAACACAGCTAAGGCTGGGCTCAACTAGACCCAGCTCCCTTTGTAGCTGGTGGTGCTGACTGCTCAACTCCTTGACCTGGACAAGGTTATAAAATTTTCAGAGTCAGCGAACGTTGAGTAGAGTGGTAATTTAGCTATTTATATGTAATTAAGGCAAGCAATTAATTAATGCAATTAAGTAACTATCCATTTTCATTTAGCTCAACCAAGTAGTTCTAATTTGTTGCTCCTTTATTAATCATTTCTTGATCTGGCCTGTTCCTCTCGGGAATGATCTTGATTGCACTCTTTTCCATGATGTAGGATGTACACGTGGTGCTCTCCTGGCCAGGAGAGTCCCCCGTGATAGTCCTACACCCAGTCAACCACCCCGAGGTCACGGTCACAACGTAGCGGTGACTACACATACGTGATAAACACTCGGGTAGCTATCTCGCACTGGCACGCGGTCAGTCGTTTCCGCTAGTGGGTACGCCTAAAGGTACAACATGGAACAGTACAGGGCCTTGCCCTCTCAGAACAGGGGTATCGCCCCTCCACAGTCTGCGTACCCTTGTCCAACTATCCCGGCTTGCCTAGTGGGCCGAATAAGAGTCGGTGTAGGGTGGCTAGTCCTAACCCCGAGCCCCTTGGGGTGGCTAGCTCCCTCCCTAGACTAAATAGCTCACCTCGGTACCACGTACACAAGGGCCAAACAGAGTCGGTGTAAAGTGACTAGGCCTGCCCCTGGGGCTCAACCCACTTCCCATCTACAGGAGTTCTCCTACTAATTCCCTGTAGGGTTCATGCTGGTATTCCTTTCGTTTCATATTCCAAGCTTTCAGATCTCTCTATTTACATTACCAGTTCCATTCTTAAAATAGGCAACTCATGATTTTCTAATTGACAAAGCATCACATTAAAATAACCAATGCAATTGCTAGCATTTAAAATTTTACATGCATCTCAAGTAAACAGTATAGCTTAAACCATACTCATTTGTTCCTACCCTAAGGTTCATTCAAGTTATTCTAAACATGCAATTCATTTGTTTAAATCATAATATTAATGTAAACCACTCTACCGGTAAACACAAGAGGAATGGGGGCTCGGATCGTAGATCTCATTGCCTCTGTGGGTCCCGCGTACTCGACTAGCTGGAGACCTATACAATTGACCAACTACATCGAACGAGTCCCAAAACCATATATAAGTGATACTAACTCATAGAGAAACTCAAGCGAAAAACAACGGTAGTTCATTTATGGAAATTTGATTATGTTTGGGCCCTAAACGGGCCAAGATCACTCACATTGTCCAAAATTAGACATCTGGGATTAGTCCCAGACGTTTTAAAAGATGTCAGTACTCACCCTAGGTTTCCTGCGACTTCCTCGGACGTCTGGATCCTTCCGCGATCGTCTAAGGTGAGTTCTAGATGTTGGACTCTCCTTCCGGTCGTTTGGAAGTACGGTCAGATGTCTGGTGACTGGCCCAGACATCCTAAAACACCTCGAAGGGTGCACCCCGCGCCTTTCCAACTCTTTGCCCCTACGTACACATGTGTGGAGCTATAAATAGCTAAACACAACCCTACGGTATGGCCTGCATGGCTGGAAACCATGAAGAAGCACATACCTTGGCACTACGCGTGCTTTCAGAGGTCTAGCTTTAGCTTTGGACGTCTCCCTACTACTCTAGATGTCTGGGATGTGCTCCAGACTCTGGTATTGGAAAATATCCAATACACAGAACTCTTGCGAGCCTTCTTCTCCGCGTGGATCCCTCCGCGCCGCCTGTAGCTACTATGCCAGCAGCTTCAAGAGGTTGCGAAGCTCACCTTCGTGAGCTCCTCCTCCTCGCACGAATCCTTCCCTCGAGCCTCCGAACTCCTCCAGCCGAGCTCTGCCTTCTCGAGCTCCACTGAGCTCCCATGGCTGTCCTCCGGTCGCGCAAGCTCCCCGAGCTTTCCTCCTTTCTCGCACGCCATCACTCTCCCACGCACACACACTCTATCCCTCTCTCCTTCTCCTCCTCACGTGAGCGCCTCTCCTCTGCGCCCGGCTGTAAGTGGAGGAAAGGAGGCCATTGGCGACGCACCGGCAGACTAGGGGAAGGAGGTGGTGGTAGTGGAAATGGTGTAGTGGAGATGGAGTGGGGTGGAGGGGTTTAAATAGGAAGGGTTAGGGTTTGGGGTGAGGAGAGGGGTGTGCGCGTGCAGTGCGTGCGCAGAAAAGAAAACAGGGCAGGGTTCTTCTACTTTTAGACGTCCAACCCTCCATCTAGACGTTTAGACAGACATCTGATGGCTCATCCAGACATCTTAACCAACCCAAAAAGGCAACAGGTCATTTCACATAGAGATATTTAAAAGATGATTTCATTGATTGCATCATGGTGGCTACAGAGTGAAGCTCATGGAAAGCTTGTACAGGAAAGCTTGAAAGCAATAAACTAGCTAACATAAAATGATTGCATGCATGAATGTATGGGGGGATTATGCATGCATCATTGGGGGAGAATATGGAGCTACACTACTAAGTAGTAATAAAGCATTAATCTACGAAGAACTACACTACTTACTTAGCTAACAGAGTGAAGGGCATTTGGAGGTAGCTTTGATGGCCTTTGACTTGTTGAGAGGAGGAGGGGCGACCAATGGTGCATAGGCCGACCCTTGGAGAGAGGTTGGAGGTGATCTAGGCTTGGCGTGGAGGTGATGGGGATGCCATGGTGTGCTTGTGGAGATGGAGATGGAATAATGGAGGTGGAATGAAGCTAAAACTAGATGGAAGGCTAGATGGGTGCAAATGGCCACCCAAAGGTCCTTTAAGTAGACCCAAGGGAGCCTCTTTAGAGAAGTGTGGAACTCTCTAGAGAGGCCTATGGTGGGAGCACATGGGAGAGTGAGAGAGAGGATGGATGGGTGGTTTTTAGATCCACATTTGGTGGATCTAGAAATTGAATGCATCTTGCTTGCTATTTTTAGCAACCAAGGCAACAACACATGGTAGAGAGTTATAGAGAACTTTAGGCTAGGTATTTTCATGTGGATGGTGTGTGTGGGTTGAAACCTATGTGGCTAGGTTGATTATGTTAGGTTCTAGTGGGTTTAGGTCAAGGTAGGTCTCAAATTAGGGTTGTAAATCCTAATTCATTAAGGTAAAATGCAATTAAACTTTATACAAGTTTAATTGGGTGTGTGAAAACCTAATTGAGAGTAAAAGAACTCAATTAATTTAGGTCTAGGTCAATTGGACTCTCACTGAGTCCAATTCGACTGTGTATGCTGAGATCAGGGCTCAATTGGACTCAATGAGTCCAATTGAATAGGCTGATGGAATTGACTAAGTCCAAGTCAATTAGGTTTAGTGAGGACCTAATTAGGTCCTTATGGAGGTCTAGAGGTGATGTACTAGGGTTAGGGCACCTTAATTTAGGTTCCTATGGGGTTGGAATTGGGCTTAGGGACCCAAGAATTCAAGATCTAAGCTTGAATTCAAAAACAGGAACTAGAGAACAGTTCCATACGTTTGACAATAGTGTCAGACATCTTAAAATGAAAAGTCAAATGTCCAGACTTGTTGTCTGGACATCCAAACAGAGGCAGGGAAGAGTTAAGGTTCTGTCTGCAGAAATTGGACGTCCAGACCAAGTGTCTGGACATCTTAAAATGCTGCAGAAGTGGGTTTTAGGTGTGCGGGTTGTGGCTAAGGGTTCAGGACGTCCTGTAACTCATCTAGACATCCAAATAGAGGCTAGAAATAGGGTTTTAGGGCTTCCTAGGGTATAGTGACCTAATCTAAGGGTGGTTTACTATCCTAGGGCTAGGATGGACCTAAGTTCTTCGTAATTTACTGCTTTATTCATGCTTAATAGAATAGCATACCTCAACCCCTTACATTATTGTCTACTACATCTTATTCGTGGTCTTCTACTCCAGCTCTACTGCAACTCTGGCTTCAGGTCCAACTCCTGAGCTTCTTATTTCCTGCAATTTATATAATGCACTTAATTAGTATATTATAGCATTATTCTATGCATAGCTATAGGAGGAACAGTAAAGATGCAAATAATTCTTATGCATGCATGAACTACCCTAACTTATGCTAAGTCCTAGCCTAATTCTGGACAATTAAGACCTATGATTGCTACGCAATCAGTCCCCAATGGGTTTACAAGTAAGTCCCTGAATGTTTTTGGCTAAGGGAAATGTGAATGATGGACCTATATGTAATGTCATGAATGCAAGGTCCTAATGATGTCCAAATGACATGAAGTTTTTATTGAGGTTTAATTGAACATTTAAGAACATGATTTCACCTTTAATTTGAACATTTGAGTCCAAAGATGTGTTCAATTTGTAATTGGATCACCATTTTGTATTTATCAATAGAATATCTCATTTTGTGACCTAATTATGCATTTTTAACACAAATTGGATGTTTTAGGTCATTTTCGTTAATTTTCACACTTAAGCCATTTCTTGTGTTAATTATGTAGTGTTTAACCTAGTTTCTAACTTAACTTGGGCATTTTAGATATAGTGAGTCACACCTCATCACTATTCTCCTATATGTGTAAAGGAACTTCCTTGATGTGGAAGTAAATGGGCGTGATTACACAGTGTAACGATGCTCTCGGAGGAGGAGTGTTGAATTTGGAGACCAAGGATACATTATCTTTCTTTGATCTCTTAATGAGTCTAAATGGTTGAAAGAATTGTTTCTTCAGTGTGTCTTACAAAGGAGAGCCTCTAGTCTATTTATAGTTGTGTTAGGAAGGCTCTAAAATCCCTAAGAGAGGTCTTCTTGCTGTTAGAAACAAATTCAAGGAGATTCGATTGAAATCCAACCTATGTGTAGAATAATCAATGTTTGACAACACGTTATCAAACATTTGATCATGGTGTATAGGATGTCTGATGGAAAGACTGGATGTCTAGGCCATGAGGGTGGATCTTCCTGGAATGTTCTTGTCTTAAGGCTAACATGTCTAGACATTATATCAGACATCTAATCTGGGAAGAAGAGTCCTTTGAAAAATCTCTGGACTTACTTCTGTCAAGGGATAAGTCTTCTGGTATTATGGCTAGATGTCTTATACAGAAGTCAATACTAATAGTGAAATCTCTCGTAAACCTCGAAGATTGGATTTGGTCTAACAAGAAAAGATTTGGAAATTCAAACTCAAATGGTCATACATCAGATGCCTTTGATTAATATATGACATCTGGAGCGGTCATCTATATAAGGTGTTATTCAGGTGGTTCAACTTAGCCGTTTAGACATTTGTTAAATACGTTGAATGCATCTGAAGAGGGATCTTTCTAAGTGGATCAAAAGAAGAAAAATCAGGAAAACAGATGACTACAGAAGCTTTTGGACATTCAATATAGGCTAAATGGCACAATTAGGCAGTTTACTTATTTAATAGGTTTGAAGTCTAAATTTAGACATCATTCTTAGGTGGTTGGACGTCTAAGAAGTCTATTAGATGTATGATAATGCCTTTTGTTCTATTTTTGGCTTTCTAAAGTTGTCCAAGGTATTCTAAGTGTTAGGTTTGGTTCCCTATGTGTCCTAACGGCCAACCAAGGTATTTAACCATATTTTAGGGCTCTTTAACAACATTCTAAGAAATAAAATAACAACAAACAAATACAATGGTTACAATAAAAAATTCTAAGTCCTATTCTTTTTCCTCTTCAAGCTTTAGCTCCAATCTTTGAATCTAAAGCTTCTCTCTTCAATACCTCCTTTAATGCAACTTGATTTTTCTTCCCATCATTAAGCTCCTCCATCTCCATGGATCAAGAGCATGAGGTCCATCCAACACCTTCTAACTAATTTCATTGACCTGAGAACTCAACACACAAACACACTTGTTAAATACAAAGTGCTTTGTTATCATCAAAGTCAAGGACCTAGTTGCATTTGCATTAGCAATCTCTCCTTTTTTGATGATGACAAAATCATAAACGATTGAGCTAAAAAATTCTCCCTATTTTCCATTTTCAAAAAGGTTCAATTTTAAATTAATTTTAATCCTAAAACTCCTCTTTAAAACATGCTCTTCTAAAAATCATTAACTCCATTTTGACATAATAAATAGACTCCCCTCAAATACATGCATTTCTATGCTTATTTTAAATCAACTAATGTTCAGGGTGATCTCTCCCTTGTTAATGGAATTATAGTACAAAATTTTGAATTTCTCCCATATCTTAATGCTAATAACAAAGAATGAATCACTAAAATCAAAATAATTTTACATCCATTTAACATTAACTTTATCCTTTCCCTTAGTGGTCTTAGCTAATTCATTCACTAACCTATCTAGATTTTCCTTAAGAAAGCAAGATCATTTTCAATGACACTAATCTTGCTTTTCGAAATAGAAGTTTTAGATTTAAGCAAGTTATTTTCTTTAATCAAAATTTTGTTTTCTACAACAATAGTATCTCTTCAAGGAATAACAGAACTGAAATAATTTTCAAATTCCATTCTTAAATATCAAGTTGTCTTTTTCAGATTTAATAAGACAACATTCAAATTGCAGAGATTCATTTTCAGCAAATAATTTTTGGTTGTCCAAACCAAAATCTTGATTTTCTAACACAAGATTATCTTTTTCGGACTTAAGGTAGCTAACATTTGATTTTAGATTTTTGTTTTGAACTTTCAAATACTTGCTAAGATCATATAGTTCCTGTAAGGCATCTTGAAGTTCTTTTATGGGAAAGGAATTTACCTTCTCTTTATCGTTGTCTTCCTCTTCCTCTTGCTTTTCCTCGCTCTCATCTGCAATCTCTAGTCCTCTACTAGTCGATTTTCTTGCTGCCAACTACAAGCACATGCCTATGTTGTGTGTGTAGGATCATGCTTCTATCGAGGTTTTCACCGCCCAACTATTTTTAGGGTGTTGGGCATCCTCGACTTGGTCTACGTGCTTGTGTGTAACCTTCCCTAAGGTACCATTTGTTTAGCAGTATTGTCACCGCAATCCTCCATTTGGACAAGTTAATCCTGGCTTTGTTCTATATTGGGATTGAGGCCTAAAGCAAATCCTCAATCAATGGAAGGAGTTGAAGAGAAAACATGGTTTGTATGTCCAACTATACAACAAGAGTTGTTGGGGGATTGATCTTGTTAGTGGTTTCCCTATAGCACCTTCCCCATCCATGTGGAATGAGGTAATGAAATATTTCCATTAGTAATTTCCCATTCAAATCTTCAATAGTTAATAAAATTAAAGTTCATCTATTTGAATGACTTGTAGCTCCTACTAGAACTTGTGGAATTACATGGTAAGCCTTTCATATTCTTTGAGGATATGCACAAAATCGTTGGTAAGGATGCCATAATCGGAGAGCACACAATGTCATCCACTATCCCCGAGCAAGTGGTGGAACATATTCAAGATTCCCATGAGGATGTGGGTTCTTTTGATGCAAGACAAAACATGGTCAATCTTGAATCAGGTAGCACCTCCATACCTTATGACCTGACGGTTAGTGACTACATGTGGACCTCATTTATGCATCCACCTTTTGTAGGGAGTTCGGTAAATGATACCCTATATGTGTGCAGTAACCCTTCACCATACTCGGATGTCCATAATGAAATGCATGGAAGTGAGCCCCCACCTCCATCATGTGAGCCACAAGGCCCGAAGTGTGCTTTCGAAGGTACTACTACAAGCGAGGGAAAATGTAGGAAGAAGGGGGCGTTAAGTGGAAGTGCTTCTATGGCTTCTATGACGAATGAGTTTACTGAGTTGATGAGGACGTTGGTGAAGCACCATATATCCCCCGCACCAAGGGTTGACCACACCGCAGATGAACTTTGTGAGTGCATGAGGATATTGCGCACGTGAGTGGCAAACATCACACCCGATGATTTACTCATATTGGCAGATGTTTTCGCTCATAGTGCCTGGAGGACAATTTTCAAGGACTCTCCTTGTGCTTCTTCTCCTCCTCTTCTTCCCCCAATTGAATCTTCTCCCTCTCCTCCTCCTTAAGTACCTCCTCTTCCTTCTAGTCGTCCTCCTTCCCCTCCTCCTTCTCTCCGACCTTGTTCTCCTCCTCCTCCTTTTCCTCTTCCTTATTCTCCTCCCCCTCCTTCCCCTCCTCCTTTTCCTTCTTCTCCTTCCCCTCGTCCTTCTTCTCCTCCTCCTCCTCAATATGCAAATCAAAGTTCTCCCTCTCCTCATCAACATTATCCTCCTCCTTCCCTTCATCACTGTCATTCGACCTGGCCTGCATATCCACTTTAGGTTCCTCCTTTCCCTCCTCCACCTTACCCCTTCTTAACTTCATCAATTTCACTCCTAACTGATAATTCTTCACTCTCAACTTCTTTATTTTGTTTTTCAAGTATGTCAAGTACCTTTCTTTGACCAAAATTTTTTTTTGCCTCTAACTCTTCCCAACAACTTCCTCCTCGATCCCAACAGCACCATAACCTACCTTACTCACCTGTCCCCCTATCTTCCTCTTCTTCCCATCACCCTCAACCGATTCATTGGATTTTCGCTTCAAACCCTTCTCCACACAGGGCTCTCCAAATGGTGAGTCCCGCAAGAGGGCCTTTGTGGCTCTTTTCAAATTTAGATTGACATTCTTGATGTGCTCCGTGAATGTCTTCTCTTGGTTATACCTTTGAACTAGAAGCTCAACCTCTAAATTAATTGTGTCACCAATTTGGAACATCTCAGTTGCCCAAATCAGTAATAGAATGGCACAACCTTTCAGATGTGTTTGCTCCTTAGATTTATTCTCTTGGAACCCTTCGTGTAGAAAATTATGCACCACCTTAGCTCAATTGAACTCATTTAGCGATTGTAAATCCTCCACAATGTCAAAAAGTGAAGTAATGATGGCCTGGTCCCTAGAAGGCAAGAGGAAGGACCCAAGGGTGACGAGAACCAAGAGCCTTGTCTCTTTCTCCACTTCATCACTTCTATCCTCAGTCGTTTCCTTCCCATTTCCCTTCACCTTCCCTTTCCCCTTCTTCCCATCTGGATTTAATTCATGCAATTTCTCCGAAACAGACCTTACTTTAGGCTTAACAGTGGAAAAGTTCGTCATCCAAATTTTTGGCCTGTCTTTCACATTACTCTTCCTATCGAACAAGCTAAGTTTTCTTCCCTGGTTCTTCAACTCTATCATCTTCTAAATATGGTCAGCAATTAGCTTTAGCACGAGCTCACCAAAGTGAAACTCCCTCGTCTCCACATCATAAGCATCCACCATATGTCCATAAAATTCCCTATATTTGTACCGAGGGAAGTACTTCTCACTCTCAATGAGGACACTGAATGGAGTCCTTTCAAATGCCTCAACAATGTCATCCTTAACGTACTTCAGTGCTCTCTTGATGGATACGAGTGTGCATCTGTATCCACTTTGCTGAGGTACAAACATCCATGGATTATATGTGCTTCATCCATTGATGCTGTCATAGGAATACACCTGTGGATAAAAATAATACACCGGTGTATTGGTAAAGTTCACAGATGTATTTTTAAAATACACCGAAGTATTCCAATGATACACCAGTGTATCATTATAATATGCCGATGTATTTGTCTACAACAGTGGAGTACTTGACTAACACGCCGGTGTATTTATATAATACACGGGTGTATTAATCAAATGCACGTGTGTATTGTACGAATACAGTGTTGAGTTGTTCCCCACCAATACTCCAAATATCCAGAATACACCGATGTATTATACAAATGAAAATATATATGCAACTGACAGAACCATTTCTCCATCGATGTCTTCTTTGTACCATTTCCACAACCATACCTTATTTGAATGCTGCTGCCACTGCTACCCTTGCTGCTACTGCTTTTCTTGCTGTTGCTTGCCATTGTTCTTCATCAAAGCTTTTGCTCCAACAACACCCTCACTCGACGAAGGTACCTTCTACGATCGCCGATGCACATGATTTGCTCGAGGTTGGAGACTTCATCGATGGTTTGCGTTGGGTGTTCATTACGTATTCAAAAATGGTTTATATACAATCTATTCGATTCTACCGGTGTTTCTAATATTTTTTTCAAGTCCAGGAATGCTTTTCAACACATCGCTCAATGCAAATGCACATAAATCCACTAATGATCTTTGTATCTCTTCACTTTACTTCCATGTCCTATCCGTTTAAACAAATGCTCCATCTTTGCCAAATGAGGGATTACTCCTCCCAATCCCTCCTTTGCCACTTCTACCTAAACAAACACAAAACCCTCTCTATCCCAGGATTGAGGGACAATCCTGTGGCCTTTTCTTTCAATGCCCCAAATTCAATTCCCCTAAACAAATGGTGCCTAAGGGTGCACATATGACCTAGGCACCTTCGTGCCTATCTTATGCGATCTAGTACATGCTCCTTGCTGCACTTTCATATGCATCTTTGCTTGACTAGCAACTTGTTCACATAGTCTCAATCCATTTCCACATGAATGGTGTAGAACCTCAACCATGATCTTGGAGGGCAAGATCGTTGCCCCTGCTTTTGTTCAATGGACCACATACGATAAAGCTTATAGGATCCCAAAACTACATACTTTGGTTGAAAGCGTTCTGAATTTTGTTGGACATGAGCGCCTACATGTGCTGATTGATGTGCCCTAGACAGTAAGGATGAGAGGTTTCGAAAGTGGGAGAAGGACAATTACCTTGTCTTGAACTAGATAATGACTAGCATTGACCCAAAGATTGCACCGAATATTCCATATAAAAAGACAACCAAGGATATTTAGCACGCTCTGGAGTGCAAATATTCCATGCAGACCAGCAGCTCATAATGAGAAGATATTTATAGGAGGATCTGGAGCACTAACCATAGCGATATGACTCTAGCAGATTACTTTACTACACTTGAGGGGCTCTTTGAGGAGCTTGCCATGTTTTAGCCTACTTGTGATAAGTAGGTTATTGAGAGGACAAAATAGTAGACATATAGGTTCCTTGATGGGTTATCTACACGATATCAATCAGCCTAGGATAAGATATTGTCAATTAAGTCGATTTCCAGCCTGGAGACAATTTGTGGTCGCCTCCATAAGCTAGATGTTGATTCCATCCTAGCCTTTGTAGGTATTATGCTTGAGCCTATTGCTCTTACAGCCTTAAGGGGGAGAGGTGGTTGATCTAGTGGATGTGGACGTTGACGAGGTCGTAATGGAGGTCGTGGAAAATGCACTTATCCTTCTTATGTCCATTGCCAGAAGACCAATCACCCTTTCGATCAATGTTGGGAGAAGTTTGGGAGGCCAGCATGGGCCAATCAAACCTCCAATACTACTATTCCTTCTCCTGAGATCAAGGTTGTTACTAACTAGACTAGCTTCTTGTTCATTGCTGATGAGATGGGCCACATATGGTAGTCTTTAAGGACTCATCAGATGTGCTCTGTTGCTACTCTAACCACAGATACAACAATGCACACTGCTTATACAGGTACTATTGATTGGATAATTGACTCTGGGGCTTCTACTCATCTTACTAGTGATGAGCCCATATTTGTGGGCTGTTTGGTTACTTAAATTCCTAGATTTTAGGTTAATAATAATATATAAATAGCATGCATTAGGATGTAAATAACTAATTCATACATTTGATTGATTAGCACATATACATAGGAATCACTAACTGGTTTACTCACTAATATGCATAGTTTAAGTAAATAGGATAGCATGCATTAGAAATAGGATTTCTTTTAGAGTGTTGTTTATAAATAACCCAATAATTAAATTATTTATTCATTTCATCTCTCCTACTAGAATTGCATAGGAATAACAACTGCTCTTTCATGCGATCAGCCATCCAACCAAGCATCATCATTCCCGAGCAATCAAAGAGTCGGAAGGAGCAGATCTGGCCTTAATGGCCTCGACACTCCTCTTGCTCCGTTCAAATTCATCCCTGGTGGTATAAAGGACGAGAAACACTACCAAGTTCAATAGGCCTTCATCCCTTTCCCCACTATGTAGAGAACTCAGCTTCTCGACCGCTCCACCACCACCGGCCTCAACTGCGGTGGAGCTTTGCCACCGTGGGCGTGCGGGGAGATAGCCCACACCACCATTGCAAAGCTTCGCACTATAACCTTACCATGACACCACCTGACCATCAAGACCACATCCCCCTGTCCACGGTCACCACCACCAACATCTCCATCTCCTTCTTCATTCTTCCTTTTCCTTTGTTTCTCCTCCAACTCAACGAAACCCACCACCACCATCACCAACAGCTACCTCCTTTACCACTGTTTCCCCCTTACGCATCTTCGCGCTTGACCCTCCTTACTGCATCTCCAGCCCGAGCGACCAATGTGCCTCCCATGCGTCGCTCGCGCCCTTTGCCTTCAACCCACGCGTGCTGAGAGTGCGCCAGCTGCAGGAGGTGCGCCACGCTTGCAACAGCAATGCGAATGCTCCCTGCACCTCCACCGTGTCGTGCACCATCGACCCTCGCCGATCAGCCTCGCCCCTTCCACTCATCCTCTCCACCAGCGCCGCGTACGCCCAATGTGCTCGTGCCCCTCATCTTCGCGAGCTTCAACAGCAACAGAGCTGCAGCCCACCACGACCCAACATCAACCTCTCCTCCGTTCCCTCGTCTCCAGCCACCTCGTGCCGAGCAACCACCGCCATCGAGTGCGGCCCAGCCCAAAGGACCTCCAGTGAGTTTCGCATCTCTAGCCAAGCCTTCCTCCTCAAGCATGGTGAAGGGCAACACCTTCCCCTTTTTCTTTGTCAATTAAAATTTTCATTCAAATGCCATTGTCGTGGGTTGTGTTTTAATTAAAAATAATATTTTATGTGGTTCATTTGCATGAAACCTCTTCCTCTTTTGCATAAATGCTTATTTGAAGCTTGAGATTCATTACCATCTTGATTTAAAGGGGTTTTGGCTTCATTTCTTGAAGATTTCTTCGGTGAACATTCTATTATACACACGTGTGAGTTTTAATAAGCCATTGCCTCCCTGTGGATACGACCCACTCCTTTCGTGAGTGGTTTATTTAATTTGTTTTGATTCGTGTTGTTTGCCACTCGATTTCTGTACTACAATGATCTTGATTTATATTTTTGAAAACTAAAATAATGCGATCAACTAGTAGAGCCACCAGTTTGTCCTTCAAGAATTTGATATTGTTACATCTATTTGACTTGAAAATGGGAGCATGTCACTCGTTACGTTTGCAAGCACTATCCAGCTTTCTCCTTGTTTGAACTTGTCAGATGTTTATTATGCTCCTGAATTTCCTCTTAGTTTACTATTTCTTAGTCAAATTGGTAAGCAGCTAAAATGTCATACTATATTTGATGAACATCATTGTTATTTTCAGGACATCCAGATGAAGCAGATGATTGGTGAGGGCTATAAACACCATGGACTTTACTAATTGGACCTACCTTCTATTTTTGCTGAAGTCACCTCAATTTCATCTCATCCTCCGTTATGGCATACCAAACTTGGTCATCCCTCCTTGTCTGAGCTTCACGAGATGTTTCTTAATATTCCTCCTTCCACAACCTTCAAGTGTGACACCTGCTAGCTAGGAAAGCATCATCATAGTTCTTTTCATTCCTGTATTGGGAGATAGTCATAGTGCTCTTGATTTGGTCCATTGTGATGTGCGGGGTCCATGTTCTATTAGATCCATGTCTAGCCATAAGTATTTTGTTGTTTTTGTGGATAAATTTAGTTGTGCTTCTTAAGTATTTTTGTTGAAAGATAGATCTAAGTTGTTTTCAATAATAAAGAAATTCTTTTCTAAAGTTCAAAATTCTCTTCCCATCAAGATTAAATATTTTAGATTTGACAATGCTGTTGAGTTTGTCCAGCATCCTCTAGAACTTTTCCTTGAAAACAATGGCACCATCCAACAAATTTGTTGCCCCCATATGTCATAACAGAATCTGGTTGCTGAAACAAAGTTGTGCCATTTCCTTGATATTGCTAGGACACTTCTCTATGAGTGTTGCTAAATCTCTTTTAGGTGACATTGTCTTACTATAGGATATCTCATTAATAGGCTTCCATCTTCTATGTTGGACGTGATATCCCTTTTAAGCTTCTTTATCTTGATAGGGAGTCATTTCCTTTACCCCTATGCACCTTTGGGTGTGTATGTTTTATTCATAATTTTAATAATCCAGACAAGTTGCTCAAATCTACCAAGTGTGTCTTCCTTGGTTATTCCTAAACCCAGAAGGGCTATAGATGTTTTGACCGAGCTAGAAGATAATACCATGTTTGTGATGATGTTACTTTCCTTGAGAGAGTTTCATACCTCTCTTCTATAAGGGTCGTGATGCTTAGTTTCAACCCCATGTGTATTACAGAAGGGATTTGCCACCATATATATATATATTTGTGGCCTTTCCTACATCTCTTACCCCTGATATTGATGCAGGTACTAGCCTATCAGGTGCGTCACCCCCTACTAGCACTACTTTGGATGCTCCTCCTCTCCAAGTAAAGAGCTATAGTGGGGGTGATGATGATTGTCCCATTTCTTTGAGGAAATTGATTCAATCTTGTACATTTCATCCTTTGACTCATCATACTTCTATTGCCTACTTTGATTCTTCTGTGCATTAGTTCTCACAAGCACTCACAATACTATTCTGCCAAGATCATATCATGAGGCAACCCAAGATCATAAGTGGGTGGCTACTATGGATGCAAGGATGGAGGCTCTTACTACTCAGGGCACATAGGACATTATTTATTCTCCTTAGGGAGCAAAGGTGGTTGATTGCAAATGGGTCTATATAGTCAAGTACCATGTAGATGGGATTGAGAGGTTCAAGGCTAAACTGGTTGCAAAAGGCTTCATCCAAACCTATGGGATGGACTTCTTTGAGACTGTCTCTCTAGTGGTGAGAGTTACCTCTATTGGGACTATTTTGTCTATTGTAGTGAATTTGGACTAACCTCTCTAATAGCTTGACATTAAGAATGCCTTTCATAAGGTGATCTTAATGAAGAGGTCTATATGAGTCAACATCTTGGTTACGAGGTTGAAGGGGAGTTTTTCTATAGATTGAAGAAGGCTATCTATGACCTCAAATAACGCCCTCGAGCATGGTTTGACAGACTTAGCACTGAGGTTATGAAGATTGGTTTTCACAGATCTACATTTGATCGTTCTATATTTATTAAGAGGACGGTGTCTGGCACTGTGATATTTATTGTTTATGTGGATGGCATGATCCTTATAGAAGATGACACAACTAAGATTCAGGAGGTCGAAGATTTTCTACAGAAGTCTTTTGTGACTAAAGACCTGGACGAGCTACATTATCTTTTAGGAATTAAGGTGGTCAGAGACAAACATAGTATATCATCAATTATCTCAGAGGAAATAGACCCTTGTGATTCTCGAGGATGTTGGGCTTCTTGGTGCTAAGCCTTTTACTGTTCCTATAGAGCAGAAAGGAAAATACAATCACTCTAGAGATACTATGTTTGAAGATGTGCACAAGTACAAGAGTATTATTGGGAAGCTATTATATCTAAGCATCACTCATCTAGATATTAGTTTCACAGTGAGTCAAGCTAGTCAGTACATGGATAAGCTCCAACATAGCCACTAGAATGATGTCTATCTTATTCTGAAGTATCTAAAGGGGTCTCCTAGCAAAGGCCTCAACTACAAGAAAATTGGGCATCTTGAGTTATCCTCCATCCTGATGCAGATCATGTCGGTTCTTGTGATGACAAGAAGTCCACCACTGGATTTGCTGTCATTCTTGAAGGGAATGTTGTTTCTTGGCACAGCAAGAAACAAATTGTTGTGTCTTGCTTTAGTGATGAGGTTGAGTATACAGCAATGGCTCACACGACCTATAAAGTGATGTGGATTGCTACCTTTCTTAGTGACCTGGGTATATTAGTGAAGAGTTCTACTAAGAAGTATTGTGATAATAAGTTAGCCATGTATATTGCCTCAAATCTTGTTTTCCATGTAAGCAGAAAACATATTGAAGTGGATTGTCACTTCATACACAATTCTTTGATGGAGGGAAAGATAGCTACACCTTACATCTCATCTGAGTTCCAGTTAGCTAACTTCTTCACTAAGGCACTTCCCAGAAAATGACATGACTTCCTTTATGACAAGTTGGGCTTAAAAGACATCTACGCTCCAACTTGAGGGGGAGTGTTGGATGTAGAGTTATTTATTATTCTATTTGTTTTGCTTATGGTGCCTTAATTGTTTCTTTTTTTTAATTTTTGATTGGACTCTTCATGCAATTTACCTGGAGCCCTTTTCTATATAAGAGAGAACAAGGTTTTCATAAGAAGTTGAATCATTCCTTTCTATTGAACATAATGTATGCTTTCCTACCTTTAGAATATTCATCATTTAAATCATGATTTCCCTAGCAAAGTTATAAAGTAAATATAAACATATAGCATCAACTACTAACATGAGCTTTCCTACCCCTATAATCTTCAATGTCTATAGATTTCCATAGATAGATGCACATCTTATGCGGGATTCTCTTGTCCATGTGTTAGTTGTCCCTTGAAATTCTGACGTTGAGGAATGCTTCCTCTTCCTAGACATGCTACACACCCCATCAAGGCGATCCATCATGCTTGGTATAAATGTTCTACAAACTCACGGACTGTCCCCTTAAAGTTTTCTCTATCGAGGGCCCAAGCATAAAGGTTGAGGAGAGATATTACAATATATCAAGCTTCTAATATTCAAATAAGACCCCTCTATACACTTCATATTCCAAAAACAACTCTTGCATTTGGAATAAGTGTTCTTCCAAAGAACTTTCCAAACTCATTTTGAAGTTTCAAAGTGCAGAGAAAATTGTGTTTCGACTAGCTAAGGCATCAAGCTTAACTACAATGTCACTTGCATACTGGCATTTGCCAATATGGTTTGCCAATCCAATTAGTAAATGTTTGATGATGCATTAAACACATTGTCATCAAACCAAGCTTCATTATATTTCTCCATGGCTTGATTTCTTGAGTTCTCGAGGCTTAGACCACAACAGCTAGCTCAAGTTATTTGCCTTGCGTCTTTTCACAACCGTTGCAAACCATTTGTCACGAATGGGTTTCGTCCACTTGTTTGGGTCGAAGCAGGTTGTGAAAATCCCCATTTTCTGTGAAACACACAAAAGTAGTTAGATTTTGATAAATGATTTGTTTTGGAAAATTTAAAACAAATGTCTCCCACTATGTCTAATTTGAATGTTGTTCCCTCTACACCTCTCAAATTGAGAGACACATCGATCGTAAAGTCTTAAGTGGAATCAAACTCTCCTCTCCATTGAGATGGCGTAGCTATGGTGGCATGCATGTACCATCCCAACAAGTGCACTGGAAACAATTTCCACCTCACAAGTCCAACTTGTGAGTTCATGTCTTGGCCCTTTGATGTCGCCACACCATGCATGTCAAATCACTGTTAAGCATGTATGCAGCTACGTATGTGAACATCCTAAATGCACCTAATCGAGGGGCTAGGAACTACAAATGGGTTAGTTTGCATATGGCCCATCCCTTTCGGGAAACAAGGTGTTCGCTCCACGTGCATGATGTTCCTAATACAGTCTCGAGGGGGATCTCACCCATTAGCATAACCCCCTGGTTACCTCTTCCTCATGTTGGTGGAGGCCAATGGTTCATCATCACCATGATGATCAGCTTGACGCTCTAAGCATCTAGTCCTACTAGTATGATTAAGTCTATTTAAGAAGAGCTAATTTAATCCTATTAAATTACTAATCTTGACCTAGTCTAGACTAGAATTGCATTCTAATCTTTCCTATGTATCGTGTTTAAGATCGCATCCCTATGAATCCAGTCACATACATTTGCATTCATGTACTAGATTTCCCTCTTTCTCTCGATCTCTTTATTTTTTATTCAGAATTTTCCTTTAAAACTCTTTAAAAAGTCCCTTCTACCTGATTGTATCTCCAAACAGTACAAAATGTACCTCCTCTCATTCACCTAAAGTTCATAGGTGATACATTACTCGTCAAGTCTTTACACAAGCCACCATTTGAGAAGCTAAGGGGGTTAAAGAGGATATTGAAGAACTACAAGGATTATTTCATTGGAATGGTGAACTTTGTAAAATCAACATGCACTTCAATTGAAAGTTAACCCACCATTCAAAATGCTATAAGAGAGGAACTTGGCTTGAAAGATTTGTCAAACAAGGAAATTCATCTTGATTATACATTAATTAGTACAAATAGCCTAGAAGGCCTAAAAAAACTTATTTTTGCAAATTGTCTAAAGAAATTGCCTGGTTGGAAGGGGAACACTCATTCAGCGACAAGTGAGGGGTTGTATTGTAGTGATTGTTATTAGTCATTCTACATACTTGATTGATGTTCATTCACATGTCCTAAATGAAGCTTTGCAAGTAACTAGACAAGATGCAAAAGATTTTTGGTGGGATTATCAAGACAAGGATCATATTTTTGCCAAAGCTTGGAAGAAGATCGCTATCCATAAACATCTAGATGTTGAGCATTAAGAACACAGAGTTCAACATATTTCCTTCTCAACGAAAATGGCTAGGAAATTTTGCAAGGAAACTAAAGGACACTAGCAGTCTCTATTAGTAAATACTTGCCTAGTGCTAAACTTTTGGGATTTCTCACCTATAGTGGACACCTCTTCATTTATGAAGGCTCTTCATCAAGTATGGCCATAGTTGTACAAATGTACAATATCAGTGGTTGGAGACAGAGTGCAAACAAATATTTGAAGAGATTCTTAGGTAAGAAGATCTGATGGGTAGCCATTACCTATGAGGTGTACAGGTAATACACATATTAGTCACAGATGGAGGCTCCATAAAGAAAAGCTACAAGAACACTTTGAAACAAATCTCATGGGCAAAATCCAAGTAGTACCTATTCAAGAAGGGAACTTATTTGTTTGGAGTGAATAGGTAGATGGCTTGGTAAAGTTAACCTATGCTATGACCCGATTCCCTGATCCCTACAGGACCCAAGATTGGCTCACCTCGACTAATCCCAAGACCTAGTCATTCAACAAGAAATAACCAAAAGCAAGAAAATAAACCACATTCACACATGCAATATAACTAAGCAGAAGAAAAGTATGAAGCAGTAAAGAAAGTAGAACAACTGTCTCAAAATATAGTACATGCCACCACAACAACAACAGAAAGCGTAAAGGGACAGGAAGTAACAGGAACAGTAAAGCATGTGTCCATTACTCGCTACAACAATAGACAATGAAAGAGCTGAAAAATGACTACGGCTGGGCTCAGCTGGGCCCAGCACCCTCTGCGGCCAGAAACTCGGGCTGCTCAACTCCTGGTCTTGAACAGGGTTACGAAAAGACAGAGTCAGCGAACGCTGAGTAGAGTGGTGTTTGCATTATTTAAGTGCAAGTACAGTAAAGCAACAACAGGTTTATTTCTCATTTCTATTTATCTCATTTATGTGTTTCTGGTTCATTTATTTCTCAAGTATCCAGGTATTTCTTGATCTTGCATGTTCCTCGTGGGAACGATCTTGATTGCAGTCTTTTCCGTAGAGTAGAAGGTACACGTGATACTCTTCTGGCCGGGAGAGTCCCCCGTGGTAGTCCTACACCCAGTCAACCACCCCAAGGTCACTGTCGAGACATAGTGGTGACTACGACACGTGTGATAAGTGCACGGGTAGCTACCCCACACTGATACACAGTCAGTCATTTCCGCTAGTGGGTACACCTAAAGTACAGCACGGAATAGTATAAGGCCTTGCCCTCTCAGAGCAGGGGTCTCGCCCCTCCACAATCCGCGTACCCTCGTCCGACTACCCTGGTTTTCCTAGAGGGCCTAATAAAGTCAGTGTAGGGTGGCTAGTTGAACCTCGGGCCCCGTGGGGTAGCTAGCTCCCTCTCTACACTAGTAGCACACCTCGGTACCGCATACGTGAGGGCCAACAAGAGTCTATGTAGAGTGGCCATTCCTAACCCCGGGTCTCAACCCAAGGGAGGCTAGCTCCGCTCTACACTAAAAAGGGACAGTTGCTCTCCTTGGTACCGCGTACACAAGGGCCAACTCACTTCCCATCTACATTCCAGATTTCCTTTCATCCACAGGAGTTCTACTCCTAATTCCCTATAGGGTTCATGCTCATATTCATCTCATTTATCCTGGTCCAGATCTCATGTTTTATAATTCGTTCCTCATCCATATACAGGCAGCTCGTGTTTTCATAATTCAATTCTCAAAAACATGCAACTTGTGGTTTCATAGGCAATTTCTCAATTACATACAAGCAACTCGTATTTTAACATGCATCTCGTAATTCTGTTAAAGGCATTTGCTAGCAATTTATCTTAACCATGCATTCAAGTAAATAGTACAGCTCAAACAGGCTCATTCATTTCTACCCTAGGGTTCATTCCTTATCCTAGAGTTCAATCCGACTATTCCAACCAAGTACAATCTTATTTAAATATTAACAGCTGAGTTAAACCACACTACCGGGTATCACGGGAGGAATGGGGGCCTGTGCCGCAGATCTCGTCGTCTCTGCGGGCCCCGAACATGCCACTAGTTGGTAACCTGTACCAGCGATCAATGTACATTAGACGAGCTCAAAATAGTAGATACTCAACACGAATACGTAGAGGAACTCGAGTGGAAAACAATGGTACTTCATTTGCGGAAATCCGATTCCATTTGTCCCTTAAACAGGCCAAAAACACGGTTACTAATCAAAATCAGACGTCTAGGACTAATCCCAGACGTCTTAAAAGATGTCAGAACTCACCTTGTGTTTCCTACAGTTGATCAGACGTTCAGACTCCCTCTGCGAGTGTCTGGGGGTAGCTCCAGATGTCGGACAAGTTCTCCGACTGTCTAGAAGCACCTTCAGATGTTTGGCAACATGATCAGATGTCCAAAAGTTTTTGAGAAAGCATACCACGCACCTTCCCAAAGCCTGCCCTGCATATGAAAATGCAGGCATAGCTTTAGCCCAACAACTCCTGTGCTGAGATCTTCTGCATGGCGGAAATCAGCACAGGAACGTACGTACCTCGCGCGATACGTGCTTTCAGATGTCCGGCCTCAGCTTCGGACGTCCTGGCGCCTCTCTAGTCGTCTAGTCTTCACTCTAGATGTCTGATATTGGAAACTTCCAGTATCAGAACTTCTTCACACCGCTTACTCCGCTCGCCCTCCGCATGTAGTGGCAGTTGCAGGAGCTTGAGCAGCTCCTCGCCGACGTCCTCCTCTCTCCTACGAGCTCCTCTTCGAGCTCCACTAACTCCCGCAATCATCTTCCTCCTCCCCCGCTCTCACTCCCTCGCACTCTCTCGCTCTCGCTCCTCCCCGCTCTCCCTTCGCGGGCTCCTCTCTTCCTCGCCGCAGCTGTAGCAGCAGGGATGGGAGGGGAACATGGCTGTCATAGAGAAGGTGGAGGTGGCGATGGCTTGAGTGGTGTGAGGAGGAGAGGAGAGGAGAAGGGAGGGGGTTTATATAGAGGGAAGTTAGGGTTCGGGGGGTGAAGGAGAGAGAGAGAGAGTGGCCTCTGCACAGTGCACAAAGCGCAGTACGAAAATCTCACTTTCAGATGTCTGGGCACGTGCCCAGACGTCTGACTGAAACTCCAAACATCTTATCCAGCTAAAAGTGTAACAGGTCATTACATCATAACAAACTTAAAGGAAGTTTCATCCCCGAAACTTGAGTTTGCTAGGGTGCGGGAAAAGGAACATAAAAGTGTATAACAAGCTTAAAGAGGACCGAAGTTGCTCCGAAAAGACGTACCCTCAAAAGGCTCCGGGTACCACTCTTGCATCGCCACCTTAGGCTCCCAAGTCGCCTCCTCGTACCGTTGCTTCTCCATAGGACCTTCACCAGTGATACCTGCTTCCGTCTCAGACTTTGGACGGCTCTATCTAGTATCTGTACTGGTCTCTCGGGGTAGGTTAGGTCGTCACCCACCTCGATGCTTTCATGGCTTAGAATGTGACTGGGATCGGCGACATACTTCCTGAGGTTGGACACGTGGAACACGTCGTACACTCTAGAAAGCTGGGAGAAGGGCAAGTCGGTAAGCAACGAGTCCTACCCACTCTAGGACCTCAAAGGGCCCCACAAACCTCGATGCAAGCTTCTCTTTCACCCCAAAACATTGCAGGCCCTTCATGAGCGAAACACAGAGATCCCCAACCTCGAACTGCACCTCTCTGCATTTTCGGTCAGCGTAGCTCTTCTGCCTGCTTCTGCTCGTGCGGAGTCCTCTGTGAATCTGCTCTATCACCTCTTGACTCTCCCGGATCAGCCTGGGACCAACCGCCCACTTGGTCCCCACCTCGACCCAACTTAAGGGTGCAGTACACCTCCGTCCGTACAGAGCCTTGTAAGGAGCCATGCCAATGCTCGAGTGATAACTGTTATTGTATGTAAACTTTTCCAGGGGTAAATGCTCCTCCCAAGAGCCTCTCCAGTCTAGTACACAGGCACGCAAAAGGTCCTCAAGTGTCTGTATGGTGCACTCTGACCGTTTGTTCGTCTGGGGGTGGTAAGCGGTACTAAACTTCAAACATGTCCCCAAGGCCTGCTGAAACTTAGCGTAGAACTAGGAAGTAAAATGAGTATCCTTGTCAGATACAATCTCACATGGGACTCCGTGCAGGCGTGCCACATCTCAGATGTATCTCTCTGCTAACTGTGCTGGTCCAAAGGTGACTCGGATCGGCAAGAAACACGCCTTCTTCGTCAACATGTCTACTATCACCTAGACTGCATCATGTCCCCACTGGGTAATGGGTAGACCCACCACCAAGTCCATGGTGATGCTCTCCCACTTTCACTCTGGCATAGGAAGTGGCTGCAATGGCCCTGCAGGCCTCTGATGCTTGGCCTTCACCTGCTGGCATACCAAACATTGCTGTACAAACTCACCAACATCCCGCTTCATCCCTCTCCACCAAAAGTCGCATGGCAAATCATGGTACATCTTTGTGTTCTCGAGATGTATGGTGAACTTGGACTCGTGTGCTTCAGTCAGGAGCTCTTTCAACAACTCCTCATCCCTAGGAATGCATAAGCGTCTCCTCTTGCGCAGTATCTCATTTGAAAAGGAAAAGTCTCCCAGGTCCCCTGTCAACACCCTATCTCACAGCGTTTGTAAGTACGGATCTATCCTCTGCCCTGCGATGATGCGGTCTATCAGCTTAGGTCGTGTCTGCCGCGTCACTGTCACTGTCCCACAATACCCCTGTGACTCCCGGGGTCACCAACTGCCCAACTCCTCCATGAGTCTCCAACTCTGTGCCTGTAAACTAGCTAAGTGGGCGGGCACCTTCCGGCTTAAGGCGTCGGCCACCACATTGGCCTTCCCTAGGTAGTAGGAGATGCTGCAGTCGTAGTCCTTCAGGAGCTCTAATCAACATCTTTGTCTCATATTAAGATCCTTCTGGTCAAACAAGTACCTGAGGCTCTTATGATCTATGAAAATATTGAAAGTCTCACCGTAAAGGTAGTGCCTCCATGTCTTCAGCGTGAAGATAACTGCTGGCAGCTCTAAGTCATGGGTAGGGTAGCTATGCTCATGGGGCTTTAGTTGCCGCGAAGCGTAAGGAACAACGTGACCCCGCTGCATGAGTCACTGCAGTCTGGAATGGTAAGCATAGGAGCTAAAGTCAGTCTCCCCTTCAGCTCCTGAAAACATGCCTCGCACTCGTCTGTCCAGGCAAAGGACACGTCCTTTCGAGTTAGCTGGGTCATAGGACGTGCAATCTAAGAGAATCCTCTGATAAATCACCGATAGTAACTTGCCAGTCCCAAAAAGCTACGTATCTCTGTCATTGTGCGTGGCCTCTCTCACCTGAGTACGGCCTCAACCTTGGCTGGATCCACAGCCAAACCATCCCATGAAATCTCGTGGCCCAACAAAGTCACCTGCCTCAACCAAAACTTGCACTTGCTGTACTTGGCATACAGCCTGTGTCGCCTCAAGGTATCTAGGATCATGCGTAAATGCTATCCATGCTGCACATGATCCCGCGAGTAAACAAGCATGTTGTTGATGAACACCACCACAAACTGGTCTAAGTACGGCCTGAAAATATGGTTCATCAAGTCCATGATGGCAGCAGGGGCATTGGTCAGCCCAAATGGCATGACCAAGAACTCGTAGTGCCCGTACCGAGTACAGAAAGCTGTCTTGGAGACGTCGGTCTCCCTGATCCTCAACTGGTGGTAACCCGACCTCAGATCTATCTTAGAGAACACTGTAGCATCTCGCAACTATTTGAAGAGGTGTCAATCCTCGGCAGCGGATACTTGTTCTTGATGGTGACCCTATTCAGCTGTCGATAGTCGACACAAAGTTATAGGGTACTGTCCTTCTTCACAAACAGCACAGGG
The DNA here is from genome assembly GCA_037157565.1 of Thalassia testudinum. Lineage (NCBI taxonomy): Eukaryota > Viridiplantae > Streptophyta > Magnoliopsida > Alismatales > Hydrocharitaceae > Thalassia > Thalassia testudinum. The sequence continues at coordinate 69,737,285 of JAZHRO010000002.1, forward strand.
GCTCCCCACGGGGACACACTGGGCCTCACAAAGCCCTTCTCTAACAGGTCCTGTAGCTGTGACTTAAGCTCTCGCAGCTCAAGCGGTGCCATTTGATACGGTGCAGTAGAAATGGGGCTGGTCCCCGGTACCAGTGAGATCTCAAACTTGATCTCACGCTCAGGCGGTAGTCCTGACAGCTCTTCTGGAAAGACATCGGGGTACTCGTAGACCACTGGGATACTCTGAAAGTCAACTACGGGGCTAGGCTCTGCCACTACACAGGCCAAAAAGCCCTCGCACCCCTGGCTCAAAAGCCTGGCCACCCGAAGCGTGGAGATGCACCTGAAACCTCCATCCACCGGCTATCCGTGAAACTCAAAAGGAGGTAACTCCGGTATGGAGAAGACAATCTTCCTCTCGAAACAATCCACTAGGGCGTGATAGGCAGACAGCCAGTCCATCCTTAGGATCATGCCAAAATCCTCCATCTGTATCACAACCAGGTTAGCGGGGAGGCTGTGTCCCCCTATACTGACCTCGCAGTCCGTGTAGACCTCCTCGGCTACAAACAACTGGCACTTGGGCCTCTGATCACAAACGGATCTTTTAACAGTACACTACCCTGCCTCAAAGTGATGGCAAAACTCGTATTGACAAAAGAGTGTGTGGCGTCAGAATCAAAAAGTACATACACTAATCTGCCAGAAACAGTAACCATACCTATCACCACTGAAGCCAAAGCCCTGGCGTCTCTATGTGTCAAGGCGTTGATACGCCCCTCAACTCTCGGTGCAGATGAAGCAGCTACACTCTTGGTTGGGCGAGCAGCAGGAGGTTGGTACCCTCCTCGTGATTGTCGCTCTCCCCCACGCGCCTGGTGACCACGACCACCAGCTCGGCCTCCAGTGCTCGGTGCGGGGAGCATTTGTTGTGCTCCAGTCCTAGATGGGTAGTCTCTCCTGATGTGGCCCGGCTGGCCACACTGGTAGCAGAGGGGTACACAACCTCCTCCCTCCGTAGGTCCTTGCTGGCAGCTGGGCAGGGGTTCGGTGTTGGCAACTGACCCTTGTCTGGGCCCCCCAATGGCCACTGATGGCCTCGTAGAACGAGGCGGCTCTCCTGTAGGCACCGTGGCCTCCGCTCCTGACGACCCTGAGAGTACTCTGGTTGGTAGGGCCTCTTCTGTTTGCTATCAGTGTCTTGCACGGCTAGGTTGGTCTTCTCGTAAGTCATGGCTGCCTCAACCACATGAGAGAAAGTGGGCAGCTTCAGGGGTTTGACATACCCCCGAATAGTAGGTCGGAGCCCCTTAGTAAACCTCCACAGGTGCTCCTCCTCAGTAGACACAGCTGCCGAGGCAAAACGTGACAGCTCCAGAAAACATGTGCAGTATGTGCTAACCGTCAATGTCCCCTGGCGAAGAGTGTGGAACTCCCGCCTCCTCTTATCCTGCCAGGTCTGTGGAAAGTACTGCTCGCAGAAGAGACACGAACTAGTCCCACGTCGGCTCTTTCCCCTCCTGGCCTTTGACTGCCCTCCACCACCTGTGTGCTGCAGTCTCTAGTTGGTACGTGGCAATGGCCACGCGACACTCCGCGGGAGGGCGAAGGGTGTCGAACACCTTCTCTATCTGCTCCAGCCAGTCCTCTACCTCAGACGAGTCCTCATCCCCCTTGAAGGAGGAGGGCTTCAGCTTTCGGAACTATCTGAAAAACTTGTGGTGCAGCTGCAGTGGGGGAACGGGCATGCCTTCAGGCAAGGAGGGCTCATGCTCGGAAGTGTTAGAGTGTGGTGGGGGTGGTGGAGGACCACCCCCTCCCCCTCCTACTTGTCCAGCTCTACGATGGTCTCTCTGTCCCACCGAGGACTCCTCCTCCACGTCCTTAGGTAGAGGTGCTCGTGGAGGCTGGTGGAGCTCCTCTCGCACGATGTCTCTGATCAGCTGGCCAAGATCCTGGGCCTGAACGCTCGGGAGAAGAGGTGATCCAACTGGTACCTCAGGTCTGGCACGTCCGCCCCTCCGACCTCGTCCACGGCCACGACCATGGCCTGCCTGAGGAACTCCCCGACGAGGCATCTCCTGCAAGGAGACACAAGAGATAGAAAAATAGTGCCAACGATACCGGATTACATCAAGAAAAAGACTCAGAAACGAATGTCAAAGCGATACGTTGTCGTTGCTATCCTAGTTATTTGCACATGAGTGATTATTCTCAAGTCAATTGGTTCATTTCTCGGGACGATCTTGCCCTGATACCATCTTGTTATGACCCGATTCCTGGATCCCTACAGGATCCCAGACCGGCTCGCCTTGACTAATCCCAAGACCTAGTTGTCCAACAAGAAATAACCAAAAGTAGGAAAATAAACCACATTCACACATGCAATATAACTAAGCAGAAGAAAAGTATGAAGCAGTAAAAAAAGTAGAACAACTATCTCAAAACATAGTACATGCCACCACAACAACAACAGAAAGCGTAAAGGGACAGGAAGTAATAGGAACAATAAAGCATGTGTCCATTACTCACTACAATAATAGACAACGAAAGAGCTGAAAAACGACTACGGCTGGGCTCAGCTGGGCCCAGCACCCTCTGCGGCCAGAAACTCGAGCTGCTCAACTCCTGGTCTTGAATAGGGTTACGAAAAGACAGAGTCAGCGAACGCTGAGTAGAGTGATGTTTGCATTATTTAAGTGCAAGTACAGTAAAGCAACAACAGATTTATTTCTCATTTCTATTTATCTCATTTATGTGTTTCTGGTTCATTTATTTTTTAAGTATCCAGGTATTTCTTGATCTTGCATGTTCCTCGTGGGAATGATCTTAATTGTTGTCTTTTCTGCAGAGTAGAAGGTACACGTGGTGCTCTCCTAGCTGGGAGAGTCCCCCATGGTAGTCTTACATCCAATCAACCACCTCGAGGTCACTGTCGAGACGTAGCGATGACTACAGCACGCGTGATAAGCGCACAGGTAGCTCCCCACACTGACACGCGGTCAGTCGTTTCCGCTAACGGGTATGCCTAAAGTATAGCACGGAACAGTATAGGGCCTTGCCCTCTCAAAACAGGGGTCTCGCCCCTCCATAGTCCACGTTGATAGATGACTTTTCGCTTAACGTTATAGTATTTAAGTGGTGGAAAAATCGACTAATCAAAAATAATGAAAATAACCACTCGCAGAGGAGCGGGTCGTGTCCATAGGGAGGCAATTATGCAATCAATACTTAATTATTTAATGTTATTTTGGATAGTGTGAAATCCCTATTCAAATCTAACTTAAAATGTGAAGGAAAGTAGATTTACAATAACTTAAAAAGATAAGGGTATATGTGCAGTTTTCCCTCACAGAAATCCTCAATAAATTTATGATGAATTTATGCAATTTTCACCTGATGTGTACTGGAGACAATTGGTACTTAAGTTAAGCCCAAAAATCAATCTTTAAACTAGTTAATATCAATATCATGCAATTATAAGGAACTATGAGTATTCAAACACAATTCTGCCACAATATAATAATAATAAATAAAATCAAATTAGGTGGCAATGGCATTGAATGAAAATTTTAATTGGTGGGAAAACAGAGCTTTCTTCCTCTCTCCTCCTCGCGCGAGAGAGAGAGCACCGCAGGGCTGTTGCGAGGCTTAGGAGGACGGCGAGGACGAGGGCTCTCCGGTGTTGGCAGTGGCGGCGACGGAGGTGGCCGGCGGAGGTGGCCGGAGTGCCGTCCTGTTGAACAAGAAGGTGGAGGTGCACGCAGCGCCTACGGTTGGTGGCGTGAGAGCGTATGCTCGCTGGTGCGCACCTGTGCAGGCTATGAGGCAGAGGCTGGAGCGCGGGCGGTTGGCTGTAGGCGTGCGGTCTGCAGGTGGGCAGAGGTAGCGCCTGTGGGTGCGTTGCTGCAGTGCGGTGGAGAGGGGCTGTGAAGGGAGGTGAGCGATGCGGTGTCTGCAGCAGGGCGCTGAAGGGAGCGAGTGGTGGGGCGTGCAGGCGCTCGCCTGCAGGGTGGAGAGGCGCGGGCTTGGTGCACGCGGGCAGGCTCTTACAGATGGCGCTGAAGGGAGCGAGCAGTAGGGTGTGTGCCTGGCGTGGAGAGGGTGAGCGGTGGGGCTTGTGCGCGCACGTGCAGGGTGAGGAGGCGTGCAAGGAGGGTGCGCCTGCTGATGGCGCTGAAGGGAAATGAGCGGTGGGGCGCGCTGGCGAGCAGTGGGGCACGCTGGCATGCGGTGGGGCACGCGGGCGTGCGGTGGGGCATGCGGGCATGCACCTACGGCTGGCTGGAGACGCTGGAGGGTGCAGGCACTTGGTGAGGTCTTTCCCCGTAAGGGGGAAGAAGGACCACAGTGCACGCTTCTTCTCCTCCTTGCTGGCCCTTTCCTTTCCCTGTCTCTTCTTTTAACTTCTCTCTCTCCCTGCATGTGCCAATCCAGGGATTTCCCCAATCCCTTTTCTATTTCTGGCCATATTTGTTGAGGAAGGGCAGCGGAAGATTACCCCAATGTGCGGGGTAGGGGGGTTGCGGCTATTATCAGAAATATGTTGGGAAATTTATCCCCCCACCCTTGTTCTTTCTGAATATTATTACCTGCACACAAAAAACAACAAAATCATTACATATCAAGTTATAGAATGTTATAAACTTAAATCATGATACGTACAAATATTCTACAACTTAATTACAATTATTAACACACCTAAACGGTATGATTAAAGATACTTAGGCTTAATAATAGTCCATTAAAATGGACTCATCACACATACCCTCGTCCGACTACCCTGGTTTGCCCAGAGGGCCTAATAAAGTCGGTGTAGGGTGGCTAGCTAAACCCCGGGTCCTGTGGGGTAGCTAGCTCCCTCTCTACACTAGTAGCACACCTCGGTACTGCATATGCGAGGGCCAACAAGAGTCGGTGTAGAGTGGCCAATCCTAACCCCGGGTCTCAACCCAAGGAAGGCTAGCTCTGCTCTACACTAAAAAGGGATAGTTGCTCTCCTTGGTACCGTGTACACAAGGGCCAGCTCACTTCCCGTCTACATTCCAGATTTCCTTTCATCCACAGGAGTTCTACTCCTAATTCCCCGTAAGGTTCATGCTCATATTCATCTCTTTTATCCCAGTCCAGATCTCATGTTTCATAATTTGTTCCTCATCCATATACAGACAGCTCGTGTTTTCATAATTCAATTATCAAAAACATGCAACTTGTGATTTCACAGGAAATTTCTCAATTACATACAGGCAGCTCATATTTTAACATGCATCTCGTAATTCTATAAAACGCATTTGCTAGCAATTTATCTTAACCATGCATTCAAGTAAACAGTACAACTCAAATAGGCTCATTCATTTCTACCCTAGGGTTTATTCCATATCCTAGAGTTCAATCCGACTATTCCAACCAAGTATAATCTTATTTAAATATTACCAACTGAGTTAAACCACTCTATCGGGTATAATGGGAGGAATGGGGGCCTGTGTCGCGGATCTCGTCATCTTTGCGGGCCCCGAACACGCCACTGGCTGGTAACTTGTACCAGCGACCAATGTACATTAGAAGAGCTCAAAACAGTAGATACTCAACAAGAATACATAGAGGAACTTGAGTGGAAAACAACGGTACTTCATTTACGGAAATCCGATTCCGTTTGGGCCTTAAACAGGCCAAAAACGCTGTTACTGATCAAAATCAGATGTCTGTGACTAATCCCAGACGTCTTAAAAGATGTCAGAACTCACCTTGTGTTTCCTACGGCTGATTAGACGTCCAGACTCCCTCTATGACCGTCTGGGGGTAGCTCCAGACGTCGAACAAGGTCTCCGGTCGTTTAGAATCACCTTCGGACGTCTTACGACGTGATCAGACGTCCAAAAGTACTTGGGAAAGTGCACCACGTGCCTTCCCAAAGCCTGCCCTGTGTACAAAAATGCAGGCATGGCTTTAGCCCAACAACTCCTGCGCTGAGATCTTCTGCATGGTGGAAATCAGCGCAGGAATGTACGTACCTCGCGCGATACGTGCTTTCAGACGTCCGGCCTCAGCTCCGGATGTCCTGGTGCCTCTCCAGTCGTTCGGTCTTCACTCCAGACATCTGATACTAGAAACTTCCAGTATCAAAACTTCTTCACACCGCTTGCTCCGCTTGCCCTCCGCCCGCAGTGGTAGCTCCAGTAGTTGTAGGAGCTTGAGTAGCTCCTCGCCGACGTCCTCCTCTCTCCTACAAGCTCCTCCTCGAGCTCCACCGAGCTCCTGCAGTCGTCTTCCTCCTCCCCTGCTCTCACTCCCTCTCACTCTCTCATTCTCGCTCCTCCCCGCTCTCCCTTCGCCGGCTCCTCTCTTCCTCGTCGCGGCTGCAGCAGCATGGATGGGAGGGGAACGTGGCTGTCACGGAGAAGGTGGAGGTGGCAGTGGCTTGAGTGGTGTGAGGAGGAGAGGAGAGGAGAAGGGAGGGGGTTTATATAGAGGGAAGTTAGGGTTCGGGGGGTGAAGGAGAGAAAGAGAGAGAAAGCGGCCTCTGCGCGCCGCTCGCGCGCAGAGTGTAAAGCGCAGTACGAAAATCTCACTTTCAGATGTCCGGGCACGTGTCCAGACGTCTGACTGAAACTCTAGATGTCTTATCTAGCTAAAAATGTAACAGGACATTACAACCTACCACTCACTAATAAGATCATGGAATTACAATGCTTTAATAACTAAATTGACAATGAAGGGGTGCAAAAAAATTTGCCCCCTTACCTTAAAAAGAAGTTGATTATACTCCAAGCTTTAATGCAACATGTGGATTTCGTGGTAGGAAAGGTAGAGCTCATTTGGTGGATGGATGGAAAGAGACCAAAAAATCAATGAGGAATGGCCCTCAAGTTCGCTACTATAGCATCCTCCTCTCCTCTTTTACTTCTCCTATGTATTATGACTTCATAGATGTGATGTAGTGATGAAAAGAGAGCTACCTAACTGTAACGACCTGATTCCTGAGTCCCTACGAGACACGAGAACCGGACCGACTCGACTAACCCCAAGACCTGGTCGTCCAACGAGGAAGTAACCAAAAGAGCAGTAAAATAAACCACATTCAGCATGAATATAACTAACAGTAAGAAAATACAGCAGTAAGGAAAGAAACCACTACAGTATATACCACCACAACAGTAGAACAACATTCATAACATAATATGAACTGCAGGTAAGGAAAAGTACAGCGGAAACAAGAACTACTCACAATAGTGGAACCAAAAAGAGGTACAAGAGAATAGTGGTAACTCTACTGGACCCTACTCGGCCCAGCGTCCTCTGCAGCCGCTGACCCTGGCTGCTCAACACCTGGTCCTGAAAGGTAACGAGCGTAACACGTTAGCAAAACTCTGAATAGAGTGGTAACTAAACTAAATAAACAGTAAAGTATACAGTAGCTGTTTTAATTTTCTTTCTTCCTTTATTTACGTCTTTCAATTGTTTCACAAATTATCTATTTCTCATATCCTTCACTTGATCTAGAATGTTTCTCGTGGGAACGATCTTGATTGCAGTATTTTCCGAACAGTAGAAGTAGCACGTGGTGCTCTCCTGGCCGGAAGAGTCCCCCGTGGTGATCCTACTCTCAGTCAACCACCCCAAGGTCATTGACAGACGTAACGGTGACTACGGTACGTGCGGTAAACGCACGGGTAGCTAACCCGCACTGGCACGCGGTCAATCGTTTCCGTTAACGGGTGTGCCCAAAGCACAGCACGGAACCAGTACAGGGTAGAGCCCTCTCAGTAACAGGGGTCCAACCCCTCCACAGTAACCAAACAGGGGCCTTGCCCCTCCACAGTCCGCGCACCCTCGCCTGACTACCCTGGTTTGCCCCAGTGGGCCTAACAAGTCGGTGTAGGAGGCTAGCAGAACCCCAGGGCCCGTGGGGTAGCTAGTACCTCCCTACACTAGTAGCTCTCCTCGGTACTACGTACACGAGGGCCAGCAAGTCGGTACAGAGTGGCTAGTCCTAACCTCGGGTCCCTGGGGCGGCTGGCTCCGCTCTGCACTAAACAGGGGGACAGTCGCTCTCCTTGGTACTTCGTACTCAAGGGCCAGCTCACTTCCCCAATTCTATTCCATTCACTTTCCAGGAGTTCTACTCCTAATTCCCCGTAGGGTTCCAGCTCTTTAACTCAGTGCATTCCGGTTTCACCTTTCCAGTTTCACGTTCATACATCCCATATTCTTAATCATGTTCATTTATTCATAACAGGCAGCTGTTAATTCAATTCACAGGCAGCTATTGTTTCCTTTCCACATTTTCTAAGACTGCAGTATTCATACATTCCACTAGTTTTCCCGTCCTAGGATTCATGCCATATCCTAGGATCTATCATACAATCTAGTTTTCCAGCCTTAGGATTCATGCAACACCCTAGGATCTACCATTCAATCTATTTCTCATTCCTAGGATTCATGCAATGTCTTAGGTTCTATTTATGGGTTCATAATTTAACAGATTATACTTAAAGCCACTCTACCGGTTACAATAGGCGAACTGGGGGCGCGGTCGGGAATCCCGCGTGCCTCCGCAACCCCCGAGACTGCAACGGAACGGGGTCCTATCACAAGGATCAAACACAAGGAATTTCTCAAAATAGTATACAGCTACTGTAGACAGGTAGAGGATTTAATTCCGAAAAGAACGCAACTCGAAATGCGGAAAACAGAACCCGAACGGGCCCTAAACTGGTCGAAAACAACGAAACAGTGCAAAATCAGACGTCTTGAACTTATTCCAGACGTCTTAAAAAGTGGATCAGGGGTTACCTTGCTCTGCGTGGTCTCTCAGACATCCAGAAGCCTGCGGGGGCGTCTGACCTAGTTCCCAGACGTCCGATGGTCACCCCAGACGTCTGGAAGTCTCTCCAGTCGTCTGGCGCTGCAGCCAGACGTTTGATTCGCGTTGGATGCGAATCTCAGAACCTGCGCGTACCCATCTCTCTCCCTCAGTACGGTCAGTCGAAGAAAAGGAAGAAGATGGAAATAACTCACCTTTCAGACGTCGTGTCCGTCGTCTGGCTATCAGCCCAGACGTCTGATTCTGGAAAAGTTTCCAGAATCAGGGCGCAACTCGCCCTCCGCTCGCGACGCCCGGCCGCGCCGCATCTCGTCCGCCTGCTGCTCGAGCTGCAGCAGTCCTCCCGCGTCGCTCCGCGCCCGCTGCGCCCCCGCCGGCTGGCTCCCGCTGCCCCGGCAGGCTCGAGCCCTCACAGCCGATGCCTCCTCGCCCGCGCAGCACCTCCTCTCGCACCCGCCGCGGCTGTTGCCGCCACTGCTTACTCGCGCTCTCTCTCGCGCACTGACTGGAAGGAGAAGAGGAAGGGGGCGGAGGTGACGGGAGTGAGTGGGAGGGTATGGCCTTTTAAGGCCACGCGAGGTGGAGAGAGTGTGACAGAGGGCGCAGGAGGGAGAGGGAAAATGAGAGAGAGAGGGAATTTTCGCAGGTCTGCGCGCTCAGGCGCGCAGACGAAACACACATGCCGAATGACTGATTCCCAGACGTTTGGAAGTGGTTCCAAACTTCTTAAAAGACGTCTGAAGTGGCTCATTCGTAACACTAACCCAAGAAATAAAATTTCAAAAGCCTTGGTCTTACGTTTTGTGTTGAGGGCTATTTTGTCTTGTTATTTATTTCATTGGACTTTTGTTATAATTTTTCCTCACCTCTCTATATAAAGAGGTGTACGATCGATTTAGTAAAATAAGAAGATTAATTTTCTTTCAACTTGGTATCAAAGCTAAGTTGGGGTCTCCACCAAGAAAACTCTAACCCTACCGCATAGCCTCTCCACCGTTGCCATTGGTGGCAGGGTCGGCCAACAGTAGCACCTCCTCTGTCACCAGCCAGCAACAGCACCCAACGACAGTGACAGCAGGGCCCTTCCAACCCTCCTCTAGCACCCTTCTCTCTCACTGTCAAATCTTCTCCAAGGGTAGGGAGAGGGCAATAGGCCGTATTTCTTCCTATGCCAGTGCCTAAGAAGGTGCAGTACTTTAACACTAAACTGTGGTATGAAATTTTCAAACTCTTGAATTGAGTTGGGGGTGCATATTCCCCTTGTTTGATGATTCTTTGGGATGTGTCACTACAAAAAAAAAATAATCTTTAGTGACAAATTACATAAAGATATATAATGTATTTATCACTAATTCCTTTAATTTGGTGGCAATTTTTACTCATGTCACTATAATATATTTGTCAAATGACAATTAGTATTAGTGACAAATATATTTATCATTATAACCTTGAATTTAGCGACAATTGTTACTTATGTCACTATAATATTTTTGTTAAACAACAAATAGTATTAACGGTAAGTGTAGTTATCACAATATATATATATAATAAATTGATATTATTATTTTTTAAAGAATAATTTAAGTAACCAAAAAAATTGATGCCATTAGACCTTTTCTCAAGTATTAGTTGAGGCCTTTTGGTGGAGGTGAAAGATCATTAGTTTATCTTCATATTTTTTTTAGTAATAAAAAAAAAAATTAAATTCAAACTTATCCATTGAATTTAAAATTCTTGTAATTAATATTATAATATCATTATAAAAAGATCATGAACCTATTATAGAAAAATAATACTTTTAAATAAATCACATGCTTCGGCAAGTCACCCAAAAATTTTTGGGTTCCCTCTGAAACTCTCACGCTTCTGCTCCCCACCCCACCCCAAAAAAGCCCTTCGCACAACTCCCCGTTCCCCATCAAATCCACCCAAAACCCTCGTTTACTCCCGACCTGTACTACCGTTACTCTTGTTTCTCCCTCTCCTCACCGACCTCAAGTCCTGTTCTGCTCGTCGCCGACCTTGTGTCCTCTTTCGCTCCTCGCCGACGCCGTGTCTTTGATCGCTCCTCGTCGACGACCATGTCCCAGTATAGTCAATCGCCCATCCTCGACTATGACCTCGCTTCTCGCCGCTCCTCGATCGCTCCTCGCGGATGATCGTGACCTCAGCTACGACCCTACCCTTGCTCACCTGCATCATCATTGTTGACTTGTGTCTTTACCGCCTGCCCCCACTCTTCCAACCTCGATTGAGTTGACCCCATCGCCAATCTTACCGCCTATCCACATTACCAACTCCTCTTCTCTAGTAAGGTCAGACTTCTCCTCCTCTTCCTTCCACTTCCTTCTCCACCCCCTTTACGGTGCCCTCTTGTTTTTTTGTGCTTATTCTTGATCTTTCAAGTGGGCCATTGATTTCAAGTGTTGATGGTCTCATGGGTGGTGGTGGGCTCAACGGGATCAGTTACGGGAGGTTTGCGATACACGAGGTTGTCTTATTGTTGTCGTGCTTGTGGTCGTGGGCTTGATGGGATCAATTGTGGGACGCTTATGATCATGGGAGGTTTGTGTTGGTGGTGGGCTCACTGGAATTTTCATTGTTTTTGTATGAAACGATTTTTGCATCCAATCTCCCCTCCCTAGTGACAAGTTCTTGCACTATTCTGGGGAGTAGGCATTACTTCCTTCTTTGTTTTAGGATGTGATTATGTGTCCAGTGGGGTTCCAATTCTATTACTATTGCCACTTTTTTTTTGTTTTTGTATCATCACAAATCCTTACATCATTACATCTTTGCAAAAACTTTGTCTGCATTGGGGGAACTTGGTGCTACAAATGAATTGGGGATGAAAAATCAAAGAAGCGGATGAGAATATAAGTATAACATCGCTGCCAAGTTTCAATTGCCTGTAGTTGGCCTAGAAATGGCTTAAAATTTGAATGGAGGTAAAGAATTCATGTAGCCAACACCATTTAATATGGGGAAAGGCTTTGCTGCTGCTGCTGGCCTTGGAATCACATTTGAGCAAACTTGGGGTGGGAGGATATTGACTCGTCTGCAACTAGTGTTTTCTAATCAATTTAGGTATTCAAAATCATTGACTTTGCAAGTATTCATTTCTGAGATAGCTGGAGCAAATATATTTGCACAAAGGATATTGAGGAGGTCATCAACAGTTCTGCTCATGGAAAACTCAGAGCTTTATATATCTTCAAGGTTTATGTGAAAATCATTTAAAATGCAATTTTTTTCAGAGTGATGAGGGGGAATAGATGATCTATTAAATAATTGTCAGAACTTTATTTGCTTGTGGTAGATTATGGATGGTGTCTCTTTCATGCTTGACAAAGGGAATGTAGACATTTAGAATTACTTCATAAACTCACATGCTCTAGTTTCATGAAGACATATGTATTAATGTGGATATGAACATGCATGCTCATATCCATATCCTTGCCATTCTCATGCTAACATTGGTAGTATGTTTTTCGGATCTTTACAGTGGTTTGCTTGGTTTCACATGATTGCACCCTATCCATGTTTCATATGCTGTCTTGGTGTCATTCTTTTTTCCTTAAACAGAGAGTACATTCTGTTTTATCTGTGAATATATGAGTGCCTCCATTTGAGTTGTTATCCATCATCATAATATTTTTTCTAATTTAATAAAATTTAGCAGATGCTAAAGCCATTCTTTAACATGTTAATAATGGTGTTTCTTCTTATTTTCGTTAAAAGGTAAAAGTTGGTGTCTAATTAGAGGTATGCAACAATTTAGTTTGTCATACGTTGTTAAGTTGATAGTTATTAGTAGTAATCAAGCTAATACTAAACTAGGGATTTTTCATAACTTATATGCTATTGTTTAGATTCTAATAATGATCCCAATTACACTAACGAAATGGGATTGGTAAGTGATTATATGCAAGATTCAAAGACACATGTGTCTAACTCATCCAATAATTCTCATTCGAATACTAAGCAGATCTTGTTGGGTGCTGGTTCATCCTATTTGCGTACAGTTTCTGTAGGTACAACTAAACATGCATAAGAGGATGGAGATAGCAGGTGACAATCTTGCAAGAGAAAAAATATTTGAGGTATTCCTAGGCAATCTGTTGCTAGTGCAAGTTCAAGTGTCAATCAAATTGACTGCTGCACGGTGCAATCTCTCAATACTCATCATATTTTGGCAAGCAACATGAGTGTCTCAAGTTCATCTAATAATATTGCAATTTCTAACGCTTCTAGCAACATGACTACAAGAGCTACAACTGGTTTTATAGCCACTGATAGCAATTTATGCCTGTTAGGAGAAAATGCTAAAAATTTCCAACAAAACTTTCGATTAAGAATAAATCCAGAAGGGTAGCATAGCACTTCTCTTAATAGTTTATGACCTATAAGGAACTCTGTTACGACCTGATTTTCGGATCTCTAAAGGATTTAAGATCGATCCACCTTGACTAATTCCAAGATCCAGTCGTCCAACAAGAAATAATCAAAAAATAGAAAAGTAAATCACATTCACATATATAATATAATTAAGTAGTAAAAATGTACAAAGCAGTAAAGGAAAGTAAAACTACTCTTCCATTACATACCACTACAACAGAGACAACGAAAACGAAAGTAACAGTAATAATAGTAGCTAAAAGTTTGAAACTTATTACAGCAGTAAGGGGGTACAACAAAGACGTGCAGAAAATTACGACTAAACTCGACTGGATCCAACACCCTTTGCAGATGGAAGCTCGGACTGTTTAACTCTTGGACCTGAATAGTGTTATGAAAAAGACAGTCAGCGAATGCTGAGTAGAGTGGTATTTATATTATCTAAAATAGTAAAAGTAATAGGTTTAATTCTCTTTTCTAGTTATTTTATTTTATATGCATTTCCTTTTTACCCATTTTCATCAAACTTTCAGATTTTTTTGACCTTACATGTTTATCGTGGGAATAATCTTGATTGCAATCTTTTTCGAAGAGTAGAAGGTACACGTGGTACCTTCATGGTCGGGAGAGTCGCCCGTGGTAGTCCTACACTCAGTCAATCACCCCAAAGTCATTGTCAAGACGTAGTGGTGACTACGGTACGCGCAAAAGTGCACGGGTAGCTATTCTGCACTGACACACGGTCAGTGGTTTCCGTTAGTGGGTTTGCCCAAAATATAACACGGAACAGTATAGGGTCTAACCCTTTCAGAAATAGGGGTTTAACCCCTTAGAATCAAACATGGGTCTTGCCCCTCCACAGTCCGCGCACCCTTATTTGACTACCTTAGTTTACCCAGAGGACCTAATAAGTCGGTGTAGGGTGGTTAGCTGATCCCCGGATCCCATGTGATGGCTAGCTTTCTCCTTACACTAGTAGCTCGCCTCGATACCGTGTACACGAGGGCCAATCGAAGTCGGTGTAGAGTAGTAAATCTAACCCCGGGTCTCAATCCAAGGGCGGCTAGCTCCGCTCTACACAAAAAGGGGACAATCGTTCTCCTTGGTACCACGTATTCAAGGGTCAGCACACTTCCCGTCTACATTCCATATTTTCCATCTAACCACAGGATACTCTATTTATAATTCCCCGTAGGGTTCATGCTCATATTTACCACATTATTTCGATCCAGATTCCACCATTCACAATTCAATTCTCGTTTATATACAGGCAGCTCGTGTTTCCATAATTCAATACATGCAACTGATGATTTCATAGGTAATTGTTCATTTATCTTAGGCAGCTCACAACTATATTATAGGAAATTGCTAGCAGCTTAACTTAATCATGTATACAAATACAATCATGTAGTACAACTGGTTCATTCATTTCTTTGTCCTAGTGTTCATGCCACACCTTAGGGGTTTTAGTTGGCTAATTCCACAGACACATTTTTATTTAATACGATTAACAGAAGTAGACCACTCTACCAGACAATTCAGGAGTACTGGAGGCTCGAACTGTGGATCCAGACGTCTCTGCGAGTCCCGAATACGCAGCATGTCGAAACCTTATACCAGAGAATATATCATAAACGAGGATTCAGAACAGTGTATAAAGGTTTTTAGTACGGAGAGAAATTTGTAAGGAAACTACAGATACTTCGTTTGTGTAAAAAGGATTCCGATCGGACCATAAACGGGTCAAAAACGTGTATACTGGCTAAAATCAGACGTCTGGGAACAAGTTCAGATGCCTTAAAAGATACAGAACCTCACCTTAAGTTCTTGTGGTGTCCTCAAACGTCCAGGATTTCCCTGTGATCGTTTGAAGGTGGTTCCAGACGTCGGACCACTCCTCCGGTCGTCTGGAAGCACCTCTGGTCATTTGGTGAGCTGATCAGACGTCCGAAAATGCTTGGGAGGGCGTTTCGTGCTCCTTCCCAAGGCTGCTCCTGCGTATGACAGTTGCAGTCACCCAAATCAGGGGCAACACATCTTTTGTGGTGATGCTTGCATGACCGTAACCGCGAAAAGAACATACCTTCACGATAAAGGAGCTTTCAGACGTCTGGTCTTGACTCCAGACGTCCAGATGCTTCGTCAGTTGTCTGGACTTCGCTCCAGACGTCTGATATTGAAAAATTTATAGTATCAGAACTCGCTCCCAGCGCTCTCCGTCGCGCTTCTCGCCCCGCCGTAGCTCCAGCTGCTGCAGGTGGTCGAGGTGCTAGAAACGGTACCCTTCTTGTGAATGCTGCCCTCCCCCACGCGTCTGAGGACCATGACCACCAGCTTGGCCTCCAACATTCGGTGCGAGGAGTATCTGCTGTGTTCCTGCCCTAGATAGGCAGTCCCTCTGATGTGGCCTGGTTGGCCACACTGGTAGCAGAGAACTCGACTCCCTCCCTCGATAGGTCCCTGCTGACGGTTAGGCGGGGGTCCAGTGTTAGTAGCTGGGCCCTATCTGGGGCCCCTAAAGGCCACTGACAGCCCCACAAAACGAGACGGCTCTCTTACGGGTGTCGCATGCCTCCTCTCTCGACGGTCCTGAGAGTACTCTAGCTGGTAGGGCCTCTTCTGTTCACTGTCGGTGTCGCGCGATCGGGTTGGTCCCTTGTAGGTCATCGCTGCCTCCATCACTCTCGATAAGGTAGGTAGCTTCAGGGGTTTGACATACCCCCGGATAGTAGGTCGGAGCTCCTCAGTGAACCTCTACAGGCGCTCCTCTATAGCCACGGCTGTCGAAGCAAAACGTGACAGTTCCAAGAAGCACGTGCGATACGCACTAACAGTCATCGTCCCCTGGCGGAGAGTGTGGAACTCTCGCCTCCTCTAGTCTTGCCAAGTCTGTGGAAAGTACTGCTTGCAGAACAGGCTCACTAACTGGTCCCACGTCGTCTCTCCCCTCTCCTGGTCCCTGACTACCCTCCACCACCTGTGTGTTGCATTCTGCAGGAGGCGAAGGGTGTCAAACACCTTCTCTATCTGTTCCAGCCAGTCCTCTGCCTCAGACGGGTTCTCATCCTCCTTGAAGGAGGGGGCTTCAGCTTCCGGAATTGGTCGAAAAGCTCCTGATGCACCTGCAATGGGGGAACAGGCACGCCTCCAAGCAAGGAGGGCTCGTGTTCGGAAGTGTCAGAGTGCGGTGGGGGTGGTGGAGGACCACTCCCCCCTCCTGCTTGTCTAGCGCTGCGACGGTCTCTTTGTCCCACAGAAGACTCCCCCTCCATGTCCTCAGGGAGAGGTGCTTGTGAAGGCTGGTGGAGTTCCTCTTGCACTATATCTCTGATCAGCTGGGTGAGATCCTGAGCTTGAACGCTCTGGAGAAGAGGTAGGTCAATTGGTATCTTAGGCTTGGTACGTCCGCCTCTCCGACCTCGTCCACATCCGTGACTACGGCTCGCCTCAAAAACTCCCTGACGAGGCATCTCCTGCAAGGAGACGCGAACGATAAAATAAAAGGGTCAACGATATCGAATTTCTTCGAAAAAAGGACTTAGAATGGATATCAAGGTGATACGTTGTGGTGGCTACCTTAGTTACATGCACGTGAATGGTTATTCTCAAACTTATTGGTTCATTTTTCGGGACGATGTTCCTCTGATACCATCTTGTTACGACCCAGTTCACGTATCCCTACAGGATCCGAGACCGGCTCGCCTCGACTAATTTCAAGACCCAGTCGTCCAACAAGAAATAACCAAAAAGTAGGAAATTAAACCACATTCACATATACAATATAACTAAGTGGTAAAAATGCACAAAGAACTAAAGTAAAATTGCTGTTCCATTACACTCCACCACAACAAGAGAGACAACGGAAACGAAAGTAACAGTAACAACAGTAGCTAAAAGTTCAAAATTCACTATAGCAGTAAGGGGGTACAACAAAGAAGTGTAGAAAATTATGGCTAGGCTCGACTGAGCCCAGCACCCTCCGCAGCCGGAAGCTCGGGTTGCTCAACTCCTGAACCTGAACAGTGCTATGAAAAAGACAGAGTTAGCGAACGCTAAGTAGAGTGGTATCTATACTATCTAAAGCAGTAAAATAAATATGTTTAATTCTCTTTTTTAGTTATTTTATTTTATATGCATTTCCTTGTCACCCATTTTCCTCAAACTTTCAGATTTTCTTTATCTTGCATATTCGTCGTGGGAACAATTTTGATTGCAGTCTTTTCTGAATAGTAGAAGGTACATGTGGTGCTCTCCTGGTCGGAAGAGTCCCCGTGGTAGTCCTACACGCAGTCAACCACCCCGAGGCTACTGTCAAGATGTAGCGGTAACTATGACACGTATGATAAGCACACGGGTAGTTATACCGTACTGACACACGATCAGTCATTTTCGCTACCAGGTATGTCCAAAATACAGCACGGAATAGTGTAGGGCATAGCCCTCTCAAAAACAGGGGTTTAACCCCTCAGAACCAAACAGGGGTCTCTCCCCTCCACAGTACGCGTACCCTCGTCTGACTATTCCGAGTTGCCTAGAGGCCTAATAAGTTGGTGTAGGGTGGCTAGCTGAATCTCAGGTCCCGTGGGGTGGCTAGCTCCCTCCCTACATCAATAGCTCACCTCGGTACTGTGTACACGAGGGCCAACCGAAGTTGGTGTAGAGTGGCCAATCCTAACTCCGGGTTCCACCCAAGGGTGGCTAGCTCCGTTATGCACAAAAAAGGGACAGTCGCTCTCTTTAGTACTACGTACTCAAGGGCCAGCACACTTCTCGTCTACATTCCATATTTTCCATCTAGCCACAGGAGCTCTACTCCTAATTTCCCATAGGGTTCATGCTCATGTTTACCACATTATTTCGATCCAGATTCCACCATTCACAATTTAGTTCTCGTTTATATACAGACAGCTCGTATTTTCATAATTCAATATATGCAACTGATGATTTCACAGGTAATTGTTCATTTATCTCAGGCAGCTCATATTCTAATAGGCAGCTCACAATTATATTACAGGTAATTGCTAGCAGTTTAACTTAATCATATATACAAATACAATCATGCAGTACAATTGGTTCATTCATTTCTCTGTCCTAAGGTTCATGCCACATTTTAGGGGTTTCAGTTGGCCAATTTCAGAAGCACATTCTCATTTAATATGATTAATAGAAGTAGACCACTCTACCAGATAATTCGGGAGTACTAGGGGCTCGAACTGCAAATCCAGACGTATCTGCGAGCCCGAAACATGCAGCAGGTTGAAACCCTATACCAAGGAATATATCACAAAGGAGGATTCATAATAGTGTATGAAGGTTTTTAATACGTAGAGAAACTCATAAGGAAACTACAGATACTTTGTTTGCGTAAAACGGATTTCGATCGGATCCCAAATGGGTCAAAAATATATCTACTAACCAAAATCAGACGTCTGGGAACAAGTCCAGATGTCTTAAAAGATATAGAACCTCATCTCAAGTTCCTGTGGTGTCCTCAGACGTCCAGGACTTCGTTGCCATCGTTTGAAGGCGGTTCCAGACATCGGACCACTCCTCCGGTCGTCTGGAAGCACCTCCGGTCGTCTGGTGAGATGATCAGACGTCCTAAAGTTCGTGGGAGGACGTTCCGCGCTCCTTTCCAAAGCTGCTCTTGCGTACGGCAGTTGCAGCCACCAAAATCAGGCGCAACACATCTTCTGCGGTGTAGCCTGCATGGCCGTAACCGCGAAAAGAATGTACTTTCGCGATAAAGGAGCTTTCAGACGTCTGATCTTGACTCCAGACGTCTAGATGCTCCGTCAGTCGTTCGGACTTCGCTCTAGACGTCTGATACTGGAAAATTTCTAGTATCAGAACTCGCTCCCAACGCTCTTCGTTGCGCTTCTCGCTCCGCCGCAGCTTCAGCTGTTGCAGGTGGTCGAGGACGCCGCTCCGGACTCCCTCCTCCCGCACGCGCCCGCGGTGGCCGTTCGAGCTCCGATGAGTTTCCACCGAAGCTCTCGACCTTGGCCTCCTCCTCCTCCCGCACTCTCCTCACCCTCACACTCTCCCTCGCTGGCCTCCTTTTGTCGCTCCCGCACGCTCTGAAGGTGGAGATGGTGGTGTGTGGAGTGGAGAGGAGAGGGAGGGTACCATAAACTCCTTTTATAGAAGCTGTGGGTTTAGGGTTCGGCAAGGAGAGGAGAAAGGAGAGAGAGAAAAGAAGTTTTGCGTACCGCCCGTGCGCAGAGTGCGTATAAAAATTTCATTTTTAGACATCCGAAAAAGGGTCCAGATATCTGGACAGACGTCTGACTGAGACTTCAGATGTCTTAAAAAGCTAAAAGTGAGACAGTTCTTTACAAACTCTGTTAGCAACCAATCTCCTTCGAATCAACCATTATCTTCTTTACTTCCTACACCCATGTTAGTAGGAACTCAGGTCAACTTTTATAAATATATCTTTATTGTGAGATTATGTCACTTTGATTAGGCTTTGGAGTTTAGAAAATTAGCTTTTTCTAAGTTCTTTTTCTTCCTATCATTTCATTAATTCATTTAATGCGAACTTTCCCTTCAAAAGAAAAGTGCAAGCTGCAAACTTTCATGAACGGTTTTGAATCAAAGTGAGACAACAGGTTTTTTCAAGATCTGCTCGTAAAACAGATATTGATGGAAGAAAGCAATGTTCAGGTAACAAAATCTTCCTTCCTCTTCACTGTAGGTTACAATTTGGGTCAACTTTGGCAAGATTTCCTTTAATATCTGTTGGCATGGTGCCTCTCAGAGTTTCTTCTAATCAAAGCCAACTTAGCTTGGAGTTCATTCGCCAATCGATTTCAACCACTTGGTCCAATTCTGTTGCTGAAAGTAATCTTCATTTACAGCAATCTAGTCAGTTGAATTCATTGCATACAATGACCCCTACTCGTGGGGTACGATTTTGCAACAGGCCCACCTAACTTTGATATTTTCCTTGATATATTTATCTTATTTCATTACTAGCAACAGGCAAATTTCGTTACACCTCTTAGCCTTTGAAAACCCTTACATACAAAAAAGAAAAAAATCTTTTATAAAGTGTGCTTTATTAGTTTATTTAAGCTTCATTGTTTAAAAGTTAGAAAGGTTTGTGATGCAGCATTTCAGTGGTTACTTTCAATGGAATGGATATGTGTCGGTAGAGAAGTACTTGGCTCATGTTGAAAATGCATTGAGAGTGCTGATGCTCTTAATCCTAGATGGTTTTTGTCTTAACTAATATGTCATGGATAACTAATTTCTTCAATTGGCATTAGTCATTTATTTTCATTTTTAAAAATGATATCCTTATCTTTATCTTATTTTTCATCATTAGCAATGCATAGTTGTTGCATGTAACCCTTTGGAGATTCCCCAAACCCCCCCTTCCCCTCATCACCACCACCCAAAGAGAGAGTGGGGAAGGAGGGAGGAGGTGGGTGTTAGGTGGTGAGGGTTCTTTTTTTCATTAATTTTCCTTTGTATATGATGCTTATCTTTGATCTGGTTTTGCTGCAGGAATTTTGAAGGGAAATCATCTAGTAAGAGAAGGCAGGAAGATGCAGACCTTTATTTGACCCACAAAATAGCAGGGAACAAACGATTTAGCATGAATGCTTTTGTTCCTATCATTCATGTGCTATTTTTTTGTAGTTAGTCTTCCTTTGGCACATGAATGAACTACTAGATGAAAAAGAACCTGGTTTTTACCAAAGAAGGAATGAAATGGAAATTAAGATTTAATGCAATTGGGAAATCAAGACCACACATCAAGTAAGTTTAGAAGATAACTCAACTGCAGCTTTGTTCATAAAGTGTGTACATGTTCTTTGCTTGATACTTTATTTCTGGGGCTAGTTAATTGAGGTGTCTGAACTATTTCAATTTAGGTGTTTTTGTCAGAGTATTAGTTGATTATAATCCATGTGCACAGGGTATCAAGTAACTGTTGTAGTGTAGGTATGAGTACTAGTTGATTAATCTTTCTTATATTATTTGGCCTTCCGAGAGCATGATGCCTACATTCTCGATGATCTATTCTGCTTTATAGTTTTTGATGAAGACCATTAGTGATTCTCTATTGTTTTTGCAGAGCACCTATATTTATTTTCACATGGTTTTGGCTTGAGAAGTCTGGATTCTAGCTGTCATAATGCTCTACTACAGGTGAGGGCTTCTAATTGAGTACTTTTTGTTTGGAAAATGTCAAGTTATGTGCCTATAGGTAGTCTTGCAAGCTTTGTGTATGAATTATCTTACTTTTGCCTGATAGCTGATTAAGTAGAACTTAGGGTTTTTACTACTGGTTGCGAGAGGTCCTCTCTATAATATTTGAAACTAAGAAGTAGCTTTTATCTTGTTATCAAGGAAGAGACTAAAGAACTTCAGTTAAAAGCACCAGAAATGGAGAAAGTACCCAACTTTAGAGATGTGCCCAGACGTAGAAAAAGGTAAGGAAACCTTTTGCTTGCAATGAATTTGATTTCTTTATTAAAGTCAAGATAAGATCATGTGATTGTTTGTTTTGACTTTCATTTGTGAAATCGTTCTTCTATAACATGTACTTGTACGAATTTTACAAGGAATGCACAATTTTCACCTTCCTTTTCGAAATTAGAGGGAGTTCCAGTTTATCGACCTGTTCAGCAATCAGGGGAATTCATTCTTTCTTCCCCTCGGGCTTACCATTGTGGTTTCAATTGTTGCTTCAGTTGTGCGGAGGCTATAAATGTGGCTCCTATGGATTGGTTACCTCATGGGCAGAATTCTGTTTCAACTGAAATAGTGGCTTCAGTTTCAACTGTGGGAAGGATAAAATTCTTGCTAAGGCATTTAAGGTAACTTCCACACATTTTCCATTCCTTATGGTATGACTATTTCTGATTTTTGTGAGTTATCCTAGGCATGCATGAAATCCAGGAAGATGAATTTTGGATTGGATGGTAGCATGGATAGGAGATGTGTGGTATGTCACTATGATCACCTATCTGCTTCTGGTTGTTCTTGTTCTCCAGATAACTTTGCATGCCTAAATCATGCAAAGCAAATGTGCCGATGTGATTAGAGCATGATGTTTGTTCTTTTTTGGTATGCAAGTAGTGAGTTGAACGCACTGGTAGATGCTTTGGGAGGAAAACTAAGTGCAATTTACAAGTGGGCAATCTCAGACCTTCAGGGTCTAATATGTCAGCAATCCTACATCTAAACAATCAAGTTGAAAAGCTGAAGCTGCAGATGGAAGAGAGAAATATTTTGTTGATTGAGAAGAGGTTGGAGGCTTCAGAAGCATATCTGGAACTTCAGTCCATGCAAGATGAAAATGCAGAGATTCAGTAGTCTTTTGGGTGCAAGAAAGGAACTAGATATGACTAATGCAGTGAGGGGACAATTGGAGGATAAGTTCTCAACTTAATGAGAGAATTTCAAAAAAGGGACAGAAGAACTTGATGCTGTCCTTGAAGATAATAGGCGTTTGCATGCTGATCTGTTGAAACTGCAAAATGAGAATAGAAAGCTTAGAACTAAAGAGCAATTGGCTTCCCAAGGAGTTTGAATACTATGAAGTGGAATTTATTGTACTTGAAAATGATTTACAACTAACTAGTATTCTTGTGTTACCATTTGAAGAAAAGGTATTTGAGATATGGAAAATAACTTAATCGAGGAGTTGACTAGTACACATGCTCACATTAATACGTTGAAGAAGAATTTCATCAACTTAGAAGAGGAGAATAGTTTGTTAAAAGTAGAGCAAGATAATTGGCATCCAGTTATATCATCTTTAGGGTGGAGCATTCTGAATTTGGAAATTATGCTCATAAGACAGGAAAGCTTCGTGGATTCCATAATCATGTTTTAAAGGATGGTCATATTCCAAGACACGAGATTGAAAAGTGCATGAAATTGTCTACAGCTTCGGAAGCAAATATGGAATTTCAAATTTTAGTTTCCAAGCTTGAAGCGCTGCCAAATAATTTGGTGGAAAATGAGGGGTCATTTGGTGCAAATTAGGTTCAATTTGAATTCAAGATCAGAGAATTGCATACATGATACTGGACTTCAGCATCAAAAAGTAGTGCTGGATCGGATAGGTTTGCAAATGTCAAATCACATGATTATATTCAACCAAACGAAGATGGTAGGTTACAAAAGGAAAATGGGAAGGAGACTAACAAGAGGGATGAGCTGACTATGAAAGATATTTAGCAATTGAAAAGTTGGAGTTAGATCTATAGAAGATACAATTTGTCATGCGTGAACTCGTTATGT
Source organism: Thalassia testudinum (assembly GCA_037157565.1). Classification (NCBI taxonomy): domain Eukaryota; kingdom Viridiplantae; phylum Streptophyta; class Magnoliopsida; order Alismatales; family Hydrocharitaceae; genus Thalassia; species Thalassia testudinum. The sequence goes on from JAZHRO010000002.1 coordinate 69,760,754, forward strand.
TTTTATTTTTTCTGTATTTTTCTTCTCTTGTATTACCCTTAAGAGGAGAATATGTACTTTAATGATCTGGGAAGTCAATAAAATGAACTTTGTGCTCAGGCTCCTATGTCTTGTGCTTGTTAAAAAAAATATTCCTTAGTAAAGAATAAAATTAAATTATATAGGCATCGTTAAAGTGAATCAATAGTGACAATTAAATGGTAAAAGAAAGTGTTATTAAAGTAAATAATTAGTGACGATTTAGTGGTATAAGAAAGTGTCACTCGAGCAAATCAATAGTGGTAATTGAGAGACATAAATAATTACTGTTAAATAATATCACTAGAGGTAATTAAATGGTAAAATAAAGTGTCACTAAAGTAAATCAGTAGAGGTCATTTAGTGACAAAATAAGGTCATTAAATGAAGTATATAGCGACATTAATAGCGTCAATTAAATTGTCACTAATATAAATCAATAGTGGCAAAATAGTGACAAATAAATTGTTATTAAAGAATGTCATTAGCGATAATATTTGCAGCAATTAAAGTACCGTTAATACCATTGATTTAGCGGCGATCGGACAATTGTCGCTAACTTTTTAGTGACGTTAACGAATGTGGCAATTAAGCAGTAATTATTTGAAGTGTCGCTAATTACATATAGCAGCAAATAGAATGCTTATAGTGGCAAATATTAAATGTCGCTAACAGTAGTTTTTTTTGTAGTGTGTATTTTCCTGTGCAGTGTTGACAGATTTTGTTTAGCTGTGTGTGTGTGGATTAGGGGGTGTGTATTCTCTAGCTATTGTGTTTTTGGTATTGAAATTTAGATCTGCAGTTTGTGGTATTTTGTGAAGTACTTTGCATTGTGGATCTATTATGCTTCATCATCACAGTTTGAAGTGTCTTTAGGGCAAAGAGCAGAAAGTGGCATGTACAAAAGCTCATTTTTTGCTCTGATTGTGAAATTGGATGAGACTGATTACTTTCGTTGGTCTCAAACCTTCCTTGTTACTGTGGAAGGTCATGAGAGGCAACACGTGCTTACAGAGGTACCACCACAACAGAAAACAGGACAATATGCTACCTGGAGTAGAGATGATGCTTTGGTGAGAGCTTGGATTTTGAATAGTGTAACTCCTCGCATTGGAGATGAAATTATATATTACAAATCGGCCAAAGAGATGTGGGATGGCTTGAGGGTTACTTATTCACATGAGTTGAATTCAACTCAAGTCTTTCAGATACACTATGATCTATGTCATCTCAAGTAGGAGTCGATGAGTTTGTCACAGTATTATTCTACTATGAAGGGCCTCTTGGAAAAATATAATGCTTGTAGACCTATGTATACATCCACTACATGTAGAGATCACAATAAGGAGTTTTCGGCTCACATGCTCCTTGTAGGTCTAAGTGATGATTATTCTATGTCTCGCTCTCAGATCCTTACTCTCTTTGAGCTTCCTCTTGTTGAGGAGATTTACAGGAGGCTCAGTAGGTTATAGGTTTAGCCTACTTATGAGGTAGTCTCCATGAATACATCTTCTGCCCATGCAACTGTTGGCACTCGTGGTGGACGTGGTGGATTTTTCTGTGGCAAAGGTAGAGGGCGTGGTGATGGCACATGCAGTAAGCCGACATGTATCTATTATGAGAGGAATGAGCATATTGAGGCCAAGTATTGAAATAAACTTGGAAGGCCTACTATGGCCAACCAAGCTACTACGACACCTGCTCCAGCAACTTCTACTAAGGCCCTGAGTCTTGCAGATGCAGATTATGATGCAGTGGTACAGTGCCTGACATAGTTGACTCATGAGCAACCAGTCTTCAGGCACAACAGCTTGTGCCTCAGCTTCAAGTATGGATAATATATGGTTGATAGATTCAGGTGCTTCAGATCATTTGTCTGGGAATCCCCAATGCTTTGGACGTATACAAGATGTTCCACTGGGATGTTTAGTCCAACTTGCAAATGGTAGGCAAGCCCCTATTTGTGGAAAATGAGGGGTGTCAGTTACTCCCATACTACACCTTTTAGATATTTATTATGTTCCTGATATGACTATGCAGTTGCTATGCAGTTGCTCTCTATTAGCACTATTACAAAGTAACTAAATTGTCGTACTATTTTTAATGCTAGTGAGTGTACCTTTCAGGATCGTATGATAGGGAGGACAATTAGTGGTGGGCATGAGGAGGGGGGTGTGTACCGACTAGTGTAAAGTTTAGTTGCAGCAGCTTGTTAGGCAAGTCCTGCTGGGGGTGCCTTGCAGTAGCATAGGCGACTAGGCCATCCGTCTCTGGACAACCTACACCGGACTTTCCCACATCTGTCACCAACTAAGAAGATTCAATGTGACGTCTGCTAGTTGGAGAGCACCACAGATCTAGTTTTCTAGTTTCTATGCAGCCTAGTAGTTCCACATGTTTTGATTTGATACATTGTGATGTTTGGGGCCCTAGCTGTGCGGTAGATAGACAAGGCCATCGTTATTACTTGATTCTAATGGATGATTTTTCTCACCTGCCATGGCTATTTTGGATGCATAATAAATATGATGTTGGTACTATTATTAAGTAGTTTGTGGCTTTTGTGAAAAATCAATTTGGGGTTTGTATTAAAATTATCAGAATAGATAATGCCTTAGAATTTTTCACCAAACAGTTGGTAGGGTTTTACAGTTCTCTTAGCATTGTGTATCAGACCTCCTGCCCCCACACATCACAACAGAATGGGTTTGCATAACGAAAGCATAGACATATTATGGTTACAACTTGGGGAGATGCAGAATAGTATACCGCATATCTACTGGGGAGATGAAGTGCTTACAGCTTGTTATCTTATTAACACAGGCTACCTTCTTCTGTGATTTACGAGCAAGTGCCATGGACAATGTTATACCCTGATGCAGATTTCTTTCTTGTGCCTCCCAAGACATTTGGTTGTGTTGCTTTCGTGCACTTGCTTGGACCTGGTCATGATAAGCTTGCCCCAAGAGCAGTCAAGTGTATGTTCTTGGCTACTGTCGCACTCAGAAGGGCTATAGATGTTTCGATCCAATTTCTAGGAAACACTATATATATCAGTGCGGATTTCACATTTCACATGTCTATTTCCTATTTCTCCACATTCGGACATCAGATACGTGATGTGGAGACTATTGTGCCTATGCCTGTGCCTCCAGTATCTATGGATGACTTTGCTAGTAGTAACAGGGTCGTTACTTCTTCAGTGCAGCCTATGAGTATACTTAGAGTATTACCACCAGATGAGAAGACATTCAAGGGCACTACATATCAGCTACTTATTAGTTACAGAGAGAAGCATACATACCCTCGTCCCCCCCCCCACACACACCCTCTTCCAATGCTTACCCAACCACCATCGTCCTCCCCCGATTTGATATATGTTGAGTCATCTAACAATGCTTCTCCAGTTGATGTTTCCTCATGTCAAGTGTCCATGGATGTTGATGATGAAGTGCTTATGTACATTTGTAGGAGGAAATCTTGTGACCTGGAGGAGCAAGAAACAAAGTGTAATGTCACGTTCAAACGTTGAATCAGCATACTACGCTATGGCACACACAACAGCGGAAATGATCTAGATACCGTCATTATTACGTGATCTTCATGTTAGAGTTGATGAGCCTATGGAGATGTATTATGGTAATAGGGCTACAACTTATATAGCTAACAATTTCATGTTTCATGAGTGGACTAAACATGTGGAGGTGGTTGTCATATACTAGGAGTCTTATTCAACAGGGGTTAGTCTGTACTGCTTGCCTTACCTCTTCAGATCAGACTGCAGATATGTTTACTAAGTTAATATCTCGCCTTTTGTTTGAGAAATGTAGAGATAAGCTGAGCATGGTTAATATATATCCTCCAACTTGAGGGGAGTGTTATAATAAGTGCATAATTATTAATGATAACTTGCCTACTTTATGCTAGCTTAATGCATATAGGTTATACATATGTTGCATTATTATTATAAGTACATAATTTGATCATGCATATGTTTTCTTATTAAATTGCATCTAATTAAGATTTCTTGTGAATAATGTACGTGCAAATCAAGGTTAGAAGATGGAGAACTATTTTACTGGGGAGAAGAAGTTTCTTGGAAGCCAAATAAGAAGAGTTTTAGACAAGCCTAACAAAATAAAGACAAGGAATTAAATAAAAGACAAGGGAGGACACATGTCACACCCAAAAACCTCTTCCAAAACCTACCTTAGGACAACCCAATTTCTCTAAACCTATGTCCTAATCCTATCTTTAGAAAATCACCTAGGAACCTACACCCCTAATCCTTGATCGCAAGGCCACAACCCACCACCAAAAATAGCAAATAGAAGATCTTATCCACATAAGTGATCGGCCATTCTTGCTTAGCCACTAAGCATAGTGGTCGGCCACCTAACCCTCTCTATCCACCATTCCACCAAGATCCAATGGCCTCCAATCAACCTCCTTGGCCATCCACTTAGTAGCTTCCTTAGGACTCCAAAAAATCAAGATCTTATCCCTTCCTAAAAAAACCTAAAATGATCTTATCCTTCCTAAAAACCCAAAAAGATTTTATCACCTTACAACCTATCATCACCTTTCAAACTCGATCCAAGGGCCCTCATCTAAACCCTATAGTCGACCACTTATAACACTAAATCTCCACCCTTGGATGCACATCAAATGGTCTATTCTCTACTTGATGCGGTGACCAATCATCAACCTTAGATCTAGAATCCTATGGCTTATATTCTTCCTACACTTTTATAAAAACACCTAAGCCCCCATCATTTGAGAAGCAATTAGTCTTCCTCTACCTTATTGAATTAAGCATTCCTCTACCCTAGCTATCCACCCTCCTAGCCTCTCCACCCTAGGCGTAGGTCTCCCTTGCTTAGGGCTGCAGCTGCCAACCTCTGGTGGTCCACCGAATTCTTCATGGCTTTCGATCTTCTGTTTCTCCGACAAGGCTTCATCTCGAGGCTCCATTTTCGTTCCTAGCACTTTCTATTTTAATGTCCTTTTATCTTTATTGTAGAACTATATTTGTGATTTCATAAAATAATCTCTCATATACTTTTCGTATCTTATTTTTATGCTTTGCTAGTCACCGTTTAACTTTTATGCTATCCTTATTTAAAATACTAAAAAAAGCAAAAAGCGAAAGCAACAAAAAAAAAATTAGATTAAAAAAAGTGAGATGGTCCAAGTTGACTCCTTGAAACGGCTCGGACTCATATTTCAAAATATATATTCCTTCAAGTTGGATAAAAAATTTTAAAAGGTTCACTCGATTTCAAAATATTACAACATATATTTTCACAAACGGTTTTGAGTGCGAATAGTTACGTTATGTGTTAAGTGTTATTTTGTATTATTTATTTCATTGAATTTTTGTTATAATTTTTCCTCACTTCTCTCTATATAAATAGATGTAGGATCGACTTAGTAAGATAAGAAAATTCATTTTTTTTTCAACTTTTGGCAACGGTTAATTTTTATTTTAGTAGCATCGGTGCGACTAGTCAAGTAAACTCAATCATAGGTATTTGTGGAACATTTTCGCAATAAGGAGTTGTCTGTGTACCTATAACAAAGAAGGTCACAACCTTGAACTATAATGAAGTAGAAGTGTTTTGCATCTAAATTAAGATATTTGACTTGATCAATCTCAGTGATGTGTTGGTTTCTATAAGTCAAACCCTTGAAAGGGTGCAACTTAAAATGGTGGATCAAGCATATGGTTCTTCATAATAGAAATATACAAGGACAACTTGCCTTCAAGTCAACAAAATCTTCAGGGAGTCATTTGTTTATCTAAGCCCGATTATGAATTGAATTTGTATGGAGAATGATATGGCCATAACTTTCCTTGTAATGTTAATGGTTTCCCTCAAGGAAATTGTTTTAACCTTGCAAAAAAAAAGTGTGCATTAGTTCAATAGGGTGTTGAAAGCTATATATATACTAATTCTCGAAGGCACTATTTGAATGAGAGAATTAGGTTGGCAAATCCTCGTTTGTATCATACAACGTCGACCTTAATTTATTTTGAAATTAACCTCTTAATTTTAGCATAAAATAATTCCACCATAGGTGTGAAATTATTTTACTTCTCTCAAATATTCAATGATACGATGTTTAATTCCCTAAACATTAACGGTGTGTAATTCCTCCTTAATTCATCTCATCACTCAATTCATCTCTTTTACTTCCTATAACCAAACAACCCCTAAGAATTGTGCGCGGTAAGGCCTCGCTTGTTTAATAGTTGACCTCATAGAATGTGAGTTAACTCATGTTCGGAGATAGGGTTGACTCAACCTTTATTACTCACCTTGGTGCAATGGGACTCATTAGGAGATAATCCTTCTTGTTACACAAATTAACCATACTAGATGCCAAATATAATGCATGTTATTGCGTGAATCAATCTTCTTGCATACTAAATAGAAATACCGGTTGACTCTATTACCTATAAAATCTAATTCAATATACAAAGTCTTTAAACGTTAAGGTATCGTCACTTGTGAGTGAAAAATACAATGCTCATAGCTCTAAGGAATTCTCTCAAAATTGGTAAACCTCACTTGTGAGTGAAAATAAACAATTCTAGTGCCAGCCTACTAGATGACTTTTAAGAAACAAGGTCACACAGTTTAGAGATCAGGTGTTATCATGTTCGAATATGATGACTTAAATCGGATGTTGGTGAATTACAATTCTTAGTCAATAAAACCGAAGAAAGATGTCAAAATCTACATCCTTACATTCATGGTATTTTGGCAAAGTTACTGCATATATGCAGATATATTTAAACGCAATACATATAACGAGCATCTCGATCATTTTTTGAAAAGATGGATTGGGCTACGGATTGAACTAATTGAAAAGGCAGCTTGGAGGGATTCAGAACAACTTCAGGGCAAACTGATTCGACCACTTGGTTAAACCAAACCGTACTAATATAGTCAAGGCTATTTTAAGGAAGAAATCAGACAAAGAAAACAATATTACTAGCACGATAGAAATCAGTCAATGCCAACGACATTCCTATAGCTATGTTTTCAGTCGGATAAGCTCCTACACCAACCTCCTCCCAACTGTAATCATGCTGGTCTTTGCTTCAGATGTAACCATGTTTAAAGCTAACAGAAGGACGAAAACTCCCGTAGTTGAACTTTAAAATTTCATTTTTTTTAATTTTAATATACACAAATTTTACGTTGAAAGTTTTTTCAGGATATTATATTATGGTAGCTGCATCCAAAAGCACGTGGAAAATAATATCTAACACAACGCATTACGTAGATTTTTGGTATGACCAATTCAGGCTACCAGTCCAATGCGAAGAGGAGAGTCTCAAAGTTCAAATCCTGCGTCCGTTATGCACTCAAACAGACCCGGTCCTTTCTCCTTCCGAAACGAAAAAGGGCCTTTTTGCACATGAAGTCTTATTGCAGGGGCATACAGACAAGATGTCCACAACCGGGAGAGTAGCGTACTCTGTTGCGAGCGTTTACGTCGTCTTTTACGATTTCAAATTGATCTCCTGAAAGTTGGAGACTGACGCAGAAAGTTTAGATTCTATGCCTAAAGAATGAAACTAATTAATTTTTTTTTTACTGTAATTAAAAAAGAAATGGGTAAGCCAAAGAAGGGATGATTCATTCGCTTGAAGATCTCAACAACCAGATTCATTTCGTTAGGAAAAAGGTACGGATTAAACCTATAGGTGACACTTACAAAAAATTTGATTAACAAGAGTATCATTACAGGTCCTTAAATGATGTACAACCCAATCCATTGAGAGAACATCGAGCGCCCGCCAATTCCGCTACACGGAGTAAAATCACTTACTATGGTTAAGGCCATTATTAATGATTTCCATTTCTAGACAATTACAAGCAAAAGAAGCCAAAAAAAAAAAAAACAAAAAAAGAAAAAAATCAGAAAAGGAAGGACCTTCTGGGTGTCCCTTTCCTCTTGTTGATCTTCCCTCTGGCGGCCAAAACGCTGCTCCTTGGCATGTTGCTGTTCTCAGGACTTGCACTCGGATGCAATGAGGGTGCACTCGAAGAATTCGACTCGTCTCGATCTCCTGAATTAGAAGATTGCAAAGCTCTCCCAGGTTCCTTCCCAACCTACAATTGCAAAGGATGAAAGCAAATCCCTCACCACCATATATATATATATATATATATATATATATAAGGCAGGAACTTGTGTGTATGTATAATATGTATGTGTATTAATATGTATACCTTGCAAGCAATTGAACAGAAATTGAACGGTTCGGTGATGCTTCTCTGGCAAATCTTGCAAAGATGGCCTTCTCTGTTCTTGCTGTTCTGCTTGGGATTCAACAGCACCACCTTCGAGCTATTCACTATGAATGTCTGCACATCCAAACGAGGGATGCAAAATTCAAAAAATTTCCCCGTGACCCAATTGGAAGGAGGAAGGGGCATGTATATATATATATATATATATATGAGGGATTAATGGACCAGATCATGGAACCTGGATTTTGGAGCAATCGATGAGCTTGCTGATGTCCTCGATCTTGATGACGCTCTGGTAGACGTACCTGCGGATCTTGAGGAGGCGGTGGCTCCCTTGCCTGTGGACGGCGAAGGAGGGCGACTGCAAGCAGTGTTGGCACATAACCACGTCGCAGTCGATGCAGTAGCTGTTGATCTCGTTCTTGTGGAGGTCGCGGTGCTCGCGGCAGTGGTGGAAGAACGTCTTGGCGAGGAGCAAATCCAGCCATGATGGCTTCTTGCTGCTTTTGCTCTCCTTCTTCTTGTTCGTGGGTGCTTCCTCGCTCTTCTCGAATTCGGGTGGCAATCCAATATTTTACAGAACGTGATCAGCAAATATAACAATATATTAAGGATAATATAATATGGTCGTGGTGGTGGTCAACCTCGCCTCATCTATGATTAGATGACGAGGAAGACGTACGTACCATTTGGGTGAGAAGAAGGTACGATCGAGCAGACGGCGTCTCTCTCTGGCCGGCAATAGGAAGGAAGAGGAAGAGCGGAGACGGCGTCTCTATTTAACACTTTTTAACGGAGAATAATGCGCTTTAATTGATATGACTCTTGATTTCTCTTTCCATAATTAATAACGGCTAATTTGAATTTTATTCTAATTGCCTCAAGTAACAAATCGAATAAATCATCCACTTCTTGCCATCTTCTTGCGAAAAAATCGTTCATCGCCCAGGAAAAAAAACAAATAAACAAATTGCGTTCTACGTCCATTCGAAACAGGGTTCCACTCGATTGTTAGTCGATCAAGAAGGTCGTTTTGCAGGGTTTGCAATTACACTAAGAGTCCTTCATTTGAGGATGATGAAATGGTATCTGATTTTGGTTTGGTTGCAAAGTCTTATTTTGCGTTGCAGCTTAGCGATCACTTTTAAACTTGATGTTAGGTTAAAAACTAGTGGAACTATGGAAGTTATAGTTATTTATTTTAATTATTTTTCAAGATTCTCAGATTCGCACGATTCTAAAAGAAAACAAGTTAACTGAAATCTCCATCCGTTCTAATTTTCTTGGCAATTTTAAATGGGAAATGATTTACATATTCTATAATATATTCATCAATATATCTAAATCTTAATCATCATCCTATATGTACCTCCTACCTCTCTCCCCCAACACCTCCCTCCTGTAGTTAAAAATCTTTCCTATAAAAAAATATTCAACATCACCTACCCACACCCATCGACCACCACACCCCGACCTATAACTTGTTGGCAACTCGCTTTGATCGCCACAAGCTCCTCCTCCGCCCCGAGCTTTGTCGAGACCCCGCTGAGCTCCCTGAATACTCCAGGCACGAGTTCCTTGACGGTGAGCTTAATGACCGACGATCATGTCGAACTCCTCTTTACCTTCAACCTCCTTTAACCTCGAGCTCTTCCACAGCAAGCTTGACGGCGACCTTGACCTCCAACAAGATGACCTTGACCTCGACCTCGATAGTGAGCTCGATGGTAACCTCAAGTTCAATGACGACCTCGACGTCGACAACAACCTCGACGATGATCTTGCTCACGACAGTGGTGACCTCGACCTCAACAACGGTGACCTCGACCTCGACTTCGACCTCGACCTCGATATTGGTGGCAACCTCAAGGGCAACCTCGACCTCAACCTCGACCTTAGCATCGAGCTCGACAGTAACCCCAACCTCAACGTCAACAACGACCTCGGCAACATTCTCGGTCTCGACGGCAGTTACCTCATCCTCGATGACAGTGACCTCGACCTTGACCCTAACATTTGCGGTGACCTCGGTGCTAGGTCGACCTCAGCGGCGACCTCGACCAAATTTTTTGACATATATGTGAATATCATTGATTCCTTAGTTTCACCCGTTGTTGCTGTTAGCAGTAAAATTAAAGTTGTTTAAGATGTTACAAGCACAATGATATTCGCCTCTTCAGTCTACTGTAGGCATAGCTGATGTACAATTTGTATATTATAGTAGGTATCTTTGATAGTCATTGTAGAATGTGTGTAGATATTACCTCATGTATCATTGATCTTGCTATTGTAGCATTCGAAAATGGTTTCAGGCATCATAAAAAATGTTGTAAGCATCATTCATAGTAGTATACTATATAGTACTGTTATGACAAAAAATGTGACTGCTAGAAGTATCAACTATAATGCTAGTAGCATTGTTAAGAACTTTATACTACTGTTGGCAACATTGCTAACAAATTCGTAGTGTTGTTGGCAGCATTGTTAAGAACTTCATAGTGCTGTTGGCAGCACTGTTAACAAATCCGTAGTGTTGTTAGCAACATTCTTTATCTGCATAAGATTGTCGGCAACATTCAGTTACTTCGTTAATTGAATGAAGTATTCTATGATCAATCTCTACCAATGTACAGATTAGATATATGAAAGTTGATAGTTGAAAGAATGATCATAAATGAATATGAGAGTTTCTATGAGATAATGAGATAGATGTAAAAAAGGTGAAGTAAGTTACTATCAACGAAGTTACGTAAAAAACACTACTTATAACATCATCAGTAGGAGTGACTGCCAATGCATTTATCTTGAAACGTATGATGGTGTCAACAAATCTTGCTAATAGTACTAGCAATTATGCCAACATCACCTACTTCCATTGGTCATGCAAAAAAATGACAATAGGCAGACCTGTAAACATATACCATATATATAACAAACACTACATGCATGCGCTACACATAAATGTAGACAATGACAGAAAAATCAGCTGCATGCAATTATGAACCAATAACATTGTACGTTGATCTCCATATGGTGACATTTGATATGAAGTTATGCCAGTGAAGATATACACTAATGGATAAGTTTGCAAGATAAGTTTATACTTTTTTTTGTCAAATTTTTGAAAAAATATTAAGTTAATTTAATTAATTCATTTGATAGATTATCTTTCTAAGTCTAAAATATTATGTAAACCTATCATTTTATATATTTTAGTTAACATTATTATGTACATTATATTTATCAAATCTAATATAATTCCATCTATGAAAATAATTAAGATAAATATGTAAAAGGTACTAACATACTAAGTGATAAAGGTAAATATTTTGTTCACCATATGTCATACTTTGACTAGAATAAAAGATGCGCATTTGAATCACCATCAACGATCCATCGTACATAACTTATATGGAGAGGTATAAATTGTAAATTATTTATTAACTTGCATTTTTCTCTCCCTTTTACCGCTTATAATATAAAGGAAAACAGGCTAAACATTCGAATAGGAGTTCTTTTCAACTTTTCTCCAACTACTCGAACTCTTTGCTGGTCTCCCATCAAGGTCTTTTTTTAGTGAGCCTTATCACGTAGGTAGCAGAAGATTACCTTTTTCTAATGAGAATCTTTACTTATTATTTCATAAATAATACAATATCTTTCATGATCTCTTTGGGATCCGCTTAGTTTATTTTCTTCATCAATCAAACTCATGTACCTAACTGCTGTGTACATTGGTGGTGCTAAGCTCCTACTGGTGGCCCCCTCCCTGCATCTCCACGTCATTTCGTGGTTGATATACTCAAAAACATGCAACGAAAAGATGGTGGTGCCACAATGCCACAGTTGCGATGCATGTACATAATGGATCTACTGTATGCAGATTTTATTTATGCGGTAAACATTTAAATGTAAATATTGGGAGCGAAATTTAATTACTATGTACATTCCAAAAATCTGTGAAATAAATAAAAGGAAAATTACTTTACACAATATGGCGGGATGTTTGATGCAATTGACAAAGGAATCAATGTGGCTTTCCCATTTTTCCCATTTTCAAAAAAGGAACAACCTTGCAATTGAAACCTTATATTTACGTTTTTCAGAAAAATTAAAAACATGAAACAAAGGCGTGTGACATCCAGTTATGGTTTCTCTATGAATGTGTTTCCTTCTTTCCTTTAAGACAAAAAATCATACGGGTCAAGACTTCCACGAAATTCACCAAAATAGTTTTCAGGGATTGAGAATTCAACTTGGAAACATAATTATCATGAGCAATGGCTTTTCTCACATTTGGATGAAAGAGAAGCATCCAGAGGAAGGATGGTTTAAATGCTCCTTTGTCGTCGTGAGATGCTACTAGTGTTAGGTTTAAAATGGTTTGTAGACATCCCCCTATAGCAGTTCCGGGTAACATTAGATTTGCACAGTTACGAAACAATAATAGATGATTATCTTTGGATATATAGTAGCTATGAAATAATAATAGCTGATTATCTAAAATAGGGAAATTCTTGAAGTGAAGAAACATGGATGATCAACTAGGTAATTATGTGATGCAAAGAACTTGATAGAGATCAAGAAAGGCTAAGGATTAAGAAAATAACATAAACAAATCCATAGAGAGCTAGCCTTGGGATGGGTATTAGTAACAAACAAATGTAAGATTATGGAAAATGTTGTTGTCCTCTTCTTCTTCCTTCTTCATTTTATCGGTTGTCTAGACATGATTAGACTTCCAAGAGCGTGATCACGAGTCAAGAGACTCCATCAGAAGTCCAGATACTTCATTAGAAGTCTAAGGAGATGTCTAGGAGGGTCCTATTCTTCTCTTCCTGAATGTCTAGGAGACTTATCAAAAGTTTAGAAAAAGCTCTAGACACCCAGTAAGTTTGTTTGATGTTCAATTTATCTTAGGGTTGTGTTTTTGGTGTTCTTGTCACTAAATTTCAGAGGTTTCAGGGTAAGGGTTGCTTCAGGATTCATGAAGGGTTCACGCCACACATGACAATTGGGTGTTTTCAGTGTCAAGGGCCTCATCATCCTGCCAAGAAGAAGAAAGCCTCACCACGTTGAAACTTATGGTATGAAATACAACATATGGGGTGCTATGTTACACCACCCCAGAGATATAATCTTGATACTCGTGGGGACTGTAGAATGGGAAGAAAGTAGTTCTTCCCTTGTGGTTCTGATTTAGATTGTTATTTGATACTTTGATTGTTAGATTTTTTGGGCACTAAATTGACTTGTAGAGTTGATTTTCAAACAATTGCTAAACAAATTGTTTGTCCAAGAGTTGGGGCTATGTAGGTATGCTAGAGGGAACAGGGAAGCTTTCTCAAGATGCAATGATTTGACTCTCTCTTTCCTTCTCACACTCTTTTCTTGTCATTGATTGAGTACTAGCCATTCTTTACTTCAAAAACTAGCCTCATGGTAGGTACCAAATGATCGGCCTGAGAACTATTGTCGTTATCCATCATGGTCCACTACCAAGATGACTCACTTCAAGATGACTTGTGCCAAGAGAGGATTTAGACAATCAATCATATAGAGGGCATAATGGTTCATTGCTAAGTTCAAACTCACTAATGAGTGCTATATCTTGGGCAAGATGTTGGTCTTTTGATATGGTATTTTGAGTGGTGGAGTAGAAGAACCCTGGTTGGTAGTACTTAACTGAAATTAAATGTCAAATCATCTAGTCATAAATGCTTTTAGATATAGCCTAGACTAGGTTTGGTGAAGTTTAATATTGTTAAGGCAATGACTAGAGCTTTAGCAAATCTCAATGCCTCTCTCTAGAGGCCTATTAGACCTTATATACTTAAGCCTTTGAACTCCCACATGGCAAGAGATTAGCCTTCAACTCATGCTTGCATGCAAGATGGTTGTTACTACTTGAGATTTGTTGTCAGGCAATAATGACGGTCATATCGATTCATAGGTCACATCACTTGGTATGGTAATAGGTGTAATCTCTAGCACCATTTGTTGATTTTCGGAGCCTAATTACATTAATCAGGATGCAATTGATATATAGTGTCGTGGGAATTTATGTTAAAATTAATGGGATTTGGTAGAGGTTTTTAGTACTGCATTAGAAATGGACAAACCTCTTGGTGGGTGTAAAAGCTTTTACCTCCCTTGACTTATTTAGCAAAGTGTAAGAGGTGGGGTTAGGGACCATGCACCCCTCCCCACCCTAGCTCGGCTTGAGTTATGGTGAGAATCAATTTGAAACTTAAACTCTTTTGTTATGGATTTTTTAATCTCATTAATTTGCTATTGATTGATTGATCAAAAGGTTAAATTGGTTAATAAATTATTTTGGTCGATCAATTAGCTTGGTCGACCAATAAGTCAGTTTAATCTATTTGATTGATCAATGGAATTAAATTGATCAATCAATTGACAAATTTCCATTAACATGAATTTTCATAAACATCAGGTCATGGGTTCTATATAAAGGCCACAAAGGAGCTCTATTTGGGCGAAATCGGTGATGTTTAGAAATGTATGCATCGTAGTATAATCGAGAAAATCGCACAAAACACTTAAGTTTATAAACTTGAAATCTACTTGGAGTCTGAGACCATTCGTAGGGAGCAAATATGGAATTCATGCACTAATCTCAATTCAAAATTAATGAGCACAATTAATCAAACACTAGATAAAAGATATTCAACAAGTAAACTGCTCAGAAATAATATTCAAATATAAATCAATGTATCTCAAGGATTCATGGGATAAAAAGAAAGAGAGAAGTAAAATAATGGTGATTTAAATCACCAATTATTCTCTTAATTAAGCATGTATCCTAAGTATCAAAACATTCAAATAATCATTCAACCATTAATCCACGTTAGCTAAGTCCATAGTATTAGATGAATAATATCACAATGTTTTGAACCAAATCAGATGTCAGATCTGATGACCAGATGCCTTAACTATCAGAGGTATAGCACCACAGTAAGATGCATAAGGGTGCCAAGCCTCTTAAGGCCTTTTTAAGCACAAGCTAAGTGTTAGCCTTTAGCACGTAACCCAAGGGAGATCAATAAGAAGAAAAACCCTCCCCTCTCCTCCTTGCAAATTCCTCCTCTCAGAACCAAGTCATAATCAGATCCATATATGGGTAATTGAGTCATGAACAGTATCGGGTAGGGGACCAGGCTCACCGGGGGTGCGAGTGAGCGAGGCGTGGAGGTATAGTGCATGAGGGACCCGACCCCTTGTGTATTGGGCGAGGAGCTTAAAGCAAAAATGTTACGAACGCACTCAAGACGTTTTTTTTAAGATGTCTGGGAGGTATCCCAGACGTCTGGCCAGACGTCTGGAACCACTTCCAAACATCTGGGATCTATTTTTGGTGGCATGCGGGACTGTGTCTGTGCGCAGGCGTGCGCAGACCCGCAACAGTCTTCCTCTCTCTTTTTCCCTCTCTCCTCCTGCGACCGCAGGCGCAGCGCTGTCCGCTCTCTCTCTCTCCTCCTCACGCGACCTTAAAAGGGCCACGCCTCTCCCTCACTCCCATCACCTCCGCCTCCTTCCTCTTCTCCTTCAGCCAGTGTGCGAGAGCGAGCGCAAGGGTGCAGCGGCGGCGGCGACAGCCACGGCGGGTGCGGGAGGAAGTGCTGCGCGGGGGAGGAAGCGCTCGGCCATGAGGGCGAGCTCGCCGGGGCTGCTAGGGCCAGCCGGCGGGGGGCGCAGCGGGCGCGGAGCGACGCGGGAGGACTGCTGCAGCTCGAGCAGCAGGCGGAGTACTTGCGACGCGGCCGGACGTCGCGAGCGGAGGGCGAGTGGTGCCTTGGTTCTAGAAACCTTTCCAGAATCAGATGTCTGGGCTGATAGCCAGATGACGGGAACGACGTCTGAACTGTGAGTTATTTCTGTCTTCTTCCTTTTCTTCGACTGACCGTACTGAGAGAGAGAGATGGGTACGCGCAGTTCGGTGATTCGCCATCCAACGCGAATCAGACGTCTGGCTCCAGTGCCAGACGGCGGGAATGACTTCCAGACGTCCTGGGTGACCATCGGACGTCTGGGAACTAGGCCAGACGCCCCCGCAGGCTTCTGGACGTCTGAGAGCCCACGCAGAGCGAGGTAATTCCCTGATCCACATTTTAAGACGTCTGGAAGAAGTTCCAGACGTCTGATTTTACACTGTTTCGTCATTTTCAACTCGTTTCGGGCCCGTTCGGGCTCCATTTTCTGCATTTCGAGTTGCGTTCTTTTCGGAATTACATCCTCTACCTGTCTATAGTAGCTGTATACTCTTTTGAGAAGTTCCTTGTGTTTGATCCTTGTGATAGGACCACGTTTCGTTGCAGTCTCGGGGGTCGCGGAGGCACGCGGGATTCCCGACCACGCCCCCATTACTCCCGTTGTACCTGGTAGAGTGGCTTTAAGTATAATTTGTTAAATTATGAAACCATAAATAGAACCTAGGACATTGCATGAATCCTAGGAATGAGAAATAGATTGAATGGTAGATCCTAGGGTGTTGCATGAATCCTAGGGCTGGAAAACTAGATTGTATGATAGATCGTAGGATATGGCATGAATCCTAGGATGGGAAAACTAGTGGAATGTATGAATACTGCAATCTTGGAAAATGTGGAAAGGAAATAATAGTTGCCTGTAAATTCGTTTAAACAGCTGCCTGTTATGAATAAATGAACATGAGTAAGAATATGGGATGTATGAACGTGAAACTGGAAAGGTGAAACCGGAATGCGCTGAGTTAAAGAGCTGGAACCCTACGGGGAATTAGGAGTAGAACTCCTGGAAAGTGAATGGAATAGAATTGGGGAAGTGAGCTGGCCCTTGAGTACGGAGTACTAAGGAGAGCGACTGTCCCCCTGTTTAGTGCAGAGCGGAGTTAGCCGCCCCAGGGACCCGGGGTTAGGACTGGCCACTCTGTACCGACTTGTTGGCCCTCGTGTACGTAGTACCGAGGAGAGCTACTAGTGTAGGGAGGAACTAGCTACCCCACGGGCCCCGGGGTTCTGCTAGCCTCCCACACTGACTTGTTAGGCCCATTGGGGCAAACCAGGGTAGTCAGGCGAGGGTGCGCGGACTGTGGAGGGGCAAGGCCCCTGTTACTGAGAGGGCTCTGCCCTGTACTGGTTCCGTGCTGTGCTTTGGGCGCACCCGTTAATGGAAACGACTGACCACGTGCCAGTGCGGGTTAGCTACCCTTGCGTTTACCGCGCGTGCCGTAGTCACCGTTACATCTATCAGTGACCTTGGGGTGGTTGACTGAGAGTAGGATCACCACAGGGGACTCTCCCGGCCAGGAGAGCACCACGTGCTACTTCTACTGTTCGGAAAAGACTGCAATCAAGATCGTTCCCACGAGGAACATTCGAGATCAAGTGAAAGATTTGAGAAATAGATAAATTGTGAAACAATAGAAAGACGTAAATAAAGGAAGAAAGAAAATTTAAAACAGCAAAGGAAGAAAGAAAATTTAAAACAGCTACTGTACACTTTACTGTTTCTTTCGTTTAGCTGCCACTCTACTCAGCATTTTGCTGACGTGTTACACTCATTACCTTTCAGGACCAGGTGTTGAGCAGCCAGGGTCAGCGGCTGCAGAGGACGCTGGGCCGAGTAGGGTCCAGTAGAGTTACCACTGTTCTCTTGTACCTCTTTTTGTTCCGTTATAGTGAGTAGTTCTTGTTTCCGCTGTACTTTTCTTTACCTGCAGTTCATATTATGTTATGAATGTTGTTCTACTGTTGTGGTGGTATATACTGTAGTGGTTTCTTTCCCTTCTGCTGTAGTTCCTTACTGTTAGTTATATTCATGTTGAATGTGATTTATTTTACTGCTCTTTTGGTTACTTCCTCGTTGGACGACTAGGTCTTGGGATTAGTCGAGTCGGTCCGGTTCTCGTGTCTCGTAGGGACTTGGGAATCGGGTCATTACAAGATGGTATCAGAGCAAGGTCGTCCCGAGAAGTGAATCAACTGAATGGAAAATAACCAATTCACATGTCTATAACTAGAGTAGCCACCACAACATATCTTTTGACATGAGCTCTTAGACATTTCTGTTCGGTATCTTTCCGTAGTGACGTGTTCCGTTTTGTTTTGCATCTCCTTGCAGGAGATGCCTCGTCGTGGGACCAGTGAGGCGGGCCGCGGGCGCTGCCGAGGATGAGGTCGGCGAGGTGGGCGTGCCGTTGCCGACACCCCAGTGGACCAGCCACTACTCTCGGGCGTCCAGGCTCAGGACCTCACCCGGCTGATACGAGACATTGTACGAGAGGAGCTCCACCCACCGCCCCGAGCACCTCACCCTGGGGTTGCGGAGGGGGAGTCCTCTGTGGGACCACTCGACGGACGCGACGTTGGACACGGGGGAGGGGATGGGCCACCGCAGCCCCCACCTTCCTCTGATACTTCCGTGTACGAGGCACCTTCGCCTGGAGGTGCACCAGCACCTCCCCTACAGCGCCACTTCGAGCTCTTCGGGCAGTTCCGGAAGCTGAAGCCCCCCTCCTTCAAGGGGGATGAGGACCCGACCGAGGCAGAGGACTGGCTTGAGCAGCTGGAGAAGATTTTCGACACCCTTTGCCCCCCTGTGGAGTGCCGCGTGGCCTTTGCCACGTACCAGCTGGAGAGTGCGGCACACAGGTGGTGGAGGGCGGTCCGGGGACAGGAGAGGGACGAGCCGACCTAGGACCGGTTCGTCTCCCTCTTCTGCGAGCAGTACTTCCCCCAGACGTGGCAGGACCAGAGGAGGCGAGAGTTCCACACTCTCCGCCAAGGGACGATGACCATGAGCTCGTACCGCACGCGTTTCCTGGAGCTGTCCCGCTTTGCAGCGATAGCGGTAGCTACTGAGGAGGAGCACCTTTGGAGGTTCACCGAGGGGCTCCGGCCTGCGATTCGGGGGTATGTCAAACCCCTGAAGTTGCCTACGTTTTCGAGGGTGGTGGAGGCAGCTATGACTTACGAGGAGACCAACCCGTCCGCGCGAGATACTGACGGCGGGCGGAAGAGGCCCTTTCAGCAGACTTTTCACAGGGTCGGCGAGAGAGGAGACACGTGGCGTCCGCAGGAGAGCCGTCACGTTTTACAGGGCCATCAGTGGCCTTTGGGGGCCCTCAGCAGGGGCCAGTTGCCAGCACCGGACCCCCGCCCAGCCGACAGCAGGGACCCACTGAGGGCGGGAGTCGGGTTCCCCTCTGTTACCAGTGTGGCCAGCCCGGCCACATCAGGAGGGACTGCCCATCTAGGGCAGGAGGTCAGCAGATACCTCCCGCGCAGAGCATTGGAGGACGCGCAGGAGGCTGCGGTTCCCAGGCACGAGGAGGAGGACAGCAGTCGCGAGGAGGGTACCGTCCAGCACCTACCCGTCCGACGCAGAGTGTGGCTGCTTCGTCCGCACCTAGAGCTGAAGGGCGTATCAACGCCCTGACACACAGGGACGCCAGAGCTTCGGGATCGGTGGTAGCAGGTATGGTTTTAGTTTCCGGCAGACTCGTTTACATGCTTTTTGATTCCGACGCTATGCACTCGTTTGTCACAGCCAGTTTCGCAGTTAGTTTGGACCGGGATTATACACTGTTAGAGAATCCATTCGTAATCAGAGGTCCGAGTGGTCAGCTGTTTGTAGCTAAGGAGGTGTACACGGATTGCGAGGTCAGCATCAGGGGACATAGCCTGCCAGCTGACCTGATTATGTTACAAATGGAGGACTTTGGAGTGATTCTGGGGATGGATTGGCTGTCCGCTTACCACGCCTTGGTGGACTGTTTTGAGAGGAAGATTGTCTTCTCCATGCCGGAGTTGCCTTCTTTCGAGTTTCACGGACAGCCAGTGGACGGAGGTTTCAGGTGCATTTCGGTACTTTGGGCGGCGAGACTTTTGAGCCACGGGTGTGAGGGCTTCCTAGCTTGTGTGGTGGCAGAGCCCAGCCCTGTGGCAGACTTCCAGAGTATCCCGGTGGTCAGAGAGTACCCTGACGTGTTCCCAGACGAGTTACCAGGACTACCACCCGAGCGGGAGATCGAGTTTGAGATCTCACTAGTACCAGGGACCAGCCCCATCTCCACCGCGCCATACAGGATGGCACCGCTTGAGCTGCGAGAGCTCAAGTCTCAGTTACAGGACCTTTTGGAGAAAGGTTTCGTGAGGCCCAGTGCGTCTCCCTGGGGAGCCCCGGTACTGTTTGTGAAGAAGAAGGATGGTACCCTACGCCTTTGTGTGGACTACCGACAGCTGAATAGGGTCACCATCAAGAATAGATATCCGCTGCCGAGGATCGACAACTTGTTTGACCAGTTGCGGGGTGCCACGGTGTTTTCCAAGATCGACTTGAGGTTTGGATACCACCAGTTGAGGATCAGGGAGATCGACGTCTCCAAGACAGCTTTCCGCACCCGGTACGGACACTACGAGTTTTTGGTCATGCCGTTTGGGCTGACTAATGCCCCCGCTGCTTTCATGGACCTGATGAACCGGGTGTTTTAGACCGTACTTGGACCAGTTCGTGGTGGTTTTCATAGATGATGTACTCGTCTATTCTAGAGATCGGACGCAGCACGGACAGCACTTGCGGATGGTTCTGGACACTCTGAGACGACGCAGGCTGTACGCCAAGTACAGCAAGTGCGAGTTTTGGTTGAGGGAGGTGACCTTCTTAGGTCATGTGATCTCTGGAGACGGCTTGGCGGTGGACCCAGCCAAGGTCGAGGCAGTACTCAGGTGGGAGAGACCGCGTTTAGTCACTGAGATTCGCAGTTTCCTGGGACTGGCAGGCTACTACAGGTGATTCATCAGAGGATTTTCACAGATTGCACATCCTATGACACAGTTGACCCGGAAGGACGTGCCCTTTGCTTGGACAGAGGCCTGTGAGGCGTGTTTTCTGGAGCTGAAGGAGAGGTTGACCTTGGCTCCCGTGCTCACCATCCCTGACAGTAGTGGCGGGTTCGTTGTGTACACGGACGCCTCCTTGCAGGGGTTAGGAGGTGTGCTCATGCAGAGGGGTCACGTTGTCGCTTACGCTTCGCGGCAACTGAAGCCCCATGAGAATACCTACCCTACCCATGACCTAGAGTTGGCAGCTGTTGTCTTCGCGCTGAAGACTTGGAGGCACTACTTGTACGGTGAGACCTTCAAAATTTTCACAGATCACAAGAGCCTCAGATACCTTTTTGATCAGAAGGAGCTCAACATGAGACAGAGACGTTGGCTGAAGCTCCTGAAGGACTACGACTGCAGCATCTCCTACCACCCGGGAAAGGCCAATGTGGTGGCTGACGCCTTGAGCCGTAAGGCGCCCGCACACTTGGCCAGTCTACAGTTACAGAGTTGGAGCCTTTTGGAGGAGGTGGGCAGTTGGCGACCTCTAGAGTTACGAGGGTACTGTGGGGCAGTGACGGTGACACGGCAGACCAGGCCAGAGCTGATAGACCGCATCATCACAGGACAGATGGCCGATCCGTACTTGCAGTCCTTGCGCGACAGAGTGCTGTCGGGAGACCCGGGGGACTTCTCTTTCACAGACCAGGTGCTGCGCTTGAGGGGACGGTTGTGCGTTCCTAGAGACGAGGAGCTGTTGAGAGAGCTCCTGACTGAGGCACACTGTTCCAAATTCACCATACATCCCGGAAACACGAAGATGTACCATGACTTGAGACGCGAGTTTTGGTGGAGGGGGATGAAGCGGGATGTGGGTGAATTCGTGCAGCAGTGCTTAGTGTGCCAGCAGGTGAAAGCTGAGCATCAGAGGCCTGCAGGGCCGCTACAGCCGCTTCCAGTGCCAGAGTGGAAGTGGGAGAGCATCACCATGGACTTGGTGGTGGGCTTACCTGTTACCTAGTGGGGACACGACGCAGTCTGGGTAATAGTGGATAGAATGACGAAGACGGCGCGATTCTTGCCGATCCGAGTCACTTTGGGACCAGCACAGTTGGCAGAGAGGTATATCCGGGATATGGTACGACTACACAGAGTTCCGCGGGAGATCGTATCCGACCGAGATACCCGCTTTACGTCCCAGTTTTTAGCTGAGTTTCAGCAGGCCTTAGGGACGCGGTTGAGGTTTAGTACAGCTTACCACCCCCAGACGGACGGACAGTCTGAGCGTACGATACAAACACTTGAGGACCTTTTGCGTGCCTGTGTACTGGACTGGAGGGGCTCTTGGGAGGAGCACCTGCCCTTGGCGGAGTTTGCATACAACAACAGTTATCACTCGAGCATCGGCATGGCTCCCTATGAGGCTCTGTACGGACGAAAGTGTACGGCACCCTTGAGTTGGGTTGAGGTCGGGACCAAGTGGGAGGTTGGCCCCAGGTTGATCCGGCAGAGTCAGGAGGTAGTCGAGCAGATCCGCAGGCGGCTCCGTACTATCAGGAACAGACAGAAGAGCTACGCGGATCGGAGACGCAGAGAGGTGCAGTTTGAGGTTGGGGACCACGTCTTTCTTCGTGTTTCGCCCATGAAGGGCCTGCAGCGGTTTGGGGTGAGAGGGAAACTCGTGCCGAGGTTTGTGGGGCCCTATGAGGTCCTGGAGTGGGTTGGACCCGTTGCTTACAGGCTTGCCCTCCCCCCGCAGCTTTCTGGTGTGCACGGCGTGTTCCACGTGTCCAACCTCAGGAAGTACGTAGCTGATCCCAGTCACGTACTGAGTCACAAGAGCGTCGAGGTGGGCGACGACCTGACCTACCCCGAGCGGCCAGTGCAGATTCTAGACCGAGCCGTCCGCAGTTTGAGGCGAAAGCAAGTACCCCTGGTAAAGGTTTTGTGGAGGAGCCAGCCGTAAGAGGAGGCTACCTGGGAGCCTGAGGCGGCAATGCGGGAGCGGTACCCGGAACTCTTCGCGGGTACGTCTATTCAGACCAGCTTCGGTCCTCTTTGAGTTTGTTATGGTATTTATGACGTTTTCCCGCACCTTAGTTAGCGCAAGTTTCGGGGACGAAACTTCCTTTGAGTTTGTTATATTGTTACGAACGCACTCAGGACGTTTTTTTTAAGACGTCTGGGAGGTGTCCCAGACGTCTGGAACCACTTCCAGACGTCTGGGATCTATTTTCGGTGGCACGCGGAACTGCGTCTGCGTGCAGGCGCGCGCAGACCCGCAACTATCTTCCTCTCTCTTTTTCCCTCTCTCCTCCTGCGACCGCAGGTGCAGCGCTGTCCGCTCTCTCTCTCCTCCTCGCGCGGCCTTAAAAGGGCCACGCCTCTCCCTCACTCCTGTCACCTCCGCCTCCTTCCTCTTCTCCTTCAGCCAGTGTGCGAGAGCGAGCGCGAGGGTGTAGCGGCGGCGGCGACAGCCGCGGTGGGTGCGGGAGGAGGTGCTGCGCGGGGGAGGAAGCGCTCGGCCGTGAGGGCGAGCTCGCCGGGGCTGCTAGGGCCAGCCGGCGGGGGGCGCAGCAGGCGCGGAGCGACGCGGGAGGACTGCTGCAGCTCGAGCAGCAGGCGGAGTACCCGCGGCGCAGCCGGGCGTCGCGAGCGGAGGGCGAGTGGCGCCCTGGTTCTAGAAACTTTTCCAGAATCAGACGTCTGGGCTGATAGCCAGACGACGGGCACGACGTCTGGAAGACTGTCCAGACGTCTGAACTGTGAGTTATTTCTGTCTTCTTCCTTTTCTTCGACTGACCGTACTGAGAGAGAGAGATGGGTACGCGCAGTTCGGTGATTCGCCATCCAACGCGAATCAGACGTCTGGCTTCAGTGCCAGACGGCGGGAACGACTTCCAGACGTCCTGGGTGACCATCGGACGTCTGGGAACTAGGCCAAACGCCCCCGCAGGCTTCTGGACGTCTGAGAGCCCACGCAGAGCGAGGTAATTCCCTGATCCACTTTTTAAGACGTCTGGAAGAAGTTCCAGACGTCTGATTTTACACTGTTTCGTCATTTTCGACCCGTTTCAGGCCCGTTCGGGCTCCGTTTTCCGCATTTCGAGTTGCGTTCTTTTTGGAATTACATCCTCTACCTATCTACAGTAGCTGTATACTATTTTGAGAAGTTCCTTGTGTTTGATCCTTGTGATAGGACCCCATTCCGTTGCAGTCTCGGGGGTCGCGGAGGCACACGGGATTCCCGACCACGCCCCCGTTACTCCCGTTGTACCTGGTAGAGCGGCTTTAAGTATAATATGTTAAATTATGAAACCATAAATAGAACCTAGGACATTGCATGAATCCTAGGAATGAGAAATAGATTGAATGGTAGATCCTAGGGTGTTGCATGAATCCTAGGGCTGGAAAACTAGATTGTATGATAGATCCTAGGATATGGCATGAATCCTAGGACGAGAAAACTAGTGGAATGTATGAATACTGCAGTCTTGGAAAATGTGGAAAGGAAATAATAGTTGCCTGTAAATTCGTTTAAACAGCTGCCTGTTATGAATAAATGAACATGAGTAAGAATATGGGATGTATGAACGTGAAACTGGAAAGGTGAAACCGGAATGCACTGAGTTAAAGAGCTGGAACCCTACGGGGAATTAGGAGTAGAACTCCTGGAAAGTGAATGGAATAGAATTGGGGAAGTGAGCTGGCCCTTGAGTACGGAGTACCAAGGAGAGCGACTGTCCCCCTGTTTAGTGCAGAGCGGAGCTAGCCGCCCCAGGGACCCGGGGTTAGGACTGGCCACTCTGTACCGACTTGCTGGCCCTCGTGTATGTAGTACCGAGGAGAGCTACTAGTGTAGGGAGGAACTAGCTACCCCACGGGCCTCGGGGTTCTGCTAGCCTCCCACACCGACTTGTTAGGCCCACTGGGGCAAACCAGGGTAGTCAGGCGAGGGTGCGCGGACTGTGGAGGGGCAAGGCCCCTGTTTGGTTACTGTGGAGGGGTTGGACCCCTGTTACTGAGAGGGCTCTGCCCTGTACTGGTTCCGTGCTGTGCTTTGGGCGCACCCGTTAACGGAAACGACTGACCGCGTGCTAGTGCGGGTTAGCTACCCGTGCGTTTACCGCACGTGCCGTAGTCACCGTTACGTCTGTCAGTGACCTTGGGGTGGTTGACTGAGAGTAGGATCACCACGGGGGACTCTCCCGGCCTGGAGAGCACCACGTGCTACTTCTACTGTTCGGAAAAGACTGTAATCAAGATCGTTCCCACGAGGAACATTCGAGATCAAGTGAAAGATCTGAGAAATAGATAAATTGTGAAACAATAGAAAGACGTAAATAAAGGAAGAAAGAAAATTTATAATAGCTACTGTACACTTTACTGTTTCTTTAGTTTAGCTGCTACTCTACTCAGCATTTTGCTGACGTGTTACACTCGTGACCTTTCAGGATCAGGTGTTGAGTAGCCAGGGTCAGCGGTTGTAGAGGACGCTGGGCCGAGTAGGGTCCAGTAGAGTTACCGCTGTTCTCTTGTACCTCTTTTTGTTCCGTTATAGTGAGTAGTTCTTGTTTCCGCTGTACTTTTCTTTACCTGCAGTTCATATTATGTTATGAATGTTGTTCTACTGTTGTGGTGGTATATACTGTAGTGGTTTCTTTCCCTTCTGCTGTAGTTCCTTACTGTTTGTTATATTCATGTTGAATGTGGTTTATTTTACTACTCTTTTGGTTACTTCCTCGTTGGACGACTAGGTCTTGGGATTAGTCGAGTCGGTCCGGTTCTCGTGTCTCGTAGGGACTTGGGAATCGGGTCGTTACAACAAATCTCTTATATGCGTAGCTGAGCGCTTTAGATCCCTGATGTGGGACTATGTTATCTGCCTCCTCCTTCGTAGCAGCAGCAAAGTTGCAGCATCCAAATTGACACAGCTAATGATCCTTTTGTGTCCAATTGAAGGTGCTTCTGGGATTATTGTTGACGCCCGCAGCACTTGGGGGTTGCAATGCAGCCAGAGCAGATCGGAGCATGGTGGTCGGAGGTGGTGACGATGATGGCGATGGGGGAGACGGCAAGACCCCTGAAAACATAAATACAGCCTTTCGACCCAATTAGACTTGCTCAAAAGTTTCGCTGGCGTTCGTGGAGTGTGGTGATGGTGATATTTTGGTGTGTGTGTGTGTGAAGAGGGCTGATGGAGTCAGAGATGGTGTGCGAAGGAGGTGAAGTTCAGCAAAGATGTATAGATGTCGAAGCTTCTAATTAGTAGAGGGCTTTTGGTTGGTGGAGGATGAGGGAGCTTATGGAGGTAACAGTGGGTCGTTTGGTGGTCTGTGGAGGGCATACGACCACGCCAGAGGCGTGGCCAGAGCGGAAGAAGATGGAGGGGAAGAGAGGTGGTCGTCGGTTGAAGTAGAGAGATAAGATGCTAAACTTAATCTAGAGAAGGAGAGGGAAACTTTGGGACTTAATTAGTGAATGAAAGGGGAGAGATGGAACCGGCTTTGATTGGCCAATACTGGAGAAGGAAAGTCCTCTGGTGAGGGAGCGGCGAGGAAGACGAGGGCCTGGGAACTCTTGATTTGTCCATCAAGGAGCGGAAGAAGGAGATGAAGACGATCCCTCTGCCTATGGTATGTGGTAGAGAGTAATGAAGGGGGTTGGAGGAGACTCGCCAGAGTTGCTGCGGAGGCCACCAGAGAGAGCAATTTGAAGACTTTGAGGCCTAAAACCGAGCTAAGGAGCAAGGCCTTACGAGGGGGCTTCTTTTATAAAGCTTAAATCCAAGCTCTAGACGAGGAAAGAGCTCTGATTGCTTGGACATTAGGTCATAAGGGACCCATAAATTTCATGGGGTTCACACGATCTCTATGTCATGAATCAGAGCCCAAGATCTTGATAAAATTGATCCTTGTCGTCTGAACACCACTCCTACCAAATTTGGTAGGATTTGGTGATAATCTGATGCCTTTTTGATGTGGTCAAAGGTTGGTTGAAGGTCGGTTTGACCTCCAACAGTGGCAAGGACCGTTATGCAAAGAATATGATGACATTAGGGACCTTTCTGTAAATATTTTGAAAGTTAGGGGTTTGATTGAGAGGAACATAGTTTAAATGGACTGAAATGCAAATTAGGTCAAGATGGACTCTGATTGGGCCTAAAGTTTGGTATAAACTTAATTTAGACCCAAGGAATCTAGTGGTGAAGTTGGATTTCAGTTTTGACCATGTTTGACTGGGTAATTTGCACAGAAACCCTAAATTAGGGCAAAAATCCATCTGCGACTCTGTTCAAGGTTAAAATAGGTTTAGATGGTCAAACCAAAAGTACTAAACCTCTAGGAATATTTTTCTATGAATTTTAAGAGGTTTAGATTTTATCCTGACCAAAACCTCTTCAATTCAAGTGGATCTGAATTTTGTTTATTTGTGCTATTGTATGTTATTTGTTCTTTATTTATTCTAGATCTTATCATATCATATTTAACTTGCTTGATTTAATATTTTTTATTTATGCTAAATCGTTGGAAATGCATATGATTTTATTTGTTTATTTATTTTGTATATGCATTAATTTCAATAATCTTAGAGAAGATATCGCTTAGATAGAAACTATTTGTCATGACGGAAATGACTTTTAAATCACGCATAGACTTGTCTAGTATAATTGAGAAGTTTGGTGGGCAGAATTTCAATAATTGATAATAATACATGAGAATCTGATTGACCATCATTGAGTTGATCTGGCCATTGGAAACTGAATGCCCAATTTTGGATAAGGAAAAATCCACTGCTAAAAATGAAAAAGTGGTGGATGAGTGAAATGAGCATAATTGTATCTGTCATGGGTGCATCTTATTGGCTTTGTCCAATGTGCTTTTTGATGTATACAATACATCCACATCTACTGTAAGGGGCTATTGGAGGAATTGGATAAGCATAATTACCATGCTGTTAGTGTGGGCAGGTTGGGCAGTAGAAGAAGAATTGCCCTTCTAATAAAGTTCAGCAGAAGGCCACAGAAGGGAATCCTCAAATGAATGTGATCACCAAGGAGGTCGGTCCTAATGATGGGTATGTATTAATAAATTAAACCCAAACTTTATGTTATTCACGATCCTGTTGAATGGCTTGTGGATAGTAGAGTTAATGTGCATATTTGTACTGATAGATCATTATTTTCTTCTTAGTAGGCCTAGAGGAATTATGAAGATGGGGAATGATTCTACAGCCAAGGTGTTGGGATTTAGATGCGTAGACTTGAGGCTTTTCTCAGGACAAGTTTGGACATTGCGCAACATTACACAAGGTGCTACACGTTCCTGCTTTGAAGAAGAAACTACTAGAAAAAGTTGTTTTACCATCAGTTACTTGTCGTCGGTTTTCCAAGCGATGGCAAAAATGTTTTTTCCATCGCTTATTTATATAAGCGACGGTAAATACATTATTAAAACTAACCCCTTCCATTCTTGCAAAGAAGCAATATGTAATAAATATTTGCTATTGTTTATTGTAAGAAGCGACGGCAAAAATGCGGATTAAATTTACCCGCGGAGGCCACTAAAATTTGGGCACGAGGATTGGGATAAAGTTAGGCATTTGCCATCGCTTTATAATAAAATCGACGACAAATGTTGGTCAATCTACCTCACATAGCCCCCTCCTCCCCCCACACATCACGCAAACCCTCCTCCTTGTCGACCTATAGCCCCTCCTCATTGCCGCCCCTCCTCGATCGCTGCCTCTCCTCGTCGTCAGCCCTCCTCGATTATTGGCCATTGTCATCGATTGTCCCTCGTCCTCCTCCCCAGGTAACACCTCCTCACTTCCCTCTTCCTCATCATCTTCCTCATCCTTGTCCACACGCCCCTCTTTTCCTCCTCCCTGCAGCCCTCCTCGTCATCATCTTCCTCCTCCTCGTCCATGCCCCCTCCTCTTCCTCCTCCCAGTAGCCCTCCTCCTCCTCGTCTTCCTCCTCCTCCTTGCCCCTCCCCTCTTCCTACTCCTACTCTTCCTACTCCTCCTCTTCCTCGTCGTTGTCCTCTTCCTCCTCCTCGTTGCCCTACTACTCTTCCTCGCCACCGCCTGTTATGACCCAGTTCCTGAATCCCTATAGGACACGAGATCGGACCGACTCGACTGATCCCAAGACCCAGTTGTCCAACGAGAAAGTAACCAAAAAGCAGGAAAGTAAACCACATTCACTATGCTAAGCAACTAACAGTGACAAAATTATAGCAGTAAAGAAATAAAACTGCTACAGTACACACCACCACAACAATATAAAGTAAACGGGTACAGGAATATAAAGTACAAAATGTCATAGTATAGAGGTGCAAGAACTACTCACTACAATTGAAAAAGGAGTACAACAGAAAGCTACAACTACTGGGCTTTACTAGGCCTAACACCCTCTGCAGCCGTAGGCTTTGACTGCTCAACACCTGAACCTGAAAAGGGGTTATGAGTTCAAAACATCAGCGAACACTGAGTAGAGTGGCAACCAACTAACTAAAGCAGTAAAGGTGGACAGGTAGCTGTTGTTTTTCAATTTCTTTCTTTCTTTAACTAATTATTCTTTCTTTCACCACTTGGTTTATTTATCAGGTCTCTTTCTTGATCTTAAATGTTCCTCGTGGGAACGATCTTGATTGCAGTCTTTTCTGAAGAGTAGAAGTCGCACGTGGTGCTCTCCTGGCCGGGAGAGTCCCCTGTGGTGGTCCTACACCCAGTCAACCACCCCAAGGTCACGGACAGACGTAACGGTGACTATGGCATGCGCGATAAGCGCACGGGTAGCTACCCCGCACTGGCACACGGTCAGTCGTTTCCGCTAGCGGGTGCACCCAAAGCACAGCACGGAACCAGTATAGGGCATAGCCCTCTCAGTAACAGGGGTCTAGCCCCTAAGAACCAAACAGGGGTCTCGCCCCTCTACAATCTGCGCACCCTCGCTTGACTACCCTGGTTTGCCCAGTGGGCCTAACAAGTCGGTGTAGGGTGGCTAGCTGAACCCCGGCCCCGTGGGGTGGCTAGCTCTCTCCCTACACTAGTAGCTCTCCCCAGTACTGTGTACGCGAGGGCCAAGAAGTTGGTACAGAGTGGCCAATCGTAACCCCGGGTCCTGACCCAAGGGCGGCTAGCTCCGGTCTGCACTAAACAGGGGAACAATCGCTCTCCTTGGTACTCGGTACTCAAGGGCCAGCTTACTTCCCCACTCACATTTCCAGTTCCATTCCATTTATTTCCAGGAGCTCTACTCCTAATTCCCCATAGGGTTCATGCTCATATACCTCATGTCATTCCATACCAGGTTTCATCATTTCTATTTCCATTCTCAGGTTATACACATGCAACTGGTAATTCTATCGTTCACATTTCCATATCCAATTTATTCACAGATAGCTCGTGTTTCCAACATTCACCTTTCCATTTTCAAATTATATACATGCAGCTCATATTATGTGTGCAACAGGAGAATTACATTCAATAATTAACTAGCACAAGTACTACATATTTTACAGGCAACTGTTATTCAATTACAGGCATTTGTTATCATTCTATCTGCTTATTCAAGACTGCAATCCATTCATTCAATACAGACATTCTAGTATTTCTAATCCTAAGATTCATGCCACATCCTAGGTTCTAATCATTCATTCCACACATGCATTTAGGTTTTAATTAAATTAAGGGGAAGCCACTCTACCAGTAAACCTAGGAGTAATGGAGGCTTGAATGGTAGGCTCACGTGCCTCAGCAAGCCTCGAACCCTCAACGGAAACCAGTCCTATCATAAGGATCAATCACAAGAGAATACTCAGAATAGTATAGAAAGTCTTCTAACAAGTAGAGGAATTCATACGGGAAACATCGGTATCTTAATTACGAAAATCGGACCTCAAACGGACCTTAAACGGGTTAAAAATAGTGTTCCTAACTCAAATCAGACGTTTGGAACAACTTCCAGACATCTTAAAAGTGTCCAGTGCCATACCTCAAGTCCTGCGCCACTCCTCAGACTTCTAGGAACTCCACTAGACCATCTGGACCCAGTTCCAGACATCCGACCACCTCTCCGGACATCTGGAAGTGCTTCTCGTCTTCTGGTAGGTCACCCAGATGTCTGAAATGCGTGGGAGGGCATGTCCCACACCTTCCCGAAGCGAATCCTGCATGCAGAAATCGAATCTTCTCAAATCGGGCATGAAATAGTGCATCGATGGAGCGGCCTGCATGGCCGTATCCGCAAAGAAGACGTACCTTCGTGAGGCCTCCTTCTCAGATGTCTGGCACCACCTCCAGACATTCGCATCGTTGTTTGGAGGTCACTCCAGACATCTGATTCTGGAAAAATCCCAGAATCAAAACCTGCTTCCATCCTCGCGCCGCGCGTGGCCACGCCGTGCCCTCTTGCCTGCTGCTCCGGCTGTAGCAGTGTTGGGGAGGACCTCCCCGATGCACTCCTTCGCCTTACGCACGCGCAGCTCCGGCTGTGAGCTCACTGGCGATCTCCCACGTGAGCTCGCAAGCTTGCTCTCCTCTCCTTCTCACGTTGCTCCTCCTCTTCTCTCATGCCACTCCTTCTCTTTGCCGTTCTCGCTCTGCTGCTCTTGCTGGAGGAAGGAGGAAAGTGGATGGGAAGTGGGGGTGGAATGAGGGAGAGGAGGGGGGCTTATATAAGGGTGTGGGTTTAGGGTTTTCATTGGGCGGAAGGAGAGAGAAGAAGAAAATGAGAGAAGTGTACTGTCTGCATGCAGCATGTGCGCAGACGCGAGCTCGTACACAAAATTTTTGATTTTCAGACATTTGGGAATGAGTCCAGACGTCTTACAAGACGTATGACCCTCGTCCAGACGTCTGACGTAAAGTCTGGATGTCTTAAAAAGGCTTAACAGCACGGGTCTTAACATCATAACAAACTCAAAGGAAATTTCATCCTCGAAACTTGAGCCAGCTAGGGCGCGAAAAAAGAATAACATACGCATAACAAACTCAAAGAGGACCGAAATCGATCAGAAAAGATGTACCCTCAAAGGGCTCCAGGTATCGCTCTCGCATTGCTGCCTCAAGCTCCCAGGTAGCCTCCTTATACCTCTGGTTCCTCCACAAGACCTTCACTAGGGGTACCTATTTTCGTCTCAAGCTTCGGATGGCTCTGTCTAGTATCTACACTGGTCGCTCAGGGTAGGTTAGGTCGTCACCCACCTCGACACTCTCATGGCTCAGAACGTGACTAGGATCGGTGACGTACTTCCTGAGGTTGGACACGTGGAACACGTCGTGCACACCAGAAAGTTGGGGAGGAAGGGCAAACCTATAAGCAACGGGTCCAACCCTCTCCAGGACCTTAAAGGGCCCCACAAACCTCGACGCGAGCTTCCCTTTCACCCCAAAATGCTGCAGGCCCTTCATGGATGAAACGCGAAGGAAGACGTGATCCCCAACCTCAAACTGCACCTCTCTGCACTTCCGATCGGCATAGCTCTTTTGTTTGCTCCTGACAGTTTGGAGTCGCCTGTGAATCTGCTCAATCACCTCCTGACTCTGCCGGATCAGCCTGGGGCCAATCTCCCACTTGGTCCCTACCTCAACCCAACTCAAGGGTGTAGTACACCTCCGTCCGTACAGAGCCTCGTAGGGTGCCATGCCGATGCTCGAGTGATAGCTGTTATTATATGCAAACTCTGCTGGGGGCAAGTGCTCCTCCCAAGAGCCCCTCCAATCCAGTACACAGGCACGCAAAAGGTCCTCAAGCGTTTGTATCGTGCTCTCTGGCTATTCGTCCGTCTGGGGGTGGTATGCCGTACTGAACCTCAACCGTGTCCCCAAAGCCTACTGGCACACCAAACACTACTGTACGAATTCACCTACATCCCACTTCATTCCCCTCCACCAAAAGTCGCGTCTCAAATCATGATACATCTTTGTGTTCTTGGGATGTATGGTGAACCTGGAACCGTGTGCCTCTGTCAGGAGCTCTCTCAACAGCTCCTCGTCCCTGGAAATTCACAAATGTCCCCTCATGTGCAGCACCTCGTCGGTAAAGAAGTCTCCAGGGTCCCCTGACAGTACTCTGTCATGCAACGACTGTAGGTATAGGTCTGCCATCTATCATGTGATGATGCGGTCTATCAGCTCTGGCCTCGTCTGCTATGTCACAGTCATTGCCCCACAGTGCCCCAGTAACTCTAGGGTTTGCCAGCTGCCCATTTCCTCCATGAGTCTCCAACTCTGTGCCTGTAAATTGGCCAAGTGGGCTGGCACCTTCCGGCTCAAGGCGTCAGCCACCACGTTGGCCTTCCCCGGATGGTAGGAATGCTGTAGTCGTAGTTTTTCAGGAGCTCTAGCCAAGGTCTCTGTCTCATGTTGAGCTCGTTCTGATCAAACAAGTACCTGAGGCTCTTATGATCCGTGAATATCTCAAAGGTCTCACCGTACAGGTAGTGTCTCCAAGTCTTCAGCGCGAAGACGATAGCGGCCAGCTCTAGGTCGTGGGTAGGGTAGCTGTGCTCATGGGACTTCAGTTACCGTGAAGCGTAAGCGACAACGTAACCCCGCTGCATGAGCACACCCCCTAACCCTTGCAAAGAGGCATCCGTGTACACAATGAACCCACCACTGCTGTCCAAAATGGTAAGCACAGGAGCCGAAGTTAGCCTCTCCTTCAACTCCTGGAAGCATGCCTCACAATCGTTTGTCCAAGAAAAGGGCACGTCCTTCCGGGTCAACTGTGTCATAGGATGTGTAATTTGCGAGAAACCCCTAATAAACCGCCGGTAGTAGCCTGCCAGTCCCAAGAAATTACGGATCTCTGTCACTGTACGTGGTCTCTCCCACCTGAGTACTACCTCTACCTTGGCTGGGTCCACAGCCAAGCCATCCCCTGAAATCACATGACCTAAGAAGGTCACCTCCGTCAACCAGAACTCGCACTTGCTGTACTTGGCATACAACCTACGTCGTCTCAATGTGTCCAAAATCATCCGCAAGTGCTGTCCGTGCTGCACCTGATCTCGCGAGTAGATGAGCACATCATCGATAAATACCACCATGAACTGATCCAGATACGGTCTGAACACCCGGTTCATCAAATCCATGAAAGCAGCGGGGGCGTTGGTCAGCCTAAACGGCATGACCAAAAATTGGTAGTGTCCGTATCGGGTGCGGAAAGCTATCTTGGAGACATCGTCTCCTTGATCCTCAACTGGTGCTAGCCAGATCTCAAGTCTATCTTGGAGAAGACCGTGGCACGTTGCAACTGGTCAAACAAGTCGTCAATCCTCCACAGCGGATACTTGCTCTTGATGGTAACCCTATTCAGCTGTCTGTAGTCCACACAAAGGCATAGGGTACCATCCTTCTTCTTCACAAATAATACCGAGGCTCCCCACGGAGATGCACTGGGCCTCACAAAGCCCTTCTCTAGAAGGTCCTACAACTGGGACTTGAGCTCTTGTAGCTCAAGTGGTGTCATCCTGTAAGGTGCTATAGGAATGGGGTCGGTCCTCGGTACCAGTGAGATCTCAAACTCGATCTCACGCTTAGGCGGTAGTCCTGGCAGCTCCTTCGGAAACACGTCGGGGTACTCTCTAACCACCGGGATACTCTGAAAGTCTACCACGGGGCTGGGCACTGCTACTACGCAAGCCAAAAAGCCTTCACACCCCTAGCCCAAAAGTCTCTCCGCCCGAAATGCAGAAATACACCTGAACCCTCCATCCACCGGCTGTCCGTGAAACTCAAAAGAAGGCATCTCCGGTATGGAGAAGACGATCTTCCTCTCAAAACAGTCCACCAAAGCATGGTAAGCGGATAGCTAGTCCATCCCCAGAATCACGTCAAAGTCTTCCATCGGTATCACAATCAGATCAGTGGGGAGACTGTGTCCCCCAACACTGACCTCACAGCCTGTGTAAACCTCCTCATCTACAAATAGCTGACCACCTGGACCTCTGATCACGAACGGATCCTCTAACAACACACAGTCCTGCCCCAAACTGGCAGCAAAACTAGCTGCAATAAACGAGTGCGTGGCGCTGGAATCAAAAAGTGTGTAAACTAGTCTGTCGGAAACTGTAACCATACCTGCCACCACTAAACCTGAAGCTCTGGCATCTCTGTGTGTCAGCGTCACGTGCGGCCAGGTTGGTCTCCTCATATGTCATAGCTACCTCCACCACCCTCAAGAACGTAGGCACCATTAGGGGTTTGATGTACCCCCGAATAGCAGGCCGGAGCCCCTCGGTGAACCTCCACAGGCGCTCCTCCTCAGTAGCTACAACTGTTGCGGTGAAAAGAGACAGCTTCAGAAAACGCATGCGATATGCGTTCACAGTCAACGACCCCTGGCGGAGAGTGTGGAACTCTCGCCTCCTCTGATCTTGCCACGTCTGGGGAAAGTACTGCTCACAGAAGAGGGTGACAAACTGGTCCCATGTCGGCTCAACCCTCTCTTGACCTTTGACCGGCCTCCACCACCTGTGAGCAGAGCTCTCCAACTGGTACGTGGCAAAGGCCACGCGGCACTCCGTAGGGGGTAAAGGTTGTTAAACACCTTCTCGATCTGCTCGAGCCAGTCCTCCGCCTCGGTTGGGTCCTTATCCCCCTTGAAGGAGGGGGACTTCAGCTTCCGGAACTGTCCGAAAAGCTCGTAATGCGGCTGAAGTGGGGAAACTGGTACGCCTCTAGGTAAGGAGGGCTCATGCTCGAAAGTGTCAGAGGATGGTGGGGGTGGTGGAGGGCCACCCCCTCCCCCACGTCTAGCGCTGTGTCTATCTCACGGTCCCATAGAGGACTCCCCCTCCGCAACCCCAGGGAGAGGCGCCCGTGGAGGCGGGTGGAGCTCCTCTCGTACGATCTCCCGTATCAGTTGGGCGAGGTCCTGGGCCTGAACGCCTAGAAGTAGTGGCTGGTCCATTGAGACGTCGGGCTCAACACATCCGCCCCTCTGACCTCGACCTCGGTCGCGTTCGCGGCCCGCCTCAATGACTCCACGTCGAGGCATCTCCTGTAAGGAGACGCGAACATAGAACAGGAAGATGTCAATTCCAATGGACATTCGGCAAAAGAACCTCAGAACTTATATCGAAAGGTATGTTGTGGTGGTTACTCTAGTTAGAAGCATGCGAATTGGTTATTTTCCAGCTAGTTGGTTCACTTCTCGGGATAACCTTGCTCTGATACCATCTTGTTACGACTTGGTTCTCGAATCCATATAGGACACGAGACCGGACCAACTCGACTGATCCCAAGACCCAGTTGTCCAACGAGAAAGTAACCAAAAAGCAGGAAAGTAAACCACATTCACTATGCTAAGCAACTAACATTAACAAAAGTATAACAGTAAAGAACTAAAACTACTACAGTATGGGAAACATCAGTATAGAATAGTATAGAAAGTCTTCTAACAAGTAGAGGAATTTATACGGGAAACATCGGTATCTTAATTGCAGAAATCAAACCTCAAACATTCCCTAAACAGGTAAAAAATAGTGTTCTTGACTCAAATCAGATGTCTGGAACAACTTCCAGACGTCTTAAAAGTGTCCAGTGCCATACCTCAAGTCCTGCGCCACTCCTCAGATGTCTAGGAACTCAGCTAGACCGTCTGGACCCAGTTCCAGATGTCCAACCACCTCTCTGGATGTCTGGAAGTGCTTGTCATATGGTAGGTCACCCAGACATCTGAAATGCGTGGGAGGGCGTGTCCCACGCCTTCCCGAAGTGAATCTTGCACGCGGAAATCGAATCTTCTCAAATCGGGCATGAATCAGTGCATCGGCGGAGCGGCCTGCATGGCCGTATCCGCAAAGAAGACGTACCTTCACGAGGCCTCCTTCTCAGACGTTCGGCACCACCTCCAGACGTCCGCACCGTCATCTGGAGGTCACTCCAGACGTCTGATTATGGGAAAATCCCATGTTATGACCCCGGCATCAAATGTCTTTTAAGATGTCTGGGAGTTGGCCCAGACGTCTGGTCAGACGTCTGGAAGCCTTCCCAGATGTCTGGAAATTAATTTTTTCAGCGTACCGTTTCGCGTCTGCACGCATGCACATGTAGACTGAACCGTCGCCCTCCTTTCTTCTTTCTCTTTCCTTCCCGTCCTGCAGGCGCAGCTTTCCTCCTCTCTCTCTCCCCACGGTGCCTTCAAATACACCCCCTCTCCTCTCCCTCATCATCACTCCCCCGTCTTCTTCTTCTTCTTCCTGTTAGCGCAAGAGTGAGAGGGCGAGGGCAGCAGTTGCTGCCGTGGGTGCGCGGGGAGGAGGAGTTGCAGCGAGAGGGAGAAGGGTTAGAGCGCGAGGGTGTGAGCTCGCCGGAGCAGCCAGGGCCGGCCGGCAGGTGCGCAAAGGGAGCGTGGCACTAGGGAGGTGCTGCTGCAGCTCAGGAAGCAGGCGAGCATGGTGTGGCATAGCCATGCGCAGCAGGCGGAGGGCGAGGAGGTTTTGATTCTAGGAAAATTTCCCGGAATCAGACGTCTGGACCTATGTCCAGACGACGCGAGAGATGTCTGGAGGAAGGTCCAGACGTTTGAAAGGTACGATATTTTCCTTCCCTTCTTTCGCATGTACGGCCATGCAGTCATTCCACTGAAGGGTTCTGCCTCATTTTGTGTTGAGGACGGTCGCGTATGCGTGCAGGTCTCGTTCGGGAAGGTGCAAGGGCACTGCCTCCCACACCGATTGGACGTCTGGGCACAGCACCAGACGGTAGAGAGGGTCTCCAGACGTTCGGAGTGACAGTTGGACGTCTGGAAACTAAGTCCAGATGGTTCAGTGGGATTCTAGACGTCTGAAGGATCGTGCAGGAACAAGGTATGACCTGAACCATCGTTTAAGATGTCTGGAAGATGTTCCAGACGTCTGATTTTGGGTAGACTTGTCATTTTTGACCCGTTTAGGGTCCATTCGAAGTCCGTTTTCCGCATTTCAAGTTTCATTCTTCTCATAATTAGTTCCTTTACCTGTTTACAGTATTTGTATCCTGTTCTGAGTAGCTCTTTGTAATTGATCCTTGTATTAGGACCCCATTTCGTTGCGGCTTTGGGGGTTGCGGATGCGCGCGGACTTGCCGATCACGCCCCCAGTACTCCCGGTTTTGCGGGTAGAGTGGCTCCCTTTAATTATTTACCAACATTTATGCACTTGTGAGATAATTAATAGATTCTAAGGTGTGGCATGAACCCTAGGATTGGAAAACTAGATTGAATAATACATCCTAGGGTATGGCATGAATCCTAGGACTGGAAAACTAGATTGAATGATAGATCCTAGGGTATGGCATAAATCCTAGGACTGAAAAACTAGATTGAATGAAAGATCCTAGGGTGTGGCATGAATCCTAGGAATAGAAAACACCAAAACGAATGTCGTGAATTTATGAATTGCAGTATTGGAAAAATAGAATGAAAAAAATGATAAGTGCTTGTAATTGGATAACTGTTGCTTGTTTATGAATGGATAGTAACTGTTGAGAACATGGGCTATATGAAAATAAAGCTGAAATGATGAAACCTAAATTGGCTTAGTTAAAGAAATATGAGCATGAACCCTACGGGGAATTAGGAGTAGAACTCCTAAGAGGTGAATGGAATAGAATTGGGGAAGTGAGCTGGCCCTTGAGTACGGAGTACCAAGGAGAGCGACTGTCCCCCTGTTTAGTGCAGAGTGGAGCTAGCCGCCCCAGGGACCCGGGGTCAGGTCTGGCCACTTTGTACCGACTTTTGGCCCTCGCGTACACAGTACCGGGGAGAGCTACTAGTGTAGGAAGAGCACTAGCCACCCCATGGGCCCCGAGGTTCTGCTAGCCTTCCTACATTGACTTGTTAGGCCCATTGGGCAAATTAGGGTAGTCAGGCGAGGGTGCGCGAACTGTGAAGGGGCAAGACCCCTGTTTGGTTGCTGTGAAGGGGCTGGACCCTTGTTGCTGAGAGGGCTCTGCCCTATACTGGTTCCGTGCTGTGCTTTGGGGTGCACTCATTAATGGAAATGACTGACCGCGTGCCAGTGTGGGGTAGCTACCCGTACGTTTATCGCGCGTGCCGTAATCACCGTTACGTCTGTCAGTGACCTTGGGGTGGCTGACTGAGAGTAGGACCACCACGGGGGACTCTCCCGACCAGGAGAGCACCACGTGCTACTTCTACTTTTCGGAAAAGACTAAAATCAAGATCGTTCCCACGAGGAACATTCAAGATCAAGAGAAAGATCTAAGAAATAATTCAAGAATGAGTAAATAGAAAATAAAGAAAGAAATTAAAAATAACAGCTACCTGTCCACCTTACTGTTTTCCTAGATAGTTAGTTGCCACTCTACTCAGCGTTTCGCTGACGTGTCACCTTTGTCACCTTTTCAGGACCAGGTGTTGAGCAGCCAGAGCCGGCGGCTGCAGAGGGTGCTGGGCCCAGTAGAGACCAGTAGTTTTACTTGTGTAGTATCCACTGTACCTTTCCTTCTGTTGTAGTGAGTATTTTCTATTACCACTGTACTCTTTTATTGTAAGCATCATGTTTATGTACCTGTTTATTTCTTTACTGTTGTGGTGGTGTGTACTGTAGTAGTTCTTTTCTTTACTGCTGTACTTTTGTTACTACTAGTTATATACATGGTGAATGTGGTTTATTTTACTGCTCTTTTGGTTACTTTCTCGTTGGACGACTGGGTCTTGGGATCAGTTGAGTTGGTCCGATTCGTGTCTCGTAGGGATTCGAAAATCGGGTCGTAACATCCCAGAACCAGAACCTACTTCCGCCCTCTCGCGCTGCGCGTGGCTGCGCCACGCCCTCTTGCCTGCTGCTCCGGCTACAGCAGTGTCGGGGAGGACCTCCCCGACGCACTCCACCTTGCGCATGCGCCGCTCCAGCCGTGAGCTCACCGGCGAGCTCCCACACGAGCTTGCAAGCTTGCTTTCCTCTCCTTCTCACGCTGCTCCTCCTCTCCTCTTACACCGCTCCTCTCCACCGTTCTCGTTCCGCTGCTCTTGCTGGAGGAAGGAGGAAAGTGGCTGGGAAGTGGGGGTGGAATGAGGGAGAGGAGGGGGGCTTATATAAGGGTGTGGGTTTAGGGTTTTCGTAGGGCGGAAGGAGAGAGAAGAAGAAGAAAACAAGAGAAGTGTACTGTTTGCTCACAGCATGCGCGTAGACGCGAGCTCGTACACGAAATTTTTTATTTTCAGACGTCTGGGAATGAGTCTAGATGTCTTACAAGTTGTTTGACCGTCAGTCCAGACGGCTTAGCAGACGTCTGACCTAAAGTCCGGACGTCTTAAAAAGGCTTAACAGCACGGGTCTTAACATCGCCCTCCTCCTCGTCCTCCCTACCCTCTCCTGTCAACCCCTCGCCCACCACCACCACCACATATCTTCCAGCACCACCCTCCACCACCACCACCCTCCGCCTCTCGTCTTCCTCCAGCCCTCCTCCACCTCTCATCCTCCTCCTCTGATCCTCCTCCCTACCCCCTTCGCCAGTGCCCCCGTCCCACTCCTCCTACTGACCAGCCCCCTCCTCCTCCTCCCTGCTCCCCCTCCTCCTCCTCGCCCCCTGCAGAGAATGTTGCTGCAGAGTGATATGTTTATGGGTGTGTGGTTGTGTTAATGAAAAAAATGGATATTGACATTGTTGGTTAAGCTAGAGAAGGTTGCTGGATGCAGATTGTCGTTGTTTTTGAATGAATTTGTAGGTATGTTATGTAGGATGTGGTTGGATTTGTAGAATGCCTTCAATGAAACCCAGGATATGGTTGTTTTTGAATGAATTTGTAGATATGCTATGTAAGATAGGTCACCTTTTCCTCGTCGACCCACCCCCTCCTCCTCCTCTTGTTGCTCCAACACCTCCTCGCCACCAACTCCTCTCCTCCTCATCTCTTGCTTCCCTCCTCGTCTCCAACAATGTTCCTTAAGGTAAATGTGCTATCGCACTTTGTATTGTTTTGAATTTGATATCCGAAGCTTTACCTCTTTATTTGGATTTTATTCTAGTGGCTTTGACTAGTACAACAAATTTAGCTTTAGGAATTGCAAAGCTATATGCATTTAGTCTTCATATCACGAGAGCATCTATCCAAATTGATTAGGAAATTTCCATGGTTAAAGTTGATTCAAGGTCCATGTCACCAATACCTTTTGTGATATTATTGCTCATACTTGGTCTTTGTAAATTCCAAGATCAAACGGAAAACTAAAGTTACAAACTTTAGTAAGAATAGGCCATATGACATAATGTGCGCTTTCTCCAATTTTTGTTGACATCTAGGTTTACGTTTCTGAATAATCTCATGCACTTTCTCTAACAAAAATCATGCCACATGACATAATGTGCTCTCCCTTCTCCAATTTTTATTGTCATTGGATGGTCACAAGATGGATATCTTTAAATTATATGTACAGATTATGCAAAATTAATCAATGATTATACAATCTATCTTCGTATGGCCATAATCAGGCATGTTGAATACATCTGTTAGATAATCAAGGTTTGGCGACCACTTTTGTGATGTTCCTAGAGGCTCCATGTCTTGCAGATATGGCCCTTGGATGGGTACCAATCTAGTTATCCCACTTGGACCCCACTGATGTCAAGTAATATTTGACTATTTTCTCGAACCTTCTTTAATGGTAAAGCAACTATCACACTTGCCTTGATGAATATGATGGTCTGATATCATGCAACATGATTCAAACTACTGGATGATATGCATAGCTTTGTGATATAATCTCTCTGGTGATGCTGTAGGGGGATGGTAACTTCATTGCAAGAAGTTTAGAGGAGAGTGGAAGGGTACAGGTAGATTTCAATTTTTTTTACCAAACTTTAAAAAGGTCATATTTCTTAACAGAATATACAATCATGTATGAATGTTGTTTGTTACTTAGAATGTTGTTCATTATTTTCTTGCTTTATCTTATGGCTTCTTTCGTGTAGGTATGACATAAAGTTGAACAATGATATGCTTGCAGAAGAGAAGCACCTGCCAATGTAAGTTCTACCTATCTATGTGGAATGCTTCTTATTTTCCATATTGTATATTTTATACTACATTGACAGTAATTTAGAGATATTATGTTACCGTGTTCTATATTTCGCATTAATCTCTATAAAATCAAAAATGTTGTTTCCTTGTTTGTTTTTTCCCTAGGAAGAAAGTTGAAATCCTATGGTTTCAAATTTTCAACCTTATAACGAGGAAATAGTTTATCCAAACTTGTTTATCCACCATGTGAGGAAGAGAGAGATGCATGTTTTGGTTCCTTTTTTTTCTTTTCCCTTTTGTTCTTTGAAAGCTTGCGAAAAGAAAATGCTAGGTTTCTACAGCCAAAAAAGAAAAAGGATTGAAGTACTTCAGATCCAATAGGTTTCACCACCAACCATCTCATCATATTTTAAGTTCATACCATTGAAATTTATTTACATAAAAATCCCTAAGCATATGCTCATATCTCAATACAATCCCCAAACTGTAGGATGTCTCAACATTGTCCCTAATCACTGTAATTCTATCAAGGTCGTCCCTTCGGTGTTATAATAGTAACATTTGAAGTTGGTCTAGACAACACAACACAATTTGAAGTTGGTATTAACCCAAATTCAGACTGCAAATTCAAACTTTTTTAGTCATTCTTCGTCATACCTATGTACTCTTATCATCTTGTCATTATACTTCTCTCTTAGCTGATTATTTACATTGTCATCAACCACTTTAGAATGAGGGCACGGTGACAAACAAATAGCCAACAAGGCATGCATCTGCTCATTTTTCTTGAGAATCTGATCATACTGTGGCATATTCCGGTGATATTGTTTTGCCTTCAGAATTTTAATAAGGATCTTATTGAATTCACGTATTGCATCACAGTACCTTTACAGAATCCCAAACACAAATAGCTAAAATTAATTAACCCTTGTGAAAACCCAAAGAAAATCTTTTACGTAGATGATTCTTTGTATGCACTGTACATATGTAATGTGAGCTTCTTGTATGCCAATCATATAGAAGGTTCAATGCAAGAGTATCTAGCAACAATGAAAGGTCCTACTTCAAAAGGTTCTTCTTTGAGGTAGATGTTTTTTAAGTGTAAACTAGGGCCCCCAAAGCTATTCTTGTAGATAAATCTCTATTGCATTTTTTTGGTAATGTTTCTTCACAAACATGGAATGTGTTGAATTACATAAATCTTTATCAAGAATATTAAATATCTGAGTTGATTTCTTTTCTTAAGTGTTTATTTCCACTTAGTGATATGGAATATTCTTGTAATTATCATGGGCCTTGGAGATGGTGGGTACGAGAACCAAATGCCTTGTTAGGGTGTGTTAAGAGCATCGAGTTTTTTGCTTCGTGTGTTTGGAAAGTGGAGTGTACCCACTAATTGTTGTGGTATGAATGCACAGGTCTTCATTTCAAGTACAGGATTTTGGAAAATATTGAGAAAAAAGGGGAAACTCTACTGGATTTTCGGCAGGTTTGGTCCTTTAATTTTATGCGTTTTCCCTCTTGTACCCTTAGTTTCTCTGATGTAGAATAACTGGCCATCAATCTTATCTGCAATGGCAGGTGGAGTGGTGCTGAGCCTTGGAAAGCTGAAAGCCTTGGAGTGGCTTGTGCTTTTTGGGATCCTGCGAGGCATACTGAAAGCTTATTATGACTATAAAACGATTCATTCTAGCTGGTTTGGGAAGCATGGTGTTTGTTAAGAATGGAAATGGTATTTTGATGGGATAACCAACTGATTGGTTATAGATTTTTCGTTCTTAGATATTAACGCGGGGCTCTACCATTGAGCCATCCCTTGGTGGCGACTAGTTATCCCTTTTGCTTTCTATAAAATGTGTTGCATTTGATTCACTTGAATATCAGCTTGTAATTTACACCTTGTTATTTTTTCTTGTAACATTGACAAATCCATTTTGATTGCTTTTGGTAGGAAAATGGTCTCCTTCATGTCCCCAAAGGGCAGGGCCAGAATCCCCAGGCACAAATATTTTCTGATCCAAACATCGCTATGGATATGATGAAGAATAATCTATCAATGGTCATACCACAGGCTAGTAAATTTTTTGACTGGTCAATTTTTATTCTTTTCTAAATGTGATTACTCATCATATTTAACTATTTTCCCCCAGACACTTACTTTTGCTTAGGTAAACTTTTGCTTTTCAGGCTTCGTGGCAGGCAAGTAGCAATCTTGTTTC
The DNA here is from genome assembly GCA_037157565.1 of Thalassia testudinum. Classification (NCBI taxonomy): domain Eukaryota; kingdom Viridiplantae; phylum Streptophyta; class Magnoliopsida; order Alismatales; family Hydrocharitaceae; genus Thalassia; species Thalassia testudinum. The sequence goes on from JAZHRO010000002.1 coordinate 69,805,071, forward strand.
TTCTTCTTCTTCTTCTTTGTTTTTCGTTTCTTTCCATTTCTTATCTTTTTTTAGAAAGAAAAGCTTCATCTTACAAGCTTCTACATATCCACTTATATTCTCAGAACATATGTACTTAGGAGTTGAGATGCGTGACATTGTTATGATAGTTAAATATAGCGGAGTCATCCAAGTTTATTTCATTTCAAATGTTCTAATTGTCTCCCCTTTTTGTGAAAATTGCTATACAACCTGCCCACATATTAGGGTTTGAATTTTCAAAAGAAAGGAGGTTTCAGATGTTGCATCTTTTAGAGGATCGTTAGGATCATTTGCTTGTATCATTTTTGGTGTATGTTAGGGCTTTTATTGTGTGAATTCTAGAAGGAACCAATATGTTATAGTTAATTACAATGTTTGATTACACTTTCAACATTTAATTATATACTGTAGTTTTGAGATCCACCATATAGGTAAGGTTTGTTACTTCTTTTGAGCTCCTTACTTTCGTATGTAATTCCTTTATGTATAGAATTTTCAGAAAGTCATATTTTTCTTAAGATTGTATAAGGATCCTAGTTTTAAGAATTAAAAAAAAAACCTTTACCTTTGTTATCGGTTCTTGCAATAACCGATGACGGTAGAAGGTAATTTTTCTCAACAAAGACAATTTTTCCTGTACATAAAGCGATGGTAAAAATATTTTTATCATCACTTTCTATAAAAATCAACGACATAAAAAGTAAGCTCTTTTGCAAATGAAAGGCTTTTGCCGTCGCTTATTAGAGAAAGCGATGGCAAAAAAAGTTAAGTTTTCTTGCGAATGAAAGGTTTTTGCCATCGCTTATTACAGAAAGTGACGGCAAAAATATTTTTTCGGTTGCCTGTACAAATGATAGCGTTTTATTTTAAATGACGGCAAAACTCAAAAAATGGTGCGTTAACGTGGGAAAAAGTAATGTAACAACATTGTCGCTTTTTTTAATAAGGGACGGGAAATCGTTACTGATGGAAAAAGATCCAATTCGTTCGTTGGACGAATGATATTTCGACATCAGATGTTCCTTGTAGCTGACGGGAAAAAGAAACAGTGACGCAACTTATGCCGTCGCTTATTGGCGTTGGTTAAAAGGGATTTACCATCGGTTTTCAACCGATGGCAAAAGTAGATCTTCTTGTAGTGAGAATGTTCTTTTTGGTTCTTTGTTGGTTAGAGAGGGTTTTGAGTTAAACTTTAAATGTAATAAAGTTGTTATGTTGAGACAGGAAACATTTTATGGAAAGGGATATTTAGCATATTTTGATTTATTATTTACAATAAGATGTGATGTTGATGTATCGTTTAAAACTGCTCTGAATAATGTTAATTTTCATTCAATTCAGTCTTCTTACAATAATATTGAATCATGGGATATATGGCATGCCAGATTGGGTTATGTAAATTTCAATTCTTTAAAAATAATGAAGAAATTAAATATGATTCCTAAGCACGCCATAAATAAAACTAAGAAATGTGAGATATGTATGCAGGCTGAGCAAACTAGAAAACTTTTCTCACTCTATTACTAGAGATACTGAGGTTCTAAATTTGGTGCACGTGGATATCTGTGAGTTTAATGGAGTGCTGACTAGGGACAATAAAAAATATTTTGTCACCTTTATAGATGACAACAATAGATATTTCTATGTGTGTTTGCTTAAGTCCAATGATGAGGCATTAGGTAAATTCCTTATCTTCCAAAAAGAAGCAGAAACACAAATTAGGAAAACTCTTGAGAGATTGAGGTTGGATAAAGGAGAGGAATATATGCCCAACTTATTTGATGAATGGTGCCAAGCTTTTGATATAGTTTATAAATCGACGGTCCCAAATTCCCATGATCTAATGGGATAATAGTGCAAAAGAATAGGACCCTAACTAACACTCATGGTCAACACTCTCTTGCAAAGATCTAGATTACCTACGTACGTGTGAGGAAAAGCTTTGTATATGGCATGTCATATTCTGAATAGATTTCACCTTAAGCATAAGGAAAGAAGTCTATTTGAGATTTGGAGAAATAAGAAATCAAGTCTAAAATTCCTCAAAGTATGGGGTTGTATTGTAAAGGTGGTTGTCTCCAAACACAAGAGGAACCTAAGATAGTTGACACAGTCTTTTTAGATTGTGTTGATAATAGCTATGCCAATGGAGTTTTGGTTATAAAATCTAAGATTTTAGACATAGATGTCAATACTATTATTGAACTTCGTAATGCTACAATTTTTTAGGATGTTTTCTCAATGAAGACTAAATTATCTCAAAATGTGACTTCAAATGATCTAGCCACCACATCTAGTTTCATTTAAGAAAAAAGTGAAAAGGATGCCTAATGTGGGGGTTAGCTCTTCCCATTTTGAATCCAATGAATTAGATGATTTTGATCCTAGAAGAAGTAAATAAGCAAGAATTTCCAAGAATTTAGGAAGTGAATTTATTGTTTACAAAATCGAAGGCAATTCCCTCACTTCTTGTAATGCCATGGCTTCCTCCGAAGTGAAGCATTGGAAAGATGCCATTAAGAATGAGATAGACTTAATCATTTCTAATGACACTTCAGAGTTAGTTGATTTACCTCTAGGGTGTTCTATGATGGTTATCTTTCTCAACACAGTTAATTAAGTTAATTGTGCTTAATTATGTGCAGAAGAAAGTAACTTAGGTAAACTTGAATTTGTGTCGATTGAGTAGTATAGGGTCAAGTTAACCTAACATTTTAGATTTTATTTCTTTTAACTGGTTGAGTCCAGGTCGTTCGCTGGGAGATATAACTTAATTAGAATTCACCATTAAGTCTAAGCTACTTATAGAAAGTATAATTAAATTTATTTTAAGAACATAAATTTTGCTTAATGATTTCAAATTAAAACAATATGCAAAATTCCATAAGAAAACACATTTACACAAATGATCTTCTTTAACAACAAGTAAACATGTTTATTTCTTTTTCTTTCAAATGATTAAGGCAAGAAAAAGTAATTCTAATGGAAATATGCCGTATTACAACATTAAACTCAAAAGGAATTAAAAATGCAAGAAATTGAACCATGAATTTCTATTCTTTGTCTTCAGCCTCTTTCTTTCTCTTCTTCTTTTACCTTTTTCTTGTTCTCTCTCTTTTTACTTATTTCTTAATCTTCTTCTTAATCTTTTTCCTTAATCTTTCTCGAGCTCTTTCTTTTACGTCTTCTTTTCTTTCTTTCTTTTCTTCCTTCTCTACCTTTTCTCTTTAGCACTTGCCTGTTCAACCTTCCTTTCTCTCTACGAGCTCTCTCTTTCTTCCCCTTCTCTTCCTTTCCTTTGCTTCTTCTCCTTCTCTTATGAGCCTTAGCATCCTTTCCTTCTGAGCCCTTGCAGACCTTCTAAACTGAACTGGTCTATCTATTTAAACCAAAAATTAGGTTTTTAATTGGCAGCTTGGACCGATCGGGGATACATAGCACCCTTCTCAGGGTGGGACCAGACCCTACAAGGTCCAAGCCTGGTTTATTTAGTTTGGTTTATTTCCGGTTCGCATAGTCTCGAGCCCATCCGTCTCACGGCCTCCCAGGCCCATGCACATGCCCTCATGGGCCCACACTCGCATGCCTACAGGCGCACACACACCCAGGCACACGCACTGCACGTGCCCACACACACACCCAATATGCTCAGTTCGTTTCCTTGCGCGGTGCGCTGTCGACTGAGAAGCCCTTATAACAAATAACTTTTATACCCATGCGGCCGCTCTAGTTCTACCTAGGTGGGACTAAGTTTCCCCTTCCTAGTCCAAATTTCAAATGTCGATTCCAGCTAGTTTAGAGCTCATTCTAAGCAAATAAAAGATTGCTGAAAAGCTCTTAAGATGTTCTACACAATTGAAGTATCAATTTGATACTCAGGGGAAGTTAAGCTCTTCGATTTGAAGGGCAAAGGTCTTGGGTTTACTACGTTCATTTTGGCCTACAGAGTGGATTTTTGACTCTAAGGTCCACAGATTGGACTTTTGACTTCCAGATGAAGTATTGAAGAGGTTCAGAGGTTGATTTCGTGGCTATTGATGAAGGTAATAAGCTCTTTGGAGCTTCAGGGAAGGTGCCGAAGCTAAAAGCTTCTCCAGGAAGCTTTAGAATTGTGATTCAAACTCTAAAAGATCCTATAGACAACTAAAGACCTAATTAATTAATTCAAACAACCTCTAGAGGTTGTTATGAATCTGTTTGGGTAGATTTTCCATTAAAAACTCATAAAAAATCCACTGTCCTCAGTTTGGGTTCAAAAACAACCCAAACTGACAGAAATCAAATTCTACCATATAGTTGATCAGAGTTCATCCAAATCTTATCTAAATCATTCACAAACATCCCAGCAACATCTTAAACTCCTCAATTTGTCTGATTGAATCCAAAATCCAAGGATCAGACTCAAGTTTGACCAATTAGCCTTGAATTTTGACTTTCTGAGTTTAACTATTTCAAAGGAAATTAAAGCCTTAAACATCTTCTCTTTAACTTCAGGAACATATTCAAACCCTTGGAAAGATGATTCGACTAAGGTTCCTAGGATTCCAGGCTTGTCGCTTGAGCCTGAAAACGAGTTTGTTCATTAGGACAAACCAAGGTTTATCAGAATGATTGAATCATGGAAATAGTCTTAAGGCAAGGCACTGGTGTTTTCAGACCTTTCAAACAAGATTTAAACCTAACTGTCACACATCTCCAACTTTGCCGAAGTTGGAGAAGATGAAGACCTAACATAAACTCTAGACACTAAAACCTCAATTAAAATGTCTTAGCATGATCAGTGTACTTCAAATCATGGATCTGGAGCTTCACACTAAGTTTAATAGGCTGAAGGGCTTGTTTTGACTCGCCGGAGCTCTCCGGCGAGTCCAAAAAAAGGTGAAATTGTACATATAATGTGAAATTATGCCATTGATGATTTAAAAAGCTTCCTGAGGTCACAAGGAACCTCAGGAACAGATTAATTTTGTCATTTATCCATTAAAGTGAAGATTAAATCGTGAATTCATTTTAGACAAGTTCTGAGTTGGATTAGGCTCAGGACTTGTTTTCCCACTCAATTGAGTGGAGAAAACAAGTCAAAATATATTTGCGATGGTATATATGTAGCTAATTAATGATTTAACTACTCCTGAGCCGCCATTGACAGCGAGCTCAGGAGCTTAATTAAAATTGGGCATTTAAGTTATAGGGGGTAATTACTTAAATTAAAGTGAGGATTAGGGCCCTTAGGTGATGAATAAATGGTGGAGGACCCAGTGAAGGTGGAAATAGCTCAACTATTACTGCCATGGACAATAGGAGTAGTTGGTGGAGGTGGAAGTGATTTAGTCGATTATATGATCAATTGAGTACTTAAGGATGATAGAAATGTTCATGGAAGGTGTGAGAAGGTGAACGATGACTTAAAAAGACAAAAGAATTGCTCCTGACAAGCTCAAGGAGCTCGTCAGAGTTGAGAAAGACGAGTGTGAAATCTAGCATTACACTACCTAATCTACCTAACTAACTATTGTAACTAATCTACTTGCCTAAACTACTGTTACCTGGATGAAGGGGATAGGAGATCTCCGTCGATGGCTCATAACGGAGGAGGAAATTAGAGGGTTGGCGAAAGAGTCTGCAGGGCGGTTGTGAGGTGAAGTAGAGGAGCTCCTAGTTAGCACTTGTGTCAGAAGATTGGGCAGACTTCGCTGGAGATCCAGAGCTATCAAAGATGGATGGAGGAAGACGGATGAGGCAGAGGAAGGTCGCCAGAGTTTAGAGAGAATAGCCTATCGGGTTAGCTCAGTGAAGAAGAAGGAAGGGAGCTAACTTGGTGAAAATCGAGGGTGTGGAGGGGTATTTATTGGTGGCGGCGACTGAGATGGTGGTAGAATATGGACAGAGAAGCGGCTAGGAGTGGAGTAACCACTGGTGTCTTCTTTGACGCCGGTGAGGTTTTCTCCAACCCTAAAATAGGATTTTAGCATCATCTAGACTGGTGGATAAAAAGGAGATGGTGAGCACAAGCTCTAGGAGCTTGAAGAAGAAGGAATGATGTCGGATGAAAGGTGATTAGACGGTGGACGCACCTCCTATCGTCAGCCATCCAGATGGTTGAAGAAGGAAAGAAGAAGAAGTTTCAGGGACTTGTTCGTAATGAAAGTTGAGGACCTGAATGAATAATAAGGACCTGATTTAAATACAATTTAAGGACTAAAATGTAAACTCAGGTTTTCAAGGTTTATTTTAATTTAAATCTTTTTCAACTTTTTATATATGATTACAAATAAGATAATTATTATATTTAGACCTTGAATTTACATTTTTGACCTTTTTAGATTAATTTATTTAATTAAGTAATGTTACTTAAGTTATTACATACTTAGGTATAAATTATACTTAAGTTAGTTAACACATTAATTAGATGAATTATTCATAATATTTTGAGTCCAATTATTTATTATTAATATATTAATTAGATGATAATATAGCATTTTAAACTTATTTTAAGGTCCTTTACTATTTATCCCTTATTTAATAATTAACCCATATATTTACATATTTCTAGCTAATTAACTAGGAAGACTAGTTAATTAGGGATAATTAGAGACCGTGATGAGCTTCTCATCATACCCCCAAGCCAAAGTTTTGCTAGTTCCTAGCAAAATTAACTAAAAATATGATGATTTAAAGCACTTGAGTTTAAATTAATATAAATAAGAACCTAGTAGAGGAAAGCTTAGGTCAGAATTAATTTTTAGATTTAATATAAATAACTAATATACAGAGAATTTTGTGAAAATTTCCTTACTTAGACTTAAACTCAAACCATCTTCAAAGCACACTTTATTAAAAATAGAGTTGTTAACAAGAATTTTATCAAAAATTAGAATCTCAAAAATCACTTATTCTTTGTAACCATTCTTAACCCTTAAAACTTAGAATTCAAAGTGTTTTAAGAAAATAAAACCTAAGCGTTGGAAATTAAATTTTAACTCAAAAACTCAATAGACTTAAGTTAATCCTTTGTTTATGATATTTGATTTCTATCAATCTAAGTTTAAGCAAATTAACTAGATATTCATCGTTAATCAAACTTAGAGTAGTAAAACTTTAATTTACTAGCCTACAACACTAAGGACAAACTTCTAGACTTAGGGTTTTGTCAATCCTTCTCCTTTAGGTCTCAACTGCAAGTCCTCAAAACCTGATTTCTTAGGCTTCATTGCCCAATAGCAAGGTTCAATAGCTATGATTTTAAAACATCCGTGCTTGTGAAGAGAGTTGTCCTAAAGGCATCCAAATTTGCAAAAATCCAGATCTTAAGACATCAATTTCCAATCCAGATTATTCCAATTCAATCCTTTGGCTTGGCCTTACTCAGGTTTGGTTGCTTACTCCTCACCATTTTTTTATCTCGAGGTCAACACTTTTTGTATATATCTCCCCGGTGGACCACTGGGTCTCTTATTTCTAATTTTTATCTCCATATTTTTTTCCAACTTTTTCTATAGGTTAGAACACTCATATGTAGCGAGGTGTTCTTTTATTTGATGGAAGGAAGGGTCGCATCTATTATATCGAGATGCTTTATTTTTATGGAAAAACTGCATAAGTACCCATTTGTAGTGAGGTACTTAACTACAGGGTATTTTATTTTATTTTTTTATTTTTCTCCCCCTTCTCATTTTTCTTACTAACTTTATTCTCCAAATCCTTTTTCTAGGTGAGTGGCACATCCTTTACCCTTTCAAGAACCACACCATGGAAATCCTTGGACTAAAGAGGATTTAGAATCGATCTCTTAACCTCTGTGTTTTCACGGTCTCAGATGCCATCAAGACAATTCTATGTGTGTTATTTTGGAATGTTTAGGTTACTTAGCTCTCAAACCAGAGCTTGGACAACAAAGCCATTCACTCTCAGGTTCTTTAAATTTTTAGTTTCCTCCTATAGGATCTGTCAAGACAAAACTTATCAAGTCTAGCCAAATGTCCTTTAGTTGATTAAGCTAACTATAGCCTGATAGACTTGAAGACTAAAATTCTACTAACTCTCTACTTAATTAACTCTAAACATCTAGCCTTTTTACTTTACTTTATGATAAAATCAAATATTCAAAAAGCAAAAGGATTACTTAATCTAATTGATCAAAAAGTTACAATTTAATTCCAAAACTTAAGTTTTAAACTTAATACACCTTAGTTTCCTAATTTTAAGGTAAGAATAGAAAAACAAAGCTTTAAGGTTTAAAGATTCTAATTCAAATAAAATCTTATTTTTAATAAAGTGTGTTTTTACAAAATATTAAAAGTAAAAATCTAAATAATAATTTTAATGCTCTTATATATATATACTCTATATATTCTTTATATATATATTATTTTGGCTTTTGACCTAAAAGAAAAATTAAGCTCTTAATATATATATATATATTTTTTCTTCTTTTCTTTATTCTAGATGAAAATACCCCTTTTATTATTTTTATAATTTTTTTTAATTTTTCAATTTCCAAATTTTTGTATTTATATATTTTTGTTTTTATGTTTTATAAAATTTTCCAATTTTTATGAAATTTTCAAAATTTTCAAATTTTTATCATATTTTTTATTTTAAAGAATTTTTGGTATTTCTATTTTTTTTTAAATTTCGTAGGTATTTAGTTTTTATGTGTTTTTTTTATATATTTTCTCTACACATACACTTGAAGTGAAAATTTCACTTCACACCCCCCCAAGCCAAGATTTTACAATGTCCTCATTGTAAGAAAGATGAAAAGATATTACACTTCATTTAGTGTAGGGTGATGGAAGGAGTCGGATAGAGATCAAAGATCTCTATGCGAATGATTTCAATTCTGACCAAAGGTTAGAGTGGATAGTCGAACTAAATGAAGGTAATTAGTGTAAGATGAAGTGAAAAATCGGAAAAGTGTATGGGAAGAGAAAAGTGTAGAAAGCAGGAAACAACTTTGTACAAAATGCTAAGTTTTATGCCTTCAGCTAAGCGTAAACCCTAGTAAAGAACTCCTAAAAATAATATATATGGTAAAAACAAAGGAGTTCTGGAAGAATTGGTTCAAAAATAAAAAGACAGATAAGACCACCTGGTAAAAGCTCGTCCTGAGATTGCCTAAAATAGATCTCGCAGAACTAAAATCAGATTTCTATATAAAAATCTTAGAAAGATAAGAGTGAATCTCGTGAAGATTAGATCTGATTTAGGCTGAGATGTAAAATATTAAAGATTGAGGCAATATAAGAAATGATTCCAGCTAAGTTCAAAAGATTAGCCGAGTCAATTCTGGTTCTCAATAATAGGTGGGTCATTTTGATACAATAAAGGTTGCTGATGTAGGTTTTGTGGATTATTTTCAGGAAGTACAGAGGATGGGTTCTGATTAGAATCAAAGGCCTGATTAAAGAAATGTACTTGGCCTTGATATTGCCTAGGGTTTTGTAGATTCCCAGGATTCGGAATTAGCTGAGATGGAAGGGTACCTGGCTGACGAGATTCAGCCAAAAGTGTGATCTAATTTCGTAAATCAGCCAATTCTACCTTACATTGCCTTTGAATCTCAACAAGAGCTTTAGCATTTTGTCGTTGACTCTCTGTCACAGCTCGCAAAATTTGATCGAGCTGCATATTTCTAATTGGCCCAGAGTAATTTTGCATACTCATGGAATTAGGCCTCACATTTGGTTGTTGAGAGGTCAATGGAGGTGGGTTTAGATGGGTCTGATTTGGATAATTTGGTCTTTGATTTTGATCAGCCCAAGAGAAATTTGGGTGGCTTCTCCATCCAGGATTATAGGTATTAGAATAAGGATTTGATCTTGGAATGTTTTCCTGGATGGCATGTAAACCAAAAAGATAGGGCATGTTTTCTGCAATAGGAAAGGGTAGGGAAAAGGGTGGGAAAGATTGTGGCACAAAGGTACCTCCTTGGGTTGGTGCAGGAGTAGATAAAAAACCCAAGGAAGATGGATCTCTAGAACCCAGATTATTCACAAATTCCCTCCCAGAGGGAATTTGCGAAACAGGTGAATGCGTGGGATTTTGTGTAGCAAGTAGAGGTGTAAGAGTTTTCATAGTGTTTCTGACCTCATCTAGATGCTTTGCTACGATGTCGACTTTGTCCAGTTTTTCTGCAATAATTTCCAAATCCTTTGAACTAGACGGATTACTGATCTCGTGAATGCCCTTATGCGGATTTTGATGTGTTGTATTCGTGTCCCGCGTAAATTGCGACATGGATGCATTATTGATCGAGTTCTCCACCACCCCTTCAAATAATTCTGAAGCAGATTTTGCATCGCGATTGAGAAAATTCCCACCACAAGAGGCATCGACTAGATTGAGAATGCCCTCTTGCAATCCATAATAGAAGATATGCATTAGTTGCCAACGAGGGATGTCATGATGTGGGCATTTCCTTTGTAATTCATGAAAGCGTTCCCACGCTTCATGAAATGGTTCTTCTTGATTTTGATTGAAAGTTGTGATTGCTCACCTTAAAGAATTCGTGTGACCAATAGGAAAGAATTTCTTCAAAAATGCAGATTTGAGTTCAGCCCAAGTTGAGATTGGTCTGGCAATAGTTCTATACCAATATGCTACTTTATTTTTAAGGCTAAAAGAGAACATCTGCATGAGTAGGATTTCCCTATTTTGATTTGGAGATCCAAGAGTTTGATATAGATTTTTAAGATCTTCAATATGTTGGAATGGATCATCGGATGCAAATCTGTGAAAATGTGGAATTAGACCTATAATGTTTGGCTTTAATTCTAGGTCATTTTCCCCAATGGGAATCCTAACATTAGGCTCTACTTTGTGCATTAGATGGATTATAGTAGTCTCGAAGTAGAGGCCTAGGACGAGGAATCGGTAAATTAGGAAGGTCAAAACCCGCCTCAGGTTGAGGTGGAGGATGGGTTTGAAGATTCTGTAAATTATTTAAAGCTGCAGTTAAAAGATTGATTTGGCGATTTTGTTCAAGCATTCTAAGATTCAGGTTCAGGAGTGCCTCATGAATGTCAAAAGGCAGCATCTCCCCCTGACCAGAAGAAGAAGGGATCTCAGGATTTTGATTTTGCAACTGATCCATAGAAACAGACGAATCAGACGGGAATTTAAGTGGTTGCTTAGCTGCGTCTGGCTTAGGAGCACCTATCAAAGGAGTTACAAGAGGTGGATGCAAGGATCGCCTCCCGTGCATAAAATGAGAAGAAAGTGCAAAGGCACACTCACACCATTAGAAATAAGCGGCAACAAAACCCGCAAAATAGCGTGAAAAAGTAGGTTTGGAGGATGGGTTTGAAAATTCTGTAAATTATTTAAAGCTGTAGTTAAAAGATTGATTTGGCGATTTTGTTCAAGCATTCTAAGATTCAGGTTCAGGAGTGCCTCATGAATGTCAAAAGGCGGCATCTCCCCCTGACCAGAAGAAGAAGGGATCTCGGGATTCTGATTTTGCAACTGATCCATAGAAACAGATGAATTAGATGGGAATTTAAGTGGTTGCTTAGCTGCGTCTGGCTTAGGAGCACCTATCAAAGGAGTTACAAGAGGCAGATGCAAGGATCGCCTCCCGTGCATAAAATGAAAAGAAAGTGCAAAGGCACACTCACACCATTAGAAATAAGTGGCAACAAAACCCGCAAAACAGCGTGAAAAAGTAGGTTTTCTCTTCTTTCTAAAGAAAGAAGAGAGTCCTAGAATACGCAAAAATATTTTGTACACAAACAAGTATAATATTAGTATCAAAATACGCATCCTAAACCTATGTCTACGCAAGTGCGTATCGTTAAAGCTCAAAGGTCTAAGGTCTAGGATCAAGACCGCTCACTATTGGCTCCTCGGGGCTCTAGTAGTGAGACAGATTTGTTGATCTTCGACCAAAGTCCTAAGAGGTGCAAAGAGGAGAGATAGAAAATTTAGACTCGTGTGACTCTAATGATCGCGCTGTGTGCGTGATAGCAAGCAACAGACGATAGAAATAAAACTCGCATGCATTCTGCAAATAGATTTAAGTCACAATTTTTATTATCCTCTTTTTACTTAATCTTTTCAAAAATATGATCAAAAGAAGTAAAGTGACCACTTTTTAAGTATTTTCAACAAATATGTGGTCCTGATATTATCTCCAGGACAGGGATCTATGTGATTTTTCTCATGTTTTCTTGCTGATGCGAGAAAAATAGTAAAAATTTTCCCAAGTCAGATCGTAAAGTACTAGCAGGTAAATGCACTCCTAAGAGTGTATGCCTGTCATGCTGCTGCTAGTCAGAAAGTATGTATTTTTGTATTTTTTTTACTAACTAAATGCAACAATTCAAACTAAACTAGAGATTAAGGAAAGAATACTTACAATGGTATGTATAGTGGAAAACAGAAAAGGAAAACCCGCCTTCTTTCCTAAGATTACCCGCAGAGGTAAACCAGAAAAGAAGACAGAAAATAAAACAAAAACAAAACTAATTAGTACAAAACACTAAAAATAGTAATAATGGCGAATATAATTACAATTACCTCCTTGGCAACGGTGCCATTAAAATGATGGTTATCTTTCTCAACACAGTTAATTAAGTTAATTGTGCTCAATTATGTGCAGAAGAAAGTAACTTTGGTCAACTTGAATTTATGTCAATTGAGTAGTATAGGGTCAAGTTAACCTAACATTGTAGATTTATTTCTTTTAACTGGTTGAGTCCAGGTCGTTCGCTGGGAGGTATAACTTAATTAGAATTCACCATTAAGTCTAAGCTACTTAAAGAAAGTATAATTAAATTTATTTTAAGAACATGAATTTTGCTTAATGATTTTAAATTAAAAGAATATGCAAAATTCCATAAGAAAACACATTTACACAAATGATCTTCTTTAACAACAAGTAAACATGTTTATTTCTTTTTATTTCAAGTGATTAAGGCAAGAAAAAGTAATTCTAATGGAAATATGCCTTATTACAACATTAAACTCAAAAGGAATTAAAAATGCAATAAATTGAACCATGAATTTCTCTTCTTTGTCTTCAGCCTCTTTCTTTCTCTTCTTCTTCTTTTACCTTTTTCTCTTTCTTTCTCTTTTTACTTATTTGTTAATCTTCTTAATCTTTTTCCTTAATCTTTCTTGAGCTCTTTCTTTTACATGTCTTCTTTCCTTTCTTTCTTTTCTTCCTTCTCTGCCTTTTCTCTTTAGCACTTGCCTGTTCAACCTTCCTCTCTCTCTACGAGCTCTCTCGTTCTTCTCCTTCTCTTCCTTTCCTTTGCTTCTTCTCCTTCCCTTTTGAGCCTTAGCATCCTTTCCTTTTGAGCCCTTGCAGACCTTCTGAACCGAACCGGTCTATCTATTTAAACCAAAAATTAGGTTTTTAATTGGCGGCTTGGACTTGTCGGGGATACACAGCACCCTTCTCAGGGTGGGACTAGACCCTACTAGGTCCAAGCCTGGTTTATTTAGTTCGATTTATTTCCGGTTCGCATAGTCTCGAGCCCATCCGGCTCACGGCCTCCCAGGCCCATGCACACACCCTCACAGGCCCACACTCGCATGCCTACAGGCGCACACACACCTGGGCACATGCACTGTACGCGCCTACACACACACCCAATATGCTCAGTTCGTTTCCTTGTGCCATGCACTGTCGACTGAGAAGCCCTTATCATAAATAACTTTTATACCCATGCGGCCGCTCCAGTCCTACCGAGGTGGACTAAGTTTCCCCCTCCTAGTCTAGATTTCAAATGTCGATTCCAGCCAGCTTAGAGCTTCATTCCAAGCAAATAAAAGCTTGCTGGAAAGCTCTTAAGATGTTCTACACAATTGAAGTATCAATTTGATATTCCGTGGAAGTTAAGCTCTTTGATTTGAAGGGCAAAGGTCCTGGGTTTACTACGTTCATTTTGTCCTGCAGAGTGGATTTTTGACTGTAAGGTCCACAAACTGGACTTTTGACTTCCAGATGAAGTATTGAAGAGGTTCAGAGGTTGATTCCGTGGCTATTGATGAAGGTAATAGGCTCTCTAGAGCTTTAGGGAAGGTGCAGAAGCTAAAAGCTTCTCTAGGAAGCTTTAGAACTGTGATTCAAACTTTAAAAGAACCTACAGATAATTAAAGACCAAATTAATCAATTCAAACAACCTCTAGAGGTTGTTATGAATCTATTTGGGTAGATTTTCCATTAAAAACTCATAAAAAATCCATTGTCAGTTTGGGTTCAAAAACAACCCAAACTGACAGAAATCAAATTCTACCATATAGTTGATCAGAGCTCATCCAAATCTTATCTAAATCATTCACAAACATCCCAGAAACATCTTAAACTCCTCAATTTGTCTGATTGAATCCAAAATCCAAGGATCAGACTCAAGTTTGACCAATTAGCCTCGAATTTTGACTTTCTAAGTTTAACTATTTCAAAGGAAATTAAAGCCTTAAACATCTTCTCTTTAACTTCAGGAACATATTCAAACCCTTAGAAAGATGATTCGACTAAGGTTCCTTGGGTTCCAGGCTTGTCGCCTGAGCTTGAAAAGGAGTTTGTTTGTCAGGACAAACCAAGGTTTATCAGAATGATTGAATCATGGAAATAGTCTCAGGGCAAGGCACTGGTGTTTTCAGACCTTTCAAACAAGATTTAAACCTAACTGTCAAACATCTCCAACTTTGCCGAAGTTGGAGAAGATGAAGACCTAACATAAACTCTAGACACTAAAACCTCAATTAAAATGTCTTAGCATGATCAGTGTACTTCAAATCATGGATCTGGAGCTTCACACTAAGTTTAATAGGCTGAAGGGCTTGTTTTGACTCGTCGGAGCTCTCCGGCGAGTCCAAAAAAAGGTGAAATTGTACATATAATGTGAAATTATGCCATTGATGATTTAAAAAGCTTCCTGAGGTCACAAGGAACCTCAGGAACAGATTAATTTTGTCATTTATCCATTAAAGTGAAGATTAAATCGTGAATTCATTTTAGACAAGTTCTGAGTTGGATTAGGCTCAGGACTTGTTTTCCCACTCAATTGAGTGGAGAAAACAAGTCAAAAGATATTTGCGATGGTATATATGTAGCTAATTAACGATTTAAACTACTCTTGAGCCGCCATTGACAGCGAGCTCAGGAGTTTAATTAAAATTGGGCATTTAAGTCATAGGGGGTAATTACTTAAATTAAAGTGAGGATTAGGGCCCTTAGGTGATGAATAAATGGTGGAGGACCTAGTGAAGGTGGAAATAGCTCAACTACTGCTGCCATGGACAACAGGAATAGTTGGTGGAGGTGGAAGTGGTTTAGTCGATTAGATGATCAATTGAGTAATTAAGGATGATAGAAATGTTCATGGAAGGTGTGAGAAGGTGAATGGTGACTTAAAAAGACAAAAGAATTGCTCCTGACAAGCTCAAGGAGCTCGCCGGTGCTGAGGAAGATGAGTGCGAAATCTAGCATTACACTACCTAATCTACCTAACTAACTATCCTAACTAATACACTTACCTAACCTACTATTACCTGGACGAAGGGGATAGGAGATCTTCGTTGACGAAGGGGAGGCAATCAGAGGGTTGGCGAAAGAGTCTGGTGGGCAGTTGTGAGGTGAAGCACAGGAGCTCCTAGTTAGCACTTGTGTTAGAAGACTGGGCTGACTTCGGTGGAGATCCAGAGCTATCAAAGATGGATAGAGGAAGACAGATGAGGCAGAGGAAGGTCGTTGGAGTTTAGAGAGAATAGCCTATCAGGTTGGCTCAGTGAAGAAGAGGGAAGGAAGCTAACTTGGTGAAAATCGAGGGTATGGAGGGGTATTTATAGGTGGCAGCGACTGAGATGGAGGTGGAATATGGACGGAGAAGTAGCTAGGAGTGGAGTAACCACCAGTGTCTTCTCCGACGCCGGTGAGGTTTTCTCCAACCCTAAAATAGGATTTTAGCATCATCCAGACTGGTGGATAAAAAGGAGATGATGAGCACAAGCTCCAGGAGCTTGAAGAAGAAGGAATGACGTCGGATGAGCGGTGATTAGATGGTGGACGTACCTCCTGTCGTCAGCCGTCCAGACGGTTGAAGAAGGAAAGAAGAAGCTTTAGGGACTTGTTCGTAATGAAAGTTGAGGACCTGAATGAATAATAAGGACCTGATTTAAATACAATTTAAGGACTAAAATGTAAACTCAGGTTTTCAAGGTTTATTTTAATTTAAATCTTTTTCAACTTTTTATATATGATTACAAATAATACAATTATTATATTTAGACCTTGAATTTACATTTTTGACCTTTTCAGATTAATTTATTTAATTAAGTAATGTTACTTAAGTTATTACATACTTAGGTGTAAATTATACTTAAGTTAGTTAACACATTAATTAGATGAATATTGATAATATTCGAGTCCAATTATTAATTATTAATAATATTAATTAGATGATAATATAGCATTTTAAACTTATTTTAAGGTCATTTACTGTTTATCCTTTATTTAATAATTAACCCATATATTTACATATTTCTAGCTAATTAACTAGGAAGATTAGTTAATTAGGGGTAATTAAAGACCATGATGAGCTTCTCATCATTCTACTATTAGGTATAAGTGGATTTTTAAAATAAAACTCAGTCTTGATGCATCTATTGAAAAATACAAAGCTAGACTTGTTGCCAAGTGGTTTAAGCAAATAGAATATATCGATTATTTTAATAACTATTCTCCAATAACTAAGATAACTACTATCTAGATACTTATTGGATTGGCTTCTATTTATGAACTCACTATCCAACAAATGGATTTAAAGATCACTTTTTTGCATAGCGATCTTGAGAAGGAGATCTATATGGACTAGCCTAAGGGATTTGTAGCTCCTAGGAATGGGAAAAAGATTTGTAAACTTATTAAATCTCTTTATGATTTGAATCAAGCACCCAAACAATGGCATGAAAAGTTTGATAAGACTATCTAATTTTTTGGCTTTGTGGGTTACGAGTTCGACAAGTATGTCTACTCAAGAGTTAAAGGTGTTATGTGTATTTACTTATGCCTATATGTAGATGATGTATTACTGTTTGGATCAGAAATAAGGATTGTGAATGAAACTAAGTTTGAGATGAAAGCTATGTGTGTTGAAAATGTAACCCTAGGTCTCAAACTGATTCGGTTAATAGAAGGGATAGCTATTTCTTAATCTCATTATGTTGAGAAGGCTGCTGAAAAATTTGGCTATCGAGATTGAAAGGTTGTAAGCACTCCTATAAGAACAAGAGTGGAACACCTATTTCACAGCTTAGATATTCTTATATTATAGGAAGCTTAATATATTTGGCTAACTGTACATGATCAAATATTTCCTTTTCCACAACTAAGTTTTGTAGATACACAATTTATCCTGACCATACTCATTGGGATGTCTTGGACTGAGTACTTAGGTACTTAAAGGAAATTATTTCCCTTAGTTTTCGTTATAGTAAATATCCTTCGATTTTGGAAGGATATAGCAATGCAAGCTGGATTGGTCAAATGGAGGATTCTATAGGATATGTCTTTATCCTTAGAGGCGATGTTGTCTCCTAGTTGTCTATAAAACAGACCATCTTAGCTTGGTCTACCTTTGAGGCCAAACTATGTGCTTTTGGACACCATTGAAATTAAGGTTGAATGGCTAAAGGAACTTCTATCAGAAATCCCTATGGTAAATAAGCCAATTCCTACGATATCTTTGCATTGTGATAGCATGACTGCAATAGAAAAAATTAATAGTTCAAAATTTAATCAGAAAACAATGAGACATCCAAATTAGACTCAAGTCTGTAAAGGATTTGGTGTCTCAAGAAGTGATTGTTGTGGAATTTTTAGGATCCAAAGATAACATAGTAGATCCATTTACTAAAGAACTTGATAGATCTTTAGTCCTTAAGTCTAGGCTTGGGATGGGATTGAGATCTATCAGGAGTTCACTTGTAGTAGCAACCCAACCTAACTGAGTGGAGATCCCACAAAGTAGGTTAAATAATAAGTTATATGGGGAGCTGGTTGGTACTCATTGTTAGATGCTATCGCATCTGAGTCCAGAAGTTTAAGTGCCTTAAATTACAAATATAGGAATGACAAAGACTCTAAATGGGTTTAAGCCTTTCATGGTAGGATGTAAGTAATGCATCCATGGAGAATCCCACCTATGTGAGTGTTATTGTGGGCTGAAATTAAGAAAATAGAGTCTTTCCCAAATACACTCATCAAACAAGACAAGACGTATGGCCCTTAAGAATACCAACCCTGAAGATTATTACCAAGAATTTCACTTTGTTGTCACCACTATACACCCTATATCAAAAGTCTAAAGTTCAAGACTAGTTTCACTTAATTCTTGTGGTGGTGAAAGTGAATGACTCAGTTAAGGGTTCAAACTGAAAGGTACGTTTATTGAAACTAGAGTGTGGTAGTTGAAGAATTTTTCATTGGATTTCAATGACAAATTTGTGGGGAATGTTGATTTTGGGAGCCTAATTGCATTAATCGGGATGCAATTGATATACAGTGATGTGGGAATTCATGTTGAAATTAATGAGATTTGGTAGAGGATTTTAATACCATACTGGAAGTGGATATAAACATCTTGGTGGGTGTAAAAAGCTTCTACCTCTTATAGCTTATGTAACAAAGTGTAAGAGGTAGGGTTGGGGACCACGCATGCACCCTGCATCGCCCCGACCCATCTCCGACTTGGGCTTGGGTTCTGGTGAGAATCAATTTGGAAGTTGGAAGTTGGATTCCTTTGTTATGGATTTTTTAATCTCAATAATTTGCTACTGATTGATCGATCAAAAGGTTAAATTTGGTCGATTAATGGCTAAATTTGGTCGATCAATTGGCTTGGTCAACCAATAAGTCAATTTGATCAATCAATAAGACTAAATTTATCGATCAATTGATGAATTTCCATAAATGTAAATTTCCATAAACTTCAAGTCGTGGACTCTATATAAAGGCCATGAGAGGATTCTCATTTGACACACAACAAGAGTAAAGAAACTCTCCACTCTTACTCTCTCTTTCTTATTCTTAACTCTCGTTCTTTGGGCATGTTTGTTTGATGTAACATTAATAGATCAATCTTCAGTCAAATTTGTTGACCTCGCGCAAACTGTTTAAGAGTGATCCACATGGGAGTAGTTCGTCAGACCCCGACCACCAGTATTGCGGAAGCAATACCTTCTTTAATGGAAGTCATCAAGGTGCTTCGATCGGAGTAACATCTAATCTATTTTCCTTTTGTTTACTTGTGCTATTGTATGTTATTTGTTCTTTATTTTATTCTGAATCTTGCCATATTATGTTTAACTTGCTTGATTTAATATTTTTTATTTATGTGAATTGAAGTCGTTCTAAATGCATATGATTTTATTTATTTATTTTGTATATGTGTTGATTTCAATGCCATTTTATTTCCCTAGGGTGATGCCACATCTTCTATGCTACCCATTACTTAGTCGGAGTTGATCCAATTCTTGTTTGATTAAAACTTTCCAAGTCCAATCCTGAAATGTCTAAACTTCAAGCATCTAAACCCTCCAAGTAGTCCTCTGAAAGGTTTAGTTTTGTTTAGAGTTGATGCCAATCTTAACAAAGGGAGTGGGTTGATGCCTAGTACCTACCAATGTATATATAGCTACTACATGCAAATACATACCTATATGTGATATGCACATATTATGTAAATATATACATGCTATATTTATATACCATGTTCACACTTACACATATATAAATCAATTGAGTAGGTATATACTTGTGTGCATTACATAAAAAATTTGTTTTATTTATCCACAACCTTATGCTTGTACTTACATATTTCTAATTAATATCCATTTATCACTAAGAGGGAAGGTTGTGTGCAACTTAGTCATAGACCACAGGTGTAGCTCCTTGTGTTTATCGTTGGATCAATACATTTTTAATGAATGGTTAATATTAGGAGGCCGTTTTCCACCTTGATCCCCACCTCAGACTCTCCTTGACCCTTCCACTTTGCTCCTTCTACAACAACGTCTTCTTTTGCACCCACTCCACATCCTCTACCTCCATCTCCCACACACCCTCCATCTCCTTTCCTTTCTTTTGCTGATGCACTTAACATTTTATGTACATGTCATGCATAATCATCGTTATTTTGATACAATTGTATCATAAAAAAAGTGAATTAGTTGATTTGCATGCATTTTGCATTTATTATGCTTAACCTTGTATACTATCTTAATGCAAACCATTTATATCACATATGTAAATTTTAGAGGCAATAAAGATGGAATATGGGTCATACTAGAAAGGTCTATCCATGTGGAGGTCACAGTTGATTGCCCATGCATGGCCTATGCATAGAGAAGATTTGTGAGAGAGTGGGGGAGGGTTTTTACTCTCGAGATTTGTGCCTACAGACTTATGAAAAAGTTGTGAAGAGGGTGTGAGCTGAGAACTTAAGGCATATATTGAAAGAGAGAGACGTCTGATTTGAAGTGAAAATTGGTTAAGTGTTAGCCTGATTTGTCTGATTTGGCTACGTGGCTAAGTGTTGAGAAATAGAGAAGAGAAGAAAGAAGAAGAGTGTCTGATTGAGAAACCTAAGTGTTAACTGATCAATCGGTGGTTTCAACCACCACTTCTTGGGCTTTTCATTCTTTTTGTTTATTGAACTTGAGATATAATTTGATTATTGAATATATTTTTTTATTGATCATTCATTGTATATCATTATTTATGAATTGATTATTTTGCTCACTTATATTACTTGATTAGTGGTTGAATTGCAACTTTGCTCCCTACGAATGACCTCGGAACTCACGTTTTTCAAGCACTTATAAATTTAAATCTTGATTCATTTTTCATCGCTATACTACAACGTAATTCTCTCCTAAACTACGACGATTTCCGGTTCAACATTGGTTGATAAGACGGCTTATGCCCATTGCGTCACTACGCTTCATCAGCCTGGGTTCACTGCAGAAAGGGGTGATGACTACATCGTATGGTGTGAACATGTGCTAGCTACACACGTTAAACCATGAACAACCAATGACCCACCCATCGGTCGAGTAAAGAAAGTCAACTCCAACCCTCAAGTCGCATATCCTGCTGTCCCAGTTGACCGCTAAGCTCAACCAAGCATTGTAGGGAGGCCAGCAACTCCCTAAACCAACCTAAAATCGATTTAAAAGGCCAAAGCTACAACCAAAGTCCTAGCGAGTAGCAGGGATAAACCAATTATCTAATTCATTCCTGACCAATCCATTGTTATCAATTTAATAACTTATTTCCAAATAACTGAATTAAGAACGCCTCTTAATTAATCCACAAGTCTTGTTAGTTAAAACCATTGATTCAAAGTTATGAAAGAGCTCATATCACATCACTTCAAAATTTACTGTTAAATTACTTAGGTTTTTATTTCTAACTGTGGTCCCAATGAAGTTATTAATTAACAATCACAATGATGCCAATTTTATGAAGAATGAATTTTGTTTCATACATGCAATGATAAGGGTACATTCAATATATTTAAGTACTTATAACTCGTTAAATCATGAAAATCATCTAATAAATTGTAATTAATCCCTTTTAATCCCACATTTAATTATATCAATTTAATTATTCACATTCCAAATCATCAACCTAATTCACAGTATTAGTATTTAATATTCAAGTACCCAAACAATAAGAAACATGAGGATGGGTTTCGATCTTAGCAAAAGGCAATAATGCACACTAAACAGTATGACATGTGAAGAAGATCAAAATGTAGACAAATCACATGGGAAAAGAGATACTATGCTACCTAACACTGCTGGAAGCTCACGGTGACTTCGCGAAAGTAGGTTGGAGACTCCCAACACCACATGTGTCTCCTTAATCTGCTCCTTGAGATTCAGAGTGGAATCTGCCCAATCCAACCGTATAGATGTATTCAGTTTGCTCGAGAAATCCCAGGGTTGAGTCTTGGATCACCCAAATCTGCCTCTGGATGGCATTGATCTATGCAAAATAATTCTGACCGTCATATCTTAAATAATAACTTATCCCTCAGAGGAACCTAACCACAATATTTAAAACCTATGAAATATACGGTGCAATTTTTACAACCTTCATCCCTTTCTTCCTTCGTCTTCTTCCTACATCCACCCCTTTGACTTCTTCGAACTCCTCCATGCACGCCCATGCATGCACATTGTAGGGACCACCAACTGACATCCCCGCCAGCTTTTAACCTTGCCTCGCCCAGAGCGCAGTCCACCGAACCTCTGCCGAACGTCGCCACATCCTCCAATGGCTTGAGCTCCTTTCCTTGAACTCCCCTTCATTGATTTCAAAACGGAGGTCATTTATACAGAGTGATTCCTAAGATAGATCGCACACAGGTTTTCTCATGATTCACGTGCTTTTCGTGTATCCGAGGTCCGATTGTTGGATGAAATATACTGTTGGAATCCTGTGACATTGGAAAGGTAACTGTACTTTTTGATCGTTAATCCGAGGTCTGGATTGTAAAACAAAAAACACACCAGTTTTTGACCCAATTACACATTTTTAACTCACGTGGGCTCCAATTTGTGCATGTCAAGTGTCAATGGGCTTGTCTTAGCACACTAAAGTCCAAAATGACCATAGAATTTAGGTTTGGGGCTTTATAGATATATAGATCTTTTCCAAAGTTTATAACAGTATATATGTAAAGCCTCTATGAAATTATATAAACAAGGGATGGCAGTTGTCTAATGGGATTAGACCTCAAAGTTAATATTACCCTTCAGTGAAAATGATTCATAGGTATTTTGAATACCTAAGGGAGGTATGTGACATAAATCATGAATTCTAAATGCTTCATTATTAGTGTGATGAACCAATAATGATTTTGCTAGGTTTCTACTTGTAGAGAAATCAAGGTATTATTTAAAGAGTTAAATAATACTTGGATTTGTCATTTAATTAGGCTAAAAGGGTTTAGTCTTGATCCAAAAAGGGTTTAGATAGAATTTAAATGCAATTTAGGTACTAAAACTCAAATGGATATTTTAATGGAGTGGCCAAATTGCAACTAATCGAGTAGGAATAATCCCAATTGTTGGATTTGATCTAATGGTTCTCATCGTATTAGGATTACAGTGATTCCTTATTAAATTCCTTCCGAAGGCAAAGCCTTAATCCTAAACAATCGTTATTATTTTTAGTGTTCTCTTATTTTCACACGAGATTCCAAGAAAGAGGACTGTGGAACAGATAATCCCTGGCAATGGCACCAAAATGTTGTATCGGAAATTCCCTAGCAACGATGCCAAAATGTTGTAGTGGATAATCTGCACAAACGAAGTTGAGTTTTGGAAAACCCGTCGTTGTAGCTTGATTTGCAAGAAAAATCGTCAACAGATAAATTTAACCGAAACTCGAAAAGAATTCCGGGTCGAACACAGGGAGGTGGATGTTTGATTAAAAATGACATTTGTTTTATTTGTCATGAAGTAGATTAGCTAGTCGAATTGAATCTAAACTAGCTATCTACTAAAAGAATAAATAATAGAAGAAAATGAGAGAATATTACAAATAAAGAGAAAACTGAGATAGAATAAACATGGATCTCATAACCATAAGTTGATATTCATTACAATTACAACTACTCACTACATTAGAAAGCAGGAAATCTACATTAGAAAGCGGTAAAAGAGAAGGTAGAGAGAAGTTATCCTCCTCTATTGCTGCTTGGGGGACGAGTCGCAACGACGAAGCACCCGAACGAAGGTGTTGAGATGCAGGACGAAGGAGAACGATGAAGGATGATAGAGAATGGGGTAGGACGACATCGTAGCATGATCTGCTTCCCGAATGGCGGTGAGAGGACCACCGTTGAGTGTTCCACTTAGGGGATGAGAAGGTGGAAAAATTATAATTTTAACTCTAATGGAGCATCTCAGGTTTGGGACAAGCTCTTAGAGCTTTGGAGGGGGTGAGAGAAGAGAGGAAGGGATGAAGAAAGTATGGGGGGTCGTAGTGCCTTTTATAGGTGAAGATTTGAGGGGCAATTAGGTCTTTTATCATCAAAACATCAACGTTAGGGTCTTTAGTGATGAATTTATTCGTCACTAAAGGCCTGAATGTGGGCAAAGTGCAAGTGCGTCCGTCGTCTCCTCCTCTCCCATGTGCCTAATGCCTCATGCATGATCTCAAATCCTCAGCCGTTCAATTGCAAGATCGGACGGCATAGGATGCATGTGCCCGTGCCTTGATAGTGCCTCTCGCGTGCGATCATGTGTTTGTATGTGCATTTGATTGCGCATGCAGTGCTCCTCGCATCTGGGTGTGCCACGTGGCCGCTCCATCGCCGTCCATCGCGCATCGCACTGCTCAATTTAACCTCGCCTGTTGCTTGCTCTGATTTTGAGCGTGTGGGGTCTCGAACCCGCGACCTCTGTGTCGCCCATAGGCTCGAGACCAACGGGCCAAGCCACCCTTTGAGGTGAGTTTTGGATTTGAGCGCGATCTCTCTCAACCGTTGGATCTTGATCTGACGGTTGAGGAGAGAGAGGGCAGCGGCAGTTCCTTAGGCTAGTTGGGCAGCTAGGATGGCACCACGTGGTGCCATCTTGGTCGTCCATCTTCTATGCCTTGTAGATGGTGCCACGGATGTCGGATTGGATCGATTTTCGTGCCGTTGGGTTGCGATTATCGATCCAAACCCATCCGTGAGGTCAGATTTGTCATTTGATGTATGGATTTACACCATCTTGGCCCCTTGACCTTTGATCTTTCTCGGATTGCATCTAATGCTACGGAAGTCCAATCAGGGCGATCTTGGAGTCGTTGAACTCTGATCGTCGCCCTGATTAGATCTGTATGATTGGATCTTCAATTTGAGGCCTCGATTGAATATCGCTCTGTTACCTAACCAAGAAGAGGGAAAATTAACCTAAACTTTATACAACCTAACCTAAATGCAAGATGATGCATGTTATGCAATATTTATAATATATGATGCAACTCTATGTTTAAGAATATGCAAAAATAGATGGTTTATGTAATATAAACGTGTTTACATCACACCCCCATACCTATCTTTTGCTAGTCCCTAGCAAAACTACATGCTAAGTGTTTTGGAATTATACGTGCATTTCTTGAGCTGGGTTCTGGACAACCTACCAATGGGCTGTTACCCATGATAACTTGCCAGCCATACTCGTGCGGTGAAGTGTGGCTTATTTCTTTTTCTTTTCTTTTTGGATATATATATATATTTTAAGTAGGTGGCTTCCCTGATCTAAGATTTACCCAAAGGCAGCAGGAAAAGAATGGTTATGTGACTAGACTCTGGACAACCTACCAATGGGCTATTACCCATGATAACTTGCCAGCCATACCACCCTAGAAGGTTCACTAGCTACCCAATTTCTATTAAAACTGCTGAAAAGCGAGTCAGTGCAAATAGGGTGTAGATGCTTAGACTAAAATCTCTCAAATTAGAGGGTGGGTTGATAAGTCGTGTACTTATCACCCCAACTTATTTAACCAATTAAAATATGAATTTAGAATGGAGAGGACTAGAGAAACAAGTCCACATTTTAGTGGACACCCAGGCTGATTAAGCCCGAAGACTTGAAGGGTCTTAGTGTTCAAATCATACAATTTTATTCTCTAAGATTGAAAATTTTCCAAAGCCCAAGTTCTTTCCTAACTCAACCCTTTTTTTAATAAATAAAAAGAAAATAAAAAAAGTCTACGAAGCTGATGAAATAATTCAGAGATGAATATCCACCCCTCCATACCTAGCTAATGCAATGTCCTCATTGTATTAAAAAGACATGAAACAGAGTGGAGTAGAGTAGAAAGCACCTGAATTGCCTGAATAGGTTGGCTCCAAGATGAAAAGAAACTGTATACGTGTTGAATTTAGTGCCTTTAGCTAGGCACACTATACAAAGAAGAAGAAATCAGGAATTCACAGGTGTAGGTCAGGATCAGAATAAGAAAATTTAGCTTTGGACCTGCCAGGAGAAGATGTCCATAGATGTGGACCAGATTGTGATGTTGATCCATACCTAATGGTCGAGTATATCTAAGGTTATGGATAAAAATTATCCAAAACCTGAGATCGGTATGCTAGCGGGGTCGGGCTTGCGATTTGTGAGGATGCAACCCAAGTCCAAAATTATCCAATGCAAGCGATATCTGCGTGTCTCCTTAGCCACAAGATCAAGATTGAATAGTGGAGATGCTTCTTTGACCAGCGGGCGCTCGATTTGAACGACCGTGAAGGCATGATCTGTGGGTGCCCCCAGCCGTGAGATGGTTCATCTAATGGCTGCCAGCGATGCGTGCACATTTGAATCCGCAAGTGCACACGATCTCCTCGCGATCTCATCCATCCGTGCCCAATCCAACATCTGACAATCTCCTTGCACTATGCCAGTAGCAGCCGTGCCTCTTCACGCTAGCCAAGGCACTTGAATGTATAACGACACCCTCATCGGGTCTTTAGCGACGTTTTAAATTTCACTGAAGACCCGTGCATGCAAAACACCTCCATTCCACCACTATACAAACACCATGACCCCTTTCCTTCCAAACCATCTCTACCTACTCTACTTCTACCTACTCCTAAGCTCTAGTAGCCTACCAAAGCTCCCTTAGAGCTTATTCCCAAGCTCTAAAGGCCTCTTATTAGTGTAATGATCCTATACCCTACCAAATATTCAGCCTCCATCTCACCACCTTCATAGGAAGCCTCGAGCCATCCTCCTACCTCCATTCTGGTAGAAGATCACCTCCATCTCCTCATCCCCATTTCGAAGCCTTTGTGAAGCATTCCTCTATCCAACGTCCTCTTGCATCTCACCTTCAACATCCAGCACCTCACCCTCTTCGTCCAAGCTGCCACCAAGTGCCGTCGTCTCGTCAAACAGTCGATTTGGGAGATTTCTTCTCACCCCTATCTCGTTTGTATTTCTTAGCATATTGTAATAAACATTATATCATATTTGTTTCCATCTCCTTTTCAAGTTATCTTGCTTGCCTTTTCTTTGCAAAAACACAAAAAAAAATCATCACAAAAACCTAAAACACCAAAAAGAAACAACACGAAGCGTAGATTTCAACAAAAGTAAACGTTGCCTCCCTGTGTTTGACCTAGGACTCCCTTGGAGTTTTGGTTAAAATTGTATTTGATAACGTGTTTTGCGAACTACGACAACAGGTTTCTCCTAACCTTGATTTTACTTCGCTAAAACCTGTACATCATTTTGGTGCTGTTGCCAGGGAGGCAACGGATTTTGCTTTCTTGTTTTCTATGTTTCTTGGCATTTACTTATTATTAACCTCGCTTGCCTCTGATTTACTGTTTTGCTGGTACCCTAGCAAGGAGATTCGAGTGTGGTAGATCAGAGTAAAGTGCGGGTAGAGTAATTTGTAGGTGCCCCCCACATCACCCCCCACTAGTTCACTTTCACCACATTCATAACCATGACCTAATCTACTTAGGTGTTTGCATAAACCCTAGGATAGAATTTGTTTGTCTTGTTTGTCACCTTCACTCATCTCACCCTCACATATTAAAAAAAAAAATAAAAAGATACTTCTTGTGGGTCAAATCAACATACACACTACAGACACCAACATTTGAGGTACATAACTTAACTTGATTTTTATCTACTCAACCGAGATTCCAACCTATGGAACCAGTTCACCAATTCAACACATAAAGGAGTAGAAATCATACTAAGTTAATCACCTTTTTGTGTGCCCTAATCGTTGGTGCATTTGGGTCAGTTGATTGAATTGTTTGGTCTGCACCACCTAATTTAAAAGGAATTCATTTTGTAGCTGCCCCATAGGATTCAAAAATTAGGTTAAGCCATGCACTCCATATTTTTTTTGATTTGTAAAGGAAAACACTTGAACTCGTGATTTCAAACTTGGTTTGCTTCCTGGAAATTTGGTTGAATCTATCTAATATTTAAACCTCAAAAGCTACTAAGTAAGATTCAAACCCTAAAACTCGCTTCATCGTCAATAATCTTGCTTGAAAATCTTTTTGGTTGTACACATACACACATTTTCAATAAATCATTAAGGGCACAACCCATTAAGGGCTCATCACATTTCGAAAGCACTAAGTATCTCAAGCCTAACTAAAATTGATTAGATGTTGGCCTTAAGGACTGATTTGCTCTTCGGGGCCCAGATTGAGATTGTTCATGATTAACCTACTTATACTAGTCAATATGATGTCTAGCTAGGGGAGTAGCGTCAAATGACCGCGGTTAGGGGATACCCTAGGAATCGGAGGCACAAGCCAAAGGAAGAACCTTCTCCCCAGCCCCTCCTTCTAACTAGTTGGATTGATTGGATACAAGTAGAGTAAATCATTTATAATCTTAAGATGAATTTTGAGAGTCTATAGACCTTTAGGCTACCCAACCTAAGGACAGGATTGTATTTTTTGTGTTGCAGGGTTCCTTCTCTTCCCTATCCTTTCGATTTCCTTCTATTGTATGCTTGGAAGGAGGTCATTGAACCCTCATTTGGAAGGACCTTTAGACCATTTTCGAAGGCAGAGGTTGAGTTATAGCCAAGTAGATCCCATGGCTGATCAACAACCACCTCCCCTACCCCTAAACTAGTAGGAGCTAATTCAGAGGTAGTTGGAAGAATTGCAGCACATGCAGCAATGGTTCCAACAGATGTTTAGTCAGGGAGCTTGGCCCATGAAGGATTTCTATGATCCTTCAAACTATGGGGAATGTCCCGGCATTATGATTCTCGTCGGAGATGTAGAAATCAAGCCCTAAGTCTTAAGTTTGATTAAGCATTTCCATGGGCTTGGCTCGGAGGACTCATTCCAGCACTTGGAGGATCTGACCACTTTGGTTTAGACCACCAAAGCAAGGAATGTGAACGAAGAGCAAATGATCATGAGGCTTTTTCCCTACTCTCTCAGGGATAAGGCCGCACATTGGTATCGAACCATCGGAAGGTCGATAGAAACATGGGCTGCTCTTAAGTCAGCTTTCTTGAAGAAATTCTTTCCAATCAGACGGACCAATGCCTTACAAGGAGTGATTACCACTTTCACCCAATGGCTATGGGAGCCGTTTCATGGTGCCTGGGAGCGATTCCATGAACTTTTTAGGAAGTGTCCACACCACGAGGTGCTGAATGGAAACTCATGCAGATATTCTATTATGGGTTGGTCAAACAACTTCGTAATCACGTGGACGTCTCCTGCGAAGGTAATTTCCTCAATAGGGATGTAGATAGCACATACGACCTGTTTGAGGAAATGAGCGATAATTCAATTAATCACGCCTCCATGGATGCCTTCAACTGGTCCCAACAACCCAGGTCAAATGCTAATGAGATCCAAGATTCTCATTCATTTGACATGGAATTGATTTGTAACAAGCTTGATAAGATGGAATTGGTTGCTAAAAGAATGGAAGAACGGATGTCTGGGAATTCAGGAAACACATCTACACCCACTCAATCCTAGAATTCGGGATTCCATTCCTAACAAGCTCCCACGGGGCGGGAGTTTGTGAACCAACTTGAATCGGCTCAACCTACGAGCAAGGATTTCTCGGAACCATATGGGTTCCAAGTTGGGACCTTTGATCCTGGTTTTTCTAATCCTTCCATCTCTCCATCCTCACCCTATGAAGATGCATATGCAATACAGAAGAATGCTAGGTCCAACCCGTATTCTAATACTTATAACTAAGGTTGGAGGAACCACCCTAACTTCTCTTGGAAAAGTCAAGGGTAGCAGACCTAAACACGACCCAGCAACTATGCACCTCAAAGACCTATGGGTCAAGGTCAAGTATACACCCAGTTGCCCCCGAGACTGGTTACTTAGTGTTACGACCTGGTTCCCGGATCCCTACAGGTGCTGAGATCGGCTCACCTCGACTAATCCTAAGACCTAGTTGTCTAACAAGAAATAACCAAAAGCAGGAAAATAAACCACATTCACACTTGCAATATAACTACCCAAAAGAAAAGTATGAAGCAGTAAAGAAAGTAGAACAACTGTCTCAAAACATAGTACATGCCACCACAACAACAACAGAAAGCGTAAAGGGATAGGAAGTAATAGGAATAGTAAAGCATGTGTCCATTACTCACTACAACAGTAGACAACGAAAGAGCTGAAAAATGACTACGGCTGGGTTCGGTTGGGCCTAGCACCCTTTGCAGCCGGAAACTCGGGCTACTCAACTCCTAGTCCTAAACAGGGTTACGAAAAGACAGAGTCAGCGAATACTGAGTAGAGTGGAGTTTACATTATTTAAGTGCAAGTACAGTAAAACAACATATTTATTTCTCATTTCTGTTTATCTCATTTTTGTGTTTCTGGTTCATTTATTTCTTAACTATCCAGGTATTTCTTGATCTTGCATGTTCCTCGTGGGAACGATCTTGATTGCAGTCTTTTCTGTAGAGTAGAAGGTACACGTGATGCTCTTCTGGCCGGGAGAGTCCCCCATGGTAGTCCTACACCCAGTCAACCACCCCGAGGTCACTGTCGAGATGTAGCGGTGACTATGGCATGCGTGATAAGTGCACAGGTAGCTACCCCGCACTAACACGTGGTCAGTCATTTCCATTAGCGGGTACGCCCAAAGTATAGCACAGAACAGTATAGGGCCTTGCCCTCTCAGAGCAGGGGTCTCATCCCTCCATAGTCTGTGCACCCTCGTCTGACTACCCCAGTTTGCTCAAAGGGCCTAACAAAGTTGGTGTAGGGTGGCTAGCTTCCTCCCTACACTAATAGCATGCCATGGTACCACGTATGCGAGGGCCAACAGGAGTCGGTGTTGAGTGGCCAATCCTAACCGCAGGTCACAACCCAAGGGAAGCTAGTTCCACTCTACACTAAAAAGGGACAGTTGCTCTCCTTGGTGCCACGTACACAAGGGCCAACACACTTCCCATCTACATTCCAAATTTCCTTTCATCCTCAGGAGTTCTACTCCTAATTCCCTGTAGGGTTCATCCTCATATTCATCTCATTTATCCGGGTCCAGTTCTCATGTTTCATAACTCGTTCCTCATCCATATGTAGGCAGCTCGTGTTTTCATAATTCAGTTCTCAATCATAACATGCAACTTGTGGTTTCACAGTTCAAATCTCATTTACATATAGGCAGCTCGTATTTTAACATGCATTCAAGTACACAGTACAACTCAAATAGGCTCATTCATTTCTACCCTAGGGTTCATTCCACATCCTAGAGTTCAATCAGACTATTCCAACCAAGTACATTCTTATTTAAATATTATCAACTGAGTTAAGCCACTGTACCGGGTATCACGGGAGGAATGGGGGCCTGTGCCGCAGATCTCATTGTCTTCGCGGGCCCCGAACATGCCACTGGCTAGTAACCTGTACCAACGACCAATGTACATTAGATGAGCTAAAAATAGTAGATACTCAACATGAACACATAGAGGAACTTGAGTGGAAAACAACGGTACTTCATTTGCGGAAATCTGATTTTGTTTGGGCCTTAAACGGGACAAAAACACTGTTATTGATCAAAATCAGAGGTCTGGGACTAATCCCAGATGTCTTAAAAGACGTTAGAACTCACTTTGTGTTCCCTGCGGCTGATTAGACATCTAGAATCCCTCTACGACCGTCTGGGGGCAACTCCAGACGTCGGACAAGGTCTTCGGTCGTCTGGAAGCACCTCCGGACGTCTGGCGATGTGATCAGACGTCCAAAAGTACTTAGGAAAGTGCACCACGCACCTTCCCAAAGCTTTCCTTGCATACGAAAATGCAGACATGGTTTTAGCCCAACAACTCCTATGTTGAGATCTTCTGCATGGCGGAAATCAGCGTAGGAACGTACGTACCTCGCGCGATACGTGCTTTCAGACGTCCGGCCTCAGCTCCGGACGTCCTAGTTCCTCGCCAGTCGTCTGGACTTCACTCCAGACGTCTGATACTGGAAACTTCCAGTATCATAACTTCTTCACGTCGCTCGGCCCACTCGCCCTCCGCCCGTAGCAGCAGCTCCAACAGCTGCAGGAGCTTGAGCAGCTCCTCACTGGCTCCTATTTACCACGAGCTCCTCGAGCTCCACCGAGCTCCCATGGTCATCTCCCTCCTCCCCCACTCTCACTCCCTCGCACTCTCTCGCTCTCGCTCTTCCCCATTCTCCCTCGCCAGCTTCTCTCTTCCTCACCGCGGCTGTAGCAGCAGGGATGGGACACTGATGTAAACACATTTACACTACTTAAGATGTCTATTTATGCATATTCTTAAGCATAGGATTGCATTTCATGATATAAATATTGCATAACATGCATCATCTTGCATTTAGAGTAGTTTGAATAAAATGAAGATTAATTGTCTCCTTTTATGTGCTTGGATAGGGTAAACATTTTATCGGGGCCTCGGATCGAAGATCCAACCGTATGGATGTGATCAGAGTGACGATTGGAGTTCAACGACTCCAAGATCGCCCTAATCAAACATTCATAGCATCAGATAGTGACCAGGGAACCCTAGAAGATCAAGGGCCAGGATGGTGTAAATCTGCACTTCAAATGACAAATCCAACCGCACAGATGAATTCGGATCGACGATCGCAGCTCAACGATGCAAAAATCGAGTCAATCTGACATCCGTGGCACCATCTACAACATCCAGAAGATGGACGGCCAAGATGGTGCCACGTGGCACCATCTCAGTCGCCCAAACGGCCGCATACAATCTCTGAAGTCCCCGCACCCGCTCCCTCTCCACCTTTGGATCTCGATCCAATCGCTGTGGATAGCCGCACCTAAAAGCGCCCGCTCGACCATCCGCGCCTCGTAGCGTAGCGGTCGAGAGCACTTGTGCGAACTGCAGCCGCGGGTTCGAGCCGCAGCGAAGGGGAGAAAGGCGCGGGCGAGCGAGCGCTGGCGGGCGTTGGATTGTCATCGGGCGGCTCAGATCCACCGATAGCGTTCACGCACTATTGCACGCATAGCGTTACGCGGCATCGCATGTGCCGGGCGGGCGCGCAGCAGTGGGTGAAGATGCATCTTAAGCCGTCCGATCTCGCGATCGGATGGCTGTGGATGAAAGAACGTGGGCGGGAGTTGAGGAAGAGCGCAGCTGAGGCGGCACGCGTGGGCGCGGGTGCTACGCCCATGTTGGGGCTTTAGTGATGGTTTTATCCATCACTAAAGACCCCTCATTTATTGTTTTAAAGATGTAATGACCAATTTGCCCCCACTCTTTGCAACTATAAAAGGAGCCCCCCTCCATACGAAATTCTCATCCCTTCCTTCTCTTCTCTACCTCTCTAAAGCTCAAGAGAAGCTTGTCCCACACCCGGGATGCTTCTCGCGAGATAAAGTCCAAATTTTCGTTCCCCTTCAGAAGTGGATCCCACGACGACGACGTGCTGTTCTGTTTCCGTTCTTCTGCTTCGTCCTCCTTCGTCCAGGCATCGTCCCGTCTGGCTCATCCTCCAAGAGACCGTCGAGGAGGATTTCTCTCTCCCTATTCTTTTTACTGCTTTCTAGTATAGATTTACTGCTTTCTAGAGTAGTTCTGCTCATCCTCCAAGCGATCGTCGCAGGAGAAGGTGACGATCTCATTTTGATAAGTTCTCCTTAATGATAAATTCTCTGTTTATTCTACATCTCATTTTGATTTCTATGTGTAATATTCTCTCTCTCTCTTACCCTCTCTCTCCCTCTTCTATTTATTGTAAATAATTAGATAGTTTTAAATTAAATTACTACATGACAAATAAAAAGAAACGCGTAGTTTTTAAATCAAACGTCCGCCTCCCTGTGTTCGACTTGGAATTTCAATTTTGGTATAAATTTTATTTTTTGAACATGAATTCTTCTCTTTCAAACTACAACGACAGGTTCTCCAAAACCTAACACGTTAGCGTAGTAATTCGAGTGTTCAACAGACGCTGGAGGGCGCAACCAAAGCAGGAGAAGGTGGAGGTGGCGCTGGTTGGAGTGGTGTGAGGAGGAGAGGAGAAGAGAAGGGAGGGGGGTTTATATAGAGGGGTGTTAGGGTTCGGTGAGGGACGAAGAAGAGAGAGAGAGAGGCCTCTACACGACGCCTGCGCATAAAGTGCAAAGCACAGTATGAAAATCTCACTTTTAGATGTCTGGGCACGCGTCCAGATGTCTGACTGAAACTCCAGACGTCTTATCCGTCTAAAAATGTAACAGGTCATTACACTCAGCCACCTTGGAATGCCCAACAATCTGTAGGGCAGGATGATTTAAACTGGCAGATGGTAGAAATGCAAGGGTCCATGCTTCAGCTTATGTAGCAAATGAAGACATCATTGGACAACTTGCGATCTGGCTTAATTGCTAACACCCGACAACCCGAACCTTTACCATCCCAACTTGTACTCAACCCGCGCAATGTGCAAAATTAGGGCAATAGAGCCCAAGGGTACGGAAATCAAAGGGATCCACACACACATGCTTAGGTGGTTGAGCAGGGTCCCTTCTCTTCTTCTAGATACATGACCAATCAAGGCCCTCCAATCTTCACTAACTTGCCTCAAGACCTAAACCCATACACCTCTGCAAAGTCTGTCACCTTGAGAAGTGGAAAGCAGACCCAGGACCCTAAATTTCCTTCTAGAAGCCAAAACCCTTGGGAGCTTGAGAGAGAAAAGGAGGAGATTGAAGAAGACAATAAGGCCTAGGGACCTGAAATTGAAGACACCACCCACATCCCATTCCCTGAAGCCTTATTGAAAACCAAGAAGAAGAGAACCTTAGATAGCAATGAGAAGCTCCTGAATTTATTCAAGAGTGTAGAGATCAATATTCCATTCCTCGATGCTATTAAGCACGTCCTAGCTTACGCTAAATTTTTGAAAGATCTATGTACCCAAAAGCGTTAGCTGAGAGAACCCACTTTAAGGAAGGTGAATCTCTCTGAGCAATCAAGTTCTGTTATCTTGCATCACCTTCCTCAAAAGAAGAAAGATCTAGGTGCCCCCTTGATTTCATGCGTCATTGGGGAATACACTTTCGATAGGGTGCTGTTGGATCTAGGTGCATCTATCAACCTAATCCCTACACCACTTTATGAGAGGTTTGGGTTAGGCGAACTTACGCCAACCTCAATAACGTAACAATTAGCGAACAGTTTGGTCACCATACCAAAGGGTGTTATTGAGGATGTAATCGTCAAGGTCAAGGACTTCTATTTTCCCGTAGATTTCTTGGACCTTGACATGGATGTACCTAACGATTTGAGGAACACGCCCATCCTTCTGGGACGCCCATTCCTAGCTACCGCCAAGGCCAATATAAATTGTGAGAGCGGTAGTATAGAAATCACCTTTGAGGATAGGAAGCTAACTCTTGATATTTTCAAGGCGATAAAAGGATTTGAGGATTGTGGATTCATTGAGGAGCTCGAGGATCGGGATTTTGAGATTTGTATGACAAACAATGTACTCGGGGACTCCTATGATTGCGCAGCAATCATAGGTCTTAATTGACCTAGATTAGGCTAGGACTTAGCATAAGTTAGGACAGTTCACGCATTCATAAGCATTACTTGCATCCTTATTGCTTTCTTTTAGCTATGCATAAAATAATAATATAATGTGCTGATTAGGTACATTATGTCAATTACAGGTAATAAGCTGATCAGAAGGTAGATCTGAAGCTGGACCAGAAGAATAGAAGAATAATTGGTGTTGTAGTAGAGCTAGAGCGGAAGACCTAGAATAAGATGCAGTAAACAATAATGTAAGGGAGTAAGGTATGCTATTCTATTAAGTAGAAATAAAGCAGTAAAATGTGAAGAACTTAGGTTCATCCTAGCCCTAGGATAGCCTAGAAGCTTCCCCAAGCCTTAGCCACCCTTAGATTAGGTCACCACACCCTAGGAAACCTTAAAACCCTAATTCCAACCTCTATCTGGACATCCAAATGAGTTATAGGATGTCTAGAACCCTTAGCCAACTCCCACACACCTTAAACCCACTTCTGCAGTGTTATTGGACGTCCAGACACTTGTTCAGATGTCCAATTTTTGTAGAATACCCAAGACAGAACCTAGAATCCATCCTGACTTTGATTAGACATCCAGGATTGAAGTCTGTACATTTAATTTTTGAGAATAAGTTGTCTGGTGCTCTTATTGAACGTCTGGAACTGTTCTCCAGTTCCTGTTTTGAGATTCAGGCCTTGATCTTGGATCTCTAGCTCGCAAAACCCAATTCCAACCCCATAAGAATCTAAATTAAGGTGACCTAACCCTATTACATCACCTCTAGACCTCCCTAAGGACCTAATTAGGTCCTCACTAAACCTAATTGACTTAGATCATAGTCAATTACCATTGCCTAGCCAATTGGACTCATAGGGTCCAATTGAGCTCAAATCTCAACCCATACAAGTCCAATTGGACTCAGTGAGAGTCCAATTGACCTAAGCCCAACCTAATTGAGTTATTTCACTCTCAATTAGGTTCACACCCATTCAATTAAACTTGTGTTAAGTTTAATTGCAATTCCCCCTTAGCAATTAGGGTTTACAACCCTAATATAAGGCCTACACCAACCTAAACCCCTTAGGACCTAACCTATATCACTTAGACACCTAGGGCACGACCACACACACACACACACACACACACACTCACGTACTCCCACACAACCTAGAGTATTCTAGGTTCTTCCAAAGGTGGCACCACTCTTGGTTGCCAAAATTAGCAACCAAGAGCCATTCAAATTAAGATCCACTTTTTGTGGATCTAAAAACCACCATGGTCGGCCACTCTTGGAGCCCACTCTAGAGAGTTCCACACTTCTCTAGAGAGCTTCCCTTAGGTCTATAAAATGACCCAAGGGGTGGCCATTTGGATCCATCCATCTCTTGCCTTTATTCACTTCCATTTAGGTTAGCTACATTCACTTCCACTCCACCTCCACGAGTTGCTCACCATGGCCACCACCATCTCCACGCCAGGATGCTGAATCACCTCTCCAACCTCTCTCCAAGGGCTGGCCTAAGCACCATTGGCCGCCCCTCCTCCTCTTAACCATTCAAAGGCCGTCGGAGCCCACCTTCGAATGCCTTGATTTCTGCTAGATTAGTAGCTAGTTCTTCATAGTTTACATGCTTTTATTACTGCTTAGTAGTGTAGCTCTTTATTCTCCCCCAATGATGCATGCAAAATTCCCCCATAGATTCATGTATTCGATCATTTTCTCTTAGCTAGATTTATGTTTTCAAGCTTTCCTCTATAAGCCTTCCTCTAATTCCATGTTGCAAACACCCACCTGAATGAATGAAAGAAATATTTTTTATATATATATCTTTGTGTTGAGAATCACCATGAGCTTATTGATTGCAATATATTTTGTGTGATTAAAGTTGCCTGCTTTTAATTCTTGGTATTCTTGCAACTAAGCATGTCGTGCTTAAATACGTGATAACCATAAATCACCATGTGATTTTAAGCAAGTAGATAAAAAAAGTTCGATTTCAGATTTGCATAAACACCTTCCAGAGATGAATGACCAGGACTAAAAGTCTCATTATCTTTAGAAATTATTTTTGACGAATGTTTTAGCGTGACTATACTATGATTTCCGACGATTTCAAAACATGCGAAAACTGTTTGTCAAATGATGCCGTTGTCGGGGAGGCAACGTCATTTTTGATTTCGATCTCTAGAATTCTTACCGACAAATCTTCCTCTACTTTGTTTTTGGATGTGCAGGACAACATGAGAAAAAGGGAATCTGCGCACACATCGAGCGTGGGAAAAAATCAAGTGCACATCTCCTCTTAAATTAGGATTTCCCTTTCTGAACCTTAGGTTAGATTTATTTGAAAAGAAAAAGAAGAAAAGAAAAGCCTATTTATTTTCATGAAAAAGAAAAAAAAGTAAAGAAAAAAATCTAGGTAGTTAGATTAGGTTTCTTTTTGAATCCTAGGTTAGTTTTGAAAAAAGCAAAAGAAAAAAATTTGAAAATCCTTTGAAAAAAAGTCCCTAAAAAAAAATTTCAAAATTTTTTGAATTTTTTTTTGGTGGAAAGTTTGAATTTTAAACTCAAACACCTTTTAAAAGCTTCTCCACCACCCTCTGATTTTCAGCCAGACTTCAAAATCTGACTTCAAAATTCAATTGCCAAAAAATTCATGAGTAAAAAATTTTGAAATTCAGGCTATACTTTCATTTTTAAACCATCTTTCAAATGGCACCATTTATTGAAAAGAATTCCAAGTAAAAAATGTTTAAAAATTTGCAAAGTGTAAGGGGATCTGACTGACCCAGATTTGAAAATTTTTAAATTCAAAAAGCAATTCCGAGCAATCCGCGGATTTGTTTTGACTAAAAATGGTGGGGTTTGAAAGCTGATCTCATTTTCTTTAATTTCCATATTTTCCCAAAATTTTGAAGATCATTTGATACTATTTCAAAGTAGAAAATCAGCTAGGGGTCAAAATTCCAGATCTGATCTCTTGACATTTAAAAATCTCTATAAATTCAGTTGAAATAGTAAAAATTATAAAAAAATATTCTCTGAAAAGATAATTGAAAAAGGAATCCACTTGCCAAATTTCAACTTATTCTGATTCCAATTTTTATTAGAGAATTGGTCTTAATGTCGTGGTCTGCTAAAGAAGAAAAAAAAACCCTTGAATTGCATGAGCCATAGGTTACATCTTTAGGGTTACACTCTAGAGACCATACATTCGGGATAAACTAGACTTAGTCAAGTCTAGTGCTTAGCCGGTGAGCTTGGTCACCTTGTGGGCCACTCACCACAAACCCCAACTGAAGAAAAATGGGCTAAAATCAATTTTAAAACACGTAAATAAACCTGAATTTGTTGTCGTGCTACTGGGTGGCTTCAACCTCTCTTGCCGCACCTAGTGACTAAGTCTGCGAGGCAGTGTCAAATGACCGTGGCTAAGGGGTAACGGAACCGGAGGCGTGAGTCGAAGGAAGAACCTTCCCCTTAGTCCCCTCGTAACCAGACTGGCTGGGTTAGCTTGAGAGGCGGGAATCACTTCAGTCGGTTGTACGACGAATTTTTTTCTTCAGGAATTAGAACTTAAATTGAAAAATCTAGTCATCCGATCATAAGGACCATCTAATTGACAGAGCCTTAGCCTTGCCTGGCTTGGCTACACCAACCCAGGGGTTGGTTGGTGTATGCAAGGAAGGAGGTCACTCAGACCTCGACTAGTTGGACCTTGGGAGCTGCTCCAAAGGAGGTGAGTCACTTCGCCTGGGCCATCTTCTCCCTCACCCTCTTCTTCTATCTGCTTAGCCGCAATGGCTAACCTTGGATTTGGACCTAACCAGGATCCAGAAGAGCTGGACCCACGAGTTTATCTGAGAGCCCGGGTCAATGAATCAGCTCAACCTTGGGATCAAAACCCAAGATGGCAAAGATGACTTTTCGCTTTGCCTGATCCTTCTCCTCGGGTTACTGAAATGGTTAATGATAAATGCCAGTTTATCATCATTCTTATGCATTAAAACAAACCTAGCTCTTAGGATTTTACTCCGCAAACGGGTTTTTGGGTTGCATTTAGGCATAAATTAGGTTAGGCATGCATTGCATTTTTTATTGTATTTTTGATATGTTTTTGAGTGTTATGAATGAACAGATATACAGATCCCTAAAACCCTAGCACTCAAGAAGGCAAATGGTGAAGGTGAAGCTCAGACTAGCTGGAACTCAGCTTGATCTAGCTCACCACAGTTGGAACCTAGCTCACTTGAACTAGGGTTAGCTCATCCCAGCTCCATTCAGCTAATCTCAGCTGAATGGTAGCTCAAGAGAGTTCATCTTAGCTCACCCTAGCTCAAGTCAACTCAGATCCAGCTCAACCTAGTTGAGTCTAGCTCATTTTAGCTCCCACAAGTCCACAGGGAGCTCTAGCTAGCTCAGTTGAGTTGACTGGAGTTTACCCTAGCTCAGATCCAACTACATCCAGCTCCACTCAACTCAAGTCAGCTGAAGAAGAACTCATCTCAGCTCAGGAAGCTCAAGTCCAGCTCCCGGGGACTCAGCTTAGCTCAACTCAATTGAGCTAATCTACCTTAGCTGCCTCAACCAGCTTGATCCTCCCTGGGAGCACCAGACCTAGATCACCTCAGCTCATTATGGTAGAAGCCAGTTCACTTTAGCTTGGCTTAGCAGCTAGCAAAGAACTAGCAAGCTAAGCCAGCTAGAGTAGCTCCATGCCAGCCTCTTCAGTAGCTGGCAACTCCAGTTCTAGCTCCAGACTTCTCCTCCTCAGCTCCTCTCTTCAAACCCTAGCTCCAATACCTCCTCCTCTACTCCATAGCTAGCTAAGCTAGCTTAGCTTAGCTAGCAACCAGCTCCTTGGCCATCCACCACCTTCAACTCAACCCTAGCTAGCTCCACCAACTTAAGCCCTACCTAAGCTAGCTACCGTACTACAAGTTGGCACCACCTCCTAGCCACCTCTTCACCCCATCATCACCACCAAAAGGCACCAATTTTGGCGCCAAAACCTAACCCTAACTACCCCCCTTTTAGGCGCCAACATCCACCCCCATATCCACCATACACTTAACCCTACAACCCATCCTAGCCATTCACCTACCCCTCCTTCTAGAACCCTACTTGGCTCCACCTAAGCCCCCCTTCTAGAAGCCATTTTGGCGCCAACTTCAAGGGGTGCCACCACCCATAACCACCCCCTAAGTGTCCCTTGGGTTGGCGTCAATTGCCCTTAGCCATGGGATCCCCAACCACCTCCATCTTCCCATCTTAGCTCTTCATTTCAAGAGTCACCTTAGCCCCCTTCCTACTCTACATAAACCCACCATTTTAGAGCATCCTCCATTAGTGTATTATTCCACCTAATCCACCTATACCTACGGCCAAGGAGAAGGAGTAGAGAAGAAGATTAAGGGGGCACATCACCAGCCCCTTTGCTGCCTTCTTCTCCCCACTCTCTTCAACTTGGGCCACGCCAAGGAGGAGGACTTTTCTACTTCAAGGAGTACGGCCAGGAAAAGGAGAAGAATCTAGGGTGGACGTCCACCCTTGGAGAAAAGCTTAGGGCACACCCCCTTAGGGCTTGCTTTGGAGGACATCACCTTGGAGGAGCATAGCAAGGAAGAAGTTGGAGGGCTCTTTTCAAGCTCGGGAGCTACCAAGCTTGGAGCAAGAAGCCCTCTTCTTCACCATCTATCTAGAGGATTTGTGTTTTATTTTATTTATTGCAATTTTATAGTAGTAGAAGCATTCATCTACTAGGTTTTTTTGTAAAACATTTTCTCATTAATTTAGTTGCCTTCTTTGTAATTTCTTTTAGTTGCATTTTGATTGTTGTGATTCTAGCACTTTTCACTCCCTCTCCCTAATTACTCTAGGCCTCCACGTGCCTAGAGTGAGCTTAGGAAGAGGAATTACTTGTCACTTAGGTGTTAGCTTAGTAATCGTAGTTATTTACTTTTTCGCCAACAACTCGTGTTTTCCCTCGTTATTTCAAAGACCTAAAAAAAATGATATAGTTGAAAAGACCAAAAAGAAAGTTGAGATCTATTTTGTAAGCAAGAGAATTAATTTTGCAAACATATTGCCTCCTTGGACGACCCTAGATACTCCCACTATCTAGGTTTATAAATTTAAGAGTTTATCGGTTTTGCACATTACAACGACGTATTTTACAAACGACGTAAAATCGCTATCAGTTAACCTATATCCTAAGCCTGGATATTATGACCCATACCGGTCGGTTCCTCAAAGGACCATATATTATAACCCAGGATATGGATTTCATACTCCTACTTCGCACCCATGGAATATGGGTAGACCTAATTCACCCCCTGGAACCCCTGAAGAACTACCGGTGCATATGCGACCACATTATAGAATACAGAGAGCTGTAGCTAGTGCTAAGGAGAAGGCCGCATTCTACCTACATGAAATCCAAGCTATCACTGAGCCGAACCAAAGACAAAGCTGGATTCCGTATCAACAAGTTGTGATGGAGCTCCTTCAGGGAACGACAGGGATAACAAGGCTAATTGGACAAAATTGGGAAACTCAAGAACTACTACTTTTGAGATATCAAGTGGAAAATAGCCTTGAAGACCTCGAAGAATCTGAAACGACTACGTCGAAAGGAGACACAGAAGATTCTCGGGAGCAGATGCTGGAAGATCATTCAGGGGAGGAAGAATCTACCTTGGATATGAGATAGGAGCAGGAAGTATGCCGAATGGGTTCGTCTGAGAACTCCATTCAGGAAATTGAGGAGGAAAGGACTGATACCTCCAGGACTGAACCACAATCGAATTATCCTAAATCCTGGGAGATACCTCATGGGTTAGGAAACCCAACTGAGATAAGGGAAGTAGATCCAGTTGAGGATATGGATCTTGAGGCAAACATTACATGTGATACTACTGATCAATCTAGGCCACTTCCCATTATAAATGAACCTGTGCTAGAGCCAACATCTTCTGATCTGCACTCTTCTTCTTTCACCTACATCCTTAATTTGGATGTTAGAGATTTTGAGATGACACTTTCTATCCCTGATCCTGGCATCCAAAGACTAGAAATAGCTATGGATGATTTGATCAAAGAAATAAATATGCTACCTGAGGCAGGAATTACTGAGGAACCCAATGCATATGAGGGTAAAGCTTTAAGCAGAATGAGCTGGGGACGCACCTATCATCCTAGTCAATCTAATGGATGGCTG
Source organism: Thalassia testudinum (assembly GCA_037157565.1). Lineage (NCBI taxonomy): Eukaryota > Viridiplantae > Streptophyta > Magnoliopsida > Alismatales > Hydrocharitaceae > Thalassia > Thalassia testudinum. The sequence goes on from JAZHRO010000002.1 coordinate 69,847,812, forward strand.
ACTCTGAGCCTGAAGAGTCAGCCTCCGATGAATCGGAGATGAGTACTAATGAGGATGAAGTAATTTCAGACGAGGATTTCAATGACCTCCCCACTGATCTTCTACTTTCACGGATACCCCCATATGATCCAGAGCCTATAGAGGGCATGATCTTTGATGTCTATTATCGTTATAAGGATCCCTATGACTCAGATTCTGGGTCTGAGATACATTTTGATCTACTCCCTCAGCAACTTCTTACTGAATTGTGGAACATGATAAATCAGCTGAATCGACATCATCAGCCCCCCTCTGATTATCCTCTATTTTCCACCACCATTACTCCACACTTTCTTATAGCTAGACTTTTTGGAGTAGGGGTGCACAATCAATTGGTTTGCATCTCCGGACCACCGATTCTAGGAGCATACGAGCACATCTTTCTTTTAATCTTGATCGGCTCCTATGCTAGAACTGATAAATCTGATTGAGTTTTCGCCCATCTGGAGGCATTAAACTCAACATCTACCTCACATTCAACCATCACGTATACATACCATTTTTATACATAACATATTTTTCTTTTAGCATATTTCATTTTCGCATATTGCATACTGTCAGGTTGGTTGGTGCTAAATGTTAAAGTTCAGGAGCAATTCCAGGTGATTTCTACCCATTTACTCCATGCTGTATTTATTTTCTTTTATATTCATGCATGAGGACATGCAAGAACTTAGGCATGGGGGGATAGATACAACAAAACTGAAAAATTTTTATGCCAACATTTAGGAAAAACCTTCGAGCTGCATGTCAAGCGTACTTTAGGACCCTAAATAAAAGAACAATCGACTCCACCTCCAATGCTCGCATTGGAGCAAGAAATCGTCTGTAACAGCCACTTGCAACTCACTCACTCACCTCTTGTTTTAAATTTAGGGTCAAGCTGAATGTAACGTGATACGAGAATTTCACGAAGTACAAATTATACGAGGTTACTTGTTTATAGCATATATACATATTGCATTCATAAATAAGATTATTTTATTAAGAGAATGCATTAGAGATTTTATCCTCTAATTGATTCCTGTAATCTGGAATCCAGTACAACTTTTCACACACACATAGAATTTGCAATGGATTCATGGTGAGGGCTGATAAACATCTTTAGTTTGTCGAGAAGAAGCAATGCTTCTTTTCTTGAACCCTTGGACAGTGTTTTGGGAGTCAGGCAGATTTTCCTCCAAAAATCCACCAAATAGTGTGAGATGAGAGTGTACTGGTGCTTTAATATTAGTACAAGGAATCTAGAGTCCTAGATAATTAGGTGATGATACTCTGAGATTAGACATAGTTTTCGCTCTCGGTTCCTACATATACATTTTGTGTGAGATTTTGAGAGCCACCAAATAAGGCAAATACGCAGAAAGCGAGTTTTCATGAAACTAAGGCTAAGGTGGATGGTTATGACCATTCTTTACAGAATCCTCGGCTGAAGGAGGGTATTGATGTCAAGGTTAGAAATACACTGTCCTATCCATCTCTCCCGGTGCCGTGAGTAGGCACTTCTACTAAATAAGCCACCCAATGTCTTTTGAGTACCACCAATCCCTAATAATGCCTCCTCAATAAAGTTCATGGATATGTTGAAAAAAAAAATGATGAAAAAAAAGAACTGAAAAAGAGAAAAAAATTAGAAAAAGAAGAAAAAGCAAGGAAAAAGAGTGAATATTTAGTGTTTATTTCAGTTGCATTGAGGCAATACCACCAAATAAATTTGAGATCCACCAAATATGGCCTTAGCCTATTTTTCTGTGTTTTTGACTGCCCGAATACTGGCTGAGGAATTCTGACTTAGTGTTAGAGTTATGAGAACTCAATTAAAGTGTTAATGCCAAGTGAGACCACCAAATATAGGTCATCTGTGTGAATCTGGTGAGATTGTGAGCTCTAAGAAAAAGAAAAAAAAAGAAAAGAAAAAGAAAAAGAGAAAGAGAGAATGAATACAAAGGAACCAGAAGAGAGCATAGTTTTTCTCGTCTTTCTCTGAGTTGAGTTACTTGATAGTACGGGAATCTAGATTCTGAAATACTAATCTCTATGTAGCACCAAGTGAGAGTGAGCCACCAAATAAACACTCGTATCCCTCAGACATCCTCTACCCAAGCTTAAAGCCAGGGTGGAATTCATAGAATATCTTGAGTACCCCGAGGGAAGAAGTCTGCCTATCCCGCTAGAATTTTTACTAGGGGTCAAGTACAAGCTTTAGAGGTGAATTAGTTTTTCACTCGAATCCGTTGTGAAAGCTACATAGCTACACTTTCACGATTGTTTAGATTTCTAGAGCATAGGATGAAAATAAAAAGGAGAAAAATCCCTAGGCATACAATTGATAAAATAATCAATCCCTTAGGGACCCTTATGTGAATAATTTAGTCTTGCATTTGATAGAGACTAGCAAAATTTAGGCATAGGGGTATGATTGCGTAACAATCATAGGTCCTAATTGACCTAAATTAGGCTAGGACTTAGCATAAGTTAGGACAGTTCATGCATGCATAAGCATTACTTGCTTCTTACTACTTTCTTTTAGCTATGCATAAAATAATAATATAATGTGCTGATTAGGTGCATTATGTCAATTACAGGTAATAAGCTGATCAGAAGGTAGATCTGAAGCTGGATCTAAAGCTGGATCAGAAGAATAGAACAATAATTGGTGTTGCAGCAGAGTTGGAGCGGAAGACCTAGAATAAGATGCAATAGACAATAATGTAAGGGAGTAAGGTATGCTATTCTATTAAGTAGGAATAAAGTAGTAAAATGTGAAGAACTTAGGTCTATCCTAGACCTAGGATAGCATAGAAGCTTCCCCAAGCTTTAGCCACCCTTAGATTAGGTCACCACAACCTAGGAAACCTTAAAACCCTAATTCCAACCTCTATCCAGACGTCCACATGAGTTATAGGATGTCCTGAACCCTTATCCAACTCCCACACACCTTAAACCCACTTCTGCAATGTTATTGGACGTTTAGACACTTGGTCAGACGTCCAATTTCTGTAGAATACCCAAGATAGAAGCTAGAATCCATCCTGACTCTGATTAGACATTCAGGATTGAAGTTTGGACTTTTGATTTTTGAGTATAAGTCGTCTGATGCTGTTATTGGATGTCTGGAACTGTTCTCCAGTTCATGTTTTGAGATTCAAGCCTTGATCTTGGATCTCTAGCTCCCTAAACCCAATTCCAACCCCATAGGAACTTAAATTAAGGTGCCATAACCCTATTACATCACCTCTAGACCTCCCTAAGGACCTAATTAGGTCCTCACTAAACCTAATTGACTTAGATCATAGTCAATTACCATTGCCTAGTCAATTGGACTCATAGGGTCCAATTGAGCTCAAATCTCAACCCACACAAGTCCAATTGGACTCAGTGAGAGTCCAATTGACCTAAGCACAAACTAATTGAGTTATTTCACTCTCAATTAGGTTCACACCCATTCAATTAAACTTGTGTTAAGTTTAATTGCAATTCCCCCTTAGCAATTAGGGTTTGCAACCCTAATTTAATGCCTACACCAACCTAAACCCCTTAGGACCTAACCTATATCACTTAGACACCTAGGGCATGACCACACACACACACACACCCACTCACGCACTCCCACACAACCTAGAGTATTCTAGGTTCTTCCAAAGGTGGCACCACTCTTGGTTGCCAAAATTAGCAACCAAGAGCCATTCAAATTAATCCACCTTTTGTGGATCTAAAAACCACCATGGCCGGCCACTCTTGGAGCCCTCTCTAGAGAGTTCCGCACTTCTCTAGAGAGGTTCCCTTAGGTCTATAAAAAGACCCAAGGGGTGGCCATTTGGACCCATCCATCTCTTGCCTTTATTCACTTCCATTTAGGTTAGCTACATTCACTTCCACACCACCTCCACGAGTTGCTCACCATGGCCACCACCATCTCCATGCCAGGATGCTGGATCACCTCTCCAACCTCTCTCCAAGGTCTGGCCTAGGCACCATTGGCCGCCCCTCCTCCTCTCAACCATTCAAAGGCCATCGGAGCCCACCTCTGAATTGCATGATTTCTGCTAAATTAGTAGCTAGGTCTTCATAGTTTACATGCTTTTATTACTGCTTAGTAGTGTGGCTCTTTATTCTCCCCCAATGATGCATGCAAAATCCCCCATAGATTCATGTATGCGATCATTTTCTATTAGGTAGATTTATGTTTTCAAGTTTTCCTCTATAAGCTTTCCTCTAATTCCATGTTGCAAACACCCTCCTGAATGAATGAAAGAAATATTATATATATATATCTCTGTGTTGAGAATCACCATGAGCTTATTGATTGCAATATATTTTGTGTGATTAAAGTTGCCTGCTTTTAATTCCTGATATTTTTGCAACTAAGCTTGTGCTTAAATACGTAATAACCATAAATCGCCATGCAATTTTAAGCAAGTAGAGTGAGAAAGGTCGGTTTTAGATTTGCATAAACTCCTCCCAGAGATGAACGACTGGGACTCAAAGTTTCATTATCTTTAGAAATTATTTTTGACGAACGTTTTAGCACGTCTATACTACGATTTCCGACGATTTCAAAACGTGCGAAAATAGTTTTTCACTCACTGGACTTAGCAAATCTAACCCACAACCCTCTGTGGTAGACCTGCCACACCTTGAAGAGATTGTTGATTTTGTCGATTCCCAGCCTTTTCCACTGGATCGTCTTGATGAATCTTCAGCAGCATCCTCCCTCCCCTCTATACTAAATCTACTTCAGCTAGAATTGAAACCATTACCTTAAAATTTGAAATACGAGTTCTTAGGACCTAAGAATACGCTCCCTGTGATTATTAGTGCTGATTTGACTAAGGAACAAGAAGTGAGATTGATTAAGGTCCTTGATAAAAATAAAGAGGCAATTGGTTGGACCATTCACGACCTTAGGGGGATCGAGCCATCTTACTATAATCACAGTATTTTTATGGAAGATGGATCCTACCCTTCTCATGAAATGCAATGGAGACTAAACCCGAATATGCGAGAAGTGTTAAAAAAAGAGATAATCAAGTGGATCGATGTTGGAATTATTTATCCGATCTCGGATAGTCCTTGGGTTAGCCCCGTTTAGATTGTACCCAAGAAAGTGGGCATATCTGTTATGACTAACGAGAAAGGGGAATCCTTTACCACCCTTTTAGCTTCTGCTTGGAGAGTTTGTATTGACTATAGGAAGCTGAACACAACCACCAAAGAGGATCATTTCCTCTTGCCATTCATTGATCAAATCGTAGAATGGTTAGCTGGGCAAAAGTAATTTTGCTTCCTGGATGGTTATTCGGGACATAACCAACTCCCTATCCATCTTGAGGACCAGGAAAAGATAACTTTCACATGTCCCTACAGAACCTTTGCATTCTCTAGAATGTCGTTCGGGCTTTGCAATGCACCTACGACTTTTTAAAGGTGCATGCCAACCATTTCTTCTTACATGGTGGGAGATTGTCTTGAGGTTTTCATGGATGATTTCTCCATTTTTGAAGCTTCCTTCGAGTCTTGCCTAGCTAACTTGGAAATGATCCTCCAGAGATGCATCAAGACAAGGCTTGAAATTACCATTCCCAAGGGTCGTATGAGGCTTTTCAGAAAAGATAGGGGTGTGAAAGTGATTTTAAACCCCTTGGGTTTAGTTTGTGGGCCTTGCGGGGAGGAGAAGGGTTTGCTGGGGAAATTCCGTAATTTTTGATATCTCTCTCCTCCCGCACCACACACACTCACGCACACACACCTCTCCCCACCAAAAACCCTAACCCACTCCCTCTACTTATAAAACCCCACCACTCTCTCCATCTGCACACCACCACCACCACTTCCACCACCTTCATCACTGTCGGTGGCCTCCCTCCCCCATCTCCTTGCAAGCTGCGGGTGGGGAAGGAGGAAAGCTCAAGGCAGAGCTCGGAGGAGAAGGAGGGAGGGGGAGTATGGGTGAGGGAGAGAGAAGCATGGTCGGAGGGGAGCTTATGTAGAAGAGAGGATCATGGTCGGACGCAAGCTTGGAGGAGCTCAGAAGTGAGAGAGGAGAGAGCTCGCTCGAGGGAGGTCGTATGAGAGGGTGGAGGCACGGTCAGAGGAGCCGCGAGGACCCGCAAGAGGAGAGGAGGCCGTAAAAGGATGATCCACAACCTCCTACAACTGCTGGAGCAGCTACTACGGGCTTTTGGGGCGAAGCTCGCAGGAAGACGAATGCCACGAAGGAGTTCTGTGTACTGGACTTTTTCCAGTATCAGACATCTGGAGCATCTGCCAGACATCTAGAGTAGCAGCGGATGTCCAGAGCTGAACCTGGACATCTAAATTTATGCGGAGTGCTGAGGTATGAGTCATGTACACTTATGCATACGCGTATGTGAAGTGTGTTAGCGTTGTGTGTCATCATTTTAAACTTACAAACATATGCACAGGTACAAGCCTTGGAAAGGCGTGTAAGCACATGATGGGAACACCATCATGAGCCCTAACTAGCTCATTTTGACCTAGAAAAGAGAATAAAAGCTCCTACATAACCAAATGAAGGGCCTAACTCAAGGAATAACCAATATGGGAGAAAAGCAAGAAATAAAGGGTAAAACTGTAATTTTATCATTGCAATGCAACAACAGGATTTCTCAGGGGCTAAACATAGGTCAAATGGTCTTAATAAGATAAAAAGTAGGTTGGTTCAAATAGAAAAGGGTTCATGTGAAATCTAGGAATTAAATGACTTCTAGTGACCCTAAAACAGACCCACTTAATTTAACAAGGTTTTGGTTCGAATAAAATTCACCTAAATCTTCTAAAATTCATGTAAAAATATTATCTAGGGTTTAGAACCTTCAATTTGGCCTGTAGAACCTATTTTGACCTAAATAGGGGTCTTAGTCAAATATCTGCCCTAAATTGGGTTTTTATGTAAAATATCCAGTCAAACGTGGTCAAACCTAAAATCCAACTTCACCATTGGATTCCTTAGGTCCAAATTAGGTTTATACCAAAATTTGGACCTCAGGGGAGTTCACCTTGACCTACTTTGCAAAACAGTTCAACCCAATTACTTTTAGACCCTTAGCTTTTGAAAACTCTTGTAGACACCCCCTAGCTTCCTCGTCGTTCTTTGCAATTAGGTCCCTCCACCATTACAGCGGAGGAATCCTACTCCGGCAAGGATTCGAGGGGGATATCTCCTTGATTCCTCAGAGAATCCCTCTCAAATTTGAAAGGGAGATTCTTCGAGGAATTCCCGTTCATGTAAACCCAATCTTGAGCTCCAAATCCTACCCAATCTCTCATGCGAATGCATGAGAGATTTGGGTCATTTCGACTTCCAACTCTGGTGGCTTGCCGGTGCTTGGAAGTTTGCCTTCCAAGCACAAGGCCCTCCTCTAGGGGTTATAAAAGGTTCCCTTGAACTTGCCGCAAGTCCCCAGCTTGGTTTGATAGGAGATAACCCCCAATTTCTTCTCTTCTCCTCCGACCAAACTCCCAGTGAGCTCCGAAGAACTATATCTCCTCCTCTCGTCACTTTGCCACAATACTAGTGGCATTAAATTGCCTCCGTCATCCGCGTCGCGCTACACCTACGCATATGCCTGCCTCCTCGTCGTCATTGCCGTCCCCCTCCTACTGGGATCTTCGTCTCCGGTGGCGACAGACATGAGTTGACTGCCATCCTCTCTCCTTTCATCTTTAAACTAGGTCAGGTACTTCCCCTTTCCCTCCTCTTCCTGTTTCTCCCTTTTTATTTCCCAAAATATCCCTCGACGCTCACAGACCACCACCATCTTCTCCACCTCAGGCAAACCATCGACGAGGTGCATCCACCACTCCATGCAACCACCCACCTCGCTAGCCACCTCAGAAGCTCCGTCACATTCCACTGATCATTTTCCACATTTCCATTAACCGCCACACACTCCACACACTTCCCTCAAACACACGAAACTCCACGGTCACAGAACGACCTAGGCACGAACGCCTAGGCCGCCCCGCACCACGCCGACCACCGGGCCACCTTCACCGTGCCATGGCGAAGCTTCCTGCAAGTTTTGATGAGGCCACAAGGCCGTGTTGCATGAATGCAGGTTCAAACCTCCATCGACATTGGAGCAGGTTTGAAGAAGCTCGCAAGCTTCATAGCAGGCTCCAGGCTTCAGGAATTAGGGTCCCAGACATGCGGACTTCCTTCGTGCATACTTCTTGCTCAGCAATTAGAGTCCCAGACCATTGTAGCCACTGGAATTGAGTGCACACCTTCGGGCGTGCGCAAGAAGTAGGTGGGACATTTAGTCCCACCTCGATCGTTTTAGAGCAAACTGTGTTGTATAAATTGCAAAAGTGTCAGGGGCTTATCGCCTCTAGACATGGGGTGAGGTCCCACTCGCCCATCATGCCTCGTCCACGACCCACTCCCCCGCAGATCTGGCTCTGACCTGACCACCCGTGCACTCCTCGCCCACCACCCACGTAGGTGGGCCTGGTCCCAGGCATGCTAACCTAGCCTGTTTACCCGAGAAGGCTCTGGGAGAGCGAGCCTAAGAGAGAAAAGAGGCAGAGTTCGCAGGGGAGGGTAGGGGTAGGTTTTGCTCTTGCAGGGAAAGGAAAGAAAGAAAAAGCCAAGGGTGCAGAGCCAAGGAAGAGGAAGGAGGAAGCCACAGGTGATGCCGTAGAGAAGAAGAAGGCTAAAGAGAAGGCAAGGACTGAAGGAGGAGGGAACTGGAGAAGAAACTAAGGGCTAAAGGCAGAAGAGAATTAGAGTTGCAAAGAAGATAAGTAAAGAAGAAGAAAGGAAGAAGAAGGCAGTTGAGGCTCACAAGGCCAAAGCCAGATAAGAAGCAAGAGAAGAAAGAAGAGAAAGCCAAAGCCAGAGAAAAAGCAAGAGAAGAAAGAAGAGAAAGAAGAAGCAAAGAAGAACAGAGAAGAAAGAAGAGAAAGAGAGGAACAAGGCAAAGAAAGAAGCAGAAGAAGAAGGAAAAATCAAAGAAAAATCAAACACTTTTAAGACGTCTGATTCTATAATCAGACGTCCAATTCTTCTCAAGTTCTCTTTTATATGTTTTCTAGCTACATTTTATACTCATGCTTCACATTCTGAATTATATTTTGAGTACTTTTATGTGTTCAAATTGCATCTATTATTGAGATTAGTGCATGAATTCCATTTGCTTCCTGTGTTCGACCTCGGACTTAAACTTCGGGTAATAAAATTTATTTGTTTCCAAAACGATTTCAACTATACTATGACGCATTTATTTTAAACCCGATTTCACTTTCGATAAACATTTTGGCGCTGTTGTCGGGGAGCAAGCGCAATTCATCACTAGTCTCTGCATTATTTTGATTATATTTGAACACTAACTTGCGCTATTTATTTTATTGTGATTTTTACAAGGTATTCCACAAGGAGATCTCCTGCGCAAATCAACCACTCCAAGGCAGGTAAATTCTCTCTTCTTTCCTAATGCATCTCCTAATCCTGGGAAGACAAAAAGGAAGCAATCAAATTAGGAATCACCTACCTTGTTTTTATAGTAATTATTGTTTAAAAGGCTAGTTTCTTGATTTGCAAAATTTTTTTTCTATTGAAGTTGAAGCGATTTCTTGAGATCCTACCCAAAATTCCAATACCTATTAGGGATCACGCTTAATTTCTAAATCTCCACGAACTACACACTTCTTGTTTTAAGTCCAAGGGGAACTTATGTGAAAATCAAAGAGGATTGGAAATAGAACCAAATTAGGGTTTCTACAATAGGGTTTTGGAGTGCTAGTTCACACGCGCTTGCATAAAAGGGAACAAACCCACCTGCATCTGTGTGCTACCCAAGCCCTTAATTGAAAGGATCTAATCCAGACAAACCCTAAAATGAAGCTCTAAAATCACTTGAACCTTAAAAACCTTAGACCTAATAACCTGGGAGTCAAATCAGGGTGATTTCTAGGTCTTGACCTAGAATCATTCTGCCATCTGTAGGGCAGGTCAGGTAAAATTGGACTACATTGTAGGCTAGCCAACCTCCAAATTAGGTCACTGTTGAACGTAACGAATCACTACGCTAACGTGTTCGGTTTTGGAAAACCTGTCGTTGTAGTTCGAAAGCAAAGAATTCGTGTTCAACAAATAAAATTTATACCAAAATGAATTCCGGGTCGAACACAGGGAGGCTACGTTGATCTATATTCGCAATTATATTTTTTGAGGAATTTTGATAAGCAAGGTGATATAATTACAATGGAGCTATCAGACTGAGAGAGAGAGAGAGAGAGAGAGAGAGAAAGAGAACATGCATTCAATATTTCAACTGTTTATATAATCAAACTAAATAAAAGTTACACTAGAAAGCGGAAAATCAATTACACTATAAAGCAGGAAAATTCTACACTAGAAAAGCTGTAAATAAGAATGGGAGAGAGAAGTTATCCTCCTCGACGATGACGAGCTGGACGGGACGACATCTGGAGGAAGGAGAATGAAGCAGGATGAAGGAGGACGAAGCAGAAGAACGGGAACGAAGCAGCACGCCGTCGTCGTTGCAGGATCCACTTCCGAAGGGGAACGAAAATTTAGACTTTATCTCGCGAGGAGCATCCCGGGTGTGGGACAAGCTTCTCTTGAGCTTTGGAGGGGTAGAGAAGAGAAGGAAGGGATGAAAATTTCGTATGGAGGGGGTCTCCTTTTATAGTTGCAAGGAGTGGGGCCAAAATGGACATTACAACTTCAAAACAATAAATGAGGGGTCTTTAGTGACGGATAAATCCGTCACTAAAGCCCGACGTGGGCGTAGATTCCGCGCCCATGCGTGCCTCTTCAGCTGCCCACGCGCTCAATGCCATCGCACGCACGCTGAGTCTCAGCTGTCCAATCGCGAGATCGAACGGCTTAAAACGCATCTTCGCCCGCTACGCTGTGTGCCCACCCGTGTGTGATCGCGCGTCCACGCTACGCGTCCAATTGTGCGTCGCCGCTATTGGGCGCACGCAGCCGTTGGATCGCAATTTGATGCTCCACGCGCCGCTCGCTTGCGCCGGATTTGAGGCTCGCGGGACTCGATCCCGCGACCTCTGCTTCGCTCGCCGCTTCGTCACCGCTGCGCTATGCCTTCAAAATGGTCGCGCGGATGAATTAGCCAGCCGCATCCACAACCATTGGTTCTTGATCCAACGGCGGAGAATCGACGCGCTGATTGAAGAAGAAGAGGTGCGGCGGTGATGGAGGCCGTTTGGGCAGCTAAGATGGCGCCACGTGGTGCCATCTTGGCCGTCCATCTTCTGGAAGTTGTGGATGGTGCCACGGATGTTGGATTGACTCGATTTTTATGTCGTTGAGCTGCGATCGTCGATCCAAATTCATCCGTGCGGTCGGATTTGTCATCTAAAGTTGGATTTTTACCATCTTGGCCCTTGATCTTCTAAGGTTCCCCAGTCACTATCTGATGCTACGGATGTCTGATTAGGGCAATCTTGGAGTCGTTGAACTCCAATCGTCACCCTGATCACATCCATACGGTTGGATCTTTGATCCGAAGCCCCGATAAAATGTTTTCTCTGTACAAGCACATAAAAGGAGACAATTAACCTCTATTTTATTCAAACTACTCTAAATGCAAGATGATGCATGTTATGCAATATTTATATCAAGAAATGCAATCCTATGCTTACGAACATGCATAAATAGACATTTTAAGTAGTGTAAATGTGTTTACATCATACCCCCATGCCTATCTTTTGCTAGTCCCTAGCAAAAACTATATGTTATTTATAAAAGAATTAGGTTGGATTATTTGGACTTGAGTTATTTTCAATCATTAAGAAATTGTCTACTTAGGAACTGAACTTTCAAAGACACAACAGTGCCTGGGTATCAGCCAAAATGCAGACCACCTCAAGCCCTCGCCTTATTAAAAGAAAATTTTCTTTTTCTCTTTTTCTCTTTTCTAATTTTTTTGGATTTTCAAATTTTAGGGTTTAAGAGTGGCTTTCTACGGCCATTCAACTCACCCAAGATTTGATGAGAACCCTAAGCTTTAAGCATCTTATTGTGAATGTTATAGACTCGTTGACCGGTAGTTAGAACGGACTTCGGATTTCTACGCCTCTAGGTGACCTAACAAGAATTCTGCCTAAAGGTGTATCTTTACAACCGGTAGCTTTCTCCCTACTTTTATTTTTTTACGGGGTCAACACAAGGGTGAATCCAGTGTATATCTCCCCGATTTATTCTACTTCTCCGCTTCTTCCTAAGTGTTTTGGGAATTTTTAGTGTATTTTCTGAGCTGGGTTCTAGACAATCGGTTGATGAGCTGTTACCACCGACAACTTGCCACCCATACTTGTGCAGCAAAGTGTGGCTTATTTCTTTTTGTTCTTTCTCCTTTTTTTTTTTTTAAGTAGGTGGCTTCCTTGGTCTAAGATTTACCTATAGGCAGCAAAAAAGAGAGGTCCAGTGACTGGGCTCTGGACAACCTACCTATGGGCTGTTACCCACGATAACTTTCCAGCCATATCACCCTAGAAGGTTCATTAGCTACCCAATTTCTATTAGAATCGCCGAACAACGAGTCAGTGCAAAGAAAGTGTGTAGATGCTTAAAACTCAAAATTCCCTCAAATCAGAGGGCGGGTTGATAAGTCATGTACTTATCACCCAAACTTATTTATTCCAATTATAATAGAATTAAGATGGTGAGGACTCAAAGATAAATCCACGTTTTAGTGGATACACATGCTAATTAAGTCCAAAGACCTGAGGGGTCTTTGTGTTCAGATCCTAATGTAAAATTTCTTAGAATTGAAAAGTCCTAATGTCCAACTAATTCTTCCTAATTTTTTTTTTTAAATAAGAAGAGAGACAATTTATATGGATTTCACAAAGCTGACCAAATAATTCAAGAATGAATCCACCCCCCTATGCCTAGCTGATGCAATGTCATTGAAAAAGAGACTTGAAAGAAAGGGTAGATTATGAAAGATGTCACCTGGATATGAAGCTCGTGTCAGCCTTGTGTCATATGCACAACTACTGAGTTTATTGCCATCAACTAGGCGAAGTCCAGCCAAAGAAGTCACAGAATGGCTAGAGCAACAGAGTCTGAGACGGGTTCTGGGAGACTACGGTCAACAACAGGCTTCAGACGTTGACCGTTGACTTTAAAGTTGTTACCCGTCTTTGGGTCAGAAATCTGAATGGCACCATTAGGAAAAATCTGACCAATTTTGAATGGGCCATTCCATTTAGATCTAAGTTTGCCAGGAAAGAGCTTAAGTTTAGAATCGAATAACCAGACCTTTTGGTTTGGCTCAAAGCTCTTGCGGGAAATCAATTGATCATGTAGAGCTTTGGTCCGAGCCTTGTAGATCTTAGCATTCTCATAAGCATCCTTTTTAAGCTCCTCCAACTCAGATAGTTGGAGTTTCCTGGTCTTCCCAGCTAGATTCAGATCTAAATTGCATTGTTTGATTGCCCAGAATGCCGTGTGTTCAATCTCTACGGGTAGATGGCACGCCTTTCCATACACCAAATGGAATGGAGACATGCCGATGGACGTTTTATACACCGTACGGTAGGCCCAAAGAGCGTCCTCAAGCTTTTGAGTCCAATCCTTGCGATCAGGCCTAACCGTTTTTTGTAGAATGTTCTTGATCTCTCGATTGGAGATCTCGGCTTGTCCATTCGTCTGGGGATGGTAAGGTGTGGAAATACGATGATTAACCCCGTATTTGGCCAATAAATTCTGGAATTGGGCATTAGTAAAATGAGTGCCACCATCACTGATGATAGCCCTCGGAATCCCGAACCTACTGAAGATATTGTTCTTGACAAAATTAATGACCACCTTGTGGTCATTGGTTCAGGTGGGAATCGCCTCAATCCATTTGGACATATAATCAACAGCAACAAGAATGTACTGATGTCCAAATGAAGGGATAAAGGGTCCCATGAAATCGATGCCCTAAACATCAAAAATTTCTACAGGAAGAATAGGGTTTAGGGGCATCATGTCTCTCTTAGTTATGTTCCTGAGTGACTGACATCGAGAACATGACCTTGAGAAGTCTTGGGCATCCTTGAATAAAGACGGCCAATAGAAGCCAGATTGCAAGATTTTTGCAGCCGTCTTTCTCCCGGAGAAATGTCCACCACACCCAGATGCATGGTAGAACTCGAGTATACTGTTGAATTCATTCTCCGGTATGCATCGGCGAATAATTTGATCAGAGCTAATGCGATATAGTTCAGGGTCCTCCCAAAAGTAGTATTTGGCTTCAGATTTGAGTCTATCCCATTGTTGCTTGGTCCAATCCTGGGGGATTTGACCAACGGCCAAATAGTTAACAATGTCAGCAAACCATGGGGTGTGGACACCTAAAACTGTAAGAATGGTTTCGTCCGGAAAAGTGTTAGCAATCAGAATGTCCGGACAAGAAGAATCACCTAGGAGTCTCGACAAATTATCCGCTACCACATTTTGTACCCTGGCTTTATCCTTGATTTCAAGATCAAATTCTTAAAGAAGAAGAATCCAACGAATAAGCCAGGGTTTAGCATCCTTTTTAGCCAAGAGATGTCTCAAAGCCGACTGGTCGGTATAAACAATAACATGAGACCCCAAGAGATAATCCCTGAATTTTTCCAATGCAAATACTACAGGTAGTAATTCCTTTTCAGTAACAGTGTAATTCCTCTGGGCTTCATCCAGAGTTTTACTAGCGTAGTAAATGATAGAGGGCTTTCGGTCAATTTTTTGACCCAGGACAGCCCCGACCACGTAATTAGAAGCGTTAGTCATGATCTCAAATGGGGCTGTCCAAATTGGTGGTTGCAAAATTGGAGCACAGGTGACTGCCATTTTTAGGAAATCAAATGCCTTTCGGCATGATTCGTCAAAAACAAACGACGTTTCTTTGGCAAGAAGATTGCTCAAAGGAAGAGCAACCTTCTAGAAATCCTTGATGAATCTCTGATAAAATCCCACATGGCTAAGAAATGATCTGATTTGTTTAACAGATGTGGGAGGAGGAAGTTTAGCGATAGCATCAACCTTAGCTTTGTCTACTTCAATTCCCCGTTCAGAGATTACATGACCCAAAACGATGCCCTCTTGGGTCATGAAATGACTCTTTTCCCAGCTAAGGACCAGTCGTGTCTTGATACATCGCTTAAGAATCATTTCCAAATTAGCCAAACAAGAGTCAAATGATTCTCCGAAAACAGAGAAATCATCCATGAAGACTTCCATAAACTCTCCCACCATGTCGGAAAATATGGCTAGCATACACCTTTGAAAAGTTGCAGGTGCATTGCATAACCCGAAAGGCATCCTACGAAAAGCAAAGGTTCCGTAGGGACAGGTGAAAGTAGTTTTTTCCTGATCCTCGGGATGGATAGGAACTTGGTTGTATCCCGAGTAGCCATCAAGAAAACATAAGTACTTCTGCCCAGCTAATTTTTCCAAGATTTGATCAATGAAGGGTAGGGGAAAATGATCCTTTTTAGTGGCTGTGTTCAGCTTCCTGTAAACAATACAAACTCTCCAAGAGGAAGCTGAACGAGTTGTGATAGATTCTCCTCTCTCATTAGTCACAACAGTAATCCCGACTTTCTTTAGAACAATCTGAACGGGACTTACCTAGGGACTGTCAGAGATTGGATAAATAATTCCTGCATCGAGCCACTTGATGATTTCCTTTTTGACCACTTCTCGCATATTTGGATTCAATCTCCTCTGCATCTGGTGAGAAGGGTGGGATCCATCTTCCAAAAATATTCTATGATTACAGTAAGATGGCTCTATCCCCTTGAGGTCATGAATGGTCCAACCAATTGCCTCCTTATGTTCCTTTAGGACCTTAATCAATTTAATCTCTTGCTCCTTTGTCAATTTAGCACTAATAATCACAGGGAGAGTATTCTGCGGTCCTAAAAATTGATATTTTAAATTCTCAGGCAATGGTTTCAATTCAAGCTGGGGTGGGGTAATGATTGATGGTAGGGTAGATGCTGAAGATTTAACAAGAGGAAGAGGTTTTGAGTGAACAAAATCAGTAACCTCTTCCGAAGATGTCAGGTCAGAGGGTTGCAGGTCAAATTCATCAACCAAAGAGGAACTTTCAATTGAAGAAACTGTCAAACAAGTTTCAATATTAACATTATCCTCATCAAGTTCCTCAATAAATCCACAATCCTCAAATTTATTGATCGCCTTAAAAATATCTAATTTCATTCGTTGGTCCCCAAAGGCGATTTCCATGCTACTGCTTTCACAATTAATGTTGGCCTTTGCGGTAGCCAGGAACGGATGCCCCAGAATGATGGGCGTGTTCCTCAGATTATCTGGTACATCCATGTCAAGGACAAGGAAATCTACAGGAAAATAGAAATCCTTGACCTTAACTATAACATCTTCAATAACGCCTCTCGGGTTTGTGACCGAACGGTCTGCTAACTGTAGCGTTACTGAAGTTGGCCGAAGTTCACCTAACCCAAACTTCTCATAAAGAGAAGTTGGAATTAGGTTGATGGATGCACCGAGATCCAAAAGTGCTCTATCAAATGTGTAATCTCCGATAACGCAAGAAATCAAAGGAGCACCAGGATCTCTCTTTTTCTGAGGGAGGTAGTGCAGGATAACAGAACTAGCCTGCTCGGAGAGTACCACCTTCCTCCGAACAGATTCTCTCGACTTACGCTTTTATGTACATAATTCCTTTAAAAATCTTGCGTAAGCCGGTATGTGATTGATAGCATCAAGGAGAGGGATATTGATCTCAACATTCTTAAATAAATTCAGAAGCTCCTCATTACTATCAACAGACTTCTTCTTTGCTTTGGTTAAGGCTTCAGGAAAAGGAACATGAGTCAGATCTTTGGAATCAGGTTCCTGAGCCTTAATTTCTCCTCTAGAATTCTCCTCTCTCTCCTCAGATTCTTAAGGATTCAAAAGATCAGAATAGTGTGGTTGTGGATCCTGAGTCTTCTTACCACTCGTTAAAGTTACAGAATTTGCAGAAGCATAAGAATTTGGGTCTTGGGGAGGATTAGGAAAGATTGGAGGGGCTTGATTGACCATGAATTGTTGATTTGCAGAAGAAGACGAGGAACCCTGCTCAATCACCTGAGCATGTGCGTGCGGGTCCCTCTGATTTTCATACCCTTGGGCTTGATTGCCTGAATTCATAATGTTTCGCGGGTTGGGTACGAGTTGGGATGGTAGATATCCGGGTTGACGAGAGTTAGCAATGAGCCCGGATTGCAAGTTGTCCAGCGAGTTTTTCATTTTCTGCATGAGCTGGAGCATAGATCCTTGCATCTCTACCATTTAATGGTTCAAATCAGCCTGCCCTGCAGGTTGACGGGTATTCCAAGTTGGCTAATTGACCTGATTTGGAGGCAACTGAGTATATACTTGACCCTGACCCATTGGTCGTTGCGGAGAATAGTTTCCGGGTCGGAATTGGGTTTGTTGCCCTGGATTTTTTCAAGAAAAGTTAGGGCGGTTTCTCCAACCTGGATTATAGGCATTCGAGTAGGGGTTGGATCTAACATTCTCTTGTACAGCACAGACATCCTCATAGGGTGAGGATGGAGAGAAAGAAAGGGAAGGATCAGAAAAACTGGGATCAAAGGCCCCAGTTGGGATCCCATGGGGTTCCGAAAAATGCTGACTCATAGGTTGAGTCGTATCGAGTTGATTCACGAACTCCTGTCCAGAAGGAGCTCGTGAGGAATGGAATCCCGAATTTTGGGATTGAGTGGATTGAGAGTTGTTCATAGAATTGCCAGCCATCCACTCTTCCATTCTTTTAGCAACCAAGTCCACTTTATCAAG
Organism: Thalassia testudinum; assembly: GCA_037157565.1. Taxonomy (NCBI): domain Eukaryota; kingdom Viridiplantae; phylum Streptophyta; class Magnoliopsida; order Alismatales; family Hydrocharitaceae; genus Thalassia; species Thalassia testudinum. The sequence goes on from JAZHRO010000002.1 coordinate 69,865,672, forward strand.
TTTATTACAAATCAATTCCATATCAAATGAATGAGAGTCATGGACTTCATTGACATTTGATTTGGGTTGCTGGGACCGGTTAAAAGTATCCATGGAGGCATGATTAATTGAATTCTCACTCATTTCCTCAAATAAATCATGTGCACTATCTGCATCTTTATTGAGGAAATTGCCTCGGCAAGAAGCATCCACATGGTTTCTGAGTTGCTCATTCAACCCATGATAGAAGATCTGCATGAGTTGCCATTTCGGCACCTTGTGGTGTGGACACCTCTGCAATAAGTCCTGGAATCTCTCCCAGGCCACATGAAACTGCTCCCCCAGCCGCTGGGTAAAGGTAGTGATTGCCCGTCTCAAAGCATTGGTATGACCGACTGGGAAGAATTTCTTCAGAAAGGTTGATTTCAACTCATTCCAAGTTGTAATTGGTCTTCCTATTGTCCTATACCAATGCGTGGCTTTATCCCTAAGAGAGTGGGGGAAGAGCCTCATGATCATTTGCTCCTCATTAACATTTCGAGCCTTAGTGGTCTGGACCAAAGTGGTCAAATCTTCCAAGTGCTAAAACGGATCTTCGGAGCCAAGCCCATGATAATGTTTAATCAGGCTTAACACCTGGGGCTTGATTTCTACGTCACCGGCTGGAATCTGGACGTCGGGATGTTCCCCATAATTTGAAGGATCATAAAAATCCTTCAAGGGCTGAGCGCCCTGCATTCTCTGCATTTGTTCCAACTGCCTTCGAAATTCTTCCTATGGATTTTCAAGTAGAGGAGGCTGTTGTTCGGCCATGGGATCAAATTGACCAAAATCTAACTTGCACCTCCTAGAATGTTCTAACGGTCCTTCCAATCAGGGATTCAATGACCGTCTTCCCAGCATAAACTAGGAGAAGGTCGGAAGGACTGGGGATAGGGACCCTGCAGCATAATAAAACAAGGCTGTCCTTAAGTGGGGTAGCCTAAGGATCTACTAACTCCCAAAACTAGCCTTAAGACTGTAAGTGATTTACTCTCTTTGCGTCTGTTTAATCCAACCAGTTAGAAGGAGGGACTGGGGAGAAGGTTCTTCCTTTGGCTTTTGCCTCCAGTTCCTAGTGTACCCCCCAGCCGCGGTCGTTTGACTCTACTCCCCTAGCTAGACATCCGATTAATCAATACAAGTAGGCTAATAAAAAACAATCTCAGACTAGGCCCTGAAGAGCGAATCAAACCTTAAGGCCAACATCTACTCAATTTTATTAAGGCTTGGGATTGTGGTGCTTATGGAATGTTATGGGCCCTTACAATGGGTTGTTCCCTTAATGATTGATTGAGATTTGTGTAAGTGTGTGCACAACCAGGGTTTTCAAGCAAGATTATTGATAATGAGTGAATTTTAATGTTCAAATCTTGCTTAAGTAGCTTTTAGGGTTTCAAATTAGGTGAATTGCAATCAAGTTTCTAGGTAAACCAAGTTGTAAAACACGGGTGAAGATTGTTTTCCTTTAAAATCAGAAAGAAAGTGGAGTGCCTGGAATATACCTAGATTGAAAACCTTAAGGAGGAGCTACTTGATGAGTTGGTTTTAAATAAAGTGGTGCGGCCCAAACAACTTAAACAATTGGCCACAAATGCACCACTAAGTTAGGCACTCAAAAATGGTTAACCTAGAATAATTTCTACTCTATTATATGTTGCTTTGTGTGTACCGGTTCCACAGATCAGAACCTGGTTGAGTAGAAAACAAATCAAGTTGATCAAGTGCCTTGAATGTGGGTGTGTGTTGTGTGTTTGTTGGAAATTACCCCACAAGATTATCTTTGGTTATTTTTTTTATGAATGAGGGTGGAATGAATGTGAGTGAAAATCCAAACAACCAAACTATTCCTAGGATTTATGCAAACACCTAGGTTAATTGGGATTTGGATTTAATGTGGCGAATGAAATCTATGGAGGGGGTAAGAATGGGGGAGTACTTACAGTTGTCTTCAACTGTACTTTACTCTAGTCTACCGCTTGTTGATTCCTTGATGGAGGTCTCTGCAAAACAATAGACACAAGAGAAAGCTAGTTAGAAAACAACATAAAGTGCAAGAAATGCGAAGAAAAGATCGGAAATCGTTGCCTCCCCGGCAACGGCGCCAAAATGTTGAACGTAACGAATCACTACGCTAACGTGTTCAATTTTGGAAAACCTGTCGTTGTAGTTCGAAAGCAAAGAATTCGTGTTCAACAAATAAAATTTATACCGAAATGAATTCCGGGTTGAACACAGGGAGGCTACGTTGATCTATATTCGCAATTATATTTTTTTAGGATTTTTGATAAGCAAGACGATATAATTACAATGGAGCTATCAGACTAAAAGAAAGAGAGAGAGAGAGAGAAAGAGAGAGAGAGAGAAAGAGAACATGCATTCAATATTTCAACTGTTTATATAATCAAACTAAATAAAAGTTACACTAGAAAGCGGAAAATCAATTACACTATAAAGCAGGAAAATTCTACACAAGAAAAGCTGTAAATAAGAATGGGAGAGAGAAGTTATCCTCCTCGATGATTGCTTGGAGGACGAGCCGGACGGGACGACGTCTGGACGAAGGAGAACGAAGCAGGACGAAGGAGGATGAAGCAGAAGAACGGGAACGAAGCGTGCTGCTTAATGCCATCGCACGCACGCTGAGTTTCAGCCGTCCAATCGCGAGATCAGACGGCTTAAAACATATCTTCGCCCGCTACGCTGCGTGCCCGCCCGCCTGTGATCGTGCGTCCACGCTGCACGTCCAATTGCGCATCGGCGTAGCTGCTGGATCGCAATCTGATGCTCCACGCGCCGCTCGCTTGCGCTTGATTTGAGGCTCGCGGGACTCGATCCCGCGACTCTGCTTCGCCCGCTGCTTCGTCACCGCTGCGCTACGCCTTCGAAATGGTTGCGCGGATGAATTAGCCCGCCGCATCCACAGCCATTGGATCTTGATCCAACGGCGGAGAATCGACGTGCTGATTGAAGAAGAAGAGGTGCGGCGGTGCTGGAGGCCATTTGGGCGGCTGAGATGGCGCCACGTGGCGCCATCTTAGCCGTCTATCTTCTAGAAGTGGTGGATGGTGCCACAAATGTCGGATTGACTTGATTTTTGTGTCGTTGAGCTGCGATCGTCGATCCGAATTCATCCGTGTGGTTGGATTTGTCATCTGAAGTGTGGATTTTCACCATCCTGGCCCTTGATCTTCCAGGTTTCCCCGGTCACTATCTGATGCTACGGATGTCTGATTTAGGCAATCTTGGAGTCGTTGAACTCCAATCGTCGCCCTGATCACATCCATACGGTTAGATCTTTGATCCGAGACCCCGATAAAATGTTTGCCTTGTCCAAGCACATAAAAGGAGACAATTAACCTCCATTTTATTCAAACTACTCTAAATGCAAGATGATGCATGTTATGCAATATTTATATCATGAAATGCAATCCTATGCTTAAGAACATGCATAAATAGATATTTTAAGTAGTGTAAATGTGTTTACATCAGTCACAAAACCAAAACATCTAAAGTTCAAGTGGAATCCTAAGCACCTTTGGTCTTAAATAAAAGTAGTAGACTTAAGAGTTCAAGGTCCCCATTCTGGTCTACCTGGAATCTCACTGGCAAGAGAGGTCGGGTGGGGGAAACCCTATAACCTGTGGGGATGCTCTACCATGTAGGGGTCTTTGCGGGACTCTCCCTCTCTGGCTGCCCAGGTAATTCTCAGGTGGACAACTTTCCAATCCAGGGGTATCATCTGCCCAAACCTCCATAGTCATCCAAACATCTTTGGGTGCCTTGATTGGGTCAAAAACACATCCAGTCCCTCATCCCCTCTCTTTAGAGCACACACATAGATTTTCAGTGGGATTCTCTATTCAAAACTAAACACTTCAGTCTAAGATCTGAATTCTGATTCTACATCTTGATTCCACCATGGTTACTTAGGATTACCAATCAAGAAACTTGAATCATAAAGATCCATGAGAGATAGGATGATTGAGGATGCCCTTGAATTTGATGAAATTGAATACAAAACCTCAACACCAGTAGAAGACATTTAAGTTAGTGTACTAGCAACAACAACTTTCGTCATAAACTGTGCCCAAGTATTATTGACAGAAGCCACAAAAGGATCAACTCGAGACATTCTCATAACAAAGATACATTGAGATAGAAAAATTGCAAAACTTTGAATACCTTCAATGCATGAGAAATCCTGCACTATGGGAACAACACCAAGATGATCTTGAAAAATGGGAAGAGATGATGAGACTATTTAAACAAGTTATTGATCAGAAATACCCGTACATGCCCCAAATAGATGATGAACCATCTTGGAATAGTATTGAGGATCAATCCGATTTCCCAAATCCCAGGTTTGAGGCACAAGGTTGTTGTGGATTCCCAACCCAGATGGAACACAACATGCCTAATCTTGAATTAGGTTGGGAAGTTCCAATTGTAGGAGAACACGATTTTCAACCAGCCCTAGATCCTGGGTCACCAAGCATAGAATTCCGAGACTCCTGCAATGATGAGAGTAGAACTGAACCTCTCGAGGGTGTAAATCCCGCCCCTTATTTTGATAAGGTGACCCTCGACGGTAACTCTAACCTAGATTCTAGTGATTCAACCTACATCCTCAACCTAGAATCTGGATTTGAAACTTATTGGGAAGATTCTGAGGCCCTGTATGACGAAGATCAAAGTTTCAATGAAGAGTATGATTCTGGGCCTCTATTTGATGAATATCCCTCTCCAACATCCTCAGAGATACCGATCGATTTTTCAGAAGTCACGCCAATTTATGATACAAAAATCGAGGAGTTGGACGAGTGGGGTTTTGATTGGGTCTTTCCTACAAGCCTAGAACTTGAGCCTAGACCAAATAAGGACATCTTTTTGAGCTCAGAATTTACATATAGGCTAGACCCAAGTCAGGCTGCTAAGTCTACATCATGTGATTTACTCAGTGGTGGAACTCTTGATCTAGAATCTCATCCAAAACTTGATTTTCGCAAATTCTCTGACGATTGCGAATCTTACCATGATTTTGGAGAAACTCTTTTTCCTGAATACGATGAGCCAATCTACCACCTCATATGACATAATTCATTCTTCGACTCCGACTCTGAGGTTCCTGATCCCAAGATCACCGATTTAAATTTAGGTTCCAATGAAATGGAATCATTTCTTTTTGATCCTCAAGAATCAAAACCAGAAAATATTTAGAGTGACTGCAACCCAGAGTTTGAATCTTTTCTTGACTCCGATTTCCCGCATCCTATAAACACTCTTCAGGCATTCACTTTTGAATTTAAAAGCTACTATGAAGACTCTCTAAATGAAACCACCGGTAACTCCTCTCTAGAAGAGTCCTCAAACACAATTCTTATTGAAGCAACCTCCTCCGCATATACAGAACCTATCCAAACCCGTTTTCAACCCTGACCCGCAATCGGACTCAATTTCTATTCTGATTCCCCTCTTAGTGAGCCGATTGTAGATGATTCACTTCCACATCTATATTGGGTTTTGTACATCAATCAGACTGCATACCATGCTCCATCACCCTCTGATCACCCCTGTAGGGTTTCTGCATCATTCACTGATTATTTTACGGATCCCTACTATGACCAGGCTGATTCGACTTAGCTAAACCCCAAATTTACACTTCCACATCATTTCGAGCACCATAGCATATGGTGGGTTCCACATCTCTTGATCTACATTTATCAACCCACCAGATTGATTGGGTTTGGGCTGCATCATCAGCCTATGGATCTTAACAAGCACCTGATTGGACCAACCGAACTCTTGATCAAGGTACTTGTTCTACAAAACTTCGCTGATTTGACCACTCCCTCTCCAGACCATCTCCTGCTCGGCTGAAGGCGTTAAATTTAGCGCTTAATGGGAGGCAACCCGTCATTCCAAAAAACCCAAGATCCTACTGATTATCTATTTGTACTTCACGTCTATTGCACCCTGAGTTCAGCCTTAGAACAGTTGATCCCACCTTTAGCACACGTGCCAGAGCTTGAAATCATCTGCAATAGTCATTCCCGACCCAGTCGCCCACCCGCTAAATCCTGTTCTAAGTCCTTGAACCCAACACTATTTCACACCCTCCGTTTACAATGAGGACATTACAAAACTTTGGCATGGGGGGGTGGTAAAGTGCAAACATACAAAAATCAAGAAAAGTCAGAAGGGTTCTCACGAAAACTCACATATGCCAAAAATACCCAAAAAAATAGAAAATTGTGAAAAAGAACAAAAAAATTGGAGGGAAAAAAGCTTTGAGGCCATATAAACATGAGGAAAAATGAAAAATATCAAAAAAGTAGCACAAAATGAAAAAGAAAAAGAGATAGTCATTAGTAAGAGATTGAGGGATTGATGTAAACACATTTACACTACTTAAAATGTCTATTTATGCATGTTCTTAAGCATAAGATTGCATTTCATGATATAAATATTGCATTACATGCATCATCTTGCATTTAGAGTAGTTTGAATAAAATGGAGGTTAATTGTCTCCTTTTATGTGCTTGGACAGGGCAAATATTTTATCGGGGCCTCGGATCAAAGATCCAACCGTATGGATATGATCAGGGCGACGATTGGAGTTCAACGACTCCAAGATCGCCCTAATCAGGCATCCGTAGCATCAGATAGAGACCGGGGAACCCTAGAAGATCAAGGGCCAGGATGGTGTAAATCCGCACTTCAGATGGAAAATCCGACCACACGGATGAATTCGGATCGACGATCGCAGTCGAACGACACAAAAATCGAGCCAATCCGACATCCGTGGCACCATCTACAACTTCCAGAAGATGGACGGCCAAGATGGCGCCACGTGGCGCCATCCCAGCCGCCCAATCGGCCGCAGGAGTCCTGTGAAGTCCGCGCAACGTCTCCTCTCCGCCGTTGGATCTCGATCCAACGGCTGCGGTCGCGCGCGTTTAAAAACGTCCGCGCGACCATTTCGCCCGCGTAGCGCAGCGGCGACGCAGCTGCGGGCGAAGCGGAGGTCGCGGGTTCGAGCCGCGGAGAGGGGGTCGAAGGCGCGGGCGAGCGGGCGCGCACGAGCGTCGGATGAAGATCCAACGGCCGCGCGCGCCCGATAGCGCCGACGCGCAATTGGACGCCCTGGTGGGCGCGCGATCGCACGCGGGCGGCGCGCTCGGCAGCGGGCGCGGACGCAATCTAAGCCGTCCGATCTCGCGATCGGACGGCTGAGACGACGCGGACGTGCGTCTGCGTTACGCGCGCAGGCCAGCCGAGCGGGCGCGCGTGGGTGCGGCGGCGACGGCGACGGCGGGGCTTTAGCGACGGTTTTATCCGTCACTAAAGACCCCTTATTTATTATTTTGAAGATGTAATGTCTATTTTGCCCCCACTCCTTGCAACTATAAAAGGAGACCCCCTCCATACGAAATTTTGATCCCTTCCTTCTCCTCTCTACCTCTCCAAAGCTCAAGAGAAGCTTGTCCCACACCCGGGATGCTTCTCGCGAGATAAAGTCCAAATTTTCGTCCCCCTTCGGAAGTGGATCCCGCGACGACGATGGCGTGCTGCTTCGTTCCCGTTCTTCTGCTTCGTCCTCCTTCGTCCCGCTTCGTTCTCCTTCGTCCAGGCGTCGTCCCGTCCGGCTCGTCCTCCAAGCGACCGTCGAGGAGGATTTCTCTCTCCCTATTCTTTTTACTGCTTTCTAGTATAGATTTACTGCTTTCTAGAGTAGACTATTCGTCCTCCGAGCGATCGTCGAGGAGGACATTTCTCCCTCCATTCTTTTAATGCTTTCTAGAGTAATTGTTTTATATTTTCTAGTTGTAACGAATGAACTCTTTTATGATTAATTTCTTGTCTATTCTACATCTCATTTTAATTTCCATGTGTAGTATTCTTTCTCTCTCTCTTACTCCCTCTCTCTCTTTTATTTGTTGTAGATACTTAGATAGTTTAAATTGAATTTCTTGGTGACAAAATAAAAAGAAACGCGGAGTTTTTAAATCAAACGTTCGCCTCCCTGTGTTCGACCCGGAATTCTTATTTCGGTATAAATTTTATTTGTTGAACACGAATCCTTCGCTTTCGAACTACAACGACGGGTTTTTCCAAAAACCAAACACGTTAGCGTAGATTCTCGCGTTCAACAGGGATCAACCGAAGTTCTAGACCACATCAAGGAAAAGAGAAATGAAGGAAAAAGTGCTAATGAGACACAAAAGTGATTAGTAGGAACGCTGATCGTTGGCCTTTTGGGCTAGACTCTTAGGCTTAAACACTTAAGTATCCACTAAGATCTGGATAATCCTCAAGAGGTTAGGGAAAATGTGAAGCTTAAGTATTAGGTCTAAGGTTTAGGGAGTATTCGTTCTCGTTAACTGACCTTTGGTTTACAAGATTTGGTAACCTAAGCACGCCAATCCACACACAGTCTGGTTTAGTGCGCATAACTATCAAAATCACGCAAAAGCATTTAAATTTTCTGAAAAAAAGTTGCCTAGATTTGGAGCGGCCAATCAACACAAGTTGATTTGGACGAGTTCTCGGCACGGAGAGGGGGGAAATTCCACTCGAAGATGCGTAACAACATATCGTCTCCTCGGTGCTTGTCTCCTAGGATATTTACATATCCTACTGGGGGCACGTAAGCACCCTGCTGGTTCAGATGCCATGGGTGGCATTATCACGAAATGCTGATTGCCAATGTCTGGATTTAGCTACAGGACAGCATGGGAGGGATTATCTGGAAATCTCGAAAGCCAGGGTTTTGGGGGTTGCCATTTGTGGTGCTATCATGAAACATCAATTGCCATTGACCTTTGAGGATTGATGATGGGGATGAGGAATCCGATATAGACTGTGTTGAGAAGCCAATCCGAAGCTAGAAATAAAAAGAAAAAGAGAGAGAAAACTCTCCAAACAAATAAATCCTCTATCTCTCTCTTACAAAAAAATGCACTACAAACTGAACTGAGGCTAAAATATGTCTCAAGCATAGGTGCTTTAACCATAAAGTCCAACGAACCTTAGGATAGTTCTTGCGGGCCTTAAAAACCTTCGCGGAGGATAGAGGCTAAAGTTGGTTAGGTCCGGATCTTGGTTGGTACTTGAGTACCTCTAGGCCTACTGTTGGCATTCTAACCTAATCAAAAAGAAAAAGAAAAAGCACTCATCATAATGTGTGAAAGGAACTCATGGTCTAGAATAGAAGTTAAAACCTTAAAATTTTGCTAAGGGACTAGCAAAAGCTAGGCATGGGGTTATGATGGGAACACCATCATGGGCCCTAATTAGCTCATTTTGACTTAGAAAAGAGAACAAAAGCTCCTACATAAACAAATGAAGGGCTTAACTCAAGGAATAACTAGTTTGAGAGAAAAGAAAGAAACAAAGGGTAAAACTGTAATTTTCCCATTGCAGTGCAACAATGGGATTTCTTAGGGGTAAAACATAAGTCAGATGGTCTTAACAAGATAAAAAGTGGGTTGGTTTAAATAGAAAAGGGTTAATGTGAAATCTAGGAATTAAATGACTTCTAGTAACCCTAAAATAGACCCACTTAATTTAACAAGGTTTTGGTCAGAATAAAATTTTCCTAAACCCTCTAAAATTCATGGAAAATATCCTATATGGTTTAGAACCTTCAATTTGGCCTTTAGAACCTATTTTGACCTAAATAGGGGTCCTAGTCAAATATCTACCCTGAATTGAGTTTTTGTGTAAAATGCCTAGTCAAACTTGGTGAAACCTAAAATCCAACTTCACCATTGAATTCCTTAGGTCCAAATTAGGTTTATACCAAAATTTGGACCTAAGGGGAGTTCACCTTGACCTACTTTGCAAAACAGTCCAACCCAATTACTTTTAGACCCCTATCTTTTGAAAACTCTTGCAGACACCCCCTAACTTCCTTGTCATTCCCAGATTTACGCTAACCTGATCCGTTTACCCGTGAAGGCTCTGGGAGAGCAAGCCTAAGAGAGAAAAGAGACAGAGTTTGCAGGGGAGGGTAGGGGTTGGTTTTGCTCTTGCAGGGAAAGGAAAGAAAGAAGAAGCCAAGGGTGCAGAGCCAAGGAAGAGGAAGGAGGAAGCCACAAGTGAAGCTGTAGAGAAGAAGAAGAAGGCTGAAGAGAAGGTAAGGACTAAAGGAGGGGGGAGTTGAAGAAGAAACTAAGGGCTAAAGGCAGAAGAGAATCAGAGTTGCAGAGAAGCTAAGGAAAGAAGAAGAAGAAAGGAAGAAGAAGGCAGTTGAGGCTCGTAAGGCCAAAGCCAGAGAAGAAGCAAGAGAAGAAAGAAGAGAAAGCCAAAGCCAGAGAGAAAGTAAGAGAAGAAAGAAGAGAAAGAAGAAGTAAAGAAGAATAGAGAAGAAAGAAGAGAAAGAGAGGAACGAGCCAAAGAAAGTAGCAGAAGAAGAAGGAAAAATCAAAGAAAAATCAAACACTTTTAAGACATCTGATTCTATAATTAGACGTCCAATTATTTTCAAGTTCTCTTTTATATGTTTTTCTAGCTACATTTTATACTCATGCTTGACATTCTGAATTATATTTTGAGTAGTTTTATGTGTTCAAATTGCATCTATTATTGAGATTAGTGCATGAATTTCATTTGCTCCTTATGTTCGACCTCGGACTTAAACTTCGTGTAATAAAATTTATTTATTTTCAAAGCGATTTCAACTATACTGCGATGCATTTATTTTAAAACCGATTTTGCTTTCGATAAATAGCACACTCTTCGAGGTGCTTTAGGACATCTAGACATCTCCACAGCCGTCTGATAGACCTATCAGACGTCCAGACACACTGACAGACATCTAGAAAGACCTTAGGACGACTGTAAAGAGGTTCCAGACATCCACCAACAATGCAGGAACACAAGGTGAGATACTGACGTCGTTTAAGACATCTGGGCCTAGTCCCAGATGTCAGATTTCAGTCTGTATGCACATTTTTGGCTCGTTCGAGGCCCAGACGGATTCAATTTTGCATAAACGAAGTACCATTTTTTCCACTCAAGTTTCCTATGTGTTGGTTTCAATTATATACTATTTTGAGCTTGTCTGATGTGACTTAGTCACTGGTATAGTTCTCCAGCCTGTAACGTGTTAGGGGCTTGCGGAGATGATAGGATCTACGGTTTTAGCCTCCATTCCTCCCGTGTTTTCCCGTGGAGTGGTTTATCTTCATACTAAAATTTAATTAAATAAAATGTATGCATAGAATAACTTGATTGAACCTTAGGATAGAAATGAATGAACAATGCTTGAGCTACACTATTTGCTTTAAGATGCATGTTAAAACCCTAATTGCTGGCAAGTGTATAGATACATACTGTGATGCTTCTTGAGTTATTAAAACACGAGCTGCTTGTTATATGATTGAGAATTAGAATGTGAACAACGAGATATGGATGTTGAAAAATGAAATGAAATGAATACGAGCATGAACCCTACGAGGAAATAGGAGAACTCTTGTATACGGAAAGAATCTCGTATGTAGACAGGAAGTGAGTTGTCCCTTGTGTATGTGGTACCAAGGAGAGTGACTATCTTTCGTATGTAGTACCAAGGAGAGCCACTATCCCTTTCATGTGGAAAGAAAGGTGGCACTCACGTCTGTGGTACTGAGGAGAGCTATGACCACCTTAGTGTAGGGGGAGCCAGCCACCCCACGGGGCCCGGGGTTAGAACTGGCTGCCCTACACCGACTCTTGTTAGGCCCACTGGGAAAACCAGGATAGTCGGGCGAGGGTACACGGACTGTGAGGGGCAAGACCCCTATTTTGTTATGAGAGGGCGAGGCCCTGTTCTGTTCTGTGTTGCACGTTTGGGCATACCCGCTAGCAGAAATGACTAACCACGTGCCGGTGCGGGGTAGCTACCCGTGTGTTTATCGCACATGCCGTAGTCACCACTACGTCGTTATTGTGACCTTGGGGTGGTAGACCGGCTGTAGGACTACCATGGGGGACTCTCTCGACCAAGAGAGTGCCACGTGTACATCCTGCATCATGGGAAAACTGCAAGTGAGATTGTTCCCTTAGGGAATAAGAAGATTAAGCAAAGTTATGAATCTCGATTAGCACACTCGACCTAGAAATGCATAAATAAGATAAATGGAAATGGATGATCATACATATCCGACAATTGCATGTTAACTGGTTGCTTGTTTCTTTATGTTAAATTGCATGTAAATGGATTAACCACCACTCTACTCAGCGTTAGTTGACGATGAATTATATAACCTTGTTTAGGTTAGGGAGTTGAGCAGCCAGCACCACCAGCTGTAGAGGGAGCTGGGCTCAGTCGAGCCCAACCTTAGCTGTTGTCACTTTTTTGTTCCAGACTTTTCTTTCTGTTGTAGTAGTGAGTGCTTTGATATACGTATTACTATTTCCTTTACTGTCTCTTAGATATTTTTGCTTAGTTACATTGCATGTGTGGTTGTGGAGTATTTTCTACTTTTGATTATTTCTTGTTGGACGATTAGATCTTGGGATTAGTCGAGGCGAGCCAATCTCGAGTTCGGTAGGGATCTGGAATTGGGTCATAACAAAGATGGTATCAAAGCAAGGTCATCCCAGGAAATAAACCAGATGGTCTGGAAGTAACCACTCACGTTCATGTAACTAGGATAGCCTTCACAACGTTTCATTTTGATCTTCGCTTTCGAGTCGTATTTCTTTATGTAACCTGGTATTGTTGATAGTCCCTGTTCTTTCTCTTTTATCTCCTTGTAGGAGATGCCTCGTTGTAGGCGCAGGGGCAGACGTGTCGGGCTTGGGATCAATGCTGCCTCACCTCTCCTCTTGAGTGTTCAGGCTTAGGACCTCATCCAGTTGATTCGAGAGGTCACATGATAAGAATTTCAGCTCTTGCCGACTCTGCCGCCCCCTCATATCCCCTCCAAGGGTGCGGAGGGGGAGCCTCCCGTGGGACAGCAGAGTCACCGTAGCGCCAGGTGAGTCAGGGGAGATCAGAGGAGGCCCTACTAGCTAGAACACTCGCAGGGTCGCTAAGAGAGGAGGCATGTGGTGCCTGTGGGGGAGCCGTTCTATTCTGTGGGGCCACTAGTGGCCTTTGGGGGCCCTAGACGGAAGCCAGCTGTCAGCATCAGACCCCCAACCAGTCACCAATAGGGACAGACTGAGGGATAAGGCCGTGTCCATCTGTGCTACAAGTGTGGCTAGCCAGGCCACTTGAGGAGGGACTGCCCCTTTAAGACTGAAGAATATCAGATGCTCCTAGCAGCAAGTATTGGAGGCCGATCTAACGACCACAGTTACCAGCCACAAGGAGGGTACCGACCAGCTGCCACCTGCCTGGCCTCGGGTATGGCTGTTTCATCTACACTTGGGACCAAAGGGTGTTTCAACGCCCTGATTCATAGAGATGCCAGAGCTACAGGTTCTATGGTGGCAGGTATGGTTACAGTTTCTGGCCGATTGGTTTACATATTTCTTGTTTCTGGTGCCACGTACTTCATTGTTCCACAAAGTTTACTATTAGTTTGGGGCCGAATAGCACTTTGTTAGGGGATCTATTCTTGATTAGGGGCCCAGGTGGACAGTTGTTTGTCACAGAGGAGGTCTTCACAGACCATAAGGTCACTATAGGGGGACACAATCTTTCCGCTGACCTGATCATGATCCTGATGGAGGACTTTGGCGTGATCATAAGGATGGACTGGTTGGCCATCTATCATGCCCTGGTGGACTATTTTGGGAGGAAGATCATCTTCTCCATATCGGAGTTGCCTCCCTTTGAGTTTCACGGCCAACCAGTAGATGGAGGTTTCAGGTGCATCTTCGTGCTTTGGGCAACGAAGCTTTTGAGCTAGGGGTGTGAGGTCTTGTTAGCTTGCATTATAGTAGAACCTAGCCCTGTGGCCAACTTTCAGAGTATTTTGGTGGTCTGTGAGTATCCCGACGTCTTTCCAGAGGAGCTGCCAGGACTATCGCCTGAGTATGAGATCGAGTTTGAGATCTCACTTATATCGGGGACTAGCCCCATTTTTGTTACACCATATAAGATGGAACCACTTGAGATGTGAGATCTCAAGTCTCAGTTGCAAGACCTATTCGAGAAGGGCTTCGTGAGGCCTAGTGCGTCCTCGTCGAGAGCCCCTGTATTGTTTGTAAAGAAGAAGGACGATACCCTACGACTTTGTGTCGACTACTGATAGCTGAATCGGGTCACTGTCAAGAACAAGTACCCGCTGCTTCGTATCGACGACCTCTTCGACCAATTGAGAGATGCCACAATGTTCTCCAAGATAGATCTGAGGTCAGGATACCACCAGTTGAGGATCAGGGAGACTGATGTCTCCAAGTCAGCTTTCCAAATTTGGTACGGACACTATGAGTTCTTGGTCATGTTGTTTGGGTTGACCAATGCCCCCGCTGCTTTTATGGATATGATGAATCATGTTTTCAGGCCATACTTAGACCTGTTTGTGGTGGTGTTCATCGACGATGTACTAGTCTACTCTCAGGATCAGTCACAACATGGACAACTTCTATGTATGGTCCTGGATACCTTGAGGTGTCGTAGGCTGTACGCCAAGTACAACAAGTGCAAGTTCTGGTTGAGATAGATGACCTTTTTGGCCATGTGATTTCAGGAGATGGATTGGCTATGGATCCAGCCAAGGTCGAGGTCGTACTCAGGTGGGAGAGGCCACGCACGGTGATAGAGATACGCAGCTTTCTGGGACTGGCAGGGTCCTACCTGCAGTTTATCAGAGGGATCTCCCAGATCGTGCGTTCTATGACCCAACTGACATGGAAGGACGCGCCCCTTTCTTGGACTGACGAGTGTGAGGCGTGCTTTCAGGAGTTGAAGGAGAGACTGACTTCAGCTCCTGTACTCACCATCCCAGACAACAGTGGCGGGTTTGTGGTCTACACCGATGCCTCATTGTAGGGGTTGGGCACCAAAATGTTTATCGAAAGAGAAATCGGGTTTAAAATAATACGTCGTAGTATAGTTGAAATTGCTTTGAAAACAAATAGATTTTATTACTTGAAGTTTAAGTCCGAGGTCGAACACAGGGAGCAAATGGAATTCATGCACTATTCTCAATAGTAGATGCAATTTGAACACATAAAACTACTCAAAATATAATTTAGAATCTCAAGCATGAGTATATGGATAATAAAATGTAGCTAGAAAACATATAAAAGAGAACTTGGGAAGAATTGGACGTCTGATTATAAAATTAGACGTCTTAAAAGAGATGTGCTACAGTGTTTGATTTTCTTTGATTTTTCCTTCTTTTGCTTCTTTCTTTGGCTCGTTCTCCTCTTTTTCTTCTTTGGCTTCTTTCTTCTATTCTTTTCTGCCTTGGCTTTCTCTTCTTACTTCTCTTGCTTCTTTCTTTGGCTTTGGCCTTGCGAGCCTCAACTGCTTTCTTCTTCCTTTCTTCTTCTTCTTCTTCTTTCCTTAGCTTCTCTGCAACTCTTCAGCTCTTCTTCTACCTTCAGCCCTTTAGCTTCTTGTTTTAGCCTCCTCCTTCAGTCCTTGCAGTGCTTTCTGCCTTTAGCTTCTTCTTTAGCCTCCTCAGCTTCACCTTCGGCTTCCTCCTTCTTTCTTCCCTGGCTTCGCCCTTGGCGTCTTCTTCCTTTCCTTTCCCAGCAAGAGCAAAACCTACCCCTACCCTTCCCCGCGAACTCTCTCTCTTTTCTCTCTTAGGCTCGCTCTCCCAAAGCCTTCTCGGGTAAACAGGTTGAATTAGTGCACCCGGGAACACCATCATGAGCCCTAATTAGATTATTTTTACCTAGAAAAGAGAACAAAAGCTTCTACATAACCAAATGAAGGGCCTAACTCAAGGAATAACTAGTTTGAGAGAAAAGCAAGAAATAAAGGATAAAACTGTAATATTACCATTGCAGTGCAACAATGGGATTTCTCAGAGGCAAAACATATGTCAAATGATCTTAACAAGATAAAAAGTGGGTTGGTTCGAACAGAAAAGGGTTAATGTGAAATCTGGAAATTAAATAACTTCTTGTAACCCTAAAACAGATTCACTTAATTTAACAAGGTTCTGGTCAGGATAAAATTCAACTAAACCCTCAATAATTCATGTAAAAATACCCTTTAGGGTTTAGAACATTCAATTTGGCCTTTGGAACCTATTTTGACCAAAATAGGGGTCCGAGTCAAATATTTGCCCTAAATTGGGTTTTTGTGTAAATGCTCAGTCAAACGTGGTCAAACCTAAAATCCAACTTCACCATTGGATTCCTTAGGTCTGAATTAAGTTTATACCAAAATTTGGACCTTAGGGGAGTTCACTTTGACCTACTTTGCAAAATAGTCCAACCCAATTACATTTATGCCCCTAGCTTTTGAAAACCCCTACAGACAACCCCCTAGCTTCCTTGTCATTCTTTGCAATTAGGTCCCTCCACCATTACAGTTGAGGAATCCTACTCCGACGAGGATTCGAGGGGGATATCTCCTTGATTCCTCAGAGAATCCCTCTCAAATTTGAAAGGGAGATTCTCTGAGGAATTCAGGTTCATGTGAACCCAATGTTGAGCTTTGATTTCCACCCAATCTCTCATGCGAACTCATGAGAGATTTGGGTATCTCCTGACCTTCCATGTCTGGTGAGGTTGCCATGCTTGGAAGCTTACCTTCCAAGCACAAGGCCCTCTGTCTGAGACTATAAAAGAGACCCCAGATCCTCCCGTTCATAGCACGCTTGTTTTGGCCTGAGAATACCCCCAAATCTTCCTCTCCTCCCCTCCAGCCAAAAAGCCCAACAAGCTCTGATGACTCCTACCTCTTCTTCTCGTCGCTTTGCCACCATACCATTGGCAGAGTTGCCTTTGCCTCCTTCGTCCGCATTATGCCACACTTGCACCCGTGCTTATCTCCCTCTTGTCATTACTGCCTCTCTCTCTCTGGGTCTTCGTCTTTGACGACGGCACATACGAGCCATCCGCCTCCTTCGCTCCCCCTTCGTCTATCCACTCACAGATAAGTCCTTTCCCTCTTCTCTTTCTTTTCACTTCATCTATTTCTATTTTCACGCCTCGACGATCACACATCACTGTCACCTTCTCCACCTCCGATAGACCACCGGCGAGGTGCTCCAACCATTCCACGCACCCACGCACCTTGCCAGCCACCTCAAAAGCATCGCCACATCCCACTGATCATTTTCCCCCTTTCCATTGACTGCTACACACTCCACACAATTCCCCCAAACACACCCAACTCCACGGCCATAGAACGACCTAAGCACGCATGCCCAGGATGCCCCGCGCCAAGCCAACCACCGGGCCACCTTCGCCGTGTCATGGGGAAGCTTTCTGAGAGATTTGACAAGGCTATGAGGCCATTTTCTTGTCGATAGGTACAGGTGCCTTGACCGCCATTGGAGCGAGCTTGAAGAAGCTCGCAAGCTTCATCTTCAGCTCTAGGCTTCAGGATTCCAGGTCCCAGACGTGCGGAATCTCTTCGTGAACAACTCCAGCCAACAATTAGAAGCCAAAGCACCTGCAGCCTCAGCAATCGAGTGACCACCTACTGTGGGCATGCGCGATAAGCAGGTGGGACATTTAGTCCCACCTTGGAAGTCTTCGAGCAAGTGAAGCAGAATAAATTGCAAAAGTTCCAAGGGCTTAGTGCCTCCTGACACAGGGTGAGGTCCCACTCATCCCACGCCTCGTCCACGACACATGCCTCCACGGACTTGGTTCTCGACCTGACTACCTGCTCACTCCTTGCCCACCACGCATGCCAGTGGGCCTACTCACAGGCACGCTGACCCGACTCGTTTACCCGAGAAGGCTCTGGGAGAGCGAGCCTAAGAGAGAAAAGTGAGGAGAGTTCGCGGGGAGGGTAGGGGTTAGGTTTTTCTCTCAAGAGAAAAAGAGGGTGAAGCCAAAGATGAGGAAGGAGGAAGCCACAGCAGTAGCTAAAGGGTGAAGTTGCAGAGAAGGAGAAGGAAGCCCCAAAGCCAAAGGAAGAAGAAGATAGACAGAAGTCTAAGAAGGCTCAGCTGAAATAAGAAGCAGAGGAGAAAGAAGAAAGAAAGAAGCCAAGGCCAGCAATCAAAAGAAAGAAGAGAAAGGAGAAGAAAATACCAGAGACGAATCAGAGAATAAGAAGAATCAGAGAAGACAGAAGAAGAAAGAAGAAGCTGAAGACAAAGAGCAGAAGAGAAAAAATCAAAAAGAAGCACTGTAGCATTGGGCAGTTAAGACGTATAATTTTTACATCAGACGTCCATCTTTATATTTTTGAGTTTCTATACACATTGATATCATTTTTGCTTCATAACTTTGATTGGTCATTGCATTTTATAAAGTTGAAAGTTGTGTTCTTGGTTTATAAATCCCAATTTGCTCCCTGTGTTCGACCTCGGATTTACATTTTTCGAGTAGTAAACTTTCATTTGTTTTCAAAGTGATTTTGGCTAGACTACAACACAATCATTTTAAACCTGATTTTGCCTTGTAAACATTTTGGTGCCGTTGCTGGGGAGTAGCAGGCAATTTAGAAACCTTGATCACAACTTCTGATTCAATACTAACTTGATCTATTTCTTCTGTTGTGATTGTTTCAGGGGAGGAAAATTCAAAAGAAGACAGCCGCACAACAACCACACCTGGGGCAGGTAAAATTCTCATTAACCCTCTCTTTTAATCCCCTCAATTCTGAAAAGGAAAACCAAAGAAAAAAATCAATTTAGGGTTACCTGCTTTCCATATCTAGCTAATCAACCAAAGTTGCCTGATTTTGATTTCAATACATTTTGAATTGTGCATCTACTTAAGGTAACTAGGGCTAGCACCTGCTTGATTGAGCCTTAGATACCATCTTTGTGGCATCTAAATTGGATCAATTAAAAGCAACTTAAGGATTCCAATCTAGGGTTTTTAGTGACACATCTTCTCTAAGCAAGAATCAAACTTTCCAAAAAGAGGTGTGCCTATGCCTTGATTGAAAAGATTTATCCAAGAGAAACCCTAAAAATCAAGCTCTTAAGTTCACTTGAACCCTAAAAGAAAGGACCTAAAAGCTCTCAAAGGACAAAGAGGTGAAGTTGACCCCTTGAGTCAACCAACCTTGAAATTAGGTCACTTTTTGCACTCAAAATATCTAAAGTTCAAGTGGAACCCTAAGCACCTTTGATCTTAATTAAAAGTGGTAGACTTAAGAGATCAAGGTCCCCATTCTGGTCTACCTGGAATCTTAGTAACAAGAGAGGTTGGGTGGGGGAAACCCTGTAACTCGTGGGGATGCTTTACCATGTAGGGGTCTTTGCGGAACTCTCCCACTCTGGCTGCCCAGGTATTTCTTAGGTGGACGGCTTTTCTGACTAAGGGGTATCATCCGCTCCGAACCTCTATAGTCATCCAAATTTTTTGGGTGTCTCGATTGGGTCCAGCACATTCTAATCTCGTCTAATCCTTCAGTGCATATTTGGTAGGAGGTCCTTGAGACCATCCTTAAGACCTCCTTTAGAAATCCACTCCCGCTGAGGCCAAGCCTCAATGCTTGTGTTTGTGCAGCAACCCCACCACATAGACCTCTCCTCTGATTCATCAGAACCAAGTTCTCCTTCCATCATGGCACAACCAATTGAAGAAGAGAACCTTGAACACCAACTTTAGTGCTTGAATGATCTATTCTAGAACTTTGTAAACCCACCGTAATGTCCTATGATGCGAGATCACTATTATCCCGCTGCGGTGGTGATCAAGCCTCGAGTCCAAATCTCAGCTGGAGGTCCTGATTCTGAACTCAAGCCCAACATGATTCATGCTATTCCAAAATTCCATGGGCTTAACTCCGAGGATCCCTTCTAGCACATCACTCAAACATCTGGCCCAGACCTTCGGGTCAGATGTGCAAAATAGGGATATTTTACTCATGAAGATGTTTTCCTTCTCCCTCATGGATAAGGCAGCTCATTGGTATCAAACTCAGTCGCGTCCGATCAACATGTGGGTTGAACTCCAGTCTGAATTTTTGAAAAAGTTCTTCCTAGTTGGTCGGACGAATGCCTTGCACCACCAGATCACTCACTTCACTAAATAATCTGGAGAACCTCTTCATGAGGCATGGGACCGATTCTTGGATCTCATGCGAAAATGTCCCCATCACGGAGTTCCCAAATGGGAACAAGTCCAGTCTTTTTACCAGGGACTCCATGAAGACATTTGATTGTTCGTTAATGCAACCTATGGAGGAAACATCATGGGTCAACATGAAGACACGGTGTGGGTGATTCTCGAGAATATGTGCGACAACTCCATAAATAATGACTCCACGGGCTTATTCAACTGGATGAATGCCCACGCATTGAAGAATCCTAGGGGAGCACATGAGACGTAGGGCCTGTCCGCATCCTTTGACTTGGAATTGATGGCCAGTCAGTTGGACAAGGTCTCTATCATAGAGAAGAAGGTGGATGAGCTAACTCGACATTTGCAGTAAGCCACCTCTGCACAAAACCCGTTTGCATAACCACTTCTTGCGAGGGAAACTGTACATAACATCTATCATCGATCTTCTCAGGGGATGGACCCATATCCACCCCCGTCTGACTCCAGGACTGGAGGGACCTCTGATCCAATCTACTCTAGTTGGGGGAACTCTGAACCCTCATACTCGGATTTTCCTGAGGCTCCTCTGACCTGCGAAGACCTCAACGCCATCCAGAATGACCCATTCTCCAATACCTATAACCCTGGATGGCGGAATCATCCTAACTTCCTGTGGGCGGGAAATACTCAGAATCAAAGACCACCTTATCAACCTCGTCCACAAGAACCTTTTTCATATCAGCCGCCTTAGCCTCGGCCCAACCCCACCTATCAATCTGGGCCAAACCAAGTAGATCAAATGACTCTTATCCTTCAGATCTGGCTGACATTTATAAGATGAATGTGACGGTACAAAAATAGCACAAGGATGAGATCACAGAGGTTCGCAATCAACTCACCCAGATGGCAAATTCCCGCCAACCTGGCAGACTCCCTTCACAACCTCTGCCAAATCCAAATAACGTGCCAACCCAGAGGCGCGTTATGAACCTAAATCCAGGCCACGCTCACATGATTTATTAGGCCCCTTCTATTCCATCACCTGACGGGATGTAAGCTTCGGCATCTTACGTGGGATTGCAACAGTAGCCACCTATTTTACCAACCCCAAACCAAAGCCAGGCAGGACCAAACTCTGTAACAACCCGTAGTGGTAAAGCAACTCAAGACCCACCTTATCCAAACCACTCCAAGCCTAGTAGTAACCCAAGCCCTAGGATAGTTATCCAGGACACCCCTATCCCAGATCAAGAACCTAGACCTATTCTAGAGGAACCAACCAAGGTTCCATTTCCTGAGGCCTTGACTAGGGGAAAGAGGATAACCAAACCCGTGGCACTTGAGGGGGATCTGGTCAAGCTCTTTGAACAGGTCCATATAAACATCCCTTTGATGGATGCAATCCACCACGTACCAGCTTACGCACGATTTCTAAAAGACGTGTGTACACCCAAGCGTAAGCTGCAAACCAAAAGTGGGAGTTCGATTGTATTGTCAGAGCAAGCCAGCTCTATAATTTTGAGCAAACTCCCACCTAAGGCTAAAGACCTAGGTACTCCCCTTATTTCATGTACTATCGGTGAGACCCAATTTGATAGAGCCTTATTAGATCTAGGTACCTCCATAAACCTAATACCTATATCCTTTCTTGACCACCTTGAAGAATCTGAGCTTAAATCGATAGAAGTGACATTGCAGTTAGCTGATCGATCCATTAAGTCACCTAAAGGAGTACTCGAGGATGTCATTGTTAAGGTACGGGATTTCTATTTCCTGGTGGATTTTATAGTCTTGGATATGGATGCACTTGAAAACCCAAGGGATACACCGATTATACTAGGGAGACCTTTTTTGGCCACTACTAGGGCCAATATAAACTGTGAGGAGGGCCAGATAGAACTAAAATTCGGGAACCAAACACTGAAGATTGACATCTTTAAGGTCCAACAAGGGATTAATTGTGGTGTTATAGAACAAATATGTGATATCAAGGCCGTGGTTGATGAACCGTATATCGAGAACAACCTGAGTACCCCCAATCAACCACAAGAAGATCAAAACCCGCAAACAGAGGAGTCTGACCCTGATCTAGATACACCCATAACTCCTTCCCTTGCTCCTGACACACACCCTAAACCATCTGCTGCTGCTGATAACCCCGTTCTAGAGCTCAAGCCTCTTCCCGATCATCTGAAATACATCTTTTTGGGTTCCAATCAGACGTTTCTTGTGATTATAAACTCCAGACTCACACCTGACTAGGAATCCTAGCTGATTACTATTCTCCAGCAACATTGTAGAGCCAATGGATGGACTCTCAATGATTTGACTGGTATCAGTCCTTCTTATTGCACACACCGTATCTACATTGAGGAGGGCACATGACCTTCGTGGGAAATGCAAAGACATTTGAATCCTAATCTGTAGGAGGTCGTGAAAAAGGAGATCATTAAGTGGTTAGATGCAGGGATCATCTACCCGATCTCCGACAGTCGATGGGTGAGTCCAATCCAGGTTGCACCTAAGAAGGTAGGACTCACCGTCATTACGACTGAAATCAGAGAGGTCATATCGACCCATGTGGCTAACTCATGGAGAATCTGCATTGATTACTAAAGACTCAATTCCTCCACGAAGAAGGATCATTTCCCACTATCGTTTATTGATCAGATCCTCGAGAAACTAGCGGGAAATAGGTTCTTTTGCTTTCTGGATGGGTACTCTGGTTATAACCAGATAGCAATCCATCCCGAGGACCAAGAAAAGACCACTTTCACCTACCCCTTTGGAACGTACGTGTTCCGAAGGATGCCGTTCGATCTCTGCAATGCACCTGCGACTTTTCAGCGGTGCATGCTTACCATATTCTCAAATATGGTAGGTGATTATCTGGAAGTCTTCATGGGTGACTTTTCAGTATTCGGAGCATCATTTGACGATTGCTTCCTGCACTTGGTCCAAATCCTCAGGCGGTGCACTGACGTGAATCTGGTTTTTTCCTAGGAAAAGAGCCATTTCATGGTGCCTGAAGGATTGTCCTGGGACATTTGATTTTAGAGAATGGCATCCAAGTAGATCGAGCCAAGGTGAACTTGATTTTCAAACTCTTAATGCCTAGCTCGATTAAGGGCATCCAATCTTTTCTGGGGCACATCGATTTCTATCGTCGATTTATTCCGGATTTCTCGAAAATCACGCGCCCCCTAACTACTCTTCTCTCTAAGGATGTATGTTTCAAAATCTCCAAGGAATGCACTCAAGCATTTAAAATCCTCCGTGACCGAGTTACCCAAGCCCTGATCCTACAGCCCCCTGATTGGTCTCAATCCTTTGAGATCATGTGCGATGCATCTAATTTCGCTGTAGGAGTGGTACTGGGGCAGAAAATTGACGGGAAACCTGCGGTCATCTACTACACTAGAAAAACACTTGATGAGGCTCAGTGTAACTACATAGTTACTGAGAAAGAGCTGCTAGCCATAGTATTTGCCTTGAAAAAATTCAGATCTTATCTCTTGGGTTCCCGTGTTATCATCTACTCGAATCACACAGCTGTGAGGCATCTCCTTGCAAAGAAGGACATGAAACCTCGATTAATTCACTGGATCTTGCTATTGCAAGAATTTAACCTCGAGATTCGCGACAAAGCGGGAAAACAGAACATGGTAGCTGATCACTTGTCCCACCTTCCTTCTGAGATCATTGACCCTTTCGGACCCATCACGGAACACTTTCCTGATGAGCACCTTCTGACTATCAATACAGGGCTTCCATGGTTTGCTGATATAGTAAACTATTTGGCATCACATCAGATCCCATCCGATTGGCCGAAGGCCAAGAAGGACAAATTACTTTCTGATGCCAAGTGTTACTTCTGGGAAGACCTATATCTTTTCCACATCAGTGCTGCTCAGATAATTTGACGATGTGTCGTGGAAGCAGAAATCCAAAACATACTCTCTTTCTGCCATGACTAGGCATGCGATGGAGATTTTTCAGGACATAAAATTGCAGCAAAAGTTCTCCAGTGTGGCTTCTATTGGCCCACAATTTTCAAAGATGCATACAATCACTGTAAGGCATGCACCCATTGCCAGACCTTGGGAAACATGAGCCATCGTGATATGATGCCTTTACAGCCGATTCTGGTATGCAAAATTTTTGACATTTGGGGGATTGATTTTATCGGACCCTTCCTCGTTTCAAACGGCTTCGAGTACATTTTACTCGCTGTTGACTATGTGTCCAAATGGATCGAAGCCATTCTGACCTGAACCAATGATCATAAATTTATCAAATTCATTCATTAGAACATCTTCTCATGGTTCGGGATTCCATGTGCTATAATTTTCGACAGAGGGACCCATTTCACCAACGCTTAGTTCAGGTCACTGATGACCAAATACGGGGTGTCACACCGAATTTCTACTCCTTACCACCCCCAAACTAATGGTCTAGCTGAGCTATCAAATCGGGAGATCAAGAAAATCCTCTAGGTTACTGTTTGACCTGACAGGAAAGACTGGTCATCCCGACTTCCGAAAGTTTTGTGGGCTTATAGGACCGCCCACAAAACCCAATTAGGTACGTCTCCCTTTAGATTGGTGTTTGGGAAGGCGTGTCACCTCCCCGTCGAATTGGAGCATAAAGCCTATTGGGCAGTACGGAACTGCAACCTAGATCTTTCTAAGGCTGGAACCCATAGAAAGCTTCAAATGAGTGAGATCGATGAATTACGCCACGACGTGTATGAGAACTCGTGAATTTACAAAGAGCGGGTTAAAGCCTTTCACGACAAGCACATATCTAGAAAGATCTTTCATTTTGGTCAAAAGGTCCTACTCTTTGATGCCAGACTTAAACTATTCCTAGGAGAACTACGATCAAAATGGATCGGACCTTACTTAGTCTGACGAATCTTTGGAAATGGAGCCATTGAGATCAGTCCACTCAGCCATGATTCCAAACCCTTCATCGTGAACCGTCAGAGACTTAAACCATTCATTGATGTGAATGATACAAATTTGGCTGAGATATCCTTTAACCTCCATTCTCCCTAAGCTCATTGCACCCAGCCGATGGCGTAAAACTCAGCGCTTAACGGTAGGCAACCCATCATTTTTGAAAAACCCAAAACCTTTCTTGACATTCCTTCGCTGAATTCATATTGCACTTTAGGGTTCATCCATTAAAACAGCCGTCTCCACCTCAGGTACCCGTACCCGAGTCTAGAAATCGTTCACAACAATCACCTCGACCTGTTTGCCTACCCAAAACCTATCCTAATGAATGAACTAAGCTGAATTCGAACCCACCTAATTTACAATGGGGACATTGCAAATCGCAGGCATGGGGGGGTATGAAAGTGCAAAACATCATGAAAACTCATCTTACAAGAAAAGGTTTCAACAAAAAAATCACATATCACAAAAAACACCAGAAAAAAATGAAAAAAAATCTTGAAAAAGAAAAAAAAAATGAGGGGAGAGAAAATTTTTGAGGCCAAACAAATCATAAGGAGAAAATGAGGAGGAAAAGAGTAAAATGACAAAAAAAGAGCACAAAATGAAAAAGAAAAAGAGATAGTCATTAGTAAGACTTTAAGGGATTAACCGAAGTTCTAGACCACATCAAGGAAAAGAGAAATGAAGGAAAAAGTGCTAATGAGACACAAAAAGAGATTAGTAGGAACGCTGATCTTAGGCCTTTTGGGTTAGACTCTTAGGCTTAAACATTCAAGTATCCGCTAAGATTTGGATAATCCTCAAGAGGTTGGGGAAAATGCGAAGCTTAAGTATTAGGTCTAAGGCTTAGAGTATTCGACCTCGTTAACTGACTTTTGGTTTGCGGGATTCGATAACTTAATCACCCCAATCCACACACAGTTTGATTCAGTGCGCATAACTATCAAAATCACACAAAAAGTGTTTAAATGTTCTGAAAAAAGTTGCCTAGATTAGGAGTGGCCGATCAACACAAGTTGATTTGGATGAGTTCCCGATGCGGAGAGGCTGGAAATTCCCCTCGAAGATGCGTGACAACATATCGTCTCCTCAGTGTTTGTCTCTTAGGATATTTACATATCCTACCGGGGGCACGTAAACACCCTGCTAGGTTCAGATGCCATAGGCGGCATTATCACAAAATGTCGATTGCTAGGGTCTGGATTTAGCTACAGAATGCCATGGGAGAGATTATCTTGAAATCTTGAAAGCTAAGGTTTTGAGGGTTGCCATGGCGGTGCTATCACGAAGCATTGATTGCTAGGGACCTTTGAGGATTGATAATGGGGATGAGGAATTCGATATAGACCGTGATGAGAAGCCAATCCGAAGCTAGAAATAAAAAGAAAAAGAGAGAGAAAACTCTCCAAACAAATAAATCCTCTATCTCTCTCTTATAAAAAAATGCACTACAAACTGAACTGAGGTTAAAATATGTCTCAAGCATAGGTGCTTTAACCACAAAGTCCAACGAACCTTAGGATAGTTCTTGCGGGCCTTAAAAACCTTCGTGGAGGATAGAGGCTAAAGTTGGTTAGGTCCGGATCTTGGTTGGTACTTGAGTACCTCTAGGCCTATTGTTGGCATTCTAACCTAATCAAAAAGAAAAAGAAAAAGCACTCATCATAATGTGTGAAAGGAACTCATGGTCTAGAATAGAAGTTAAAACCTTAAAATTTTGCTAAGGGACTAGCAAAAGCTAGGCTTGGGGGTATGACGGGAACACCAACATGAGCCTTAACTAGCTCATTTTGATCTAGAAAAGAGAACAAAAGCTACTACATAACCAAATGAAGGGCCTAACTCAAGGAATAACCAGTTTGAGAGAAAAGCAAGAAACAAAGGATAAAATTGTAATTTTACCATTACAGTACAACAATGGGATTTCTCAGAGGCTAAACATATGTCAAATGATCTTACCAAGAAAAAAAGTGGGTTGGTTCGAACAGAAAAGGGTTAATGTGAAATCTGGAAATTAAATGACTTCTTGTAACCCTAAAATAGATCCACTTAATTTAACAAGGTTCTGGTCAGGATAAAATTCAACTAAACCCTCAATAATTCATGTAAAAATACCCTCTAGGGTTTAGAACCTTCAATTTAGCCTTTGGAACCTATTTTGACCGAAATAGGGGTCCCAGTCAAATATTTGCCTTAAATTGGGTTTTTGTGTCAAATGCCCAGTCCATAGTGGTCAAACCTAAAATCCAACTTCACCATTGGATTCCTTAGGTCTGAATTAAGTTTATACCAAAATTTGGACCTAAGGGGTGTTCACTTTGACCTACTTTGCAAAATAGTCCAACCCAATTACATTTATGCCCCTAGCTATTGAAAACCCTGCAGACAACCCCCTATCTTCCTTGTCATTCTTTGCAATTAGGTCCCTCCACCATTATAGCTGAGGAATCCTACTTCGACAAGGATTCGAGGGGGATATCTCCTTGATTCCTCAGAGAATCCCTCTCAAATTTGAAAGGGAGATTCTCTGAGGAATTCAGGTTCATGTGAACCCAATGTTAAGCTTTGATTTCCACCCAATCTCTCATGCGAACTCATGAGAGATTTGGGTATCTCCTGACCTTCCATGTATGGTGAGGTTGCCATGCTTGGAAGCTTACCTTCCAAGCAGAAGGCCCTCTGTCTGAGACTATAAAAGTGACCCCAGAACCTCCCGTTCATGGCATGCTTGTTTTGGCCTGAGAATACCCCCAAATCTTCCTCTCTTCCCCTCCGGCCAAAAAGCCCAACAAGCTCCGATGACTCCTACCTCTTCTTCTCGTCGCTCTGCCACCATACCAGTGGCAGAGTTCCCTCTGCCTCCTTCGTCCGTGTCGTGCCACACCTGTGCCCGCGCTTATCTCCCTCCCGTTGTCGCCGCCTCTCTCTCTGGGTCTTCATCTCCAGGGACGGCACATACGAGCCATCTGCCTCCTCCGCTCCCCCTTCATCTATCCACTCGCAGATAAGTCCTCTCCCTCTGCTCTTTCTTTTCCCTTCATCTATTTCTATTTTCATGCCTCGACGATCACATATCACTGTCACCTTCTCCACCTCCGGCAGACCACTGGCGAGGTGCTCTGGCCATTCCACACACCCACCCACCTCACCAGCCACCTCAAAAGCATCGCCACATCCCACTGCTCATTTTCCCCCTCTCCATTGACCGCTACACACTCCACACACTTCCCCCAAACACACCCAACTCCACGGCCACAGAATGACCTAAGCACGCATGCCCAGGCCACCCCGCGCCAAGACAACCACCAGGCCACCTTCTCCGTGTCACGATGAAGCTTTCTGAGAGATTTGACAAGGCAGTGAGGCTATTTTCTTATCGATAGGTACAGGTGCCTTGACCACCATTGGAGCGAGCTTGAAGAAGCTTGCAAGCTTCATCTTCGGCTCCAGGCTTCAGGATTCTAGGTCCCAGATGTGCGGAATCTCTTCGCGAACAACTCTAGCCAGCAATTAGAAGCCAAAGCATCTGTAGCCTCAGAGATCAAGTGACCACCTGCTGTGGGCACGCGCGAGAAGCAGGTGGGACAT
This sequence comes from Thalassia testudinum, assembly GCA_037157565.1. Lineage (NCBI taxonomy): Eukaryota > Viridiplantae > Streptophyta > Magnoliopsida > Alismatales > Hydrocharitaceae > Thalassia > Thalassia testudinum. The sequence goes on from JAZHRO010000002.1 coordinate 69,894,321, forward strand.
TTAGTTCCACCTTGGAAGTCTTTGAGCAAGTGAAGTGGCATAACTTGCAAAAGTGCTAGGGGGCTTAGCTCCTCTTGACACAGGGTGTGGTCCCACTCATCCCAAGCCTCATCTACGACACACGCCTCCGTGGACCTGGTTCTCGACCCGACTACCTGTGCACTCCTCGCCCACCATGCATGCCAGTGGGCCTGGTCCCAGGCACGCTAACCCGACCCGTTTACCCGAGAAGGCTTTGGGAGAGCGAGTATAAGAGAGAAAAGAGAGGAGAGTTTGCGGGGAGGGTAGGGATTAGGTTTTGCTCTCGAAAGAAAAAGAGGGTGAAGCCAAAGAAGAGGAAGGAGGAAGCCAAAGCAGTAGCTAAAGGGTGAAGTTGCAGAGAAAGAGAAGGAAGCCCCAAAGCCAAAGGAAGAAGAAGATAGACTGAAGTTTGAGAAGGCTCAGCTGAAATCGAAAGTAAAGAAGGAGACAGAAGAAAGAAAGAAGAAGCCAAGGCCAGCAATCAGAAGAAATAAGAGAAAGAAGAAGAAAAGTCCAGAGACGAATAAGAGAATAAGAAGAATCGGAGAAGACAGAAGAAGAAAGAAGTTGATGACAAAGAGCAGAAGAGAAAAAATCAAAAAGAAGCACTGTAGCATTGGGCACTTAAGACATATGATTTTTACATCAGACGTCCATCTTTATATTTTTGAGCTTTTATACACATTGATATCATTTTTGCTTCATAACTTTGATTGGTCATTGCATTTTATAAAGTTGAAAGTTGTGTTCTTAGTTTATAAATCCCAATTTGCTCCTTGTGTTCGACCTCGGATTTATATTTTTCGAGTAATAAACTTTCATTTGTTTTCAAAGAGATTTTGGCTATACTACAACGCATTCATTTTAAACCTGATTTTGCCTTGTAAATAGTGCTTATGCAGCGGGGTCACGTGGTCGCCTACACTTCGCGACAACTAAAGCCTCATGAGCATAGCTACCCCACCCATGACTTAGTGCTAGCTGCAGTTGTCTTCGTGCTGAAGACATGGAGGCACTACCTATATGGCGAGACATTTGAGATCTTCACAGATCACAGGAGACTCAGTTACCTGTTTGACCAGAAGGAGCTCAACATGAGACAAAGACGTTGGTTAGACCTCCTGAAGGATTACATCTGCAGCATTTCTTACCACCCAGGGAAGGACAATGTGGTGGATGACGCCTTGAGCTGGAAGGCGCTCACCCACTTGGCCAGCTTGCAGGCATTGAGTTGGAGACTCATGGAGGAGGTCGGCAATTGGCAACCCTGGGAGTCACGGGGGTACTGCGGGGCAGTGACAGTGACGCGGTAGGCTCGACCAGAGCTGATATACCGCATCATTACAGGGTAGATGGCCGATCCATATTTACAGACATTGCGAGATAGGATGTTGATGAGGGACCCATGAGAGTTTTCCTTCTCTGACGAGATACTGCGCATGAGGGGATGCCATGTGTTCCTAGAGACGAGGTGCTATTAAGAGAGCTTCCGACTGAGGCACACGGGTCCAGGTTTACCATACATCCAGGGAACACAAAGATGTACCACGAGCTGTGATGCGACTTCTGGTGGAGAGGGATGAAGTGAGATGTTGGGGAGTTCGTCCAGCAGTGCTTGGTATACCAGCAGGTGAAGGACGAGCACTAGAGGCCTGCAAGGCCACTGCAGCCACTTGTGCCAGAGTGGAAGTGGGAGAGTATCACCATGGACCTGGTAGTGGGGCTATCGATTACATAGCGAGGACATGACGTAGTTTGGGTGATAGTAGACAGGTTGACGAAGACGACGCAGTTCTTGTAGATCCGAGTCACCTTTGGGCCAGCACAGCTAGTAGAGCGATACATCAGAAATGTGGTGCACCTGCATGGAGTCTCTCGCAAGATCTATTCGATAGGGATACTCGCTTCACTTCCCAGTTCTAGGCAGAGTTTTAGTAGGCCTTAGGGACTCGTTTGAGGTTCAGTACCGCCTACCACCCCTAGACCGATAGGCAGTCAGAGCGCACCATACAGACACTAGAGGGCCTCCTTCTCACTTGTGTACTAGACTGGAGGTGCTCCTAGGAGGAGCATTTTCCCCTGGGAGAGTTTACATAAAATAACAGCTATCATTCAAGCATTGGCATGGCACCTTACGAGGCTCTGTACGGGAGGAAGTGTACTGCACCCTTGAGTTGGGTCAAGGTGGGGACCAAGTGGGAGGTTGGTCCCAGACTTTTCTGTCAAAGTCAGGAGGTGATAGAGTAGATTCACAGATGACTTTGCACTGTTAGGAGTAGGCATAAGAGCTACGCCGATAGGAAGCATAGGTAGGTTCAGTTCGAGGTTGGGGATCATGCCTTCCTTTGTTTTCATCCATGAAGGGCTTGCAATGTTTTGGGGTGAAAGGGAAGCTTGCGCTGAGGTTTATGGGGCCCTTTGAGGTCTTAGAGCGGGTAGGACCTGTTGCTTACTGGCTTGCCCTTCATCCCCAGCTCTCTATAGTGCACGACATGTTACATGTGTCCAACCTTAGGAAGTACGTCACCGATCGCAGTCACATTCTAAGCCACGAGAGCGTCGAGGTGGGAGATGACTTGACCTATCCCGAGAGGCTGGTGTATATACTAGATAGAACCGTCCGAAGCCTGAAACGGAAGCAGGTACCACTGGTGAAGGTCCTTTGGAGAAGCCAGCGGTACGAGGAGGCGACTTGGGAGCCTGAGGTGGCAATGCGTGAGCAGTACCTGGAACTTTTGAGGGTACGTCTCTTCTAACCTACTTTGGTCCTCTTTAAGTTGGTTATGCATTTTTACATTATTTTTGCACCCTACTTAGCTTAAGTTTCAGGGAAGAAACTTCCTTTAAATTTGTTATGTTGAGATGACCCTTCCCAAGGGCCGTACGAGGCTTTTCGAAAAAGATAGGGGTGTGAAAGCGATTTTAAACCCCCTAGGTTTAGTTTATGGGCATTGCAGCGAAGAGAAGGGTTTGCGGGGGAAATTCCACATTTTTTGCTCTTTCTCTCCTCCTACACCACACACACTCACGCACACACACCTCTCCCCATCAAAAATCCTAAACCACTCCCTCTACTTATAAAACCCACCACCCTCTCCATCTCTTCACCACCACCACCACTTCCACCACCTCCATCATTGTCGGTGGCCTCCCTCCCTCATCTCCTTACAAGCTGTGGATGGGGAAGGAGGAAAGCTCAAGGTGGAGCTTGGAGGAGGAGAGAGGGGGAGTGTGGGTGAGGGAGAGAGGAGAGCGGTCGGAGGGGAGCTCAGAGGAGCTTGTGCGGAAGAGAGGAGCATGGTCGAATGCGAGCTTGGAGGAGCTCAAGAGTGACGTGAGAGAGGAGAGAACTCACTCGAGTGAGCTCATACGAGAGGGAGGAGGCGCGGCCTGAGGAGTCGCGAGCACCCGCGAGAGGAGAGGAGAGCACAAAAGGCTGATCTGCAACCTCCTGCAGCTGTTGCAGGCTCTGCAGGCGAAGCTCGCGACAAGATGAACGTCGCGAAAGAGCTCTGCGTACTGGATTTTTCTAGTATCAGATGTCTGGAGCATCTGCTAGATGTCTAGAGCAGTAGCGGACGTCCAGAGCTAAAGCTAGATGTTTGAAATTATGTGGAGTGCCAAGGTATGAGTCCTATATACTCATGCATGTGCGTACGTGAAGTATGTTAGTGCTTATGTTAAATTGCATGTAAATTGCATTAACCACCACTCTACTCAGTGTTAGCTGACGACGAATTATATAACCTTGTTTAGGTTAGGGAGTTTAGCAGCCAGCACCACCAGCCGCAGAGGGAGTTGGGCCCAATCTAGCCCAGCCTTAGCTGTTGTCGCTTTTCTATTTCAGAGTTTTCGTTCTATTGTAGTAGTGAGTACTTTGATATACATATTACTATTTCCATTACATTTATGTTCTACTTCCGCTGTTGTAGTTGTGATGGCATGTAGTATTGTGAGACATTTTGTTCTGTTTCCTTTACTATCTCTTTGATATTTCTACTTAGTTACATTGCATGTGCGGTTATGGAATATTTTCTACTTTTGGTTATTTCTTGTTAGACGACTGGGTCTTAGGATTACTCGAGGTGAGCTGATCTCAGGTCTTGTAGGGATCTAGAATCGGGTCATAACATGGCTGGTCCTTAGTTGGGAGAAGAGCCACTACATGACTAAAGAAGGCATTGTTTTAGGTCATGTGGTCTCTAATCGCGGTATTGAGGTTGATAAGGCTGAGGTGGATGCTATCTCTAGACTCCTTCCACAAACATCTGTAAAACAGATCCGCTCTTTTCTTGGGCATGTGGGTTTTTATAGAAGATTCATCAAGGACTTTCTAAAGGTTTCTTGACCCTTAAGTAACTTCTATCCAAAGACACGCCATTCGAGTTTGATGAATCATGCCGTAAGGCATTTAATTTATTAAAAACGACAATCACCTGTGCCCCGGTGTTGCAACCATCGGTCTGGATAGCCCCATTTGAGATAATGGTGGACGCATCTAACTATGTAGTCGGGGCTATCTTGGTCAGAAAATTGAGAAAAAGCCCTCTGTAATCTACTATTCTAGCAAGACTCTGGATGAGGCCTAGAGCAATTACATTGTTACTGAAAAAGTGTTGCTAGCTATAGTTTTTGCTTTAGAAAAATTTAGGGCTTATCTTTTAGCTTCTCACGTTATCATTTACACTAACCATTTGTCCTTGAAACATCTCTTGGCCAAAAAGGATGCCAAGCCCCAACTTATTCACTGGATTATCTTATTTCAAGAATTTGATCTTGAAATCAGGGATAAAGCCGAGGCATAAAATGTAGTGGTGGATCATCTGTCAAGAATCCTAATTGATTCTCCTCATCTGGATATCCCTATCTCTGAAACATTTCTGGATGAGACTATTCTTACAATCTCGGGTATCTGAAACCCTTGGTTTGAGGATATTGTCAATTATTTGGCTGTTGGTTAAACCCAGATTGGACTAAACAACAATGGGACAGACTTATGTCCGAGGTCAAATATTATTTTTGGGATCATCTCGAGCTTTACCGTATTGGCGCTGACTAGATTATTTGCCAATGCATCCTGGAAAATGAGTTCCATGGTATACTTGAATTTTGCCATGCATTTGAGTGTGCGGAGGACAAAACTTTGCAATCCGGATTATACTAGCCATCATTATTTAAGGATCCCCAGGAATTCTCAAGGTCATGTGCCTGATGCCAGACACTCGGGAACATGGCCAAGAGAGACATGATGCCCCTAAACCCAATACTTTTCGTCAAAATTTTCGACATTTGGAGCATCAACTTCATGGGACCTTTCCCTCCTTCATTTGGACACCAGTATATTCTGGTCACTATTTATTACGTGTCCAAATGGATTGAGGCAATCCCCACCTCGACTAATGACCACAAGGTGGTCATCGATTTTGCAAAGAAAAATATCTTCAGTCGATTTGGGATTCCTCGGGCAATTATTAGTGATGGTGGCACACATTTCACTCATCCAATTTTGGAATTTACTGGGGAAATATGGGGTAAATCATCAGATTTCCACACCCTATCACCCATAGAAGAATGGATAGGCTAAGGTCTCCAATCGAGAGATCAAAAACATTTTGCAGAAAATCGTAAGGCCTGATAGGAAGGATTGGACCCAAAAGCTAGATGATGGTCTTTGGGCCTGCCATATGGTGTACAAAATGCCTATCGGTATGTCTCCGTTCCATCTGGTGTTTGGTAAGGCATGTCACTTACCCATAGAGTTATAACACTGGGCATTTTGGGCCATCAAGAAATGTAATTTCAACCTAGAGTTGGCTGAGAAGAACAGGAAACTCCAACTATCTGAGTTGGAGGAGCTTAGGAATGATGCTTATGAAAATGCTAGAATCTATAAGGCAAGGACTAAAGCTCTTCATGACCAGATGATTTCATGTAAGAGCTTTGAGCCAAACCAGAAGGTCTGGCTTTTCGATTCTTGACTGAAGCTTTTCCCCGGTAAGCTTAGGTCTAAGTGGAATGGCTCGTTTGTTATTGAGTGGATTTGTCTAATGGGGCCGTCGAAATCTCTGACCCAAAGACGGGTGGTGTCGGACCCGAATAGGTTGTTAATATGATGATTTTATCGTTGAAATGTGTATAGTGGTTAACCTAAATCGGACCTAACCATCTCTTTACAAAATTTTTAACTTGGCCTATTTGATTTTATCTTGTCACTTTTAGGCCTAGGGTCGAACTCAGGGAAGTGGGGTTACAAGTTGAGTTTCTATGCCTATCCTACAACGAGTCTCTTTCGTTTGTTTATTGTGTTTTTGGTGTTTTTCTATTTAGATTTTTTCTGGTAATCTTTGTCCTTGAGGAACACCCTCAAAATTAAGTTCTTGGCTTTGAGTCAAAATAGGGTTCTAAAACGGGTCTTGCTATTTGCAAGACAGAGTACCTGCAAGTCAAAGATTATCTTTTCTCTTTTATATATATATTTTTGTCTTTTTACTATCAGGAAAGCGAAACAGAAATAAAGTAAATATAGTATATATATATATGTATATATTATGTATATAAAGGGGTGGGGGTGGAGGTGGAGATGGAGTGTAACACGGTGTCGAGTCGGTCGTCGTCTAGAAAGACGCAACCAACAGGACGAAGTACCGCGTGTAAGGTGTAGGATGGATGGTAGAAGATGAATGTGAACATGCTTTTTGTACGCGTGTATCAGGGAATATCAGCAACTGGTGCAGATATTCCCACGATACCACGTTTGGTAAATAATGTGAAAATATATATATATATGTAAATATATCTATATGTATATATGGTTAGAAATAGGTATATATATGTATATATATAAGTATATGTATATATGTAGCTATATGTATAGATAGATATATGTATATATATATATATATATATGTATGTATATAATACTTTATAGATGTCTATATATATATGTATATAATATATATAATAATATATGTATATATAGGTATATGTAGCTAGATATGTATGTATATGTATATATATATATATATAGTTATATAGATATATATATGTATATATATATATATATATAGGTATGTAAATATATATATAAGTATATGTCTAGATAGATATATGTATAGATCTATATATATATATATATATAGGTATGAGTATGTGTATATAACTATATAGATGTAAATATATATGTATGTATATGTATATAGTAATATATGTATATATAGATATATGTAGCTAGATATACATGTATGTATATATAGATATATATATAAGTAGGTGTGTATATATGTATATATATATATGTATATATACATAGTTATATAGGTAATAGTATATATATAGATATATGTATATTTATATATATATATATGTACATAAATGTATGTATATATATCAATATATATATATATATATATATATATATGTATGTATGTATGTTTGTATGTATACTAATACATAAGTATATAGGTACTACCATATGTATAAATATAAGTATATATATATATATATATGTATATAAATATATGTATATATATATCAATATATATATGTATACGTATATATATATGTATATAATAGTGTATAGGTGTGTGTGGGTGTGTGGAAGTGTTAGTGTAGGTGTGTGTGAGCATCGATGAAGAGCGTGAGAGAGTGTTGTGAGAGAGAGTGAGAGAGAGAGGGTAGGAGAGATGGCAGCCGCTCTGCTGGAGGCGAGGGCGCTGTTAAGGCGTCTGGTTACGAAGGGCGTCGTCTGGTGGTTCAAGCTCGCACGCGGGTGCGTGTGCACGCTGGAGGGCGATGGGTGCGGAGAGAAGACACGCAGCGAACCGTGCTGCGCGAAGGCTGGTCACTGGCAGGCGCACGTGGGCGAGTGCGGGCGAAGTAGAAGGGTGCAGATGAGTGCGGGCAGTGCGGGCGGAGATGCGGGCTGCGGCCGGTTGCGGCGAGCTAGGTGACCGGTAAAGTGAGAAGCTCACCGGTCACCCCACTGTAGCCACAGTGTCGTGTAGACTCGCGTGAACAGTGGCTACAGTGGTCGTCCGCACCGCGCAACCGGGAGCTGTAGGTGGTGTGAGTGTCACCGACTCGCGGCTGGTGTGCACGGGCTGGCGCGTGAGGAAGAGGGTCTGCGCCAGCCGGTTGCGAGTGTGGAGAAGCTCGCAACAGAGTGCGCGGAGAGGGAGGCGAGGGCGCCTGCAGCTTGCGCGGAGGCATGCAGGTGTTGGCAGGGGTGCGGGGAAGTGCTTGGCCGGCCGCTGCAGTGGCGCGCAGAGGCCGATTGCGGGTGGGAGAGAGCGCGACAGGGTGGAGAAAGAGGGGGGCGGAGAGGCCTGCAGGAGCGCGTGGAGGGCTGGGGCGCCTGCAGGCACGCGCGGAAAGGGGCTGGGGCTGCTGCTGCCTCCGAGCTTCGAGCTTTAGATCTTGAAGCTTGCAGCCATGGCTGAAGGTGCTGGAGCGGAAAAAATGAGAGGAGCCACCATGCCCACCGGCTCTTTGAAGAGCTAGGCAGTGGTGGTCTCACTGTGGTGGGTGTTCACCACAGTGAGGGCTCCTGTCCGCCTGGTGTCTCCGAGGAGGAGGGCCGGCGTGTGGAGGGAGAGGGAGGAGAAGACGGTGGTGGCCTGGAAGGAGAAGGTGCTGCAGGTGGTTTTTTTCTCTGTTGGACCAGGTTGCCTTGAAGAAGAAGTCATGGCCTTTTATAGAGGAAGAAGCCATGCACGGCAATGCCCTGGCTGTGCATGGCTCATGCATGGCCTTGGCAGGGAGAGGCAGCCGCAGGGAAGGGCAGCTGCAGGGAATGGCACGCGAGGAAGAAAGGTGCAGCCACGGGAAGAGATTTCCAAATCTAATGGAAATAAAAATAAAGATGGGAATATTGTGAAGTAGCACTTGAAGAAAATGCGAAATCCGAGGCCATTTATTTCATTCTCCTCCCTTCTTAATTAAATGCATGCATGCATGTAATTTTACAATGCAACTATGGAGACCTAATATGCATTGGTAATGCTAGGAAATAACACAAGAAGGCACTATTGCAGGTGTATTTTTGCAGTACAATCAATGGGCAATTCCTTCAAGGTTAATGGACAACGTCTCAAACCCTATGTTGATGATGTGCTCCCTGAACCTGTCTCAGACAAGGTTTCTCTCACCTTGCCCTAACCACCGCTAGAAGAATATTGCCTAGCTAAAGGCACTAAACTCAGCACATGTAAAGGATGTTTCGAGCTGTCCAAAATCTCACAGAAACCAAGTGCGATTCTTCCAATTCTACTCTCTTGCATGCTTTCATTTTAACAATGAGGACATTGAGTTAGCTAAGCATAGGGGGGTGGATATCTTATGAAATAATCATTTTGTCAGTCATAACAATAATTTCCTGTTATTTTATTTTTAAAAAAATAGAAGTACGAGAAGTGAACTTAGGCATTAGGAGTTGCAAACTTTAGGAATTGATACTTTGAGACTTGAATACTTAAACTCCTCAGGTCTTTGGCCTTAATTAGCCTGGGTGTCCACTCGAATGTGAACTTAGTCTCAAATCCTCGCCAAATAATTTTATTCTAATTTGGCTAATAAATTGGGGTGATAAGGACACGAATTATCAACCCACGCTCTGATTTGAGGGAACTTTAAGTCTAAGTATCTACACACTATTTGCACTAACTCACTTTTCAGTAGTTTCTTCATAAAATAGGCAGCTAATGAACTTTCTAAGGTAATATGATTGGCAAGTTGTCCTGGGTAACAGCCCATTGGTCGGTTGTCTAGAGCCCAACTACTTGACCATACTCATTTTACTACTTTTAGGTAAATTTTAGATCAAGGAAGTCATTATTAGCCATATCTAGCTTTAATTAGTTAAAATCCATTAATAAATGCTCCTACATAATCGCCAAAGGACCGTAATTCACTGTACATCCATTCTGAGAGTTTAACATGAAACAAGGGTTACAACTGTAATTTTACCATCATATCATGAATGCAGAACAACCATGGATTTTCTCAGGGGTTTACTAAAGGTCTAATATGCATTAAAGTCTAACAAGAGGGTCCGTGTAGACAGAAACAGGTTTTCATGCATTTTAAGAACTAAATGACATCTGAAATCCTAAAAATAGACCTGCTTAATTCACTGAGGTTTTGGTCAGGATAAAATTCAACTAAACCCTTTAAAAATCATAGAAAAATATTCTCTAGGGTTTGGCATCCTTGGTTTGACCATTGGAGCCCATTTTGACCTAAAATAGAGTCTCAGACAGATAGTTGCCCTATTTTGGATTTCTAGGAAATTTACCCAGTCAAACTTAGTGAAAACCTAAATCTGACTTCACCATCAGATTTTTTGGATCCAAATTAGGTTTGTAGCAAAATTTGGGCCAAATCAGAGATCACCTTGACCAAGTTTGCATTTCTGTCATGTCTAACTCTTTTCTCTCACACACAGGCACTTAACTTTCTAATTCTTTGCATATATGCCCCTAATTTTATCATTATTCTATGCAAAAAGGTCCTTGTGCCATTTTTGGAAGGTCAGGCCTTCACTGTTGAGTTTCGAGCGAGGATTTCTCACTTGATTCTCAATCAATCAGTCCCAGATTTGAACTAGAGATTTCTTGAGGAATTCTCTTTCAATCAAACCTAGCTTTGGACTCCAATTCTTTCCCAATCTCCCATGTGAACGCATGGGAGATGTGGGTATCCCACATGCTTCGAAGCTTGTTTTCCAAGCTTCGAATGCCCTTTTAAGCTCTATATAAGATCCTATGAAGCTTCACTAATCTCCTTAGCTAGGTTTGGCCTAAAAAATCCCCTTTTTCCCTATCTCTGGCCACCTCCACCCTAGCTCTGGCAAGCATCCTCCTTCGTCGTCCTATGGCCTCCCAACAGCTAAATTGGGAGTGTCTCCTTCCTCCCCAACTTCCTTCGCCTCTCGGCGGTCAACTCAGAGGCGCCCTAGCCCCTTCTTCCTTGCCATCTCCCTCGTCGGAGAATCCTTCGTCCTCGACGTCGGCCAACCATAGCCGACACCACCCTACCTCTTTCGTCTGCAATCCTAGGTCCTAACACTCCCTCTTCCTCTTTCCTTTCTTTTTCTCCCCTTAACTTCCCAATTTTGACCGCTATTCACACTCTCCCCCATTGTCTTCCCCAACTCCAGCAAGGGCTCTGGCGAGCCCATGCCACAACCACATGCCACCAAACATCACACCACCACTGCCAAAACCTCAGTCGTGGCCCCTAGAATAAAAGCCCTAACCTTTCCAGGCCTATTGCCCACTCCATCTCCTTATCGAACGAACCCATCACTGGCCACGTTCTTCGCCTCCGTTCGGCTACTACACACCTTGCCTCACCACAAAACCACCGCCACCACACTCACCACACCACGGCGAAGCTTATGAATTATTTTAATGTGTCTGTGAGGCCGTTTGCGTGAGTTTCAGATTCCACCATCGTTTCACTACCGCACCATTACCGCCGACGTGTTCTTCGTGCTCAAGGCCAGGCAACTTCCAAGCCACACCCTCCAGGCACTGCAGATTCATCCCAGGAAGCAATCTAGGCCTCCAATTGGGAGCACCGAGCACTCCTTCAGCTTCAATTGGAAGCCACTTCAGCAGCAGACGCGCGCGAAGAAGAGGGTGGGATTTAGTCCCACCTCATGAAGAGAAGAAGCGGTGGTAGTGTTTAAGTTGTTTTTGTGTTTAGGCTTTACCGCCTCGACACAAGGGGTAAGGTCCCCACTCACCCGCATGACCCAACCCGACCTAACCTATTCACTCCTCGCCCATCACCATCGCCAGTGAGCTTAGACCTGGGTGCACGCGATCTGATTACTCGACCATCTGAGAGAGAAAGAGGAGAAGAAAGAAAGAGAGAGAGCGTGCAAGGGAGGGGGTTTTTTGTTCTCTGAAGGAAGTACCCCTATGTGACACTTAGCAAAATTTGAGGAATTGTTCCCCCTGTTCTACGAAAAGAAAGAAAGAGAAACTGTGCACGCTGAAAGAAGAAAGAAGAAGAAGGAAGAGAAGAGTTGAAGAAGATGAATAGTGCTTTTGCACTGTAGCATCTAAATACTTGTCATCTGACTATGGCATTATTCGAATTACTATTGAATAATTTAAGTACTATAGTTTATAATTGAAATCTGATTGAATAATTGCATACAAGCTTAATTAAGAGGATTAGTGGTGATCTAAATCACCATTGTTTTTTATTCTCCTCTTTTTGTTCCATGCAATCTCTAGGTACATTGAAAAAATAATGTGACAGGTTATTATTCAATGAATATCTATTTTTAATGCTTAATTAATTGTGCTCATTGATTCAAATTAAAGATTTGTGCTTGAATTCCTATTTGCTCATTATATTCGACCTCGAACTTATATTCGAGTTATAAATTGTATTTGTTGTTCGATTGATTGAGGATTTGAACTACGACAATGATAATATAAACTCTTGATAGATCGCACCAACAGGAAGCCACCAACTTAAAAAAAGAAGAAAAAGATAGAAAAATAAGCCACATTTCGTTACACGAGTATGGCTGGTAAGTTGCTATAGGTAACAGCCCATTGGCCGGTTGTCCAGAGCCTAGCTCACAAAAATGCATAAATAATTCCCAAAACACTTAGGGAAGAAGCGGGGAAGGAGAATAAACCGGGGAGATTTATACTAGGTTCGCCCTTGTGTTGACCCCATAAAAAATTTTAAAAGTAGGGAGAAAGCCATTGTTCGGAAAGATAAACCTTTAAGCAAAAACTCTTAAGGTCACATAGGGTCGTAGAAACCTGAAGTCCATTTTAACGGCTGCCTAGTGAGTCTCTGACACTTTTCACAAAATGATTAGCACTTAGAGTCCTTTTCAAGTCTTAGGTGGGTTTGGTAGCCGTAAAAAGTTATCCTGAAACTCTCAAACTCAAAAAGTCCAAAAAAAATTAGAAAAGAAGAAAAAACAAAAAAAAAATTATCTTCCCTTTTCAAATATGGCGAGGGCTTGGGTGGTCTACATTCTGGCAGACACCCAGGCACTGTCGAGTTTTTGTAACCAGGTCTTGGGTTGAAATTTTCTAAAGCAACCAATAAATCATGCCTAAGTGATCAAATCCTAATTCTACTTTTATACATTGCATTTAGGTTAATTTTGCTAGGGACTAGTAAAAAGTAAGAAAGGGGGTAAGATAAACACGCATGAATTAATGATAAAATACTTATTTAAGATGGTTCCTAGGTCTAGCATTGCATATCATAGTATAAATATTGCGTAACATTCATTGCATTGCATTTAGGATAGTTTGTATATTCTGTATATTAATTCCAACATTTTATATGGCCAGGAGGTAGCGTGACATCTTTACAGGCTTTGGATGAAGAATCTGACAGTACGGATGGATCCAGAGCGACGATCGCAGTTCGTCAGCGCAAAAATCACCCCGATCAGAGCTCTGTAGCATCCTTTGCAAGAAGGATATGGGCGACCCAGATGGTGCCACGTTGCACCATCCAGGCCACCCTAGATGAGCCGTAGCCCCCATCCTCGCCTCAAGGAGAGAATTCCAACCCTTAGATCTCAATCTAATGGCAGAGAATCGCCTAAACATCACTTGGCCTCCTCCAAAAGCACCTCAAGGAAGATCTGATCACGGCCATTGAATCCTCATCCAACGGTCGAGCCGCAGTTGCACCCATCCCTCCACATGACAATCGGGCACCCTCGCCACAGTGGCAGCGCACCCGTTTCGCAAAGAGGGGATGCGAGATTGAGTGGCTATTTGTTGCACCCTCTTTAGTGCTCCAAGAAATTGGACTGCTCGATCTTGATCGAGCGGTCAGCGTTTCACACATGTGAAGAAACACCAGTCGAAGACATGCAAATGCACGCCCAGGCAGACGCGTACCATTTGGAGAGCTCATTTAAGTCAACCAGGCGCATTATTCGTCATCCGATCTTCGTGATAGCGTGGTGAGCATGATTCAAATCTTGTGAGAGGCGCAATCTATGCACGCTCCTCAGACAACCGATCGAGATTGAACGATGGAGATGCTTCCTCGACCAGCGGGCATGGAATTTGAACAATCGCAATGGTACATCCAACGGTTGCCAGCGATGTGTGCACGTTTGAATCCGTGAGTGCGTGCGATCTCCCTGTGATCTCATCCATCCACGCTCGATCCAACGGCTGACAATCTCCTCGCACTACGCCTATTGCAGCCGTGCCTCCTTATGCCAGCCAAGGCACTTAAATGGATTGCAACACCCCCGGTGGGTCTTTAGCGATGTTTTAAATGTCGCTGGAGACCCGTGCATGCAAAACACCTCCATTCCAGCACTATATAAACACCATGACCCCTTTCCCTTCCAAATCATCTCTACCTACTCTACTCCTAATTGCATAGCAATCATGGGTCGTAATCAACCTAAATAATGTCTGAACCTAGCTTAAATTGTGGATATTGCACTCATATCTTGCATATCATGCATTGCATCAGTCTATTTAGAATAAGATGAGATATCCTACTAGTTAATAGTTTTTATTGCTATTTGCAGATAATAAAGTGATCCAGGATGAAGGAGATAGTGGAATAAAGCAATAAAGGAAGAAGACTGATTCAGATAAGAGGAGTGAGGAGGATAGCCTTATCTCTGCACTTAGAAGCCCTAAGACAGCCTTCCCAAACCCAAAACCACCTCCATTAGGACACCTTAGCCTCAAAACCCAAACAAGAATAGCACTATCCATGTTCTTATCCACCCTATCCCTCTCCTAAACACTTAGGAACCAAAACCCACCTTAGAAAACCTAAAACCCACTCTCCAGCACCTTTTAAGACGTCTAGACATTTGGCTGGACATCTGATTTCTGTAGAATAACAATCCAGGAAGGCAGAACTCATACTAACATAGAATTGGATGTCTAATTTAATGTCTAGACGTCCAATTTTGTAATATAAGACATCTGACCACTATTCTGGATGTCTGATATTGCTCTCTGGTTCCTAATTTTGGTGTTGGAAGCCCTAGCTTGCCTATTTTGACCTAGGAACCCCACCAAACACCCTAGGAAACCTAATTAGAGACCTCTAAAGCCTACTCCACTATCCATAGCCCACTTATCCTATCCCTAACCCAATTGAACCATCCCATATGTAATTGGGTGCATCTACAGTCGATTAGGTGCACCTGAGCCCAATTAGATCCACCCAGGATCTAATTGACTCATACCTATTAGGGTTACCCTAGCCTTATCATATGCACACATCCAATTAGACTTGACCAAGACCTAATTAGGTTCACTCCTATCCAATTAGACTTTCCTAAGCCTAATTAGGTCCATACCCACCTAATCTAGATTGACCCAACCTATTTAGCACCTAATCCTACCAAAACCCACAACCTAACCCTACGAAAAACACACACACCCACACACACACACACACACCTTCCTATTCTACCCTCTCCAAACCCACACACACCCTCTTGGAAGCCCTAAAACTTGTGTCAAATCTAGATCCTAAAAAGGTGGCATTGGCCATTTTTGGAGACACCAAAAATGGTAACCAAATTGAGCCTTCCCATATGAGCCAAAGGGAGAGCCACGAAATGATACACTCCCCCATTCCCCTCCACCAAAACTTGTGACCACTCCCTTCCACCCTCCAACCCAAAGGCCATCCTTCTCCAGCTTCTTCAAGGTGCTCCTCCTCCTCCAAGCACCACCATGGGTGGCTAAGCAAGAAGAGGAAGAAGTCCACCTTCCACCTCTACTCTCCTTCATGAGGGTGTGGCCATAGAGGGGACATTCTCCTCTTCTCCATGGTCGGCTAGAAAAGCTAGAGAAGCTTCTCTCCAAAGCTTCAAGGATGGCTAGGAAGAAGAAGGGTTCTCCACCCTCTCTTCTTCTTGTGGGCATGCTACCCTCTCTCAACTTGGGTGCACTCGCCCCCTCTCTTTCTTCTTCTTCTTGGATGGCCATGAAGGCTCACCCATAGCCTCTTATGGACGGCCATCTCTTTTGGAAGGCGTGTAGACGGGTTTGCATACCCAAGGTCTAGCCTACACCCTCACACAAGGTTGATGGCCGTAGTGGCAACTTTCCGATGTGAGGGATTTTCTCTATTTATATGCTTTCTAGTGTAGATGCGTTGACATTTTTATGCATAAATAATATTGTGTGATCATCGTTCTATGATTGATTGTCTTTGTCTTCATGCGACTTAGGTTTGTCACACCATGCACAGCCACCATGGCCTCATTTAGATGCACATAGTCACTTAGGTTTTTGCTAGTTTATCTAGATCTAGGTTTCATTTTGCTTTTCAAAATAAAAATCAAAAACACAAAAAAAAAGCGCAAAAGCCAAAAAGACCAAAAATATTAGGTTAGATTTAGGTTAGAAAAACTGATTCAAATCTCGACTTGTTTTTACGCCTCCTAGAGACGAACGACCAAGACTCAAATTCTAAAAAGAAAAGAAATCTAAGTGAGTTTTGTAATCAATTAAATATTTTGATCAAGGGTTTAGTGCGACTATACTAGGATTTCTGACCACTTCAAAATGCATGAAAATGGACTTGTCAACTCCCACCTACTCCTAAGCTCTAGTAGCCTACCAAAGCTCCCTTAGAGCTTCTTCCCAAGCTCCAAAGGCCTCCTATTAGTGTAATGATCCTATACACCACCAAATATTCATCCTCCATCTCACCACCTTCATAGGAAGCCTCAAAGCCGTCCTCCCACCTCCATTCCGGTAGAAGATCGCCTCCATCTCCTCATCCCCATTCTGAAGCCTTGGTGAAGCATTCCTCTACCTGACGTCCTCCTGCATCTCACCTTCGTCGTCTAGCACCTCACCCTCTTCCTCCAAGCTACTGCTAAGCGTCGTTGTCTCGCCAAACAGCCAATTTAGGAGATTTCTTCTCACCCCTATCTCTTTTGTATTTCTTAGCATATTGTAATAAACATTATATCAGATTTGTTTCCATCTCTTTTGTGAGTTATCTTGCTTGCCTTTTATTTACAAAAACACAAAAAAAATCATCACAAAAACCTAAAACACCACAAAGAAACAACACAAAGCACGGATTTCAACGAAAGTAAACGTTGCCTCCCTGTGTTCGACCCGGGACACCCTTAGAGTTTCGGTTAAAAATTGTATTTGATAACGTGTTTTGCAAACTACGATGACGGGTTTCTCCTAACCTTGATTTTACTTCGCCAAAACCTGCACATCATCTCTCATCTACTGATGTGATCGCAGTGTACCTGTTACCTCGGTTTAGGTGCCATGATGGGATTGTCCTGAAATGTCGATTGCTAGGGCTTAAATTTAGCTACAGAACGCCATGGGCAGCACTATCTCGAAGTGTCAAAAGCCAGGGTTTTGGCGGTTTGCCATAGGTGATGCAATCCTGAAGCATCAAAAGCCAGGGTCCTTTCGAGGATTGATGGTGGGGACAAGGAATTAGATGCAGACCGGGTTTAGGGCCAATCTAAGGCTAGATTTGAGGGAAATAAAAAAAAAGAAAAGAGAAAAATCTCCAAATGAAAAATCTTTCTCAACCTCTATCTTACAAAAATGCACTGGCAAACTGAACCTGGACATGATACGTCTATGCACAGTTGCTTTAATCGCTAGGATCAAAGAACCTCAGGGTAGTTTTTGTGGGCCTTAGAAACCTTCGCTATAGACCTAGCCTGAAGCTAGTTAGGCCTGGATCTTGATTGATACTTGAGTATGATAACTCCACATTCAATGATGATAATTCCATCAACTAGGGTGAGTTTTGAGGATATATGCACACTAATAACATGTCATGAAAGGCATAGGAGCACTGCATGCATTCCAAATTAAGATTGCTTATGAATTAATGTTTAATGCCCATATGTACAAGTTGAAATAGGCCTCAGATGAGTAATTGGATTGCACGGATGGACTCAGATCGATGAATCGAGCCCAACAGACTCGAAATCAGTCAAGTTTGATATCTGGAGCTCCATTGATCGGCCCAAGAAGTTTCGGCCGTTGATCATCAGATCAATGGCCCATAAGCGGCCATGTCACCGCATCCACCATGCCCCTCACCTACGCAGCCCAACGAAGCAGTGCTTTAAGCCATTGGATCCTTTGATCGGATGGTTGAGAGCTCACGTTCACCCGTACCATCTCTCCATCATGTCAAGATGAGATCTTGACTGTCCGATCGTCATCGGACGGCTGAGGACTCGCGAACTCCGACCGCACCCACTCTTTAGCACACCCTCATCACAAGATCTGGACTGCACATCTCTCATATAACTGCTAAGGAACAGCGGCCAGAAATCCCATGCTGCGACAAACCAATGCACACAGCACATTGGTCCACACCTCATCCGCAAGCAAACAACACCCGTTTGAGTAGGGGCAAGGCTCAAATTTGTAGTAGGAGAGCTTGTGGACGAAATTCGGCTATTGATGCGGAAACCGATGACGAGGATCACGCCACACGGCACATCGGATGCACGTGGATGCACCTGGGCGAGAATGCGCGTGATCCACAGTGTGTGCCCAAGTAGATTCTTGACTGTTCGATCTTCGATCAGATGGCCCACAACGCGAGCACACGGATCGCGAGCATGGCTTGAGAAGAAGAAGAATGCGTGCCTCAACGGATCAGCGGCCAGAGGGCTTCAGCAATGTTTTTGGAAGAGGTTTAGCAACATCCTGGACGTGGCTAAACCCCCTTTACCTCATTTAGAAGCCCTTTTCTCCTATTTAAACCCCTTCAACCACCCTAATCAAGTGCATTCAATTCATACACCCTCTCCATACAACACTAACCTTCTCTTAGCTTCACCAAGCATTCCACATACACATTGGAGTTGTCAAGCCGCCGACGGAGCCCTCCTCCACCACCGTGGCCACCTTGCCTCCTCCTCTCTCTCTCTTTACCCTAGTTTTATATTGCTTTTGTTTAAGCTTTTAGCTATTGTTGTATTTGTGAACAAACTCAAGTTGCATGCTAAATGTTAATGTTGATGTTGTTTCTTATATAGCTCCCATCTTGTTTGAATAAATGTTGTGATTTAAAGATAAACTCTAACCCTACTCTTTCTCTCTCTCATTTTCTCATAAGCAAACCAAACTTCTTGTGACAACTAAGGCAAAAAAGTAATCCAATTTCACGCCTCCTTGTGTTTGACACTTGGACTCACTAAATCCAATCTTTAATTAAAATCGACGTCGTGAATGCATACTATAACGACACAATTAAACCAACGCATCCTGCACTCGTCAGTTTTTGGCGCCGTTGCTGGGGAGGCAACGGATTTCTTTTGTTGCTTTCATCCTGCATTCGTATTCACTTCGTCTAACTAATTTTTCTCCCTCTACTTGATTGATTATAGGAATTTAACGTGTGGGCAGCGAAGGAGCGCGATTTGCGACGGTAGAGATGGAGTAAAGTGCGGCGAAGACCTGTTGTGAGTATCACTCCACCCTTTGGTTGTTTGTGTGCTTAAAAAAGAAAAATACAAAAGTTATAAATAAAAAAATTGGCATGGTGAATGACTACTTGACCCACATTCCAAACTCATCACCCAACAAGAAAAATACACCTTAACATTCTTAAGGAGATAATCTTTTTGAGTGTTCTTCTTTCTTTTGAGTGGTGTTTGCAAAGCCATCATGATTTGACTTGGGCCACACCACTCACCATAAGTAAAATCAACTCACCGGGTAGAACTGTATGAACACTAGGGTGAACTCATTAGGGTTGCTTTTCTAGGGTCACATCATTCTAAGGAAATCGACTTTCGCCCGTTGTGCGCAAACCCTTGTATGCCCACTTGAACTTTGTTTGAAAACGATAAGGAACTTCAACCCTAAAAAGCATTAAAGCAAGGAAAAATCATTAAAAGAGGCCACATCTTAAAATCCTTGCTTGAAAACCATGCTTTGTCAAGTGCACACACATGCTCACACACAAGCTCGAATCAGTTAACTAAGAGGCACAACCCCAAACAACGCCTCATCACATATCCTGAGCACAAGCATGAACCTAGCCCTCATTAAAATGGAGTAGACGTGCCCTAGGCTGGATTGGTTTAAGTCTTGGAGGTGTGATTTGGTTTGCTAGGCACTTGGCCTTCATTCCCTTTGTAGAACCTGGTGTCTAGGCTGCGAGGAAGTGTCAAATGACCGCGGTTGTGGGGTCTACAGAACTAGCGGCGAAAGCCAAAGGAAGAACCTTCACCTCAATCCCCTCGTAATCAACCTGGCCAGATTAACATTGGGAAGGGCGATTAAGTGCTTACAGGCTTGATCATTTCCTTTGAGATTTCTAGGCCACCTAAGGTATGCACTGTAAGGACTAGACTTGACTGCTTCTTTGTGCACACACTTCTCGCACCTGTCTCTCTCCGCATCTCTCTTCATTCTTCCTTAGTCTATGCATGGGAGACAATCACTGCATCTCGAGCTATTTGTTTTAGATAGGGAAGTCGGGAGGAGACTTGATTTTACATGAGAAATGGCTAAGCCAAGAATTGATGAGGTTGAGGACCAACCCCAACCCAATGCTATGGCCATCATTCAGGCCTAGATCTCTGCCAATCACCAACTACAACAACAAAAAATCCGAACCATCATGCAAGCCATACACAGATTGCAAAACCCTTAAGGGCAACCCCCACTGAACCCACCTAACCCACCACAACCTCCTGAGGGCCAACCTAGCCCTCTCCATTATTTTTATGATCCGTCTGCTATCTGGATAGAGCCACATCTTAGGGTCCTCGAAGGGGGAGATGATTTTGAGTTGAAACCTAATGTCCTGAGCTTAATTCAGAGACACTTTCATGGGAGCTCGAATAAGGACCCCTTCCAACACCTTGAGGACCTAGACAAGATCGCCTGAACTGTGAAACCTAAGAACATAAGCTTGAACATTATTTTGATTAAGATGTTCCCTTTCTCCCTAGAAGACAAGGCATCTCACTAGCTTAGAACCTTAGGGAGACCCATCTCCACCTGGGAGGAACTGAGGCATGCATTTTTGAAGAAATTCTTCCCCATAGGTAAAACCAATGCCCTCAGGAGAGCCATTACCACATTTACACTCTAAGGTGGGGAACAATTCCATGAGGTGTGGGAAAGATTTAATGAGTTATTGAGGAAATGCCCACACCATGAGGTTCCAAGGTGGCAATTGGCCCAGATCTTCTACCATGGTCTGGACAGCAACCTTAGGAACTTTGTTGATGCCTAATGTGGAGGTAACTTTTTGAACAAAGATGAGGAGAGCTCATTCGAACTCTTTGAGTCCATGAGTGAGAATTTGCTCAACAATGCCTCTATGACCTAGTTTAATCGATCCAGTCAATCTCGTGGTGGGATCTATGAGGTGCAAGCAAATTCTGAAATGGTTGACATGGACTTTATAGCCAAAAAGTTAGATCAAGTTGAATTGGTGGATAAAAAGATAATGAGCTGCTAAACCAGACCAGGAACCCGCTACAGACGCTCTCCCTAGAAAAGGGAGCTCACAATGTAGACTTGGTGTAGCTAATGAGCCAATGCACCTGGAACAACCCCTGACCATGTTCCAGGGAGGGACCTTTTCTCCCTTAACCCCTGATTACTCTCTTCCCTCCCCCTTGACACCTTCTATCTTTGAAGATGTCCAAGCTGTCCAAGGTTACTCCAAACCTGATCCCTTCTCCAACACTTACAATGCCAGATGGCGTAATCACCCGAATTTCTCCTAGACGAACCAAAAATTGAACCAATTCCAAAACCAACCTAGGCTAAATCCCCCCTCCTATCAGCAAGGTCCACCGGTTAGACCACCCTATAATTAGAATAGGGCATCCCCTCCCCAAAACCAAATGGACACATTGATAAAAATGATGGCTAACATGAATAGAAAACACTAGGAAGAGATGGCCTTAGTGAAGGGATAGTTGAGCCAGCTATTGGATTGTAAACAACAAGGATCCCTTCCTTCTCAGCCACAACCGAACCCGCGAAATGTGATTAACAGAGGCCCCAATTCGCAAGGGTTCCAAGGCAATCCCAAACATGCCCACATGGCCCAGCAAGCCCCACAAACACCCCCTGGGTTTGGTGCTCCTTCTTCCTCTTCTTCTCACGGATCTACCCATGGTCCTAACGCCTCTGCCAACACGGTTACCTTGAGAAGCGACACTAAAACTCAGGACCCCAAATGGACAACCCCTCCCATGACCTTACTTCCTGAGATACCCGAGTCTGAGGATGAGCGGGAGGAACCTAAGGACATGGAGACTGACCTGATTCAAACCCAAACACCATACAAAGAGGCCTTGGAGAAAAGGAAGAAAAAGAAAGTTATAGTTGAGAATGAGGAGCTGTTGGAGATTTTCAAACAGGTCCAGATTAATATTCCACTCCTCGAAGTAATTAAACATATCCCAGCTTACGCTAAGTTCTTGAAGGATGTTTGTATGCCGAAGAATAAGCCGAAAACCCAAGCACCTAGGAAGGTAGTGCTCTCAGAACAAGCTAGTTCAGTGATATTGAGTAGCCTGCCTCCCAAACGAACTGACCCAGGAGCGCCCCTGATTTCTTGTAATATCTGGGACATGGCATTTGCTAGAGTGCTCTTGGACTTAGGTGCTTCGATCAACCTCATCCCAGCGACCCTGTATCACCAGTTTGGATTTGGAGAATTGAAACCCACACCTGTGACTATCCAATTGGTTGATAAATCTATGAAAACCCCGAAGGGGGTAGTTGAAGATGTAATTGTTTGGGTCAAGGACTTCTACTTCCCGATTGACTTTTTGGTTCTCGACATGGAAGTCCTCAAACAACTACAAAACACACCCATCATCTTGGGCAGACCCTTCTTAGCTACAACTAAAGCGAACATTGATTGCGACACAGGATGTATGGAAATCGCCTTTGGAGACAAGAAGATGCAATTGGATATCTTCAAGGCAGCCAAGTCTTTTGATTGTGACTGGATTGAGGAGCACGATCCCATGGAACCTTTGGTTGAAGAATGCCTCACTCTCAGCTCTTCAGCAAACCATCTAATTCAACCGGCCACTGACTATCCTGACCCATCCCAGCCTGTGGAGATTGACATTTGCAGGGTTGATTACCTTCCACAACCACCATTTGAGGAGATTGATGTTGATCAACTCCCACCTTTCCCTTACCCATCGAATGTTGTCCCACCTACACCCGAACTGAAGCCTTTGCCCAATAATCTCAAGTATGTCTTCCTTGGACCTGACCAGACCTTCCTTGTGATTATCAATGCCCATTTAACTAGGGAACAAGAGCTTAGGTTGACTGTAACCCTCTCTGAACATCGGGTAGCCATTGGATGGACAATTTCTGACCTAAGGGGAATTAGCCCTACTTATTGCACTCACAAGATCTATTTGGAAGATGGGGCACGACCTTCTCGTCAGATGCAAAGGCGATTGAACCCGAATATGCGAGAGGTCATTGAAAAAGAGATAATCAAGTGGCTTGATGCAGATATCATTTACCCAATTTCTGATAGCCCCTAGGTGAGCCCCACTCAAGTGGTACCCAAGAAAGCTGGTCTCACCATGGTCACCAATGACCAAGGTGAATCCATCCCCACCCGCATCGCTACCGCATGGCAGGTGCACATCAACTATAGCAAGCTTAATGAGGGCACCAAGAAAGATCATTTTCCTCTTCCATTCATTGACTAGATTGTCGAATGATTGGCAGGGCAGAAATATTTTTGCCTCTTGGATGGATATTCAGGATACAACCAAGTTGCTATTGCACCAAAGGATCAAGAGAAGACCACATTCACTTGTCTGTATGGCACATTCACATTCCGTCGTATGCCATTCAGATTATGCAATGCACCTGCTACCTTTTAGCGTTCCATGATAGCCATCTTTTCAGAGATGGTGGGTGAATACCTAGAGGTCGTTATGGATGATTTCTTCGTGTTCGGGAATTCATTCGACCATTGTCTTAGCAACTTAGAGAAGATCTTGAAGCGATGTATCGAGGTCAACTTGGTTTTAAGCTAGGAAAAGAGACATTTCATGGTTCAGGAAGGGATTGTCCTCTGTCACATTGTCTCGCATAGGTGCATCGAAGTGGATCGAGCTAAGGTTGATCTAATGTCCAAACTTCCACCTCCTACCTTGGTCAGGCAAATCTGATCTTTCCTAGGACATGTTGGCTTCTATAGAAGGTTCATTAAAGATTTTTCCAAACTCTCTAAACCCTTGACTGACCTTCTAGCCAATGATGTCCTTTTTCACATGACACCTAATTGCATCAAGGCTTACAACACTCTTAGGGAAAGAGTCACCACTGCACCTGTATTACAACCCTTGGACTAGCCTTAGGACTTTGAGATTATGTGCGATGCATTAGATTTTGCCATCGGTGCAGTCCTAGGATAAAGAGGAGAAAAGAAACCTGTGGTGATCTACTATGCAAGTAAGACGTTGGATGTGGCTCAACGGAATTATACTGTCACAGAAAAAGAACTGCTCGTCGTAGTCTTTGGATTAGAAAAGTTCAGATCATATCTTCTGGGATCCTACTTGAAGATTTACACTGAACATTCGGCTATCCAACATTTGTTGGCCAAAAAGGACACTAAACCCAGGCTCATCAGATGGATCCTACCCTTGCAGGAATTTGACATGGAAATACGCAACAAAGCTAGGTCCAAGAACGTCGTAGCCGATCACCTGTCCAGACTCCACCCAAAGCACATCGGACCATCATTACCCTTGATTGACACCTTTCCTAATGAACAACTTCTAGCAGTGCAAGGAAGAAAGCTACCCTGGTATGCAGACTTCGTCAACAATTTGGTGGTAGGGCATACTCTGCACAGCTAGTCCAGACAGCAACGAGATAAGTTCTTGGCTGAAGCCAAGCACTATTTCTGGGATGATCCCATGCTGTTTAGACTCTGTGCCAACCAAATCATTATGAGGTGTATTCCTGAGGAAGAAGTCCAAACTGTGCTATCCTTTTGTCAGGACCAAGCCTGTGGTGGCCACTTTTCGGGGAAGAAAATGGCTGCAAAGGTTTTGCAGCCTGGATTTTACTGGCCCTCCTTACTCAAGGATGCACACAGCTCAATTAAGACTTGCTCTCGCTGCTAGACATTAGGGACTATGATCAGAAAGGACATGATGCCCCTCCAGCCCATTCTAATTGTCGAAATCTTCAATGTTTGGGCCATCGATTTTATGGGTCCCTTCCCACCATCCAACAGCTTTGAGTACATATTAGTCTCAGTAGACTGTCTCAAAATGGATCGAAGTCGTTGCCACCCGAAGATGTGATCATAAGGCTGTCATGGACCTTGTTAAGCAAAACATCTTCTCTCAGTTTGGGATACCGAAGGCCATGATCTGTGATGGTGGGAGTCACTTTATTCATGCCCAATTCTGTGCCTTGCTTAGAAAATATGGGGTTACTCACTACATTGCAACCCTGTATCACCTGCAAACAAATGGACAAACTGAGGTCTCCAATAGACAGATCAAGAATATTCTGCAAAAGGCTGTGAGACATGACTAGAAGGATTGGTCCACACGACTAGATGATGCCCTTTGGGCATACAGGATCGCTTTTAAGACCCCGATAGGCATGTTGCCTTATCGCTTAGTCTTTGGCAAAGCTTGCTACCTTTCGATCGAGTTGGAACATCGGGCTTACTGGACTGTTAAGTAGTGCAACATGTATTCTCAGTTAGCCGGAGCACAGAGGACACTCCAACTCTCCAAGTTTGAGGAAATCCATTGGGACACCAATGAGAACAGTCGACTTTACAAAGAAAAGATGAAAGCCATCCACGACCGACACATTCATAGGAAAACCTTCGAGCCCAATCAGCAAGTCTGGCTTTTTGATGCAGGACTTTTACTTTTTCCTAGGAAACTAAGATCAAAATGGACAGGACCATATCAGGTGGTCAAACCTTATCCCAATGGGGCGGTTGAAATTGCAAATCCTAACATTGAGCAAACATTCATAGTAAACAATCAGAGATTAAAACATTTTCTTGCCCAAGTTCCCCCAAAGGAAGTCGTTACCCTCATTGAGGGTTGACACGGAGCTTTGCCCAGTTGGAGGCAATAAACTCAGCCCTTCCTGGGAGGCAACCCAAAAGATTCAGACTGATCAGGAACACGGCGACACTCAGGTGATTTCTTTCTATACCCGCTTTGCATACATTTATTTGGCAATGAGGACATTTTCCGACTTAAGTATGGGGGTGTGGTAATTCGTATTCTCTGAGTTTATATTATCATCATGAATTATACAATAAATAAATTAAATTAAATTAAATAAAAAAGGAAGGAGAACTTAGGCATTAGGAGCTTGTCAACTATAGGAAATAATATGAGAAGAACCTGGACACTTAGACTTTTCAGACCTTCAGGCTTAATCAGCCCTGGTTTCCACTAAAATGTGGATTTAGCCCCAAATCCTCGCAACCTTAATTTACATTAATCTGATCAATAAAGAAAGGTGATACGTATACGACTTATCAATCTGCCCTCTAACTCGAAGGGATTTTTAGTCTAAGCATCTGCACACATTTTTTTACACTGACTCACTCAGAGATTCTAATAGAAATTGGGTAGCTAATGAATCTTCTAGGGTGGTATGGCTGGTAAGTTGTTGTGGGTAACAACCTATTGGCCGGTTGTCTAGAGCCCAACCACAGGACCACTTTCTTTTATTGCCTCTAGGTAAATCTAAGATAAGGGAAGCCACCTACTAAACAACAAAAGAAAAAGAAAAGAAAAAAAAGAGAAAAAGGGAGAAATAGAAAAATAGAAAAAGAAAAAAATAAATAAGCCACACTTCACCACACGAGTATGGCTGGCAAGTGGTCGTGGGTAACAACCCATTGGCCGGTTGTCCAAAACCCAACTCACTAAATGCACAAAAAGCCCAAAACACTTAAGGAAGAAGCGGGAAAGTAGAGCAATCCAGGGAGATATACACTGGAAACACACTTGTGTTGATCCCATTTAAAATAAAAGTAGGGAGAAAGCTACAGATCGGATAGATACACCTTTAGGCAAGCATTCTCTTTTCTGGTCACCTAGGGGTGTAGAAACCCGAAGCCTAGTTTAATTTCCGTTGAGTGAGTCTATTACTATCTTCACACCAAGATGCAAGATGCTTAGCACTTAGAGTCTTTTTTGAGTTATGGGTGGTGATGGGAACATCATCATGAGCCCTAACTAGCTCATTTTGACCCAATGAAGGGAATAAAATCTCCTACATAACCGACTGAAGGTCATAATTCACTACACAACCATTCTGAGAGTAAAATAAGAAACTAGGGTTAAAACTATAATTTTACCATTGTAGTACAACCACAGGTTTTCTCAAGGGATAAACAAAGGTCAAATGATCTTAACAAGATAAAAAGTAGGTTTTATTTGACAGAAAAAGGGTTTGTGTGTCCTATGAATTAAATGACTTCTTGAAACCTTAAAATAGACCCACTTGATCAACCAAGGTTCTGATCAGGATAAAATTTACCTAAAACCTCTAAAAATCATATAAAAATATTCTCTAGGGTTTATAACCTTCAATTTGGCCATTGGAACCCATCTTGACGTAGAATGGGGTCTTAGACAGATATTTACCCTAAATTGGGCTTTTCCAAAAATTGCCTAGTCAAAAGTGATCAAACCCAAAATCCAACGTCACCATTGAATTCCTTATGCCAAAATTAGGTTTATACCAAAATTTTGACCTAAGCGAACTCATCTTGACCAACTTTACAAAAAGGTCCAGTCTGATTACATTTGAACCCCTATCTTTCAAAAACCCTTGCATTCAGACCCCTAGCTTCTTCATCATCTTTGCAAATAGGTCCCTCCACCATTATAGAGGAGGAATCCTACTCCGGTGAGCTTTGAAAGGATGTTTCTCCTTGATTGCTCAGAGAGTCCCTTCCAAAATTGGAAGGGAGATTCTCTGAGTAATCCCCTCCAATTTGAACCCATTTATGATCCATGATTGTTTCCCAATCTCTCATGCGAATGCATAAGAGATTTGGGTCTCTTTTGAGTTTCCATCTCCGTCGAAGCCTGCCTTGCTTGGAAGCTTGGCTTCCAAGCGCGAAACCTCCTCAGAGACCTATTTAAAGACCCCCCCAGATCCAACCGCATTCCCTCAACTTGAATTTGGGCTGGTTCCCCCTAGAATCTTCACTCCCTTGCTAGCCACAATCTCCTCAAGCTCCGATGGCTCTTCCCTCATTCTCTTTTTTCCCAACCACAATACCAGTGATCGGGTTACTCTGCCACATTCCTCTGTGTCGTGCTTCACCAGCCGACGTTGCCTCTACCTCGTCTTCGCCGCTGCCTCATCTACAGAGGTCTTCATCTTCCCGACATCTGGCAGCCATATCGGCGTGGGATTCCCTTCCCTTTTGTCCCTTAGATTAGGTCTCCTAAATTCCCTATCCTCCACACTCTCTTTCCCTCTCTTTATTTCCCTAAATCACCCATCGACGCCACTGACCACCGTCACCTTCTCCATCTCTGGCAATACATTCGGCGAGGTGCTTCCGTCGCTCCACACCTCTATACACCTCGCCAACCACCCTACGACCTCCGCCTCGACTCTCTAATTATATCCCCTCACTCCAATCTCTCCATCGACCACTTAAACACTCCATCGAACACACCCACACATACGCACACAGTGAACCCTAGACACACCACCATAGCCACCCACACGCCACGAAATCACTCCCATCACATCAGCCGTCGTCCAGCGACGCTCCCTAAGCAATTTAACGTGGCTGCAAGGCTGTGCTGTTGATTTTAGGTTCAGGCCATGGTCTGCCATTACTGACGAACTTGAAGCAAGCTTCAAGTGGTCCCAGAACTTGCGTTTCTCCAGGTGAGACCTCCAGGCTATGTGGAATTAAGTCACGCACGCATCCAAGCCCTCGTGCAAAGACTCTAGCCTCTGTAGTCTCGCCAATTGGAAGCCCCATCTGCTACTACGGCTCACGAACGAAGGTGGAACATTTAGTCCCACCTCGGAACTGGAAGAGAGCCCATGTGCGCATAAATTGATTTTTGTGTTAGAGGCTCTTCGCCTCCAACACTGAGGGTGAGGTCCTCCTCCCCCCTTCTCATGGACTCATCTGCGGCACTGCCCATGCGGGCCTGGCCATGACCCGATTACCCGACCTGTCCACTCCTCGCTCACCACACACGCTGGTGAGCCTGGACCCGGTTCTCCGTTAGGTCCGATTACCCGAACTGGTTAAGGCTCTGGGAGAGCGAAGCTGAAATAGAAAAGAAATAAAGAGAGGAGAGCTACGTAGGGGAAGGGGGGTTTTGCCATGGAGAGTTTAGCTCAACACTTAGTTGAATTCAGAGAGTACCACAAGTCTTAAGGCAAAGAAGAAAAAGAGCAGGGCTGAGGGCACAAAAGAAGAAGAAGAGGAGGAGAAGCAGAAAGGAAAGAAGGAAGAAGCTAAAGAAGGATCGCAAAGGCTTAAGGCAAAGGAGAAGTCAAAGGAAGAGAAGGGCCAGAGAAGAAGGAACCAAAGACAAAGAAAGAAGAAAAGAAGGCAGAAGAAGCCAAAGGAAGAAGAAGAATCAAGAAAGAGAAATCAAAGCAAGACACTGTAGCACACAACTTTTAAGATGTCTGATTGCAAAATTAGACATCTAATTTTCATAAGCTCTCCATTATTTTATCTACAATTATTTTTACTCTTCATATACTCATGCTTTACACTCCTAATTAGGTTTTGAGTAGTATTATGTGTTCAATTTGCATTTATTGTTGAGATTAGTGTGTGAATTCCATTTGCTCCCTGTGTTCGACCTCGGACTTCAAATTTGAGTAATAAAATTATATCTGTTTTGAACTCTTTTTCGGCTGTACTACAACGCAACACTTTGAAATACCGATTTTGTGCTTTCAAACATTTTGGCACCGTTGCTGGGGAGCAACACGTAATTCACCATTATTCTCTGCATTATTTGATTATATTTGAGCACTAACTTATTTTTTTGCTTTATTGTGATTTTGCAAGGTACTTCACGAGATCTTCTCTATTCGTCCTAGGCAGGTAACTTCTCTATTCGTCCTTAATCAACCTCCTAATCTTGGAAAAATAAAAAAGGAAACAATCAATTAGGAATCACCTGCCTTAGTTTTCATAGTAATTATCATTTAAAAGGCAAGTTTCCTGATTTGCAAATTTTTTTTTCAAAAATCTCATTGAAATTGAAGCTATTTTTAGAGATCCTATCCCAAAATTCCTGTGCCTATTATGGACTATGCTTAAATTCTAATTTTCTTGGCCTACGCACTTCTTGTTTGAAGCCCAAGGAGAACATTTTATGAAAATCAAAGAGGACTTGAAAATAAAGCCAATTAGGTTTCTACATTATGGTTTTGGAGTGCTAGTTCACACTTGCCTGCATAAAGGAAACAAACCCACTCGCATTTGTGTGCTACCCAAACCCTTGATTGAAAAGATCTAATCGAGAAAAATCCTAAAATCAGGCTCTAAAATCACTTGAACCTTAAAATCCTTGGACCTAATAACCAGGGACTCAAATCAGGATAATTTCTAGGTCTTGATCTGGAGTCATTCTGCCATCTTTAGGGCAGGTCAAGTAAAGTTGGACTACATTATAGGCCAACCAACATCTAAATTAGGTCAAAAGTTAAAACAACTACTAATTCAAGTGAAATCAAAGCACAAATTAGGATATAAAATTGGTAGACTTAAGAGGTCAAGTTATTCATTCTAGTCTACCTAGACCCTCAGTGACAAGAGAGGTCGGGTGGGGGAAACCCTATAACCCGTGGGGGTGCTCTACTGTGTAGGGGTCTTTGCGGGACTCTCCTTCTTTGGTTGCCCAGGTAATTCTCAGGTGGACGGCTTTTTTGACTAAGGGGTATCATCTGCCCCGAACCTCCATAGTCATCCAAAAATCTTTGGGTGCCTTGATTGGGACAACATCACATCCAGTCCCTCATCCCTTCTATTTAGAGCACACACATATTTGCATTGAAAATCTCTTCCAGATTAAATCTTCATTCTAAAACTTGAATTTTGATTCTACATCTTGATTCCACCATATGATTCAAATATGCAGCCTGGTTACTTAGGAAGATCATTGAAGAAACCTGAATCACAAAGATCCATGAGAGATAGAATGGTTGAGGATGCCCTTGAATTTTATGAGATTGAGTACAAAACCTGTAGAAGACATTCAGGTTAGTGTATCAACAACAACAACATTCATCATAAACTGTGCTCAATTGTTATTAACAAAAGCAACAAAGGGATCAACCCGGGATATTCTCATAACAGGATACATTGACATAGAAAAATTGCATAACTTTGAATATCTCCAATGCATGACAAATCCTGTACTTTAGGAAAAATGCCAAGATGGTCTTGAAAAATGGGAGGAAATGATGAAATTGTTAAAACAAGTTATCGATCAAAAATACCCATACATGCCCCAAATAGTTAATGAAACATCTTGGACTAATATTGAGGATCAATCTGATTTCCCAAAGCTCGAGTTTGAGACACAAGGTTGTTGTGGATTCCCAACCCAGATGGAATATAACATGCCTGATCTTGAATTAGGTTGGGAAGTTTCGATTGCAGGAGAACATGATTTTGAGCCAGCCCTAGAAAACCAAAATCCTGGTTCACCAAGCATAGAATTCCTAGACTCCTGTAAGAATGAGATTGGATCAGAACCTCTCGAGGGTGTAAATCCTACCCCTTATTCTGATAAGGTGACCCTCGAAGGCAATTCTGACCTAGATTCTAGTGATTCAACCCACATCCTCAGCCTAGAATCTGGATCTGAATCTTCTTGGGACGATTACAAGGCCCCGTATGTCGAAGATCAAAGTTTGAATTGGGATTATGATTCTGGGCCTTTATTTGATGAATGTCCCTCTCCAACATTCTCAGAGATATAGATTGATTTTTCGGAAGTCACGCTATTCTATGATACAGAAACCGAGGATTTGGAAGAGTAGGGTTTTGATTGGGTCTTTTCTACAAGCCTATAACTCGAGCCTAGATCCAATAGGGACACCTTTTTGAGCTCAGAATCTGAGAATAGGCTAGACTCAAGTCAGGTTGCTAAGTCTACATCTTTAGATTTGTTCTATGGTGGAACCTCTGATCTCAAATCAAATTCAAAAGTTGATTCTCGCAATTTCTCAGACGATTTCAAATCTTACTATGATTTCAGAGAACCATTGTTTCCTGACGACTACGACCCAATCTACGACCTCAGCACACAAGATCCATTCTTCGACTCTGACTCTGAGGTCCCTAATCATGAGATCATTGATTTAAATTCAGGTTCCATTGAGATGGAATCATTTCTTTTTGATCCTCAGGAGTCAAAACCAAAAAGTGCTGAGAGTGACTGCAATCCAGAATTCGAATCTTTTCTTGACTCAGATTTTCTTCATCCTATAAACACTCTTCAGGCATTCACTTTTGAGTTTGCTGGCTACTATGAGGACTCTCTAAATGAACCCACCTTTACTTCTTTTTTAGATGAACCCTCATACACAATTCTTATTGAAGCCACCTCCTCTACATATACAGAATCGATTCAAACCCATTTTCAAACCCAACCCGCAACCAGACTCAATTTCTATTCTGATTCCCCTCTTATTGAATCGATTGCAGATGATTCACCTCCACATTTTTATCAGATTTTGGACATTGGTCAGACTACAACTCATGCCCCATCCTTCTTTGATCACTCCTATAGGGTTCCTACATCAGCCAATGATTCTTTTTCATTTAAGGATCCTTACTTTGATTAGGCTGATTCAACTCAGCCAAACCCTGGATTCACACTTCCGCATCATTCCGAGCTCCAAAGTATATGGTGGGTTCCACATCTCTTGATCTACATTTATCAACCCACCAGATTGATTGGGTTTGCGCTGCATCATCAGCTTGTTGATCTGAACAAGAACTTGGTTGGACCAACCAGGCTTTTGATCAAGGTGCTTGTTCTACAAAACTCAGCTAATTTGACCACTCCTCCTTATCATCTCCCGTTCGGTTGAAGGTGTTGAATTTAGTGCTTAACGAGAGGCAACCCATCATTACAAAAACCCAAGATCCTTCTGATTATCCTTCTGTACTTCACGTCTATTACACCCTGAGTTCGATTTTAGAATAGTCAATCCCGCCACTGGTACACGTGTTAGAGCTTGAAATCACCCGCAACAGCCATTCACAACCCATTCGCCCACCCGATAATCCTGTTCTAAATTCTTGAACCCAAACCTATTTCACACCCTCCATTTACAATGAGGACATTGCAAAACTTAGGCATGGGGGGGTGGTAAAGTACAAACATACAAAAATTAAAAGTTCAGAAGGGTTCTCACAAAAAAAAAATCTCATATTCCAAAAATGCCAAAAAAATGGAAAATTCTGAAAAAGAACAAAAAATTGAGAGGAGAAAAAATTTTGAGGCTATACAAATCTTGAGGAGAAAAAGGGGAGAAAATAAAAATGTCAAAAATGAGCACAAGTTGTAAAAGAAAAATAAATAGTCATTAGTAAGAAATTAAGGAATTAGCTGAGTTCTAGACCATATCAAGAAAAAGAAAATGAAAGGAAAAAAGTGCTAATGAAACACAGAAGAGATTAGTAGGAACACTGATCTTAGGCCTCTTGGGCTATACTCCTTGGCTTAAAAATTTAACTATCCACTAAGATCTGGATAGTTCTTAAGAGGTTGGGGAAAATGCGAATCTTAAGTATTAGGTCTAAGGCTTAGGGAGTATCTGACCTCGTTAACTAACCTCTAGTTTGCGGGACTTGGTAACCTAAGCACTCCAATCCACACACAGTCTGGTTCAGTGCGCATAAGTATCAAAATCACGTAAATGCATTTAAATTATTCTGGAAAAGTCACCTAGATTAGGAGCGGCCGATCAACACAAGTTGATTTGGATGAGTTCCCAACGTGGAGAGGTAGGAAATTCCCCTTGAAGATGCGCAATAACATATCGTCTCCTCAGTGCTTATCTCCTAGGATATCTACATATCCTACTGGGGGCATGTAAGCACCCTGTGCTGGTTTAGATGCCATAGGTGGCATTATCCCGAAATGTCAATTGCCAGGATCTGGATTTAGCTACAGAATGCCATAGGCGGGATTATCTCGAAATCTTGAAAGCCAGGGTTTTGGAGGCTGCCATGGGCGGTGCTATCTCAAAGCATCGATTGCTAGGGACCCCTCGAGGATTGAGGATGGGGACTAGGAATCCGATACAGACCGTGTTGAGAAGCTAATTCGAAGTTAGAAATAAAAAGAAAAGATAGAGAAAACTCTCCAAACAAAGAAAATTCCTCTGTCTCTCTCTTACAAAAATGCACAGCAAACTGAACCAAGGCTAAAATATGCTACAAGCATGGATGCTTTAACCACGGAGTTCAACGAACCCTAGGATAGTTTCTGTGGGCCTTAAAAACCTTAGTGGCAGACTGAGGCTAGAGCTGGTCAGGTCCAGATCTTGGTTGATACATGAGTACCTCTAGGCCTACTATTGGCATTCTAACCTAATCTACAGAAGAAAGCACACATCATAATTTTGAGCATCAAAAAGATTACATGGTCTAGAATAAAAGT
The DNA here is from genome assembly GCA_037157565.1 of Thalassia testudinum. Classification (NCBI taxonomy): domain Eukaryota; kingdom Viridiplantae; phylum Streptophyta; class Magnoliopsida; order Alismatales; family Hydrocharitaceae; genus Thalassia; species Thalassia testudinum. The sequence continues at coordinate 69,929,029 of JAZHRO010000002.1, forward strand.
TAAAACCTTAAAATTTTGCTAAAGGGCTAGCAAAAGCTAGGCATGGCGATATGATGGGAACACCATCATAAGCCTAACTAGCTCATTTTGACCCAATGAAGAGAATAAAAACTCCTACATAACCGATTGAAGGTCATAATTCACTATACAACTATTATGAGAGTAAAATAAGAAACTAGGGTTAAAACTGTAATTTTACCATTGCAGTACAACCATGGATTTTCTCAAGGGCTAAACAAAGGTTAAATGGTCTTAAAAGATAAAAAGTGGGTTGGATTTGACAGAAAAGGGTTTGTGTGTGTCCTATGAATTAAATGACTTCTTGAAATCCTAAAACAGACTCACTTGATTAACCAAGGTTCTGGTCAGGATAAAATTTACCTAAACCCTCTAAAAATCATAGAAAAATATTCTATAGGGTTTAGAACCTTCAATTTGGCCATTGGAACCCATCTTGACCTAAAATAGGATCTCAGATAGATATTTACCCTAAATTGGGTTTTTTCGTAAATTTCCTAGTCAAAGGTGATCAAACCCAAAATCCAACTTTGCCATTGGATTTCTTAGGTCCAAATTAGATTCATACCAAAATTTACACCTTAGGGGAGCTCATCTTGACCCACTTTGCAAAAAGGTCAAATCTTATTACATTTGAACCCTTATCTTTCAAAAACCCTTGCATTTAGACCCCTAGCTTCTTCATCACCTTTGCAAATAGGTCCCTCCACCATTATAGCAGAGGAATCCTACTCCAGTGAGCTTTGAAAGGAGGTTTCTCCTTGATTGCTCAGAGAATCCCTTCCAAAATTGGAAGGGAGATTCTTTGAGTAATCCCCTCCAATTTGAACCCATCTGTGATCCATGATTGTTTCCCAATCTCTCATGCGAACACATAAGAGATTTGGTTCTCTTTTGAGTTTCCATCTCCGACGAAGCCTTCCTTGCTTGGAAGCTTGGCTTCCATGCACGAAACCTCCTCAGAGACCTATTTAAAGACCCCCCAGATCCAACTGCATTCCCTCAGCTTGAATTTGGGCCGGTTCCCTCGATTCTTCTCCCCCTCGCCGGCCACATTCTCCACAAGCTTCGGCGGATCTTCCCTCACTCTCTCTTTTCCTAGCCACAATACCAATGGTCGGGTTAACTTCGCCACATTCCTCCGTGTTGTGCAACACCGGCCAATGTCGCCTCTGCCTTGTCTTTGCCGCCGCCTCATCTACGGAGGTCTTCATCTTCCCCACATTTGGCAGCCATACTGGTGTGGGATTCCCTTCCCTTTTGTCCCATAGATTAGGTCTTTTGAATTCCTTATCCTCTGCACTCTCTTTCCCTCTCTCTATCTCCCTAAATCACCCACCGATGCCACTGACCACTGTCACCTTCTCCATCTCCGACAATACATCTGGCGAGGTGCATCCATCACTTCGCACCTCCATACACCTCACCAACCACCCTACGACCTCTGCCTTGACTCCATGATTATATCCCCTTACTCCAATCTCTCCATCGACTACCCAAACACTCCACCGAACACACCCACACATACGCACACAGTGAACCCTAGACACGCCACCAAATCACTCCCATCACATCCGCCGTGGTTGAAAGGCTGTGCTGTTGATTTTAGGTTCAGGCCATGGTCTGCCATTACTGACGAACTTGAAGAAAGCTTCAAGCGGTCCTAGGACTTGCGTTGCTCTAGATGAGACCTCCAGGCTGTGTGGACTTAAGTCGCGATGCGTCCAAGCCCTCGTGTAAAGACTCTAGCCTCTGCAGCCTCGCCAATTGGAAGCCCAATTTGCTGTTGTGGCGTATGAACGAAGGTGGGACATTTAGTCCCAACTCGGAACTAGTGATGAGCCCATATTTGTGGGCTAATTAGTTACTTAAATGCCTAGGAATTAGATTAATATTGGCATATAAATTGCATACAATAAGATGTAAATAGATTAGTCTAGGTATTCATTTATTTACATATTCCATGCATTGCATTCATACTTAGAAATCATTTAGAGTAGCATACATTAGAATAGTTAATCTTTTAGGTTTCATTACACGTATTATTTTATTTCACATTGCTTTTAAGGGTTTGCACATAAATAACCCCTTTTTTATTTTCTTTATTTGTTTCTTCTCTAACGGCTGCATGCAGGAGAGTGTGCGAGTTAAATGCGTAGGCAAAAATCATGGATCTCTGTTTCCACGATCTGCGTCGCTTCTTTTTCAACCAACGCCTACACTCCTCTTGCAGCATAAAAGAAGGGTTCCTGTGTCCTTTGCAGGGAGGCCACCACCATCCCGACTCATCACTGCGCAAAGCTCTTGAGCTTCTTCACACCACCACCACCAGCCTCCACCGTGTACACAAGACCACATCACTGCGGGCAGGCGAGGTGATAGACCGTCGCACCATCAGTGGTCTATGCAGCTTACTGCGAGCGTGTGCCTGAAGGCCACGCAATTTTCACCAGCCACCACTGCTAGCAAACACTGCCAGCAACCATTCACGCTTATTTAAGACGTTTGGGAAAGTTCCTAGACGTCTGACCTCCTAAGAGTACCATCTCCATTTCTTCCTCTTTTTGTTCTCTATTTCCTTTCCACCAAAAAGAACCCAGCACTGCCAGCCGTTACCTCCTCCCCTCGCCCACGCCCACACACTCAGGCAAAGGCCATCACCCACTCCTCCACCTCCGCACACTTTTAGCAGTAGCTGAGAGCTGCCACCCTCCCAGCGTGCAGTCCAGCACGCCGCCTATCCATGTGTGGCTGCACAACTTGCGCAAACTCCCCTCGCCCGCAGCTTGCAGTGTCTAGCAGTAGCCGCTGCATAGCAGCGCATGCTCCTTCACCTCCAGCCTGCATCCCTCTAGTAGTCACACCCTTCCCGTGTGGCCAACGCGCCTCCAGTAGCTGTGCTCCTCCAACAGCTTCCTTGTACGCACCTACGTGCCACCTGCAGTGCCTCACCGACCCGTGCAGTGCCTTCTCTTGCAGCCGCGCACGTCATCTGCACGCCCCCATGCACAGGAATAGGTGTGGCTTCCCCTCCGCACATGCGCCACCTCCAGCATCCCCGCGCGTCGCCGCCAGCTCCCCTGCATGCGGTCTGCAGCGCCCACGCGTGCCTACAGCACCTGCGTGCGCCTCCGTCCCTCCAACAAGCATAGCAGCTGCAACCACCGCTGGAAACCACCCTTCGCCGGAGCTCCATCCAGCCGAATTCGGCCATCTCGCAACCTACCATCTCCATCGTCGTGAAGCCCTCACTCCAGCCAACCTAATCCCAGAAGGGTTCCTCGAACGAACCTCTCTCCCGTGCAGGAGGAGGAGAGATGTAGAATCCTATATTTTTGGTGGTATTAGTATTTACATTTCATGCCATTGCCACAAAAATGATTTGTTATTTATTGTTATTTTATTATGGTGATTTTATGCAAAGAACCTCCTTCTTTCTCGTAAATGCGAAATCAGCATGTTAAAGTCTTTTTATCTTGATTGAAAAGCAATTTTGGCTTGATTTCTTGACGAAATTAATAGTGAACATTAGTTTTTGACCCTGGCGAGTTTAAATAGGCCATTACCTCCTTGTGGATACGACCCGCTCCTAATTGAGTGGTATTTTAATTGTTGATTAGTCGATTTTTCCACCACTTACATACTACAACACGCGTTATTTCATTTGCGAAACTTAATCGAAAGCAGAAAATCATCTCATCAAATGGCACTGTTGCCGGGGACACAACAGGCTTGTTAAACTCTCATTTATCTATTTATTTATTCACATTTTAATTGAGGCGTATTTAACCTATTTTATTTGATTTGGTGCAAGGTACGCATATTGCACACGGGTTGTCGCATCGGCCTCAGCAACGCCGTGTTGGACCTTGTTTCCACCACTTGGAGGAGGGATCAAGTTTCGCATATACGAGGAAGAGCTTGAACATTGGTGAACTTTGTTGTCACCAACTAGGAGGACATCTGGAGTGATCATCTTCATCTCCGTCAATTTGTCAAGTAGATAGAATTTAGGTTTTAGAACTTTACTTTTCTTTATTTTCTTGCACTTACATTTGGTTTGAGACCCTTGTTCTGGGGTATATTTTTAGGGGTTTGTTCCCCGATTTTATTTTAGGCTCGTGTTGGGTAGTTTTTGGGAGTCTGTTCCCTCTTTTCTTTAGATCTAGGTTTTCTTTTGTGGGTTGTTTATCCTCTACTTGTTTGTGCACAAGTAGGTAAAAAAAAAAGAAAAAAACATGAGCTACCTGCTAGAAGCTATCTACCCCTAGGACGAATCATTTAGGTCTGTATGAGCAGCCTCTAGTTTTATTTCTCTGCATTGCGTGCATTCTCGCATCGTTGATTGCTGGAAGCAAGGTACGCATTCTCTTACTTTGCATCCTATTCTTGATCACACGTTGCATTTGGACTTAATTCGAAGACCACATAATTTGTCTTGAAAAGAATTAACAAGTGGTCACATTTTCTGAAAAAAAAAAGATTAATCAAAGGAGGAACATATAAAATCCAAGGAGTTGATTTGAGACATTGTGCTGCGGTTCAAAAATTCAAACTTTTATGGTGTATGCACACTTCTTTGCACCAAAGCACGCATTTAGACACTCCTAGGTTTTTGAGCTGCTAGGAAAGAACTCTCCTATCATTGGATACCGAAGTGCTTGAAACTTAAGCTCAAAGGTTTTGTAACTCCAAGGAGGGGGATACCTTGTCATGGATTTTTGTGGGTAGTTAAGAAGCACTGCAAAAGCATAGCTTCAAAGGAAGGCTCAGACCTACTTGCATCCCTTGATCTTCCATCCTTGGAGTACTTTGCCATTTGAACTTTAGGGCGGAGTACCTAAGTTCCAATTAGGTCTTCAATAAGGCATTTCGTAGGTTGACAATAGACACGTAATTGTTTAGGCAATTTGTATTGTCATCTACAACTGGACTTAAATCTCAAAGGCCTTAATTGATTAAAGACATAAAAGTTCTTTGGAATTGTGTTTGTTTGTGTATGCTTGGTAGGCGATATTTGAGGAGACAACTTGTGTTTAATTCAGAACCTGAAAGGATCCTTAGGAGAGCCAACCAAGAGAGAAAAGAGATGGCCGAGGAAAGATAGAATAGAATTGTGAAAAACCAATGATCTTTGAGAGATTATTTTATCCCTATCAATCAACCTGGCCATACACTGAGAAGACCTGGCGGGGATAATCCATATGAAATCAAGAGTAGTACCATATATTTGTTGCCCTCATTCTATGGTACTTCTAGGGAGGACCCCTACAAGCATTTGGAGGAATTCACCGAGGTCTGTTTCACTGTGAGATTGCAGGGTGTTACTAATGATGCCCAAATGCGAACCCTCTTTCCTTTCTCCCTCAAAGATAAGGCGAAGCATTGGTATCACAGTCAAGATGGTAGAGTGGATACTTGGGAAGCCTTGAAGGGAGAATTTTTGAAAAAATTCTTCCCCATGAGCAAGACTAATCACTGCAGGAGGGAAATCATAGGTTTTGCTCAACAAGATGGAGAACAATTTCATGATGCATGAGAGCGCTTCAAAGATTTGTTACGCTTATGTCCCCATCATCAAGTGCCAAGATGGCAGCTTGTAGAAAGGTTCTATATTGGATTAAATGACAAGCACAGGCAAACAATGGATGGTGCCTGTGCAGGAACCTTTCTCACAAAAACTGAAGATGAGGCTTGGGATCTTTTTGAGACTTTGAGCAAGAATTCTATTCATCTTAATTCTGCCTATTTCGATAGAAAACACACTTATGCAGCGAAAGATGGAGGCAAATGAGGCCAGGGATACCCAGAATTTGGCCTTTTAGATTTAATTGTTGAACCAAAACATGGAAAGGCTTATGACAAACCCTAGCCAACTCACACCAAATGCCTCTGCTTCCCAAGCTTCTGAATGCTCCATTTGCAATGGCAATACTCATGCTACTATGGATTGTCATTTGGCCTCCCAATTCCCTGACCTTGTATAGGAGAACCTGAATGCTGCCCAAGGGCTTCGACCCTGACCTCGTAATGACCCATTTTCAAACACTTATAACGAGGGATGAACCACCCCAATTTTTCATGGAGACAGGGGAATGTCTCTAATTCAGGGAATTACAGACCCCAACCCTTTCAGACTCAACAGTATAATCAACCTCCTATGACTTCCCAACCATCCAAGACTTCTGAGATGGATGAGCTTAAAGCTATGCTTAAAGTCATGCAGGAGAATCAAAGTATGATCATCCAATCTCATGACAAGGCAATCAATGAGATGAAATCACAAATTGGACACCTTGTCAAGGCCATGAGTAAAAGAGAGATTGGGAAGCTTCCCAGTTCATCTGAGGAGAACCCTAAAGGGAAAGGGGTTATGTTTAGGGAGCAAGCCCAGGCGGTGACTATTTTGAGGAGTGGGAAAGAAATTTCCAAACCTGATGCTCCTATAGTCCCATCTTCTGAAAAACCATCCACTCCAACTTTTGACCTCACTGGAGAAGAGCAGCCCAACTCTTCTCCACTTGAAATCACCTCACCGAAAAAGGTTGTCCCCGCCCCCCCTCTTACCCGACATGACAACCCTTCCACCCAGAGACTGAGAGTGCCCTTTCTAGAGCTCTTATCTGACTCTGGGTAGACTTTTGCTGGCTCATCTAGAGCCAAAGATAGGATGGATGAAATAATGGAGACTTTCAAACAAGTGCAAATTAATCTGCCCTTGCTTGAAGCTAACAGGCAGATTGCATCCTATGCTCTCTTTCTTAAGGACTTGTGCACGAAAAAGCGGCAATCAAGGAAACAGGTCCAATCAAAGGTTGTCCTGCTTAATTCTGTTAGCTCAATTATACAACATGGGACACCCCCGAAACTTAAGGACCCAGGAGCCCCATACATCTCAGTGGTCGTTGGTGACCTACAAATAGACGAGGCTCTGCTTGATATGGGTGCGGGGGTGAACATCCTTCCGAGCTATGTATATGAACAACTTGGAGGAGGCAATCTGAAGCGTTCCCTTGTAATCCTCCAAGTTGCAGACCATTCTTTGAAGACACCACGGGGCATATTGGAAGATGTCCTCGTGAGAGTGGAGGATTTCTTTTTCCCCGTTGACTTTTTAGTACTAGACACTAACCCTACCAACAAACCAACCAAGCCCTCCATCATTTTGGGCCGCCCTTTTCTTATGACTTTTAATGCTTCAATTAATTGTCACACTGGGGCGTTAAAAATGGGCTTTGGGAATAGGAAAATTCGGCTGAATGTGTTCGATGCTTATAAACAAGCTAGATTTAAGGATTGTTCCCAAGTTGAGGTAGTAGAGGGTCTAATTGAAGAGACAACTCCTGCAATTTTATGTGATGACCCCCTTCAGCATGTCATGTTAAATGAGCATTCCCATCTCTTGGAGGAATGTGAAGGGGATGTGCTAGAACTTGAGGAATTGCTTGGAGTTTCTACTGAGTCTCTTTCTCCATCATGTCTGCCTAAGGTAGATCTACTACCTGAGATGGGGACTTCTATTATGAAACCCTCAACCATACAAGCCCCCGACCTTGAACTGAAACCCCTCCCTCACTCTCTCAAGTATGTATTCCTTGGGCCAAATGATGCGTTCCCTGTAATCATCTCATTTGCACTATCTGAAGTGCAAGAGGGAGCCTTGTTAGACTGCTTATCAAGGCACAAGAAAGCCATAGCTTGGACGATTGCTGATATTAAGGGTATAGACTCTACGCTTTGCATGCATCACATTTATACTGATGATTCCATCAAACCCTTTCGAGACATGTAGAGACATCTTAACCCCAACATGAGGGAAGTGGTTAAAAAGGAGATTCTGAAGTGGTTGGACGCTGGGATCATTTATCCCATCGCAGATGGAAAATGGGTTAGTCTAATACATGTGGTTCCAAAGAAGGTAGGCTTCATAGTAGAAACAAATGACCAGGGTGAACAAGTGGCGACCAAACCCTCAACAGGTTGGAGGGTCTGCATTGACTACCGCAAACTGAACACCGCTACCCAAAATGATCACTTTCCCTTGCCCTTTATTGATCAGATCCTTGAAAGATTAGCAGGGAATAAGTATTTATGCTTTTTAGATGGCTATTCTGGGTACCACCAGGTTGCAGTCTGCCCTAATGATTAGGATAAGACAACTTTCACTAGTCCTTACGACACTTTTGTGTTCAGGCGTATGCCGTTTGGATTATGTAATGCACCTGCAACTTTCCAGCGGTGTATGATGTCCATTTTCTCAGACATGATTGATGAGTGCGTCGAGGTTTTTATGGATGACTTCTCCATTTACAGCTCATCTTTCAACCAATGTCTCCTAAACTTAGAGAATGTGCTAAAGAGATGTAAGGAAACTAGTTTAGTCCTCAGCTGGGAGAAAAGCCACTTCATGGTACAGAAAGGCATTGTACTTGGGCATGTTGTGTCTAAAAGGGGATTGGAAGTGGATAAGGCTAAAGTTGATTTGATTTCCAAACTTCCATTGCCCACGAATGTCAAACAAATTAGATCCTTTCTAGGCCATGCAGGTTTTTATAGGCGATTCATTAAGAATTTCAACAAAATTTCTAGGCCACTTTGCGACTTATTGGTGAAAGAATCTTCCTTCGATTTTGATTCAAAGTGTGCCAAGGCTTTTCATACACTGAAGGAGGCCTTGACCTCTGCACCTATTCTATGAGCTCCTGACTGAACACTCCCATTTGAGTTGATGTGTGATGCTTCAGATTATGCAGTGAGAGCTATTCTTAGATAGAGGGTTGAGGGAAAACCACATGTGCTGCATTATGCTAGTAAGACTTTAACTGAACCACAACAAAACTACACAGTCACTGAAAAGGAATTACTTGCTGTAGTTTTTGCTTTGGAGAAGTTTAGGTCATACCTTCTTGGATCCAAGGTGGTCATTTTCACTGATCATGCGGTAGTGAAACATCTCATTGCCAAGAAAGATTCTAAGCCACATTTAATTAGATGGATTCTACTCCTTCAAGAGTTTGACTTGGAGATTCGTTAAAAGAAAGGAGTGGAAAATGTAGTGGCTGACCACCTGTCTCGCCTTCCCATTGATGACTTTCAATCTGGAGACATCCGTGAGACATTTCCCGATGAAACCCTTATGGCGGTAACACCGACTTCACCTTGGTATGCGAATACAGTTAACTACTTGGTCACTGGAGAAGCCCCTAGCTCTTGGGATGCGCAAAAATGGAGGCGATTCATTTCCCATGCTAGATTCTTTCATTGGGAAGAGCCATAAGTATTTCATATTGGACATGACCAAAGTTGGAGACGATGTGTGCCTGAAGAAGAGCAACAGAGTGTGTTGAGATTTTGCCATGAGCTTCATTGTGGAGGACACTTTGGTGCTAAGAAAATAGCATTTAAGGTTCTCTAGTCCAATTTTTGGTGGCCTTCTTTATTTAAGGATTCCCATTACCCTGTTAAGGCCTGTCTCAGATGTCAATGGACTGGAACGATTGGGAAGCGGAATGAGATGCCCCAATACCCTATCCAACCTGTGGAAATTTTTGATGTTTGGGGGATAGACTTCATGGGTCCCTTCCCTTTGTCCCATGGATTTGAATATATCTTTGTGGCAGTGGATTACGTCTCAAAGTGGATAGAGGCCATTCCTACGCGCACAAATGGTCACTTTGTGGTCTTGAAATTTGTGAAAGCCAATATCATATCTCGCTTTGGCTGCCCCAAGATGATTATTAGTGATGGGAGACCTCATTTCCGGAACCATCATTTCAATCAGCTACTCAGGAGTCTGGGAGTAACTCACAAGATTGCTACCCCTTATCACCCTCAGACAAGTGGCCAGGTTGAAGTCTCAAATAGGGAGCTCAAGAACATTCTAGAAAAGACTGTTAGGCCAGATAGGAAGGACTGGTCCCAAAAGCTCAATCACGCTTTATGGGCTTATCGAACAGCCTACAAAACCCCTTTGGGTATGTCGCCCTTCCGGATTGTGTAGGGGAAAGCATGCCACTTACCCGTTGAACTTCAACGTAGGGCACTTTGGGCTATCCGAAGTGTTAACATGGATTTAGAGCAAGCTGGTAAAGCACGTTTACTGGAGTTGATTGAGCTTGAAGAACTGAGGAATGATGCTTATGACACCTCCCAAGCTTATAAAGAGAGAACTAAGGTCTTGCATGACAAGTACATCCTTAGAAAGACCTTTGAGCCTAACCAACAAGTCTGGCTTTTCAATTCCAGACTTAAGTTATTTCCCGAAAAATTGAAATCACGTTGGGATGGGCCTTATATTGTCACCAAAGTATTTCCGCATGGGGCTATGGAGATCAAGAATCCTTCCTCTTCAGCACCTCCCTTCACCGTCAACGGCCAACGATTAAAACCTTATGTAACTTTGGATGGCCACCTGGTTGATGAGGTCACTCTTGAGGAGCCTTAGCTCCTTTCTTTTCCGCCTTAGGTAATATCTTCCCTTGGTCCTTCTACTTTCAATGAGGACATTGTTTGAACAAGGCATGGGGGGGATAGGACCTGAGGCATTTGTACATAGCATTTATACATAGTGCATTCATGCATTTAATTTAAATATTCTGCATTGCATACATTTGATCTTAAAAAAAAAAAAAGCATTTTACATCATTGAGCTTAATTAGCTGAGTCCTGCATTCTTAGGCAGACCAGAACTTTAGGTTAGACTATGTTGACTCTAGGTGTCTGACTTTAGAAGCTAAGTTGAAGTACTAGCTCTAGACCTTTAGGGTCCCTTGTGGACTTAAAAGCTCAAGTAGGAGTTAAGTTGCAGACCATTCCTCTAGAGGTTGAGGAAGGAAAGCTAGGGATTGAGTTAAAGGCTAGGTAGTATCTGGTGTCTTTTTCTACATTTTGGTTTACGGGTCCTCGTAACCAAAGCATCCACAATTCACACACACTTGGTCTTGTGTAAATAGTGATCACCTTAATTTCTTCCTTCGAAAAAAAAATTTTTGGTTCTCTTAATTCTGACTTAGGAGAAGTTTGAAAGCATAAGTTGATTGGAAGAGTTCCTGCCGTAGGAGAGGTGTACATACTCACCTTGAGGATGCAATGATAACATGTCACCTCCTTGGCGCTTGTCTCTTAGGATATCCATCCTACTGGGGGCATGTAAGCGCATTATGCGGTTCAGGTACCATGGGTGGCCCTATCTCGAAGAGCCGATTGCCACAGGCCTGAATTCGCTTTAGAAATCCATGGGCGATACTATCTCGAAGTGTCGATTACCAAGAGTTCTTGGGGTCGCTATGGACGGTGCTATCTCGAAGCATCGAAAGCCAGGCACCCTTCGAGGTTTGGTGATGGGGACAATGAATCCGATACAGACCATGCTGATAGCTTATCCAAGGTTAAACTTAGATGTATCAAATAAAAAAATTAATTTAAAAAAAGTCTTTCTTACTCTCTTTCCTGGTTGGCAATCAAACCAACCTTAAATAACTTAGACCAATGCACATGCACGGATGCTTTAATCCCTAGAACCAATAAACCCTAAGGTAGAGTTGGAAATCAGAGAAACTTGTGCTTGCAACTCATCTTTAGCCAACCTAGTTTGTAACTTAGCAATTACTTGGGAACCTTAGGTCTAAAGTCTGAACTTAACATGTTCTAAAGGAAGACTGTTGGGTTAGTTAGTCCACTTGAAGAGTTGGGTTGTTGCTTGAATTTGCTAGGGACTAGCAAAAACTAAGCATGGGGGCATTTGATGAGCCCATATTTGTGGGCTAATTAGTTACTTAAATGCCTAGGAATTAGATTAATATTGGCATATAAATTGCATACAATAAGATGTAAATAGATTAGTCTAGGTATTCATTTATTTACATATTCCATGCATTGCATTCATACTTAGAATTCATTTAGAGTAGCATGCATTAGAATAGTTAATCTTTTAGGTTGCATTACATGTATTATTTTATTTTACATTTCTTTTAAGGGTTTGCACATAAATAACCCCTTATTTATTTTCTTTATTTGTTTCTTCTCTAACAGCTGCATGCAGGAGAGAGCGTGAGCTAAATGCGCAAGCAAAAATCGTGGATCTCTGTTTCCAAGATCTGCGTCGCTTCTTCAACCAACGCCTGCCTACGCTTACACTCCTCTTGCAGCATAAAAGAAGGGTTCCTGTGTCCTTTGCAAGGAGGCCACCACCATCCCGACTCATCACTGCGCAAAGCTCTTGAGCTTCTTCACACCACCATCGTCGGCCTCAACCGTGTACACAAGACCACATCACTGCGGGCAGGCGAGGTGACAGACTGTCGCACCATCAGTGGTCTATGCAGCTTACTGCGAGTGTGTGCCTGAAGGCCATGCAATTTTCACCAGCCACCACTGCCAGCAAACACCGCCAGCAACCATTCACGCTTATTTAAGACATTTGGGAAAGTTCCTAGACGTCTGACCTCCTGAGAGTACCATCTCCATCTTCTTCCTCTTTTTGTTCTCTATTTCCTTTCCACCAAAAAGAACCCATCACTGCCAGCCACACTCAGGCACAGGCCATCACCCGCTCCTCCACCTCCACACACTTTCAGCAGCAGCTGAGAGTTGCCACCCTCCCAACGTGCAGCCCCAGCGTGCAGCCCAGCGCCTCACCTGTCCGTATGTGGCTGCACAACTTACACAAACTTCCCTCGCCTGCAGCTTGCAGTGTCCAGCAGCAGTAGCTGCATAGCAGCGTGTGCTCCTTCACCTTTAGCCTTCACACCCTTCCCGCGTGGCCAATGCACCTCTAGCAGCTGTGCTCCTCCAACAGCTTCCCTGCACGCACCTCTGCGCCACCTGCAGTGCCTCACCGACCTGCGCAGTGCCTTCTCCTACAACCGCGTGAGTCATCTGCGCACCCCCACGCACCGCAGCAGGCGAGCCTTCCCCTCCGCGTGCACGCCGCCTCCGACGCCCCCGCATGCCGCCTCCAGCACCCCTGCGTGCGGTCTGCAGTGATGAGAACCTCATCATGAGCCTTAACTAGATTACTTTGACCCAAGAAAGAGAATAAAAGCTCCTACATAACCTAAAGGAAGGCCTAATTCAGGGAATTATTGATCTGAAAAGAATACTTGAAGAATAGGCTAAAATTGCAATTTTACCATTGCACTGCATCAATGGGATTTTCCAGGGTCTAGACATAGGTCAATTGGACTTAATAATAGAAAAAGAGGGATGTTTCGGTCAGAAGAGGGTTATTGTGAAATTTAAGAATTAAATGACATTCTATAACCCTAAAACAAACCCACTTTAAGTCACAAGGTTTCAGGCAGGATAAAAATCAACTAAGTCCTCTAAAATTCAAGGAAAAGTATCCCCTAGGGTTTAAAACCTTCAATTTGGCCTTTGGAAATTATTTTGACCTAGATTGGGGACCAAGCCTAATATTTGACCTAATTTTGGTTTTTGTGCAAACTATCCAGTCAAACAAGGTTAAACCTAAAATCCAACTTCTCCATTGGATTCCTTAGGTCCAAATTAGGTTTGTACCAAAATTTGGACCTAAGGGAAGGTCATCTTGACCTACTTTGCAAATTGGTCCACCAAATTACATTCTGACCCTTAACTTTTGGAAACCCTGGCAAATACCCCCTCAAATTTTGTCACTTTCTTCATTTTGGTCCCTCTGCCATTGCAGCAGGGACCCATATCACCGACAACTTTGCGAGCAGGTTTTCTCCTCGTTTCCATGGGGAGCTAGTCCCAGATTTGAAAGGGGAGCTCTCTGCGAAGCCCCCTACCGCATGAGTAGCTCCCCATACCCTGAATCGCCCCATACCTCTAGTGCGAATGCTCGAGAGGTATGGGTCTCACTCCGGTCATGCCTCCGGCAACAACTTTTGGTCACCCCCTTTGCGAATAACCTCCTGGCCGTGCCTATTTAAGGAAGCCCAGATCATTCTGCACCTCCCAAGCCTGTTTTGGCCAAGGATAACCCCCCAATTTCGTCTCCTCCTCCTCCGGCCATCTACCCGCGGCTCCGGCAACTCTCCCTCCTTCTCATCGTTCTGCCATCGTACCAGTGGTAGAGCCATCTCCGCCTCACTCCTCCACATCGTGCCGTACCCGTACGAGGCTCTCTGACCTCCTCGTCGTCGCCGCCTCTCCATCTCAGGGTCTTCGTCTCCAGTGACACCCAATACACACTGCTCGCCCTCCATCTCCCCCCTTCGCTCCAAGTCCCTCAGTTAAGTTCATCTCTCCCTACCTTCTATTTTCCCTCATTTTATTTCACAAACCACCCCTCGACTGCCACTGTCCACCCTCATCTTCTCCACCTCCAACCAGACCACCGGCGAGGTGCTCTCGCCACTCCACGCATCCACCCACCTTGCCAATCACCTCACAAGCTCCGCCACAACTCACTTATCATAACCCCTCTTCCCATTCACTGAAACACGTTCCTAACACGCCCCTCGAACACACCCATCTTCACAACCACAAGGTGACCTAGGCATGCACACCCAAGCCACCCTACGCCATGCTGACCACCAAGCCACCTTCGCCGTGTCACAACGAAGCTTCCTGAGTGATATGATAAGGCCATGAGGCCATTTTCTTGTTGACAGGTACAGTGCCTTGACCGCCATTGGAGCAAGCTTGAAGAAGCTCGCAAACTTCATCTTCGACTCCAGGCATTAGGATTCTAGGTCCCTGATGCGCGGGCACCCTTCACAAGCAAATCATGCCCAGCAATTGGAGGCCAAAGCATCTGTAGCCTCTGTGATTGAGCGACGACCTACTGTTGGCATGCTCGAGAAGCGGGTAGGACTTTTAGTCCCACCTTGGGCATTTTTGAGCGGGCGGTGTGGAATAAATTGAAAAAGTGCCAGGGGCTTAGCGCCTCCTGACACGGGGTGAGGTCCCCTTGCCCACCACACCTCATCTGCGATTCACTACTCCACAGACCTGGTAGCCTATCTTGATTACCTATGTAGTCCTCGCGCACCACCCACGCTAGTGCACCTGGTCCCGGGCATGCTGACCCAACCCATTTACTCGAGATGGCTCCGGGAGAGCGAGCCTAAGAGCGAAATAGAGAGAGAGTTTGCGGGGGAGGGTAGGGGCTAGGTTTTGCTCCTATGTGTGCTCAGGGAAGAAGAAGAAGGAGGATGCACAGCAGATCAAGAAGAGAAGAAGAAGAAGCCAAGGACAAAGCAAGGGTAGAAGAAAGAGAAGTAGGAGCAGAAGAAAGAAGAAGGAGCCGCAGTCGAAGCTCAAGGCATAGAAAGGAAAAGGAAGGAGCTGCAGCAGAGGAGAAAGAAGAAAGAGAAAGAAGACTGAAGAAGCACAGTCACAGAGAAAAAGAAGAAAGAAGAGAGAAAGAGAAGGCCAAAAAGCACTGTAGCAATCACCAGTTACGATGTCTGATTCACAGAATCAGACGTCTGAGAAAGGAAAGATAGAGAAAGAAGTGAAGAAAGAGAGAAGGGAATAAGGAAGAAAAGAGAAAAATGTATTTCTTTTTTACTCTCTAGCCTTTATATACATTGCATTATTATTGAACATTATCTTTCAAGTGAAATTTGAGATTGTGATTTTATGCTTCTAAGATACCAATTTGCTCCCTGAGTTTGACCTCGGAATATTTTTGAATTTCGAGTAAATAAAATTGTAATCATTTTCGCGGTGATTTCAAATATACTACAACGAATATCTTTTTAAACTGCGAACTATCGATTATGCAGCGCCTGCAGCACCTGCGTGCGCCTTCGTCCCTCCAACAAGCATAGCAGCTGCAGCCACCGCCGGAAACCACCCTTCGCCAGAGCTCCGTCCAACCGACTCTGGCCATCTCGCAACTTGCCACCACCATGGCCGCGAAGCCCTCCCTCCGGCCAACCTAATCCCAAAAGGGTTCCTCGAATGAACCTCTCTCCCGTGCACAAGGAGGAGAGAGGTAGAATCCTCTGTTTTTGGTGGTATTAGTATTTACATTTCATGCCATTGCCACAAAAATGATTTATTATTTATTATTATTTTATTATGGTGATTTTATGCAAAGAACCTCCTTTCTCGTAATTGCAAAATCAGCATGTTAAAGTCTTTTTATCTTGATTGAAAAGCGATTTTGGCTTGATTTCTTGACGAAATTAATAGTGAACATTGGTTTTTGACCCTAGTGAGTTTAAATAGGCCTTTGCCTCCCTGTGGATACGACCTGCTCCTAATTGAGTGGTTATTTTAATTGTTGATTAGTCGATTTTTCCACCACTTACATACTACAACACGCGTTATTTCATTTGCGAAACTTAATCAAAAGCAGAAAATCATCTCGTCAACTGGAAGAGAGCCCATGTGCTCATAAATTGATTTTGTGTTAGAGGCTCTTCGCATCCAACACTGAGGGTGAGATCCTCCCCCCTCTTACGACTCGTCTGCGGCACTACCTACATGGACCTGGCCATGACCCGATTACCCGACCTGTCCACTCTTTGCTCACCACACATGTTGGTGAGCCTAGACTCGGGTCTCCGTTAGGTCCAATTACCCAAACTGGTTAAGGCTCTGGGAGAGCAAAGCTGAAATAGAAAAGAGAGAAAGAGAGGAGAGCTATGCAGAGGAAGGGGGTTTTGCCTTGGAGAGTTTAGCTCGACCCTTAGGCGAATTCATAGAGTACTGCGGGGCTTAAGGCAAAGAAGAAAAAGAGCAGGGCTGAAGGCACAAAAGAAGAAGAGGAGGAGAAGCAGAACAGAAAGAAGAAGCTGAAGAAGAAGGATCGCAAAGGCTGAAGGCAAAGGAGAAGTCAAAGGAAGAGAAGGGCCAGAGAAGAAGGAACCAAAGAGAGAGAAAGAAGAGAAGGCAGAAGAAGCCAAAGGAAGAAGAAGAAGAATCAAGAAAGAGAAATCAAAGCAAGGCACTGTAGCACACAACTTTTAAGTCTTATGATTGCAAATTCAGACGTCCAATTTTCATAAGCTCTCCATTATTTTATCTACAATTATTTTTACTCTTCATATACTCATGCTTTACACTCCTAAATAGGTTTTGAGTAGTATTATGTGTTCAATTTGCATTTATTGTTGAGATTAGTGTGTGAATTCCATTTGCTACCTGTGTTCAACCTCGGACTTCAAATTCGAGTAATAAGATTATATCTGTTTTGAATGCTTTTTCAGCTGTACTACAATGCAACACTTTTAAATACTGATTTAGCACTTTCAAACAGGTGGGTTGGGTAGCCATAAAAAGTTACCGACACACTCTGAGCTCCAAAAATCCTAAAAAATGAGAAAAGATGAAAAATAATAAAAAATATATGTATATATGCTTTAAAGCGAGGATTTGGGTGATTTGCATTTTGGAAGACACACGGACGCTATTTAGTCTCTGTAGATCTGGGTCTTAGTATATTTTCTCTCGTTGACAAGTAACAAATGTCTAAGTAATCAATTCATAATTCTGACTGAAAATAATAGCTAAGATAAACATTGCTAAGGACTAGTAAGGGATGAGCATGGGGGTATGATAACTCCAAATTCAATGATGATAATTCCATCAACTAGGGTGAGTTTTGAGGATATATGCGCACTAATAACATGTCATGATAGGCATAGGAGCACTGCATGCATTCCAAGTTAAGATTTCTTATGAATTAATGTTTAATGGCCATATGTACAAGTGCATATTGAAACAGGCCTCAGATGAGCAATCAGGCTGTACGGATGAACTTAGGTCAACGAATCGAGTCCAACGGACTCGAAATCACTCAAATCCGACATCCGGAGCTCCCTTGACTGGCCCAAGAAGTTCTGGTCGTTGATCATCATATCAATGGCCCACAAGCGGCCACATCACCGTGCCCCTCACCCACGCAGCCTCACGAAGCAGGTCTTTAAGCCATCCGATCCTTCGATCGGATTACTGAGAGCTCACGTTCACCCGCACCATCTCTCCATCATGCCAAGATGAGATCTTGACCGTCCGATCGTCATTGGACGAGTGAGGACTCACGAACACTGAACGCACCCTCTCTTCAACACACCCTCATCGCAAGATCTCGGTCTCACATCTCCCACCTAACGACTGAGGAGCAACGACCAGAAATCCCGCACTGCGACAAACCAACACACACAGCATGTTGGTTTGCACCTCATCTGTGGCAAAGAGTGCCCGTTTGAGCTGAGGCAAGGCTCAAATTGGCAGCAGGAGAGTGCACAGACAAAATTTGACCGCTGATGCGGAAGTCGTCGACGAGGATCATGCCACGCAGCACAACGGATGCACGTGGATGTGCTCGGGCGAGAATGTGCGTGATCCAAAGTGTGCACTGATGAGTGGCTACTCATCATAGCTAAAAGGCCAAAATTAAGCTAGATACTAAGCAAAACAATATCAAATTAACACATAAAAAGGGTTAAGTGTGGGAATTAAAGAAAAGACCTAAAACTTTTAATGTGTGTTAAAATCTCCTAATTAGGTCACAAAAATGGGATATTCTGAAAACTAAAGAACAAATGATGATCCATGCATCAATTGAACACATAAACAAGTTTGAAAAGCCAAATCAGAAGTAAAATCAATGTCGTAAATGTTCAATTAAGCACATGTAAAAATTTGAAAGCAATTGGACATCATTTAGGCTTAGAAATAAATAGATTACAATTAGGTCCTTCATGCATTACATTTCTACCCTTCAAAACTCCTTCTTGGACCTATTTGCAAGCCGCAGGGACCCTTTTATAAGACTGCAGGGCCCTTCCAGCTGCTATTCTTCTCGCTTATGGGCCTGCATGCAAATGTTCTACCCCTTCTTCTAAGGGTCCGTCTGCAAATTTCCCCTTTATTTCAAAGAGAAGCCTGTGTTCTTCACGCGCACTGTAGCGCGCGAAGAACACAGCCATTCTCGACCGTCCATCGCACTTTTGATCTCGATCTACGGCTGGATTCAAATGGAACCTTCGCGCGATTCGGTGCGTGCGTTCACCTCTCTTCCCAGATCTCATCTGACGGTCAGATCTCTCTCTTGACTCGCCGCGCGCTCTACCCATCTCATCCTCACCGCCGGCCTGATTCTGATTAACCTCACCCTTGCGGTGATCTCAGTCACTGAGCTGCTATTTAAGCACCTCAGTGGTGTCGCGCGCGAGGGATCGCTCCCTCCTACATCTCTTAGCGATCAATTCTTCCACTCCAGTCTCTCCTCCTCACCTAGACCCTGATTTCACAGCCACCGGCTGTGGAATCATCGCCTGCTCTCGACCCTCCTCGTCGCTAAGGACCTCGTAGCACCTGAGGACGACCCTGGAGTCTCACTAGCAGACTCTTCCCTCCGCTGGAGTCACCCTCCTCCTTTCTTCCTCCTTAGCCGCCGGCTAAGGACCCATAGGTCCCATTCTTCCTGTTAGTTTAGTTTTTAATTCTGCACAAGTAGTGTTAGATTTAGTTTACAGTAGTTTAGAATAGATTTAGTTTTAATTGTTAGTGTTTAATGTTAGCTGTAGTTAGATTAGTCTTAGGAGTAGAATTAGTATTAGATCCCCTCCCTCACCTCCTCTGATCAGTCCAGATCAGAGGGGAAGAATCCTCTGTTCATTAATCAATTTATCTCCCTCTTCATGTTTTGTTTTTCCACCATCCAATTCTGATTTATGTTCCTTTTAACGACGAATCTTTCATCTGTCACCCACACATCTGGACCCAATTCCAGATCTGATGGTGTACTGCCTCAGATCTGAAATTGGCGTCACAAGCACCATTTGGGGCTTCTCACTCACCCCATTTGTGTTCACAAAAGCCCCTTTTATTTTAGATTGATTGCCTCAGTTTGTCAGATTCACGTTAACATGGGTTTTGAAGAGATTTTGCTTTATGAAATGTCTTGACAGATCTGACAAATTGAAGGGATTTTGGTTTTCCTTGAGGGCAAGGATTCTGAGAAGTTCTCTGGTGACAGAGAACAAATCAGAAGAGCCTTTCATGAATTTGCTTCTGCCTTGATCTGAATGCATTTGCTAGCTTTTATAAATTCCTTTAATGCATTCTTATTTCTGATTTGTCATTTCAGAACTGCCATACACCACCTGTTTGATAATTATTGTTGTATGGTGATTCTCTAACCTAAGGAGTTTTCCATACTCCTTAAGGTTGCAAGAAACTGGGATTGTATGTTTTTGGTTTTAATTGATTGAGTTAAGTCTTCCTTCATGCTGTCTATGGCATTAGGAAGACTAACTCAATGCCATTTGTGTTTTGATCTGAAATGATGCTTTTGATAAGGGCTTTTCCTTGTGGGTATTTGAACTGAATTCTTATGTGATTTTCGTGAGATTTATACCCTTATCAGATTGGGATTTCAACTCTTTAATTTTTAGTTTGTTCTGAATTTTCTCTTATTCCCAGTTATACAGTAAAATGCTGCAAACTGCAGCAACATTCCCCTCTTCTCTAAATTCTCCTCTTCTTTGTGAATGCTTTCCCCCTCTTCAAATGGACTAACTGCAGCAGCAGTTAGCCCATTTGACAGTGGCTGAAGCCACTGACACTGTTAAAACACCCTGAACAGTACATTCTCTTCCCTCTCCATCTTCTCTGACAGTAGCTTAGCTGCTGTTTAAAATGAAATAAAAACTTAATTAACCCTCATTCCCTAAGTTCCTACTAAAACCTAATTATACATACTTAATTTCACACTGTAAATATACATATCCATACTATTATAACTATAATATACAGCCTGATTATGTACGTAGACATACATAGATATACTGTAAATACTGTATAAACTTGTACATAAATCTATATACATATGTAATCTATGTAAATATATGTATAAATACTGAACTATTATGTATGTATTTACTGATATATGTATATGTATATATACAGATTCATATGTACATATTCAGTAGCTATATTGTAGAATAAATTAGCTAAATTAATAATTTAGATCTATAATTAAGTAAATAAATCTATAGACTTAGGTTAACATATATAGTAAGTAATTTAAGTTAGTTAAAGTACAATTATACCTAGTATAGCTTACTGTAACTTAGTTTTATTTAAAACACTCAGAACAGCTAGTTTAGCTTAAATAAAATAGAAATAAATTCGTAAATATACAATAAAAATATGTATAAAATACTTAAGTATGTAAATTGAATCTGTATAAGGTCAATTAGACCATTTACTAACTATTTTATAAGTAATTAACTATTTAATCACCTAAATCAACCTGTACAATCAGCCTAGTTTAGCGAATTTATTTATATAGTAAATATATTTAAAATTCAAAATTAATTAATCAATTATGTATTATTATGTAAATATTTTATTTACCATATTTTATTTTATTTTTTTTAATAATTTATGGCCCCCAAATCGAGGGCCAAAAACGCGCACAGACGCAGCTGCGTTTGGTTTCCAGCGCACGATGTGGCGCTGGAATAGCGCCACATCGTGGGCTGCAAACGAAACGCAGCATATAAATATAATTAATGTTATAACCTTACCAGTCGTCATGGCGCCGGGCGCCCGAAACTTCACCTGCTCCGTCTGATCCGTTAACCCGATTCTGATATGTGCTGAATACTGAATGCGTGATTCCTGTGTGGGGCTGGGAGCCCGAGCGTGTGCGAACTTGTTGAAGGCATTGGGCTGAGGCCCTGCGCTGATACGAAAACGTAATTAAGCACCTAATCTGAGATTAGGGCGTGCTTAGTAGAGGTCTGGTCCCACCCAAAGGGTGCTGTGTATCCCTCGAAAAGCGCGCCCGCTAATTAAACACATTTTACACTAAGGACTCCACCGCAGCCTCTGAAAGACTACACAGAACAAAATGAAAGGACAGACGACTTAAAAAAAAAAAAAAGTGATAACACGAGATAACAACATAAAAGACTCTGTACATATGTAAAATTAAACCCACATAATTAGTAACAGAATAAAACGACACTATAAATGTCGCTAAAGACCTCAGGTTGCTTCTTTAGGTTGTATATAGTGTTTCCTGAGATTTAGCGACGTTTATATCTGTCACTAAAACTGATATATATGTCACTATAAATAAATGACTAGTAAGTTAAGTTTTTACACCATGGTATCCTAATGGAGTATGAACTAACATATTAGTGTTAATAGTATAACTTGTAAATACATAGTTTAGAGTATAATAATAGATTGTTTGATGCTTGTTCATAGTTAGCATTTTTGCAAGCACTTCTTAGTAATTAAGTAAACAAAACATTCATTCATTCTTTAAATGTAAAGTTTCTTTTTGAATAAGAAGACAATTTTGGAGATAATCAAAGAGTGACCGAATTAAATTCAATAAATTGCCTCCCAGTGAACGACCTGGAACAAAACCAGTAAAAATTAGATAAATAAGCAAATGATAATAATGGTTGTAATGACTGGAACTCACCCATACTCACCACTATACGACATCCTTAATGTTATATTGTACACCCTGTACTACAACGACATAATCAACAATTATTACCAATTTCAAACACAACAACCACACATTACAAACCAAGTGCAAACATTATTTTGGCGCCGTTGCCGGGGAGGCAACGCTCTTTGCACCAAAATTTTCTTTTCATTCTTTTGTATATAGAAATTCTTCATTCATTCATTATAATTGCTTTTATTTTCCATTGAATTAATTGTGTATACATTCCTTTATTCTTTTACTAATCATTTGTTTTTTCCACAGCACTTGAGGAGGAGTGTCGTCTTCCTGGTGGAGTCGCTGCGCTCCAGATCCGTCTTCCTGGTGGAGTTTTGCCTCGAAGTCGCTGTAGGATTTTAGTATTAGTTTTAGTATAGATAGTTTTAGGTTTATTGATTAGGAGCAATTGTTAGTCATAAGTTGTGAGAGCTTGTTCTCACACAATTTTTGTAATAATTCTGGACTATCTGGACTTTATTTCTTTCTGTTCTTAATTTCTTTCCTTACTTTTGAATTGCATATAAAATTTTTCAAAAAGAAAAAAAAAAAAAAAATCAAAAAGACCTCATACGTATCTAGCAGCAGCATAACCTCAGGCATCCATTTTTAGGATTGCATTTCATTCCTGCTAGATTTTAATTCAAGTCAAATCTGCATTAGAAGATTGCTGGAGTCAGGTACGCATTTCTTACCTAACTCTAACTCCTGCCATATTTGCATTTGACTTAAAATTAAAGAAGACCACTACTTGTTCTGAATTTAGTAAAAAGTGAAATGAGCAGCATAGAAAACATATTTTAATCACTTTAATTAAATCAAAAAGGAGATAGCAAAATTGGGTGAAACCATGTTTGAGATTTTAATCGCCTTGTGTTGAATGTTATCGTGCACACAGCACGATCACTTAAGGCCACAATACACGGGTTTCTACCTCATCTTTCTGCAACCACAGGATCTGGATCCGCACGCTCAGTCTTATCCAGATTCCCAGTGGATTTTAGAGGTCTGCACTTCGCTAGGTTTATCTTAGGATACGTACAATTGCTTGAAACAATTGTTTGCGTATAACATACTTTGCGTAGCAGCCTCTAGGAAAAATTTTCTCCGATTCATTTCGATTGATTGGTCTTCTTGAATTGAGATTTTGTTGGGATTCTTCTGTTTTATTGTGAACGTTAAAAATTTTTTCCCATTGAGTTGGATCGAATTAGAGTAAACGGGAGTTCAAAAAAAAAAAAAAATCAACTCAATGGAAGGTAGGAGATCCCAAAACCCAGAACTTGTACTCCCCTTGGGTACTGCTACCCAAGCTACTGCATCATCTTCTTTGCCTTCCACTTCTAATCCCTTACCTCCTGAGTCTCAAAATACTTTCCACAATCCCCCTCGCCAAGAGGATGATCTTGATTCTTCACACTTTGAGGATTTTGAAGAACTTCCTCCAGACTCAGTTGCACATCCTCTACCACAGCAACCACCTATCCCTAGGTTCCAACCTCCACCTTATCCTAATCATCCTAATCCACCCCCGGAGAGAGGACCTATGCCTCATCTTCAGCACCTTTTCGATACACAACTACAAATGAATACCTTAACCCAACAGGTGCAACAGCTTGCTCAAGCTGTAAATCTATTAGCTAATCCCCAACCACAACCACTTCAACTTAGAAATCCCCAGGCACCACCCCAACCCCGTAGACCTCAACTACGAGATTACTATAATCCCGCAGTTGCCCAACCAATGCCTGTGGTACGTTATCCCAATGGGGGTCGTGCTGCTGAACTGAAGCCGAACATTATAGCACTCATTCCTCACTTCCATGGACTTGCTTCTGAGGACCCTTTTCAGCATTTAGAGGAGCTGAAGAATCTTGCCCAAACTTTGGGTCCGCAAGGACATGATCAGCACACGCTTTTGATGAAAATGTTCTCCTTTTCATTAAAAGATAAGGCAGCCTTTTGGTTTAGAACACTTGCACGGACTACACCTATAGATTCCTGGGCTTCTTTAGAACATGAGTTCTTAAAGAAGTACTTTCCTGTAGGCCGCACTAATGCCTTAAGGCGTGCCATCACCACCTTCACCCAGAATTTAGGAGAACCTATGCACGAGGCTTGGGAGAGATTCCATGAGCTTTTGAGAAAATGTCCCCACCATGGTGTCCCACGCTGGCAACAGGTCCAGATCTTCTACCATGGGCTCCATGATGACACACGGAATTTTGTAGATGCCGCTTGTGGAGGCAATTTCCTGTGTCGGGACGAGGACTCAGCCTTTGAGCTCTTTGAAGGCATGGCCGAAAACTCTATTAACAATGCTTCAATGAGCGTGTTTAATAGAAAGTCCTCACATTCCCACTCACACACGGGGGTACATGAAGCCCAATCCAGTAGCAAAGACTTAGAGATAGTGGCTAGTCAACTGGATAAAGTGGGCTTAATCGAGAAGAAAGTAGATGAAGTATGGAAATTTCTCTCAAAACACCCATCTTCTTCTTCTCAGTCACCAGCACAAAACACTTCTTCTCAGTTTCCCACAGGGAGGGAAACTGTGAATAACCTTTCTGTGACACAAACTGCATTACCGGATTTTCCATTTCCATATCCTTCACCGGTTGGAGGAACCTTTGTTCCTCCCTTCACTGACTTCCCTGCACCTTCTGGAGCTTCGGAGGAGCTTCACGCCATTCGCAATGATCCTTTCACACAAACCTATAACCCTGGATGGCGTAATCATCCAAATTTCTCATGGTCGGGAAATTCACAAAGACCTCCTTTTCAACAACCTTCTGCACCACCATTGCACAACCCGATCCGAGCACCACCTCCACAATCACACGGATATCCACCGCGTACCCACCAGCAACCCCAACCCAGGCCCACCCAATACTCTCAATCTGGGCCTACACGAGATGACCAGTTGGGGTCTATCATGAAAGCTCTTGCTGATATGCAACAACAGAATATTGCTATGCAGCAGAGACAGGACGCGGCCTTAGCTGAAATGAGAGCCCAGCTATCACACTTGACGGAGTCCCGTCAACCACATTCACTCCCATCCCAAGCACAACCCAACCCTAGGAACATACCTGCTCAAAGGTATGTCCAACCTAGACCAACACTGCAAAACCAAACACATGACATTTCACAAGCAGTGCACAACACTGAATTCTTCACTGACTCAAATTCCTCTCTTGCACAAACGCAACCACCTCTGCTACCTAACAATGATTTACCATCTACCTCTAGAGCTGAACTAAATGCCATAGTCACTAGGAGTGGTAAATGCACACTAGATCCACCTCTTCCAACACCTACCACTTCTAGTTCTGCTCCTCCACTTCCTACTTCTCCTCTACCTATAACTGAACCTCTCACAACTCCAGTACCTTTTCCTGAAGCTTTAAAGAAGAAGGAGAAAGGAAAGAAAAAGACCTGTGTGGCACCTGAGGAGGATTTGCTTAAGCTCTTTGAGCAAGTCCACATAAACATCCCCTTGTTGGATGCAATCCGCCACATCCCTCTTTACGCTAAGTTTTTAAAAGACCTATGTACACCTAAGCGTAAAGCAAGAATTCAAAAAGGGAGTAGTCCAATCATTCTCTCGGAACAAGCTAGTTCCATCATCTCTAGTACCCTCCCAACTAAGATGAAAGACCCAGGCACCCCTCTCTTATCCTGCATGATTGGTAACACCACATTCAATAGAGCACTACTTGACCTAGGTGCTTCCATCAATCTTATCCCAACCTCTCTACTGACACATTTTGAGGTTGGCAATTTGAAGCCAACCAAGGTGTCCCTGCAATTAGCTGACAGATCAGTTAAGACACCTCAGGGAGTGTTGGAAGATGTCATAGTGCGGGTCAAGGATTTTTACTTCCCTGTAGACTTTATAGTCCTTGACATGGAAGTACCTGAAGATATCCAGAATACACCTATCATTTTAGGAAGACCTTTCTTGGCTACGGCCAAGGCAAACATCAATTGTGAGGAGGGCCTTATAGAATTAAAGTTTGGAGATCAGAAAATAAAAATTGATATTTTTCAGGCCCAAAGAGGACCGACCTGTAGTTTAATTGAAGAAATCTTCTCCCTGGATTCATTGGATCAATTGGTTGAGGACACCTTGATCAATTCATTAAATTTAGAACCTCAACACTCTTTGGACTCTGACGTGACTTCCACTGAGATACCAAATTTAGAGACTGAGGACCTTCCTCCCATTCCATTAGTATCTCTAGGATCTCCTGAAACTTTCACACCTGCTCCTTCTGATCCTGTGCCTGTTGAACTCAAACCTCTTCCTGACTCTCTCAAATATGTTTTCTTAGGACCTGATCAGACCTATCCGGTGATTGTTAACTCTTCCCTTTCTTCTGATCAAGAGTCACGACTCTTATCTGTCCTAAGAGCACATAGGCAGGCTATAGGATGGAGCCTTTCTGACCTTACTGGCATCAGTCCTTCTTATTGCACACATAGGATTTTCACTGAAGAAGGATCTAGACCTACTAGACAGCCCCAGCGTAGATTAAATCCTACAGTACAAGAGGTGATAAAAAGTGAAATGATTAAATGGCTGGACAATGGAATTATCTACCCAATTTCTGACAGTAGATGGGTAAGTCCTGTTCAGGTTGTGCCAAAAAAGGCCGGACTTACCATCATCACCACTGATTCTGGAGAAGTCATCCCTACACGCATTGCTAGTTCGTGGCGAGTATGTATAGATTACCGAAAACTCAACCAAGCCACGAAGAAAGATCATTTCCCTTTGCCCTTCATTGATCAAATACTGGAAAGAGTGGCAGGGAATAGATTTTTCTGCTTTTTGGATGGCTATTCAGGATATAATCAGGTGGCAATTCACCCCGATGATCAGGAGAAAACAACATTCACCTGCACCTACGGAACCTTTGCATTCCGTAGGATGCCTTTTGGATTGTGCAACGCACCTGCTACATTCCAGCGGTGTATGTTTGCAATCTTTTCTGACTTAGTAGGCGATTGTTTAGAAGTCTTCATGGATGACTTCTCGGTCTTCGGGAGCACATTTGATGCATGTCTAGACCACCTGACCAAGGTCCTGCAAAGATGCATTAATGTGAATCTGGTACTTTCCTGGGAGAAATCTCATTTCATGGTAACTGAAGGACTTGTATTAGGTCACCTTATTTCTGAGAGAGGAATTGAGGTTGACCGCGCGAAGGTAAAGTTGATTTCTGATTTACCACTACCTTCGTCGGTTAAGCAAATTCGATCTTTCCTCGGGCATGTTGGTTTTTATCGCCGCTTTATAGCGGATTTCTCGAAAATAGCCCGACCTCTCACTACTCTCCTCTCTAAAGACGTAGACTTCCAGATCTCTGACGATTGTGTTCGTGCCTATACGACACTTCGTGATCTGATTACCAAGGCACCCATACTGCAACCCCCGAATTGGTCTCACCCTTTTGAGATCATGTGTGATGCCTCTAATTATGCAGTAGGAGCTGTCCTTGGTCAAAAATTGGACGGGAAACCCACAGTCATCTATTACGCTAGCAAGACCTTGGATGAAGCTCAGAGGAATTACACCGTCACGGAAAAGGAATTGCTAGCTGTAGTATATGCACTGGAAAAATTCAGACCTTATCTTTTAGGTTCCCACATTATAGTCTACACTGATCACACGGCAATTCGATATCTTCTCGCCAAGAAGGACGCGAAATCTCGTCTGATTAGATGGATCCTACTTTTACAGGAATTTGATTTAGAGATTCGTGATAAGGCTGGAAAGCAGAATGTGGTAGCTGACCACTTATCCCGCCTTCCTTCTGAAGCGATTTCTCCTTCTTTACCCATCTCTGACCACTTCCCTGACGAGCAATTGCTGGTCATTCATTCTGATCTTCCCTGGTATGCTGACATTGTCAACTACCTGGCTTCTGGACTCATCCCCACTAATTGGGTCCGACATCAAAAAGACAGACTTAGATCCAAGGCCAAGCACTATTACTGGGAAGAACCTTGGCTTTTCAAGCATTGTAAAGACCAGATCTTTAGGAAGTGCGTCCCTGATAAGGAGATTAGAAGCATCTTATCATTCTGCCACGACCAGGCGTGCGGCGGTCACTTCTCTGGCAAAAAGACCGCTGCAAAGATTTTGCAGAGTGGTTTCTATTGGCCCACAATCTTCAAGGATGCACACGAATATAGCAGGGCATGTTCACGCTGTCAGTCTCTTGGTAGTATTGGCCGCCGAGACATGATGCCCTTGAATCCGATCATGGTGTGCGAAATCTTTGACATTTGGGGCATTGACTTCATGGGACCTTTTCCTAAATCTTATGGCTTCGAGTACATATTGTTGGCAGTTGAGTATGTTTCAAAATGGATTGAAGCCATCCCCTCAAGGACTAATGATCATAGAGTTGTGACACAATTTGTTCAAGATTTCATCTTCTCTAGATTCGGGGTACCTAAAGCCATCATTAGTGATGGAGGGTCTCATTTTAGAAACACACATTTTCAGTCCCTACTGCAAAAGTATGGGGTGTCACATAGGATTGCTACATCTTATCACCCTCAAACCAATGGACTTGCTGAATTATCTAATCGGGAGATCAAAAAGATTTTACAGACTACCATCCGACCTGATAGAAAGGATTGGTCTTCCCGCCTTTCTGATGCGTTGTGGGCATATAGGACAGCCCACAAAACCCCTTTAGGCATGTCTCCTTTTAGACTTGTGTACGGGAAACACTGTCATCTTCCTGTCGAATTAGAGCACAAAGCCTATTGGGCCATCAGAAAGTGTAACTTAGACTTAGAGAAGGCCGGTGATCTTAGGAAATTACAAATGTCTGAGCTCGATGAATTAAGGAATGAATCTTATGAAAGCTCAAGGATGTATAAGGACAAACTTAAGGCCTTCCATGACCGTCACATTCTTAGGAAGTCTTTTCACCCTGGTAAAAAAGTCCTTCTCTTCGACTCTAGACTGAAACTCTTTCCTGGGAAGTTAAGATCAAAATGGATTGGACCTTTCAAAATCTTGAGATTATTTGATAATGGAGCCGTTGAGATCACTGAACTTGACAAATCTGAACCCTTTATTGTTAATGGACAAAGACTGAAACCTTTCATTGAGCCGCAGGATCTCAGACTTGTCAATTCCACCATTTCGCTCCTACATTTTGAATTACCATGTAAGTTTTCGCCTAGCTGAAGGCGTTAAACTTAGCAACACCTACCCTTGTATATAGCTGTTTTACACTTTTCTTACTCTTACCTTTACTTGCATATAGTGTCTACCCTTGCATTCTGAGCATACATTCATTGACACACATGTCATGCATTTCACTTCCTAGCCCGACTGTTCACTCTGATCCTAGATCAGACTTAAAATCGTCCGCACAGAGATTTTATCTCCTCATTCCGACTTCCTTCCATCACCCAGCCTAGGATAGTGAAAAGCAGAGCATGCATTTGCATCCACCCTTTCATTCAATGAGGACATTGAAACATTTAAGCATGGGGGGGGTGTAAATGGTAAACCATTTAAACCAAAATGCAATTGTAGACACAACTATAGTACATATAGTCAAAAAAAAAAAAAAAAAAAAAATTATATACTTCAAAAAAATTGAAAAATTTTGAAAAAATTTTTTGAAAAAAATTACAAAGCTAAAAATACAAAAAAATAACAAATCAGAAAAATTCCAAAAATACAATAAGGGACATGTACTTTATTTGTCAAAGGAGGATATTCATTTCAAGAGAGGAGGGAGAAAAAGAAAAAAGAAAAGAGAAGTGATCTTATAGCTGAAAACAAAAAAATAGAATAAGTGTCTATGGACATTCAACCATTACTGGTTTGACCTACCGGGCCATAGGAGCTTGATACAAGCTTAGGCTTAATACACTTCGAGCCTTGACAAGATAGACCACAGTCTCTCCTAACTTTAGGACAATTCTTGTACCTGAGTCACCAGTACAGGATTCGTTGGTTTGCTTTGACTTAGGAGTCTAAGTAACCTTGGCTTATACTACACAATGTCAGGAAAGACCACTTGAACCTAAACCTCAACCCTTGTGTTCATTAGGGAAGGTGGAGTCCTTACCTGTGCGTGCAGGTAGACTCTTTGTCCTAATCTTTAGTTTTGTGTCTAGGAGAAGCTCTTTCCACAAAAGAAATCCACCCACCAAATACAGTGCGCTCTACCAAATAAGTTTTGGAGACATACTGTTCAAAAAAAAAAAAAAAAAAAAAAAAAAAAAAGAAGAAGTTAAGTATGTTCTCCAAAATGTCTGAAAAACAACTCTTCCACCAAAAATGTTTTCAGGGTTCAAAATAAATACCCTATTTTTCCACCAAAAAAATCTTCTCTGAGCCACAAATACAATAAGGGTTGGGTGTGAATACCATCAATTTTTGAGAGTCATCCGAAAACATGAGCTGAAGTTAGGACCAACCTGGACTTAAAAAGAAGTGAAACCCCGGGATTGAGCCTTAGAATTCACCTGGTTAGTCCTGACTTATCACAAAGCACAGCCATAACTTCATAGCATTCTGAGTCTCTGTAAAAACCTCCTGAGTCCTGGAATTTGACTTAAGGTTTAAATATCAAGAGTCCTTGTTGGTTGAGAGATGGTCTATGTCATTTAAGCCTCGAGTTCTGGTAGGTTATCCTCAGTAACCAGGTTCTCACAATGTCCAAAAACACAGTTGGTATTGGAAAATGTTTCAGCTTAAAGATCATCATCATAAACACTTAAAAATTTTTGAAAGAAGAAAAAGATATCTTTACACACTTACCTTGCTGATACTTAAATTGTCTTACACTTCAACAGATTGTTTGCTAAGGGACTAGCAAAACGTAAGCATGGGGGTATGATGAGTGGCTACTCATCATAGCTAAAAGGCCGAAATTAAGCTAGATACTAAGAAAAACAATATCAAATTAACACATAAAAAGGGTTAAGTGTGGGAATTAAAGAAAAGACCTAAAACTTTTAATGTGTGTTAAAATCTCCTAATTAGGTCACAAAAATGGGATATTCTGAAAACTAAAGAACAAATGATGATCCATGCATCAATTGAACACATAAACAAGTTTGAAAAGCCAAATCAGAAGTAAAATCAATGTCGTAAATGTTCAATTAAGCACATGTAAAAATTTGAAAGCAATTGGACATCATTTAGGCTTAGAAATAAATAGATTACAATTAGGTCCTTCATGCATTACATTTCTACCCTTCAAAACTCCTTCTTGGACCTATTTGCAAGCCGCAGGGACCCTTTTATAAGACTGCAGGGCCCTTCCAGCTGCTATTCTTCTCGCTTATGGGCCTGCATGCAAATGTTCTACCCCTTCTTCTAAGGGTCCGTCTGCAAATTTCCCCTTTATTTCAAAGAGAAGCCTGTGTTCTTCACGCGCACTGTAGCGTGCGAAGAACACAGCCATTCTCGACCGTCCATCGCACTTTTGATCTCGATCTGCGGCTGGATTCAAATGGAACCTTCGCGCGATTCGGTGCGTGCGTTCACCTCTCTTCCCAGATCTCATCTGACGGTCAGATCTCTCTCTTGACTCGCCGCGCGCTCTACCCATCTCATCCTCACCGCCGGCCTGATTCTGATTAACCTCACCCTTGCGGTGATCTCAGTCACTGAGCTGCTATTTAAGCACCTCAGTGGTGTCGCGCGCGAGGGATCGCTCCCTCCTACATCTCTTAGCGATCAATTCTTCCACTCCAGTCTCTCCTCCTCACCTAGACCCTGATTTCACAGCCACCGGCTGTGGAATCATCGCCTGCTCTCGACCCTCCTCGTCGCTAAGGACCTCGTAGCACCTGAGGACGACCCTGGAGTCTCACTAGCAGACTCTTCCCTCCGCTGGAGTCACCCTCCTCCTTTCTTCCTCCTTAGTCGCCGGCTAAGGACCCATAGGTCCCATTCTTCCTGTTAGTTTAGTTTTTAATTCTGCACAAGTAGTGTTAGATTTAGTTTACAGTAGTTTAGAATAGATTTAGTTTTAATTGTTAGTGTTTAATGTTAGCTGTAGTTAGATTAGTCTTAGGAGTAGAATTAGTATTAGATCCCCTCCCTCACCTCCTCTGATCAGTCCAGATCAGAGGGGAAGAATCCTCTGTTCATTAATCAATTTATCTCCCTCTTCATGTTTTGTTTTTCCACCATCCAATTCTGATTTATGTTCCTTTTAACGACGAATCTTTCATCTGTCACCCACACATCTGGACCCAATTCCAGATCTGATGGTGTACTACCTCAGATCTGAAATTGGCGTCACAAGCACCATTTGGGGCTTCTCACTCACCCCATTTGTGTTCACAAAAGCCCCTTTTATTTTAGATTGATTGCCTCAGTTTGTCAGATTCACGTTAACATGGGTTTTGAAGAGATTTTGCTTTATGAAATGTCTTGACAGATCTGACAAATTGAAGGGATTTTGGTTTTCCTTGAGGGCAAGGATTCTGAGAAGTTCTCTGGTGACAGAGAACAAATCAGAAGAGCCTTTCATGAATTTGCTTCTGCCTTGATCTGAATGCATTTGCTAGCTTTTATAAATTCCTTTAATGCATTCTTATTTCTGATTTGTCATTTCAGAACTGCCATACACCACCTGTTTGATAATTATTGTTGTATGGTGATTCTCTAACCTAAGGAGTTTTCCATACTCCTTAAGGTTGCAAGAAACTGGGATTGTATGTTTTTGGTTTTAATTGATTGAGTTAAGTCTTCCTTCATGTTGTCTATGGCATTAGGAAGACTAACTCAATGCCATTTGTGTTTTGATCTGAAATGATGCTTTTGATAAGGGCTTTTCCTTGTGGGTATTTGAACTGAATTCTTATGTGATTTTCGTGAGATTTATACCCTTATCAGATTGGGATTTCAACTCTTTAATTTTTAGTTTGTTCTGAATTTTCTCTTATTCCCAGTTATACAGTAAAATGCTGCAAACTGCAGCAACATTCCCCTCTTCTCTAAATTCTCCTCTTCTTTGTGAATGCTTTCCCCCTCTTCAAATGGACTAACTGCAGCAGCAGTTAGCCCATTTGACAGTGGCTGAAGCCACTGACACTGTTAAAACACCCTGAACAGTACATTCTCTTCCCTCTCCATCTTCTCTGACAGTAGCTTAGCTGCTGTTTAAAATGAAATAAAAACTTAATTAACCCTCATTCCCTAAGTTCCTACTAAAACCTAATTATACATACTTAATTTCACACTGTAAATATACATATCCATACTATTATAACTATAATATACAGCCTGATTATGTACGTAGACATACATAGATATACTGTAAATACTGTATAAACTTGTACATAAATCTATATACATATGTAATCTATGTAAATATATGTATAAATACTGAACTATTATGTATGTATTTACTGATATATGTATATGTATATATACAGATTCATATGTACATATTCAGTAGCTATATTGTAGAATAAATTAGCTAAATTAATAATTTAGAGCTATAATTAAGTAAATAAATCTATAGACTTAGGTTAACATATATAGTAAGTAATTTAAGTTAGTTAAAGTACAATTATACCTAGTATAGCTTACTGTAACTTAGTTTTATTTAAAACACTCAGAACAGCTAGTTTAGCTTAAATAAAATAGAAATAAATTCGTAAATATACAATAAAAATATGTATAAAATACTTAAGTATGTAAATTGAATCTGTATAAGGTCAATTAGACCATTTACTAACTATTTTATAAGTAATTAACTATTTAATCACCTAAATCAACCTGTACAATCAGCCTAGTTTAGCGAATTTATTTATATAGTAAATATATTTAAAATTCAAAATTAATTAATCAATTATGTATTATTATGTAAATATTTTATTTACCATATTTTATTTTATTTTTTTTAATAATTTATGGCCCCCAAATCGAGGGCCAAAAACGCGCACAGACGCAGCTGCGTTTGGTTTCCAGCGCACGATGTGGCGCTGGAATAGCGCCACATCGTGGGCTGCAAACGAAACGCAGCATATAAATATAATTTATGTTATAACCTTACCAGTCGTCATGGCGCCGGGCGCCCGAAACTTCACCTGCTCCGTCTGATCCGTTAACCCGATTCTGATATGTGCTGAATACTGAATGCGTGATTCCTGTGTGGGGCTGGGAGCCCGAGCGTGTGCGAACTTGTTGAAGGCGTTGGGCTGAGGCCCTGCGCTGATACGAAAACGTAATTAAGCACCTAATCTGAGATTAGGGCGCGCTTAGTAGAGGTCTGGTCCCACCCAAAGGGTGCTGTGTATCCCTCGAAAGGCGCACCCGCTAATTAAACACATTTTACACTAAGGACTCCACCGCAGCCTCTGAAAGACTACACAGAACAAAATGAAAGGACAGACGACTTAAAAAAAAAAAAAAGAGATAACACGAGATAACAACATAAAAGACTCTGTACATATGTAAAATTAAACCCACATAATTAGTAACAGAATAAAACGACACTATAAATGTCGCTAAAGACCTCAGGTTGCTTCTTTAGGTTGTATATAGTGTTTCCTGAGATTTAGCGACGTTTATATCTGTCACTAAAACTGATATATATGTCACTATAAATAAATGACTAGTAAGTTAAGTTTTTACACCATGGTATCCTAATGGAGTATGAACTAACATATTAGTGTTAATAGTATAACTTGTAAATACATAGTTTAGAGTATAATAATAGATTGTTTGATGCTTGTTCATAGTTAGCATTTTTGCAAGCACTTCTTAGTAATTAGGTAAACAAAACATTCATTCATTCTTTAAATGTAAAGTTTCTTTTTGAATAAGAAGACAATTTTGGAGATAATCAAAGAGTGACCGAATTAAATTCAATAAATTGCCTCCCAGTGAACGACCTGGAACAAAACCAGTAAAAATTAGATAAATAAGCAAATGATAATAATGGTTGTAATGACTGGAACTCACCCATACTCACCACTATACGACATCCTTAATGTTATATTGTACACCCTGTACTACAACGACATAATCAACAATTATTACCAATTTCAAACACAACAACCACACATTACAAACCAAGCGCAACATGCACCCACGTAGATTCTCGACCGTTCGATCTTCGATCGGACGGCCCACGGCACGAGCACACGGATCGCGGGCGTGGCTTGAGAAGAAGAACGCGTGCCTCAACAGACCGACTGCAAGAGGGCTTCAGCGATGTTTTTGGATGAACGTTGCTAAACCCCCTTTACCTCATTTAGAAGCCCTTTTCTCCTACTTAAACCCCTTCAACCACCCTGTTGGGAGGTCGTAGATTGCGTTTTTGATAGAAAAAGCGTTGTAGTAAAGTTGCGAAGTACAATCCAACAAAGATATTGTTTTGTAAAAATTACGAGACTTGAGTCCCGGTCGTTCGTCTCTAGGAGGCGTTGCTTTCACTTTTGAAATCGATCTTTTTGCTGCTGTACTTCATTTAAAAATGCACACCGATTTCCAATCTCCTAACTAAAACTTCACCACTTCTGTTATTAACTCGGATTACATGCCATACGTCAAATAAATTACGAAGGTGAACATGTGAGTTTCTGTGCCCGCTATTCTGGTGAGGTGGTGACTATTTTTGGAGAAAGCATCTATCATTAGATTTTCAATGTCCTCGGCAAACGACATGCTTGTTGCGAATAGGTAAATAATAGAAAAGTAGGCAACTTGAATCACGCGAAAAGAATGACAATTATTGAGCTCATGGTGATTTCAAACATATATATATATATATATAAATGCATTTTCATTCATTCCATTGGAGAGTTGTTTGCACAAGAAATTTAGAGGAAAGCTTATACATAAATACTTGAAACGAAAATCTAGCTACCAGAAATGACTGCATACAAGAATCAATGGGGGGATTTCACATGCATCATTGGGGGAGAAGTTAAGACTATGCTACTAAGTAGTAATAAAAGCAATAAAATTATGAAGAGCATAAACTAAATCTAACAGAATAAAGGGCATTCAGGGGTGGTCCCTGATGCCCTTGGAGTGGTCGGGAGAAGAATGAGGGGCAGCCAATGTAGCTTAGGTCGACCCTTGTAGAGTGGGAGGATTGATCCAGCATCCTGGCATGATGTCCTCCATGATGGTGGTGAGCTCGTGGAGGTGGAGTAGCTAGCTAAGTGGTAGTGGGAGTGAATGACACCAATGGAGTGAATTTGCTAAGGAAGTGAATGGGTGCAAATGGCCACCCCTTAGGTCTTTTTATAGACCTAAGGGAAGCTCTCTAGAGAATTATGGAATTCTCTAGAGAGGCCTATGGTGGGAGCTCATGGGAGAGTGAGAGAGAGAGGATGGATGATGGTTTTTAGATCAACCAAATGTGGATCTAAAAATTGAATGGCTCTTGGTTGCTAATTTTGGCAACCAAGGAAACCACACATGGTAGAGTGTTCTAGAGAACTCTAGGATAGGTATTTTCATGTGGATGGTGTGTGTGGGTCGAAACTTAGGTGGCTAGGTTGATTAGGTTAGGTTCTAGTGGGTTTAGGTCAAGGTATGTCTCAAATTAGGGTTATAAACCCTAATTCACTAAGGTAAAGTGCAATTAAACTTAATACAATTTTAATTGCGTGTGTGGAAACTTAATTGAGAGTAAAAAAATTCAATTAATTTAGGTCTAGGTCAATTTGACTCTCATTGAGTCCAATTGGACAGTGTGTGCTTAGATCAGGGCTCAATTAGACTCAATGAGTCCAATTGAATAGGCTAATGGAATTGACTAAGATCCAAGTCAATTAGGTTTAGTGAGGACCTAATTAGGTCCTTAGGGAGGTCTAGAGGTGATGTACTAGGGTTAGGGCACCTTAATTTAGGTTCCTATGGGGTTGGAATTGGGTTTAGGGACCTAGAGATCCAAGATCAAGGCTTAAATCTCAAAACAGGAACTGGAGAGCAGTATCAGACGTCTAATAATAGTGTCAGACATCTTATACTCAAAAATTAGAAGTCTAGACTTGTTGTCTGGACGTCCAATCAGAGTCAGGAGGGATTTTAGGTTCTGTTTTGGGTATTCTGCAGAAATTGGACGTCTGACAAAGTGTCTGGACGTCCAATAACACTGCAGAAGTAGGTTTGAGGTGTGTAGGAGATGGCTAAGGGTCCTGGATGTCCTATAACTTATCTGGACATCCAAATAAGGGTTGTAACTAGGGTTTTAGGGCTTCCTAGTGTGTTGTGACCTAATCTAAGGGTGGCTAAGGCTTGGGGAAGTCTCTAGGCTATCCTAGGGTTAGGATGGACCTAAGCTCTTCACATTTTAGTGCTTTATTCCTACTTAATAGAATAGAAAACCTTTAATCTCCTTACATTATTGTTTCTATATCTAAACTAAGCCTTCTGCTCCAGCTCTACTACAACTCCCGTTATTCCTGATCTAGCTTCAGATCCAGCTCCAGATCCAGCTCTAGATCTGCTTATTGCCTGTAATCAACATAATGCACTTAATAAGCACATTATAACATTATTTAATGCATAGCTAACGTAAAGCAGTAAAGATGCAAATAATGCTTATGCGTGCATGAATAATCGTAACTTATGCTAAGTTCTAGCTTAATCTAGGTCAATTAAGACCTATGATTGCTACGCAATCATACCCCCATACCTAAATCTTGCTAGTCCCTAGTAAATGCAAGACTAAATTATTTACAGCAAGGGTCCCTAAGGGACTGATTATTTTATCAAGTGTATGCTTAGAGATTTTTTCCTTTTTGTTTTCATCTTATGCTCTAGAAATCCAGACAATCGTGAAAGTGCAGCTATGTAGCTTTTGCAACGGATTCGAGTGAAAACTTATACACCTCTAAAGCATGTACTTGACCCCTAGTAAAAATTCTAGCGGGATAGGCAGGCTTCTTCCCTCAGGGTATTCAAGATATTCTATGAATTCCACCCTAGCTTTAGGCTTAGGTAGAGAATCTCTGAGGGAAAAGATTATATATTTGGTGGCTCACTCTCACTTGGTGCTACATAGAGACTAGTACTATAGAATCCAGATTCCCGGATTACTAAGTGACTCCACTCAGAGAAAGATGAGAAAAACTATGCTCCCTTTTGATTCCTTTGTATCTATTCTCTCTTACTCTTTTTCTTTTCTTTCTTTTCCTTAAAGCTCCCAATCTCAATAGATTCACACATATGATCTGTATTTGGTGGTCTCACTTGGCATTAACACTTTAATTGAGTTTCCGTAACCCTAACACTAAGTCAGAATTCCTCAGCCAGTATTCGGGTGGTTAGAAATACAAGAAAGGTGGTTTAAGGCCATATTTGGTGGATCTCAAATTTATTCAGTGTTATTGCCTCAATGCAACTGAACTAAATATTCACTCTTTTTTCTTTGCTTTTTCTTCTTTTTCTAATTTTTTTCTTTCTTTTCATCAACTTTTTTCTTTTTGTTTTTTTTTTTTCAACACAACACAAGCTAGCATAAATTCATGAACTTTATTAAGGAGGCATTATTAGGGATTGGTGGTACTCAAAAAATATTGGGTGGCTTATTTGGTCGAAGTGCTAACTCACGGCACCAGGGGAGATGGATAGGATGGTGTATTTCTGACCTTGACATCAATACCCCCTTCAGCTAAGGATTCCATAAAGAATGGTCATAACCATCCACCTTAGGCCTAGTTTTATGAAAACTCGCTCTCCTCGCATTTGCCTTATTTGGTGGATCTCAAAATTTCGCACAAAATGTGTACGCAGGAACCGAGAGAGAAAACTATGTCTAATCTTAGAGTATCATCACCTAATTATCTAGGATTCCAGATTCCTTGCACTAATCTTAGAGCACTGGCACACTCTACTCTCATCTCACACTATTTGGTGGATTTTTGGAAGAAAATCTGCTTGACTCCCAAAACACTGTCTAGGGGTTCAGGAAAAGAAGCACTGCTTCTTCTCAATGGACTGAAGATGTTTATCAGCCTTCACCGTGAATCCATTGCAAATTCTACGTGTGTGTGAAAAGTTATACTGGATTCCAGATTACAGGAATCAATTAGAGGATAAAATCCCTGATGCATTCTCTTAATAAAATAATCTTATTCATGAGTGCAATATGTATATATGCTATGAACATGTAACCTCATATAATTTGTACTTCATGAATTTCCCGTATCGGGTTAAAATCAGCTTGACCCTAAACTTAGAACAAAAGGTGAGCGAGTGAGTCGGAAGTGGCTGTTGCGAACGATTTCTAGCTCCAATGCGAGCATTGGAGGTGGAGTCGGTTGTTCTTTTATTTAAGGTCCTAAAGTACATTTTACATGCTGCTTCGAGGTTTTCCTAAGTGTTGGCAAAAAATTTTTCAGTTTTTGCTGTATCTACCCCCCCATGCCTAAGTTCCTGCATGTCCTCATGCATGAATGTAAAAGAAAATAAATCTGATAGAGGATGAGTGGGTAGAAGTCACCTGGAATTGCTTCTGAAATTATACATTCAGCACCGACCAACCTGTTAGCATGCAATATACAAAAGGGAAATATGCTAAAAGAAAAATATGCTATGTATAAAAATGGTTATGTATAGATGATGGTGAAATGTGGGATATATGCTATCTATATGTGCTGAGTTTAACACCTCTAGTTGGGCGAGCACTCAATCACACGTCCTCATTAAGATGAACAGTCTCATGAGGTGGAGGTTCCTAAGCCAAAAATGGCTTGAGGCACTGGCCATTTACCATGAATATATGCCCAGATTTTGGGTCCTTGATCTAGACTGCCCCATTAGGATATGGCTGCATCACAACATACGGGCCAGTCCATTTGGACTTGAGCTTCCCCACGAACAGTTTCAGCCGTGAATCAAACAACCAGACTCGCTGGTTGGGTGTGAATACTTTCCTCCCGATGTGGCGGTCATGAAAGGCCTTGGTCTTGTCCTTGTATATTAATGCATTCTCATAGGCCTCCCGTCGGATCTCTTCTAATTCGTTGAGCTGGAGTTTCCATTCTCGACCTCCTGCATCGAGGTCAAGGTTACATTTTTGCACCGCCCAAAAGGTGCAGTGTTCCAGCTCTATAGGAAGGTGACAGGCCTTGCCATATACCATGCAATATGGTGACATTCCGAGTGGGGCCTTGTATGCGGTCCGATATGCCCATAGTGCATCGATTAATTTGTCGGACTAGTCCTTCCTGTCTGGTCTAACCATCTTCTGGAGAATCAGCTTGATCTGACGGTTAGACACTTCAGCCTGCCCATTGGTCTGCAGGTGATACGGGGTGGCTATGCGGTGATGTACCTCATATTTCCTTAATAACAACCTGAAATGGGAGTGGATGAAGTGGCTTCCCCCGTCGCTAATCAGA
The DNA here is from genome assembly GCA_037157565.1 of Thalassia testudinum. Classification (NCBI taxonomy): domain Eukaryota; kingdom Viridiplantae; phylum Streptophyta; class Magnoliopsida; order Alismatales; family Hydrocharitaceae; genus Thalassia; species Thalassia testudinum. Next base: position 69,969,836 of record JAZHRO010000002.1, read on the forward strand.
GTGCGGGGTATTCCGAATCTCGTAAAAATATTCTGCCGTACGAAAGAAATGATGATCTTGTGGTTAGCCCATCTCGTTGGGATGGCCTCGACCCACTTCAAGACATAGTCAATGGCTAGCAATATGTACTCAAAGCCATGCGAGTTCAGACAAGGGCCGATAAAATCGATGCCCCATACGTCGAACACTTCTACAACCATGATGGGTTGGAGTGGCATCATGTTTCTCCTGGTCATAGAACCGACCGACTGACATCGTTTGCAATGTTGGGTGTATTCTTATGTATCTCTGAAGATGGTTGGCCAGAAAAATCTCGACTGCAAAATTTTTGTAGTGGTTTTCCGTCCTGAGAAATGGCCACCACACGCATCATTGTGGCAGAAAGATAACACACTAGGGATGCATCTTTGGATAATCTGGTCCGCTCCAATGTAGAAGAGAAATGGGTCATCCAAGAGGTAGTGTTTGGCCTCTGCAGTGAATTTGAGTTTTTGGTCCTTGGATAGGTTCGTGAGAATTTTCCCTGCGGCAAGGTAGTTTGCAAAATCCGCATACCAAGGGAACTCAATAAAATGAATAGCCAAAAGAGATTCATCCGAAAATTGTTCGTGGATAGGCAGGGAATAAGGAATGTGATCTGGGTCCAATCTGGATAGGTGATCTACCACAACATTCTATTTTCCAGCTTTGTCGTGGATTTTGATATCAAATTCTTGCAATAGAAGGATCCATCTAATGAGCTGTGGTTTACCATCCTTCTTTGCCAACAAATGCCGGAGAGCGGAGTGGTCAGTGAAAATGATGACCTTGGACCCTAATAAATATGATCTGAATTTCTCCAACCAGAATACTACTGCTAGTAGTTCTTTTTCGGTGACAGTGTAATTGCGCTGAGCCTCATTCAGCGTCTTGCTAGCATAGTATATGCAAAGGGTTGTTTCTCCCGACGTTGGCCTAAAACAGCACCGACGGCAAAATCAGAAGCATCGCACATCATTTCAAAATCAAGCGACCAGTCGGGTGGTTGGAGAATTGGGGAGTCGGAAATAGCGCTTCATAAAGTCTCGAAGGTGCTGAGACACGAGGTATCAAATTCAAATGGGACATTGGTAACCAGGAGATTCATCAAAGGCCGTGCAATTTTTGAGAAATCACGTATAAATCTCCGATAGAAGCCGATGTGACCCAAGAACGATCTAATCTGCTTGACCAAGCTTGGTGGCGGTAAGTGGGAGATAATCTCTGATTTAGCCCGGTTGACCTCGAGTCCATTTTTAGAGATCATGTTCCCTAGTACTATGCCATCCCTCACCATGAAATGGCTTTTCTCCCAAGATAGTACTAGGTTTACCTCAATACACTGTTTCAGGATCTTGGTGAGGTTATCAAGACAAGACACGAAATCATCTCCAAAAATAGAGAAGTCATCCATGAATACTTCCACATAATCCCCAATCATGTCAAAGAAGATAGCCATCATACAAGGCTGAAATGTCGGTGTTGCGTTGCATAGGCCAAAGAGCATCTGCTTGAAGGCAAATGTTCCAAAGGGGCATGTGAATGTGGTCTTGTCTTAATCTTCCAGGCTAATCGCTACCTGATTATACCCAGAGTATCCATCCAGAAAGCAGAAGAAACTGCGTCCGGCTAACCGTTCCAAGATCTGATTAATGAATGGCAAAGGAAAGTGATCCTTCTAGGTAGCCGTGTTCAGTTTCCTGTAGTCGATGCAAACCCGCCAAGATGTCGCAGTGCAGGTCGGGATGGATTCGCCCTTATCATTCTTCATGACGGTGAGTCCTGCTTTCTTGGGCACTATCTGAATTGGACTCACCCACTGGCTGTCTGAGATTGGATATACAATGCCTGCATCAAGCCATTTGATGATCTCCTTCTTAACAACCTCTAGCATATTTGGGTTTAGTCGTCTTTGAGGTTGTCTCGAAGGTTTCGCCCCCTCATCCGTGTAAATGTGATGAGTGCAATACGAGGGGCGAATACCGCGGATATTAGCAATACTCCACCCGATAGCAACCCTATGGTCTTGAAGCATAGAAATCAATTGATGCTCCTGTTCTTGGGTTAAGTGGGAATTGATAATGACTGGATATGTCTCACTTTCACCAAAGAACACTTACTTGAGTGAGTCAGGTAAGGGCTTCAATTCAATCACGGGTGGGTTGGAATCAGATATGAGAGTGGGAGGAGCAGAATCAAAGGTGGGAATCTGCTGATCCATGCGCACGTGAATTCTCGCTGAGTCGCTCCCTATGGAATAATTGGTTGTGACTGCGTTAATGGGAAACCTGTTAGCTGTAGTCATGTCTTCATACAATAACAGGGGCGATCCAGTAATATGTGGATCAGGATAGCTAGATTCAGGGGTGCTGTGGTCAGAAGCACACCCTAAACAGTCAGATCCTCGGGGAGATATGTGTAATGCAGTGGTTTCAGTCCTGTGTGGATCGAGGTCCGAGAACCCTGATAGTGTCGACGAATGAGACATTGGGTCACCACAAAGGAGCCCAATGTTACCAGTAAGCCGAATCTTCGTCTTCACCATCGTCCTCTATTCATCACAGTCGAAGTTCTTTGCTGCCCCGAATATGTCTAGTCGAAGTCACTCATTGCCTAGGGCAATCTCCATACACCCGGATGCACAATCGATGTTCGCTCGGGCTATTGCCAGAAATGGGTGACCCAAAATAATTGGTGCATCTCGGAGATTAAGAGGAACTTCCATATCGAGAATGAAAAAATCTACGAGAAAGCAGAACCCGCGGACTTTCACGATCACACTCTCAACCACCCCCCTCAGTGTTTTGACTGATCTATCAGCCAGCTGAATTGTAACCGAGGTGGGTTTCAACTCCCCAAATCGAACTTGATCAAATACGGCGGTGAGAGTTAAGTTGTTGGACGAACCCAAATGTTGAAGGGCCCGATCAAATGGAGAATCCTGTAAAAAGCAGGATATGAGTGGGGTACCAGGGTCTTTCTTCTTCGGCGGCAAGTCGGCTAGAATCATGGAGCTAGCTTCTTTCGACAGTACCGCCTGTCATCCAATTCTCAGCTATCGCTTCGGGGTACAATAGTCCTTGAAGAACCTAGCGACAATGGGAATGTGATCGATAGGCTTGAGGAGGGGGACCTGAATATGTACTTCCTTAAACATCGATTTTAGGTCCTCTAAATTCCATGTCCTTTTTCCGTACTGCATTTTGTGTCAAAGCCTCAAGAAAAGGGACGGGAATCTTAGGGTTAAATGGCCTCTTACCCTTATCTACCGCAAGTGGCTCTTGAGATGATGGAGTCGAACTTGCCTGCGGCGAAGGGTGGGAAAAATCAAGACCCTCCTGCCTAGGTGGTGGGTCGAATGTCTTCCTTCCGCTTCGCAAAGAAACAACATGTGCATCGGCTTGCTATCCATGAGGTGATTAGGGAGCAGAAGGGGCAGAATACATGGGATTCTGCAAAGGCGGCTGGCCTTGTGCGTAACTGGGTGGTGCAGGAGGCGACTGTAGTATGGCGTGTGCCTGTCCCTGCGGTGCCTGAAACCCAGGCGGGGTTCCCTAGTTCTGCACATATCGAGGATTCGGGACGGGTTGGGAGGGCAAGACTCCCTGAGTCCTATGCTCCTGCAATAGTTGGTTCTACGTGTTTTGTATGGTCTGAATCTAATCATTCATTGCCTTCATAATCTGCAAGCTATCTTGTGTAGACTTTCTCATCGATTCTTGCAGCTCCTCTTTCAGTGCCTCCAAAGGTTCACCCCGCTTTGGAGGGTGGTTAGCAGCTTGGTGCAGCGGCTGGTATAACGAGCAGGGTTGCTGCTGCTGAGGCGGGAATGGCTGCTGCCTAGGGTATGTGTTTTGCGCATTCCTGTATTGCCTGGTCTAGTAGTGTGGATCTTGATGTGGTCTCTGTGAATTACCAGACCAGGAGAAGTTTGGATGCTGGCGCCAACTAGGGTTATACGTCTTTGAATACGGGTTATTACACCCGTATCCTTGGATAGCGCTGTTGTCCTCGTAGGCCGAAGATGTCTGAGATGTATATCCATCAAGGGGATACACATTATAATCTGCGGGTGGTGCGTAACCCTGGTCGTAGAGTTCCAGATCTAGATTATTCACAGGATCCTGATATGTAGGATCTCGTAAATACGGTGAGGATGCATCCCAAGTGAGTAGATTAACTCGAGTCGGTGGGGCTCAGGGTGCATAGGAGGATCTTGCGGCGACAGAGCTCGAATCGGATTGACCTTGACTGATCTGGTCAATCTTCTTCTCAATTAGGTTTATTCTATCCAGCTGCTTGACTATGATATCCATGTCAGCTCGAATAGATTCGGTGTGAGCCTTGTGGACACCAACCTGCTGCTGACCAAGCCGCTGGAACTGGTTCATAGATGCAGCATTCATCGAGTTCTCCGTTAATGATTCGAACAGCTCAAATGCGCTGTTTTTGTCTTTTGCGAGAAAATTCCCGCCACTAGATGCATCGGCCAGATACCGATGTGTGTCATCCAGCCCATTGTAAAAAATCTAAGCTAAGTGCCATCTGGGTATACCATGATGCGGGCATTTTCGGAGAAGGTCGTGAAATCTGTCCCATGCTTCGTGTGATTTCTCCCCAGCTCCCTGGGAGAAAGTCATGATTGCGCGTCGCATTGCGTTTGTTCGACCGATTGGGAAGAAATTTTGCATGAATTCACATCGTAATTCCGGCCAGGTTCCAATTGGCTTCCCAATCGTCTTGAACTAGTATGAAGCTTTGTCCCTCAGCGAGAACAGGAAAAGCTTCATCAGAACAATCCCAAGATCAACATTCCTAGGTCGGATCATTTCAGCGAGTCGACTTAGGTCCTCGAGGTGTTGGAACGGATCTTTGCTTGAGTTCCCATAGAAATGAGTGCTGATCAACCCAATTACATTGGGCATGAGCTCAAATGCGTCTCTGCCTGCGGGAATTCTGATAAGAGGTGCGACGATTTGTGCGGCTAGGTCGTAGAAATCCCGCAGTTGTTCTCCTTGCGGCAAGTGCTACATCCTGTCAAGTGCTGTAAGAATGCAATCCATGCTCTGCTGATGCTGCTCCTCAGATTCGGCGACCTGGGCTTCCAGACGAGCCATCGGGTCCAGATTCTCAATGTCCTGATCCGGTCTAGGTCCAGGTCCAGGATTTTCCATGGTGGCTCTTGGAGTAGAAGAAATGGGGGGAGAAGATGGTCCGAGTGAGGTGACTCGCCTCCTTGGGAGTGGCTCCCAGGGTCCAACCAAGTGAGGTCGAAGTGACCTCCTTCCGTGCATACACCACCCAACCCCTGGGTTGGTGTAGCCATGCAGGACAAGGCTAAGGCCCCGTCAATCAAATGGTCCTTATAGAGCAGGTGACCAGATTTTTCGTTAGAAATTTGAATTCCTGAAGATAAGTTCGTCGTTCAACCGACTGAAGGTGATTCCCGCCTCTCAAGCTAACCCAGCCAGTTTGGCTACGGGGGGACTCAGGGGAAGGTTCCTCCTTTGGCTTACACCTCCGATTCCATTGACCCCCGAGTCGCAGTTGTTTGACACTACCTCGTAGACTTAGTCACCACATTTGGAAAAAGAGATTAAAATTACCCAATAGTACGACAACGAACTCGGGTTGTTTTCATGTTTTAAAGTTAGTTTTAACCCATTTTCTTCAGTGGGGTTTGTGGTGAGTGGCCCACAAGGTGACCAAGCTCACTGGCTAACTAGACTTGATTAAGTCTAGGTTAGCCCAAGGTGTGGTCTCTAGTTGTAACCCTAAAGATTCAACCTAAGTTGCATGCACTTCTAGGGTTTTTTTTGTTTTAGTAGACCACAAAAGTAATGTTGGTTCTCTGATAATAATTGGAATCCAATTAATTTGAAAATTTTCAAGTAGATTCCTTTTTCAATTATTTTTTTAGAGAATATTTTTTTTCAAATTTTTACTATTTCAACCAAATTTTTAGGAAATTTTGAATATCAAAGGGTTAGATTGGAATTTTGACCCCTAGTCAGTTTTTTGCTTTGAAACAGTATCAAATGACCTTCAAAAATTCAAAAAAAATATGGAAAATAAAGCCAATGAGATCATCTTTCAAACCCCACTGTTTTTGTCAAAATAGATTTGCGGATTGCTCGGAATCGCTTTTTGAAATTTGAAAATTTTAGAATTTGTGTCAGTCTGAACCCCGTGCACTTCACGAATTTTTAAAAATTTTATACTTTGAATTTTTTCAAAATAGTAGTGGTGTTTGAAATATGGTTTGAAAATGAAGGTTTGGCCAGAATTTAGGAATTTTTTACTTACTAGTTTTTCGGCAATCGAATTTTTAAGTTAGACTTGAAATCTAGCCGAGAATCCGGAAATGGTAGAAAAGCTTTTAAAGAGGTTTAAACTTAAAATATAATCTTTCCACTAAAAAGATTTTTTTTTTTTCAAAACTTTTGCATGTTTTCTTTTTTTTTTCAAAAAGAAGTTTTTCAAAAGATGCAAAGAAAATATCTTTTTTTTCCCCTTTTTTTTAAGCTAACCTAAGATTCGAAAGGAAACCTAATCTAGATTTTTTTTCAAAATTTTTCTTTTTGATTTTTTTTCACAAAAATAAGAAAAATTTCTCTCTTTTCTTTTCACAAAGAATTTGTTAAAGGAAAGTGCAGAAAGTAAATCTACTCCTAGGGTTCAGAAAAGAAACCTAATCTAAAGAGAGATGATGTGCACTTGATTTTTTTTTAGCCACACTCTTTGTGTGCGCAGATCCCATTCCTTTTTGTGTTTCCTGCACATCAAAAATAAAGTAGAGAGAGATTTGTCAGTGATAGTTTCAAGATTGAAATCATATAAAATGACGTTGCCTCCCGGCAACGGCGCCATTTAACAGATCCATTTTCATGCGTTTTGAAAGTCGTCGGAAATCGTAGTATAGTCGGGCAAAAACGTTCATCAAAAATTAAGTTTGTAAAGATTACGAGACTTGAGTCCCAGTCGTTCGTCTCTGGGAGGCATTTGATTTACTTTTGAAATCGATCTTTTTGCTGCTCTACTTTGTTTAAAATCACACGTCGGTTTATGATTATAATGTATTGAAGTACGACATGCTTAGTTGCAAGTATATCAGGAATTAAAAATAGGCAACATTAATCACTCAAAAGATATTGCAATAAGCTCATGGTGATTCTCAACACATTGACATATATATAAAAATATATCTTCTATTCATTCAAGAGAGTGTTTGCAACATAGAAGGTAGAAGAAAGCTTGTACATGAATGCTTAAAAATGTAAATCTAGCTACCAGAAAACGATCGCATACAAGAATCTACGGGGGGATTTTGCATGCATCATTGGGGGAGAAGTAAGACTATGCTATTAAGCAGTAATAAAAGCAATAAAATTATGAAGAGCATGAATTAAATCTAGAAGAATAGAGGGCATTCAGGGGTGGTCTCCGATGGCCTTGGAGTGGTCGGGAGGAGAATGAGGGGCGGCCAATGTAGCTCAGGCTGACCCTTGGAGAGAGGGAGGAGTGATCCAGCATCCCAGCATGATGTCCTCCATGGTGGTGGTAGTGAGCTTGTGGAGGTGGAGTGGCTAGCTAAGTGGAGGTGGCGTGAATGGCACCAATGGAGTGAATTTGCCAAGGAAGTGAATGGGTATGTTTGGTCGCCCATGGGGTCTTTTTATAGACCTAATGGCTTCTCTCTAGAGAGGTGTGGAACTCTGTAGAGAGAGTCCAAGAGTGGCTGGCCACATGGCGTTGGAGGTGGTCTTTGAGATCCAAAATTTGTGGATCTCAATTTGAATGCCTCTTGGTTGCTAAATTTGGAACCAAGAGGTGGTGCCATCTCAAGAGAACTCTAGAGAATTCTAGAGAAGTGTGTGCGTGAATGGGTGTGTGTGTGTGTGTGTGTGGTAATGCTCTACATGGCTAGGTGGCGTAGGATAGGTCCTAAGGGGTTTGTGTAGGTGTAGGTCTTGATTTTAGGTTTACAAACCCTAATTGCTAAGGTGAAAATGCAATTAAACTTAACCTAAGTTTAATTGAATGAGTGTGAGCCTAATTGAGGGTGACATAACTCAATTAGGTTGGGTTTAGGTCAATTGGACTCTCACTAAGTAAATTAAACTTGTGTGGGTTGAGATCTAAGCTCAATTGGACTCAATGACTCCAATTGACTTAGGTGAAGGTAATTGACTTTGATCTAAGTCAATTGGGTTTGGTGAGGACCTAATTAAGTCCTTAGGTAGGTTTAGAGGTGATGTACTAGGGTTAGGACACCTTAGTTTAGGTTCCTATGGGGTTGGGACTAGGTCTAGGGAGCTAGAGATCCAAGTTCAAAACTTGAATCTCAAAACAGGGACTGGAGACCAGCATCAAATATCCAATAATAGGATCAGATGACTTATACTCAAAAATCAGAAGTCCAGACTTCAGTTCTGGACGTCCAATTTGAGTTAGGGGAAATTAGGGTTCTGTTTTGGGTACTCTGCAGAAATTGGATATCTGACAAAGTGTCTGGACATCCAATAACACTGCAGAAGTGGGTTTGAGGTGTGCGGGAGATGGCTAAGGGTCCTGGACATCCTATAACTTATCTGGACATCCAGATAAGGGCTGGAACTAGGGTTTTAAGGCTTCCTAGGGTGTTGTGACCTAATCTAAGGGTGGCTAAGGCTTGGGGAAGTCTCTAGGCTATCCTACGTCTAGGATGGACCTAAGCTCTTCACATTTTACTGCTTTATTCCTGCTTAATAGAATAGCAAACTTTAACCCCCTTACATTATTGTTCCTATATCTAAACTATGCCTTCTGCTCCCGCTTTGCTGCAACTCCCATTATTCCTGATCCAACTTCGGATTCTTCTCCAAATCTGCTTATTGCCTGCAATCGACATAATGCACTTAATAAGCACATTATAACATTATTTTATGCATACCTAAGGAAGAGCAGTAAAGATGCAGATAATGCGTATGCATGCATGAATAACCCTAACTTTTGCTAAGCCCTAGCCTAATCTAGGTCAATTAAGACCTATGATTGTTGTGCAATCATTAACAAAATTATTATGGATTAATGTTTGTCATTAAGTGTTTTTTCAGATTTAGGTGAAGAAGCAAGGCAAACAGGAAATGATGGAGGCATGATAGTGAGAAGAAAAAGATCATGATGAGGAGGCAAGATGACAAGGATGAGTAGAGGAGAAGAAGAACATCTCCGACCTTTAGTTCTTTAGTTTAGGCTTTTTATTTATAGAATTTATGCCTCTTAACAAAGGAATATAACTTAGATCGTAAAAATAACTAGAGATAAATTAGGATTAATATTGCAATCATTTTCAAAGAACGTAATTGATTAAATCACTTTAAAAAGTTACTTGTTAACTGGTCGCTCGTCTTTCACGTGTTAGAAATAGAGGTTACAAGTAACCTATCGTCGTAGTTGCAAAACACGTCGATCAAATAAAATTTATACCGAAACTCCAAGGGAGTCCTGGGTCGAACACAGGGAGGCAACGTTTACTTTAGTTGAAAATCGTGCTTCGATTCGTTTCTTTTTGGTATTTTAGGGTCTTGATATTTTTTTGTATTTTTGGAATAAAAGAAATCAAGCAAACGTATCACAAGATAGAGATCTGGAACAAATCTGATATATATACTTCTAATGTCAATTACAAGAAACTACGAAAGCATATAAAAAGAGGGAGGTGAGAGGAAATCTCCCGAATTGGCTATTTGACGAGATGACGACGCCTGGCGGAAGCTTGAATGAAGGAGGTGAGGAGCGGGACGACGGAGGTGAGATGCTGGAGGACATCGTGTTGAGGAAAGCTTCGGCGTGGCTTCGGAATGGAGGTGAGAAGACGGAGGTGATCTGCTATCGGAATGGAGGTGGGAGGACAGCTCCAAGGTGACCTATGAAGGGAGATGGGAAGTTGGAGGAGTATTTGGTGGGGCAGAGGTTCGTTACACTAATAGGCACCTTGGGAGCTTGAGAACAAGCTCTAATGGAGCGTTGGTAGGCTTGCTAGAGCTTGGGAGTAGGTGGGAGTAGAGTAGGTAGAGATGGCTTGGAAGGGACGGGGTGTATGTCCTTTTATAGTGGAGGAGAAGAGGCTAAAAATGGATAAAGGACCTTTAGCGACCTCCAGACCATCGCTGGAAATGTTGCTGTAGACAGCTCACCTAAACCCATGCCCATAGCTGGCTCTGCTGGATTGCAATGAAATAGCGACGGCTGTAAGCGTCGCTGTAGGTCAGCCCAGCTGTCACTGAAAGCTGGCGCCAATCGCCCTTGCTCCTACACCGCCTGCCCCACTCATCACGCGCGCTGATCGCACGCGCCCGGCTATGTGAGCGTGTGCTATGCGTTGGCGTGCGCGATAGCTACGCGCTGGCGTATGCATGCGCGCATGCTAGCTTGCGCTGGCACTGCTGCTGCCGCTCCATGCGCTCGCCCAATTGTGAATTGGAGGGGCTGCGAGGATTCGAACCCGCACCCTTCCTTTGCGAACCAGTGCTCCCACCATTGCAGCAATCCTTCGCTTGTGTCCTGTGGAGTGGCTTGGTGCGTCCGCCTCCCAGCCGTTGGATCTTGATCCAACGGCTAGGATTGAAGGGTGCAGATGAAGAAGGAGTTGGGCGATGCTGCTGGCCGGTGTTGGGCGGCCTGGATGGTGCCACGTGGCACCATCTGGACCGTCCATCTTCTTCTTCTTGTAGAGGGTGCTACGGTGCTCAGATCAAGATGATTCTCGCGATGCCGAACTGCGATCGTCGCTCCAGATCCATCCGTACGGTTAGATTTTCCATCCGAAACCTGTATGGATGTCGCATTGCCCCCTGTCCATATAAAATGGAGGAATTAATATATAAAATATACAACTATCCTAAATGCCATGCAATGGATGTTATGCAATATTTATAACATGATATGCAATGCTAAGCCTAGGAACTATCAAAAATAAGCAATTTATCTTGAATTTATGTGTGTTCATCATTAACCCACAAGTACCGGTACTAAAGTTTAGTACCGTTACATGTGAGTTACAGGTTTGGGTTTTTTTATAGAAACAAACCTGTAGCCTGCGAATACCGGTACTCATGATCAGTACCGATACTGGAGGGAACGAGTATCGATACTCATGATCAGTACCGGTACAAGTGGCTTATAAATTTGTTTTAAGTGCTTGAAACCCAAATCTGGAAGCAATGGGTACTGGTACCCATACTTTAGTATCGATACCAGTTAGTCGTTGGCTGAAAAATGAACGGCTAGAAAGTTAATTTTGGCTATATGAACGTTGGGATTTAAACCCTAACATCTAGTAGACGACCCACTAAGGTCTTAACTATATAAATAAACCCTTAGACCCTTAGTTTGCACATAAGAAATAGAGAAGAAAATTTCTAGAGCTATATTTCATATTTTCATGATATTTTCAAGAGAAGGAATAGTTTGCTGCTCTCAATCTCTCTACGGTTTTGCAAGCACATCGATGTGACCAAGCCAAATCCCACTCAATTCCCACTCAAATGGAAATCAAATCCCACCAAATTTGGTGGGATTGATGTTCACAACTAGGGAAACCTATTGGGATCAATTCTAACTCCTAAATCCCTCTGATTCATGTGTGCCAACCCACGAAATTAGTGGGGTTCTTCTTTAATACCAAGAAAGCTAATGAAGCTTATTTCCTATTCTAAGAGCTTTCCAAAGCCCTATAAAGGACCTCCCTCGCCTGCCTCACCTCCTTAGTAAGTTTTTGGGCCATAAAAATCTCTACAATAGGTGGCTAATTCCTCTTCCTTGTTTCAAACCGCAACTCGCAATACCAGCAAGGAGATCTCCAACCTCCTCTTCATTGCCGTTCCTTCTCTCGGAGCTTTCATCTCCTCTGACGCCGACCATACTAGACCCAGCACCTCGTCCATCCTCCTTCGTCCACTAGCTACCTTCATTGACCCCTCATCACCTACTCATCTCCACAGCATCTTCAGACCCTCATTTCAACCATTGTCATGCTCGCTCCACCATCATCGTCCTCCTCTCTGGCATACCTCCAGCGAGGCATTCTCACCACTACACTCCACCAACCAGCCTACCATCATGTTCACAAGCATCTCCTCGCCTCACTAAGTGGAAGGCCCAAAGAAATTTAGGGCTTTGATCTTTCTCTGACTCCCTCGAACTCATGCTCATCCACACTAACATTTCAAGGTTGCCAGACCTCCATGATGCTTCTCGCTCCACGCCACGACCACCACCACATTTGCCGTGCTCCGGTGACCCTTCTGAGGTATTTTGATGCAGTCGAAAGGCCTTATTCTCTATTTTAGGTTTTAGGTCGGAGCTCCACCGTCATCATGATTCCTCCAATTTTGTCTTCAGTGTTCCGACCACAAGACCTACAGGAGTTATTCCCAGACACTGCGGTTGATCCCCAGGAGCCGATCCAGACATTCAATTGGGCCAAAAACCTGCTGTTGTGGCTTCAATTGAATGCATTGATCTTCCGTAGCTACACAAGGAAGGGTGTGGGACATAGTCCCACATCGGAAACTCTAGAAGGCTCTGTGCAAGACAAAAGGAATTTGTTCCCTCGACCCCTCACCCAAGACACGGGGGTCAGGTCCCCACGCATGCCTCAACACACACCTCGCCCACAGTCACGCCACGTGGGTCTGGCCAGGATCCGCTTACCCGCCTGTTTGCCTAGTTACTGATCTGATTAGGCAGGCATGAAGTAAAGAGAGAGAGGGGGGTTTTGCCTTTCTCTCTAACTCTCTAACACTTGAAGGATTTCAGAGAGGCCTTTGCATCTGTTGTGCATGGCTGCTGTGCCTCTCATTGAGGCTTGAAGAGAAGGAAAGAGGCCTTTGCCCCTGTGTGTGACCTGAGAAGAAGAAGAAGAGAGAGGCCTCTACCTCTATTTGTTAAGGCATTTGAGCGCCTATTCTGTCGTCTGATATTCTGAGGGAATTATATACTGTGGTTGAAATTAAGCCTTCATATATTAAGTGCTTGTAAAACCTAAAGAGTAATTTGGTGATTCAAATCACCATTTTACTCTAATCTTCTTACACTTTCAAACTTGAGTTATTTGATATATAATTTATGATTATTCTTCTTGTTATAATTGCTTATATTTGTGATTCTATTGTGGTCTCTGAGATTAATCGCTATAATTTCTCCCTAAGTTCGACCTTGGATACTCTTTTCAATTCGAGTTATAAATTATATTTATTCACACGCTATTTTGGCTGTATTGCAATGAAGTGATTTTAAAACTTTGATTTAGCATGCAAACATTTTGGCACCGTTGTCGGAGTGCAACACGCAATTTGATCTCTCTAATTACAATTTCTGATCTAGTACTAACTTGCTTTATCTCTTTGGCTATGATATGTGCAGGGATTCATTAGAGGAAGATCAGCTGTACATCAAACACTCAGAGGTAGGTAATCTCATCTCCTTTTCCATTAAGCCCCTAATTCTGAGAAAAAGATAAAAAAGGAAGAAATTAATTAGGATCAACTTACATTTTCTACTTAGAATTAATCATCAAGTTTCCTGATTCGATTAGAAAAAAATCCTGAACCTGATTGTTGCACCTATTGGGCATTTAAGACACCTAGGGCTACTCACTTTATTGATTGAGCCCTAGGTGCCAAATTTGGACAAAACTGATTGGACCAATTAGAGCCAAAGTTAGGGTTTCCACTTTAGGGTTGAGGATCACACTTGCTTAAAGAAGAATCTACTCTCCCAAATTGTGTGTCCTAAACCTTGATTGAAATTACCTAATCAAGCAAACCCTAAAAGCAAGCTCTAAACATCCACTTGAATCATAAAATTGGGACCTAATAATCTCAGGACAAAGCAAGTGAAGTTGACCCACCTTGTGGGGTCAACCAATCTTTAAATTAGGTCACCACTCACAAATTCATTCCAAAAGTTCAAGTGGAATCCTAGGAACCTTACCTAAACTTAAAATTGGTAGGCTTAAGAGGTTAAGTTACCCACCTTGGTCTACTGAATCCCTGGTGGCAAGGAAGGTTGGGTGGGGGAAACCCTGTAACCTGTGGGGATGCTCTACCATGTAGGGGTCTTTATGGGACTCTCCCTTCCTGGCTGCCCAGGTATTTCTTAGGTGGATGACTTTGTGATCTATAGGTATCATCCGCCTCGAAACTCTATAGTCATCTAAAGATATTTGGGTGTCTTAATTGGGTCCATCACACCTTCTGTCCCTCATCTACTCCATCGATATATGTTTGGAAGGAGGTCCTTAAGACCACCCTTGAGTCATCCACTAACTTTTCACTCTCGTCGAGGCCAAGCCTCAACCACTTTTTTTGTGCAACTACCCGATCAGATCAATATCTTTTCCAACTCCACTTCTGAACTGGAATCTCTAGCCACAACCATGGATCATCAAGAAGAACAACCTAACATTGAACGACAACAATTCTATGACCTTCGAGATATGGTCCATGCACATCTCAACCCACCACAATGCCCTCAAATGTGAGATCACTACAATCCCATTGCGGTGGAGATCGAACCCCGAATCAACATTCCTGTAGGAGGACCTACGGTGGAGCTCAAGCCTAGTATGCTTCACATGCCCCTAAAATTTCATGGCTTGAACTCCGAGGATCCTTTCCAGCACATCAAGAATCTAAAGCATCAAGCCTACACATTTGGGGTAGACAAGCCAAATAGGGATGGCCTACTCTTGAAAATCTTCTCCTTCTCTCTAGCTGACAAAGCTGCCAACTGGTTTCAGACATTCCCTCACTAGATCAGATCAACGCATGGGAAGAACTTCAAATTGCTTTCTTAAAAAAATTCTATCCCATTGGTCGAATGAATGCAACGTGACATCAAATCATGCACTCCTCGCAAGGAGCGAGAGAATCTCTACATGAGGCATGGGATCATTTTCTGGATCTCATGTGCAAATGCCCCCATCACAGAGTCCCAAAGTGGGAACAAGTCCAATCCTTCTACCATTGGCTCCATGACAACATCAAGTTATTTGTCAATGAAACCTGTGGTGGTAGCATCATGGGTTTGCATGAAGACATGATTTGGGGGATTCTCGAGAATATGTGAAAGAACTCCCTGAATAATGAGTCATTGGGTATGTACGACCGGACGATCACCTACGCATTGGCAAACAATTGGGGGGTACATGAGGCCAGGGGCCTTTCCACATCCATCGATCTGGAGTCGTTAGCTAGTCAATTAGATAAGGTCTCCACTATTGATAAGAAGATGGACGACATAACTCGACATCTACACGGAACCACCACTGCATCATAGAATCCATTTGTGCACCCGCCCTCAGGTAGGGAGGCTACACACAACATTTACCATTCTCAGGGGATGGATGCATATCCACCCCCGCCTAATTATGGTCTTGGAGGAAACTTCAGACCAACCTACTCTAGTTGACAAAACTCTGAACCCTGGTATCCTGATTTTTCTGGAGCTCCTCAAACTTGCAAGGATCTCCGCGCCATCCAGAACAATCCTTTCTCAAACACCTATAACCCTGGATGGTGAAATCAACCTAACTTTGCGTGGTCGGGAAATAACCCAAATTCGAGACCTCAATTTCAACCCCGACCACAGGCCCCGCACCCATATCAACCCAATCAACCTAGGCCCAACCCAAATTATCAATCAGGGCCTAATAAGGATGATCAAATGGCCCTGATCCTTCAAACCTTGGCTGACATTCAAAAACAACACAAAGACGAGATCACAGAGGTCCATAATTAGCTTGCACAGATGGTGAATTCTCGCTAGCCAGGTGCACTTCCTTCCCAACCTTTGCCTAATCCAAATAGCATGTCAACCCAAAAACACGTTGTGAACAAAATCCAGAGCCAAGCATGCTATACCCAACCTGGCCTGGCGACTCATACCTATGTATTTTCTCCATCCACCTGAACTAAGCCAAGACACACCATGACTTACCCGACCCCACTTCCACATCAGCAACGAGGAATGACTTTCTCCCCTCCACCTCCACAACATGATTGTGCCATGATCAATATTGTAGGTGAAGAATATAAACCCATCCCCAAAGATAGCCAATCCATTCCCCTATAGCAGATCTTATCCCGACTCCACACTAGAGGACTATCAGAATCTGATGTAACTAGACCTTTGAGGAATGCACAAGTCACTATTCCATTACTTGAGATCCTCACTCTCAATCCTACCTCACCTGACTTGTCCAAAAAAGGGGTAGAAGAACCATCAAAAGGGAAGGTAGTACTGTCTGAAAGTGTAAGCGCCATAATCCAATGCAATCTACCTCCTAAGAAATTTGATCCAGGTGCTCCGCTGATCCCCTGCAAGATCAGTGATACAACTTTTAAGTAGGTCACACTGGATCTTGGCGCATTAGTCAACCTCATCCCTACCACCTTATTTGAAAGGTTACATATCAGACAGCTAAAATCCACTAATGTTACTTTGCAACTAGCTGACCAAACCCTAATCACACCGATTGGGATGGTAGAGGATGTGGTAATTAGAGTTAAGGATTTCAGCTACCTAGCTGATTTCCTAATTATCGACATGGATACGCCACAACAGATATAGGATATGCTCGTGATTTTGGGAAGACCATTTTTGGCTACTGCAGGAGCCATAATCAATTGTGAATCAAGGCATATGATAATTGCCTTAGGAGATCAACGTGCCGAGATTAATATTTTCGAGGCAACAAAAAGAAAATGCTCGATAGAACAACCAGGTTATATCCAGGGCCTCATGACTATATCATTAATGGAAAGCCTAGTGCTAGAATTTGAAACTTTTCACATACTAGATCCTAATTTGACCGAGCATACTGACATAAGCACAGTGGAGGCTTTCAACTTTGATTTTGCGGACGTACCCAGGGATTTCGGGAAACATGGTGAGATACTGGATTCGGATTCCATGAATATGGAGACATTTTGTTTTGAGGACATCCAGGAGTCGGGCTTAGCAAATATTGAGAGTGACCTCCACCCAGAATATAAATCCTTCACAGAATTTGAGATAGATGATCCAAAAGTCACTCTCCAAACATTCACTTTTGATTGGGATGAAAATTATAGTGAAGATTCATTGGAAGACCCAATCTTTGAGTCATTTCTTGGGGAGGCGATCTCACATTCAGTAGAAATGAATCAAAATGACTCATTGGATATCAATTCATTTGGCCACATAGCACGAGAGGAACCACACATCTGGGATATGCTGATTAGATTCACCTCTATTGGATTCTGGACCCACGATGATCTTATTTTAGAACTCCATAATCAATACATCTTCCACGTGACTCCTCGGCAAAAACTCCATAAGAACCATTGAGAAACAAATCAATCTGATCCATATCATAGATCTTCTGGAATGACTCTTCATCATAATTTGACACTCATCTGTGGCCATGTGATTCTCATTCATCATGATCACATATCTTCCCTATCAGTGCATCAACCTATTGAGCTCATTATGCCCAGCTGATGCGTAAAACTTAAAACTTAATGGGAGGCAACCCGTCATCTTTTGAAAAAACCCGAAACCCTTTGACATATCTCTTTGCTAAAATTATATTGCACTTTAGGATTCGTCCATTAGAACAGCCAATCCCACCTTTAGTATTCATATCAAAGCTTGAAATCGTCTACAACAGTCACCCCAACCCCTTCACCCACCCTTTAACCCTGTTCTAATGTACGATCTAAGTTGAACTCAAACCCACCTAGTTTATAATGAAGACATTGCAAATTGTAGGCATGGGGGGTATTAAAGTGTAAAATGCTGTGAAAATCAAATCACAAAAGGGTTTCATAAAAAAATACACATATTAAAAAAAATGGAGAAAAGAGGAAGAAATTTTAAGATATCACATCATTCTTGAGGAGGAAATGAGGAGGTGATTTGAGCTAAATGAAGAAAAATGAGGAAACAACAAGAAAGAAAGAAAGGAGCGAAAAGATAAAGAAAAAATTGAGCCCATTCAAAATAATATGGAACTTACCTAACTTCTAGGTTGGATCGAATGATGAATTAAGACCTGGAAGGCTAAAACTTAAGGGATTAGTGGTGAATATCGACCTTAGGCCTCTTGGATCTATTCTGAGATATAAACACTCATGTACTTATCAAGATCTAGATTAATCCTCAAGAGGTTGAGGAAAATGTAAAGCTTATGTATTAGGTCTAAGGCTTAGGAATTATTCGGTCCCATTAACTGACCTCTGGATTGTGGGACTCGATAAGTTAAGCATCCTAAATAACACAGTTTGGTTCAATGCACTTAAATATGAAATCATGCCAAAAAGCATTTAGGCTATTCTGAAAATGGTCCTAAGATCTAGATTAGGAGCGACTCGAAAATACAAATTGATTTGGACGAGTTCTCGACGTGGAGAGGTGGGAAATTTCCCTCAAAGATGCGCAATAACATATCGTCTCCTCGGGGGTATGTAAGCACCTTGCAATGGTGTAGATGCCAAGGGAGACATTATCATGAAATGTCAATTGCTAGGGCCTGGATTTAGCTATAGAACGCCATGGGCAGCATTATCCTGAAGTGTCGAAAGCCAGGGTTCTGGGGGTTGCCATGGGCAGTGCTATCCCGAAGCATTAATTGCTAAGGTGTTTGTTGAGCGAAATTGAGGTTATAAAAGCTTCATTGTAGTATAGGTCGAAATCACTTGAAAATAGATAAAATTTATACTTGAATGAAAGTCCAAGGTTGTTCACTGGGAGCAAATAGGAATTTAATTGCTAATCTCAATAAATAATGTAGATGAGTACAATTAATTACTCAAAAACTAATAATCAATGTAGCACATGAGTATATCAAGAATCTATTGAGGCAAAAAGTCATCTAAGAAAAAATAATGGTGACTTGAATCACCAATTATTACCTTAGATGCACATATAATAATTACTTAATCATCTAAATAAATGAATAGTTTAACCATGCAAATCTTTAGTGCACAGTGCACTTTATCAGATGACAAGGCACTCAATCAGGTGGCTTAAGCCAGCCCTGCTATAGTGCTAAGAGGGCACTATGCTTCTTCAGCCTTCTCTTCTTTCTACTATCCTCTTTAGGATGCACAGGCTCTCTTCTCTTTCTTCTCAAGACTTCTCGTGTTTTCATAGTACACACAAGCATTCTTTTGTCTTCACGCACAAGGGCAACGTACCCTTCAAATTCGACTAAGTGTCGTAGAGAACAAAATGCCCCTTTTCCCCACTCTTTCTTTCTTTCTCTCTTCCTCCTCTCCTCTTTTAGGTAAGCGGATTGGGTATTCGAGTCAAGCGCGTACCCAGGTCTAAGGCTACGGGAGTGATTGCAGCTGAGGAGTGAAGGCAGGCTAGGCGGGTTGGGTTCGGAGGTAGGCCCATGTGGAGTAGTGTTGCGGGCGAGGCGTGAGGGATGCACGGGGGACCTCACCCCCCTGTGTTACTTAAGGTTGTAAGCACAGTGCAGAAATTCAATTTAGCTAATGTTGCATGCCTTTCCATGCCCAATGTGGGACTATCCCCACGTCCCTTTCTTCTTTGTTGCCACAGTGGAAGGTGGACTTGATTGAGGTGCTTGTGGTGGTCAATGGGTTCAATTGATCGGGCGAGTGTATTACTGAGGTGAATTCGCATCACCTGGAGCCCGAACCTGGAGGTAACAGCCTGAGGACCAAACTTTAAGCTTGCTTGAAGCTGTGGTAATGGCAGATGAACACGATCAACTAAAATCATACAAACGGCCTTACGACCACATTAAACCAGCTCAAGAGAGTCGTGAGGTGACGAAGAATGTGCTGGTGGTGGTTATGTGGTGTTTGATGCACGGAGGAGGTCGGTCGGTGACAAAGGAGGTTGCGTGAAGGTGGGTTACTCGGTGGGCGTTTTGGGTGGACAATGGAGTGAGATTGGTCAGGGCTTTAGATAAGGGGAGTATGATGGAACTTTTGGATTAGTTGCTGAGGGGGATGGACGTGTGTGGCGGATGGGAACCCTCACCGGAGTGGTCGCCAGAGATGGAGGGGATGAAGGTGAACAGTGTCATCGGCGGTCGGATTTGAAGAATAAAGAGTGGGAAAGAGAGTGGGGGAAGAAAGGATGCTAAGGAACCTAAACAATGGTTGAAGGGGGTAGACGCCGGTGTGATGGCCGGACGTGGGGAAGATGAATCCTTTGTGAGGGGGACGGTGGCGAAGAACGGGGAAGATGGCCCTGGCTTTGGTACACCAAGCACAGATGAAGGTGAGGAAGGTCATGGCCTAGATAATGTGGCCATTGGCTAGCCGTAGGACAACGAGGAAGTGGTCCACTTGAGTTAAGTCGAAGGAGGTCCAGAGGTGGAGTTTCGAAGAGGTTTATGGCGCTAAAACTAGCTAAGAAGATGCGAAAGGCCACAGAGGTCCTTTTATAGGGCTCTAGATGAAGTTCCAAGCTTGGAAACAATCTTGGAAACTTTGAGCTCCTCACTAGCGTAGGATACCTATTCAATCAAATCATTCGCACGAGCATTCTAGAGAGATTTAGGATCCCTGGATGGGCTCATTTGAAAGGCAATTACTTGACGAGTTTCCCTTTCAATTTTGAGAGGAATTCGTCAAGAAATCACGGAGATCTTGCCAAAATAAGGTCACTGGAGCTTTAGGATTAGGAGTTGAGGGTGGAAGGGACCTATTTGTGAAGAAGACGATAATGTTGTGGGGCTATTTGTAAGAAATTCAAAAGTTAGGGGCATTTATGTGAGACAAAAGAATCAGACATGACCAAATTGCAAACTAGGTCAAGACAATCTCATATTAGGCCCAAATTTTGGTACAAACCTAATTTGGATTAAGGAATCCAATGGTGAAGTTGGATTTTGGTTTTGACTTAGTTTGACTAGGTAATTTATGCAAAAATCCAAATTAGGGCAAAAATCTGTCTATGGCTCAGTTTTGGGTCAAATTAGGTTCTACTGGTCAAATTGAAGATACCAAACCCTAGAGAATATTTTTATATGAATTTTAGAGAGTTTAGGTGAATTTTATCATGAATAGAACCTCAGTAGATTAAGAGGGTTTGTTTTTAGGATTTCAGATGTTATTTAATTCTGAAAACACGTGAAAACCCTTATTTTCTGTTTTAACCCACTTGTTAGACTCTTAAGACCTTTTGACCCTTAATTAACCCCTAAGAAAACTCATGATTATACTACAATTGAGATATAGTGTTAAAACTACAGTTTAACCCCTATTTTACTGTATTTCCCTGAAAATGGATTTGCAGTGAATTACATCTCTCTGGCGGTTATGTAGGAGCTTTTAATCCTTGATTATGACTAATTAAAGTTAGATATGGCTGATGATGATGTTATCATCATACCCCCATGCCTAACTTTTGGTAGTCCCTTAGCAAAATCTCATGGAATGAACTCAAATTCTATACCATACCTTTTTATGCTCAGTTTTATGATATGTGCTTTCCTTTGTAGATTAGGTCATAATGCTAATAGTAGGCTTAGAGGTAGTCAAGTACCAACTAAGATCCAGACCTGACCAGCTCTAGCCTCAATCTGCCATAAAGGTTTCTAAGGCCTACAAGAACTAACCTAAGGTTCGTTGAACTCCGCGGTTAAAGCACCCGTGCTTAAAGCATGTTTAGTCCATGTTAAGTTTGTAGTGTGTTTTTGTAAGAGAAAGATAGAAGAATTTTTTTGCATTTTTTTTGGAGAGTTTTCTCTCTTTTCTTTTCTTTATTTCTAACTTCGGATTGACTTTACAACACGGTCTGTATCAAATTCCTCGCTCCCACCATCAATCCTCACAGGGTCCCTAGCAATCGATACCTCGAGATAGCACAGCCCATGGCAACCCCCAAAACCCTGGCTTTCGACACTTCAAGATAGTGCCGCCCATGGCATTCTATAGCTAAATTCAAGCCCTGGCAATCAACATTTTGGGATAATCCCACCCATGGCACCTGAACCAGCACAAGGTGCTTACGTGCCTCTGGTAGGATATTTAGATATCTTAGGAGACAAGCACCGAGGAGACAGTATGTTATTGCGCATCTTCAAGGGAAATTTCTCGCCTCTCCGTGCCGGGAACTCGTCCAAATCAACTTGTGTTGATAAGCCGCTCCTAATCTGTGTGTGGCTTTTTCAGAACAGATTTAACGCATTTGCGTGATTTTGATAATTAAGCACTCTGAACTAGACTGTGTGTGGATTAGGGTGCTTAAGTTATCGAGTCTCGCAAACCAGAGGTCAATTAATGAGGCTGAATAATCCCTAAGCCTTAGACGTAATACTTAAGCTTCGCATTTTCCTCAACCTCTTGAGGATTATCCAAATCTTAATGAATACTTGAATTTTTAAGCATAAAACAAGCCCAAGAGGCCTAAGATCAGTGTTCATACTAATCTCTTTTGTCTCTTAGCACTTTTATCTTTTATTTCTTTCTTTTGATTTGGTTTAGAACTAAGTAGATTCCTTAATCTTTTACTAATGACTAACTCTTTTTTGTTTCAAATTGTGCTCCTTTGTGACATTTAAATCACCTCCTCTCTTTTCCTCTTCTCAAGAATGATTTGCATTTAATTCATTCAAAATTTCCTCCCTTCTGCATTTTTTGTTCTTTTTCAATTTTTTATTTTTTTGGTTTTTTGGAACATGTTTTTTTTTTTGTGAGAACCCTTCAAAGCTGTGAATTTTTATGTGTTTGCAGTTTAACACCCTCCCATGCCAAAGTTTTGCAATGTCCTCATTGTAAACGGAGGGTATGAAATAGTTTTGGGTTCAGGAACTAGAATAGGATTATCGGGTGGGCAAGCGGTTCGGGATGACTATTGTGGATAATTTCAAACTCTAATATGAGTACCAGAGGTGGAATCGGCTATTTTAAAACTGAACTCAAAGTGCAATAGAAGTGGAGTACAGAAGGATAATCAGAAGGGTCTTGGTCTTTTGGAATGACGGGTTTCCTCCCGTTAAGTGCTAAATTCAACGCCTTCAGTTGAGTGGAAAATGGTATGGGGGAGTGGTTAAATCTGATGAGTTTTGTAGAACAAGCACCTTGGTAAAAAGCCTGGTTGGTCCAACCAGGTGCCTGTTCAGATCGGCAGGTTGATGATGCAGCCTAAATCCAATCAATCTGGCAGGTTGATAGATGTGGATCAAAAGATGTGGTACCCACCAGATGCTGTGGAGCTCAAAAGGACGTGGAAGTGTATAGCTAGGGTTTGGCTGAATCAGATTAGCCTGATCAAAGTAAGGATCCTCAATTGAAAAAGAATCAGTGGGGGATGTGAGATCCCTACGAGGGTGATCGAATGAGGCATGATTTGTAGTCTGATCGATGTCTGAAACCTGATGGAGATGTGGAGGAGAATCATGTGCAACCGGCTCATTGAGAGGAGAATCAGAGTAGAAATTGAGTCTGGTTGTAGGTCGAGGTTGAAAACAGGTTTGGGAAGGTTCTGCATGTGTAGAAGAGGTGGCTTCAAGAATAATCATATGTGAGGGCTCCTCTAGAAAGGATTCAAAGGTGGGTTCATCTAGAAAGTCCTCATAATGGCCTTCAAAATAAAATGTAAATGCCTGAAGAGTGTTTAGATGGTTATGGAAATCTGAGTTAAGGAAAGAGTCAAACTCTGAATTGCAGATACTTTTGGCAATTACTGTTTCTAACTCCTGAGGATCAAAAAGGAATGATTCCATCTCAGTGGAATCTGATTTTGAATCGATGATCTCGAGATCAGGGACCTCAAAGTCAGAGTCGAAGAATGGGTCGTGGACGCTGAGGTCGTAAATTTACTCGTATTTGTCGAGAACCAAAGATTCTTCAAAATTGGAGTAAGATTCGAAATCATCAGAGAATTTGCGAGAAGTTTCTGAACCTGATTCCAGATCGATAGTTCCACCACAGAGTGAGTCAAGATGTGGAGAAGCAGCAACCTGACTTGAATCTAACCTAAACATAGAGTCCGAACTCAAAGGGGTTTCCCTATTAGGCATGAGCTCAGGTCCTAGATTCCTAGGGTAGACCCAGTTGAATCCCAATTCTTCCAGCTCTTTAGTTTCTGTATCGTAGATCAACGTGATTTTTGAAGAATCAATCTGTAGCTCTGAGGAGTCTGAAGAGGTGTACTCAAATACAGGCCCTGAATTGCAGTTCAGATTCAAACTCCGATTCATATCACACAGGGCCTTGTAATCATCCCAGTAAGGCTCAAATCCAGATTCTAGGTTAAGGGTGTCGGTTGGATTACTAGAATCTAGGCTGGGCTCTATTGGGATGTCAGAATCATCCTCGAGAATTATCTTAACAAGATAAGACTCAGGATTTGCATTGAAGAGTTCTGTTTTAAGTTCATCATTACAGGTATCTGGCAATTCAAAGCTAGGCAAACCAGGTTCTCGTATCTCTAAGGCTGGCTTAAAATCGAGAGCACTTACAATCAGGTCCTCCCAACCCGTCTTTAGATTAAGAATGTCAATTGCTATGAAATTTGAATCTGAATTTATTTAGGCTGGGGATCCACAATTATCATCATTGAACCCGAGATTTGGGAAACTGTGTTGCTTGCTAGTCTCACTCCATGATATTTTGTTAGTTTCTAAAGGATATTTTTTTATCAATTGTTCTATATAACTTATTTAGCAATTCTCCACGTTCTTCTAAAAATTCCTGGAATTTTCTGGAAGTGAAGGGCTTGACCAACATTGCAGACACTCATTATTGTGTAATTTCACCAATTCGTTGTGTTTTTCTAATAGGTGATCCTGGGCTAAACCGTGTTTCATTTTTGTCCATATTATCCCTACACAATTTGTGATGAGTCTTGTTGTTTTTTGTAAATCTTTCCTGAATGTCCCTTGTATAATATTCATCATGGTTTCTATAGGCATTCTCATGTATCTTTTCTTTCATGCTCATTTGGGACTCGGGTTTCCTAAATAGTTTTCCTAACATTAGGCTGCATTTTTTTGAATCAAAATGGTGGAATCAAGATGTACAATAAAAACTTAGGTTAGATTGAAATTAATCAGATCTGAAAGAGATTCCCAAGAAGATATAGTGAGGCTTCTTAGGTTAAAAACCTAATAGCCTTCCTATGTATGTGCTCTAATAGAAGGGATGATGGACTGGATGTGAGATTTTACCCAATCAAGGCACCCAAAGATTTTTGGATGACTAAGGTAGCTTCGAGGTAGATGATGCCTCTGAATCAGAAATTCGAACTTCGGAGAATTACCTGGGTAGCCAGGAAGGGAGAGCCTCGCAAAGACCCCTACACGGTAAAGCATCCCCACGGGTTACAGGGTTTCCCCCACCCGACCTTCCTTGTCACTAAGGGTCTAGGTAGACCAGAATGTACGAACTTAAGTCCTTAAGTCTACCAATTTTATGTCCTAATTTGTGCCTTGATTTTAACTTGATTAGAAGTTAATTCAACTTGTGACCTAATTTGGAGGTTGGTTGGCCTACAATGTAGACCAACTTCACCTGAGCTACCCTAAAGATGGCAAAATGAGATCTAGGTCAAGACCTAAAAGTCACCCTGATTTGACTCTCAAGTTATTAGGTCCAAAGGTTTTAGGGTTCAAGTGAGACTAGAGCCTGATTTTAGGATTTTTGTTGATTAGATCTTTTCAACCAAGGGCTTGGGTAGCACACAAGTGTGGGTGGGTTTGTGTCCTTTTATGCAGGCAAGTGTGAACTAGCACTCCAAAACCTTAAAATTGAAACCCTAATTGGCTCTATTATGCATCCAATTTGATCTTAACTTGTTCACCTTGGGCTTCAAGCAAGAAAGATGTTAGCCCAAGGTGATTTAGAAATTACGCGTAGTCCCTAATAGGTGTAGGCAAATAAGGTAGGGAATATATAATAGAATCGTTTCAATCTTCAATCAGTTTAAAAAAAATTTCGTAAATTAGGAAGCTTTCCCTTTAAATGATAATTACTATGAAAATTAAGGCAGGTGATTCCTAATTGATTGTTTCCTTTTTGTCTTTCCCAATATTAGGAGGCTGATTAGGGAAGAATAGAGAAGTTACTTGCCCTGGAGTGGTTGATTTGCACAGAAGATCTCCTTGTGAAGTACCTCGCAAAATCACAAGAAAGTAAACAGGACAAGTCAGTGCTCAAATATGATCAAATAATGCAGGGAATAGTAGTGAATTGTGCATTGCTCCCTGGCAACAGTGCCAAAATGTTGAGCAAAATCGAGGTTATAAAAGATGCGTTGTAGTATAGGTCGAAATTGCTAGAAAATAGATAAAATTTATACTCAAATGAAAGTCTGAGGTCGTTTGCTGGGAGCAAATAGGAATTCAATCGCTAATCTCAATAAATAGTGTAAATGAGTGCAATTAATTACTCAAAAACTAATAATCAATATAGCACATGAGTATATCAAGAATCTATTGAGGCAAAAAGTCATCTAAGACAAAATAATGGTGATTTGAATCACCAATTATTAGCTTAGATACACATATAATAATTACTTAATCATCTAAATAAATTAACAGTTTAACCATGCAAATCTTTAGTGCACAGTGCACTTTATCAGACGACAGGGCACGCAATCAGGAGGCTTAAGTCGGCCCTGCTACAGTGCCAAGAGGCCACTGTGCTTCTTCTTCAGCCTTCTCTTCTTTCTACTATCCACTTCAGGATGCACAGGCTCTCTTCTCTTCCTTCTCAGGACTTCTCGTCTTTCAATAGTACACACAAGCCTTATTTTCTCTTCATGCACAAGGGCTATGCACCCTTCAAATTCGGCTAAGTGTCGCAGAGAGCAAAACCCCCCTCTTCCCCACTCTCTCTTTCTTTCTCTCTTCCTCCTCTCCACTTCTAGGTAATCGGATTGGGTATTCGGGTCAAGTGTGTACCCTGGTCCAGGGCTGCGGGTGTGATTGCAGTCGAGGAGTGATGGCGGGTTAGGCGGGTCGAGTTCGAAGCTAGGCCTACTTGGAGTAGTGTCACGAGTGAGGTGTGAGGGGTGCACGAGGGACCTCACCCCCTGTGTTACTTGAGGAGGTAAGCACGGTGTAGAAATTCAATTTTTGTGATGTCACACGCCTTTCCACGCCCGATGTGGGACTATTCTCGCGTCCCTTTCTTCTTTATTGTTGTAGTGGAAGGTGGACTCCATTAAGGTGCTTGTGGCGGTCAATGGCTTCAATTGACCGGGCGAGTGTATTACTGAGGTGAATTCGCATCACCTGGAGCCCAAACCTAAAGATAACAGCCTGAGGGCAAACTTCAAGCTTGCTTGAAGCTGGGGTAATGGCGGACGAGCACGATCACCTGAAATCATTCAAATTGCCTTACAACCACATTAAACCATCTCAAGAGAGTCGTGAGGTGACGACGAATGTGCTGGTGGCGGTTATGTGGTGTTTGATGCACGGAGGAGGTCGGTCGGTGACGGAGGAGGTTGCGTGAAGGTGGGTTACTCGGTGGGCATTTTGGGTGGACGAGTGCGATAGGTTAGGCCTTTAGATGAGGGGAGTACGGTGGAGCTTTTGGATTAGTCGGCGAGGGGGATGGACGTGCATGGCGGACAGGAACCCTCACCGAAGTGGTTGCCGGAGATAGAGGGGATGAATGTGAACGGTGTCGTCGATGGTCGGATTTGAAGAATAAAGAGTGGGAAAGAGAGTAGGGGAAGAAAGGATGCTAAGGAACCTAATCTAACGGTCGAAGGGGGTAGAAAACCTATGCTGATGTGATGGCCGAACATGGGGAATATGAATCCTCTGTGAGGGGGACAACGGCGAAGAACAGGGAAGATGGCCCTATCTTTGGCACACCAGACGTAGGCGAAGGTGAGGAAGGTCGTGGACTAGCCAATGTGGTCGTTGGCTGGCCGTAGGATGACGGGGAAGAGGTCCATCGAATGTAAGTTGGAGGAGGGCCGGAGGTAGAGTTTCAAAGAGGTTTGTGGCCCTAAAACTAGCTGAGAAGATGTGAAAGGCCACGGAGGTCGTTTTATTAGGCTCTAGATGAAGTTCCAAGCTTGGTAACAAACTTGGAAACTCCTAGCTCCTCACTGGTGTAGGATACCTACTCAATCAAATCATTCGCATGAGGATTCTAGAGAGATTTAGGATCTCTAGATGGGCTCATTTGGAAGGCAATTACTTGACGAGTTTCCCTTTCAATTTTGAGAGGGATTCATTAAGAAATGATGAAGATCTTGCCAAATTAATGTCGCCGAAGCTTTAGAATTAAGAGTTAAGGGTGGTAGGAACCTATTTGTGAAGAATACGATAAATTTGGGGGGTTATCTGTAAGAAATTCAAAAGTTAGGGGCATGAGTGTGAGATAAAAGAATCAGATAGGACCAAATTGCAAACTGGGTCAAGACAATCTCAGATTGGACCCAAATTTTGGTACAAACCTAATTTTTACTTGAGGAATCAAATGGTGAAGTTGGATTTTTTTTTAACTTAGTTTTACTGGGTAATTTATGCAAAAACCAAATTAGGGCAAAAGTCTGTCTGTGGCTCTATTTTGGGTCAAACTGGGTTTCAATGGTCAAATTGAAGGTACCAAACTCTAGAGAATATTTTTTTATGAATTTTAGAGGGTTTAGGTGAATCTTATCCTGACCATAACCTCAGTAGATTAAGCGGGTCAGTTTTTAGGATTTCAGATGTCATTTAATTCTCAAAACACGTGAAAACCCTTTTCTGTTTGTTCTAACCCACTTGTTAGACTCTTAAGACCATTTGACCCTTAATTAACCCCTAAGAAAACTCATGATTGTACTACAATTGAGATATACTGTTAAAACTATAGTTTTACCCCTGTTTAACTGTATTTCCCTCAAAATGGATTTGCAATGAATTATGTCTCTCTGGCGGTTATGCAGGAGCATTTAATCCTTGATTATGACTAATTAAAGCTAGATATGGCTGATGATGACGTTATCATCACAGGGACCTTGCGAGGATTAATGGTGGGGACAAGGAATTCGATACAGAACGTGTTTAGGGCCAATCCGAGGTAGGATCTAAGTAAAAATATAATGAAAAGAAAAAGAGAGAGAAAGCTCTCCAAAAATAAAAATCTTCTTCTATCCCTCTCTCTCTTAAAAATGCACTAGCAAACTGAGCCTGGGCTAACCATGTTATAAGCACAGGTGCTTTAATTGCTGGGTCCACTGAACCTTAGGATAGTTCCTACAGGCCTTAGAAACCTTCACGGCAGACTGAGGCGAAAGCTAGCTAGGTCTGGATCTGGCCTGGTACTTGAGTACCTCCAGGCCTATTGTTGGTATTAAGATCTGATTCCTCGAGATGCAGCTTAATAGGGCATCTTGACAATTACATCTGACCTAGATAAGTAGTCTTATCCATAGAATTTTGTTAAGGGACTGGCAAAAGGTAGGAATGTGGGTATGATGGGAACACCATCATGAGCCATAACTAACTCAATTTGTACTAATAAGGTTGATAAAAGCTCCTACATATCCATCATAAGGTCCTAAGGGCACATTATAATATTTTAAAAAGAATAGAAAATATAAGGTTATTTCTGCAAAAGTAATAGCATTCCACAAATATAGAATAACCACAGGGTATTTCAGGGGATTATTAAAGGTCAAATGGTCATTAATGTCTAATAAGTGGGTTCATGCAAGAACAAAATGGGTTTTCACGCATTTCAAGAATTAATGGACATCTGAAATCCTAAAAGCAAATCCGCTTAATTAACTGAGGTTTTGATTAGGATAAAATTCATCTAAATCTTCTAAAAATCATAGAAAAATTTCTCTAAATTTTGGTATCCTTGATTTTTCCATCTAACCCCAATTTGACCTAAAATAGAGTCTTAGACAGATAATTACCCTAATTTGATTTTTTTGCATAAATTACCCAATCAAACTTGGTTAAAACCAAAATTTTACTTCACCAGCAAATAATTTGGGTCCAAATTAGGTTTGTACCAAAATTTGGACCCAATCTGATATCATCTTGACCTAGTTTGCATTTTGGTCCAGTCTCACTCTTGCTCTCTCAAATAGCCCCTCAGCTTTTGAAATCTTTGCAAAAATCCCCCCAACTTCTTCTTCTTCTTCGTAAATTGGTCCCTCCCACCATTGGAGGTCAGCCAATCTCCAGGTAGGCTTTGACCAAGCCAAATCCCACTCAAATGGCAATCAAATCCCACCAAATTTGGTGGGATTAATGTTCACACCTAGGGAAACCTTTTGGGATCAATTCTAACTCCTAAATCCCTAATTCATGTGTGCAAACCCACAAAATTAGTGGGGTTCTTCTTGAATCCCAAGAAAGCTAATGAAGCTTGTTTCCTGTTCTAAGAGCTCTCCTAAGCCCTATAAAGGACCTCCCTCGCCTGCCACACCTCCTTAGCGAGTTTTTGGGCCATAAAAATCTTCCTTTCCACCACCTTGGGCCTGCTCTAACTTGTCTCCAGTGACCACCTTCCTCCATTCACTTCGTCGGCCACCACGTATAATAGGTGGCCGGTTCTTCTTCCCCATTTCAAATCGCACCTCACAATATCAACGAGGAGCTCTTCGATCTCCGCTTTGTTGCCATTCCCTCTCCTGGAGCTTTCATCTCCCTTGGCACCAGCCATACAAGACCCGGCACCTCCTCAATCCTCCTTTGTCCACTAGCTACCTCTGTCGACCCCTCATCATCTACTCATCTCTGCAGCATCTTCAGACCGTCATTTCAACCATCGTCGCACCTGCTCCGCCATCATCGTCCTCCTCTCTGGCATACCTCTAGCAAGGCATTCTCATCGCTACACTCCACCAACCAGCCTGCCACCACATCTGCGAGCATCGCCTCACCTCATTGAGTAAAAGCCTCAAAGAAATGTAGGGTTTTAATCTCTCTCCAACTCCCCTGAACTCACACTCATCTGCACTAACGTTTCGACATCGCCAGACCTCCATGATGCTTCTCTCTCCATGCCACGACCACCACCGCATTCGCCGTGCTCTAGCAATCCTTCTGAGCTATTTTGACATGACCGAAAGGCCTTATTCTCGATTTCAGGTTCTAGGTTGGAGCTTCGCCGCCGCCGCGATTCCTCCAATTTCATCTTCAGTGTTCCAGCCATAAGACCTCTAGGAGTTATTCCCAGACACTACGATTGATCCCCAGGACCTGATCCAGACATTCAATTGGGCCAAAAACCTACTGCTATGACTTCAACTGAATGCATTGATCTTCCGCAGCTGCACGAGGAAGGGTGTGGGACATAGTCCTACATCGGAAACTTCAGAAGCCTTCGCACAAGACAGAAGGAATTCATTCCCTCGACCCCTTGCCCAAGACATGGGGGATGGGTCCCCACACATGCCTCAACGCATGCCAAGCTTGTGATCATGCCACACGGGTCTGGCCAAGATCCACTTACCCTCCTGTCTACCCGCTTACTGATCCAAATAGGTGGGCATAAAGGAAAGAGAGAGAGGGGGGGTTTGCCGTGCTCTCTAACTCTCTAACACTTGAAGGATTTCAAAGAGGCCTTTTCCTCTATTGTGCGTGGCTGCTGTGCCTCTTCCTAAGGCTTGAAGAGAAGGAAAGAGGCCTTTGCCTCTGTGCGTGACCTAAGAAGAAGAAGAGAGAGGCCTCTGCCTCTGTTGGTTAAGGCATCTGAGCACCTATTCTGTCATCTGATATTCTGAGGGAATGATATACTATGGTTGAAATTAAGCTTTCATATATTAAGTGCTTCTAAAACCTAAAGAGTTATTTGGTGATTCAAATCACCATTTTACTCTAATCTTTTTGCACTTTCAAACTTGAGTTATCTGATATATCATTTCTGATTATTCTTCTTGTTATAATTGCTTATATATGTGATTCTATTGTGATCTCTGAGATTAATTGCTATAATTGCTCCCTATGTTCGACCTCGAATTCTCTTTTGAATTTGAGCTATAAATTGTATTTTTTCATGCGCTATTTCAACTATATTGCAACGAAGTGATTTTAAAACTCTGATTTAGCACGCAAACAGTCATCTATTTTATGCTAATTTGAAGAACATAGGTGAAGGCTTCAACATCAAGTTGACCTCGAACATCTATGGCATAGAGGTTCTGGTCAATGTAGATGTTCTTTCTGAGATTCTTGGGTGTCCATCTGTTGGTCCCACTTTTCTTGAGATCTACCAGTAGATATAGACGGATACCATTAGGGAGATCCTGCTCACTCCCTCTCATTTTGACTTAGGTCATCCAGCCAAGTCACCTTATTTTCGTTGTCTACCCAGATTTCTTAATCAAGTCTTTTTATGGAATTTCATGTTTAAATCTACGTCTTTTGGGAATTGCCCTAGCATTATGCTCATCACCCTTTATGCATTTCTTAAGAACAAGCGGTACAACTGAAACCAATTGATTCTGTATTTAATGAGAAAGCAACCCACCAGCTCCTTCCTGTTTGGGACACTTCTTTCCCACATCTTCCTACATTTCAGTGTTCCCATGGACATTAATCATAAACAATTTATCACTAGAGTCTCCATTTTTGATAAGCTCACTTATACGAAGATAGAGCAAGCTTAGGGAGCCCGTGGTGAGGATGCAGCCTAGGAACAACAGTAGCAGCACAAGCCATCAGTAGTCTCTTCTTTTCTACCTTATGAGCACTTTACAACGACCTATCTTCCTCTAGTGCAACCCTCTCCGTCCTTCTACGAGCAGGAGTGGAGCCTCTTGGACAGACCTCTTTCAGGCAAGGACTTTGTCAGTATTCAGGATGTGACGGATGGCATTTCCTTGATGATGCATCAGCAGAGATAACAAACTTGGTGATGATGAGACATGGGCATCAAGTATCAGACTACCTGAATGCTCAGAGCCAGTTCTTGCATAGACTTGGAGAGTCCATTCATGACATTCAGCAATAGCTTCACCGACCTCCTCGACCTCGCTGATCTACTACCATGCCTCCATCCTCAGCAGCACCTCCTCCTCCTCCGATCTTAGCACCAGCACCAGCAGAACAACAGGTTACACCACCTTGCAGAACGTCTAGGTAGCCGACATTGAGATCGTCAACTCAGTGCCGCCTATGTCTTGGTCAGCCTACCTCCTTAGAGAGATCAGATCCGTTGGATCTTGAGTTAGACACAGACCTCCAGAGCACGATGGATGCCTTCTTGGCATCATTAGATGATTAGATTTAGCTTTGCTTAGCTTTTGTTGCGATGTAAAACTTAATTTTTCTCAAAACTATTTTATGATATGCTTATCTAGACTCTTTTATATCATAGTTATATGCATTAATATTATCTCTGTCAGCTAAATGTTACTCTCTTTGTTAGTGCATGTTGAAATTTATCTTGCTTTATTTACATGCTTAAGGGGGAGTTAAATGAAAAATATAGTGGCATGTTTTATTTTTTGCTGAAACAAAAAGGGGGAGATATTATGCATAACTGATTCAATTTCAAAATTATAATTTTGTTGTCATAAAAAATGGGGAGAATGTAAGTACCTATATTTTGATGCATTAAAATTATGTTTACTGCTACACTAATATTTCAGGACCATCTCGGATCAAAGCTTCTCGCTTGGATCAAGTTTAGATGGTTGCTGATTTGTGTCTTTACTTTTATTTGAGTCTAGGATATTATTGTAAAGAACCTTAAAAATAAAACTCAACCATATTTTCGCACTTCACTTGAAATCAATTTTTAGGGTTATTGATCGATCAATTCTTCCTCTTGATCATCCAAAATTGATTGATCGACCAACTAACTTAATCGATCAAACCAACCCATTTTTGGAAGTTGATTAAAATCCTTTTGATCGACCAACCAAGAAAATTAATCGACCAATTAGTGACTGATCAAATAACTTAATTAATCGACCAAATAGCATTTTGATCGACCAATATACCTTAATTGATCGACCAATTTAACTTCCTTTTCAGGCTAACCTTTTAGTATAAATAAAGGTCATGCGCAACTCTTTTTCATAATTAACTTTCAATAGAAATGCCCTCAAAAAGATCAAAGCTTATTGTGCTTCATTCAAAGTGTTTCTACACTTCACTATTCACGTCATTCAAAGCATGTCATTTCAAATCTCTGCTGAAATTCTGGTTTGATTTTTTTATTGAGGTTTCATACATATACTTATTGTTCTTCAACATTATTATTTTGATTAACGGATCCCAAGGTGTTGGGAAGATCCGTGTTGTTGTTGTTATTATTCTTCTCTTCAAGATAAAAAGAGAAGTGATTGTAAAGAAGTTATGCGACCCTTGGTCAAGTGGTATGATAGTGGATTAACTAGCCTTGACTAGTCAGGAAAATCCTAAGCTGTGAGGCTTAGGTAGTGGTTTTCACCTAGTTTGGGTTTCCACTCTAAATCCAGGTTTAACTTGTGCTTGATTTTATTGTGAATTCACTTTTACCTTTTATTGTTTGAAAAAGGCGATACTATTCACCCCTTCCCTCTAGTATACATTCGATCCACAGGCAAACTCTCAACTTAGTCTAAAATAACTCAGAAATTCAGATTCGAAACATTACATTGATCTGTACTTGTTTGAATATTTCTAACAACTCCTCATTCTCAGCCACATTTTTCTTCTTCTTGACCTTATCCAAGGCTTCAGGATATGGCATTTAGGTTTGAACTAGGTCAGGTTCTTGATCCTTGGGTTCCTCTCACTCGTCCTCAAAGTCATTAATTATATCGGGTAGTGTAGTCACGGGAGGGGTTAGCCATTTGGGGTCCTATGTTTGAGTGTCGCTTCTCAAGGTAACCGCATTGGCTGAGGCATTGGAACCAAGGTTGGGTCCTTGAGATGAAGAAGAAGGAAAGCAAACCCAAGGGTATCTGCGGGGCTTGTAAAATCATGTGGGCTTGCCTTTGATTTTGTTGGAACCCTTGAGGATTGTAACCTTTGTTCATTACATTCCTAGGATTTGGTTGTGACTGAGATGGAAGGGACCCCTATTGTTTGTTATCCAATAGTTGGCTCAATTGTCCATTCACTAAAGCCATCTCCTCCTGATGTTTCTTATTCGTATCAACCTTCATCTTGATCAGAGTCTCCATTTGGTTTTGTTGTGTTGGAGCCGTCGTATTTTGGTTATAGGGTGGTATAGCAGGTGGACCTTGCTAATAGGAGGGAGGGTATGGCCTAGGTTGGTTCTGGAATTGGTTTGGCTTGCGGTTCGACCAAGAAAAATTAGGGTGGTTGCGCCATCCAGGGTTGTAATTGTTGGAGAAAAGATCAGGCTTAGAGTATCCCTGGATGGCATGGTCGTCTTCAAAGGTAGAAGGTGTCGAAGGGGAGGGGAAAGAATAATCAGGGTTTGACGGAGCAAAGGTCCCTCCCTGGAATATGACCAGGGGTTGTTCCAGGTGCACTTGGTTCATAGACTGAACTAGGTTAACATTGTGTGCTCCCTTCGCTAGGGAGAAGGTTTGCAATGGGGCTCGGGATTGATTCAAAAGCTCATCAATTTTCTTATCCACCAACTCAACCCAATCTAGTTTGTTTGCCATGATGTCCATATCAACCATCCCTGAGTTAGTTTACACCTCATAAGTCCCACCACGGGGTTGACTGGACTTATTCAATTGGGTCATGGAGGCATTATTAAGCGAGTTCTCACTCATTGACTCAAAGAGCTCGAACGTGCTTTCCTCATCCTTGTTCAGAAAGTTGCCTCACATGAGGCATCAACAAAATTCCTAAGGTTGTCCAAACCATGGTAGAAAATCTAGGCCAATTGCCACCTTGAAATTTTGTGGTGTGAGCATTGCCTCAATAATTCATTAAATCGTTCCTACACCTCATGAAATTGTTCTCCACTTTGTAAGGTGAACGTAGTGATGGCTCTTCTAAGGGTGTTAGTCTTTCCTATGGGGAAAAACTTCTCAAGAAATGCATGCCTCAATTCTTCTCATGTGGAGATGGGTCTCCCTAAGGTCCTAAGCTAATGAGAAGCTTCGTCTATTAAGGAGAACGAGAACATCTTAATTAAAACAATGTCCAAACTGATGTTCCTTGGTTTCACGGTGCAAGCAATTCGATCTAGGTCCTCCAGGTGTTGGAAAGGGTCTTCATTTGAGCTTCCATGGAATTGGCTTTGAATAAGGCTAAGGACATTAGGTTTTAGCTCAAAATCATCCTCCCCTTCGGGGACACTAAGATATGGCTCTACATTGATGGTAGATGGATTGTAGAAATCACGGAGAGGCCTTGGTTGGCACTCAGGGGGTTGTGGTGGGTTAGGTGGGGGTTGCCCTTGAGGGTTCTACAGTTGATGTATGGCTTACATGATGGTTTGGATCTGTTGTTGTTGGAGTTGGTGGTTGGCAGTGATCTGAGCCTGAATTATAGCCATTGCATCAGGTTGAGGTTGGTTCCCAATCTCCTCAACTCTTGGGTCGGTGTTTACGTGCTAAATCGGGGTTTAAAAATAACTTTATTGCAATATAGCCAAAAATAATGCATAAACAAATATAATTTATAACTCGTAAGAAATCAGAGGTCGAACACAGGGAGCAAGTGTTGCAATTAATCTCAATATCACAATTATAAGCAAGAAGTTAGCAATTTAATAGAAATTTTAAGCATAAATGATATAAATAAAGATCTAAGAGTCAATGTGGCAAAAAGATTAGAGTAAAATGGTGATTTAAATCACTAATTACCCTACTACAATTATACTCAAATAATATTACAGTATCAATCAACCAAAAGCCATATATGATAAGTGCACAGTGCACTCAGAACCAGCAACAGAGGTAAAGACCTCTCTTTCTCAACCCTCAAGGAGAGGCACAATAGAGCTCAGCACCAACACCAACAGAGGCGAAAGACCCCTCAGAATTTGCTAAGTGTCAGGAGGTAGGTAGCGGAGCAAAACCCCCCTCCCCCCCTTTCTCTCTTCTTCCTTTCCCTTTCTTTCTTCTTTCAGATATATGATAATCGGATCTAAGTATACGGGTAATCGGATCAGAGCCCAGACCCACGTGGCATGACCGTGGGCGAGGGCGTGTGTGCGTAGGTGGAGAGGGACCTCACCCCATGCTCACTGAGGCAATGGGACTGAAGCAGAAAATTAACTTATGTGCTGTAGGAGGCGTGTCGCTTCACTATGTGGGACTATTCCCACTGGTTGCTTCGCGCTGCAACTGCAATGGACGAGATCATATGATTGAAGTCGAAGGGAGCTGCTGATCCTTCAATTGGAAGCCTGGGTCTCTTCCTGGGAGTGGGTCGTAGCACCTGAGATCATCACAAGGAAGAACTCGGCTTGAGTGTGTCGAACGGAGCTGTAGAAGGAAGCATGGTGACGGAGCTTCGGCGTGGGACCTGAGGTACGAAAACATGGCCTGATGGCCCAATCAGATATGCTCAGGAGGATCGCCAGCCTTTGGCGAATGTGATGGTGGTCTTGGTGGAGTGTGTGAGTGAGGTTGGACAACGGTGGACTGTGAACATGGTGGTGGTGTTCGGTAGGCGATTAGGGAAAACAAACCCCTCAATTTCTTGAGGGGTTTTGTTCATGTGGATGAGGCAAAGCTTTTGGGAGCAGCGACAATCAATTTGGTGGAGTGTAGTGGGCTATTGAGGTCACCGAAGGTATGTTAGAGACGAGGGAGACGACGACGGAGTGGGCGAGTCGGAGGTTGAAGCAGAAGTTTGGAAGTGTAAAGGGAATCAATAGAAGATGAGGAGTCGAATGGAGTGCCTAGCAGACGAATATAAGGTGGAGGAAACGCCGACTGTGATAGGCCAGTGCCGGAGAGGGAGAAGGCTCCAGTGAGGGAGATCGATGAGGACAATGGAGGACGGAGATGCCTGCTAGTATTGTAAGGCATGGAAGAACTTGAGGAAGATGATCCCACCACATATTGTACATGGTAGTGGGAGAAGAAGGTGGAGGAAGGTCACCGAAGCAAACTTCGGAGCAGGTCAGAGAGGGAGAAGAGAAGAGGACTTGGGCCTAAAAAGTTGTTGAAGGAAGAAGGAATGCCAAGGAGGTCTTTTATAGGCCAAAGAGTGAGCTTAAAAGCTTGGAAACCAAGCTTTGAAACCTAGAAAATCATGGAATAGGTTTAGGATTCCTAAGAGTTTGTATGAACTCTTGGACAAGATTTGGAAGGCAAGACCTGTCGCAAATTGAAGAGCAACTCCTCAAGAATCTTCCTTCTAAATTTGGAAGGATTTCATCGTGAAATCAAGGAGAATCTCTTAATTGAAGGTTGGTGGTTCTTGAGTTCACATAGTAATGGAGGTAGGGGCATTTCTATGAAGAAGACAAAGAAGTTAGGGGGGTTTTTATAATAATTTCAAAAGCTGAGGGGTTATTTGAGAGAATAAGAGTCAGACTTTGACTAAAATGTAAATTAGGTCAAAATAATCTCAGATTGGGCTCAAATTTTGATACAAACCTCATTTGAACCCAAGAAATCCAATGGTGAAGTTAGATTTTGGTTTTGATCTCATTTTATTGGGTAATTTATGTAAAAACCTAAATTAGGACAATAGTCTGTCTGTGACTCTAGTTTGGGTCAAAATAGGTTCAGATGGTCAATTCACAGATGCTAAAACATAGAGAATATTTTTTTATAAATTTTATAGGGTTAATGTGAATTTTATTTTGACCATAACCTCAGTTAATTAAGCAGATCTATTTCTAGGGTTTTAAATGTCCATTAATTATTAAAATACGTGAAAACCCATTTCTACCTGCATGGACCCACTTATTAGGTATTTATGACTAAATGACCTTTAATAAAATCCTGGCATACCCCATGGTTATTCTATATTTGTGATAAGATGGTAAAATTGTAGAAATAACCCTATTTTCATCTTTTCTTCTCAAAATAATTCATCCTGCTCAAGAGGCCTTCTGACTGATATGTAGGAGCTTTTATTGACTTTATAAGACCAAATTGAGCTAGTTATGGCTCATGATGGTGTTCCCATCAGTTGGCCGTTTCCTCAATCCTATCCCTTGAAGAATCAAGTCTCTTCCTAGTCTCTCTCTAAAGTGACCAACTTAGGATGAAGTGATCGTCTTTCGTTCATACACTAGAGAAGACTAGGGAGGGATGTGAAGGGAGATAGGTGTGAGAAAAGTATATGGAAAATCAAGCAAACAAATCTAGGCCCTATAGTGTAGGCCTAGGTGACCTATGCTTCAACAATAATCTCCAACCACACGACGAATTTGGTGTTGTCCTTACTCCCGAAGGTGGTAATGTTGGGTAGGCAAAGTAGGGGGAGAATGTCCCGAGGGTAGCTAATTATGCCTAACCCCTACTTAAGTCATTTGACAACCAGGCCTCCCAACTTAGCACATTTTGAAGCAAGCAGACGTCACTAATTCGTAATGCATTCAAGAGACTACCCTGAAAAAAACTCAATGAATCCTAAGGCCAACATCTACTCAATTTTATTAAGGGCTAGGTCAGTGCTTGTGCTCACGGTATATGATGAGGCGTTGCTAGGGGTTGTGCCTCTTGATTAATCCAATTGAGCATATGTATGCACTCAACAAAACATGATTTTCAAGTAAGATTTTTTTAGATGTGGTGGCTTTTAATGATTCATCCTTGCTTTAGTGCTTTCTAGGGTTAAAATTTCTAAGTAGATTCAAGAAATGTTTGCAATGGGAACACAATGTTTTTCACACAATAGATGATAGTCAATTTCCTTTAGAGAAAATGATGTGGCCCTAAAATAAATAACCCTAATGTGTTCACCCTAAGGTTTATGAAATTCTATCACGTGAATTGATTTTAATTGGAGTGGTGCAGCCAAATACAAAGCACGGGTGGCTTCACAAACACCACTAAAAAGGAAAAGAACACTCCAAAGATATTTTCTTTAAGAACATTAGAGTGCATTTTTTGTTTGGGTGATGGTTTTGAGATGTGGGTCAAGTAATCATTTACCACACCAATTTTTTTGAATTTTTAGATGTTTTGTTTTGGATTTTTTTCTTAAGTAAGCAAACAATCAAACTATCCTAACGTTCATGCACGAGCCTAAATCCAAAATATTTTTTTCAAAAATAAAACAAAGATGAGACTATGCTAGGTAGAGTAGTACTCACAAGAGTCTTCATGGCACTTTACTCCCGATCTACCGTCTTGGATCATGCTCCTCTTGTCGCTTTCGTGCTTGATTCCTGCAATCAATCAATAAAAAGAGAGAAAAGAGAGTTAGAAATGTGAGCACCAATGCAAGGATAAAAGCGACTAAAAGATTTGTTGCCTCCCTAGCAATGCCAAAAATCGACGTCGAAAAGCACGTAAAGATAAGTTGTCCGTTGTAGCATGTGTTTATGACATCAATTTTAAAAGAAGAATCGAACGTGAGTACGAGCATCGAACATGAAAAGGTGTGAAATTGGATCAGTTAATCACTATAATGTCACAAACTAGTTCGTTTCATTTGCTTGCGAAAAGAGAGAGAGAGGAGTAGTAGGGTTAGCGATTCATGACAATATGGTGATTGCTAACTATGCATGAAACAAAGACGTAACAAAGCAAGATGATAATATATTTCATAATTAGAATTGTTATACAACTATAATAATAGATGAAAGCTTAAAGCAACATAAACGTTAAACTCAAGAATAAATGCACAAAATGGAGAGGCGAAGCAACCACGACGGTGGAGGGGCTTTCGTCGGTGGCTTGATAGCTCTGGGACCTTACTTTGAAGCTCTATGAAGGTGGGGGACATGCTTGGTAGAAGATGTTGAGAGATAGATGCCCTTGCAATGGAGGTCCATAGCTCTCTCTATAGTTGAAGAAAGAGGCTAGAATAGGCATTGCATTAATAGCGATAGCAAGGCCATCGCTGTAGGCCAGCTCAAGCATCGCTCTAGGCAACTCAGTCGCTCGCTGTCCTCTATGCACACATGATTAGTGGTCGGTCTTCATGATCCGCATGCTCATGCGGTGGTCCGATCAAAGATCGACGGCTTAGATCACACGTAGCTGCACACTTGAGATCGTGCCCTGCCTGCACATACGATCTCACGTTGGATTGGGCGTTGGATGGCATATGCACGCATCGCATGCATCTAGTGCGTGAGATCACGCCACATCGCGCCCTTTAGAGCCGTTCGATGTGAAATCAAGTGCCAAATTTCTCCTGCCACTCGTGCTCAGGTCATTTTTGCTCAACGAGTCTTGAACTCGCGCCTCCGTGTGTGGGTTCGAGGAGCTGACCGTAGTGCTATCCACACAAAGATGTCATGTTTTGAAATTTCCTTGCGAGCACTCACCACCATTCGATGGAGATCAACAGTCGTTGATGAAGAGCGATGTGGCACAACGATAGCTGTCCAATGGTGAACTAATGGTGGCTCATGGTGAAGAGGAGAGGTTGGAGCACGATGGAAGGTGGGGTGGCTGCCATGTGGCACAACGAGGATGGTTGATCATTAGATCAACGATCAGAACCTCTCAGGCTTGTTGTGAGAGCTACGGAGGCCGGATTGAAGTGATTTTGGGTCCGTTGGACTCTGTTCGTCAATTTGGATCCATCCATGCAGTTTGATTGCTCATCTGAGGCCTGTTTCAATATACACTTGTACACATGGCCATTAAGCATTAATTATAAGCACTTTAAATGTAGAATTTACACAATATAAATGTATTGCTCCTAGACCCATTCTAGCATGGTATTTATGCACGTGTGCCCTTGTGATTAACTCTAATCGATATAATTATCATCATTATATGTATAGTAATCACATCCCCAGTAGGATGCACATCATGAGTACACCCCTATAACCGTTAACCATGTAGAAATCCTAACGAAGGTCTTGGTGATCAACCAAGATCTCCTACCTCCTCCTCCACCCCTCAAACAAAAAGCAACTACTAGACCTTAGTACCACTACCTTCAAGATAAGGGTTATGGCATAGAGAACTATTGAGACTTGTGGGATCAAATTGAATATCAAATCAGGCACCGTATCTTGACCTAGTACATGAATTGTAATGAGGATCCAAGAGGTAAGAAGCCCATGGAGGATCCCAAAGAATACCACTAAGACAAGCTACAACAACTTAGTGGGGCAAACATGGTCATAGTCACACCACAAGCCAAGAGGATGTCACTCAAATTCTTGAAGAACAAGGACTCATTACAAAACTCTCGGTTGAAGAGTATTGCTCTTGGGCCCTAGCTCTCCTCAGTGAAAGGCGAAATGCTACCTAATAAGTGCTAGATATGAACCTGTGATGGCATCTTCATCCTAAGACCCTATCATAATGGAAGTAATATTTGGCCTTAACACCAACCCTTGTGCTCACCTAAGCAGCTGCACTAACCAGCCCACCTAAGGTTGTTAATACAGTTGCGAGATGGGGATTACGAACCTTGGGCAGGAATTTGAAAGGGTGGTGGTAACTATTTTCTAGCTATTGCCTAACCCTAGCATGCATATCGACCCCCTCATGATCACTCTCCTCATAGCTGGATAAAGTTAGTCCATCCTACTCGATGTAGGAATGCTAGCAACATCCTATTCCTAAAGACTTTGGTTTGTCATGGCTTCAAGGAGAGAGAGTTGACCCCCTTCACACACATTATGGTAAGCTTTGGCAACCACAAGGTGATGGCCAAAGGAAAATTAGAGCTACCAGTCACCATCCCAGATATGAACCTGTACCTCAATCGAACGACCACATTTATGGTGGCCAACTTATGTACAACTATTGAAGAGATAGTGGGGCAACCCTTAACCCATGGTTCATTGCCATCCTCTCATCTTACTTGCAAAAAGTTATGTTTCAAACTTTGATAGAATAGTTCAAGGAGACTAGTTTGTTGGTCGAAAACTCCTTCACCTTGACCTAGATCATGGTATTCAAAAGATTCCTGTGAAATTGCAAAAATGGGCAAACAAGAGAGCTTTGATCACCATCATTGAGGTGAGAGCATCCTCTAAAAGGGAGGAAACCACAACTACTAGCATACATTCGGGGACCTCTATTATGACTCTTCACCT
Source organism: Thalassia testudinum (assembly GCA_037157565.1). NCBI lineage: Eukaryota > Viridiplantae > Streptophyta > Magnoliopsida > Alismatales > Hydrocharitaceae > Thalassia > Thalassia testudinum. The sequence continues at coordinate 70,012,888 of JAZHRO010000002.1, forward strand.
ATACCTAGACAACCTCAACAAGCTCATCTAGATTGGTGTTGATCTAGACACAGCAAAATCCTACAAATTCTTAGAAATTTTGTGTCAGAACATTGATGTCTTCACCTGGTTTGTTAAAGATAATTTGAGTCTGAATCTGGCCAAGATTGATCATCACATGGATATTCAATTAGGAATCCATCCAGTAGAGCAAGTATGCCGTCAAAAATCTACTGAGAAGTTGTTCGCAGCTACTATTGATGAGGTATGGCTCACCATAGCTAAAATGCCCAAGTGAGGCTAGAAATGAGATTAAAACATTATCTATTAGCACAAAGAATGGGTTAAGTGTGGGAATTATGCAAAAAGACCTAAAACAATCAATTTGTACTAAAAATGCATAATTAGGTCAGTTTGGAGATATTCTATACCTATAACGTACATGGATGATCTGAATGCCAATTGAACATAATTTGAGATTAAAAGAACAAATCAATGGTTGGATTATAGTCTGATATGTTTAATTAACATGTCATCAAAATTACATTGCATTTGGACATCATTTGGACCTTGAAATCATTGCATTACAATTAGGTCCTTTGTATTTCACATTTTCTAATGCCAAAAGTCATTGAGGACCTCTTTGCAAGCGGTCAGGAACCTAGCTGTATTGATTTCCATCACCTATGAGTTCTTTAGAAAATTTTATACCATTTGTGTTTTTGGGCATCAGTGCAAAATACCCAAAAGACTTGGGAAACACTCTTCGTACACTATTCAGGATCGAAGAACATGAATTACCAATGTCGTCCATTTTTCCAAATTTGATCCCACGATGGATTCTCCACCAACCTTTGATCGCTGGTGCCAAAAGCTTCCCGCTCTTTTCTAGATCACATCCAACGATCCACATTTAACCTAAATCCACTTCATGCCTCCTAGCTCTTATCCCGACCATTTATACCCAACAGCCTACACCTTCAATCCCTAGTCACTAAAGATCGCAACACCTAGAAATTGAGCTCCTCACTCACCCAGTGCTCCTTTATCATCTCCCTCCCCCTAGAGTTGGCCAGTCGTCTACCCCACCAGCTTCAATTCCCCTTCTTCGACCACTAGTGATAGCAGTGGTGTCTTCTTCCCCATTCATCACTATCAATCAATTACTTTTGGCCTAGGACACCTCCTTCCATCGGAGGTCCCTTCCCTTTCGATGCCACCAATCAACGATGAGTGTACCTTGGACACCACCTTCATCTGTGTAGATAGGACTTTACCGCTTTGATAGATAGATTTATAGCTTTCCTAGAATAGATTTAATGCTTTCCTAGCTTAATTAGATTGATTAGATTAGAATTCACCATTTGATTGTTTTAGATTAGGACTAGATTAGTGTAGCTTTAGTGCATTGCCAATCCATTCTCTCTTATCAATTCCAATCAAAGAGGAAGATCCACTATCCCACTTTGATTCACTGATTTCCCTCCTCATTCCATGATCATTTTCTCCTTACTTCCTCATTGTTTTAATTGCAACTCATTCCACTCGTTAGAGCAATCAATCGATCTGGAGTTCATTAGCTCTCAGATCTATTGAACTGCTTAAAATCAATCCGAGGGCATCTCATTCAGCCCAGGCAATCACTAATGCCCTCCCCATGGTTTTAATTGATCACAGTTCATTTGATTTACTTTCATTTGGTTTTCATGTTGTTAATGCACCAAAGTCGATTTAAAAATTTGTGTCATAGTATAGCAACTAAAGCGACAAAAAACATTTAAATTTGTAATCTCAAAATGTGAGTTCCGAGGTCATCTCAGAGGACAATAAATCACAAATTAAGCCACCAATCAAGTAATAAGAATGAAGCACAGGGAGCTTGATATAAAAATAAATTGATGCTCAATTTATTGCAATATCAAAACTCTAAAAAGAAATCTAATTTCTTGAGTAACAAAATATGGTTCAAATAAGCTCAACTCAACACTTAATACCTTGATCAGATGTCTGGAACTAATGTCAGACGACTTAAACTTCAAATTTGGACGTTTGATCTAAAGACTGACAAAACCAAACCCCCTACCATTCTCTCTCTCTTTCAAACCAATTCCGGTTCAGGCCTGGTTAAAGAAGCTCAAAACCCAGTCAAAGCTCGCACCCAAGCGCACCCGTGCATGCACAGGTGTGTGTATGTGCATGCATATGGATAGGGTAGGGGACCTGACCCCCAGTGGTCTTGGGTACCCCTTAACTTGCAAAAATCAACTTATCCAAATTTTGGAAACATATGCCCATGATGTGGGACTTTCAAATCATGTTTTTCTTCTTCAGCGTAGCATGTTCATGGCATGGTCATTCCCGCATCAATTGGCCGAAGATAGTTGTTGGATCTTCAATCCAATGGCATGAGGAGCTTCCTTGCGTGAATCCGCATGAGAGGAGGGTGTTTGATCGAAGCCTCGCTTGTTGGATGAAGGTGATCGATGGCATGGTAACGAAGGTCGACGATCGGAGCACCTACAACAAAATACATGCTTTTGGCTCCAATTAGAAAGTTCACAAGCTTCTCCATGAAGTGGAGAACATGGTGGTGGTGTTGATTTGGTGATTAAGTGGGTGGCGTGACCGGTCGAACGTCGACGACGAGATGGAAGTATGGGTTGTTGGCATGTTGATCTGTAGAACAAAACTCTCAATTTCTTGATGGCCTTTGATCCATGAATCGTGAGGATGGTGTGGTGTTTCATGGCGTGTGTCGCCAGATTGAGCTCGCTAGAGCTCCGCCGAACGTGAGCAAGACGGTGTGCAAATGATGAGCTTAGGGCGTAAAACCTAAGATTAAAGACCTAAAACTAACCTAGGAGGGAAGACGAAGAGGAAAAGGAACATCTTGGGATGAGAGGGGGAGGAACCACATCCGGCATTGGTACACCAGACGTAGGGAACATGATGAAGACGGTGAGTCAAATGACAAGGAAGAAGAGGTCAGAGGCGCCCTTCCTTTGGCTGGCAAGGATCGTGAGGAAGAGATGGAGATGTTGGCTGTGTCCGTTGGTCATGAACACGCATGGAGGAGGAGGTCGAAGAGTCTCGTCAGAGTGCGTGAGGAGGTGGCCGGAGTTGAGGAAGAAGTGGATTTTCGGCCAATTCACGACTAAGAAACACATGGGAAGATGGGAGAGCTTATTTAGAGAAGCATTTAGCTCTCAATTGCCTCAATTTCACAAGATTTCCAACAAAATTTTTGGCACTTTCTCCATTGTTCTCGGCTTGATTGCTGTCCAATGGCTCCAAATTGGAGCTTGGGATCGGGATTATGGATTTGGGATGGTCTAAATGCTAATCCCTCCAAATTTGAAGAGATTTTGCAAAATAGAGATTTGGTATGTTGGGTTTCCTTTGGCTAATGGATTAGGAATCGAAGAGGAAGAAGAAGGAGAAGCAGGGGCCTGCTTGCAATTTAAATTGAAACTTAAGGGCATGGTGGCAATGAATAAGGTCAGATGGACCAAATTGCAAACTGAGTCAGGATGAACTCCAATTGGCTTAAATTTTGGGGTAACCTAATTTGAACCCAAGGAATCTAATGGTAACGTTAAATTTAGGTTTTGATCACATTTGACTAAGTAATTTACATAGAAGTCCAATGTAGAACAAATTCCTACCTAAGTCTATGTTTTTTGCCAAAATAGGGTTCTTTGGTCAAGGTGAAGGTACCAAACCTTATAAAATATTTTTCAATGATTTTTAGGAGGTTTATCTTTCATTTATTTCCACCAAAAATCTTTTAATTGAAGTGAGGCTGTAATTATGGTTTTTATTAATAAATTAATCTTCAAAACTTAGAAAACCCTAATTCGGACAGCTTAGGCCCACTTCTTAGGAAATTAAGCTCATTTGCCCTTAGATTAAGCCCTGGTTGACCCCTCAGGCAATCTAGAATGGTGATTAAGTATTAAAATGGCAAAATTAACTTGTTTTCACTTCTTTTCATATTCAATTCAGAACGGAATTACGACCCTCATATGAACATTAAGGAGTATTTATCACTATAATTAGGCTAAATTAGGCTAGTTGGCACCAATGATGGTGCTACCATCACACACCTAATCAGATGATTAGAGATTCAATCTAGTTTAATTTGTTTTAATCAAGTTAATTGAGTTGATAATCCTACAATTGGAGTAATTGCGATGGGTTTGAGCTATTGAGAATTAAATTTTATCATTTATTAAGCTCATGACCAATTTCAATTGTTGTTCCTATCTTGTGTTCAACATGAGGTAGCAGGAGCCAAGGGAAATCCAATGCACAGATTTGAGCTCTTGTATTGACCTAATCTATCTAAGAGCATCGCCTAAGAGTCCTACACACCATCCAATGGTGTGCAAGGATCCTACATGATCAAATCATTGGGCCAAATACACATGAGAAGCCCATATGGGCGATATTTGAATTTCAATGTAAAATGTTTCAATGTATTATTTAGAAATTGAATAATGTTTGAAATGTTATAACAGAGGCCTTAGATTGATTTTGGATTGATTTTACTCTCTGATATGATCTTTCCCTTCTTCACTCTCTATAGCAAAGGGAAGAGATCAAATTAGGGTTCTTAAGCTCAATAAGCATGGATTTGATCTTGACAGAGTTTCATAACCCATATAGGATATTTGCGACAAATAAGAAAGGGTTTTGATTATTTCAAATTCTGATCTAGTATTTTTGGTCTTGAACTATAGGGTCTGGGTTGATTTAGTGAGCAAAGGCTTTAAAGGATTAAATTCGATCTTTGACACTGCTAGATGATTTTTTATATTCAAACCAAAAGATTAAGTGATTATATTAGTATTTAAGTTTTGAATGTTGAGTTAGAACCTTTGTGACCAATTTAGCAGAAGTTTTATTCTGGACGAATGAGTTTTAATCATGACTCTTGAGTGGTTTTAACTGATCTTGAAGTTGTAGTGAATTCTTTGAGTTGGATAAACATTCAGCTACCATCCAGATGTGTCTTATTGTCTAGAAATTCATTGAATCAGGCTTCAAAAGCATGGCTTATATTCTATCTGATAATAATAGCAACAATCTGATAGGTTCTAATCAAAATTGGAAGAGGTTGAGTTAAAGGATTCTGAACTGGTTTAAAATTTTGTTGAGTTGTCTGGTAGATTGTAATGATAGAATTGGATGTAAGAAGCATTCATGTATAATCATTTGCTTAAACTTGACATAAAGGGATTGTAAAACCTAGTTTTAATCTTCTATCGACAATATAACAAGTTGAAAATTGTCTGAAATATGTTCCAAATGTGATTTCATTGTTTAGATCAAATTCTGAAATTTGAAAGGGATTTCTACTGATATCTGGATCTGTTTTAAGTTCACATCTTACTTTCCAGCAATTTTCAGTGGTATTGTATGATTTCTAAGGCTTTACATTCATTGTTAAATGATGTAAACATGTTTATATTACATAAAATGTCTATTTATGCATGTTCTTAAGCATAAAATTGCATTACATACTATAAATATTGCATAGCATGCATCATCTTGCATTTAGATTAGTTTTAATAAAATGTAGGTTAATTGTCTCCTTTTATGTTCAGGGATAGGGCAACTTTTTATTGGGGCCTCGAATCAAAGATCCAACCATACAGATCTGATCAGGACGACGATTGGAGTTCAATGACTCCAAGATCGCTCTAATTAGACATCTGTAGCATCAGATAGAGATCGAGGAACCCTAGAAGATCAAGGGCCAAGATGGTGTGAATCTGTACTTCAGATGACAAATCCAACTGCATGGATGGATTCAGATTGACGATCGCAGCCAAACAGCGTGAAAATCGACTAAATCAGACACCCGTGGCACCATCTACATCATCTAGAAGATGGATGGCCAAGATGGCACCACGTGGCGCCATCTCGGCCGCCCAACCGACTGCCCTCAACCGTTGAAGCTTCTAGCGCCCACACATCTTCGCCGTTGGATGAAGATCCAACGGCTAAGAGTGGAGCTCAACCAGCCTCCCTCAACTTCTGAAGGCCATATGAAGAAGTGATCTCGACCGTTGGATCTTAATCCAACGGTCCAGGGCGCGTGATCAGAAGATGCTCCACCTGCCCATCCATGCGCGTAGCGTAGTGGATAGAGCACTCTTGCTCGCGGTTAGGTGCAGGTTCAAGCCGCGGGAGAAGGCGAAGGGGGGCGTGGGCGAGCGAGTGTGAGGGGCGCACAATCGTGATCGAGCAGCTATGCGCGCTCGATCGTGCCCACGCGCCATCGAACGCTCGGCGAGAACACTGGATTTCACGCGGTGGCACGCGCTGAGGAGGCACGGCGAGGAAGCATCTCAGTCGTCCGATCTCACAATCGAACGACTGAGATTTGAAGATCGTAGGCATGCGTTGCGGCTTGAGGAGGCTAGCGGGCACGTGCACGCCGCCCACTACGCCCACGTTCGAACCTTTAGCGACAGATTTATCCATCACTAAAGGTCCTGAATTAATGTTTTCTAAATTAAAAAGACCAAATTTCCCTCATTCCTTGCAACTATAAAAGGAGACCCCCTCCATATGAAATTTTCATCCCTTCCTTCTCTTCTCTCCCTCTCCAAGGCTCAAGAGAAGCTTGTCCCACACCCAGGATGCTCCTCGAGAGATAAAGTCAAATTTTCACCCTCATTTCGGAAGTGGATCCCATGACGACGATGATGTGCTGCCCCATTCTCGTTCCTCTTGCCTCGACCTCCTTCCTCCCACTCCGTCCTCTGTCTTCCAGGAGGCATCTCGTCCGGCTCGTCCTCCAAGCGATCGTCAAGGAGGATAACTTCTCTCTCCCATTCCTCATTTCAGCTTTCTAGAGTAGAATTTCCTACTTTTTAGTGTAATAGATTTCTTACTTTCTAGTGTAATTTTTCTCTGGTTTTATTGTATAAACATTTTGAAATATTAAGTGCATGTTTTCTCTCTCTCTCGTTTATTCTGATTGTTAATATTGCTTCATTGTAATTACGACACTTCACTTTTCAACAAAAATCCTAAAAAAAAATATAATTGCGAATATAGATCGACGTAGCCTCCCTGAGTTTGACCTGGGATTTCTATTCCAGTATAAATTTTATTTGTTGAACACGAGTTATTCGCTTTCAAACTACAATGACAGGTTTTTCAAAATCAAATACGATAGCGTAGTAACTCGTAGCGTCAACATTTTGGCGCCATTGCCGGGGAGGCAATGATTTCCGATCTTCTTTTCACATTTCGCACACTTTATTGTCTTCTAAATTATTTTCTATTGTGTCTATTGTTTTGCAGAGACCTCATCAGGGAATCGTCAAGCGGTAGACTGGAGTAAAGTGCAGTTGAAGACAACTGTAAGTGCTCCCCATTTTTCCCCCTCCATAGATTTCATTTGTCACATTAAATCCAAATTCCAATTAACCTAGGTGTTTGCATAAATCCTAGGAATAGTTTGGTTGTTTGGATTCTCACTCACATTCATTCCACCCTCGTTTATAAAATAAAAATAAAAAGATAATCTTGTGGGGTAATTTTCAACAGACACACAATGTACACCTACATTCAAAGCACTCAACCTAATTGATTTGTTTCTACTCAACCGGGTTCTGATATGTAGAATCGGTACACATAAAGCAACACATAAAAGAGTAGAAATCATTCTAGGTTAACCACCTCTATGTGCCTAACTTAGTGGTGCAGTTGTGGCCAGTTGTTTGAGTTGTTTGAGCCGCACCAGTCAACCCAAAATCAACTCATCAAGTAGCTCCTCCTTAGGGTTTTCAATCTAAGTCTATTCCAGGCTCTCCACTTTATTTTTGGTTTTAAAGGAAAGCAATCTTCACCCATGTTTGAAAACCTGGTTTGCCTCAAAACTTGATTGAAATCAACCTAATTTTAAACCCTAAAAGCTACTTAAGTAAGATTTGAACATTAAAATCCACACATGACAAATAATCTTGCTTGAAAATCATGGTTGTGCATGCACTTACACAATTCTCAATCAATCATTAAGGGCACAACCCATTTTAAGGTCCCATCACATTCCATAAGCACCACAATCCCAGGCCTTAATAAAATTGAGTATACGTTGGCCTTAAGGACTGATTTACTCTTCGGAGCCTAGTTGGAGATTGTCTTTGATTAACCTACTTGTAATGATTAATCTGATGTCTAGCTAGGGGAAGACGGTCATTGAATCCCCAGTCCTTCCGACCTTCTCCTAGTTTATGCTGGGAAGACGATCATTGAATCCCCGATTAGAAGGATCACTAGAGTATTCTAGGAGGTGCAAATTGCATTTTGGTCAAATTGATCCCATGGCCGACCAACAGCCTCCTCTACCTCGGTATCCATAGAAGGAATTCTGAAAACAGCTGGAACAAATGCAGAGAATGCAGGAATGGTTCCAGAGAATGCAGGGCACTCAGCCCTTGAAGGATTTTTATAATCCTTCAAATTATGGGGAACGTCTCGACGTCTAGATTCCAGCCGGAGATGTAGAAATCAAGCCCAGGTGTTAAGCCTGATCAAACATTATCATGAGCTTGGCTCCGAAGACCTATTTCAGCACTTGGAGGACTTGACCACTTTGGTCCAGACCACCAAGGCACGAAACGAGAATGAGGAGCAAATGATCATGAGGCGCTTCCCCCACTCTCTTAGGGATAAGGCCTCTCATTAGTACAGGACAATAGGAAGACCAATTGCAACTTGGAATGAGTTGAAATTGGCCTTTCTAAAGAAATTCTTCCCAGTCGGATGGACCAATGCCTTAAGATAGGCAATTACTACCTTTACCCAGTGGCTGGGGGAGCAGTTTCATGTGGCCTAGGAGCGATTCCAAGACCTGTTAAGGAGGTGTCCACACCATGAGGTGCCAAAATGGCAACTCGTGCAGATCTTCTATCATGGGTTGACTGAGCAACTCAGAAATCATGTGGACGCTTCTTGCGGAGGCAATTTCCTAAACAAAGACGCAGATAGTGCACACAATTTGTTTGAGGAAATGAGCGAGAATTCAATCAATCATGCCTCCATGGATACCTTTAACCGGTCCCAGCAGCCCAGATCAATTGTCAATGAAGTCCATGACTCTCACTCATTTGATATGGAATTGATTTGTAACAAACTTGACAAGGTGGACTTGGTTGCTAAGAGAATGGAAGAGTGGATGGATGGAAATTCTATGAACTCTCGATCCACTCAATCCCAAAATTCAGGATTTCATTCTTTGTGAGATCCTTTTGGACGGGAGTTCATGAATCAACTCGATGCGGCTCAACCTATAAGTCAGCATTTTTCAGAACCTCACGGGTTCCAAACTGGGGCCTTTGATCCTAGTTTTTATGATCCTTCCCTTTCTTTCTCTCCATCCTCACCCTATGAGGATGTCTATGCTATACAGGAGAACGTTAGATTCAAACCCTACTCTAATGCTTATAATCTAGGTTGGAGAAATCACCCTAACTTCTCTTGAAAAAACCCAGGGCAACAGACCCAATTTAGACCCGACAACCATGCTCCGCAATGAACAATGGGTCAGGGTCATGTGTATACTCAGTTGCCTCCAAATCAGGTCAATCAGCCAGCTTGGAATACCCGTCAACCCGTAGGGTAGGCTGATTTGAACCGGCAAATGGTAGAGATGCAAGGATCCATGCTCCAGCTTATGCAGCAAATGAAAACCTCGCTGGACAACTTGCAGACTAGGCTCATTGCTAACTCTCGTCAACCCGGATCTCTACCATCCCAACCTGTACCCAACTCGCAAAATATTCTGAATCCGGGCAATAAGCCCATGGGTATGGAAATCAGAGGGACCCACATGCACATACTTAAGTGGTTGAGTAGGGTCCTTCCTCTTCTTCTTCTTCTGCACATCAACAATTCCTAGCTAATCAAGCCCCTCCAATCTTTCCTAACCCTCCCCATGACTCAAATTCTTGTGCATCTACAAATTCTGTCACCTTGAGGAGTGGTAAGCAGACTCAGGATCCACAACCACACTATTCTGATCTACCGAATCCAGAGGAGAATTCTGGAGAAGAAATTGATACTCAGGAACCTGATTCCAAAGATCTAACCATGCTCCTTTTCCTGAAGCCTTGATCAAATCAAAGAAGAAGAAGTCTGTTGATAGCAATGAGGAGCTTCTGAATATCTTTAAGAATGTTGAGATCAATATCCCACTCCTCGATGCTATCAAGCATATACCGACTTACACGAGATATTTAAAGGATTTATGTACACAAAAGCGTAAGTTGAGAGAATCTATTCCGAGGAAGGTGGTACTCTCCGAGCAGGCTAGTTCTGTTATCCTACTCCACCTCCCTCAGAAAAAGAGAGATCCAGGTGCTCCGTTGATTTATTGTGTCATCGGAGATTACACGTTTGATAGAGCACTTCTGGATTTGGGTGCATCCATCAACCTAATTCCGACTTCTCTTTACGAGAAGTTTGGATTAGGTGAACTTCGGCCGACTTCAGTAATGCTATAGTTAGCGGACCGTTCGGTCACAAATCTATGAGGCATTATTGAAGATGTTATAGTTAAGGTCAAAGATTTCTATTTTCCTATACATTTCCTTGTCCTTGACATGGATGCACCTGAAAATATGAGGAACACCCCATCATTCTGGGGTGTTCGTTCCTGGCTATCGCTAAGGCCAACATTAACTATGAAAGCGGTAGCATGGAAATCACTTTTGGGGTTCAATGAATGAAATTGGATATTTTTAAGGTGATTAATAAATTTGAGGATTGTGGATTTATTGAGGAACTTGAGGAGGATAATGTAAACATTGAAACTTGTTTAATGGTTTCTTCAATTGAAAGTTCCTCCTTTGATGACGAATCAAACTCGTAACCCTCTATGGCAGACCTGCCATCTTCTGAAGAGGTTATTGATTTTGTTCACTCACAACCTCTTCCTCTTGTTGAGTCTTCAACATCTTCCTTACCGTCAATTATCACCCCACCCTAGCTTGAACTGAAACCATTGTCTGAGAATTTGAAATATCAATTTTTAGGACCTCAGAAGATGATCCCTGTGATTATTAGTGCTAAATTAACAAAGGAAAAAGAGATTAAATTAATCAAGGTCCTGAAGGAACACAGGAAGGCAATTTGTTGGACCATTCATGACCTTAGGGGGATCGAGCCATCTTACTACATTCATAGAATATTCTTGGAAGATGGATCCCACCCTTCTCGCCAGATGTAGAGAAGATTAAATCTAAATATGCGAGAAGTGGTCAAAAAGGAAATCATTAAGTGGCTCGATGCAGGAATTATTTATCCAATCTCTGATAGTCCCTGGGTAAGTCCTGTGCAGATTGTTTCTAAGAAAGTCGGGATTACCGTTGTGACTAACGAAAGAGGAGAATTTGTCACAACTCGTTCAGCTTCCTCTTGGAGGATTTGTATTGATTACAAGAAGCTGAACACAGCCACAAAAAAGGATCATTTTCCCCTACCTTTCATTGATCAAATCTTGGAAAGACTAGCCGGGCAGAAGCACTTTTGTTTTCTTAATGGCTACCCGGGATACAACCAAGTTCCTATCCATCGCGAGGATCAGGAAAAAACTACTTTCACCTATCCCTACGGAACCTTTGCTTTCCGTAGGATGTCTTTCGATTTATGCAATGCACCTGTGACTTTTCAAAGGTGTATGTTAGCCATATTCTCTGACATGGTCTGAGAGTTTATGGAAGTTTTCATGGGTGATTTCTCTATTTTTGGAGAATCGTTTGACTCTTGTTTTGCTAATCTGGAAATGATTCTTAAGCGATGTATCAAAACACGATTGGTCCTTAGCTAGGAAAAAAGTCATTTCATGACCTAAGAAGGCAACGTCTTGGGCCATGTAATCTCTGAACGGGGAATTGAAGTGGATAAAGCTATGGTTGATGCTATCGCTAAACTTCCTCCTCCCACATCTATTAAACAAATCCGATCATTTCTTTGTCATGTGGGATTCTATAGAAGATTCATCAAGGATTTCTCGAAGGTTGCTTGTCCCTTGAGCAATCTTCTAGCCAAGGAAATGCCATTTGTTTTTTACGAATCATGCTGTAAGGCATTTGATTTCCTGAAAACAACAGTCACTTGTGCTCCAATGTTGCAACCACAGATTTGGACAGCCCCTTTTGAGATCATGACTGACGCTTCTGATTACGCGGTCGGGGCTGTCTTGGGTCAGAAAATAGATAGAAAGCCCTCTGTCATCTACTATGCTAGTAAAACTCTGGATGAAGCCAAGAGGAATTACACTGTTACTGAAAAGGAATTACTAGCCATAGTGTTCGCTTTGGAAAAATTTAGGGCTTATCTCTTAGGATCTCATGTTATCATCTATACCGACCACTCGGCCTTGAGACATCTCTTGGCCAAAAAGGATGCCAAACCCTGGCTTATTCGTTGGATTCTTCTGCTTCAAGAATTTGATCTTGAAATCAAGGATAAAATCGGGGTACAAAATGTGGTGGCAGATCATTTGTCGAGACTCCTAAGTGATTCTTCTCTTCCAAACATTCCAATTGCTGACACTTTTCCGGACGAAGCTATCCTTACAGTTTCAGGTGTCCAAACCCCGTGGTTTACTGACATTGTTAACTATTTGGCCGTTGGTCAAATCCCCTAGGATTGGACCAAGCAACAACGGGATAGACTCAAATCTGAGGCCAAATGCTACTTCTGGGAGGACCCTAAACTATACTGCATCGACTCTGATCATATTATTCGCCGATGTGTTCCGGAGAATGAATTCAACAGTATACTCGAGTTCTGCCATGCATCTACATGTGGTAGACATTTCTCTGGGAAAAAGACGGCTGCAAAAATTTTGCAATCCGACTTTTATTGGCTGTCTTTATTTAAGGATGCCCAGGATTTCTCAAGGTCATGTTCTCGATGTCAGGCACTCGGGAGCATAACTAAGAGAGATATGATGCTCCTAAACCCAATTCTTCCTGTTGAAATCTTCGATGTTTGGGGCATCAATTTCATGGGACCCTTTCTCCCTTCATTTCGACATCAGTACATTCTTATTGTTGTTGATTATGTGTCCAAATGGATTGAGGCGATTCCCACCTGAACCAATGACCACAAGGTGGTCATCGATTTTGTCAAGAAAAATATCTTTAGTAGGTTAAGGATTCCGAGGGGCATCATCAATGACGGTGGCACTCATTTTACTAATGCCCAATTCAGGAATTTATTAGCCAAATACAGGGTTAATCACCAAATTTCCACACCTTACCATCCCCAAACGAATGGACAAACTAAGATCTCCAATCGGGAGATCAAGAACATTCTGCAGAAAACGGTTAGGCCTGATCGGAAGGACTGGACTCAAAAGCTTGAGGACGCTCTTTGGGCCTACCGTACGACATATAAAATGCCCATCAGCATGTCTCCATTTCGTTTGGTGTATGGAAAGGTGTGCCATCTACCCCTAGAGATTGAACATAAGGCATTCTGGGCGATCAAATAATGCAATTTAGATTTGAATTTAGCTGGGAAGACCAGGAAACTCCAACTATCTGAGTTGGAAGAGCTTAGAAATGATGCATACGAGAATGCTAAGATCTATAAGGCTCGAACCAAAGCTCTACACGATCAATTGATTTTCCGCAAGAGCTTTGAGCCGAACTAGAAGGTCTGGTTATTCGATTCTCAATGTAAACTCTTTCCTGGCAAACTTAGATCTAAATGGAATGGCCCATTCATTATTGACCAGATTTTTCCAAATGGAGCCGTTCAGATCTCTGACCCAAAGACGGGTAACACATTTAAAGTCAACGGTCAACGTCTGAAGCCTATTATTGACTGTACTCTTCCAGAATCCGTCTCAAACACGGTTGCTCTAGCCATATTATGACTTCTTTGGCTAGACTTCACCTAGCTAACTGCATTAAACTCAGCAGTTGCACATATGACACAAATCGAGCTTCATATTCAAGTGACATCGTTCATACTCTACCCTTTCTTTCATGTCTCTTTCTCAATGTGGACATTGCATTAGCTAGGCATGGGGGGGTGGATTCATTTTTGAATCATTTTGTCAGCTTTGTGAAATTCTTGTAAATTGCATTTCTCTTCTTATTTATACATTTAAAAAAAAAATTGAATTAAGAAGGAATATTTGGACATTAGGACTTTTCAATCTTAGGAAATATTACATTAGGATTTGAACACAAAGACCCTTCAGGTCTTTGGACTTAATCAGCCCATGTATCCACTAAAACATGGATTTGCTTTTCGAGTCCTCGCCATCTTAATTCTATTGTAATTTGAGTAAATAAGTTTGGGTGATAAGTACACGACTTATCAACCCACCTTCTGATTTGAGGGAACCTTAAGTCTAAAGCATCTACACACTATCTTATCACTGACTCGTTAATCGACGGTTCTAACGAAAATTGGGTAGCTAATGAACCTTCTAAGGTGATATGACTGGCAAGTTATTATGGGTAACAGCCCATAGGTAGGTCGTCTAGAGCCCAGTCATTGGACCATTCTCTTCTTGCCAGGGAAGTCACCTACTTAAAAAAAAAAAGAAAAAAAAGAAAAAAAAAGAGAAAAAAAAGAAAACAAAAGAAATAAGCCACACTTCACCGTATGAGTATGGCTGGCAAGTTGTCGGTGGTAATAGCTCATCGACCGGTTGTCCAGAACCTAGCTCAATAAATTCACTAAAAATTCCCAAAACACTTAGGAAGAAGCGGAGAAGTAGAATAAACTAGGGAGATATACACTGGATTCACCCCTGTGTTGACCTCATAAAAATAAATGTAAGGAGAAAGATATCGGTTGAAAAGATACATCTTTAGGCAGAACTCTCTTTTTAAGGTCACCTAGAGGCGTAGAAACCCGAAGTCCGTTCTAATTGCCGATCAACGAGTATATCACATTCACAATAAGATGCATAGAACTTAGGGTCCTCATCAAATCTTGGGTGAGTTGAATGGCCGTAGAAAGCCACTCTTAAACCCTAAACTCAAAAATCAAAAAATTAGAAAAGAAGAAAAAGAGAAAAAAAAGAAATTTTTCTTTGAATAAGGCGAGGGCTTGAGGCAGTCTGCATTTTGGCAGATACCCGGGCACTGTTGTGTCTTTGAAAGTTCAGATCCTAAGTAAACATTTTCTTAATGATTGAAAATAACTTATGCCCAAATAATCCAACCTAGTTCTTTTATAAATAGCATATAGTTTTTGGTAGGGACTAGCAAAAGATAGGCATGGCGGTGTGATGTAAACATGTTTATATTACATAAAATGTCTATTTATGCATGTTCTTAATCATAGAATTGCATTACATACTATAAATATTGCATAGCATGCATCATCTTGCATTTAGATTAGTTTTAATAAAATGGAGGTTAATTGTCTCCTTTTATGTTCAGGGATATGGCAACTTTTTATCGGGGCCTCGGGTCGAAGATCCAACCGTACAGATCTGATCAGGGCGACGATTGAAGTTCAACAACTCCAAGATCGCCCTAATCAGACATCTGCAGCATAAGATAGAGACCAAGGAACCCTAGAAGATCAAGGGCCAAGATTGTGTGAATATGCACTTTAGATGACAAATCCAACCACACAAATGGATTCGAATTGATGATCGCAGCCTAACAGCGCAAAAATTGACTCTATCAGACACCCGTGGCACCATCTACATCATCCAGAAGATGGACGGCCAAGATGGTGCCACGTGGAACCATCTTGGCCACCCAACCGACCGTCCTCAACTGCTGAAGCTTCTAGTGCCCACACATCTCCGCCGTTGGATCAAAATCCAATGGCTGAGAGTGGAGCTCAACCGGCTATCCTCAACTTCTGAAGGCCATATGAAGAAGCGATCTCGACCATTGGATCTCAATCCAACGGTCCAGGGAGCACGATCAGAAGACGCTCCACCCACCCATCCACGCGCGTAGCGCAACGGATAGAGCGCTCGCTCTCGGTTGGGCATGGGTTCGAGCCACGAGGAGAAGGCAAGGGTGGCATGGGTGGGCGGGCGCAAGGGGCATACGATCGCGATCGAGCGGCTATGCACGCCCGGTAGTGGCCATGCTCCATCAGATGCATGGCAAAAATGCTGGATTTCATGCAGTGGCGCTCGCTAAGGAGGCGCGGCGATGATGCATCTCATCCATTCAATCTCACGATCGAACGATTGAGATTTGAAGATCATGAGCATGCATTACGGCTTGAGGAGGCGAGTGGGCCCACGCATGCTGCCCACTAAGCCCACGTTCGGACCTTTAGCAACGGATTTATCCGTCACTAAAGGTCCTAAATTACTATTTTTCAAATTAAAAAGATCAAATTGCCCTCATTCCTTGAAACTATAAAAGGAGACCCCCTCCATACGAAATTGCATCTCTTCCTTCTCTTCTCTCCCTCTCCAAAGTTCAAGAGAAGCTTGTCCTACACCTGGGATGCTCCTCGAGAGATAAAGTCAAATTTTCGCCCCCATTTCGGAAGCAGATCCCGCGACAACAACGATGTGCTACCCCGTTCTCGTTCCTCTTTCCTTGACCTCCTTCTTCCCACTCAGTCCTCCGTCTTCTAGGCGGCGTCTCGTCCAGCTCATCCTCCAAGCGATCTTCAAGGAGGATAACTTCTCTTTCCCATTCCTCTTTTCAGCTTTCTAGAGTAGAATTTTCTTACTTTTTAGTATTATAGATTTCTCACTTTCTAGTGTAATTTTTCTTTGGTTTTATTGTATAAACATTTTGAAATATTAAGTGCATGTTTTCTCTCTCTCTATCTCGTTTATTCTAATTATTAATATTGCTTCATTGTAATTACATCACTTCGCTTTTCAACAAAAATCCTAAAAAAAAATATAATTGCGAATATAAATCAACGTAGTCTCCCTGAGTTCGATCCGGGATTTCTATTCCGGTATAAATTTTATTTGTTGAACCCGAGTTCTTCGCTTTCAAACTACAACAAGTTTTTCAAAACTAAATACGATAGCGTAGTAACCCGTAGCTTCAACATTAAACCTTTACAAAGCCAACTTTTGCGTAACTTGTAAATACCATGAAAAATTAAAAATACTTGTAAATAAATAAAATAAATGTGTCTTGAGTGAGATTAGGTTTAGTTTTAGGTGTGTATGAGTTTAGGTTTAGATTTCGAATCCATTAGTTAGGAGAACATACTAGTAGAAGTCCTAGACTTCTCTAGTTTAGAAATAAGAAAAACAATATAAAAATACCAAAAGGAGTGTCACTTCTTCTGTTCTTACCTTTCCTCTCTTTTCCTCTATCTCTATAAATCATAAAAACAAAATAAAAATCTAAAAGATTTCAAAAATCCCATAACAATACCTCTATGTATAGTATTTATACTTGTAAATAATACTAAATTATATGTATGCAATAATTTATATGTACATAGAATATGTAAATAACTTATATATTTATTTTACTTAGGTAGATATCTATATTGAGTTATTCAGTATGTATTATAATAATATAATTATGTATTTAATTATTTATATTATATGTATATAATTCATAGGTATCTATAAATAGCTATGTATATACATAGAATTGTAATTATAACTGTAAATATAACTTAAAGCAATTATAATGTATAGTAATAAACCCCTATATTTATTTACTTACCTATATATTGTACATATTTATGTTTCTAAGTTAATTTCGTATATTAGTAAGTTAACATAATTTAAATTAGTAAATTAATAATCTAATGAAATAAATTATGTTATATAGTTGTATACTGTAATTTAAAGTATTTTTAATATATTTATAACTTATTTATACTGTAGAACAGTATTTATAGTGTATATATTTATACATATATGTATAAATGTGTATTTAAATGTATATAAATTGAATAAATCAATGAAAATAAATTAAAAATCTGTAATAATAACTTAATAATGTAAACTAACTAATTTATAAATCAATTATACCATTAATTTATACCTTAATTATGAAATTAAACATGAAATCAATGTGTATCTATGCTTAACTTTAATGAATTTTTAAATATATTTATATATTTAATTAAGTTAAAACAACAATACCAATAAGTAGCCATATATTTAGGCTACATAACTATATAATTTAATTTCAAAATAATTAATAAATTAACACCTTAATCATCCCTCAAACTCTACTAAAAATCACACTAGGCACGCTAATTTAGTGCCCATCCATAGTGCCACATCAGAGATCAAAGAGCATGCAGCGCTGTATAAAAGGAAATGCACCCGAAGGCTATGCATCCAGTATGGGAGTCGGATCCCCATATCATATCATTCATTTGATCAGAGAGAGTGAGAGAAGAGGGAGGGGCTGGGAGCATGTGGGCCCATGCGTGGGTCGTGAGTAGTTCTTGTGGGTCTAAATTGGCCTAAAACTATGCAAAAATAATAAATAAAAACGATGGGCCAAGATTAGTAGTAGTCGATCTGGCCCCTAGTGGGCTGCTGATCCTACAAAGAGTTGGGCTTGGCAACTAAAGAATTTTTGGATTAGAGTGTAATTAAGTGCGAGTTAAGTTAAGTTAGTTTAAGTGTTTGTTGTGTATGAGTGTGTAAATAAACCAAGTGTATGTTAGTGTATGTGTGTGGGTTATAAGTGTTAAGTGTAACTAAAGTGCAGTGTAGCATGTGTGTATGTAGTATAAATATAGTACTATGTTAGTAGTAATGTGTAGAGTATATATTATATGTTATGTATATATTTTTGCCTTATTTTGTATATAATTGTTTTTAGGGCTTTTTAGTAACGTTTACATATGTTAGTGTACATACTATATATATGTTAGTATAGTATGTAATATAGATATGTATATATATTCTTTTTATGCCTATATTAAGGCATTACTTAGATAGTATTGTACATAATTAACCTAGATTAGTTTAGATTAGTTTTTAATGCCTTTATACCTATATATATCTTTGAGGCATTATCATTAACATAATTCATTCATTGTTGTTGGTAATTGAGTTAAATTAGTTCATTCTTTAATTCTTTTATTTATTATTCATTCATTTGTAAATAAACTTAACATTTATGGATAATAAAGAATGATGTATATCAATAATTGCCTCTTAGTGAACAACCTGGAATAAAATCAGTAAAAATTGTATATAAATAAATGACATCGGTCTGGATTATGACATTATACTACAATATGATTAATTAACCTTAATTAATAAACAGTCTAGATCATCGATCATTTTTTTCTTGTGAAATTGCGAAAATGGGCAAACAAGATAGCTATGATCACCACCATTGAGGTGAGAGCCTCCTCTAAAAGGGAGGTAGCCACATCTACTAGCATACATCCGGGGACCTATTCTATGACTCTTCAATTGTACCTAGACAATCTCAACAAGTTCATCTAGATTGGTGTTACTCTAGACACAGGCAAAATCTACAAATTCTTAGAGCTTCTACACCAAAACATTGATGTCTTCACTTGGTTTGCCAAAGATAGTCTGAGTGTGAATCTGGCCATGATTGATCATTGCATGGATATTCAATCGGGAATCCACCTAGTAGAGCAACTATGTCATCAAAAATCTACTGAGAAGGCAGCTACCATCGAAGCAGACAAGCTTCTAGAGGCAACATTCATCAAGAAATCCTTATATCTTGACTCATTATCTAATATAGTAATGGTAAAAAGGACCAATATCAAATGACTCATGTGCATGGACTTCACGAACGTTAATGAAGCCTGCCCTAAGGAACAGTTTGCCTTACCGAAATTCGATGCTTGGTGGACTCACATTCAGGACAATGTCACATGTCCTTCTTAGATGCCTATAGCGGATTCCACTAGATCAGCCTAGCCTCAAAAGATAGACCGCACAATTCTTTTCTACCTTATAGGGGTCTATTTCAATATCATTTACTGTTGTTTGGCCTAAAAAGCATTGGTACCACATATCATCAACTTATAAATTTAGTTTTTTCTAAGTTAATTAGAAAGTCATTTAAAGTTTATATCAATGATGGGATGGTCAATGGAGAGTGCTCCCAAGAGCACCTTCAGAACTTAACTGAGGTGTTTAACATATTGAGAAAAAATCGCCTAAAGTTGAACATGGAGAAATGCACTTTTGGTCTCATTTGGGAAATTGTTGAGTTTTCTCATGTCAACAAGATTAAGGGTGCAATCACTAGTCGAATAAATCATCACCCTAGAAAAGGTTCTGTAACGACCCGGTTCCCGAGTCCCTACGAGACACGAGAACCGGACCGACTCGACTAATCCCAAGACCTAGTCGTCCAACGAGGAAGTAACCAAAAGACAGTAAAATAAACCACATTCAGCATGAATATAACTAACAGTAAGAAAGTACAGCAGTAAGGAAAGAAACTACTACAGTAGGTACCACCACAACAGTAAAACAGCATTTATCATATAACAAGAACTGCAGGTAAAGAAGGTACAGCGGAAACAAAAACTACTCACTAGAACAGAAACAAAAGGGGTACAAAAAGGCTGTGGTACTCTACTGGACCCTACTCGGCCTAGCGTCCTCTGCAGCCGCCGACCCTGGCTACTCAACACCTGGTCCTGAAAAAGGTAACGAGTGTAACACGTCAGCAAAACGCTGAGTAGAGTGGCAAACTAACTAAAGGCAACAGTAGAGTGTACAGTAGCTGTTATGTTCTATTACTTCTTTTTTTCACATCTTTCAATTTTTCTCACTATTTCTTTTATTTCTCAGATCCTTTACTTGATCTCGAATGTCCTCGTGGGAACGATCTTGATTGCAGTCTTCTCCAAAAGTAGGAGTAGCACGTGGTGCTCTCCTGGCCGGGAGAGTCCCCCGTGGTGATCCTACCCTCAGTCAACCACCCCAAGGTCACTGACAGACGTAACGGTGACTACGGCACGCGCGATAGACGCACAGGTAGCTAGCTCACACTGGCACGCGGTCAGTCGTTTCCGTTAACGGGTGCGCCCAAAGCACAGCACGGAACCAGGGTAGAGCCCTCTCAGTAACAGGGGTCCAACCCCTCCACAGTAACCAAACCGGGGCCTTGCCCCTCCACAGTCCGCGCACCCTCGCCTGACTACCCTGGTTTGCCCTAATGGGCCTAACAAGTCGGTGAAGGAGGCTAGCAGAACCCCGGGGCCCGTGGGGTAGCTAGTACTCTCCTAACACTAGTAGCTCTCCTCGGTACTACGTACACGAGGGCCAACAAGTCGGTACAGAGCGGCCAATCCTAACCCCGGGTCCCTGGGGCGGCTGGCCCCACTCTGCACTAAACAGGTACAGGTACTTCCCTTGGTACTGCGTACCCAAGAGACAGTACAAACTACATCTCAGTTCCATTCCTTTTTCTTTCCAGGAGTTCCACTCCTAATTCCCCGTAGGGTTCCAGCTCTTTATCTCAGAACATCATATGTTTCACTTTCCAGATTCACGTT
This sequence comes from Thalassia testudinum, assembly GCA_037157565.1. Classification (NCBI taxonomy): domain Eukaryota; kingdom Viridiplantae; phylum Streptophyta; class Magnoliopsida; order Alismatales; family Hydrocharitaceae; genus Thalassia; species Thalassia testudinum. The sequence continues at coordinate 70,034,335 of JAZHRO010000002.1, forward strand.
CTCAAAATCCATGATCTCAAACATGTTTCTTTATTCATAACGGGCAGCTGTTAATTAAATTTACAAGCAGCTTTATATATATTCCTTTCCATTTTCCCAAGACTGCAGTAATATACATTCCACTAGTTTTTCCACCCTAGGATTCATGCCATATCCTAGGATCTATCATACAATCTAGTTTTCCGACCCTAGGATTCATGCAACACCTAGGAGCTATCATTCCATATATTTCTCATTCCTAGGATTCATGCAATGCCCTAGGTTCTAGTTATGGTTCCATACTTTAACAGATTTTATTAATACTTAAAGCCACTCTACCAGGTACAACGGGAGTAGTGGGGGCGTGATCGAGAATCCCGCGTGCCTCCGCGACTCTCAAGACTGCAAACGAACGAGGTCCTATCACAAGGATCAAACACAAGGAGTGTCTCACAACAGTGTATAGCTACTGTAGACGGGTAGAGGAATTAATTCTGAAAAGAACGCAACTCGAATCGCGGAAAACGGAGCCCAAACGGGCCCTAAACGGGTCGAAAAAGACGATACTGTGCAAAATCAGACGTCTGGAACTCCTTCCAGACGTCTTAAACGGTGGATCAGAGAATTACCTGTTCAGCTTGGTTCCCCGGACGTCCAAAAGTTTGCGGGGATGTCTGTCCTATACCCCAGACGTCCGATGGTACACACGGACGTCTGTAGATCACTCCCGCCGTCCGGTACAACTTCCAGACGTCTGATTCGCAAAGGATGGCGAATCAGCGAACCTGCGCACGGCCAACCCCCCTCCCTCAGTACGGTCAGTCGAGAAGAAGGAAGAAGAAAGCGGAAACTTACCTTTCAGACGTCTGTATGATCTTACAGACGTCGACCTTGCCGTCTGGCTATCAACCCAGACGTCTGATTCTGGAAATCTTTCCAGAATCAGAACCCTGCTCGGCCTCCGCTCGCGACGCCGCCCGCGTCGCACCTCGCGCGTCTGCTGCTCAGCCCGCAGCAGGTCCCACTCCGCGTCACTCTGCCCCCCCTGCGCCCTCCGCCGGTCGGCCAAGCCGCTCCGGCGAGCTCGCCCTCACGGCAGAGCCCCGCCCTCGCACGCCGCACCTCCTCCGCGCTCACTGCGGCTGCCGCTGCCGCCCTCGCGCTCAGGAAGGAGAAGAAGGAGGAGACGGTGGAGACGGGAGGGGAGGGGCGCCCTTTTAAGGCCACGCGAGGAGGAGAGAGAAGGTGGTCGCAGCGCGCCTGCAGCCGCAGAGGGAGAGAGAGAGGAATCGCAGGTCTGCACGCATAGGCGCGCAGACGAATCTCTCGTGCGAACATAACTGTTTTCCAGACATCTGTAAACGATCCCGGACGTCTGGTCAGACGTCTGGATGTGATCCAAGACGTCTTGTCCGACGTCTGGGCCACCTCCCAGACGTCTTAAAAGGCGTCTGGGGCACGCGTTCGTTACAGGTTCCTACCCCATTCATCTGACAAGTGTTTGCCCTTCTTTAAATGCATAAAAATGGACAAGGGTTACAAAGGCAAACATTGGACCCCCAAGTTGAGCAAGTGGTTGACAAAACTAGAGTATCTACATAGTCCTCCTATGATAGCTCATTAATAATTAAGCACTAGTAATGGCTTAAAATGAAACTTACCTCTTAATTGTGATCAAGGTCCTAATTGCCTTGAGTAAAGATATTAGGAACTTAAGTGTTGATAGCGTCTTGAGTTTATTTATGAAATGTGCGTTGTAGTATAGTCGACAAAACCACTTTACAACATTTAAATTTATAAAAGAGCACTCGAAAATAGAAAATTGAGTCTGAGGTCATTCACAGGAAGTAAATATGGAATTCACGTACTAATCGCAATTAGAAATAATGAGTACAATAATGAATCACAATTGAAGATATTCAATGAATAATCAACTCAAATAATGTATTCAATAACAATCAATAATATCTCAAGTAATTAGTGGGATAAAAAGAAGAATAAAAGCTCTAAAAATGGTGATTTAGATCACCAATTAACTCCTTCAAATTAAGCATATATCCCACAGCCCAAATTTCCCAAAAGTGTTCTCAACCACTTACTCTCAAATTCCACATCAATATTTCCACAGTACCCAAAGTCAATGCCTAACACAAGCACAAGGCCACATATCCTCACAGCACAAGGCACAAGAGACGTTGAACCCTAAGGTCCGATGACTTAAGTTGCCAAGGCTTAAGCACAAAGAACCATCAGCCTTAAAGCCAACACCTCAACCCAAGCAGAGAATGGCTAAGTGTTGAGCAAGGAGAGGAGGGGCATGAATCCCAAGGTCAACAATGCCAAATCGTCTTCTCTCCTCCACACAATTTCTCCTCTTCTCTATTCTAGAACCGGGCATTAATCAAGTAATTGGGTTGTACAGTACCGGGCAGGGGACTAGACCCATTTGGCAGTGGCCGCAAGTGAGGTGTGGAAGGGCATGTGGGAAAGGGGACCCGACCCCCGTGTCTTGGGTGAGGGGTCAGGTTCACAAATTCCACATATACGGTGTTGCACAATTCTAAATACATGATGTGGGACTAAATCCCCTTTGCTTTCCTTCGTGCGCACCAGCAGATGGAGCTGCGTCGAATTGTTGCTACAGGAGGTGTATTTTGATCAATTGTTGCTATAGGTGGATGCGTGGTGTGAGTCCGCAGCTCTAGAAAGTGATAGCAGATCCTGAGGTGAACGGAGGCAAGTGATCGTGACTGAAGAAGATGATGGCGGCGACGAGCTCTGGCCTGACCTGAAATGCAAGAATATGGGCTAAGAGCCCCAATCAGATGGTTCAGAGGCTTCGTCGTGTGATGGTGCTGTTGGTGTGGTGGTTGGAGGTCTGTGGTAACCAGACGATGCCAGACTGTGCAAGCAGATGGTGGGTTGTTCAACAGGGTGTTTGAGTGAGTGGAAGATGAAATTTCGTGAGGGGTTTGATCTATGAGTTAAGGCAAAGCTTTTGGTGGTGGTGATGTGTGTAGGATCTGTAAATCACAAGCACACTAGAAGGGGGGATGAATAGTGTGGGAAATAAAAATTGCAAGACAAAACAAACCACAAAAGCAAAGGCACAAGATATATAGTGGTTCCCCTCACTTGGGTACTCTACTACCTAAGTCTCCTGACTTAGGATTTTTAACCCGATTCCCTCAACTCAGAGGGAATCAATTTACTAATATCAGAGGTAATTAAAGGTTTACCTCAACCCAATTACAAGATATGAAAAGTGATAAAGGTATAGGTGTAAGGAAAATGTAATTAGAAGCTTACAACTATTTCCTAAGTCTCCAACAAGAATATATCTTATAGCAAGTATTACCAAATCTAACAAGAAAAACTAAGGCATAAAACAAACGATTGAATACAGAAAAACACAATCGCCTTTGATGATTTGTTGCAAATGGTGAGAGGCCTTGAAAGATATGCAACAAAATGAACTATTTTTCAGCTTGAAAATTGAGAATTGAAGGTGTAGGCAAGAGTATGATTCTTTTTAGAGATGTGGAAAAAAAAACACTCAAAGAGTGCTTATATAGGCCACTAATCACCTCTCCCACAAATTCTAGCTGTTAGGGGTATTTTAGGAACATTAGAAATATGATTAATTGCAAACTAGTTGTTCAGATTGGTCACAATGGTTAGTTGGTACCGATACTGAACTCTTGGTACCGGTACTAACTACATACAGTCAGTACAACCAAATCACTTGGTACCAGTATTCATTGTGAGTACCGGTACTTGTAACGCACAGTCTTGGGTCCTGTGACCTACATGTACCAGTACTCATGATGAGTACCAGTACTTGTAAGGTCCAGGAAAAAACCCAGTTCACAAACTGTGACCACTTGATACCGGTACTCATGATAAGTACCGGTACTTGATGTTCACAGTTTGGAACTTAGGTCTAAACCTGTGCCTAGCAAGTACCAAAGATGATTAGTGTAAATCAATTAGAGAAATGCAATCTACTCTAGGCGACTTTGTTTTGAAAGAGTCGATTTTGAGTTAAGAACCGAGTAAATGAACGGTATTCTGAAATCTAGTTATCTCTACTTTGATTTTAACACCTAGATTATGTTTTACTTGTTTGGAGACATACAAAAATTCTAAGATACAATAAAAACTAAAGTCTTCAAAACTTCTTCCTTCATGTACAATCTTTTTGCTTGCATCCACAAAAAGGGGGAGAAATGAAATAAATGAATGGATACTTCATATCTAAAATAAGGAGAGCTTAGTTTGAGGGGGAGATTTTTCACTCTCTTGTGGAGTTTGAGGGGGAGGTTTTCAGATACTTCATATCTAAAAACTCCACAAGAGAGTGAAAAACCTCCCCCTCAAACTAAGCTCTCCTTATTTTAGATATTAAGTATACATTCATTCATTTCATTTCTCCCTCTTTTTGTCAAGCAAGCAAAAAAATGAACAAATACCATAAAGCATGACAGTATCAAACAAACTCACATTATCAAACAAAGCATCAACTTTCATAACATGATAAAGTTAATGACACAAAAGAAATATTAAGAGCCATAGAAGTTTAACAATCTTAAGAGTCATACAAGCAACAATAAGCTTACATACTTAAAAAACTAAACTAATTTCTATGACATTTTCTAATAAGTGGTTGTTCATCCTCATCATCGTCGTCGTCATTGTCATTGTCATCATCATCGTTGTTGTCATCATTATCATCATCGTCGTTGCCATCGTCGTCATCATCATCGTCTTCTTCATATGAAACATTTTCTTCATCTTCCGTGTCTTCTTCTTCCTCATCTTCATGGATAATAGGTTCTTTTTCTGCTACAAAAGATGGATCTTAAAAGTGCTTTTGTCTTCTTTCACTGTATTCTGGAGGTGCTTTTGGTTGAGTCCGCTTCCTTTGTTTAGTTTTTTGAGTGGAAGATGCAACATAGGAAGACTTAAAAGACATAGAAAGATCATGAAATTTGCATTCCATGTGATGGAAGGCAAAATTCAGATTGGTTAAATTTTGACCAATATAATTGAAAGTGTTGATTATATAGGGATCGGTGCCAAACTCATGAGATAGGTTCCTCCAAGGAGTTTCGACTTCCGGAAATGGATAGGTAGTGGGGACAAAAACCCAAGATGATTCAGTAGGTGGATAAGTAGAAGATTGAGCATTTGGATCAACTTCATCATCTTCATCATCACTAGTAGATTCCTCTCTAGCGGGTTTCACTCCCATTTTCCGGAGAGTGGTCCATTTGAAATAGACCACTTTTCTAAGAGGAGTGAAATTAGAAAGGTCAATTTTACTTTTATGAAATATGTGAGACACCAAGATATCTAAGGGTAAAGCCGATGCACGATAATGAGGTCTAAGAAAGTGAATGAAAATCGTGTTCTAGTTGACCGGAAATCCTGTAATGATACCATAAATTAAGGGTAAAATGTCAACGGGAATTTTGTGAAAATATGAAGTTTTAGCCCTTAAATTCCATGCTAAGATACGGAAAAGAACACGAGCAAAAAGAGTCATGTTGGGGGCAACCAATGCTTTGCCCTAGCAATTAGGAAGCAATAGATTTTCATGAATTTTGTGAGTAGGAAATTACTTCTTAAGTGTGTTAAAGGGATGACCTTCATTAGGGCATTGGGTGATGGTTGATAAAAATTTAGGAGTAATGGTGATTTTTTGACCAAAAACTTTGGATGTTAAGACAAGATGGCCTCGATTTTCTTATTCTTGGAGATTAACAAAAAATAGATAATTAACATCAGGGTAAACTCCAGGAACATTAGCAAAAAATGACTCATCAAAGAAATGCATAAGATGCTGTTTGGAAAGACAGGTAGTAAACTCATAGATTTGAAGAGAAAAATCTTTCCACTCAATAGGCCTACAGTGATGGAGTTTTAGGCATTTAAACTAATTAAATTTTGATTTAGCATCCTCATTGATGCAATACTTGTGGAATGCATCTTGAGGTGCTTTTCCCTTACTTTTAGATTTAGGTGCCATCTCAAAACATACAACAACAAGGAATAGGAAATACAATTGGAGATAAAGATAATTTCTTATCATGTGTTCAAGTAACAGCATATTTAAGCCTGCATGTACCAGTTCTGGTGATTGGTATCGGTACTGGTTGGTTTCTGTCCCAACCAGAAATTTGAGCTAGTACCGGTACCTGCTCTGTAAAGCAGGCACTGCTGCGCCCAACGAGTATCGGTACCGATGATGGGTACCGGTACCATCTGGTACCTAATGAAAACACATTGCAGTAGCAGAAATGACGTCCAGAAAAGAAGAAACATGATGTAGAATGACTCAAGGAAACATGATTTAATGAGAAGAGAAGAATGTACCTAGAGTATGAAGATTGGAGATGATTATTCTTCTTGTTGGAAAGGGCTTGGAGAGACTTGTGGTGGAACTAGGGTTTGGTTGTGATGAAATGAGGTAAATGTTTGCACTTGACCTCTTTTATATGGGATGGGTCATGTGCTTGTCACATGACCACTTAAGTGGTTAAGAGAAGAAAAAATTGATAACTTAGGTGTTGAAAAAATAATGTAGTCAACAACCTAAGTTAAGCAACCAAATTGCAAACAACACCCTGGTATTTCTAGACATATGAAAATATTACAATTTACCCCTCTTTTAGTAAGCATGGGTAATTTGCAAGAAAGCCCTTAGGAATTTTCATAAATACAAACAAAGTTCATATCAAACAAATTGTTAGATTAGAATCTCTTTTATTATACAAAGTCTTAATTTTCTCCTTCTAAAGCAAAATCTCTCTGCTGCAAGAGGTTTTGTAAAGATGTTTGCCAATTGGTTTTGAGTGTCAATGAATTCTAATTGAATAAAGTCTTGAAGTACATTATCTCTGAGGAAATGATGTCTAATGTCTATATGTTTGGTATGTGAATGATGTACCGGATTTTTGGATAGATTTATTGCACTTGTATTATCACATAATATCTTGGATTGTGCAAAAATCAATCCAAAGTTGAACAAAGTCTGTCTCATCGAAATGACCTGAGAGCAAGCAAGTGAAGCTGCAATATACTCTACTTCAGTCGTAGAAAGTGAAACACAAGTCTGCTTCTTAGAGAACCATGAGACTAGAGATTCTCCAATAAAATGACATATGCCGCTTGTGCTCTTTCGGTCTGTCCGACTCCCTGCATAGTCTGCATCGCTATAGGATAATAAATCTAAGGATTATGCTTTAAGATAGAAAAGACCAAGGTCTTCTATGTTGTTTAGGTATCTAAATATTCTTTTTACTGCATTAAAATGAGATTCCTTGGGTTCGGACTGGAATCTAGCACATAAACTTGTAGTAAAAAGAATATTAGGTCTAGAGGCTGTGAGATATAATAGTGAACCTATCATTCCCCGGTATTTCTTTTCATCTACTCTCTTGCCGGATAAATCTTCACTAAGAGAACTAGATAGAGCAATCGGAGTCTCTTTGCCATTTACATTTTCAAAGTCAAATTTCTTGAGAATTTCAAGAACATATTTTGTTTGACTAATGTAAATTCCTATGTCTAATTGTTGAAATTGGAGTCCTAAAAAGAATCTGAGTTCACCCATCATACTCATTTCAAACTCAGTCTTCATAGTCTCACAGAAATGTTGACACAGGGACTCCTTATTTGATCCAAATATAATATCGTCGACATATATTTGAACCAATAAGATGTCATTACCTTCTTTTACAAAAAGAGTTAAATTAACAACTCCAATTCTAAAATCGTGTAAAGAAGAAAGGTCCTAAGCCTATCATACCAGGCCCTAGGAGCTTGTTTAAGTCCATATAACGCCTTATTGAGCTTGTATACATGCTCTGGGTGTGCTGGGTCATCGAACCCAGGAGGTTGAAGAACATAAACTTCTTTCTTAATATAACCATTAAGAAAAGTGCTCTTGACATCCATTTGATATAACTTGAAGTCCTTTGCATTTGCAAAGGCAAGTAGCATCCGTATGGACTCCAAGCGAGCAACAGGAGCATATGTCTCATCAAAGTCAATACCCTCCTGTTGGTTATAGCCTTGAGCTACAAGTCTGGCTTTATTCCTGATCACTGAGCCAGATTCATCCAATTTATTTTGGAACACCCACTTGGTTCCAATGATGGAATTACCCTCAGGAGCGTGTACTAAGTTCCATACATTGTTCCTAGTAAATTGGAGTAGCTCCTCTTGCATAGCTACAACCCATGATTCATCCTTTAATGCCTCATTAACTTTCTTCGGTTCAAGTTGTGAAACAAAAGCATTAAGGACAAAATTAGCTCTAAAGTGAGATCGAGTTTTTACACCTTGTTCAATATCACCAATAATCTATTCTTGAAGGTGATCCTTATGGTGTACCTAATATTTTGGAAGATCATGTACATTTCGTGAATCTTCTATTTTTGATACATCAATGAAGGGGGTATCTTCATCATCAGGATCTAAATGATTTGGTTCCGGTTCACCTAAGTTTGTTTCATCAAATGAAACATGCAGGGATTCTTCAATGACAAAAGTCCTTTTATTAAAGACTCGACAAGCTTTACTTCTTATTGAATAGCCAATAAAAATACCTTCATCACCTTTAGCATCAAACTTATCAAGCCGATCACAGGTGTTTAATAAATAACATCTGCTTCCAAACACCCTAAAATATGATATCCTAGGAGACTTCTCATAATAAAGCTCATATGGAGTTTTCTTAATAATAGGCCTTAAAAGTATTCTATTTAGAACATAACATGCCGTATTAATGGCTTTGCCCAGAAATATTTTTGAAGCCCAGACTCCAAGAGCAAAGTTCGGCCGCATTCTTGTAGAGTGCGATTCTTGCGCTCTACAACACCATTTTGAGATGGAGCCCGAGGAAATGAAAATTCATGGGTTATGCTAGAATTGACACAAAAACTTGAAAATTTTTCATTTTCAAATTCAACCCCATGATCAGTCCTAAGTCTAAGAATAGAGGATGATTTTTCCTTTTGAAGTCTTTGAGTAAGACTTAGGAAGAAATCAAATGAGTCATCCTTATGTTTCAAGAAGATGACCCAAGTGAACCTAGAGAAGTCATCAATAATAACTAGGTAAAATTTTGATCCATTTAGACTCTCAAATCATGTTAGTCCAAATAGATCAAGGTGTAACAACTCTAAAGGTCGTGTTGTTGAAACTAAGTCTTTAGGTTTAAAAGAGGCTTTGTACATTTTTCCGAATTCACATAACTTGCACAAAACATCCTTCTTATAAGTTAGTTTAGGTAGGCCCCTTACTAACTCATTTTTGGCTAACCTATTAAGATGTTTGTGATTAATGTGACCTAGCCTATGGTACCAAAGATCTACTTTAATATCGGAGGCAAGTAGACATTTTACATATTTCTCTTTTGAAAAATGAAGAGCATAGATATTTTCATATCTAAAGCCTTCAATTAAAACTGTATTTGTTCCTTCTTTTAATATTTTAAATCCAACTTTAGTGAACAAAACATCACATCCATTATCACATATTTGACTAACACTAAGCAGGTTATGTTTTAAGTTTTCTACTAAAAGAACATTATGTACCTGCTTAGAAGAGTTTCCTATTGTACCTTCACCAATAATGCAACAATGTTTGTTGTCACCTAACTTGACGTGTCCTCCATCTTCGATTTTGGTGCATTTGATAAAGAGGTCGGAGTGTCCCATCATGTGCTTGGAACACCCACTGTCTAGGATCCATTTGTCCTTTTTGACCTGCAAGATAATTTATTAAATATATTTTAGGTATCCATTTTCTTTTGGATCCTTGATGGTTAATACCTTTCAAATCCTTAGGTTTATAGATCACTTTAGTGTTAGATCTATAATTCTTAGGATTCTTGACCTTTTGATAAATCCATGCACGTCTAGGTGCATGTGATTTATTTTGTGTTCTTATTATTAAACTTGGCTTTTAAATTATTATAAAATTCCGTATTTTGCCTCGTTATTATTTTTAAATTATTCAAAGTGTCCTCAAAGTGTTTATAAATATCTTCTAATTCTACTATTTTTGCATGTAATTGATTGTTAGCTTATTTAGACATATCTAATTCTATTTCTAAACAAGATTTCTCTATTTCTAGAGTTCTGTAACTATCATGCAAAACCTTATTTTCCTTTTTAATCATCCTAGCCTTATTATTTAAATCTTCATATGCTTGTACTAATTCATTAAAGGTGACTTCAGAATCTACCTCATTTTCCGAGTTGTCGTTGTTTGCCATTAAGCAAAGATGTGCGACTTCTGTTTCTTCAGATTCTTTGGAAGACGATTCCGTGTCGGAATCACTATCTTCCCAAGTTGCCTTGTATGCCTTTCTTGAAATCTTCTTTTTCTTGAGTTCTTTGTCCTTCTTTTCTTCCTTCTTCTTCTTGATCATTGGACAATCTTTTCGTACGTGCCCCTTCTTCTTGCACTCAAAACAAATAATGTCATTTGAAAATTTATTGACTTTCTTACCTTGTTTTCGGATGAATCTTCTCATTAAAAGAGCAAGCTCCTCTTCTTCATCGGAATTTGAGTCATCAAAGTCCTATACCTCCATTAAAGCTTTGAAAGCAAGCTCGTTTTTCTTGCCTATGCATTTTTCTTCATTCTTCTTCATATTTTCCAACTGGACTTCATATGCCATGAGGCTTCCAATTAACTAATCTAAGGAGAGAGCAGAAAGATCTTTTGCCTCTTGGATGGCTGTGGTCTTTGGAGACTAATCGCTTGTAAGGGACCTTAAGATTTTCCTTACAAGCTGCTCCTCCTTCAGCTTGACTCCAAGATTCTTCATTGGATTCACGATCTCTCCAAATCTTGTGTACATCCCTTTGATTGTTTCACTTTTCTGCATCCTGAAACACTCATAGCTTTCTGTTAGAATAGAAATATGTGTTTCTTTAACTTTACGCATACCTTCATAGGTGACTCGCAATGTGTTCCATATCTCATATGCGATCTTGCATGCGGAGATACGGTTAAACTCTTCCCTTGATAATGCACAATAGAGTGCATTCATCGCTTTCGCATTTCCTGCGATCCTTTTCTTTTGTTCCACAGTCCAGACAACACCTTCCTGTGGCTCAGGATCCATGTATTTCTCTTGGATAAGCATCCATGAGTCCTCATCCACGGCCTTGAGGAAGATTTGCATCCTCCTTTTACAGTATCCATAGTCCGTCCCATCAAAGTAGGGAGGACATGTGGATGACTGTCCTTCAGTGTGCTTGACTGGAGATGCCGTTGCGAAACAGAATTGTTACTTCTTTTCGCAACCCACTTTGATACCACCTGTAAGATCTGTAAATCACAAGCACACTAGAAGGGGGGATGAATAGTATGGGAAATAAAAATTGCAAGACAAAACAAACCACAAAAACAAAGGCACAAGATATATAGTGGTTCCCCTCACTTGGGTACTCCACTACCTAAGTCTCCTGACTTAGGATTTTTAACCCGATTCCCTCAACTCAGAGGGAATCAATTTACTAATATTAGAGGTAGTTAACGGGTTACCTCAACCCAATTACAAGATATGAAAAGTGATAAAGGTACAGGTGTAAGCAAACCGTAAGTAGAAGCTTACAACTATTTCCTATGTCTCCAACAATAATATATCTTATAGCAAGTATAACCAAATCTAACAAGAAAAACTAAGGCGTAAAACAAACGATTGAATACAGAAAAACACGATCGTCTTTGATGATTTATTGCAAATGGTGAGAGGCCTTGAAAAATATGCAACAAAACAAACTCTCTTTCAGCTTGAAAATTGAGAATTGAAGGTGTAGGTAAGAGTATGATTCTTTTTAGAGATGTGTAAAAAAAAACACTCAAAGAGTGCTTATATAGGCCACTAATCATCTCTCCCACGAATTCTAGTCATTAGGGGTATTTTAGGAACATTAGAATTATGATTAATTGCAAACTAGCCATTCAGACTGGTCACAACAGTTAGTTGGTACAGGTATTGAACTCTTGGTATTGGTACTGACTGCATACAGTCAGTACAACCAAATCACTGGGTACCGGTACTCATTGTGAGTACCGGTACTTGTGACGCACAGTCTTGGGTCCTATGACCTATATGTACCGGTACTCATGATGAGTACCGGTACTTGTAAGGTCCAGGCAAAAACCCAGTTCACAAACTGTGACCACTTGTTACCGGTACTCATGATGAGTACTGGTACTTGATGTTCACAGTTTGGAACTTATGTCCAAACCTGTGTCTAGCAAGTACCAAAGATCATTAGTGTAAATCAATTAGAGAAATGCAATCTACTCTAGGCGACTTGTTTTGAAAGAGTCAATTTTGAGTTGAGAACCGAGTAAATGAACGATATTCTGAAACCTAGTTATCTCTACTTTGATTTTAACACATAGATTATGTTTTACTTGTTTGGACACATACAAAAATTCTAAGATACAATAAAAACTAAAGTCTTCAAAACTTCTTCCTTCATGTGTAAACTTTTTGCTTGCATCCATAAATTCTTTTGACCTGAAATTACTTCATAAACATATTAGATTTTAAGATGGTTTTGTTAACACCAAAACACAGAAGAGAGATGGAACTAGAGTCCAACAATGTGTGGTTTGGAAGCGTGTGTTGTCCGTGGAGAAGATGAGAGGAGAGAGCGATGAGCATCGGTCGAAATAGGGAGATAAGGGGTTAGGGAGACACTAGGGATAAAGGGGAAGAGATGGAATTAACTAGTGGATGAAAGGGATGACAATTTGGCACCAACTTTGATTGGCCGGGGCCGGAGACGAAAGGAACTCCATTGAAGGGAAGCGACGACGATGAAGGGGTAGATGGCCTCTACTTTGCTCTACGAGAGGTGGAGGAAGGAGAGGAAGGTTGTGGCCTGGCCAATTTGGTCATTGGGCAACCTGAAGAAGCTGTCGAGGAGGGTTGCCGAAGCCGAGCCAGAGGGTGGCGGGAGAAGGGAGGAACTGGAGGTTTCTGGGCCTAAACTCGACTAAAGAGAATGACAGAGCTTCGAGGATCTTTATAGATCTCACGATCAAGCTTCAAATGAAGAAAGAGGTCTAATTGTGCCTCAATTTAGAATCAAGAATTCCTATGGATTTTATTGAATTCACATGCTCTTCTCACGCAAGATCCATATCTCAAATTATGTTCAGATGATTCCTCAATGTGTGAACATCAATCCCACCAAATTTGATGGGATTTGGTGTAGGTTTAAGGGGATTTGAGCTTGGTCAAAGGACTAAGTAGGTCAGTTGAACTATCAATGGCAGTAGGGGTGTGTTTGAGAAGAAGACGAGAAACTTAGGGTCCTAAATGCAAGAAATTTCAAAAGTTAGGGACTTAGGTGTAAAGAATAGAGTTTAAGGGACTAGATTGTAAACTAGGTCAAGATGAACTCTGATTGGACCCAAATTTTGGCCTTAACTTAATTTAGACCCAAGGAATCTGATGGTAAAATTGGATTTCAGTTTTGACCATGTTTAATTAGAAAATTTGCACAGAACCCAAATTAAGGTAAAATTCTATCTACAACTCTGTTATAGGTCAAAATTGGTTCAGATGGCCAAAAAAAGGGTACCAACACTCTTAAAATATTTTTATATGAATTTTAGGAGGTTTAGATGAATTTTAACGTGACCAGAACCTCTTCAATTCAAATAGGTCTGAAATTAGGGTTTTGTCTATTAATTCTGTTCTCGAAATGCATAAAACCCTGTTTCTGTGTGTGTGGACCCACTCTTTGGACTTTAATACTCAATTGACCTTCAATTAACCCCTGGGTGACTCCGTGGTTACTTTGCATTTGTGATGTGATGTTAAAATTGTAGATTTAGCCCTGTTTTAATGTTCTCTTCTCAAAATGGATTTGCGTGGAATTACTCTCCTCAGGCGATCATTCAAGAGCATTTGTCTCTTTATTTCAACTAATTCAAGTTATTTATGGCTAATGATGGTGTTACCATCACTAAGAGAGTTAGATATGGAATTTATTGCCAGCAAGGAGCCAAATTTCCTTATGAAGAGATTTGGGCCTTTGGGAGGGACTCGATGGTACTCAAAAGGCTAAAGTGGTAAGGTTTCATTAAAGGGATAGAAACCTAGGGACCACCTGAACAACTTTCCCATCCCTTTTATGCAATAACCCTTGGATAATGTTGAGCCCACCAATCCTTCCACATTCTTCTCCTTCATTCCTTTCTGGTGCGTAGGAGATGGAGAAGAGTAGAGAGAGGGAGAGAGTTGAGCTGCAGCATGAGAGTACAAAGAGAAGGGGATCTAGAAGTCTAATCAAGAAGTGGAACATCCCCCATTGCCTTCTCTATGCTCAGGCATCAAGGTGAGGCTCCATTCTTCATTTGGGTTTTTGGGTTCCATGAAGAACTAGACTCTTTAGTGCTTGCATGTACTAAATACGGAAAGGATAGCGTCCAAAGCTAGTTTTCCACAATTTTGTGATCCTTGTTCTGATGTTTTCATGCATCTCTCATCCGGTTGATAACCTTAGGTAGGCTAGAGGTGCTACATCAAGGAGGAGAAGAGAGTAACAACAATAGCAACAACATTTTAAACCTCTGATCATTAGGTAGGGCATCTTATTCCTTTTGATTTGTAAGATAAGAGTAGTATTTCAGTTGTGATGCTAAGGTAGGATCAATAGATCCTCCTCTGTTGTTGGCGATTTAATGACAAAGGCAGTGGAAACCACTTGCCATCTTGAGATAGATGATTGTATGTCAAGGAAATCTAAGTTTATGGGTATGCAAAAAAATGTAGGAATGCTTAGATCATGTTTGATTCCATTCATATGTACTCTAAGTGATTAGATATGGATTTGAGTCAAAAGGTAGTGAGTGTTGCAAGGTTAAATGCACTGTTGTGCTTTAGGTGACATCTAATTGTTCAATCAAACATCTACTGCTTGAGGGTTAGACATCTAATTGTCTGACCAAATGACAAATGGAGATGAGTTCATCTCCTACAGTTAGGTAGGTTGTAGTAATGGACATCTAACACAATTCACAAATGTTAGATATTGGGTTATGGGACATCTAATTTGAAAATTAAATGAACCCTGTAGCGTATGTGCACTCTTGGAGTTGAGGTGGAGGACCATCAGAAGTTTGACGATGTTGTTAGAACTCTGATGGCTAGGGTAGTGGAGTTCCTAGAGAGTGGCTCCAAGCAACATCCAACCATAGTGGATGAATGCCTTATTTAATGATATAGGATGTTTGACTAGATGACATAGACGTCTAAGTGATTCCTAAGATGTTTCATTTAAGGGACAGACGTCTGAGATGCAAGGATCAGGAAGGCTCCTTTTGTCACACCACCAGGTGACATTTGATTTTAGCATTGGACATCTGATGAGGTGATATCAAACGTCTAACCAGGGTACCAAATGTCCAATATGAAAGAAGTGGTTGGTGTAGGTCCTGATCATGGACCCAATCGTGACGAGTCATGCAAAGGCTTGAAGAAGTCATTCAAGATCTATCTGATTTGTGGAATCAACCATGTAGGGGCTCGACAGAGAGTGCCAGGAAAGGCAATCCAATGGGGGTGACCGATGATGTATCTACGGGAAAAAATCCAAGTTACACACAACATCATGAATGACCATCTTACCCTCTGGGAAGGGGGGCACCTAGACTAATCATGAGATTAGCATGGATCAGTGGACAGGAGGTTGGACCTCTAGAACCACTAGACAAGGTAGCCAATGAGCCATACAGGAGAGTGTAGGCTAAACCCATGGATAGTATGGTAACTCAAAGGAGCGTCAGATTAAGCCCCAACAAGGCATATGATGATGTCTCCATGGAGAGTCATCCATATGAGGGGAATAGGTGATCAGTCGCTGTGCAAGAATTGAAGGTACACTACAGGCGAGATGAATAGTGTGTGATAAAAATATGACATGCAAATAAAATTTCAATCACATGAATGAGCATTCACAACAAATGACAAGCTATTTTTAGGTAGAAATCCAAATCAGGTAAAAACCACTGCCTAACTCACTCTAACCATACTACTTTGAATGAGGGTAGTATAACCTCAAATAACAACATATCAAATTGAACCGACATAATGTTGCCTCTAAGAGATGGGAATCCACAACCCAAACACCCTTAAAATAAAATAAAAATAAAATACAAAAATGTTGTAGGGCCACAATATTATTGTAAATACTAGCTCTTATATGTTTAGAAAACTTCCCTATGATGAAAGTGGATGGGAGTGTAGGCACAGAGATTCAATCCTCTCAAATGAAGTGTTGATGAGCTTGGAGAGCAACTAAGCAAATTCTCTTTGATCTTCTCTTAATGAATATAAGATGGAAAGAATTGTTTCTAAGGTGTATCAAACAATGGGAAGCCTCTAGGATATTTATAGAGGTGTGAGGAAGGTTCTAGAATGGTTGAGAGATGTATCCTACTCATTGAGAACAATTCCAAGGAGATTTGGTCAAAATCCAATGAGTGCAGAATAGCAAATACTAACAAAACAAAATTAGAAGTTTGGACAAATAGTCAAAAGTCTAGCTAAGAGGATCAGACATTTACAATGTTTATTAGATGTCGAATACTGTGAATCAAACTTTGTTCAAAACTCTAGACTTGCATTATTTAGAATTGGTCCTGATCATTAGACGTTTGGACAATTAATCATATGTCTTATATTTGGAAATAGGTTTGAAAACAAATCTTTCAATTAGTGGGAAGCAAGGATTATGACTGACACAAAAAAAATTCAATTTTGAAATCGTAGCTATCAAATTCCAAACTTCTGGCACATCCATCAGATGTCTAATTTGGTGGATCAAACAACATAAGGGATTTTAAAGTCTGGTTCTTTGAAGAGATGCTCTATCAGACGTCTAGCAATCTTATCGGACATCTAATTAGGCAGTTTGCTTGCTATTTCAGATTTCTAATTAGATTCTATGATTTGCTTAAGTTTCCTAAGGTTATGTAAGAATGCTTAGGACTTAGGTTATCATCTTTCGCTCTTTACATTACATCTAAATAAAGAAATATAAAATAAGCAAATGAATAAGAAAGCAAAACAACTAATCTACAATCTTTAAGTTGCTTCCAACTTCCTCCTTCTTGATCATCAACATAGCTCCTTTCTTGCTTTAGCTCTTTGTTCCTAAAATGTTAGTCTCTAAAGAGTGATATAACAATAACATGTTTTGTTATCATCAAAGCCAAATACCATGGTGCATAGGCACCAACAAGAATGTGACCAACCATAGTTATCTCGAACGACTCCTGAACCCAAGTTTCAAGGATTAACCTACCAAAGGCTAAGGTAGCCTAAACCTTGAATGCTGGTTAAAGTGGTGCACATAAGAAACTCTCTCAAATCACTACGAGGGATAATTATTCCTTAGGTTGACTAATAGATCAACACTTAGGAAGATCTATGGGTCACGTTAGCATCTAGCAGCAATAGATATGATGTATATATATAAATATGTGAATACCACCAGTATTAATAAAAATAATAGTTAAAGCCCTACAGAGCCACTTCAATCACACCTACATTGTACTCTATTTTTTGGATATGATACCAAGCATACAAATTCCTCACAATCTTAGGATTCGGGCAGTGTAGCGGCACACTAAGCTACTTTAGAAGGATCTTAAGTTGGCCTGGATCTTGCTGCTAGTGCCATGGGAAGAGGATGAGTACTTCGCAAGTAGTGGCCGAGAGGAGTTGCTCTGCATTTGTATCAAGGAATTAATCAAGGTGATGGTGGAAGTAGTGGACCTCCTCTGATGAGTCCATTTTAATGGACTATTGTTACGCTTAAGTAATTCAATTCTAACATTGTATGTTGGTTAATAATTGCATTAGGTCATTAAATAAGTACATGCATCATTACTTGAGTTTTTATCTATTTTATTGCATTCTATAATTTAGTATGTAATTATTTTATGTTTTGTGGTTGCAGGAATAAATTGCAAGAGCTGAGGAGGGTGAATTAAATTCTCCCCTCCCCAACAACTATCGGCCTCAATTGAGTCTCCTGGCCGGACTTAATTGAGTCTCCCGACCGGCCTCAATAGCTCCTCAACAGCCGAAGGCCAAATTTAGTAAGGGATTTAAAAATCCCTTAACTCACGTAGGGAGAGGAGATAAAAGATAAAAAGGCTTGGCAAAGGGTCGCATCTTCATCTAGATCTTTGGATCTACTTCTCCCCCTGGCGGGGACCCAATTGTGAGAGGAGTGTGCACTGTGGGAAGACCTCTTGCACTGTGGACCATCACCTCCTTCCACACCGTGCACCTTGCCATGCAAGCCGCCTGCAGGCCAGCACTCACCTGTAGGCGCTGCATCCACCGCACCTTTCCAGTCTGCAGGTGCTGCACTCCATCCTGCCCTTCAAGCCTATGCCCGCACCTGCAGTTGCTTCACCTTCCATCGCCCTTCCACTACAGGCGTAGGCACTCACGGCCCTCTGTAGGCGCACACTGCCCACCGCGCCCTCCAACCAGCTCCCGCAGGCGCTACACAGCAGGTAGCAGCAAGTGTCGTGCCACGCCATCACCCTCCGCCTGCCCTTGCATGCTCTCTGTAGGTGCTGCACCCCTTCAGCACCCCATCCAGCCCCCACCCCCACAGGAGAACCGCTACAGGTGCGCCCCCTCCAGCACCATCTCCACTCCTACACCTGCCTCATCGCGTGCTGCACCAAGTACCCTCTCCAGCCGCACCATCCTACAACTGCTACAGTGCCCGCAGGCACTGCGCACCCTCCCCCCACCTGCCCTTCAAGCCTGCAGGCGACCCACACTCGTAGGTGCTACGTGCCCTCACCCACACCCATGCGCGTCCTATGCAGACCGCCCTTGCGCCTTCTGCCTTGCAAGCGCCCCCACGCCAAGTGCCCGCAGGCAGCAGCATGCCAAGCGCCCGCAGGCATTGCACCGCAGGCAGCAGATGCCCATGCCAGCAAGCGCCACTCTCACTCTCGCCCTGCACACCTTGCGCCCGCGTGCGCCCAGTGTGCAGCTGCGCAGGCTGCAGTAGCGACCTCCTCCTCCAACAGGCCGGCGACCATCCTCCTCCGTCCGGTCGTCGCCGGCCACCTCCAGCTGTCGCATCACCCTTGTTGCGTAGCCCTCGTCGAGGCGCACCTCCCTGTCGACTCTCGCCGCCAACCACGGCCGCATATGCGAGGAAGAGAGAGGAGAAATCCTCTGTTTTTGTCTTAATTAATAATTACATTCAATTCCATTGCCAATTTTATATTCATATTTTATTCAGGCCACATTGCATTAATGCACTCAGACTTTCCTGAAATTACTTTACTTGTGTTATGTGAATGATTCTACATTGAATTTCAAATCAAATTTGCATGCAAGTTGAATTTATATGATATGCCATTACACATGCATCATATGCATATTTTTGGAGCTTAATTCCTGACGTGAAAATTGCATAACTAACCCTGAACTTTTAAAGATATTGCAAGCTCCATTTAAAATAGCATATTCCTCTCATTAAAGTCACGAAAGTGTCTGCGAACATTATATTCCTCTTCTTGTGAATTTATTGGTCTATTCCTCCCTGTGGATACAACATCTTTATTGTGGTTAAAATTGATATTTAGCTTTGATTGAGAGATTTCCACAACATTAATTACAATGACATATCTTCTATTGCTATCATAAGAAAGTGAAACTCTCTTCGTCAAAATGGCGCTGTTTCCGGGGAGGCAACAGACGCAATAGATTCACGTTATTATTTTTTGAATATTCTGAGTTGCGCAGTTATCTGATCATTTTTTTTTATTGTGCGAGGAATCTGACACAGTGACAGGCGCAGCAGAGCGACGACATTAAACTTGAACGACGTGCACGACAGAGATGATCTTTTTGGTGGACCTTGACGCCACCTGGAGGCCAGCAACAGGAAGACGTGGGCCTTGACCCCACGCACATAGGCTTACAAAGGAGCCTATTTTTGATTTAGTCAGTAGAGCTTAGTTTAGATTTTGTTTAGATAGACATTAGAATTTAATTACTGTCTTTTGAACCCTTGTTGGGTATTTTTGGGAACGTGTTCCCAGTGCTTCTTTATTTATTATCGCTCTTGTATGTTAGAGCATATTTTCGGGAGCATGTTCCCATTTATTTAGATTATAGGATTATTTGAATTATTTGAACTGCATGTTTGATAGTTAGATTAGATATGTTTTCTTATTATTATTATTAAAAAAAAAAATTGAACTGCCTGCTAGAAGCTGCATATCTATAGGACGACCATCTAGGACTGAATGAGCAGTATCTAGTTTATTTTTACTGCATTTCATTCATTATTGCACGAAGAAAGCTGGAGTAAGATATGTCTTCTCTTGAGCATCAATTACCTGTCATGTATCTGCATTGAACCTAAATCTAAGACCACTAAAGTGCTTGAATCAAATTAATTCAGTGGTCACTTTAAAAATTGGGACTGTTAAGAGGTTGAACCTTAAAATCTGTGACTTAAAATTGTGTGCAAAAGGATCTTGTTTGCGATATTTCAAAAATCAAAACACGATTGTATATTTGCATACCTAAGACATTGTGCACCTCACACATAAGGTCACTGATGAGGCACTCATCATGATCTCTAATTACCCCTAATTAACTAGTCTTCCTAGTTAATTAGCTAGGGTTATGAATATATAAGGGTTAATTATAGAATAAGGAATATTTAGTTAAGGACCTTAAAATAAGTTTAAAATGACATTTTATCATTCAATTAACATTACTAATAATTTAGATAATAATTGGACTCAAAATCCTACTAATCATTTCCTTAATTAATAAGATAAGTAACTTAAATATAATGTATACCTAAGTATGTAATAACTTAAGTGATTTTACTTAATCTAATAAATTAACCTAAAAGGGTCAAAAATGTAAATTCAAGATGTAAACATAATATTTACCTTATTTACTAACATATATAAAAAGTTGAAAAAGGCTAAATTAAAATAAACCTTCAAAACCTGGGTTTACATTTTAGTCCTTAATATTCATTACAGTCGGGTCCTTATTTCTCACATAGGTCCTTAAGTTTTATTACTTCTAAGTCCCTCTTCATCTTCTTCTTCTTCTTCTCCAGCCGAATGAACGGCTGGCGGCAGAGAGTCACCCCACCACGTGATCACCGCCCTACCGACATCATTCCTCTTTGCCCAAGCTCTTGCAGCTTGCGCTCACCACCTCCACTTCATCGATCGGTCTGGATTAACCGAGAATCCTATAATTCAGTGGGAGATAACCTCACCGTCATCGGAGACGACGATGGAAGTTAAGCTCCTCAAGCTCCTTCTTCGGCCAGACCCTGCCTCTGTCTTCACCGCAGACTGCTATAAATACCCCCTCACACCTCTGATTTTAGGCAAGTTGGCTCCCTTCCCTCTTCTAACACAGTAGCCGACCCAATAGGCTATTCTTCCAAACCTCCTGCGATTCCCCATTCTATCTTCCAACTTTCTCCGTCCATCTTAAGTAGTCGAGGAGATTCGCTGTGGTCTTCCGCACCTCTGACAAAGGCGTCGACCCTAGGATTCCTCCGCTCCACCTCAAATCCACTCGCCGAAGATCTTTCTTCAACCCTCTGATTTCGTCGTCCGCCATGAGACTTCGGCGAAACCCTATTGACCCCTTCGTCCAGGTAACAATAGACTAGGAGTAGGAGTAGGAGTAGGTTAGCTTAGTCAATTAGTTTAGTTAGTTATGTTAGAGTAATTTCAGATTTTAGTTTCATCTCCTCCGACTCCGGCGAGTTCCTTGAGCTCACTAGAGACTTCAATTTTGTCTTTCAACTCATTGTTCACCTTCCTGTATCTTCCATGTTCACTTCTAATTCACTTAATCATTTAATTAAATCACCTAAACGCCTAATTCAAATCTCACCTTCACCGATTACTGACACTATCCATGGTGATAGTAATTGGCCTAATTCCACCTTCACTGGGTTCTTTCATCACCTATCACCACTTTAGAACCCTAATCGACATTATATTACCTATTATTATCCTCTATAATTAAACGCCCAAATTTAATTTAGCTCCTGAGCTCGTTGTCCATGGCGGCTCAGGAACATTTCAAACTATAAATTAAATATATATTTATGAATAATAACATCTATAGACTTGATTTAACTTCTCAATCGAGTAGTTAAATCAAGTACTGAGCTTTAACCATTCAAATTTTTAAGAAACAAACTTACTGTCAAATCTTACATTTTAATGAACAAATGAAGAATTTAATGTGATAATGAGGTTTCTTGTAACCTCAAGATCATTTTTGGATCAAAAATGGTTAATTTTGTTAATCTGTGCACACAATTTACATTTTCTGGACTCACCAGAGCTCCGGCGAGCCATTTTTGTGTTGCAGCCTCTAAAAATTGCTTAGTGGCTCCAAAACAATAAAATAAGGATTACTGATTATTTTAAAGAAATTTGTTTGAGGTTTTAACCACTGGAGCTTTAGATGTAACTTCATCTTCCCCAACTCCGGCGAGTTGGAGAAATCTGTTATGAAGGATTTGAGAAGCACTTAAAGAGCTCAGAAGCTTCAGTGTGATCCACTGAAGTTATTTAAGTCTTTAAAACACTGTAACCACCACTGAACAATTCTGTCAAACACACACCTATTTTAGTTCAGGCGGCGAGCCTGAAACCCTGGAAATTAAGGTTAAAACAACTTTCTAAAGATCTGATTGAGTTTCTGATGTTGAGAAGATTCTATTTTAGGCATTAATTTCTTAGGAGGAAGCTTAGAACAGAAAGTCAATTTTCAAGCTTCCATAGTCAAACCTGAGTCTAATAATGGTGTTCTGAGCTTGAATTGAGGAATTGAGATATGAAAACTATTTTTGGGATCTTATTTGATGATTTAAAAAAGAATAAAGTAAGCTCAGATGATGTATTTAGTGAAGATTTTGTTTCTGCCAATTTGGGTTACTCTCGAACCCAAACCAACAGGAGTACTGTTCTGATGAAATTCAAACCTAAAACCTACCTAGATTGATTAGTTATAACCCTTAGAATTAATCTAAATAGATTAGGAACACTTTAAAGTGTCTGTTACACTTTTTGAAATCTAAAAATCAACCTCTGAAGCTTTCAGAGAAGAGAAAAGCTTCTTTGCAGGTTCTGTAGGTCTTAAGAGTTTAAAATATATCCTAACAGAAGCAAAATTGCTTATATAACATATACAGACCTTTTAATAGATGAGAGAAGTCCATCTGAGGACTCTCCTAACATAAAAACATTTCAAGGCTTTTTTAAAACTGGTAGGAACCCCTGATTTCATCTCTTAAATTGAAAAGAAAAATATCATTAAAACATTAAATTGACCCTAAAATTGTGTAGATTACCCTTAGAGCTTTCCAACAAACTCTAAATCATCCAATTTGGAGCTCTGGGTAGAAAGTTATGAACGTTTGAATTCGGGTCTGGAAGGGTTAGCTTTGTCCCACCTCGGATATTCACGAGCGTGCGCCTGGGAATAAAACTGTTTTGTTCCCTTGGCTATGCAGTCGTCAGCGCTCGGCGCACCGGTTCCTATTCCTTCTGATCTGAGCATTGTTCTGAGTGTGTGGGCTTATGCCTGCGGGTGTGTGCGCCCTTGGGGGCGTGCGAATGTGGTTGTGCCCTTAGAGGGCGAGTATGGCCTGGGAGGCCGAGTTGAGCCGATGCGGCTTGAAACTGTGAACCGATAAACAAATGAACCAAAACAAACCTAACTGAGATTAGGCGAGCACCGAGTAGGGTCTGGTCCCACCCTAGTCCTAGGGTGCTGCGTATCATCGAAAGGACCTTGCCGCAAATAAAAAAACTTTTGGTTAAAAAAGTAAAAAAAACCTGGTTCAGCTGAAAGCTTAAGGAAAAAAGAAGCCACTGAAGGATAAAGAAGGCACAGGCGCTAAGGAGTGTTAAGGGAAAGAGACTAAGGAACAAAGGAGAAAACTAAGGGAAGAAGAGAAGGCAGGAGAAGATAGGAACAACACAAGAAAGGTAACAAGAAAGAGCTCGAGAGAAAGAAAATAAAAGAGAGAAAGAAGAAAGAAAGAAAAAAGAAGACTAGAGGCTGAAGAGAGATGAAAAATAAATGAATTTTCTCTTGCATGATTACTTCTTTTTCTTAATTGTAAAAGGCATGCTTTAATTGGATAACTTTTTAATTGCCTTAATTTCTTGGAATGAAATAAAATTGAGAAAACTAGCATGTTTACTTGTTAATAAAGTACAATATTTTGAGTAAATATGTTTGCATATGGAATTTTGTATGTTCTTTATAGTTTCAATATTTTGACAAAATTCATGTTTTGAAAATTAAACTAGTTTTAACTCCTAAACTTAAAGAGATAAAAGAAAATTAGTGAATTTAGAGAAAATTATTATGCCTCCCAGTGAACAACCTAGACTCAACCAGTAAAAATTTCTAAAATGTTAGGTTAATTCGACTCTATACTACACAATCGACAGAACTTCGAGTTAACCTAAGTGATTTCTTCTACTCTTAATTAAGTGAAATTACCTTAATTACTAAGTTGAGTTGAAAAGCACGCATCAGTCACTAGATAAATTTCTACCTCTCCTCTTTTGCACCACAAGGGAAGTTAGTCGGAAATCAACAAGCCTATCCACCAAGTTACTTCGGTTCCTCGTGTGTGGGCTCGATTCGAGACTTCCATCCCTTGCGAGTAGGTTATAGGCACCAGTGAAGGTTGGCCTAGTGTAACGAGCGCGTACCCCAGACGTCTTTTAAGACGTCTGGGAGGTGTCCCAGACGTCTGTCAAGACGTCTGGGATCACATCCAGACGTCTGACCAGACGTCCGGGATAGTTTACAGACGTCTGACGAACAGTTATACTCGCACGGGATATTCGTCTGCGCGCCTGTGCGTGCAGACCTGCGATCCGCATCTTCTCTGCGGCTGCAGGCGACTGCGGCCGTCTCTCTCCTCCTCTCCGCGCGGCGTTAAAAGGGGGAGGGGGCGCGCCTCCCCTCCCGTCTCCACCATCTTCCTCCTCTCCTGCTGCGGGCGGAGCGAGCGGACGCGAGGGCGCAGCGGCAGCGGCGCAGCAAAGGCGCGGAGGAGCTGCGGCGTGCGAGGGCGGGACTCTGCCGTGAGGGCGAGCTCGCCGGGAGCGGCTTGGCCGGCCGGCGGAGGGCGCAGGGGGCGCAGAGCGTCGCGAAGAGGGACCTGCTGCGGGCGGAGCAGCGGACGCGCGAGGTGCGACGCGGGCGGCGTCGCGAGCGGAGGCCGAGCGAGGTTCTGATTCTGGAAAAATCTCTAGAATCAGACGTCTGGACTGATATCCAGACGGCAAGGTCGACGTCTGTGTGATCATACAGACGTCTGAAAGGTGAGTTCCGCTTTCTCCTTCTTCTTTTGTCGACTGACCGTACTGAAGGAGGAGGGTTGGCTGTGCGCAGGTGTTCGGATTCGTCATCCTTTGCGAATCCGACGTCTGGAAGTTGTACCAGACGGCGGGAGTGACCTCCAGACGTCCGGAGAGACCATCGGACGTCTGGGATCTAGGAGAGACGTCGCCACAGACTTCTGGACGTCCGGGGAACCACGCCGAACAGGTAATTCTCTGATCCACCGTTTAAGACGTCTGGAAGGAGTTCCAGACGTCTGATTTTGCACAGTATTGTCTTTCTCGACCCGTTTAGGGCCCGTTTGGGCTCCGTTTTCCGCGATTCGAGTTGCGTTCGTTTCAGAATTTATTCCTCTACCCGCCTACAGTAGCTATACACTGTTTTGAGACACTCCTTGTGTTTGATCCTTGTGATAGGACCTCGTTCGGTTGCCGTCTTGAGAGTCGCGGAGGCGCGCGGGATTCCCGACCACGCCCCCATTACTTCCGTTGTACCTGGTAGAGTGGTTTTAAGCATTAATAAAATCTGTTAAAGTATGGAACCATAACTAGAACCTAGGGCATTGCATGAACCCTAGGAATGAGAAATGTATGGAATGATAGCTCCTAGGTGTTGCATGAATCCTAGGGCTGGAAAACTAGATTGTATGTTAGATCCTAGGATATGGCATGAATCCTAGGATGGAAAAACTAGTGGAATGTATATTACTGCAGTCTTGGAAAAATGGAAAGGAATATATAAGCTGCCTGTGAAATTAATTAACAGCTGCCTGTTATGAACAAAGAAACATGTTTGAGATCATGGAAATTGAGAACGTGAATCTGGAAAGTGAAACATATGATGTTCTGAGATAAAGGGCTGGAACCCTACGGGGAATTAGGAGTGGAACTCCTGGAAAGAAAAGGAATGGAACTGAGATGTAGTTGTACTGTCTCTTGGGTACGCAGTACCAAGGGAAGTACCTGTACCTGTTTTAGTGCAGAGTGGGGCCAGCCGCCCCAGGGACCCGGGGATAGGCTTGGCCGCTCTGTACCGACTTGTTGGCCCTCGTGTACGTAGTACCGAGGAGAGCTAGTAGTGTTAGGAGAGTACTAGCTACCCCACGGGCCCCGGGGTTCTGCTAGCCTCCTTCACCGACTTGTTAGGCCCACTAGGGCAAACCAGGGTAGTCAGACGAGGGTGCGCGGACTGTGGAGGGGCAAGGCCCCGGTTTGGTTACTGTGGAGGGGTTGGACCCCTGTTACTGAGAGGGCTCTGCCCTGGTTCCGTGCTGTGCTTTGGGCGCACCCGTTAACGGAAACGACTGACCGCGTGCCAGTACGGGCTAGCTACCTGTGCGTTTATCGCGCGTGCCGTAGTCACCGTTACGTCTGTCAGTGACCTTGGGGTGGTTGACTGAGGGTAGGATCACCACGGGGGACTCTCCCGGCCAGGAGAGCACCACGTGCTACTTCTACTGTTGGAAAAGACTGCAATCAAGATCGTCCCACGAGGACATTCGAGATCAAGTAAAGGATCTGAGAAGTAAATGAAATAGTGAGAAAAATTGAAAGATGTAAATAAAGGAAGTAATAGAACATAACAGCTACTGTACACTCTACTGTTGCCTTTAGTTAGTTTGCCACTCTACTCAGCATTTTGCTGACGTGTTACACTCGTTACCTTTTTCAGGACCAGGTGTTGAGCAGCCAGGGTCGGCGGCTGCAGAGGACGCTGGGCCGAGTAGGGTCCAGTAGAGTTGCCACAGCTTTGTACCTTCTTTTGTTCTGTTCTAGTGAGTAGTTTTGCTTCCGCTGTACCTTCTTTACCTGCAGTTTTTGTTATATGATAAATGTTGCTTTACTGTTGTGGTGGTACCTACTGTAGTAGTTTCTTTCCTTACTGCTGTACTTTCTTACTGTTAGTTATATTCATGCTGAATGTGGTTTATTTTACTGTCTTTTGGTTACTTCCTCGTTGGACGACTGGGTCTTGGGATTAGTCGAGTCGGTCCGGTTCTCGTGTCTCGTAGGGACTCGGGAACCGGGTCGTTACAAGATGGTATCAGAGCAAGGTCGTCCCGAGAAGTGAATCAACTGACTGGAAAATAACCAATTCACATGTTTATAGCTAGAGTAGCCACCACAACATATCTCTTGACATGAGCTCTTAGAAGTGTTGTTAGGTACCGTCTGTTTTGACGTTTCCGTTTTGTTTCGCGTCTCCTTGCAGGAGATGCCTCGTCGTGGGACTGGCGAGACTGGCCGCGGGCGCGGCCGAGGGCGAGGACGGCGAGGTGGACGTGCTGTCGTTGACGTCTCGGTGGACCAGCCACCACTCCCTGGCATCCAGGCCCAGGACCTCGCCCGACTGATACGGGATATTGTACGAGAGGAGCTCCACCCACCGCCCCGAGCACCTCCTCCTGGGGTTGCAGAGGGGGAGTCCTCTGTGGGACCACGCGACGGACGCGGCGCCGGACACGAGGGAGGGGATGGGCCCCTGCCGCCCCCACCTTCCTCCGACACTTCTGTACACGAGGCACCTTCGCCTGGAGGTGCACCAGCACCTCCCCTACAGCACCACTTCGAGCTTTTCGGGCAGTTCCGGAAGCTGAAGCCCCCCTCCTTCAAGGGGGATGAGGACCCGACCGAGGCAGAGGACTGGCTTGAGCAGCTGGAGAAGATCTTCGACACCCTTCGCCCCCCGGTGGAGTGCCGCGTGGCCTTTGCCACGTACCAGCTGGAGAGTGCGGCACACCGGTGGTGGAGGGCGGTCCGGGGACAGGAGAGGGACGAGCCGACGTGGGACCAGTTCGTCACCCTCTTCTGCGAGCAGTACTTTCCCCAGACGTGGCAGGACCAGAGGAGGCGGGAGTTCCACACTCTCCGCCAAGGGACGATGACCGTGAGCGCGTACCGCACGCGTTTCTTGGAGCTGTCCCGCTTTGCAGCGACAGCGGTAGCCACTGAGGAGGAGCGCCTTTGGAGGTTCACCGAGGGGCTCCGGCCTGCGATCCGGGGGTATGTCAAACCCCTGAAGCTGCCGACGTTTTCGAGGGTGGTAGAGGCAGCCATGACTTACGAGGAGACCAACCCGTCCGCGCGAGAGACCGACGGCGGGCGGAAGAGGCCCTTTCAGCCAGACTTCTCACAGGGCCGGCGAGAACGGAGACACGTGGCGTCCGCAGGAGAGCCGTCACGTTGTGCAGGGCCATCACTGGCCTTTGGGGGCCCTCGACAGGGGCCAGTCGCCAGCACCGGACCCCCGCCTAGCCGACAGCAGGGACTCACTGAGGGCGGGAGTCGGGTTCCCCTCTGCTACCAGTGTGGCCAGCCGGGCCACGTCAGGAGGGACTGCCCATCTAGGGCAGGAGGTCAGCAGATACTTCCCGCGCAGAGCACTGGAGGGCGCGCAGGAGGCCGCGGTTTCCAGGCGCGAGGAGGAGGACCGCAGTCGCTAGGAGGGTACCGGCCAGCACCTACCCGTCCGACGCAGAGTGTGGCTGCTTCGTCCGCACCTAGAGCTGAGGGGCGTATCAACGCCCTAACACACAGGGACGCCAGAGCTTCGGGATCCGTGGTAGCAGGTATGGTTTCAGTTTCTGGCAGACTCGTTTACACGCTTTTCGATTCCGGCGCTACGCACTCGTTTGTCGCAGACAGTTTCGCAGTTAGTTTGGACCAGGATTATACATTGTTAGAGAACCCGTTCGTAATCAGAGGTCCGAGTGGTCAGCTGTTTGTAGCTGAGGAGGTGTACACGGGTTGCGGGGTCAGCATCGGGGGACACAGCCTGCCAGCTGACCTGATTATGATACAGATGGAAGACTTTGGGGTGATCCTGGGGATGGATTGGCTATCCGCTTACCACGCATTGGTAGACTGCTTTGAGAGGAAGATTGTCTTCTCCATTCCGGAGTTGCCTTCCTTCGAGTTTCACGGGCAGCCAGTGGACGGAGGTTTCAGGTGCATTTCGTCACTTCGGGCAGCGAGACTTTTGAGCCAGGGGTGTGAGGGCTTCTTAGCTTGTGTGGTGGCAGAGCACAGCCCCGTGGCAGACTTCCAGAGCATCCCGGTGGTCAGAGAGTACCCCGACGTGTTTCCAGACGAGTTACCAGGACTACCGCCCGAGCGTGAGATCGAGTTTGAGATCTCACTCGTACTAGGGACCAACCCCATCTCCACCGCGCCATACAGGATGGCACCGCTTGAGCTGCGAGAGCTCAAGTCTCAGTTGCAGGACCTTTTGGAGAAGGGTTTCGTGAGGCCCAGTGCGTCTCCCTGGGGAGCCCCGGTACTGTTTGTGAAGAAGAAGGATGGGACCCTACGCCTTTGTGTGGACTACAGACAGCTGAATAGGGTCACCATCAAGAACAGATATCCGCTGCCGAGGATTGACGATTTGTTTGACCAGTTGCGGGGTGCCACGGTGTTTTCCAAGATCGACTTGAGGTCTGGATACCACCAGTTGAGGATCAGGGAGACCGACGTCTCCAAGACAGCTTTCCGCACCCGGTACGGACACTACGAGTTTTTGGTCATGCCGTTTGGGCTGACCAATGCCCCCGCTGCTTTCATGGACCTGATGAACCGGGTGTTCAGACCGTACTTGGACCAGTTTGTGGTGGTTTTCATAGATGATGTACTCATCTATTCTAGAGATCGGACGCAGCACGGACAACACTTGCGGATGGTTCTGGACACTCTGAGACGACGCAGGCTGTACGCCAAATACAGCAAGTGCGAGTTCTGGTTGAGGGAGGTGACCTTTTTGGGTCATGTGATCTCTGGAGACGGCCTGGCGGTGGATCCCGCCAAGGTCGAGGCAGTGCTCAGGTGGGAGAGACCGCGTTCAGTCACTGAGATTCGCAGTTTCCTGGGACTGGCAGGTTACTACAGACGGTTCATCAGAGGGTTTTCGCAGATTGCACGTCCTATGACACAGTTGACTCGGAAGGATGTGCTTTTCACTTGGACAGACGCCTGTGAGGCGTGTTTTCTGGAGCTGAAGGAGAGGTTGACCTCGGCTCCCGTGCTCACCATTCCTGACAGTAGTGGCGGGTTCGTCGTGTACACGGACGCTTCCTTGCAGGGGTTAGGAGGTGTGCTCATGCAGAGGGGTCACGTGGTCGCTTACGCTTCGCGGCAACTGAAGCCCCATGAGCATACCTACCCTACCCACGACCTAGAGTTGGCAGCTGTTGTCTTCGCGCTGAAGACATGGAGGCACTACTTGTACGGTGAGACCTTCGAGATTTTTACAGATCACAAGAGCCTTAGATATCTTTTTGACCAGAAGGAGCTCAACATGAGACAGAGACGTTGGTTGGAGCTCCTGAAGGACTACGACTGCAGCATCTCCTACCACCCGGGAAAGGCCAATGTGGTGGCTGACGCCTTGAGCCGTAAGGCGCCCGCACGCTTGGCCAGTCTACAGTTACAGAGTTGGAGCCTTTTGGAGGAGGTGGGCAGTTGGCGACCTCTAGAGTTACGAGGATACTGTGGGGTAGTGACGGTGACACGGCAGACCAGACCAGAGTTGATAGACCGCATCATCACGGGACAGATGGCCGATCCGTACTTGCAGTCTTTGCGCGACAGAGTACTGTCAGGGGACCCAGGGGACTTCTCTTTCACAGACCAGGTGTTACGCTTGAGGGGACGGCTGTGCGTCCCCAGAGACGAGGAGCTGTTGAGAGAGCTCCTGACTGAGGCACACGGTTCCAGATTCACCATACATCCCGGAAACACGAAAATGTACCATGACTTGAGACGCGAGTTCTGGTGGAGAGGGATGAAGCGGGATGTGGGTGAGTTCGTGCAGCAGTGCTTAGTGTGCCAGCAGGTGAAAGCCGAGCATCAGAGGCCTGCAGGGCCGCTTCAGCCGCTTCCAGTGCCAGAGTGGAAGTGGGAGAGCATCACCATGGACTTGGTGGTGGGTTTACCTGTTACCCAGCGAGGACACGACGCGGTCTGGGTAATAGTGGATAGGTTGACGAAGACGGCACGATTCTTGCCGATCCGAGTCACTTTGGGACCAGCACAGTTGGCAGAGAGGTATATCCGTGATGTGGTGCGACTACACGGAGTTCCGCGGGAGATCGTATCCGACCGGGATACCCGCTTTACGTCCCAGTTTTGGGCTGAGTTTCAGCAGGCTTTGGGGACGAGGTTGAGGTTTAGCACGGCTTACCACCCCCAGACGGACGGACAGTCGGAACGCACGATACAGACACTTGAGAATCTTTTGCGTGCCTGTGTACTAGACTGGAGGGGCTCTTGGGAGGAGCACCTGCCCCTGGCAGAGTTTGCATACAACAACAGTTATCACTCGAGCATCGGCATGGCTCCCTACGAGGCTCTGTACGGACGGAAATGCACGGCACCCTTGAGTTGGGTTGAGGTGGGGACCAAGTGGGAGGTTGGCCCCAGGTTGATCCGGCAGAGTCAGGAGGTAGTTGAACAGATCCACAGACGACTCCGCACTGTCAGGAGCAGACAGAAGAGCTACGCAGATCGTAGACGCAGGGAGGTGCAGTTCGAGGTCGGGGACCACGTCTTTCTTCGTGTTTCGCCCATGAAGGGCTTACAGCGGTTTGGGGTGAGAGGGAAGCTCGCGCCGAGGTTCGTGGGGCCCTTCGAGGTCCTGGAGCGGGTTGGACCCGTTGCTTACAGACTTGCCCTTCCCCCGCAGCTTTCTGGTGTACACGACGTGTTCCACGTGTCCAACCTCAGGAAGTACGTAGCCGATCCCAGCCACGTACTGAGTCACGAGAGCGTCGAGGTGAGCGACGACCTGACCTACCCCGAGCGGCCAGTGCAGATCCTAGACCGAGCCGTCCGCAGGTTGAGACGAAAGCAAGTACCCCTGGTAAAGGTTTTGTGGAGGAGCCAGCAGTACGAGGAAGCTACCTGGGAGCCTGAGGCGGCAATGCGGGAGCGGTACCCAGAGCTTTTCGCGGGTACGTCTTTTCGGACCGGCTTCGGTCCTCTTTGAGTTTGTTATGGTTATTTGGACATCCTTTTTCCGCACCCTAGTTGGCGCAAGTTTCGGGGACGAAACTTCCTTTGAGTTTGTTATATTGTAACGAGCGCGTACCCCAGACGTCTTTTAAGACGTCTGGGAGGTGTCCCAGACGTCTGTCAAGACGTCTGGGATCACATCCAGACGTCTGACCAGACGTCCGGGATAGTTTACAGACGTCTGACGAACAGTTATACTCGCACGGGATATTCGTCTGCGCGCCTGTGCGCGCAGACCTGCGATCCGCATCTTCTCTGCGGCTGCAGGCGACTGCGGCCGTCTCTCTCCTCCTCTCCGCGCGGCGTTAAAAGGGGGAGGGGGCACGCCTCCCCTCCCGTCTCCACCATCTTCCTCCTCTCCTGCTGCGGGCGGAGCAAGCGGACGCGAGGGCGCAGCGGCAGCGGCGCAGCAAAGGCGCGGAGGAGCTGCGGCGTGCGAGGGCGGGACTCTGCCGTGAGGGCGAGCTCGCCGGGAGCGGCTTGGCCGGCCGGCGGAGGGCGCAGGGGGCGCAGAGCGTCGCGAAGAGGGACCTGCTGCGGGCGGAGCAGCGGACGCGCGAGGTGCGACGCGGGCGGCGTCGCGAGCGGAGGCCGAGCGAGGTTCTGATTCTGGAAAAATCTCCAGAATCAGACGTCTGGACTGATATCCAGACAGCAAGGTCGACGTCTGTGTGATCATACAGACGTCTGAAAGGTGAGTTCCGCTTTCTCCTTCTTCTTTTGTCGACTGACCGTACTGAAGGAGGAGGGTTGGCTGTGCGCAGGTGTTCGGATTCGTCATCCTTTGCGAATCCGACGTCTGGAAGTTGTACCAGACGGCGGGAGTGACCTCCAGACGTCCGGAGAGACCATCGGACGTCTGGGATCTAGGAGAGACGTCGCCACAGACTTCTGGACGTCCGGGGAACCACGCCGAACAGGTAATTCTCTGATCCACCGTTTAAGACGTCTGGAAGGAGTTCCAGACGTCTGATTTTGCACAGTATTGTCTTTCTCGACCCGTTTAGGGCCCGTTTGGGCTCCGTTTTCCGCGATTCGAGTTGCGTTCGTTTCAGAATTTATTCCTCTACCCGCCTACAGTAGCTATACACTGTTTTGAGACACTCCTTGTGTTTGATCCTTGTGATAGGACCTCGTTCGGTTGCCGTCTTGAGAGTCGCGGAGGCGCGCGGGATTCCCGACCACGCCCCCATTACTTCCGTTGTACCTGGTAGAGTGGTTTTAAGCATTAATAAAATCTGTTAAAGTATGGAACCATAACTAGAACCTAGGGCATTGCATGAACCCTAGGAATGAGAAATGTATGGAATGATAGCTCCTAGGTGTTGCATGAATCCTAGGGCTGGAAAACTAGATTGTATGTTAGATCCTAGGATATGGCATGAATCCTAGGATGGAAAAACTAGTGGAATGTATATTACTGCAGTCTTGGAAAAATGGAAAGGAATATATAAGCTGCCTGTGAAATTAATTAACAGCTGCCTGTTATGAACAAAGAAACATGTTTGAGATCATGGAAATTGAGAACGTGAATCTGGAAAGTGAAACATATGATGTTCTGAGATAAAGGGCTGGAACCCTACGGGGAATTAGGAGTGGAACTCCTGGAAAGAAAAGGAATGGAACTGAGATGTAGTTGTACTGTCTCTTGGGTACGCAGTACCAAGGGAAGTACCTGTACCTGTTTTAGTGCAGAGTGGGGCCAGCCGCCCCAGGGACCCGGGGATAGGCTTGGCCGCTCTGTACCGACTTGTTGGCCCTCGTGTACGTAGTACCGAGGAGAGCTAGTAGTGTTAGGAGAGTACTAGCTACCCCACGGGCCCCGGGGTTCTGCTAGCCTCCTTCACCGACTTGTTAGGCCCACTAGGGCAAACCAGGGTAGTCAGACGAGGGTGCGCGGACTGTGGAGGGGCAAGGCCCCGGTTTGGTTACTGTGGAGGGGTTGGACCCCTGTTACTGAGAGGGCTCTACCCTGGTTCCGTGCTGTGCTTTGGGCGCACCCGTTAACGGAAACGACTGACCGCGTGCCAGTACGGGCTAGCTACCTGTGCGTTTATCGCGCGTGCCGTAGTCACCGTTACGTCTGTCAGTGACCTTGGGGTGGTTGACTGAGGGTAGGATCACCACGGGGGACTCTCCCGGCCAGGAGAGCACCACGTGCTACTTCTACTGTTGGAAAAGACTGCAATCAAGATCGTCCCACGAGGACATTCGAGATCAAGTAAAGGATCTGAGAAGTAAATGAAATAGTGAGAAAAATTGAAAGATGTAAATAAAGGAAGTAATAGAACATAACAGCTACTGTACACTCTACTGTTGCCTTTAGTTAGTTTGCCACTCTACTCAGCGTTTTGCTGACGTGTTACACTCGTTACCTTTTTCAGGACCAGGTGTTGAGCAGCCAGGGTCGGCGGCTGCAGAGGACGCTGGGCCGAGTAGGGTCCAGTAGAGTTGCCACAGCTTTGTACCTTCTTTTGTTCTGTTCTAGTGAGTAGTTTTGCTTCCGCTGTACCTTCTTTACCTGCAGTTTTTGTTATATGATAAATGTTGCTTTACTGTTGTGGTGGTACCTACTGTAGTAGTTTCTTTCCTTACTGCTGTACTTTCTTACTGTTAGTTATATTCATGCTGAATGTGGTTTATTTTACTGTCTTTTGGTTACTTCCTCGTTGGACGACTGGGTCTTGGGATTAGTCGAGTCGGTCCGGTTCTCGTGTCTCGTAGGGACTCGGGAACCGGGTCGTTACACCTAGGAAGCGTAATTTGTGCAAAACTTGTTTGGCCACCAACTCAACATTTAATTCTAAGACCTACAATCTACTAAAAATAGATCCCACTGAATTTGCGTTTGCTTTGACAGTAGAACTCCCTAGGAAGTTTCTGCTTGTATTCTGAATTCTTCTAAATCCTAACAGAGTTAAAACTGTTTGGCTTAAAGAAATGAATCACCTTTACTCCTATCATTTTGATTATCAGAGTCAATACTTCCCATCTTTTAACCAGGATCCCATGCCCCGAGCGTATCCATCCTTTGATGGGTACATTGATAATTCATGGGATCATTCTTATTCTTATCTTGGGAGTACTGGCCTGATAACTCCCACTTTTGAGCAGAGACTAGGAGTGGGATTTTCCAACCCTAGAATCCCTACTTCTATGCAAACACCCAACCTTCCCATCCTTCATGATTTTCCATATCAAGGTTGGACCGATACCACTAGGCAACCAGAGCCTGAAATTGATTATCCTCCCCAACCTGATAATAGTAGCCTCTCCTCTTTTATGATAGAAATGCAAAAACAACAAAAGGAAATGATGGAATCCATGGGAGAGATGTTGAGGAATAGTCAATAGTTAAACAAAGAAATAAGACAACTTAGCTACATGCTTCCCAGTAATTCTGATCCCTACCCATACGACCATGATCATGCAAATAATTCTGAGGAACCCAATGACAATAGGGATCCAGTTTTATGTAGCTATCACTTAGACTCTCCCAATGAGACACGGCCACTAGAAGACAACGATCATAGTGATTATCCACCTGAGCTTTATTAGAGTCAAAAGTAAGGGAAGA
The DNA here is from genome assembly GCA_037157565.1 of Thalassia testudinum. Lineage (NCBI taxonomy): Eukaryota > Viridiplantae > Streptophyta > Magnoliopsida > Alismatales > Hydrocharitaceae > Thalassia > Thalassia testudinum. The sequence goes on from JAZHRO010000002.1 coordinate 70,070,357, forward strand.
TGGTACCTCTTGAGGACCTTGACCCCAATGACAGTATTCTCCTTACCCCTACCAACCCAGGTCAAGGTTGTATTATTCCTATCACTTCCCCTATTGATTATCTGGTGGAATCTCATTCTACCCTTAGTGAGCCTACTCCTGACCCTCCACTTAGGGAATCAACACCTACCATTCAGTATCCTGAGGATTTAAATACACCCAATAAAGGTGACCCTAAGGGAATGGAGGATGAATTAGATCAATTTTGGTCTCAGGGATATGAAAAGTCTATTTCAGAGGATGAGGATGCCCCAATAAAGGAACCTGGACTAAAAATTTGGAGTGAATCACAGGGGAATTATTTATCATTTGAGGATTTACCTCCAAAGGATATAAACAATATGGTAAAATCCAGATTCCTCCCTTCTTTTGAAAGTCATCCTCCATCAAAACAGGAGTTGATATTAGAGGACAAAAAAAATAATGAGAAGTCTATGGGAGACTCTCGGGGACAAAACACGTCAATTGAGGATTTATACCCCGAGAAGAATAACGAATTAAGTGATATAGGCTTGCTCCAAAACATTAAGACTAATCCTCCTTTAGGAGTAATTAAGGATACTGATTCAACTCCTAATGAATCACATATGCACCCCGACAAAAATTTGAGTGAACCAAACGAATCCAGGGATGAGCTTAATGATAATGATTATGATATTTTAACCCTGTCATCAAAGAGTTGTAATTTGGAGTCTACCCTTGATTCAAATATGACTCCGACCATTAATGCTAGGCAGGGTAACCTAAAGTTGTCTACAACTATTAGGGAGTATACACAATCTGAATCATTATTGGAATTGGACCTGACACTGACTAAGCTCTCATTAGACTTAACCATTACCTTCCAACACTACAAACAACCCTTATACTCCCTAACCGATCCTTGGCTCAGATCTCTACTCATGTACATTCTTTCTGGAGAACATATCAGGCCAGTACATCCTTGGGTAGAATGGCGAGTGTGGATTGATGCTTGTACTTTTACTCTCGCCATTCAAGGGTTTGAATTAATAATGTTTATATCTTTTAAAACCTGTCCTGTTTTGGAGGATCCTTGTTATCCTCCACTTATTCCATTTTGGGAGGTCCCTTTTCATATTCCTTTTATTATTCCTAGACCTCTCAAGGTAACCAACGAGGTTCTTCGCTTTCATATCTTCTGGCGAGCATTTGGTATTACGTTGCATCATTAGCTTGCCAACATTCGTGGCTACCTGTTTTCTAGGCCCACACTGTTACGCATATTTTTAGGGCCTAACCTTTTCTGTCTGGAACCAGACTTACAGGTTCCTTCTAAGTCTGGCTGCTGACAGAAAATGCAGCGCTTGTTGGGAGGCAACCCAGTGGTCTGAATAACACCATCATCAGGTGATTTCTTTCCTTTCTCCTCCTGTTTTAATTTTACAATGGGGACATTGTAGGATTTAGGCATGGGGGGGTGTATTTTGCTTCTTAGGAAGTATTCATGCATTTAGGTTAGCATATAAAAAAAAATTTTCTTTTCTTGAGCTGATTGGGTTAGTCCCTAGCAAAATACCTTTGTCATTGGAGGTTTTTCTTCTTGAATTATTTCTTAAGTTTAGAATCCGTACATTTATTTCACGTGTACGTAGACTTGGTAATGGATCCTTGAGGAAAACCAATAAGCATTTGTAGTCTACTGAACCCTTGGACAGTTAATAGGGAGTCAAGCATGCTATCTTCTAGTAGATCCACCTCATATTTGAGAGAAGAGAGAAGAGAGTAGAGAGATTACTGGTGCGCTAAGTCTAGTGCAAGGACTCTTAAGTTTTGGATAATTAAATGATGATACTTCAGAGTTAGGCGTAGTCTTCGCTCTCTGTTCCTGTGTGCGTACTTTATGTGAATTCCTGAGAGTCACCAAATAAGGCAGATACACAGAGATTGAGTTTTAATAAAGCTATGACTATGGTGGATGGTTACGACTGTCCTTCATAGCATCCTCGGCTGAAGGAGGGTAGTAGTGTCAAAGGTCAGAAATATGCCTGTCCTATCCATTCCTTCCCGGTGCTGAGAATAGGCACTTCCACCAAATAAGCCACACAATTTCCTCTTGACCATCATCATTCCTAATAATGTCTCATAAATAAAAGTCCGTGTTGTGTTATGTTGAATTATAAAAAAAAAATAGAGAGAGAGAAAAGAAAAGAAGGAAAAGAAGAAATAGAAAAAAGAAAAAGAAGAAACAGTTATATTACAAAAAAAAAAACAAGAAGAAAGGAAGAAAAAGAAGAAAAGAGAGAAAAAAAAGTCCAAGTTTATAATGTTACATTATTTCTGAGGCAACAGAACACTTATCGCGATCCACCAAATATGACCCATACCTACCTTTCAGTATTTCTGATCTCCTGAATACTGGCTAAGGACTTTAACTTAGTTGTAGAGTTATTAGGACTTTAATTGAAGTGTGGATGCCATGTGAGGCCACCAAACAGTGAGTACAATTACTAAATCTGGCGAGATTTGTGATCTCAGAAAGAAAGAAAAGAGTGAGTGCCCAGGAACATCAAGAGAGCACAGTTGTTTAGCCTCTCTCTGAGTTGACTTTTCTAATAGTCTAGAGATCTAGAGTCTGTAGTACTAGATTACATGTAGCACTAGATGAGTGTGTGCCACCAAATATAAATCCATTCATCTCGATATCTCCTACCTAAGCCAAAGCCATGGTCAAATTACATAATATCTTCTGCTTTATTCCTGAGAGAAGTAGTTTCCTATCCTGACAGAAATATTTACCAAGGGTAAAGTACTAACTCCCAATGCGAATTGGCTTTTCACATTGATCTATTACTTAGGCTATCATCACTTAACATTTGTCTGGATCTCTAAAGTTTTGAAATAAGAAAAGAAGAAATATTCTGATTACTTCTATTATTTTTCATTTTTGCTAGGGACTAGCGAATCTTAGGCATGGGGGTATTTGATGAGTCCATTTTAATGGACTATTGTTACGCCTAAGTAATTCAATTCTAACATTGCATGTTGGTTAATAATTACATTAGGTCATTAAATAAGTACATGCATCATTACTTGAGTTTTTATCTATTTTATTGCATTCTATAATTTAGTATGTAATTATTTTATGTTTTGTGGTTGCAGGAATAAATTGCAAGAGCTGAGGAGGGTGAATTAAATTCTCCCCTCCCGAACAGTTGCCGGCCTCAATTGAGTCTCCCAGCCAGCCTCAACAGCTCCTCAATAGCCGAAGGCCAAATTTAGTAAGGGATTTAAAAATCCCTTAACTTATGCAGGGAGAGGAGATAAAAGATAAAAAGGCTTCGCAAAGGGTCGCATCTTCATCTAGATCTTCGGATCTTCTTCTCCCCCTGGCAGGGACCCAATTGTGAGAGGAGTGTGCACTGTGGGAAGAACACTTGCACTGTGGACCATCACCGCCTTCCACACCCTGCATCGCGCACTACAAGTCGCCCGCAGGCCAGCACTCACCCGCAGGCGCTGCATCCATCGCACCCTTCCAGTCTGCAGGCGCTGCACTCCATCCTACCCTTCAAGCCTGTGCCTGCGCCTGTAGTTGCTTCACCTTCCATTGCCCTTCCACTACAGGCGCAGGTGCTCACCGCCCTCTGCAAGCGCACACCGCCCACTGCGCCTTCCAACTAGTGCCCGCAGGTGCTGCACAGCAGGCAGCAACAAGCGCCGCGCCACGCCATCACCCTCCAGCTGCCCTTGTGTGCCCTTTGCAGGTGCCGCACCCCTTCAGCACCCCATCCAGCCCTCACCCCCACAGGCCCACCGTTATAGGCGTGCCCCCTCCAACGCCATCTCCGCTCCAGCACCTACCTCACCGCACGCTGCACGAAGTGCCCTCTCCAGCCACACCATCCTGCAACTGCTATAGTGCCCACAGGCGTTGCATGCCCTCCCACCGTCTGCAGGCGACCCACGCCCGCAGGTGCTGCGTGCCCTCACCACGCTCGTGCACGCCCTCTGCAAATCGCCCTGCGCCTTCCGCCCCGCAGGCGCCCCCACGCCAAGTGCCCGTAGGCGGCAGCACGCCAAGTGCTCGCAGGCACTGCACCGCAGGTAGCAGACGCCCACGCCAGCAGGCACCACTCCCGCGCTCCCCTGCACACCTTGTGTTCGCGCGCGCCCAGAGCACAGCCGCGCAGGCTACAGCAGCGACCTCCTCCTCCAACAGGCCGGAGACCATCCTCCTTCGTCGAGCCGCCACCGGCCACCTCCAGCCGCTGCTTTACCGCTGTTGCGTAGCCCTCGTCGAGGCGCACCACTTTGTCGACTCTCACTGCCAACTGTGCACGGCTGCACATGCGAGGAAGAGAGAGGATAAATCCTTTGTTTTTGTCTCAATTAATAATTACATTTAATGCCATTTTCAATTTTATATTCATATTTTATTCTGGCCACATTGCATTGATGCACTCAGACTTTCTTGAAATTACTTTACTTGTGTTATGTGCATGATTCTACATTGAATTTCAAATCAAATTTGCATGCAAGTTGAATTTATATGATATGCCATTACACATGCATCATATGCATATTTTTTGAGCTTAATTCCTGTCGTGAAAATTACATAACTAACCCTGAACTTTTAAAGATATTGTAAGCTCCATTTAAAATAGCATATTCCTTGCATTAAAGTCACAAAAGTGTCTACAAACATTATATTCCTCTTCCTGTGAATTTATTGGTCTATTCCTCCCTGCGGATATAACATCATTACTGTGGTTAAAATTGATATTTAATTTTGATTGAGAGATTTCCACCACATTAATTACAACGACATATCTTCTATTGCTATCATAAGAAAGCGAAACTCTCTCCATCATCCTCGAGGAGCAACGAGTGGCATGATGAGAGGAAAGCAACCAACTTTTGTTTATTGTTGTTTTCTTTTAAGGGTACTGACTCCTAAATAGGTAATTTTCATCATCAATCCTAACTCAAATCATGCAATTAAAGAAAAAATGAAAAACCAATACAAGAAACAAAGATAACTGAAATCAACATACTTTAAGCCTCCCCCCATGTCTATCTCAAATATTATTCTCAATGTATGCATGAAGCATTAAATGAATGAATGAGACAACTTAATGCTCATGTCAATGAGTTCGGCCAATCTGACATAGTCTACTTTATACAAATAAACTAAAATGACATTAGAAAATCGATTAGTGGACTCAACGTTGGGTTGACTCTCAACAAATGCTATGTTTAATGCCTTCAGCTCGACACAAATCTCAAGAAGATGTATCAATCAATTCTATTGAGAGAAATTGTATCAACATTGAGATTTGATTGTGAAGCTCATATATGAGATATCCATAGATGTGGACAAGTTGATGGTGAAGACCAAGTCCAAAAGGTTGAATACTTCTTAAATTATGTATGTCAAATAAATGTATCTAATGCCTTTTCAAATTGTGTCTATAGGCAATGATCTATGGCTTAATCACATGTAACCCAAGTCTAAAATGTCAGACATTTGATAAATACATATTGCAAAGTACTAAGGTCCAATGGTAGTGGAGTTTGAAATGATGATCTCATGATTGAGTATATTTGGGTTCCATGAACTTTTCACTATAATCTAGCTCGGAAAGGTAATAAGGGTCCTTATAAAAACTTGGCAGTTTGAAATATATAGAAGCATTTAAATCCAATACTTCATCTCTCCTCAAGTTCTTATCAAAGTGAAAATTTCATTGCAAATATCCTCCATCTCATTTAATTCTTTGTATGAGATAACCTTGGTGTCTTTAGTCACTTCCATGAAATTCAAGTCTTTTGAATCATGAAGTATTAGTTTTAACTTGATTACATCAAATTTAAGATCAAATGATTCAAGTTCTGCGTCTTCAAAAGCTAATGTAAAGGTGAAGTTAGCCATTAAAGTATCATCAAGTTCAAATTGTAATTCATTTACTTTAGCCTCACCTACCTCAAGAAAAGGACTTTCATTCAATTCAAAATTAAATTTTTCATAGTCAGATTCATTGTAAGACTCATCCTTAAAGTGGAATGTTTCATATATAGGCTCTTTGTCAGTTCATAGATCTTCCTTGGAATCCAATTTCTTTAATTAGACATGTCTTCTTTACCCTATTTATCTTTATCAAGATTGTCAAAATCATCAAGTGATGGGATCTTTTCGCCTTCCAAATCATTTAAATCTTTGTAAAATTTCTCAATGTCAAATTCCATCTAGGGAGAGCTTTTAAAATTTTTTTCTTTAAAGTTCAGAATGTTCTTTCCATTTTCTACATCTCTCTTGAGATTATGATCCTTAGTTGCAAAACTATTCTCTTCTAATAAAAGCTAATCAGCTTTTACTCCCAATAACTCATCAATTTCATGAATATCTTTTTCACCATGGAATGGGTTTGTTTTGATTTCAAGAGATCCGACATCATTAGGTTGCCACCCATTTAGGTAAATCATGACTCATGCCAGATTTGACAGGAAAAATCTCATGATCAAGGGTTAATTCTTGTGACTCTTCCTCAACAATCATTAGATTATAAGAATAAGTTATCTCAAAAGATTCAGATGTTTGTTCCCCAAGACTTTGTTTTGACTCGTCTGTTGATTACCCTACTTGAACCCCAAGTGCTGTGTATGATTCATCTTTAATTTCATTAGGTTCTTTATCATTTGTTTCAATTTTAAGATTTCCTACATTTCCTTTTAGGGTGGCCTCTTTCATCGTTTCTAGCTTGGCTCCCATATGTTGCCCTTCCTCTTTCATCCAATTCGCGAAAGTCTACAATAATTTTTCATTGGCATCATATAATTTCTTTTTAATCTCCTCAAATCACATTCCTTCTTGGCATGAATCATTTTGCAACTTTAGGTCCCTAGTCAAATTTGGATTAGAGTTTAACCCTACAGGTAGACTTTTAAGGGCAAGATCACTAAGACTTGGGGAAATTATAATGCAATCATTTCCTAAATCCAATCCCTCAAAAGGCACAAATCTACCCTTTGTTTAGGTTTAATTAGGTTCGCAAAAGCAGTTTGATCATCTTTGGGTGAGCTCAAGAAATTGGATGAGTCTAATTTACAATCAAATAGAGGACTAATAAAATTCACATTACATCCATAATAGGGGTTTTGAAATGAAGGTTGAGGTATGGCCTCAAAAATTCAGATTGACCAAAATTTGGATTAAGGTAGTATGAGTAAAAATGATTAGGAGATTTGGGACAAGAATGTTGAGGGTAAAAAATTTTGCTCTTAAAACTTGAGATTCACTTTACAAATGCTTTCACAAGACAACGGAGAATTGAATGAAAGGTTTTCCTTCTTCTATAATAAGTGTGTGACTTGGGGAAAACGTACATCGATCCAAAATGGCCTGACCAAAAGGTTGGTTTGATAAAATCGAAACAGGTTCAACCACTTGTCTAATTGCTCCACTTGACGTTCTTTGTAAACCAGTGAGCCTCTTGAAACAATCGGTATAGAGTTAGATCTCGATCCAATTGATTAGATCAACTAGTCAAACGTGGGTTTTGATACCCAAAAAAAAAGCGTTTTACATTGTGGACAAAAATAGCCACATGAACAAGAAGTTGTAATTAACCATCCTATGCATATACTTGTGCGAGTTTCTTGATGGTTGTTCATCGAAAAGTTTCCTGAAGTTATTCAGTTTTCCCTTTCTTTTGCAGTATTGACCACACCTTCGATCTTACCTCACATCCGTGGATTTCATTAAGTTCAAAAGAGGACAGAGCCATCTTAAATCTTTGGACTTCTTCGGGAAAAGAACCACTTAAACCGGCTATTCAAAGGTCAACAAATCCATATTTGAATTTTGGCAAGTCGAGCTCCTGGATTAACCAAGCATGGATGACTAGTTATTCTAATATAGTCATTTTTTCATTTTGAATTCACTTGGTAGCCCATGATTTCCTTGCAATATATGTTTAAGTACAAATTATTGTATAGAGTTTGCAGGACAAGTACAATATCTAATTTTTCTGATAAAAGAAATAGACCACATATGGAGGTTGCTTTATTCACAGAGTAAGTAGAAGCGCACATATAATCCTCTAGCATAAGCGAATGTTTCTGCATTGATGCTTCAACAAGCAGAAAGTATGGTAATCGAATCCGTGGATCTGCATAGCATAAAAAGAAGGGTCATGTATACTATTTTCTATAAAACGAAATCATCGCACGGTACATTTAGAAAAAAATATTGAAAAGAACAAATTATTGAGAAAATTTTACGCTTATCCATCAATAGGCCCCACAATAGTTACCACACATTGAGAAGAAGTTAGTAAAATTGATGAGACGAAAAATCAAAATCGTAGCATATAAATCACATACCAGAACGGAAATGTTGCAATTCATGGATACTTTTAGCATGGTCGAAGACTAATCTTTATGGTGGGAACGCTTTCACTAAAATTAAGTTCAGACTATATTAGATAGATTAAGATCTAGAGATGATTAGGCTCCATGAATTAATTTTCATGTGCAAATCATTTTTATAGCCAATCACTTTTGAATTCAACCATATGAATGGCAATAGAATCATTCGGTAAAGATCGATGTATCACATATCATATAATTCCGGTAGATGTAACGGCATCCTTTCATGAGTACTAATTCTCATTCGAAAGGTCATGGTAGATCAGGTTGCTGCACGCATCATAATCAAGAGATTTTATCATACATCTCGGTGCTCTCTTTTTTTATATATATAAAAGTCGCTCGCAAATTAAATACTTCGCCAAACTTACAACTTCGTGGTCGTGAATCATTATTCTAGTTTTCTATGCATGTATCAACATGCAGATTTCAAAACGTAGAAGCCGGAAAAGACAATGCGTTCAAATTATGGCGCCATGAGCTTAATGCTTTTGAACGAGAGTTTGTCCCTGACCATGACAAGAGACGCAATGCCTACTGAGATGTGATCGAATGGTGAAAATTTTTTATCTTTACATGAAGGGATCTAAATTTGAATCTTTATCTGTGTAGGTGTGTGACTTGATACAGCATTTGCTTGTGGGCTTGCAGTAGGAATATAGGATTGGAGGGGGGTTAGGAGGGGATTTGAGAGTGGGAGGTACAGGGTAGAAGGTACACGATAGAAGGTTTATTAATATTTTATATATATATACATAATTCAAAAAATAATATCCAATAACTACATTACATCACATTAAAATTCACTAACCTTCTCTTACAATAAAATCAACATATCAATTATTAATAATTTTACTAATCATTAAAATCTCACAAACTAAATATTTTCTTATACTTATTTCACTTCAATTCTATTCCAAAACAGCATTGTCTCCCTACTAAACTTAACTTGAGACTTCATTTGACTTGGTTTTAAATAAAATTTTTATTCTATGTGCTAATCATAATCACTACAATACATAAATAATGTAAACATTTTATTTTTTATCCATCCCATCTGTCACCCTCGATTACACCTATTCCTTACCAATCATATATATATCCAAATTAACTCACTCACATAAATCACACCTACCTCACACTAATCCAATCTAATGTAAATAAATGTAAAAATCAATACTAATATATCATTTAAACTATCACATCAGCACCTAATAATATAAAACAAGAAAGCCATGAGGCTATTTTCCTAGAAGGTAAATCTGCGTGCAAATAAGTTGAGAAACAGCTGCAAGGAGTGCAGAAGCAGTACACACCGGAAATGCCATGCATTCAAGAGCCATCGCAAGGACCCGTCTTGACGACCTCAATTTTGTGGCATTTCGCTTCGGCGATCCCGCAGCCGTAGGTGACGCCGTCGTCTCCGCAAACGGGGTCATACACCAAGCACTGGATGTTGCACGAGGAGGAGGAGGAGGAGGAGGACTCGACCTTAGCTTGCTGCAAGCCCTCGCCCTCGCCATCGCAAGGTCCCTTCTTCACGACCTCGACGCCCTTGCACTCAGCTTCAGCCGGCCCACAGCCGTACGTTACACCGTTGGCACCACAGACGGGGTCAGGTTTCCAGCATTGGATGTTGCAATTTGACGTGCCTATCGCACCAGAGGGCACGACCAGGAGGCTGAGCACGACCGTGGCCGTGGCTGCAGCTGAGAGGAAAGAAGCCATGGTGAGTTATGAATTGGGAGCGTTGAAGGATGGGGGTGTGAGATGGGCTTGTGGCGTCTCCTCCATCGGTTACTACCACCTCTATTTAAAGTACTAATCTTGACACGGACGATACTGGCTCGAAGTTTCTGAGTTTGCTTTCCCCACTTGTGCGCTGTACTGACAAGACCACTTTTGTCAAACCTCCTTGTTGGATAATTGTGAGAGGTAATTAATTGACGATACCCCACTTCCTTGGCTCCACTGGGCTTGTTTGATTAAAGAAGTAGCCTGGTTTAGAATCACAGGGAAATAAAATATTTATCATCTCCAACCTTCGGTCCGCATTATTGAGACTAATTTGGATCGGGAACAACCCGCGTGCAACAAGCAACAATTGCTGTAAGTCATTGCTAATTAGATCTGCGTTTGGCTCCAGAATTGCAGGTGGGATATGGGCTATGGGGGTGAGATTGGGCACTGGGAACGTGGGTTTCGAGGTGAGAGTGGGAGGGGAGGGTTACAGAAGGGATGGGGTTGGGAGAGAGGAAACCAAGGTAGAGAGTGAAAAAAGAAATAAGCTTTTAACTTTTCAAATTAAAAAATATTTAATAATTATTTCATCAAAATACACTGATTCTCTTCCTTTTCTTTCTAAATTAACGTACCAATCATTATAATTCTATCGATCATTACAACTCATCCAATAATCAAACATCTTCTTATATTTATTTCATTCTAATTCTATGATATAACACTATCCCAAAATTATTTACTGGCATTGGACACGTACCTTAAGTAGTTAGACTTAGGTCTGATCATTACCAAGGCTGTTTTCATGGACATCGGACACGTACCCAACATTCCACCGTCTATAATTGCCAGCTAAAACCAGCTTTGCCATCCTATGTTACAATCTGATTCTCCCATCGCGTTATGCTTCACATAATTGAGATGTGAACTGTTGAGGTCAAAGATGAATTAAGGACTAGTTATTCTCACATTCAAAGTTTGCAAATGCTGCTACCGCAGATCCTCAAATTAAACCACGTTTCTGCGCACGCTGATTGGGGACCGTGGGGGTGTACACATTGGACTACAACCCCCTGTATTATCCAGCAGCGGGACTCACCTGCTGGGTGAGGGAGGGTGTATACGTTGCCGTACAACCCCGTGTACCCCAAACGTTTCCCATACACGTGTAAGTCAAAATCATTAGACGCTATGCTTAGGACTCGACAAACTCATGGACCAACGTACCTTTTGCTTAGGTTTTCTTTTCTATTTATTAAATAAAATTTGATTTCTCGGCAAAAACTTTTGTTTTTTTCTAAATAACCAAGAACCTCTCATATTGTCTCTCGGGTAAGCTGCCATGTAGGTGTAGGATTCTATGTAAGCGAAAAAGTAGGTAAATACATTGAGTGACGTAAATTTGATGCATTTTCGCTTGCGTTAGTTGGGGGCTTACGTCGGGGAGGCGGGGTTGTGAGCCCCACTGTATGGGGATTATTGTGGGTGGTCCTTTGAGTTTTTCGCTTATAGAATATAATGTCAGAAAATATACATCGTCGCAGTAAAATCGTGTGATGGTAAATCTTAAATAAAAATATTTTAATAAAATTAACAACGAAGAGTTAGTTCGTAATCAAAGAGAAGAACTGATCAATAAAATCACGAATAATTTTACCTTGTATTCGTCCAATCGAGTGCGAGATTCGTGTTCAAATTCGATGCAAAATGTGATGAAAATAAGAAGACACAATAATTTAAGAATGTAAGGTTATGTGTTCAATTTTTCCTCAATAAAATATTCACTAAGTATGTAATTAGAATTTCACATAATTTCCGGTTGTATACGTGCTAGTAAGGAATTATTCAAATCCGAATATAAATCTAATATGAACTGATACACATAACATAAGTCAAGCCAATTCAAGAAAACGTAACTACATTATTACAATTTACCTAAATTATTTAATGCAACAAATAAATGAATAGTGATTGGCCTTGACATTTTTGATAAATAGAAATTGAACCCAAAATAGGGGATTCCTACCCCTTGTGCCTGCGTGAAGACGGTGCGACGATGGAAGCTGAGGAGCTCGAGGAAGGTCGAGGCGGACGAGAGCTTCGTGTCAGTGTTGACAGCATGGCGGAAGACGGTCATCAGTCGGAGAAAAGGTTGGTCGGCGACAAGGAGGTTGGCCGGCGATCGTTGACGTGCTACGGACGTGTTTGTTTAAAAGGATCATTATAGTTTGCATTCACAACGTTGGTTTTAAATGAAGAAACGGATGTGAGTCCAAGTGTCGAACTCAGGGAGGCATGAAATCGGATTTTTCTTGTCACTTAGTGTCATGGAAATGATGGGTTTTTGCTTGCGAGAAGACGCAGGAGAAAAGCGAGAGAGAGAGAAAGAGTAAGGTTAGAGTCTTTTAAATCATGGCAATCACTTAGATCAAGATTGAAAACATCAAAACTATATTTAACATGCAATTCAAGTTTTACAAATACAATGATAGCTAAATGCTTAAACAAAAGGAAAGTAAAGCTAGAGTAAAGGGAGAGAAAGGGAGAGAGGGGAGACGGCGAGGCGGCCACGACGGTAGAAGAAGGCTCCATTGGCGGCTCGTCGACTCTGTTGACTACAAGGATGCTAACGGAGGCTAGGAGGGTGATACAACACTTGCTAAGTGAATTGAATGCTTTACATGGGTGGTTGGGAGGGGTTTATATAGGAAGAAGGGGTTTCTAATTTAAGTATGGGCTTTAGCGATGTCCGAGACGTGTAGCCCCCTGCCCAGCAGTCGCATGCGCACGTTGTTCCTCCTCTTCACTCACTATCCGTGTGCACGAGTTGTAAGCCGTCCGATCGAAGATCGAACGGTTGAGATCTCGCGAAGGGCGCGCTTGGATCACGCCTCAAGCGCATGTAAGCATGGGTGTCGTCGACTGGCATAGGCACGTGCATGGGTGATTGACGCCTAAGGACGCGCCGCGTAGCGCCATCGAGACCGCTCGATGGCGATCGGGCGATCGAATTTGAGCGCAAGGGCGAAATTAGCAGATGGGTTGCGGCGGGTGATTCGATTCCACGTCTCCTTCGTACGAGGTGAGGGTGCGACCGTTGTGCTACAGCCGCGGATGGTCATGCCTCTTCACCAATCATCGGCCGTTCGATGGAGATCGGACGGTTGTGGTTAGATCTTGTGTGATGGGGTGACGTCGCGCGGCGGGCGAGGGCGCTCTTGATGCTGCCACGTGGCCACCTCATGACCGTTGATCATCAGATCAATGGTCAGAACTTCTTGGGTCATTTGTGGGTGCTCCGGATGTCGGATTTGGCCGATTTTGAGTCTGTTGGACTCCGTTCGTCGCTTTGAATCCATCCATGCAGTCCAATTGGCCATCTGAGGCCTGTTTTGTCATGAACTTATAGAAATGACCATTAATACTGTTTAATAAGCAACCTCAATGTGTGATGCATGTCATTCTCCCATGCCCATCTATGATGTGTTATTTGTGCACATTACCTTTAAGATAAACCCCAATTGACAGAATTATTACCCCAAGATGTAGTGTTATCATACCCCCATGCTTACTCCTTGCTAGTCCCTAGCAAGGTTCATTCTAGCCATTATTCTTAGTTAGAATCCAAGAAGTGATTTCTTAGACATTTCGTTACTTGTCAACAGGAGGAAATATACTAAGATCTTGATCTACAGAGACTAAACAGCGCCCGGGTGTCTGCCAAAATACGAATTTCCTAAATCCTTGCTTTAAGGCATGTACATATATATATATTTTCCTTTTTCATTTTTTCTCATTTTTAGATCTTTGGAGTTAAGAGTGTGTTGGTAACTTTTTACGGCTACCCAACCCACCCAAAACTCGGAAAAGACTCTGAGTGCTAAGCATCTTGGTATGAAGATCGTGATAGACTTACTCAACGGTAATTCAGACAGACTTCGGGTTTCTATGCCCCTAAGTGACCGGGAAATGAAGTGTTTTTCCTGAAGGTGTATTTATCCAATCGATAGCTTTCTCCCTACTTTTGTTCTACTTGGGGTCAACACAAGGATTTTTCCAATGTATATCTCCCCGACTTGCTCTACTTCATTGCTTCTTCCTTAAGTGTTTTGGGTCCTTTTGTGCATTTAATGAGTTGGGTTCTGGATAACCGACAAATAGGCTGTTACCCACGATCACTTACCAGCCATACTCGTGCGGTGAAGTGTGGCTTATTTTGTTCTTTTTTGTTTTCTTCTTCTCTCTCTCTATTTTTTTTAGTAGGTGGCTTCCCTGATCGCAAATTTACCTAGAGGCAATAAAAAGAATGTGGTCTTGTGGCTGGGCTGTGGACAACCAGCCAATGGGTTGTTACCCACGACAACTTACCAGCCATACCACCCTAGAAGGTTCATTAGCTATCCAATTTCTGTCAGAATCTCCAAGGAGTGAGTCAGTGCAAAAATGTGTGCAGATGCTTAGACTAAAAGTCCCTCTGAGTTAGAGGGTGAGTTGATAAGTCGTATACTTACCACCTTATTTTATTGGTGGATTAGAATAAATTAAGGTTGCAAGGATTTGAAGTTAAATCCGTATTTTAACGGACACCTAGGTTAATTAAGCCTGAAGGCCTGAAAAGTCTAAGTGTTCAGGTTCTTTTCGTATTTTTTCCTACTGTTGACAAGTTCCTAATGCCTAAGTTTTTTCTTCCTAAATTCAAATTTTTTATTTTATTTTATTTTCTTTTATTTTATTCTATTCAGATCGATTAAATGAACTCAGCATCATGTAATTTACCACCCCCCCATGCTTAAGTTGGACAATGTCCTCATTGACAAATACATGGATGCAACAAGAGTTCAAAAAGATATTACCTGAGTGAAGTAAAATATCTAATCAGTCTGAAACTTCTGGGTTGCCTCCCAGGAAGCGCTGAGTTTAATGCCTCCAGCTGGGCAGTGTTTCGCGTCATCCCTCAATGAGGGTGACAACCTCCTTTGGGGGAACCTGGGCGAGGAAGTGTTTCAATCTCTGACTATTGACTATAAAAGTATGCCTAGTATTCTGATCTGTGATTTCAACTGCTCCATTGGAATAGGGCTTGACTACCCTAAATGGTCCTGTCCACTTGGACCTGAGCTTCCTTGGAAAGAGTTTTAGTCGGGCGTCAAAAAGCCAAACTTGCTGGTTAGGCTTGAAGGTCTTTCTATGGATGAGTTAGTCGTGGATGGCTTTCATTTTCTCCTTTTACAATCGACTATTCTCAAAAGCGTCCCAATGAATTTCCTCGAGCTCAGAGAGTTGGAGCATCCTCTGCGCACCGGCTAACTGGGAATCCATGTTACATTGCTTAACGGCCCAGTAAGCCCGGTGTTCTAACTCGATAGGAAGGTGGCAAGCTTTGCCAAAGACTAGGCGATAAGGCGACATGCCTATCGGGGTCTTGAAAGCGGTCCGGTATGGCCACAAGGCATCATCCAGTCGTGCGGACCAGTCCTTCCTGTCAGGTCTCACAATCTTTTGTAGAATGTTCTTGATTTGCCTGTTTGAGACCTCGGTCTGCCCATTCATTTGCAGATGATACGAGGTAGCAATGCAGTGGGTTACCCCGTATTTTCTAAGTAGGGCACGGAATTGGGTGTGGATAAAATGACTTCCACCATCACTAATCATGGCCTTTGGTATTCCAAACCGGAAAAAGATGTTCTGCTTAACAAAGTCCATGACAGCCTTGCGATCACATCGGTGGGTGGCGACGGCTTCAATCCATTTGGAGACATAGTCTACAGAGACTAAGATGTACTTAAAGCCATTGGATGGTGGGAAGGGACCCATAAAATCAATACCCCAAACGTCGAAGATCTCAACAATCAGAATGGGTTCGAGGGGCATCATGTCTTTTCTGGTCATGGTCCCCAGAATCTGGCAGTGAGAGCAAGTTTTAGCAAAGTTGTGTGCATCCTTAGATAAGGAAGGCCAGTAAAATCCGGATTGTAGAACCTTTGCAGCCGTTTTCTTTCCTGAGAAGTGTCCACCACAAGCTTGGTCGTGATAAAAGGATAGCATACTTTGAACTTTGTCCTCCAAGATACACCTCCTGATGATCTGGTCGGCACAGAGGCGAAACAACATGGGATCATCCTAGAAATAGTGCTTGGCTTCAGCCAAGAACTTATCCCATTGCTGTCTAGACCAGCTATGTGGGGTCTATCCTACAACTAGGTAGTTGACATAGTCGGCATACCAAGGTAGTTTCCTGTCATGCACAGCTAGAATTTGCTCATCGGGAAAGGTGTCGGATAAAGGCAAGGAGGGCCCAATGTAGTCTGGGTGGAGTCTGGATAGGTGGTCGGCCACCACATTCTTTGATCCGGCTTTGTCGCGAATTTCCAGGTCAAATTCCTACAAAAGCAGGATCCATCTGATGAGCCTATGCTTCGCATCCTTTTTATCCAATAGATGCGGATGGTCGAGTGGTCCGTATAGATGGTCACATGGGATCCCAGAAGGTAAGATCGAAACTTTTTGAGTCCAAAAAGTACGGCGAGCAGCTCTTTCTCTGTGACCATATAATTTTGTTGGGCCTCGTCCAATGTTTTGCTCGTGTAGTAGATCACCACGGGTTTCTTGTCTTGTCTCTGTCCTAGGACTACGCCTATGGCAAAGTCTGATGCATCACACATGATCTCAAAATCCTGGGACCAGTCCGGGGGCTGAAGTACGGGTGCTGTGGAGACTAAGCCCCTAAGGGTGTGGTAAGCCTGGATGCAATCAGAGGTCATGTGGAATAGGGCGTCATTGGACAGAAGGTCAGTCAAGGGTTTGGAGAGATTGGAGAAGTCTTTGATGAACCTTTGGAAGAAGCCAATGTGTCCAAGGAATGAGCGGATTTGCTAGACTGAGCTAGGTAGGGGAAGTTTGGAAATCAAATCAACTTTGGCTCGATCCACCTTAATGCCCCTATATGATACGATGTGACCGAGGGCGATTCCTTCTTGAACCATGAAATGGCTCTTTTCCCAACTTAACACCAAATTAACCTCGATACATCATTTCAGGATTTTCTCCAAGTTGCTCAAACAGTGACTGAATGAATTCCCAAACACTGGGAAATCATCCATAAAGATCTCCAAGTATTCACCCACCATCTCTAAAAAGATAGCTAGCATGCAACGCTGAAAGGTAGCGGGTGCGTTGCATAACCCGAACGGCATACGATGGAATGCAAACGTGTCGTACGGGCAAGTGAATGTGATCTTCTCTTGATCTTCAGGAGCAATTGCGACTTGGTTATATCCTGAATATCCATCTAGGAAGCAAAAATACTTCTACCTTGCCAATCGCTCAAGAATCTGGTCGATGAATGGCAAGGGGAAATGATCTTTCTTGGTTGCCTCATTAAGCTTCCTGTAATCAATACACACCCGCCATGCGGTGGTGGTGCAGGTGGGGATGGATTCGCCACGATCATTGGTGACAATGGTGAGCCCAGCTTTCTTTGAAACCACTTGAGTAGGGCTCACCCAGGGGCTATCGAAGATAGGATAGATGATGTCGGCGTCAAGCCATTTAATAATTTCCTTCTTAACGACCTCTAGCATATTTGGGTTTAACCGTCTCTGCATTTGATGGGAGGGTCGTGCCCCATCTTCTAGGTAGATCTTATGGGTACAATAGGTGGGGCTAATTCATCTCAAATCTGAAATAGTCCAACCAATGGCAGCCCTATGTTCTGATAGGGTCACTGTCAATCTAAGTTCCTGATCCTTGGTTAGGTTGGCATTGATAATTACCGAGAAGGTCTGGTCAGGTCCCAGGAAGACATACTTGAGATTCTCAGGTAGCGGCTTTAATTCAGGTGTGGGTGGAACAATGTTTGATGGAAAGGGGAAAGGCGGGAGTTGATCAACATCAATTTCCTCAAATGGTGTTGGTTGATGGTAATCAGCCCTACAAAGGTCCATGGACATAGATGGTGACAGGTCAGAACAGTCATTACAGGATTGGTAGTCCAAGACAAAACTAAGGGTGAGGCATTCCTCGACCAAAGGCTCCACGGGATCGTGTTCCTCGATACAGTCACAATCAAAAGACTTGGTCACCCAGAAGATATCCAACTGCATCTTCTTGTCTCCGAAGGCAATTTCCATACATCCCGTGTCACAATCGATGTTTGCCTTAGTCGTAGCTAAGAAAGGTCTGCCTAGGATGATGCGTGTGTTCTATAGTTGTTCAGGGACTTCCATGTCGAGCACCAAGAAGTCGACTGGAAAATAGAAGTCCTTGACCTGCACAATCACATCCTCGACAACCCCCTTTGGGGTTTTCACAGATCTATTAGCCAAATAGATGGTAACAGGTGTGGACGTCAACTCTCTGAATCCAAATTGGTGGTACAGGGTTGTCGGAATTAGATTGATGGAAGCACCTAAGTCCAGGAGTACTCTATCAAATGTCATGTCCCTGATATTGCAGGATATCAGGGGTTCTCCTGGGTCAGTTCATTTGAGTGGAAGGTTGCTTAATATCATGGAACTTGCTTGCTCTGAGAGCACAACCTTCCTAGGTGCTTGAGGTCTTGGCTTACGTTTTGGTGTACAGGCATCCTTTAGGAACTTCGCGTAAGCCGGAATGTGCTTGACGGCTTCGAGGAGCAGAATATTAATTTGAACCTACTTAAAGATCTTCAAAAGCTCCTCGGTTTCCATAACACTTTTCTTTTTCTTGATTGTCTCCAAGGCCTTGGGATATGGTGTCTGAATGTGGATAGGGTCTATTTCTGGGTCTTTGGGTTTTTTCTGCACCTCTTCAGTGTTAGATACTTCAGTGGGTGATATCACGGGAGGAGTCAGCCATTTGGGATCCTGGGTTTTGGTGCCGCTTCTCAAGGTTACCGAATTTGCAGAGGCATTGTGACCATGGGTTGATCCTTGAGAAGACGAGGAAGAAGAAGCACCAAACCTAGGGGGTGTTTGTGGGGCTGGCTGGACCATGTGAGCCTACCTGGGATTGCCTTGGAACCCTTGCGAATTGGGGCCTCTGTTAATCATGTTTTGCGGGTTCAATTGAGGCCGGGAAGGTAGGGATCCTTGTTGTTTACAGTCGAACAACTAGCTTAACTATCCCTTCACTAAAGCCATTTCCTCCTGGTGTTTTTGGTTCATTTCAGCCATCATTGTTATTAGGGTGTCCATTTGGTTTTGTGGGGTAGAGGCCGCCCTATTCGGGTTATAGGAGAGTCTAACTGGTGGTCCTTGCTGATAGGGGGTAGGTTTGGCTGTTGGTTTGGCCTGGGCTGGTTCTGAAATTGAGGTGGTTTCTGATTTGTCCAAGCAATGTTTGGGTGATTACGCTAGCCGATGTTGTAAGTGTTGAAGAAAGGGTCAGGTTTGGAATAACCTTGGATAGCTTGTACATCTTCAAAGATAGCAGATGTCGAGGGGGAGGGAAGAGAGTAATCAAGGGTTGAGGGAGCAAAGGTCCCCCTCCCTGGAACGTGGTCAGGGGTTGTTCTAGGTTCATTTGGCTTAGTGGCTGGACCAGGTCAACATTGTGAGTTCCCTTTGCTAGGGAGAGGGTCTGTAATGGGTTCCTGGTCTGGTTCAGTAGTTTATCTATCTTTTTATCTACCAATTCCACTCGATCCAATTTCGTAGCAATGATATCCATGTCAACCGTTCCGGAATTTGCTTGTACCTCATGGACCCCACCACATGGTTGACTGGATCGAATAAACTGGGTCATGGAGGCATTGTTGAGCGAATTTTCGCTCATAGATTCAAAGAGCTCAAACACGCTCTCCTCATCTTTGTTTAGGAAGTTTCCCCCTCATGAGGCATCGACGAAGTTCCGAAGGTTGCTGTCCAGACCATGGTATAAGATCTAGGCTAATTGCCACCTTGGTATTTTGTCGTGTGGGCATTTCCTCAATAGTTCATTAAATCTTTCCCACGCCTCATGGAACTGTTCCCCACCCTGGAGTGTAAAGGTAGTAATGGCTCTTCTGAGGGCATTAGTTTTTCCTATGGGGAAGAATTTCTTTAAGAATGCATGCCTCAGTTCTTCCCAGGTGGTGATGGGTCTTCCTAGGGTTCTAAGCTAATGAGATGCTTTGTCTCTAAGCGAGAAGGGGAACATCTTAATCAAAATAATGTCTAGGCTAATGTTCCTAGGTTTTACAGTCTGTGCGATCCGATCAAGATCCTCTAGGTGCTGGAAGGGGTCCTCATTTTAGCTTTCATGGAAGTGGCTCTGAATCAGGCTCAGGATGTTTGGTTTCAGCTCAAAATCATCTCCCCTTCTGGCATCCTAAGGTGTGGCTCAATCCGAATCGCAGAAGGATTGTAGAAGTCGCGAAGGGGCCTAGGTTGGTCTTAGAATGGTGGTGGATCAAGTGGTGGTTGTCCTTGCTGGTCCTGGAAAGGTGGTGGTGGTTGCCCCTATGGGTTCTGCAACCGGTGTATGGCTTGCATGATAGTGTGGATCTGTTACTGCTGAAGCCAGTGGTTTGCGTTGATCTGGGCCTGGATGATGGCCATTGTGTCTGGTGGTGGTTGGTCCTCAACCTCATCTTCGGCCATGTTTCTAGCAAGATCAGGTCTCCTGGATTCCTGTCCCAAAACAAATAACTCAGGATAAAGTGATCGTCTCTCGTGCATACACTAGAGAAGAACAGGAGGGGATGCGGAGAGTGACAAATGAGAGAAGTGTGTGTGCACAACCAAGCAAGCAAGCCTAGTCCTTATAGTGTATTCCTTAGGGGACATAGAAATCTCCAAAAGAGCGATCAAGTCCATAAACACTGGACTGCCCTTCCCAAAGCTAATCTGGCCAGGTTAATTACGAGGGGATTGTAGGGAAGGTTCTTCCTTTGGCTTGCGCTGTCGGTTCCGTAGACCCCACAACCGCGGTCGTTTGACACTTCCCCGCAGCCTAGTCACCAGATTCTACTAAGGGAATGAAAGCCAAGTGCCCAGCGAACAAAACCACGCCTCTTGAGACTTAACCAATCTTGCCTAGGGAACGTCTACTCTATTTTAATGGGGCTAGGACAGTGCTTGTGCTTGGGTTATGTGATGAGGCATTGATTGGGTGGTGCCTCTTAGTTTTCCAATTCCAGCGTATGTGCTCCTATCAAAACATGGCTTTCAAGCAAGGATTTTAAGATGTGGTATCTTTTATTGTTTGTCCTTACTTTTGTGTCTTTTAGGGTTGACGTGTCTTAATGTTTTTAGGCAAGTTTCAAGTGGGCACGCCAAGTTTTGCACACATTTGGTGAGAGTAGATTTCCTTTAATGTGAAGAGGCTCTAAAACCCTAAAGTGCTCATCCTAGTGTTCATGCAACTTCTACCAGATGAGTTGATTTTAGGGGTGAGTGGTGCGGCCCATATTAATTCACGGTGGCTTCGTAAACACCACTCAAAAAAAAGAAAGAAGAATACTCCAAAAAGATTAGGTCATCAAGAATGTTAAAGTGTATATTTTTTGTTGGATGATGCGTTGAGGATGTG
The DNA here is from genome assembly GCA_037157565.1 of Thalassia testudinum. NCBI lineage: Eukaryota > Viridiplantae > Streptophyta > Magnoliopsida > Alismatales > Hydrocharitaceae > Thalassia > Thalassia testudinum. Next base: position 70,092,014 of record JAZHRO010000002.1, read on the forward strand.
GATTAGGCAATCATTCACCATGCCAATTTTTTTGATTTTATAATTTTTTTTTAGATTTTTTAGGCAAGCAAACAACCACGGGTGAAGAATTACTCACAATCGGTCCTTGCTGCGCTTGCTCTATTTCTACCGTCACGGGGTTGCACTACTTTGCCATCCAAGCATCGAGTTCCTACAACCATCAAGTAGAAGGAGAAAATGCGTTAGATGATGTGAGCATGGATGTAAAATGGAAGTGACAAAATAAATTTGTTGCCTCCTCAGCAACGGTGCCAAAACTGACGTGCTACGGACGTGTTTGTTTAAAAGGATCGTTATAGTTTGCATTTGCAACGTCAGTTTTAAATGAAGAAATGGACGTGAGTCCAAGTGTCAAACTTAGGGAGGTATGAAATTGGATTTTTCTTGTCACTTAGTGTCACAGAAATGACGAGTTTTTGCTTGCAAGAAGACACGGGAGAAAAGTGAGAGAAAGAGGGAGTAGGGTTAGAGTCTTTTAAATCATGGCAATCACTTAGATCAAGATGGAAAATATCAAAACCATATTTAACATGCAATTCAAGTTTTACAAATACAATGATAGCTAAATGCTTAAACAAAAGGAAAGTAAAGCTAGAGTAAAGGGAGAGAAAGAGAGAAAGAGGAGATGGTGAGGCAGCCACGGCGGTGGAAGAAGGCTCCATCGGCGGCTTGTCGACTCCGTTGACTACAAGAGATGCTAAGCGACGCTAGGAGGGTGATACAACACTTGCTAGGTGAATTGAATGCTTTACATGGGTGGTTGGGAGGGGTTTATATAGGAAGAAGGGGTTTTTAATTTAAGTATGGGCTTTAGCGACGTCCGGGACATCGCTACTTCCATGCTAAAAGCATCGGTGTAGCCCCCTGCACAGCAGTCTCACGTGCGTGTTGTTCCTCCTCTTCACACATGATCCATGTGCGCACATTGTAGGTTGTCCGATCGAAGATCGAACGACTGAGATCTTGCGAAATGCGCGCTTGGATAGTGCCTCAAGCACGCGTGAGCGCGGGCATCGTCGATCGGCATAAGCGTACATGTGGGTGATCGATGCCTGAGAATGCACCGCATAGTGCTATCGAGACTGCTAGATGGCGATCGGGCAATCGAATTTAAGCGCGTGGGCGAAATCAGCGAATGGGTTGCGGCGGGCGATTCGATCCCACGCCTCCTTAGTGCGAGGCGAGCGCACGATCGTTACGCTATGGGCGCGGATGGTCGCGCCTCTTCACCAATCGCTAGCCATTCGATGGAGATCAGACGGCTGCGGTTGATCTTGTGTGATGGGGTGACATCACGTGGTGGGCGAGGGCCTCTTGATGTTGCCACGTGGCCACCTCGTGGCTGTTGATCATCAGATCAACGGTTAGAACTTCTTGGGTCATTTATGGGAGCTCTGGATGTTGGATTTGGCCGATTTCAAGTCCGTTGGACTCCGTTCGTCGCTCTGAATCCATTCGTGTGGCCTGATTGCTCATCTGAGGCCTGTTTTTTCATGAACTTATAGAAATGGCCATTAATACTGTTTAATAAGCAATCTCAATGTGCGATGCATGTCATTCTCCATGCCTATTTATGATGTGTTATTTCTGCACATTACCCTTAAGATAAACCCCAATTGACAGAATTATTACCCCTAAGATGTAGTGTTATCAATTGTGCAGTTTGTCATTGGCGGATCTAAGGGCGTGGCCGTGCTCGTGAGGGCATGGCGAGTCTAGTGGTGGCGACGATGCATCGAACGAAGGGCGGAAAAGCCAGCTGCGTTTTGGTGATGTTGGGTTCTTTTCCTCCTCTATCGGTGGAGAAGAAGAAGAAGAGAAGGGGGAGGCCAGCTACTATGGCTGTGAGTGCAAGCATGAACGCGCACACAAGGAGGATGCGCTGAGGCTGAGGGTGCGACGACCATAGGTGCGCGAGGGGATGCACTGCTGCGCGCACATAAGGGCGATGCTGGCCTTTGCATGGGAGTGAACGCATGCAATGGGGCAAGAGGGCTGGTGGATGTCACGGGGGCGAGGAGGTGAGGGCCTCTTGTCATGGTCGGTGAAGAGGAAGAACGTGGAGGCAGGTGTGGTCTTTGGACGTCTAGGAACCATCCCAGACGTCTTAAATTAAAGGGCGAGGGGGCATGTGCACGGTAGTGGAGATGGAGCGCAGTGGCAGTTGTCGTCGAGGCAGAGCACGGTCGTGAAGTCGGAGATGCAGTCGAGTTGAGAACGCAGTAGCAGATGCAATTGCAGATGTTGCTGCTGTCACCACCGACCACGGTAATGGATTTGGCGTAGGCTAGACACGGTGGTGGTCAGTCATCTTCAGTGGCTCGTGGTGGTCTGTTGGAGAGAAGATGAAGATGGTGGTTGCCTGTAGGGAAGGAGATGGGAGAGGTATCTCCCCTTTCGGGATAGATGGATGGAGGCTGTCTACCTTCCTGCAATATATAGAGAAAGAGAGAGAACTAGAGAAAGAATTAGCGAGAAATAGAGGAAACAAAATCGTCAAGTTACGTTGCCAAAAAAGGGAGAGATTGAGAGAAATTTGGGGGAGAGATATTCTTGAAGGAGAAAGAGAGATACATCTATCAATTTGTTTCCCCTTTTATTATTTTTTTCCTTTTCTTTGATTTTTTCCTTTTGCACGAAACTTAAAAAAAAAGGATTTCCATGGAAAATAATTCTAATGGAAAGTGAAGAATTTTTCCTTTTATGTGACAAATCAAATGGCATTCCAAATTGAGTATGATTCCACCCAAATTACCCTTTCATAACGATGTAATGCATGAAATGACGATTTCACCTCTTACCTAATTTTGTTAATATAATTGATACTCTAAATTCACTTTTTATCTCAATGATCATGTACTTAGGCTCTAATTTGTCTCCTAAAGTGGGCCTATCAGTTCCCACACAACACTCCATATATAAATCATTTCCTCTTCTCCTCCTCCCACGAATCACATTTGTTTCTTTCCAGATCTCGTCTTCTTCATTTGCAGCTGCCTCACTCCCTGCCTTCATCCTTTTGGTGCGATTTTCTATCGAGGTTTCTTCTTTGATTTCTTTTAAGTTTTTATTTATATTTGTATTTGGGATCATCATTATGATTTCATTTTTTATTTTTGATAGTGCTGTTGTTATGGATCTTAATGTTGGGTGTGATTTGGGTTCCTTTGATGGAGACGATCATGAACCATGTCCTATCATGCCATTCCTCTAGAGACTAGATCGAGACACCAACTATAAGCCTAAAGGTACTCAAGTACCAACCAAGATACGATCCTGGCCAGCCTAAGTCTTTCGTTTTCCCTAAAGGTTTCTAAGGCCCGCAAAACTACCTAGAGGTTCGTTGATTATAGCAGTTAAAGCACCCGTGCATATGTGTAGCAAGTCTTAGTTCAGTTTGGTAATGCATTTTCAATAAGAGAGATAGGGAGAAACACTATTTTGAGAGTTTTCTCTCTTTCTTTTTAAGTTCCCCTAGACTCAACATCGGATTGGCCCTAAACACGATATGTATCGGATTCCTTGTCCCCACCATCAATTCTCACAGGGTCCTTGGCAATCGATACTTTGAGATAGCACTACCCATGGCAACCCCCAAAACCCTGATTTTCAACACTCTGGATAGTGCCGTCCGTGACGTTCTGTAGCTATAGACCCTAGCAATTGACATTCCAGGATAATGTTGCCCATGGCACCTGAACCAGTACAAGGTGCTTTCGTAACCTCAGTATCATATTTAGATATCCTAGGAGACAAGCACCGAGGAGATGGTATGTTATAACGTATCTTCGAGGGGAGTATTTTTCATTCCTTCTCTCTACGCTGGGAACTCGTTCAATCAACTTGTGTCTTCAAGCTACTCCTAAGTCAAATTTTCAGGAAAACATTTTTAGAGTAGTCATTTTTTTTATTTTTATTCTTCATTATCGCACTGAACCAGACCAGATGTGATTTTTCGGTTCCTAGGTTACCAAGTCCCGTAAACCAAAGGGCAGGAAATGGGGCAGAATATTCCCTAAGCCGTAGACTTAATACATTAGCCTCGTAACTCCCTCAATCTCTTGAGGAGTAGTCTAGATCTTAACAAATACATGAGTGTTTAAGCCCTAAAATAAACCCAAGAAGCCTAAAGTTAGTATCCCTCACTTATCTCCTTTTCTCTAGCACTTCCAGATTTAATTGATCATTCATTTTAGCCCAGAATTTAGGTAACTCTTCCATAATCAACTGCTGGGGCCAACACAATTTTGCACCTTCTCTTTGTGTGTCTCTCTCTTCTTTTCTTTCTTTTTCAACATATTTGCAATTCAGCTCTACAAAGATTTCATCTCCTTTTTTTCTCTACTTTTTTTCTTTTTCTTCTCTCCTTTTTTGTGTTTTTGTGTTTTTTTTAATATAAGTGGATCCCCTAATTGCATGCGGAATATGTATTAATGCTATGAACAACCTCAGGTTATACCCCCCATGCCTAAATCTGACAATGTCCTCATTGAAAAGTAAAGCTAGGAAAGATATTACTTGAGGTAGAGTTGGGATATCTTGCACATTGGGCTCTAGAAGGGCAACAGAAGGAGACCCAAAGAAGATACATAACAAACCTGGCCTAGCAAGTAACTCAAGATGCTAGCCAGCTAGTGATGCATAGTGATGCCAAATGCTCGCCAGATACTAGTGAAAAGAGGGTACTCCCGAGCCATTGTTGGAGGTTTTACATGATACACATGAGTAGTGACCTCTGGGAGTGCACGACAAGGAGGCCAAGGCTCCACAAGCAAAAATGTGCGGGCAGCAAAGGGTGCAAAGAAGATTACCCTAAGACTGATGGGATGACATTGAAAAATGTCGATCCAAACTTGCCACTCTACCACAGGGTGTATTGGTCAGGACATCCCCCTGTTAAACAAGAATGTGAGCAGAGATTTTAGGAAGTTTTTTCTACAGAAGTGTAAGTCTCTCAAGTGTGAGATAGGGAAGAGGGTTAAAGAGGGTTTGAGCGGTTCGGCATTCTTCCTTGACCACCATTCCAGTTCTTGAATGTCATCAGAAGCAGCCCTAGTTACTGTTGATCGGAAAATCGTCGCAAATGGAAGTTGAGTTTTGAAAACCTGTCATTATAGTGTGATTTGCAAAGAAATCCATCAACAAATAAATTTTACCGAAACTCGAAAAGAATTTCGGGTCGAACACAGGGAGGCTACTTCGATTTGAAATCCATGATTATATTTTCTTTTGTTTTTGTTTAAAAAGTGAGATAATCGCAATGAATTCGATACTAACAATGAGAGAAAGAGAAAAAGGGAGAGAGAGAACAAACACTTTATAATATGGATAATGTTTTACAACTAGAAAGTGGGAAATATTACAACTAGAAAGCGGAAAAATTATAACTAGAAAGTAGTAAAATCTACTCTAGAAAGCAGTAAAGAGAAAGGAGGTGAGAAGTTATCTTCCTTGACGGCTGCTTGGAAGACAAGCCGGACGAGGCGACCCCTGAAAGATGGAGGGCGAAGATGGAAGATGGAGAATGAAGCGGGAAGAATCGGGAGCGAGGTAGGGCGTCGTCGTCGCGGGATCCACTTCCGAAATGGGGGCGAGAAAAACTTCAATTTTAACTCTAAAGGAGCCTCCCAGATTTGGCACAAGCTTCTTTAAAGCTTTGGAGAGGGAGAGAGATTAAGGAAGGGATGATTGAAATGTGGGGGGTGTAGGCCTTTTTATAGGTGTAGAGGTTGGGGGAAAAAAGGTCATATCAAGTTAAAAACATTAAACGAGGGGTCTTTAGTGATAGATATAAACGTCACTAAAGATCCCATGTCGCTGGACGTGCATGCATGTTCGCGCCTCCTCCTCTCCTTGTGCTTCAACACCTACCCACGATTAGATGATCTCAGCCGTCCGACCACGAGCTCGGAAGACGGAGAGACGCTCGCGCTCGCTTCCTCTTCAATGCCTCAACACATGTGCGTACGATCGTACGTCATCGCGCGTGTGTGCAATCCACGCCCATCTGTGCATCCATGTCGTGCATCTCCTACCTGCACAATCGGCATCCGACGGTCAAATTGAGCTGCTCATGGGCCCAGACCTTGATTTGATGCGCGTAGAGGCTCAAATGCGTGTCGCGGGGTTGCACGTGGAGGTGTTTACCACTGTGCTATCTCCATGGATTGGCGCGGAGATGATTCAACCATTGTGCCCTCTCAGCCATTGGATCAAGATCCAATGGCTGAGATCTTGCCTCGCCCGCACCTTCAGAAGTTGAGAAGAGATGCTGCGGCCAATTTGGACGGTTGTGATGGCGCCACGTGGTGCCATCATGGCCGTCCATCTTTTATGTCTTGTAGATGGTGCCACGGATGTCGAATTGGACAGATTTTAGCGCCATTGGGCTGCGATCGTTAATCTGAACCCATCAATGTGGTCAGATTTGTTATCTGATGTATGGATTTACACCATCTTGGCCCCTTGACCTTTGATCTTTCTCAGACTGCATTTGATGCTACGGAAGTCCAATCGGGGTGGTCTTGGAGTCGTTGAACTCTGATTGTGGCCCTGATTAGATCCGTATGGTTAGATCTTCAATCTGAGGCCCCAATTAAATGTCGCCCTATCGCCTGACCATAAAAAGGAGAAATTAATCTTAAATTTATACTACCTAACCTAAATGCAAGATGATGCATGTTATGCAATATTCACAATGATGAAGCTTGTATGATATTAAGAACATGCATTAGTAGACATTTTTGGCTATTCAGATATATGCACATCACACCCACATGCCTATCTTTTGCTAGTCTTTTGCAAAAACTATATGCTATTTATAAAATAGTTAGGTTGGATTTCTTGGGCAAAAGTTATTCGTCAACACTAGGAAATTTTTACTAAGGACCTGAACTACAAAAAAACAACAGCGCCCGGGTGTCTGCCAAAATGCAGATCGCCTCAAGCCCTTGCCTTATTCAAAGAAGGATCTTTTTCTTCTTTTCTTCTTTTTTAATTTTTTTGGATTTTTGAGTTTAGGGTTTCGGAGCAGCTTTCTACGGCCACTCAATCCTCCTAAGACTAGAAGAAAACCCTAAGTTCTAGGCATCCTTATGCGTGAAATGTGATAGACTCACTGATCGGCGATTAGAATGGACTTCTGGTTTCTATGTCCTTAGGTGACCTTGAAAAGAAATTCTCCCTAAAGGTGTGTCTATTTGACCGATAGCTTTCTCCCTACTTTTATTTTTATGGGGTCAACACAAGGGCAAACCCAATGTATATCTCCCCAGCTTATTCTACTTCTTCGCTTCTTCCTAAGAGTTTTAGAATTATACGTGCATTTCTTGAGTTGGGTTCTGGACAACCTACCAATGGGCTCTTATCCACGATAACTTGTCAGCCATACTCGTGCAGTGAAGTGTGGCTTTTTTTTCTTCTTTTCTTTTTCTTTTTGGATATTTTTCTTTTTTTTTTTTCTAAGTAGGTGGCTTCCCTGATCTAAGATTTACCTAAAGGCAGTAGGAAAAGAATAGTTGTGTGACTGGGCTTTGGACAACCTACCAATGGGCTGTTACCCATGATAACTTGCGAGCCATATCACCCTAGAAGGTTCATTAGCACCTAATCTCCGTTAAAACCGTCGAAAAGTGAGTTAGTGCAAATAGTGTGTAGATGCTTAGATTTAAAATCCCCTCAAATCATGGGGAGGGTTGATAAGTCGGGTACTTATCACCCCAACTTATTTAACCAAATTGAAGTAAATTTAGAATGGTGAGGACTCGGTAAATAAATCCACATTTTAGTGGACACCTGGGCTGATTAAGCTCGAAGACCTGAAGGATCTAAGTGTTCAGATCCTACTGTATTATTCGCTAAGGTTGAAAAATCCTAATGCCCAATTATTCTTTCCTAATTCAATTTTTTTTTAATAAAGAGAAAAATAAGTAGAATTTAAAAGAATTCCACAGAGCTAACAAAATGATTTAGAAATGAATCCATCCACCCATTCCTAGCTGATGCAATGTCCACATTGAAAATAAAATGCATGAGAGGCAGGGTAGAATGAAGAAAGTATCATCTATATTCCATGATACTCGAGTCAGCTCTGAGTCAAACTATACAAGTGCTGAGTTAAATGCCATCAGCTCGGTGAAGTCCAGCCAAACAAATCACATTAAGGCTAAAGCAACCTTATCGGAGACGAGTTCTGGCATAACACGGTCAACATAAGATTTTAGACATTGTCTGTTGACTTTAAAAGAATTACCCATCTTTGGGTTAGAGATCTCAACGGCTCTGTTGGGAAATATTCGATCGATGATGAACAGATCATCCCACTTTGATCTAAGCTTGTTGGGAAAGAGCTTAAGTTGAGAATCAAAAAGCCAGACCTTCTGGTTCGGCTCAAAGCTCTTATAGGAAATCAGTTGGTCATGAAGAGCTTTGGTCTGAGCCTTATAAATCTTTGAATTCTCGTACGCATCATTTCTAAGCTTTTCCAACTCAAATCGTTGGAGCTTCCTGGTCTTTCCAGCTAAACTTAGATCAAAGTTGCATTTCTTGATCACCCAGAATGCCCGATGTTCAATCTCTACGGTAAATGATACGCCTTTCCATACACCAGACAAAATGGTGGCATGCCAATAGGCATTTTGTACGCCGTACAGTAGGCTGAAAGAATGTCCTTAAGGTTTTGAGTCTAATCTTTTCGATCAGGCCTAACCATCTTCTGTAGGTTGTTCTTGATCTCCCGATTGGAGATCTTGGCCTGTCCGTTCGTCTGGGGATGGTAAGGTGTGGAGATTTTGTGATTTACCCCGCATTTTGCCAGTAAACTATGGAATTGAGCATTTATGAAGTGAGTACCATTATCGCTGATGATAGCCCTTGAAATCCTGAACCAACTGAAGATGTTCTTTTTGACAAAATCGATGACCACTTTATGGTCATTGGTTCGGGTGGGAATAGCCTTGATCCACTTGGACACGTAATCAACAGCAACAAGAATGTACTAGTGTCCAAATGAAGGGAGGAAGGGTCCCATGAAATCGATGCCCCAAACGTCGAAGATTTCAATGGGAAGGATTGGGTTTAAAGGCATCATATCTCTCGTGGTTATGCTCCCAAGTGCCTGGCATTGGGAACACGACCTCGAGAATTCCTAGGCATCCTTGAATAAAGACGGCCAATAGAATCCAGATTGCAATAGTTTTGCAGTCGTCTTTTTCCTGGAGAAATGTCCACCACATACAGATGCATGGCAGAACTCAAGTATACTTTGGAATTCATTCTCCGGAATACATTGGCTAATAATCTTATCAGAGCTAATGCGGTACAGCTCAGGGTCCTCCCTGAAGTAATATTTGGCCTCAAATTTGAGTCTATCTCATTGTTGCTTGGTCCAATCTTAAGGAATTTGACCAATGACCAAATAGTTTACTATGTCTACAAACCACGGGGTTTGGACACTTGACACTGCAAGAATAGTCTCGTTCGCAAAAGTATCAGCAATCGGAATATCCAGACGAGGAGAATCATTTAGAAGTCTCAAAAGATGATCCGGAACCACATTCTGTGCCCTGGATTTATCTTTGATTTCAATATCGAATTCTTGAAGCAGAAGAATCCATCGAATGAGCTAGGATTTGGCATCCTTTTTGGTCAAGAGATGTCTCAAGGATGAGTAGTTGGTGTAAATTATGACATGAGACCCTAAGAGATAAGCCCTGAATTTCTCCAAAGCAAACACTACAGCTAGCAACTCCTACTTAGTAACGGTATAATTCCTCTGGGCCTCATCTAGAGTTTTGCTAACATAGTAGATGACAGAGGGATTTCTATCGATCTTTTGACCCAAAATAGCCTCGACCGCATAATCCGAAGCATCGGTCATGATCTCAAATGGGGTTGTCTAGACTGGTGGTTGCAGCATCGAAGCACAAGTGATTGCTATTTTAAGAAAATCGAATGCCTTATGGTATGATCCGTCGAATTCAAACGGCGTATCTTTGGCAAGAAGGTTGCTCAGAAGGCGAACAACCTTGGAGAAATCCTTAATGAACCTCCGATAGAATCCCACATGACCAGGAAATGATTGAATTTGTTTGACAGATGTGGGAGGAGGAAGTTTGGAAATAGCATCAACCATAGCCTTGTCAACTTCAATTCCCCATTCAGAGATTACGTGACCCAAGATGATACCTTCTTATGTCATGAAATGACTCTTTTCCCAGCCTAAGGACCAATCTTGTTTTGATGCATCTTTTAAGGATCAATTCAAGATTAGCCAAGCAAGAATCAAATGATTCTTTGAAAATAGAGAAATCGTCTATGAAGACATCCATAAACTCTCCCACCATGTCAGAGAATATGGCTAGCATACACCTTTGAGAAGTCACAGGTGCATTGCATAAGCCGAATGACATTCTACAGAAAGCAAAGGTTCCATAGGGACAGATGAAAGTCATTTGTTCTTGATCCTTAGGATGGATAGGGACTTGATTGTATCCCGAGTAACTGTCTAGGAAACAAAAGTATTTTTTCCTGGCTAATCTTTCAAGGATCTGATCAATGAAGGGCAAAGGGAAATGATTATTTTTGGTGGCTGTATTCAGCTTCCTGTAATTGATACAAACTCTCCAGGAGGAAGCTAAATGAGTGGTGACAGATTCTCCTTTCTTGTTAGTTACAATGGTAATCCCAACTTTCTTGGGAACAATTTGCACGGGGCTTACCTAAGGACTATCTGAGATTGGATAAATGATTTCTACGTCGAGCCACTTAATTATTTCTTTCTTGACCACTTCTTTCATATTAGGGTTTAATCTCCTCTGCATTTGGCGACAAGGGCGGGATTCATCTTCCATGAAAATTCTGTGATTGCAATAAGATGGCTCAATCCCCCTAAGGTCATGGATGGTCCAACCAATTACCTCCTTGTGTTCCTTTAGGACCTTGATCAGTTTAATCTCCTCTTCCTTAGTCAATGTAGCACCGATAATCACAGGGAGCATCTTTTTAGGTCCTAAAAACTGATATTTCAAACTCTTAGGCAATGGTTTCAATTCAAGCTGGGGCGGGTCTAAGATGGAAGGTAAGGATGATGCCGATGAAGATTCATCAAGAGGAAGAGGTTGAAAGTGAACAAAATCAATTACCTCTTCAGAATGTGGCATGTTTGCCATAGAGGGTTGCGGGTTGGATTCATCAAGACAGGAGGAACTTTCAATTGTAGAAACAACCATACATGTCTCAATATTCAAGTTGTCTTCCTCGAGTTCCTCAACATATCCAAAATCCTCAAATTTGTTAATCGCCTTAAAAATATCCAATTTCAATTTTCGATCCTTAAAGGCAATTTCCATACTACCTCTCTCACAGTTGATATTGGCCTTAGCGGTAGCTAGGAATGGATGCCACAGAATGATGGGCATGTTCCTTCAATTTTCAGGAACATCCATGTCAAGGATAATGAAATCTACAGGAAAATAGAAGTCCTTAACCTTGACTTTAACATCCTCAAAAATACCTCTCAGATTTGTGACTGAACGGTCCACTAACTGCAGCATTATTGAGGTCAGCCGAAGTTCACCTCATTCGAACTTCTCGTGAAGAGAAGTCGGAATTAGGTCAATGGATGCACCTAGATCCAAGAGTGCCCTATCAAAGGTGTAATCTCCGATAACACATGAAATCAAAGGGGCACCTAGATCTCTCTTTTTCGGAGGAAGGTGATGCAAGATAATAGAACTAGCCTGCTCAGAGAGTATCACCTTCCTCGGAACAGATTCCCTCGACTTACACTTCTGGGTTCATAAATCCTTTAAGAATTTAGCATAAGCCGGTATGTGTTTGATAGCATCGTGGAGGGGGATATTGATTTCAACATTCTTGAATATATTCAAGAGCTCCTCGATACTATCAACATGCTTCTTCTTCCTAGGTTTAATCAAAGCCTCAGGAAAAGGAACATGAGTCAGATCTTCGAAATCAGGTTCCTGAGCCTTGATTTCTTCTTCAGAATTCTCCTTTCTTTCCTCAGGTTCACCAAGTTTTTCTTGACTATAGCAAGGTAGGTGTAGGTCTTGGGTTTGCCTTCCATTCCTCAAAGTAACGGAGTTGGCAGATGCATACGGGTTTGGGTCTTAGGGAGGGTTAGGAAAGATCGGAGGGGCTTGATTAGCCAAAAACCCTAGATTTGATGAAGAAGCAGAAAAGAAAGGACCCTACTCAACCACCTAAGCATGTGCGTGTGGGTCCCCCTGATTCCCATACCCTTGGGCTTGAATGCCCAGATTCTGTATGTTGCACAGGTTGGGCACGGGTTGAGATGGCAAAGATCTGGGCTGACGGGTGTTAGAAATGAGCCCAGTTTGCTAGTTGTCCAGCAAGGTTTTCATTTGTTGCATGAACTGCAGCATAGATCCTTGCATCTCTACCATCTGACGGATCAAATCAGCCTGCCTACGGGTTGACGAGCATTGCAAATTGGCTGATTGACCTGATTCGGGGGTAGCTGAGTATAAACATGACCCAGACCCATTGGTCTTTGTGGAGCATAGTTGCTGGGTCGGAATTGGGTCTGGTACCTTGGATTTTTCCAGGAGAAGTTAGGGTGGTTCCTCCAACCTGGATTGTAAGCATTGGCATATGGGTTGGACTTAACATTCTCCTATACAGCATATACATCCTCATAGGGCAAGGATGGAGAGAAAGAAAGAGAGGGATTAGAGAAACTGGGATTAAAGGCCCCAGTTTGAAATCCGTGGGGTTCCTAGAAATGCTGGCTTATAGATTGAGTCGCCTCCAGTTGATTCACGAACTCCTGTCCAGAAGGAGCTTGCGAAGAATGGAATCCCAAATTCTGGGATTGAGTGGATCGAGAATTGTTCACAGAGTTTCTAGCCATCCACTCCTCCATCCTTTTGGTAACCAGGTCCACCTTATCTAATTTATTACAAATCAGCTCCATATTAAATGAATGAGAGTCATGGACCTCATTAACATACGATCTAGGTTGTTGGGGTCTGTTAAATGTATCCATGGATTGATTGAATTTTCCCTCATTTCCTCAAACAAATCATGCACACTATCTGCATCTTTGTTGAGGAAATTACCTCCGCAAGAAGCGTCTATGTGATTTCTGAGTTGCTCAGTCAACCTGTGGTAAAAGATCTGTACGAGTTGCCATTTCAGTACCTCATGGTGTGGACACTTCCTCAATAAGTCTTGGAATCGCTCCTAGGAAACATGAAACTGCTCCCCCAGCCGCTAGGCAAAAGTAGTAATCGCCCTCCTTAGTGTATTGGTATGCCCAACTGGAAAGAATTTATTTAAGAAAGTCGATTTAAGATCGTTCCAAGTTGCTATCGACCTTCTATGGTCCTGTACCAATGAGCATCCTTATCCCTAAGAGAGTAGGGAAAGAGCCTCATGATCATTTGCTCCTCATTCACGTTTCGTGCTTTGGTGGTCTGGACCAAAGTGGTCAAGTCCTCCAAATGCTGAAACAGGTCTTCAGAGCCAAGTCCATGAAAATGTTTGATTAGGCTTAACACCTGGGGCTTGATTTCAACGTCTCCAGCTAGAATCTGGACACCGAGACATTCCTTGTAATTTAAATGATCATAAAAATCCTTCAAGGGCTGAGCACCCTGCATTCTTTGCATTTGTTCCAGCTGCCCTTGAAACATCTCTTGTTGATTTTGAGGCAGAGGAGGTTGTTGATCAGTCTTGGGATCAATTTGGCCAAAATTTAATCTACGCCTTCTAGAATGATCTAATGGTCCTTCCAATCGAGGATTCAATGACCTCCTTCCAAACATAAACTAGGAAGAGGTCGGAAAAACTAGGGATAAGAACTCTGCAGCACAACAAAACAAGCTTGTCCTTAAGTTTGATAGCCTAAGGATCTACAGACTCTCAAAATCTGTCTTAAGATTATAGATGATTTACTTTACTTGTATCCAATCAATCTAACCAGTTAAAAGGAGGGGCTAGGGAGAAGGTTCTTCCTTTGGCTTGCACCTTTGGTTCCTGGTGTACCCACCAGCATCGATCATTTGATTCTACTCCCCAACTAGACATCAGATTGACTAGTACAAGCAGGTTAATCATGAATAATCTTAATTTGGGCCCCAAAGAGTGAATCAATCCTTAAGGCCAGTGTCTAATCGATTTTAACTTAGCCTTAGGATTGTAGCGCTTCTGGAATGTGGTGGACCCTTAAAATGGGTTGTGCCCTTAATCATTGATTGGATATGTGTGAGTGCGTGCACAACCAGGGTTTTCAAGCAAGATTATTTAGATAAGTGGATTTTAAGGTTCAAATCTTGCTTAAGTAGCTTTAAGGGTTTAGAATTAGGTAAATTCAATCAAGTTAAAGAGGCAAACTAGATTTTCCAAACACTAGTGAAGATATTTTCCTTTTGAAATCAAAAGTAAAGTGGAGTGCCTAGTATTTACCTAAATTGTAAACCCTAAGGGGAAGCTACTTGATGAGTTGATTTTAAATGAAGTGGTGAGGCCCAAACAATTCAAACAATTGGCCTTAATGCACCACTGAGTCCTAATATGATTTCTACTCAATTATGTGTTTAGGTGTGCGTACCAGTTCCACAGGTTAGAATCCCAGTTGAGTAGATAAAAAATCAAGTTAGGTTATGTGCATCGAATGTGGGTGTTTGTAATGTGTATGTTAATTTGTCCCACAAGAAGTATCTTTTTGTTTGTTTGTTTTTTTACGAGGGTGAGATGAGTGGGAGTGGAAATCAAAGCATCCAAACTAATCCTAGGATTTATGCGAACACCTAGGTTAATTAGGTTTTGAATTAGAGTTGTGGAATGAAATCTATGGACGGGGAAAGAATGGGGAGTACTTACAGTTGTCTTCAACTGTACTTTACTCCTTTCTACCACTTGAAGATTCCCTATTGAGGTACCTGCAAAACAATAAAAGGGAAATAAAAGCAAGTTAGAAAATAATTAAGTGTGTGAAATGCGAAAAGAAAATTGAGCTTCGTTCCCTCCCCGGCAACGGTGCCAAAATGTTGATCGGAAAATCATCGCAAACGGAAGTTGAGTTTTGAAAACCCATCGTTATAGTGTGATTAGCAAAAAAATATGTCAGCAAATAAATTTTACTGAAACTCAAAAAGAATTTTGGGTCAAACACAAGGAGGTTATGTCAATTTGAAACCAGTGATTATATTTTTTTGTTTTTGTTTAGAAAGCAAGATAATCACAATGAATTCAATATTAACAATGAGAGAGAGAGACAGAGAATAAACACTTTATAATATGGATAATGTTTTACAACTAGAAAGTGGAAAATATTACAACTAGAAAGTAGTAAAATCTACTCTAGAAAGCAGTAAAGAGAAAGGAGGCAAAAAGTTATCCTCCTCGACAGCTGCTTAGAGGACGAGCCAGATGGGGCGACGCCTAGAAAGCAGAGGACGAAGACGGAAGACAGAGAATGAAGCAGGAAGAACTAGGGGTGAGGCAGGGCATCGTTGTCATGGGATCCACTTCTGGAATGGGGTGAGAGAAACTTTGATTTAACTCTAAAGGAGCATCTTGAGTTTGGGTCAAGCTTCATTAGAGCTTTGGAGAGGGAGAGAGGTGAAGGAAGGGATGATTCAAATGTAGAGGGTGTAGGCCTTTTTATAGGTGTAGAGGTTGGGTGCAAAAAGGTCATATCAAGTTAAAAACATTAAATGAGGGGGTCTTTAGTGATGGATATAAACGTCACTAAAGACCCCACGTCACTAGACGTGCACGTGTGCCCACACCTTCTCTTCTCCTCGTGCTTCAATGCCTAACCACGATTAGATGATCTCAGCCATCCGATCGTGAGATCGGACGGCCGAGAGATGCTTGCGCTCGCTTCCACTTTAGCACCTCAACGCATGCGCGTACGATCGCATGTGCAAATGCACGTCATTGCACGTGTGCGCAATCTGCACCCATATGTGCTGCCATGTTGCACATCTCTTACCCGCATGATTGTCATTCGATGATCGAATTGAGCCACTCCCCTACCTGCACCTTGATTTAAGGTGCACGGGGGCTCAAACGCATGTCGCGGGGTTGCGCGTGGAGGCATTTACCACTGCGCTATCTCTGTGGATTAGTGCGGTGATGATTCAACTATTGCACCCTCTTAGCCGTTGGATCAAGGTCCAACAGCTGAGATCTTGTCTCGCCCGCACCTTCAGAAGTTGAGAAGAGATGTTGCAGCGAGTTTGGGCGACTGTGATGGTGCCAGGTGGTGCCATCATGGTCGTGCATCTTCTGTGTTTTGTAGATGGTGCCACGGATGTCAAATTGGACTGATTTTGGCATCGTTGGGCTGCGATCGTCGATCTGAACCCATCTGTGTGGTCGGATTTGTCATATGATGTATGGATTTACACCATCTTGGCCCCTTGACCTCTAATCTTTCCCAGACTGCATCTGATGCTACGGAAGTCTGATCGGGGCGATCTTGGAGTTGTTGAACTCCGATTGTCACCTTGAACAGATACATATGGTTGGATCTTTAATCCGTAGCCTCAATTAAATGTTGCCCTATCACCTGACCATAAAAGGGAGAAATTAACCTAAAATTTATACAACCTAACCTAAATGCAAGATGATGCATGTTATACAATATTTACAATGCATGATGCTTATATGATACTAAGAACATGCATTAATAGACATTTTTGGCTATTCAGATGTATGCACATCAGTTACTGATTGCCTTTCATGCTGCATATCATTGGTGTGTGCATCTTGGAATGGGCCCAAATGTTCATCTTTCAAATTGAACCGCTCAAGAGTGT
The DNA here is from genome assembly GCA_037157565.1 of Thalassia testudinum. NCBI lineage: Eukaryota > Viridiplantae > Streptophyta > Magnoliopsida > Alismatales > Hydrocharitaceae > Thalassia > Thalassia testudinum. The sequence goes on from JAZHRO010000002.1 coordinate 70,108,846, forward strand.
CACCTATTTCATTATCATGTAGAAGTGGGTTGGAAGAAATAGGGTTGTGAGTGTCCTCAATAACGACATCCCCAGGTTCTTGTTCGACGCTAAGATCCTCTTCTGGGGGTGTATAGATTCCTTCCTCAAGAGTAGTAATTGCTTTTAGTTCTTCTGAATGTTTGAGAGGATGATCTTGACAGTCAAAGGTATGTAGAAATATGGATTTGGCTAATTCAGTCAGATCGTCTCCATGAACAAAACATATTCTCCCCTAGATTTGCTCCATACTCTGAGTCTGGTCCTTTCAAAGTCATCATCATCCTCATCAATGTTTCTTCCTGTAGACTCAGAAAAATCTTTCACACCAAGATCAAGAGCTTTCTTAAAAATCAACTCTTCGTGTCCCCGTGACCAATATGGATCTAGTTCTTCCAATTCACTCTCAATATTCGCTTGGTCACTGGTGTTTAGGATTTGTGAATCCTCAGAATAACCAATGGCAGGTGTTGGTCCCCAAGATAGAGGAGTGTGGTTATTATCACTTCCTTCCAATATGATTTCATCCGACATCCAAGACTCCTAGACTTTGTTAACTTCTGAATCACAATCCTCAGGGAGCACTAATTGAGGTGCAAGGTCCTTATAATGTATATGTTCATCATCCCTAGGATGGGGTACAGATTCCACCTCAAAATTCATCCTGGGAGTTAGGTTGACTATTTAACTGCAACCCGTTTCATCAAATGTAATAAATAAAGATACTATCATTCGGGTCGAGTTCACCTAATTGGCCCATTTTATCCTTGTAATTAAGATCAGGTGGATAGTGACAAAGATTGCCTTCTGGTGGGCATATCTCATGAGGGATGTCTAAGTGATAGCTACTCCTCAAAATAGGATCTCTGTTGTCATTGTTTTCATTGAAATTATCTTGATAATCTGGGATATAAAGGTGGGGATCAAAATTGACTATAGGAGGATCGCTAAGTTGGCTAACCTCTTCAGTTAATCTTTGACTATTCCTCAAAATCTCTCCCATAAGATCCATCATTTCTTTCTATTGTTTTGTCATTTCTATCATAAAAGAGGAGAGGCTACCATCAGATTGAGGAGGATAGTCAATCTTAGGTTAAAGTTGCCTAGGAGTATTGGTCCAACCTCGATAAGCAAAATCGTTAAGGGTGGCTGGGTTGGGTATAATCATGGGAGAGCTAAGGCTAGGATATCCTTCTCCTAGGTTCTGCTCATCATCACTGGGTTGGGGATTAATCAGACCAATGCTCCTATAGTAGTAGACAGGATCCCAATGCTCATCAGATGATGGATAACATCAGGTTATGGGATTGAGATTTGGTGTTCTGGGGTGAAAATAAGAAGTGCAGTAGCTCTTGTAATCCATTTGAAAATCCCAATCAAATGCAAGGTAATGGGACTCTCTTTTCTTTCTTAGAGTAGATTTGAGCTAACCTCCAACCTACTTCTTAAAGTTGTCAAATGGGATCAAGTTTGCACCCGTCCATTCCCACTTTAGTGGTATAAGAGGGAGCTATGACCTGAGATCCCTGACAGGTTCTTTGGAGAACAACAGAGGTCATTTACGTTCTCTCTTGGTGGAAAAAGAAGTTTTACAATCAATTGGGTGCCCTAAGTTGACCTTTGCGTGCCCTAGGAGCAATACTTTGCTTCAATGATACTCTCAGGTGATCAAGTAAGAAGTTACTTCAAGGACTAACAAAGGGATGTAAGTAGGGTGAACCCTTCCTTTGAGGTGATGCGTAAGCGATACCTCTTAACTACCCTACTGTCCTTTTAAGGGGTGTCCCCCTCCTTGAAATATCAACACACTAGGTCAAAAGATAGTACCACCACCACAAAGTGAAATAGAAGGGTCTGCACCGATAAAGAGATCAGCGCCTATAGCCTTAAGGGACCGAGTCTTAGTGAGGTGCCTAGTGTGCGTGCTCAATGTCATAAGTGTGCATCACACCACAAATTAATTTAGATTTTGAGAACGCAGACAAGTCCATTTTGATCAGATCAAGTGTGATTTGGTTTTAATGTCAAATCTAATTAACAGTCCCAATTCTGGTTAGGTGACCACTGAATGAAATCAATTTAATCAATTTGGTGGTCTTGAGATTTAGTCCACATGCATTGCGTGAATAGTAGTTGGATGCAAAGATAGAATGCTATACCTTTCTCCCGCAATCTCCACGCAGATATGTTCACAATGCAAGGAAAGAGATCTAATATGCTACTCAATCACCCCTAAATGCACACACCTAAGGGCAAGCAACTCCTAAACAGGCTGCTCGATATTTTTTTGTCTTTTTCTTTTAGGGTAAGCAGGCAGGAAAATGAATCACACATGCAGAAAAGATAGCCCCTAGCCGCTAAAGAATGTGGGGATAGACCCCCGTAAATAAGCCCCAATTGCTACAAGGGCAAGAAGATAGAATCGAAATAAACTTCGTGACGAAGGAGAATCCCTTGTGAAAGAGGGATCCAGGTCTTCTCTTCGCGGCTTCTTCGCGTGTGTGGGCGTTGCTCATGGTTGACGTCGCCGCTCTGCTGTGCCTGTCGTCTTGTCAAATTCCTTACACAGAAAGATAAAGAATGATCAGATAAGTGCACAATTCAGAATAATAAAAAATAAAGTCAGGTGAACTATTGCATCTATTGCCTCCCTGACAATGGTATCATTTGATCGAGAGTTTTTTGCTTGCAGAATATAATGTTAGAAAATATACATCATCACAGTAAAATCGCGTGGTGGAAAATCCCAAACAAAAATATTTCAATAAAACTAACCACGAAGAATTAGGTCATATCTACAGGGAGGAACAAATCAATAAAATCATGAATAATTTTGCCTTGTATTTGTCCAATTGAGTGTGAGATTTGTGCTCAAATTCCATGCAAAACATGATGAAAATAAGAAGACACAATAATTTAAGAATGTAAGGTTGAGTGTGTAATTTTTCCTCAACAAAATATTAAGCAAAGATGTGATCAGAATTTCACATAATTTCCAGTTATATACATGTTAGCAAGGAATTATTCAAATCCGAATCCAAATCCAATATGAACTAATGCACATAACATAAGTCAAGCTAATTCAAGAAAACGTAAGTGCATTGTTGCAATTTACCTCAATATATTTAATGCATCAAATAAATGAATAGTGATTGGCAATGGCATTTTTGGTAAATAGAAATTGAACCCAAAATAGGGGATTCCTTCCCCTTGTGCGTGCACGAAGAGGGAGTGACGGCGGAGGCTGAGGAGCTTGAGGAAGGTCGAGGTAGATGAAAGCTTCGCGTTGGAGTTGACGACGTGGTGGAAGATGGCCGTCGGTCGCTGGCCAAAGAGAAGGTTGGCCGACGACGTGGAGGTTGGCTGGCAATCGTGCGGTCTGTCGGTGGATCTGAGGGCATGGCCGTGCTTGTGAGGGCGCGACGAGTCCAGTGGTGGCGACGATGCATCAAACGGAGGGTAGAAAAGCCTGCTGTGTTTTGGTGATGTTGGGTTCTTTTCCTCCTCTATCGGTGGAGAAGAAGAAGAAGGAGAGGAGGGGGAGGCTGGTTGCTATGGCTATGAGCGCGAGAGTGCATGCACATGCAAGGTGGATGTGCTGAGGCTGAGGGTGCGACAGCCGTAGGTGCGCGAGGGGACGCATAGACCATAAGGGCAGTGCTAGCCTTTGTGTGGGTGTGAATGCATGCAATGGGGGAAGGGGGCTGGTGGATGTCATGGTAGCGAGCTGGTGAGGGCTTGTATCGTGGTCGGCGAAAAGGAAGAACCTAGAGGTAGGCGCGGTCTTTGGACATCCGGTAACTGACCCAGACGTCTTAAATTAAAGGGCGAGGGGGCGTGTGCATGGTGGTGGAGATGGAGCACAATGGTGGTTGTCATCAAGGTGGAGCACGGTCGTGAAGTCGGAGACGTAGTCAAGTTGAGAATGCAGTAGCGAATGCGTTTGCAGATGTCGGTGCTGTCACCACCGACCGCGGTGATGGATTTGGAGTAGGTGAGACACGGTGGTGGTCGATCGTCTTCGATGGCTCGCAGTGGTCTATTGGAGAGATGATGAAGATGGTGGTTGCTTGTAGGGAAGGAGATGGGAGAGGTATCTCCCCTTCTGCTAGAGATGGATAGAGGTTGTTTACCTTCCTGCAATATATAGAGAAAGAGAGAGAATTAGAGAAAGAATTAGCGAGAAAGAGAGGAAATAAAATCATCACTTTATGTTGCTAAAAAAGGGAGAGATTGAGAGAAATTTGGGGGAGAGATATTCGTGAGGGAGAGAGAGAGATACATCTATCAATTTGTTTCTCCTTTTGTTATTTTTTCCTTTTCTTTGATTTTTTCCTTTTGCGCAAAACTTCAAAAAAAAAAAGGATTTCCATGGAAAATAATTCTAATGGAGAGTGGAGAATTTTTCCTTTCATGTGACAAATCAAATGGCATTCCTAATGCATGAAATGACGATTTTACCTCTTACCTAATTTTGTTAATATAATGGATACTCTAAATTCACTTCTTATCTCAATGACCATGTACTTGGGCTCTAATTTTATTCTCTAAAGTGGACCTATCAATCCCCACACAACACTCCATATATAAATCATTTCCTCTTCTCCTCCTCCCACGAATCTCAGTTATCTCTTTCCACATCTCGTCTTCGTTTTCAGCTGCTTCGCTCCCTGCCTTTGTCCTTTTGGTGCGATCTGCTATCGAGGTTTCTTCTTTGATTTCTTTTAAGTCTTTACTTATGTTTGTATTTGCGATCATCATTATGATTTCATTTTTTATTTTTGATAGTGTTGTTGTTATGGATCTAAACGTTGGGTATGAATTTGGTTCCTTTGATAGAGACTATCATGAACCTACCTTTGACTCTTCATCTTCTCATCTGAATGATCAGGACAACTCTACTATTGATATAGATGAAGGTGCATATGTTATCTTTGATTTTTTTGTCTAGTTTTGAAATATTTTTCATTGGTGCAATTCTATTTTAGGTTTTAGGTAGGATTCTATATTTTTGCATCGTTGCAATTACATTTTGCATCAGTGCAATTATTTTACATCAGTGCAATTACACTTTGCATCGATACAATTTAACTTTGCAATTATTTAACTCATCTATGTTACTTTGGCATGCTTTCAGGTAGACAAAATATTGAAGTTGGATAGAATTTGATTCTTTTAAGTTTGTTCTTTCTTTTTGTTAAGATTCTTCTCATCGTGGTTGCTTTAAGTATTCTTTAAAGAGCACAAATTATGATGAGGTTGATAAGAATTTTATATGTAGAACGAAGCTTATTCGTTTAAGAGGATGTGAAGCTCCTAAGAAGTCATGCAATCCTTACTATTCAAAGAGATTTGCATCTAAATTTGGATGCAAGGCTCATGTTCGCTTTCTAATTTGCGATGGCTCTGCCAGCTATATCATTGTTTCTTATTGTAATGACCATAATAATGAGTTTTGCGATTCAACTATGATGAAATATCTTCGATCAAAGAAGAAAATACAATTGGGAAGGAAATGTCGGATGGTGTTAAACGATCAAGCAAGCATTAGTTTGTCAAAGTTAATTACTTCCTTTACTATTGAGGACAATGGATTTGAGAACTTGATATTTATCACTCAAGATGAGAGGAATACAATATGTAAAATAAGGAATTTAAGGCTTGCTTTAGGTAATGTAGAGGCTGTTCAAAGTTATTTTGTTAGGGTGTAATCAAAGAACAACAACTGGGTTTATTCTATAGATTTTGATGATGATGATGATGATTGCATCCGTAACATTTTTTAGTCTGATTTTAGTAGCCGGTTGGCCTACAAGTTTTTTGGTGATGTACTCTCATTTGACATAACATACTTGAGTAATTGATATGACATACCTTTTGCTCCTTTTGCTAGAGTAAATAATCATGATTATACATTTTTATTTGGTTGTGCTCTATTGGGAGATAAGACAACAAGAAATTTTACATAGTTATTTCAAACATTTTTGTCTTGCATGTGGGGCATACATCCCAAATGTATCTTTACAGATCAATGTCAAGCTATTATTAATGTTGTATCAACTGTGTTCCATGTTATTCATCATCAGCTTTGAATTTGGCACATCAAAGATATGCTTCCTCAGAAGATTCCTAGAGATGAGCATACTAGGGAAGCTTTTAATCAAGTTGTTTATTATCCGATACCAAAGGAAGATTTTAAGGAGAACTGAGCTGCAATGGTTAGAGACAAACATTTTCGATGAGATATCATTCATCTAAAGGAGATATCATCAGAGTGCATATCACCTAAACCCTAAACCTGATGATATTACTCGAAATATCTTCGATGATAAACACATCCTTTACTTCGGAGGAATATTACTTATGATAAAGCACAGGTGCAAAATTAAAAATCACTGACGTTTTTTCTCATTTTCCAGTAAGATATCACTGGAGTAAAATATCTTCGATGATATACTCATCCTTTGCTTCAGAGGTTTTAGAGGCATACCTCTTTGATTCGCTCCCTTTTCTCATCTTGCTGCCTTCTTCCATTGTGGAGCTTTATTGATGTTGATGGAGCTTCTTCGAATGAATGTAGTAGGGCTTGATAATGATGCTGCAGTGATGAAGGATGTCCGAAGAAGCAAGAACATTGCAGGGGGAGGAGTGTGTCACAAGGGGAGGAGTACATTTAGGAGTGGAAGAGTTGCGGAGGTTGCTTTTTGGTAGATATTTGTGTGGGCCCTAGCTGCATTTAATAAAGTTTAGCATCCGAGGTTGATGCGTGTCGCGTCCAAGGTGCGCGTGTTGAGTTTTACATCGTTTCTTGCATTTATAAACCTGCATCCAAGATTTAAATGGACACCTTCATCGTTGAAGTTAGTGAGCCCAACACTACTCTACCTTATCCTAGCAAGCTATCAAGGGAGTTTTGATGTTTATAATTTTATGACTTGTGATATATATGCCACCCAATTTGAGCACTAATCTACTGAACGACTTTTAGCTTGCTCATAAGTTGGTTTGTACACCATTGCTCGATCCTTTGACAGAATCCAATTAATCAATTACCTTATTTCTTGGCAAGATATATAGTATAATATAATGCAGAAAGAGATGGGAATTTGAAAGGGAGGTTCTTGTCGAACAAAAGAGAAATATCGTAAGCAGCTTTACGCCTAAACAAGTTAATTTTAGGTGATAAGGTGATCCTTCTAAAATGAAAACCCTTCGTTTCTTTTTTTTTTGAAACAGAAAGGAAAGCTATCGTGCACCGATAGCAATCCGAGAGAGCATTTTATTAATCAATATAAAACATGATTACAGCATAGAACCCCACATATGTATGAGAGACCAACAAGCATTTACAATTTGCTCCGCACATATTGGCCTCTCCTGAAACAAAAAATTATTCCTTGATCTCCATACACACCACATGACTGCCGCCATGTGAATAGGTAGATTATCATGCAACAAAATTTTTTTCCACAGGTCATCCCAAGTGGGGAGAGGTTCCCTGCAAACTTTTCTCCCTATTGCATCAGTGATTATGCAGGAAGAAAAAATATGGATGGAACTATCAGTCGGTAGACCACATAGCAGGCAAGATTGCAATATAGCACCCATTCTTCTGTGTTTGAGATCACCTGTCACTAGTCCATCCCTCCTACATAGCCATAGAAAAATCTGTATTTTAATTGGGATCTTTAGCAGCCATAGTTTTTTTCCTATCACATCATTTCCAATGAGTGGGAATGCCTCATGAGTTTGTCATATGCTTTTGCAGGAGTGAAGGTTCCATCCCAGCATTATCTGTCTACACTACCAGAAGAAGGTCTAAAAGCCCTCAGATCTTGCTCCAGACATGTTATTTCCTCCCATGTTCTTGTGCCTTCTCTGCTAGATTCACCCCCCTCGGTTCGGCACTCATCACTCCCATCAGACCAGAAACTGCAGACCGGAGCCCCTTTGTTCATGTCAGCCGCATAAACTCTTGGATAGGCATTCTTTAGTTGACCCAAAGGTGACCATTCCTCTACCAAAATTTAAATGACCGTCCATCACCTAAGATAGGCTTAAACATTTGCCAGTTGTTCTTCATTTCTTGTATCATAGACTTCCAGAAGGGAGATGGCTTAACTAGTTGGAGCCGGTCTAGAGAGCTATGCGAGCTTCCATAATTTTCTTTAATAAGATCCACCCAATTCTTATGTTCCCCATTAAACAATTTGATTGCCCACTTGAGCAGTAAAGCATCATTGAACTCTTTAAGAGATTTAATTCCCATACCACCTTGGTCTTTCGGTTTGCATGGACTATCCCACTTCACTGGTTGGAAAAATTTACCTTCATGATTTGCTCCCTTCTAGAAAAACCGCTTCCTCATCACATCAATGCGCTTCCAGATGGACTTGGGTGCTTTAAACATTGAGAAGAAAAAGATTGGGATGGAGGTTATTAATTAGTTCAAGAGAATAAGTCTGCCCCCTTTGGATAGATATCTGCTGCTCCACCCTTGTAGTTTGACAAAGATTTTATCAAATAAGGTGTGCCAGTCACTTTTCTTTAGTTTAGTGCATTTTAGAGGTAAGCCCAAATATTTGATTGGTATGGTAACCAAGGGGGTACCTAATGTTGAGGAGATGGTTGTTTGCTTTTCTCCTGTTAGTCCAAAACACACCAAAGAAGATTTATCACCATTCAATTTCAAACCTGATATTTCCCCAAATATCTGTACCATGTGGAATAGTGCCTGAGCTGCTTGTTCATTCCTGATGAGAACCTCATCATGAGCCCTAACTAGCTCATTTTGACCTAAGAAAGAGAATAAAAGCTCCTACATAACCTGGAGAAGGGCTTAACTGAAGGAATAAGTGTTCTGAGAAGAAAACATGAAATAAAGGTTAAAACTGTAATTTTACCATTACAGTACATAAACGAGATTTCTTTGTTGCAGAACATAGGTCAAATGGTCTGAATAAGATAAAAAGTGAGTTGGTTTAATCAGAAATGGGTTTATGTGCAAGCTAGGAATTAAATGACATCTTGTAACCCTAAAATAGACCTGCTTAATTCAACAAGGTCCTAGTCAGGATAAAAATCAATTAAACCCTCTAAAATTCATGGAAAAATATCCCCTAGGGTTTAGAACATTCAATTTGGCCTTTGGAACCTAGTTTGACCTAGATTGGGGTCTTAGCTCATCAATTGACCTAATTTGGATTTTTATGCAAAATGTATAGTCAAATGTGGTCAAACCTAAAATCCAACTTCACCATTGGATTCCTTTGGTCAAAATTAGGTTTGTACCAAAATTTTGGTCTAAGGGGAGGTCATCTTGACCTACTTTGCAAATTAGTACACCCAATTACATTTTGGCCCCTATCTTTTGAAAACCATTACACAAACCCCCCTAGCTTCCTCGCCACTCTTACAAATAGGTCCCTCCACCATTAATGGGGAGGAATCCTTCTCTGACGAGGAAGGGAGGGGGAATACTCCCTGATCCCTCAGAGATCTCCTCCCATATTTGGAAGGGAGATTCTCTGAGGAATCCCCTTCCATCTGAGCCCAATCACAATCTTTGATTTCCATCCAATCTCTCGTGCGAATGCACAAGAGATTTGGAACCCCAACTACCTTCCTTCTCCGGTGAGAAGTTGGTGGCAGAAGGCTTGCCCTTCATGCACTAGAAGCTCAGCCAGCACTTAAAAAAGGACCCCCAGCCCTCTGCGAATCGCTCAGACTTATTTTGGCCGCAGAATCCCCCAGATTTCGTCTCCCCTCTCTCCGGCCAAGTAGCCCGTAAGCTCCGGCGATTCTTCCTCCTCCCTCTCGTCGCTCTGCTGCCATACCAGCAGTAGGGTTCACTTCGCCTCATCCTCCCGCGTCACGCCGCACCAGCGCATGCCTTCCTGTCCTCCTCGTCACCGTTATCTCCCTTAGGGTCGTCTTCTCCGACGATGGCACAAATGAGCCGTCCGTCTCCATTGCCCCCCCTTTGCTCCCAATAATCCAGATAAGCTCCCCGTCTTCCACTCTTTCATTTTCCTCATTCTATTTCACACAACACCCCTCGACCGCCATTGTTCGCCCGCATCTTCCCCATATTCGACCACCCTCCGACGAGATGCTTCCATCACTCTGCAACCCCACACATCTCGCCACCCACCTCACAACCTCTGCCACACTCCACTGAACACCTTCCACCCATCCACAGGACGACACACGCACTCCACGCTTCCGCCGACCTAACCCATAACTCCGGCCACAAAGCGACCTAGGTATGCACGCGTAGGCCGCCCTGCGGCCTGCCACCAATTGCCTCACCTTCGCCGTGACATGGCGACCGTCCTCCTGTGGTCTGATAGAGCTGCAAGCTCCTTTTTGTGTCGTGCAAGTTCTGAGCTCCAGCCGCCATTAGCGACGGCTCGAGGAGGTTGAAAGCTCGCTCCAGGATGAAGTGCTTCAGGGTTCCAGGTTCAGCAGGTTTGGGGAAGTCTCGTGCATCTAGCTGTCCAAGCAATTGGTGCTGTGAGGCTTGCAGCTGCTGCAAGTGGACGGAAGATCTCCTGTGGGCGTGAGAGCAACAGCGGGTGGAACATTAGTCCCACCTCGTGAACCTGTGAGTGAGGTGTGCGAAATAAATTGAATTTGTGATATTAGTTGTTTGCCTCCAATTCACTGGGGTGAGGTCCCTCCTCACCTATGCATGCCTCATCCATGAACTAGCCTGCGGACCTGGTAATCTGACTCAATTATCCTCCTGTGCACTCCTCGTGCACCACACCCACTCCGGTGCGCTTGGACCCAGGTGCGCGGCCCGACTCGATAACCCGGCTCTGGGAGAGCGTACTGAAGAGAGATTCAGAGAGAGAGACGCACGGGGAGGGTAGGGGAATAGGTTTTGTTGCGTGGTGCTTGTGCAGGAAGAGGATGCAGCAAGGGAAGGAAGCAGGGACTTAGCCGCTGCAAGTGAAGAAGAAGAAGGACTCCCTGTAGCAGAGGTGCGGCAGACCAAGAGAAAGAAGAAGAGAGAGATCAAGGGGCAGACAAAAAGGAGAAGCAAGAAAGCAAAGGAAGAAGAGGAAGAAAAAGAAGAAGGCAACCTAAGAAGAGGCAAAGCCAGGATTTAGCCGCAAGAAGAGAATCAAGAAGAGAAGGAAAAAGAAGAGGAGCAGAAGTGGCTAAGGAAGAAAAGGAAAAGAAAACCATAGGTGCAACAGACAAAATCACAAGCAGAAGAAAAGAATCTAAGAGATAATTCTTTTTGGGCAATTTCTTTCCATAACATTATCCTATCACTTTTTTTGAACTAGTCATTTCTTTTTATTAAAAAGTTGTGTTCACAAGTTTTGGAATACTCAGGTTTCTCCCTGTGTTCGACCTTGGATACTTTGATTTTCGAGTTATAAATTTTTATTTGTTTTCGCGAAAAGTTCATCTATATTACAACGAGATATCTATTAAAACACGATCTATCCGCGCGAACATTTTGGCGTCATTGCCGGGGAGCAACGGGCACTTCTGAAGCTTTTGATCACAACTTTTGATCTAATACTAACTTAATTCCTCTCCTTTGTTGTGCTTGTCTCAGGGAAAGCAGAGAAAAGAAGAGCAGCTGCACAACGGCTACACCAAAGAACAGGTAACTTTCATTAGCCCTCTCTCTTACCCCCCTCAAAGTCTGAAAAGGAACAAAGAAGAATCAACCTAGGGCTACCTGTTTCATACTTAGTAATTCATCGAAGTTGCCTGATTTTCATTTCAACACATCTTGAACTGCACATCCAACTAAGGTAACTAGGGCTCAAACTTTCTTGATTGAGCCCTAGCTACCAATTTTTGAAGCAACTAAATTGGACCAACTAGAGCCAACCTAAGGATTGCAAAGCTAGGGTTTTTAGAGACACATCTTCTCTTAAACAAAGAAAAATTTTTTCCAAAAAGAGGTGTGCCTAAACCTTGTTTGAAAAGATCTATACAAGAGAAACCCTAAGAAATCAAGCTTTTAAATCCATTTAAACCTTAAAAGAAAGGACCCAAAAGCTCTCAAAGGAACAAGAGGTGAAGTTGATCCTTTGGGTCAACCAACCTTAAAATTAGGTCACTTTTTCACTCAAAAGACCTAAAAGTTCAAGTGGAACCCTAAGCACCTTGATCTTAAAGTAAAAAAGGTAGACTTAAGAGGTCAAGGTCCCCATTCTGGACTACCTGGAATCTCCGTGACAAGAGAGGTCGGGTGGGGGAAACCCTGTAACTCTTGGGGAAGCTCTACTGTGTAGGGGTCTTTGCTAGACTCTCCCTCTCTGGTTGCCCAGGTACTTCTCGAGTGGATGACCTTTCCAACTAATGGGAATCATCCGCCCTGAACCTCTATAGTCACCCAATAATTTTTGGGTGTCTCGATTGGGTCCAACACCTTCTAATCTCATCACATCCTTCGGTGCATGTTCGGTAGGAGGTCCTTAAGACCATCCTTAAGACCTCCTTTAGAAATTCACTCTCGTCGAGGCCAAGCCTCGACGCCCTTATTTGTGCAGCAACCTCACCACATAAATCTTTCATCCGATTCAGAACCAAGTTCTCTTTCTTCTTCCATCATGGCACAACCCATTGAAGAAGAGAACAACCTTGAGCACCAGCTTCAATGCCTGAATGATCTCTTCCAAAACTTTGTAAACCCACCGCAGCGACCAATGATGCGAGATCACTATAATCCTGCTGCGGTCACGATTGAGCCTCGACTCCGAATCCCGGTTGGAGGTCTTGATTCTGAACTTAAGCCCAATATGATTCATGCCATACCAAAGTTTCATGGGCTTAACTCCGATGATCCATTCCAACACATTAAACAACTCAAGCATCTGGCCCAGACCTTCGGGTCAAATCCACAAAACTGGGATATCCTACTCATGAAAATGTTCTCTTTCTCCCTCCTAGACAAGGTTGCCCATTGGTATCAAACTCAGACCCGTCCGATCAACACATGGGAGGAACTTCAGTCCGAATTTTTGAAAAAGTTCTTCCTTGTTGGCCGGACGAATGCCTTGCTCCACCAAATCACCCATTTCACTCAACAAATGGGAGAACCTCTTCACGAAGCATGGGACTGATTCTTAGATCTCATGCGAAAGTGCCCCCATCACGGAGTTCCTAAATGGGAACAAGTCCAGTCTTTTTACCAGGGACTCCGTGAAGACATTCAATTATTCGTCAATGCAACATGTGGAGGAAACATCATGGGTCAACATGAGGACACGGTATGGGAGATTCTCTAAAACATGTGCGAGAACTCCATTAATAATGACTCCATGGGCTTATTCAACAGGATGAATGCCCGCGCATCGAAAAATTTGAGAGGGGCACATGAGATGCAGGACTTATCCACATCCGTCGACTTGGAACTGATGGCCAATCGGTTGGACAAGGTTTCTATCATAGAGAAGAAGGTAGACGAGCTAACTCGGCATCTGCAGCGAGCCACCTTTGCGTAGAACTCTTTTGCATGACCACCTTTGGCGAGGGAAACTGTGCAAAACATCTACCACCAATCTTCTCAGGGGATGGACCATATCCACCCCCATCTGACTCTCAGATAGGAGTGACCTCCGATCCATTCTACTCAAGTTGGGGGAACTCTGAACCCTCATATTCTGACTTTCCTGAGGTTCGTCAGACATGCGAGGACCTCAACGCCATCCAGAATGACCCATTTTCCAATACCTACAACCCTGGATGGCGAAATCATCCCAACTTTCAGTGGACGGGAAATTCTCAGACTCAAAGACCATCATATCAGCCCTGTCCACAAGCCCCTCGTCCATATCAGCCGCCTCAGCCTCGGCCCAATCCCACCTATCAAATCGGGCCAAACCAGGATCAAATGACTCTTATCCTTCAAGCACTGGGTGACATTCAAAAGATGAATGCGGCAATGCAAAAACATCACAATGATGAGATCACAGAGGTTTGTAACCAACTGGCCCAGATGGTAAATTCCCACCAACCTGGCACCCTTCCTTCGCAACCTCTGCCAAACCCAAATAACGTGCCGACCTAGAGGTGTGTTATGAACCCAAATTCAGGCCACGCACATTTGATTTATCAGGCCCCTACTGCTCCATCACCAGACGGGATGGAAGCTTCAACATCTTATGAGGGATTTCAGCAGTAGCCACCCCTCTTACCAAACCCAAACCAAAACTAGGTCGGATTAAACTCTGTAACAACACGTAGTGGTAAAATAACCTAGGACCCACATTATTCGAGCCACTCCAAGCTTGGTGGTAGCCAAAACCCTAGGATAGTTATCCAGGATACCCTTGTCCTAGATTAAGAACCTGGACCTATTCAAGAGGAACCAACTAGGATTCCATTTCCTGAGGCCTTGACCAAAGGAAAAAAGATAACCAAATCTGTGTCTCCCGAGAAGGATTTGGTCAAGCTCTTTGAATAGGTCCAGATGAGCATCCCCTTGATGGATGCAATTCGCCACGTACCGGCTTACGCAAGATTCCTGAAAGATGTATGTACCCCTAAACGTAAGCCATGAACCAAGGGTGGGAATCCGATCGTACTGTCAGAGCAAGCCAGCTCTGTCATGTTGAGTAAACTCCCACCCAAGGCTAAAGGCCCAGGAACTCCCCTGATTTCTTGTAAAATTGGTGAAACCCAATTTGACAGAGCCTTACTAGATCTAGGTGCCTCCATAAATCTAATACCTACATCCCTCCTTGACCACCTTGAAGAGTCCGAACTTAAACCGATTGAGGTGACGTTGTAGTTAGCCGATAGATCCATTAAGTCACCTAAAGGAATACTCGAGGATGTCATTGTTAGGGTACGGGATTTCTACTTCCCAGTGGACTTCATAGTTCTGGACATGGACACACCAATCATATTAGGGAGACCCTTTTTGGCCACTGCTAAGGCCAACATAAACTGCGAAGAGGGCCAAATAGAATTAAAATTTGGGAATCAAACTCTGAAGATTGACATCTTTAAGGCGCAACAAGGGATTAATTACGGAGTTATAGAGCAAATATGTGATATCAAAGCCGTGGTTGATGAATCGCATACAGAGGACAACCTGATTATCCCTGATCAACCACTAGAAGATCAAAACCCGCAAACAGAGTGCGAACATGATCTAGACACACCCATGACTCCGACCCCTGTTCCTGATACAAACCCCGAACCACCTGCTGCTGCTGACAATCCTATCATGGAACTCAAGCCCCTTCCCGAGCATCTGAAGTATGTCTTTTTGGGTTCAATCAGACATTTCCTGTGATTATCAACTCCTGACTCACACCTGATCAGGAATCCCGTCTGATTACTATTCTCCAGCAACATCGTAGAGCCATTGGATGGACTCTCGATGACTTGACTGGCATAAGCCCTTCGTACTGCACATATTGAATCTGCACAGAAGAGGGCGCACGACCTTCAAGAGAAATGCAGAGATGTTTAAACCCTAACCTGTAGGAGGTCGTGAAAAAGGAGATCATAAAATGGTTAGATGCTGGGATCATCTACTTGATCTCCAATAGTCGTTGGGTGAGTCCAATACAGGTGGTACCTAAAAGGTCGTACTTACCATCATCACGACTGAAATCGGAGAGGTCATTCCTACCTGAATAGCTAACTTGTGGAGAGTCTGCATTGATTACAGAAGACTCAATTCCTCCACGAAGAAGGACCATTTCCCACTACCATTTATTGATTAGATCCTCAAGAAACTAGTGGGAAATAGGTTCTTCTGCTTTCTTGATGGGTACTCCGGTTACAACCAGGTGACAATCCATCCAGAAGACCAAGAAAAGACCACGTTCACCTGCCCCTTCAGGACGTACATGTTTCGAAGGATGCCTTTCAGTCTCTGCAATGCACCCGCAACCTTTTAGTGGTGCATGCTTGCCATATTCTCAGATATGGTAGGTGATTATCCGGAAGTCTTCATGGATGACTTTTCAGTTTTTGGAGCATCATTTGACGATTGCCTCCAACACTTGGTCCAAATACTCAGGCGATGCATCGATGTGAATTTGGTTCTTTCCTGGGAAAAGAGCCATTTCATGGTGCCTGAGGGAATTGTCTTGGGACATCTAATCTCGGAGAAAGGCATCCAAGTCGATCGATCTAAGGTTAACCTGATTTCTAAGCTCCCTGTGCCTAGCTCGATTAAGGACATCTGATCTTTTTTAGGGCACGTCAATTTTTACCGTCGATTTATCCCTGATTTTTCAAAAATCGCGTGCCCCCTGACCACTCTTCTCTCCAAGGATGTGCCTTTCAAAATTTTCAAGGAATGCACTCAAGCATTTGAGATCCTTCATGACCGAGTCACCCAAGCCCTGATCCTACAGTCCCCTGATTGGTCTCAACCCTTTGAGATCATGTGCGATACATCTAACTTCGCTGTAGGAGTGGTTTTGTGGCAGAAAATTGATGATAAACCCGTGGTTATTTACTACGCTAGCAAAACACTGGACGAGGCTTAGCGTAACTACACGGTTACTAAGAAAGAGCTGCTAGCTGTAGTATTTGCCCTAGAAAAATTCAGATCATACCTTCTGGGTTCCCGTGTTATCATATACTCGGATCACACAGCTGTGAGGCATCTCCTTGCAAAGAAGGATGCAAAACCTCGATTAATCCGATGGATCTTGCTGTTGCAAGAATTTGACCTTGAGATTTGCAACAAAGCAGGAAAGCAACATGTGGTAGCTGATCACTTGTCCTGCCTTCCTTCTGAAATAATTGACCCTTCCAAACCCATCACAGAACCCTTTCTGATGAGCACCTCTTGACTATCAATACAGGCCTTCCATGGTTCGCAGATATAGTGAATTACCTGGCATCCCATCAGATCCCGTCCGATTGGCCGAAGGCCAAGGACAAATTGCGTTCCGATGCCAAGTATTACCTGTGGGAAGACCTGTATCTATTCCGCATTGGTGCTAATCAGATAATTCGACAGTGTGTCGCGGAAGTAGAAATCAAAGATGTACTCTCCTTCTGCCATGACTAGGCATGCGGTGGACATTTCTCAGGACACAAAATCGCATCAAAAGTCCTCCAGTGTGGCTTTTACTGGCCCATAATTTTCAAGGACGCATACGATCACTGTAAGGCATATACCTGTTGCCAGACCATGAGCAACATGAGCCATCGAGACATGATGCCTCTACAGCCATCCTGGTATGCGAAATTTTTAACATATGGGGGATCAATTTTATAGGACCCTTCCCTATCACGGATGGCTTCGAATACATCTTAATCGCCGTTGACTACGTGTCCAAGTGGATGGAAGCCATTACGACCCGAAACAATAATCATAAGGTTGTTATCAAATTCATTCATCAAAACATCTTCTCAAGGTTCGGGATTCCACGAGCAATAATTTTCGACGGAGGGACCCATTTTACAAACGATCAGTTCAGGTCACTGATGACCAAATACGAGGTGTCGCATCGAATCTCTACTCCCTACCACCCCCAAACTAATGGTTTAGCTGAGCTATCAAAATGAGAGATCAAGAAAATCCTTCAGGTTACTGTTCGACCTGACAGAAAAGATTGGTCTTCTCGGCTTCCAGAAGCATTGTGGGCCTATAGGACTGCCCACATGACCCAATTAGGTATGTCTCCCTTCAGACTAGTGTATGGGAAGGCATGTCATCTCCCCGTCAAATTGGAGCATAAAGCCTATTGCACAGTACGGAACTGCAATTTAGATCTTTCTAAGGCTGGAACCCACAGAAAGCTTCAAATAAGTGAGATCGATGAATTACGCCATGACGCATATGAGAACTTGCGAATTTACAAAGAACGGGTTAAAGCTTTTCATGACAAATACATTTCTAGAAAGATCTTTCATCTTGGTCAAAAGGTTTTACTCTTTGATGCCCAACTCAAATTATTCCCAGGAAAGCTATGATCTAAGTGGGTCGACCCTACCTAGTCCAACAAATCTTTGGAAATGGAGCCATTGAAATCAGCCCACTCAGCCACGATTCTGAACCCTTTGTTGTGAACGATTGAGACTCAAACCGTTCATTGACATGACCGATACAAATTTGGCTGAGTCATCCTTTACCCTCCATTCTCCTTGAGCTCATTGCCCCCAACCGATGGCGTAAAACTCAGTGCTTAACGGGAGGCAACCTGTCATTCTTTGAAAAACCTGAAACCTTTTCTGACATTTCTATGCGGAATTCATATTGCACTTTAGGGTTCATCCATTAGAACAGCCGACTCCACCTCAGGTACCCTACCTGAGATTAGAAATCGTTCGCAACAGTCACTTCAACCCGTTCGCCCACCCAACACCTGTCCTAGTTTATGAACTAAGTTGAAATCAAACCCACCTAATTTACAATGGGGACATTGCAAATCTTAGGCATGGAGGGGTATGAAAGTGCAAAAATGTCAGGAAAATTCATATCAAGAAAAGGTTTCAACTCAAAAAGGAAAAAAATCTTCGAAAGAAAAAAAAGAAATAAGGAGGGGGGAGAGATAATTTTTTTGGGCCATACAAAATGAGAGGAGGAAAAGAGCAAAATGCCAAAAAAGGAGTACAAAATGAAAAAGAAAAAGAGATAGTCATTAGTAAAAGATTAAGGGCTTAACTGAAGTTCTAGACCAGATCAAGAAGAGAGAAAAATAAAAGAAAAGTACTAAGGAGACATAACAAGAGATTAGCAGGAACGCTGATCTTAGGCCTCTTGGTGTAGATTCTTTAGCTTAAAAATTCACGTATCCGCTAAAATCTGGATAATCCTCAAGAGGTTGGGGAAAATGCAAAGCTTAAGTATTAGGTCTAAGGCTTAGGAAGTATTCGGCCTCGTTAAATAGCCTTCGATTTGCTGGATTCGGTAACCTAAGCACCCCAATTCACACACAGTTTGGCTTAGTGCGCATAAATATCAAAATCACGCAAAAAGCATTTCAATGTTATGAAAAAGTCATCTAGATTAGGAGCGGCCGATCAACACAAGTTGATTTGGATGAGTTCCTGGCGTGGAGAGGCGGGAAATTCCCCTTGAAGATGCGTAACAACATATCATCTCCTCGATGCTTGTCTCTTAGGATATTTAAATATCCTACTGGGGGCATGTAAGCACTCTGCTGGTTCAGATATCATGGGCGGTATTATCACGAAATTTCGATCGCCAGGGTCTGAATTCAGCCACGAAATGCCATGGGCGGGATTACCTCGAAATCTCGAAAGCCAGGGTTCTGGGGGTTGCCATGGGTGGTGCTATCTCAAAGCATCGATAGCCAGGAACCCTTAAGGATTGATGATGGGGACGAGGAATCCGATACAGATCGTGTTGAGAAGCCAATCCGAAGCTAGAAATAAAAAGAAAAGAGAGAGAAAACTCTCCAAACAAACAAATCTTCTATCTCTCTTACAAAAACGCACTGCAAACTGAACCTAGGCTAAAAATGTCTCAAGCACGGGTGCTTTAACCGTTGAGTCCAACAAACCCCAGGATAGTTTTTGTGAGCCTTAAAAACCTTTGAGGAAGACTGAGGCTAAAGCAGGTTAGGTTCAGATTTTGGTTGGTACTTGAGTACCTCTAGGCTTATTATCGGCATTCTAACCAAATCACAAAAGAAAAGCACTTACAATAACTAATGACAGACATTCAGGGTCTAGAACAAAAGTTAAAGCCTTGAAATTTTTCTAAGGGACTAGCAAATGCTAGGTATGGGGGTATGATGAGAACCTCATCATGAGCCCTAACTAGCTCATTTAGACCTAAGAAAGAGAATAAAAGCTCCTACATAACCTAAAGAAGGGCTTAATTGAAGGAATAAGTGTTCTAAGAAGAAAATAAGAAATAAAGGTTAAAATTGTAATTTTACCATTGCAATACATAAACGGGATTTCTCAGAGGTAGAACATAGGTCAAATGGTTTGAATAAGATAAAAAGTGGGTTAGTTTAATCAGAAATGGATTTATGTGCAAACCAGGAATTAAATGACATCTTGTAACCCTAAAATAGACCCGCTTAATTCAGTAAGGTCCTGGTCAGGATAAAAATCAATTAAACCCTCTAAAATTCATGGAAAAATATCCCCTAGGGTTTAAAACATTCAATTTGGCCTTTGGAACCTAGTTTGACCTAGATTGGGGTCTTAGCTCATCAATTGACCTAATTTGGATTTTTATGCAAAATGTATAGTCAAATGTGGTCAAACCTAAAATCCAACTTCACCATTGGATTCCTTTGGTCAAAATTAGGTTTGTACCAAAATTTTGGTCTAAGGGGAGGTCATCTTGACCTACTTTGCAAATTAGTACACCTAATTACATTTTGACCCCTATCTTTTGAAAATCATTACACAAACCCCCCTAGCTTCCTCTCCACTCTTACAAATAGGTCCCTCCGCCATTAATGGGGAGGAATGCTTCTCCGACGAGGAAAGGAGGGGGAATACTCCCTGAGAGATCTCCTCCCAGATTTGGAAGGGAGATTCTCTGAGGAATCCCCTTCCATCTGAGCCCAATCACAAGCTTCGATTTCCATCCAATCTCTCGTGCGAACACACGAGAGATTTGGAACCCCAACTACCTTCCTTCTCCGGTGAGAAGTTGGTGGCAGAAGGATTGCCCTCCATGCACCAGAAGCTCGGCCAACACTTATAAAAGGACCCCTGACCCTCTACGAATAGCTCAGACTTGTTTTGGCCATAGAATCCCCTAGATTTCATCTCCCCTCTCTCTAGCCAAGTAGCCCGCAAGCTCCGGCAATTCTTCCTCCTCCATCTCATCTCTCTACTGCCATACCAGTAGCAGGGTTCACTCTGCCTCGTCCTCCCACGTCGCGCCGCACCAGTGCACGCCTTCCTGTCCTCCTCCTCGTCGCCGTAATCTCCCTCAAGGTTGTCTTCTCTGACGATGGCACAAACAAGCCATCCGTCTCTGCTACCCCCCTTCGCTCCCAATAATCCATATAAGCTCCCCGTCTTCCACTTTTTCATTTTCCTCATTCTATTTCACACAACACCCCTCGACCGCCACTGTCCGCCTGCATCTTCCCCATCTCCGGCCACCCTTCGGCGAGATGCCTCCGTCACTCCACAACCCCACATGTCTCACCACCCACCTCACAACCTCCGTCACACTCCACTGAACACCTTCCACCCATCCACAGGATGCCACACGCACTCCACGCTTCCCCCGACCTAACCCATAACTCCAGCCACAGAGCGACCTAGGCACGCATGCCTAGGCGCAGGATTCCAGGTCCAGCAGGTTTGAGGAAGTCTTGTGCATCCAGCTGTCCAAGCAATTGGTGCTGCGAGGCCTGCAGCTGCTGGAATTGGATGGAAGATCTCCTGCGGGCGTGGGAGCAACAGCGGGTGGAATATTAGTCCCACCTCGTGAACCTGTGAGTGAGGTGTGCGAAATAAATTGAATTTGTGATATTAGCTATTCGCCTCCAATTCACTGGGTGAGGTCCCTCCTCACCTATGCACGCCTCATCCGTGAAGTAGCCTTAGTCCTGGTAAGCCGACCCGATTATCTTCCTGTGCACTCCTCACGCACCACACCCACACCGGTGCGCCTGGACCTGGGCGCGTGACCCAACTCTGGGAGAGCGTACCGAAGAGAGATTTAGAGAGAGAGACGCACGGGGAGGGTAGGGGAATAGGTTTTGTTGCGTGGTGCTTGTGCAGGAAGAGGATGCTAAGGAGGAAGCAGCAAGAGAATGAAGCAGGGACTTAGCCGCTGCAAGCGAAGAAGAAGAAGGACACCCTGTAGCAGAGGTGCGGCAGACCAAGAGAAAGAAGAAGAGAGAGATCAAGGGGCAGACAAAAAGGAGAAGCAAGAAAGCAAAGGAAGAAGAGGAAGAAAAAGAAGAAGGCAACCTAAGAAGAGGCAAAACCAGGACTTAGCCGCAAGAAGAGAGTCAAGAAGAGAAGGAAAAAGAAGAGGAGCAGAAGTGGCTAAGGAAGAAAAAGAAAAGAAAACATAGCTGCAGCAGACCAAATCACAAACAGAAGAAAAGAATCTAAGAGATAATTCTTTTTGGGCAATTTCCTTCCATAACATTATCCTATCACTTCTATTGAACTAGTCATTTCTTTTTATTAAAAAGTTGTGTTCTCAAGTTTTGGAATACTCAGATTGCTCCCCATGTTCGACCTCGGATACTTTGATTTTCAAGTTATAAATTTTTATTTGTTTTCGCGGAAAGTTCATCTATATTACAATGAGATATCTGTTAAAACATGATCTAGCCGCGCGAACAATTCCTTTCCACAAAGAATACTGTAACATCAGCATATTGTTACACTGGAGCCAAGGCACTCCTGTTGGAGATGGAATATCCTGTAATGTGCCCAGACTCTGATAGTCTGCAGTCATATCTTGCTAGAGTGTCAACCGCAAGGTTGAACACAAGTGGAGCCAGTGGACATCCCTGCCTAACACCACGTTGAGGTTGGATCCACGTCCCACACGGTCTTCCATTAATCAAGGGTGAGAAGGAAGCAGTGGTGATACATCTTTTCATCCATTGTAGCCACTTCGCTAGGAACCCCCTTCTCTTAAATATTTCCCATAGGTACTACCATGACACCGAATCATAGGCCTTCTGGAAGTCAACCTTCAAGAGGAAAGCTTTGCACTTTCTTTTATACCAGCCCATCACCATCTCCTGTGCCATAATGAAAGATTATTGTAATGACCTATTGGGGAGGAAGGCGGATTGTACTAGGTGAATGATGTCCTGAAGAACCTTCCTTAATTTGTTCGCCAAAACCTTACTCACCAATAAATATATGGAGTTAGACAGAGCAATTGGTCTAAACTCCTAGAAACAGTTCACACCTAGTTTTTTTGGAAGTAAAAAGAGGTGAGATCTGTTAATTTTATCGAAGCCATAATTGCCCCTTTGAAATTCGCCAATTACCTCCATCACCTCCCCCTTCAGCATAGTCCAAAATTCTTTGTAAAAGAAGACTTGCATACCATCTAGACCTAGTGAACCTTCAGTATTCAGATCATTAACTACTTCCAAAACCTCATTTTCTATGATGGATGTCACCAAGTTGTCAGCCTGTTGCGTTGCAAGGGAAGACAGATCCTGCCATCCTCCATGTTCCCCTTGCTGCAACCCGAGAAATGTCTCTAAAATATCTGGTAGCGGCTATTCTGATTTCATGACTAGATGAGGTTTCCTGACCGTCCACCACAATGGAGGAGATGAGGTTATATCTTCTACGTGCACTGGCTGCCAAGTGAAAGTATTTGGTGTTAGCATCCCCCTCTTTGAGCCAAAGTTGTTGTGAGCACTCCCGCCAATCCCTTTCTCTTTTCATGTCTTCCTCAGCCACAATGTTTTGCCATTCTTCCTGTCTTGCCGCTCTTGTTCGGTTAGACTGGTAGCCTCCTCTTTCCCATCCAGATACTGAACTGCCGCCAGTGCTTCAGTGCATTTTTGGTTCCTTAATACTGCAACTGTTGAGCCATACTCCTTCAGCATGGAATGCAAAGATGCAAGTTTCACAGCTAATTTGGTAGTTGCGGTGCCTTTAGCCTGGTTAGAACACCACCAACATTCCACCATCTCAAGGAAACCCTGCTCTCTGAGCCAAGATTTTTTGAACTTGAAGTAGGAACCCACATGTATACTGTTCCCACTATCCCAAACCAATGGCGTATGGTCTAAGAAGAGGCGCTCCAGCCCTGCCACCAAAGACAAATGAAAATTTTCCATCAGCTCCGCATTCCCAAAGAATCTATCCAATTTGGAGAACGAGCCACTTCCACTTCTCCAAGTGAATTCCACCCCAGCAGTAGGGAATTCAGATAATCCCAGTTCTTGAATTGTTATCTGAAAGCCAAGGGAGGCATTGTCCATTAACCCGCTTGATCCGTCAGACTCTGTCAAGGTACAATTAAAGTCTCCCCCGACTAGCCATGGCAGTCCTTGGGAATGTCTCACAAGGTCTGTCAGGTCCTCCCATAGTTCAGATCGATTGCTCACCACACACAGGCCATATACACCAGTGAGAAGACATTCCATCTCCCCTTGGATCATCTTACATCTACAGGAGATAGCGTGTCTAGATTTAATGACCTCAAGCACCTCCAAGCATGCCTCCTTCCACCAAAAGGCCATCCCTCCAGATCTACCATTTGCTTCTACTGCCACACAGCCAGCATACCCATTCTTCTTCAAATCAATCCACATGGGGCTGTTCTCATTTTCTATATGCGTTTCTTGAATGAGAGCACATTCAATGTCCCATTCTCTGAGATATTTCATAAGTGTGGCTCTTCGAACTTTATTACGCAACCCATGCACATTCTAGGAAAGAACTCTCATCTCCCCTTTTGAGAGCCCCTCGCATTTGCTTGAAGCCTACGTTCAGCACCAAGTATTAAAGCAACAGAATTTTCATCCACCTTCTTGGTAGTCAAATTCATTTTTCTTTTCCGTAGTTTATATGGGGATCTCCCCAAGATTGATTTTGACAAGGCTCCAGCCCCATATTTCAGTTCCCCTTCAATATTGAAGGAAGAATTTTGTACCACCAAATTCACTGAAATTTCTTGCAACACCCCCACAGACTGTTCACCCTCTTGTGCAATTTGGTCATCCCCCATCTCAACCATCTCCTCCTTAGCCATCTCCTTATGATGATGATCTTTCCTTTTCTTTGGTTCAAGAGCTCCCTCAGATACACCTCCCTCTGTGTCATCCAGGTGATGTTCCTCTCGAACAATCTCTGCATAGGTTCTTTGTTCTTTCTGCTCATAGATTTCCTTCATGGTCGTGTCGTGTTTCGCGTGTTTAGAAATCGAGGTTACAAGTAACCTGTTGTCGTAGTTGCAAAACACGTTGATCAGATAAAATTTATACCGAAACTCCAAGGAAGTTTCAGGTCGAACACAGGGAGGCGACGTTTACTTTACTTGAAAACCACACTTCATTTTTATTTGTTCTTAGCCACTTTTATCTTTTCTAATTTTTTTGGCATTTTTAGGAAGCAAGAGATCAGATCGACAAATGCTTATCTAGCTAATCTACTTGCAAATAAAAGAGAGAGAGAGAGAAACAATCATCTATTCATCAAGAATTGTTTGTTACACTACGAAAGCAGGAAAAATCTACACTATGAAAGCATACAAAGATAGAATGAGGTGAGAGAAATCCCCCTCGACGGTTGCTCGGAGGACGACTCGCTCTGACGTCGCCTGGAGGAAGGTGGTGAGGAGCGAGATGAAGGAAGACGGAGCCGGAGGACAGAGGATGGGGCAGGATGATGTCATGGCGAGGATCTTCTTCTCGAAGGGAAGTGAGAGGACGGCCACGGGATGCTCCACGAAGGGGGTGAGAGGACGGAAAACTATTTGGTTTTACTCTAGAGGAGCATCCCGGGCTTGGGACAAGCTCTCTCTAGAGCCTTGGAGGTGGTGAGAGGAAGAAAGGAAGAGATGGTTTGGAATGGTGGTGGATAGGTCCTTTTATAGTGGAGGAGGAAGAACAAATTCGCTTTTGGGTCATTACTGACGTCCATAAATGTCGCTGTAGCTGTCGCTGAAGATCTGCCCTTCAAATCCACTTGCTAGCATGTGCTGACCATTAATGAAGGTGCGTCGCTGAAGATCCCCGCCCGCCCCGCTGGCACCTGCCCCGCTGGCGTGCTCTGCTTGCTTGCATCACGCGTCTTGTGCGCACGCATGCGGGATATGCTGTGCTGCTGTTGCGCGCGATGCGCTGCATGCGGCTGTGCGCGTGTGCTGCTGCTACTGGCCGGCGTTGGGCGACCTGATTGGTGCCACCTAGGCCACCCATTATTCTTTCTTTTGTAGAGGGTGCCACGGTGCTCCGATCGGGATGATTCCCACATTGTCGGGCTACGATCGTCACTCCGGATCCATCCGTATGGTTAGATTTTCCATCCAAAACCCGTATGGATGTCACATTGCCCCCTGGTCGTTGTCTTCCTCGGGCTTCTTGTGATGCTACGGGATTCCGATATGGACAATTTCAGAGGCGTTAGACTCCGATTGTCGTATTAATCAGATCCGTATGGTCTGATCGTCCATTTGAGGCCCTAAAATAAATCATCTCCTCTCTTGACCATAAAAAGAACCTAATTAACCCAAAATATATAAAACAACTCTAAATGCACAATGATGCATGTTATGCAATATTTATAATATGAAATGCAAATCTAAGCCTAGGAACATGCATGAATAGGCATTTTAACCTAGCTAGATGTGTCTATATCATACCCTCATGCCTATCTTTTGCTAGTCCCTAGCAAAATTAAACTACATGCTATGTATGAAATCAAAATTAGGATTAGATCGCTTAGGCCTAAGTCATTTACTAACAATAGAAAATTTCAACTATGGTTCTAAACTACAAAGACTAAACAGTACTCGGGTGTCTACCAAAATGCAGACCGCCCAAGTCCTCTCCTTATTTGAAAAGGGAAGATACATTTTTTTATTTTTCTTCTTTTCTAATTTTTTTGTACTTTTGGAGTTTGAGAGTTCTAGGATAACTTTTTACGGCTACCCAACCCACCCAAGACTCGAAAAGGACTCTAAGTACTAAGCATCTTTGTGAAAAAGTGATAGACTCACAAAACGGCCATTAAGACAGACTTCGGGTTTCTATAACCCTAGGTGACCTTGCCTAAAGGTTTATCTTTACAATCGGTAGCTTGCTCCCTACTTTTATTTATGGGGTCAACACAAGGGCGAACCCAGTGTATATCTCCCCGGTTTATTCTACTTCCCTGCTTCTTCCCTACTTGTTTTGGGAATTATTGTGCATTTTTATGAGCTGGGCTCTGGACAACTGGCCAATGGGCTGTTACTCACGACCACTTACCAGCCATACTCGTGCGATGAAGTGTAGCTTTATTATTTTCTTTTTTTATTTTCTCCTTTTTCTATTTTTTGCTTTTTGGGTGTTTCTTTTTTTTTATTTTTTTTCTTTTTTTTTAAGTAGGTGGCTTCCCTGATCTAAGATTTACCTAAAGACAGTACAACGAAAATGATCTTGTGGCTGGGCTCTGGACAATCGGCCGATGAGCTGTTACCACCGACAACTTGCCAGCCATACCACCCAAGTCGGTCCATTAGCTACCCAATTTCCGTAAAATTCACCGGAAAGTGAGTCAGTGCAAAATAATGTGTGTAGATGCTTAGGCTTAATGTCCCCCAAAATCAGCGGGTGGGTTGATAAGTTGCATACTTATCATCCCAAATTATTTACCAAATTAAAATGAATTTTAATTGGTGAGGACTCGAGACTAAGTCCACATTTGAGTGGACACCTAAGCTAATTAAGCCCGAAGACCTGAAGAGTCTAAGTGTTTAAGTCCTATCGTATCATTTCCTAAAGTTAATAACTTCCAAATGCCTAAGTTCTCTTTTCCTAATTTCTTTCTTTTTTTAATATTTTTTTCAAATTTTTCAATTTTTTTTTTAATTTTATAAAAAACTAAAAGAAATTCTACAGAGTTAACATAATGATTGCACGAATCGATTATCCACCCCCCCATGCCTAAATGATGCAATGTCCTCATTGTAAAAATGAAGACATGAAAAGGGAGAAGTAAACAGAATATCACCTGAGTGTCGTGAAAATCCGGTCAGCTTCGCAGAGAGAAGAGTGTACACACATGCACTAAGTTTAATGCCTTCAGCTAGGCATAACACACGTACAAAGAAGAAATTGAAAATTCACAAGTGTGGGTCAGAATCAAAATAAAAATATTGATCCTGAAACCCATCTGCAGAAGATGTCCACAGATGTGGACGAGATTATGGTGCAGACCCATGCCCTAGGGTCGAGTGGTTCTCAGGTTCTAGATGAAAATCACCCAGAATCGAAGGTTGTTGTGTTTGCGGGGCCGGGCTTGCAGTTTAGTGGTGTGCAACCTAAGACCAAAGTGTCGGAAAATGAGTAAAGATGGTTCAATAGGTGCGGTTGTCCACTTAACATCTAGTTCAGAAAAATAATCAATTATTTCAAGCTTGGGTTGCTCGTGAAAGATATCGTAAGGGTCCTGCTAGAAAGTAGGTGGTTTTAGGTCAATAGGTATCCTTAGATCCAAAATCAAACTTCCCTCAGAATTAGCCTCCCAAATCCTTATTTCAACAACTCTATCCTCCAACATCAAGGGCTCAGGCTTCGGGACCTCTATCATATTATTCACCCCATATGATTCTCCCAAGCCCAGAAATCGTGGCTAAATCAAGATTGACTTTGGCACAAAGATCTCAGAAGTCAGCTCTTCGAGGTGCAGATGAGGACTGAGGTCACTGATTGAATCAACAAGATTTGGGTCCTCCAAGTTAACCCCAACCGAATCCAAATCTTCAATAATTGGGCTATCAATTGGTTTGTCAGATTCCTCAAGCCCATTTGTCTCACTAAAATCCTCCTCCTTAAGTTGAAGTGAGACTTCACCAAAAGATTCTTCACCCTCAGAGTCAAAGAATCCATGATCCTCATTTATATATGTCTCAAAATCATATATCATTTCATGGTCCGTGGAGACATATTTTTTCCTCGCTCCCTGGCTCGAGGATCTCGGGTGAATCAATCGGTTCATCCTCAAATGGTTGCTCTAGCCCATCCTAGTCATCCCCAGTCTCAGAAAATGTATCCCCCCTGACAGGCGCTTGAGCGGGTTCAAACATTGGCTCTCCTGAAGGGGGTTCATCTTGAGAATCATCCCAAGATTTGACTAGTGCAACCACAAATTTCATCCTCAACCTGGACAATTTCCTAAGAAGGAACTCACCCAAGTCCCTATCCCTAACACTTTGGAGCAAACCCAATAGAGAACTATTAAGTTCATCAATCATTTTGATCATAGGCTCCAGTGCTTCAGTGCATGGTGTTGGCTGAGCTTCTAAAGATTGTATAGTATTCCTCAAATTAGCCAACACCTTATCCTGGATCTGGTTCACCTGAACCGACTGGTTCGGTTCAGGTTTGGGTCGGTTCAGGTTAAATCTAGGGGAGTCAAGATGTCGAGGTTCTCGGGTCCCTCCCTGAAAGTAGGTCATTCTAGGTTGTTCAAAGGATGGTGGCGACCTATATTCAGTGGAATACTGGGAAGGGTAGGTGTTATAATCATGATATCCTTCCTGATTGTAGATCGGGTTGGTTTAGTCATCAAAGGATGGAGATCCATAATCATTATTGCTCTGGGAAGGATAATAATCATAGTCTTGTCGTCCAGGGTTAGGCCCTGGACCCTGAGGTCTGGATTCATATCCCCAATCAAAGTCATCTCGGCTAGTGGGTGGGTAATTACAAGTCAAGTCGGGATAGTAATCATCTTGGGGATAAGTGGTGGTAGGAGGATAGGATGTGAAATGTGTGTAGGATGTGGAAGGGTACATGGTGAGGTAAGGAGGGAAATCAGAAGAGAAAGGAGCCCTGCAATACAAAAATACAAGCCTGTCCTTAGTTTGGGTAGCCTAAAGGTCTACAGACTCTCAGAATCTGTCCTAAGATTATAGACGATTTACTCTACTTATGTCCAGGAAATCCAACCAGTTAGGAGGGATTGGGGAGAAGGTTCTTCCTTTGGCTTGCGTCTCTGGTTCCTAGTGTACCCCCCAGCAGTGGTCGTTTGACGCTACTCCCCTAGCTAGACATCAGATTGACTAGTATAGGTAGGTTAATCGTGAACAATCTCAATCTGGATCCCAACGAGAGAACCAGTCCTTAGGCCCAACGTCTAATCAATTTTAGTTAGGCTTGGGAAAATGGTGCTTCAGGAATGTGATGGACCCTTTAGATGGGTTGTGCCCTTAATGATCAGTTAAAATGTGTGTGTGTTCACAACCAGGGTTCTCAAACAAGGTTATTTGATGATGTGTCTTTTAGGGTTCAACCTTGTTTAGTAGCTTTTAGGGTTTAATTCTTAGGTTGGTTCAATCAAGGTTTAGTAGAACACTCCAAGTTTTGAAAGCATGGGTGATGATATGTTCCTTTAAAAATCAAAGATAATGTGGAGTGCCTGGTTCAGCCCTAAGAATCAACTCTAAGTAGCAAGCTACTTGATGAATCGCTTTTATCTTAAGTGGTGCGGCCCAAACAGTTCAATCAATTGGCCTATTGCACCACTTAGTTACGGCACATAGAAATTTTTGACCTATTCAGATTTCTACTCACTTATTTGTGTGTTGAATTAAGTATACTGGGTCCACAGGTCAGATCCCGGTTAAGTGGTAGAATTGATGTGATTGTGCGCCTTAGGGTGAGAAGTTGTGGGTGTTAAGTGTGTAGCTTACAAACAAATCCCACAATCAAATGACACTTTTATTTTTATTTTTATTTTTATTTATGTGGATGGCAAGGTGAGTGGAGGTGGCAAACAAATAACCAAATCTATCCTAGGGTTCATAAAAAGCACCTAAGTTGATTTAGGTTTGAGTTATTCGGTTATGGAATGAAAACTAAAGTGGGGATGGTGTGGGGGACACTTACAAAACACTCTACCCGCACTTTACTCCGATCTACCGCACTTGGATCTCCATGCTAGGGTACCTGCAAGACAGAAGATCAAAGACAAGTAGGGTTAATGTTATGTAAATGCAAAGAAACTCAATAAACAATAAAGTAAATTCCATTACCTCCCTGGCAACGGTGCCAAAACGGTCGTGTCATGTTTCATGTGTTTAGAAATTGAGGTTACAAGTAACCTGTCGTTGTAATTGCAAAACACATCGATCAGATAAAATTTATACCGAAACTCCAAGGGAGTTCCAGGTCGAACACAGGGAGGAGATGTTTACTTTACTTGAAAACTGCACTTCATTTTTATTTATTCATAGTCGTTTTTATCTTTTCTAATTTTTTTGGTATTTTTAGGAAGCAAGATATCAGATCGACAAATGCTTATCTAGCTAATCTACTTGCAAATAAAAGAGAGAGAGAGAGAGAAACAATCATCTATTCATCAAGAATTGTTTGCTACACTACGAAAGCAGGAAAAATTTACACTATGAAAGCATAAAAAGATAGAATGGGGTGAGACAAATCCCCCTCGACGGTTGCTTGGAGGATGACTTGCTCTAACGTCGCCTGGAGGAAGGTGGTGAGGAGCGAGATGAAGGAGGACGGAGCTGGAGGACAGAGGATGGGGCAGGACGACGTCGCGGTGAGGATCTTCTTCCCAAAGGGCAGTGAGAGGACGGCCACAGGATGCTCCACGAAGGGGGGTGAGAGGACGGAAAACTATTTGGTTTTACTCTAGAGGAGCATCCCGGGCTTGGGAGAAGCTCTCTCTAGAGCCTTGGAGGTGGTGAGAGGAAGAAAGGAACAGATGGTTTGGAATGGTGGTGGGTAGGTCCTTTTATAGTGGAGGAGGATGAACAAATTCACTTCTGGGTCATTATTGACGTCCATAAATGTTGCTGAAGATCCGCCTTCAAATCCACTTGCTGGCCTGCGTTGACCATTAGTGACAACTGCAAGCGTCACTAAAGGTCCATCGCTGAAGATCCGCGCCCGCCCCGCTGGCACCTGCCCCGCTGGCACGCTCCGCTTGCGCGCATCACGAGCCTTGTGCGCGCATGCTTGGCATACGCTGTGCTGCTACTGCACGCGGTGCGCTGCATGCGGCTATGGCTATGCACGTGTGCTACGTGCGGCTACGGCTGTGCACGTGCGCTGCTGCTGCTGGTCGGCGTTGGGCGACCTGGATGGTGCCACGTGGCACCACCTGGGCTGCCCATTCTTCTTTCTTTTGTAGAGGGTGCCATGATGCTCCGATCGGGATGATTCCCATGTTGTTGGATTGCGATCGTCGCTCCGGATCCATCCATATGGTTAGATTTTCCATCCAAAACCCATATGGATGTTGCATTGCCCCCTGGCCATTGATCTTCCTTGGGCTTCATTTGATGCTACGGGACTCCGATATGGACGATTTCAGAGGCGTTAGACTCCGATCGTCGTATTAATCAGATCCGTATGGTCTGATCGTCCATCCGAGGCCCTGAAATAAATCCTCTCCTCTCCTGACCATAAAAAGAACCTAATTAACCCAAAATATATACAACTACTCTAAATGCACAATGATGCATGTTATGCAATATTTATAACATGAAATGCAAATCTAAGCCTAGGAACATGCATGAATAGGCATTTGAACCTAGATAGATGTGTCTATATCACTTCACCATTGCCTTAAGTTGCAACCGCAGAAGCCGTGAACTCCTACCACATCTGAGTATGATCTTTTCTGGCAGTGATCCCCCTTTGAGAATCTCCACTTTAACATGTAATGTTCTACCATCCCCTTCCCTCAAACCAACCTCCGCCTCCACAGCAACAGTCGCATAACTAGCCAGAGCAGCAACTACCATGCTTCGCAATCTAAGATGCAAAGGCAAACCATTGATTTCTAGATTCCCTGATCGAATGACAACCCTTTGAGGTAGCCTATCTGGTAAGGCCCCATCAAAAGGCGAGACGAGTCTCCAAATCACAGTTAGGTTTTCAAAAATAGACAATTTAAATCAAAGTCGCTCCACGTCCATCATACCCAAACCAAATAGAACAAATCTCATAGGAGATAGGGTAGAAATCTTCCAATCTTAAATAGAGAGAGAAAGGGATTTTACCAAACCTTTGATGCGGTCTATTGACGGATTTTCGGCCATCACCTCCCCTACCAAAGCACCTCTGAGCATAAGTTCGGAGATCTTTGTATCCTTAGACATTGGAGCATCAACATCAATGGTAAAACCCTTATAATTGTCTGGCAGCGGTGATGGTCTAACGTTATGCGTCGGCTTAGGGTGCTAGATCGATGGCTTATTGAGTCCCCTTCTCCACCTCGTGCAGGCATCTCTCTTATGCTCGTGACCACCACAAGCCAGACAAACAAGAGGGGATCGGCAGATCACCGCTAAATGGCCTCTCCTTTGGTAGTGATAACAGACAACATCTCTATTAACCCTTCTTCCCATCTCCCTCTCTTTTCGGTCACCATCCATCCGATCGCTACCCCTTAGGGTTTCCCCTCTCTGCTCTCTCCTTCGCATTGCCCTCGACCGCCAAGTTGACCATCCCTCACCATGGTCGATCTCTCCTCTCCCCTCCCCTCTCTCTCCTCTCACCATTCTCTCCTCTTCCGTAGTTTGGGTTGTTCTCTGAACTCGAAAACCCTTCGTTTCTTCCAACAGAAGGCAGCGATTTTGGTAGATTCGGAGTCAAATGTACATTTTGGATTAGAGACGGAGTATGAAAGGGATCGACATAGCTGGAATGAATATTAACAACTCATCTTAATAATAAACCATAAAGTGAGAAATTTACCTTTGTTGATCAAGGGCCTAGATCCCAACTAGGCCCTACCTTAGTTGATTGTAAGCCCTATTGAGTTATTTCAACATATCTTTTATATGTATATATAAACTGTCGAGTAGGCAAGGTAAACATTAGTCTGTACATTTTTTTTCTACCAATCCATCTCTCTCTCTCTCTCTCTTTCTCTCTTTCTCTCTCTCTCTCTCGCATACTTTTTTTTAAGATCTTACCGCGAGCGGGTTCATCTTTTATTTATTTATTTTTTTATGCACACTATTTATCACATACATTTGTTTTGAATTTTGTGTTCGTAAATGACCTCCTCATCTTCTATTTTTTTATTAGAAATAAATATTAAGTATATTTATGTAAAAATATAAAATGATATATAATTAAATTGGACGTACGATGTAATTTGATTTTCAATTGATATTTTTTCTTTTCATCAATGAAAAATTAAAATATACATGTGATTTGGCCAAAGAAGAGAGTTATCTCCCATTCCCAATCAGCTTTCATATCTGAAAGATAGATTGTAGGCAATGTATTATTGGCCAAAGAAGCTATACATGCAATGAAAAAATTGCAAAGGAAGGAGGCGTAAATGGTGATAAAATTAGTTATGGAGAAAGCGTTTGATAGATTGGAATGGGTTTTCATTAGATATTGTCCGAATAAAATACATATTCCAGCTCCATTGGTTAATCTTATAACGTCTTGCATCACCTCTGTGACATTCCAAGTGTTACTGAATGGCTCCCCATCCAAGACTTTTGTTCCTTCTAGAGGTATCAGACAAGGTTGTCCACTATCTCCATACATTTTTAGCTTATGTTCAGAATTTTTATCCAGGTCCTTTGATCACGCATTGAGTGAAGGCAGCATATCTGGATACAAACTGAATAGATTTGCAACCCCTATAACTCATCTCATGTTCGCGGATAATACCATTTTATTTGAGAATTTATTGGATATACTTACAGAATATGAAAGTTGCTCAGGGCAAAAAATAAATTACAAGAAGTCTAGAGTGTACTTTAACTGCAGTCTCAAGGAAGGGGAGCAGAATAAAATTATGGAAGTTCTAAATGTAGCTTGATGAGGTGTGACTCATCATAGCTAAAATGCCCAAGTTAAGCTAGAAACCAGGTTAAACACTACTGAATTAACACATGAAAAGGGTTAAGTGTGGGAAATAGCGGAAATAACCTAGAACACCAAATTTGTGTTAAAAACGTGAAATTAGGTCATAAAATGAGATATTCTATTCATTAATGTGAAATGATAATCCAATTGCAAATTGAATGCATAATTGAGTTCAAAACTTCAAATTAAAAGTGAAATCAACTTTCTAAATGTTCAATTGGACATCAACTTTAATAAAAATTTGTTTGCATTTGGACATCAACAGGACCCTGCATTTAGAGTTTCACATTTAGGTCCTTAGGGCATTAATATTTTCTTAATATTTAAAGTCTCAGGGACTCAAGTGTATGCTGCTAAGGGTCATTTTGTAACACCTAGGGACTGCATTGCAAGCATTCCTCACCACTTATGGGCTAATCTGCAAAATTTCTACCACTTCGCATCATAGGGTCTCCTTGCAATTTTCCATATACGCCTGGAGCTGTGCTGTAGCTGCACGTGCACTGTAGCAGCTCAAGAACGTAAAGCATCACAGCCGTTGATTCCTTGCACTCATGATCTGATGGCCGAAACCAAATCGAAGCTTTGCACGCATCGGTGCGTGCAATCATCCCTTGCACTGGATCTCATCCAATGGCCGACCTTTGGATTAAAACTTTCGTGCACCCTCACAAGCCCATCCCATTGTTGAAGCCCTAAGCATCTGATCTAACCTTCGTGGTGATCTGATTCACTCACCTACCTACTTAACCAGTTGATCAGCTCACGCGTACGCCAACCAGCTCCCTACCCCATGAGTGGTTCCTTTCGATCCATTACCTCAGCTTCCACCCTCTTTCATCACCCACGGTGGCAGAGTGGGTTTCTCTCC
Organism: Thalassia testudinum; assembly: GCA_037157565.1. NCBI lineage: Eukaryota > Viridiplantae > Streptophyta > Magnoliopsida > Alismatales > Hydrocharitaceae > Thalassia > Thalassia testudinum. The sequence continues at coordinate 70,144,192 of JAZHRO010000002.1, forward strand.
CTCCGTCGATCGCCTCCAGCCATTGGCCGTTAGCTCTTGGACACCTCCCTCATTAGCTGAAGGGTCTTCTCCCCTTTCTTTGTCATTGGTTGCCGGCTGGTGACCTTGGACATCACCTTCTTCCCTTAGCTAGATTTATTGCTTTCCTAGTGTAGTTTTCCTATTCTCTAGATTAGTTGTAGTGTTAACTAGTGTAATTTAGGTCAGTAGATGTAGTTAGAGATAAAATTTGATGACGGTTTAGTGTAGCTTAGGAGTAGATTAGCATAGATTCAATCTTTCCCTCTCTGATCAATTCAAATCAAAGAGGTGTTTTTCCTCCTCCATTTCAACGCATATAGCTTTCCCTACGCATCACAATTCGTTTCTGATTTTTCCTCGCATTTTATCTGTCATCCAACCTTCCACCAAGGCTTAATTTAGATCTGGGAATTTTGGTTTCTAGATCTAAAATTAGCATCTAAAACCCATTTGGGGTGTCTCCCATTCACTCCATAAATCCACAACGACCCCCTGATCTAGTTTTATCATCTCGAATTGCTTGATTCTCTCAGATTTGGTTTCATGCCCGATCTCGTGATTCGGAGTCAAATTGGTTTTAAATGAATTTAATCGAGTAATTTGAGTTCAGATTCGCTCAATTGGGTATATTACGATGAATTTGAATATGTTTTGTTATAAACTTTTTTTCAAAGGAGCATATGGCCAATGAGAGCATTGTATTGTGTAGCCATGGTCAAGGAATCTCACATTCACTAAGATGAAGCCTTAGCAATGACCCATTTGGTTATCTAGATTTGCCCTAAGTTACTAAACATTGATTGTTAGCATTTAGAAACTTTAGGTGATCAAAAGTAAAAGCCCTATCTGGGGGACTTTTGTTTCTCAATGCAAAAATGATTCCAATCTGATAATGGAGGTTTGACTGAAATTTAAAGGATCTTAATGAAGATTTGGAACTATTTTCACAAGGATTTGAAGTCCTGATTTAATTTTCATGTTCACACTATCTATAATGTGAAGTGAGAATCAAATCAGAGTTCTATAGTTTGTGATTATGAATTAGGCATAAATGGACTTTCAGATCTTCATATATGGTTTTAAAAGTATCTTTGGACAAATATGACCTACTGGTTTGGACATTCATGAGCTAAGATTAGACTTTCTCAGGTCTGATCTTGGATAATTTTTAATCTGAATTGAGCAGCACAGCAACACCAAGGGCTGCAACAGTAGTTACAACATTCTTTTAAGAAGTCTGATTGCTTAAGAGAATGTTTGGATCTTGTGTAGTAGCACTTGAGCTACTAATTTGGACAGCATCTGTAGTTGCAACTGTTGATTTTCAGCAGCAGCTACTACAACTACTGCTATGGCTAGTTTTGGGTTGGGAATTGGGTGTTAAAGGAGCTAACGTGTATATATCAGTAGAGTAGAAATGTACAAGCATTCATGTACTTGAATTGGAATTTAATTTGAGTAGAGTTTCTTGTAAATTCTGTTTAAAACCTTTGTCAGCCATTTGAGATTGTACAATCTTGCCATACTTGATTTTAATGAAATTCAAAATTAAAAATCATGTTTATAAGGGCAATCATGTTTCATATAGTGTGTTGGATGGTCTTGAATGTTTCTATTCTAGTTTCAACACTTAGAAGTGATTTTAGGCCTTAGGTTCTTAGGTTTCAAATCCTTTCAAGGCGTAGAATGTATGAACTTTGTATATAAATAAAAAACTATAAAAAAAATAAAATAAATAAAATAAACTTGTCTTGAGTAAGATCAGGTATTTCCTTAGGTGTGTGCAAAGTTTTAAATTAATCTAAACCCTCGGCTTGGCAAAGCATACCAGCCAACGGTTCAGTCTATCTTAAAACTTAATAAAAGAACTTTAACACCAAAAACAACTCATTTTCTCTCATCTCACTCTTTCTCTCTGTTCCCTTATATATATATATATATATATATATAACCCATAAAAATCAGAAAAACTCGAAAGAAACTCCCAAAAATATCATGTATACTATGTATATACTTGTATATAATAATTTAAACTTAAGCTAAGTGTACATATTGTATATTATGTGCAAAATAACTCTAAATAACTTATAAATGTATTTTACATATTAAATTAAGTATTTAGAATAATTTATTATATATATAACTTTATTGTGTTATTATATATTAAATCATATAAATTAAACGTATACTAAGCAAAATAACTCTATAAGCCTATTTATATGTATATATTTCCATCTCATACTGTACATATATATTTATATATGTATTATGCACTATATAATACCTGTAATTTAATTTACTTATATATTTACAACAAATAATTAAGTTATTAAGTTAACTAGGTAATTTATTAAGGTAAAATAAAATAAATTAGTAATTTAAGTTAATACTAAGGTAAATTATATTGTATACTTGTAATATATTTTATTAAGTATTTTCAACTAATTTAAACTATATTTATATTGTATTATAGTAGTTATAGTTTATTTATATGTTAAACCATCTAAAACATGTATTTAATTATAAATAAATTAAAATAAAGCTTATAAAATATCATAAAAATATGGAATAAATAATTTATCATGTATATTAATACTGTATTAAGTCAATTTGATGATTATTTAACTAATTTATACTTTAATTAACAAATTAACACATAATTTCATATGTATAAACTGTAAAGTTTACCTAATTTTATTATATAATAAACTAACTTATTTTTGTAAAGTAATTATATAATTATGCAGCCCTATATAAGGGCTTTACAATGACATAACTTATTTTGAATTTAAATTAAATTATGGCCCTCAAATCGAGGGCCAAAGATTGCAATTCAGAAGACATGCAAGCACAGTTGCAGCTCAATTTGGGTACTCTTTTAGCACCACATCGTGAGCATTAAACTGCTCGTAGTGATATATATTATTTTTGTGATATAGCCTGTTCAGTTGTTAGGTGCTAAGCACCAGCATACCATACCATTCTCCTCTCTCTCGATACCTTTGAGAATATAGTGTGCGGTGTATGGCCAAGGGCCATGCACTATGGAGGGCTTAATTAGGTCCATTGACGAGCCATAATCTGGAAATAATGCACCTAACTAGATACTTGGGTGGCCCTAGTAGAGGTCTAATCCCACCCTATAAAGGGTGTTGTGTGTCCCTTGAAAAGGTTATCCATCCACATTAAGCCTAATTTTTGTCTAAGTGTTAAGAGGAAAAAGTGCGAAGTGGAGAGAACAGAAGTAGCCTAAGCGGCTAAGTGTTGAGTGTTGGACTCCCTGTGCCTTAGTGTGCATGTGTTATATGTCTGTGTATGTGTGTGTTGTGTATATATGTATACATATATATATATGTATGTATGTATATGTATACATATATACACACCACACACACACACACAAATATATATATATATAGTGTGTATAATAAGTATATGTATATAAATAATATAATATAATGTAAATAAATAAGTAATGTATGCATATTATATATATATCTATGTGTGTGTATAAGTATAGAGGTAAGCTGTTTGAGCTCTTATATGTATATATTTAACATTAGAGCTTTAGTGACAGCTGTCTCCGTCACTATAGATAAGCTAAAATGTCAGTATAAACAGTATTCTGCCTTATATTATGCATATAATTTTACTAAGATTTTGCTGATGATTATATCTATATGTATATTATATGTTACTAAAGATGTTAATATATTAATCTAACTTAGTATAGTAAATATTATTAACTATTTTTGTACCTATACTTACGTATTCTTTATAGAAGTTGTATATAACTAACATAGAGTAATTATGTATGGTTTTTAATGCTTATTTGTGTATATATGTTTTCAAGCATTGTAATGTGTTTTAATTAATTCTTTTGTATATAATTAATCAAATTCATTTATTCATTGATTCATTGATTCATTCTGTAAATAAAATCAATATTTTTGGAATAAAAGAATAATTTTGGATTTAGAGAGTGATGTATATCAACAACTGCCTCCTGGTGAACAACCTGAACTAAACTAGTAAAAATAAAGCAAATAAATAAAATTAACTCAACATCGGTTTGCATTTGTGACATATACTACAACAACAACATTTAAAACACCATTTTTAATGCAAATTGGTAGTCGACGATCATATTTTTAGCCCCGTTGCTAGGGAGAAAAACCTGTCAACAATGCTTTATTGTGATTGTTTGACTTATGCCATAGAAAGTTGATTATTTTTCGCACCGTTGTCACGAACAAAAACATGACAATAGTGCTTTCTTATGATTGTTGACGTTGCACTCATCCTAGCTCTTATGACAAAGGAAGAGATTTCTTTGGGGAGCACCCTTTACTGGATGATGCAAATCAATCTGTCTTGAAAGATTTGATGTTTACAAAATTCACCACAAGACTTGAAGGATGGAAGTCTACGTACCTATCTCAGGTGGGAAGGGTAGTCCTTATTCATAGCACCCTCAATGCTTTACTTGTGCATATTATGGGATCATGCTTGTTTTCTAGGAAGTTGTGCCATCTGTTGGATAAGATTATTAGAGATTTCTGGTGGGGATTCTCAGAAGAAGGAAGACACTGTTATATGAAAGCCTAGGAGAAAATTTGCCTACCTAAACATCTTGGTGGAATGGGTTTCAAATTAATGAGGACACTTAACTAGGCTTTGTTAATCAAAGCTGGCTGGCCCTTTTTGTTGAAGGATGGTCATTGCCAGAAGCACTTGCAGCAAAAATATTTCCCCATGGGAACATTTTGGAAGTATGTTCCAAAATGTACAGATTCCTTTTTTATGGAGTTGGGACAAATAAAAAACATGTTAAGTGTCCACTTGAAGTGGCTAATTGGAGATGTGTAGAGTGTCAATATTTGGTCTGATTGTTGGATAGCTGATGATAGATTGGTGCTATTTCCGAAGACGCCAGCAGCTCTGAACCTTTCTATAGTGGCAGAGCTCCTTAATTCAGAGGGCTGGAATGAGGAATTGGTGCATGGTCTATTCAATCGGGATGGTGCAAATGCGATATTGGCCACTCCTTTACATAGTGGAGAATATGTCTATATATGGAAGCCTCATCCAAAAGGGAAATTCTCAGTCAGATCTGCCTATATTGCATTGCTGGCTGATCAGGGGAGTTGCTCTGTGCTGCAAGGATGGGAGATGGCCGACTATAGGAAATTATGGGCAATGAAGAATCTCGCACCAAGAACTAAGGTTTTTTGTTGGAAAGCCTTAGTTGGAGCCCTGCCTTTAAGAGATACTTTAAATAAAAGACTAAAATCTGTGGAAGCTTCGTGCCCTTTGTGTGGTATTGCCAGTGAAAGTTGGGACCATCTCCTTTGGGATTGCCAGTTTGCTAAAGCCTTGCAGTTCTTTTGGGGTTTGAAGATTCAAAGAGTTGATATGTATTGGTGGGATTTTCTCTTACAATTGGATCAGATATTTATGGAGGCAGGGCATCTGCAGCATATTATTTTTTATACCATCCACGCACTATGGTTGCGTAGATGCAAAGTTGTGATGCAAGATGTGAATCCTTCACCTCTTGTGGTTATTGAGCATGCTAGAAATATGGTATCTTTCTATGGTGAATGCAAAAGATCACAGAGGTGCTGCACTGTTGTGGCTCAGAATGAGCAATCCAAGCTATTTCAGCAGCCCACTTATCCTCTGAATGCTCATCTCATCATGGTTAATGCGGCTGTGGGTGTTGATTTTGCTATGGCTGTTGCTGTGCTTACTGACAGTGCAGGTAAATGTTTAAAGTGTTCAGCTTCTAGGATCAAAACAACCTTTGCTGATGAAGTTGAGACATGGGCCATTCATAAATGCTTGCTTTTGGCTTTTGATGCTTGCTTATGTGAGGTGGCAATCCTACTTGATGCCATTAATCCCATAAGGTAGATTCTTGCCCTCTAGTAGCTGAACTGGGGAACTTGAAGTATTGTTCAGAATTGTTCTGCAATGTTACATTCAACTCCAGGGTTCTCTCTTGTCAAGGTAAGTAGATCTATCATCTATCCTGCTCATAAGTTAGTACGCTTCTGTTTATGTTGTAATTTACTTGGTATTTAGGGCCCTTCAAACTTACCTTATTTGTTATAAGGCTATTGTACTTAGGTGTTCTCACTTGCAAAAAAAAAAAATAAATATATACACACACATGTGATTTATTTTAATTTAAATCAATCTATTTATTATAATTAGTTTGGATAACCATGCTTGCACTAAGTAGATATTATTGAGCCCATTGTGGTTCTATTACACGAGAGCATTCATGTAATAACAAAGAATCGACTTTTACCTGCTAATGTCAGATGGAATAAGTTTGAAAGAGAGCACTCTAGTTAGTTTATTTTTCAATTATATTTAAGAGAGATTATACTTGTCATCATTTATGACTTTGTGGACTTGTGGAAGTATATTATTTATTTAGTCAGCATATGCTATGCTATTTCAGTAATGCTTTATGATGTACTCATCTTGCTATTGTGATTATATGGTTATGTGTTGAGTGATTGGGATCCTATAGTTGAATGTGACTCCATACTCAGCTACTCGAACTCTATTAGGTTGAGTCAATTGGTAGAGCTTCGTTGTCACAGATGATATCAAAGCAAGTTACTTCATTAATCATAAAATAGCCTAGAAAAAGCCTCACAAGTGCTTGTATTGCGTTCATGGTTGGATATTCAACTACACATTGACATAATAGTACTCTACTTATATTTTTTGCATACTTCGATTTATTTTCCATCCAAGTAGTGGTTCTCAAATGCGTCACTTACCGAGTCCCTTAATCTTGTAGGTGAAAATGCCTCCATGCAAGCTGAGTCGTTTAGGTGATGCTAGTTGCAAAAACAACCAGAGATAGGCCAACCCACCTCGACAACACACTGACATAGCTACTCAGTCTCAAGCATTTATTAAGAACTTCTTTAAGATGCTAGAGAAAAGGTTACCTCTCTACCTCCCTACTAGAAAAGGGGGAAAAGGTGGAATGACAGAGAGTTGCATTTGGAGCCAAGTGCACATTGACCGAGAAAAAAGGGAGCTGGAGAGATTTGAGATGAGTAGACAAAACCCCTATACCACCATCTCTAGTCTTCCTTAAGCTTAGGAAGCCAAAACCCCCGCCCTTTAAGGGGGAAGAAGGATCGATGGGAACAAAGGACTAGATTTAGCAGATTGAGAAGGCTTTTGACACTATCCGCTAACCCAACAACTATAGACTACCCTTCGTGAAATATCAACTAACTAGTTGATGGTAAGACCATTATCCTCTATATCTATCTCAAATTGACTAATTTCCAGAGCTAAATTTACCTAATTAAACTATTAAAATGATATAATTCAATTATGATTGACAAGAGGAATTACATTAAAATTGGTTAACTCTGTTGCTTTATTGTGCATGTGAACTCAGGGGTAAACCTAATCTTAATTGAACGTCAACTAAGCTTAAGTTTCCACTAAGTGAGCTTGCATTAACTGATTTAGGGTTTTTATGAAATAAAAGCAGATTTACATTTTCAAAAATTTTAATTTTAGCCTCACTTAAATTCAAAGGGTTCTAAATGAAATAAATATAATCTAATCCTTCTAAAAAACATTGAAAAATATTTCTCAAGGTTTAGAATAATCAATTTTATGACAAGAACCCAATTTTCACCTAAATCAAAGACTAAGGTTAACATTTATTACATTTTGGGCTAAAATGTAAATTGAATAATCAAACTTCATCAAAACCCAAAATTGAAGTCACTATTACAATCCTTGGGTCTAAATTAAGTTACCCTAAAAGGTTGATACTATCCGAACTACATCTTGACCTAGTTTGCATAATGGCCCTTAACTTTTGAATTCTTTCCATTTCAGTCCAAACTTCGTTCATTATCATCCCTGGCTGACATCAACCATCTTCTTCACCCTCTAGATAGTTGCAGCATCTTCAAACAAGCACCATGGCTGGATCTTTAGAGATGAAAATCTCTATATGTTTGTAGCCAATCTCCACCAAAATTGATGGAGATGATCCTTGATTCAAGCCGCATCAAATTGACAAGTTTCCTGCCACCTTGAATGGCAAGAATAGCTCCTCTAATGGTTGCAAAAATGGGGATTTAATACTCTAAAATCTCAATCTTGAATGCCATTATTGACTCAGCTGGATCCCCTCTTGCGTTCTATATAAACCCATGAGCTTAGATAAGTATTTTTCATGCTCAAATTGGCCACAAATCCTCTTCTTCTAATGCTGACTACCTCCATTAAAGCACCTTGGAGCTCCTTTGACACCTTCATCCGTCGCCCTATGGAAGACATTATAGAGGGCTTTTCTTCCTCTTCGTCTCGTGAAGCTTGACATCCAACGCCTCGTTCTCCACTCCAATTTCTTCTTCCTATTCAAATCCACCGCATCTGCCAGGTAGATCCTTCCCTCCTCTCATCATATTAGGTTAGGGCTTATACTCCTTTAGGTTTTAGTTAGAATTATGGAGCTTTATAGCTTCATTCATCACATCCTCCTCTCTTTCCCATCATCACCATTAACGACCTCAAAGGGGCTTCTTTGCGAGCTCCAACTAGCCACTGCCACCACCCATAAAGTTAGGGCTTTGCTCCAACATGGCATGTTGAAGCTTTTGAGAATTTAATTGGGGTTGAATAACTGGTATTTTAATTTGTATGTATTCACCAGAGACCTTCATCTTCTCCAACTCTGGCGACTTCCCACGATGCCGCTACCACTCCAATTGACGATCAGAGTCCACCACATTAGCGAGACTTCCACGACCACCTCTTCCATTTTCCAGCCCAATCCAACGATCGGATGTTATCATCAACGTCTCATCGGCAATGAAGAAGAAAAGAAGAGGATGCTGGTAGGGACCTGATTGCAAGAAAAAAATTCTTAGCGACTTAATCGCAAGCTTCCAAGGGCTAAATTACAATTCTCAGGGACTACTTTGAAGATCTCTTTGGGGATTTAAGGATTAGTGTTAATTTTTGGATATTTCGGGTTTTCCTTGGAATATTATGTTAGAACATTATTGACTTGGTATATTTATTACTTAATTACATTATTTCTTGATTATCTTCAATTAAGCACTAATTAAAATATAATTTCCTTGATCGTGTTATTAAATTGTGTGATTAATCTTTTTAAACTAGATGTTGTACTTAGAAAGTTAAATAAATCAATCTATTTCCCGAGATTATATTTTGCAAAATTTGGATAGTGGTAATTACTCACTAAATTGCTCCCTAGACCTCAGAATAATTTTTGTTTGAAGCTTATAAATTTTAAAGTCATTTTTTGCATATTTCAACTATACTACGACATATTTTTATCAAACATCGAAACACGTGAAACACTGTTGCTGCACATCGGTGCTGGTTAGCGATTCGTGAGCAAGAGAAGACTCAACTAGGATCCTGGAAGTGCTTCCTGTAGTTATTTAATGATCACTACTACCTTGGGACTTTGCACAACTAGAGGAGGCTTGAGTTAACCTACATCAGGACTTGATGCATGACAGTCAATTAGTATCACACCAAATTCATAAAGCTATATCATTACAAGCTGTCAGCAGTAGCCACCGATGGCAATAAGAGGTGGAAGTTCAGCCAAGGACTAAGGCCAAAGATACAAAAATATGTAAACCAACTTCCTTTGGATACATTCACTTAGGAGGTTGGGGTAGGAATGTGATAACAGTCTAATTTATAATCCTAATATGCTTAATTTTGGATTAGTTCCTAGGGTAAAACATACATTTAGTTTGTAAATACCTTAATATGGGCATGCATGCATATTTAGGGTTTGCATATATTTTATGAATAATTATCACCTAGCTATACTCTTTTGAGAATAATGTAGGTGATAGGAGTGAGTGAATAAGCTGAGAGCCTGAAGAATGAATTTTGGGAGAAGAAGCACCTATTTTGAAGCTAGAATAATGAAGAATAAAGGAAGCCAAGGACAAGAGCTCAAAGAAAGAAAAAGACAAGGAAGAAGAGAGGAAGACAAGAGACACTTGTCTTCTTCCTACACCCTCTCTATCCCTTGACCCTTAGGAAAACCTATCCACCAAATAACCTTATCCTAAACCTAAAATACCTATTTCCACCCTTGATCTTCAATCATAAAGCCACCTAAAGCCCTCTTATTTGTAGCAACCCAAAGCCACGTAATCTAGGCCACACACACAACATCCAATGGCCAACACCACTTACTATTTTTAGTAAAAACCTATCACTTAAGTAGCTTCTCCAATACTCCCTAGCCACCCACCATCTCCACCTTTATATCCCCATCCTATAGCCTACTTCAAACCTTGATTAGCAACCATTTAAGCCACATCATTTCATTCCATCTAAACCCCATATCACCAATCCTAAGGCTCCTATTTCACCCTCCATTAGCCAACCTGCCATTTCACCTCCATTGGATGCCCATCTAAGGGCTTTAGTTGATTTTGAGGTGGTGGAATCAGTACAACCTTTCATTAAATCCAATGGTCCACATTATCTGAAATGACTTGTTGCCTTTTTAGTCAGATAAGATGTTTGGAGTTTCAGTCAGACGTCTATCCAGAAATCTAGACACAGGCCCAGATGTTTGAAAGTGGGAATTTTCATACATTCCTTTGCACTTTGCATGCGGGTGACGCATATCGATTCTCTCTCTCCTCCACACCCCTCACCCCTAAACCCTAATCCCCTCTTATTTAAGCACCCTCTTCCCCTCACCCACGCCACTCTCCACCAACCACCACCACCTCCAGCCGCCCTCCCTGTGCAACACGGCGAGGGTGAACGAGAGTGACGAGAGAGAGGGTGAGCGAGGGAGAATGATAGGGAAAGAGGGAGGAAGAGTGTGAGAAAGGAGGACTAAGGTCGGTGGACCTTCGGGATCTCAGCGGAGCTCGGTGGCCTACGGCGGGCATGCGCACTAGGAGGAGGGGCTCAGGGAGGCAGCCTCCCGGCCCTCTGTAACTGCTGAAGTTGCTGCAGTGAGTTGAGGGCAACACTGCGAGGAGAGTAGTGTCACGGAGGAGATTCTAGTACTAGAAAAGTTACAGTATCAGATGTCTGGAGCATTGACCAGATGTCTAGAGAGGCACCAGGATGTCCAGAGCTGAAGCTAGACATCTGAAAGCATAATATCATGAGAGGTATGTGTTTCCTACGCTACTTTTCACCATGCAGATCATAGCATAGGAAATGTTGGGCTGAGAATGGGTTTGCGGCTTTTGTACACAGGTAAAGGGCATTGGAAAGGTGCGTGGTGCGCTTTTCCAAGCACTTTTGGACGTCTGATCACATCGCCAGATGTCTGAAGGTACTTCTAGATGATCGAAGGGTTTGTCTGACGTCTAGAGCTACCCTCAGACTGTTGCGGAAGGATCCGAACGTCTGAGGATACCGCAGGAGACACAAGGTAGGATCTAACGTCTCTTAAGACGTCTGGGACTAGTCCCAGACATCTGATTTTGGATAGTAACCGTGTTTTTGGCCCGTTTAGGGTCCAAACGGAATCATATTTATACAAACGAAGTACTGTTGTTTTCCACTCGAGTTTCTCTACATGTTCGTGTTGAGTACCTACTATTTTGAGCTCATCTGATGTAAATTAGTCACTCGTACAGGTTACTAGCCAGTGGTGTGTTCGGGGCTCGTGGAGACGACGAGATCTACGGTGCAGGCCCCCATTCCTCCCGTGATACCTAGTAGAGTGGTTTAATTCATTTGTTAAGATGTGAATACATAATATGCTTGCTTAGATTAAATTGATTGAAACTCTAGGATGTGGGATGAATCCTAGGGTAGAAATGTATGAGCCTGATGCTGAGGTACTCTGTTTACTTGAGATGTATGTTAAAATACGAGCTACCTGTATGTGAATGAGAAATTGAACTGTGAAATCAAAAGTTGCGTGTATATGATTAAGAATTGAATTGTGAAAATTTGAGCTGCCTGTATATGGATGAGGAATGAGTTATGAAGCATGAGATCTGAATATGGATAAATGAGATGAATATGAGCATGAACCCTATGGGGAATTAGGAGTAGAACTCCTATGTATGAAAGGAATCTGGAATGTAGATAGGAAGTGAGTTGGTCCTTGTGTACATGATACCAAGGAGAGCAATCGTCCCTTTTAGTGTAGAGCGGAGCTAGCCGCCCTTGGGTTGAGACCTGGGGTTAAGATTGGCCACTCTACACTGACTCCTGTTGGCCCTCGCGTGTGTGGTATGGAGGTGTGTTACTAGTGTAGGGAGGGAGCTAGCCATCCCATGGGGCCCGGGGTTAAGCCAGCCACCCTACACTGACTTTGCTAGGCCCACTGGGCAAATCAGGGTAGTAGGACGATGGTACGCAGACTGTGGAGGGGCGAGACTCTTGTTTGGTTCTGAGAGGCGAGACCCTTGTTCCGAGAGGGCAAGGCCTTATACTATTCCGTGTTGTACCTTAGGCATACCTGCTAGCGGAAATGACTGACCGCGTGTCAGTGCAGGGTAGCTACCCGTGCACTTATCATGCATGCCGTAGTCACCGCTACGTCGCGACAGCGACCTTGGGGTGGTTGACTGGGTGTAGGACTATCATGGGGGACTCTCTTGGCCAAGAGAGCACCATGTGTACCTTCTACTCCATGAAAAAGACTACAATCAATATCGTTCCCATGAGGAACAAGCAAGATCAAGAAATACTTGGATACTTTGTGCAATAGATGAACCAGAAATACATAGATGAGATGAATAGAAATGAGAATAAAACCTTCTTGTTTGTTTCTACCTTAGTTTCACGTAAATAATGTAAACACCACTCTACTTAGCGTTTGCTGAGTCTATCTTTTCGTAACCTTGTTCAGGACCAGGAGTTGAGCAGCCCGAGTTTCTGGCTGTAGAGGGTGCTGGGCCCAGTTGAGCCCAGCCATAGTCATTTCTTTCCAGCTCTTTCATTTTTCTACTGTTGTAGTGAGTAATGGACATCTATTTTTCTGTGCGTGTTACTTTCTATTTCCTCTCCACTGTTGTTGTTGTGGTAGCATGTACTATTTTGAAACAGTTGCTCTACTTTCCTCTACTATTTTATTTTTTCTTCTACTTAGTTATATTACATGTGTGAATGTGGTTTATTTCCTACTTTTGGTTATTTCTCATTGGACGACTAAGTCTTGGGATTAGTCGAGGTGAGCCGGTCTCAGATCCGGTAAGGATTCGGGAATCGAGTCTAACAAGATGGTATCAGAGTAAGGTCGTCCCAAGAAATGAACCAATTTGGTCTGAGAATAACCACTTACGTGCATATAACTAGGATAGACATCACAACGTATCGCTTTGATATTCGTTTCCGAGTCTTTTTCTCCATGTAATCCAGTATTGTTGACAACTCTTGTTCTATCTCTTGCATCTCCTTGTAGGAGATGCCTCGTCGAGGAGTTCCCGAGGCAGGCTGTGGTCGTGGCTGTGGACGAGGTCGGAGGGGCAGACATGCTAGACCTGAGGTACCAGTTGACCCACCTCTCCTCTCGAGCGTTCAGGCCCAGGGCCTCACCCAGTTGATCAGAGACATCGTGGGAGAGGAGCTCCAGCAGCCTCCTTGGGCACCTTTTCCTGAGGACGTGGAGGGGGAGTCCTCGGTGGGACAGAGAGGCCATCACAGCATCGGACGAGCAGGAGGGGGAGGGGGTGATCCTCTACCATCCCCACCACACTCTGACACTTCCGAGCATGAGCCCTCTTTGCCTAAAGGTGTGCCCATTCCCCCATTGTAGCTACACAACGAGCTTTCTAGACATTTCCGAAAGCTGAAGCCTCCCTCCTTCAAGGGGGATGAGAGCCCGTCTGAGGCAGAGGACTGGTTGGAGTAGATAGAGAAGGTGTTCGACACCCTTCACCCTCCTGCAGAGTGTCGCGTGGCCTTTTCCACGTACCAGCTAGAGAGCGTAACACACAGGTGGTGGAGGGTAGTTAGAGGCCAGGAAAGGAGAGAGCCAACGTGGGACTAGTCCGTGGCTCTCTTCTACGAGAAATACTTTTCGCAGACCTGGCAGAACCAAAGGAGGCAGGAGTTCCACACTCTCTGCCAAGGGATGATGACGATTATCGTGCACCGCACGCCTTTTTTGGAGCTGTCACGTTTCGCCTCGACAGCTGTGTCTATTGAGGAACGCCAGTGGAGGTTTACGGAGGGGCTCCAACCAGCGATTTGAGGGTATGTCAAACCCCTGAAGCTACCCACTTTCTCTCGTGTGGTCGAGGAGGCCATGACTTACGAGGAGACCAACCCGACCGTGTGAGACACTGACGGCGGACAGAAGAGGCCTACCAGCAAGAGTACTCTCAAGGTCATCAAGAGAGGAGGCATACAGCGCCTATAAGAGAGCTGTCTCATTCTACGGGGCCACCAGTGGCCTTTGGGGGCCTAGACAGAGGCTAGTTGCCAGCACCAAACCCCACCAGCTGCCACCAGGGACCTATTGAGGGAGGAGGTCGGGTACCTGTTGAACATCAGGTTGCTACGCTAACGTGTTTGGTTTTTAAAACTTGTCGTCGTAGTATGAAAGAGAAGAACTCGTGTTCAACAAATAAAATTTATACCGAAATGGAAATTCTGGGTCGAAGACAGAGAGGCGGACGTTTGATTTAAAAACTACGTGTTTGTTTTTATTTGTCACGAAATAATTCAATTGATTAGAACTACCTAACTATTTACAATAAATAGAAAAGAGAGAGAGAATAAGAGAGAGAAAGAATATTACAAACAAAAACCAAAATGAGATGTAGAATAAACATAGAATTTCATCATCAGAACGATTGTTCATTACACTAGAAAGCGGGAAAATGATTACACTAGAAAGAAGTAAATATATTCTAGAAAGCAGTAAAAAGAATGGGGAGAGAAATATCCTCCTCGATGGTCGCTTGGAGGACGAGCACGGGATGACGCCTGGACGAAGGAGGATGAAGGAGGGCAAAGCAGGAAGAATGGGAATGAGGTAGCACGTTGTCATCGTCGCGGGATTCGCTTCCGAAAGGGGGACGAAAAATTGACTTTATCTCGCGAGAAGCATCCCGGGTGTGGGACAAGCTTCTCTTGAGCTTTGGAGAGGGAGAGAAGAGAAGGAAGGGATGAGAATTTTATGTGGAGGGGGTCTCCTTTTATAGTTGCAAGGAGTGGGGGCAATTTGGTCATTACAACTCTTAAAGCATTAATTCATGACCTTTAGTGACGGCTAAAACCGTCGCTAAAGGTCTGAATGTGGGCATAGTGGGTGGCGTGCGCGTGCCCACTCGCTTGCCCGCACGCTCAACGCACGTGCACGTCCAGCCAATCTCAGCCGTTCGATCGCGAGATCGGACGGCATAGATCGCGCTATGCCTGCCTCCTCAGCGCGCGCCCCATCGCGTGCGATGCAGCGTTACGCGCGGGCGTGCGTGGGCACGTCATCTTGATTGAGCGTGTGCGGCTGTTGGATCGCGATCGTGCGGTCAATCTAAGGCGCACCTCCGCTCCAATTTCAGCGTGGCGAGGCTCGAACGTGCGCCTGCGCTTCACGTTAGAGCGCTCGACCAAGGCGCTATGGGTGCGTTTGTGTCGAGCGCCTAACTTCAGTGCGGCCGCATCACAGCTATTGGATCTTGATCTAACGGCAGGGTAGGGTGGATGCGGTGGCCTTCAGAGGGTGCATGCGGACGATGGGCAGCCGAGATGGCACCACGTGGTGCCATCTTGGCCGTCCATCTTCTGTATGATGTAGATGGTGCCACAGGTGTCAGATTGACTCGATTTTTGCGTCGTTAGGCTGTGATCGTCGATCTGAATCCATCCGTGTGGTTAGATTTATCGTTTGAAGTGCGGATTCACACCATCTTGGCCCTTGATATTTTAGCGTTCCCCGGTCACTATCTGATGCTACAGATGTCTGATCAGGGTGATCTTGGAGTCGTTGAACTCCAATCGTCGCCCTGATCACGTCTGTATGGTTGGATCTTCGATCCGAGGCCCCGATAAAAAGTTTTCCCTGTCCATGAACATAAAAGGAGACAATTAACCTCCATTTTATTCAAACTACTCTAAATGCAAGATGATGCATGTTATGCAATATTTATAGCATGAAATGCAATCCTATACTTAAGAACATGCATAAATAGATATCTTAAGTAGTGTAAACATGTTTACATCATACCCCCATGCCTATCTTTTGCTAGTCCCTAGCATAAACTATATGCTATTTATAAAAGAATCAGGTTTGATTATTTGGGCATGAGTTATTTTCAATTATTAAGAAAATGTTTACTTAGGATATGAAATTTCAAAGATACAACAGTGCCCGAGTATCTGCCAAAATGCAGACCACCTCAGGCCCTCGCCTTATTCAAAGAAAATTTTCTTTTTCTCTTTTTCTTCTTTTCTAATTTTTTGGATTTTCAAGTTTTAGGGTTTAAGAGTGGCTTTCTACGGCCATTCAACTCACCCAAGATTTGATAAGAACCCTAAGTTCTAAGCATCTTATTGTGAATGTGATAGACTCGTTGACTGACAATTAAAACGGACTTCGGATTTCTACGCCTTTAGGTGACCTCAAAAAGAATTCTACCTAAAGGTGTATCTTTACAACCGGTAGCTTTCTCCCTACTTTTATTTTTTTATGGGGTCAGCACAAGGGTGAATCCAGTGTATATCTCCCTGGTTTATTCTACTTCTCCACTTCTTCCTAAGTGTTTTGGGAATTTTCAGTGCATTTATTGAGCTGCTTTCTAGACAACCGGTCGATGAGCTATTACCACCGACAACTTACCAGCTATACTCGTGCAGCGAAGTGTGGTTTATTTCTTTTTTTTTCTTTTCCTCTTTTTCTTTTTGATTTTTTTTTTTAAAGTAGGTGGCTTCCCTGGTCCAAGATTTACCTAAAGGCAGCAAAAGGAGAAAGGTCCAGTGACTAGGCTCTGGACAACCTACTTATGGGGTATTACCCATGATAACTTGCCAGCCATATCACCCTAGAAGGTTCATTAGCTACCCAATTTCCGTTAAAATCACCGAACAATGAGTCATTGACAAGATAGTGTGTAGATGCTTAAGATTCAAAATTTCCTCAAATCAGAGGGCGGGTTGATAAGTCGTGTACTTATCACCCAAACTTATTTACTCCAATTAAAATAGAATTCAGGTTGGCGAGGACTCGAAAAAACAAATCCACATTTTAGTGGATACACGGCCTGATTAAGTCCAAAGACCTAAAGGGTCTTTGTGTTCAAATCATAATGTAGTATTTCCTAAGATTGAAAATTTTCTTAAACCCAAGTTCTCCTTCCTAATTCCACATTTTTTTTAATAAAATTAAAAAAATCTACGGAGCTGACGAATAAATTCAGAGATGAATATCCACCCCCCATGCCTATCTAATGTGATGTCCTCATTGTATTAAAAAGACATAAAACAGAATGGAATAACGTAGAAAGCACCTGAATTGCGTGAATGTCAGGTTTGCTCTGAGATAGAAACTAAAAAGAACTGTATATGTGTTGAATTTAGTGCCTTCAGCTAGGCACACTATACAAAGAAGAGAAATGAAGAATTCACAAGTGCAGGTCAGAATCAGAATAAACATAAGAAACTTCTGACCTGTCAGTAAATGTCCATAGATGTGGGCCAGATTGTGATGCAGACCCATACCCCATAATCGACAATATCTCAAGTTCTGGATAAAAATTACCCAAAACCTAAAATCAGTATGCAAGCGGGGTCGGACCTGTGATTTATGAGGATGCAACCCAAGACCAAAATGTCAGGTTACAGAGAATTCAAGCTCAAAAGGATAATCATTGAGTGTGTGCTTGAGTTTGACATCCTCAAAACAAATGTCATAAGGGTCCTGGTTTGAAGATTTTAGCTTAATAGGCACCCTTTGACTCAGTCTTGTACTTCCTCCAAAACTTACTTCCCAAATCAAAATTTCCCGGCTCCTATCATCCTCATTCAGCATGTCAAATTCCAGGACCTCTTGTATATTAATCACCCCATCTGAAATTTCTAAGTCTAAATGATGTGGCTGAATCAAAATTGACTTGGGTCTAATTATCTCAAAAATAGAATCATCGATAAGCTCAACGAGGTGTAACTGACAATCAGGGCATTGAATTGAATCCTCCAGAAAATGCGATTCTGGATCTGTAATGTGTGCCCTAATAGGATCAGTTTCCTTAGTTCTTGGACTATCAAATGATCTTTCAGATTCCTTAGGCCCAATAGTCTCACAAAAATCGTGTTATGTAAACTCGCGTGAGACTTTGCAACTTGAATCTTCACCATCAGAATCAAAGAAATCAAGATCCGTATTAATGTATGTCTCAAAATCATCTATCACTTTCTGATCCATGGAGACATATGTTTCCTCATACCTCGGCTCAGGGATCTCAGGTGAAGAAATCAGATCATCCTTAATTGGTTTCTCTAATTCAATCTGATCAGCCCTGTAACACGTGTCCCCCTCAACAGGTGCCTGAACGGTTTCTGACAGTGGCTTTCTTGAAAAGGGTTCATCCTGGGAATCATCCCACGATTGAATCAAAGCGACCACAAATCTCATCCTCAATTTCATTAATTTCCCAAGTAGAAATTCACTCGGGTTCTTATCCTTAACATCCTGGAGCCAATCCAATACAGACTTGTTCAAATCATCAATCATTTTAATCAGGGGCTCCAATCTCTCAATGCAAGGTATTGGCTAAACTTCTAAATATTGTATGATATTCCTCAAGTTAGCCAGAACCTTATTTTGAACCTGGTTACCCTAAACCAAATGAGTTGGTTCAGGGTTGGGTGGGTTTGGGGTCAAAGCAGGGGAATTAACGAATTGAGATTCGTTATACCCTTCCTGGTAATAGGTCATTTCAGATTGTTCAAAAGGTGGTGATGACCTAAAGGCAGTGTAATCAGAGGATGGGTAAAGATCGGTGTATCCTTCTTGATTGTAGATCGTATTAGGTTGTTCATGAAAGGGTGACGATCTATAATCGATGTGGCTTTGAGAAGGATAGAAATCACAATCAAAGTGTTTAGGGTTAGACCCTAAACACGGAGGTCAGGAACTGTATCCCCAATCCGATTTATCCCAACTAACTGATGGTTGATTACAGTACGATTCGGGATAATCGTCATGTTGAGGATAATTCAAAACAGAAGGCAAAGAGCGGAAATGCGTGTAATATGAGGAAGGAAGGTACCCTAGAATACAAACAATCAAACTTGTCCTTAAGTGGGCTAGCCTAAAGACCTATAGACTCCCAAAACCCATCTTGAGATAAAGGAACGATTTGATCTACTTCTGTCTGTTCAATCCAACCAGTTAGAAGGAGGGACTGGGGAAAAGGTTCTTCCTTCGGCTTTGCACCTCTGGTTCCTAGTGTACCCCCCAGCCGCGATCGTTTGATTTTGCTCCCCTAGCTAGACATCAGATTGAACAGTAGAAACCGACTAAGCAAAAATAATCTCATTCTGGGCTCTAAAGAGTGAGTCAATTCCTTAAGGCCAATGTCTACTCTGTTTTATTTAGGGCTAGGTTTGAATGTGCTTTGGAATGTGATGGGCCCTTTATATGGGTTGTGCCCTTAATGATTGATTGATTTGTGTGTGCGGCACAACCAGTGGTTTTCAAGCAAGATTATTTTTGATGCGGTGAATTTTAGGATTCAAATCTTGCTTAGTAGCTTTTAGGATTCAACTTTAGGTGTTTTCAAACAAGTTTTGTTAGCACACCAGGTTTTGAAAGCACAGGTGAAAAACTTAAAAGAATGTGGAGTGCCTGGTAAATCCCTAAGAGTTGAACCTATGTGGTAGCTACTTGATGAGTTGATTTTAATTGAAGTGGTGCGGCCTAATAAACTCAACCAATTGGCCTGTTGCACCACTTAATTAGGTACAGAAGTGATTACCTAATCTGATTTCTACTCAATTATGTGTTTGGATGTGTGTACTGACTCCAAAGATCGATTTACTGGTTGAGTTTGAAAATCAGATGAGGTTGTGTACCTCTATGAGATTTTTTTTATTTTTCTTTTTTTTAATGTGGGGGTTGGGGTGGGTGTGGGTGTCAAACAACAAACAATCTAACCTTAGAGTTTATAAGAACACCAAGGCTGATTGATGTTTGTGTTATCATGTGGTGAAATGAAATCTAATGGGTGGGAGGAGGGGGTAACTTACAAAACCTTCCATAGCACTTTGCTCCAATCTACCACTTTTGCTCGTCTCAAAAGGGTACCTGCAATCACAATAAGAAAGGAGAGAAGTGAGGTAAATGATTTGTAAGTTAGAAAACGCGAAGAAAAAAATCAAATAGCATCACCTCCCCAGCAATGGCGCCAAAATGTTGAACGTCGGGTTGCTACGCTAACATGTTTGGTTTTTAAAACCTGTCATCGCAGTATGAAAGCGAAGAACTCGTGTTCAACAAATAAAATTTATACCAAAATGGAAATTCCGGGTCGAACATAGGGAGGCGGACGTTTGATTTAAAAACTACGTGTTTATTTTTATTTGTCACGAAATAATTTAATTGATTAAAACTATCTAACTATTTACAATAAATAGAAAAGAGAGAGAGAATAAGAGAGAAAGAATATTACAAACAAAACTAAAATGAGATGTAGAATAAACATAGAATTTCATCATCAGAACGATTGTTCATTACACAAGAAAGCACTAAATCTACTCTAGAAAGCAGTAAATATATTCTAGAAAGCAGTAAAAAGAATGGGGAGAGAAATATCCTCCTCGACGGTCGCTTGGAGGACGAGCCAGACGGGATGACGCTTGGACAAAGGAGGACGAAGCAGGACGAAGGAGGGTGAAGTAGGAAGAATGGGAACGAGGTAGCACGTCATCGTCATCGCGGGATCTGCTTCCGAAAGGGGGACGAAAAATTAACTTTATCTCGCGAGAAGCATCCTGGGTGTGGGACAAGCTTCTCTTGAGCTTTGGAGAGGGAGAGAAGAGAAGGAAGGGATGAGAATTTCGTGTGGAGGGGGTCTCCTTTTATAGTTGTAAGGAGTGGGGGCAATTTGGTCATTACAACTCTTAAAGCATTAATTCAAGACTTTTAGTGATGGATAAAACCGTCGCTAAAGGTCTGAACGTGGGCGTAGTGGGTGGCATGCACGCACCCGCTCACTTGCCCATGCGTTCAACGCATGCGCACGTCCAGCCAATCTCAGTTGTCCGATCGCTAGATCGGACGGCTTAGATCGCGCTACACTCGCCTCCTCAGCGCACGCCCCATCGTGTGCGATGCCGTGTTACACGCGGGCATGCATGGTCGCGTCATCTTGATTGAGCACGCACAACCGTTGGATCGCGATCGTGCGGTCGACAGAAGGCGTGCCTCCGCTCCAATTTCAACGTGGCGAGGCTCGAACGTGCGCCTGCGCTTCGTGTTAGAGCGCTCGACCAATGCGCTATGGGCACGTTTGTGTCAAGCGCCTAACTTCAGCGTAGGCGCATTGCAGCCGTTGGATCTTGATCCAACGACGGGGAAGGGCGGATGTGGTGGCCTTCAACGTTTGTGTGCAGACGATTGGGCGGCCGAGATGGCACCACGTGGTGCCATCTTGGCCGTCCATCTTCTAGATGATGTAGATGGTGCCACAAGTGTCGGATTGACTCGATTTTTGCGTCGTTAGGCTGCGATCGTCGCTCCAAATCCATCCATGTGGTCAAATTTGTCGTTTGAAGTGCGAATTCACACCATCTTGGCCCTTGATCTTTTAGGGTTCCCTGGTCACTATCTGATGCTACAGATGTTTGATTAGGGCGATCTTGGAGTCGTTGAACTCCAATCGTCACCTTGATCATATCTGTATGGTTAGATCTTCTATCCGAGGCTCCGATAAAATGTTTGCCCTGTCCATGAACATAAAAGGAGACAGTTAACCTCCATTTTATTCAAACTACTCTAAATGCAAGATGATGCATGTTATGCAATATTTATAGCATGAAATGCAGTCCTATGCTTAAGAACATACATAAATAGACATCTTAAGTAGTGTAAACGTGTTTACATCAGTACCCCTCTACTACCAGTGTGGCCAGCCGGGCGACATCAGGAGGGACTGCCCATCTAGGGCCAATGCACAGCAGATGCTCCCCTCACCGAGCATTGGAGGCCGAGCTGGCAGTCGTGGTCTCCAGGCGCGTAGCGGAGGACAGTAGTCACGAGAAGGGTACCGGTCAGCTGCTGCTCGCCCGACCCAGAGTGTAGCTGCTTCGTTTGCACCGAGAGCTAAGGGGCGTATCAATTCCCTAACACACAGAGATGCAAGGGCTTCGGGTTCGGTGGTGGTAGGTATGCTTACTATTTTTGGCAGATTAGTGTATGTACTTTTTGATTCTGGTGCCACCCACTCTTTCGTTGCTACATGTTTTGCTGTCAGTTTGAGGTAGGGCAGTGTACTATTAGAGGATCCATTTGTGATCAGAGGCCCAGGTGGCCAGTTGTTCATAGCCGAGGAGGTCAACACAAACTACGAGGTCAGTATAGGGGGATAGAGCCTCCCCACTGACCTAATTGTGATCTAGATGGTGGACATTGGTGTGATCCTAGGGATGGACTGGCTGTCTGCCTATCATGCTCTGATGGACTGTTTCAGGTGGAAGATCGTCTTCTCTATACCAGAGTTGCCTCCCTTTGAGTTTCATGGTTAGCTGGTGGACGAAGGTTTCAGATGCACCTCCACGCTTCAAGCAGCGAGGCTTTTGAGCCAGGGGTGTGAGGGCTTCTTGGCCTGTGTAGTGACAAAGCCTAGCCCCGTGGCTAACTTTTAGAGTATCCCGGTGGTTTACGAGTACCCTAAAATTTTCCTAGAGGAGTTGCCAGGATTATCGCATGAGCATGAGATCGAGTTTGAGATCTCACTGGTACCGGAGACTAGCCCCATTTCTACTGCATCGTACCGGATGGCACCGCTTGAGCTGCGAGAGCTCAAGTCACAGCTACAGGACTTGTTGGAGAAGGGTTTTGTGAGGCCCAGTGCGTCCCTGTGGGGAGCCCTGTGCTATTCGTGAAGAAGGATGGTACCCTGTGACTTTGTGTTGACTACCGACAGCTGAATAGAGTCACTATCATGAACAAGTATCTGCTACCAAGGATTAACGACCTCTTCGACCAGTTGTGAGATGCCATGGTGTTCTCCAAGATAGACCAGAGGTTAGGTTACCACCAGTTGAGGGTCAGGGAGACCGACGTCTCCAAGATAGCTTTCCGTACCCGGTACGGGCACTACGAGTTCTTGGTCATGCCGTTTGGGCTAACCAATGCCCCCGCTGCCTTTATGGATTTGATGAATCGTGTTTTCAGGCCATACTTAGACTAGTTTGTGGTGGTGTTCATTGGCGATGTACTCATTTACTCGTGGGATCAGGCATAGCATGGACAACATTTACGCATGATCCTAGAAGCCTTGAGGTGGCGCAGGCTGTATGCTAAGTACAACAAGTGCGAGTTTTGGTTGAGACATGTGACTTTCTTGGGCCACGTGATTTCGGGAGATGGATTGGCTGTGGATCCAGCCAAGGTAAAGGCCGTACTCAGGTGGGAGAGGCCACGCACAGTAACAGAGATATGCAGCGTTTTGGGATTGGCAGGTTATTACTAACGGTTTATCAGAGGATTCTCTCAAATCACACGTCCTATGACCCAGCTAACCTGGAAGGACGTACCTTTTGCCTGGACAGATGAGTGCGAGGCATGTTTTCAGGAGTTGAAGGAGAGACTGACTTCAGCTCCTGTACTTACCATCTCAGACAGTAGTGGTAGTTTCGTGGTTTACACCGACGCTTCATTGTAGGGGTTAGGGGGTGTGCTCATGAAGCAGGGTCACGTTGCTGCTTACGCTTTGCGGCAACTGAAGCCCCATGAGCATAGATACCCTACCCATGACTTAGAGCTGGCAGCAGTTGTCTTCGCGCTGAAGACATGGAGGCACTACCTTTACGGTGAGACTTTCGAGATCTTCACAGATCATAAGAGCCTCAGGTACTTGTTTGACTAAAAGGAACTCAACATGAGATAGAGATGTTGGTTAGAGTTCCTGAAGGACTACGACTATAGCATCTCCTACCACCTAGGGAAGGCCAATGTGGTGGCCGACGATTTGAGCTGGAAGGCACTTGCCCACTTGGCCAGCTACAGGCATAGAGTTAGAGACTCATGGAGGAGGTGGGCAGTTGGCGACCCCGGGAGTCACGGGGGTACTATGGGGCAATGACAGTGATGCGGTAGACACGATTAGAGCTGATGGACCGCATCATCGCAGGGCAGATGGCCGATCCGTACTTACAGATGCAGCAAGACAGGGTGTTGACAAGGGACCCAGGAGACTTTTGATTCTCAAGCAAGATACTACGTATGAGGGGATGCTTATGCGTTCCTAGGGACAAGGAGTTGTTGAGAGAGATTCTGACTGAGGCGCACAGGTCCAGGTTTACCAAACATCCTGAGAACACAAAGATGTACCATGATTTGCGATGCGACTTCTGGTGGAGAGGGATGAAGCGGGATGTTGGTGAGCTTGTTTAGCAGTGTTTGGTATGTCAACAAGTGAAGGCCGAGCACCAGAGGCTTGCAAGGCCATTGCAACCACTTCCTGTGCCAAAGTGGAAGTGGGAGAGGATCACCATGGACTTGGTGGTGGGTCTACTAGTTACCCAATAGGGACATGGCACAGTTTGGGTGATCGTAGACTGGTTGATGAAGACGACACGGTTTCTGCCGATCTGAGTCACCTTTGGGTCGTCACAGCTAGCAGAGCGATACATCAGAGATGTGGTGCAACTGCATGGAGTTCCTCATGAGATCGTACTCGACAGAGATACTTGTTTCACTTCTCAGTTCTGGGCAGAGTTCCAGCAGGCCTTGGGGACTCGTCTGAGGTTCAGTGCAGCCTACTACCCCCAGACCGACGGGCAATCAAAGTGCACGATATAGATACTTGAGGACCTTCTGCGTGCCTGTGTACTAGATTGGAGAGGCTCCTAGGAGGTGCATTTACCCTTGGCAAAGTTTGCATGCAATAACAGCTATCATTGGAGTATTGGCATGGCACCTTATGAGGCCCTGTACAGGTGGAGGTGTACTGCACCCTTGAGTTGGGTCGAGGTGGGGACCAAGTGGGAGGTTGGTCCCAGATTGATCTGGCAGAGTTAGGAGGTGATAGAGTAGCTTCATAGATGACTCCACACTGTCAAGAGTAGGCAGAAGAGCTACGCTGACCGAAAGCGCAAAGAGGTGCAGTTTGAGGTTGGGGATCACATCTTTCTTCGTGTTTCGCCTATGAAGGGTTTGCAGCATTTTGGGTGAAGGGGAAGCTTGTGCCAAGGTTTGTGGGGCCCTTTGAGGTCCTGGAGCAGGTAGGACCCGTTGCTTACCGGCTTGCCCTTCCTCCCCAGTTTTCTGGAGTACACGATGTGTTCCACATGCTCAACCTTGATTGCACCGCAAAAATACACTTGCAATTGTGCCATCTGGTGCTATTTCCTAGCATTACCAATGCATATTAGGTATCCATAGTTGCATTTGTAAAAATACATGCATGCATGCATTTAATTAAGAGGGGAGGAGAGTGAATAAAATGGCCTCGCAATTCACGTTTTCCTCAAGTGCTGCTTCGCAAAATTTCCATCTTCATTTTTTATTTCTTTTTGATTTTTGACTTTCTTCCCACAGTTGCAATGCATGGCAACCTCTTCTTTCGTGCGCCATGTCCTGCTTAGCCTCTCCCTGCCAGCCCTGCAGCCGCATGCAGCCACTCCTTGCCAAGCCATGCACGAACCATGCACAGCCAGGGCATGGCTATGTATGCTTTCCTCTTCTTTAAAAAGAACACGGCTCCTTCTTTGCAAAGAGCCTGGTCCTCCACGCCAAAAAACCCAACACTGCAGCTTCTTCTCCAGGCCACCTCCTCCATCACTGTGGTGCACACCCACCACAGTGAGACCACCACCGCCCAGCTCATCAAAGAGCCGGTGGGTGTGGTGGCCTTCTTTTCCCTGTCTCACGTCCAAGCCACTTCAGCCATAGCAGCAGGAGCTTCAAGCTTTGAAGCTTAAAGCTCCGCACGCAGCAGCAGCAGTAAGGCGGCAGCAGTCGCACAGCCCCTCCAGCGTACGCCTGCAGGCCGCCCTCGCCTCCAGCGCATGCCTGCAGGCAGCCTTGCCTCTCGCTTCGTTGCGCTGCACTCATCTTTCCGCCCGCAACCGGCCACCGCACGCCCCTGCAGCGGCCGGCCAAGCTTCACCGCGCACCCACTTTCGTGCACGCAAGCCACCACGCAAGCAGCAAGTCGCCCTCGCCCTCCACCGCTCATGCCAGTAGCCCTCTCCACACGCCTAATTGCGAGTTCCTCCCGTAGTCCAGCTGGCGCACACCTCTTCCGCGCACGTGTCGAGCCAGCCGTAAGCCACCCGCACTCACAGCACCGGGCGCAAGCGGTTGTGCGTCTCGCCAGGCCACTGTAGCCACTGTTCACGCGTTTCTGTGGAACACTGTGGCTACAGTGGGGTGAACGGAAAGTTTCTCACTTATCCGGTCACCCGGCGCACCGCTACCGGCCACTGCCAGCGCGTGCATCTCGCCCCGCGTCCTGCTCCAGCGCCTGCCTGTGTGTCTGCGTGCGGTCCTCTGCCAGCGCCCACTCCAGCCCTTCATGCAGCGCGGTGCGCTGCGGTCCTCTTCGCGCCCATCTCCCCCTAGCATGCACGTCCTCGCGCGCATACACGCCTGTGTGGGAGCGTGAAGCCACCAGACAACACCCTGAGTGCTGTAGACGCCTTAACCCTCCAGCCTTCACTCCAGCAGCACTCTCTCTCTCTCTCTCTGCACACACTCATACACACACACTCACACTCTCGCACACACACACTCTCACTTATATATTATTATATACTTATATATATATACATATGCATATACATATATATATTGATATATATACATATATTTATATATATATATACTTATATATATACATATATATATATACATATACCTGTACATATATTAGTACTTATATAACTATGTATTAGTCTATATACATACATATATATATATATATACATCTATATACTTATATATATATACATATATATATATATATATATATATATATATATATATATTTACATCTATATAGTTATATATACATACTTATACATATATATATATATATATATAGATCTATACATATATCTATCTATACATATACTTATATATATATATATATATACATATATATATACACATATATAACTACATATATATACCTATATATTTATATATATATACATATAGATATATTTACATATATACATATAGATATATTCTCACATTACTTGCCATACGTTGTATCGCGGGAATATCTGCACCAATTGCTGATATTCCCCAATACACGCGTACAAAAAGCGTGTTCGCATTCATCTTCCACCAATCCACCTTACACGTGGCACCTCGTCCTGTTGGTTGCGTCTTTCTAGATAACGAACGACTCGACACCGTGCTACACTCCATCTCCGCATCCACCCCCACCCCTTTATACATATATAGTATATACATATATATCTATAGTATATTTACTTTATTTCTATTTCTCTTGCATGCCCATAAAAAGATAAAAAAAATAAATAAAAGAGAAAAGATAATCTTTGACTTGCAGGTACTTCGTCTTGCGAATAGCAAGACCCATTTTGGAACCCTGATTTGGCTTAAAGCCAAGAACCTATTTTTGAGGGTGTGCCTCAAGGACAAAGATTATTAGAAAAAAATCTAAATAAAAAAATACCAAAAACACAATAAACGAACGGAAGAGATTCGTTGTAGGAAAGGCGTAGAAACTTGACTTGTAACCCCACTTCCCTGAGTTCGACCCTGGGCCTAAAAGTGACCAAGATAAAATCAAGTAGGCCAGGTAAAAAATTTTTTGTAAAGAGATGGTTAGGTCTGATTTAGGTTAACCACTATACACACTTCAACGATAAAATCACCATATTAACACACCTATCCGGGCCCTACCACCAAACCTTAGGAAGTACGTCACTGATCCCAGCCACGTTATCAGCCACAAGAGCATTGAGGTGGGAGACGACCTGACCTATCTTGAGAGACCGGTACAGATATTAGACAGAGTCGTCTGGAGTCTGAGATGGAAGCAGGTACCACTGGTGAAGGTTCTATGGATAAGCTAGCAGTACGAAGAGGCAACTTGGGAGCCTGAGGCGGCAATGCGAGAGCGGTACCCAGAGCTTTTTGAGGGTACATCTCCTCGGACCTACTTCGAGCAGCTTTAAGTTATGTGTTTTTACATTCATTTTTCTGCACCCTAGCTAGCTCAAGTTTTGGGGATGAAACTTCCTTTAAGGTTGTTATGATGAAATGACTCGTTGCCTTTTTAGTTAGATAAGACATCTGGAGTTTCAGCCGGACGTCTGAAAGTGGGAATTTTCGTACATTCCTTTGCGCTCTGTGCATAGGCGGCGCACAGTGCTTCTCTCCCTCCTCCACACCCCTCACCCCTAAACCCTAATCCCCTCCTATTTAAGCACCCTCTACCCCACACCCACGCCACTCTCCACCAACCACCACCACCTCCATCCGTCCTCCCTTTGCAACGCGACGAGGGATTATAAGAGTGATGAGAGAGAGGGTGAGTGAAGGAGAATGAGAGGGAGAGATGGAGAGAGAGGGAGGTAGAGCGTGAGAGAGGAGGACTAAGGTCGGTGGACCTTCAGGAGCTCGGTGGAGCTCGCACGGTAGGCGGCGAGCACACGCACGAGGAGGAGGGGCTCAGGGAGGCAGCCTCCAAGCCCTTTGTAGCTGCTGAAGCTGCTGTGGTGCATTGAGGGCGATGCTGTAAGGAGAGCAGCGTTGCCGAGGAGATTCTAGTCTTGTAAAAGTTCTAGTATCAGATGTTTGGAGCATCGACTAGATGTCTGGAGAGGCACTAGAACATCTGGAGCTAAAGCTAAACGTATGAAAGCATAATATCGTGTGAGGTACGTGTTTCCTATGCTACTTTCCGCCATGCAGATCGTAGCACAGGAAATGTTGGGCTGAGAATGGGTTTGCGACTTTCGTACGCAGGTGAGGGGCATTGGAAAGGCGTGCGGTGTGCTTTTCCAAGCACTTTTGGGCATTTGTTTATGTCGCCAGATGCTCGAAGGTACTTTCAGATGACTTGAGGCTTTGTCCGATGTCTAGAGCTGCCCTAAGACGATCAAGGATGGATTCGAATGCTTGAGGATACCCAAAAGACATGAGGTAAGATCTGACGTCTTTTAAGACCTTTGGGACTAGTCCCAGACATCTGATTTTAGACAGTAACCATGTTTTTGGCCCGTTTAGGGCCCAAACGGAATCGATTTTCTGCAAATGAAGTACCGTTGTTCTCCACTTGAGTTTCCCTACGTGTTCGTGTTGAGTACCTAATGTTTGAGCTCGTATGATGTAAATTAGTCGCTCATACAGGTTACCAGCCGGTGGCATGTTCGGGGCCCACGGAGACGACGAGATCTGTAGTGCAAATCCCCATTTCTCCCGTGATACTCGATAGAGTGGTTTAATTCATTTGTTAAGATGTGAATAAAGAATATGCTTGCTTAGATTAAATTGATTGAAACTTTAGGATGTGGAATGAACCCTAGGGTAGAAATGTATGAGCTTGATGCTGAGCTACTCTATTTACTCGAGATGTATGTTAAAATATGAGCTGCTTGTATGTGAATGAGAAATTGAACTGTGAAACCACAAGTTGAATGTATATGATTGAGAATTGAATTGTGAAAACATGAGCTTCCTGTAGATGGATGAGGAATGAGTCATGAAACATGAGATTTGAATATGGATAAATGAGATGAATATGAGCATGAACCCTTTGGGGAATTAGGAGTAGAACTCCTGTGTATGAGAGGAATCTGGAATGTAGATGGGAAGTGAGCTGGCCCATGTGTACACGGTACCAAGGAGACCAACTGTCCCTTTTAGTGTAGAGTGGAGCTAGCCGCCCTTGGGGTGAGACCTGGGGTTAGGATTGGCCACTCTACACCGACTCCTGTTGGCCCTCGCGTACATGGTACCGAGGCATGGTACTAGTGTAGGGAGGAAGCTAGCCACCCCACAGGGCCTGGGGTTAAGCTAGCCACCCTACACAGACTTTGTTAGGCCCACTGGGCAAACCGGGGTAGTCGGATGAGGGTACGTGGACTGTGGAGGGGCGAGACCCCTGTTCTGAGAGAGCAAGGCCCTATACTGTTCCGTGTTGTACCTTAGGCATACCTGCTAGAGGAAACGACTGACCACGTGCCAGTGCGGGGTAGCTACCCGTGTGCTTATCACGCATGCCGTAGTCACCGCTACATCCAACAATGACCTCAGGGTGGTTGACTGGGTGTAGGACTACCGCGGGGGACTCTCCCAACTAGGAGAGCACCACGTGTACCTTCTACTCCACGAAAAAGACTGCAAACAAGATCATTCCCATGAGGAACAAGCAAGATCAAGAATTACTTGGATACTTTGTGAAATAGATGAACCAGAAATACATAGATGAGATAAATAGAAATGAGAATAAAACCTACTTGTTTGTTTTTACCTTACTTGCACGTAAATAATCTAAACACCACTCTACTCAACGTTTGCTAAGTTTGTCATTTCGTAACCCTGTTCAGGACCAGGAGTTGAGCAGCCCGAGTTTCTGGCTATAAAGGGTGCTGGGCCCAGCTGAGCTCAGCCGTAGTTGTTTCTTTCCAGCTCTTTCATTTTTCTACTGTTGTAGTGAGTAATGGACATCTATTTTATTGTTCTTGTTACTTTCTGTTTCCTCTCCGCTGTTGTTGTGGTGGCATGTACTATTTTGAAACTGTTGCTCTACTTTCCTTTACTGTTTCATTTTTCCTTCTGCTTAGTTATATTACATGTGTGAATGTGGTTTATTTCCTGCTTTTGGTTATTTCTCGTTGAATGACTAGGTCTTGGGATTAGTCGAGGCGAGCCGATCTCGAGTTCGATAAGGATCCGAGAATCGGGTCATAACATTATCTTACAATCCTATAAAAACAACTATCCTCTTCCAACTTCACATCAATTCTTCCATAGTTAATTCCTTAGCTTAGTTTAGTCCACCATAGCTCTACCTTAATAGCCCACGCCTGCCACCTCTACATAGTCCACTCCCTAGCCATCGACCACCATTAGAATACCTCCACCTTGTGTAATGACCCAAGTCCTGCCAATGAACAAAATCCAAGTCGTCATGTGCTAACCACAAGCGCAACCAACCACAAGATCGTAATCACCCAACACGTAATCATAAAACAACAATAGCCAATCAAATAAAATGAAAAGCAATATTGAAAATGAAAAGAAACAAAGTACTGACAAGAGAATTTACCGTAGAATGTAAGCACATAAGCCAAGAGATGCATAAACGGTATCATCTTGCTAGTTGCTAAGTACACCTGAGTACGGAACCTAAGGAACACGTCGGTAAAAACTAAGTAGAGTAGAAACAACAACTAGGAACAACAATAACAAAGAGCAAGAGAAAATGGGTACTATATCAGCAGTCCATATATTTACGAATTATTACTTATCCAATTCCATTTATACAATTTGCCCATATAATAATAGTTCATAATCTGTCAATCAACATATTGGATGAAAGATGCTCTTGTGTAACTTCCTTTGCACAAGACTGATATAAGCCACCCTCCTAGCTGAAAAGACGACTGATACCCATCGAGTCGCCACTCTCCGTTACCCTAATGTCATTGCAGAAAGGGGTGGCAGCCACGTCATGTAACGTGAACACTTACAAGCATTTTGTACACAGAACCATAGACATCCAATGACCCACCCACTGGCCGAGAAAAAAACCATTCCAAACCTCGAGCTACGCATCTCGTATCTTAGATGACCACTAAGCCTAAAAAAAGAGTTGTAGGGATGCTAACAACTCCCTAAACCAGCCCCAAAATCGGTCTAAAAGATCAAAGCTACAACCAAATCAGGTGAGTAGCAGGGCTAAAACTAGTTATCCATTCTTTAAATCTTGACTAAACCGTCATTATTAAATCAATTCTAGATAACTGTATTATTTTATTATAATCAATCAAATAGGCTAACCTATTTATATCATTAAGTATAGATTTAATAGATATTCACATTATCCTCCAATTTGTCAATTTACAGATAATTTTCAATTTATGCCAGTGGTCCCATACTGTTTAGAATTTAATTAACACAACTAAATTTATTTCACGAAAAATGGAGTTTGTTTCATGCATGAGATAATAAGGTCATATTTTAACATTTTAATACTCAATGATCCTTAGATATCAAGTCAATTTACGTTTAGGTACCCAAAAGTAGAAACCAAACTATCACAAGGTTCCAAAATCAGCAAAGATGGAAACACACACCAATAGGTGCAGGATACATGAAGAACCAAGCGAAGAGAGTCTACAGTTACCCGAAAACTATACATGAACAAAAGAGAAGTAGGCTACTCTACCTAATGTCACTAGAGGGTCACGGTGACTCCAAACAATGCGTACAGGGTCTAGAGGTAGTATCCACACCTGCCTTGAAATCTGAGCATGCACTAAGGGTGAAACCTAGTTCACACAGACCAAAAATAGGGTCGAAATCACCTAATCACGTTTCTAATTTTTCACTAAGGAAAAAATACTCAAAAATAAAAATAAGCTATACCAATGTGCAGTACGTGTCGATATGATTCGAACGGTACCTTATTTGTCGAAATCTAATGTCAGGAAAGCCTCGAACCAATCGAAACATCATGAGGCGGTCTTGAACCAACCTGGTTCAACCAGAATGGTCAAAAGGTCAACTCGGACCCACATGCGACACGTGGCATGCTGTGATTTGCTGCTGCCGCATGCTCAAGATAGCACCTCACAGCTCCAATGCCACCGATCTTCGCCACGTGTCATGTATCCATGAGTGTCACACCCTCCCGCTCGCATAAGCGTGCCTTCATGGCCTTCTCACGCGACAGGTGTCGCAGATCAGGCACCTGGCACTAGATCAGAAGATCCACGCTTGCCACTACCATTGCCTCAACAAGAATTACGGAGGGGAAGCCTAGGGTTTTCGGAATCACGAACAGGTCCCTAGGTTTTTAAATTTAGATTTCTAAGTGAAATCTAAACTCTTTTTCTCTCAATTTCTCTTGGGTTTTGGTGGATTATAGACTAATGACGACCCAAATACCTAAGAGGTCTATTTATAGACCTAAATTAGGCTTAGTTTTAGGATTAGTGGAGTGAAATACCTAAAATACCTCTAGGATTGGGTCCACTTTATATTTAGGTCTTCTTTGACTTGTTCTGGTCATAACTTGAGCTATATACCTCGGATTCGCACGAAACAAGAGTCGTAGGAAATCTTGCGACAAGAGGAATCCAAAGTCACCATACATGGCACCATTTTGATGAGGTTTGACTAGGGGCTAACATGAAATATGCATTTTTTGGTAATTTCAAGAGGTGCTAGTACTAGCACCGAACTGCGACTGTGCTTACGGGTTTGAATTGATCCAAACCACTCTGAAATGACTCGGTGCCTAAATTTTGGGATGTTACACCATGCTACTACCATCCCTCCACCTCCACATAGAAACCTTCTCCTAGTGTCCACCTACCACTTCCTCCATGCCACCTTGGCTCTTCCGGTCTTCTCCGTCTTCTTCCTGGTGACTTGGATCTGAAGCTCCTCCAGCTTCTCAGAAGCATCCCTCAAATGACTCTGTGAATCTCCCTCCATTACCTATTCTCTATTTTTCTTGTATCTTTATTATTCATAGATTTATAAGACTATTATTATCAATAGAAGCATTTGTTTTGGTCTCCTTACTTGCAATATTTGTGGTTTTGCTATCGCTTTATCCCTCTATATTGCTTGCGACTCTATTTCAAAAATAAAAAGAATGCATACATGAAAAATAAAAAAATATATCGAAGGGTTTTGAAAACAAACAATTGCCTTCTTGTGTTTGACCTGAACTTCCTTTGTTCAAAAAAATTATTGATTGATCACTCCGTTTTCGCATTACAATGATTTCAAACTAAAATCATGATTTTTTTAGCAAATCGGAATGAAATATGAAGAGGGCGATGTCAATGCCCACAAGATCTTTGTAGGAAGATCAAGACAAAAAATGACATTTCAGAATAAGTTCCAAAAAAGGAAAGACTAAAGGTATTATCCATTCCAAACACCATTTTCCATTCCTTAGGTCTCCTAGCAACAAGTGTAGCCCGTATCATTGGAGCTCACTCAATTCTGCTTTAATGACTTAAACTTCAAATTTCAGACCCTTAAATGAATTAAGCACATCAAGATGAACCCTTTGACATTTGTCAAGTGTAAATTGGGTCAATGTGACCCAAAAATGAGAAAATGTGTGTTTTGTTCAACCATTATCACCTCTCAGAAAAAGCCTCTCTGAACTAGATCATATATGGTACCATTGGATTCATCTCATTACAAGCTTTCCAATGGGTCCTATTTCACAAAAATTCTAATTGTGTAGCTCAAGTTACACAAAAATAAGTTTAATGGTGATTTGAGTTCACGCAAATCGAAATCAGAGATATATCAGACCAAACCTGCATTTCAAGAACCCTAACTCGACCCCAAAAGCCTATAAAGTGATTTTCTAGGTTTTTGCACCACCACCCTTGGCATTATAGCTCTCGATTTCAAA
The DNA here is from genome assembly GCA_037157565.1 of Thalassia testudinum. Classification (NCBI taxonomy): domain Eukaryota; kingdom Viridiplantae; phylum Streptophyta; class Magnoliopsida; order Alismatales; family Hydrocharitaceae; genus Thalassia; species Thalassia testudinum. Next base: position 70,179,012 of record JAZHRO010000002.1, read on the forward strand.
AAAAAGAAGAGAGGGAGATCGAGAAAATGAAAGGGAGCTCAAGGAGGGAGAGAGAAACCTTCTCTCTTTTCTCCCATTCACGTACACTACAGGGTGGAGCCCACTCTAACATCTAACACCGTAGGTGCATAGTGGCGGTGACAGTTCAGGGACTACCACATAGCAAGGGAGTAATGGCGCATGAAAGTGCATGAGAAGTGAATCACAAGAAGGAGCGCATCAGGCCACTTACAGGGGCACGTGAACCTTGTCTGGCCCTGATCACACCAGCACTACAATTTGAGTCTAGAGGCATACACCAACAACCCTTGAATGTATGGTGTGCGCATCAGACACACAAGGCAGATGAGTTCACATGAACTAAGTGGTTCTCAAATCGTTTTAGGACCTATAATACTTGTTTTGATCAATTCAAGGTCTCTCGGACTCGAAATCTAATAAATAAGGTATTGTTGAAATTGTCTTTAAACATACCATGCTCTAGCAAACTCCAAATTTCATTTGAACCCTTATTTATTTCATGAAATCTTAGAATAGCCTATTAATGCATGTTTGGTTCCTTTTATTATATGTAGACTTAAACGAGCAAGTCCCAATGTGTGCATGAGGCTTGAGGCGTCACGAGCAGTAGCGGGAGCCTCCAACCTATCTAATCGAGGTTGTCGTGACTCCCCGGCAACCATAGGTAGAGTAGTCTAATCCTTTTCCTCATGTGGCACTCGATATTAGTATTGAATAAATTATGTTCAGCTAGGTGCTTCATCATGTGTCATTACTCTATTCTCTTGTTGAGTATAGGAGTCTTACCTCAATGTGTTGCTAGTTATTATCTACATACATGAATAATTATTTTGATGCTTGTAACTGCTTAAGAATGAACAGAACTGGATAACCTGATTATATGTAGTTATTAATCAAATGGATTAATATACATGAATTCACACTTATGCAATGTTGAGTGATGTCTGTAAATCTAATTACAGCCCTCAAAGTGTAACTTTTGAGGTGCTAGAACTTCATTGAATCACTCAAACATTCTTGTAAATAAAAAGAGAAGTATACGAATGCTACTATATACTTAGTCAGATGAATTGGTTAATCATGATCATTAACTAATTAACTGTGGTGTATGTGGACACTAAAACATATAAGAAGTTAATTAAATGATTAATATTTCTAAAGTTGGCAGAATGAATAAGAATATGACTGGTGTTCATAGTGGTGTCATGAACGAATTGAAATAATCCATTGGATAGTCTCATACCTGCAAATTATGGCATTAGTCTATATAATATATTACATAGTAGCTCAAGACTGATTTAGGAAGTGAGCTAACCTCCCTACAACCCTTTTGTTAGGCTATATAGCCAACCGAGTAGCTAAGTGCAATTGGTACATGTTGCTTGATGTGAAATGATTTTGGTATCACTATCCATACCCTATAGGGGAGAGGATTAATTAGCCGTATGCCAATGTGGAGTATCAACCGCATGCATAATATGTCAGCTTGTAGTCACCACTTCACCTAGGCAGAAACCCTAAGATAATTAACTGAGCCATAAGATGAGTGCAGGCCATTCTCTTAGCCAACAGAGTGTCTCATATCAATCTTTCTCCTTGGAATATCACAACAATATCTCATCACACCTTTTGAGAAAATGATAATGTGTTGGTGAGGACAATAAAATGAGAAGGCTCAAACAAATGGAAAATTGAGTAATAATTGAATAATTAAAGAAACTAATATGAATAAGTACCTACTTTTGTTTCCATATAGCTCCCCTAGATTCTTTATTCTATTTTTCTTTCATTTTGGTTCTCTACTCAGCTTTTGCTAATTTTACCATTTAGACTTTACACTCAAGATTTGGTGAGTAGCAGTTGGGTTACATGGTCATAGAAGGAAATGTATGGTATGAGTTCTACACCATAGTTGGTCGGTAGGACCTTCCTATCTAATTCTACTACTTTTTCATTTTATTTTCCTTTTGCTTTCTTTAAATCTGTACACTTTCCATTTGTATGGATGGACATGGATGATTATTATGAACACTGTTGATGAGATTTTATTTCTACTTCAGTCAACTCTTCTTTAATTAATAATGTGTAATGAAAACTTGTTGTGCGATGCTTATGTTTTATGTTGAACAATCGAGATCTTAGGTGATTTGGAAAATCGACTTCGGTCCCTACTAGGGTGTAGGTTCAGGTCATAGCATATTGTATCAGTGCAAGGTTGTAACGTCCTAAAATCTGGACTCTGAGTCATTTCAAGGTGGTTTGGGTCAATTTGAACCCAGAAATCTAGTTGCGGTTCGGTGCTAGTGTCAGCACCACCTTAAAATTTCTAGAAAATGCATATTTTGAGTCAACCTTTAGTCAAACATTGTCAACAGGGTGCCATGTATGGTACCATTGGATTTCTCTCGTCGCAAGCTTTCTGACGATGCTTGTTTCGTGAGATTCCAAGGTGTATACCCCAAGTTATGGCCAAAAGAAGTCAATAGGGACCTAAATGTAAGATGGACCCAACTCTAGGGGTATTTTGGGTAGTTCACCCTACTAAACCTATTTACAACAACCCCTAGGCCTGTAAAATGACCCCCTTGGATCCTTTGGGTCGTCATTAGTCCCTAAGCCTCTCAAATTAAGGGAGGAAGAGAGAAGGAAAACCTTGAATTTTCCTTTTACAAATTAAAAAATTTTCATTCAAGGACCTTTTTGCTATAGCAAAAAGTTTGGGCTTCCCCTTCAAAATTGTCATGATGGCTCCAGCAGCGACGAGAGTGGGTCATCCGATTTGGCGACAGCACAGATGTGCTCCATGTGGTGCGACCATGGCAAGCGCAAGCGCGATCCCCCGCGAGAGCACCGGCGCTTGCTGGGAGCACTGATGGGTGATGCATGGCATCGGTTGATCAAGCACATGTCGGCAATCTGTAGGCACGCATCGGTGGTGAATTCCATGGCAACGCATGGCAACAGGTGGGTGAGGCCAGTACAGTTAGACTGGCGATCCAAGAGTGGTTCAGGAACCCTTTGCCCTATTTTGACTGGTTCGAGGCCTTCCTGACTCTTAGATTTCAACAAATAAGGTACCGTTGGAATTGTATCTACGCCTGCTACGCATTGGTGGGGTTTATTTTAGTTTTTGAGTACTTTATCCTTAGTGAAAACTCAGAAATGTGATTAGGTGTCTCCGACCCTGTTGATGGTTCGTTCAAATTAGGTCTTGTCTCGGTGCGAGTGTGAATTTCAAGGCTAGCATGGATACTGCCCTCAAGCCCTGTGCATATGGTTCGGAGTCACCGTGACACTCTAGTGACATTAGGTAGAGTAGTCCCTCTCTTTCCCATGTCTTCTGTCTACATAGTGATTTTCTTTGCATAGTGCACCATTTAGTGTGCGTTCTTACCTCTTGCTAAGTTTGGAACCAGTCTTCGTGCTTCTTGCTATTTTGGGTGTACGTGAATATTGAATATAAATGTGGTAAATCAATTCGATGACTTGGATGTGAATAGTTAATTGGATTTAATTAACTATCAAATTAATGACAAATAACTATCATGATTAACGGATTATGCCATCTTTACATTTATTGGATATAGTCTTATCATGTAAAGCGACTCTAATATGTTTCCCTAGTTTACGGGAGCTTTGATAAGAAATAACTGGATTTTATGAGAAAGATTAAGAGTTAATGATCACATATAGCATGTTATCGCATATATGAAATAAAATATGTTTTCTATAAAATAATTTCTGTGATGTTCTTTATTAAACGAATAATATGGGACCACCGTCATGAACTCAGAAATACCTGTCAATGAATGGGTGGAAAATAATGAGGATTTTGTTAATCCTAGAATTTGTGAAATGAAATTCTAAGGAATTTTCAGATCTATGAGAAATCAGTCCCATCAAAATTGTAATTGGTAAATTGTATGAAATCACCATCATAATATGGAAATTATCTTAAAAGTGATAATAGTAAGAGCGATATGAATGCGCATTCGTCCTGGACTTAAGGAGGTGGAATTGACAAATATGACTGGTTTTAACAAAAAAAAGATACAGTTATCTGGAAATGATCAAATAATCAATAGGTTGGGAATTGAAAGGAATCAGTTAATTGCTTTTAGCCTGCTATTCACCGGATTTGGCTGTAGCTTTGGTCTACTAGACCAGTTCTGGGCTGGTTTAGGGAGTTGCTGGCCTCCCTACGACTCTTTGATTAGGCTTAGCAACCAATTGGGATAGTGAATTGCAGGGCTCAAGGGTTTGGAGTTGGGTTCTTTACTCGACCGGTGGGTAGGACATTGCTATCTATGGTTCAACATGTGTAGTTAGCACATGGTCACGCAATTTGATGTAGTCGCCACCCCTTTTCACAATGACCTCAGGGTGATAGAGAGCAGCGACTTGGTGGGTATAAGTGGTTTTCTCGACCAGGAGGGTGGCTTATATTGGTCTTGCAATGAAGGAAGTTACACGAAATGGTCTCGTGCCCTGAGATGTCAATTGATAGATTGTGAACTATAATAAATTGGGCTTCCAATATATGAAATGGAATCGGATAATGAGATGCTTAATAAATAGATTAATTAAAGCTATAGTACCCATTTTCTCTTATGCTCGGTTACTGTTACATTATACTATTGTTTCTACTCTACCTAGTTTTTACTAACGTGTTTTTGGGTTCCTAATGATAACATCATCATGAGCCATAACTAGCTTTAATTAGTCATGATCAAGTGACAAATGCTTACATAGTCGCCTGAGAGTCATAATTCCTTGTATATCTTTTTGAGAGAAACACTAAATCATGGTTAATTCTGTAGTTTTAACATCATATTATGAAAGCAGAATAACCACAAGGTTTGCCAAGAGATAATTAAACGTCTAATGAATACTAAAGTCTAATAAGAGAGTCCACATAGACAGAAACAGGGTTTCACGCATTTCAAGAACCAATAAGCACCCAAAATCCTAATTTCAGACCCGCTTGAATTACAGAGGTTCTAGTCAGGATAAAATTCATCCAAATCTTCTAAAATTCATAGAAAAATATTCCTTGAGGTTTGGTATCCTAGATTTGACCATTGGAACCTATTTTGATCTTAAATAGTCATAGATAGAGTAATACCCTAATTTGGGTTTCTACGCAAATTGCCAAGTCAAACTTTGTCAAAACTAAAATTCGACTTCATCAGATTCCTTGGGTCCAAATTATGTTTGTACCAAAATTTAGGCCCAATCAAAATCCATCTTGACCTAGTTTGCAGTTTAGTCCCCAAGATCTCTATTCCTTACATCTAGTCTCTTAACTTTCGAATTAATTACAAATAGCACCCCAACTTTGTTTTCTTCTTCACAAAAGGGTCCCTGTCACCAAGGTAGGTGTGAACCCAAAAGCACCAACCTTTAATCAAGGATACCTCCCTGATTTCTCAACCAATTCCTTCCAAAATTGGAATAAATGATATTGAGGAAGTCCCCAATCACCTAAATCACATCTAGGATCTTGATTTGATCCACAGAGCTTGTGCGGACTCCTCAAGATTAGGAATCTTCTTTCCTAAAATTTCAAGCTCCTCAAGCCTGTTTCCTTGCCTAAAGCTTGCCCAGGCGCTCTATATAAGCTTTAGTATCTTCCATCATCCAGAACTAGCTCAGATTAGCCTCATTTCTTCATCAATTTTCCTTCTCCAGCCACCTCCACCGCAGCTCCGGGGACTCTTCTTCCTCCGACCTCTTTGGCCACTGCCACATACTATAGGCAGCGAGATCGTCTTCCTCACCTTCCTTCGCTCCTCGCCAGCTACAGCAGGAGTGCCCAGACCTTCTTCATCGTCGATGTCCCACCACTGAAGAGTTCTACTTACCCGACATCGGCCAATCACAGTCAGTGTCTCTCTTCATCCCCTTCTTCCATTAGTTAGGTTAACTCCTCCCTCTCCCTCTCCCTCTACAAATTAAGTACATCTCCTTCCTCTTCTGTTTCAAACACCAACACACCCTTACACCCTCTGTCTTCTCCATGGTCAACCACGCCTCCGACATGGTCACACAACCACCACACATCATCTTTCACCTCGCTGCCACCTCTACGACCTTCACCACATTCACCCAAACAAAAGCCCTCTCTTTATTAAGGCATTCATCCGCCATACACCTCCATTGAACACCGCACCTCGCCATCATCATCTCCTACGTCAGCCGCCCACCACAAGCTGCCATTCACTGAATAAACCCCATCATCACACCCGCCATGCCCCGACGACGCTCATGAATGTTTTAACTAGGGCGTTTAGCCCATATTTCTCCACGTAGGTCTTCGTCGAATCAACATCACCGCTGCTATCTTCTCCGACAATGTTCACCCCCTACTGGCCACCATTCCACATCAGAACACTTGCAATAAACGAGGAACCGTCTGGAGTGCTCCCTCGCAGCAGCAGCAAGCCAATCAAGGCAAGCTTTTTGACGCCACTATATGTGGAGGAACAAAGTGGGATAGTCCCACATCAGAAAGCCACAAACTCACTGAAGCGCTTAAGAGGATTTTGTGAACTCACCTCTTCGCCCATGTCATCGAGGGTCGGGTCCCTGCTTCAAGCACCACCTCGCACCTTCATACCTCACCTGCGAAACACACCTACGAGTCTGGCCAGTTCTTAGGATCCGAATACCTGACCGTATATCTGATTAGGCCCCAGCTCTAAAAGAGAGAAGAGAAGAGGAGAGCTCTGTGAGAGGAAGGGGTGGGTTTTGCTTTGAAGTGATTAGGCATGTGCTGAAGGATGGCTAACACTTAGTCATGTGCTTATGGTTGAAGGCCTTGCTCTTAAAAGGTTTGAAGAAGAAGAAGAAAGGCTCTTGAGAAGCCTTGTGCTTTGCTGAGGTTTTGTGCTCCTGTTAAGGCATCTGGTGCCTTGTTCCTGTCATCTGAAAGGTTGATGCTGATACTGTTGAATTATTTAAGTATCTAAGTTAACATTGATTAATTGATTGAAGGTACTGTTGGGTTATTTGAATAAGTTGAGTATGAGATGTATGCTTAGTTAGAGGGATCTAAACAATGATCTAAACCACTACTTTTTAGGTTCTCTTTATTCATTTTGTCTCTACATCTTTTGAGATACATTGAATTACATTGAATATTAATCTGACAAGTTGTATTCATTGCATATTTGTTATTGTGCTTAATTTATTATGCTTATTGATTCTGAACGAAGATTAATGCATGAACTCCACATTTGCTCCCTGCAAACAACCTTGGACTCCAATTAGAATCTAAGTTTTATAAATTTAAATGTTTTGTTGTGTGATTTAGGAATGTACTACAACGAATGCATATAAAATCTCCTCAATTCACCTCACAACAGTTCCATACTCAGGAATACTTGGCAATTCACAAGGGGATTTCCATTGTACATCTCTTTGGGATTATATACTATGGTAAATCTTTCAGTTAATATTTAATTTTTGTTCCTTTAAATTTATGCAATATGGTTATTTGCTGGCTATGTTTATATTTTATGATTATATGTTGGGTGACTGTGATCTTGTGGGCAAGCTATGCTAGTGGTTAGCACATGGTGACTCGGGTTTCATCGCTTAACGGGACTTGAGTCGTCACAAGGTCATCCCATATAACCATATATAAATCATATTGAATGAGCCCAGCAAGTGAAATACACATCACAGATCATAGACATCAATTGAGTCTTGATCTAGAGTCCTTGAATTATTCTCTACCTCTTCAAATCTTGTGTTACTATGTCAAATTTTCGGTGACCTTCCTTGCAGAAGATGCCTTTGAGGCATAAGGCTCATGGAGGATGAGGAGGTTGAGGCGGTCACCAAAATGGGCTCAAAATGATCAACGACAGAGTGTGCTGGCCTAGTAGATAGCATAGAAGCTTATTGAATTCCTTGGGTAACACCTTACATGGCAGTAGGACGGAAATGGATGATCTTAGGAATTGCCCAAAGAGCAAGCTTCCATGGGCAAGGGGAGCCATAAAGGTGGTGATCGTGCTAAAGGCCGAGGCAAGGACCGAGGAGATGGTTGAGTAGCAAATGGTACAGAAGAAGAAGCTAGAGATCCGCCATCCCCCCTATCCCCTAAGGATAGCGAGGGGCACGAACCATCACCACCAAACGTCGAGCCAGCAAACCCCTTGTGTTAGCACCATGAACTATTAGCTAATTTAGGGAAGCTAAAGCCTCCCACCTTCAAGGGAGATGAGGGATCCAGTAAAGTTGAGGGCTAGATAGAGAAGATCAAGAAGACTTTCAACAGCTTATGTTTGCTTGATGATTGTCGTATCCCATTTGTAGCAAACTATCTAATTAATGCCACAAATAGATGGTAGAGCGCCATCCATGAGCAGGAGGGTCGTGAGGTCACTTGGGAGTAGTTCGTCGAACTCTTCAATGAGCATTATTATATAGAACCTGAAAGGATCATAGATGTCAAGAGTTCCACAACTTACTATAGGGTGCAATGACAGTCAGTGAGTATTGCACCAAGCTCCTTGAGCTCTCCCGATTTGCACTGTCGTCTATAGCTACTAAGGAGGAGAAACAATTGAAATTCACTGAGGACCTACAATCACCAATTCAAGGTTATGTGAAGCCCTTGAAGCTGCCTACCTTTTCCAATGTCATTGAGGCAACGATGACTTATAAGGAGATGAACAAGTTGTAGAGGGACACTAAGTAGAGGTTCAAGAAAAGGGCTTTCTACCATGATCATAGTCAGGGACACCAAGAGTGGAGGTACTGTTAATGCATAAGCACTAATGTCCTTGATTTTGATAATAACAAAACATATAGATATTATATTCTTGGAAGAACTAACATTTCAAGGATAAAGAATGAAATAGCATAAGAAGAAGCAAAGAGGATCAAAGAAATGAGGACTAGAAATGAAGACCTTTGTTTTGTATTCATTGTTTCAAAATATGTAATTTGTATTTTTACCTTCTTATTTTTAGGCATGATGTAAAAGAGCCGAAGTATAATAATCTAGTCCTAAGTAATAGACATATAAGCCCTAAACACCTAAGCGAAACTTAGAATCAAAACCAAAACCAAAATAAGAAACATCCTACATAATCAAACATCTAACATCTTAGTCAAACAACCTAAAGCATTAAATAAGTTGACTAGCATTTTGATCAAACATCTCCTAAAATGAATGTTGGCAACCCAACTTTCATCTTGATGTATCAGATGACCAATCTTTACATCAAACACCCTATATTACCATCAGACAACCTCTACATGATTTTCAGGCAACAAATAGTTACCTATTGGCTCTTAGGAAACCTTAATAGAAAAAGATCTTGTGTTAGAATGTAGATCCACAATTAGTTATCTTATTGGATGAATAATCAAACCTTTAGATGACCTACCAGACATTTGACACCTAGGCTAGACAACCTAGTAAACTCCAAACCCATTTCCAGTAAAATTGTGTCTCAAAAAACAAACGTCTAACTTATCATTAGTTGACCTTTATCTCAAATAAGTCATCTAATCAATTGATCTAACATTTGCTGGGAAAGCCTGCGTTGACTACCCTTTTGGAGTCTCTTCATTAAATGTCACACACTTTTATCAGATGTCTAAGTAGACCTAATTAAACATCTAACTAACTCATCGGACGTCTAATACTGTAACGATTGCCATGAATCTTTTTACAATCTTTTCTAATTTTGAAATACATTTCTCCTAGTCTCTTCCAATGGCCATACAGACTTTCTATCCCACTTCAGAATCTACTTAACACCTCTATATGTATTATAGCGGGTTGCCCTTGTCCTATACACCATAAGACACAATATTTTCAACACTTCCTAGTTGAATTGAAGATCAAACTACAAGAGACTCAAGCACACTCATCAGATCTCCAAGCTCTTTATTCACCATTTGAGAGCTCTACTCCCTATGCCAATACTTTGATCTACACACTCTAAAGGAAAGTAATCATGACCTATTAAAGGTAGCTATTCATATTTACTTGAGGCTCTATAGGATTGCTTTTGTATTTTTATTTGTTATTATAATTGGGTATCTGGCCTATCGGATCCCCATTTCTTCTAGCATAGAAGGGAAAAACTCTTTGGTTAGGATTGGGGAGAGGTTTTATAATTGACGTACATCAATGTTGATTTAATGTGGTCATGGCTGGTGGATTTGATTTGTTAGACTGATCGGAAAATCCTAAGTCGGAGAAGACTTAGGTGCTAATTTTTACCCTTTGGGGCTTTTCACCTAAACATTTCATCCCAATTTGTGTGGTAATTTTATTTATGCATTCTATTATTTTAATTTTTGTACATTTATTCGATTACACTAAGCATCGCCCCTAGTGCACTCTCTGGTACCATCCAACCCAGCATACTTGACCTACACCGAAGGGATCTTAGTCCATTAGCCAACCTATTTCAATAGGAGTTTCATAGTAGAGGCCACCCTGTGGTGCTAGTCACAAGGCAATTCCAATCAACCACCCACAAATGCAAACAAGCCACTGATAAACACCAGTTTGTCATCATTCTTATGCCCTAAAATAAACCTAGCTCTTAAGATTTTAACTATGCAAACGGGTTTTTGGGTTGCATTTATTCATCATATAGGTTAGGCATGCATTGCATTGTTTTATTTTTTTTAAAATGTTTATTTGAGTATTAGGGTTAAAATTAATAAGCAGAACCCTAAAACCCTGACACTCATGAAGGCAATTGGTGAAGAAGAAGCTCAATTTAGCTGGGACTTAGCTAGATCCAGCTCCACATAGCTAGATACCAGCATACTTGGGTTAAGGTTAGCTCCATTTAGCTCCATTCAGCTCATCTTAGCTGGATGGTAGCTCAAGGCAACTCATCTTAACTAAACCTAGCTCAAGTTGGTTGAGTCTAGTTCATCCTAGCTCCATTCAGTTCACTAGGAGCTCTAACTAGCTCAACTAAGTTGACATCAGCTCAAGACTAGCTCTCTCCAGCTCTACTTAGCTCATTGCAACTCAACTCTTTCTAGCTTAGCTACTACTTGTCAACTAGTAGCGAAGCTAGCTCAAGAGTCCCCATCTGAGGCAACTCCAGCTCAACCTAGCTCCAGATAGGTTGAAATCAGCTCACACCAGCTCTACTACCCTAGCTTAGCTACTGATTTAACGTGCTTCGCATGGTAGAAATCGGGGTTTAGAGGAACCCGTCATCGTAGTCTCAAAACTCGATATCAAATACAATTTTACCAAAACTCCAAGGGAGTCCCTGGTCGAACATAGGGAGGTGACGTTTGCTTTGCTTGAAAACATTCTTCGTTTTATTTCTTTTTGGTATTTTGAGGTTTTGTTACTTTTTTTGTGTTTTTGAAATAAAAAAAGCAGGATAAATTCACAAGAGAGATGTGATCAAATATGATATATTGCACAAATGTCTATTACAATAATCTACGAAAGCATGAAAGAGAGGGAGGTGAGAAGAAATCTCTTGAATCGACTGTTTTGCAAGACGACGGTGCCTGGCAAAATCTTGGACGAAGGAGTTGAGGAGTGGGACGACGGAGGTGAGATACAGGACACCAGGTAGAGGAATGCTTCACCGAGGCTCTGGAATGGAGGTGAGGAGGCAGAGGTGATCTGCTACTGGAATGGAGGTGGGAGGACGGCTCCAAGGCGACCTATGAAGGTGATGGGATGAGGGATGAATATTTGGTTGGATAAAGAAATGCTACACTAATAGGAGGCCTTTGGAGTTTGAAAGTAAGCTCTAATGGAGCTTTGGTAGGCTACTAGAGCTCAGGAGTAAGTGGGAGTAGAGTAGGTAGAGATGAAGAGGAATGGGGGGTGTAGGGGTGTTTATATAGTGGTGGAATGGAGGTGGTTTGCGTGCACGGGCCTTTAGTAACATTTAAGACATCGCTAATGCATTCACGTGCCTTAGCTGGCGCTTGGAGGCTTGGCCGCTGCTGGCATAGGGCGTGGCGATAGTCGGCCGTTGGATCATGTGTGGGCAACTGTGATCGCAAGAGAACATGTGCTCGCCCGCATTTAAAATCTGCACCGCTAGCACATGCGATGGCAGCTATCAAATGATGCATCGCACAACTGAGGTTTGGTCACAGATTGCACTCGCTTTGACGTGAATCGTGCGCCTCGCATGATTGTGAGGATCAAACGGCGGGCGTGACTCCTAGTCGTCTTAAATGCATACCCCAGATGGCGCATGGGCAATCTGGTGTGCGCCCTCGCGTCGGTGGGCGATGTCAGATCACGCGTGGAGAATCTCGACCTCTCGATCGAGATCGAGCGACCCTATTGCAGCTGGCGCTGTAGCGGGCACGACGAATTGCAGCTCAAACTCACGCTCGCGGTTTGTCAGTGCTCGTCTTCACCGCTACGCCATAGAGACTCTTTGTCAAGTGGAGGGTGGTGTGGTTGCATGCGCCTTGACCATTGGATGAAGATCCAACCATTGAGGTGCATCCTTGCTTAAGGTTGGGCACGATGGCTCAGGTGGGGGGGTGGCCTGGATGGTGCCACGTGGTGCCATCTAAGTCGTCCGTCTTCATCTTCATGTAGAGGGTGCTACGAAGCTCTGATCAAGGTGATTTTCGCGTTGACGGATTGCGATCATCACTCCGGATTCATCCATATGGTCGGATTCTTCATCTGAAGGCCATAAAGATGTCGCACTACCTCCTGGCCATGTAAAATGGAAGAATTATTATACATAATACACAACTATCCTAAATGCCATGTAATGGATGCTATGCAGTATTTATAACATGATATGCAATGCTAAGCCTAGGAACTATCATAAATAAGCATTTTATCATGAATTCATGTGTGTTTATCAGCTACTAACCTGAAAAGTAGTTGAGTCTTCATGAAGATTCCCTCAATTTCCACAGCTCTAGTGCAGCATCAGTCTAGGTCCAGAATTTTTTTTCCTAACTCCTTCCTCAAACCCTAGCTCCACCATCCTCTACCCTACTAGCTAAGCTCCCAACCTACTCCAACTCCATGGCCGTCCACCCTTCCCCTTAACCCTAACCTAACTCACCTATTTTTGGTGCCAACCCTCACCAACCACTACCCCATCACACCTCCTCATGTTAGCGCCAAAACCACCCACGCACACCCCTTCAAAATGGAACCAACCCTCCTTAAATCTCCACCCTACACATCACCACATAAGGCCATCTCTACCCTACACATAAACCCCCTTCTAGAAGCCTTATGTGGTGCCAACCTTAACAACCTAACCCTACATCTAATAAACCCTAAACCACCCCTAGGTTGTGCCAAAAGCTTCTACCCACACCCCTTCATGTTGGCACCAACACCACCCTCAATCACCACCACCCAATCACCACCACAACCTATCCTAACTGTACATATATTGGCATCGCCTAACCCTCTCCCTTAACCATCCTAAAGTGGCACCAAAACCACTTAACCCCACCATAACTACCACTCCATGCATCCCTCCTTTTGGCGCCACCTTATATCTACCCTTCATTCACCAACCACCACCCTACTACACTATCCTAACCCTACACATATCCTACATGCCACCTAACCCTACCATTATCAATCCTTAACCCTAGTCCCCACCTAGAATTGATGCCAAATACCAAGCATCCCCCCATTTTGGCGCCACCCATTATCAACCCTAGGATCTCCTAACCACCCTCTACAACCCATCCTAGCCCTCCATCCATTAACTACGCCTACCCCCCTACCACTCCTATATATAGCCCTACCTACCACCATTAACACTCACCTTTGGCTACCATTAATACCCATACTTCAACCTTCCATAGACGACCAAGAGAAGAAGAAGATTAAGGGGACACTCTGTCCCTTTGGTGCCTTACCCTCTTCTCTTCTCTCTTGTGCCCACGCCAACCAAAGGGAGAACCAAGGCAAAGGGAGAATACCTAGGGTACATGCCTACCTTAGGAGGAGGATTTGAGGGTGGTCCACTCCCACCCTTGGAGGAGACATTGAGGTGGAAGCCATCCACCTTTGGAGGAGTTTAGGCACACCCCCCTTGGACTTGCTAGGAGGAGACCACACTTTGGAGCAGCATTTCAAAGGAAGGAGATGGAGGAGTTCTTTTCAACTTTGGGAGTAGCTGTAGTTGGAGTGCCATCATCAGGAGGATTTTTGTGTTTTACTATTTTATCTTTTCAATTTTTAGTAGAAGCAGTCCTCTACGTGTCTTATTGTAAAACAAAATTTTCCTTTAAGTAAAGTTTCCTTCTTTAAATTCTTGTTGCATTTCTTGTTGCATCTTGTTGCTTTTCCCTTAGTGCACACACCTTCTCTCTCTCTAATTACTCTAGGTCTTCAAGTACCTAGAGTGAGCTTAGAGAGTGAACTTGCTTGTCACTTATGTTTTAGTTTCAACAACTTAGGTGTAGTTGCCATATCGCTCATAACTTTGAGATTGCCCGTTATTTCAAAACCCTAAAAATCTAATATTGAAAAACCCAAAAAGAAAGTTGATTTCCTATTTTTTGAGAAAGAGATCTGAATTTGCAAACATTGCCTCCTTGGACTACTGTAGATACTCCACTATCTAGGTTAGAAATTTTAAAAGCAAATCATCTTTTGCACATTACAACGACTTATAAAACCCGCATATTACAAATCATGTAAAAACCTAATCAGCCACGTTTGCACACTGATGAGGGGCAAAATGCACCCTCTTACTTGAAACTCCACATGAAGCCCAAAAAAGGATTTGACTACCTAGATATAGGGTAAACAGGTGGATTCGGCCCTGCACAACCAACCTATGCTCAAATGGATCTGGATCCATCTTTATCCAGGCAGATCCAGATAGGGCTGACCTGCCGAAGGACCTGGGTCGACTGAAGTCAAAGAGGAGGCAAAAACACCCACTACATCCACATTAACAGTAACGATGGCGTTACCAGTGCTATTACTAGCCAAATAATGGACATGCTGAAGAATCCACGAAGACTGTTGTAGAAGATCATACATTGTTAGTGATAAACGCTAATTTATCATCATTCTTATGCCCTAAAACTGATCTAGCTCTTATTGTTTTAACTCCGCAAATGGCTTTTCAAGTTGCATTTAGGCATTACTTAGGTTAGGCATGCATTGCATATTTTTGTGTTTTTAACATGTTTACTTGAGTGTTAGGGATAAGCAGATAGCTAGACCCCTAAAACCCTAGCACTCAAGATGGAAGAGGGTGATAAGGAAGATCACTTCAGCTGAACCCTAGTTGAATCCAGCTCATCACAGCTGGATATTAACTCAACTAGGTTGGGTTTAGCTTATCCTAGCTCCATTCAGCTCATCTCAGTTGGATGGCAGCTTAGAGTAACTAAACTCAGCTCAGATCCAGCTCAACTTAGTTGTTCCTAACTCCAATCAATTCACTGGGAGTTCTAGCTAGGTCAACTTAGTTGATAGGAGTTCACCCCAGCTCAAGTCCAGCTCTCCCCAGCTCTACTAAGCTCATGGCAGCTGAACTTCCTCTGGTTTAGCTACTACTTGTCAACTTAGTAACTAACCTAGCTTGGGAGTTCCCAACAGAAGCAGGTCCAACTCAACCCAGCTCCAGATAAGTTGAGACCAGCTCAACTTATCTCTACTACTCAGGCTTAGCTGCTAGCAGAAAAATTATCTAGCTAAGCTGAGCAGTTGAGCACCTAAGAAGACCTCTTCAACCAATCAGCTCTAGGAAATTTGCTTCAGTGCCAAATATACTTCAAATAGCTCCTGGCTACCTTCTTTCAACGAAACCCTAGCTTCCTCTACTCTTCTACTAACTAAGATAGCTTAGCTAACCTTACCCCTACTCCTCAACTCCATGGCCATCCAACCTACACCTTAACTCCACCAAAAACTCCACTCACATCCCCTCAATTTGGCGCCAAATTGAGGCATCTTTTTGGCCCCTTAATCACCACCAAAAGACACCACCAAATTCCCTAGAAATGGTGACAAAAACCACCTAGAAATGGCACCAAAATTCCCTCCAAAACCCTTCCATCTTCCCTTAAGCCTATCTCCACCATCCACCTAACCACCCTTCTAGAAAACCCCTTGGCGCCAACCTTAACTCATCTTTTCACCACCTTAACCACACTATAACCACTAGCTAAGATGGCACCAAAATGCCCATACACCTCCTCATGTTTGGTGCCAACCTATAACCCTATCTCCACCTTACACCCACCCATTAAATCCATCTCTACCCTTCATCAATTGGTGACAAAAAGCCTACCCCTTAACTCTACTACAAACCCATGCCAACCCTCCTAAACTAAGCCTCTCCACACCCCCTCAATTGGTGCCAAGTCTGCCTTAAATCTCAGCCCTCCATGCCACCACTAATTCCATCTAAACCCTCCACATATGACTCCTTCTAGAAGCACCAAAGTTGGCGCCAACACGGTGATTTCCAACCACCATGAAAAGCCACCAAAAGGGTGCCTTCAACCCTTAACTACCCTTGTTCATAACCCTTGAGATGGTGCCAAGAAACCTTAGCCCTTGGATCACCTAACTACCCCTCAAATCCTATCATAACCATAAACCTACTCCACGCCAACATCTCCCATCACCACTCCTACAAATACCACCCATAACTACCATTATTCTCCACCATTAGCTACATAATCACAAGCACACATCCACCTTCCTTCCACCATAACCCACAACCAAGGAGAAGAGAGGAGGAGGAAGATTAAGGGGGCATACACCCACCCCCTTCGTGTCTTCACCCTTTCCATTTCTTCTACCTAGTGCCCATGCCAGCCAAAAGGTCAGCCAGGCACTATGGACGTCTAGGAGGAGGAGCACATAGGTTGGTAGCTTCCACCCTAAGGAGGAGTTCAAGAGTGGAACCCTTCCACTCTAGGAGGAGCGAGGCACGCCCCACCTAGGACTTGCCAAGAGGAGCAGATTCAGGAGAGAGCTTGGTTTGATTTTGAGGTAACCAAATTAGAGCAGGAGTTCTACAGTAGCATCACTTTCTTCATCATAAGCTTTCCTCTAACTTTTGTATTTTTTTGCACTATAGTATAGTCTTTGCTTTTGTGTTGGGGATTACAAGTGAGAATCCTTCTCGCTTGTGAGTTCTCCAACTGTGTTTGTAAAATAATTTTTGTTTAAGAAGCATTCCCTTACTATTCTTTTAGTTAGCTTGTGTTGCTTTCTTGTTGTGTGTTGTTCCTCCATTATTCCAAGCCTCCCATGCTTGGAGTGAGTTGGAGAAACAAGACACTTGTTGCTTCATTATTAACATTTTTAATTCCTATCTTCTCTGTATTCACTTTTTGTCCATATATAAGACCCTAAAAATTCTATATTTCAAAACACAAAAGGAAAGTTGATTTCCGAATTTCAAGCAAGAGATTTCAAATAGCATTTTCGCCTCCTTTGGGACTACCCAAATACTCACTGAGTACTTCGTCCCTACAAATTTAAAAGTGATTAAAATTGCATGTTGCAACAACCTAAATCTTAAATTTAACAAATCACACTTTTTTGAGTTCAGTTAGCATATTTTATGTGCTATAGATAGAGAAGAGGGACCCTCAAAGGTCCTCTTCACCCAATCTAGGAGAGAGAAAAGCAGAGACATTGTATTACCGCTAATTCTAGTGGAGATTCGAGAGCATTGCCCTCCCCCCCAGACGTACACCCCTTACAGTGGAACTAGGTCATCAATTCCCTTATCTCTTTTCTATGATTGCTTATGTGTGATTGTTGAGTTGTATCCTCCATTTACGAAGGAATCTGATCAATTGGCACCCTCTATGGGAAAGGATAATCATTCAATATCGTTTCCATACTTCAAATCACAGCAATGGCGGCTACAACTCACAATTCCTCTTGCAGTGATCCCAAGAAGGTGCCAGCATAGGCGGAATCGAGTGTCTCAATGTCCAAGAGACGCCCCCAGCTCACCCGACCTAGTAAGAAGTCTACTCAGCCTAGCCGGCTACTTGAGGTTCCTGAGCGAGATCCCCTCCTCAAGATGCAAGCGAGAGAAGAACAATACAAGGCCAAACTGGCGACTCTGAAGGCCCAACAACAGTCAGTCGCCAACAAACTCCTTAAGATTAAGAATATCAAGGAGTTAGGCAAAATCCAGCCGGAGGAGCCCCAAACTTTGAGCTATGAAGATGAACAATTAAAGTGGCATCGTATGGTGGAGGAGAATGTCTACTTGCACGAATAGCTCAAAAAGCTAGAACACGAACTCAATAGCTAGAAAGAGGAGGTTCCTCCTGGCCCTCCTTCATCGGGGGAGCAGTTCAGAGCTGCACCCTTGGTGACCAACAACGGAGGCTTGATACCCGAGATCATCTACCAGGTCACCATGACAATGAGGGGTACACGGCCATGTGCCTACGTCACCACCTACCCCTTTAGAGAGGTGGTGATGATGGCCTCCCTACCAAAAAAATTCAAACAGCCCATCATAGCCCAATATAACAAGATGGTGAACCCCAATAGTTTCGTGGGGAGCTACCGCCAGATGATGTTGGTGCATGGTTGCCAAGATGGAGTACTTTGCCAGGTATTCCTATCTTATCTATCTGGTATGGCCCATGAGTGGTTTCATAGGCTGCCAGCCAAACATATCACCTGCTTCCAAGAACTAGCGGATAAGTTCTGCCAGTACTTTACAGGGCAACAAGGGTTAGAGATAACCCAGAAAGACTGTCGAAAATTCAACGGTGAAAGAATGAATCTTTCTAGTCCTACTTGGACCAATTCAAGGCCAAGTACTTTAAGTGCAATAGGCCTCATGATGCCATATCCAACAAATACTTTAAGTCAAGTCACCTGACCTGTAGGTTTTGGTATAACATCAACGACTTCCCCCTAGAGATATGGAGGAGTTGTAGGATAGGGCTACGAGGTTCGCGGAACAGGTCGACTCTTTCTGCTCCCATAGACTACCACAAGGAGAAGCTCCAACATGGTCCTTACCGCAAACTAGGAGCCAGATGAGTCAATGACCTGCCAAATTGAGCAGGCAGTATCTCCTTCGCTTCCCCGGGTAGAGTACCACCACCAGGTCTTGGTGGCAATAGCTGTGTTACCCTAAAATGCTCATCTCCCACTGCTTGAACCTAAGGGTGCAGAGTTTGAGGTCATTTTCGGGGTCAACGCCTCCCCAAGTCAGCAAGCCACTCCCTCTAGATTGGCTCCTCATGGCGTGTTCCCCATTCTTTAGTGGGGCCAGAGAGGTTTCGTCAAGCAGGTGGCCTCTAGGTTGTTTGCCTCTCTGCCTAACCCGGTAGAGCATACTGGCGCTCTCTTGGTGACTCTCCTACTGATGGGCTAGCAACAGCCTAGGCTCATGGTGGGCGAAGGCAGCACCATTGATGTCCTCTTTTCGAAGATGCTGCATAATTTGGGCTTCAAAGAAGAGCACCTCTCCCCATCAACTCACCTAGTTGTGGGGTTTGGCAATCACAAGGTGATGTCAAAAGGGGAGATCAGCCTTCCATTGTCCATTTGCAATGGGGACATGCATCTTAACAGGATGGCCACATTCATATTGGCCAGGTTGATGGTGGCATTTGACAACATCATCGGCCGTCCAACAACCAACACATTCCACCCGATCCCCTCCTTGCATTTCCAATTCATGCTATTTCAAACTCCTCGAGGAGTAGGAATAGTACATGGGGATCAAATGACCGAGCGAGAACTCCTAAGAATCAAGCTGGAACAATCAATGGAGCTAAGACCCCGCAAGCCTCAGAAATGGGGGAAGAAGAGAAGTCAAGTCTAGGCGATCCAGCAGGAAACAACTCTGGTTGATCCTCCAGTGACTTCAAAACTTCAGCCAGCCTCTTCAGCCATGGCTATCCGGTTGTATCCTGATGACGCTACCAATCTCATCAAGGTTGGAGCAGACCTTGATCCCGTAGAAGTTGAGGAGTTGTTACTCCTGCTCAGGACTAACACAGAGTTATTCGCTTGGTATACCAATGACTTGTTGGGGGTGAATCCATCCCTGATTCAACACCACCTCAATATTTAGGCAGATGTCTAGGCAGTCAAATAGGTGCATAGACACAAGTCAGCCAAACAGTGGCAAGCAACTAAGGCTGAAGCCCAGAAGCTCCTTAAAGCCAGCTTCATTGAGTCCTTATACCCGACATGGCTCTCAATTGCGATCATGGTTAAGAAAGCCAATGGAAATAGCGAATGTGTGTAGACTTCACCAACTTGAATGAAGCCTGCCCAAAGGACAAATTCCCATTGCCAAGGGTGGATGCTCTGGTAGACTTCTGTAGTGGTCAATCCCACATGTCCTTCCTAGATGCCTACAGTAGGTACCACCAGATCAGCCTTGCTCCAGCAGACAGACCTCATACCTCATTCATAGCAGATAGGGGTATGTTTCAGTATAAAGTGAAGCCTTTTGGCTTGACAAACGCTGAAGCAACTTACCAACGCCTTGTAAATATGATTTTTTCTCATTAAAAAGGAAAATCATTTGAAGTGTACATAGATGACATATTAGCGAAGGGATCAAACTTCCCTCAACACTTAAAATATTTGGCAGAAGTGTTCCATGTCATAACACTCACCTCCGCATGAACCCCGAGAAGTGTGTATTTGGGGTTTTAGCCTGGAAATTCCTGGGGTTCTTGGTTTTTAGCAAGGGAATAGAAGCCAACCCCGACAAGATTCAAGCGATTACGGCCTTGGAATTGCCAAGTACACTGAAAGGGATGCAGTCATTAGTTGAAAAAATCACCTCTTTAGGTCGATTCTTGTCTCGATCTTCTAACAAATGTCTTCCCTTCTTTGAGTGTATAAAAAAGGGCAAAGGCTATATGGCCACCCATTGGACCCTCCATTGCTAGATAGCTTTAGAGGAAGTAAAGGAAGCACTCATGAGTCCCCCCATACTGATGGCTCCTAAGCCTAGGGAATCTCTTTATTTATACCTAGCTGCACAAACTCTTTGAGGCGTACCATCACCACATTTACACAGAATTCAGGAGAACAGATGCACGAGGCTTAGGAGCGATTCCATGAGCTTGTGCATAAGTGTCCCCACCATGGTGTCCCACATTGGCAATAGGTTCAGATCTTCTATCATGGGCTCCATGATGACACAAGGAATTTTATTGATGCCACATGTGGAGGCAATTTCTTCTGTAGGGATGAGGACTCAACCTTTGAGCTCTTCGAAGGTATGGCCAAAAATTCTATTAACAATGCTTCAATGAGTGTGTTCAATAGAAAGTCCTCACATTCCCACTTACACATGGGGGTACGTGAAGCCCAATCCAGCACACAAGATCTAGAGATAGTGGCTAGTCAGCTGGATAAAGTGGGATTAATAGAGAAGAAAGTATATGAAGTATGGAAATTCTTATCTAAACCTTCATCTTCTTCTTCTCAGTCAACTACACCTCATACTCCTTCCCAGTTTCCCATAGGGAGGGAAATTGTGAATAATCTATCTGTGACACAATCCACATTGTCGACTATTCATTTTCCTATCCTTTATCGGTTGGAGGACTCCTTACACTAACTTCCTTGCACCTTTCGAAGCTCGGACGAGCTTCACACCAGTCATAATGATCTATATTCACAAACCTACAACCCTAGATGGAGTAATCATCTAAATTTCTCATGGTTAGGAAATTCACAAAGACCTAATTTCCAACAACCTTCTGCACCACCACTTCACAACCTGATCCGAGCACCATATCTACAACAACACAGGTATCCATCGCATGCCTACTAGCAACCCCAACCCACACCTGGCCAATACTCTCAATCTGGGCCTACATAAGATGATCAGTTGGGGTCAATCATGAAAACTCTTGCTGATATGCAACAACAAAATATTACTATGTATCAGAGACAAGATGTGGCTTTAGCTGAGATGAGAGCCTAGCTATCACACTTGATGGAATCCTGTCAACCACATTCACTCCCATCTCAAGCAAAACCCAACCCTAGGAATATACTTGCCTAGAGGTATGTTCAACCTAATCCTCCCCAAGGTCAAGCACATGTCATATCACAAGCCTTACACAATCCTGAACCATTCGAACCTTACTCAGATTAGCAACCACCTCTTCTTCCCAACCCAAATTCATCTTCTTCATCTTGATTCTGCATTCATTGATTGAAGAGGTGGAAGCTATAGGTTCTTTCTGGATGTACTATTTCTCTACTTGGACCTTAAGCCAAGGAATTCTATGTTGACTCGATTCTACATACTTGGACCTTGAGCCAAGTCTCTCTAATGTGATACCCATTCTTTGCTTTGGCCTTGTACCAAGTATTCTAACTCTGATTCCTATTGAGTATGGAGCTATTCTTCACTTTTGAGATTAACAAATTCTCATCTTTCTACATCATCTTGATCAGTATCTTTCATTAAGCTTCATTGACTTGTCAATTCTCTACCATCCTTTTGGCTCCTACATTATTTACACCTTTATTGGGTTTATGCCTAGCTGAAGGCATTAAACTTAGCAAACCTATCTCTTGTATATAGCTATTTTCACATTTCTTATTTTCTATTTCTTTTATTAGGTATCTATCCTTGCATTTTTAGCATGCATTCATAGTCACGTATGTCATGTATTTCACTACTTAGCTAGACTTCCGACTCTGATCTTGTATCAGACTTGAAATCGTCCGCACAGAGATTTTTATCTCCTTATTCTGACTTCCTTCCATCACCCAGCCTAAGTTAGTAAAAAGCAAAGCATGTATTTGCATCCACCATATTCATGCAATGAGGATATTGCATCATTTAAGCATGATTGTGTAAATGGTGAAATCATTTACTAAAATGCAATTATAGACACATGTAGTGTATATAGTATAGTATTATCAAAAATACCAAAAAAATTGAAAAATTTTGAAAAATTTTAAAAAAAAATTATAAAGTCAAAAATACAAAAAATGTCAAAAACAAAAATTCCAAAAATACAATAAGAGATCTGTTAATCTTTATTGTTGAGGGAGAACTCCACAAAATTGAAAATTGAGGGGAGAGAAAGAAGCATTAAAAGAGTCCTAAGTGTTTAATTATGATTTTCTAGCTAAAAGAAAATAGAATAAGTATTTATGGGCATTCAACCTTTGCTGGTTAGACTTTCCGGGCCACCGTAGCTTGATTTGCTCAGGCTTTAGCTTAATACACTTTAAAGTTTGACAAGATAGACAAGAATTTCTCCTAACTTAGGACGTATTCTTGTACCTGAGTCATCAGTACAGGATTTGCTGGTTTACTTTGGCTTAGGAGTCTAAGTAACCTTGGTTTACACTACATAGTGTCAGGAAAGACCTTGTGAACTTGAAATTCAACTCTAGTGTTCATTAAGGTGAAGTCCTTACTTGTGCTTGCAGGTAGACTCTTTGTCCTAGTCTTTAGTTTTGTGTTTAGGAGAAATTCTTTCCACCAAAGTACTCACCCACCAAATAAGTGTGCTCTACCAAATAAAGTTGTCGGAGACATACTAACATTTATTTATTTAAAAAACAAAATTAGAAAAAGTCAAAAAGAATTTTCAGAAAAAGACATCATTTAGAATAAGTCAAATATGTTCTTCAAGTCATGTAAATATCTTTCTACCAAAAATATTTTCAGGGTGCATTACAAATACCATATTTCCACCAAATGTTCTTTGAGCCACAACACAATAAAAGTTGGGTTTGAGTCTTCCTCATTTTTGAGAGTTGATCTAAAAACATGAACTGAAGCTAAGACCAACCTGAACTTAAAAGAAGTGAAACCCCGAGATTGAGTTTTGAAGTTCACTTGGTTAGTCCTGACCTATCACTAAGCACAGCCATAACCACTTAGCTTATAGGCTTTGTAAAACATTCTGTGTCCTGAAAATTATACTTAAGGTTTAAATACTAAGAGTCCTTGTTGGTCGAGAGATGATCTATGTCATATCAGTCTTATGTTCTAGCCAGTCTTTCTAAGCGACCGGTTCTCACAATGTCCAGACATAAACACAGTTGGTTAATTGGGAGAATTTCTACTTAAAGATCATCTCTAAACACTTAACAATTTGAAAAAGAAAAATAGATATCTCATCACACTTACCTAGATGGCACTTAAATTGCTTTACACTTTAATGAGTTGTTTGCTAAGGGACTACCAAAACCTAAGCATAGGTGTATGATGAGGTGTGGCTCATCATAGCTAAAATGCCCAAGTTAAGCTAAAAATTAGGTTAAACACTACATAATTAACAAATAAAAAGGGTTAAGTGTGAGAATTAATAGAAATAACCTAAAACATCAAATCAATGTTAAAAATGCATAATTAGGTCATAAAATGAGTTATTCTATTCAAAAATGTAATTTGATGAGCCAATTGCAAATTAAGCACATTTCTGAGTTCAAAAGTTCAAATCAAGAGTGAAATCATATTCTTAAATGTTCAGTTGAACTTCAATAAAAGCTTGGTTGCATTTGGACATCATTTGGACCCTACATTATTGAAATTACATCTAGGTCCTTAGGTCATTCACATTTCATTACATGAAACTTTCCAAGCACCAGTTTAATAGCTATCGAGGACCTCTTTGCAAACGTTCAGGGACTGTACTGCATCATTCCTAAGCACTAATGGGCCTTTGTACAACTTTTATGCAGGTTCACCATTAGTGGGCTTCCCTGTAAATACACTAACACGCCAGCAGCTACGGGTGCATTATTCACCGAAGAACACAGTGAACAGCCATCGTTGATCTCCTTTGCTCATGATTTGATGACCGATCCTTCATCGAAGCTTCACGCACCTTCGTGCGTAGAGTCACCTCTCCTCCCAGATCCCATCTAATAGTGGGAATTTGATTTGAACTTTCCCGCCTCACCTATCGCAAATCCACCGTCAAAACCCTATTGGCTTAATCTCACCTGCATGGTGCCCTGATCCACACGCACGACTATTTAATCACCTCCTGAGCTCCTTGTGCAAAGGATCAACTCCCTACCCCACTGAGCCAATCACTTCGTCCACTCTCCAGTTCTTCTTCCTCCATCATCAAAGTCGCTAGTGATAGAGGCGGTTCTTCCCTCCAACTTTCATCGCCACAGCAACGCACTATGGATCCAGGGACCTCATTCACTCACTAGAGACCTCCTCATCACCCTTCCTCGCTGCAGTGACCAGCTGTAGCCCAGGCATCTCGTTCTTCCCTTTAGATTAGAATTTCCTTGCTTTCTAGATTAGTTTGTGTTAATTAGAGTATTGTAGATCATTAGATGTAGTTTAGATGCCAAATTATGTGATGAATGAATTTAAATTAGACTAGTTTAGCTTAGGAGTAATCACGCCCTCTCTAATCAACCCAGATCAAAGAGGTATTTACACCTCATTTCACATAATTCCAAACAACTCCCCCACCACTCCATATCACTGTCGCATTCTCTGATTTCCTCGATGATTTATTTCACCATTCACCCATCCATCAGGCTAATAGTAGACCTAGAGTTTTCTAGCTCTTAGATCTACTATAGAGGCCAATTTCATTTAAGGGTCATATCATTCAGCCCACAAAATCACAAATGATCCTGCTCTGAATGCTTTGAATTGGTGATTTTTCGCAAATGTGGTCTCGAGTTTGTTTTAATCAAGGTTTTGAGTGATTATTGAGGGATTTGAAGGTTTGGGATTCAATGATAATGGATTTCAATGTCTGATTTGATTTCTTTCTTCATGCTATCCATGGCATAAGAGAGGAATTAGATTAGAGTGTATTTCATCTTTGAGCTTTCATCTGATTTGGAATGAGTCCTAAGTCTATCACACAATGTTTGAAATAATTTTGAACTGAGCTCTAATGCATTTCAAACCCGGATATGAATTTTCACCTTACATTGTCTACAGTGCAAGGTGAAAAACATGTTAGGATTTCACGAATTGCTGGGAATTTTCTTTCGATTTCAGAAGTGTTAAGGAAGAGTTTTAGATGATTTTTCATGGATTTAATTCATATATTTTAGATCTGGGATGTGACATTTTGGAGAGCATTCAGCACTGATTTTCATGCATATAAGTGTTTTTGAAGTCGAGTTGGTTTTGATCTCTCATTTTAATATATTAAAGGCTGCATAGCAACTACATTCTTTGAGATTAAACTGATTTTAAGCATTTGAAGATTGGAGCATGTTTTCAGTGGAGTTTAAGGCCTGATTTGATCCTTCTCTTTATGTTGTCTATAGCATGAGAGAAGGATTAGATTAGAGTTTCTCTTTTATCTGGTAAATCTGATTTAGATTTGGATCTAAGCTCAGATCAGATCTATTTGGTCTGATCAGAGCTACACTAGCAGCAATCAACTATTGGAGTTCTATTTTGATGACTACAACAGCAGCTTCCAACTATTGGTTTCATGGCTATGCAGCTGCTGAAATAGTAGCAGTAGCTGCATCATTACTTTAAGTCATCTGAATTGAAGCATCAACAGCAAATCATCTGATCTAAGATTTTGCAGTAGCTGAACTAAAATTTCAGTTTCAGTTACTGGCTTGGATAGAGGATGACTTGAGCTGGGATTTGTGGATTTTTGTGAAGATGACCTATGTATTATGATGGAACTCACTTGAATAAGAATTCATGTATAAAGTTAGATACTAATTTGATGTTTATGCTTGTATCATGTTGTATTAGATCTTTATCAGCTAGTTTTTATTGAGCCTAACTGTCTAAATTGTGATTTTAATGAAATACATTATGAAAATCATGTTTAAATTCCCAATCATCTTCCATGTTATGTGTTAAGTGTTTGTGAGTGCTTTAACTAAATATCAAATCATTAGAACGTAATTTTAGGCCTTAGGTTTCATATTCAGACACCTTTTATTGCCTAGACTTGAGTTAGTTTGTAAATAAATAAAATACCTAAAAAATTCACTAAAAAATAAAATAAACCTGTCTTGAGTAAGATCAGGTATTTCTTTAAGTGTGTGCCAAGTTTCAAGGTAATTTGAACCCCAAGCTTGGTAGAACATACCAACCGACAGTTCAGCATACCTTCAAATTCAATAAAAAAACCCAAGATGAAAAACACCAAAAATACTTCATTCTTTCTCATCTCATTCTTTCCCTCTCATCTCCTACCTCCATTATACATAGAAAAACTACAAAAATCAGAAAATCATAAAAAATACCCAAAAATACCTTGAATACTATGTATATACTTGTAAATATAACTTAAAACCTAAGCTATATGTATATAGTATACAATATGTGTATAATATCTATAATTAGCTTATATATGTATTCTATATGTTAAATTAAATATTTAGAATGATTTATTATATATATAACTTTATTATTTTTTTTTTGAAAAGATGAGGAGTGCTATCGATGACGATAGCAGACTGGAAACAATTTATTCATGAAAAAAGCGTGAAGTTACAAGGAGTCACACCACTCTAACAAATCTCCAACACTCCCTTATGATACCCCCAACATTCAACACATCCCCATTAAATAGAATTTCATTTCGAGCTTGACATACACACCACATTATGCCCACCATCTTCACCTGCTCCCCTCCCTCCATCAGGATGGATCACCACAAATCGTCCCACGTGGGTAGAGCAACTACACATATGTCCCTCCATACACGGTCCATCACCAAACACGAAGAGAAAAGGTGCATCCTATCATCTGAGGGAAAAGTACACAAGGGGAAATTTTGGGGAGGAGTTCCCATCCTTGTCGACCTCATTTCACCGGTGATAAGAATGTCCTGATGACAAAGCCAAAGGAACACTTTGGTTTTTAAGGGTATCTTCAACGATCAAATCTTGGCACAATCCACCTCCTCCCTTGATTGATCAATAGTCAATGAGGCCATCAACTTTTCATATGCCTTGGCCGGGTGAATGGCCCATGTTTCCACCTAAACCCATCTGCTCTGTCCATCGGTTGAAAAGCCATCAGGTCTACCAGTAGCCTATCTTGTTCCGCCTACGTGCGTCCGCCCTCGCGCAAACCAGCCCTTGCAATATTCCACCTTCCAGCTGCTGAATCCCAGCAATCAGCAATAGAGATGTTGCTGTCTAGAGCTGTAGCATACGCTCGTGGAAAGACCTCATTTAGTCTTCCCAGGTTCGAAAATTGATCTATCCAAAACTTGAAATGCCTTCCATCTCCCACAGCTAGGTCAAATTCAGACATGTTGGCCTGCATCGCTTTCCAGACAGAACGTCAAAATGGAGATGGGCGATGTGGCAGGGTCACCCATAGCTAAACTTGCGAACTGTCATATGCCTCCATGACCAGTTGAGGCCAGATCTTCCCTTCAACATTTGCCAATTTAACTACCCATTTCAGTGGGCATCATTGAATTCCTTGAGAGACCGGATTCCCATCCCACCCTTGGAGCAAGGTCTGCACAGGTGTTGCCACTTCACCAAGTGCAAGAATTTGCCTTCTACCTTTGCATTTTTCCAAAAAAACTATTTCCTTATGATATCTAACCTCTTCCAAACCACCCTCGAAGATCTGAACATAGAGAAGAAAGAAACGAGGATAGATGTGATAACCGAATTGAGGAGAATCAATCTCCCTTCCTTGGACAAGAGTCTGTTACTCCAGCCCTCTAGTTTAGCCGAGACATTCTCAAACAATATTGCCCAATCACTCTTCTTTAGTTTACCTTCTCTTAGCGGTAGCCCTAAGTATCTAATTGGCAACGTAGCCAATGGAGTTTGTAGGTTGGTTGAGATAGTATCGCTTTCTTGACCTGCCATGCAGAAGCAAACCAATGACGACTTTGCTCCATTAAGTCTAAGGCCCCAAATCGCTCCAAAAATGCTCACCAAAGTGGAGGGTCTCCGCCTCATCCCTTCCTCCTTCAACCAAAAAAATTGTGTCATCGGTGTATTGCAGAATTGGTGCCAAAGCCCTAGAACTGGAAATAGAATATCCCCTCACCAAACCTTCACTGGCCAACATACAAGTAAACTGAGCCAGTGTATCCACAGCTAAGTTAAATATAAGAGGGGCTAAAGGGCACCCTTGTCGCACTCTGCACCGTGGTTGCAGCCAAACCTCGCAGGGTCGCCCGTTAACTAATGGTGAAAAGGATGAAGTGACTATGCATTTTTTCATCCATTGGGTCCAAAGCGGAGGGAAGCCTCGTCGCTTGAAGATCTCCCATAAGTAGGACCAAGTAACAAGGTCATATGCTCTACTAAAATCAACCTTCCATATATACGCTTTGCTTTTCATTCCGTGCCATCTAGCCACCACCTCCTACGCCATAATGAAAGATTCTTGAAGTGACTTGTTTGGGAGCAATGCCGACTACACAGGACTGATCAAATCAGATAGTACCCCTATCAGTCGGTTTGTAAGCACTTTGCTAATTATTAGATAGATCAAATTCAAAAGTGCTATGGGTCTAAAATATGATTTCTCTACCCCACACATCTTTGATAGAAGAAAAAGATACGACTTATTCAGTTGCTCCATGCCTGAATTTCCACATTGAAACTCTTGGATGACCTCCATAACATCCCCTTTGACAACCGGCCAAAATTCCTTGTAAAAAAACACTTGAAACCCGTCCGGGCCTGAAGAACCTTCAACATTTAATCCAGCCATAGCATCAATCACCTCCTGTTCGGTGTTCGGTGCATAATTCAAGTTTTAAAAGATTATTCTGTTGTAGTTAGCACGATAACACATCGACAAATAATATTTATAAAAATGATGAGTACTAGGTCGTTCGTAGGGAGGCAATCTCAATTTTTAATGGAAGCTTTCAGAAAACTAATTCTAATAGGTATTTATATATGTATATATATATAAAGAACAAATATCAAGTATTCAGAATATTAGAATTTTATTGCATTCATAAACAGTTTTCAAAATAGAAAGTACTATGCTAAAGAGAGAGAGAGAGAGAGCAGATAGATAGAAGGAGAGGGAGATAGAGAGATAGAGAGAGAGAGATAGAAAGTGCAGAGAGATGATGTCGCTTGTAGGATGCTTGTGCGAGGTGTGGCAGCACCTCAGATCCAGAGCGTCGGGACAAAGTTGTAGAGGGACGGAGAATTGCAGAGAAGATGGTAGAAGGGATCTGGAGTTGATGGGAGAGATAGATGCTTCAACTAGGGGGCCTTGGGTCTTCTTTTATAGTTTTGGTGGAGGGCAAAAAGGGTATTTTGGCCTTGAAACTGTCCAACAACTCCTATTTGATTAGATCCATTGATTGGGAGATCAACGACTCTAATTTGGCCTCAAAATACCTTCATTTTCGCCTAAAATGCTCGGATTCAACTTGGTGGCGACACATGGCAGCCGCTGCGTCGTCGATCTTCGATCGTGCAGCTCTGATTCCTCCTCCCGCGCACGCTTATATTCTTCGCCCACCGCTCGCTTTCAAAACCCGCCTCAACATCAGTCATCCGAAGGTAATGAGCGCAGTTGCCTTAGTGTCAAATCAATCGCATGAGATCACGCGTACCTACCCGCCACGTGCTTTAATCGTGCAATTGTGCCCACGTGCACTTGCTTTAGTTTCTCACAGCGCAGGGCTCGAACATGCATCCCGCGCTTGCATACACGCATGCGAGCCAAAAACTACACAAGCCTTTTATTATATATACTTGTTTGTTTGTATTTATGCTTATCCAGTCTAGGCGGGTGACGTGGCGTGCTCGTGGCCGTTGGATGAAGATCCAACAGCCCATAGCATGCGATGCGGCCTTCCTAGATGGGGCAGTGGTGAGGGAGCGGCTGTGATGGTGCTACATGGCGCCATCATGGTCGTCCATTTTCTTTTCTTTGTATCTGGTGATGTAGACCTTCGATTGGGTTGATTTTTGCGCCATTGGAATGCGATCGTCGATTCGGATTCATCCGTGCAGTTGGATTCTTCATCTGAGGCTTGGATCTTTGTCCTTTGGCTCCATCATCTCTGTTCTTCTATGGACTAGACACGATGCTCTGGTTGTCTGATCGGGATGATTTCGGAAGCATTGGACTCCCATCCTCGTTCTGATCAGATCTGTTCAATCTGATCTAACATCCACAGCTTCGAATCATCTGCGATTAGAATCATCTTTCTTTTAGTTTATAAAATGGCGATATTATCCCTATGACTAATAAACTAGCTATTATGCAAATTACGATGCCTATGAATGCATTGTTCCTAAGTTATGCTAGAATCTAGCTTAATTCAAGTGATTTAGGTTACATGATTGCTGTGTAATCACACCCTCATTCCTAAATCTTGCTAGTCCCTAGCAAATGCATGACTAAATGCAAAGTGGTCCTACATGCGTAATTTTTATCAAGAGTTTGACTAGAGGTTTGTCTTTTGTTTTTATCCAAAGTTTTAGTAATCCAGATGATCGTGATTGTGTTTTGTTGTAGCCTATGCAACGGATCCAAGTGAAAAGTCAATCCACATCTAAAGCTCGTACTTGACCCTTAGTAAAAATCTATTGGGATAGGCAGACTTCTCCCCTCGGGGTTATAAGGTAACCTGTATATTCAGCCTTGGCTTTTGGGTTAGGTAGAAGATTTTTGAGTCAAGTGGATTTAATTTTGGTGGCTCACACTCATCTGGTGCTACATATAGACTAGTACTTTAGAACCTAAATTTCCATATTATTAAATAATTCAACTCAGAGAGAGGCAGAGAAATTGTGCTCTCTTTAGTTCCTTTGTACGTGTTCTCTCTCTTTCTTTCTCTCTCATTTTCTTTTCTTTCTTTCTGAGATCACAATTTCACCAAATTTATCAGTATATTTGGTGCTCTCTCCTGGCACTAACACTTTGATTAGGTTTTGATAACTCTATGACTAAGTCAATATCCCTCAGCTCGTATTCAGGCAGCTAGAAATACAGAAAAGTAGGTCAAGGCTATTTTTGGTGGATCGTGAGGGTGATGGGTGTTGTTGCCTCAATACACTTGAAATAAACTCTAAAATCACTTATAAACTCTCTTTTTTCTTTTCTTTTCTTCTCTTCTCTACTTTTTCTTTGTCTCTTTTCTACTCTTTTTTTTGTATATGTATATTTTTTTTTTCTATATGCATAGACATATATACCACTTTTTTTTTTGCTTTTACTTTTGCATCTAGACATCCACTAACGCAACACAGTAACACATATGACTTTTATTCACAAGGCATTATTCAGGATTATGGGTGTTCAAGAGGATATTGGATGGCTTATTTGGTGGAAGTGCCTATTCTCGGCATCGGGAAAGGAATGGATAGTACAGTGCATTTTTGACCTTGATATCAAAATCCTCCTTTAGCTGAGGATTCCGTAAAGGACGGTCATGACCATCCACCTCAGTCCTAGTTTTATCAGAACTCGTTCTCTATGTATTTACCTTATTTGGTGGCTCGCAAGAGATTCGCACTAAAAACTTGCACACAGAAACTGAGAGCGAAAACTATACCTTACTTCGAGTATCATTATCTCATTATCCAGTAGTTAAGATTTCTCGTACTAGCCTTAGAGCACCAGTAGACTTTCTACTCTCACCTCACACATATTTGGTGGATCTATTAGAAGATAGTTTGCCTGACTCCCTAATTACTGTCCAAGGGTTTAGGAGAAGAAGCATTGCTTCTTCTTGACAAACTAAAGATGTTTATCGATTTTCACAGAGGATCCATTGCAAATTCTACGTGTAAGTGTGAAATTGTACTAGATTCTAAACTCAAGAATCAACTTAAGAATAAATCCTTAATAAAACCTTAATAAATATTCTTTATGTCTAAATGCAATTTTTTTTTTTTGACGTAAAAATTAGACATGCAATGCCCACCCCCCCATGCCTATTCATTACAATGTCCTCATTGAAATGTATGCATGAAAATCAAAATATAATAAGCAAGAGGAGGGGATATCACCTGACTTTTCTTATTGATCCAGGTCAGCGTGGATGCAAAAGATGCAGAGCTAGTTGTAATGAACACTGGGTTGCCTCCCAACTAGCGCTAAGCTTAACGTCATTTGCCAGACTTCAACCCAAAAATATGTAGTTCAATATTGTGGGTTAAGAGAAGAAGTAATAACAGTTGCAAGGGAATTTAAGATTAGTAGAAAGATATGAACACTTGGTCCCAGAATTAGTGACCAACAAATGTAGACTAGCTGATGATGCATCCCTATTCCAAAGAGTCTTTCTGATTTGGAATATGAAATAGAGTCAGGTGGATGAGGTTGAAGATGCAGAGCCTGTTCGTTAATCCAGTTCCATATATCAAGAAGAGGTGGTAGAGGGTCTAGATCGAGATCATGATTGAGATTTAGATTTGGTTCCGAATCAAAATCATAAGGATCTTCATATTAGTAGTTGGTATTGAAAATCATGAGTTCTCCAACCTCTGGGTCATATGAAGATAGGGGTAGAGTTGTGTGGAATTCATCAAAATCTTCATCAGAAATTTCTCATCCGAAGTCACTTCTTCTGAGTCAAGCCATCCATTTGAACCAGTTGGCTTATAAGTTCTTCCCCATTCCATTACATGTTGAACTTCTTTTGGGGCTACTTCCTGGTTCATGTCCTTAGATTGTCTATTTTCTTGAACTCCCTCAGAATTCAAAAGTTCTTGAATTTCAAGGTGAATGTATTGAGGATTCTTTATATTATCATCTAACTCATCATAAGTTACTCCCAGGAGTTTCTCAAACTCACTAATGTCCTGTTCAATTTGATTTTCCATGGGAGATGGTAGATCATAATTATCCTCAAGTACATCTGCTTCTTTCCCTTCGTGCTGGTCTTGAGCTTTGGCAAGATTTAGATCATCTTTAGTATGGATTGCCAACACTTGTTCAATTGTTCCTACAACCTCAATGGAACCACAATTGAACTTATTCTTTTTGGAAGTTTTAAAGATGTCGAGTTGATAATTTTTCCTTCCAGAGGTGATGTGCATAATCCCCGTCTCACAGTTGATTAGGGCCTAGGTCATGTCCAAGAAAGGTCTGCCTAAGATTATCGGGGTGTGGTTCAGGTTTTCTGATGCCTCCATATCTAGAATAAGGAAGTCCACAGGGTACTCAAAATCCCTCACTTCTATAATCACATTCTGTAGAAGGCCCTTTGAAATTTTGGTTTATCTATTAGCAAGCTGAAGGGTCACATCAGTGTGTTGTAAGGGGCTTAAATTCAATTCTTCATGTAATTCTGTGGGGATTAAGTTGATGGAGGCACCAAGGTCCAGTAGGGCTCGATCCAGGATGAATCCATCTATTTCACATGAAATTAAGGGGGTCCCTAGTGTTAACGAGGCGAGATCGTAGTTTTAAAAGATGTTCATTGCAATATAAATGAAATCCCCATGAAAACAAGTAAGAATTTATTACTCGAAAACCAAGGTATCCGAGGTCGAACACAGGGAGAAAATTGGTATTTAGAAACTAAGAATCACAACTCTCAATTTAATAAAAGGCAATGACCAATCCAATCAAGTTATAAAGTAAAAATGAGGTCAATGTATAGATAAGCTAAAAAAAAATGGACGTTTGATGTAAAATCAGACGTCTTAAATTGTTGCTACTACAGTGCAAAGCTTATTCTTCTCCTTCTGATTTTGCCTTCTCTTTCTCTCTTCTTTCTCTGCGGCCACTCTTCTTCTGCTTTCTTCTTTCTTCCTTAACTCTTCCTTCTATCTTCTTCTCTTCTTTCTCTGTCTTTGCTTGGCCGCTCCTTCTTCTTTCTTTCTTTAGCCTTTGTCTTCTGCGGCTAACTCCTTCCTTAGCCTTAGCCTCCTTTGCCTTCATGTCCTACCTTCAACAGCTACCTCCTTCTTCTTCTTCTTTTCTTCATCCTCTGCCCTTGGTCTTCTTCTTCAGCCGCTCTTCTTCTTTCCTTTTTAGCTTCCTTAGCTTTGGCGGCGGCTACACCTTCAGCCTCCTCTTCTTCTTCCCTGCACACAAACACAACGGAGCAAAACCTACCCCTACCCTCCCCCGTGTCTCTCTCTATTTCACTCTTAGGTATGCTCTCCTAGAGCCAGGTAATCAGGTCGGGTTTCGCGTGCCCGGGTCTAGGCTCACCGGCGTGGTGTAGTGCGCGAGGAGTGCTAGGTAAATGGGTCGAGTGCCAGGTCCGCGTGGGTGTGAGTCACCGATGAGGCATGCGTATGGGCGAGGGACCTCACCTCATGTCGTTTGGAGGCGAATAGCTAAGAACACAAAAATAATATAAATGCCTTACCTATGTTGAGAACTTACGAGGTGGGACTAAAGTGTCCCACCCGCTTCTGCGCTTGCCCCCGCAGGTGGACTTTTTCAATTGCTCCTACTGCGACCTCTCTCAAAGCCAATCGCTTGGCTGAGTGTATACGCAAGTCCAACCCGCACTTCTTGGAGCACAGCACCTAGGTGAATGCGGCCTGGAGCGCTGCTTGCAAGCTCCTCCACACCATCGCTAATGGCGGTGGAGGCACAAACCTAAAATGCATGCACATGGCCTCGCAACCCTGTCAAACAACATGGGAAGCTTCGCTGTGTCACGACGAAGGTGAGGTGGGGGTTGGCATGGCGTAAAATGGCCTAGGCGTGCATGCCTAGGTCGGTCTGTGACAGTGAAGGTGCATGTGTTCGATGGAAGTGTAGGGCATGTGTGGCGGTGGGTGAAGAGGTGGAGGATGATCAGCGAGTGGTGGCGAAGGTGATGAGGTCAGTGGCGAGGCGTGTGGAGTGAGGGAGTACGGATTCGCCTCACCAGTGGTCGGTTGGAGATGAGGGAGACGAAGGTGGATAGTGGCTATCAAGGGGTGTTTCCTGAAATTAAATGGGGGAAAATAGAGAGTGGAAAGAGAGAACCTTACTGAGGGTAGTTGGACGAAGGTGAGGCAGAGGAGACAAGCAGCGCGTATATGCCATTGTCAAGGAAGAAGGCCCTGAGGTGAGGATGACAGTGATAAGGAAGAGGTCGGAGAGGCACGCCCGGGTATGGCACAACGTGGAAGGATGAGACGAAGATAACTCTGCCACTAGTATGGTGGCAGAGCGACGAGAGGAGGGAGGAGAGATCGCTGGAG
The DNA here is from genome assembly GCA_037157565.1 of Thalassia testudinum. Classification (NCBI taxonomy): domain Eukaryota; kingdom Viridiplantae; phylum Streptophyta; class Magnoliopsida; order Alismatales; family Hydrocharitaceae; genus Thalassia; species Thalassia testudinum. The sequence continues at coordinate 70,215,079 of JAZHRO010000002.1, forward strand.
CTTGTGGGTGGTTGGCCGGAGATGAGGAAGGAGGAAATTTGGGGGAATTCTTAGGCTAATTCAAGCTTAAAAGATGCGCCAAGGACCGGGGGTCCTTTTATAGTTGCTGGCCAAGCCCTTTATGCTTGGGAGGCAAGCCTTTAAGCGCAAAGGTCTTGCCAGAGAAGGAAGGTGTGCAAGACACCCAAATCTCTCGAGCGTTCGCACGAGAGATTTGGTGTAAATCTGATCTAGTGCTCCTGTTCAAACGATGGAGAAATCCTCAGAGAATCCCCCTTCTAAATCTGGGAGATCTCTGAGGATTCGAGGAGATATCCTCCTCAAATCCTTGTCGGAGTGGGATTCCTCCACTGTAATGGCAGAGGGACCTGAATGTAAGGGTGGCGAGGAAGATAGGGGGCTCTGCACAAGGGTTTTCAAAAGTTAGGGGCCAAATGTAATTGGGTGGACCATTTTGTAAAGTAGGTCACGGTGACCTTCCCTTAGACCCAAATTTTGGTAAAAACCTAATTTGGACTTAAGAAATCCAATGATGAAGTTGGATTTTAGGTTTGACCATGTTTGACTGGACATTTTACACAAAAACCCAAATTAGGTTAAATACTGAGCTAGGACCCCTATCTAGGTCAAAATAAGTTCCAAAGGAAAAATTGAAGGTTCTAAATCCTAGGGGATATTTTTTCATGAATTTTAGAGGATTTAGTTGATTTTTATCTTGACCAAAACCTTGTGAAATTAAGTAGTTTTCTTTTAGGGTTACAGAATGTCATTTAATTCTTAAATCTCATAATAACCCTTTTTTGACTGAACTATCCTACTTTTCCTCTTATTAAGTCCAATTGACCTATGTTTAACCCCTAAGAAATCTCGTTGATGTACTGCAATGGTAAAATTATAGTTTTACCTTTAATTCATGTTTCCTTCCCAGAACAGTAATCCCTTGAATTAGGCCTTTCTTTAGGTTATGTAGGAGCTTTTGTTTACTTTTTCAGGTCAAAAAGGGCTAGTTAGGGCTCATGATGAGGTTCTCATCACCTGGATCTTTCCTTTTAGGAGGGAGCCTGTTTAGGATGATGACACTAGCTTATTCAGAAATCACTACCCTTTTTGATGATTTAGCCTGGCATTTTGGTGTGCATATTTCCTTCAGAAATTTTACACAGTTAGGGATGTTCTCAATAGCCTCAAGGAGTGCTATATTTACTTGGACTTGCTTTAGAATCTCAAGCCACTCCTTGGATTGATCAGTTTTCTTTTCCTTGGGTTTGATCAAGGCTTCAGGAAAAGGTGCTTGAGAAAAATCATGAGTATTCAAATCCTGAGTCTTGTTTTCTAAATTAGTTTGGTTTCCCACGTCAGATTCAAGCTCCTTAAGATCTTGGAAAGATTTTAATGTAGAAGGATCTTGGATTTGTTTCCCACTTCTTAAAGTGACAACACTGGCATGTGCATTAGGGTTAGAAGGGTAAGGTGTGTTTTGCAAAATGGGTTGAGCTTGGGTTGGGCCAGGGTTAACAAAACCTAGTGGATGCTAAGGAGCAGGCTAAATTAGGTGTGCCCGTTGCTCCCGTGTGTTGCTTTGGTTAACCCTATTAAAATTTCTTGGGTTGGGGATGGGTTGGGATGGTAGCATCCCACGTTGTCTAGCATCAACTAGCTGGTCTAGTCATCCCGTTAGTTCTATCCTCAATTGATTCATCTCTTCCTTATGTCTTAGATTCATCTCTCGCATTTCTCTGAGGACCAGACTCAAATCAAAGGGTTGGTTTTCCTGAGTAGGTTGTGGTTGATATGTGCGTGGTTGTGTATACCTACTAGGTTGCCCATAAGTGTTTGGCTTAGTCAAGTTAGGACCCTGGGCGATTTTCTGACTTCACCAAGAAAAGTTAGGATGGTTGCGCCATCTAGGGTTGTAAGTGTTTGAATAAGGCTCATTTCTAGTGTAACTCTAGAGTGCATTCACATCCTCAGGATAACTACGCATCAAGCTACCTGGTTCAGAATTTGAGGGCATCAAGGTCCTTCCTTGGCACCTAGAAAGAGATGGGTCCAAATATAGTTGGCTTGTTAGGTCATCGATGTTGTGCATTGATTCTTCACCTAGTGGGTTGGGGAGTTGGTTGTGGGTTAACATATTCATTCCTTGGGTAGGCATAGGGTTTAATCTAGATTATATACCAATCCAAACTTCTCGTAAAGAGAAGTCAGAATTAAGTTGATGGATGCACCCAGATCCAACAGTGCTCATCAAAAGTGTAATCTCCGATGACACAAGAAATCAATGGAGCACCTGGATCTCTCTTTTTCTGAGGGAGGTGGTGTAGGATAACAGAACTAGCCTGCTCTGAGAGTACCACCTTCCTTGGAACAGATTCTCTCGACTTACGCTTTCATGTACATAAATCCTTTAAAAATCTCGCGTAAGCCGGTATATGCTTGATAGCATCAAGGAATGGGATATTGATCTCAACATTCTTGAAAATATTCAGAAGCTCCTCATTACTATCAACAGACTTCTTCTTTGATATGATTAAGGCTTCAAGAAAAGGAACATGAGTCGGATCTTTGGAATCAGGTTCCTGAGCCTTGATTTCTTCTCTAGAATTCTCCTTTATTTACTCAAGTTCTTTAGGATTCGGTAAATTAGAACAGTGTGGTTGTGGATCCTGAGTTTGTTTACCACTCCTCAAGGTAACAGAATTTGCGGATGCATACGAGTTTGGGTCTAGTGGAGGGTTAGGAAAGATTGGAGGGGCTTGATTAGCCAAGAATTGTTGATTTGCAGAAGAAGAAGAGGAAGGATCCTGCTCAACCACCTGAGCATGTGTGAGGGTCCCTCTGATTTCCTTACCCATGGGCTTGATTGCCCAGATTCAGGATGTTTCGCAGGTTGGGTATGGGTTGGGATGGTAGAGATCCAGGTTGACAAGAGTTAGCTATGAGCCCGGTTTGCAAGTTGTCCAGCGAGGTTTTCATTTGCTGCATGAGTTGGAGCATGGATCCTTGCATCTCTACCATTTGTCAGTTCAAATCAGCCTGCTCTACGGGTTGACGGGTGTTGGGATGCGTAGATCTCATATTTGATAGAAAAAAATGCGTCGTAGTATAGTCGCGAAGTACGATCCAACAAAGATATTATTTTGCAAAAATTACGAGACTTGAGTCCCGGTCGTTCATCTCTGGGAGGCATTGCTTTCACTTTTAAAATTGATCCTTTTACTGCTCTACTTCATTTAAAAACGCACGACGGTTTCCAATCTCCTAACTAAAACTTCACCACTTCTGTTATTAACACGAATCACGTGTGCATGCATCAAATAAATTACGAAGATGAACATGTGAGTTTCTGTGCGCACGATTCTAGTGAGGTGGTGACTATTTATGGAGAAAGCGTCTATCGTTAGATTTTCAATATCCTCAGGAAACGACATGCTAGTGCGTAATGGATAGACAGTTAAAGAGCAAGCACTTAAATCACGCAAATATGATGATTATTAAGCTCGTGGTGATTTCAAACACATAAAGATATATATATATATATATAAATGCATTTTCATTCATTCATTGGGGAGTTGTTTGCACAAGAAATCTAGAGGAAAGCTTATACATAAATGCTTGAAACGAAAATCTAGCTACCATAAAATGATTGCATACAAGAATCGATGGGGGGATTTCGCATGCATCATTGGGGGAGAAGTTAATACTATGATACTAAGAAGTAATAAAAGCAATAAAATTATGAAGAGCATAAACTAAATCTAGCAGAATAGAGGGCATTCAGGGGTGGTCCCCGATGGCCTTGGAGTGGTCGGGAGAAGAATGAGGGGCAGCCAATGTAGCTTAAGTCGACCCTTGGAGAGAGGGAGGAGTGATCCAGCATCCCGACATGATGTCCTCCATGGTGGTGGTGGTAAGCCCGTGGAGGTGGAGTGGCTAGCTAAGTGGAAGTGGGCGTGAATGGCACCAATGGAGTGAATTTGCCAAGGAAGTGAATGGGTGCAAATGGCCACCCCTTAGTTCTTTTTATAGACCTAAGGGAAGCTTTCTAGAGAATTATGGAATTCTCTAGAGAGGCCTTTGGTGCGAGCTCATGGGAGAGTGAGAGAGAGAGGATGGATGGTGGTTTTTAGATCCACCAAATGTGGATCTAAAAATTGAATGGCTCTTGGTTGCTAATTTTGGCAACCAAGGCAACCACACATGGTAGAGAGTTCTAGAGAACTCTAGGCCAGGTATTTTCATGTGGATGGGGTGTGTGGGTGTGTGTGGGTTGAAACTTAGGTGGCTAGGTTGATTAGGTTAGGTTCTAGTGGGTTTAGGATAAGGTATGTCTCAAATTAGGGTTATAAACCCTAATTCACTAAGGTAAAGTGCAATTAAACTTAATACAAGTTTAATTGGGTGTGTGGAAACTTAATTGAGAGTAAAAAAACTCAATTAATTTAGTTCTAGGTCAATTGGACTCTGACTGAGTCCAATTGGACAGTGTGTGCTGAGATCAGGGCTCAATCGGACTCAATGAGCCAATTGAATAGGCTGATGGAATTGACTAAGATCCAAGTCAATTAGGTTTAGTGAGGACCTAATTAGGTCCTTAGGGAGGTCTAGAGGTGATGTACCAGGGTTAGGGCACCTTAATTTAGGTTCCTATGGGGTTGGAATTGGGTTTAGGGACCTAGAGATCCAAGATCAAGGCTTAAATCTCAAAACAGGAACTGGAGAGCAGTATCGGAAGTCTAATAATAGTGTTAGACGTCTTATACTCAAAAATAAGAAGTCCATACTTGTTGTCTGGACGTCCAATCAGAGTCAGGAGGGATTTTGGGTTCTGTTTTGGGTATTCTGTAGAAATTGGACGTGTAACAAAGTGTCTGGACATCCAATAACACTGCAGAGGTGAGTTTGAGGTGTGCGGGAGATGGCTAAAGGTCCTGGACGTCCTATAACTTATGTGGACATCCAGATAAGGGTTGGAACTAGGGTTTTAGGACTTCCTAGGGTGTTGTGACCTAATCTAAGCGTGGCTAAGGCTTGGGGAAGTCTCTAGGCTATCCTAAGGCTAGGATGAACCTAAGCTCTTCACATTTTACTGCTTTATTCCTACTTAATAGCATAGCAAACCTTTAACTCCTTTACATTATTATTCCTACATCTAATCTAAGCCTTTTGCTCCAGCTTTGCTGCAACTCCCGTTATTCCTGATCCAGCTTCAGATCCAGCACCTGATCAGCTTATTCCCTGCAAACAACATAATGTAATTAATCAGCACATTATAACATTATTTTATGCATAGCTAAAGGTAAGCAGTAAAGATGCAGATAATGCGTATGCATGCATGAATAACCGTAACTGATATTAAGTCCTAGCTTTTTCTAGGTCAATTAAGACCTATTACTGCTGCGCAATCATACCCCCTTGCCTAAATCTTGCTAGTCCCTAGCAAATGCAAGACTAAATTATTTACAGAAGGGTTCCTAAGGGATTGATTATTTTATCAAGTGTATGCATAGGATTTTTCTCCTTTTTATTTTCATTCTATGCTCTGGAAATCCAGACAATCGTGAAAGTGCAGCTATGCAGCTTTTGCAACTGATTCGAGTGAAAAAGTTAATACACCTCTAAAGCCTGTACTTGACCCCTAGTAAAAATTCTAGCAGGATAGGCGGACTTCTTCCCTAAGGGTATTCAAGATATTCTATGAATTCCACCTTGGCTTTAGGCTTAGGTAGAGAATCTCTAAATGAAAAGATTATATATTTGGTGGCACATTCTCACTTGGTGCTACATAGAGACTAGTACTACAGAATCTAGATTCCCAGATTACTAACTAACTCAACTCAGAGAAAGACAAGAACTATGCTCTCTTTGATTCCTTTGCATTCATTCTCTCTTACTCTTTTTTTCTTTATTTTTCTTTTCTTTCTTAGAGCTCACAACTTTACCAGATTCACATATATGACTTGTATTTGGTGGTCTCACTAGGCATTAACACTTTAATTGAGTTCTCATAACCCTAACACTAAGTCGGAATTCCTCAGCCAGTATTTGGGTGGTCAGAAACACAAGAAAAATAGGTTAGGGCCATATTTGGTGGATCTCAATTTTATTTGGTGGTATTGCCTCGATGAAATAAACACTAAATATTCATTCTTTTCTCTTTGCTTTTTCTTCTTTTTTTTTTTTTCAATTTTTCTTTCTTTTCATCATCATTTTCTTTTTCTTTTTTTTTTCGACATAACACAACTAGCATACATCCACGAACTTTATTGAGGAGGCATTATTAGGGATTGGTGGTACTGAAGAGACATTGGGTGGCTTATTTGGTGGAAGTGCCTACTCATGGCACCGGGAAAGACGGATATGACAGTGTATTTCTGACCTTGACATCAATACCCTCCTTTAGCCGAGGATTCCGTAGAGAATGGTCGTAACCATCCACCTCAGCCCTAGTTTTATGAAAACTCGCTCTCCACGTATTTGCCTTATTTGGTGGCTCTCAAAATTTCACACAAAAATGTATACGCGGGAACCGAGAGCGAAAACTATGTCTAATCTCAAAGTATCATCGCCTAATTATCTAGGATTCCAGATTCCTTGCACTAATCTTAGAGCACCAATACACTCTACTCTCACACTATTTGGTGGATTTTTAGAAGAAAATCTGCCTGACTCCCAAAACACTATCCAGGGGATCAGGAAAAGAAGCACTGCTTCTTCTCGACAGACTGAAGACGTTTATCAACATTCACCATGAATCCATTGCAAATTCTACATGTGTGTGAAAAGTTGTACTGGATTCCAGATTACAGGAATCAACTAGAGGATAAAATCCCTAATGCATTCTCTTAATAAAATAATCTTATTCATGAATGCAATATGTATATATGCTATAAACATGTAACCTCATATAATTTGTACTTTATAAATTTCCCATATCAGGTTACAATCAGCTTGACCCTAAATTTAGAACAAAAGGTGAGCGGGTGAGTCAGAAGTGGCTGTTGCGAACGATTTCTAGCTCCAATGCGAGCATTGGAGGTGGAGTCGGTTGTTCTTTTATTTAAGGTCCTAAAGTACATTTTACATGCAACTCCGAGGTTTTCCTAAGTGTTGGCATAAAATTTTTTTTTCAGTTTTTCTATATCTACCCCCCCCCATGCCTAAGTTCTTGCATGCCCTCATGCATGAATATAAAAGAAAATAAATACTGTAGGGAGAATGGGTAGAAATCACCTGTAATTGCTCTTGAAATTATATTCAGCACCGGCCAATCTGTTAGCATGCAATATACACAAAGGAAATATGCTAAAAGAAAAATATGCTATGTATAAGAATGGTTATATATAAATGATGGTGGAATGTGGAGTGAATGGTATCTATACGTGCTGAGTTTAATGCCTCCAGCTGGGCGAGCACTCAATCACATGCCCTCACTAAGATGAACAGTCTCGTCAGGTGGAGGAGGTTCCTGGGCCAAAAATGGCTTGAGGCACTGGCCATTTACCGTGAATATATGCCCAGATTTTAGGTCCTTGATCTGGACTGCCCCATTAGGATATGGATGCATCAAAACATACGGGCCAGTCCATTTGGACTTGAGCTTCCCCGTGAACAGTTTCAACCAAGAATCAAACAACCAGATTCGCTAGTTGGGCGTGAATACTTTCCTCCGGATGTGGCAGTCATGAAAGGCCTTGGTTTTGTCCTTGTATATTAATGCATTCTCATAGGCCTCCTACTGGATCTCTTCTAATTCGCTGAGCTGGAGTTTCCGTTCTTGACCTTTTGCATCGAGGTCAAGGTTGAATTTTTGCACCGCCCAAAAGGTGCGGTGTTCCAGCTCTACAGGAAGGTGACAGGCCTTGCCATATACCATGAGATATGGTGACATTCCGAGTGGGGCCTTGTATGCGATTTAATATGCCCAGAGTGCATCGATTAGTTTGTCGGACCAGTCCTTCCTGTTTGGTCTAACCGTCTTCTAGAGAATCAGCTTGATCAGACAGTTAGACACTTTAGCCTGCCCATTGGTCTGCGGGTGATATGGGGTGGCTATGCGGTGATGTACCCCGTATTTCTTTAATAACGACCTGAAATGGGCGTGAATGAAGTGGCTTCCCCCGTCGCTAATCAGAGCGCGGGGTATTCTGAATCTCGCGAAAATATTCTGCCGTACGAAAGAAATTATGGTCTTGTGGTCAGCCCATCTTGCCGGGAAGGCGTCGACCCACTTTGAGACATAATCAATGGCTAGCAATATGTACTCGAAGCCATGTGAGTTCGGAAAAGGGCCCATAAAATTGATGCCCCAAATGTCGAACACTTCTACGACCATGATGGGTTGGAGTGGCATCATGTCTCTCCTGGTCATAGAACCGACCGACTGGCATCGTTTGCAGTGTTGGGAGTATTCGTGTGTATCTCTGAAGATGGTTGGCTAAAAAAATCCCGATTGTAGAATTTTTGCAGCGATTTTCTGTCCCAAGAAATGGCCACCACATGCATCATTGTGGCAAAAAGTAACACACTAGGGATCTCAGAGTCTGGGATGCATCTACGAATAATCTGGTTTGCTCCAATGCGGAAGAGCAGTGGGTCATCCCAGAGGTAGTACTTGGCCTCTGCAATGAATTTGAGTTTCTGGTTCTTGGATAGGTTCGCGGGAATTTTGCCTGTGGCAAGGTAGTTCGCAAAATTCGCATACCAGGGGTACTCAACAGAATGAATTTCCAAAAGAGATTCATCTGGAAATTGTTCATGGATAGGCAGGGAATAAGGAATGTGATCTGGGTCTAATCTGGATAGGTGATCCACCACAACATTTTATTTTCCAGCTTTGTCACGGATTTCGATATCAAATTCCTGCAATAGAAGGATCCATCTAATGAGCCATGGTTTGGCATCCTTCTTTGCCAACAAATGCCACAAGGCAGAGTGGTCGGTGAAGATGATGACCTTGGACCCTAATAAATATGATCTGAATTTCTCTAACCCGAATACTACTGCTAGCAATTCTTTTTCGGTGACAGTGTAATTACGCTGAGCCTCATTCAGTGTCTTGCTAGCATAGTATATGACAAAGGGTTGTTTCTCCCGACGCTGGCCTAAAATAGCCCCGACGGCAAAATCAAACGCATCGCACATCATTTTGAAATCGAGCGACCAGTCGGGTGGTTGGAGAATCGGGGAGTCGGAAACAGCACTTCGTAAAGTCTCGAAGGCACTGAGACACGAGCTATCAAATTCAAATGGGACATCGGTAACCAGGAGATTCTTCAAAGGCCGTGCAATTTTTGAGAAATCGCGTATAAATCTCCAATATAAGCCGACGTGACCCAAGAATGATCTAATCTGCTTGACTGAGCTAGGTGGCGGTAAGTGAGAGAATCTCTGATTTAGCTCGGTCGACCTCAAGTCCATTTTTGGAGATCCTGTGCCCTAGTACTATGCCATCCCTCACCATGAAATGGCTTTTCTCCCAGGATGGTACTAGGTTTACCTCAATACACCATTTCAGGATCTTGGTGAGGTTATCAAGACAAGATTCGAAATCATATCCAAAAATGGAGAAGTTATCCATGAATACCTCCACATAATCCCCAATCATGTCAGAGAAGATGGCCATCATACAACGCTGAAATGTCGCTGGTGCGTTGCAGAGGCCAAAGGGCATCTGCTTGAAGGTGAATGTCCCAAAGGGGCAAGTGAATGTGGTCTTGTCTTGCTCTTCCAGGCTAATCGCTACCTGATTGTACCCGGAGTATCTATCCAAAAAGTAGAAGAAACTGTGTCCGACTAACCGTTCCAAGATCTGATCAATGAACGGCAAAGGAAAGTGATCCTTTTGGGTAGCCGTGTTCATTTTCCTGTAGTCAGTGCAGACTTGCCAAGATGTCGCAGTGCGGGTCGAGATGGATTCTCCCTTATCATTCTTCATGACGGTGAGTCCTACTTTCTTGGGCACTATCTGAATCAGATTCACCCACTGGCTGTCTGAGATTGGATATATAATGCCTGCATCCAGCCATTTGATGATCTCCTTCTTAACAACCTTTAGCATATTCGGGTTAAGCTGTCTTTGAGGTTGTCTCGAAGGTTTCACCCCCTCATCCGTGTAAATGTGATGAGTGTAATACGAGGGCCGTATACTGCGGAGATCAGCAATACTCCACCTGATAGCAGCCCTATGGTCTTGAAGCGTAGAAATCAATTGATGCTCCATTCTTGGGTCAAGTGGGCATTGATAATGAATGAATATGTCTCACTTTCTCCCAAGAACAAGTACTTGAGTGAATCAGGTAAGGGCTTCAATTCAATCACGGGTGGGTCAGAATCAGATATGAGAGTGGGAGGAGTAGAATCGAAGGTGGGAATCTGTTGATCCATGTGCACATGAATTCCCGCTGAGTCTCTCCCTATGAAATCGGTTGTGATTACGTTAACGGGAAACCCATTAGCTGTAGTCACGTCTTCCTGCAATAACAGGGGCAATTCAGTAATATATGGATCAGGATACCTGGATTCAGGGGTGCTATGGTCAGAAGCACACCCTAAACAGTCAGATCCTCGAGGAGATATGTGTAATGCAGTGGTTTCAGTCCCGTGTGGATCGAGGTCCGATAACCCTGATATTGTAGATGAATGAGACATTGGGTCGTCACAAAGGGGCCCAATGTTACCACAGTATGCCGAATCTTCGTCCTCACCATCCTCCTCTATTCGATCACAGTCGAAGTTCTTTGCTACCCTGAATATGTCTAGTAGAAGTCGCTCATTGCCTAGGGCAATCTCCATACACCTGGATGCATAATCGATGTTCGCTCTGGATGTCGCCAGAAATGGGCGACCCAAAATAATTGGTGCATCTCAGAGATTAGGAGGAACTTCCATATCGAGAACGAAAAAATCTGCAGGAAAGTAGAACCCGCGGACTTTCACGATCATGTTCTCAACCACCCCCCTCAGTGTTTTGACTGATCTGTTAGCCAACTGAATCGTGATCGAGGTGGGTTTCAACTCCCCAAATCAAAATCGATCAAATACGGTAGTGGGAGTCAGGTTGATGGACGAACCCAAATCTAGAAGGGCCTGATCAAATGGACAGTCCTGCAAGAAGCAGGATATGAGTGGGGTACCAGGGTCTTTCTTCTTCGGCAGTAGGTCAGCTAGAATCACAGCGCTAGGTTCCTTCGATAGTACCGCTTGTCGTCCAATTCTCGGCTATCGCTTTAGAGCACAGTAGTCCTTGAAGAACCTAGCGACAATGGGAATGTGATCGATTGCCTCGAGGAGGGGGACCTGAATATGTACTTAAACATCGATTTCAGGTCCTCAAAATTCCACGTGTTCTTTTTCTGTACTGCATTTCGTATCGGAGCCTCAGGAAATGGGACGGGAATCTCAGGGTTAAGTGGCCTCTTACCCTTATCTACACTAGGTGGCTCCTGGGATGAAGACGGAGTCAAACTCGCCTGCGGCGAAGGGTGGGAAAAATCAGGACCCGCCTGCCTAGGTGGTGGGTCGAATGTCTTCCTTCCACTTCCCAAAGAGACAGCGTGTGCATCGGCTTGCTATCCATGAGGTGGTAGAGGAGCGGAAGGGGTAGAATACGCGAGATTCTGCAAAGGCAGCTGGCCTTGCGAATAACCGGGTGGTGCAGGAGGCGCCTGTAGTATGGTGTGTGCCTGTCCCTACGGTGCCTAAAACCTAGGCGGGGCACCCTGGTTCTGCACATATCGAGGATTTGGGATGGGTTGGGAGGGCAAGGCTCCTTAAATACTATGCTCCTGCAATAGCTGGTTCTACGTGTTTTGTATGGTCTGTATTTGATCAGCCATCGCCTTCATAATCTGCAAGCTATCTTGTGTAGATTTCCTCATTGATTCTTGCAGCTCCTCTTTCAGCGCCTCCAATGGGTCAGCCCACTTTGGAGGGTGGTTGTCAGCTTGGTGCAGTGGCTGGTATAACGAGCAGGGTTGCTGCTGCTGAGGTGGGAGTGGCTGTTGCCTAGGGTACGTGTTTTGCGCATTCCCGTATTGCCTGGTCTGGTAGTGTGGATCTTGATGTGGTCTCTGTGAATTACCAGACTAGGAGAAATTCGGATGCTGGCACCAACCAGGGTTATATGTCTCTGAATACGGGTTATTACACCCGTACCTTGGATAGTGCTGACGTCCTCGTAGGCCGAAGATGTCTGAGACGTATATCCGTTGAGGGGATACGCATTATAATCTGCAGGTGATGCGTAACCCTAGTCGTAGAGTGCCAGATCTGGATTATTCATGGGATCTTGATATGCGGGATCTCGTAAATATGGAGAAGATGCATCCCGAGTGAGTAGATTAACTCGAGTAGGAGGGGCTCGGGGTGCATAGGAGGATCTTGTGGCGGCAGAGCTCGAGTCGGATTGACCTTGACTGATCTGGTCAATCTTCTTCTCAATTAGGTTTATTCTATCTAGCTACTTGAGGATGATATCCATGTCGGCTCGAATAGATTTGGTGTGAGCCTCGTGGACACCAACTCACTACTGACCAGGCCGCTGGAACTGGTTCATAGATGCGGCATTCATCGAGTTCTCCGCTAATGATTCGAACAGCTCAAATGCGTTGTTCTTGTCTTTTGCGAGAAAATTCCCGCCACTAGATGCATCGGCCAAATACCGATGTGTGTCATCCAGCCCATGGTAGAAAATATGGGCTAAGTGCCATCTGGGTATACCATGATGCGGGCATTTTCGTAGAAGGTCGTGAAATCTGTCCCATGCTTCATGTAATTTCTCCCCAGATCCTTGGGAGAAAGTCGTGATTGCACGTCGCATTGAGTTTGTTCGACCGATTGGGAAGAATTTTTGCAGGAATTCATGTCGTAATTCCATCTAGGTTCCAATTGGCTTCCCAATAGTCTTGAACCAGTATGAAGTTTTGTCCCTCAGCGAGAATGAGAAAAGCTTCATCAGAACAATCTCGAGATCAATATTCCTAGGTGGAATCGTTTCAGCGAGTCGACTCAGGTCCTCAAGGTGTTGGAACGGATCTTCTCTTGAGTTCCCGTAGAAATGAGTGTTGATCAACCCAATTACATTAGGCTTGAGCTCAAACGCATCTCCGCCTGTGGGAATTCTAACAAGAGGTGCGACGATTTGTGCGGCTGGGTCGTAGAAATCCTGCAGTTGTTCTCCTCGCGGCAGATGCTGCATCCTGTCAAGTGCCGTCAGAATGTGATCCATGCTCTGATGATGCCGCTCCTTAGATTCGGCGACCCAGGCTTCTAGACGAGCCATCGGGTCCAGATTCACGATATCTTGACCCGGTCTAGGTCCAGGTCTAGGATTTGCCATGGTGGCTCTGGGAATGGAAGAAGTGGGGGGAGAAGATGGTTCGGGCGAGGTGACATGCCTCCTTGGGAGTGGCTCCCAAGGTCCAACCATGTGAGGTCGAAGTGACCTCCTTCCGTGCATACACCACCCAACCCCTGGGTTGGTGTAGCTGATAAGTCGATTCTTTGCTTTTAAAGTCATTTGTCACATAAAATGACGTGTCGTTTGTAGTTCTATGTGGTGGAAAAAGCGACTAAACAATTAAAATAACCACTCACAGAAGAGCGGGTCGTGTCCACAAGGAGGCAATGACATATTTAAACTCACACCAATTAAAAACATATGTTCACAGTTAGTTTCGTTGAGAAATCGAAACAAATCTGCCTTCAGATTAAGAAAACATCAAGAGAACATGCTGAAATGGAAATTTTGCACAACTAAAGGATATATTTTGCAATGCAGCTTAATAAAATAATAATAAAAGTTGATAATGGCACATAATGTAAATATTAATAGAGGCTTTACTGTAGCAAAACAGGGAAAATTCTTCCCCTTGTTTATGTGCGAGGAGGAGGGAATGGCCGGAGGTGTGAAGCTCGGAGGAGGATCTCTAGACCGAGGGCTCCGTGATGGCAGTCGCTGTGAAGTGCGAGGTGCCCCGAGGTGGCCGGACTGAGGTACAGTGGAGGTGGGTTCCGGCAGCTGTTGAAGGTGGTTCACGCGGTGAACGCGCAAACCGTGCGGACGCGTGAGGGTGTGGCTGAACTCGGCCGCAGCTGCTGCTACTGCGTGCTGCAAGCCGCACGCGAGGAAGCACTGAAGGTCGCAGCTACTGCTGCTGGCTGCTTGCTGCAAGCGTCGACGGTGCGGTGCATGGAGTGTGGCGGAAGTGCAACGTGCTTTGCACGCGTGGCTGGAGGGTGTGCAGGCAGAAGTGCAGCTGGAGGGCACGCGGGCGGTGGTGCGGCGAAGTGCAGGCGCATGCAAGGAGGTGTGCGTGGGGTGGAAGTGGGTGCGTGGGCTTGCGGGTGCGTGGCAGGGGCATAGGTGCACTGTTGGAAGTGCGGACGAGTGCATGCAGCTGGAGGGGCACGCGGGCGGAGGTGCCAGCGAGTGCAGCTGGAGGGGCATGCAGGCTGCATGCGTGGCTGGAGGCGATGGTGGGTCTGATGGAGTGGGGAGAAGCTGCTGGTGATGGCGCGGGCTAGAGCAGAGGCTGGTTGCTGTTGTGCATGGGGACGAAGCTTTAGACATCCGAGAAACTTCCCGGACGTCTTAACTTATGGAGGAGATGAAAATGCAGGGCATGGAGTTGCGGCGGCTGCGGTGGTGGTTTCTGGTGGTGGCGGTGAAGGTGGTGATGTTGATTCTGGTGAGGCACAGTGATGGAAGCGTGGCCAGGGACACACGCTCACGGTGTTGGCACGAGTCCATTAGCATCGGCTTGGCGCGGTGAGCTATCACCTCACCGGCCCACGGTGTGGTGGAGCTCAGCCTTGGAGACCACGGTGGTGGAATGGAGTACACGGTGGTGGAGTGGGGTGGTGTCTCCTCTAGCTCGACTGTCTCCTCCTCTCTCTTGTAGTCAGCTGCCTCGACCAGATCCAACACACCCACTCCTCCATGAATGGGGTCTTAACTGCAACAGCTGGAGGAAATGCAGCTGTTGCTGAAAGAAGAATAAAATAATAATAAAACATTATGATTATTTATATACAAACCCTCAACTTTTATGTTAACTTAAAATAACGCATGCAATGCACCTAATTGGTTAACTAATTAAATGAATGTAATTCTAAGTTAATTCTAAATGCATTTAAATATGAATGCAATGCATGAATTATGTAATTAAATCAGAAATATGAATTAATCTATTTACATCCTAATGCATGCTAAATAAATGTTAGAATTAACTTAATATCTAGATACTTAAATAGCGCACAAATATAGGCTAATCAAATACCTCCATGCCTAATTTTTGCTAGTCCCTAGTAAATCCAAGCAAAACCTAGCACTCCCAATAGACCAGCCAACCCAATCGATCTTCCTTTAGAAACATATTAAGTTCAGACTTTAGACCTAAGGTTCCCAAGTAGTTGTTAAGTTACAGACTAGTTCGGCTAAAGACGAGTTGCAGGCACAAGTTTCTTTGATTTCTGACTCTACCCTAAGGTTTATTAATCTCTGAGATTAAAGCATCCGTGCATGTGCGTTGGTCTAAGTTATTTGAGTTAAAGGAAAAAGAATTTTTTTTTTGAATAATGTATATATATATATTTTTTTATTCCTCTAAGTCTAACCTCGGATCAACTATCAACACGGTCTGTGTCAGATTCATTGTCCCCATTACCATACCTCAAAGGGTGTTTGGCTTTCGATGCTTCGAGATAGCACCTTCCATAGCGACCCTAGGAACTCCTGGCAATCAACACTTCGAGATAGTATCACCCATCGATTTCTGATGAGAACCTCATCATGAGCCATAACTAGCTCATTTTGACCTAATACAGAGGATAAAAGCTCCTACATAACTCAAGGAAAGGCTTAACTCAGAGAATTCTGAGTCTAAGAAGAAAATAAGTCATAAGGGGTAAAAATGCAATTTTACCAGCACAATCTGCAAACAGGGTAACTCAAGGTCCAAACATAAGTCAAACTAACCTAATAAGAAGGAAAGTGGGATGATCTGATCTGATAAGGGCTACAGCAACTCCAAGGAATTAAATGACAATCTGTAACCCTAAAACAAACTCACTTCAATTCACGAGGTTCGAGGCAAAGAAAAAATCTACTAAATCCTCTAAAATTCATAGAAAAATAATCTCTAGGGTTTAGAACCTTCAATTTGGCCTTAGGAACCAATTTTGACCTACATTGAAAACCATGCCCAATTAATTATTTAATTTGGGTTTTTACGTAAATTGGCTAATCAAACAAAGTCTGACCTAGAAATAAAATTCACCATTAGAATCCTTAGGTCCCATTTAGTCATGCATAAAAACTTGAGCCTAAGAAGAGACCTTCTTGACCGACTTTGCATTTTGGTCCTCATCCATTACTTTTTGACCCTCAACTTTTGAACCCCTCACATTTTGGCCCCTAATTCTTCATCATTTTTGCATTTGGGTCCTCCCTGCAAAACCCTGAGCAGCGCCATGCTCCGGCGAGGCATGGCGCCGCGCAGGGTGAGGGCGACCCCCTACCAAGACAACGGGGTGTTCCCTGTGATGTCTGCTGTCGCAGGGACACCTCCACGATCTCTGCCATCGCCCACACCTTCCATGCGAATGCGCGGAAGGTATGGGTCGCGATCCGGCCATACTCTGGCGAGGGAGGCACGTCGTCTCCCTCCGCCCTCCTCTCTGATTTCGCCTCTATAAAAATTGCCACCGTCTGCCGCATTCAGCAGCTCGGATCTGACGGAGAAACACCCCCTCCTTCCTCTCTTCCCACACCAGCAGAAGCTCTCCAGCTCCGACAGTTCTTCCTCCTCCTCCTCGTCACTCTGCCGCAATACGAGCAGCAGAGCCACCTTCGCCCGCTCTTCCCGCATCGCGCCGTACCCAGCGCGCGCTGTTCCTCTCTCTCCTCGCCGTCGCCCCCTCTCTCTGGGAACCTTCTTCTCCGGCGACAATCGATACGACTGTCGCCCCACTTTGGCCTCCTTCGCCCCTATAAGTAGGTAACAATTACTTCTCTTCCTCCCCTCTTTCTTTTCCCTATTTTAATTTGTTCAATTAGACCCTCGACCGACCCGACCACCATCACCTTCCACGCCTCCGGCCCACCTCCGGCAAGTCGCTCCCATTATTCCGCCACTCCACACGACTCGCCGACCGACCCAAAACCTCTGCCTCATCCCACTAAACCGTTTCCGCCCCTTCACTTCCACTCCTCACCTCCACATCACTCCCCCGAACAAACCCATTCCCCCGGCCACAGTCCGACCTAGGGCAGCCCCTACACGCCGCCCCACGCCTCGCCACCACCTGCACGAGCTTCGCCGCACTCCGACGAAGCTCCTTGCACCTTCTGACTAGGTTGAGAGGCCATATCTCTATGAACAGGTTACCTGTCCTTCGCCGCCATTGCCGAACAGGTGAAGCGCCTTTGTTCTGCAGCTGCAGCTTCGCTTCCGCCCAGGCCTACGCTCCAGGATGCGCGGATTGCAACCACACAGCTGCCTAGGCCTTCAGCTGAAGAGAAGACCTCGCAACAGCCGCGATTGCCTGCAGCTTTCTCAGCTGCAGGAGCCAAATTAGGGTGGGACATTTAGTCCCACCTCGGAAGATCCTGAAGCCGCACACTGGTTTAAATTGTAAAAGTGAAATAGCCTTATCGCCTCCGAATGCGCCGGGGTGAGGTCCCGCGCCCACACCCGCCCGGTCCACGAGCTCACCACGCGGATCCGGCGGATCCGACCCGAACCCATCCTGAGCACACCTCACGCATCACCCACCTGTCGGTGCGCCTGGTCTCGGGTGCTTAGCCTGACCCGATTACTCGACGGCTCTGGGAGAGCTATCCTATGTGCGAAGTCTGAGAAAGTGAGAGACGTTCGGGTAGAGGGAAAGGGGTAGGTTTTGCGTTGGCTGTGGTGTGTGCAGGAACAGGCCGAGGCAGAGAAGAAGAAGAGAGCAGGGCGCAGAGAAGAAGAAGCTCTGAAGAAGAAACGACCGAGGAAGAAAGACTGAAGGAAGAAGAAGGAGGAGCACCAAGCAGCACTGTAGCAGTGGCGATTTAAGTCGTATGATTGGAAAATCAGACGACGCTCTGCAGAGGAAGAAAAGAAGAAGAAAGAAAAGAGAAGCTAAATAAGAAGACGAGAAGCGCAAGGAAGACAGAGCTGAAAGAAGAAAGAAGATAAAGAGAAGACGAGAAGCTCTGGAGAAGAAAAAAAAGAAGCAGAAGAAGAACTGAAGGCAGAAAAGAAGAGAAGCCACAAGACTCAGATTTATTTCTCCCTCTCTCTCTCTCTTATTTTTGTAATAGAAACATTGTACTTATAGAATACAACTTGCTCCCTGAGTTCGACCTCGGGAACTCTTTTTTCGAGTAACAAATTGTATTATACTGGTAACCACTTCTCTATACTATACTATGACGAAATAATAAAAGCTATAGGGGAGTCGCGTTCACCAGTTTTTGGCACCGTTGCCGGGGAGCAACGGCTATTCCAGAAGCTTTAAATTTCTTTCAAGAGATTGCTAATCTTTTTCTCTCTCTTGTGTGCAGGTAAAAATTGGAAGAGCAGCCGCACAACAAACACTCCAACAAACAGGTAATCTTCATTAGCCCTCTCTTAAACTCCCTTAAAATCTAAAAAAAAAAGAAAGAAAAATCAACTTAGGGCTACCTGCATCACACATTTTAACTGTCCATCTAGCTAAGGTAACTAGGGCTAAAACCTTCTTGATTGAGCCCTAGATACTACATTTTTTAGGCAGCTAAAATGGACCAACTAGAGCCAACTCAGGAATTGAAAAGCTAGGTTTTTTTTTTAGAGACACACCTTCTATTAACAAAGAAAAGATCTTCCCAAAAAAAGCTGTACCTAAACCTTGCTTGAAAAAATCTATACAAGAGAAACCCTAAGCAATTAGCTCTCTAAACACTTGAACCCTAAAAAGAAAGGACCCAAAAGCTCTCAAAAGAACAAGAGGTGAAGTTGACCCCTTGGGTCAACCAACATTAAAATTAGGTCACTTCTTCACTCAAAAATACCTAAAAGTTCAAGTGAAACCTTAAGCACTCTGATCTTAAACTAAAATTGGTAGACTTAAGAGGTCAAGATCCCCATTCTGGTCTACCTAGAACTGCAGTGACAAGAGAGGTCGGGTGGGGGAAACCCTGTAACCCGTGGGGACGCTCTACCGTGTAGGGGTCTTTGCAGGACTCACCCTCTCTGGCTGCCCAGGTAATTCTCAGGTGGACGATCTTTCTGATTAAGGGGTCCATCTGCCCCGCACCTCTATAGTCACCCAACAATTTTTGGGTGTCTCGATTGGATCCAGCACCTGCTAAACTCATCTATTCCAACAGTGCATGTACGGTAGGAGGTCCTTAAGACCACCCTTAAGACCTCCTTTAGAAATTCACTCTCGTCTAGGCCAAGCCTCGACGCCCGTGTGTGTACAGCAACCCCACCACATTATTCTCTCCTTTGATTCGGAACCAAGCTCTTCTTCTTCCCCCATCATGGCTCATCCAATTGACGAAGAAAACAATCTGGAGAATCAGCTCCAGCGACTCAATGACCTCTTCCAAAACTTCGTGCACCCACTGCAGCGTCCTATGATGCAGGACCATTACAATCCTGCTGCAGTGGCCATTGAGCCTCGAGTCAGAATCCTGACTGGAGGACCTGATTCCGAATTGAAGCCCAACATGATTCATGCTATACCTAAACTCCATGGGCTTAATTCCGAAGATCCCTTCCAGCACATCAAATAGCTAAAGCATCTAGCCCAAACTTTTGGGTCAGACGCGCAAAATTGGGATATTCTTCTCATGAAGATGTTCTCCTTTTCTCTTATGGACAAGGCCGCTCATTGGTATCAAACTCAGACCCGGCCGATCAACACTTGGGAAGAACTTCAGTCCGAGTTCTTGAAAAAATTCTTCCCCGTTGGTCGGACCAATGCCTTGCGCCATCATATTACGCACTTCACTCAATAAACAGGGGAACCTCTCCATGAGGCATGGGATCGTTTTCAGGATCTCATGAGGAAGTGCCCCCATCACGGAGTTCCTAAATGGGAATAAGTCCGATCTTTTTACCAGGGACTCCGTGAGGACATCCGTCTTTTCGTCAATGCAACTTGCGGAGGAAATATCATGGGTCAACATGAAGACATCGTGTGGGAGATTCTCGAAAACATGTGCAAGAACTCCATCAACAATGACTCCATGGGATTATTCGACAGGACGAATACCCGCGCATCGACGAATCTTAGGGGAGCACATGAGACGTAGGGCCTATCCGCATCAGTCGACCTGGAGTTAATGGCCAGTCGATTGGACATGGTCTCAATCATTGAGAAGAAGGTGGATGAGCTGACTCAGCACTTGCAGCGAGCCACCTCTGCGCGTAACTCCTTTGCACAACCTCCTTCCACACAGGAGACTGTGTAAAACATTCTCCACCGATCTTCCCCTAGGATGGATTCATATCCATCCCCATCTGATTCTCGGATCGGAGGGTCATCCGATCCTTTCTACACCAGCCCGGGGAATTCCATTCCCCCTTTCTTTGATTCTCTAGAGGTTCCTCAGACCTATGAGGACCTCAACGCCATCCAGAACGACCCATTCTCCAACACCTACAACCCTGGATGGTGAAACCATCCCAATTTTCAGTGGGTGGGAAATTCCCAAACCCAAAGACCACCTTTTCAGTCCCGCCCACAACCCCCTCGTCATTACCAGCCGCCTCAGCCTCGGCCCAACCCTACTTATCCATCAGGGCCAAATCAGGATCAAATGTCCCTTATCCTTCAGACTCTGGCTGACATTCAAAGAACGAATGCGGCTATCCAAAAACAACACAAGGATGAACTTACAGAGGTTAGAACTCAACTAGCCCAGTTGGCAAATTCTCTCCAGCCAGGCACACTTCCTTCCCAACCTCTTCCTAACCCGAATAACGTGCCAACCCAGCGGCGCGTTATGAACCCAAACCCGAGCCATGCCCATATGATTTATCAGGCCCCCTCTGTTCCTTCACCCGACGGGATAGAGGCCTCCACTTCTTTTGCAGGTTACCAGCAGCAACCTATCTTACCCAATCCCAACCAAAATCAGGCCAGATTAAATTCTGTAACAACATGTAGTGGTAAAACAACTCAAGACCCACATTATCCAAACCACTCCAAGCCTGATAACCAAGACCCTATGATAGTTATCCAAGATACCACTGTCCCAGATCAAGAACTCGGACCTATCCTAGAAGAACCAACCACGGTCCCATTTCCCGAAGCCTTAACCAAAGGAAAGAGAATAACCAAGCTCGTGGCACCTGAGGAGGACCTGGTCAAGCTCTTTGAGCAGGTCCACATAAACATCCCTTTGATGGATGCAATCTGCCACATACCGGCTTACGCACGATTCTTAAAGAATGTGTGTACACCCCAGCGTAAGCCGCGAACCAAGAGTGGGAGTCCAATTGTTCTATCAAAGCAAGCCAACTCTGTAATCTTAAGCAGACTCCCACCCAAGGCTAATGATCCTGGTACTCTCCTGATTTCCTGCAAGATAGGTGATATACAGTTTGATAGAGCATTGCTAGACTTGGGTGCTTCCATAAATCTGATACTTAGATCCTTACTTAACCATCTATAAGAATCTGAGCTGAAACCAACTGAGGTGACATTACAATTAGCAGATTGATCTATAAAGTCACCAAAAGGGATTCTCGAGGATGTTATTGTGAGAGTGCGGGATTTCTACTTTCCTGTAGACTTTATAGTCTTAGACATGGATGCACCTGAGAACCCTAGGGATACACCAATCATTTTAGGGAGACCTTTCTTGGCTACTGCTAGAGCCAACATTAGCTGTGAGGAGGGCCAAATAGAGCTTAAATTTGGGAATCAAACCCTGAAAATTGATATATTTAAGGCCTAACAAGGAATCAATTGCGGTGTCATCGAACAGATTTGTAACATTAGGGCTTTGGTTGATGAAACACACTTCCAGAATGACCTAATTATACCTCATCAACCGCAGAAAGATCTTGACCCGTAAACTGAGGAGTCGAATCCAGATACGAACAACCCAGTAACTCCTACCCTTGAACCTCACATCTATACTGAACCACCTGCTGCTGCTGATAACCCCATCCTCGAACTGAAGCCCCTTCCTGCTCACTTGAAATACATCTTTTTGGGTTCTAATCAGACCCTTCCTATGATTATCAATTCCAACCTCAATCCTGAATAGGAATCCCGCCTGATTGCTATCCTCCAGCAACATCGCAGAGCCATCGGGTGGACTCTCGATGATTTGACTGGAATAAGTCCCTCTTATTGTACTCATCATATCTATTCAGAAGAGGGTGCACGACCTTCTCGTGAAATGCTGAGACGCTTGAACCCCAATCTGCAGGAGGTCGTGAAAAAGGAGATCATCAAGTGGTTAGATGCCGGGATCATCTACCTGATCTCGGATAGTCGTTGGGTGAGCCCAATTCAGGTCATGCCCAAGAAGGCAGGACTCACCACTATAACGACTGAGACTGGAGAAATCATTCCTACCCGATTAGCCAACTCGTGGAGAGTCTATATAGATTACAGCCGACTCAATTCCTCCACGAAGAAGGATCATTTCCCACTGCCTTTCATTGATCAGATTCTCGAGAAACTAGTGGGAAATAGGTTCTTCTGCTTTCTTGATAGGTACTCCGGTTACAACCAGGTGGCAATCCATCCTGAAGACCAAGGAAAGACCACGTTCACCTGCCCCTTCAGAACATATGCTTTCCGAAGGATGCCTTTCGGTCTTTGCAATGCACCCGTTACTTTTTAGCGGTGCATGCTTGCCATATTCTCAGATATGGTAGGTGATTATCTGGAAGTCTTCATGGATGACTTTTCAGTTTTCGGATCATCATTCGACGATTGCCTCCAACACTTGGTCCAGATACTCAGGCGGTGCATCGATGTGAATTTGGTTCTTTCCTGGGAAAAGAGTCATTTCATGGTGCCTGAGGGAATTGTCCTGGGACACTTAATTTAGGAAAAAGGCATCCAAGTTGACCGAGCTAAGGTTGATCTGATTTCTCACCTTCCTATGCCTAGCTCGATCAAGGACAGCCGATCTTTTTTGGGGCACGTCGGTTTTTACCGTTGATTTATCCCTGATTTTTCAAAAATCGCGTGCCCCCTGACCACTCTTCTCTCCAAGGATGTACCTTTCAAAATTTCCAAGGAATGCACTCAAGCATTTGAGATCCTACATGACTGAGTTACCCAAGCCCCGATCCTACAGTCCCCTGATTGGTCTCAACCCTTTGAGATCATGTGCGATGCATCTGACTTCGCTGTAGGAGCAGTTTTGGGGCAGAAAATTGACGGGAAACCTGTGGTCATTTACTACGCCAGCAAAACACTGGATGAGGCTCAGCGTAACTATATGGTTACTGAGAAAGAGCTGCTAGCTGTAGTATTTTCCCTAGAAAAATTTAGATCATACCTTCTGGGTTCTCGTGTCATCATATACTCGGATCACACAGCTGTGAGGCATCTCCTTGCAAAGAAGGACGCGAAACCTCGATTAATCCAATGGATCTTGCTGTTGCAAGAATTTGACCTTGAGATTCGCGACAAAGCGGGAAAGCAAAATGTGGTAGCTGATCACTTGTCCCGTCTTCCTTCTGAAATAATTGACCCATCCGGACCCATCACTGAGCATTTTCCCGATGAGCACCTGCTGACTATCGGTACTAGCCTTCCATGGTTTGCTAATATAGTAAATTACTTGGCATCTCATCAGATCCTGTCTGATTGGCTGAAAGCCAAGAAAGATAAATTGCGCTCTGATGCCAAGTATTACATTTGGGAAGACCCGTACCTCTTCTGCATAGGTGCTAATCAAATCATCCGTAGATGTGTCCCGGAAGAGGAATTCAACAATATCCTCTCTTTCTGCCATGACCAGGCATGCGGTGGCCATTTCTCTGGACATAAAATCGCATCAAAAGTCCTCCAGTGCGGCTTTTACTGGCCCACACTGTTCAAAGACGCGTACAATCACTACAAGGCATGCAGTCGTTGCCAAACTTTGGGCAACATGAGCCATCGTGACATGATGCCTATGCAGTCGATTCTCGTATGCGAAATCTTTGATGTTTGGGGGATTGATTTTATGGGCCCCTTTCCTGTTTCGGATGGTTTCGAATACATTCTGCTGGCTGTGGACTACGTGTCCAAATGGATCGAAGCCATATCGACCTGAACCTGTGATCACAAAATCGTTCTCAAATTCATTCATCAAAACATTTTCTCAAGGTTTGGGATTCCTCGTGCTATAATCTCTGATGGGGGGACCTATTTCACAAATGCTCAGTTTAGGTCACTGATGACCAAATATGGGGTGTCTCATCGAATCTCTACTCCTTACCACCCCCAAACTAATGGTCTAGCTGAGCTGTCTAATCGGGAGATCAAGAAAATCCTGCAAGTCACTGTTCGACCTGACAGGAAGGACTGGTCGTCCCGACTTCCGGAGGCATTGTGGGCCTATAGGACCGCCCACAAAACCCAATTAGGCATGTCTCCCTTTAGACTGGTGTACGGGAAGGCATGTCACTTCCCTTAGAATTGGAGCATAAAGCCTATTGGGCAGTACGGAACTGTAATCTAGATTTTTCGAAGGCTGGAACCCACAGAAAACTTCAAATCAGTGAGATCGATGAATTACGCCTAGATGCGAATGAGAGCTCGCGAATCTACAAGGAGAGGGTTAAAGCCTTCCATGATAAGCATATCTCAAGAAAAATCTTTCATCCTGGTCAGAAGGTCCTACTCTTTGATGCTCGACTCAAACTTTTCCCAGGAAAGCTGCGATCCAAGTAGGTCGGACCATATTTAGTCCGACAGGTTTTTGGAAATGGAGCTATCGAAATCAGTCCGCTCAGCCACGATTTCGAACCTTTCATCGTGAACGGTCAGAGACTCAAGCCGTTCATTGATGTGACTTCTACTGATTTGGCTGAATCATCTTATATCCTCCATTCCCCTTGAGCTTATTGCGCCCGGTCGATGGCGTAAAACTCAGTGCTTAACGGGAGGCAACTCGTCATTTTCCTAAAAATCCAAAACCTTTTTCTGACACCTTTTTGCACTTAATGTTCACCCTTGTAAACAGCCGACCCCACCTCAGATGCTTGCATCTGGGATTAGAAATCGTCCGCAAAATTCATCCCGACCCATTCACTCATCCAAATTTCTGTCTTAAGGAATGAACTAAGTAAATAAAAAACCCCCTAATTCACAATGAGGACATTGCAAACCTTAGGCATGGGGGGGGTATAAAAGTGCAAAACTTGTAAGAAAAGGTTTTAAACAAAAAAATTCACATATGCCAAAAACACCATAAAAAATTAAAAATTTTTTTCCAAAAATAAAAAAAAATAAGAGGAGAAAGGAAATTTTGTGGGAGGAGAAAAAGAAACAAAATGAAAAAGGAGCACAAAATTATGAGAAAAAAAGTAGTCATTAGTAAGAAACTAAGGAATTAACCTAAGTTCTAGACCCAATTCAAGAAAAAAACTGAAAAGTGCACAATGGGATTAGTAAGAATGCAAACCTTAGGCATTCTTGGATAGACTCTTAGTACTCATTAAGATCTAGACACTCCTCAAGAGGTTGAGGAAAATGAAAAGGTGAAGTATTAGGTTTAAGGCTTAGGGAGTATTCGACCTCATTAACTAACTTTTGGTCTACGGGACTCAGTAACCTAAGCACCCTAACCTCACACACAGCCTGGTTCAGTAAGCGTAAAAATCAAAATCACGCAGAAGCGTCGCAAAATTCTGAAAAGTACACCTAGAGTAGGAGCGGCCGATCAACACAAGTTGATTTGGACGAGTTCCCAGCGCGGAGAGGCGGGAAATCCCCTCGAAGATACGTAACAAAATATCATCTCCTTGGTGCTTGTCTCGTAGGATATTTACATATCCTACTGGAGGCATGTAAGCACTCTGCTGGTTCAGATTCCATGGATGGCATTATCATGAAGTGTCAATTGCTAGGGTCTGGATTCGGCCACGGAACACCATGGATGGGATTATTTCAAAATCTCAATAGCCAGGGTTCCGGGGGTTGCCATGGGCGGTGCTATCTCGAAGCATCGATTGCCAGGAACCCTTGAGGATTGATGATGGGAGCAAGGAATCTGATACAGACCGTGTTGAAAAGCCAATCCTAAGCTAGAATTAAAAAGAAAAAGAGAGAGAAAACTCTCCAAACAGAAAAATTTTCTATCTCTCTCTCTCTTACAAAACGCACTGCGAGCTGAGCCAGGGCTAAAATCATTCCAAGCACGGGTGCTTTAACCACAAAGTCCAATAGACCTTAGGTTAGTTCTTGTAGGCCTTAAAAACCTTTGCTAAGAATTGAGGCTAAGGCTAGACAGATCTGGATCTTGATTGGTACTAGAGTACCTTTTAGGCCTAGGATCAGCATTCTAACCTAATCTAAGCTCAAATGAAAAAGCACTTATCTGAAGCTATTAAGAACTTCATGGTCTAGAACAAAGGTTGAAACCTTAAGTTTTTGCTAAGGGACTAGCAAAAGCTAAGCATGGGGGTATGATGAGAACCTCATCATGAGCCATAACTAGCTCATTTTGACCTAATACAGAGGATAAAAGCTCCTACATAACTCAAGGAAAGGCTTAACTCAGAGAATTCTGAGTCTAAGAAGAAAACAAGTCATAGGGGTTAAAAATGTAATTTTACCAGCACAATCTGCAAACAGGGTAACTCAGGATCCAAACATAGGTCAAACTAACCTAATAAGAAGGAAAGTGGGATGATATGATCTGATAAGAGCTACAGCAACTCCAAGGAATTAAATGACAATCTGTAACCCTAAAACAAACCCACTTCAATTCACGAGGTTCGAGGCAAAGAAAAAATCTACTAAATCCTCTAAAATTCATAGAAAAATAATCTCTAGGGTTTAGAACCTTCAATTTGGCCTTAGGAACCCATTTTGACCTACATTGAGAACCATGCCCAATTAGTGATTTAATTTGGGTTTTTACGTAAATTGGCTGGTCAAACAAAGTCTGACCTAGAAATAAAATTCACCATTAGAATCCTTAGGTCCCATTTAGTCATGCATAAAAACTTGAGCCTAAGAAGAGACCTTCTTGACCGACTTTGCATTTTGGTCCTCATCCATTACTTTTTGACCCTCAACTTTTGAAACCCTCACATTTTGGCCCCTAATTCTTCATCATTTTTGCATTTGGGTCCTCCCTGCAAAACCTTGAGCAGTGCCATGCTCCGGCGAGGCATGGCGCCATGCTCCGGCGAGGCATGGCGCCATGTAGGGTGAGGGCGACCCCCTACCAAGACAACGGGGTGTTCCCTGCGACGTCTGCTGTCGCAGGGACACCTCCACGATCTCTGCCATCGCCCACACCTTCCGTGCGAATGCGCGGAAGGTATGGGTCGCGATCCGGCCATCCTCCGGCAAGGGAGGAACATCGTCTCCCTCCGCCCTCCTCTTTGATTTCGCCTCTATAAAAATCGCCACTGTCTGCCGCATTCAGCAGCTCGGATCTGACGGAGAAACACCCCCCTGCTTCCTCTCTTCCCACTCCGGCAGAAGCTCTCCAGCTCCGGCAGTTCTTCCTCCTCCTCCTCGTCACTCTGCCGCAATACGAGCAGCAGAGCCACCTTTGCCTGCTCTTCCTACGTCACGCCGTACCCAGTGTGCGCTCTTCCTCTCTCTCCTCGCCGTCGCCCCCTCTCTCTGGGCACCTTCTTCTCCGGCGACAATCGATACGACTGTCACCCCACTCCGGCCTCCTTCCCCCTATAAGTAGGTAACAGTTACTTCTCTTCCTCCCCTCTTTCTTTTCCCTATTTTAATTTGTTCAATTAGACCCTCGACCCACCCGACCACCATCACCTTCCACGCCTCCGGCCCACCTTTGGCGAGTCGCTCCCATTATTCCGCCACTCCACACGACTCGCCGACCGACTCAAAACCTCTGCCTCATCCCACTGAACCGTTTCCGCCCCTTCACTGCCACTCCTCACCTCCACATCACTCCCCCGAACAAACCCATTCCCCCGGCCACAGTCCGACCTAGGGCAGCCCCTACATGCCGCCCCACTCCTCGCCACCACCCGCACGAGCTTCACCGCACTCCGGCGAAGCTCCCTGCACCTTCTGACTAGGCCGAGAGGTTGTATCTCTGTGAACAGGTTACCCGTCCTTCGCCGCCATTGCCGAACAGGTGAAGCTCCTTCGTTCTGCAGCTGCAGCTTCGCTTCTGCCTAGGTCTACGCTCCAGGATGCACGGATTGCAACCACGCAGCTGCCCAGGCCTTCAGCTGAAGAGAAGACCTCGCAACAGCCGCGATTTCCTGCAGCTTTCTCAGCTGCAGGCGCCAAACTGGGGTGGGACATTTAGTCCCACCTCGGAAGATCCTGAAGCCGCACACCGGTTTAAATTGTAAAAGTGAAATAGCCTTATCGCCTCCGAACGCGCCGAGGTGAGGTCCCGCTCCCACACCCGCCCGGTCCACGAGCTCACCATGCGGATCCGGCGGATCCGACCCAAACCCATCCTGAGCACACCTCACGCATCACCCACCTGCCGGTGCGCCTAGTCCCAGGTGCTTAGCCTGACCCGATTACCTGGCAGCTCTGGGAGAGCTATCCTATGTGCGAAGTCTGAGAAAGTGAGAGACATTCGGGTAGAGGGAAAGGGGTAGGTTTTGCATTGGCTGTGGTGTGTGCAGGAACAGGCCGAGGCAGAAAAGAAGAAGAGAGCAGGGCGTAGAGAAGAAGAAGCTCTGAATAAGAAACGACCGAGGAAGAAAGACTGAAGGAAGAAGAAGGAGGAGCACCAAGCAGCATTGTAGCAGCGGCGATTTAAGTCGTCTGATTGGAAAATCAGACGACGCTCAGCAGAGGAAGAAAAGAAGAAGAAAGAAAAGAGAAGCTAAAGAAGAAGACGAGAAGCACAAGGAAGACAGAGCTGAAAGAAGATAAAGAGAAGAAGACGAGAAGCTCTGGAGAAGAAAAGAAAGAAGCAGAAGAAGAACTGAAGGCAGAAAAGAAGAAGAGAAGCCACAAGACTCAGATTTATTTCTCCCTCTCTCTCTCTTATTTTTGTAATAGAAACATTGTACTTCTAGAATACAACTTGCTCCCTGAGTTCGACCTCGGGAACTCTTTTTCCGACTAACAAATTGTATTAAACTGGTAACCACTTCTCTATACTATACTATGACGAAATAATAAAAGCTATAGGGGAGTCGCGTTCGCCAATTTCTAAAGCAAATTCAGGCCTGTGGCAATCGGCACTTCGAGATAGGGTCGCCCATGGTACCCGAACCACACAATGCGCTTACATGCCCTAAGTAGGATGGATATCCTAAGAGACAAGCGCCGAGGAGGTAATATGTTATCATCGCATCCTCAAGGTGAGTATATACCCCACCTCTCCTGCGGCGGGAACTCTTCCAATCAAATTGTGTTTTCAAGCCTCTCCTAAGTCAAAAATAAGAGAACCAAATCTCTTTTAAGAAAGGAATTAAGTTGATTACTTACGTACACCAGACCAAGTGTGTGAAATTTGGATGCTTGGGTTACAAGGACCCGTAAACCAAAAGGTAAAACAAGACTCCAGGTACCACCCACCTTTTAACTCAAACCCTAGCTTTTCTTCCTCAACCTCTTGAGGAATGGTCCGCAACATAACTCCTACTTAAGTTTTTAAGTCCACAAAGGACCCTAAAGGTCTAAAGCTAGTAGCTCTCTTAGCTTCTAAAGTTTGACCCTAGAATTAACTTAGTCTAACCTAGAGTTCTGATTTGCTTAAGAATGTAGGACCTAGCTAGTTAAGCTCAAAACTATTTTTTTTAAATTTTTTTATTTTTATTTATTTAGATTTTTTTTAATGCTAATGTATGCAATGAATGCACTATGTTATGTATATCCCCAAGTACACCCCCCCATGCCTAAAATCTGCAATGTCCTCATTGCATAAAAGGATATTACCTGGGTCAGAGCTGGGCTGCCGTTCTTTTGTTAGCAGCCGAGTAGCCAAAGAACTTGCAAATCAGGTTCAAGGATTGTAGAAATAGGCCCTAAAAATGAGCAAAGTAATGCTGGCCTAGAAAATAGGTAACTTAGGATGTTGGCGAGCTGATGATGAATCCCGATAGCAAATGCTCACCCAACTGGATGGGAATAAAATCTTCCCAGGTCACCAGAGGAGGTTCTAAAGGATAAACTGGTATAACAACCTCCAAAGGGGTAGGGGGAGGATGACAAGGATCCTCCAAAAGGAATGGGGAAGGAATGGTGTAGAGATAAACCCCTAAGGCAATGGACTGACTAAAGAAATCATCAATCCATACGCGATACTCCATTACTAGAAATATTGGTTTGTTAAGCCCCCCGATCAAAACAAAAGTGAGCAATTCTCTAAGGCAAGGATCGTCTAGGGTGTCCAAGTTTCAAGGTTGTGGGATGGCCACAAGATCTAGGTTGGGTTTAATCAGCTCAGTGCCCATCCCTAACATTCTTTCCAAATCCTCAATTGCATCCCTAGCATTTCTTGCACCATCACATGTATCTTCCTGCCCTTCATCAGGAGTCACAATTTCGCCTTCAGACATAAGCAAATCAAAGGGTGACTTCGAAATAAATGAA
This sequence comes from Thalassia testudinum, assembly GCA_037157565.1. NCBI lineage: Eukaryota > Viridiplantae > Streptophyta > Magnoliopsida > Alismatales > Hydrocharitaceae > Thalassia > Thalassia testudinum. The sequence goes on from JAZHRO010000002.1 coordinate 70,245,799, forward strand.
GGTAGGTTGGAAGCAACAGATCTAGGGATTATCCTATCAATGTCATCCCCGGGTTTTTGTTCTTTACTCAAATCTTCCCCGGAGTCTATATGTGAATCCACATAAATCTTAGAAGGTACTTCCAACTTTTCCATCATTTCATCATGAGGAGAAATATCATCAATGGGTGTGCTAAGGAAACCTAATTTGGTCAAATTTGTGACATCCTCAGGGGCTAACTCTTCAAATAAGACATAATCACCCTTAGTGTCACTCCAAATCTTGAATGTAGGTTCTCATATAATTCGTCTTTCTCCTCATCATATGATTCATCATATACCCGAGGTCTAGAATCATTTAATATCTTAGTAGATCCTCTAGGGTACTCTATTTGAGGTAAATGGTTTGCACTAGTAACATTAGACTCCTCAGATAGGTCAATTTCTTAAGGGTTAGGTTCCCTAAGGGTGGGCTTGAGTTCCATCTCATGATCAGAAGGGAGGGTAGGATTAACAACTTGACTTCGACCTACTTCATTAAATGTCACGAAAATACGATCATCTAGGTCGAGGTCTTCCAATGATACCATCATTCCCTTCTTTTGACTCCAATAAAATTCAGGTGGATACTCAACCTTATCATCATCTTCCTCGGGTTGCCACCTTTCTTCATCCAATGCATAGCTACTTTCATATGTATCTTCCTCCACTTAAGGCGTGGATCTCTCAAGGAAGCATCATCTAATGGGGAGGTTTCAAAATCGATCCTCGAAAAGTAGCTATTCTCCCCAAAATTTCCCTCCAACTTAAAGTATAGCTCTCCCACAGGAGATGCATCTATTGTAGAGGGGTGTACGTCATCCTCAATGGGGTAGATTGGGTGGCTAATTTCATCTCTTTCTTGTTGGCCTGCTCTCGAAGATTCTCCTAATAATTCAATCATTTCGTTTTGCATTTTCTGTATTTCCATCTTCAAGGAGGAGAGGTCATTTTTATCATGAAAGAAGTCAGGCTCAGGCTTATAGTACCCAGGAGTGTCTGTCCAACCATTATAATTATTCAGGGAGGGTGGGTTGGGTATTTCTATGGTGTGTGGGATATTGGGCAAAGCAAATCCTGCTTCTAGGTTTTGCTCTCTGATTTGGGGCTTAACCAAGCTAACACTCCTATAATAGGGGTAAAACGGATCCTAATGATTATCATTATGTCCATCAAGGGATGGACCATCTCGGCATATGGGATCGAAGAGTGCAGAGTGGGGGTGAGGGTGTGGGCAAGATGTGAAAGGATGAAAATCAATGTGGTCCATTCTAACTCACACCTCAATCAGAATTCCCCAAGAAAAACATAATTCAAAAAGGACCTTTTAGGTCTTTCCCAATTTAGGCTTTTGATTTAAGTTAGATTGTAGGTGACAATACAATTTGTTCAATCAATTTACGCACTTATTATCGACCTATGGCTCGCCTAAGAAAACCTAGTTGGAGCTTAGGTGTTCTTCCCTAAATCTCAAATGGTAAAGCAACTCCAAAGATGGAAGATCGAGGGATGCAAGTAGGCCTAAGCCTTCCTTTGAAGCTGTGCTTTCGCGGTGCTTCTCAACTACCCCCAAAAATTCGTGATAGGATATCCCCCTCTTTGGAGTTACAAAACCTTTGGTCTCAAGTTCTAAACACTTCAGAATCCAATGATAGGAGGGCTCTTATCCTAGTATTTCCGAACCTAAGGAGTGTCTAAAAGCGTGCCGTGGTGCAAGCAAAATAAGTGTGCACACACTGCAAAAGATTTTGAATTTTGAATCGCATGCCAAGTTTGAAAATCAAATCCTTGGTTTTTAAAATGTCCCTCCTTTAATTAGTCCTTTTTCTAGAAAATATGTGACCACTTGTTAGATTTATTCAATACAGATTAGGTGGTCTTCGAATTAAGTCCAAATGCAATGCGTGATCAAGAATAGGATGCAAAGTAAGAGAATGCGTACCTTGCTTCCAGCAATCAACGATGCGAGAATGCACGCAATGCGGAGAAATAAATCTAGAGGCTGCTCATACAAACCTAAATGGTTCATCCTAGGGGTAGGCAGCTTCTAGTAGGCAGCTCATTTTTTTTATTATTAATTTTTTTAACTACTTATGCATAAGCAAATAAAGGTAAACAATCCACAAAATAAACTAAAAACCTAAATCTAAAGAAAAGGGAACAGGCTCCCAAAAATTACCCAACATGGGCCTAAAACAAAATCGGGGAACAAACCCCTCAAAATATACCCCAGAACAAGGGTTTCAAACCAAATGTGCAATGAAAATTAAGCCTAAAGTCTTAATCCTACTCTAATCAAATCAACAGCTAAATGTATAGAGATGATCGTCGCATCCTCGTCCTTCCCCTCCCTTGCAAGGTAGCTTGATCAATTTCTCCTCTGATGACGTCAAGGGTCACCTCTCACGACGGCTAGTGTGATTGCGAGTCGTAGAATATGTGCCGCGGATCGTTGCACTTGCCTTTCTCTAATTCCTCGCACAAATTTCTCGCACAGAAAAGATAATAAATGGTTAGATCACTATGTAATGAGAAATAATCAAAAATGAAAAATAGGTGAAATTATTGCGTCTTTTGCCTCCCCAGCAATGGCGCCATTTGACGAGTCGATTCTTCGCTTTTAAAGTCGTTTGTCACATAAAATGACGCGTCATTTGTAGTTCTATGTGGTGGAGAAATCAACTAATCAACAATTAAAATAACTACTCGTAGAAGAGCAGGTCATGTCCACAGGGAAGCAATGACATATTTAAACTTGCACCGGTTAAAAACATACGTTCACAGTTAGTTTCGTCGAGAAATCAAGCCAAATCTGCCTTCAGATTAAGAAAACATCAAGAGAACATGCTGAAATGGCAATTTTGCACAACTAAAGGATATATTTTACAATGCAGCTTAATAAAATAATAATAAAAGTTGACAATGGCACAGAATGTAAATATTAATAAAGGCTTTACTGTAGCAAAACAGGGGAAATTCTTCCCCTTGCCCGTGCGCGAGGAGGGAATGGCCGGAGGTGTGAAGCTCGGAGGAGGATCTCTGGATCGAGGGCTCCGTGGTGGCGGTCGTGGCGAAGTGTGAGGTGCCCCGAGCTGGCCGGATGGAGGTACGGTGGAGGTGGGTTCCGATGGCTGCTGAAGGTGGTTCATGCGGTGAACGCACAAATCGTGCGGACGCATGCGGGTGTGGCTGAGCTCGGCCGTAGCTGCTGCTATTGCGTGCTGAAGGCCACAACTGCTGCTGCTGGCCGCATGCTGCAAGCGTCGACGGCGCGGTGCAGGGAGTGCTGCAGAAGTGCAGCGTGCTTTATGCGTGCGGCTGGAGGGCGTGCGAGCGGAAGTGCAGCTGGAGGGAACGCGGGTGGTGGTGCGGCGAAGTGTAGGCGCACGCACGGATGTGCACGTGATTGCACAGCAAAAATACACCAATAAAAATGGCATCTTGTGTTATTTCCTAGCATTGCCATTGCATATTAGGTAGCCATAGTTGCATTTGTAAAAATTAACACATGCATGCATTTAATTGAGAGGGGAGGAAAGTGAATAATTGGCATTGTAATTAACGTCTTCATCAAGTGCTACATCGCAATTTTCACCTTCTTTATTTTATTCATTTGGCTTTGAACATCTTCTCCGCGCGGCTCAGGGCATGGGCCGCTTCTTCTTCGCGCCATTTTCTGCCACAGCATGCTCTGCCAGGCACATGGCCGGTCATGTGCAGCACAGGGCATGGCTGTGCATGCTTCTCTCTCCTTTAAAAAGATCGGCCATCTTCCTTGCACAAGCAGCCTGGTCCAGACACACAGCAGCCTCCTTTCTTCAGGCCATCCTCCTCCCTCTCTCCCCTCCATACGCAGCACCTCTTCCACTGAAGAGATACGCTGTGAACAGAGCAAGCTTACAGTGGTCCACGACCACCTCTATGAGTCCCACCACCGCCCAACTCATCCAAGAGCAGCTGGGCGTGGTGGTTCCACTCTCTGTTTTCACTGTTCCAGCCCTTCCCGCCATTACCGCAGCACCAAGCTCTGGAGCTCAGCACCAAGCTCTGCTGCAGCCTCCAGCCTGTGTGCAAGCCATCGCGTGCCCCTGCAGTAGCCGGCGCAACTCCTTTCGTGTGCGCAGGCCCGCTCAAGCGCGCCCGCGCATGCAGAACCGGCCTCAGCCGGTTGTCCGAGCCGCCCGCGAACTCTAGCTACTGTTCACGCGTTTTTGCAGAACACTGTAGCTACAGTGCGGTGACCAGAAAGTTTCTCACTTATCTGGTCACGGCACGCTCTCTCGCCACGCTGCGACCGCTTCCAACCAGTTGCTCATGCCTGCACTCGCGTACGCCCGCACCCGTCTGCGCCCACGCCCGCTTCTTCGCCCGCTCCCGTTCCACTACGCAGCGCGGTGTGCTACGCTACGCAGAGCACTGCGCTGCGGTCACTTACCCGTGTAGTCCCTCCAGCACCTGTGCGTGGCCCCTTCAGCGTGCCTGTGCCTACGTGCGCCTGCGCTTGCGCACATCCACGCGATCAGACGACGCCTGCGTGCTCCGGATGACATTACTCTCTAGTGGCCTCTCTCACAACCACTCTCTCACTCTCTCCCGCAGACACACACATACACACACCACACTTGTACACACTCACGTGTACACACACACACTCACTTGTACACACCTATATATATACTTATACATATATATATACATATATATATTTATATACATATATATAGATATATATATACATATTAGTACCTATACAACCATATATAAGTATGTATACATACATACATAAATATATATATATATATATATATATATATATATATTTATATATATATTTATACACACATATATACATACATATATACATATATACATACATATCTATAGTTATAAATACATATATATATATATACATATCTATATATCTATATACATATATTACTATATATATATATATCCATATCTATATAATTAGACATATATACATATATATCTAGTTATAAATATATATATATACATACATCTATCTATATATTTACATATCTATATATATATACATATATATATATAACTACATATACACCTATATAATTATAACCCTATCTATATATATACATATAAATATATACTTACATTCATATCACCTACCACGCATTATATCGCAGGAATATCTGCACCAGTTGCTGATATTCCCTGATACCCACGTACAGAAAGCGTCTCCGCACATACACTTCCACCCATCCATCCTACACTTCATGTGGCACTTCATCCTGTTGGTTGCGTCTTCCTAGATGTCAATCAACTCGACACCATCCTACACACCATTTCCACCTCCACCCCCACCCTTATACATATAATATATATCTATATATATATACTATATTTATTTCTTTACAAGCAACCTCTATTTTCTTGGTATTAAAAAGATTAAAAAAATAGTAAACGAGAAAAGATAATCCTTGTCTTGCAGGTACTTGGTCTTGCGAATTGCAAGACCCATTTTTGGAACCCTAATTTGGCTTAAAGCTAAGAACATTTTGGCTCTAAGCCAAGGACCTGATTTTGAGGGTGTACCTCAAGGAAAAAATTATCAGAAAAAAATCTTAAATAGAAAAACACCAAAAACATAATAAACACACGGAAGAGATGCGTTGTAGGAAAGGCGTAGAAACTTATTCACTTCTAATCCCGCCTCCCTAAGTTCGACCCTGGGCCGAAAAGTGATCAAGATAAAATCAAGTAGGCCAGGTTAAAAATTTTGTAAAAAGATGGTTAGGGTAGATTTAGGTTAACCACTATACTCATTTCAACGATTAATTCACTATATTAACACAACCTATCCAGGTCCCCACCAGCGTGCGGGCTGGAAGTGGGTGCGCAGGCTTGCGAGTGCGTGGCAGGGGCTTAGGCGCACTGCTGGAGGGGCATGCGAGCGGAGGTGTCGGCGCGTGCAGCTGGAGGGGCATGCAGGATGCATGCGTGGCTGGAGGCGATGGTGGGTTTGATGGAGCGGGGAGAAGCTGCTGGTGATGGCGTGGGCTAGAGGAGAGGCTAGTTGCTATTGTGCGTGGGGACGAAGCTTTAGACGTCCGGGAAACTTTCCGGACGTCTTTACTGACGGAGGAGATGAAAATGCAGGGCATGGAGTTGCGGCGGCTGTGGTGGTGGTTGCTGGTGATGGCGGTGAAGGTGGTGATGTTGATTCTGGTGAGGCACAGTGATGGAAGCGTGGATAGGGACACACGCTCACGGTTTTGGCACGAGTCCACCGGCTTGGCGCAGCGAGTTGTCACCTCGCCGGCCCACGGTGTGGTGGAGCTCGGCCTTTGAGACCATGGTGGTGGAATGGAGTACACGGTGGTGGAGTGGGGCGGTGTCTCCTCTAGCTCGATTGTCTCCTCATCTCTCTTGTAGTCAGCTGCCCCGACCAGATCCAACACACCCGCTCCTCCATGAATGGGGCCTTGACTGTGGTAGCTGGAGGAAATGCAACCATTGCTGAAAGAAGAAGAATAAAATAATAATAAAATATTATGATTATTTATATACAAACCCTCAACTTTTATGTTAACTTAAAATAATGCATGCAATGCACCTAATTGGTTAACTAATTAAATGAATGTAATTCTAAGTTAATTCTAAATGCATTTAAATATGAATGCAATGCATGAATTATATAATTAAATCAGAAATATGAATTAATCTATTTACATCCTAATGCATGCTAAATTAATGTTAGAATTAACTTAATATCTAGGCACTTAAATACTTAAATAGCCCACAAATATGGGCTAATCAGTAGCCATGAAGGATAAGGCTAAGGCCCTGTCAATCAAATGGTTATTATAAGTCAGGTGACCAGATTTTTCATTAGAAATTTGAATTCCTGAAGATAAGTTCGTCGTTCAACCGACTGAAAGTGATTCCCGCCTCTCAAGCTAACTCAGCCAGTCAGGTTACGGGGGGCTAAGGAGAAGGTTCTTTCTTTAGCTTACGCTTCCGGTTCCGTTGACCCCCTAGTCACGGTCGTTTGACACTACCCCACAGACTTAGTCACCAGGTTTGGCAAGAGAGATTAAAAACACCTAGTAGTATGACAATGAACTCGAGTTGATTTCGTGTTTTAAAATTAATTTTTAACCCGTTTTCTTCAGTGGGGTTTGTGGTGAGTGACCCACAAGGTGACCAAGCTCACTGGCTAACTAGACTTGATTAAGTCTAGGTTAGCCCAAAGTGTTGTTTCTAGTTGTAACCCTAAAGGTTCAACCTAAGTTGCATGCATTTCTAGGGTTTTTTCATTTTCAGTTTCAGCAAACCATAAAAGTAATGTTTGTTCTCTGATGATAATTGGAATCCAATTAATTTGAAATTTTGCGAGTAGATTCCTTTTTCAGCTAGTTTTTTAGAGAATATTTTTTTCAAATTTTTATAATTTCAACCAAATTTTTAGGGAATTTTGAATATCAGAGGGTCAAATTTGGAATTTTGACCCCTGGTCAATTTTTTTCTATGAAACAGTATAAAATGACCTTCAAAAATTCAAAAAAAATATGGAAAATAAATAAAATGAGATCAGATTTCAAACCCCACAATTTTTAGTCAAAACAGATTCGCAGATTGCTCGGAATAGCTTTTTGAAATTTGAAAAATTTTAAATCTGGGTCAGTTTGACCCCCGTGCACTTCGCAAATTTTCAAAAATTGAATTCTTAGAATTTTTTTAAAATAACGATGGAATTTGAAAGATAGTTTGAAAATGAAAGTTTAGCCTGAATTTCAGAAATTTTCGCTTACTAGTTTTTCGGCAATCGAATTTTTAAGTCAAGCTTGAAATCTAGTCAAAAATCAGGAGATGGTGGAAAAGCTTTTTAAAGAGGTTTGAATTTGAAATCTAAGCTTTCCACCAAAAATGCTTTTTTTTTCAAAACTTTTGCATGTGTTTTTTTTTCAAAAAGAAATTTTCAAAGGAATCGACGAAAATACCTTTTTTTTTCTTTTTCAAGCTAGCCTAGATTCGAAAGGAAACCTAATCTAGATTTTTTTCAAAATTTTCCTCTTTGTTTTTTTTTCACGAAAATTCGTAAAATTTTTTATTTTTTTTTTCACAAAAATTTTTTCGAAGGAAATTGCAGAAAGTAAAACCTAATAAAAAAAATGATAATGTGCACCTGGATTGTTTCTTTGCCGCGCTCGATGTGTGTGCAGATCTTATTTTTCTTCCATTTTTCCTGCACATCAAAAATAAAGTAGAGAGAAATGTGTCAGTGATGTTTTAAAAGATCAAAATCATAGATAATGACGTTGCCTCCCCGGCAACGGCGCCATTTGTTGGGATGCATAGATCGCATATTTGATAGAAAAAAAAGCGTCGTAGTATAGTCGCGAAGTACGATCCAACAAAGATATTGTTTTGCAAAAATTACGAGACTTGAGTCTTGCTCGTTTGTCTCTGGGAGGCGTTGGTTTCACTTTTAAAATCAATCTTTCTACTGCTCTACTTCGTTTAAAAACGCATGCCGGTTTCCAATCTCTTAACTAAAACTTTACCACTTCTGTTATTAACTCAGATCACGTGCACATGTGTCAAATAATTAGGAAGGTGAACGTGTGAGTTTCTGTACGCACGATTCTAGTGAGGTGGTGACTATTTATGGAGAATGTGCCTGTCATTAGATTTTCGATATCCTCGGGAAACGACATGCTGGTGCGTAATGGATAGACAGTTAAAGAGCAGGCACTTAAATCACGCAAATATGATGATTATTAAGCTCGTGGTGATTTCAAACACATAAAGAGATATGTATGTGTAAAAATGCATTTTCATTCATTCATTGGGGAGTTGTTTGCACAAGAAATCTAGAGGAAAGCTTGTACATAAATGCTTGAAACGGAAATCTAGCTACCAGAAAATGATTGTATACAAGAATCGATGGGGGGATTTCGCATGCATCATTAGGGGAGAAGTTAAGACTATGCTACTAAGCAGTAATAAAAGAAATAAAATTATGAAGAGCATAAACTAAATCTAGTAGAATAGAGGGCATTCAGGGGTGGTCCCCGATGGCCTTGGAGTGGTCGGGAGAAGAATGAGGGGCGGCCAATGTAGCTTAGGCCGACCCTTGGAGAGAGGGAGGAGTGATCCAACATTCCGGCATGATGTCCTCCATGGTGGTGGTAGTGAGCTCATGGAGGTGAAGTGGCTAGCTAAGTGGAAGTGGGTGTGAATGGCACCAATGGAGTGAATTTGCCAAGGAAGTGAATGGGTGCAAATGCCACCCCTTAGGTCTTTTTATAGACCTAAGGGAAGCTCTCTAGAGAATTATGGAATTCTCTAGAGAGGCCTATGGTCGGAGCTCGTGGGAGAGTGAGAGAGAGAGGATGGATGGTGGCTTTTAAATCCACCAAATGTGGATCTAAAAATTGAATGGCTCTTGGTTGCTAATTTTGGCAACCAAGGCAACCACACATGGTAGAGAGTTATAGAGAACTCTAGGCTAGGTATTTTCGTGTGGATGGTGTGTGTGGGTGTGTGTGGGTATGTGTGGGTCAAAACTTAGGTGGCTAGGTTGATTAGGTTAGGTTCTAGTGGGTTTAGGTCAAGGTATGTCTCAAATTAGGGTTATAAACCCTAATTCACTAAGGTAAAGTACAATTAAACTTAATACAAGTTTAATTGGGTGTGTGGAAACTTAATTGAGAGTAAAACAACTCAATTAATTTAGGTATAGGTCAATTGGACTCTCACTGAGTCCAATTGGACAGTGTGTGCTGAGATCAGGGCTCAATTGGACTCAATGAGTCCAATTGAATAGGTTGATGGAATTGACTAAGATCTAAGCATTTAGGTTTAGTGAGGACCTAATTAGGTCCTTAGGGAGGTCTAGAGGTGATGTGCTAGGGTTAGGGAACCTTAATTTAGGTTCCTATGGGGTTGGAATTAGGTTTAAGGACCTAGAGATCCAAGATCAAGGCTTAAATCTCAAAACAGGAACTGGAGAGTAGTATCGGACGTCTAATAAAAGTGTCAGACGTCTTATACTCAAAAATCAGAAGTCCAGACTTGTTGTCTGGACGTCCAATCAGAGTCAGGGATTTTGGGTTCTGTTTTGGGTATTCTACAGAAATTGGACGTCTGACAAAGTGTCTGGACGCCCAATAACACTGCAGAAGTGGGTTTGAGGTGTGCGGGAGATGGCTAAGGGTCCTGGACGTCCTATAACTTATCTGGACATACAGATAAGGGTTTGAACTAGGGTTTTACGGCTTCCTAGGGTGTTGTGACCTAATCTAAGGGTGGCTAAGGCTTGGGGAAGTCTCTAGGCTATCCTAAGGCTAGGATGGACCTAACTCTTCACATTTTACTGCTTTATTCTTACTTAATAGCATAGCAAACCTTTAACTCCCTTACATTATTATTCCTACATCTAATCTAAGCCTTCTGCTCTAGCTTTACTGCAACTCCCGTTATTCCTGATCCAGCTTCAGATCCAGCTCCTGATCAGCTTATTCCCTGCAATCGACATAATGCACTTAATCAGCACATTATAACATTATTTTATGCATAGCTAAAGGAAAGCAGTAAAGATGCAGATAATGCATATGCATGCATGAATAACCCTAACTTATGCTAAGTCCTACCTTAATCTAGGTCAATTAAGACCTATGATTGTTGCGCAATCAACGGGCATTCCAAGCTGGTTGATTGACTTGATTTAGGGGCAACTAAGTATAAACATGACCCTAACCCATTGGTCGTTGCGGAGCATAGTTGCTGGGTCAGAATTAGGTCTACCACCCTGGGTTTTTCCAAGAGAAGTTAGGGTGGTTTCTCCAACCTGGATTATAAGATTTGGAGTAGAGGTTGGATCTAACGTTCTCCTGTAAAGCACAAACATCCTCATACGGTGAGGATGGGGAGAAAGAAAAGGAAGGATCAGAGAAACTGGGATCAAAGGCCCCAATTTGGTACCTGTGGGGTTTCGAATAATGCTGGCTCGTAGGTTGAGCCGCATCAAGTTGATTTATGAACTCCCGTCCAGAAGGAGCTCGTGACGAATGGAATCCTGAATTCTGGGATTGAGTGGATCGAGAGTTGTTCATTGAATTTCCAGCCATCCACTCTTCCATTCTCTTAGCAACCAAGTCCACCTTATCAAGTTTATTATAAATCAATTCCATATCAAATGAATGAGAGTCATGGACTTCATTAGCATTCGATTTGGGCTACTGGAACCAGTTAAAAGTATCCATGGAGGCATGATTAATCAAATTCTCACTCATTTCCTCAAGCAAATCGTGCGCGCTATCTGCATCTTTGTTGAAAAAATTGCCTCTGTATGAAGCGTCCACGTGATTTCTGAGTTTCTCAGTCAACCCATGGTAGAAGATCTGCAGGAGTTGCCATTTCGGCACCTCGTGGTGTGGACACCTCTGCAATAGGTCCTGGAATCACTCCCAAGCCACATGAAACTACTCCCCCGACCGCTGGGTAAAGGTAGTGATTGGCCATCTCAAAGCATTGGTATGTCCGACAAGGAAGAATTTCTTTAGAAAGGCCGATTTCAACTCATTCCAAGTTGCAATTGGTCTTCCTATAGTCCTGTACCAATGAGCAGCTTTATCCCTAAGAGAGTGGGGAAGAGCCTCATGATCATTTGCTCTTCATTCACGTTTCGCGCCTTGATGGTTTGGACCAAAGTGGTCAAGTCCTCCAAATGCCAAAACAGGTCTTCAGAGCCAAGCCCATGGTAATGTTTGATCAGGCTTAACACCTAGGGCTTGATTTCTACATCTCTGAAAGAAATCTGGATGCCAGGACGTTCCCTGTAATTTGAAGGATCATAAAAATCCTTCAAGGGTTGAGCACCTTGCATTCTCTGCATTTGTTCCAACTACCTTCGAAATTCCTCCTATGGATCTCGGGGCAAAGGAGGCTGTTGATCGGCCATGAGATTGATTTGGCCAAAATCCAATCTACGCCTCCTAGAATACTCTAGTGGTCCTTTTAATCGGGCATTCAATGACCTTCTTCCTAGCGTAAACTAGGAAAAGGTCGGAAGGACTGGGGATAAGGACCCTGCAGCACAACAAAACAAGCCTGTCCTTAAGTGGGGTAGCCTAAGGATCTACAGACTCCCAGAACTCGCCTTAAGATTATAAACAATTTACTCTACTTGTGTCTGCTCAATCCAACAAGTTAGAAGGAGGGACTGGGGAGAAGGTTCTTCCTTCAGCTTGCACCTCCGGTTCCTAGTGTACCCCCCTACCGCAGTCGTTTGATGCTACTCCCTAGCTAGACATCAGATTAATTAGTACAAGTAGGTTAATCGTAAACAATCTTAGACTAGGCCTCAAAGAGCGAATCAGTCCTTAAGGCCAACGTCTACTCGATTTTATTGAGGCCTGTGATTGTAGTGCTTATGGAATGTGATGGGCCATTAAAATGGGTTGTGCCCTTAATGATTGATTATGTGTAAGTGCATGCACTACCAGGGTTTTCAAGCAAGATTATTTGTGATGGGTAGATTTTAATGTTCAAATCTTGCTTAAGTAGCTTTTAGGGTTTAGAATTAGGTCGATTTCAATCAAGTTTGAGGCAAACCAGGTTTTCAAGCACGGGTGAAGATTGCTTTCCTTTAAAATCAGAAATAAAGTGTAGTGCCTGGTATGAACCTAAATTGAAAACCCTAAGAGGAAGCTACCTGATAAGTTGATTTTAAGTTGAGTGGTGCGGCCCAAACAACTCAAACAATTGGCCACAACTGCACTACTAGGTTAGGCACACAGAAATGGTTAACCTAGAATGATTTCTACTCTTTTATGTGTTGATTTGTGTGTACCAGTTCCACATATTAGAATCCAGTTGAGTAGAAGAAAATCAAGTAGGTTAATGCCTTGAATGTGAGTGTATGCTGTTGGTATGTTGAAAATTACCCCACAAAATTATCTTTTTATCTTTTTTATATAAGCGAGGGTGAAATGAGTGTGAGTGGAAATCCAAACAACCAAACTAATCCTAGGATTTATGCAAACACCTAGGTTAATTGGAATTTGAATTTAATGTAACAAATGAAATCTATGGAGGGGGAAGAATGGGGAGCACTTACAGCTATCTTCAACTGCACTTTACACTGATCTACCGCTTGATGATTCCCTGATGGAGGTCTCTGCAAAACAATTGACATGAGAGAAAGCAAGTTAGAAGACGGTAAAGTGCGAGAAATGCGAAAAGAAGATCGAAAAATCATTGCCACCCCAGCAACGACGCTAAAATGTTGAAACGACGGAGGACTACGCTATCGAATTTGGTTTTGAAAACCTGTCGTTGTAGTTTGAATAACGAAGAACTTGGGTTCAACAAATAAAATTTATACCGGAATAGAAATCCCAGGTTGAACTCAAGGAGGCTACGTCGATCAAAATTCGTAATTATATTCTTTTTGTGCTTTTGTTAAAAAGCGGAGTAATTACAATGAAATGAAATACTATAGACAATAAGAGAAAGAGAGAGAGAGAGAGAGAACATCCACTTGATATTGCAAAATGTTTGTACAACTAAGAAAGAGAGAAATTACACTAGAAAGTAGGAAAACTATTACAACTAGAAAGCAGGAAAATTCTACTCTAGAAAGCAGGAAAAAGGAATGGGGGAGAGAAGTTATCCTCCTCAATGATCGCTTGGAGGATGAGCCAGACGAGACGATGCCTGGAAGATGAGGAACAGAGCGGGAAGAAGGAGGTCAATGTAGGAAGAACGGGATCGAGATAGCACATCGTCATTGTCGAGGGATCCACTTCTGGAATGGGGGCAAAAAATTGATTTTATCTCTTAAGGAGCATCCCGAGTGTGGGACAAGCTTCTCTTGAGCTTTGGAGAGGGAGAGAAGAGAAGGAAGGGATGAGAAATTCATATGGAGGGGCTCTCCTTTTATAGTTGCAATGAATGTGGGCATTTTGGTCACTATAATTTGAAAAACATTAATTTAGGACCTTTAGTGACAGATAAATCTGCCAATAAAGGCCTGAACGTGGCCTTCGTGTGCGCGCAACGCACATGCACGTCCATGCACTTACAGCCATCCGATCAGGAGATTGAATGACTTAAATGATCCCTGCTTGCGCTACGCCCACGTGTGATCTCACGTTAGCGACGCGTGTCCGATCGGGCATGGGCACTATCAACCGCACAGCACTGTTCGATCACCATCGTGCGGCTCTGTACGCCTGCACACCCACTTGCCCACACTCCAATTTAAAGCGCCTGTAGCTCGAACGGGTGTCTTCTCTTCTCATGAAGGCGCTCGACCAACGCACTGCGGGCGCTTTTGTGTCGAGCGCTTGTTTTTATGCGCACGGCTTCACGATCGTTGGATAAGAATCCAACGGTCAAGATCGAGCGAGTGGGTGAAGGAGGAATGGTCACTGTGGGTCCTTGGGGCTGGTTGGGCAGCTAAGATGGCACCACGTGGCGCTATCTTGTCCGTCCATGTTCTGAGTATTGTGAATGGTGTCACGGGTGTCGGATTGAATCGATTTTTGCACCGATAGGCTATGATCATCGATTCGAATCCATCCGTATGGTCAAATTTGTTGTTTGAGGTGCAGATTAATATCATCTTGGCCCTTGATCTTTAGGATTCCCCGATCTCTATCTGGTGCTACGGATGTCCGATTAGGGCGATCTTGGAGTCGTTGAACTCTAATCGTCACCCTGATCAAATCTGTACGGTTGGATCTTCGATCCGAGGCCCCAATAAAAAATCACCCTGTCCCTGACCATAAAAAGGAGATAATTACTGTACAATTTATACAACTTAATCCAAATGCATGATTATGTATGTTATGCACTATTTACAATGTATGATGCTAATGTGGCACTAAGAACGTGCATTAATAGACATTTTATGTTAATTAGATGTATGCACATCATACCCTAACAAAGGGTTCAGGTTGGGCGTTAGGAGGGTCAGAAAAGTCACAGAGGGGCCGATCTGCCCTTCCATTTTGGAGTCAAGTGATGGCCTACACTATGACTTCCATCTGTGGGTCAAGATGCTAGCCCTATTGAGTGATCTACCTTTGTAAGAGAGTCATAGGATCCAGATTTTGTTCATCGATCTCTTCTTCCTTGTGATGACTAACCATTGTAGAGGGTTTATATTCAGATCCTAGATAAATATGTCTTCTCCTAGGATTTCTTTCTAATGGTGGTAGCAAATCGGGATTTTGAGATCTACCTTGCATGCACCAAAAGAATGTCTATAGATGAGAGAGAAGACAGATGAGAGAAACCCCGCCTGCTCAATGCAAGTAATCAAAGTAGTCCTTAGAGTGTCAACCCTAATTAGGCCTGATCCTGGCTCCCTAAAACATGACTGGGTTAGATCAACCCTTGAATTACTTGGCTAGCCAAAAGGGTGGGACCCCTTAGAACACCCCGCACGGTAGGACACCACTAAAGGTTAACATGGTTACCACACTGACCTTTCTTGTCACCAATGGGTCCAAGTAGACAAGGCCTTGACCTTATCCCATTCTAGTTTCAAGTCCCCAAGTCTATTAGTCCTGCTTAAGACATGTCTACTCAGTTTTAAGCTTGGGTCTGATGTGCTTTTGGAATATGATGGGCGTTAGGGGGACGTTTTCCCTTAAAGTTGATTTTAGAGATGTGAAGTGCGCAAGCAAAGGGTTCACAAGCAAATTTTTATGATGAAGTATCTTTTAAGATTCAAATGCTTGTGTTAGCGTGTTTTAGGGCTTACTTGATTAAATATTTTCAACCAAGGTTCTAATGAGGCACATAAAGAGTTTTGCAAATCTCAATTTGTTTGATAGATTTCCTTTGAGTATGGCAATGCAGGTGTGCTCTATCCTTAGCGTGAAACCCTAAGCACAGATATTTCTAAATAATTCTTTTAGGTCCAAAATGATGAATGGTGTGACATAAGCAATTAAATCAATTGGTCCATATTGCACCACTAACTAGGCTCTCACAAATATTTTTTCAAGGATTTTAATCATGTTTTCTATTTTTTCAGATTTAAACTGTACTGGGGGTTTTGTAGTCTATTTTGACCCCCAGTTCGTGATCAGATAATTCGTGCAATCAAACTAGCAAGAAATATTTTTCTCATATTTCTATAAAAGCCTTGACTTTCTTAGAAATTCATTGCTACAAATTGTACTTCAATCAGAGTTGTATGAAAGTTCTTATGATGTTTTGAACTCCGAGAAATCAAGAACAATAACCTAATTGATAATAGATTAGTGCGTGAATTTTTAAAAATTTTCTTGAACTCCGATTTGCACAAATTCTGGATATATTTTTTCTGACTTTGAAACCCACGCTCAGTAAAAATTTGAGAATGTTTGGACATGCGGATCATCAAGAATTGAATTTTTAAGATAAACCTTTATTTCGACTTGAAAATCAAGAAAGAAAATTTTTTTTTCAAACAAGCAAATTCTAACTAATCCTAGGGTTCAAGAAAATCCTAAACTTTCTAAATCTAACTAATCTAACCTACGGGTACTTACTTGAGATTTGAACGCGTACTTTCTCCGCTGTTGTGTTTGGTTTAGATTTCTTCGTTTCCTGCACACATGAAATCAATAAAAGAAGTAGCGAGTTAGAAATCTCAAATACGCATCAAAGAAAGCTTCAAAAATTTCCTTTGCCACCCCGGCACCGGTGCCAACTTGTTCAATGCGTAATTTGTATTTTAAAAGATTATTATGTTGTAGTATAGTGCCAAAACATGTCGATAAATAATATTTATAAAATCGATGAGTACCGGGTCATTCGCAGGAAGGCAATCTCGATTTTTTACGGAAGCTTTTTAGAAAACTAATTCTAATAGGTATTTATATATGTATATATATATATAAAGAGCAGATATCAAGCATTCAGAATATCATAATTTTATTGCATTCATAAATAGTTTTCAAAGTAGAAAGTACTATGCTAAAGAGAGAGATAGCAGATAGATAGAAGGAGAGGGAGATAGAGAGAAAGAGAAAGAGAGAGAGAGAGATAGAAAGTGCAGAGAGATGATGCTGCTTGTAAGATGCTTGTGCAAGGTGTGGCAGCACCTTAAATCCAGAGTGTCCGGACGAAGTTGCTGAGGGACGGAGAATAGTAGAGAAGACGGTAGAAGAGATCTGGAGTTGATGGGAGAGAGATGCTTCAACTGGGGGCCCTGGGTCTTCTTTTATAGTTTTGATGGAAGACAAAAAGGGTATTTTATCCTTAAAACCATCCAACAACTCTTGTTTGATCAGATCCATTGATCAGGAGATCAACAACTCTGATTTGGCCTCAAAATACCTTCATTTGCCCCTAAAATTCTCGAATTCAACCTGGCGGAGACACGTGGCAGCCGCTGCATCGTTGAACTTCGATCGCGCGACTCTGATTCTTCCTCTCACGTGCACTTATCTTCCTCACCCACCGCTCGCCTTCAAAATCTGCCACAACGTCAGTCGTCTGATAGTAACAAGCACCGCTGCCTTAGCGTCGAAGCAATCGCAAGAGATCACACGTACCTACTACTTTCTCCAATCGCGCAATTGTGCCCACACACGCCCGCTTCAATTTCGCACAGCGCAGGGCTCGATCCCGCATCCTATGCCTGCATGCACACACCAGCCAATGCGCTACGCAAACCTTTTGTTATATATACTTATGTGTTTGTATTTATGCTTATCCAGTCTGGGTGGGAGACATGGTGCGCTCGTGGCCATTGGATGAAGATCCAACGGCCCACAGCATGCGGTGCGGCCTTCCTAAATGGGGCGATGGTGAGGGAGCGGCTGTGATGGTGCCATCATGGTTATCCATCTTCTTTTCCTTGTATCTGGTGATGTAGACCTCTGATTGGGTTGATTTTTGAGCCGTTGGACTGCGATCATCGATCCAGATTCATCCGTGCAGTTGGATTCTTCATCTGAGGCTCAGATCTTTGTCCTTTGGCTCCATCATCTTTGTTCTTCTATGGATTGCACACGATACTCTGGTTGTCTGATCAGGATGATTCCGAAAGAGTTGGACTCCCGTCCTCGTTCTAATCAGATCTGTCTAATCTGATCTAGCATCTACGGCTTTGAATCATTTGCGATTAAAATCAACTCTCTCTTAGGTCATAAAATGATGATATTATCCATATGACTAATAAGCTAGCTATTGTGCAAATTACCATGCCTATGAAAGCATTATTCCTAAGTTATGCTAGAATCTAGCTTAATTTAGGTGATTTAGGTTGCATTGCCGTGCAATCATTCGATAATGGGTTCAATCAAAATTTTTGCTGTAGAATCATCTATCCATGGTATACGTGAAGCTGCCATCCTCCATTCTCCCCTCCCCGCTACCCTGGTGGTTTCCTTAAAGTATCTAACAACCTCCCCATGAATGTCTTCAGAAGAGGTTAGAATCTGACTATCCTTCTTCAAGGAGGAGATGAGGTTCACCCTTCTCCTAGACCTGGCTGCCATGTGGAAGAACTTCATATTCGCGTCACCCTCCTTCAGACACAACTGCCTCAACTTCTCCCACCAGTCCACCTCTCTCATCAAGTCCTCTGCTTGAACCACACCTTGCCACATCCTCCTCTGCACCAATTCCTCTTCAGCCAAGATCCCTTTATTCTTTTTTTCATTTAGGTCTTGCAGTGCTGCTAGAGCTTCAGTCTTCTGCTGACTTCTCACCACCTCGATGGTTTGCTTATATTCTTTCAGCACTAGCCGCAGATCTTTGAGTTTCCTTGCCAACCGATATGTTGTTGAATCCTCCAATTATTTTTTCTCCTACCACCGACTCACCATCTCTCTAAAACACTCTTTCTTAAGCCAAGACCCTTTGAATTTAAAATAAGTACCTGTCATAGAATCCTCCTCGCTATCCCATAACAAGGGAGTATGATCCGAGAAGGGTCTAGGCATTCTTGTCATAGCCCAGAGTTGAAATCTCGCCACTAGGGCTGCATTCCCGAAGATCCTATCCAATTTTGAAACCAGCCCACTCCCATTCCTCCATGTAAACTCAACCCCAGCTGAGGGGTACTCATTCAAACCCAGCTCAGCGACCACCAGTTGGAACCCAAGGGAGGCTCGGTCAACTCTTCCATTACCTCTATCATTCTCCAATAACAAACAATTGAAATCACCTCTCACGAGCCATGGTATACCCTCAATACTACCCCACATCTGCTGCAGTTCAGTCCACAGATTACTCCTCAAATGACCTGTACATGGGCCATAGATACTGGAGATGACTAAGTCCTGACCGTCCCCGGCTGATTGAAATTTTCAAGACACCTAGAACTGACCCTTCCAAACCTCTTTCAGAACCAACTTAGATGTCTTCCACCACACGACCAGACCTCTAGATCTTCCCTGTGAATCCACTACCCGTACATCTGCTTGACCACCCTGAAGAAGTGACTGCCACAGAGAAGCTCCTCCATCTTCAATGTCAGTTTCCTACAATAGAGAAAAATCCACCTCCCACTCCCAAATATATCAAACCAGCGAAGCTCGCCGCACCCCATCACTCAACCCACGCACATTCCAAGTCATAATCCTCATCCCTTGGTCTCTTTAGCCCCCTGCTATTCCCCAGCCTTTCTCTTTACACATAGAATGGACGTAATCCTCTCTTCTTTAAATTGCTGACCTCCACCAGTTGTTCTTCCACAAAGCTTATAAGGGGAGCGCATAGCCGTACCCTTTGATGATGACCCTATATCATAAGTCAGGCCCTCTAGGGTCATAAAAGAGAAACGATCTGAACTGTGTGTTGCAGTGAATTGTGCAACCTCCTGCCCCTACCGATCTGGATTCACCACTGATGGGAACACCATCATGAGCCCTAACTAGCTCATTTTGACCCAATGAAGGGAATAAAATGCTCCTACATAACCTACTGAAGGTCATAGTTCACTGCACGACCATTCTGAGAGTAAAATAAGAAACTAGGGTTAAAACTGTAATTTTACCATTGCAGTACAACCACGAATTTTCTCAACGGCTAAACACAGGTCAAATGGTCTTAAAAAGATAACAAAAAGGCTGGATTTGACAGAAAAGAGTTTGTGTGAGTTCTGTGAATTAAATGAATTCTTGAAACCCTAAAAGAGACCACTTGATTATCCAAGGTTTTGGTCAGGATAAAATTTACCTAAATCCTCTAAAAATAATAGAAAAATATCCTCTAGGGTTTAGAACCTTCAATTTGGCCATTGGAACCCATCTTGACCTAGAATGGGGTCTCAGAAAGATATTTGCCCTAATTTAGGCTTTTGCATAAATTACCGAGTCAAACGTGGTCAAACCAAAAATCCAACTGCACCATTGGATTCCTTAGGTCCAAATCAGGTTTTTACCAAAATTTGGACCTAAGAGTAACTCATCTTGACTTAGTTTTCAGAAAGGTCCAGCCTGATTACATTTCTAGCCCTAACTTCCAAAAAACCCTTGCATTTAGCACCCTATCTTCTTCATCATCTTTGCAAATAGGTCCCTCCACCATTATAGTGGAGGAATCCTACTCCGACGAGCTTTGAAAGGAGGTTTCTCCTTGATTGTCAGAGAAACCCTTCCAAAATTGGAAGGAAGATTCTCAGAGTAATCCCCTCCAATCTGAACCCATCTATGATCCACGATTGTTACCCAATCTCTCATGCGAACACATGAGAGATTTAGGCCTTTTGAAGTTGCCATCTCCGGTGACCATGCCTTGCTTGGAAGCTTCGCTTCCAAGCACAAAGCCCTCTCCAGAGACCTATTTAAGACTCCCCAAATCCAACCGAGACTCCTCAGCTTGAATTTGTGCCAGTTCCCCTCAATTCCTCTCTCCCTCGCCGGCCATAATCTCCGCAAGCTCCGGTGGCTTCTCTCCCGCTCTCTCGTCACCCAACCACAATACTAGTGGTCAGGTTGTCTTCCTCTCAGTCCTCCACGTTGCATAACACCAGCCGACGTCACCTCCGCCCCGTCTTCACCGTCGCCTCATCTACGGAGCTTCATCTTCCCCACGGTCGGCAACCATACCGGCGTGGGTCTCTTGTCCCTTTCGTCCCTTAAAAGTAGGTTTTTCGACTCTCTTCGTCTCCCACTTTCTCTCCCTCTCTTTATTTCCCAAAACGACCCACTGACGCCACTGGCCACCATTACCTTCTCGACCTCCGGCGAAACCTCCAGCAAGGTGCTCCCGTCGCCCCGCATTTCCATCCACCTCATCAACCACCCTATGACCTCTGCCTTGACTCCCTAATCACATCCCCTCACTCCAACCTCTCCATCAACCACCCAAACATTCCACCAAACACACCCACACATTCACACATAGTGTGCTCCAGGCACGAATGCACATGCACCCTTGAGCCACGCCAACATCCCCATCACATTCGCCGTGGTCCGGCGATGCTTCCGGAATGGGGGCGAAATATTAATTTTATCTCTTGAGGAGCATCTCGGGTGTGGGATAAGCTTCTCTTGAGCTTTGTAGAGGGAGAGAAGAGAAGGAAGGGAAGAGAAATTCGTAAGGAGGGGGTCTCCTTTTATAGTTGTAAGGAGTGGGGGCATTTTGGTCATTATAATTTGAAAAACATTAATTCAGGACCTTTAGTGACGGATAAATCCGTCACTAAAGTCTTGAACGTGGCCTTCGTGTGTGTGTGTCGTGCGCCTCCTCGCCTCTGCATCACGCAACGCACGTACTCGTCTGTGCACTTACAGCCATCCAATCAAAAGATCGGACGACTTAAATGATCCCCGCTCGCACCACGCCCGCGTGTGATCTCACGTTAGCGACTAGTATCCGATCGCGCATGGGCGCTATCGACTGCGCAGTGCCGTTCGATCACCATCATGTGGCTCTGTACGCCTGCACGCCCGCTTGCCCACACTCCAATTTGAAGCGCCTGCGACTTGAATGGGCACCTTCCCTTCTTGTGAAGGCGCTCGACCAACGTACTGCAGGAGCTTTTGTGTCGAGCGCTTGTTTTTGTGTGCACGGCTTCGCGATCGTTGGATAAGCATCCAACGGTCAAGATCGAGCGAGCGGGTGGAGGAAAGGTTGCTGTGGGTCCTTAGGGCCGGTTGGGCAGCTAAGATGGCGCTATCTTGTCTGTCCATGTTCTGTGTATTGTGAATGGTGCCGCGGGTGTCGGATTGAATCAATTTTGCCACCGTTAGGCTATGTCATCGATCCGAATCCATTCGTATGGTCAGATTTGTCATCTGAGGTGCAGATTAGCACCATCTTGGCCCTTGATCTTTAGGATTCCCCGATCTCTATCTGGTGCTACGGATGTCCGATTAGGGCGATCTTGGAGTCGTTGAACTCTAATCGTCACCCTGATCAAATCTGTACGGTTGGATCTTCGATCCGAGGCCCCAATAAAAAATCACCCTGTCCCTAACCATAAAAAGGAGATAATTACTGTACAATTTATACAACTTAATCTAAATGCATGATTATGTATGTTATGCACTATTTACAATGTATGATGCTAATGTGGCACTAAGAACGTGCATTAATAGACATTTTATGTTAATTAGATGTATGCACATCATACCCTAACAAAGGGTTCAGGTTGGGCGTTAGGAGGGTCATAAAAGTCACGGAGGGGCCGATCTGCCCTTCCATTTTGGAGTCAAGTGATGGCCTACACTATGACTTCCATCTGTGGGTCAAGATGCTAGCCCTACTGAGTGATCTACCTTTGTAAGAGAGTCATAGGATCCAGATTTTGTTCATCGATCTCTTCTTCCTTGTGATGACTAACCATTGTAGAGGGTTTATATTCAGATCCTAGATAAATATGTCTTCTCCTAGGATTTCTTTCTAATGGTGGTAGCAAATCGGGATTTTGAGATCTACCTTGCATGCACCAAAAGAATGTCTATAGATGAGAGAGAAGACAGATGAGAGAAACCCCGCCCGCTCAATGCAAGAAATCAAATTGGTCCTTAGAGTGTCAACCCTAATTAGACCTGATCCTGGCTCCCCAAAACATGACTGGGTTAGATCAACCCTTGAATTACTTGGCTAGCCAAAAGGGTGGGACCCCTTAGAACACCCCGCACGGTGGGACACCACTAAAGGTTAACGTTGTTACCGCACTGACCTTTCTTGCCACCAATGGGTCCAAGTAGACAAGGCCTTGACCTTAGCCCATTCTAGTTTCAAGTTCCCAAGTCTATTAGTCCTGCTTAAGACACGTCTACTCAGTTTTAAGCTTGGGTTTGATGTGCTTTTGGAATATGATGGGCGTTAGGGGGGCATTTGCCCTTAAAGTTGATTTCAGAGATGTGAAGTGCGCAAGCAAAGGGTTTACAAGCAAATTTTTATGATGAAGTATCTTTTAAGATTCAAATGCTTGTGTTAGCGTGTTTTAGGGCTTACTTGATTAAATATTTGCAACCAAGGTTCTAATGAGGCACATAAAGAGTTTTGCAAATCTTAATTTGTCAGATAGATTTCCTTTGAGTATGGCAATGCAGGTGTGCTCTATCCTTAGCATGAAACCATAAGCACAGATATTTCTAAATAATTCTTTTAGGTCCAAAATGATGAATGGTGTGACCCAAGCAATTAAATCAATTGGTCCATATTGCACCACTAACTAGGCACTCACAAAATATTATTTCAAGAATTTTAATCATGTTTTCTATTTTTTCAGATTTAAACTGTACTGGGGGTTTTGCAGTCTATTTTGACCCCTAGTTCGTGATCAGATAATTCGTGCAATCAAACTAGCAAGAAATATTTTTCTCAGATTTTTATAAAAGCCTTGACTTTCTCAGAAATTCAATGCCACAAATTGTACTTCAATCGAAGTTGTATAAAAGTTCTTATGATATTTTGAACTCCGAAAAATCAAGAATAATAACCTAATTCATAACAGATTAGTGCGTGAATTTTAAAAATTTTCTTGAACTCCGATTTGCACAAATTTTGGATATGTTATTTCTGACTTTGAAGCCCATGCCCAGTAAAAAATTGAGAATGATTGGACATGTGGATCTTCAAGAATTGAATTTTTAAGATAAACCTTTATTTCAGCTTTAAAATCAAGAAAGAAATTTGTTTTTTCAAACAAGCAAATTCTAACTAATCCTAGGGTTCAAGAAAATCCTAAACTTTATAAATCTAACTAATCTATCCTACGGGTACTTACTTGAGATTCGAACACCTACTTTCTATACTGTCGTGTTTGGTTCATATTTCTTCATTTCCTGCACACACGAAATCAACAAAAGAAGTAGCAAGTAGAAATCTCAAATACGCATCAAAGAAAGCTTCAAAAATTTCCGTTGCCACCCTGGCACCGGTGCCAACTTGTTCAACGCGTAATTTGCATTTTAAAAGATTATTATGTTGTAGTATAGTGCGAAAATACGTCGATAAATAATATTTATAAAACCGGTGAGTACCGGGTTATTTGCATGAAGGTAATCTCGAATTTTAACGGAAGATTTTCAGAAAACTAATTCTAACAGGTATTTATATATGTATATATATATATATATAAAGAGAAGATATCAAACATTCAGAATATCATAATTTTATTGCATTCATAAATAGTTTTCAAAGTAGAAAGTACTATGCTAAAGAGAGAGATAGCAGATAGATAGAAGGAGAGGGAGATAGAGAGAGAGAGAGATAGAAAGTGCAGAGAGATGATGCCACTTGTAGGATGCTTGTGTGAGGTGTGGCAACACCTCAAATCCAGAGTGTTGGGACGAAGGTACTGAGGGACGGAGAATTGCAGAGGAGATGGTAGAAGAGATCTGGAGTTGATGGGAGAGAGAGATGCTTCAACTGGGGGCCCTAGGTCTTCTTTTATAGTTTTGATGGAAGGCACAAAGAGTATCTTGTCCTTAAAACCGTCCAACAACTCTTATTTGATCAAATCCATTGATCAGGAGATCAACAACTCTGATTTGGCCTCAAAATACCTTCATTTGTGCCTAAAATGCTCGAATTCAACCTGGTGGAGACACGTGGCAGCAGCTGCATCATTGAACTTCAATCGCGCGGCTCTGATTCCTCCTCTCGCGTGCACTTATCTTCTTCGCCCACCGCTCACCTTCAAAATCCACCACAATGTTAGTCGTCTGATAGTAACAAGCACCGCTGCCTTAGCGTCGAAGCAATCGCAAGAGATTACACGTACCTGCTACTTTCTCCAATCGCGCAATTGTGCCCACACACGCCCGCTTCAATTTTGCACAGCGCAGGGCTCGATCCCGCATCCTATGCCTGCATGCACACACACGAACGAATGCGCTACGCAAACCTTTTGTTATATATACTTATTTGTTTGTATTTATGCTTATCTAGTCTGGGTGGGCGACGTGGTGCGCTTGTGGCCATTGGATGAAGATCCAACGGCCCACAGCGTGTGGTGCGACCTTCCTAGATGGGGCGATGGTGAGGGAGCGGCTGTGATGGTGCCACATGGCGCCATCATGGTTATCCATCTTCTTTTCCTTGTATCTGGTGATGTAGACCTCTGATCGGGTTGATTTTTGCGCCATTGGACTGCGATCATTGATCCAGATTCATCCGTGCAGTTGGATTCTTCATCTGAGGCTCAGATCTTTGTCCTTTGGCTCCATCATCTTTGTTCATCTATGGATTGCACACGATACTCTGGTTGTCTGATCAGGATGATTTTGAAAGAGTTGGTCTCCCATCCTCGTTTTAATCAGATCTGTCTAATCTGATCTAGCATCTGCGGCTTTGAATCATCTGCGATTAAAATCAACTCTCTCTTAGGTCATAAAATGATGATATTATCTATATGACTAATAAACTAGCTATTGTGCAAATTACCATGCCTATGAATGCATTATTCCTAAGTTATGCTAGAATCTAGCTTAATTCAGGTGATTCAGGTTGCATGATTGCCGTGCAATCATTCAATAATGGGTTCAATCAAAATTTTTGCTGTAGAATCATCTATCCATGGCATACGTGAGGTTGCCATCCTCCATTCTCCCCTCCCCGTTGCCCTAGTGGTTTCCTTAAAGTATCTAACAACCTCCCCATGAATGTCTTCAGAAGAGGTTAGAATCTGACTATCCTTCTTCAAGGAGGAGACGAGGTTCACCCTTCTCCTAGACCTGGCTGCCATGTGGAAGAACTTCGTATTCGCGTCACCCTCCTTCAGCCACAACTGCCTCAACTTCGCCCTCCAGTCCACCTCTCTCATCAAGTCCTCTGCTTGAACCACACCTTGCCACATCCTCCTCTGCGCCAACTCCTCTTCAGCCAAGATCCCTCTGTTCTTTTTTTCATTTAGGTCCCGCAGTGTTGCTAGAGCTTTAGTCTTTTGCTGACTTCTCACCACCTCGATGGCCTGCTTATATTCTTTCAGCAATAGCCATAGATCTTTGAGTTTCCTTGCTAGCCGATAGGTTGTTGAATCCTCCACTTGTTTTTGCTCCCACCATCGACTCACCATCTCTCTAAAACCCTCTTTCTTAAGCCAAGACCCTTTGAATTTAAAATAAGTACCTGTCATAGAATCCTCCTCGCTATCCCATAACAAGGGAGTATGATCCGAGAAGGGTCTAGGCATTCTTTTCATTGCCCAGAGTTGGAATCTCACCACTAGGTCTGCATTCCCAAAGATCCTATCCAATTTTGAAACCAGCCCACTCCCATTCCTCCATGTAAACTCCACCGCAGCTGAGGGGTACTCATTCAAACCCAGCTCAGAGACCACCAGTTGGAACCCAAGGGAAGCTCGGTCAACTCTTCCATTACCTCTATCATTCTCCAATAACTCACAATTGAAATCACCTCCCACGAGCCATGGTATACCCTCAATACTGCCCCACATCTGTCGTAGTTCTGTCCATAGATTACTCCTCAAATGACCTGTACATGGACCATAGCTACTGGAGATGACTAAGTCCTGACCGTCCACGGCTGATTGAAATTTTCAAGACACCTAGAACTGACAATTCCAAACCTCTTTCAGAACCAACTTAGATGTCTTCCACCACACGACCTGACCTCTAGATCTTCCCTGTGAATCCACTGCCCGGACATCAGCTTGACCACCCTGAAGAAGTGACTGCCACAGAGAAGCTCCTCCATCTTCAATGTGAGTTTCCTGCAATAGAGCACAATCCACCTCCCACTCCAAAATATCAAACCAGTGAAGCTCGCCGCACCCCGTCGCGCGACCCACACACATTCCAAGTCATAATCCTCATCCCTTGGTCTCTTTAGCTCCCTGCTGTTCCGCAGCCCTTCTCTTTACACATAGAATGGACGCAATCCTCTCTTCTTTAAATTGCTGACCTCCACCAGTTGTTCTTCCCAGAAGCTTATAAGGGAGTGCATAGGCATACCCTTTGATGATGACCCCTTATCATAAGTCGGGCCCTCAGGGGTCATAAAAGAGAAACGATCTGAATTGTGTGTTGCAGTGAATCGTGCAACCTCCGGCCCCTACTGATCTGGATTCACAACTGATGGGAACACCATCATGAGCCCTAACTAGCTCATTTTGACCCAATGAAGGGAATAAAATGCTTCTACATAACCTACTGAAGGTTATAATTCACTGCACAACCATTCTGAGAGTAAAATAAGAAACTAGGGTTAAAACTGCAATTTTAACATTGTAGTACAACCACGAATTTTCTCAAGGGCTAAACACAGGTCAAATGGTCTTAACAAGATAACAAAAAGGATGGATTTGACAGAAAAGAGTTTATGTGAGTTCTGTGAATTAAATGAATTCTTGAAACCCTAAAAGAGACCACTTGATTATCCAAGGTTCTGGTCAGGATAAAATTTACCTAAATCCTCTAAAAATAATAGAAAAATATCCTCTAGGGTTTAGAACCTTCAATTTGGCCATTGGAACCCATCTTGACCTAGAATGGGGTCTCAGATAGATATTTGCCCTAATTTGGGCTTTTGCATAAATTACTGAGTCAAACGTGGTCAAACCAAAAATCCAACTGCACCATTAGATTCCTTAGGTCCAACTCAGGTTTTTACCAAAATTTGGACCTAAGAGTAACTCATCTTGACCTAGTTTCCACAAAGATCCAGCCTGATTACATTTCTACCCATAACTTTCAAAAAATCCTTGCATTTAGCCCCCTATCTTCTTCATCATCTTTGCAAATAGGTCCCTCCACCATTATAGTGGAGGAATCCTACTCCGACGAGCTTTGAAAGGAGGTTTCTCCTTGATTGCTCAGAGAATCCCTTCCAAAATTGGAAGGAAGATTCTCAGAGTAATCCCCTCCAATCTGAACCCATCTATGATCCATGATTGTTACCCAATCTCTCATGAGAACGCATGAGAGATTTAGGTCTTTTGAAGTTTCCATCTCCGGTGACCATGCCTTGCTTGGAAGTTTGGCTTCCAAGCACAAAGCTATCCCCAAAGACCTTTTTAAGACTCCCCAAATCCAACCGAGACTCAGCTTGAATTTGGGCTAGT
This sequence comes from Thalassia testudinum, assembly GCA_037157565.1. Lineage (NCBI taxonomy): Eukaryota > Viridiplantae > Streptophyta > Magnoliopsida > Alismatales > Hydrocharitaceae > Thalassia > Thalassia testudinum. The sequence goes on from JAZHRO010000002.1 coordinate 70,274,293, forward strand.
TCCCCCTCAATTCCTCTCTCCCTCGCCGACCATAATCTCTACAAGCTCCGGCGGATTCTCCCTCGCTCTCTCGTCGCCCAACCACAATACTAGTGGTCAGGTTGTCTTCCTCTTAGTCCTCCACGTCGCACAACACCAGCCAACGTCACCTCCGCCCCCTCTTCACCGTCGCCTCATCTACGGAGCTTCATCTTCCCCATGGTTGGCAACCATATCGATGTGGGTCCCTTGTCCCTTTCATCCCTTAAAAGTAGGTCTTTCAAATCTCTTCGTCTCCCACTTTCTCTCCCTCTCTTTATTTCCCAAAACAACCCACTGACGCCACTGGCCACCATTACCTTCTCCACCTCCGGCGAAACCGTCGGCAAGGTGCTCCCATCACCCCGCACCTCCATCCACCTCGTCAACCACCCTATGACCTCCACCTTGACTCCTTGATCACATCCCCTCACTCCAACCTCTCCATCGACCACCCAAACATTCCACCAAACACACCCACACATTCACACACAGTGTGCTCTAGGCAGGAACGCACATGCACCCCTGAGCCACGCCGACATTCCCATCACATTCGCCGTGGTCCGATGATGCTCCCTGAGCGATTTAACGTGGCTGCGAGGCTATGCTGTTGATTTCAAGTTTAGGACGACTGCCGCCATTGTTACGGAGCTTGAAGCTTGATGCTGCGGACCCAGGTCTCACTCTATCCTAGATTGCTACCCCTAGGTGTGCGGAATCAAGGCGCGCACGCATCCAAGCCATCAAGTAAAGGCTTCAGCCTTCGCAGCCTCGCCAATTGAGGAAGTCATCTACTTCTTCCATGCGCAAATGAAGGTGAGACATTTAGTTCCACCTCGGAAGTGGAAGGGCACCCTTGTGCACATAAAAGGAAAAAGTGTTAGAGGCTTATCACCTCCAAAATTGAGTGTGAGGTCCTCCTCCCCCCCACTCATGGACTCATCTGCGACACTGCCCACGTGGACCTAGCCACGACTTGGTTACTCGACCTGTTCACTCCTCGCTCACCACACATGCCAGTGAGCTTGGACCCGGGTATCTGTTAGGTCCGATTAACCAATCGGTTAAAGGCTATGGGAGAGCGGCTTTGAAATAGAAAAGAGAGAAAGAGAGAGGAGAGCTACGCAGGGGAAGGGGGTTTTGCTCTGAAGAGTTTTCTCCGACACTTAGCCCAATCAGAGAGGAAGAAGAGGAGGTCAAGAAGAAAAGGAAGAAGCTGAAGAAGAAGGAAGCTAAAGGCAGAAGGAAGAAGAGAAGGCAGAAGTCAGAGAAAGAGAAGAAAAGCCAAAGAAGAAGAGAAGGAAGGAGAAGACAGAGAAAGCTAAGGAAAGAAAGATAGAAAGAGAAGAAAGCTCGCAAAGGCAAAAGAAGAAGAAGAAAAGAGAAATCAAAGAAAGAGATCAGAAGAAGAAAAGAAAGAAAAGCACTGTACCCAGAGTCATTTAAGACGTCTGATTTTGCAATCAGATGTCTTAATTTATATTTTCTTCTTTAATTAATTTGAGTAACTATTATCTAGTCTACATTTCCTTTTACTCTTGACATACTCATATGCTCTACATTCATGATTAGTTTTTGAGTAATGATTTTTGTTCAAATACATTAATTGCCAAGTTTAGTGTGTGAATTCCATTTGCTCCCTGTGTTCGACCTAGGAATATATTCGAATAATAAAAATGTATTTATTTTGAACACTATTTTATATGTACTACAACGCAACACTCTTAAACACCGATTCAGCACTCTAAACAACCACCACAAGATCTTTACTGAATTCTACCTCTTACACCATGGCGCTCGTAGTTGATGGTTGTTCCACCCCCTGCATCTCTGAAAAATGTAGTTCCTTTCTCTTCTTAGGTTCTGGCCGATCTGACTCAAAGGGCCTACAAATATTGTCAGCAGTGAGCGCTCCAACCTCCACCTAGTGTGCTCTTTGTTGCTCCTGCTGTAGTTCTTCAACACAAAGGCTAACCATCTTCAGCCGAAGGAGCCATGAGCTTCCCCCACACCTGAGTATAATTTTGTCTGGAATTGCCCCCCCTCAACATAGACACCTCTAGCTTAATTGATCTCCCATCCCCTTCGCAGAGGCCCACCCTTGCATCCTCCGCCAAGGTGGCGAAGCTCGCCATCATCCCCGCCACCACCCCTTTGTTTCGAAGATGTAGAGGGAGCCCCCAAATCTCCATAGTGCCCCTTCTATTCTCCGCCCTCTGTGAAGGTCAGTCCTGCAAGGCCCCATCGAAGGGGGACACCAGCCCTCACAAAGCAGTCATCCCCTCGAAGATTGTTGTGTGAAAATAAAGACCCTCCACATCAATCATACCCAGGTCAAAAAACACAAAATGAGCGCCACCCAGATATGCCACCTTCCAACCCTGAGATGATTAGGATAGGGATCTTACTAGATTTTGTATCCTTTCGTGGGAGGAGCCAATCACGATCTCACCGATCAGGGCACCCCTTATTGCCATCTCTCCATATAAGGGACTTCAACATCTTACGCTTGCCCTATGCTCATCGGCAGTGTAGGCGACACCACCCCCTTCACTTCTCGACCCCTTTGTTGTCCGCCTTCTTTCTTGTCTTTCTTCCCCACCCTCCTGCATGAATCTTTCTTATGACCCCAACCTCCACATGCCAAACACAGTGTAGGAGATCTGCAGACCACCGCCATGTGACCCCTTCTTCTGCATCAGTAGCATACTATATCTGCATTCCCACCTCTCCATCTCCTCCAGGAGTCGCCAACCCCATATGCCGCACGATTATTATCCCAGCTAGCCTCCATCGTCTCTCTTTGACGCCACCTCCTAGACCTCCACACCCTCTATCCATCGTCTTCCTCCCTAACCCTAACCGCCATCCTCTTGCTCCCGTGTGCAACAATTTTAGAAGAACGTAATTACTGTATTATTAGATATAACTTTATGTTAATTTAAATGTATATTAATCTAAGTAATTATACAAACCTATCTATATGTACATAATTGTATCTAATACTATATATACGCATTTAAGTAAGTAATATGAACTATATATTACATGTAATTTAATTTAATTAAGTACTTACAATAAATAATTAAATTATTAATTTAATTAAGTCATTTATTAATTTAGAATAAAATAGATTAGTAATTTAAGTTAATAATGAAGTAATTTATAATGCACACTTGTATAATTTTATATTAAGTATTTTCATCCTATTTATACTATATTTATAATGTATTATAGTGTATATAAATTAATTATGTTTATAACTAACTTAAACGAGTATTTAAATGTAAGTAAATCGAAATAAAATCTATAAAATATATTAAAAATATGTAATAAATAATTTAATATGTAAATCAACTCTGTATAAGGTCATTTGTATAATTAATTAGCCAATTTGTACTTTAATTAAGAAATGAAACTTTAATTTAACATGTATAAACCATCAAATTTGACTAATTTTATTATATATCTAAATAATTTATTTCTCTAAATTAATTGAACCATTATATAGCCCTATATAAGGCTTTGTAATTATATAATTTATTTTTAATTTATATTAATTTTTGGCCCTTGATTTGAGGGCCAAATCATCGGACTTCTCACAATCACAGCGTTGAGTTGTGCTGATTTCACCTACAGCGAAAGTGCCACATCGTGTAGCACAAACCGCTCAAAGTGGTATAATATGAATCTGTTACATTGCCCTCCCAGTTATTAGGTGTCAGGCGTCAATTAACCCACTCGCATTCCCTCTCTCTGAGCATATGAACGAACATTGTATACAGTGGTAGGTCAGGGGCCATGTACCATAGCAAGCCTGATGTAGGCCTGTGTTAGGCCTAAAATGCTAAAAAAAAACTAATTCAAACTAGGACTAGCCCACTAGTAGAGGTCAGGTCCCACCCGTAAGGGTGCTGTGTATCTCTCGAACGTGGGCTAGCCCGCCCATTAAATCAAATTTTTTTTCTCTTGTGAACAGTGACTATGTGTTTGAGAGAACTTCCTAAATTTGACTAAGTAAAGACAGAAAAGAGAGACGGAGCTGCTTAAGCGGCCAAGTGTTTGGCATTGAGCCCTTGTGTGTGTGCGTATGGATATATGTATATATATACATATGTATATATGTATTATGTAAAATAAATATAGGATAATAGTACATTGATATAAATAACATAAATAATTATATGTAAGTATATAAGTGTATATGTATAAGCAAGGTATAGATATGTTTGAGCTCTTATATATATAAATAACCTTAGAGATTTAGTGACGAATATATCCATTACTATATATATGTATATATGTTAGTATAAGTAGTTCTTTTTGCCTTAGGTTATGTATATATTTTACTAGGGTTGTAGTGACATATATACATGTTACTGTATATGTAATTTATGTTACTATAGAAATTAGTATGTTAATATAAATTAGTATAGTAGATATTAGAAGCTATTTTTGTACCTATTTTACGTATTACTTATAATAGTTATATATAACTAACCTAGAGTAGTATTAGTTAATTTTTAATGCCTTTCATTTGTAAATCTATTTAAGGAATTGCAGGTAGAAATAATTGATTCTTTTTGTAAATAATTGACTAATTCATTTATTAATTGATTCATTGATTCTTTTGTAAAAAAATTGATATTTTTTTGAATAAAAGAATACTTTTGGACTCAGAGAGTGATGTATATCAATAACTACCTCCCAATGAATGACTTGAAAATTAACTTGTAAAAAATTATAATTAAATAAAGATGACACGATATTGATTTGCATTGTAACATCTTTACTACAATAACGACACATAAAACACTATTTTTACTGCAACTCGATCGTCGTATGTCACCTGCCAAAGGAGTTCCACAAGCCACACACCATTCAGTCTTATGTACGGTATGGAAGCCCAACTACCTATAGAGACAGTTCTCCCCACCTATCAGACACAACTGCATGACCACGCGACCAATAATGATCAAGTCCGCAAGCAGAAGTTCTCGGAAGGAGACTTAGTCTTGCACAAAAGTGACATCACCATGCCAAGTCACCTAAGCAGGAAGTTAGACGCCCCATGGGAGGGACCTTATAAAATTTGTAAAGATAGTCCAAGTGACTTCTACCAATTACAAACCTTTGGTGGCAAGGTAATCCCTCATACTTGGCATGCGAGTAATCTACATTTGTATCATGTATAGAAAGAAAGAGAAAAGACAATAAAAATAAAAACTTTTCCTTTCATTTCATTGTAGGTGTTCTATGTTACATTTCCCAAGACCATTCCCCTCAAATGGCCCACAAAAAAAAAAGAGAAAGCAATTAATAGGGAGAAATAGAAACAACACTACTACAAAATCAAGAGGTTTCACTCCAAGTCTTCAAACATATCAGCTCCAGGAGTTAAAGGGGGAGAAGAAACGGCGTGAGAAGGGCTGATGGGGAGAGTAGGTGGCTCGATAGCTTCTGATGGACCTAGCTTGTCTGCCTCCCCTTTCAGAGCCAATTGGTCCTCAGATGATTCTATGGGAGCCTTGTCCACAATCAAACCATCAACATTTTGATAGTCAAACTCAGACAGGAATCAGTCCATAGACCAAGTGCACAGGTCTGGCAATGACAGCATGAATGCCAGGATATATTTTCTAATCTCCTTTGAGATTGTGTCTCGGCTCTCCTTCATAGACGAGGTAGAGCAAAGAATTGCATCACTTTCTTAGGGTCAAGCTCCAACTATGCAGTACATTCCAACTCCAACACCTTCTTGCCCATGCCCTCTGCAAGCTGCTGGGCCTTGTTGAGGTTGGCTTTCAGGCTTTCCACAGCTACCTCTTGTTGGTGCTAGAGCACCACGATCATTTGTTTTGATGATAACAAAACACGTGTTATTTAACATTTGCAATTTGAGTCCTAGATTTCAGGTCAATTGCAAATGTGGACGTGTTTAGACGGAGTTCGAGCTCGCATCCAGGATGGATTGGAGGAGCTTGACGGAAAACAGAGGAGGTTCGCGTGGAGCGACAGATTGAAGATAGAAGACAAGAAGAATAGGATAGATTCTTTTTAATCCTTTCATGTACTTTTATCTTTATTTTTCTTGCTCTTTATTTTCCTTAGAAATTATGTTAAAGAGCCTCAAAGAACCCTAACAGTAGTCCTAGGAACACCGGCACAACCCTAGGATACTTAGGTTTTCTGTAGAATACTTAGAAAACCAATATAGGGTTCAAACAGCACTTCCAGACGTCTAATTCCCAAATCAGACGTCTGATAAAGCATTTTAAGACGTCTGACTGTTGTTTCAGACGTCTGATAACTGTTAGGCTGGACATAGTTAGTTCTGTCTGATGAAATCAGACGTCCAGACCTTATACCAGACGTCTTAGAAGACGTCTGATGGATTTGCCAGACGTCCAATTAGTGGACCGTTGGCTGGCTTAGCAGACACTCAAGAATATGACCGTTAGAGCCTTATCAGACGTCCCTAGGCCTTTCCAGACGTCTGATAAATGACCGTTTTGCCTCGGTTGACCCAAAATCTCTTCTCAGAGATTTTCTAGCCGTTGCAACGTTTGGAAATCAATTCCCACCGTAAAAGTAGGTTTCCAGACGTCCATACTTAGTTCCAGACGTCCTGTATGTCGTCTGATGGACTTGCACAAAAACCCTGTTTAGATCTGATTCAAGTCAGGGAGAAACCCGCATAGAATCAGACGTCTGACCTTGAAATCAGACGTCTTAAAGTGGCCTTCCAGACGTCTGATGCCAGAGTTAGACGTCTGATAACCCTGTCAAATGTAATCATTGTCCTGATTTCGGCCTGATTCTCTTGGACTTTGTTCCCAACGGCTATAGAACCCTTTATAAGCCTTCCAAAGCCTTCCTAAGGCCTCTATAAATAGAGGGGAACCCTTGCAACACAAAAACACACTAAGAAACACACTAAGACACACACCTTGCAATACACTTTCAAACCTTTTGTGTCCAAAGAAAAGACTCTCTTGCTCTCCAAGCTCAAACTCCATTCTCTTGAGAGCATCAAGCATTGCGCACCCGCTCTCCCGGCGTTGTTAACGAGAGCGACGTAGCGCCATCGCGTGGCACACGCACCGCGTCATCGTCGACGCACTCCTTGCAAAGGGGAGTTTCCTATTTCCTATAGAAGCTAGGTTTAATTATTTTGTTGGCTCTATAGGACTATTGTTTATTTTATCTTTGTTATTTGGTTGGGTATTCGCCTTGCGAATTCCCGTCTCCTTCGTGGGACAAAATCCTTCTCGTGGAGAGAAGGGGTTGAGGAACGCTATCCTCGTACTTGTAGCGTGGTTGTACTGAGGTTGAATCACCCTCGTTCCAAAGTGATTCGGTTAGTGGATTTGATCAACTAGGTTGATCGGAAAATCCTAACTCGAGAGGGTTAGGTGGTGGTTTTCACCCGGTTTGGGTTTCCACCAAAAAAAATACCTGTGTACTTGTGTGATTGCTTAATTTCTTGTGATATTGCTTTATATTCAATTCCGCAATTTTATTACGTCACCCCTCCTGGTAGGGAAGAACCTTCACCTCTGCCTTCTCATGGCTTGCCTTCAAACTCACAAGCTCGTCAATAGTTGCACCCAGGCGAAAGCTATCTTCTTTAAAATCCACCTCATACCCCTCCACGGCAAAGGAGAGTTCAACCTTGAGCACCTGCACTTTCTCCTTCAGTGAAAGCACGTTGGTACAGGAGGTTTGCAAGTGCTCAGACAAGTCCCGCAGCGCCACAAGATCCCTCTTGTGGGTCGCGATGAGACTCTCCTCTAGTTTTTTCCCTGTATACCTGACTCCTCGCAAGTCTTGGTAGGCTTTCTTTAGCTCTTTCTGCAATTGGGTAACTTGGCTAGCTGGTTATTGCTACGAGCGAAGCTTTCATGCAGCCTCAGCGAACTTCTACACGCTCTCTCGAGCGGTAGTAGCATCTACAAGCAAATGAGTAAAGTTTCTCTACTCTGCCTTCGCAGTCATAGCCCATTTGGTGGCCATTTTAGCCTCCTCGGTGGGGGTGCCAGGATTGACAATGTCTGATGGTGCATCTTCTTTTGGGGCAAAGAAGGCCTTAAGAGCTTCAATCTGTCAAGGAGCACAGATGAGGGTATAAGACACAATGTTATATAAAAAGTAGGAATTTAAATTACAACAGAAGAACACTCATCATGCGTGAATAGTAGAAAAACACGTTGTTGAAGTTCATCCCTCCTAGATAGGAGGTCGCCCAAAATAAGGCATCGTTTAGGCGTTGGAGCAGTTGTCTCTCCATGTGCAGGGCACTGCTTGAAGCGGCCACCAGATCGTTGGCATCACCTGACTGTGTGCGGGGCCTTCAAGGGCTACCTTCAGTACGAATCCTCTAATGGACTCGACTGTTTGGCCTTTCATCCCGTGGCCTCCCCGACCAGTGGGATCCATTAGCACCCTTTCCACCGTTGAGCTCCACCTAGGGTAAGGCTGCATGAAGATGCTGCCACTCAAAAAACCTCCGATGGTAGCCACCTCCTACGCCAGCTATGTGAAGGTGCCAGTAGAGTCAGTGAACGGGATGGATTGGCTAGTGGCCCCCATCTAAGCCACCTCTATAGATGCCTCGGCTGGGGAGTCGCTTAGAACGATTGCCCCAGGCAGGTCAGACAGGCAAGACAGGTCCACTAGGATGTCCTCCACCTCAACCCCGCTCAGGCTCGAAGAAGAGGGAGCTTCCCACTCCCCTTTCAGAAGCCTTGCAGTGGGCCCCTTTCTCAGGCATTTCAAGAAGAGAGAGAAAGAAGGAGATGCAATCTTTGTGAGCTAAATTCCAAATATATTGAGAAGGAAAAAGAAAGAGGAGAGAGAGACAAAGAGAAAAGGTGCAAAATTTGTGCTAGTCCCAACATTTGATTATGGATGAGTTACCTAAGTCCTGGGCTAGAATGAATGATTAATTAAGTCCTGAAGTGCTAAAAAGGAGATAAGTGAGGGATACCAACTTTAGGCCTTCTGGGTCTATTTTAGAGCTTAAACACTCATGTATTTATTAAGATCTGGACTATTCCTCAAGAGGTTGAGGGAGTTGTGAGGCTGATGTATTAAATCTAAGGCTTAGGGACTATTCGACCCTGCTACCTGCCCTTTGGTTTGGGGGACTTGGTAACCTAGGCACCCAAAAATCACACATCGGTCAGGTTCTATGCGCGTAAGGAAGAATGACGCCAAAAAGTGCCTTTTCTGAAAATGTTTTCCCGAAAATTTGACTTAGGAGCTGCTCGAAGGCACAAGTTGATTGGATGAGTTCCCGACGCAGAGAGGAGGAATGAAAAATATGCCCCTCGAAGATGCGTCATAACATACCTTCTCCTTGATACTTGTCTCTTATGATATCTAAATATCCTACAGAGGGCACGGAAGCACCTTGTGCTGCTTCAGATTTCATGGGCGGAATTATCCTGAAATGTCGATTGCCAAGGTCTGAATTTAGCTATAGAATGCCATGGGCGGCACTATCTCGAAGTGTTGAGGGGGTTTGCCATGGGCGGTGCTATCCTAAAGCATCAATTGCCAAGGACCCTTCAGGGATTGATGGTGGAGACAAGGAATCCGATATAGATCGTGTTTAGGCCCAATCCGATGTTAGATTTAGGGGAATTTAAAAAGAAAAGAGAGAAAACTCTCAAAATAAACTCTCTTATCAAAAATGCATTGGCAAATTGAACCTAGAGTTATTGCACATACGCACGGGTGCCTTAACCGCTGGGGTCAACGAACCTCTGGGCAGTTTTTGCAGGCCTTAGAAACCTTCGCGGTGGATCCAACCTGAGGCCAATCAGGTCCATATCTTGGCTGGTACTTGAGTACCTTTAGGCCTATTGCTGGTATTTCAATCTAGTCTTTAGAGGTATGGCACGATAAGGCATCCTGATGATAAAATCTAGCCAAGAGACCCGGTCTGATCCATATTATTTTGCTCAGGACTAGTAAAACTTAGGCATGGGGGTATTTGATAGGTCCACTTTAGTGAACTAATTTACTACCTAAGTACATTATCATTGAGATGGAAATTTAAATTTTGAAGCATGAACTACACAGGAAAATTTGTTAAGCTTGTATTTTGACACTCCCGTAATTTTTTAGAAAAACTTGCATACATATGTTCGTGATTGACTGCAGATACATATTTGCTTCAAAAATATTTGAGGGTATAGACTTAGAATATCATATTCACATTTTACATGAGCAATAAAAGTTAGGAAAGTTTTTGAGAAAGGAATTGATGTTAGGAATCAACTATTTTGAAAAGAAATCAAATTTGAGAGGAAGACCTTTTCTTTTGTTTACATGCAGATTGACGTTTTCTCTAATTGGATGGGATTCTCTCAGCAATTGATTTCTCTCTCTTTCCTATTCTCTCTTGTATTTTTATAACTTCGGGCAAAGACCTTGGGAGGATCATCTTCTTCCTCCTTAAGGAGGGAGAACCTTCTCTCTACTATCATCCTCCTTTCACCAACATGTGCCACCGACCGCAACGATCACACACCATCACGACCGTGGGCAACGTTCACAACCGTGCCATTCACAACCGCATTTCACCATCGTGGTCAGAGGTGACAGCTTGGATGCCGCTAATGCATCTGCTACCATGTCTTCGACTCGCCACCACATCTCATCTCTGCTGCGTCAACTCTGACGAGCGCACCGTTACCACCAACCCCCTCTCTCTCCCTCAACTTGCATGCACACAGGACAGAGGGAGAGAACTTAAGTGGTCCAAGAACCTCCTTGGAAGTCCAATGCATCCACCTCCAATGTGGTCTTCTTCTTCCTTCAAACCCTACAACCCACAGGCCTTGTATAGCACCATCCACAATGTGTGGCCAACCACCTCCATGCCCTCGCACGCATCCATTGCACACTGCCAGCACAACAGACCCCCTCCTCACCCACTGGCACTACTGCCCACCATCGCAGCACCCCCGCGTGGCCACCGCCAGCCACGTACAAGCCTCGTGCCTATAGTTGCACGCGCTCATGGCCAACAGTTTAGCCTGCACCACCTCCCAGTGCACACCACCCCCTTGCGCAGCCACACGTGACCACTACGCGTGACCTCTTCCTTTTCTTCTTCTTCTTCTCTGCCAACCAAAAGAACCCAAAGCCACCAAAACGCAACCACCATCCTTGGCCTCAATCCTTCATGCCGGGAACTGCATTAGACTTGCCACACCACCACGAGTGCAACCATACCCTCCGAAGAGCCAACCATGCCCCGCACACATGAATGAATGAACCCATCACCGGCAGCTGCTTCCTCGCCGTTCGGCCACCTCTGACCACCTCCATGGACAACACCACCATCAACGAAAAGCTCTCGTCATAGCCAATCTCCTCTGAGCTCTGTACACCCGACCGCAACCTCACGAGGACGCACGAGGAAGAGGATTCAATCCTCTATTTTGGCATGTAATAAAATTTACATTTTCTACCACTACCAACCCATGAATTTTGGATTTGATTATTTTAATGAACTGAAATAGCATGCATGCCCTTACCAACCTGTTCACTCACCCTTTAACACTGTTCTAACGTATAATCTAAGCTAAATTCAAACTCACCTAATTCACAATGAGGACTTTGCAAATCGTAGACATGGGGGTATTAAAGTGAAAAACATTGTGAAAATCAATTTAGAGAAAGGTTTCACATAAAAAAAATAGAGAGAAAAAAAAGAAAGGGAGAAGATTATTTGAGCTGAATGAAAAAAGAGGGGAAGAAAAAAGCAGAAAGAAGAAAAAAGGAGCAAATCAAAAAAGACTAGCAAAAAGTGGAAGAAAAAAAGTGTTTTAACTGTTGGGTTCAACGAACCTCTGGGCAGTCTTTACGGGCCTTAGAAACCTTTGCAGCAGACTCAGGCTAAAGCTGGTTAGGTCTGGATCTTGGCTGATACTTGAGTACCGCTAGGCCTATTGTTGGTATTAAGATCTGATTCCAAGAGATGTGGCTTAGTAAGGCATCCAAACGATTAAGTCCAACCTAGAGAACTGCTTTGATCCATAGAATTTTTGCTAATGGACTAGCAAAAGCTAGGCATCGGGCCATGATGGGAACATCATCATGAGCCTTAACTTGCCTGTTTTGGTTTGAAAAATATGATAAAATCTCCTACATTATGATGAGTCCATTTTAATGGACTATTGTTATGCCTAAGTTAACCTTATTTTTACATTTTATGTTTATTGATAACTACATTAGGTTATAGAATAAGTGCATACATCATTACTTGAGTTTTTATCTATTATATTGCATTCTATAACTTAGTATGTAATTATTTTATGTTTCATCATTGTAGGAATAAATTGCAAGAGACGAGGGGGGTGAATTAAATTTTCCCCTCCCCCAACAGCCACCAGCCTCAACATCTCCCCAACAGCAGAAGGCCAAATTTAGTAAGGGATTTAAAAATCCCTTGACTCACATGGGGAGAAGAGATAAAAGGAGGTTCCGGTGTGAGAGAGTGGCTTGGGTTCTTCTTCTCCCCCTGGCAGGGACCCAACCGTGAAGAGGGCGTGCACTGTGGGGAGAGTGTGCAGTGTGTGCACCAACTCCCACTGCCTGCCCATTGCGCCCTTGCATTGCCTTCACAGCGCCTCCATCTTCACCAATCCCTTGCAAGCCACAGCCGTGCCCTACAGGTGTGCCCTTCCAGTCTACACCACACCACGCCATCGCCCTCCACCGCCTACCTTGAGCGCCCTGCAGGCCCTGCACCCACACCACAGCCACACTATTGCCTCACATGCCCTTCTCCGCCTGCCCGCACCTTCACTGCCTGCAGGTGCTACACCCACGCCATAGCCGCGCTACTGCCTTGCGCACCCTTCTCTGCCTGCCTGCACCCGCACTGCCTGCAGGCGCTGCACCCACGCCATAGCCATGCTACTCCTGTGTGCGCCCTTCTCTGCCTACCTGCAGGCGTTGCACCAGCCCCCACGGCAGGCGTCGCATCAAACGCCCGCAGGCACCCATGCCTACCACCATCGCTCGTAGGCAGTAGCCAAGTGCCTGCAGGCAACCCAACCGCTGCAGGCAGACCATGCCTGCAGGCCACTCCCGCGCACGCCTAGTATGCCCTTGCACGTGCGCTCAGCACGCAGCCGCGCTGGCTGCAGCAGCACTCTTCCTCCTCTCCATGCGCGACCATCCTCCTCCAATAGAGTCAACAGGCCAACGACTATTCTCCACCATCCGACAGCCGTCGGCCACCTCCGGCCACCGCATCACCACCATCGCGAAGCACGCGTCGAGGTGCACCACCCCGTCGACTCTCGCTGCCAACCGTGCACAGCTGTCCATGTGAGGAAGAGAGAGGAGAAATATTTTGTTTTCTCCTCAATTAATAATTACATTGAATGCCATTGCCATTTAGATATTAATGTTTTATTCAGGCCACATTGCATTGATACACTTATGATTTCCTGAAATTACTTCACTTGTGTTATATGCATCATTTAACTTTGAATTTTGAGTCAGATTTGCATGCAAGTTAAATTTACATGATATTCCATTACACATGCATCATATACATATATTTGGGAGCTTAATTCCTGACATGAAAATTACATAAAAACCCTAAACTTTTAAGGAAATTGCGAGCTCCATTTAAAATAGCATATTCCTAGCATTGAGGTCGTAAAAGTGTCTACAAACAGTATATTCCTCTCCTCGTGAATTTATTGGTTCTATTCCTCCCTATGGATGCAACATTCTTATTGTGGTAAAATTTGATATTTATTTTTAATTGAGAGATTCTCCACTACATAAAACACAATGACATATCATTCTATTGCTATCATAAATAAGTGAGAATCTCTCCGTCACATCACCATTAGAGGGTCCTATATGTATGATGTTCTGCTTTAAGAAGAAAAGAAACCAGGGTTATTTCTGTAATTTTAACAGCATTTCATAAACACAGAATAAACATGGGGAATTTTAGGGGTTAATTAAAGGTCAAATATTCATAAATATCTAATAAGATGGTCCGTGCAAACATAAACGGGTTTTCGTAAATTTCGAGAGTCAAAATAGTACCCGAAACACTAATTTCAGACCTACTTAAATAACAGAGGTTATGGTTAAGATAAATTATATCTAAACCTTCTAAAAATCATAGAAAAATATTCTATAAGGTTTGGTACCTTTGATTTGACCTTTGGAACCCATTTTGACCTAAAATAGAGTCTCAGACAAAAAGTTACCCTAATTTGGGTCTCTACGCAAATTACATAGCCAAACTTGGTCAAAATTGAAATCCAACTTCACCACTAGCTTTCTTGGGTCAAAATTAGGTTTTTACCAAAATTTTGGCCCAATCAGAGATCATTTTAACCTAGTTTGCACTTTTGTCCTTTCAGACTCTTCATCTCTCACAAACACCCCTAACTTTCAAAAATCCTTGCGAATAGCCCCTCAACTCTGTCATCTTCTTTGTAGTTGGGTCCCTCCTGCAATGGCATGTGTGAACTCACGTAGCCAAACTCTCAATTGGGGATTCCTTCCTGATTACTTGGCATGTGTGAACCCATGCATTCGAACTCTCAATCGATCGATTAAACCTAATTCTAGACTTCAAATTCTTCCATGTTGCTCGTGCGAACCCAAGAATTTCAAGAATCCTTCTCCTGAAAATCCGATCTCCTCAAGCTTGTTTCCAAGCTTGGAAGCTCACCTAAGCTCTATAAAAGACCCTCAAGAACTCCCTCACCTCCTTAGCAAGTTTTTAGGCCAAAAAACCTCTTCCCTTCTCCCTCTTTGGCCTCCTCCGAAGCTTGCTTCGGCAACCGTCCTTCCCAGCTCACTTCACCGGATGCCACATACTATAAGTGCTCCATTTCAACTCCCCTTTCCAATCTGTGTCTCATAATACCAGTGCGATGCTTCCCAGCCTCCTCTTCCTCTCCATCTCCCTTCCTAGAGTGTTCTTCGTCTCCAGCATCGGCCCATCATAGCTGGCACTTTGATTGTAGTGGAGATTCTAGAGGAAAGGGTTGGGGTTTGGAAAACCTGTCGTCGTAGTTCAATTCGCGAGAAAATCTGTCGATCAAATAAAATTATTAACCGAAACTCGAAATGTGAGTCCAGGGTCGAACACAGGGAGGCAAATGCTTAGTTTTGAAAATCTACATTTCGCTTTCATTTATTTTTGTCTTTTTTGTCTTTTCTTTTTATTTTGGTATTCTTAGCAAGCAAGAGATTAGGTTGATGAATTCTAGCTAATCTACTTGCAAAATAAATAGAAAGAGATAGAGATAGAGAGAGAAACAATCATGTAGTTTTATAATCAATGTTTATTACAACTAGTAAAGCAGGGAATCTATACTACGAAAGTAATAAAGATAGAGATAGGTGAGAGAAATCCCCCTCGACGATCGCTTGGAGGATGACTCGCTCAGACATTTCCTGGAGGATGGTGGTAAGGACCAGGATGAACGAGGATGGAGCTGGAGGATGGAGGGCAAGGCAGGACGGCGTCGCGGCAAGGATCTTCTTCCTAAAGGGAAGTGAGAAGACAACCTCGAGATGCTCCACGAAGGGGGATGAGAGGCAGGAACAAATATTTGTTTTCTACTCTAGAGGAGCATTTGAGGCTTGGGACAAGCTCTCTCTAGAGCCTTGGATGTGGTGAGAGGAAGAAAGGAAGAGATGAAAAAAAATGGGAGGGGTAGGGGCCCTTTTATAGTGGATGAAAGAATAAAATTCCTATACAGAACATTTAGTGACAGCCACAAATGTTGGTAAAGATTCACCACAAACTACACTGAAGACAACCCACGCACCCATGCAACCGCTGCGCTGGCACGCGCTCCGCGCGCACGTGTCGTGCGACTCCACGCACTACGCCCCCACGTACACTGTTGTGCATTCGTGCCTCCGCATGCACACTGCTGTGCGCGTGTAGTGGCGCGTGCGTGAGCATGGGCAGCCTGGGTTGCGCCACGTGGCACGTTATGGACCATCCATCTTCTTTTCGTTGTAAAGGCTACTACAGAGGTCGGATTAAGTCAATTTTTGAGCCATTGGGATGCGATCGTCGACCCGAATTAATCCGCGTGGTGGGATTTGTCGTTTGAAGCTTCGAATTATGTCACTTAGTCCCTTGGCCGTTGATCTTCCTCAGACTGCATATGGTGCTACGATACTTCGATCTAGGCGATTTCAGAGGCATTGGTCTCTGATCGTCGTCTTGATTAGATCCGTATGGTCAGATCATCAATCCAAGGCTCTGAAATAAATCTCCTACTCTCCTTACCACAAAAAGGATGCAATTAACCTAAAATATACACAACTACTCTAAATGCAGAATGATGTATGCTATGCAATATTTATAAAATGGAATGCAAATATAAGCCTAGGAACATGCATAAATAGGCAGTTTAACCTAAATGGATGTGTCCATATCATACCCCCATGCCTATCTTTTGCTAGTCTCTAGCAAAATTAAACAACTTGCTATGTATAAAAATAGAATTTGGACTCGATCGCCTAAGCCCAAGTCGTTTATTAACAAAACAAAATTTCAACTAAGGTTCTTAACTATGAAAACTCAACAGTACCCCAGTGTATGCCAAAATGCAAATCACCCAAGTCCTCGCCTTTTTTGAAAAGGTAAGATACATTTTTTTGTTGTTCTTCCTTTCTAATTTTTTTGGACTTTTGGAGTTTGAGGGTTTTGGGATAACTTTTTATGGCTACCCGACCCACCCAAGGCTCAAAAAGGACTCTAATTGCTAAGCATCTAGTGAAAAGAGTGAAAGACTCACTAGGCGATCGTTTAAACGGACTTCGGGTTTCTACAACCCTAGGTGACCTTGCCTAAAGGTTTATCTTTTCGAATGGTAGCTTTCTCCCTACTTTTATTTATGGGGTCAACACAAGGCCAAACCTAGTATATATCTCCCTGGTTTATTCTACTTCCTTGCTTCTTCCCTAAATGCTTTGGGAATTATTGTGCATTTTTGTGAGTTGGGCTTTGGACAACTGGACAATGGGCTGTTACCCACGACAACTTGCCAGCCATACTCGTACGGTGAAGTGTGGTTTTATTTTTTTTATTTTATCCTTTTTCTCTTTTTCTTTTTTTAAGTAGGTGGCTTCCGTGATCTGTGATTTATCTAAAGGCAATACGAAGAAAATGGTCTTGTGGCTAGGCTCTGGACAACCGGCTGATGAGCTGTTACCATTGACAACATGCCAGCCATGCCACCCTAGACGGTTCATTAGCTACCCAATTCTCGAAGAAACTGCCGAAAAGTGAGTCAGTGCAAATAGTGTGTAGATGCTTAGTCTTAAAATCCCCTTAAATCAGATGGCGGGTTGATAAGTCGTATACTTATCACCCCAATTTATTGACCAATTTAAAATAGAATTACTTGGCGAGGACATGAGACTAAGTCCACATTTGAGTGGACACCCGAGCTAGTTAAGCCCGAAGACCTGAAGAGTCTAAGTGTTTAGGTCCTCTCGTATCATTTCCTAAAGTTAATAACGCCTAATGCCTAAGTTCTCTTCTTTTCTTCTTTGTCTTTTTGAATTTTCATTTTTTTTTTAAGAAACTAAAAGAAATTCTACCGAGTTAACAAAATGATTTCAGGATTAAGTATCTAATCCCCCATTCCTAAATGATGCAATGCCTTCATTGTAAAAACAAAACATGAAAAGTGTAGAATAACAGAATATCACTTGAATTTCATAACAATCCAATCAACTCTGCAGAGAACATGGAATATGCACACATGCTAAATTTATTGCCTTCTGCTTGGCATAAAGTACAAAGAAAGAAGAAATGGAGAATTGACAAGTGCAGGTCAGTATCAAAATCAAAAGATTAATCCTCAAATATGCTGGCAGAAGATGTCCACAGACATGGACTAAGTTGTGCTGTAGACCCAAGTCCCAAGGTTAAGTGATTCTAAGGTTCTGGATGAAAATCACCTAGAACCTAAGATTATTGTGCTTGCAAGGCCGGGCCAACGGTTTGGTGGTGTGCAACCCAAGACTAAAGTGTCAGACAATGGATTGATCTAATTCATTAAAATCGGGTGTCCATTTACGGTTCAGCTTGGGAAGATAGTCAATTATTCCAAGCCTGGGTTGCACGTCAAAGATATCGTAAGAGTCCTAGTAGGAAGTAAGTGATTTCAGGTGAATAGGTATCCTTAGATCCAAAATTGTAGTTCCCTCAGAAATAGCTTCCCAGATTTTTATTTCCACCATCTTATCCTCCAAGATCAAGGTTTCTTGGACCTCCAGATCATTGTACACCCCATCCAAAATACCCAAGTCCAACAATTAAGACTGAATCAGGATTGACTTGGGCCTGGTAGTCTCAAAAATATCATAATTCAGCTCTTTAGGGTGTGGTTGAGCAGTGGGGCTACTGATCGAATCATCAGGATTCGGATCGTCCATGTTAGCCCCAACATGATCATAATCTTCAATAATTGGGCTACCAAAAGGTTCGTCATGCTCCTCCAAACCGTTCATCTCACTAAAATCCTCTTCCTTAAGCTCAAGTGGGACTTCACCTAAAGATTCTTCACCCTTAGAGTCAAAGAATTCTTTATCCTCATTTATATATGTCTAAAAATCATATGTCATTTCATCGTCTATGGAGACATATTTTTATTGTTCCCTGGCTCAGGGATCTCGGATGAAATAGTCAGTTCATCCTGAATCATTGCTGTAGACCAACCTGGTCATCCCCGATCTCAGAAAATGTATCCCCCCCGACAGGCGCCTGAGAGGGTTCAGACATTGGCTCTCCTGAAGGGGGTTCATCTTGAGAATCATCCCAAGATTGGACTAGGGTAACCACAAATTTCATCCTCAATCTCGACAATTTCCCAAGTAGAAACTCACCTAGGCCCCTATCCCTAACATTTTGGAGGAAATCCAATAGAGAACTATTAAGTTCATCAATCATTTTGATCATAGGCTCCAATGCTTTAGTGCATGGTATTGGCTGAGCTTCTAAAGATTGGATGGTGTTCCTCAAGTTAGCCAACACCTTGTCTTGGACCTGGTTCACCTGAACCGAATGGTTTGGTTCAAGTTTGGGTGGGTTTAGGTTAAATCTAGGGGATTCAAGATATCGAGGTTCTTGGGTCCCACTTTGATAGTAGGTCATTTTAGGTAGTTCAAAGAATGGTGGCGACCTATATTTAGTGGAATACTAGGGAGGGTAAGTGTTATAATCAACATCTCCTTTTTGATTGTAGATCGGGTTGGTTCAGTCATCAAAGGGTGGAGATCTATAATCATTGTAGCTCTGGGAAGGATAGTAATCACAGTCTTGTTGTCTAGCATTAGGCCCTGGACACTGAGGTCCTGTATCGTATCTCCAATCAAAGTTATCCCGACTAGTGGATGGATAATTATAAGTCAAGTTGGGATTGTAATCATCTTGGGTATAAGTGGTCGTAGGAGGGTAGGATGGGAAATGAGTGTAGGATATGGAAGGATACATGATAGAATAGGAGGGGAAATTAGAAGAAAGAAAGGAGTCCTGCAATACAAGCAATCAACCCTATCCTTAGGAGGGTTAGCCTAAGGACCTACAGACTCCCAAGACCCATCTTGAGATTATAAATGATATGGTCTACTTCTATCCAGTCAATCCAACAGTTAGAGGGAGGGGCTAGGGAGAAGGTTCTTCCTTTGGCTTGCGCCTCCGGTTCCAAGTGTACCCCCTAGCCGTGGTCGTTTGACACTACTCCCCTAGCTAGACATCAGATGGATTGGTAGGAGATTAATCGAAAAAACTCTCAATCTGAGCCCCGAAGACGAATCAATCCTTAAGGCCAACGTCTACTCAGTTTTAATTACACTTGGGATGATTGTGCTCTTGGAATGTGATGGGCCCTTTAGATGGGTTGTGCCCTTAATGACCAATTCAAATGTGTGTGTGTGCACAACCAGGGTTTGCAAACATGGTATTTGATGATGTGTCTTTTAGGGTTTAACCTTATTTAGTAGCTTTTAGGGTTTAATCTTTAGGTTCGTTTAATTAGGTTTAGTAGAACGCTCCAAGTTTTGAAAGCACTGGTGTAGATATATTCCTTTAAAAATAAGAAATAAAATGTGGAGTGCCTGGTGGCAAGCTACTTGATGAATCAATTTTAATTTGAGTGGTGTGGCCTAAATAGCTCAATCAATTGGCCTGTTGCACCACTTAGTTTAGGCACACAAAAAGTCTTAACCTAGTCCAATTTTCTACTCACTTATTAGTGTGTTGAGTTAGGGTGTACCGAATCCACAAGTCAGATTCTAGGTAAGTGGTAGAATCAATGTGAAGAAGTGCGCCTTAAGTCGAAAGTTGTGGGTGTTTAATGTGTCACTTGCAATAAATCACACAAGAGAAGAGGTTTTCTTTTTTATAAATGTGGGGATGAGATGGGTAGAGGTGGCTGATGTAAACACATTTACACTACTTAAAATGTCTATTTATGCATGTTCTTAAGCATAAGATTGCATTTCATGATATAAATATTGCATTACATGCATCATCTTGCATTTAGAGTAGTTTGAATAAAATGGAGGTTAATTGTCTCCTTTTATGTGCTTGGACAGGGCAAATATTTTATCGGGGCCTCGGATCAAAGATCCAACCGTATGGATATGATCAGGGCGACGATTGGAGTTCAACGACTCCAAGATCGCCCTAATCAGGCATCCGTAGCATCAGATAGAGACCGGGGAACCCTAGAAGATCAAGGGCCAGGATGGTGTAAATCCGCACTTCAGATGGAAAATCCGACCACACGGATGAATTCGGATCGACGATCGCAGTCGAACGACACAAAAATCGAGTCAATCCGACATCCGTGGCACCATCTACAACTTCCAGAAGATGGACGGCCAAGATGGCACCACGTGGCGCCATCCCAGCCGCCCAATCGGCCGCAGGAGTCCTGTGAAGTCCGCGCAACGTCTCCTCTCCGCCGTTGGATCTCGATCCAACGGCTGCGGTCGCGCGCGTTTAAAAACGTCCGCGCGACCATTTCGCCCGCGTAGCGCAGCGGCGACGCAGCTGCGGGCGAAGCGGAGGTCGCGGGTTCGAGCCGCGGAGAGGGGGTCGAAGGCGCGGGCGAGCGGGCGCGCACGAGCGTCGGATGAAGATCCAACGGCCGCGCGCGCCCGATAGCGCCGACGCGCAATTGGACGCCCTGGTGGGCGCGCGATCGCACGCGGGCGGCGCGCGATCGCACGCGGGCGGCGCGCTACGCAGCGGGCGCGGGTGCGATCTAAGCCGTCCGATCTCGCGATCGGACGGCTGAGACGACGCGGACGTGCGTCTGCGTTACGCGCGCAGGCCAGCCGAGCGGGCGCGCGTGGGCGCGGCGGCGACGGCGACGGCGGGGCTTTAGCGACGGTTTTATCCGTCACTAAAGACCCCTTATTTATTATTTTGAAGATGTAATGTCCATTTTGCCCCCACTCCTTGCAACTATAAAAGGAGACCCCCTCCATACGAAATTTTCATCCCTTCCTTCTCCTCTCTACCTCTCCAAAGCTCAAGAGAAGCTTGTCCCACACCCGGGATGCTTCTCGCGAGATAAAGTCCAAATTTTCGTCCCCCTTCGGAAGTGGATCCCGCGACGACGACGGCGTGCTGCTTCGTTCCCGTTCTTCTGCTTCGTCCTCCTTCGTCCCGCTTCGTTCTCCTTCGTCCAGGCGTCGTCCCGTCCGGCTCGTCCTCCAAGCGACCGTCGAGGAGGATTCTCTCTCCCTATTCTTTTTACTGCTTTCTAGTATAGATTTACTGCTTTCTAGAGTAGTCTATTCGTCCTCCGAGCGATCGTCGAGGAGGACATTTCCCCCTCCATTCTTTTAATGCTTTCTAGAGTAATTGTTTTATATTTTCTAGTTGTAACGAATGAACTCTTTTATAATTAATTCCTTGTCTATTCTACATTTCATTTTAATTTCCATGTGTAGTATTCTTTCTCTCTCTCTTACTCCCTCTCTCTCTTTTATTCGCTGTAGATACTTAGATAGTTTAAATTAAATTTCTTCGTGACAAAATAAAAAAATGAAACGCGAAGTTTTTAAATCAAACGTTCGCCTCCCTGTGTTCGACCCGAAATTCCTATTTCGGTATAAATTTTATTTGTTGAACACGAATCCTTCGCTTTCGAACTACAACGACGGGTTTTCCAAAACCAAACACGTTAGCGTAGATTCGTCTCGTTCAACATTTTGGCACCGTTGCCGGGGAGGCAACGCTCTTTGATTTCTCTTCGCGTTTTGTAACTTACAAATCATTTACCTCACTTTTCTCCTTTCTTATTGTAATTGCAGGTACTCTTTTGAGACAGGCAAAAGCGGTAGATCGGAGTAAAGTGCTGTGGAAGGTTTTGTAAGTTACCCCCCACCTCCCACCCATTAGATTTCATTTCATCACATAATAATTCAAACATCAATCAACCTAGGTGTTCTTATAAACTCTAAGGTTAGATTGTTTGTTGTTTGACATCCATACTCACTCCAACCCCCACATTAAAAAAAGAAAAAAATAAAAAAAAATCTCACAGAGGTACACAACCTCATCTGATTTTCTAACTCAACCGGTAAACCAATCTTAGGAGCCGGTACACACATCCAAACACATAATCGAGTAGAAATCAGATTGGGTAATCATTTGTGTGCCTAATTAGGTGGTGCATCAGGCCAGTTGTTTGAGTTGTTTGGGCCGCACCACTTCAAATAAAATCAACTCATCAAGTAGCTGCCAATTAGGTTCAACTCTTAGGGATCTACCAGGCACTCCACATTCTTTTTAAACTTTAAAGGAAAATATCTTCACCTGTGCTTGCAAAACCTGGTGTGCCAATGAAACTTGATTGAAAACACCTAAAGTTGAATCCTAAAAGCTACTAAGCAAGATTTGAACCTTAAAATTCATCACATCAAAAATAATCTTGCTTGAAAACCACTGGTTGTGCACGCACACACAAAGCAATCAATCATTAAGGGCATAACCCATTTAAAGGGCCCATCACATTCCAAAGCACATTCAAATCTAGCCCTAAATAAAACAGAGTAGACGTTGGCCTTAAGGATTGGACTCGCTCTTCAGAACTCAGAACGAGATTATTTTCGATTAGTCTGTTTCTACTGTTCAATCTGATGTCTAGCTAGGGGAGCAGAGTCAAACGATCGCGGCTGGGGGGTACACTAGGAACCGGAGGCGCAAGCCGAAGGAAGAACCTTCTCCCCAGTCCCTCCTTCTAACTGGTTGGATTGAACAGACAGAAGTAGATCAAATCGTTCCTTTATCTCAAGACGGGTTTTGAGAGTCTGTAGGTCTGTAGGCTAACCCATTTAAGGACAGGTTTGATTGTTTGTATTGCAGGGCACCTTTCTTCCTCCTGTGTCTCATGAATCCTTCCACATATTTCACGCATTCCCGCTCTTTCCCTCCTGTTATAAATTATCCTCAACATGACAATTATCCCAACTCGTATTGTAATCGACCATCAGTTAGTTGGGATAATTCGGATTGGGGATACAATTCCGGACCCCCGTGTTTAGGGTCTAACCCTGAGCACTGTGATTCTCAATTCTATCCTTCTCAGAGTTGCATCGATTATAGATCGTCCTCCATTCATGAACAACCTAATGCGATCTACAATCAAGAAGGATACACTTATCCTTACCCATCCTCTGATTTCACTGCCTTTAGGTCATCTCCATCTTTTGAACAATCTAAAATGACCTATTATCAGGATGGGTATAACGAATCTCAATTCGTTAATTCCTCTGCTTTGACGTCAAACCCGCCCAATCCTGAACCAACTCATTTGGTTCCGGTTAATCAGGTTCAAGATAAGGTTCTGGCTAACTTGAGGAATATCATTCAATCTTTAGAAGTTCAGCCAATACCTTGCATTGAGAGATTGGAGACCCTGATTGAAATGATTGATGATTTAAACAAGTCTTTGTTGGATTGGCTCCCGGATGTTAAGGATAAGAACCCGGGTGAGTTTCTACTTGGGAAATTAGCGAAATTGAGGATGAGATTCGTGGTTGCTTTGATTCAATCTTGGAATAATTCCCAGGATGAACTCTCTTCAGGAAAGCCAATGACAGAACCCGCTCAGGCACCTGTTGGGGGGGACACGTGTTACGAAGCTGACCAGATTGAATTAAAACAACCAATTAAGGATGATTTGATTTCTTCACCTGAAATCCCTGAGCCGGGTTACGAGAAAACATATGTCTCCTGGGAACACAAAGTGACAACTGATTTTGGGACATACATTGATACGGATCCTGATTTCTTTGATGGTGAAGATTCAAGGTGCGAAGTCTCACACGAGTTTTCAAATCACGATTTTTGTGAGACGATTGGGCCTGAGGAATCTGATAGATCATTTGATAGCCCAATAACTAAGGAAACTGATCTTATTAGGGCACACGATACAAATCCAGAATTGCATTTTCTGGAGGAATCAATTCAATGCCCTGATTATCAGTTACACCCTGTTGAGCTTATTGATGATTTTAATTCTGAGATAATTAGACCCAAGTCAATTTTGATTCTGCCACATCATTTACACTTGGAGATTCCAGACGGGGTGATGAATATACAAGATGTCCTGGAATTTGATACACTTAATGAGGAGGATAGGAGCAGGGAAGTTCTAATTTGGGAAATTAATTTTGGAGGAAATGGAAGATTGAGTCGAAGGGTTCCTTTTAAGCTAAAACCATCAAATCAGAACCCTTACGACATTTGTTTCGAGGATGTCAAACTCAAGCACACATTTAACGATTATCCTTTTGAGCTTCAATTCTCTGTAACCCGACATTTTGGCCTTGGGTTGCATCCTCACAAATCGCAGGCCCGACCCCGCTTGCATTCTGATTTTAGGTTTTGGGTAATTTTTATCCAGAACCTAAGATATTCTCGATTATGGGGTGTGGGTCTGCACCACAATCTGGTCCACATCTGTGGACCTCTGCTGACAGGTCAGAAGATTCTTCTGTTTATTCTAATTCTGACCTGCACATGTGAATTCTTCATTTCTTTTCTTTGTATAGTGTGCCTAGCTGAAGGCACTAAACTCAGCACATATACAGTTCTTTTTCATTTTCATCTCGGAGCGGACCCGATATCCACGCAATTCAGGTGCTTTCTACGCTTTTCCACTCTGTTTTATGTCTTTTCAATACAATGAGGACATTGCATTAGATAGGCATGGGGGGATGGATATTTATCTTTGAATTCATTTGTCAGCTCCGTAGATTTGTTTTATTTTATATAAAAAAAAAAAAAAAATCAAAATTAGGAAAGAGAATTTGGGTTTAAGAAAATTTTCGATCTTAAGAAATACTATATTATGTTCTGAACACAAAGACCCTTCAGGTCTTTGGACTTAATCAGCCTATGTATCCACTAAAATGTGGATTTGTTTTTCGAGTTCTCGCCAACTTGAATTTTATTTTAATTGGAGTAAATAAGTTTGGGTGATAAGTACACGATTTATCAACCCGCCCTCTGATGTGAGGGAATTTTGAGTCTTAAGCATCTACACACTTTCTTTGCACTGACTCGTTGTTTGGCGATTTTAATGGAAATTGGGTAGCTAATGAACCTTCTAAGGTGATATGGCTGGCAAGTTATCGTGGGTAACAGCCCATAGGTAGGTTGTCCAGAGCCCAGTCACTGGACCTTTCTCTTTTTGCTGCCTTTAGGTAAATCTTAGACCAGGGAAGCCACCTACTTAAAAAAAAAAAAAAAAAAAAAATCAAAAAGGAGAAAAGAACAAAAAGAAATAAGCCACACTTCGCCGCACGAGTATGGCTGGCAAGTTGTCGGTGGTAACAGCTCATCGACCGGTTGTCCAGAACCCAGCTCAGAAAATGCACTAAAAATTCCCAAAACACTTAGGAAGAAGCGGAGAAGTAGAATAAACCGGGGAGATATACACTGGATTCACCCTTGTGTTGACCCCGTTAAAAAATAAAAGTAGGGAGAAAGCTACCGGTTGTAAAGATACACCTTTAGGCAGAATTCTTTTTGAGGTCACCTAGAGGCGTAGAAATCCGAAGTCTGTTTTAATTGCCGGTCAACGAGTCTATCACAATCACAATAAGATGCTTAAAACTTAGGGTTCTCATCAAATCTTGGGTGAGTTGAATGGCCGTAGAAAGCCACTCTTAAACCCTAAAATTTAAAAAAAAAAAAAAAAAGAGTAAAAACAGAAAAAGAAATTTTTCTTTGAATAAGGCGAGGCTTGAGGCGGTCTGCATTTTGGCTGATACCCGGGCACTATTGTGTCTTTGAAAGTTCAGTTCTTAAGTAGACAATTTCTTAATGATTGAAAATAACTCAGGTCCAAATAATCTAACCTAATTCTTTTATAAATAGCATATAGTTTTTGCTAGGGACTAGCAAAAGATAGGCATGGGGGTATGATGTAAACACATTTACACTACTTAAAATGTCTATTTATGCATGTTCTTAAGCATAAGATTGCATTTCATGATATAAATATTGCATTACATGCATCATCTTGCATTTAGAGTAGTTTGAATAAAATGGAGGTTAATTGTCTCCTTTTATGTGCTTGGACAGGGCAAATATTTTATCGGGGCCTCGGATCAAAGATCCAACCGTATGGATATGATCAGGGCGACGATTGGAGTTCAACGACTCCAAGATCGCCCTAATCAGGCATCCGTAGCATCAGATAGAGACCGGGGAACCCTAGAAGATCAAGGGCCAGGATGGTGTAAATCCGCACTTCAGATGGAAAATCCGACCACACGGATGAATTCGGATCGACGATCGCAGTCGAACGACACAAAAATCGAGTCAATCCGACATCCGTGGCACCATCTACAACTTCCAGAAGATGGACGGCCAAGATGGCGCCACGTGGCGCCATCCCAGCCGCCCAATCGGCCGCAGGAGTCCTGTGAAGTCCGTGCAACGTCTCCTCTCCGCCGTTGGATCTCGATCCAACGGCTGCGGTCGCGCGCGTTTAAAAACGTCCGCGCGACCATTTCGCCCGCGTAGCGCAGCGGCGACGCAGCTGCGGGCGAAGCGGAGGTCGCGGGTTCGAGCCGCGGAGAGGGGGTCGAAGGCGCGGGCGAGCGGGCGCACACGAGCGTCGGATGAAGATCCAACGGCCGCGCGCGCCCGATAGCGCCGACGCGCAATTGGACGCCCTGGTGGGCGCGCGATCGCACGCGGGCGGCGCGCTACGCAGCGGGCGCGGGCGCGATCTAAGCCGTCCGATCTCGCGATCGGACGGCTGAGACGACGCGGACGTGCGTCTGCGTTACGCGCGCAGGCCAGCCGAGCGGGCACGCGTGGGCGCGGCGGCGACGGCGACGGCGGGGCTTTAGCGACGGTTTTATCCGTCACTAAAGACCCCTTATTTATTATTT
This sequence comes from Thalassia testudinum, assembly GCA_037157565.1. Classification (NCBI taxonomy): domain Eukaryota; kingdom Viridiplantae; phylum Streptophyta; class Magnoliopsida; order Alismatales; family Hydrocharitaceae; genus Thalassia; species Thalassia testudinum. The sequence continues at coordinate 70,301,770 of JAZHRO010000002.1, forward strand.
TGAAGATGTAATGTCCATTTTGCCCCCACTCCTTGCAACTATAAAAGGAGACCCCCTCCATACGAAATTTTCATCCCTTCCTTCTCCTCTCTACCTCTCCAAAGCTCAAGAGAAGCTTGTCCCACACCCGGGATGCTTCTCGCGAGATAAAGTCCAAATTTTCGTCCCCCTTCGGAAGTGGATCCCGCGACGACGACGGCGTGCTGCTTCGTTCCCGTTCTTCTGCTTCGTCCTCCTTCGTCCCGCTTCGTTCTCCTTCGTCCAGGCGTCGTCCCGTCCGGCTCGTCCTCCAAGCGACCGTCGAGGAGGATTCTCTCTCCCTATTCTTTTTACTGCTTTCTAGTATAGATTTACTGCTTTCTAGAGTAGTCTATTCGTCCTCCGAGCGATCGTCGAGGAGGACATTTCTCCCTCCATTCTTTTAATGCTTTCTAGAGTAATTGTTTTATATTTTCTAGTTGTAACGAATGAACTCTTTTATAATTAATTCCTTGTCTATTCTACATTTCATTTTAATTTCCATGTGTAGTATTCTTTCTCTCTCTCTTACTCCCTCTCTCTCTTTTATTCGCTGTAGATACTTAGATAGTTTAAATTAAATTTCTTCGTGACAAAATAAAAAAACGAAACGCGAAGTTTTTAAATCAAACGTTCGCCTCCCTGTGTTCGACCCGGAATTCTTATTTCGGTATAAATTTTATTTGTTGAACACGAATCCTTCGCTTTCGAACTACAAGACGGGTTTTCCAAAACCAAACACGTTAGCGTAGATTCGTCTCGTTCAACAGTGGCAAACAAACAACCAAATCTATCCTAGGGTTTATAAAAAAAACCTAAGTTGATTTGGGTTTGAGTTATTGGTGTGGTGAAGTGAAATCTAGGGTGGGGGTGGTAGGGGAAAACTTACAAATGTCTCTACCCACATTTTACTCCAATATACCATCTTCAGCTCCTCGATCGGGTTCCTACAAGACAATAAATCGAAGAAGAAAGGTTAGAAAAATATGTAAGTAATGCGGGAAAACCCGAAAAGTCAAAGAGCGTTTCCTCCCCGGCAATGCACCAAAATGATTGGGGCAGAGATTCTAGCATAAAGGGTTGGGGTTTGGGAAACCCGTCATCGTAGTTCGATTCACGAGAAAATCCCTCGATCAGATAAAATATATAATTGAAACTCGAAATGTGAGTCCCAGGTCGAACACGGGGAGGCAAACATATGGTTTTGAAAATTTGCGTTTCGCTTTTATTTATTTTTGTCCTTTTTATCTCTTCTATATTTTTGGTATTTTTAGTAAGCAAGAAATTAGGTCGATGAATTCTAACTAATCTACTTTCAAAATAAATAGAGAGAGACAGAGATAGAGAGAGAAACAAGCATGTATTTTTATAATCAAATATTTATTACAACTAGGAAATTAGGAAATCTATACTACGAAAGCAATAAAGATAGAGATAGGTGAGAGAAATCCCCCTCGACGGTCGCTTGGAGGACGACTCGCTCAAACATTACCTGGAGGAAGGTGGTGAGGATCGGGATGAACGAGGATGGAGCTGGAGGAAGGAGGGCGAGGCAGTATAGCGTCGCGGCGAGGATCTTCTTTCCAAAGGGAAGTGGGAAGACGACCTCGGGATGCTCCACGAAGGGGAATGAGAGGCAGGAACAAATATTTATTTTCTACTCTAGAGGAGCATCTGAGGCTTAGGACAAGCTATCTCTAGAGCATTGGAGGTGGTGAGAGGAAGGAAGAAAGAGATGAAGAAAACTAGGAGGGGTAGGGGTCCTTTTATAGTGGACGAAAGAATAAAATTCTTATACAGAACATTTAGTGACAGCCATAAATGTCATTGAAGATCCGCCGCAAACGTCGCTAAAGATAGCCCATGCGCCCACGCAACCACTGTGTTGGTGCGCACTCCGCATGCCCGTGTCGTGCGACTCCGCGTGCTACGCCCTCGCGTGCGCTGCTGCACAATCGTGCCTCCACGCACACGTTGCTGTGCACGTGCGGTGGCGTGTGCATGTGCATGGCCGGCCTGGGTTGCACTACGTGGTGTGATCTAGGCCGTCCATCTTCTTTTCATTGTAGAGGCTACTATAGTGGTAGGATTGAGTCGATTTTCGAGCTGTCGGGCTACGATAGTCGACCCAATTCCATTCGCACGGTCAGATTTATCGTTTGAAGCTTCGAATTATGTCACCTAGTCCCTTGGCCGTTAATCTTCCTTGGACTACATATGGTGCTACAGGACTCCGATCAAGGCGATTTCGGAGGCGTTGGACTCCGATCGTTGTCCTGATCAAATCCGTATTGTCGAATCGTCAACCCGAGGCTCCAAAATAAATCTCCTCTCCTGACCACAAAAAGGACGTAATTAACCTACAATATACACAACTACTCTAAATGCAGAATGATGCATGCTATGCAATATTTATAATATGGTATGCAAATTAAGCCTAAGAACATGCATAAATAGGCATTTTAACCAAATGGATGTGTCTACATCACGCTTCCTCTGACTCCCCTTCGACCGCTAGCTACTCTCTTCGACGCCCCCGCATGGACTAATCATCCCAGCATCTCCAAACTTCGTTTTCGACCTTTGACTCACCTACTCCACCGTCGACTTCCAAATCGCCAGTATTCCTCCGGCGACCTCCACAGCATGCCTCATGCCACCAAATCACCTACCATTAACTCCTACATCTCTACCAAGTCCACGCAAACAAAACCCCTCAAGAAATTGAGGGGATTGCTTGCTCTAACACTCCACCTGACACTACCATCACTGCACCACCTTTTTGAGGTCGTCAGACCTCCTCAAGCATACACATGCGACACCACACCTACCACTCACTCGCCGCACACCGGTGATCCCTCTGAGCCTATTTGACTTGGCCGCAAGGCCATGTTCGTGCTTTCAGGTACCTCACCGGACCTTCTCCACTGCCCCGACTCCTCCGACTATGCCTCCAGTCCTCCGACCATAATACTCCCAGGCAGCATCCTCAAGACTCGCGGACTACATCCAGGCTTCACTCCAAGCTCTCAATTGGAGCTTGCGTGCACATCTGCTGCCACACTGAGACGAAGGGAGACTAAATAGTCCCACATCGTGGGACACAGAGCTTGCAGCTACACATAAAGGTAATTCCTTCCCCCAGCTATTTGCCCAAGTCATAGGGGTCGGGTCCCCTTCACCCTCGCACCCGCTTACTTGAGCCCACTGCTCGCCTGCGATCATGCCCGCAGGCCTGCACCCTATTATGGATCCGTTTACCCAGTCATTTACCCGACTACGGTTGGGTCTTTGAGAGAAAGAAGAGAAGGAAAGAAAGTGGGGGGGTTTTCCCTTGCTCTTGCCCTCTCTATACTTAGCTGCTGGGAGGCTTTCATGCCTCTGTTGGTGCTGTGCTGTGCCTTGTCTCTCTTGAGGCTTAAAGGAAGGAAGAAGAGGCCTTTGCCTCTCTGTTGAAGCTGCTCCTCTTGAACACTTAAGGCATCTGAGGCTTTATACCAATGTCCGATCTCTGTTGGTGCATTGGTTCTAACTTGCTATGGATAAATTTCATACTTGGTTGACGTGGAAATTGGTTGAGGGATATTGTGAAAATATTTGACTTAATTGAGCTTACTATTCTAGGGTTAATTGTTGATTTAAATCACCATTTTAACCCATTATTTTTACATTGAGATCTTGATTTCATCTATATATCATTTTCAATTGTTCTGAATAACGTTTTGATTATAATTGCTTATCCTTCATGTGATTGGTGAGATTAAATTGCTGTTCTTTGCTCCCTGTGTTCGACCTCAGACTCTTTCTGAATCTGCGTTATAAATTCAAATGATTTGAGCGCATTTGTCTTATATTACGATGCATCTCTTAAACAAAAATGAATTTGCTTGAATATTTGGCACCGTTGCCGGAGAACAACATGCAATTAGATTTCATTGATTACAATTTCTACTTTGAATCTAACTTGTTTTATTTGATTTGTTGTGGTTGTGCAAGATACACAGAAGAAGATCAGCTGCACGACAGCCACTCCAGGGGTAGGTAACCTCGTTTCCTTCTTTACAAACCCCTATTTCTGGAAGGATTAAAAAAGGAAAAATCAATTAGGTCAACTTGCATTCCTTATTTAGAATTAATCACTTCTGAGTTGCCTAACTTGATCTATTTAGAAACCCCTCTCCAGATTCCTGCACCTACTAGGCATTTAAGGTACCTAGGGCTACTCACCTTCTTGATTGAAATCTAGGTACTAGATTTGGAAGAAATTGATTGGACAAGAAAGAGCAAAATTAGGGTTTTCATCTTAGGGTTGAGAAACACACGTGCTTGAAATAACAAGAATTGACTTTCCCGTATCGTGTGCTACCTAAGCCCATGCTTGAAGTTACCTAATCAAGGAGACCCTAAAATCAACCTCTAATCATCCACTTGAATCTTAAAATTGGGACTTAATAACAAGGACAGGTTAGGTGATGTTGATCCACCTTGTGGGTCAACCAATCTTCAAATTCAGTCACCAAGCACAAATCAATTCTAAAGTCAGGTGAAATTCTAAGCACCTTAATTCAAGATTAAAATTCGTAGACTTAAGGGGTCAAGTGGTTCATTCTGGTCTACTTGGATCTGCAATGACAAGGAAGGTCGGGTGGGGAAACCTTTTAACCCGTGGAGACGCTCTACCGTGTAAGGGTCTTCGCAGGGCTCTCCCTTCCTAGCTGCCCAGGAAATTCTTGAGTGGACAACTTTCTGATCAAGAGGTATCATTCACCTTGAACCTCCTTAGTCATCCAAACCTATTTGGGTGCCTAAAATGGGTCCATCAGACATTCTGTCCCTCATCTGCTTCATTTAGTGCATGTTCGGGAGGAGGTCCTAAAGACCACCCTTAAGGCCTCCATTAGCTTTCCACTCTATTTAAGGTCAAGCCTCGACCCATTTGTTTGTGCAACTTCCTGATCAGATCGATATCTCTTTCGACTCTTCCATTTCTGAACCTGAATCTCCATTCACAACCATAGAACACAACGAAGAACTCGACCATCAGCATCAAGTCCATGACCTCAGAGATCTAGTCCATGCATATATCAACCCACCGCAGCATCCTCAAATGCAAGATCACTACAATCCCACTACAGTGGAAATCGAGCCTAGAGTACAAATTCTTATGGGAGGACTTGAGGTGAAGCTCAAGCCAAGTATGCTTCACACAATCCCAAAATTCCATGGCTTAAGCTTCGATCATCCCTTCTAGCACATCAAGCATCTAAAGAATCTGGCCCATACCTTCAGACCATTGTTGACGCGGCTAGATCGTGTTTTAACAGTCAGTTACGTCGTAGTATAGGTGACCAAGCGTTGTCAACAAATAAAAATTTATTACTCGAAAACCTAAGTATCCGAGGTCGAACACATGGAGCAAATAGAATTTATTACTAATCTCAAGAATGTAATTGAATACTTAGAGTTACTCAAAATCTAATTCAGAATATAAATGCAAGAATTTGAGTCAAATGTAGCAAAAATAGAGAAATTGGACATCTGATCATGGGATCAGATGTCTTAAAAAGATATTTTCTCTCTTATTTCTTCTCCTATCTGCCTCTTGTTCTTCTTCTAACTTTCTTTCTCTGATTTTCCTCTTTTTCTACTGTTCTTCTTTGGCCGTGTGCTTCTTCTTCCTTGTTTCTTCTCTGTAGCTCCTTTCTCTGCTCTTGCCTTTCTTCTTCAGTGTCTTTCTCCTTCTTTTTCCCTGTGGGTCTTCTTCTTCTTCTCTCCTTGGCTCTGCTTCCCTTGGCTTCAGCTTTTCTTCTTCTTCTACTTCTGCTTGTCTTTCCCTTTCTTTCTTTCTTCTTCCTTCTTCAGCCTTAGCTCTCTGACTTCCTCTTCTCTTTGGCTTCACCTCTTCCTTCTGCCTTGTCTTTCCTTCTCTTTTTCCTCTACGAGTCTTCTTCTTTCTTTAGCCTTCCTTCCTTCTTCTTCCTTTTGCAGCTAAGTGTCAGCTTCACTTCAGCTGTGCCTTCCTTCCTTCTTCTTCTTCTCTGCACAAATCGAAGAGCAAAACCTACCCCTCTACCCACACCCGCATCTCTCTCTGTATATCACTCTTCAGTATGCCCTCTCGGAGATGGGTAATCGGGTCGGGTCACGTGCTCGGGTCCAGGTGCACCGGCGTGGGTGTAGTGCATGAGGAGTGCTCGGTAGGATAGTCGGGTTGGGTTGCCAGGTCCGCGGGATCAATTCACGGACGAGGCGTGTAAAGGTGAGGGACCTCACCCCATGTGTGTCTCGAGGCAAATAGCTAAGAACACAAAATCCACTTAATCCACTCAGACAGCTCACCACTTACCGAGGTGCTGCTGACACTTGCAGGAGAGTGACTTCACAATTGGCGCAACTGCAGGTCTCACGACACCCTCTATCAGGCTGGACTTGCTCACACTCTCAACCAGCACAGTCTGGAAGCCTAGGACCTGACGCTTGTGACCTGGAGTTGGAGAACAATCGAGCTCGAGTCGTCGCTAATGGTGGCTGGGAGCTCGATCCTGCATGACACAAAAGGGGCCTTGCGGCTCTATCAGACCACAGGAGGACCTTCACTGTGTCATGGTGAAGGTGAGGCAGTAGGTGGCAGGCCACTAAGAGGCCTAGGCATGCGTGCCTAGGTCACTCCGTGGTTGGGTTATGGGTTAGGTCGGGGGGCGTTTGTGGTGGTGTAGGCGGTCTGTGAGTGAGTGGATGATGTTCAGTGGAGTGTGGTGGAGGTTGTGGGGTTGGTGGAGAGACGTGTGGAGTTGCGGAATGACGGGTGCGTCTCGCCAGAGGTTGGCTGGAGATGGGGAAGATGGCGGTGGACAGTGTCTGTCGAGGAGTGTTTTGTGAAATAGGTTGAGGGGAATTGAAGAGGGGATAAAGATGAGTGGTTCTAACCTAATTAAGTGGATGAAGGGGGAGAGAGGGCGGCTGGCAGTACCTACTGTCGCCGGAGAAGAAGGCGTCTAGTGGAGGAAGACGGCGACGACGATGGGGCTAGGGATGCTCGTGCGGGTGTTGCGTGATGCGGAGGAGGATGGTGAGGACAGTTCTACCACTAGTATTGTGGCAGAGTGACTAGAAACAGGAGGGAGGCTTGCGGAAGCTCACTGGACTACTTGGCCGGAGGAGAAGAAGAGGAAATCGAGGTGGATCTCTGGACAAGTCGAGCTGAGGAGGTACGGCTAGGGTTGGTGGTCATTTTATAGGCACTGGCAAGGGCTGCTGTGCTTGGAAGACAAGCTTCCAAGTGCGGGAGTCCTCGCCAGAGATGGAATTAGTTAGAGACCCAAATCTCTCGTGCGTTCGCATGAGAGATTGGGTGCAAATCAGAGATCAGGACCACGCTCAGATGGAAAGGAATTCCTAAGAGAGTCACCCTTCCAAATCTGGGAGATCTCTGAGGAATCAGGGGGTATTCCCCCTCTATTCCTCGCCAGAGTTGGATTTCTCCCGATTAATGGTGGAGGGATCTGTTTGTAAGAGTGGCGAGGAAGTTAGGGGGGTCTGTCCAGTGGTTTTCAAAAGATAAGGACCAAAATGTAATTGGGTGTACTAATTTGCAAAGTAGGTCAAGATGACCTCCCCTTATCTCCAAATTTTGGTACAAACCTAATTTGGACCTAAAGAATCCAATGGTGAAGTTGGATTTTAAGTTTGACCACATTTGACTAGACATCTTACATAAAAACCGAAATTAGGTCAATTAATGAGCTATGACCCTAATCTAGGTCAAACTAGGTTCCAAAGGCCAATTTGAAGGTTTTAAATCCTAAGGGATATTTTTCCATGAATTTTAGAGGGTTTACTTGATTTTTAACCTGACCAGAACCTTATTGAATTAAGCAGGTCTGTTTTAGGGTTACAGAATGTCATTTAATTCCTGGATTGCACATGAACCCATTTCTGATTGAACCAACCCACTTTTTATCTTATTCAGACCATTTGACCTATGTTTTGCCTCTAAGAAATCTCGTTTATATACTGTAATGGTAAAATTGTAGTTGTAACCTTTATTTCATGTTTTCTTCTCAGAACACTTATTCCTTGAATTAAGTCCTTCTTTAGGTTATGTAGGAGCTCTTATTCTCTTAGGTCAAAATGAGCTAGTTATGGGTCATGATGAGGCTCTCATCATACCCCCATGCCTAGTTTTGCTAGTCCCTTAGGAAAATTTCAAGGTTTTAACTTCTGTTCTAGGCCCTGAGTGTTTGTCATCAGTTATGATAAGTGCTTTTCTTTTTCTTTTATGATTAAGTTAGAATGCCAACAATAGGCCTAAAGGTACTCAAGTACTAACCAAAATCCGGACCTGACCCACTTTAGCCTCAGTCTTCCGCAAAGGTTTTTAAGGCCTGCAGAAACTATGCTCGAGTTTCTTGGACTTTGCGGTTAAAGCACCCGTACTTGAGACATTTTTAGCCTAGGTTCAGTTTGTAGTGCATTTTTTGTAAGAGAGAGATAGGAGATTTATTTGTTTGGAGAGTTTTCTCTCTCTTTTCTTTTTATTTTTAGCTTCGGATTGGCTTCTCAACACGATCTGTATCGGATTCCTCATCCCCATCATTAATCCTTAAGGGTCCCTAGCAATCGATGCTTCGAGATAGCACCGCCCATGGAAACCCCTAGAACCCTGGCTTTCGAGATTTCAAGATAATCCCGCCCATGGTGTTCCATGGCCAAATTCAGACCCTGGCAATCGGCATTTCGTGATAATGCAGCCCATGGTATCTAAACCAGCAGAGTGCTTACATGCCCCCGATAGGATATTTAAATATCCTAAGAGACAAGCATCGAGGAGATGATATGTTGTTATGCATCTTTGAGGGGAATTTCCTACCTCTTTGCGCCGGGAACTCATCCAAATCAACTTGTGCTAATCGGCCGTTCTTAATCTAGGTGACTTTTTCAGAACATTGACATGCTTTTGCATGATTTTGATATTTATGCACACTGAACCAGATTGTGTGTGAATTGGGGTGCTTAGGTTACCAAATCCCGTAAACTGAAGGTCAGTTAATGAGGCCGAATACTTCCTAAGTCTTAGACCTAATACTTAAGCTTCGCATTTTCCCCAACCTCTTGAGGATTATCCAGATCTTAGTGGGTACGTGAATTTTTAAGTCTAAGAATCTAACCCAAGAGGCCTAAGATCAACGTTCCTGCTAATCTCTTTTTATGTCTTCTTAGCACTTTTCTTTCATTTTTCTCTTTTCTTGATGTGGTCTTGAACTTTGGTTAATTCCTTAATCTCTTACTAATGACTATCTCTTTTTCTTTTTCATTTTTTGCTCCTTTTTGTCATTTTACTCTTTTTCTCCCCCTTATAATTATGTGGCTCACAAAATTTCCTCCCTCCATTTTTTTGTTCTTTTTCATAATTTTTTAATTTTTTTGTGTTTTTGACAAATGTGAATTTTTTGTGAGAATCCTTCTGACATTTTCTTGGTTCTGTATGTTTGCACTTTATCACCCCCCCATGCCTAATTTTTGTAATGTCCTCATTGTAAACAGAAGGTGTGAAATAGTGTTGAGGTCAGGGACTTAGAACAGGATACAACGGGTGGGTGAACGGGTCGGAAATGACTGATGTGGACGATTTCAAGCTCTGGTACGTGTACTAGAGGTGGGATCAACTGTTTAAGGCTGAACTCAAGGTGCACTAGACGTGGAGTACAGACAGATAATAAGACGGGTCTCTATTTTTGGAATGACGAGTTGCCTCTCGCTAAGCGCTAAATTCAACGCCTTCAGCCAAGTGGAAAATGGGGTGGAGAGGGAGTGGTCAAATCAGTGAAATTTTGTAAAACAAGCACCTTGATTAAGAGCCTGGTTGGTCCAACCAGGTGCTTGTTAAGATCAGTGGGCTGATGATGCAACCGAAACCCAATCAGTCTGGTGGGTTGATAGATGTAGATCAACAGATGCGAAACCCACCATATGTAATGTGGCTCAGATGGATATGGAAGTGAAAACTCGAGTTTAGGCTGAGTCGAATCAGCCTTGTCAGAGTAGGGTTCCGAAAAATGATCAGTGCATGGTGTGGAAACCCTACAGGGGTGATCAAAGAATGATGGCTCATGTCTTTCAGCCTGATTGATATCTGATACCTGGTATAGATGTAGAGTTGAATCATCTACAAATGGCTCAGTGAGAGGTGAATCAGAATAGAAATTGAGTCCGATTGCAGGTTGGGGTAGAGAATGGGTTTTGATCAGTTCTGTATGTGTGGAAGAGGTGGCTGGCTTGTTATAATCAGGAGGCAGATTTTCTCCGATGTTATGGTCAGATTCGAAATCGTCGGAGAGTTTGCGAAAATCAAAATCTGAATGAGATTCAAGATCATGAGTTCCACCATAGAATAAATCATATGTTGTGGATTTAGCAGCCTGACTGGGGTCTAGCCTAGATGTCAATTCTGAGCTTACAAAGGTGTCCTTATCTGGTAGAGGCTCAGGTTCTAAGCTAGTAGGACAGGCCCAATTGAAACCCCACTCGTCCAACTCCTCAATTTCTGTATCATAAATTAGCATGACTTTTGAAAAATCGATTGGTTCCTCTGAGGATGTTAGCGAGGGATATTCATCAAATAGAGGCCCAAAATCATATTCTTCATTGAAAAATTGATCTTCCTCATATGGGGCCACGAAATCTTCCCAATAGGTCTCAGATCTAGATTTTGGGCTTAGGATGTGGGTTGAGTCACTAGAATCTAGGTTTGAATAACCTTCGAGGGTCACCTTATCAGAATAAGGGGCGGGATTTACACCCTTGAGAGGGTCAGTTCTACTCTCATTATTGCAGGAGTTTTGGGATTCTAAGCCTGGTGATTCATGGTCTAGAATGGGCTCAACATTGTGTTCTCCTGCACTTGGAACTTCCCAACCTTCTTCAATATCAGGCACATTGTACTCCATCTGGGTTGGGAATCCACACCCATTTTGTGCCTCAATCCCGAGATTCGATTGATCCTCGATGTTGTCCAAAGATGGTTCATCCTCTGTTTGTGGTATATACGAGTATTTCTGGTCGATAATTTGTTTTAATAATCTCATTATCTCTTCCCATTTTTCAAGATCATCTTGGTGTCGCTTCCAAAGTCAAGGATTTGTCATGCATTGAAGGTATTCAAGATTGTGCAATTTTTCTATCTCAATGTATCCTATGAAGAGCAAGTCTCGGGTTGATCCTTTTTTGACTTTTGCCAATAGTACTTGGGCACAAGTTATGATAAAGGTTGTGGTTGTTGGGACATCAACCTGAATGTTTTCTACTGGTGTTGAGGTTTTATCTTCTTTTTCATAGAATTTCAGGGCATCCTCAATCATCCTATCTCTCATGGATCTTCGATATTCAGGTTTCTTGAATGGTAGTCCTAAGTGGTTTGGCTGCATATTCAGGTGGTGGACTCAAGAAGTAGAATCAGAGTTTGAATCAAGGTGTAGAATCAAGTTATGAAGCGATTAGATCTGAATAACGAGTCCCACTGAAAATGTATGTGTGTGCTTTAAAGAGAGAAGATGAGGGACTGGAGATGTTTTTGACCCAATCAAGACACCCAAAGATGCTTGGATGACTATGGAGGTTCAGGGCGGATGATACCCCTGGACCAGAAGGTCGTCCACCTGAGAATTACCTGGGCAGCCAGAGAAGGAGAGTCCCGCAAAGACCCCTACACGGTAGAGCGTCCCCATGGGTTACAGGGTTTCCCCCACCCGACCACTCTTGTCACTGAGATTCCAGGTAGACCAGAATGGGGACCTTGACCTCTTAAGTATATCACTTTTATTTCAAAGGTGCTTTAGGGTTTTCACTTGAAATTTAGATGTTTTGATGTTGTGACCTAATTTGGAGGTTGGTTAACCTAAGAGGTCAACTTCACCTGACCTGTCCTATAGATGGCAGAATGATTCTATGCTTGGAACCTAGATATCACCCTGATTTGACTCCCAATTTATTAGGTCCAAGATTTTAAGATCCAAGTGATTTTAGAGCTCAATTTTCCTTAGGGTTTGTCTTGTTTAGATCTCTTCAATCAAGGACTTGGGTCGCATACTGATGCGGGAGGGTTCATTTCCTTTTATACAAGCATGTGTGAACAAGCACTCCAAGGCTCTACTGTAGAAACCCTAATTTGGTTCTATTTCCAATCCTCTTTTTTCACAAAAATTCTCCTTGGACTTAAAAGCGAGAAGTGTGTTGTCCGTAGAGATTAAGCATGATTTCTATTAGGCACATGAATTTTGTGGGATAGAATCTAAAAAAAATCGCTCCAACTTCAAGAAGAGTTGAAAAATTTTCGCAAAATCAGGAAACGTTTGCCTTAAAGATGGTGATTACTACAGAAAGAGGGCAATTGATTCCTAAATTAATTTCTTCCTTTTGTCTTTCAAGGATTAGGGGATGGTTTAAGGAAGAAAAGAAATTACCTGCCTTGGAGTAGTTGACTTGCGGGAGGGATCTTCTCATGAAATACCTGCAAGATCACAATAAAGCAAAGTAGGGCAAGTTAGTGTTCAATATGATCAAAAAGAATGCAGAGACTAGTGATAAATTGAATGTTGCTCCCTAGCAACGGTGCCAAAATGTTGACATGGCTAGATCGTGTTTTAACAGTCAGTTATGTCGTAGTATAGGTGACCAAGCGTTGTCAACAAATAAAAATTTATTACTCGAAAACCTAAGTATCCGAGGTCGAACATAGGGAGCAAATGGAATTTATTACTAATCTCAAGAATGTAATTGAACACTTAGAGTTACTCAAAATCTAATTCAAAATATAAAAGCAAGAATTTGAGTCAAATGTAGCAAAAATAGAGAAATTGGATGTCTGATCATGGGATCAGACGTCTTAAAAAGATATTTTCTCTCTTATTTCTTCTCCTGTCTACTTCTTGTTCTTCTTCTGACTTTCTTTCTCTGATTTTCCTCTTTTTCTTCTATTCTTCTTTGGCCGTGTTCTTCTTCTTCCTTGTTTCTTCTCTACAGCTCCTTTCTCTACTCTTGCCTTTCTTCTTCAATGTCTTTCTCCTTCTTTTTCCCTGTGGGTCTTCTTCTTCTTTCTTTAGCTCTGCTTCCCTTGGCTTTAGCTTTTCTTCTTCTACTACTTCTTGTCTTTCCCTTTCTTTCTTTCTTCTTCCTTCTTCAGCCTTAGCTCTCTGACTTCCTCTTCTCTTTGGCTTCGCCTCTTCCTTCTACCTTGTCTTTCCTTCTCTTTTTCCTCTGCGAGTCTTCTTCTTTCTTTAGCCTTCCTTCCTTCTTCCTTTTGCAGCTAAGTGTCAGCTTCATTTCAGCTGTGCCTTCCTTCCTTCTTCTTCTCTGCACAAATCGAAGAGCAAACCTACCCCTCTATCCACACCTGTGTCTCTCTCTCTCTGTATATCACTCTTCAGTACGCCCTCTCAGAGCTGGGTAATCGGGTCAGGTCGCGTGCCCGGGTCCAGGCGCACCGGCGTGGGTGTAGTGCGCGAGGAGTGCTCAGTATGATAGTCGGGTCGGGTTGCCAGGTCCGCGGGATCAATTCATAGACGAGGCATGTATAGGTGAGGGACCTCACCCCATGTGTGTCTTGAGGAAAATAGCTGAGAACACAAAATCCACTTAAACCACTCAAACAACTCATGACTTATCGAGGTGGGACTAAAAGTCCCACCCACCGCTGTTGACACCTGCAGGAGAGTGACTTCACAATTGGCACAACTGCAGGTCTCGCGGCACCCTCTATCAGGCTGGACTTGCGCACACTCTCAACCCGCACAGTCTGGAAGCTTGGTACCTGACGCTTGTGACCTGGAGCTGGAGAACAATCGAGCTCGAGTCGTCATTAATGGTGGCTGGGAGCTCGATCCTACATGACACAAAAGGGGCCTTGCGGCTCTATCAGACCATAAGAGGACCTTCGCCGTGTCACGGTGAAGGTAAGGTGGTAGGTGGCAGGCCGCGGGGTGGCTTAGGCGTACGTGCCTAGGTCACTCCATGGTAGGGTTTATAGGTTAGGTCGGGGGGCGTTCGTGGTGGTGTAGGTGGTCTGTGAGTGGGTGGATGATGTTAAGTGGAGTGTGGTGAAGGTTGTGGGTTTGGTGGCGAGATGTGTGGAGTTGTGGAATGACGGGTGCGTCTCGTCGGAGGTTGGCCAGAGATGGGGAAGATGGCAGTGGACAGTGTCTATCGAGGGGTGTTTTGTGAAATAGGTTGAGGGGAATTCAAGAGGGGATAGAGACGAGTGGTTCTAACCTAATTAAGTGACGAAGGGGAGAGAGGACGGCTGGCAGTACCTACTGTCGCCGGAGAAGAAGGCGTCTAGTGGAGGAAGACGGCGGCGGCGACGACGGGGCTAGGGATGCTCGCGTAGGTGTTGCGCTATGCGAAGGAGGATGGTGAGGATAGTTCTGCCACTGGTATTGTGGCAGAGCAGCTAGAAAGAGGAGGGAGGCTCGCCGGAGCTCGTTGGACCGCTTGGCCAGAGGAGAAGAGGAAATCAAGGTGGATCTCTAGCCAAGTCGAGCTAAGGAGGTGCGGCTAGGGTTGGTGGTCATTTTATAGGCACTGGCAGGTGCTCCTGTGCTTGGAAGACAAGCTTCCAAGTGAGGGAGTCCTCATCAAAGATGGAATCAGTTAGATACCCAAATCTCTCGTGTGTTTGCAAGAGAGATTGGGTGCAAATCAGAGATCAGGACCACGCTCAGATGGAAGGGAATTCCTCAGAGAATCTCCCTTCCAAATCTGGGAGGAGATCTCTGTGGAATCAGGGAGTATTCCCCCTCTATTCCTCACCGGAGTAGGATTTCTTCCCATTAATGGTGGAGGGATATGTTTGTAATAGTGGCGAGGAAGTTAGGGGGGTTTGTGCAATGGTTTTCAAAAGATAGGGACCAAAATATAATTGGGTGTACTAATTTGCAAAGTAGGTCAAAATGACCTCCCCTTAGGACCAAATTTTAGTACAAACCTAATTTAGACATAAGGAATCCAATGGTAAAGTTGGATTCTAGGTTTGACCACGTTTGACTGGATATTTTACATAAAAACCCAAATTAGGTCAATGGATGAGCTAAGACCCCAATCTAGGTCAAAATAGGTTCCAAAGGCCAATTTGAAGGTTATAAACCCTAGGGGATATTTTTCCATGAATTTTAGAGGGTTTGATTGATTTTTAACCTAACCAGAACCTTGTTGAATTAAGCAGGTTTGTTTTAAGGTTACAGAATGTTATTTAATTCCTGGATTGCACATGAACCCATTTCTAATTTAACCAACCCACTTTTTATCTTTTTCAGACCATTTGACCTATGTTTTGCCTCTGAGGAATCCTGTTTATGTACTGTAATGGTAAAATTATAGTTTTAACCTTTATTTCATGTTTTCTTCTCAAAACACTTATTCCTTTAATTAAGTCCTTCTTCAGGTTATGTACGAGCTCTTATTCTCTTTCTTAGGTCAAAATGAGCTAGTTATGGCTCATGATGAGGCTCTCATCAACCATCTATACAAAATCGAGATGGCATACTCATGAAAATGTTCTCCTTCTCTCTCTCTCTCTCAAATAAAGCCGTCGATTGGTTTCAGACTTTGACTCATCGAATCACCACTTGGGGAGAACTTCAAATTGAATTCTTACAAAAAATTATTTCCAATTAGTCAGATGAACACTATGCAGCATAAAATCACACACTTCTCGCAAGGAGCAGGAGACCCTCTTCATGAGGCATGGGACCATTTTCCGGATCTCATGCGCAGGTACCCCCAGCACGAAGTTTCAAAAATGATAACAAGTCTAGTATTTTTACCATGGGCTCCGTGACGATATCAAGCTCCTTATCAATGCAACCTGTGGTGGCAACATCATAAGTCAGCATGAAGGCACGATTTTGGAGATTCTCGAGAACATGTGTGAGAGCTCCCTAAGCAATGAGTCATTAGGTGTGTACAATCGGACGACCACCTGTGCATTGGCAAATAATCAGGGGGGACACGAGACTCGAGGCCTTTCCACATCCATTGATCTTGTGTTGGTAGCCAGTCGCTTGGATAAGGTCTCAATCATTGAGAAGAAGGTGGACAACCTGACTCGACATCTGCACCGAACCACCGCTACCCCACAAAGCCCATATGTGCACCTGCCCTCTGGTAGGGAGGCTGTGCATAACAACTACCATTCTCAGGGGATGGATGCCTATCCACCCCCATCTAATTATGGTCTTGGAGGAAACTCCATGTCAGCCTACTCTAATTGGGGGAACTCTGAACCCTCCTACTCTGATCTTTCTGGAATTTCTTAGACCTGCGAGGATCTCCATGCCATCTAGAATAATCTATTCTCAAACACTTATAACCCTGGATGGCACAATCATCCCAATTTTGCATGGTCAGGAAATAACCAAAATCCGAGATCTCAATTCCAACCCCATCCATAAGCTCCACGACCATATCTGCCTACTCAACCAAGGCCTAATCTAAATTTCCAATCCAGGCCACCTAAGGAAGAAAAAATGTCTCTGATTCTTCAAACCCTGGTTGACATGCAAAAACAACACAAAGGAAAGATCACAGAGGTTTGCAATCAACTGGCCCAGCTAGCAAATGCCCGCCAGCCTGGCACACTTCCTTCCCAGCCTCTACCTAATCCGAATAGCATGCCTACCGAGAGGAGCATTATGAACTAAAATTAGGGCCAAGCACACTATGTTTATCAGGCCCCTTATGCCCCAACACCCAATAGGATTGAAGCCTCAACATCGTATTCAGGATATCAGCAGCAGACACCTATTTTGCCTAACCCAAACCAAAATCAGGCAAGGCTTAACTCCGTCACCACCCATAGTGGCAAATTGATCGTACGAGTTTCGTGTGTTTGAAATCAGGGTTACGAGTAACCCGTAGTCGAAGTTGCAAAACTTATGATCAAATAAAATTTATACCGAAACTCCAAGAGAGTCCCAGGTCGAACACAGGGAGGCAACATTTACTTTGTATGAAAATCGCGCTTCGATTTGTTTCCTTTTTGTGTATTAGGGTTTTGTTATATTTTTTTGTTTTTGAAATAAAATGACAATCAATCACAAGAGAGAGATAGAATTGAATATGATATATTGCATGAATGTCAACTACAATAATATAGAAAACATAAAAAGAGAGGGAGGTGAGAAGAAATCTCCCGAAGTGGCTGTTCGGTGACACAACAGCGCCTGGCGGAAGCTCGGATGAAGGAGCTGAGGAGCAGGACGATGGAGGTGAGAAGCAGGAGGACGTCGGGTAGGAGAAAGCTTCAGCATAGCTCTAGAATGGAGGTGAGAAGGTGGAGATGATCTGCTACCGGAATAGAGGTGGGAGGATGGCTCCAAGGCAACCTATGAATGGGCATGGGAAGTTGGAGGAGTATTTGGTGGGGTAGAGTTCCGTTACACTAATAGGCACCTTGGGAGCTTGAGAGCAAGCTCTAATAGAGCATTGGTAGGCTTGCTAGAGCTTAAGTGTACATAGGAGTAGAGTAGGTAGAGATGGCTTCGAAGGGAGGGGGTGTTGGTCCTTTTATAGTGGATGAAAAGAGGCTAGAATAGGCATGGGTCCATTAGTGACTTCCAAGTCATTGCTGGAAGTGTCGCTGTAGGCAGCTCACGCCCAAAGTTGGCCTCGCTGACGTGTGAATAATTAGAAACGACAGTAAGTGTCACTATATGTCTGCCAAGCTGTCGTTGAAGGCTGGTGCCAACTGAGCACGCGTCCACCTCATGCATGCTACGCTATCCCTCTTCATGCGCATGAATTGAATGACGGTCCTGCCTAGTTTGCATGTTGGCACGCTCTGGCGTGCGCGTGCGCACTGCAGGTGCGTACTGGCGCTTCGCATGTGCTGGCTGGATTGAGAATGGGGGGCTGCAAGGATTCAAACCTGCACCCCTCCCATACGAACCGACGCTCCCATTGTTGCGCCACGTCTACATGTGCGTCGCAAAGAGGAGTTGCGGCCGCATGGTGAGGGCGAGCTCTTAGCCATTGGATTTTCATCTAATGGTTGAGATCATTTGATGGGCAGCCCTTGGAGATGTGGCGGGTGGCTTTGGGCACTCCAAATGGTGCCACGTGGCACCATCTGGACTGTCCACCCTTCATTGCTTGCAGAGGATGCCACATGCTTGGATCGAGGTGATTTCTACATTGTTGGACTGCGATCGTCGCTCCGGATCCATCCGTACGGTCGGATTTTTCATTCGAAGTTTGTAAGGACATTGGTCGGGTGTGTTTCGTATGTTAGAAATCTAGGTTACAAGTAACCCATCATTGTAGTTGCAAAACATGTCGATCAGATAAAATTTATACTGAAACTCCAAGGGAGTCCCATGTCGAACACAGGAGGTAACGTTTACTTTAACTAAAAACCACGCTTCGATTTGTTTCTTTTGGAGTTTTAGGGTTTTGTTATTTTTGCGTTTTTGAAATAAAAGACAAGAAATCACAAGATAGAGATGGAATCAAAAGTGATGTATTGCATTAATGTCTATTACAATAATCTATAAAAGCATAAAAAGAGAGAGAGGTGAGAGGAAATCTCCTGAATCAGCTGTCGACGAGACAATGGCACCTAGCGGAAGCTCGAACGAAGGAGGTGAGATGCAGAAGGACGTCGGGTAGAGGAAAGCTTTGGAGTGGCTCCAGAATGGAGGTGAGAAGATGAAGGTGATCTGCTACCGGAATGGAGGTGGGAGGATGGGTCCAAGGCAACTAGTGTCGGACCTGAATAAGCTGTTAATATGATGATTTTATTATTGAAGTGTGTATAGTGGTTAACTTAAATTGGACCTAACCATCTCTTTACAAAATTTTTAACCTGGCCTATTTGATTTTATCTTGGTCACTTTTAGGCCCAGGGTCGAACTCAGGGAAGTGGGATTACAAGTCAAGTTTCTACGCCTTTCCTAAATGGGTCTCTTCCATTCGTTTATTGTGTTTTTGGTGTTTTTCTATTTAGATTTTTTTCTGGTAATCTTTGTCCTTGAGGCACACCCTCAAAATTAAGTTCTTGGCTTTGAGCCAAAATAGGGTTCCAAAACGGGTCTTGCTATTCTCAAGATGGAGTACCTGCAAGTCAAGGATTATCTTTTCTCTTTTATATTTTTTTTTTCTTTTTACTAACATGAAAGAGAAGTAGAAATAAAGTAAATATAGTATATATATATAGGTATATATTATATATGTATAAAGGGGTGGGGGTGGAGGCGGAGATGGAGTGTAGCATTGTGTCGAGTCGGTCGTCGTCTAGAAAGACGCAACCAATAGGACGAAGTGCCGCGTGTAAGGTGTAGGATGGATGGTGGAAGATGAATGCGAACACGATTTTTGTATGCGTGTATCGGGGATTATCAGCAACTGGTGTAGATATTCCTGAGATACAGCATATGGTAAATAATGTGAAAATATATATATATGTATATAAATATATCTATATATATATATGGTTATAAATAGGTATATATATGCATATATATATATATGTGTATATATATATGTATATATGTATATGTATAAGTATATGTATATATGTAGCTATATGTATAGATAGATATATGTATAGATGTATATATATATCTATGTATGTATGTATGTAATACTATATAGATGTCTATATATATATATGTATATATATATATAATAATATATGTATATATAGGTATATGTAGCTAGATATGTATATATATGTATATATGTATATATAGTTATATAGATATATATGTATATATGAATGCATATATATATATATATATATATAGGTACATGTACCTAGATATGTATATATATGTATATATGTATATATAGTTATATAGATATATATGTATATATATATATATATGTATAAGTATATGTATATATATAAGTATGTATATATATAAGTATATAGACCTATATATATGTATAAATATAAGCATATATATATATATATGTATATATATATATATATCAATATATATATGTATACGTATATATATATGTAGATAATAGTGTATAGGTGTGTGTGTGTGTGTGGAAGTGTCAGTGTATGTGTGTGTAAACGTCGGTGAAGAGAGTGAGAGAGTGTTGTGAGAGAGAGTGAGAGAGAGAGACCATTGCTAAAGGTGAGGGCTGGAGCGGTTAAGGCATTTGCACTTCAGGGCTGTCGTTTGATCCACGCGCACTTGCGTAGGAGCGTATGCGTAGAGAGGAGCACGCTGGAGGGAGTTGGCACACGCAGAGGAGGTCGCAGCGCACCGCGCTGCGTGGAGATCAGGTGCTGGCGCTCGTAGGTCTACACAGTGAAGGAAGCGGGCGAAGGCAGGCGCTAGGAGAGGGCTGGCGCATGCAAAAGTACGTGGGCGGGTGCGGGCGATGCAGGCGGAGACGTGTAGGCGGGCGCTCGCACGGGCGAACTGCGGTAGCGGCGCGCCGGGTGACCAATAAAATGAGAAGCTCACCGGTCACCCTACTGTAGCCACAGTGTTGCGCAGACTTGCGTGAACAGTGGCTACAGTGGTGGGGCGAGCCGCGTGACCGGGAGCTGCAGGTGCTGTGAGTGTTGCCGGCTCGGCGCGTGCGGCGGAGTGGCTTCGGTTGGTGGCTTGCAGGCGGAAGGTTGCGACAGAGCGTGCAGAGAAGGCTCCTGGCGTGCACGGTGGAGGGCGAGGGCAATGGCTGCTTGCACGGTGGCTTGCGGGAGTTGGCAGGGGCACGCGGAGAGGCTTGGTCGGCCATTGCAATGGTGCACGGTGGCCGGTTGCGGAAGAGAGAGCGCGACAGGGTGCTTACGCGAAGAAGATGAAGGTGAGGGCAGTGCGATGGAGAAGGAGGCAAGAGTGCCTGCAGGGGCACGCGGAAGGGGCTGGGGCTGCTGCTGCTGCTGCAGGGCATGCGAAGCTTTGAGCTTCAAGCTTGAAGCTACCGCTCCAATGGATGGAATGGCTAGAAACGAAGAATAGAGTGAAGAAGGCCACCACGCCCACCGGCTCTTTGAAGAGCTGGGCGGTGGTGGTTTCACGGTGGTGGGTGCTCACCACAGTGAAGACTCCTGTCCACCGGGTGTCTCCGAGGAGGGCCGACGTATGGAGGGAGAGGGAGGAGAGGATGGTGGCCTGGAAGTGCTGCATTTTCTTAGCTGGGACCAGGCTATTTGCAAAGAAGGAGCCGTGGTCTTTTATAAAGGAAGAAGGCAAGGCTAATGCATGGCATGGTAGGGAATGGTTGCATGCGGCTGCAGGGAGAGGTCTGCTGCAGAGCATGGCACGAGAAGGTGAGGCCATGCATAGCAACCGCGGGAAGAAAGATTTCAAAATTAAATGGAAATAAAAATAGAGATGGGAATTTTGCAAAGATGCACTTCAGGAAAAATGTAAAATGCAAGGCCACTTATTTCATTCTCCACCCTTCCCAATTAAATGCATGCAAGCATGTATTTTTACAATGCAACTATGGAGACCTAATATGCATTGGTAATGCTAGTAAATAGCACAAGATGGCACAATTGCAGGCGTATTTTTGCGGTGCAATCATATCCCCATGCCTATCTTTTGCTAGTCCCTAGCAAAACAGTATTTAGAAATGATCTTAAGCTGAAGATTTCCTTCTGAGGCGATATAGGTGTGTTTATTATTGGATATTGTGAGAACCAATTGTAGAGAAGACTACCAGTACTATAAGTATGACAGATCATCTCTCAACTAACCAGGCCTCTTGATATTTAAACCTTAAGTACGATTTCCAGGATCTAGGAGGTTTTTGCCGTACTCGAGAGCTCAAGAGATTATGGCTTGTGCATAGTGAAGGATCAAGACTGACCAAATGAACATTAAGACTCAAGCCCAGGGTTTCACGAATTTTTAAGTAAAGGTTGGTCCTAGTTTCAGCTCGTGCTTTCGGATTAACCCTTAAGAAGATGACGGAAAACTCAACTCCCATTTTCTGACATTTGCGGCTCACAGGAAAATAGAACTTTTCGTAGGAAGATTTTACAGACATTTATGAGATATACTGACTTATTTGCATCTTTTTTTTTTTTAAAACACGTGTCAGTATATCACTTACAACATTATTTGGAGGAGAACACTTTTCTTTTTGGTGGGAGAGTTTCTTTTTGGTAGAAGGAGTTTCTCCTAAACACAAGACTAAAACCTGGGATAAAAAGTCTACATGCACGCACAAGTAAGGACTCCACCTTCCCTAATGAACACTAGGGTTGGATCTTATGTTCACCTTGTCTTTCCTGATATGTGTAGTGTGAACCAAGTTTACTTAAGCTCTCAAGTAAAAGCAAACCAACGGATCCTATACTGGTGTCTTAGGTACAAGAATACGTCCTTAGTTAGGAGATTTTCTATTTTGTCAATGCTTAAGTGAATTAAGCTGAGCCTGAGCGAATCAAGCTTTTGTGGCCTGGAAGGTCTTCAAAACAGAGGTTGAATATCCAAAAACACTTATTGTATTTTTGTTTCAGCTTTCAGATCATTACTAAACACCATTTATATATATATATATTCTTTTTCTTTTTCTTGCATATTTATAAATAGGTGGGAACTGTATGATACCATAAAACACCCAGATCCTATGGATGCCTATCCACCCCCCTATGCCAAACAATGCTATGTCCTCATGTGCATGCAGGGAAAGGTAGAGAAAGGATGAAAGATTGGGTAACGAGAGTTGAGGTGCAGGGTATACAGTAGGGTGGTACGGTGGGTGGATGGTGGGTGGTGAAGTGAAAAGTGAAGAGATCGTGATAGTGGTGTGAAAAGTGATGGTGGATGGTGAAAGGTCTAGCATTTCATGGGACGAGAGTGTCCCAAGCGGATTGGAGAACAAGTCAGGAGGAAATAGTTGGCCCTCAGGTTGGCCAAGAAGAGGGGCTTCTTGGATAGATGGATCCAAAAAGGAACAGCCCCAGTGAGTAAGATGTGTGCTCAAGGTCCCAGTGTGGAATTGCAAATCAGCCTGATTTGGCGGGAAAGAAAGGGCAATCCGGTCTTCAAGAGTGTGGACCGGCGATGAGTAGCCTGGATATGACTCAGACCATGAGGTATGGGAAGCGGAGAAAACCTCGTCAGAAGTCTGCCCAGGAGAAGGTACGGGACAAGGGAGGGATGGGGGAACGTCACAGTATGTGTTGATCAGGCAGTCGTCAGGTAATCCGCAGCAGTCTGAATAGGTCCCAATTAGTCCGATACACGCACTGACGGTCATGTCCTCATCAGACGTGTCATCCTCGATGCAATCGCAATCAAAGTTCTTGGCTACCTTGAAGATGTTAAGCTTGATCTTTTCAGATCACTGGCAATCTCAATACAGCCCGACTCGCAGTCGATAAGGGCACGGGCTGTGGCCGAGAAAGGTCGATTAAGGATGATCGGACAATCAAAAAGTGAGCTAGGAACTTCCATATCTAAAACAAGAAAGTCAACAAGAAAACAGAGACTACTGACCCTAACCACCACGTCTTCCACCACACCCTTCGGGATTTTGACAGAACGATCTGCCAACTGTAATGTGACAGGGGTATGTTTCAGATTTCCCAAGGAAAATTTTTCGAGCATGATGGTCGGTATAAGATTTATGGAAGATCCTAGATCAAGCAGGGCACGGTTAAAATTGCAGCCTTGGATGCTACAGGAAATAAGCGGTGTGCCCGGATCTTTCTGCTTTGGTGGTAAATTTGACAGTATAGCACAACTCTCATGAGACGAGAGAACCACCGGATTCTTAGTTTTCTTTGACTGTCGCCGGGGTGTTGTTTAGTCTTTGAAAAATCGGGCGATAGTAGGTATGTGGTCGATAGCCTCGAGCAGGGGTACCTTGATTTCTACATCCCTGAACAAATTACGTAGGTTATCAAAGGCCTGCGTATCTTTCTTTTTGCCTTTTGGCTCCCTCAGTAGAGCCTCAGGGAATGGGACTGATTTTGGCAACAATTTGGGTGTATCGTCCTCTCGCGAATGCGGTGCGCATCTCGAATGAGAGGGCGATGAAGAAGAAGATGGGCCAGGATCAGGTCGAGGCAAATCGACAGTCTGCTTACCGCTCCTCGTAGTGATAGCATTGGACGATGCGAGTCCAGTGGGATCATACAGCGGAGGAGGTTTTGCAATAGGGACATAAGAGTGCAGTGCTATAGTGGGATTAGCCTGAAATCCCGGTGGAATGCTTGGAGCATGCAAAATTTGGTTAACCTGCCCCTGAAAAGGTTGCACCTGTGGTTGCGGATCACGGGGTATGAAATGTCACGGATTGGGTACAGGTTGGGTGGGAAGAGTGCCCTGAGATCGAGTCGCCATGCGTAGTTGACTGATCTCAGCATTCTGCTGCACCAATTGGTGCTGAAGAGAGGCCATGTTCTCTTCATGGCGCTTTGACATATCCATCATCATTCGCATCAATTTATCAAGAGGACTTGATGCGTGTTCGGTTTGCGGTACGCAAGGGCCTAATGGCGGATTCGCCATAGGATTAGATTGGGCCCTTGGGATGACAGGTGCAGATGGTCGCATTGGTCCACTCGCGGGGTTTTGGCACTGCGGGTTGTTGTACCATGTGAAATTCAGATGATTTCTCCACCCTGGGTTATAAGTGGCAGAGAACGGGTTGTTCCCCAGGGCGCAAGCATCTTCTATGCCAGAAGACGTGTCTGCATGTAAGTATGCGTCCGAGCACACGGAGGCTTGGTCCTCCGTGTCGATATACTGGCTCGCAGAAGCCAGTTCCACATGACTTACCGAGTCGCTCGACACGACACTCAGTAAGGAAGGTCTTACAGGGTTTCTCGGGATAAGCCTGGTGTTGGAAGAATTTGGATTGTGACGAAGTGGTGAAGTGGGGATGTTTGCCAGAGATCAGGTGGGGTTGGCAAGAAGCTCGTCCAGCTTCTTGTACATGACGGAGACTTCATCCAGTTTTTGTGCAATAAGGCTTAGATCAGTGGATGAATGGGAGGGTCCCGTGTCAACTTCGTGGACATTACGGGGCTGACTGGTACAATTAAAGGCGACAATGGAGGCATTGTTCATTGAGTTTTCGCTCATATTTTCAAACAGTTCGAATGCTCCATTCTCGTCTTTATTCATAAAATTCCCTCCGCAGGAAGCGTCTGCAATCTGCTTCAAAGTCTCATTTTGCCCGTAGTAGAAAATCTGGGCTATATGCCACTTAGGTAGACCATGGTGCGGACACTTCCTGAGGAGGTCATTATACCTCTCCCATGCCTCATGAAATTGTTCACCATTTTGTTGCGTAAACGAAGTGATAGCACGGTGAAGCGCATTAGTTCACCTGATTGGGAAGAACTTCTTGAGAAACGCTGTTCGCATCTCTTCCCTAGAGTGGATGGTTCTCCTAAGGGTGCGTAACCACTGCGACGCTTTATCCTACAATGAAAATGGGAACATTTTCATGAGGACTATAGGTAACCCGACATTTCTTGGTTTAACCATTTCAGCTAGTCGGGTTAGGTCTTCCAAGTGGAGAAAAGGATCTTCACTTGCAAGACCATGGAAGTGAAAATTTATCAGGCCAATTATGTTTGGTTTCAATTTAAAGTCGTCCTCGCCCATGGGGACCCGAATTTTTCCTATGGTCTCTGTAGCAGCGGGATTCTGATATGAGCTAAGAGACCTAGGATCCTCTCATTCGGGAGGGTTCTGCATTTCCTCCAATGTTTCTCGAATGGCTTCCATTTGCTCATTATACATTTCCATTTGGGCTTGGAGGTGGGTTATGGGATCTAAGGCTCCACCACCTGGTGGGTTCTGAGGGCTGTTTCCTCCCTCGGGATTTGGGGGTGGGCGTGCAGCCATGTTTGTGGAGGAGGACAATTCGACTCCTTTTCTAAAATTATCAGGCAATTCAAACAGTTCAGGGTTTTGTGACCTCCATCCAAACATGCACTACTGCAGGAAGAATTGGGGGGATGAGAAGGGAGAAGAGATGAGAGAAATGACGCCGCAAAGGTACACTTGATGACAAATCAATACAATCAAATTCCTAACCTCTACAGTGTACCCTTAGACCTAAAGATTTAAGTTACCTACTATCACGAACTACAGAACCGAATGCGAGCACCGTGAAACCACCAGGCCAGATTGAAAGGCCGTTTGACCCAGTCTTAGATACCCGATAGCATGCGAGAACTCTCACCAGCACGTAGGCGCTACACGCAGGTAGTTAGACCTCCAATCCTTAAGAAGGGTCAAGTTACTACCAGTTTTAGTTAGAGGCTTAGGGTCAAGTGCTTTTGGAATGTGAAGGGCGTTGTTTACGGGTAATGCCCAAGTGACTGATTTTTCAAGTGTGTAAAACAAGCATGCAACGGGGAAATCTCCCCAAATTGAAGTTTTTATTGGTGAATGGTTTTTAGAGTTTAGCCTTAAGTAGTATGGATTTTAGGATTTCACTGAAATACCAATTCAACCAATCTCTGGGTTTTTGAGAGAATATAGGTTTTCTTCTAAGCCCAACAAACCCTTCTTCAATATCAGTTGGTTAATGCATGCTAAAATGCAATGGGCTACCCTAAATGGAGATTTCTATGTGTGGATGCACGAATTAGTTTTAGAGTTTATGTGAAAGGGAGCCAAAGCATTTCAATTCAAGTGCTCCCAATCACCAAAAAGATGTCCACACAAGGCTCAACCAAAAGAAAAAGAAAATCAAATTATTGGGGTTGAATTATTCAGGATTGAATCTTAGGCAAGTTGAAAAGTCATGGTGGGTTGGAATCAACTCAATTCCACGTCTCCCCACCAAAAATCATCCTGAATTTGCAGGTAAATGAGGCAAAGAGGGGTGCAATCAATCTTTTTATTTGCCTTAAAGAATACTTCACACGGCGAAAAATTCAAGAATCAAGATTCTCGATTTTCGCTATGTGAAGTAGGGCGGGAAATCCCAGGGCAGTGGGAGTGAAGACAATCAATCAAACAAGTGAATTTCAGTCCACTTGCCCCAAGAGATCCCAAGAAGTTTTTCTAGTTTTTTTTTTTATTAAGGTGACAAGTTAACCCTAGTTGCTAAGAAAAGAAGACCTACTTGTTCAGTAACATGTGCGAAGCTCCAATGTAGTGTCAGCGTCTTCACACTCTCATTCTCGCCTTGGATCTGCTCGCATCTTCGACTTCATTTGCCTGCCTTTTCCTTGCAACAGGTTCACCTGCACACCAAAAACAGAGACACCCGTGAAGAGAAAAGAGAAAAATTGAAAGGAATTGAATAGAAACTTACTTGAAGGCGCACTTCCCCAGCAACGACACCAGAAAAGGTGTGGTGTCAGACCCGAATAGGTTGTTAATATGATGATTTTATCATTGAAGTGTGTATAGTGGTTAACCTAAATCTTTCCTAACCATCTCTTTACAAAATTTTTAACCTGGCCTACTTGATTTTATCTTGGTCACTTTTAGGCCCAGGGTCGAACTCAGGGAAGTGGGGTTACAAGTCAAGTTTCTACGCCTTTCCTACAACGAGTCTCTTCCGTTAGTTTATTGTGTTTTTGGTGTTTTTCTATTTAGATTTTTTTTTGGTAATCATTGTCCTTGAGGCACACCCTCAAAATTAAGTTCTTGGCTTTGAGCCAAAACAGGGTTCCAAAACGGGTCTTGCTATTCACGAGACGGAGTACCTGCAAGTCAAGGATTATCTTTTCTCTTTTATATATATATATTTTTTCTTTTTACTAACATGAAAGAGAAGCAGAAATAAAGTAAATATAGTATATATATATAGGTATGTATTACATATGTATAAAGGGGTAGGGGTGGAGGCGGAGATGGAGTGTAGCACTATGTTGAGTCGGTCGTTGTCTAGAAAGACTCAACCAACAGGACGAAGTGCCGCGTGTAAGGTGTAGGATGGATGGTGGAAGATGAATGCGAACACGCTTTTTGTATTCGTGTATCGAGGAATATCAGCAACTGGTGCAGATATTCTCGCGATACAGCGTATGGTAAATAATGTGAAACTATATATATATGTATATAAATATATCTATATATATATATGGTTATAAATAGGTATATATATGTATATATATATGTGTATATATATATGTATATATGTATATATATAAGTATATGTATATATGTAGCTATATGTATAGATAGATATATGTATAAGTATATGTGTATATATATATATATGTATGTATGTATATAATACTATATAGATGTCAATATATATATGTATATATATATATATAATAATATATGTATATATAGGTATACGTAGCTAGATATGTATATATATGTATATATGTATATATAGTTATATATATATATATATGTATGTATGTATAAGTATATGTATATATATATGTATATAAGTATATAGATATATATATATGTATATATGTATACTAATACATAAGTATATAGGTACTACTATATGTATATATATATGTATGTATATAAATATATGTATATATATATCAATATATATATGTATACCTATATATATATATGTAGATAATAGTGCATAGGTGTGTGTGTGTGTGTGGAAGTGTGAGTGTCTGTGTGTGTAAACGTCGGTGAAGAGAGTGAGAGAGTGTTGAGAGAGAGAGTGAGAGAGAGAGAGCACTGCTGGAGGTAAGGGCATGAGTGGTTAAGGCGTCTACGCTTCAAGGCCATCGTCTGATCCTCGTGCGCTTGCGCAGGCGCGTATGTGCAGAGTGGAGCGCGCTGGAGGGAGTTGGCGCACGCAGAGGAGGCTGCAGCGCACTGCGCTGTGTGGAGAGCAGGCGCTGGTGCTCGCAGGTGCACGCGGTGAAGGAAGCGGGCGAAGGCAGGTGCTGGGAGAGGTCTGGCGCATGTAGAAGTACGCAGGCGGAGATGGGCGATGCGGGCAGAGACGCGCAGGCAGGCCCATGCACGGGTGAACGGCGGTAGTGGCGTGCCGGGTGACCGGTAAAGTGAGAAGCTCACCGGTCACCCCACTGTAGCCACAGTGTCACGCAGACTCGCGTGAACAGTGGCTACAGTGGTCGGGCGAGCCGCGTGACTGGGAGCTACAGGTGCTGTGAGTGCGGTCGGCTCGGTGCGCGCGGCAGAGTGGCTTCGGCTGGTGGCTTGCAGGCGGAAGGTTGCGACAGAGCACGCGAAGAAGGCTGCTGGTGTACGCGATGGAGGGCGAAGGCAATGGCTGCTTGCGCGGTGGCTTGCGGGAGTTGGCAGGGGCACGTGGAGAGGCTTGGCCGGCCACTGCAGTGGCGCGCGGTGGCTGGTTGCGGAAGAAAGAGCGCGATAGGGCGCTTGCATGAAGAAGCTGAAGGTGAGGGCAGTGCGAAGGAGAAGGAGGCAAGAGTGTCTGCAGGGGCGCGCGAAAGGGGCTAGGGCTGCTGCTGCCTTCTTGCCGCTGCTGCAGGGCGTGCGAAGCTTTGAGCTTCAAGCTTGAAGCTACCACTCTAATGGCTGGAATGGATGGAAACGAAAAAGATAGTGAAGAAGGCCACCACGCCCACCGGCTCTTTGAAGAGCTGGGCGGTGGTGGTTTCTCGGTGGTGGGTGCTCACCACAGTGAAGACTCTTGTCCACCGGGTGTCTCCAAGGAGGGCCAGCGTATGGAGGGAGAGGGAGAAGAGGACGGTGGCCTGGAAGTGCTGCATTTTCTTGGCTGGGACCAGGCTATTTGCAAAGAAGGAGCCGTGGTCTTTTATAAAGGAAGAAGGCAAGGCTAATGCATGGCATGGCAGGGAATGGCTGCATGCGGCTGCAGGGAGAGGTCTGCTGCAGAGCATGGTGCGAGAAGGTGAGGCCATGCATAGCAGCCGTGGGAAGAAAGATTTCAGAATCAAATGGAAATAAAAATAGAGATGGGAATTTTGCAAAGATGCACTTGAGGAAAAATGTAAAATGCAAGGCCACTTATTTCATTCTCCTCCCTTCTCAATTAAATGCATGCATGCATGTATTTTTACAATGCAACTATGGAGACCTAATATGCATTGGTAATGCTAGGAAATAGCACAAGATGGCACAATTGCAGGTGCATTTTTGCGGGGCAATCAGCAACCTATGAAGGGGGATGGGAAGTTGGAGGAGTATTTGGTGGGGCAGAGGTTCGCTACACTAATAATCACCTTGGGAGCTCGAGAATAAGCTCTAATGGAGCGTTTGTAGGCTTGCTAGAGCTTAAGAGTAGGTAGGAGTAGAGTAGGTAGAGATGGCTTGGAAGGGAGGGGGTGTAGGTCCTTTAATAATGGAGGAGAAGAGGCAAAAATAGGCATGGGACCTTTAGTAACCTTTAGGCCGTCGCTGGAAGCGTCGCTGTAGACAGCTCACATCCGCTCATGCCCTTGGCTAGCTTTGCTGGTTTGCAATGAATTAGTAATGGCTGTAAGCATCGATGTAGGTCAGCCCAGCTATCACTAAAGGCTAGCACCAACCACGCACGCACGCGCACTACGCTGCTGCCAATCACGTGTATTGATCGCATGGCATCCTTCTGGTGTGCGCTCTAGCGAGCACTAGCGCACATGCGCTGCGCTGCTGCTGCTGCTTGCATGCGGTGCTGATTTGAGATTGGGGGGGGCTGCGGGGATTCGAACCCGGGCCCCTCCCTTGAGAACCACCGCTCCTACCATTCTGCCAAGTCCACCAACGCATCGTGAGGAAGAGTCGTAGCTGCATGGTGAGGGCGAGCTCTCAACAGTTAGATTCTCATCCAATGGCTGAGATCACTTAATGATCGACCTTTGGAGAACTGGCGGGTGGCGTTGGGCACTCCAGATGGTGCCACGTTGCATCATCTGGATGGTCCTCCCTTCATTGCTTGTAGAGGATGCCACGGTGCTCCGATCGAAGTGATTTTTACGTTGTCAGACTGCGATCGATGCTTCAGATCCATTCGTACAATCATATTTGTCATTTAAAGCTCTGAATTATGTCACCTAATCCCTTGGCCATTGATCTTCCTCGGACTACATATGGTGCTACGGAACTTCGATCGAGGCGATTTCGAAGGCGTTAGACTCCGATCGTCGTCTTGATTAGATCCATACGGTTGGATCGCCAATCCAAGGCTCCGAAATAAATTCCCTTCTCTTCTGACCATAAAAAGGATGCAATTAACCTAAATTATATACAACTACTCTAAATGCAGAATGATGCATGAATAAGCATTTTACCCTCAATAAATGTGCTTACATCATACCCCCATGCCAATCTTTTGCTAGGCTCTAGCAAAATTAAAGTACATGCTATGTATAACATCAAAACTAGGATTATATCGCTAAGGGCTAAGTCATTTATTAATAATAGAAAATTTCAACTAAGGTCCTAACTACAAAAACTCAACAGAACCTGGGTGCCTGCCAGAATGTAGACCTCCCAAGTCCTTGCCTTATTTGAAAAGGGAAGATACATTTTTTATTGTTTTTCTTTTTCTCTAATTTTTTTATACTTTTAGAGTTTGGGAGTTCTGATAGAGAGAAATTCACTTGATTAAATTAGCAATAGAATGATTTATCGTTGTATTTATGTGATGAAAATCTCTCAATCAAAGATTAAAATAGATACCAATTTAAACCACAAAAAGGATGTCGAGTCCACAGGGAGGAACAACTACAATAAATCACAGATAAGCAACAATCATATTTGCAGAAATATTCGCCAAATGAATCAATGGATATGCTACTCTGAATGTACTTGCAATTTTATGAAAAATTATAGACTATTTATGTAAATTTTGCATCAAAGCTCAAGCTTCTAAAATCTGTAAATGATGCAGGTGTAGTGGTAAAGGAAGTACTTAATTGCATGCAACTATGAATCAAATTTCAAAGTGAATTGATATGTATAGCAAGAACCAATTAAATATGCGGAAATATACGTGCATGCATGCAAATCCACCATAATATAATAATCAAATAATCAAAATCCCACAACTTCCAATGGCATGCAAATGTAAATTTTAATAGGTGCAAAAACAAGGGAAATTTCCTCTCTCTTCGCCACACATTGGAGGAGGCCTCACCGGTAGCTTGCTTGGGTGGAGGAGTTCCACCAGAGGAGAGGAGCTCGTAGACGATGGCGGTGAGGTGGAAGATGGCCGATGGCGGCTGGCAGCGGAGAGGGCCAGCAGGGACTGTAGCTGCACGAGGTGGTTGCTACGCTTGGAGGTGTTGCACGAGCACGAGAACGAGCCTGTGCGTGGAGCTACTGCTTCGTACGAGGGCATAGCTGCACGCGGACGTGGCTGGCGAGAGGTGTGTCTGTGAGGGGGTAGGTGGCTGCGCTGCAAGTTTGGGTCTTGGTCGGGCATGTTCCGCGTGTTAGAAATCGGAGTTACAAGTAACCCATCATTGTAGTTGCAAAACACGTTGATTAAATAAAATTTATATCGAAACTCCAAGGGAGTCACAGGTCGAACACAGGGAGGCGACGTTTACTTAACGTGAAAACCACGCTTCGTTTTGTTTCATTTTGGTATTTTAGGGTTTTGTTATTTTTTTGTATTTTTGAAATAAAAGAAAATAAGAAAACGTATCATAAGATAGAGATGTGGAGCAAATATGATATATATTACTTCCAATGTCAACTACAAGAAACTATGAAAGCATATAAAGAGAGGGAGGTGAGAGGAAATCTCCCGAATCAGCTGTTTGGCGAGACGACGGCTCCTGGCGGAAGCTTGGACGAAGGAGGTGAGGAGCGGGACGATGGAGGTGAGCTGTAGGAGGATGTTGGGATGAGGAAAGCTTCAGCGTAGCTTCGGAATAGAGGTGAGAAGACAAAGTTGATCTGCTACCGGAATGGAGGTGGGAGGACGACTCCAAGGCGACCCATGAAGGGAGATGGGAAGTTGGAGGAGTATTTGGTGGGGCAGAGGTTCGCTACACTAATAGGCAACTTGGGAGCTTGAGAACAAGCTCTAATGGAGCGTTGGTAGGCTTGCTAGAGCTTGGGAGTAGGTTGGAGTAGAGTAGGTAGAGATGGCTTAGAAGGGAGGGGGTGTAGGTCCTTTTATAGTGGAGAAGAGGCAAAAATAGGTATGGGACCATTAGTCACATCCAGGCCATCGCTGGAAACATCGCTGTAGGAAGCTCATGCCCGCTGGCGCCCACAGCTGGCTTTGCTGGCATGCGATGAATTACCGACGGCTGTAAGTGTCGCTGTAAGTCCAAGTCATGCGTCGCTGTAGGTCTAGGCCATGCATAGCTGGCGCTGCGCTCATGCCTTGCCGCGCACGCACGCTCCCACGCACTATTGCTATGCTGCGCTGAGCTGTGCGCATGCACGCGCGCTCGCACCCACGCTGCTACACGCGTGAGGTGTTCGTGCGTGCGCTGGTGGCCAAGGCTGTGCCACGTGGTGTATTCTGGGCCATCCATCTTCTTCTTGTTGTAGGGGCTGCTACAGAGGTCGGATTGAGTCGATTTTTTCGTCGTTAGGCTGCGATCGTCAACCCGAATCCATCCACGCGGTCGAATTTATCATTTGAAGCTCCAAATTATGTCACCTAGTCCCTTAGCCGTTGATCTTCCTCGGACTGCATATGGTTCTATGGGACTCCGATCGAGGCGATTTCGGAGGCGTTGACTCCGATCATTGTCTTGATCAGATCCGTACGGTCGGATCATCAATCCGAGGCTCCAAAATAAATATCCTGCTCTCGTAACCACAAAAAAGATGCAATTAACCTAAATTATATACGACTTTAAATGTAGAATGATGCATGCTATGCAATATTTATAACATGAAATGCAAATCTAAGCCAAGGAACATGTATGAATAGGCATTTTACCCTCAATAAATATGTTTACATCAAGTCTCTTACTGCAACAGGGGAGGAGAAGTAGACAAGACGAAGAGGCCGACCGCTGGCTGAACATGCGCACACAAGGGCGTGCAACTTGCTGGCCTTGAGGGAGCGCGCGCACAGGCTGTCGCTAGGTGGATGCACACACACGCTGGGAGGGTGTGCACAGTGGGGCTGTTGTGCGAGGAGCGGCCGCCTCGCGCGTGGTCTGGCTACGATGAGAGCGATGAGAGGGCGCGCGCACATGCTGGCTGCGGTGAGAGCGGTGAGAGGGCGCACGCACAGGCTGGCTGCAGTGAGAGGGGTGAGAGGGCCACAGTGTAGGCTCTACTTCACGGTGCAGGCAGGGTCCACTGTGGTGTGGTTGGGGGTCCCCCCCGTCCAAGGAAGTCCCGTAGCTCTTATCCCTCTCCAAATCCACAACCTCCACCTCGCCCTTCACATGCGCAACTGTTATGCTGGTGGAGGAAGCGGCGGTGGGAGGTAGACAATTATGGGCATGTCCTTCAAATACTAATTATGTCCAGCCACCTATTACACTTTTATTTTCTGCATGCACATATCAAATAAGAAGTATAAATGTATGTATTAGAATGCAAAGCAGATACAAAAATATTCATAAGCTAAGATTAATTACTTCTTAGCTTAGGTCATTAAACTATAAGGAAATGTATTCCATATGTACTTAAGCTAAATAAATGCTAATAAATTGGACTTATCAAGTTCCAAGATAACTTTTTATGGTTACCCGACCCGCACAAGACTTAAAAAGGATTCTAAGTGCTAAGCATCTTGTGAAAATAGTGAAAGACTCACTAAGCGGCCATTAAAACGAACTTCGGGTTTCTACGACCCTAGGTGACCTTGCCTAGAGGTTTATCTTTTCGAATGGTAGCTTTCTCCCTACTTTTATTTATGGGATCAACACAAGGGCAAACCCATTGTATATCTCCCCAATTTATTCTACTCCCTCGCTTCTTCCCTAGAGTTTTGGGAATTATTGTGCATTTTTTTGTGAGCTAGGTTCTGGACAACTGGTCGATGAGCTATTACCACCGACAACTTGTCAGCCATACTCATGTGGTGAAGTGTGGTTTTATTTATTTTTTTATTTTCTCCTTTTTCTATTTTTTCTATTTTTTCTTTTCCTTTTTCTTTTTTTTTTTAAGTAGGTGGCTTTCCTGATCTAAGATTTACCTAAAGGCAATACTATGAAAATGGTCTTGTGACTAGGCTCTGGACAACCGGCCGATGAGTTGTTACCACCGACAACTTACTAGCCATACCACCCTAGATAGTTCATTAGGTACCCAATTTTTGAAGAAACCACCGAAAGTGAGTCAGTGCAAAAAAATGTGTGTAGATGCTTAGGCTTAAACTCCCCCCAAATCAGAGGGCGGGTTGATAAGTTGCATACTTATCATCTAAATTTATTAGCCAAATTAAAAATGAATTTGAATTGGCGAGGACTCAAGACTAAGTCCACATTCAAGTGGACACCCAGGCTAATTAAGCCTGAAGACCTGAAGAGTCTAAGTGTTTAGGTCCTCTCGTATCATTTCCTAAAGTTAATAACTTCCAAATGCCCAAGTTCACTTTTCCTAATTTCTTTCTTTTTATATCTTTTTCAAATTTTTAATTTTATAAGAAACTAAAAGAAGTTCTACGGAGTTAACATAATGATTTCAGGAATTGACTATCCACCCCCCATGCCTAAATGATGCAATGTCTTCATTGTAAAAATAAAGACATGAAAAGGGCAGAGTAAACAGAATATCACCTGAGTGACGTGAAAATCCGATCAGCTCCGCAGAAAGAAGAGTGTATACACACGTGCTAAGTTTAATGCCTTCAACTAGGCATAACATACATACAAAGAAGAAATTGAGAATTCACAAGTGTGGTTTAGAATCAAAATAAAAATATTGATCCTGAAACCCACCAGCAGAAGATGTCCATAGACGTGGACCAGATTACGGTGCAAACCTATGCCCCAGTGTCGAGTAGTTCTAAGGTTCTGGATGAAAATCACCCAAAACTGAAGGTTGTTGTGTTTGCAAGGCTAGGCCTGCAATTTAGTGGTGTGTAGCCCAAGACCAAAGTGTCAGACAACGGGTAAAGATGGTTCAATAGGTGCGGTTGTCCACTTAACATATAGCTTAGAAAAATAATCAGTTATTTTGAGCTTAGGTTGCATGTGAAAGATATCGTAAGGGTCTTGGTACAAAGTAGGTGGTTTTAAGTCAACAGGAACCCTTAGATCCAAAATCAAAGTTCCTTCAGAATTCGCTTCCCAGATTTTTAATTCGAACTTCCTATCCTTCAAAATCAATGTTTACGAGACCTCCAAATCGTTGTACACCCCATCTAAAGTACCCAAGTCCAACAATTGTGGCTAAATCAGGATTGACTTAGGTTTAGCGACCTCAAAAATATCATCATTCAATTCTTTAAGGTGTGTTTGAGCAATGGGGCTACTGATTGAATCATCAGGATTCTAATCATCCAAGTTAGCCCCAACATGATCATAATCTTCAATGATCGGGCTATCAAATAGTTCATCATACTCCTCGAGCCCGATTGTCTCACTAGAATCCTCTTCCTTGAGTTCAAATGAGACTTCACCAAAAGATTCTCCACCCTCAAAATCAAAGAATTCATGATCCTCATTTATATATGTCTCAAAATCATATGTCATTTCATGGTCCGTGGAGACATATCTTTCGTCATTCCCTGGCTCTAGGATCTTGGGTGAGAAACTTGATTCATCCTCAAAGGGTTGCTCTAGACCAACCTGGTCATCTCCAATCTTCGAATATGTATCCCCCCTGATAGGCGCCTGGGCTGGTTCAGACATTGGCTCTCCTGAAGAGGGTTCATCTTAAGAATCATCCCAAGATTTGACTAGTGCAACCACAAATTTCATCCTCAACCTCGACAACTTCCTAAGAAGAAACTCACCCAGGTCCCTGTCCCTAATGCTTTGGAGCAAATCCAATAATGAGCTATTCAGCTCATCAATCATTTTGATCATAGGCTCCAATGCTTCAGTGCATGGTGTTGGCTGAGCTTCTAAAGATTGGATAGTGTTCCTCAAGTTAGCCAACACCCTATCCTGGATCTTGTTCACCTGAACCAACTGGTTCAATTCAGGTTTGGGTGGGTTTGGGCTAAATCCAGGGGAGTCAAGATGTCGAGGTTCTTGGGTTCCTCCCTGATAGTAGGTCATCTCGGGTTGTTCAAAGAATGGTGGTGACCTATATTCAGTGGAGTACTGCGGAGGGTAGGTGTTATAATCATCAAACACTTTTTGATTGTAGATCGGGTTGGTTTAATCATCAAAGGATCGAGATCTATAATCATTGTAGCTCTAGGAAGGATAGTAATCATAGTCTTGTTGTCCAGGGTTAGGCCCTGGACACTGAGGTCCAGATTCATATCCCCAATCAAAGTCATCCCGGCTAGTGGATGGTAATTACAAGTCAAGTCAGGATACTAATCATCTTGGGGATAAGTGATGGTAGGAGGATAGGATGTGAAATGTGTGTAGGATGTGGAAGGGTACATGTTAGAAAAGGAGGGAAAATGGAGAAGAGAAAAGGTGCCCTGCAATACAATCAACCAAACTTGTAGTTATGTGGGTAGCCTAAAGACCTACAGACTCCCAGGACCCATCTTGAGATTATAAATTATTTGGTCTACTTTTATCCGGTCAATCCAACCAGTTAGAAGGAGGGACTGGGAAGAAGGTTCTTCCTTTCGCTTATGCCTCCGGTTCCTAGTGTACCCCCCAACCGCGGTCGTTTGACGCTACTCCCCTAGCTAGACATCAGATGGACTAGCAAAAGCAAATTAATTAAAGAAAAATCTCTGTTTAAGCCCCAAAGACCGAATCAATCCTTAAGGCCAACATCTACTCAGTTTTAGTTAGGCTTGGGATGATCATGCTCTTGGAATGTGATGGGCCCTTTAGATGGGTTGTGCCCTTAATGATCAGTTAAAATGTGTGTGCATGCACAACTAGGGTTCTCAAACAAGATTATTTGATGATGTCCTTTAGGATTTAACCTTGTTTAGTAGATTTTAGGGTTTAATTCTTAGGTTAGTTCAATCTAGGTTTAGTAGAACACTCCATGTTTTGAAAGCACGGGTGATGATATGTTCCTTTAAAAATCAAAAATAATGTGG
Source organism: Thalassia testudinum (assembly GCA_037157565.1). Lineage (NCBI taxonomy): Eukaryota > Viridiplantae > Streptophyta > Magnoliopsida > Alismatales > Hydrocharitaceae > Thalassia > Thalassia testudinum. The sequence continues at coordinate 70,339,756 of JAZHRO010000002.1, forward strand.
AATGCCTGGTTCAGCCTTAAGAATCAACCCTAAGTAGCAAGCTACTTGGTGGATCAGTTTTAGATTGAGTGGTGTGGCCCAAACAGCTCAATCAATTGGCCTATTGCACCACTTAGTTAAGGCACACAAGAATGTTTAACCTATTCAGATTTCTACTCACTTATGTGTATTGAGTTGAAGTGTACTGGGTCCATAGGTCAGATCCCAGTTAAGTGGTAGAATCAAAGTGATTGTGCGCCTTATGATAAGAAGTTGTGGGTGTTAAGTGTGTAACTTTCAGTTAAATCCCACAAGAGAAGAATATTTATTTTTATTTTTTTTTATATATGCAAGTGGGTGAGGTGAGTGGAGTGACAATCAAACAACCAAAATCTACCCTAGGGTTTATGCAAAGCACCTAAGTTGATTTGGGTTTGAGTTATTAGGTTATGGAATGAAAACTAAGGTGGGGGTGGTGTGGGGGACACTTACAAAACACTCTACCCGCACTTTACTGAGGTCTACCGCACTTGGATCTCCATGCTAGGGTACCTACAAGACAATAGATCAGAGATAAGCGGGGTTAGTGTTATGTAAATGTAAAGAAGTGTAGAAAACAATAAAGTAAATTCCGTTGCCTCCCCGGCAACGGCGCCAAAATGGTCGAGCATGTTTCGCTTGTTAGAAATCAGTCGTCGTAGTTGCAAAACACCTTGATCAGATAAAATTCATACCAGAACTCCAAGGGAGTCCCAGGTCGAACACAGAGACACGACGTTTACTTTAACTGAAAACCTCGCTTCGATTCGTTTCTTTTGGAGTTTTAGGGCTTTGTTATTTTTTTGTGTTTTTGAAATAAAAGACAAGCAATCACAAGATAGAGATGGGATCAAATGTGATGTATTGCATTAATGTCTATTACAATAATCTACGAAAGCATAAAAAGAGAGGGGGGTGAGAGGAAATCTCCTAAATCGGCTGTTCGGTGAGACGACGGCGCCTGGCGGAATCTCGAACGAAGGAGGTGAGGATAGGGATGACGGAGGTGAGATGCAGGAGGACATTGGGTAGAGGAAAGCTTCGGCGTGGCTTTGGAATGGAGGTGAGAAGACGGAGGTGATCTGCTACTGGAATGGCGGTGGGAGGATGGCTCCAAGGTGACCTATGAAGGGGGATGGGAAGTTGGAGGAGTATTTGGTGGGGCAAAGGTTCGCTACACTAATAGACGCCTTGGGAGCTTGAGAATAAGCTCTAATGGAGCGTTGGTAGGCTTACTAGAGCTTGGGAGTAGGTGGGAGTAGAGTAGGTAGAGATGGCTTAGAAGGGAGGGGGTGTAGGCCCTTTTATAGTGGGATTAGAGACCACATAACCCAGGACAATGCCTTCCTGAGTCATAAAGTGGCTCTTTTCCCAGCTAAGGACCAGCCATGTTTTGATGCATCTCTGGAGGATCAATTTCAAGTTATCTAGGCAAGACTAAAAAGAATATCCAAAAATGGAGAAATTATCCATGAACACCTCAAGACAATCTCCCACCATGTCAGAAAAGATGGCCAGCATGCACCTTTGAAAAGTCGCTGGTGCATTGCAAAGCTCGAAAGGCATTCTACGAAATGCAAAGATTCCATAGGGACATGTAAAGGTTGTCTGTTCCTAGTCTTCAGGATGGATAGGGACTTGGTTATATCCTGAATAACCATCCAGGAAGCAAAAGTATTTTTGCCCAGCTAACCTTTCCAAGATTTGATCGATGAATGGCAACAAAACTAATCCTTTTTAGTGGCTGTGTTCAACTTCCTATAGTTAATACAAACTCTCCAAGCAGAAGCTGAACGAGTGGTGAAGGTTTCCCCTTTCTCATTAGTCATAACGGTTATTCCTGCCTTCTTGGGTACAATCTGAATGGGGCTAACCCACGGACTATCTGAGATTGGGTAAATAATTCTAGCATCGAGCTACTTGATTATCTCCTTCTTGCCCACTTCTCGCATATTCAGGTTTAGTCTCCTTTGCATCTTGCAAGAAGGGTAGGATCCATCTTCCATGAAAATACGATGATTACAATAAGATGGCTCGATCCCCCTAAGGTCGTGGATGGTCCAACCAATTGCCTTCTTGTTGTTCTTAAGGACCTTAATTAACCTCGATTCTTGCTCCTTAGTCAAATTAGCATTAATAATCACAGGGAGCGTGTTTTCAGGTCCTAAGAACTCATATTTCAAATTTTGGGCATTGGTTTCAGTTCCAGTTGAGGTGGGTTTAGAATAGAAGGTAGGGAGGATGCTGATGAAGATTCATCAGGACAATCCAGTGGAAGAGGCTGGGAATGAACAAAATCAATAGCCTCTTCAGGATATGGCAAGTCTACCATGGAGGGTTGTGGGTTGGGTTCTCTAAAGCTGGTGGAGTCCTCGTGTGCACTGATCGTCATACAAGTGTCAAAATTCTGATCCTCGAGCTCCTCAATGAATCCACAATCCTTAAATCCTCTTATCTCCTTAAAAATATCCAGAGTTAGCTTCTTATCCCCAAAGGCGATCTCCATATTATCGCTTTCACAATTTATGTTGGCCTTGGTGGTAGCTAGGAACAGATGCCCCAGAATGATGGGCATGTTCCTCAAATCATTATGTACATCCATGTCAAGGACAAGGAAATCTACGGAAAAATAGAAATCCTTGACCTTAATGATTACATCCTCAATAACGCCCCTCGGTGTGGTGACCAAATGGTCTACTAATTTTAGCATTACTGAAGTTGGCCTGAGTTCACCTAACCCAAACCTCTCATAAAGAGAAGTCGAGATTAGGTTGATGGATGCACCTAGATCCAACAGTGCCCTATCAAAAGTGTATTCTCCAATAATGCATGAGATCAAGTGGGCACCTGGATCTTTCTTCTTTTGAGGAAGGTGATGCAGGATCACAGAACTTGCCTGCTCAGAGAGAATCACCTTCCTCAAAGTGGGTTCTCTTGGCTTATGCTTTTGGGTACACAGTTCTTTCAAAAATTTAGCATAAGCCGAGATGTGCTTGATAGCATCGAGGAGCGGAATATTGATCTCTATGCTCCTGAATAAATCCAGGAGCTCCTTGTTGCTATCTAGGGTTTTCTTCTTCTTGGTTTTCAATAGGGCTTCAGGGAACGAGATATGGGTGGTATTTTCGATTTCCGATCCGTGGGCCTTATTGTCTTCCTCAATCTCCTCCTCTTCTCTCTCAAGCTCCCCAAGGTTTTTGCATCTAGAAGGTAATTTAGGGTCCTGGGTTTGCTTTCCACTTCTCAAGGTGGTAGCGTTTGCAGAGGCATCATGGTTTAGGTCTTGAGGTGGGTTAGTAAAGATTGGAGGGCCTTGGTTGGTCTTGTAACCAGAAGAAGATGATGAGGGACCCTGCTCAACCACCTGAGCATGAGTGTGTGGGTCCCTTTTATTCCCATACCCTTGGACTCTATTGCCCTGATTTTACACATTGCGTAGGTTGGGTATAGGTTGGGATGGTAGAGATCTGGGTTGTCGGGTGTTAGCAATTAACTTGGATTGCAAGTTATCCAATGATGTCTTCATTTGCTGCATAAGCTGAAGCATGGACCCTTGCATTTCTACCATCAGCCGATTTAACTCAGCCTGCCCTACAGATTGTTGGGCATTCCAAGATGGCTGAGTAACCGATCTCGGGGGCAACCGAGTGTATACTTGACCCTGACCCATAGGTCTTCGAGATGCATAGTTGCTGCGTCGAGTTTGGGTCTGTTGCCCCTGACTTTTCCAGGAGAAGTTAGGGTGGTTCCTCCAACTCGAGTTATAAGTGTTGGAATATGGGTTGGACCTAATATTCTCCTGCATTGCATATGCATTCTCATAGGACGAGGATGGAGAGACGGAAGGATCAGAAAAATTGGGATCAAAGGCCCCAGTTTGGAACCCATAAGGTTCCAAGAAATCCTGGCTCACAGGTTGAGTCGAATCAAGTTGGTTCACGAATTCCCATCCCATGGGAACTCATGAGGAATGGAATCCTGAATTCTAGGGTTGAGTAGGTATAGAAGTGTTTCTTGAATTCCCAGACATCCATTCTTCCATTCTCTTAGCAACCAAGTCCATTTTATCCAATTTATTACAAATCAATTCCATGTCAAATGAATGAGAATCCTGGATCTCATTAGCACTTGACCTGGGTTGTTGGGACCGGTTGAATGCATCCATGGAGGCATGATTAATTGAGTTCTCGCACATTTCCTCAAACAGGTCGTATGCGATATCATTTCCTCAAAATGATCGCACGAGTTTCGCATGTTTGAAATCGGGGTTATGAGTAACCCGTCGTCGTAGTTGCAAAACTCATGATCAAATAAAATTTATATCGAAACTCCAAGGGAGTCCCAGGTCGAACACATGGAGGCGACAATTACTTTGTATGAAAACATGCTTCGATTTGTTTCTTTTTGGTGTTTTAGTGTTTTGTTATATTTTTTTTGTTTTTGAAATAAAATAACAATCAATCACAAGAGAAAGATAGAATTGAATATGATATATTGCATGAATGCCAATTACAATAATATAGAAAACATAAAAAGAGTGGGAGGTGAGAAGAAATCTCCTGAAGCGGTTGTTCGGAAAAGACAACAGTGACTGGTGAAAGCTCGGATGAAGGAGTTGGGAAGCAGGACAAAGGAGGTGAGAAGCAGGAGGACATCGGATAGAGGAAAGCTTCAGCGCAGCTCCGAAATGGAGGTGAGAAGGAGGAGATGATCTACTACTGGAATGGAGGTGGGAGGACAGCTCCAAGGTGACTTATGAATGGGGATGGGAAGCTAGAGGAGTATTTGGTGGGGTAGAGTTCTGTTACACTAATAGGTGCCTTGGGAGCTTGAGAGCAAGCTCTAACAGAGCATTAGTAGGCTTGCTAGAGCTTGGGAGTTGGTGGGAGTAGAGTAGGTAGAGATGGCTTGGAAGGGAGGGGGTGTCGATCCTTTTATAGTGGATGAAAAGAGGCTAGAATAGGCATGGGACCATTAGTGACCTCCAAGTCATCATTGGAAGTGTCGCTGTAGGCAGCTCATGCCCATAGCTGGCCTTGCTGGCGTGCGAATAATTAGCGACGGTTGTAAGCATCTCTATATGTCAACCAAGCTGTCGCTGAAGGCTAGCACCAACCGAGCACGCGCCTGCCCCATGCGTGCAACACTGTCCTGCCTTATGCGTGTGGATTGCGCGGCCATCCTACCTGGTGTGCACGCATGTGCATACGCTGCTGGTGCGTGTTGGAGCTGCGCATGCGCTGGCTGGATTGAGAATGGGGGGGCTGCGGGGATTCAAACTCGCGCCCCTCCCCTGCGAACCGACGCTCCCACCATTGCACCACGTCCGCATGTGCGTCGCGAAGAGGACTTGTGGCGCGTGGTGAGGGCGAGCTCTTAGCCGTTGGATTTTAATCCAATGGCTGGGATCACTTGATGGGCGGCCCTTAGAGATGTGGCGGGTGGCTTTAGGCACTCCAGATGGTGCCACATGGCACCATCTGGACCGTCCACCCTTCATTGCTTACAAAGGATGGCACGGTGCTCAGATCGAGGTGATTTGTACGTTGTTTGATTGCGATCGTCGCTCCAGATCCATCCGTATAGTCTAATTTTTCATCCAAAGTCTGTAAGGACGTCGCATTGCCTCCTGGCCATATGAAATGAAGGAATTAATATACAAAACATACAACCATCCTAAATGCCATGCAATGGATGTTATGCAGTATTTATAACGTGTTATGCAATGCTAAGCCTAGGAACTATCATAAATAAGCATTTTATCATGAATTCATGTGTGTTTATCACAAATCAACCCAGGATCCACCATTTCCAAAACACGACAACCCTAAAAATTCAGAACCCAACCCTAGATTGATGATTTGGGACACTCCTATCCTAGATAAAGAGCAATTCTAGAGGAACCGACTGAGGTTCCATTTCCTGAGGCCTTGACCAATGAAAAGAGGAAATCCAAACCCGTGACATTAAAGGAAGATCTCGTCAAGTTCTTTAAGCAAGTCCAGATAAACGTCCCCTTGATGGATGCAATCCACCACGTACTAGCTTATACGAGATTTCTAAAAGATGTATGTACGCCTAAGCGTAAGCCGCGAACTAAGGGTGGGAGTCCAATCGTCTTGTCGGAGGAAGTCAATCCATCATTTTCAGCAAACTCCCGCCAAAGATAAAAGATCCTGGTACCTCCCTGATCTCCTGCAGAATCGGTGATATAGAATTTGATCGAGCCTTATTGGATCTAGGAGCTTCCATAAACTTAATACCTACATCCCTACTTGACCATCTTGAGGAATTTGAGCTTAAACCAGCAGAGGTGATTTTTCAGTTAGCAGATCAATTGATTAAGTCACCTAAAGGAATTCTCGAGGATGTTTTGGTTCGAATCTGTGATTTCTACTTCTCTGTGGATTTTAGCATGCTAGACATGGATACTCCTGAGAATTTGAAGAATACATCGATTATATTAAGAAGACCATTCCTAGCCACAACTAGGGCGAACATAAATTGCGAAGAGGGTCAGATCGAGTTAAAATTTGGGAGAACGACATTAAAGATTGATATCTTTAAGGCCCCGAAGGGATTAACTGTGGGGCCATTGAACAAGTATGTGATATCGATTTTGTGATTGAGGACTCGCTCATAGAGGAAAACCTGATTATTTCAGATCCACAACCACAAGAAGATCACGACCCACAGCTAGAGGAGCCTAAACCTGACCTAGATACGCCTACAGCTCCTACCTTTTCTCCTGAGCCCTACCCCGAACCTCCTGCTGCTATTGATAATCCTGTTATGGAGTTGAAACCCCTCCTAGATCATTTGAAATGCATCTTTTTGGGTTTGAACCACACGTTTCCTATGATCATCAATTCCCGACTCACACCTAACCAGGAAAACAAAACTGATTTCTGTCCTCCAACAGCATCAGAGAGCCATTGGATGGACTCTCAATGATCTGACTGGCATCAGTCCCTCATATTGCACACATCATATTTATATGGAGGAGGGATCACGATCGTCCTGTGAGATGCAGAGGAGACTCAATCCTAATCTACAAGAGGTCGTAAAGAAAGAGATTATCAAGTGGTTAGATGCAAGGATCATCTATCTTACCTCGAACAGCCTCTGGGTGAGCCCAATTCAAGTGCTGCCTAAGAAGGCAAGGCTCACCGTTATCACAACCTAATCTGGGCAGACCATCCCGACCTGTATCATGAACTCATGAAGAGTCTACATTGATTTCAGAAGACTAAATGCCCCCACAAAGAAAGACCATTTCCCTCAGACATTTATTGACCAGATTCTTAAAAAACTGGCAAGAAATCAGATTCTCGAAAAACTCATGCGGGTAGGGGGTAGGTTTTGCTCTGTAAGCCGAAGAGAAGAAGAAGGAGAAGGCAAGGGTTGTAGCAGAAGGAAGAAGACCGAAGTCAGAAGCCAAGGAAGAAGAAGAAGGCTGAAGTCAGAAGAAGGCAAAGGAAGGGCAACCAACAAGAGAGAGGAAGGAGCTGAAGGTAGCCAACACAGAAAGAAAGAGAAAAAGGCAGAGAAAGAAAAGAGAAGGAAGAAGAAGCTGAAGCCAAAATCAGAAGAACAAGGAAGGAGCCACTAGAGAACAAAGAAGAAGGAAGATAAAGAAGAAAAAGGCAGAGACAAAGAAAGAAGAACAGAAGAAGAAGCTAAAGAAAGAAAAGAGATCAAGCACTATAGCATCATCATTTTAAGGCATCTGATTCACAAATTAGATGTCCAATTTTGAGCTTCATTCATATATACATTGATTTCGTTAATATTTTGTGCTTACATTTATTCCTATCTTTTTGCACGATAACATTGATCTTATTGCATATTATGTTCTTTCAAATCCTCAAGTTGTGATCTTGATTTCTAAATCCTAATTTGCTCTATGTGTTCGACCTCAAACTTTAACATTCGAGTAATAAATTGTATTTGTTTTGAACGCTTTTTCGACTACACTACAATGCGACCATTTTAAAACCCGATCAAGCACTCTTAAAGATTTTGACACCGTTGCCGAGGAGCAATGGGCGATTTAGAAATCTTGATTACAATTGCTAATTTGGTACTAACTTGATATATCTATTTTGTTGTGGTTGTTTCAGGGGAGAAGATTCAATAAAAGACAGTCGCACATCAAACACGCCCGGGGTAGGTACTTTCTGATTAATCTCTTTCTCTTAAGCCCCCCAATCTTAAAAGGCAAAAAAGGATAAAATCAATTAGGGCTACTTGCTTTACATTCCTAATTAATTCACCAAGTTGCCTGATTTGATTTCAACAACAATACTGATTTGTGCACCCATGTAAGGAAACTAGGGCTACCACCTTCTTGATTGAGCCTTAGATACCATATTTTGACAAACTCAATTGGACCAAGATTAGAGCCAAATTAAGGATTCCAATTTAGGATTTTAGAGACACACCTTCATAAGCAAGAATCAACTCTCCAAAAAGAGGTGTGCCTAAGCCTTGGTTGAAGAGACCTATTCAAGAAAACCCTAAAATTCAGGCTCTAAATCTCACTTGAATCTTAAAAGAAAGGGCCTACAAACTTTGCAAAGGACGAGTAGGTAAAGTTGACCCCCTTTGTTGTGTCAACCAACCTTGAAATTAGGTCACTTTTGCACTCAATACATCTAAAGTTGTAGTGGAATCTTAAGCACCCTTTCTCTTAACTAAAACTGGTAGACTTAAGAGGTCAAAGTCCCCATTCTGGTTTACCTGGACCATTAGTGACAAGAGAGGTCAAGTGGGGGAAACCCTGTAACTCGTGGGGACGCTCTACCGTGTAGGGGTCATTGCAGGACTCTCCCTCTCTGGCTGCCCAGGTATTTCTCAGGTGGACAGCTTTCTAACTAAGGTGTATCATCCGCCTTGAACCTCTATAGTCATCCAAATTTTTTGGGTGTCTTGATTGGGTCCATCACATTCTACTCTCATCCAAACCATCGGTGCATGTTCGGTAGGAGGTACTTAAGAGCATCCTTGAGGCCTCCTTTAGTGATTCACTCCCGCCAAGGCCAGGCCTCAACGTCTGTGTTTGTGCAGCAACCCGACCACATAGACATCTCCTCTGATTCATCTAAACCAAATTCTCCGTCTTCCATCATCATGGCACAACCAGTAGAAGAAAAGAATAACCTTGAGAACCAACTCCAGCGCCTTAATGATTTATTTCAAGACTTTGTAAACCCACCGCAACGTCCTATGATGTGAGATCACTATAATCCCGCTGCGGTGGCAATCGAACCTCGAGTCCAAATTCTGGCTGGAGGTCTTGATTCTGAACTCAAGCCCAATGATTCATGCTATTCCAAAGTTCCATGGGATTAATTCTCGGGATCCCTTCCAGCATATGAAACAACTCAAACATCTGGCCCAGACCTTTGGGTCAGCTGTCCAAAATCGGGATATTCTTCTCACGAAGATGTTCTTCTCTCTCACAGACAAAGTAGCTCACTGGTATCAGACTCAAATGCATCCAATCAACACATGGGTTGAACTATTATCCGAGTTTTTGAAAAAGTTCTTCCCAGTTGGTCAGACGAATGCCTTATGACACCAGATCACACACTTCACCCAGCAATTTGGAGAACCCCTTCATGAAGCATGGGACCGTTTCCTGGACCTCATGCGAAAGTGCCCCCATCACAGAGTTCCTAAATGGGAACAAGTTCAGTCTTGTTACCAGGGACTAAGTGAAGATATCTGCTTATTCGTCAATGCAACCTGCGGAGGAAATATCATGGGTCAACACGAAGACACTGTGTGGGAGATTCTCGAGAATATGTGCAAGAACTCCATTAATAATAACTCCATGGGCTTATTCGATCGGATGAATGCCTACGCATCAACGAATCCAAGGGAGGCACATGAGACGCAGGGCCTATTTGCATCCGTCGACTTGGAATTGATGGCTAGTCGGTTGGACAAGGTCTCTATCATTGAGAAGAAGGTGGATGAGCTGACTCGACATCTATAGTGAGCCACCTCTGTGCAAAACCCGTTTGCATAGCCACCTTCTAGGAGGGAAGCTGTGCATAACAACTATCACCGATCTTCTCAAGGGATGGACCCATATCCACCCCCGTCTGACTCTAGGACCGGAGGAAACTCCGATCCAAGCTACTCTAGTTAGGGGAACTCTGAACCCTCGTACTCTGACTTTCCTGAGGTTCCTCAGACCTACGAGGACCTCAACGCCATCCAGAATGACCCATTCTCTAATACCTATAACCCTGGATGGCGGAATCATCCCAATTTCCTGTGGGTGGGAAATAATCAGAATCAAAGACCATATCATCCCCGTCCACAAGCTCCTCGTCCATATCAACTACCTCATCCTCGGCCCAACCCCACCTATCAATCTGGGCCAACTCAAACAGATCAAATGACTCTTATCCTTCAGACTCTAGCTGACATTCAGAAGACGAATGCGGCTATGCAAAAACAGCACAAGGATGAGATCATAGAGGTTTGCAATCAACTCGCCCAGATGATGAATTCCCACCAACCTGGCACACTCCCTTCACAACCTCTACCGAATCTGAATAATGTGCAGAACCAGAGGCGCATTACGAACCCAAATCCGGGCCAAGCCTACATGATTTATCAGGCCTCTTCTGTTCCATCACCCGACAGGATGGAAGCTTTGACATCATATGCAGGATTTCAGCAGCAGGCACCTATTTTACCAACTCCAAACCAAAACTAGGCAGGACTGAATTCTATTACAACCAGTAGTGGCAAAGCAACACAAGACCCACCTTACCCAAGCCACTTTCAGCCTGGTAGTACTAACCCAAGCCCTAGGATAGTTAGCCAGGACACCCCTATCCCAGATCAAGAACCTGGCCTATTCTAGAGGAACCATCCAAGGTTCCATTTCCCAAGGCCTTGACCAAGGGAAAGAGGACAACCAAGCCCGTGGCTCCTGAGGAGGATCTGGTCAAGCTCTTTGAATAGTTCCAAATAAACATCTCCTTGATGGATGTGATCCGCCACGTACCGGCTTACACACGATTTCTAAAAGATGTGTGTACGCTTAAGCGTAAGCCGCAAACCAAAAGTGGGAGTTCGATTGTACTGTCAGAGCAAGCCAGCTCTGTAATTTTGAGCAAACTCCCACCTAAGGCAAAAGACCCAGGTACTCCCCTGATTTTCTGTACCATTAGTGATACCCAATTTGACAGAGCTTTATTAGATCTAGGAGCCTCCATAAACTTAATACCTACATCCCTACTTGACCACCTTGAGGAATCTGAGCTTAAACCGACAGAGGTGACATTACAGTTGGCTGACCGATCTATTAAGTCACCTAAATGAGTTCTTGAGGATGTCATTGTTAGGGTGTGGGATTTTTATTTCCCGGTGGATTTTGTAGTCTTGGATATGGATGCTCCAGAAAACCCAAGGGATACACCAATTATACTAGGGGGACCCTTTCTAGCCACTGCTAGGGCCAACATAAATTGTGATGAGGGCCAAATTGAACTGAAATTCGGAAACCAAACATTAAAGATTGACATCTTTAAGGCCCAACAAGGGATTAATTGCGGTGTTATAGAACAAATATGTGACATCAAGGCTGTGGTTGACAATCCGTATATTGAGGACAACCTGACAACATCTAATCAATCACAAGAGGATCAAAACCCGCAATCAGAGGAATCGAAACCTGACCTAGATACACTCATAACTCCATCCCTTGATATTGATACCCACCCTGAACCACCCACTGCTGCTGATAACCTTGTTCTGGAACTCAAGCCTCTTCCCGACCATCTCAAATACATCTTTTTGGGTCCCAATCAGATGTTTCCTGTGATTATCAACTCTAGACTCACACTTGATCAGGAATCCCATCTGATTACTATTCTCCAACAATATCATAGAGCCATTGGATGGACTCTCGATGATTTGACTGGTATCAGCCCCTCCTACTGCACACACCGTATCTACACCGAAGAGGGCACACGACCTTCCCATGAAATGCAGAGACGTCTGAATCCTAATCTGCAAGAGGTCATGAAAAAGGAGATCATCAAGTGATTAGATGCAAGGATCATCTACTCCATCTTCGACAATCGGTGGGTGAGTCCAATCCAGGTTGTGCCTAAGAAGGCAGGACTCACCGTGATCACGACTGAAACTGGAGAAATCATACCGACCCATGTGGCGAATTCATGGAGAGTCTACATTGATTACAGAAGACTTAATACAACCACAAAGAATAATCATTTCCCATTACCGTTTATTAATTAGATCCTCGAGAAACTAGCGGGAAATAGGTTCTTCTGCTTTTTGGACGGGTACTCCGGTTATAACCAGGTGGCAATCCATCCTGAGGATCAAGAAAAGACCACTTTCACCTGCCCCTTCAAGACCTACTCGTTCCAAAGGATGTCGTTCGATCTCTGCAATGCACCTGTTACTTTTTAGCGATGCATGCTTGCCGTATTCTCAGATATGGTAGGTGATTATCTGGAAGTCTTCATGGATGACTTTCAGTATTTTGAGAATCATTTGACGATTGCCTCTTGCACTTGGTCCAAATCCTCAGGCAGTGCATTGACATGAATCTGGTTCTTTCCTGGGAAAAGAGCCATTTCATGGTGCTTGAAGGAATTGTCCTGGGACATCTCATATCAGAAAAAGGCATCTAGGTCGATCGAGCCAAGGTGAACTTCATTTTTGAACTCTCTATGACTAGCTCAATCAAGGACATCCGATCTTTTCTGGGGCACATCAATTTTTACCGTCGATTCGTTCCTGATTTCTCAAAGATAGCGCGCCCCTGACAACTCTACTATCTAAGGATGTACCTTTCAAAATCTCCAAGGAATGCACTCAAGCATTTGAAATCCCCCGTGATCAAGTTACCCAAGCTTTGATCCTACAGTCCCTTGATTGGTCTCAACCCTTTGAGATCATGTCCGATGCATCTGATTTTGCTGTAGGAGTGGTACTTGGCCAGAAAATTGACGGGAAACCCATGGTCATCTACTACACTAACAAAACACTTGACGAGGCTTAGCATAACTACACAGTTACTAAGAAAGAGCTACTAGCCACAGTATTTGCCCTGGAAAAATTCAGATCATATCTCCTGGGTTCCCATGTTATCATTTACTTGGATCACATAGCTGTGAGGAATCTCATTGCGAAGAAGGATGCGAAACCTCGATTAATCCGCTATATCTTGTTGTTGAAAGAGTTTGATCTCGAGATTCGCGACAAAGTGGGAAAACAGAATGTGGTAGCTGATAACTTGTCTCGCCTTCCTTCTAAGGTTATCGACCCTTCCAGACTCATCATAGAACATTTTCCTGATGAGCACCTCCTAACTATCAATACAGGGCTTCCATGGTTTGCTAATATAGTAAACTACCTGGCATCACATCAGATTCCATCCGATTGGCCAAAGGCCAAGAAGGACAAATTGCTTTCTGATGCCAAGTATTACTTCTGGGAAGACCTGTATCTTTTCCACAACGGTGCTGATAATATCATTCGGCGATGTGTCGCGGAAGCTAAAATTCAGGACATCTTGTCCTTCTACCACGACCAGGCATGCGGTGAACACTTCTCAGGTCATAAAACCACAGTGAAAGTCCTCCAGTGTGGCTTCTATTGGCCCACAATTTTCAAAGATGCATACAATCATTGTAGGGCATGCACTCATTACTAAATCTTAGGCAACATGAGCCATCGTGATATGATGCCCTTACAGCGACATTGAAGGCATGTCACCTCCCCGTTGAATTGGAGCACAAAGCCTATTGGGCAGTACGGAACTATAACCTAGATCTTTCTATGGCAGGAACTCACAGAAAGCTTCAAATGAGCGAGATCGATGAATTACGCCATGATGTGTATGAAAACTTGAGAATTTACAAAGAGCAGGTTAAGGCCTTTCACGACAAACACATATCCGAAAAGATCTTTCATCTTGGTCAAAAAGTTCTACTCTTTGATGCCAAACTCAAATTGTTCCCAGGAAAACTACGATCAAAATGGATCGGACCCTACCTAGTCTGACGAATCTTTGGAAATGGAGCCATCAAGATCAGTCCACTCAGCCATGATTCAAAACCTTTCGTCGTGAATGTTCATAGACTCAAACCGTTCATTGACCCTACTGATATAAATTTGGCTAAGATATCCTTTACCCTCCATTCTCCCTGAGCTCATTGCGCCCAGCTGATGGCGTAAAACTCAACGCTTAATGGGAGGCAGCTCGTCATTTTTGAAAAACCCAAAACCTTACATGACATTCCTACGCTGAATTCATATTGCAATTTAGGGTTCATCCATTAGAACAGTTGACCCCACCTCAGGTACCCATATCTGAGTTTTGAAATCGCTCACAACAGTCATCTCGACCCGTTTGCCCACCCAGCACCTATTCTAATGAATGATCTAAGCTGAACTCGAACCCACCTAATTTACAATGGGGACATTGAAAATCATAGGCATGGAGGGGTATGAAAGTGCAAAACATTGTGAAAACTCATCTCACAAGAAAAGGTTTCAACAAAAAAATCACATATCCCAAAAATACCAAAAAAAAAAGAAAAAAATTCTTGAGAAAGAACAAAAAATTCTGAGGGGAGAGAAAATTTTGAGGCCATACAAATCATGAGGAGAAAAAGGGGAAAAGTGAAAAATGTCAAAAAAAAAGGAGCACAAAATGAAAAGAAAAAGAAAAGATAGTCATTAGTAAGAAATTAAGGGATTAACTAAGTTCTAGACCATATCAACAAAAAGAAAATGAAAGGAAAAAAGTGCTAAGGAAACATAGAAGAGATTAGTAGGAACACTGATCATAGGCCTCTTAGGCTAAACTCCTAAGCTTAAAAATTCAAGTATCCGCTAAGATTTGGATAGTCCTCAAGTGGTTGGGGAAAATGCGAAGCTTAAGTATTAGGTTTAAGGCTTAGGAAGTATTCGGCCTCGTTAACTGACCTCTGGTTTGCAGGACTCGATAACCTAAGTACCCCAATCCACACACAGTTTGGTTCAGTGCGCATAAGTATAAAAATCACGCAAATGCGTTTAATTATTCTAAAAAAGTCGCCTAGATTAGGAGCGGCTGATCAATACAAGTTGATTTGGATGAGCTCCCGATGCAAAGAGGCGAGAAATTCCCCTTGAAGATGCACAATAACATATCATCTCCTCGGTGCTTGTCTCCTAGGATATTTACATATCCTACTAGGGGCATGTAAGCACCCTGTGCTAATTCAGATACCATGGGCGGTGTTATCATGAAATGTCGATTGCCAGGGTCTGGATTTAGCTACAGAACGCCATGGGTGGGATTATCTCGAAATGTCAAAAACTAGGGTTCTGGGGGTTGCCATGGGAAGTGCTATCATGAACCATCGATTACCAGTGACCCTTCAAGAATGATGATGGGGACTAGGAATCCAATACAGAAAGTGTTGAGAAGCTAATCTGAAGCTAGAAATAAAAAGAAAAGAGAGAGAAAACTCTCCAAACAAAGAAAAATCCTCTGTCTCACTCTTACAAAAACACACTGCAAACAGAATCGAGGCTAAAATATGCTACAAGCATGGATGCTTTAACCGTGGAGTCCAACGAACCTTAGGATAGTTCATGTGGGCCTTAAAAACCTTCGAGGCAGACTGAGGCTAAAGCTGGTCAGGTCCGGATCTTGGATGGTACTTGAGTACCTCTAGGCCTACTATCGGCATTCTAACCTAATCAAAAGAAGAAAGCACTCATAGTTTTTGAACATCAAGGAACTCATGGTCTAGAATCAAAATTAAAACCTTAAAATTTTGCTAAGGGACTAGCAAAAGCTAGGCATGGGGGTATGATGGTGTTGACAAGGTGAAATCAAGTTTAGAAAAGTTACATTGTAATATAGTCGAAATCGCTTTGAAAATAAATAATTCTGTTACTTGAAGTTTAAGTTCGAGGTCGAACACAGGGAGCAAATGGAATTCATGCACTAAACTCAATGAATGCAATTTGAACACATAATATTACTCAAAAATCAAATGAAAAATATAAAGCATGAGTATATGGATAATAGGAATAAATGTAGCAAGAGATATAATGAGGACTTATGGAAAATTGGACATCTGATTATAAAATCAGACGTCTTAAAAGTGATGTGCTACAATGTCTCTGATTTTTCCTTCTTCTCTGATTTCTCTTGCAATCTCTCTTCTTCTCTTTCTTTTTCTTCCTTTCTCTATCGTTGGCCCTTTCTTCTCTTTGTCTTCTCTTTCCTTTATCTTCTCTGTCTTCTTTCTCTTCTTCTGATTCTTGCTTTAGCCTTTCTCTCCCACTACTTTTCTCTTCAACCTTTTTCTTCCTTCAGTTCCTTCTTTCTCTTTCTTTGGCGACTCCTTTCTGTCTTCATCCTTCCTTCTTCTTTCTTCTTCTCTGGCCTTTCTCCTTCCATCTCTTTCTTTTTCTTTAGCTCTTCAGCCTTGTCTTCTCCTTCCTTAGCTTTCTCTGGCCTCCGCCTTCTTCTTCCTTGGCTTCTTCTTCTTTGGCCTCTTCTTCTCCTTTTCTTGCGAGAGCAAAACCTACCCCTACCTGCGCGCACTCTCTTTCTCCTCTTTCTCTCTTAGGTTTGCTCTCCCAGAGCCACCATCTTGGATAATCGAGTCGAGTACATGCTTGGGACCAGGCCCACCGGCATGCGATGGTAGGCGAGGAGTGAAAGGTTGGGTAAATGGGTTAAGCCAGGTCCGCAGAGGCATGGTCACAGACAAGGTGGTGAGAGGGTGAGTGGGACCTCACCCCATGGTAGGAGGTGAAGAGCCTAATGCAGTTTTTTCTCTTATGCAGGTGCGGGTGGTCACTCTCTTCCGAGGTGGGACTATCCTCCCACCTCTCTTGTGCGTGCCTGCCGCAAGGATGTCGTCGCTTGATTGCAGTGGCTGCTAAGTCCTTCAACAGGAATTAGAGGCCCGGAGCTGTGTGCAAGCGTATCCCGCACAACTTGGGACTTTGAACCTGGAGTAGGGGAACCTGAAACGAGCTCGCAGGCAAGCTTCTTGCGGTCGTCAATGGCGGCGGACCTCCAAACTAGCTAACACGCAAAAACGGTCTCGCGGCCTTGTCAGAAAGCTTAGAAGGCTTTGTAGAGACAAGGCAAATGTGTTGCGGGGGTCAGCATGGCGTGGGGCTACCAGAGTGCGTGTGCCTAGGGCACCCTGTGTGCTTATGGCACCCTGTGTGCTTGTGGGTGAGTGGCGCAGTGAGTGAAGTCATGGTTTATGATTAGTGAAGTGTTGCGGAGCTTATGGGATGGTTGAAGAGGCGGATGAAGGTGCAGAGCAGCGGGAATGCCTCACCGGAGGTCTGGCCAGAGTTGGAAGGGGTGATGGTGATTGAGTTTGTCGACGTGTGTTTTTAAGAGATAAAGAGGGAAAAAGGATTAGAAAGGAGAGAGGACTTAGTTGGGCATAGAGAGATGAAGGGGGAAGTAGAGATGGCGGCCGACTCATATTGCCGTCATTGAAGACGAAGCGCTCAATGGGGGGAGGGCGGCAACAATGAAGGGGCTGTAGAGGTGTCGGCGGGTGTGGCGTGACGTGGACGAATAGGAGGAAGAGGACCCTGCCACTGGTATTGTGGCTGGGCGACGAGGGAAAGAGTGGGAGATCTCTGAAGCTTGCGAAGACACTGGTCGGAGGAGGAAGAGACTAATTAGAGGGATTCTCTAGCCAATGTCAAGCTTGGGAGATGCGGAGTGACTTGGGTCTGCTTATATAAGCCCCGGAGGAAGGATTTGTGCTTGGAAGCCAAGCTTCCAAGCATAACAAGCTCGCTGGAGATGGAACTTTGAAAAAGACCCAAATCTCTCATGCATTCGCATGAGATATTGGGTATAAATTAGGGCTCATCAGTGGGTTTGGATTGAAGAGGATTACTTAAAGAATCTCTCTTCCAATTTTGGGAGGGATTCTCTAAGCAACCAAGGAGAATCCTCCTTCTAAAGCTTGCCGGAGTAGGATTCCTTCTACTATAATGCCGGAGGGACCTAATTGCAAAGAACAAAGAAGAAGCTAGGGGGTTCTGCAGAGGTTTTTGAAAGCTAGGGGTAGAAATGTAATTTGGCTGGACCTATTTGCAAAGTAGGCAAAGATGAATTCCCCTTAGAGCCAAATTTTGGTAAAGACCTAATTTGGACCTAAGGAATCCAATGGTGAAGTTGGATTTTAGGTTTGACTATGTTTAACTAGGCAATTTATGCAAAGATTCAATTTAGGGCAAATATTTGACTAAGACCCCAATTTACGTCAAAATAGGTTTCAAGGGCCAAATTGAAGGTTCTAAATCCTAAAGAATATTTTTCCATGATTTATAGAAGGTTTAGGTGAATTTTATCTTGACTATAACTTTTTTAAATCAAGTGGGTCTATTTAAGGTTACAAGAAGTCATTTAATTCCTAAAATTCACATGAACCCTTTTTTGTTTGAACCAACCAACTTTTTATCTTGTTAAGGCCATTTGACATGTGTTTCGCCTATGAGAAAACCCATTGTTGTATTGCAATGGTAAAATTACAATTTTACCCCTTGTTTCTTATTTTTATCTCAGAATGATTATTCAGTGAATTAGAACCTCCAGTTGGTTATGTAGGAGCTTTTGTTCTCTTTTTTGGGTCAAAATGAGCTAGTTAGGGCTAATGATGGTGTTCCCATCATACCCCCATGCCTAGCTTTTGCTAATCCCATAGCAAAATTTTAAGGTTTTAACTTCTATTCTAGACCATGAGTTCCTTGATGTTCACAAATTATGATGAGTACTTTTTTTCTTTTTGATTAGATTAGAATGCCGATAGTAGGCCTGGAGGTACTCAAGTACCAACCAAGATCCATAGCTGACAAACTCTACCCTCAGTCCTCCGCGAAGCTTTTTAAGGCCCACAAGAACTATCCTAAGGTTCGTCGGACTCCACGGTTAAAGCATCCATGCTTGTAGCATATTTTAGCCTCGATTCAGTTTGCAGTGTGTTTTTGTAAGAGTGAGACAGAGGATTTTTCTTTGTTTGGAGAGTTTTCTCTCTTTTCTTTTTATTTCTATCTTTAGATTGGATTCTCAACACGGTCTGTATCAGATTCCTAGTCCCCAACATCAATCCTGAAGGGTCCCTGGCAATCGATGTTTCGTGATAGCACCACCAATGGCAAACCCTGGAACCCTGGCTTTCGAGATTTCGAGATAATCCCACCCATGGCATTCTGTAGCTAAATCCAGACCCTGGCAATCGACATTTCGTGATAATGCCGCCCATGGCATCTGAACCAGCACAGGGTGCTTACGTGCCCCCAGTAGGATATGTAAATATCCTAGGAGATAAGCTCTGAGGAGACGATATGTTGTTGCACATCTTCGAGGGGATTTTTCCGCCTCTCCACGTCGGGAACTCATCCAAATCAGCTTGTGTTGATCGGCTGCTCCTAATCTAGGAGACTTTTTTAGAACACTTAAACGCTTTTGCGTGATTTTGATAATTATGCGCACTGAACCAGACTGTGTGTGAAGTGGGGTGCTTAGGTTCCTGAGTCCCGCAAACTAGAGGTCAGTTAACGAGGCCAAATATTCCTTAAGCCTTAGACCTAATACTTAAGCTTCGCATTTTCCCCAACCTCTTGAGCACTATCTAGATCTTAGTGGATACTTGAACTTTTAAGCCTAAGAGTCTAGCCCAAGAGGCCTAAGATCAGCTTTCCTACTAATCTCTTTTGCGTCTCATTAGCACTTTTTTCCTTTCATTTTATTTTTCTTGATATGGTCTAGAACTTAGTTAATCCCTTAATTTCTTATAATGACTATCTCTTCTTTTTTCTTTGTGCTCCTTTTTGACATTTTTCTCTTTTCCCCTTTTTCTCCTCATGATTTGTATGGCCTCAAAATTTTCTTTTCTCCTCCAATTTTTTTGTTCTTTTTCACAATTTTCTTTTTTTTTGGTATTTTTGGCATATGTGATTTTTTTGTGAAAGCCCTTCTGAATTTTGATTTCTGTATATTTGCACTTTACCACCCCCCATGCCTAATTTTTGCAATGTCCTCATTGTAAACAGAGGGTGTGAAACAGTGTTGGGTTCAGGGACTTAGAATAGGATTTATCGGGTGGGCAAACGGGTTGGGAATAACTATTGTGAATGATTTCAAGCTCTGGCACGCGTACCAGAGGTGGGATCAACTATTCTAAGAAAAATCGAACTCAGGGTGCAATAGACGTGAAGTATAGATGGATAATCAGAAAGATATCAGGTTTTTGGAATGATAGGTTGCCTCCCGTTAAGTGCTAAATTCAATGCC
Organism: Thalassia testudinum; assembly: GCA_037157565.1. Taxonomy (NCBI): domain Eukaryota; kingdom Viridiplantae; phylum Streptophyta; class Magnoliopsida; order Alismatales; family Hydrocharitaceae; genus Thalassia; species Thalassia testudinum. Next base: position 70,360,112 of record JAZHRO010000002.1, read on the forward strand.
TTCAACCGAGCGAGAAGTGGTATGGAGAGGGAGTGGTCAAATCAGCTAAGTTTTCTAGAACAAGCACCTTGATCAAGAGCCTGGTTAGTCCAACCAGGTGCTTGTTCAGATCAATAGGCTGACGATGCAGCCCAAACCCAATCAATCTGGTGGGTTGATAAATGTAGATCAGGAGATGTGGAACCCACCATATACTATGGAGCTCGGAATGATGTGGAAGTGTGAATTCAGGGTTTAGCTAAGTTAAATTAGCCTGGTCAGAGTAGGGATCCGTAAAAAAGTCGGTGGATAATGCGGAAACCCTACAAGAGTGATCAAAGGATGGTGGAGCATGGTTTGCAGCTTGATCCATGTCCAAAACCCGATAAAGATGTGGAGGCGAATCTTCTGCAATCGGATCAGTAAGAGGGGAATTAGAATAGAAATTGAGTCCGGTTGCGGGTCGGGGTTGAAAATGGGTTTGGATGGGTTCTGTATATGCCGAGGAGGTGGCTTCAATAAGAATTGTATATGAGGGCTCTTCTACAAAGGAATTACAGGTGGGTTCATTTAGAGAGTCCACATAGTAGCTATCAAATTCAAAAGTGAATGCCTGAAGAGTGTTTATAGGATGAAGAAAATCTGGGTCAAGAATAGATTTGAATTCTGGGCTGTAGTCACTCTCAGCATTTTCTGGATTTGATTCCTGAGGATCGAAAAGAAATGATTCCATTTCACTGGAACCTGAATTTAAATCATTGATCTCGGGGTCTGGGACCTCAGAGTTGGAGTCGGAGAATGAACCATATGAGCTGAGGTCGTAGATTGGCTCATCGTAGTCAGGAAGCAATGGTTCTCCGAAATCATGGTAAGATTTGAAATCGTTGAAGAAATTGCGAAAATCAAGTTCTGAGTTTGATTCTAGATCAGAGGTTCCACCACAGAATAAATCACATGATGTAGACTCAGCAACCTGACTTGGGTCTAGCCTTTTCTCTGATTCTGAGCTCAAAGAGGTGTCCTTATCTGGACTAGGCTCAAGTTCTAGGCTTCTAGGAAAGACCCAATCAAAGCCCCACTCTTCCAACTCCTCGATTTCTGTATTGTAGATTGGCGTGACTTCCAAGAAATCAATCTGTATCTATGAGGATGTTGGAGAGGGATATTCATCAAATAAAGGCCCAGAATCATATTCTTCATGTACACTTTGATCTTCGTCATACGGGGCCTTGTAATCTTCCCAATAAGTTTCAGATCCATATTCTAGGCTGAGGATGTGAGTTGAATTACTAGAATCTAGGTCAGAGCTACCTTCGAGGGTCACCTGATCAGAATAAAGGGCAGGGATTTACACCCTCGAGAGGTACTTTTCTAATCTCATCATTGCAGGAGTCTTGAAATTCTATGCTTGGTGACCCAGGATTTTGGTTTTCTTGGGCTAGCTCAAAATCGTGTTCTCCTGTAATTGGGACTTCCCAACCTAATTCAAGATCTGGTATGTTATATTCCATCTGGGTTGGGAATCCACAACAACCTTGTGCCTTAAACCCGAGATTTGGCAAATCAGATTGATCCTCAATACTATTCTAAGATGGTTCATTATCTGTTTGGGCATGTACGGGTATTTCTGATCGATAACTTGTTTCAATAATCTCATCATCTCTTCCCATTTTTCAAGATCATGTTGGTGTTTTTCCCAAAGTATAGAATTTGTTATACATTGGAGATATTCAAAGTTATGCAATTTTTCTATCTTGATGTATCCTGTTATGAGAATGTCTCAGGTTGATCCTTTTGTGGCTTCTTTCAATAATACTTTGGCACAGTTTATGATGAAGGTTGTTGTTGTTGGTACACTAACCTGAATGTCTTCTACTGATTTTAAGGTTTTGTATTCAATTTTATAGAATTTAAGGGCATCCTCAATCATTCTATCTCTCATGGTTCTTTCTGATTTAGGTTTCTTGAATGGTATTCTTAAGTAACCAGGCTGCATATTTGAATTAGATGGTGGAATCAAGATGTAGAATCAAAATTCAAGTCTTAGAGTGAAGTGATTAGATCTGAATAGAGACTCCAAAAAGAGAATCTATGTGTGTGTTCTAACTGGAGGCAATGAGGGACTGGATGTGTTTTTGACCCAATCAAGGCACCCAAAGATGACTATGGAGGTTCGAGGCGAATGATACCCCTGGATCAGAAAGTTGTCCACCTGAGAATTACCTGGGCAGCCAGAGAGGGAGAGTCCCGCAAAGGCCCCTACATGATAGAGCGCCTCCACAGGTTACAGGGTTTCCCCCACCTAACCTCTCTTGTCACTAAGGGTCCAGGTAGACTAGAATGGATAACTTGACCTCTTAAGTCTACCAATTTTATATCCTAACTTGTGCCTTTGATTTCACTTGAATTAGCAGTTGTTTTGACTTGTGACCTAATTGAGAGGTTGGTTGACTTACAATGTAGTCCAACTTCACCTAACTTGTCCTAAAGATGCAGAATGATTCTAGGTCAAGACCTATAAATCACTCTAATTTGACTCCCAGATTATTAGGTTTAAGGTTTTTTTAAGGTTCAAGTGATTTTAGAGCCTAATTTTAGGATTTTTCTTGATTAGATCTTTTCAATCAAGGGATTGGGTAGCACACAGATGTGGGTGGGTTTGTTTCCTTTTATGTAGGCAAGTGTGAATTAGCACTCGAAAACCCTAATGTAGAAACCATAATTTGGCTCTATTTCCAGTCCTCTTTGATTTTCACAAACGTTCTCTTTGGACTTCAAAGAAGAACTGCTTAGTCCACAGAGGTTTAGAAATTAAGCGTGATCCCTAATAAGTATAGGAATTTTGAGGTAGGATCTCTAAATAGAATCGCTTCAACTCCAATAGGATGTGAAAAAATTTTTGTAAATTAGGAAACTAGCATTTTAAATGATAATTACTATAAAAAGAAGGTAGGTGATTCCTAATTTGATTGTTTCCATTTTATCTTCCCAAGATTAGGAGGTTGATTAGGGAAGAATAGAGAAGTTACCTGCCTTGGAGTGGTTGATTTACGTGGGAGATCTCCTCGTGAAATACCTTGCAAAATCACAATAAAACAAATAGGGCAAGTTAGTGCTTAAATATAATCAAAATAATGTAGAGACTAGTGATGAATTGCACGTTGCTCCATGGCAACAGCGCCAAAATGTTGACAAGGCGAAATTGAGTTTAGAAAAGTCACGTTGTAATATAGTCTAAATCTCTTTGAAAACAAATAATTTTATTACTCGATGTTTAAGTTCGAGGTCGAATACAGGGAGTAAATAGAATTCATGCACTAAACTTAATGAATGCAATTTGAACACATAATATTACTAAAAAATTTAATGAAAAATATAAAGCATGAGCATATGGATAATAGGAATAAATGTAGCAAGAGATATAATGAGGACTTATGGAAAATTGGATGTCTGGTTATAAAATCAGACGTCTTAAAAGTGATGTGCTACAGTGTCTCTGATTTTTCGTTCTTCTCTGATTTCTATTGCAATCTCTCTTCTCTTTCTTTTTCTTCTTTTCTCTATCGTTGGCTCTTTCTTCTCTTTGTCTTCTATTTTCTTTACCTTCTCTGTCTTCTTTCTCTAATTCTGATTCTTGCCTTAGGCTTTCTCACCCTCTGCTTTCCTCTTCAGCCTTTTTCTTCCTTCAGTTCCTTCTTTCTCTTTCTTTGGCTGCTCCTTCTTTCTGCCTTCAGTCCTTCCTTCTTTCTTCTTCTTTGGCCCTTCTCCTTCCTTCTCTTTCTTTCTCTTTAGCTCTTCAGCCTTGTCTTCTCCTTCCTTAGCTTTCTCTGGCCTCCGCCTTCTTCCTTGGCTTCTTCTTCTTTGACCTCTTCTTCTTCTCTGTTTCCTACGAGAGCAAAACCTACCCCTACCTGCGCGCACTCTCTTTCTCCTCTTTCTCTCTTAGGTTTGCTCTCCCAGAGCCACTGTCTCGAGTAATCGGGCCGAGTACGTGCCTGGGACCAGGCCCATCGGTGTGCGGTGGTGAGCGAGGAGTGCAAGGTCGGGTAAATGGGTCAAGCCAGGCCCGCGAAGGCAAGGTCACGGACGAGGCGGTGAGAGGGTGAGTGGGACCTCACTTCGTGGTAGGAGGCAAAGAGTCTAATGCAGTTTTTCCTCTTATGCAGGTGCGAGTGGTCACTCACTTCCGAGGTGGGACTATCTTCCCACCTCTCTTGTGCGTGCCTGCCGTAGGGATGTCTTCGCTTGATTGCAACGGCTACTAAGTCCTTCGACTGGAATTAGAGGTCAGGAGCTGTGTGCGAGCATATCCCACACAACCTGGGGCTCTAAACCTGGAGTGGGGGAACCTGAAGTGAGCTCACAAGCAAGCTTCTTGCGGTCAATGGCGGCGGACCTCCAAACTTGCTAACACGCAAAAACGGCCTTGCAGCCTCGTCAGAAAGCTCAGAAGGCTTCACCGAGACACGGCAAATGTGTTGCGGGGGTCGGCGTGGCATGGGGCTACCGGAGTGCACGTCCCTAGGGCACCCTGTGTGCATAAGAGTGGGTGTGTTCAGGGGCCCTTGTGAGTGTGTGGCGCGGTGAGTGAAGTGAGGGTTTATGATCAGTGAAGTGTTGCGGAGCTTATGGGATGGTTGGCGAGGCGGATGAAGGTGCAGAGTGGCGGGGGTGCCTCGTCGGAGGTCTGGCCGGAGTTGGAAGGGGTGATGGTGATTGAGTGCGTCGATGTGTGTTTTTAAGAGATAAAGAAGGAAAAAGGATTAGAAAGGAGAAAGGACGTAGCTGGGCGTAGAGAGGTGAATGGGGAGGCAGAGATGGTGGCCGATTCATATTACCATCGCCGGAGATGAAGCTCTCAGTGGGGGGAGGACGGCGACGATGAAGGGGCTGCAGAGGCATCGGCGGGTGCGGTGCAATGCGGACGAACAAGAGGAAGAGGACCCTGCCATTGGTATTGCGGCTGGGCAACAAGGGAAAGAGATGGATTTTTCCGAATCTTGCTAAGACACTGGTTGGAGGAGGAAGAGATGAATTAGAGGGATTCTCTGGCCAATGTCAAGCTTGGGAGATGCGGAGTGACTTGGGTCTGCTTATATAGGCCCTGGAGGAAGGATTTGTGCTTGGAAGCCAAGCTTCCAAGCATGGAAAGCTTGCCAGAGATGGAAATTTGAAAAAGACCCAAATCTCTCATGCATTCACAGGAGAGATTGGGTATAAATTAGGGCTTATTAGTGGATTTGGATTGAAGAGGATTACTCAGAGAATCTCTCTTCCAATTTTGGGAGGGATTCTCTAAGCAATTAAGGAGAATCCTCCTTCTAAAGCTTGACGGAGTAGGATTCCCCCCGCTATAATGGTTGAGGGACATAATTTCAAAGAACAAAGAAGAATCTAGGGGGTGTTCTGTATAGGTTTTCAAAAGTTACGGGTAGAAATGTAATTGGGCTAGACCTATTTGCAAAATAGGTCAAGATGAATTCCCCTTAGGTCCAAATTTTGGTAGAAAACTAATTTTGACTTAAGGAATCCAATGGTAAAGTTGGATTTTAGGTTTGACCACGTTTGACTGAGTAATTTACGTAAAAACCCAATTTAGGGCAAATATTTGACTGAAACCCCAATTTAGGTCAAAATAGGTTCCAAGGGTCAAATTGAAGGTTCTAAACCGTAGAGAATATTTTTCCATAATTTTTAGAGGATTTAGGTGAATTTTATCCTAACTAAAACTTTGTTAAATCAAGTGGGTCTATTTTAGTGTTACAATAAGTCATTTAATTCCTAGAATTCACATGAACCCTTTTCTGTTTGAACCAACGCACTTTTTATCTTGTCCAGACCATTTGACCTGTGTTTAACCCTTGAGAAAATTCATTGTTTTACTGCAATGGTAAAATTGCAGTTTTACCCCTTGTTTCTTGCTTTTCTCTCAGAAAGGTTACTCAGTGAATTAGGACCTCCAGTTGGTTATGTAGGAGCTTTTGTTCTCTTTTATGGGTAAAAATGAGATAGTTAGGGCTCATGATAGTGTTCCCATCTGACAAGATAAAAAGTGGGCTGGTTCAAACAGAAAAGGGTTCGTGTGAATTCTGGGAACTAAATGACTTCTTGTAACCCTAAAACAGACCCACTTGATTTAACAAGGTTTTGGTCAGGATAAAATTTACCTAAACACTCTATAAATCATATAGAAATTTTCTCTAGGGTTTAGAACCTTCAATATGGCCATTGGAACCTATTTTGACCTAAAATGGGGTCTCAGACAAATATTTACCCTAAATTGGGTTTTCACGTAAATTGCCCACTCAAACATTGTCAAACCGAAAATCCAACTTCACCATTGGATTCCTTAGGTCAAAATTAGGTTTTTACTAAAATTTGAACCTAAGGGAAACTCATCTTGACCCACTTTGCAAACAAGTCTGACCCAATTACATTTCTACTCCTACCTTTCAATAACCCTTACAATTGACCCCCTAGCTTCTTCTTCGTTCTTTGCAATTAGGTCCCTTTGCCATTATAGCGGAGGGAATCCTACTCTGGTGAGCTTAAAGGGTAATTTCTCCCTGATCTCTCAGAGAATCTCCTTCAAAATTGAAAGGGAGATTCTCTGAGAAATCTCTTCCAATGTGAACCCAATTAGAAGCCCTATTTGGTACCCAATCTCTCATTCAAACACATGAGAGATTTGGGTCTCTTTCGATTTTCTATTATCGGCAAACTTCCCTTGCTTGGAAGCTTGGCTTCCAAGCACAAACCCAACCTTCAAGGCCTATTTAAGAGAACCCAATTCACCCTGCATCTCCAAAGCTTGAAATCAACCTGAGAACCCCCTTAATTTTGTCTCTCCTCCTCCGATCGACTCGCTCATCAAGCTCCAGCGACCTCTCCTACTCTCCCTTGTCACCTAGCCACAATACCGGTGGCAGGTTCCTCTTCCTCTCGCTCGTCTGCGTCGCGCCACACCCGCCGATGCTCCTGCCTCCCCTTCGTCCTCGCCGACCACCCTCACTGAGCATCTTCGTCTCTGACATCGGCGATACGAGGCAGACGCCATCCCTACTTCCCCCTTTGTCTCTTCACTACTAGATAAGTCCTCTCACCTTCTACTCCCTCTCCCCTTCTTTATTAACCTCAAATGACCACTGCCGCACTCCACCACCATCATCCCCTTCACCTCCGGCCACCACTCCAGCGAGTTCGCTCCACCTCCACATACCACCTCCCTCCTCGCCGACCGGTTCCTAAGCACCGCCCTAACTCACTGATCATAACCCTCACTCACAACACTCCGCCACTCACCCAAACGCATCCCCGAACATGCCCACACACACGGCCGTAGTGTGCCCTAGGCACTCTCCCACAGGTGTTTCCACACCACGCCGACCACCTTTGCACATTCGCCGCATCTTGGCGAAGCTCACTAAGCTTTTTAACATGGTTGCGAGGTCGTTTGTGTGATTTCAGGTCCAGGGGCTCGCTGCCATTGACGCACAACCTGAAGCTTGCTTGCAAGCTTCTCCAGGCCATGCCTGCTCTAAGTCACAGTCCCAGGCTATGCGGGGCACTCTCGCTAACATCTCCAGGTGACCAATTGAAGCCAAGAGCCATCATAGCAGTTGCAATCAAAGGATGCCCCTCTGCTGCAGCTGCGCACGAAAGGGGGTGGGAAGATAGTCCCACCTCGGAAGGATTTGGCGCACCACACCTGCATAAATTGATTTTCTGCATTGGGCTTATCACCTCCAACTCACGGAGTGAGGTCCCTCTCACTTGATCTGACGCCTCATCCGCGACATGCCCCACGGAACTAGTGACCTGACCTGACCAACACACCTCGCCCACCACCGCACGCCAGTGGGCCTGGTATTTGGCGCGTACACGACCTGATTACCCGAGAAGCTGTGGCTCTGGGAGAGTGAACCTAAGAGAGAAAAGAGAGAAGAGAGCTCACACGGGTAGGGGTAGGTTTTGCTCTTCAGGCTGAAGAGAAGAAGAAGGAGAAGGCAAGGGCTGCAGTAGAAGGAAGAAGGAAGAAGATCGAAGTCAAAAGCCAAGGAAGAAGGAGATGGCTGAAGTCAGAAGAAGGCAAAGGTAGGGCAGCCGGCAAGAGAGAGAGGAAGGAGCTGAAGGCAACTGACACAGAAAGAAAGAGAAAAAGGCAGAGAAAGAAAAGAGAAGGAAGATGAAGCTGAAGCCAAAATCATTAGAAGAAGAAGCAAGGAGTTGCCAGAGAACAAAGTAGAAGGAAGATAAAGAAGAAAAAGGCAGAGACAAAGAAAGAAGAATAGGAGAAGAAACAGAAGAAAGAAAAGAGATAAAGCACTGTAGCATCATCATTTTAAGGCATCTGATTCACAAGTCAGACGTCCAATTTTGAGCTTCATTCTTATAAATATATTGATTTCATTAATATTTTGTGCTTACATTTATTCCTATCTTTTTGCACTATAGCATTGATCTTATTGCATATTATGTTCTTTCAAATCCTCAAGTTGTGATCTTGATTTCTAAACCCTAATTTGCTTCCTATGTTCAACCTTGGACTTTAACATTCGAGTAATAAATTGTATTTTTTTTAACACTTTTCGACTGTACTACAACACAACCTTTTTAAAACCTGATCAAGCACTATTAAACAATGCCTAAACCTGAGATCACAAAGAACGGCCTCGCGGCCACGTCAAATTGCTCAGGGAGCTTTGCTGGACTATGACGGATGTGATGGGCATGTTTCCGTGGCATGTGGGTGGCTATGGTGGCATGTCTAGGGATCACAGTGGGTGTTTGAGTGGGTGTATTCAGTGGGATGTTTGGATAGTTGATGGAGAGATTGGAGTGAGGAGATGTGATCAGGGAGATGAGGCGGAGGTCGTAGGGTGGTCAGCAAGGTGGATGGAGGTGCAGAGCGATGGGGCCACCTCACCGAATGTATCGATGGAGGTGAAGGTAACGGTGGTCAGTGGCGTTGATGGTTGGTTTAGGGGAATAAAGAGAGGAAAAGAAAGTGAGAGAGAGAGAGAGCCTGAGACCTACCTCTAAGGGATGAAGAGGGATAGAGAACCCACGTTGGTATGGTCGCCAGACGTTGGGAAGACGAAGATCTCCACAGATGAGGCGGCGGTGAAGATGGGGCAAAGGTAATGTCGGCCGGTGTTGCATGATGCAGATGAATGAGAGGAAGACAACCTGACCACTGGTATTTTGGTTCGGCGATGAGAGAGAGAGGGAGAAGCCGTCGGAGCTTGTGGAGTTGTTGTGACTGGAGGGAAGAGAAGAATGGAGGGAATCCGGCCCAATTTCAAGTTGAGGAGACTCGGTTGAATCTGAGGAGTCATAAATAGGTCTCTAGAGAAGGATTTGTGCTTGGAAACTAAGCTTCTAAGCAAGGCAGGGTCGCCGGAGATGCAACATCAAAAGACCCAAATCTCTTATTCATTCGCATAAGAGATTGGGTAAAAATCATAGATCACAGATGAGTTCAGATTGGAGGAGATTACTCAGAGAATCTCCCTTCCAATTTTGGAAGGGATTCTCTGAGCAATCAAGGAGAAACCTCCTTTCAAAGTTCACTGGAGTAGGATTCCTCTGCTATAATGGTGGAGGGACCTATTTGTGAAGATGATAAGAAGGATAGGGGGCTGATTGTAAGGGTGTTAGAAAGATAGGGGTAGAAATGTAATCAGGCTAGACCTTTTTGCAAAGTAGGTCAAGATGAGTTCCCCTTAGGTCCAAATTTTGGTACAAACCTAATTTGAACCTAAGAAATCCAATGGTGAAGTTGGATTTTGGGTTTTACCAAGTTTGACTGGGAAATTTATGCAAAAACCTAATTTAGGGCAAATATCTATCTGAGACCCCATTCTAGGTCAAGATGGATTCCAATGGCCAAATTGAAAGTTCTAAACCCTAGAGAATATTTTTTTCTGATTTTTAGAGGGTTTAGGTGAATTTTATCCTGACCAAAACCTTGGTTAATCAAGTGGGTCTATTTTATGGTTTCGAGAAGTCATTTAATTTACAGGATACATACAAACCCTTTTCTGTTTAATCCAACCCACTTATAATCTTATTAAGACCATATGACCTTTATTTAGCCCTTGAGAAAACCCGTGGCTGCACTGCATTGGTAAAATTACAATTTTAACCCTAGTTTCTTATTTTACTCTCAGAATGGTTGTGCAGTGAATTATGACCTTCAGTAGGTTATGTAGGAACTTTTATTCTCTTCATTGGGTAAAAGTGAGCTAGTTAGGGCTCATGATGGTGTTTCCATCATACCCCCATGCTTAGCTTTTTCCAGTCCCTTAGCAAAATTTTAAGGTTTTAACTTTGATTCTAGACCATGTAATCTTTTTGATGCTCAAAATTGTGATGTGTGCTTTCTTCTGTAGATCAGGCTAGAATGCTGGTAGTACGCCTAAAGGTACTCAAGTAACAACAAAGATCCGAACCTGACAAGTTCTAGCCTTGTCTGCCGCGAAGGTTTTTAAGGCCCACAGGAACTATCCTAAGGCTCGTTGAACTCCGCAGTTAAGCCACCCATGCTTGTAACATATTTTAGCTTTGGTTCAGTTTGCAGTGCATTTTTATAAGAGAGAGACAAAGGAATTTTCTTTGTTTGGAGAGTTTTCTCTCTCTTTTCATTTTATTTCTAGTTTCGGATTGGCTTCTCAACATGGTCTGTATCGGATTCCTAGTCCCCATCATCAATCCTCGAAGGGTCCCTTGCAATTAATGCTTTGAGATAGCATCGCCCATAGCAACCCCCAAAATCCTGACTTTCGAGATTTCGAGATAATCCCGCCCATGGCATTCTGTAGCAAAATCCAGACCCTAGCAATCGACATTTCATGATAACGCCGCCCATGGCATCTGGACCAGCACAGGGTGCTTACATGCCCCCGGTTGGATATGTAGATATCCTAGGAGACAAGCATCGATGAGACGATATGTTATTACACATCTTCGAGGGGAATTTCCCGCCTCTCCACACCGGGAACTCATCCAAATCAACTTATGTTGATCAGCCGCTCTTAATCTAGGCGACTTTTTCAGAGCAATTTAAATGCATTTGTGTGATTTTGATACTTATGCACATTGAACCAGACTATGTGTGGGTTGGGGTGCTTAGGTTATCGAATCCCGTAAACTAGAGGTCAGTTAATGAGGTCGAATACTCCCTAAGCTTTAGACCTCATACTTAAGCTTCACAGTTTCCCCAACCTCTTGAGGATTATCCAGATCTTAGCGGATACTTGAATTTTTAAGCCTAGGAGTATAGCCCAAGAGGCCTAGAATCAGCATTCCTACTAATCTTTTCTGTGTTTCCTTAGCACTTTTTTCCTTTCATTTTATTTTCCTTGATATGGTCTAGAACTAAGTCAATTCCTTAATTTCTTACTAATGATTATCTCATTTCTTTTTCTTTTCAACTTGTGCTCCGTTTTTGACATTTTTCACTTTTCCCTTATTCTCAAGATTTGTATGGCCTCAAAATTTTCTCTCAATTTTTTTTGGTATTTTAGAATATGTGATTTTTTGTGAGAACCCTTCTGAATTTTGATTTTTGTATATTTGCACTTTACCACCCCCCCATGTCTAAGTTTTGCAATGTCCTTATTGTAAACGAAGGGTGTGAAATAGGTTTGGGTTCAGGAATTTTAGAACAGGCTTATTGGGTGGGCGAACAGGTCAAGAATGACTGTTGCGGACGATTTCAAGCTCTGGCATGTGTACCAAAGGTGGGATCGACTGTTCTAAAACTGAACTCAAGGTTCAATAGATGTGAAGTATAGATGGATAATCAGAAAGATCTCAGGTTTGTTGAATGACAGGTTGCCTCCCGTTAGGCGCTAAATCTAATGCCTTCAGTCGAGCGAGAAATGGTATGGAGAGGGAGTGGTTAAATTAGCTGAGTTTTGTAGAACAAGCACCTTGATAAAAAGCCTGGTTGGCCCAACCAGGTGCTTGTTCAGATCAACAGGTTGATGATGCTGCCCAAACCCAATCAATCTGGTGGGTTGATAAATGTAGATCAAGAGATGTGGAATCCACCATATGTTGTGAAGCTCGGAATGATACGAAGGTGTGAATCCAGTGTTTAGCTGAGTCGAATCAGCCTGGTCAGAGTAGGGATCCTCAAAATAATCAGTGGATGATGCGAAAACCCTACAAAAGTGATCAGAGAATGATGGGACATGATTTATGGTCTAATCAATGTCTGAAACACGATAAAGATGTGGAGGCGAATCATCTACAGTCGGCTTAGTAAAAGGGGAATCAGAATAGAAATTGCTCGGGTTTGAAAACGGGTTTGAATTCGTTCTGTATATGTAGAGGAGGTGGCTTCAATAAGAATTGTGTATGAGGGCTCTTCTAGTAAAGGTTTAAAGGTGGGTTCATTTAGAGAGTCCGAATAGTAGCCATCAAATTCGTAGGTAAATGCCTGAAGAGTGTTTATAGGAAGAAGAAAATCTAAGTCAAGAAACAATTCGAATTCTGGATTGCATTCACTCTCGGCACTTTTTGGTTTTGATTCCTGAGGATCGAAAAGAAATGATTCCATCTCAATGGAACCTGATTTTAAGTCAGTGATCTCGAGATTAAGGACCTCAGAGTCAGAGTCGAAGAATGAATCATGTGAGTTGAGGTCATAGATTGACTCGTAGTTGTCAGGAAACAATGGTTCTCCGAAATCATGGTAAGATTTGAAATCGTTGGAGAAATTGCGAGACTCAAATTCTGAATCGGATTTGAGATCAGAGGTTCCACCACAGAATAAATCACAAGATGTAGACTCAACAACCTGACTTGTGTCTAGCCTATTTGTAGATTCTGAGCTTAAAAAGGTGTCTTAATAGGTTCTAGGCTCAGGCTTTTGGCTTGTGGGGAAGACTCAATCAAAACCCTACTCTTCCAACTCAGTTTCTGTATCGTAGATTGGCGTGACTTCCAAAAAATTAATCTATATTTCTAAGGTTGTTGGAGAGGGGCATTCATCAAACAAAGGCCCACAATCATAATCCCAATTCAAACTTTGATCGTTGTCATACGGGGCCTTGTAATCATCCCAATAAGATTCAGATCCAGATTCTAGGCTGAGGATGTGGGTTGAGTTACTAGAATCTAGGTCAGAATTTCCTTCGGGGGTCACCTTATCAGAATAAGGGGAAAAATTTATAGCCTCGAGAGGTTCTGATTCAATCTCATTGTTACAAGAGTCTAGAAATTCTATACTTGGTCAACCAGGATGTTGGTTTTCTATGGTTGGCTCAAAATTGTGTTCTCCTGTAATTATGACTTCCCAACCTAATTCAAGATCAGGCATATTATATTCCATCTAGGTTGGGAATCCATAACAACCTTCTGCCTCAAACCTAGGCTTTGGGAAATCAGATTGATCCTCAATATTAGTCAAGATGTTTCATTAACTATTTGGGGCATGTTCCGGTATTTTTGATCGATAACTTGTCTTAACAATTTCATCATTTCTTCCCATTTTTCAAGATCATCTTAGTATTTTTCCCAAAGTACAGGATTTTTCATGCATTGGAGATATTCAAAGTTATGCAATTTTTCTATCTCAATGTATCTTGTTATGAGAATATCCCGGGTTGATCCCTTTGTTGCTTCTGTTAATAACAATTGGGCACAGTTTATGATGAAGGTTGTTGTTGATACACTAATCTGAATGTCTTCTACAGGTTTTGAGGTTTTGTACTCAATCTCATAAAATTCAAGGGCATCCTCAAGCATTCTATCTCTCATGGATCTTTGTGATTCAAGTTTCTTCAATGGTCTTCCTAAGTAACCAGGCTGCATATTTGAATCAGATGGTGGAATCAAGATGTAGAATCAAAATTCAAGTCTTAGAATGAAGTGATTTGATCTGGAAGGGATTCCCATTGAAAATATGTGTGTGTGTGTTCTAAATAGAAGGGATGAGGGACTAGATGTGATGTTGACCCAATTAAGGCACCCAAAGATTTTGGATGACTATCAAGGTTTGGGGTAGATGATATGCCTTAGTCAAAAAGCCATCCACCTGAGAATTACTTGGGCAATTAGAGAGGGAGGGTACTGCAAAGACCCCTACACGATAGAGAGACTCCATAGGTTACAGGGTTTCCCCCACCCGACCTCTCTTGTCACTGAGGGTCCAGGTAGACCAGAATGATAACTTGACCTCTTAAGTCTACCAGTTTTATATCCTAATTTGTGCTTTTGTTTTCACTTGAATTACCAATTAATTTATCCTGTGACCTAATTTGGAGGTTGGTTGGCCTACAATGTAGTCTTTACCTGACTTGCCCTAAAGATGGCAGAATGATTCTAGGTGAAGACCTAGGAATCACCCTGATTTGACTTCCAGGTTATTAGGTCCAAGGATTTTAAGATTCAAGCAATTTTAGAGCCCGATTTTAGGATTTTTCTTGATTAGATCTTTTCAATCAAGGGTTTGGGTAGCACACAAATGCAAGTGGTTTTGTTACCTTTTATGTATGCAAGTGTGAACTAGCACTCCAAAACCCTAATGTAGAAACCCTAATTGGCTTTATTTTTAGGTCCTCTTTAATTTTCACAAATGTTCTCCTTGGGCTTCAAATAAGAAGTTTGTAGTCCAAGAAGATTAGAAATTAAGCGTAATCCCCAATAGGCACAGGAATTTTGGGGTAGGATCTCTAAAAATCACTTCAACTTCAATAAGATTTGAAAATAAATTTTGCAAATTAGGGAACTTGCCTTTTAAATGATAATTACTATGAAAAATAAGGCAGGTGATTCCTAATTGATTGTTTCCTTTTTGTCTTTCCAAGATTAGGAGGTTGATTAGGGAAGAATAGAAAAGTTACCTGTCCTGGAGTGGTTGATTTACGTGGGAGATCGCCTCGTGAAGTACCTCTCAAAATCACAATAAAGTAAATAGGGCGAGTTAGTGCTCAAATATAATTAAATAGTGTAGAGAATAGTGGTAAATTACGTGTTGCTCCCTAGCAACGGCGCCAAAATGTTTATTACACTGAATCAGGTTTTAAAAGTGTTGCGTTGTGGTACAGCCGAAAAAGCATTCAAAATAAATACAATTTTATTACTCGAATATATTCTGAGGTCGAACACAAGGAGCAAATGAAATTCACGCACTAATCTCAACAATAAATGCAAATATAATACTACTCAAAATCTAATTAGGAATGTAAAGCATGAGTATGTGAACAATAAAAAGAATTGTAGGAAAACTAAGAAAGAGCATGTGAACAAAATCAGATGTCTTAAATAAATAGTGCTACAGAGCCTTTCTTTTCTTAGCTTTCTGATTTCTTTCTCTGATTTCCCTTCTTCTCTTCTGGTTTGGCCTTCTCTCCCTTTTCTCTTTCTCTGCCTTCTGCCTTAAGCTTCCTTCTTCTTCAGCTTCTTTCTTTCTTTGCTTTACATTAAGCCTTTGCGGTCCTTCTTCTTCAGTTTCATCCTTCTTCTTCTTCGTTGCCTAACCTCCTCTTCTTCCTTTTCTGCCTGACCTCTTCTCTAAATTTGGTTAAGTGTGGAGCCAAACTTTCCAAGGCAAAAGCCCCCTTCCCTCTGCGTAGCTTTCCTCTCTTTTTCTCTTCTCTATTTCAGGTTCGCTCTCCTAGAGCCACAACCGGTTCAGGTAATTGGACCTAACGGAGACCCGGATCCAGGCTCACCAGTGTGTGTGGTGAGCAACGAGTGAAGAGGTCGAGTGTTTAGCGGGCGAGATCAATGTTTTAAAATTGATGTGTCATAGTATAGTTGAAATTGCTCGAAAACAAATACATTTTATTACTCGAAATTTTAAGTCTGAGGTCGAATATAGGGAGCAAATTGGGGTTTGAAAATCAAGAACACAACTTTGAGAAATTGAATATAATATGCAATGAAAAATTAGAGTTATAATGCAAGAAATGTAAGCACAAGAGAAGTCAATATATGAAGACAAGCACAAAAAATGGACATCTGATTTTGTGAATCAGACGTCTTAAACTTATGGTTGCTACAGTGCTTCTATTTCTCTTTTTCTCTCTTCTCTGATTTGTTTATGTTCTTCTCTGCAGCTGCCTTCTTCTACCTTCTTTCTCTTTGGCAACTTCTCTTTCTTCTACCTTCAGCCTTCAGCTCCTTCCTCTTCAGTCCTTGCCTTCTCCTCCCTTAGCTTCTTTGGCTTCCGCCCTCTTCTTCCTTGTCTTCTTCTTCTTCTCCTTGCCTACGAGAGCAAAACCTACCCCTACCCGCCCCCACGATCTCTCTTCCTTCTTCTCTCTTAGGCTCGCTCTCCCAGACCCACTTCTCGGGTAATCAGGTCAAGTGCGCGCTCGAGACCAGGCCCACCAGCGTGCAGTGGTGGGCGAGGAGTGTAGGTCGGGTCTACGGGTCAAGCCAGGTCTGCAGGGATCGGGTCATGGACAAGGCAGTGATGGTGAGTGGGACCTCACCCCATGGTCAGGAGGTGAAGAGGCTACTTCACTTTTTCACTTTACTCCGCTGCACTCGCTCAAGATCTTACGAGGTGGGACTAAATGTCCCACCTTCCTTCGCGTGCACCCACAGTAGGAGACTTCCTTGATTGCAGAGCTACTGGGGTCTTCAGAACCAAGTGCTTATCTGGAGCTGTGCACGAAGGGATTCCGCACACCCTGGGACTCGTAGCCTGGAGCAAAGAGACCTGGGGCAAGCTTGCAAGCAAGCTCCTGACGGTCGTTAATGGTGATGGAGACGCCTACACCTGTCAACATGAAAACGACCTCGCGGCCTCGTCAAAAAGCTCAGAGAGCTTCGCCAAGACACGGCAAACATAGTGCGGGGGTCGACGTGGTGTGGGGTGGTCGGAGTGTACGTGCCTAGGGCACTCTATGTGCATGAGAGTGGTGTGCTCGAGGGGTGTTCTGGGGGTGTGGTGTGATGAGTGGAGTGAGGGTTTAGAGTCAGTGAAGCATGGCGATGCTTATGGGGTGGTTGGCGAGGTGGATAGAAGTGTGAAGCGGCGAGGACGCCTCGCCGGAGGTCTGACCGGAGATGAAGAAGGTGAGGGTGATAGCGTGCGTCGAGGGGCATTTGCAAGAATAAAAGAGAGAAAAATGATTAAGAAGGCGAGAGAACTTAGCTGAGTGTAGATAGATGAAGGGGGATGCAGAGATGGTGGCTAGCTCATATTGCTGTCGCCGGAGATGAAGCACTCAGTGGGGGGAGGACAGCGACGACGAAGGGGCTGCAAGGGCGTCGGTGGGTGCGGCGCGGCGCGGCGCGGATGAATAGAAGGAAGAAAACCCCGCCACTGGTATTGTGGTAGGGCGAAGAGGGAAAGAGAGGGATGTCGCTGGAGCTTGCAAAACTATTGGATGGAGGGGCAAGAGACGAAATAGAGGGATTCTCAGGCCAATTTCAAGCTTGGAGGATGAGGGATGATCTGGGCGTGCTTTTATAGGCCTTGGAGGAAGGTTTTGTGCTTGGAAGCCAAGCGTCCAAGCATGGAAACCTCACCGAAGATGGAAATTAGGAGACCCGAATCTCTCATGCATTCGCATGAGAGATTGGATACCAAATCGAGCCTGGAATTGTGTTCAAATCGGAGGAGATTTCTCAGAGAATCACCCTTTCAATTTTGAAGTGGATTCTCTGAGAAATCAAAGAGATCTTTCCCTCGAAACCTTGCCGAAGTAGGATTCCCTCCACTATAATGGCAAAGGGACCTAATTGAAAAGAATGAAGACAAAGATAGGGGGTTTCTACAGAAGTTTTCAAAAGTTAGGGGTAGAAATGTAATTGGGTTGGATCTGTTTGCAAAGTAGGTCAAGGTGAATTCCCCTTAGATCTAAATTTTGGTACAAATTTAATTTGGACCTAAGGAATCCAATGGTAAACTTGGATTTTAGGTTTGAACACGTTTGACTGGGTAATTTACGTAAAAACCTAATTTAGGGCAAACATTTGACTGAGACCCCAATTTAGGTAAAAAAGGTTCTAAGGGCCAAATTGAAGGCTCTAAACCCTAGATAATATTTTTTCATGATTTTTAGAAGGTTTAGGTGAATTTTATCCTGATCATAACCTTTTTAAATTGAGTGGGTCTATTTTAGGGTTACAAGAGGTCATTTAATTCCTAGAATTCACATGAATCCTTTTCTATTTGAACCAACCCACTTTTTATCTTGTTAAGACCATTTGACCTATGTTTATCCCATGAGAAATCTCGTTGTTGCACTGATGAGAGCCTCATCATGAGCCATAACTAGCTCATTTTGACCCAATAAAGAAGATAAAAGCTCCTACATAACCTAGAAGAAGGCTTAACTGAAGGAACAAGTGCTCTGAGAAGAAAACATGAAATAAAGGTTAAAGCTGCAATTTTACCATTGCAGTACATAAACGGGATTTCTCAGAAGCAAAACATAGGTCAAATGGTCCAAATAAGATAAAAAGTGGGTTGAGTTAATAAAAAATGGGTTTATGTGCAATCTAAGAACTAAATGACACTTAGTAACCCTAAAACATACCCGCTTAAATTAACAAGGTTACGGTCAGAATAAAAATCAAGTAAACCCTCTAAAAATCATAGAAAAACATCCTCTAGGGTTTAGAACACTTAATTTGGCCTTTGGAACCTAGTTTGACCTAGATTAGGGTCCTAGCTCTTCAATTAACATAATTTGGGTTTTTACGCAAAATATCCATTCCAACGAGGTCAAACCTAAAATCCAACTTCACCATCGGATTCCTTAGGTCCAAATTAGGTTTGTACCAAAATTTGGACCTAAGGAGAGGTCATCTTGACCTACTTTGCAATTTAGTACACCCAAATCACAAATTGGTCCCTATCTTTTGAATACCTTTGCAGAGAGCCCCCTAGGTTCTTCGCCTCCTTTGCAAACCGGTCCTGCCGCCATTGCTAGGGCAAAACCGAGCTCCGGCGAAGTTTCGAGAGAGATTGCTCTCTAATTCCTCAGAGATTCTCTCCCAGAAATGGAAGGGGGATTCTCTGAGGAATTCCCTTCTAAAGCCAATTACAATCGCTGGTGTGAACCCAATCTCTCGTGCGAATGCACGAGAGATTTGGTTATCCACCTTCCTTCCATCTCCGGTGAGCCGGCAGCATTGATTGCGCGGTCTCCACGCGCTGGTAGGTGCGGCCAACACCTATAAAAGACACCCCAGACCCTGCCGCAGAAGGCAAGCTTGATTTTGATGGAGATCCCTTCCAAATTCCTCCCTCTCCCATCTCCGGCCAAACGACCCACAAGCTCCGGCGACCTCCTCCCCTCCTTCTCGTCGCTCTGCTGCCATACCAGCAGCAGAGTCCTCTCCGCCGCTTCCTCCCGCGTCGCGCTGTACCCCACGCGCGCGCTTCTGACCTCATCTTCGTCGCTGCTTCCTCCCTCAGGGTCTTTCTTCCCCGATGACGGCAGTTACGAGCCGTCCTCTCCACCGCCTCCCTTCCTTCCAGACAACCCCAGATACGTTCTCCATCCTCTCCTCTCTCTTTTTCCCCAACTATTTTACTTGATTACCCCTCGACAGTACCTAACCGCCTCCATCTTCCTCGCCTCCAACCGCACTCCGGCGAGCCGCCCACACCACTCTGCCACTCCACACGGCTCGCCAACCACCTCGAGAGCTCCGCCTCACCACCAGGAAATCGCTCCACCCCACAACTGCCACTCCAGACCTCCATAATCACCCCCCGACCAACCCACCATCTCCGGCCACAGGTTGACCTAGGCATGCACACCTAGGCCAACTGGCACCTGCAGCATCACCCACCGCCTTCGCCGTGCTACGGCGAAGGTTTCTAGCTATTCTGATTGGGCCAATAGGCCGTTCTGTTGGATGTCAGGTGTACGCCCCAGCCGCCATTAACAGCCGAAGCAGCAGGGAGCTTGGAGCAGCAGCAGGCGTTAGGCTTCCCAGGTGGCAGGTGCAGCAGACTCTCGCAAGTGTCGCGAAGCAACCGAGGCCAGCCAGTAGCGCAGAGGAGTCAACAGCTTGGGCAATCGAGCGACAAAACTCTGCGGGCGCGCGTGAAGGCAAGACCAGATAGTCCCACATCGTGGGATTACAACACTCAGGTACCATATAAGTTGTTTTTGTGTTTTTGTCTTAGTGCCTCCGTAAGCATAGGGGTGAGGTCCCTCACTGCCCTCACACGCCTCGTCCGCAGCTTGACCTCGCGGATCTGGCGGATCTAACCCGACCTAGACCTACGCACTCCTCACGCATCATCACTTGCCGGTGCGCCTGGTCCCTGGTGCAAACCCGACCCGACTACCCGTGTGGCTCTGGGAGAGCGTCCGTGAGTGAATTTCTTGAGAGAGAGAGAGACGCTTGGGTAGAGGGATGGGGGTAGGTTTTTGCTACTGTGTGGTGTGTGTAGGAAGGAAGAACTGACCAAGGCAGCGAACACTTAACGGTTGCAGAACAGGAAGAGAAGAAAGCAGAGGCTATGTAGCAGTGAAAGGAGAAGTCTTCGCAGAGAAGAAGAAGAAGGAAGACAAGGCAGAAGAGAGAGAAGAACGAAGAAGAAGACAATGGAAGACTGCAAAGAGATCAGAAGAAAAAGAAGAAGAAGAAGAAAGGCAAGCCAGGAGAAGAAGGAAAGATACAGAAGCAAAGATAGGAGAAGAGCCATGAAGAAGAAGAGAGAAAGAGAGATCACATTTAAGACGTCTGATACACAAATCAGACATCCAATTCTACTTTTTTTTTCCAAATCCTTTTTAAAATTCTCTCTTTGAATGAATTATATTTGCATTTAACAGGCGTATTCTTTGGTTTTACAAAGTACTGAGATTGCTCCCCGTGTTCGACCTCGGATACTCTAGTTGTTCGAGTAATAAAATTCTTTATATTTGTTTAAACATTTTGTCGGTTATACTATAACGTAATACGCTTTAAATCCGCACAAAATCGTTGAGAACATGCACTGCAATGGTAAAATTGTAGTTTTTATCCCTTGTTTCTTACTTTTCTCTCATAATGGTTATTCATTGAGTTAAGACCTCCAGTTGGTTATGTAGAAGCTTTTGTTCTTTTTTCTGGGTCAAAATGAGCTAGTTAGGGCTCATGATGGTATTCCCATCATCGGGTAAACGGGTTGTGGCCAGGTCCGCGTGGGCAGTGCCGCGGACGAGATAGTGAGAAGGGGGGAGGAGGACCTCACCCTCAGTGTTAGAGGCGATAAGCCTCTAACACAAAATCCTTTTATGCCCACATGGGCTTCCTTCCAGTTTTGAGTTGCGACTAAATGTCCCACCTGCTTCCGTGCACCGCAGCAGCAAATGCGTGGCTAAATTAGCGAGGCCACAGAGGCTAAAACCTTTGCTTGATGGCGTGGATACGAGCGGGCTTCAAATCCACGCAGCCTGGGAGTCTCACCGGGAGTAGTGCAAGGCCTGGAGTGTAGCAAGAGCGCCTCAAGCTCCCTCGCCAATGGCGGTTGATGCCTAAACCTGAGATCACAAAGAATGGCCTTGTGGCCACGTCAAATCGCTCAAGGAGATTTGCCAGACCACGACGGATGTGATGGGTGTGTTTTCGTGGCGTGTGGGTGGCTGTGGTGGCATGTCTAGGGTTCATTGTAGGCGTGTGAGTGGGTGTGTTCAGTGGGATGTTTGGGTGGTCAATGGAGAGATTGGAGTGAGGAGATGTGATCAAGGAGATGAGGTGGAGGTCGTAGGGTGGTCGGCGAGGTGGATGGAGGTGCGGAGTGACAGGGGCACCTCGCCAGATGTATCGCCGGAGATGGAGAAGGTGACGGTGGTCAATGGCATTGAGGGTTGGTTTAGGGGAATAGAGGAAAAGAAAGTGTGAGAGAGAGAGTCTAATACCTACCTCTAAGGGACAAAGAGGGATAGAGAACCCACGACGGTATGGTCGCCGGACGTAGGGAAGATGAAGATCTCCGTACATGAGGTGGCAGCGAAAATGGGGCAGAGGCAATGTTGGCCGGTGTTGCATGACGTGGATGAATGAGAGGAAGACAACCGGACCACTGGTATTGTGGTTGGGCGACGAGAGATAGAGGGAGAAGCTATCGGAGCTTGCAGAGTTGTTGTGGCTAGAGGGAAGAGAAGAATGGAGGGAATCCAACCCAATTTCAAGCTGAGGGACTCCAATCTGGGGAGTCTTAAATAGGTCTCTGGAGAAGGATTTGTGCTTGGAAACCAAGCTTCCAAGAAAAGCAGGGTTGCCAAAGATGGCAACTTCAAAAGACCCAAATCTCTCATGCATTCGCATGAGAGATTGGGTAAAAATCATGGATCACAGATGGGTTCAGATTGGAGGAGATTACTCAGAGAATCTCCCTTCCAATTTTGGAAGGGATTCTCTGAGCAATCAAGGAGAAACCTACTTTCAAAGATCACCGGAGTAGGATTGCTCCGCTATAATGGCAGAGGGACCTATTTGTGAAGAAGATAAGAAAGTTAGGGGGTTGACTGTAAGGGTTTTTGAAAGATAGGGGTAGAAATGTAGTCAGGCTAGACCTTTTTGCAAAGTAGTCAAGATGAGTTCCCCTTAAGTCCAAATTTTATTACAAACCTAATTTGGACCTAAGGAATCCAATGGTGAAGTTGGATTTTGGGTTTGACCAAGTTTGATTAGAAAATTTACGTAAAAACCTAATTTAGGGCAAATATCTGTCTGAGACTCCATTCTAGATCAAGATGAGTTCCAATGGCCAAATTGAAGGTTCTAAACCCTAGAGAATACTTTTTTATGATTTTTAGATTATTTAGGTGAATTTTATCCTAACCAGAACCTTGGTTAATCAAGTGGGTCTATTTTAGGGTTTCAAGAAGTCATTTAATTCACAGGATACACACAAACCTTTTTCTGTCTGATCCAACCCACTTATAATCTTATTAAGACCATTTGACCTTTATTTAGCCCTTGAGAAAACCTATGGTTACACTACATTGGTAAAATTGTAGTTTTAACCCTAGTTTCTTATTTTACTCTCGGAATGGTTGTGTAGTGAATTATGACCTTCAGTAGGTTATGTAGGAGCTTTTATTCTCTTCATTGTGTCAAAATGAGCTAGTTAGGGCTCATGACGGTGCTCCCATCACGATTCCAAGTACTACATTTGGGAAGATTCGTACCTTTTCTGCATTGGTGCTGATCAAATCATCAGACGATGTGTTTCGAAAGAGGTGCGGCAGACACTTCTCCGGATAAAAGACTGCAACAAAAGTTCTCCAGTGCCGATTTTACTAGCTCATGATTTTCAAAGATGCACACGATCTCTGTAAGGCATGCAATCACTGCCAGACCTTGGGCAACATGAGCCACCGTGACATGATGCCTCTACAGTCAATTCTCGTGTGTGAAATCTTTAATATCTAGGGGATTGATTTCATGGGTCCCTTCCATAAATCTAATGGCCTTGAGTATATTCTCCTCGTTGTCGACTACGTGTCCAAATGGATCGAAGCCATCCCGACACGAACCAATGATCAAAAAATCGTAATCAAGTTCATTCATCAGCACATCTTTTCCTGGTTCGATGTTCCACGTGCTATCGTTTCTGATGGAGGGACCCATTTCATAAATGCATAGTTATAATCCCTGATGACAAAGTATGGGGTGTCACATCAAATCTTGACTCCTTATCACCCCCAGACTAATGGATTGGCTGAACTGTCAAACAAGGCGATCAAGAAAATCCTTTAGGTTACCGATTAGCCTGATAGGAAGGATTGGTCGGCCCACCTTCTGGAAGCTTTGTGGGCTTAGAGGACCACTCACAAGACCCAATTAAGAATGTCTCCCTTCAGACTCATTTATGGGAAGGCTTATCATCTGCCCGTTGAAATGGAGCATAAGATCTATTGGCTAGTACGGAAGTGCAATCTACATCTTTCAAAGGCTGAAACCCACCGCCAATTACAGATGAGCGAGATTGAGAAACTACTCAATGATGCGTATGAGAACTCACAAATCTATAAAGAGTATATTAAAGCCTTTCATGATAAGCACATATCGCACAAGACATTCCATCCTGGTCAGAAAGTACTACTCTTTGATGCCAAACTCAAACTCTTCCCAAGCAAACTCAGATCAAAGGGATTGAACCATTTCGGGTACGACGTGCATTTGGAAATGGAGCGATAGAAATTAGTGGACTCAGCCTTGATTCGGAACCATTTGTCGTGAACAATTAGAGACTCAAACCGTTCGTCGAACTCATTGACTCAAACTTGGCTGCTATATCTTTTGATCTCCATTATCCTTGAGCTCATTGCACCCGGCTGAAGGCGTCAAACTTAGCGCTTAACGGGAGGCAGCTCGTCATCTTTTGAAAAAATCGAAACCCATCTAACATATCTCTTTTCTGAACTCATATTGCACTTCATGGTTCGTCCGTTAGAACAGCTGACTGCACCTTTGATACTCCTATCAAAGCTTGAAATCATGCACAACAGTCATACCGACCCATTCACCTACCCTTTAACACTGTTCTAAACTATGATCTAAGATGAATTTGCACCCACCTAATTTACAATGATGACATTGCAAATCGTAGGCATGGGGGGGTATGAAAGTGCAAAATGTCATGAAAATCAATTTAGAGAAGGGTTTCACATAAAAAAAAAGAGGAAAAAAAATAGAAAGGGAGAAGATTATTTGAGCTGAATGAAGAAAAAGGGGAAGGAAAAAGCAGAAAGATGAAAAAAGGAGCAAATCAAAAAGGAAAAAAATGAGTCCCTTCAAATTTAATACGGAACCTACCTAATTTCTAGGTTATATCGAATGACGAACTAAGACCTGGAAGGCTGAAACTTAGGGAATTATGTCGAATACTGACCTTAAGCCTCTTGGATCCATTTCTAGTGTTTAAACACTCAAGTATTTGTTAAGATCTGGATTAACCCTCAAGAAGCTGAGGGAAGTACAAAGCTTATGTATTATGTCTAAGGCTTAGGGAGTATTCGACCCCATTGCCTGCCCATTGGTTTATAGGACTCTGTAACCTAACCACCCTAAATCACACACAAGTCTGGTTCAGTGCACTTAATTATGAAAATCTTGCAAAAGGCATTCATTTTGTTCTAAAAAGTTGTTCTAAGATCTAGATTAGGAGCAGCTCAAAAACTCAAGTTGGTTTGGATGAGTTCCTGGCATAAAAAAGGTGGGAAATTTCCCTTAAAGATGCGTAATAACATATCGTCTCCTCAGTGCTTGTCTCCTAAGATATCTAAATATCCTACCGAGGGCACGTATGACCCTTGTGTTGTTTCAAGTGCCATGGGCTGGATTATTCCGAAATGTAGATTGCTAAGGCCTAAATTTAGCTACAGAATGCCATGGGTGGCACTATCTCGAAGTGTCCAAAGCCAGCATTCTGGGGGTTGCCACGAGCGATGTTTTCCTGAAACATCGAAAGCCATGGACCCTTCGAGGATTGATGGTGGGGACGAGGAATCCGATACAGACTGTGTTTAAGGCCAATCTAAGGTCAGATTTAAGGAATAATCTAAAGAAAAAAGAGAGCAACTCTCCAAATGAAAAACATTCTTCTATCTCTCTCTTACAAAAATGCACTGGTAAACTGAACCTGGACTCAATCTGCTACATGCACTGGTGCTTTAACCATTGTGTTCCACAAACCTCCAGGCAATCTTTGAAGACCTTAGAAACTTTCACGGTAGACTCAAGCTAAAGCTGGTCAGGTCTGGATCTTGGCTGATAATTGAGTACCGCTAGGCCTATTGTTGGTATTAAGATCTGATTCCAAGAGATACGGCTTAGTAAGACATCCTGACGATTATGTCTAACCTAGAGAACTGCTTTGATCCATAGAATTTTTACTAAGGAACAAGAAAAAGCTAGGCATGAGAGTATGATGGGAACACCATCATGAGCCTGAACTAGCCTGTTTTGGTCTGAAAAAGATGATAAAAGCTCCTACATCACCATCAGAGGGTCCTATATGCGTGATGTTATGTTTTAAGAAGAAAAGAAACCAGGGTTATTTCGATAATTTTAATAGTATTTCATAAACACAAAATAACCACGGGGTTAATAGAAGGTCAAATATTCAAAAATATCTAATAACAGGGTCCGTGCAGACAGAAACGGGTTTTCGCGATTTTGAGAATCAAAATAGCACCCGAAACCCTGATTTCAGACCCACTTAAATAACACGATTCTGGTCAAATTAAATTCCATATAAACCATCTCAAAATCATATAAAAATATTCTATAAAGTTTGGTACCTTTGATTTGACCTTTGGAAATCATTTTGACCTAAAACAGAGTCTCAGATAGAAAATTGCCCTAATTTGGGTCTTTATGCAAATTGCCCAGTCAAACTTGGTCAAAACTGAAATCAAACTTCACCACTAGATTCCTTGAATCCAAATTAGGTTTTTACCAAAATTTGGGTCCAATTAGAGATCATTTTGACCTAATTTGCATCTTGGTCAATTCAAACTCTTCATCTCTCACATACACCCCTAACTTTCGAAAATCCTTGCGAATAGTCCCTCAACTTTGTCATCCTCTTCATAGTTGGGACCCTGCCACCATGGCAGGTGTGAGCCCATGCAACCAAGCTCTCAATCAGGGATTCCTTCCTGATTACTTGGCCAATCCCTTCCAAAATTAGAAGGGATAACCCTGAGGAAATCCCTGATCGATTAAACCTAATTCTAGACTCCAAATTCGTCCATGTTGCTCATGCAAACCCAAGGATTTCAAGAATCCTTCTCTTGAAAATCTGATCTCCTCAAGCTTGTTTCCAAGCTTGGAAGCTCGCCTAAGCTCTATAAAAGACACTCATGGACTGCCTCACCTCCTTAGCAAGTTCTTAGGCAAAAAAACTCTGCTCTTCTCCCTCTCCAGCCTACTCCGAAGCTTGCTCTGGCAACCATCCTACCCTGCTCCTCCAACCTCCACATACTATAAGCGTTCGGTTCCAACTCCCCTTTTCATTCCGTGTCTCATAATACCAGTGCGGCGCTTCCCAGCCTCCTCTTCTTCACTGTCTCCCTTCCTAAAGTGTTCTTCGTCTCCGGCACTGGCCCATCACAGCAGACGCTTCCTCCGACTCCCCTTCAACCGCTAGCTACTATCTTCAACACCCTTCATGCACTGATCACCCCAACACCTCCAAACTTCATTTTCAGCCTTCGACTCACCTGCTCCATTGTCATCTTCCAAATTGTCGACATACCTTCGGCGACCTCCATACCACACCTCACGCCACCAAATCTCCTACCATCAACTCCTACACCTCTGTCAAGTCCATGCGAGCAAAACCCCTTAAGAAATTGATGGGATTGCTTTCTCTAATACTCCACCCGACACCACCATCACCGCACAACCATTTTGAGGTCGTCAGACCACCTCACCCACACGCACGCCACACCGCACCCACCACTGCATTCGTCGCACATCGATGATCCTCCTGAGCCTGTTTAACTTGGCTGCAAGGCCGTGTTCGTGCTTTCAGGTTCCTCGTTGGACCTCCGCCACCGCCTTGACTCCTCCAGCTTCGCCTCCAATCCTTCAGCCACAATACTCCCAAGTAGCATCCTCAGGACTCGTGGACTACATCCAGGCTTCGCTCTAGGCTCTCAATTGGAGCTTGGGTGCACACCTGTTGCCCCAATCAAGGCCTTCAACATCTGCTACTACACTGAGATGAAGGGAGACTAGATAGTCCCACATCTTGGGACAAAGAGCTCGCGGCTACACATAAAGAGAACTCCTTCCCCCAAGTATTTGCCCAAGTCACAGGGGTCGGGTCCCCTTCACCCTCGCACCCGCTTACCCGAGCCCATTGCTCGCCTGCGATCACGCCCGCAGGCTTGCACCCTGTTTTGGATCCGTTTACCTGGCCATTTACCCAACTACAATTGGGTCTTTGATAGAAAGAAGAGAAGGAAAGAAAGAGAGAGGGGGTTTTTCCCTTGCTCCTGCCCTCTCTATACTTAGCTGATGGGAGGCTTTCGTGCCTCTGTTGGTGCTATGCTGTTAATCAAGGTGAAATCGGTGTTTTAAAGCATGTAATCGCTGTAGAAAGTCAAAATCGCTGGAAAACATTTAAAATTTATAACTCGCAAGTACGAGGTTGTTCCCTGGAAGCAATAATGGCAATTCATTCTCACATATCACAATTCTAAGCAAAATATACGTAATTAAGATCATAACAATTCAAAATAATAGATCCAAATACCAATGTGCAAAAAGGTTAGGGTAAAATGATGATTTGAATCACCAAATTACCCTTCAAGTTTAAACCTCACAAATACTCAAATATATGAATAGTAATCTCAACCATAGATCAAAAGTAAAAAATTAGCCTAGATGGCTTAACTAGCACAAGCATAAGGCTTCTTAAATAGAGCTGTCTCTTCTTCTTCTTAAGCCTCAGGAGACAGACTTCAGCAGCCATGCACAATAGAGGTGCAAAGCCTCTGAAATTCTTCTAAGTGTGGAGAGTAGTTAGAGAGCAAGGCAAAAACCCCCTTCTCTCTCTCCTTTTCTTCTTTTCTTTCTCAGAAACTCGCTGATGTGGCGGAGATTCGTTGTGAAAAGATTTGAGTTTACAAAACTCATCGTCGTAGTTCGATTCGCAAGAAAATCCGTCAATTAGATAAAATTTATAACCAAAACACGAAAGGACTCCCAGGTGGAACACAGGGAGGCAAATGTTTGG
This sequence comes from Thalassia testudinum, assembly GCA_037157565.1. Lineage (NCBI taxonomy): Eukaryota > Viridiplantae > Streptophyta > Magnoliopsida > Alismatales > Hydrocharitaceae > Thalassia > Thalassia testudinum. Next base: position 70,388,766 of record JAZHRO010000002.1, read on the forward strand.
TTTGAAAAATTCGCGTTTCACTTTTTATTTGTTTTTGTCGTTTTTATCTTTTATAATTTTTTTTTGTATTTCTAACAAGCAAGAGATCAAGTCAATGAAAATTGTACCTACTTGCAAAAATAATGTAGAGAGAAGGAGAGAGAGGAATAATCATATAGCAGGAAAACTACACTTCGAAAGCAAAAAGAGAGATAGGTAGAAGAATCACCCTCGACAGTCGCTTGGAGGACAGCTCACTCTGACAATGCCTTGAAGAAGGTGGTAAGGAGCGAGACGAGGGAGAATAACGGTGGAGGAAGGAGGACAAGGTAGGATGTCATCACAACGAGGATCTTCTTCCCGAAGGAGGTGAGAGGACGGCAGTAGGATGCTCTACGAATGGGGATGAGAGGCAGGAAAATGTTTGATTCTACTCTAGAGGAGCATCCTAGGCTTAGGACAAGCTCTCTTTAGAGCCTTGGATGTGGTGAGGAGAAGAAAGGAAGACATGAAGAAAAATGTGAGGGGTAGGGGTCCTTTTACAGTGGAGGAAAGGATCAATTTCGTCTACATGACATTTAGTGACGGTCATAAACGTCGCTGAAGGTCCGCTGCAAATGTCGTTGAAGATAGCCCACGTGCCCACCAACCGCTTCGCTAGCACGCTCCACACGCCTTTGTCGCGCACCCACTGCTACGCCTTGCGTGCCTCCGCGCAGGCCCCACTACCATTGCTACGCCTGCTGCCTCACGCACCTCCGCACGCGCCTACACCACTGTGCGTGTGCGGTGGCACTTGTGTGCACATAGGCATCCTAGGTTTCACCACATGGCACAACCAGGGCCGTCCATGTTCTTTCCTTTGTAGGCGCTGCTATAGAGGTCGGATTAAGTTGATTTTCATGCTTTTGGGCTGCGATTCTTGACCTGAATCCATCCGTGCAGTCGAATTTATCATTTGAAGCTCCAAATTGCATCACCTAGTCCCTCAACCGTTAATCTTCCTTGAACTGCATATGGTGCTACGGTACTCCGATCAAGGCGATTTTGGAGGCGTTGGACTCCGATCGTTGTCCTGATCAGATCCGTACGATGGAATCGTCAATCAGAGGCTCCGAATTAAATCTCCTCTTCTGGCCATAAAAGGACGTAATTAACCTAAAATATACACAAAACCTACTCTACATGTAGAATGATGCATGCTATGCAATATTTATGGTATGGAATGCATATCCAAGCCTAGTGACATGCATAAATAGGCATTTCAACCTAAATGGATGTGTCTACATCATACCCCATGCCTATCTTTTGCTAGTCTCTAGCAAAATTAAACTATATGCTATGTATAAAATCAGAATTAGGACTTGATCGCAAAGGCCTAAGTTGTTTATTAATAATAGAAATTTTCAACTAAGGTCCTAAACTACGAAAACTGAAAGTACACAAGTGTCTACCACAATGCAAACCACCCAAGTCCTCGCCTTATTTGAAAAGAGAAAATACATTTTTTTGCTTTCTCTTTTTTTCTATTTTTTTGGACTTTGGAGTTTGAGAGTTTCTGGATAACTTTTTACGACTACCCGACACAACTAAGACTCGAAAAGGACTCTAAGTGCTAAGCATCTTGTGAAAGGGTGATAGACCCACTAAGAGACCGTTAAAACGGACTTCAGGTTTCTACAACCCTAGGTGACCTTAAGAGTTTCTACTTAAAGATTTATCTTTCCAATCGGTAGATTTCTCCCTACTTTTTTTACTTTTTTATGGGGTCAACACAAGAGTGAACCTAGTGTATATCTCCCCAATTTATTCTACTTTTCCACTTCTTTCCTAACTCTTTTGGGAATTATTTGTACATTTTTGTGAGTTGGGCTCTAGACAACCAGCCAATGGGCTATTACCCACAGTAACTTGCCAGCCATACTCGTGTGGTGAAGTGTGATTTATTTTTTTATTTTTATTTTTCTCCTTTTTCTATTTTTATATATTTTTTATTTTTATATTTTAGTATCATTTTTTTCTTTTTATAAGTAGGTGGCTTCCCTGATTTAAGATTTACCTAAAAGCAGTAGAATGAGCATGGTCATGTAGCTAGGCTCTAGACAACCAGCAAATGGGCTGTTACCCATGATAACTTGCTAGCCATACTACCCTAGAAATTTCATTAGCTACCTAATTTCCATAAAAATCATCGAAAAGTGAGTGCAAATAGTGTGTAGATGTTTAGGCTTAAAGTCCCCTCAAATCGGAGGGCGAGTTGATAAGTCGTGTACTTATCACCCTAATTTATTTACCAAATTAAAATAAAATTACTTGGCAAGGGCTCGAGACTAAGTCCACATTCGAGTGGATACCCAAGCCGATTAAGCCTGAAGACCTGAAGAGTCTAAGTGTTCAAGCCCTAAAGTATCGTTTCTTAAAGTTAATAACTTCCAAATGCCTAAGTTCTTCTCTCGTAATTCTATTTTTGTCTTTTTTTTATCTTTTTGATTTTTCAATTTTTTTTACATAAAATAAAAGAAATTCTATAGAGCTAATGAAATAATTTTAGGATTAAGTATCCACCCTCTCATGCCTAAATGATGCAATGTCCTCATTGTAGAAATAAAGACATGGAACGGGTGGAATAATGGAATATCACCTGAGCTTCATGACAATTCGATTAGCTCTGCAGAGATAAGAGAGTATACACATGCACTAAGTTTAATTCCTTTAGCTAGGCATAAAATACAAATAAAGAAGAGGTCAAGAATTCTAAGGTACGGGTTAGCATCAGAATAAAAAGATTGATCCTTAAACCTGTCAGCAGAAGATGTCCACAGACGTGGACCAGATTATGGTGCAGACCCATGCCCCAGGGTCGAGTGGTTCTAAGGTTCTTGATGAAAATCACCCAGAACCTAAGATTGTTGTACTTGCGAGGTCGGGTGTGCAATTTTGCAGTGTGCAACCCAAGTCTGAAATGTCAAACAATTGGTAGATCTGATTTACTAGGTTCATAAGTATAATTAGAGTTCATCTCAGAAAGATAGTCAATTGTTATGTACTTGAGTTGCACATCCTCAATATCAACATTATCATAAGGGTCATCGTAGAAGGTAGGTGGTTTCAAGTCAACAGGAACCCTTAAATCCAAAATTATATTTCCCTTAGAATTAGCCTCCCAAATTTAACTTCCAAATTTCCATCCTCCAAAATCAATGTTTCCGAGACCTCTAAATCGTTGTACACCCCATCTAAAGACCCAAGTCCAACAATTGTCGCTCAATTAGGATTGACTTAAGTTTAGTGATCTCAAGAATATCATAATTCTGCTCTTCAGGGTGTGGGTGAGCAATGGGGCTACTGATTAAATCATCAAGATTCAGATCATTCAAGTTAGCCCCAACATGATCATAATCTTCAATAATCGGACTATCAAAATTTTTATCATGCTCCTCGAGCCTGTTCGTCTTACTAAAAGCCTCTTCCTTAAGCTCAAGTGAGACTTCACCTAAAGATTCTTCACCCTCAGAGTCAAAGAATCCTTGATTCTCATTTACATATGTCTTAAAATCGTATGTCATTTCCTGGTCCATAGAGACATTTTTCTACACTCCCTGGCTCGATGATCTCAAGTGAAGCAATCGGTTCACCCTCAATGGGTTGCTCTAGACTGAGTTGGTCATCTCAAGTCTCAGAAAATGTATCCCCCTCGATAGGCGCCTGAGTAGGTTCAGACAATGGCTCTCCTGAAGGGAGTTCATCTTGAGAATCATCCCAAGATTGGACTAGGGCAACCACAAATTTCATCTTCAGTCTTGATAATTTCCCAAGTATAAACTCACCCGAGCCCCTATCTCTAACATCTTGGAGCAAATCCAATAAAGAGCTATTAAGCTCATCAATCATTTTGATCATAGGCTCCAATGCTTCAATGCATGGTGATGGTTGAGATTCTAAAGATTGTATAGTGTTCCTTACATTACCCAACACCTTATCCTAGACCTGGTTCACCTGAACCGAATGGTTCGGTTAAGCGTTGGGTAGGTTTGGGTTCAATCTAGGGGAGTCAAGATATTGAAGTTCTTGGGTCCCTCCCTGGTCATTTTGGGTTGTTCAAAGAATGGTGATAACCTATATTCATCATATTCCTAGGGGGTAGGTGTTATAATCAACATATCCTTCTTGATTGTAGATCGGGTTAGGTTGATCATCAAAGAGTAGAGATCTATAATCATTGTAGCTCTGGGAAGGATAGTAATCATAGTCTTGTTGTTTAAGGTTAGGCCCTGGAAACTGAGGTCCATATTCATATCCTCAATCAAAGTTATCCTAGCTAGGAGATGGGTAATCATAAGTCGAGTCAAGATAGTAATCATCTTGAGGATACGTGTTGGTAGGAGGGTAGGATTGGAAATGTGTGAAAGATGTGGAAGGATACATTGTGGAGTAGGAGGGAAATCAGAAGAGAAAAGGTGCCCTGTAGTATAATCAACCAAACTTGTCCATAGGTGGGTTAGCCTACAGACCTACAGACTCTTAGAACCCATCTTGAGATGACAGAAACAATTTGGTCTACTTCTATACAGCAAATCTAACCAGTTAGAGGGAGGGGCTGGGGAGACAGTTCTTCCTTTGGCTTGCGCCTCCGGTTCCTTTGATACCCCCAACCACGGTCGTTTGAGGCTACTCCCCTAGCTAGACATCAGATGGACTAATAGAAGAATATTAATCGAAAAAAATCTAATTGAGCCCCAAAGAGCGAATCAATCCTTAAGGCCAACGTCTACTCAGTTTTAATTAGGCTTGAGATGATTGTGCTCTTGGAATGTGATGGGTCCTTTAGATGGGTTGTGCCCTTAATAATCAATTCAAATGTGTGTGCATGCACAACCAGGGTTTTCAAACAAAGTTATTTGATAATATGTCTTTTAAGGTTTAACCTTATTTAGTAGCTTTTAAAGTTTAATTTTTAGGTTCATTCAATCAGGGTTTAGCAGAACACTCCAAGTTTTGAAAGCACTGGTGATGATATATTCCTTTAGAAATCAAAAAAAATAATGTGTAGTGCCTAGTTCAGCCCTAAAGTTCAACCCTAAGGCAAGTTACTTGATGGATCACTTTTTCTTAAGTGGTGCAGCCCGAACAGCACAATCATATATTTTTGAACAAATGTTTCTACAACTATGAAAGCTAGAAAACTACATTGCAAAAGCAAAAACATAGAGATGGGTGAGAAGAATCCCCCTTGACGGTCGCTTGGAGGACGGCTTGCTCTGATAGTGCCCCGAAGAAGGTGGTAAGGAGTAGGACGAGGGAGAATGATGGAGGAGGAAGGATGGGGCAAGATGTAATCGCTGTGAGGATCTTCTTCCTGAAGGATCGAGGTGAGTGCACAGCCATGGGATGCTCAAAGAATGGGGATGAGAGGTGGGAAAATGTTTGATTTCTACTCTAGAGGAGCATCCCAGGCTTAGGACAAGCTCTCTCTAGAGCCTTAGAGGTGGTGAGGAGAAGAAAGAAAGAGATGAAGAAAAATGGGAGTGGTATGAGTCCTTTTATAGTGGAGGAAAGGATCAATTTCGTATACAAGACATTTAGTGATGATCATAAACGTTGTTGAAGGTCCACCGCAAATGTTGCTGAAGACAACCTATGTGCCCACCAACCATTGCGCTAACGCGAACTCCACGCTCCCTTGTCGCGCGCCCGCACTGCCGCTGCTGCGTCTGCTGCCTTGCATGCCTCCATGCGTGCTCGTGCGGTGGCACGTGCATGTGCATCGACTTGGGCCATCCATCTCTTTCCTTTGTAGGGTTTGCAACAGAGGTCGGATTGAGTTAATTTTTGAGTTGTTGGGCTGCGATCATTGACCCGAATCCATTCGTGCAGTCGGACTTATCTTTTGAAGCTTTGGATTGCGTCACCTAGTCCCTCAGCCGTTGATCTTCCTCGAACTGCATATAGTGCTACAGTACTCTGATCAAGGTGATTTTGGAGGCATTGGACTCCGATCATCGTCCTGATCAGATCCGTATGGTCGGATCATCAATCGAATGCTCCGAATTAAATCTTCTACTCTTTTGGCCATAAAAGGACGTAATTAACTTAAAATATACACAAACTACTCTACATGCAGAATGATGCATGCTATGCAATATTTATAGTATGGAATGAATATCCAAGCCTAGAGACATGCATAAATAGGCATTTTAACCTAAATGGATGTGCCTACTTCACCCGCGTAATCGAGTTTATAATCCGATATCTAGATCTGGTAGGTGATTAGCCCATAGTTGTGGGCTATTTAAGTATTTAAGTGCCTACACATTAGGTTAATTCTAACATTTATTTAGCATAAATTAGGATGTAAATAGATTAATTCATATTTTTCATTTAATTACATAATCCATGCATTGCATTCATATTTTAAGTGCATTTAGAATTAGCTTAGAATGTCATTCATCTAATTAGTTAACCAATTAGGTACATTGTTTTAGTTAACATAAAAGTTGAGGGTTTGTGTATAAATAACCATAATATTTTAATAATATCCTTTATTCTTCTTCTTCTCAACAACGGCTCGGCTGCCGCGCATCGCCTCCAGCCGCACGCAAGGCGTGCACAGCCTGCAGCGCCTCAACGCCCACGCCCGCTCACCTTCCGCCTGCAGCCGTAGCCGCACAACCACACTCGCCCGCTCACCCGTGCGCCTGCAGTAGTTCACCCGCGCCCTCCAGCCTTCGCAACCACCTGCCTGCGCACCCACTCCTGCAACCTCACCTGCGCTCACCGCCAACAGGCCGCGCCAGCTGAGGCATTCCCCTGCGCCACACCTTCTGCCTGCGTGCGCCCCTGCTGCATCTAACCGCCACTTCGCCAGCACCAGCTGCAATGCTTCCACCAACAGAGTGCGTACCCGCCTACAGCGCATGCATTTCCTGCCAACAACAGCTGCAGCACCGGCTGCAGCCACCTTCGTCGGAGCTTCGTCCGGCTGGCTCCGGCCGCCGCGCGACACGCCGCCACCACCACTTCGAAGCCCTCGATCCAAGGAACTTCCTCCGAGCTTCCCGCGTCCAGCCGTCCACTGCTTGTCGCGCATGGCAAAGGGGAAAAAATCTCTTGTTTTGCTACAGTAACATGGCCATTAAAAATTACATTTTCTGCCATTGTCAATTTTTAATAATATTTTCTTTATTCTGCATTGTGACAAATATTCTCTAGTTACTCAGAATTGCTATTTCAGCATGATTTCTTGATTCAACCTTAATCTGAAGGCAATTTTGGCTTGATTCTTGTCCAAACTAACTACGAACAAACATTTTAACTGGTACGAATTTAAATATGTCATTGCCTTCCTGTGGATACGACCCTTTCTTTTGCAAGTGGTTATTTCTTTTTAAATATTGATTAGTCGATTTTTCCACTACATAAAACTGCAAATGACTTTAAAGCGAACAATCGACCCGTCAAATGGCGCCGTTGCTGAGGAGGCAATAGACGCAATAATTTCACCTGATTTTATTTTGATTATTTTTCAGTTGCACAGTGATTTGACCATTTATTATTTTCTTTTCTATGCGAGAAAATTTGTGCAAGAATCAGCCATTGTGAGAGGCGACCCTTGACGTCGCCAGAGGAGAATTGGACGAGATATTTTGAAAAGGAGGAGAAGGATGAGGACGTGACTGACATCATTGTATATTTAGTCGCTAGTTTGATTAGAATAGAATTAAGACTTTAGATTTAATTTTTCATTGCATTTGGTTTGAAACCCTTGTTCTGGGGTATATTTTGAGGGGTTTGTTCCCCGATTTTGTTTTGGGCCCGTGTTGGGTAATTTTTAAGAGCCTGTTCCCTTTTCTTTAGATTTAGGTTTTTAGTTTATTGATTACTTTTATTTTCTTGTGCATAAGTAGTTTAAAAATAAAATAAAATAAAAGAAATGAGCTACTTACTAGAAGCTACCTGCCCCTAGGACGAACCATTTAGGTCTGTATGAGCAGCCTCTAGATTTATTTCTCTGCATTGCGTGCATTCTCGCATCGTTGATTGGTGGAAGCAAGGTATGCATTTTCTTACTTTTCATCCTATTCTTGATCACGCATTGCATTTGGACTTAATGCGAAGACCACCTAATCTGTATTGAATAAATTAAACAAGTGGTCACATATTTTCTAGAAAAAGGACTAATTAAAGGAGGGACATTTTAAAAACCAAGGATTTGATTTTCAAACTTGACGTGCCATTCAAAATTCAAAATCGTTTGCGGTGTATGCACACTTATTCACTTGCACCACGGCACGCTTCTAGACACTTCTTAGGTTTGGAAATACTGGGACATGAGCCCTCCTATCGTTGGATTCTGAAGTGTTCGAAACTTGAGATCAAAGGTTTTGTAAATCCAAAGAGGGGGATACCCTGTCACGGATTTTTGGGGGTAGTTGAGAAGCACCACGAAAGCACAGCTTCAAAGGAAGGCTTAGGCCTACTTGCATCCCTTGATCTTCCGTCTTTGGATTTACTTGACCATTTGAGATTTAGGGAAGAATACCTAAGCTCCAACTAGGTCTTCTTAGGCGAGCCGTAGGTCGACAATAGGCACGTAAATTGATTGAAAAAATTATATTGTCACCTGCAATCTGACTTAAAATCAAAAGCCTAAATTGGGAAAGACCTAAAAGGTCCTTTTTGAATTGTGTTTTGCTTGGGGAATTCTGATTGAGGAGTGAGTTAGAATGGACCACATTGATTTTCATCCTTTCACATCTTGCCCACACCCTCACCCCCACTCTGCATCCTTCGATCCCAGACATCGAGATGGTCCATCCCTTGATGGACATAATGACAATCATTGGGATCCGTTTTACTCCTATTATAGGAGTATTGGCCTGGTTAAGCCCCAAATCAGTGAGCAGAACCTTGGAGCGGGATTTGCTTTGCCCAATATCCCACATACCATAGAAATACCCAACCCACCCTCCCTGAAAAATTATAATGGTTGGACAAACACTCCTGGGTACTATAAGCCTGAGCCTGACTTCTCTCATGATAGAAATGACCTCTCCTCTTTGAAGATGGAAATACAGAAAATGCAAAACAAATTGATTGAATTGTTAGGAGAATCTTCGAGAGCAGGCCAACAAAAAAGAGATGAAATTAGCCACCCAATCTACCCCATTGAGGATGATGTATACCCCTCTACAATGGATGCATCTCCCGTGGGAGAGCTACACTTTAAGTTGGAGGGAAATTTTGGGGAGAATAGCTACTTTTCGAGGATCAATTTTGAAACCTCCTCATTAGCTATGCATTGGATGAAGAAAGGTGGCAACCCGAGGAAGATGATGATAAGGTTGAGTATCCACCTGAATTATATTGGAGTCAAAAGAAGGGAATGATGGTACCATTGGAAGACCTCGACCCAGATGATAGTATTTTCGTGACATTTGATAAAGTGGGTCAAAGTCAAGTTGTTAATCCTACCCTCCCTTCTGATCACGATATGGAACTCAAACCCACCCTTAGGGAACCTAACCCTAAAGAAATTGACCTATCTGAGGAGTCTGATGTTACCAGTGTAAACCATTTACCTCAGATAGAGCACCCTAGGGGATCTGCTGAGATATTAAATGATTCTAGACCTCGGGTACATCATGAATTGTGTGATGAGGAGGAAGATGAATTATATGAGGAACCTACATTCAAGATTTGGAGTGACATTAAGGGTGATTATGTCTTATTTGAAGAGTTAGCTCCTGAGGATGTCACAAATTTGACCAAATTAGGTTTCCTTAGCACACCCATTGATGATATTTCTCCTTATGATGAAATGATGGAAAATTTGGAAGCAATTTCTAAGATTTATGTGGATTCACATATAGACTCCGGGGAAGATTTGAGTAAAGAACAAAAACCCGGGGATGACATTGATAGGATAATCCCTAGATCTATTGCTTCCAACCTGCCTTCATTCATTTCGAAGTCACCCTCTAATTCGCTTATATCTGAAAGTGAAATTGTGACTCCTGATGAAGAGCAGGAAGATACATGTGATGGTGCAAGGAATGCTAGGGATGAAATTGAGGATTTAGAAAGAGTGTTAGGGATGGACACCGAGCTGATTAAACCTAACCTAGATCTTATGGCCATCCCGCAACCTCGTAACTTGGACACCTTAGACGATCCTTGCCTTAGAGAATTGCTCACTTTTGTTCTGACCAAGGGGCTTAACAGACCAATATTTCCCGTAATGGAGTATCGGGTATGGATTGATGATTTCTTTAGTCAGTCCATTACCCTGGGGGTTTATCTTTGCACCATTCCTTCCCCATACCTTTTGGAGGATCCTTGTCATCCTCCCCCTACCCCTTTGGAGGTTGTTATACCTGTTTATCCTTTAGAACCTCTTCTGGTGACCTGGGAAGATTTCATTCCCATTTTAGTTGGGCAAGCATTTGCTATCGGGATTCATCATCAGCTCGCCAACATCCTAGGTTACCTATTTTCTAGGCCAACATTGCTTTGCTCATTTTTAGGGCCTATTTCTGTAATTCTTGAACCTGATTTGCAGGTTCTTTGGCTATTCAGCCCAGCTCTGACCCAGGTAATATCCTTCTATGCAATGAGGACATTGCAGAATTTAGGCATGGGGGGGTGTACTTGGGGATATACATAGCATAGTGCATTCATTGCATACATTTGCATTAAAAAAAAAAGAAAGAAAAAAAAAAGAAAAAAAAAAGTTTTGAGCTTAACTGGCTAAGTCCTACATTCTTAAGCAAATCAGAACTCTAGGGTAGGCTAAGTTAATCCTAGGGTCAAACTTTAGAAGCTAAATGAGCTACTAGCTTTTGACCTTTAGGGTCCTTTGTGGACTTAAAAACTTAAGTAGGAGTTAAGTTGTGGACCATTCCTCAAGAGGTTGAGGAAGGGAAGCTAGGGTTTGAGTTAAAAGGTGGGGTAGTACCTGGAGTCTTGTTCTACCTTTTGGTTTACGGGTCCATGTAACCCAAGCATCCAAATTTCACACACTTGGTCTGGTAATTAACTCAATTTCTTTCTTTCTGAAAAGAGATTTGATTCTCTTAGTTTTGACTTAGGAGAGGCTTGAAAACACATTTTGATTGGAAGAGTTCCCGCCATAGGAGAGGGGAGTATATACTCCCTTGAGGATGCGATGAGAACATATTACCTCCTCGGTGCTTGTCTCTTAGGATATCCATCCTACTGGGGGCATGTAAGCGCATTGTACGGTTCAGGTACCATGGGCGGCCCTATCTCGAAGTGCCGATTGCCATAGGCCTGAATTCACTTAAGAAATCCATGAGCGATACTATCTCGAAGTGTCGATTGCTAGGAGTTCTTGGGGTTGTTATGGGCGGTGCTATCTCGAAGCATCGAAAGCCAGGCACCCTTCGAGGTATGGTAATGGGGACAATGAATCCAACACAGACCGTGTTGATAGCTGATTTAAGGTTAGACTTAGAAGAATCAAGCAAACAAAATATATATATATAAATTCCTTTAACTCAAATAACTCAGACCAATGCACAACCACGGATGCCTTAATCTCAGGGATCAATAAACTTTAGGATAGAGTCAGAAATCAGGGAAACTTGTGCCTGCAACTCATCTTTAGCCGATCTAGTCTGTAACTTAGCAACTACTTAGGAACCTTGGGTCTAGAGTCTGAACTTAATATGCTTCTAAAGGAAGACTAAGTGAGTTGACTAGTCTACTTGGAGTGTTAGGTTTCGCTTAATTTTGCTAGGGACTAGCAAAAACTAGGCATGGGGGTATTTGATTAGCCCATAGTTGTGGGCTATTTAAGTTTTTAAGTGCCTAGACATTAGGTTAATTCTAACATTTATTTAGCATAAATTAGGATGTAAATAGATTAATTCATATTTTTAATTTAATTACATAATCCATGCATTGCATTCATATTTTAAGTGCATTTAGAATTAGCTTAGAATGGCATTCATCTAATTAGTTAAAAAATTAGGTATATTATTTTAGTTAACATAAAAGTTGAGGGTTTGTGTATAAATAACCATAATATTTTAATAATATCCTTTATTCTTCTTCTTCTCAGCAATGGCTCGGCTGCCACTACAATGCCTCCGGCCGCACTAAATGCACATTCATGGATCAGCGGAGAAGGTGAATCTACTCCTGCCTCTCCATTCAAATTTGTGTAGGTAACTACAAAAGGAGGAGAGAGGCTGCTGAGCGGGGGAAGGCCTCCACCACCGACCCACCACTGTGCAGAGAGTGCTTCTCTATTCCATTCAACACCGTCGGCCTCAACCGCGGCGACAACCCTCCACCACCGTGGGCGTGTGGTGTGACAGGCCACACCGCCATCCGGAGGTTGTTCGCATTACCATGAGCACCTCGCCGTGCACCTTCCGCCGTCGTCATCAACGACCACCGTCGCTGCAATCACCTTCTCAGTCAGTTAAGACGTTCGGGAAATTTCCCAGACGTCTGAAGCCCCCTCCCCACTCCAGCAGCAACCACCGTCCACCCACTTCACCTCCAGCACCTGAACTGCAACCTCACCCCCTCACTCCCGCATCCACTCGGCTACCGCGCATCGCCTCCAACTGCACGCAAGGCGTGCACGGCCTGCAGCGCCTCACCGCTCACGCCCGCTCACCTTCCGCCTGCAGCCGCACCCGCACAACCACACTCGCCTGCTCACCTGCACGCCTGCAGTACTTCACCCATGCCCTCCAGCCTTCGCGACTACCCGCCTGCAACCTCACCCGCGCTCACCGCCAACAGGCCCCGCTAGCTGCAGCATTCCCCCGTGCCACGCCTTCCGCTTGCGTGCGCACCTGCTGCGTCTCACCACCACTTCCAGCGTGCGCTCGCCAGCACCGGCTGCAGGGCTTCCGCCAACAGAGCGCGTACCCGCCTGCAGCGCACGCATTTCCTGCCAACAGCAGCTGCAGCACCGGCTGCAGCCACCTCCGCCGGAGCTTCGTCCGGCCGGCTTCAGCCACCGCGCGACACGTCTCCACCACCTCTTCGAAACCCTTAGTCCAAGGAACTTCCTCCGAGCTTCCCGCATCCGACCGTCCACTCCTCGTCGCGCACGGCAAAGGGGAAAAAATCCCCTGTTTTGCTACAGTAACATGGCCATTAAAAATTACATTTTCTACCATTGTCAATTTTTAATAATATTTTATTGAATCTGCATTGCAAAAAATATCCTCTAGTTACTCAGAATTGCTATTTCAGCATGATTTCTTGATTCAACCTTAATCTGAAGGTAATTTTGGCTTGATTCTTGTCCAAACTGACTACGAACAAAAATTTTTAACTGGTGAAAATTTAAATACGTCATTGCCTCCCTATGGATACGACCCGCTCTTTTGCGAGTGGTTATTTCTTTTTAAATATTGATTAGTCAATTTTTCCACCACATAAAACTGCAAATGACTTTAAAGCAAACAATCAACTCGTCAATAGGGGACCAGGGTTACCCGATGTGAGAGGTAGCCTAGGAGTTAAGAGAGCGTGAGGAGGGACCCGACCCCTCGTGTATTGGGTGAGGGGTCTAGTGCAGAAATCCCTCTTATGCTGCATTGTGAGCTCCTAATCCCATAATGTGGGATTCACTTTCCCACGTCTTCTTCACAGCAACAGTAGGCGATGCTTCTTCCAATCGCGAGTGAAGTTGGGGCTTTCTGCTTCAATTAATAGCCTGGGCATGCACCTGCAGCGAGACCGTGTCGCCTAGAAGTGATTGCAATCAAGAACAAAGTTGGAGAGCTATAGTCGAGGTCGGTGAAGACGACTGCGGCGGCAAAGCGACGGTGAAACCTGCAAGTATGAATACGGGCTTGAAAGCCCCAGTCAAACAGCTCAAAAGCTTCACCGAAGCACGATGAAGGTGGTGGCGGTGGTTTTGCAGAGTTTGGTGGAGCGTAGAGGTCAGGTGAACTCAGGGAAGGTGGTTGTAGGTGGTGGTGTTCGGGGGCTGTTCACGGGCGTTTCGTGCGGATTTAAAGCGTATTATGTTGCAGTATAACCGACAAAACGTTCGAACAAATACAAAGTTTTTATTACTCGAAGACCGGAGTATCCGAGGTCGAACACAGGGAGCAAATGGAACTTACCACTAAATCAAAATGTAATTGAACACTCTAATTTACTCAAAATATCAATTCAGGTATGTATGCGATTAAAAGGAGTTAGGGCAAAAAAATATGAAATTGGACGTCTGATCTTGTGATCAGACGTCTTAAAAGCATTTCTCCTTTTCTTCTTGATTATTCTTCTTCTTCTTCTGCTGCAGTCTTTGCTCTTTCTTTTCTTCTTCTGATCTCTGCAAAGTCTTCACTTGGCTTCTCTGTGCCTTTGCTTCTGGCTTGCTCTTTTCTTTCTTCTCCTGCGAAGGCTTCTTTCTTGCTTCTTCTTCTCTGCCTTGTTCTTCCTCTTCTATTCTTCTCTGCCGTTCCTTCTTCTTTCTTTCTTTTCCTTCTCACGGCCAAGTCCTTCTCCTCCTGCGTTCAGCCTGCCTGCACAGGAGCAAAACCTAACCCTTCTCCCTCTACCCGCACATCTCTCTCTCTCAAGCAATTCACTCAAACCGCTCTCCCAGAGCCACAGCCATAATCGGGTCGGATCGTACCCGGGACCAAGCGCACCTGCAGGTGTGTGATGCGCGAGGAGTGCGTAGGTCTAGGTCGGGTCAGATCCGCCAGGTCCGCGTGGTCAGGCCGCGGACGAGGCAGGTGGGGTCAGTGAGGGACCTCACCCCTGTGCTTATTGAGGCGATAAGAGTAAAACGCAAAAACAACTTATATGGTACCTGACGGTTGCAATCCCACGATGTGGGACTATCTGGTCTCGCCTTCACGCGCGCCTGCAGAAGCCTCGTCGTGCGATTGCCCCGCAGCTGCTGGCTCTGCTAGCGCTCCTTGGCTGGACTCGTTCACCTCGCGACACTCGCGCTAGTATGCAGCACCTGTAGCCTGGAAGACCGGGTGCCTGGAGCTTCGTGGGAGCTTCATCAGAGGTCGTCCATGGCGGCAGCGGCTCGAACCCTGTCATACACAAAACGCGCCTCTCGGCCAAATCAGAATTGCTAGAGACCTTCGCCGTGGGACGGCGAAGGCGGTGGGCAGTGCTGCAGGCCGCAGGTCGGCCTAGGCGTGCGTGCCGAGGTCAACCTGTGGCCGGAGATGGTGGGTTGGTCGGGGGATGATTGTGGAGGGCTGGAGTGGCAGTGGTAGGGTGGAGTGTGTTCCTGGAGGTGAGGCGGAGCTTTCGAGGTGGTTGGCGAGCCGTGTGGAGGGCTGGAGTGGTGTGGGCGGCTCGCCGGAGTGCGGTCGGAGGCGAAGACGATGGAGGTGGTTAGCGTCTGTCGAGGGTCGATCAAGGGAGATAACAGGGGGAAAAGAGAGAGGAGAGGATGGAGAGGAGTTCTAACCTAACTGTAAGGACGAAAGGGGACGGAGGGCGAACAGCAGTACCTGCTGTCGCCGGAGAAGATGACGCCCAGTGGGGGAGGACGACGGCGAGGACGGGGCTGAGGCGGCGTGCGCTGGTACTGCGCGACGCGGAGGAAGGTCAGGAAGTTAACTCTGCCACTGGTTTTGTGGCAGAGCGAAGAGGGAGGGGAGGGGGCCTCGCCGGAGCCTGCTGGGAGTTTGGCCGGGCAGGAGGAGAGGAATTGGGGGTGGAACCTCGGCCAAACCAAGCTCAGCCTCTTCGGCCGGAGTTGTGGGTTCTTATATAGGCGCTGGACTTGGTGTGCAGGGCGTGAAGGGCACGTAATTGCCTGAGGTTGGTCGCCGGAGATGGAAAGGAGTTAGGATACCCAAATCTCTCGTGCGTTCACACGAGAGATTGGGTTCACACCAGGGATCGATATCGGTCTTAAATGGAAGGCAATTCTTCAGAGAATTCTCCTTCCATTTCTGGGAGGGAATCTCTGAGGGATTAGAGAGCAATCCCTCTCCGAACCTCGCCGGAGCTCGGTTCTGCCCTAGCAATGGCGGCAGGACCGGTTTGCAAAGGAGGCGAAGAACCTAGGGGGTTCTCTGCAACGGTATTCAAAAGATAGGGACCAATTTGTGATTTGGGTGTACTAAATTGCAAAGTAGGTCAAGATGACCTCTCCTTAGGTCCAAATTTTGGTATAAACCTAATTTGGACCTAAGGAATCCAATGGAGAAGTTAGATTTCAGGTTTGACCTCGTTTGACTGGATATTTTGCGTAAAAACCCAAATTAGGTTAATTGAAGAGCTAGGACCCTAATCTAGGTCAAACTAGGTTCCAAAGGCCAAATTAAGTGTTCTAAACCCTAGAGTATGTTTTTCCATGATTTGTAGAGGGTTTACTTGCTTTTTGTTCTGACCGGAACCTTTTTAATTTAAGCGGTTCTGTTTTAGGGTTACCAAGTGTCTTTTAGTTCTTAGATTGCACATGAACCCATTTCTGATTGACTCAACCCACTTTTTATCTCATTTAGACCATTTGACCTATGTTTTGCCTCTGAGAAATCCCGTTTATCTACTGCAATGGTAAAATTGCAGTTTTAACCTTTATTTCATGTTTTCTTCTCAGAGCACTTGTTCCTTCACTTAGGCCTTCTTCCAGGTTATGTAGGAGCTTTTATCTTCTTTATTGGGTCAAAATGAGCTAGTTATGGCTCATGATGAGGCTCTCATCAAGGGCTATTTTCGACAGATCTCATGGAGGTGGCAGCGATGCAAACGAAGGTGTGTAGCATCGAGGAGGCCTTGCTGGAGTTGCTGCCAGAGAGGTGGAAGATGACAGGGAACAGTCGGTGTGGTTGTCAAATTAGAGTTTGAGGAGGGTGGAAGTGATGTAGAGGAGAAGAGGAAGAAATATAAGGGTTTAGGGGAGAGGTGGAGGGCTGGAGAGCTCTGGTCATATCATTACTAGAGCTGGAGAAGGATGAAGGGACGGTGAGGCGACGACAATGATGGAGATAGGGGAAACGCCCTCTCTTTGGCTGGAGAGGTGTACGACGAGGAGAGGGAGATTGAGGCACCTCAAATTTAATGGTTGGAGGTGTGGAGGAGAGAGACGAAGGAGGTCATCAGAGTAGCGTTCGCAGATGGTCGAAGAAGGGAGATGAGGAGTTTCTCTTTCCCAGAACTTACTAAGGAGGTGAGGCAGTCCATGAGGGTCTTTTATAGGCCTTCAAGCAAGCTACCAAGCTTGGAAACAAGCTTGAAAGGCTCGATTTTTCAGGGAGAAGATTCTTGGAAATCAAGGATTCGCATGAGCATCTTGGGCAGATTTAGGATCTAGAATTAGGTTTAGTTGTTTAGGAATGATCTCAAGATAATCCCTTCCAAATTTGGAACAGATTGATCGAGAAATCAAGGAGGTACCCTTGATTGAAGCTCTACTCCTTTGGGTTCACATCTGTCATGGCGACAGGGACCCATTTGAAGAAAATAAAGAGAAGTTAGGGGCTTTTTGTAAGGATTTCGAAAGTTAGAATTATGAATGAGAGAAAGAGTCAGACTGCACCAAAATGCAAACTAGGTCAAGATGGACTCTAATTGGGCCCAAATTTTGGTACAAACCTAATTTGAACCCAAGGAATCTAGTGGGAAGTTGAATTTTAGCTTTGACAAAGTTTGACTGGGCAATTTGTGCAGAAATCAAAATTATGGTAACTTTCTGTCTGAGACTCTATTTTGGGTAAAAATGGGTTCCAAAGGTCAAATCAAGGATACCAAACCTTATGAAATATTTTTCTATGATTTTTAGAAGGTTTAGGTGAATTTTATCCTAACCAGAACCTTCGTTATTTAAGTAGGTCTGAAATTAGGGTTTTGGGTTACTATTTATTCTTGAAATGTGTGGAAACTCGTTTCTGTCTGCGTGAACCCACTTATTTGACTTTAATGACCATTTGACCTTTAATTCACCCTTAGCCAACCCTTTGATTATTCTGTGTTCATGATTTGCTGTTAAAATTACATAATTAACCCTGGTTTCTTGTTCTCTTCTCAAAACATAATGTGGAGGAGATATAATCCTCGGATGAATATGTAATAGCTCCTATTTTTATTCCAGACTAAAATGGGCCAGTTAGGGCCTATGATGATGTTCCCATCATACCCCCATGCCTAGCTTTTGCTAGTCCCTTAAAAAAAATTCTATGGATCAAACCAATTCTCTAGGTCAGATGTAATCGTCAGGGTGCCTTACTATGCTGCAACTCTAAAAATCAGATCAGAATACCAACAATAGTCCTAAAGGTACTCAAGTACCAACTAAGATCTAGACCTAACCAACCTCAGTCCTGAGTCTACTGTGAAGGTTTCTAAGGCCCGCAAAAACTGCCCAAAGGTTCATTGACCCAAGCAGTTAAAGCACCCATGCATAAATGTAGCATGTTCAAGTTCAGTTTGCCAATGCATTTTTGTAAGAAAGAAATAGAAGGATTTTCATTTGGAGAGTTTTCGCTCTTTTCTTTTTACTTTTCCCTAAATCCAACATCGAATTGGCCCTAAACAAGTCTGTATCGGATTCCTTGCCCCCACCATCAATCCTCGAAGGGTCCTTGGTAATCGATGCTTTGGGATAGCATCGCCCATGGCAACCCCAGAACCCTGGCTTTTGACAATTTAGGATAGTGCCGCCGATGACGTTCTGTAGCTAAATTCAGACCTAGCAATCAACATTTCGGGATAATCCTGCCCATGGCACCTGAACCAGCACAAGGTGCTTACATGTCCCCGGTAGGATATTTAGATATCCTAAGAGACAAGAACCAAGGAGACGATATGTTACTACGCATCTTCGAGGGGAATTTCCCACCTCTCCACGTCGGGAACTTGTCTAATCAATTTGTGTTGTCGAGCCGCTCCAAAGCTAGATCTTCAAGATTACTTTTCATAACAGAACACTTTTGGTAGATTTTTCTTTGTTAAGCGCACTGAACCAAACTAAGTGTGTGATTTTGGGTGCTCAGGTTACCAAGTCTCACAAACCAAAGGGCAGGCAACGAGGTCGAATAATCCCTAAGCCTTAGACCTAATACATCAACCTCGCACTTTCCTCAACTGCTTGAGGATTAATCCGGATCTTAACAAATAATTTAGTGTTAAGCCCTAAAACAAGTCCAAGAGACCTAATGTCGGTATCCACCACTAATTCCCTGAGTTTTAGCCTTTTAGGTCTTAATTCATCAACCGATCCAACCTAAAAGTTAGGTAGATTCCATATTTAATTTTGAGGGACTAATTCATTTTCTTTTCTTTTTGTTGGCTCCTTTTTCTTCTTTCTTTTCTTTTTCTTCCCTCTCTTTTTTCATTCAGCTCAAAATGACCCTTCCATGCATTGATTTCACAACATTTTACAGCATTGATTTCACAACATTTTACACTTTAATACCCTCTCATGCCTATGATTTATAATGTCCTCATTGTAAATTAGGTGGGTTCAAGTTCAATCCAGATCATACATTAGAATAGGTGGGTGGTGAATGGGTCGGAATTACTGTTGCAAACGATTTCAAGCTTTGATACACGTACTAAAGGTGGAGTCGGTTATTCTAATGGCAAACCCTAAGGTGCAATATGAATTCAGTAAAACGATATGTTAGGAAGGTTTAACGCCATTAGTTGGGTGCAATGAAGCTCATGGAGAACAGAGATCAAAAGATACTGCAGCCAAATTTGTGTCAGTAAGTTTGACAAACAGTTTGAGTCTCTGACCGTTCACGACAAAAGGTTTAGAATCACGGCTATGTTCACTAATTTCGACAGCTCTATTTCCGAATACTTGTCTCACCAGAAATGGTCCAATCCATTTAGATCTGAGTTTACTTGGGAAGAGCTTGAGTTTGTCATCAAAGAGCAGTACTTTTTGACCAGGATGGAAGGATTTTCTTACAATGTGCTAGTCATCGAAGGCTCTCACCCGCACTTTGTAGACTCGTGAGTTCTCATATGTGTCATTGCATAGTTCCTCGATCTCACTCAATTGCAATCAATGGTGGATTCCAGCCTTCACAAGATCTAGATTGCACTTCCATACTGCCCAGTAGGCTTTATGATCCATTTCTACAGGGAGGTGACATGCCTTCCCATACACGAGTCTGAAGGGAGACATGCCTAACTAGGTCTCATGGGCTATTCTATAAGCCTACAAGGCTTCTGAAAGGCAGGTAAACCAAGCCTTCCTGTCAGGTCTGACAGTGACCTGAAGGATCTTCTTGATCTCCCGATTTGATAGTTCTAGCAATCCATTAGTCTGGGGGTGGTAAGGAGTCGAGATACAATGTGACACCCTATACTTTTTCATCAGGGACTAGAAGCGCACATTGACAAAATGAGACTCGCCATCACTAATGATGGCTTTTGGAACCCCAAATCTGGAAAAGATGTTCTCCTGAATGAACCGAAGAACAACTTTATGGTCACTTGTTCTGGTGGGGATGGCTTCGATCCATTTAGAGACGTAATCAATAGTAAGATATACTCAAAGCCATTAGATCTTGAAAAGGGTCCCATGAAATCAAATTCCCCATATGTCAAAGATCTCGCACACAATGATTGGGTTCAAGTGCATTATATCATGTGCGCCCATGTTGCCTAAGGTCTAACAACGAGCGCATGCTCTACAATAAGTTTGTGTCTTTAAACATTGTGGGCCAGAAGAACCTACACTGGAGGATCTTCACTGCGATTTTTCGACCAGAGAAATGGCCACCGTTGGTCTGGTCATGACAGAATGAGACCATATCTTCACTGCGATTTGTCAGGAATGCATATCCAGATTACCTGATCATTGCCAATATGGAAGAGATACATTTCTTCCCAAATGTAGTACTTGGCATTAGAAATCAACTTGTCGCACCTGGAAGTCACCTAATCTGGTAGGACTTTCCCTGTAACCAAGTAGTTTGCCACATCAGTAAACCAGGGAAGTCTGTTAATGGCACACAGATGTTCATCTGGAAAGTGCTCGATAATAGGTCCGGACGGGTCAATGACCGAAGAAGGAAGGCAAGACAAATGGTCAAGTACCACGTTCAGCTTTCCCGTCTTGTCACGAATTTCAAGGTCGAATTCTTGCAACAGCAACATCCAGTAAATTAATCTCGGTTTCGCATCCTTCTTCATGAGTAAGTGCCTAACTACAGTGTGATCCGAGTATATGATGACATGGGAACCCAAAAGGTAAAATCTGAATTTTTCAAGGCCAAATATGACAGCCAGTAGCACTTTCTCCGTAACTGCGTACTTACACTGAGCCTCGTCTAATGTCTTGCTGGCGTAATATATGACCATAGGTTTCTCGTCGATTTTCTACCCTAGCATCACTCCCACTGCATAGTCAGATGCATCCCACATGATCTCAAAGGGTTGAGAGTCAGGGGATTGCAGGATTGGTGCTTGGGTGACTCAGTCACGCAGGATCTCAAATGCGTGAGTGTACTCACTCGTCATCTCGAAAGGCATGTCTTTTGAGAGGAGGATGGTCAAGGGGCGTGCGATTTTGGAAATATCAGAGATAAATCAGCGATAGAAACCCACGTGCCCCAAGAATGACCTGATATCTTTGATGGAGTTAGGTATAGGGATTTTGGAAATCAAATTAACCTTGGCCTGGTCGACTTGAATACCCCTCTCAGAAATAAGATGCCCCAAGACGATGCCTTCTGGAACCATAAAGTGGCTCTTTTCCCAAGAAAGTACTAGGTTCACATCAATGCATCTTTGGAGGATTTGGACCAGATGCAGAAGGAACTCATTAAAAGATTCACCAAATATCAAGAAGTCATCCATGAATACTTCAAGGTATTTACCCACCACGTCAAAGAATATGGCTATCATGCACCGCTGAAAGGTGGCGGGTGCATTGCATAGCCCGAAAGGCATCCTATGGAATGTGTACATTCTGTAAGGGAAGGTAAAGGTGGTCTTTTCCTGATCGTCTGGATGAATGGCCACCTGATTGTATCTAGAGTACCCATCCAAGAAACAAAAGAATCGATTTCCGGCCAATTGCTTGAGAATCTAATCAATAAATGACAGTAGGAAATGATCTTTCTTTGTGGAGGCATTCAGTCTTCTATAATCAATGCAGACACTCCACGAATTGCGATGCAGGTCGGGATGGTTTCTCCAGATTCAGTCTTGATAACGGTGAGCCCTGACTTCTTAGGCACAACTTTGATCGGGCTCACCCAGCAGCTGTTGAAGATCAGGTCGATGATCCCAACATCTAACCACTTGATGATCTCCTCTTTCACGACCGCTTACAGATTTGGATTGAGTCTTCTCTGCATCTCTTAGGATGGTCATGATCCCTCTTCTGTGTAGATGTAATGTGTGCATTATGAGGGACTGATACCAGTCAGATCATCAAGAGTCCAACCAATGGCTCTCTGATGCTGCTGGAGAACAGAAATTAACTTTGTTTCCTGAACAGATGTGAGTCACAGGAAGATGTATTTTAGATGATCAAGAAGAGGTTTCAACTCTATGCTTGGGTTATCAGCATCAAAATTGGTGATAACCTTTTTGCAGGAGCTTGCTCAAAATGATTGAGTTGACCTGCTCAGACAATACAATCGGACTCTCATCTTTGATTCGCGGCTTATGCTTAGGTGTAAACAAATCCTTCAAAAATCTTGTGTATGCCAAAACGTGGTGGATCGCATCCATCAAGGGGATGTTTATCTGGACTTACTCAAAGAGCTTGACCAGATCTTCCTCAAGTGCCATGAGTTTGGGTTTCCTCTTTCCTTTTGTCAAGGCCTCAGCAAATGGAACCCCTACAGGTGATGAGTCCATTTTAATGGGCTATTCTTACGCCTAAGTAATTCAATTCTAACATTGTATGTTTGTTAAAAATCACACTAGGTCATTAAATGATTATATGTGTCATTATTTAAGTTTACATTTATTCTATTGCTTATTATGTAATTATTTTATGCAGGTCCCGCAACAGCACACTCGTTACATTCCCTCCACTTAATCTACACCATCAAGCTAATAATCGAGAAGAGGGAGGATCAATTGTGGAAAAGAGAAGGGGGGTGAAAAGATATTTCCCCACACAAATCTCTCAACCTACGGCCGGCCTCAATAACCCCACCAACAGCGCCTGCCATGTTTAGTAAGGGATTTTCAAAATCCCTTGACTTGCATGGGGAGAGGAGATAAAAAGAGAGAGGTGGAGGGGCTTGAGGGAGAGACCATCGTGAAGAAGAGGGCGTGCACTGTGAAGAGGGCGTGCACTGTGCACACCAACAACTTCCACCACCTGTCCACCTTTCCAAACCCCCCTCACTGCGCCAAGCAGCCTCCAGCCCGCACCGCAAGCGCTCTAGCCTACCCTCGCCACCCACCCACCGCACGCACTGCCTTCACCATCCTCCTACAGTACCATAGCGTTCCCACCGCAACATCGCACCCTGCAAGCAACACCACCCCACCGCACGCTTGCACTACCACAACTAAGCGCACACCATCCTACCACCATGCACGCTCCAGCCTACCCCATCGGCCAGCCCTGCAGGCACGCCCTCGCAAGCCTGCAACCGTGCCCTCACCGCACTGCTCTCACCACTCCCGCAGGCGCGCCCTACCACACCCACAGGCAGCCCCGCCTGCAGGCCTGCCCCACCCTCGCAGCGCCCTTGTGCGCAGCTGCACCCTCTCCAGTGAATTCACGGTTCATCTTCTCTAGCCTAGTCGCCCGCAGGTAGACCGCATGCAACCACGCCCGCAATGTAGCCGCCCGTAGGTAGCCTAGCGCACCATTATGCGTGTGCCCAGCACGCAGCCGTGCGACCTACAGCAGCAGCCCTTCAGCTTCTTCGTCAACGGGCCGACGCCCTCCTCCACTGTCTGGCCACCGCGTCACCATCATCGCGAAGCACTCATCGAGGCGCAGCATCCCGTCGATTCTCACCGTCAACTGCACATGGCTGTTCAAGCGAGGAAGAGAGAGGAGAAATCCTTTGTTTTCTCCCCAATTAAAATTTACATTGCATGCCATTGCCATTTTGATATTATTATTTTATTCAAGCCACATAGGATGGATGCACTTATAGTTTCATGAATTTACTTAGCTTGTGTTATGTGCATCATTCAACATTGAAATTCAAATCAGATTTGCATGCAAGTTAAATTTACATGATATGCCACTACACATGCATCATATACATATTTTTGGGAGCTTACTTCCTAATGTGAAAATTGCATAAATAGCCTTGAACTTTTAAGGAAATTGTAAGCTCCATTTAGAGTAGTATATTCCTCGCATTGAAGTCGTGAAGTTGTCTGCAAACATTCTAATCATCTTCTCGTGAATTTATTGGTTCTATTCCTCCCTGTGGATGCAACATTTTTATTGTGGCTAAAGTTAATATTTATTTTAATTTTTGATTGAAAGATTTTCCACCACATAAAACACAACGACATATCACTTTAGTACTGTCATCTTCATAAATAAGCAAGAATCCCTCCATCACAAGGCGCCGTTGCCGAGGAGGCAACAGACGTAATAGATTCACTTTATTATTTTTGAATATTCCGAGTTGTGCAATTATTTGATCATTTTGTTTATCTTATTGTGCGAGGAATCTAATGGGGTGACGAGGCGCAACAGAGCGGTGACATCAACCTTGAGCTAAGCCACACGAGGAAAGGACGTAGGAGACCTCGATCCCACTTTCTGATGCAAAAATACGCGGTCTATTGATTAGGCAATTTAGTGTCGTTGTAACACGTAAATCTGCTTTAGCTTTTAAATTTATAAGACCTAGATAGTGGGTATCTAGGGTCATCCAAGGAGGCAATATATTTGCAAAATTAATTCTCTTGCTTACAAAATAGATCTCAACTTTCTTTTTGGTCTTTTCAATTATATCATTTTTTTAGGGTTTTGAAATAACGAGAGAAAACACGAGTTGTTGGCAAAAAAGTAAATAACAACTACGATTACTAAGCTAACACCTAAGTGACAAGTAATTCCTCTTCCTAAGCTCACTCTAGGCACGTGGAGGCCTAGAGAAATTAGGGAGAGGAAGTGAAGAGTGCTAGAATCACAACAATCAAAATGCAACTAAGAGAAATTGCAAAAGAAGGCAACTAGATTAATGAGAAAATGTTTTATAGAAAAACCTAGTAGATGAATGCTTCTACTACTAGAGAATTGCAATAATTAAAATAAAACATAAATCTTCTAGATAGATGGTGAAGAAGAGGGCTTCTTGCTCCATGCTTGGTAGCTCCCGAGCTTGAAAAGAGTCCTCCAACTCCTTCCTTGCTATACTCCGCCAAGGTGATGTCCTCCAAAGCAAGCCCTAAGGGGGCATGCTCTAAGCTTTTCTCCAAGGGTGGACGTCCACCCTAGGTCCTTCTCCTTTTCCTGGCCATCCTCCTTGAAGTAGAAAAGTCCTCCTCCTTAGCATGGCCCAAGTTGAAGAGAGTGGGGAGAAGAAGGCACCAAAGGGGCTGGTGATGTGTCCCTTTAATCTTCTTCTCTACTCCTTCTTGGCCGTAGGTGTAGGTGGGTATAGGTAGAAAAATACACTAATGGAGGATGCTCTAAAATGGTCGTAGGTGGTGGGTTTATATAGAGTAGGAAGGGGGCTAAGGTGACTCTTGAAATGGAGGGCTAAGACGGGAAGATGGAGGTGGTTGGGGATCCTATGGCTAAGGGAAATTGGTTCCAACCCAAGGGACACCTAGGGGGTGGTTATGGGTGGTGGCACCCCTTGAAGTTGGTGCCAAAATGGCTTCTAGAAGGGAGGCTTAGGTGGCACCAAGTAGGGTTCTAGAAGGAGGGATGATGTGGAGGGTGGAGATGGGTTTAAGGGGAGATGTGTGGTGGAGATGAAGGGGATTTTTGGAGGGAAAAGTGGCTCCAACAAGGGGGTAGTTAGGGTGGTTTTGGTGCCACTTTTAGGTGTCTTTTGGAGGTGGTGGGTAGGCTAGGTTGGAGCCAAGTAGGGTTAGCTTATGTGGAGCTTAGGTGGAGCTAGTTGGTGGAGTTGTTAGGTAGGGTTTTTGGGTGGTACAAGCCAAGGAAGCTGGAGCATAGCTAAGCTAAGCTAAGCTAAGCTAGCTTAGCTAATGGTGGAGTAGAGGAGGAGTTGTTGGAGCTAGGGTTTGAAGAGACGAGCTAAGGAGGAGAAGTCTGGAGCTGGAACTGGAGTTGGCAGCTGCTGAAGAGGCTGGCATGGAGCTACTCTAGCTGGCTTAGCTTGCTAGTTCTTTGCTAGCTGCCAAGCCAAGCTAAAGTGAGTTGGCTTCTACAATAATGAGCTGAGGTGAGCTGAGTCTGGTGCTCCCAGGGAGGATCAAGCTGGTTGAGGCAGCTAAGGTAGCTTAGCTCAACTGAGTTGAGCTAAGCTGAGTCCCCAGGAGCTGGACTTGAGTTTCCTGAGCTGGAATGAGTTCTTCTTCAACTGGCTGGACTTGAGTGGAGCTGGATGTGGCTGGATCTGAGTTGGTGTGAACTCCAGTCAACTCAGCTGAGCTAGCTAGAGCTCCCTGTGGACTAATGGGAGCTGAGATGAGCTAGACTCAGCTAAGTTGAGCTGGATCTAAGTTGACCTGAGCTAGGGTGAGCTAAGATGAGCTCTCTTGAGCTGCCATTCAGCTGAGATTAGCTGAATGGAGCTGGGATGAGCTAACCCTAGTCCACGTGAGCTAGGTTCCAGCTATGGTGAGCTGGATCAAGCTGAGTTCCAGCTAGTCTGAGCTCCTTCTTCACCAATTACCTTCTTGAGTGCTAGGGTTTTAGGGATCTGTATATCTATTCATCCCTAACACTCACAAAAACGTATCAACAAGACAATAAAAAATGCAATCCATGCCTAACCTAATTTATGCCTAAATGCAGTCCAAAAACCCATTTGCAGAGTAAAATCCTAAGAGCTAAGTTTGTTTTAATGCATAAGAATGATGATAAACTGGCTTTTATCACTTTCACAAGGGATTCTCCGTCGTCACAAAATTTATTTCTATCTTCTCACCCTTGTAGTAATTGGGGCTGAATTTTTTGGGGTCTGTCCCCACATTCTTTAGCCACTAGGGTTTACATTTTTCCGCATGCGTGATTCCATTTTCTGCTTGCTTGCCTTTAAAACCAACAAAAGAAAATATCGAGCTGCTTGTTTAGGAGTTGCATGCCCTTAGGTGAGCGCATTTAAGGGTGATTGAGTAGCACATTAGATCATATTATTGCATTGCAAGCATATTAGCATGAAGATTGTTGGAGATAGGTACACCTTTCTAACTTTTGCATCCAGCTCCTATTCATGCATTTGCATTCAAATTAAAATTCAAGACCACCAAGTTGTTTGAATTTACTAATTCAATGGTCGCATAACTAAAAGTGGAACTGATAATCAGGTTCGACCTTAAAATCAATTCACATTTGATATAATTCTAAAGGACTTGTCTGCATTTTCAAAAAAATTAAAAAGATTTGCGGTTTGATGCACACTTCTGACACTGAGCAAGCACATTAGGCATCGCACTAAGGCTCGATCCCTTAAGGCTATAGGCACCGATCTCTTTATCGGTGTAAACCCTCCTATTGTGCTTTGTGGTGGTGGTGGTACTATCTTTTGACCAAGTGTTTTGATACTTCACGGAGGGGACACCCCTTAAAGGAATAAAAGGGTAGTTAAGGGGCATCACATACGCATCGCCTCAAAGGAAGGGTTCACCCTACTTTCATTCCTTTGTTCGTCCTTGGAGTAACTTCTCACTTGATCACCCGGGAGTATCATCCAAGCAAAGTATAGGTCCTAGGGCACTCGAAGGTTGAATTAAGGCACGTAATTGCAGTGAAAAACTTGTTTGGCCATCTATATAAACCAATTCGACCTCCGCAACAAACAAGGTTAAGATTTCAAGTTATCACCCCTCTTATACCACTTACGTGGGAACGGAGGGATAAGCCTTGACCTTTTGACTTATCTTTGGAGTGGAGGTTTCACTTACTCAATCAATGAGAACCTGAATTGTGATTGATATTGTATGCTTGGTAGACACTTTCTTGAGGGTAGTCTAGTGTTTGATCCTGAGCCCGAGAGAATTCTTAAGAGTGCTCACCTAGGAGAGAAAAGAGAAGGAATGGCTGATCAAGGAGCAAATCAAGAAAGGACCCTAAGGGACTATTTTATTCCAACTAACCAACCCACACAAACACTGAAACGACTGGCAGGGGATAATCCATATGAGATCAAGAGCAGTACCATATCTTTGTTGCCCTCCTTTTATGGTACTACTAGGGAGGACCCCTACCAGCATTTGGAGGAATTCACCGAGGTCTGTTCCACGGTGAAGCTCCAAGGCTTTATTGATGAAGCCCTGATGAGGACTCTATTTTCATTCTCCCTAAAGGATAAGGCCAAGCACGTATCATACCCTTAATGCAAGGGTAAATGATTGGGCCACACTTAAGGGAGAATTTTTGAAAAAGTATTTTCCTATGAGTAAGACCAACCATTACAAAAGAGAGATTACATGTTTTACTCAATAGGAAGGAGAGCAATTTCATGAGACTCGAGAGCGCTTTAATGACCTTCTTAGGTTATGCCCCCACCATCAGGTGCCAAGATGGCAGTTGGTCAAAAGGTTCTATAACAGATTATCTGAAAGGCATAGGCCAACCATTGATGCAGCCTATGCAAGGACCTTCATGACCAGAACTGAGGATGAAGCCTGGGCATTATTTGAAACAATAAGCGACAATTCCATACATTTGTCCTCTGCCTATCAAGAAAGAAAACCATCAATCTTGCAGAGGAAGATAGAGGCCCATTAAGCCAGGGCTTCTCAGGATTTGGCTTATCAGATTAAATTATTGAATACAAACTTTGATAGGCTTTTAGCAAACCCCAGCATGAACCCGCAAGCAGCCTCTACCTTTCAAGCTTCAAGAGAATGCTCCATTTGCCAAAGCACAACGCACGCCACTATAGAGTGCCATCAGGAAAATCAATTCCCTGAGTAGATTCAGGCTGACTTGAACGTGGCCCAAGGTTTCCACCCTCCTTGCAATAACCCTTATTCCAATACCTATAATCCGGGGTGGTGGAACCATCCAAACTTCTCTTGGAAGCAAGGTGATGCTTCTAACTCAGGGAATACAAGACCCTTACCTCCCCAACCCATATACCAACCATCTTATGAAAACCCTCCTCAGAATAAGCCCTCTGAGATGGATGAACTTAAAGCCATGATGAAAGCGATGCAAGAGCATCAAAATATGGTCATGCAATCTCAAAATAAGATGACTACTGATATGCGATCCCAAATTGGTCATCTTACTGAGGTAGTTAGGCAACGTGATCCGGGGAAGCTGCCTAGCTCTTCTGAGGAGAACCCTAAGGGCAAGGGGGTCGTATTCAGGGAGCACACCCAAGCGGTGACCATGCTGAGGAGTGGAAAGAAGATTGACAAGCCTGATAACACTCCTATGGTTATGTCTCAGAATTCCCCTTCTACACCTGACCCGACTTCCATCTCCACCGAGGAAGAGCCACATTGCTCTCCCTCACACAAAATCACCCACAATGAGGAGACAATGAGGATATCGTCCTTCCACCACCCCTTTCTCGCCATGATGACCCCTCTACCCAGAAGCTGAGGGTGCCCTATCCAGAGTGCCTATCTGCTCCTGGGGAATCTTCTGTTGGCCCGTCTGGAGCCAAGGATAGGACGAAAGAGATTATGGACACTTTTAGGCAAGTCTAGACTAACTTGCCTTTGTTGGAAGATATTAAACAGATCCCGTCCTATACCAAGTTTCTGAAGGACCTGTGCACCCAAAAGCGTCGATCTAGGAAATAGGTCCAAACCAAGGCCATCCTACCTGACCATGTTAGCTCGATTCTCCAGCATGAAACACCCCCCAAAATGAAAGACCCAGGGGACTCGTATATTTCAGTGGTTATAGGTAACCAACACATTGACGAGGCTCTGCTCGATCTGGGTGTGGGGGTGAACATTTTACCGAGCTCTATCTACGACCTTTTGGGAGGAGGCAAGCTAAAGCCTAGTCCTGTAATCCTCCAAGTTGTAGACAGATCACTTAAGACACCACAAGGATTATTGGAAGATGTCCTTGTGAGAGTGGAGGACTTCTTCTTCCCTGTTGATTTTCTGGTGCTTGATAGTGACCCATCAAATAAGCCCACAAAGTTGTCCATTATTCGAGGATGCCCCTTCTTGGCCACAGCCAATGCCTCTATCAATTGTAGATTTGGGGCACTCAAAATGGGCTTCGGGAACAAGAAGATCTGGTTGAATGCTTTTTATACTTACAAGCAATCCGGATTTGAAGATTGTTCTCAGATTAAGGTCATTGATGAAATAATTGAAGAGACTACTCCAGCACTCTTATGCAAAGATCCCCTTCAGAAGGTCAAATCTAAGGACCATCCCCCGATTATTAAAGAAATTGAAAGGGAAATGCCTGAATTAGAAGAGTTGCTGAGGATACACACTGAGTCTTTGTCCCCACCCTGGACCGTGAAGGTAGATCCGCTACCTTCAATCCAAAAGGCTCCTAAGTTGGAGTTGAAACCCCTCCTGAGCACATTGAAATATTCTTTCCTTGGACCTAATAACACGCTCCCTATTATTATCTTGTCTGTATTGTCTGAAATGCAGGAGGGAGCTCTACTTGAGTGTTTACAAAGGCATAAGGAAGCAATTGCCTGGTCAATTGCTGAAATTAAGGGTGTTGATCCCTCTCTTTGCATGCATCATATATACACGGACGAGTCCGTGAAACCTTTCCGAGACATGCAGAGAAGGCTCAATCCAAATATGCGAGAGGTTATTAAAAAGGAGATTCTGAAATAGCTAGATGCTAGGATTATCTATCCCATTTCAAATAGTAAATGGGTCAGTCCTATTCATGTAGTACCCAAAAAGGCAGGAATCACTGTGGAGGAGAATGACCAAGGAGAGCTGGTGACCACTAGACCCTCAACTGATTGGAGGTTCTGCAATGATTACCGCCATTTGAACACAGCTACCCAAAAAGACCATTTCCCCTTACCATTTATCAATCAAATTTTGGAACGATTGGCGGGGAACAAGTACTTCTGTTTTCTTGACGGGTACTCTGGGTATAATCAGATAACCGTTTTTCCTGATGATCAAGAGCATACCACCTTCACGAGTCCGTATGGCACATTTGTGTTTCGTCGAATACCATTCAGGTTATGTAATGCTCCTGCCACTTTCCAACATTGTATGATGGCTATCATTTCTGATATGATCGACGAGTTCGTTGAAATTTTCATGGATGACTGGTCGCGTGTCTTCTGTCTTTATTTATATTCATTGTAGTATATGACAAAACAGTTACCAGTTTAATACAATTTTTTACTCGGAACAAGATTCTCGACGTTGAACTCAGGAAGCAACTATAATCCTAGAAGCATAGAGGTTCACAATTACGATACACAAATAATAAGAGAGAGAGAGAGAGCAAAAGTTTTGTTGGCTTCTTCTTCTTCTTCTTCCGATTCTTCTCTTTCTTCAATCTGCCTTGCCTTCTTCTCTCTTCTTTTCTTTCTTCGACTGTGGTGACCCTTTCTCTTTTTCCTTTCTTCCTTTCTTCTTCCTCCTTTTCTTCTTCTTCTTCTTCTTCTTCTTCTGCTCTAGCTGTTCCCCTCTTCTTCCTTTCTTCTTCAGCCTGCCGTCTTTCCTGCTCTGGTTGCTGACCTTCCGTCATTTGACTCAATGCTCAGACGACTTAACTATGCGTTTGCTACAGTGCGGCCTCTTTTCTTCTCCTTCAACTCCTCTCCTTCCTTTCTTCTTCAGCTTGCCTTCTTCTGCTCTGGCTGCTGAGTCTTCAACTGCTCCTCTTCTTCTCTTCTTCTTCTTATTCTTTCTTTTTCCTTCTTCCCTGCGCGCACAGACAACTATCAGTGCAAAACCTACCCCTACCCCTTCCCCGCGTCTCTCTCTCTCAATCTCTCTTTAGGAATGCTCTCCCAAAGTCGGGTAATCGGGTTCGGGTTGCGCGCCTGGGACCAAGCCCACCGGCAAGCGGTGGTGGGCGAGGAGTGCTTGGTCGGGTAGTTGGATTCGGCCCAGACCCGCGGGGCGTGAGCGCGGGCGAGGGTGGGCGAGCGCGTGGCACGCTGCGTGCGTGGGCGAGGGACTTGACCCCTGTGTATCGAAGGCAAACAGCCCTATTCACTTTTGCACTTTAAGTGTGGGCA
Organism: Thalassia testudinum; assembly: GCA_037157565.1. Lineage (NCBI taxonomy): Eukaryota > Viridiplantae > Streptophyta > Magnoliopsida > Alismatales > Hydrocharitaceae > Thalassia > Thalassia testudinum. The sequence continues at coordinate 70,420,961 of JAZHRO010000002.1, forward strand.
CGAGGCCACACACTTACAAGGTGGGACTAAAGTCCCACCTCCAATCTACGGGCCCGCAGGCGAGAAGATGCTGCCAATTGGGACAGTAGCGAAGTTCGCAACCCCAATCGCAAGTCTGGGCATGCTCGCGGAACCAACCTGCGCTGCCTGGAGCGTCCGCCTGGGCTGGAGACGTCTTGGAGCTGCTTGCGAAGGAGCTTCAGCAGCTCTTCAATGGTAGTGAGGAGGTGTAGACCTGAAAACACAAGGACGGCCTCTCGGCAACAGCAGATAACGTAGGGAGCTTCGCTAGAGGGCGGCGAAGGCAGTGAGAGGGTCGGCGAGGCACAAATGTGTCTGTGGAGGTGAGCCTAGGGCAGACTGTGTGTGCGGAAGTAGGTTTGTTCGGGGGGTGGTCGAGCGGTGAATGGCGATGTATGGAGTGGGGGAAACGGTTGAGTGGAGTGAGAGGGAGCTTCTGGGCTTGTCAGTGAGGGGTGAGGTGGTCTGTGGAGGTGGAGTGACCTCACTGGAGATGGCGATCGGAGATGGAGCAGAGAGGGTGGAAGTGGCAGTTGGTGGGTTAAAGTGGTAAATCAGGAAGGGGAAAATGTAAGAGGGAGAGAGAGAAAATTCCTACCTACTTATTCGACGAAGGGGGAGAGGGAGGCATCCGACTCGTGCTTGCCGGAGCTGAGGATGAAGATGCCCAGGAGGTGGTTATCGGTGACGAGGAGGAGATCTAAGGGCGCCAGCTGGTGCGGCCTGGCACGGGACGACGGGGCAGAGTGGACTCTACTGCAGGTAGGGCAGCAGAGCGACGAGGAGGAGGAGGGAGGATCACCAGAAGCTCGGGCATTCTAACCGGAGAGGGGAAGGACAAAATCTAGGGTGTTTCTCCGCCAGAAGGAGCTTGAAGGAGACGACAGACCTTGCCGCTCCTTAAATAGGCACTGGCGAGGAGAGGAGATCGAGGAGGTGACGTGCCACGCTCGCCAGAGATGGCTGAAAATGGATACCCATGCCTTTCATGCATTCACACGAGAGGCATGGTCGGTTGCAGAGGTCAGGGGAGGGTCCCTGCGATAGAGGACGACGCAGGGACCCCCCCGCTTGTTCCTGAGGACGAACGCCTGGCCCTACGCGGCGCCATCCTCCGCACAAGGTCACCAGAGGTATGGTGCTGTGCAAAAACGGCAGGGGGGACTGTTCTTCAAAGAACGATGAGAAGATAGGGGGCTAGATGCAAGGGTTTCAAAAGATAAGAGTCAGGAAGTAAATTAAGGGGACCAATTTGTAAAGTCAGTCAAGATAGTCTTATCTTAGAACCAAACTTTTATACCAGACTAATTTGAACCTAAGGATTTCAATAGTGAAATTTGATTTTAGGTTGGACCATGTTTGACCGATCAATTTGCAAAAAAATCCAAATTAAGTCATAAATTGGGCATGGTTCTCATTTTAGGTCAAAATAGGTTGCAAAGGCCAAATTGAAGGTTCTAAACCCTAGGGAATATTTTTCCATGAATTTTAGAGGGTTTAGTTGATTTTTATCCTGCCTCAAACCTCATGAAATAAAGTGGGTTTATTTTAGGGTTACAGAATGTCATTTAATTCCTAGAAGTTGCTATAACCCTTTTCAGATCAGACTATCCCACTTTCCTCCTTATTAAGATTGTTTGACCTATGTTTGGACCCTTAATTACCCTATTTTCACACTACATTGGTGAAATTACAGTTTTACCCCTTATGATTTGTTTTGTTCTTTAACTCAGAATTCTCTAAGTTAAGCCTCTCTTTAGGTTTTGTAGGAGCTTTTACACACTTATTTGGATTAAATTGTGCTAGTTAGGGTTCACGATGAGGTTCTCATCAATGACTTCTCCATTTATGACTCGTCGTTTGACCTATGCCTTTCACACCTTGATAAAGTCTTAACCCATTGCGAAGAGGCAAAGCCGGTGCTTAACTGCAAGAAAAGCCACTTTATGGTCCAATAGGGCATTGTGTTAGGGCATATAGTTTCCAAGAGAGGATTAGAGGTGGACACCGCAAAAATTAATTCCATCTCTAAGCTTCCATTGCCCGCCAACGTTCGTCAAGTTAGATCTTTCCTTGGCCATGCTGGATTTTATAGGTGCTTCATTAGAGATTTCAGTAAAATCTCTAAGCCACTCTGTGACCTGTTAGCAAAAGATGTCTCCTTCAATTTTGATGATAGATGTGGCGAGGCTTTCCAAGTCTTGAAGAAAGCCCTTCTTACCACGTTGATTCTCCAAGCACTAGATTGGACCCTCCCATTTGAGCTAATATGCGATGCTTCTGATTTTGCAGTGGGAGCAGTCTTAGGGCAAAGGGTTGATGGCAAACCTCATGTGCTACATTATTCCAGAAAGACCCTTACGGACCCTCAGCAAAACTACACTATCACTGAAAAGGAACTTCTTGTTATAGTATTTGCTTTGGAAAAGTTTCAGTCTTATCTTTTAGGATCCCAGGTTGTGGTGTTCACTGATCATTCTGCCCAAAAGCATCTTCTTGCTAAAAAGGACACCAAACCTCGCCTAATTCGTTGGATTCTGCTACTCGAGGAATTTGACCTAGAAATTAAAGACAAGAAAGGAGTTGAAAATGTGGTAGCAAATCATCTGTCTAGGATCCCTATTGAGGCATCAAACCTCACTGGCGATATTCAAGAGACTTTCCTTGATGAGTCTCTGATGGCCATGGAAGCTAAAACTCCTTGGTTCGCTGACATAGTGAACTATCTGGTTATGAGCATTACCCCTAGTATTTAGGACAAGCAGAAGTGAGACAGGCTTCTTGCTAACGCTAAATTTTAGCATTGGGAGGAACCTGAGCTTTTTAGAGTAAGCTTTGACCAGCTTTTCCACCGTTGCGTCCCTGATGAAGAACAAAGAAGTGTTCTGAGTTTCTGCCATGACCTCCATTGTGGGGGACATTTTAGTGGGAAGAAGACTGCCCATAAGGTTCCTTAGTTTGGCTTTTGGTGGCCCACATTAGTCCTAGATGCACATATGTATGTGGGTGCATGTCTACGTTGCCAGCAGACGGGAACCATTGGAGAAAGGGATGAGATGCCTGATGTAAACACGTTTACACTACTTAAGATGCCTATTTATGCATGTTCATAAGCATAGGATTACATTGCATGCTATAAATATTGCATAACATGCATCATCTTGCATTTAGAGTAGTTTGAATAAAATGGAGGTTAATTGTCTCCTTTTATGTGCTTGGAAAGGGAAAACTTTTTATCGAAGCCTCGGATCGAAGATCCAACCGTACAAATGTGATCAGGGCAACGATTGGAGTTCAACGACTCCAAGATCACCCTAATCAGGCATCTATAGCATCAGATAGTGATCGAGGGACCCTAGAAGATCAAGTGCTAAGATGGTATAAATTCTCACATCAAATGACAAATCTGACTGCATGGATGGATTCAGATCGACAATTGTAGCCTAACGATGCAAAAATCAAGTCAATCCGACACCCGTGGCACCATCTACATCATCCAGAAGATGGACGGCCAAGATGGCACCACATGGCGCCATCTCGGTCTCCTAATTGCCAGCACGCAACCTCATAAAGCCCCTGCATCCGCCCTTCCCCGCCGTTGGATCGAGATCCAACGGCTGTGTTGCGTCCGCGCTGAAGTCAGGCACTCAACACAAATGTGCCCCAGGAACGTTGGTCGAGCGCTCTAAGGCATGCCTTCAATCGACCGCACGATCGCGATCCAACGGTCGCACGTGCTCAATCAAGGTGACGCGCTATTGCACGCACGGCGGTAACGCGGCATCGCACGTGATCGGGCGCGCGCTGAGGAGGTGGGTGTAGCGCGATCTAAGCTGTCCGATCTCGCGATCGGATGGCTAAGAATGGCCGGACGTGCGCACACGTTGTGCATGCGGGCAAGCGAGTGGGCACGTGCGCGTCGCCCACTACGCCCACGTTCAGACCTTTAGCGACGGTTTTATCCGTCACTAAAGGTCCTGAATTAATGTTTTTAAAGATGTTATGACCAAATTGCCCCCACTCCTTGTAACTATAAAAGGCGACCCCCTCCACACAAAATTCTCATCCCTTCCTTCTCTTCTCTACCTCTCCAAAGCTCAAGAGAAGCTTGTCCTACATCTGGGATGCTCCTCACGAGATAAAGTCAAATTTTCGTCCCCCGTTCGAAAGTGGATCCCGCGACGACGACGACATGCTGCCCCATTCCCATTCTTCTGCTTCGTTCTCCTTCATCCTGCTCCGTCATCCTTCGTCCAAGCATTGTCCCGTTTGGCTCGTCCTCCAAGCGATCATCGAGGAGGATAACTTCTCTCTCCCATTCTTCTTTACAACTCTCTAGTGTAGAATTTTCCTGCTTTCTAGTGTAGCTGATTTCCCACTTTCTAGTGTAATTCTTATTTGGTTTTATTGTATAAACATTTTGAATTATTGAATGCATGTTCTCTCTCTCTCCCTTTTTAGTCTGATTATTGTTATAGCATCATTGTAATTACATCGCCTCGCTTTTCAAGAAAAATTCTAAAAGAAATATAATTGCGAATATAGATCGACGTAGCCTCCCTATGTTCGACCTGGGATTTCCATTTCGGTATAAATTTTATTTGTTGAACACGAGTTCTTCGCTTTCAAACTACAACGACAAGGTTTTCAAAACTAAACACGTTAGCGTAGCAACTCGTACGTTCAACATTTAGCGCCATTGCCGGGGAGGCAATGATTTTCAATCTTCTTTTCGCATTTCTTGCACTTTATTATTTTCTAACTTGCTTTCTCTTGTGTCTACTGTTTTGTAGAGACCTCCATCAAGGAATCATCAAGCGGTAGATTGGAGTAAAGTGCAGTTGAAGACAACTGTAAGTGCTCCCCATTCTTCCCTCCTCCATAGATTTCATTCGCCACATTAAATCCAAATTTCAATTAACCTAGGTGTTTACATAAATCCTAGGAATACTTTGGTTGTTTGGATTCTCACTCACATTCATTCCACCCTCATTTATATAAAAAAACAACAAAAAGATAATCTTATGGGGCAATTTTCAACAAACACACAACGTACACCCACATTCAAGGCACTTAACCAGATTGATTTGTTTCTACTCAACCAGGTTCTGATCTGTGGAACCGGTACACACAAAGCAACACATAAAAGAGTAGAAATCATTCTAGGTTAACCATCTTTGAGTGCCTAACTTAGTGGTGCATTTGTGGCCAGTTGTTTGAGTAGTTTGGGCCGCACCACTCTACTTAAAATCAACTCATCAAGTAGCTCCTCCTTAGGGTTTTCAATCTAGGTCTATTCCATGCAGTCCACTTTCTTTCTGGTTTTAAAGGAAAAAAATCTTCACTAGTGTTTGACAACTTGATTTGCCTAGAAACTTGATTGCAATCCACCTAATTTGAAACCCTAAAAGCTACTTAAGCAAGATTTGAACATTAAAATCCACGCATCACAAATAATCTTGCTTCAAAACCCTGGTTGTGCATGCACTTACCAAAATCGTAATCAATCATTAAGGTCACAACCCATTTTAAGGGCCCATCACATTCCATAAGCACCACAATCCCAGGCCTTAATAAAATTGAGTAGACGTTGGCCTTAAGGTCTGATTCGCTTTTCAAGGCCTAGTCTAAGATTGTCTTTAATTAACCTACTTGTACCGATTAATCTGATGTCTAGCTAGGGGAGTAGCGTCCAACGACCGTGGCTGAGGGGTACACTAGGAACCGGAGGCGAAAGCCGAAGGAAGAACCTTCTCCCCAGTCCCTCCTAACTGGTTGGATTGAATAGACGCAAGTAGAGTAAATCATTTATAGTCTTAAGGCAGGTTTTGGGAGTCAGTAGATCCTTAGGCTATCCCACTTAAGGACAGCCTTGTTTCGTTGTGCTGCAGGGTCCCTATCCTTAGTCCTTCTGACCTTCTCCTAGTTTATGCTGGAAAGACAGTCATTGAATCCCTGATTGGAAGCACCATTAGAGTATTCTAGGAGGTGCAAATTGGATTTTGGTCAAATTGATCCCATGGCCGACCAACAGCCTCCTCTGCTTGGAAATCCATAGGAAGAATTTCGAAGGCAGTTAGAAAAAATGTAGAGAATGCAGGAATGGTTCCAAAGAATGCAGGGCACTCAGCCCTTGAAGGATTTTTATGATCCTTTAAATTACAAGGAATGTCCCAATGTCCAGATTCCAGCCAGTGACGTAGAAATCAAGCCACGGGTGTTAAGATTGATTAAACATTATCATGGGCCTGGCTCCGAAGATCCGTTTCAGCGCTTAGAGGACTTGACCACTTTAGTCCAGACCACCAAGGCACGAACGTAAACGAGGAGCAAATAATCATGAGGCTCTTCCTCCACTCTCTTAGGGATAAGGCCGCGTATTGGTGTAGGACAATAGGAAGACCAATTACAACTTGGAATGAGTTGAAATCGACCTTTCTGAAGAAATTCTTCCCAGTCGGACGTACCAATACTTTGAGACGGGCAATCACTACCTTTACCCAGCGGCCAGGGGAGCAGTTTCATGTGGCCTGGGAGCGATTCTAAGGCTTATTGCGGAGGTGTCCACACCACGAGGTGTCGAAATGGCAACTCGTGCAAATCTTCTATCATGGGTTGACTGAGCAACTTAGAAATCATGTAGATGCTTCTTGCGGAGGTAATTTCCTCAATAAAGATGCAGATAGTGCACATGATTTATTTGAAGAAATGAGTGAGAATTCAATCAATCATACCTCAATGGATACATTTAACTGGTCCTAGCAGCCCAGATCAAATGTCAATGAAGTTCATGACTCTCATTCATTTGATATGGAATTGATTTGTAACAAACTTGATAAGGTGGACTTGGTTGCTAAGAGAATGGAAGAGTGGATGGATGGCAATTCTATGAATAACTCTCGATCCACTCAATCCCAAAATTCGGGATTCCATTCTTCACGAGCTCCTTCTGGACGGGAGTTCGTGAATCAACTCAATGCGGCTCAACCTATGAGTCAGCATTTTTCGAAACCCCACAGGTTCCAAACTGGGGCCTTTGATCCTAGTTTTTCTGATTCTTCCCTTTCTTTCTCTCCATCCTCACCCGATGAGGATGTCTATGCTATACAAGAGAATGTTAGATCCAACCCCTACTCTAATGCCTATAATCCAGGTTGGAGAAACTACCCTAACTTCTCTTGGAAAAACCCGGGGCAACAAACCCAATTCCTACCCGGCAACTATGCTCCGCAACGACCAATGGGTCAGGGTCATGTATATACTCAATTGCCTCCGAATCAGGTCAATCAGCCAGCTTGGAATGCCCGTCAACCCGCAGGGTAGGCTGATTTGAACCATCAAATGGTAGAGATGCAAGGATCCATGCTCCAGTTCATGCAGCAAATGAAAACCTCGCTGGACAACTTACAGTCCGGGCTCATTGCTAACTCTCATCAAACTGGATCTCTACCATCCCAACCCATACCCAACCCGCGAAATATTATGAATTCGGGCAACCAAGCCCATGGGTACGGAAATCAGAGGGACCCACACCACATGCTCAGGTGGTTGAGCAGGGTTCCTCATCCTCTTCTTCTTCTACAAATCAACAATTCATGGTTAATCAAGCCCCTCCAATCTTTCCTAACCCATCCCAAGACCCAAATTCTTATGCATCTGCAAATTCTGTCACTTTGAGGAGCGGTAAGCAGACTCAGGATCCACAACCACACTATTCTGATCTTTTTTATCCTGATGAACCTAAGGAGAGAGAGGAGAATTCTGGAGGAGAAATCAAGGCTCAGGAACCTGATTCCAAAGATCTGTCGCATGTTCCTTTCCTGAAGCCTTAATCAAATCAAAGAAGAAGTCTGTTGATAGCAATGAGGAGCTTCTGAATCTATTTAAGAATGTTGAGATTTATCCCGCTCTTTGATGCTATCAAGCACATACCGGCTTACGCAAGATTTTTAAAGGATTTATGTACACAAAAGCGTAAGTTGAGAGAATCTATTCTGAGGAAGGTGGTACTCTCTGAGCAGGCTAGTTCTGTTATCTTGCACTACCTCCCTTAGAAAAAGAGAGATCCTGGTGCTCCGTTGATTTCTTGCATCATCGGAGATTACAAATTTGATAGAGCACTTTTGGATCTGGGTGCATCCATAAACCTAATTCCGACTTCTCTTTACGAGAAGTTTGGGTTAGGTGAACTTTGTCCAACTTCATTAACGCTACAGTTAGCGGACCGCTCAGTCAAAAACCCGCGAGGCGTTGTTGAAGATGTTATAGTTAAGGTCAAGGATTTCTATTTTCCTATAGATTTCCTTGTCCTTGACATGGATGTACCTGATAATCTGAGGAACACGCCCATCATTCTGGAGCATCCATTCCTAGCTACTGCTAAGACCAACATTAATTGTGAAAGCAGTAGCATGGAAATCGCCTTTGGGGATCAATGAATGAAATTGGATATTTTTAAGGCGATCAACAAATTTAAGGATTGTGGATTTATTGAGTAACTTGATGAGGATAATGAAAACATTGAAACTTGTTTGATGGTTTCTTCAATCGAAAGTTCCTCTTTGGATGACGAATTTGACCTGCACCCCTCTATGGCTGACTTGCCATATTCTGAAAAGGTTATTGACTTTGTTCACTCACAACCTCTTCCGCTTGTCGAATCTTCAGCATCTACCCTACAATCAATCATCAACCTGCCCCAGCTTGAATTGAAACCATTGCCTGAGAATTTGAAATATCAATTTTTAGGACCTCAGAAGATGCTCCCTATGATTATCAGTGCTAAATTGACAAAGGAGCAAGAGATTAAATTGAGCAAGGTCCTGAAGGAACATAAGGAGGCAATTGGTTGGACCATTCATGACCTCAGGGGGATCGAGCCATCTTACTGTAATCATAGAATATTCTTGGAAGATGGATCATACCCTTCTCGCTAGATGCAGAGGAAATTGAATCCAAATATGCGAGAAGTGGTCAAAAAGGAAATCATCAAGTGGCCTGAAGCAGGAATTATTTATCCAATCTCTGATAGTTCCTGGGTAAGTCCCGTACAGATTGTTCCGAAGAAAGTCGGGATTACCGTTGTGACTAATGAGAGAGGAGAATCTGTCACAACTCGTTCAGCTTCCTCTTGGAGGGTTTGTATTGATTATAGGAAGCCGAACACAGCCACTAAAAAATATCATTTTCCCTTACCCTTCATCAATCAAATCTTGGAAAGATTAGTCGGGCAGAAGTACTTCTGTTTTCTTGATGGCTACTCAGGATACAACCAAGTTCTTATCCATCCCGAGGATCAGGAGAAAGCTACTTTCACCTGTCCCTACGGAACCTTTGCTTTTCGTAGGATGCCTTTCGGGTTATGCAATGCACCTGCGACTTTTCAAAGGTGTATGCTAGCCATATTTTCTGACATAGTGGGAGAGTTTATGGAAGTCTTCATGGATGATTTTTCTATTTTTGGAGAATTATTTGACTCTTGTTTGGCTAATCTGGAAATGATTCTTAAGCGATGTATCAAAACACGATTGGTCCTTAGCTGGGAAAAGTCATTTCATGACCCAAGAAGGCATCATTTTGGGTCATGTAATCTCTGAACGAGGAATTGAAGTGGATAAAGCTAAGGTTGATGCTATCGCTAAACTTCCTCCTCCCACATCTGTTAAACAAATCTGATCATTTCTTGGCCATGTGGGATTCTATCGAAGATTCATCAAGGATTTCTTGAAGGTTGTTCGTCCCTTGAGCAATCTTCTTGCCAAAGAAACGCCATTTTTTTTTGACGAATCATGCCTAAAGGCATTTGATTTCCTGAAAACGGCAGTCACATGTGCTCCAGTTTTGCAACCACCAATTTGGACAGCCCCTTTTGAGATCATGACCGACACTTCTGATTACGCAGTCGGGGCTATCTTGGGTCAGAAAATTGATAGAAAGCTCTCTGTCATCTACTACACTAGTAAAACTCTGGATGAAGCTCAGAGGAATTACACTATTACTAAAAAGGAATTACTAGGTGTAGTGTTCGCTTTGGAAAAATTTAGGGCTTATCTCTTAGGGTCTCATGTTATCATCTTTACCAACCACTCGGCCTTAAGACATCTCCTGGCCAAAAAGGATGCTAAACCCTAGCTTATTCGTTGGATTCTTCTGCTTCAAGAATTTGATCTTGAAATCAAGGATAAAATCGGAGTACAAAATGTGGTAGGGATCATTTGTCAAGACTCCTAGGTGATTCCTCTCGTCTGGACATTCTGATTGTTGACACTTTTCCGAACGAAACTATTCGTACAGTTTTAGGTCTCCACACCCCATGGTTTGCTGACATTGTTAATTATTTGGCTGTTGGTCAAATCCCCCGAGATTGGACCAAGCAACAACGGGATAGACTCAAATCTGAGGCCAAATACTACTTCTGGGAGGACCCTGAGCTGTACCGCATCGGCTCTGATCAAATTATTCGCCGATGTATACCGGAGAAAGAATTCAACAGTATACTCGAGTTCTGCCATGCATCTGGGTGTGGTGGACATTTCTTCGGGAAAAAGACGGCTACAAAAATCTTGCAATCTGGCTTCTATTGGCTATCTTTATTCATGGATGCCCAAGATTTCTCAAGGTCATATTCTTGATGTCAGGTACTCGGGAGCATAACTAAGAGAGATATGATGCCCCTAAACCCAATTCTTCCTCCGAAATTTTTGATGTTTGGGGCATCGATTTCATGGGACACCTTATCCCTTCATTTGAACATCAGTACATTCTTGTTGTTGTTGATTATGTGTCCAAATGGATTGAGGCGATTCCCACCCGAACCAATGACCACAAGGTAGTCATCGATTTTGTCTAGAAAAATATCTTCAGTAGGTTCGAGATTCCGAGGGCTATCATCAATGATGGTGGCACTCATTTTACTAATGCCCAATTCCAGAATTTATTGGCAAAATACGGGGTTAATCACCAAATTTTCACACCTTACCATCCCCAGACGAATGGACAAGTCGAGATCTCCAATCGAGAGATCAAGAACATTCTGCAAAAAATGGTTAGGCCTGATCGCAAGGATTAGACTCAAAAGCTTGAGGATGCTCTTTGGGCCTACCGTACGGCATATAAAATGCCCATCGGCATGTCTCCATTTCATTTGGTGTATGGAAAGGCTTGCCATCTACCCGTAGAGATTGAACACAGGGTATTCTGGGCGATCAAATAATGCAATTTAGATCTGAATTTAGCTGGGAAGATCAGGAAACTCCAACTATCTGAGTTGGAGGAGCTTAGAAATGATGCTTATGAGAGTGCCAAGATCTATAAGGCTCGGACCAAAGCTCTACATGATCAACTGATTTCGCGCAAGAGCTTTGAGCCAAACCAAAAGGTTTGGTTATTCGATTCTAAACTTAAGCTCTTTCTTGGCAAACTTAGATTTAAATGGAATGACCCATTCATAATTGACCAGATTTTTCCAAATGGAGCCGTTCAGATTTCTTACCCAAAGATGGGTAACATATTTAAAGTCAACGTCTAAAGCCTGTTATTGAAAGTATTCTTCTAGAACCCGTCCCAGACATAGTTGCTCTAGCCATTCTGTGACTTCTTTGGCTGGACTTCGCCTAGCTGACGGCATTAAACTCAACAGTTGTACATATGACATAAGGCTAATACGAGCTTCAAATTCAGGTGACATCTTTCATATTCTACCCTTTCTTTCATGTCTCTTTTTCAATGAGGACATTACATCAGCTAGGCATGGGGGGGTGGATTCATTTTTGAATCATTTGGTCAGCTTTGTGAAATTCATGTAAATTATTTTTCTCTTCTTATTTATACATTAAAAAAAAATCAAAATTAGGAAGGATTAGTTGGACATTAGGACTTTTCAATCTTAGGAAATTTTACATTTGGATCTGAACACAAAAACCCTTCAGGTCTTTGGACTTAATCAGCCCGTGTATCCACTAAAATGTGGATTTGTCTTTCGAGTCCTCTCCATCTTAATTCTATCGTAATTGGAGTAAATAAGCTTGGGTGATAAGTACACGACTTATCAACCCACCCTCTGATTTGAGGGAATTTTTGAGTTTTAAGCATCTACACACTCTCTTTACACTGACTCGTTGTTCAGCAATTCTAACAGAAATTGGGTAGCTAATGAACCTTCTAGGGTGATATGGCTGGCAAGTTATCGTGGGTAACAGGCCATAGGTAGGTTGTCCAGAGCCCAGTCACTGGACTTTTCTCTTTTTTTGCTGCCTTTTGGTAAATCTTAGACCAGGGAAGCCACCTACTTAAAAAAAAAATGAAAAAAAATCAAAAAGAAAGGAGAAAAGAAAAAAAAAGAAATAAACCACACTTCGCCGCACGAGTATGGCTGGCAAGTTGTCGGTGGTAACAGCTCATCGATCGGTTGTCCAGAACCCAGCTCAGTAAACGCACTGAAAATTCCCAAAACACTTACGAAGAAGCAGAGAAGTAGAATAAACCGAGGAGATATACACTGGATTCACCCTTGTGTTGACCTCGTAAAAAAATAAACGTAGGGAGAAAGCTACCGGTTATAAAGATACACCTTTAGGCAGAATTCATTTTAGGTCACCTAGAGGCGTAGAAATCCAAAGTCCGTTTTAACTGTCGATCAACGAGTCTATCACATTCACAATAAGATGCTTAGAACTTAAGGTTCTCATCAAATCTTGGGTGAGTTGAATGGCCGTAGAAAGCCACTCTTAAACCCTAAAACTTGAAAATCCAAAAAAAAAATTAGAAAAGAAGAAAAAGAGAAAAATAAATTTTTCTTTGAATAAGGCGAGGGCCTGAGGCAGTTTGCATTTTGGCAGATTGCAGCCTAATGACGCAAAAATCGAGTCAATCTGACACCCATGGCACCATCTACATCATGCAGAAGATGGATGGCCAAGATAGCGCCACGTGGTGCCATCTCGACCGCCCAATCGCCCGCACGCAAATGCTGAAGCCCCTGCATCCACCCTTCCCCGCCACTGGATCGAGATCCAACGGCTACGATGCACTTGCGCTGAAGTCAGGTGCTTGACACAAACGCGCCCCCAGCACGTTGGTCGAGTGCACTAACACGAAGCGAAAGCGCAAGTTCGAGCCTCGCCACGCGGAATTTGGAGCGGAGGCACGCCTTCAATCGACCGCACGATCGCGATCAAGATGACGCGCTATTGCACGTGCGGTAGTAATGTGACATCGCACTCGATCGGGCGCGTGCTGAGGAGGCGGGAGTAGCGCGATCTAAGCCGTTCGATCTCGCAATCAGACGGCTGAGAATGGCTGGACGTGGGCATGTGTTGCACGCGTGGGCAAGCGAGCGGGCGCGCGTGCTGCGCCCACTACGCCCACGTTCAGACCTTTAGCGACGGCTTTATCCATCACTAAGGGTCCTGAATTAATGTTTTTGAAGATGTAATGACCAAATTGCCCCCACTCCTTGCAACTATAAAAGGAGACCCCCTCCACATGAAATTCTCATCCCTTCCTTCTCTTCTCTACCTCTCCAAAGCTCAAGAGAAGCTTGTCCCACACCCGAGATGCTCCTCGCGAGATAAAGTCAAATTTTCGTCCCCCATTTGGAAGTGGATCCCTCGATGACGACGACATGCTGCCCCGTTCTCGTTCTTCTGCTTCATTCTCCTTCGTCCTCCTTCGTCCAGGTGTCGTCCTGTCCGACTCGTCCTCCAAGCAATCGTCGAGGAGGATAACTTCTCTCTCCATTCTTCTTTACAGCTTTCTAGTGTAGAATTTTCCTACTTTCCAGTCTAGCTGATTTCCTGCTTTCTAGTGTAATTCTTATTTGGTTTTATTATATAAATATTTTGAATTATTGAATGCATGTTTTCTCTCTCTCTCTCTCCCTTTTTAGTCTGATTGTTGTTATAGCTTCATTACAATTACATCGCCTCGCTTTTCAAGAAAAATTCTAAAAAAAATATAATTGCGAATATAGATCGACGTAGCCTCCCTGTGTTCGACTCGGAATTTCCATTTCAGTAAAAATTTTATTTGTTGAACACGAGTTCTTCACTTTCAAACTACAACGACAAGGTTTTCAAAACCAAACACGTTAGCGTAGCAACTTGTATGTTCAACAATGCCCTAACAACCTATCCTCCCTATTGAGATCTTTGATATTTGAGGCATTGACTTCATGGGTCCCTTTCCTGTGCCCTTTGAATATGAATACATCCTTGTGGCTGTAGACTATGTATCGAAATGGATAAAAGCCATACCCATGCAAACCAATGACCATTCCATGGTCTTGGGCTTTGTTAAGGCTAATATCATTTCTCAGTACGGGTGCCCAAGGACGATCATAAGTGATGGAGGACCTTACTTCAAGAACTTACACTTCACAAGACTACTCCAAAATTTGGGAGTCAACCACATGATAGCCACACCTTACCATCCCCAAACGAGTGGACAAGTTGAAGTGTCTAATAGGGAGATTAAGCGAATTATAGAAAAAACTGTCAGGCCCGATCGGAAGGATTGGTCTAAAAAACTAAATGATGCTCTTTGGGCCAACAGAATGGCGTATAAGACTCTCTTGGGAATGTCTCCTTTCTATCTTGTCTATGGAAAAGCGTGCCACCTTCCTGTTGGAATCTAACAAAAAGCCTATTAGGTTATTAAAAATGTTAACTTAAATCTGGATAAAGCGGGAAAGGCACATATGTTAGAATTAAGTGAGCTTGAGGAGCTTCGTAATGAAGCCTATGAAACTTCTCAAGCTTACAAGCAACGTACAAAAGTCTTCCACGATAAGCACATCATTAGAAAGACTTTTGAGCCCAACCAGTGGGTCTGACTTTTCAATTCTAGACTTAAATTATTTCCTGGAAAGCTCAAGTACCGCTGGGATTGGCCATACGTTGTTATCAATACTTTCCCTTATGAAGTTGTAGAAATTCGGAACCCTACTTCAAGTGCAAGCTTTAAGGTAAATGGCCAATGACTTAAACCTTATATTACTCTTTCAGATGACCAGGTTTTGGACGCACTTCGGCTTGAGGAGCCTTAGCTCCTCCCACTCTCCTACTCAGGTGATATTCTTCTATGTCTACATTTTTCCAATGAGGACATTGTCAGTCTTAGGCATGGGGGGGTATAACCTAAGAATGTTTATAGAATTTATAAATATTTGCATACATATATAAAAAAGAAACTCTTATTTTCTTGAGCTGAATTGGTTAGTCCCTAGCAAAACATCTTTGTCAATGGAGGTGTCATTAAAGAATTTTCTTCTTGAATTATTTCTTATGTTTAGAATCTAGTACATTTACTTCATGTGCACGTAGACTGGGTAATGGATCTTTGAAGAAAACCAATAAGCATTTTTAGTCTACTGAACCGTTGGACAGTTAATAGGGAGTCAGGCATACTATCTTCTAATAGATCCACCCCACATTTGTAAGAGGAAAGCAGAAAGATTATTGGTGCGCTAAGTCTAGTGCAAGGACTCTTAAGTTTTAAATAATTAGATGATGATACTTCAGAGTTAGGCATAGTTTTCGCTCTCTGTTCCTATGTGCGTACTTTGTGTGAATTCCTGAGAGTCACCAAATAAGGCAGTTACACAGAGATTGAGTCTTAATAAAGCTATGACTATGGTGGATGGTTACGACCGTCCTTCATAGAGTCCTCGGCTGAAGGAGGGTAATAGTGTCAAAGGTCAGAAATACACCTGCCCTATCAATTCCTTCCCGGTACCGAGAATAGGCACTTCCACCAAATAAGCCACACAATATCCTCTTGACCATCATCATCCCTAATAATGCCTCATAAATAAAAGTCTGTGTCGTGTTATAATTATTTATAAAAAAAATAGAGAAGAAGAAACAATTATATTAGAAAAAAAAAGAGAAAAAAAAGAAAAAAGAAGAAGAAAAGAGAGAGAGAAGAAAAAGAAGGGTCCAAGTTTATAATGTTATCTTTGTAACATTGTTTCTGAGGTAACAAAACACCTATCGCGATCCACCAAATACGACCATACCTACCTTTCAATATTTCTGATCACCGGAATACTGGCTAAGGAATCTAACTTAGTTGTAGAGTTATTAGGACTTTAATTGAAGTGTGAATGCCATATGAGGCCACCAAACAGTGAGTACACTTACTAAATCTGGCAAGATTTGGGTTCTCAGAAAGAAAAGAAAGAAAAGAGTGAGCGCCAAGGAACATCAAGGGAGCATAGTTGTTTAGCCTCTCTCTGAGTTGACTTGTTTAATAATCTAGAGATCTAGAGTCTGTAGTAGTAGATTACATGTAGCACCAGATAAGTGTGTGCCACCAAATACAAATCCATTCAACTCGATATCTCCTACCTAAGCCAAAAGCCGGGGTCAAATTACATATTATCTGCTGCTTCATCCCCGAGGGAAGTAGTCGCTTATCCCAACAGAAATATTTACCAAGGGTAAAGTATGAAGTTCCAATGCTTGTTGGCTTTTCACTTGGATCTGTTACCTAGGATATCAACACTTCACATTTGTCTAGATCTCTAAAGTTTTGAAATAAGAAAAGAAGAAATCTTCTGATTACTTCTATTATTTTTCATTTTTGCTAGGGACTAGCAAATCTTAGGCATGGGGGTATTTGATGAGTCCATTTTAATGGACTACTGTTACGCTTAAGCAATTCAATTCTAACATTGTATGTTTGTTAATAATCACACTAAGTCATTAAATGATTGCATGTATCATTATTTAAGTTTACATTTATTTTATTGCTTATTATTTAATTATTTTATGCAGGTCCCGCAACAACGCATTTGTTACATTCCCTCCACTTAATCTACTACATCAGGCTAATAATCAGGAAGAAGAGGGAGGAGGATCAATTATGGAAAAAAATAGGGGGGTGAAAAGATATTTTCCCCCACAAATCTCTCAGCCTACAGCCGGCCTCAACAACCCCATCAACAACGCCCACCATGTTTAGTAAGGGATTTTCAAAATCCCTTGACTTGCGCGGGGAGAGGAGATAAAAAGAGAGAGGCGGAGGGGCTTGAGGGAGAGACCATCGTGAAGAAGAGGGTGTGCACTGTGAAGAGGGCATGCACTGTGCGCACCAACAACTTCCACCACCTGCCCACCTTGCCAACCCCCCTCACCGCACCAAGCAGCCTCCAACCCCCACCACAAGCGCTCCAACCTGCCCTTGCCAGCCACCCACTGTGCGCACTGCCTTCACCATTCTCTTGCAGTACCGTAGCGCTCCCACCCCATGCTTGCACTGCCACAACCAAGCACACACCACCCGCCAGCCCTGCAGACGCACCCTCACAAGCCTGCGACCGCGCCCTTACCACGTTGCCCTCACCACCCGCAGGCACGCCCTACCATGCCCACAAGCAGCCCTGCCTACAGGCCTGCCACACCCTCGCAGGACCCTTGTGTGCAGCCACACCTTCTCTAGCAAGAGCGTGGTTCATCTTTTCTAGCCCAGCCCCCCACACGCAGCCAAGCACCCACTGGCAGACCGCGCGTAGCCACGCCAGCAATGTAGCCGCCCGCAGGCAGCCTAGCACGCCCTTGTGCGTGCGCCCAGCGCACAGCCGTGCGGCCTGCAACAGCAGCCCTTCATCTTTTCTGTCAACAGGCCGACGCCCTCCTCCACCGTCCAGCCACCATCAACCACCTCTGACCGCCGCGTCACCACCATCGCGAAGCACTCGTCGAGGCGCACCATCCCATCGATTCTCGTCGTCAACTGCGCACGACCGTTCAAGCGAGGAAGAGAGAGGAGAAATCCTTTGTTTTCTCCCCAATTAAAATTTACATTGCATGCTATTTCCATTTTGATATTATTATTTTTTTCAGGCCACATTGCATTGATGCACTTATAGTTTCATGAATTTACTTAACTTGTGTTATGTGCATCATTCAACATTGAAATTCAAATCAGATTTGCATGCAAGTTAAATTTACATGATATGCCACTATACATGCATCATATACATATTTTTGGGAGCTTAGTTCCTGATGTGAAAATTGCATAAATAGCCTTGAACTTTTAAGGAAATTGTAAGCTCCATTTAGAGTAGCATATTCCTCGCATTGAAGTCGCGAAGTTGTCTGCAAACATTCTAATCATCTACTCGTGAATTTATTGGTTCTATTCCTCTCTATGGATGCGACATTTTTATTGTGGTTAAATTTGATATTTATTTTAATTTTTGAATGAGAGATTTTCCACCACATAAAACACAACGACATATCACTTTAGTACTATCATCTTCATAAATAAGCGAGAATCCCTCCGTCAGCAGGTTCCTCTAGAATTGGTTCAGGTTCTAGGTTTGAGATAGGGGTGTCCTGGATGACCAACCTAGGGTTAGGCTCTGAACTGCCAGGCTTAGAGTGGGTTGGATAAGGTGGATCCTAAGCTGTCTTGTCACTACGGGTCGTAACAAAATTTAATCCTGCCTAAATTTAGTTTGGAGTAGGTAAAAGTGGTGGTTGCTACTAATATCCCGAGAATGATGTTGAAGCCTCCATTCTGGCAAGTGATGGAGCAGAAGGGGCCCGATAGACAAAGTGAGCTTGGCCCTGATTTGAGTTCATAACGTGTTAGCCTGGATTGGTAATTCAGATTGAACCTAGGCTAAACAGGCTGATATAGGCGTGGAGCTTGTGGTCGGGACTGAAATTGAGATCTTGAATTTTGATTGTTCCCTGACCACGCAAAGTTAGGATGATTTCGCCATCCAAGGTTATAAGTGTTAGAGAATGGATCATTTTGGATGCCGTTGAGGTCCTTGCAGGTCTGAGGGACCCCAGAGAAGTCAAAATACGAGGGTTCAGAGTTCCCCCAACTTGAGTAGGAGGTTCCGGAGTGTCCTACAAAATTAGAATCAGACAGGGGTGAATATGGGTCCATCCCCTAAGAAGAGTGGTGATAGATGTTATGCACAGCCTCCCTACTAGAGGGTGGTTACACAAACGGGTTTTGCTGTGCTGAGGTGGCTCTTTGCCAATGTCGAGTCAATTCATCCACCTTTTCCTCAATGGTTGAGACCTTATCCAAGCGACTAGCTATCAACTCCAAATCGATGGATGTGGAAAGGCCTTGGGTCTTGTGTGCCCCCTGGGTGTTTGTCAATGCACGGGCAGTCGTCCTATCAAACATGCCCATGGATTCATTATTGATGGAATTCCCTCACATATTCTCCAGGATCTCCCACACGATGTCCTCATGTTGACCCAAGATGTTGCCACCATAGGTCGCATTGACAAATAATCTGATATCTTCACGGAATCCGTGGTAAAAAGACTGGACTTGTTCCCATTTAGGAGCTCTTTGGTGGGGGCATTTTCACATGAGATCCAGAAAGCGATCCCATGCCTCATGAAGTGGTTCTCTCGCATTCTGAGTAAAGTGCATGATTTGGTGCCTCAAAACATTTGTCCAACCAACGGGGAAAAACTTCTTCAGAAATTCAGATTGAAGTTCAGCCCAAGTGTTGATTGGATGAGTTAGAGTTTGGCACCAATGGGTAGCCTTGTCCATGAAGGAGAAGGAAAACATCTTCATGAGTAAAATGTCTCGATCTTGAGCATTTGTCCCAAAGGTTTGGGCCAGATGCTTGAGTTGTTTGATATGCTAGAAGGGATCATCGAAGTTCAGCCCATGAAATTTAGGGATAGCATGAATCATGTTGAGCTTGAGTTCAATATTAGGTCCTCCACAAAAACTTGCAACCACTCCCTTCCACCCTCCAGCCCTAAGATCGTCCTCCTCCACCTTCTTCAAGGTGCTCCTCCTCCTCCAAGCACCACAATGGGCGCTAAGCAGGAAGAGGAAGAAGGCCACCTTCCTCCTCTACTCACCTTCATGAAGGCGTGGCCATAGAGGGGACATTCTCCTCTTCTCCATGGTTGGCTAGAAAAGCTAGAGAAGCTTCTCTCCAAAGCTTCAAGGACGACTAGGAAGAAGAAGGGTTCTCCACCCTCTCTTCTTCTTGTAGGCATGCTACCCTCTCTCCACTTGGGTGCAATCGCCCCCTCTCTTTCTTTTTCTTCTTGGATGGCCATGAAGGCTCACCCGTAGCCTCTTGTGGCTAGCCATCTCTTTTGGTAGGCGTGTAGATGGGTTTGCATACCCACTCACACAAGGCCGATGGCCCTAGTGGCAACTTTCTGGCATGAGGGATTTTCTCTATTTATATGCTTTCTAGTGTAGATGTGTCGACATTTTTATGCATAAATAATATTATGTGATCATCGTTCTTTGATTGATTGTCTTTGTCTTCATGCAACTTAGGTTTGTCACACTGTGCACGGCCACCATGGCCTTATTTAGATGCACATATTCACTTAGGTTTTTGCTAGTTCATCTAGATCTAGGTTTCATTTCTCTTTTCAAAATGAAAATAAAAAACACAAAAAAAAAATGCAAAAGACAAAAAGACCAAAAATATTAGGTTAGATTTAGGTTAGAAAAGTTGATTCAAATCTCGACTTGTTTTTACGACTCCCAGAGAAGAATGACTAGGACTCAAATTCTAAAAAGAAAAGAAATCTACGTGAGTTTCGTAATCAATTAAATATTTTGATCAAGGGTTTAGCACAACCATACTATAATTTTCGACAATTTCAAAATGCGTGAAAATGGACTTGTTTATGGGGTATGGTGGATAATGGGTGGAAAGATGAGTGAAGATGATAGCCAAAGGTAGGTTGAAAGTGGGTGGTTAATGGTCTTTTATAGAGTTGAAGAGGAGGGTAGCTGTGGTTAAAGGGTTGGCAACTAGGATGGCTCATAGAGGGTGGTTGTAGGATCCTACGGCTAGGGTTGATGGTGCCAAGATGGAGGGTCACCTAATGGTTGGCACCATCTTTTGGTAGGAACTAGGGTTAAGGGTTGGTAAGGTGTGTTGTAAGGTTAGGATTGAGTTGTATGATGGTGATATGAGATGGAGGGCTAAGGCTTGTTGGCGCCACATGAGGGGGTGTGTTAGGTGGTGGTTTAGGCGTGGTTAGGTTAAGGTTGGTGCCAAAAGGGAAGGCTAGGATTTGACTTATTCTTGGAGAACATACTTGGAGAACATGACTTGAAGAACATACTTGACTTATTATAAAGAATGTCTTTTTCTGAAAACTCTTTTTGACTTTTCGTGATTTTTTTTTCGCAAATAAATGTCAGTATGTCTCCAACAGCTTTATTTGGTAGAGCACACTTATTTGGTGGGTGAGTACTTTGGTGGAAAGAGCTTCTGCTAAACATAAGACTGAAAACTAGGGAAAAGAGTCTACCTGCATGCATAGGTAAAGACTCCTCCTTCCTTAATGAACACTAGGGTTAAATTTCAAGTTCAAAAGATCTTTCCCAACACTTTATAGTGTAAACCAAGGTAACTTAGACTCCTAAGCCAAAGCAAACTAGCGAATCCTGTACTGGTGACTCAAGTACGAGAATACATCCTTGTTGGAACCTAGTTTCACTTCTCTTTTATGTTTTGGTGTTAACAAAACTATTTTAAATCTAATGAGTTTATGAAGTATTATTTACAAGAAATCATAGGATTTAAGAAGTATTGATGATAACAAGGAAGAAGTGAAATCACAATCAAATATCTACTAAACTAATTCTTGTTGGAGACATAGGAATTGAGTTGTAAGCTATTTTATTTCTTGCTTACATCTGTATTAGTTTGCTTATATTTTCTCTTGTAATTAGGTTGAGGTAACCTGTTAATTACCTCATTTTTAAGTAAACTAATTCCCTCCAGGTTGAGGGAATGGGGTTAAAAATCCTAAGTCGAGAGACATAAGTAGTGGAGTACCCAAGTGAGGGGAATCACCATATATTTGGTGTACTTTTTTTATGGTTTGTATTATTTGTAATATTTGTTACCACACTATTCATCCCTCCTTCTAGTGTGCATGTGCCCTTTAGATTCTATAGTTAGGATTTCTTTGGCTCTTGAATCTGACTCGCAACTTTCATAATCTTTTAAAACCCTGTGTCAGTGCTTATGGATGCTAACATTTATAAGGTCGTGTTTTTATTTAGATTTTTTTTTGTCTCCTGATCAGGTGTGGCTCGTCATAATTAAAATGCTCAAGTTAAGCTAGAAACTAGGTTAAACACTACATAATTAACACAAGAAATGGGTTCAGTGTGAGAAATAACAGAAATGACCTAAAACATCATATCAGTGTTAAAAATGCAAAATTATGTCATAAATTAAGATATTCTATTCAAAGTCTAATACAGTGTTCTAAATTGTAAATTGAACACATATTTGGGTTCAAAAGTTCAAATTGAAAGTGAAATCAACTTTTTAAATGTTCAATTGTCCTTCAATGAAAACTTAGTGGCATTTGGACATCAATAGGACCTTATATTTAGAGTTCTTCATTGAGGTCCTTTAAGCATATACATCTATTCACGATTGAAACCTTCAAGGACCATTCTGAAAATTGTCGAGGGCCTATTAGCAAATCTTGAGGACCGCACTGCAACACTTTTCTTCACTAATGGGTCTCCTTGCATTTTCCTCATCATTTCGCTTTAAGGACCTAAGTGCAATTCCCTAACACAACTACAGTTGATGAGGACTATTGTAGTAGCCAAATAACATGCTCAATCGCTACTGTCCATTGCATGAGACCTCGATCATTGGGCCAATCTCAAATCGAACCTTCACACGACTTGCGTGTAGAATCATCATCCTCTCTAGATTCAATCTTTCAGCTGTGATTTGACATAGATCTTCCCACCCTCTGCCTAGCTCTCATCCACTGTCAAAGTCCTAGGAGCCTAATCTCACCCTCGCGGTGATTGTAATCACTGAAGAGCCTACTTAAGCACTCCATTAAGCTCGTGCGCGAAAGGATCGACCTCCTCTCCTACTTCCTTCCTCCTCTCCAACTCACTCTCCACATGCACCCCTGTCCTCCACCCATGGCAGTTGAATTCGCTTCTCTCCAACTCCCCTCGCCTCTAAGCACATCGTAGCACCTAAGGGCAACATTGAGCTTCACTAGCAGGCTTTCAATCTACGAGAGATCCTCCCCTATTTGTCGCAGCAGCCACCAGCTGCAGATCTTCTCTACAGGTCCCATTCATCTTATTAGATTAGGATTTTAATCATTTTCTAGATTAGTTTTAGTGTTATATTAGTTAGTGTAAATTAGATCAATAGATGTAGTTAGAGATCAAATTCTATGAGTGATTAATGTAGATTAGAGGTAGGTTAGTCTAGTCTCGATCTCGCCCTCTCTGATCAATTCAGATCAGAGAGATGTTTTTCCACCTCCATTGCAATCCACTCTTCTCCCTCTTCACCTCACAATTCACATTCATTCACTCGATGCACCATTCATTCATTAAACACCCATTCATTAGAACATTCAATAAATTTGAAGCTAATTAGCTCTCAGACTTCTTGAGGCGCTCAAAAACCAAATTAAGTGCATTCTACTCAGCCTATACATCCACAAATGTCCTTTTCTTATTTGCAAAGATCCGTTCTAACTTAATTGATAGAGATGGATTTTTAAAGTTGATTGAATGAGTTTTGGGTTAATTGCAAATCATTCAGATTTAATTGTAAAAATCAGATTTATCCACATTTGATTTGGATTTCTACAATCGATTTAAACTTGTTTGATCAGAATTTCAATAAGTTTATTCATGGTGCTTTATGTGAAGTTAGATTTTGAATTTTGATGAATATTAGGTAGCTTGGGCCAATGAAAGTCAGTTAGCATTGCATTGGATGCTTGCACACCAATCAATGGTGTACAAGTATCCTAGATGATTAAATCATCTTGGCATGCTCAAATTTAAAGAATTCCAGATGGATGACATGTGATCTGAATTGAACATATCTTCTTTGCTGATCACTACTTTGATTGAGGTTGGACAAGTTCTGATTAAGTTTTAGAAGCTGTTTTGGGTGAGTTTAGAAGTTCCTATTGATCTCTTTCTATTAAGCTGTCTATAGCTTTGTAGAAGAGATCAATTAGGCTATCATTGGGTTTTGATGCAAGATCTGGGTTGGAAATGAGTTTTAGAGCTCTTGATTTGTTTTTATGATGATTTCAACGTGAAGATCTCTTGGATTTCAAGCAATACTACTGCTAAGTTTTCATTTTCAGTAGCTGCACATCTACTAAATTTTATTAATAAACAGCTAATTTAAGCCATCTGACCTAATGTGACATTGTCTGAGCTGCACCTGCAGCAACTATTAGCTACTGAATTTGATCTGAAATGAACTGGAGTAGTAACCTCAGTTGTTGATCTTAGTTGCACAGGTAGTAGAGGCTGGTTAGCTAGAGAGTTGATCGAACTTTGAACTGGAACTTGAAGGTTTATGAAGCTGATTTGCTATGTATAATGTTAAGAAGCTAGTAAACAAGCATTCCTGTACTTGAAATGAATTGAGACTCAATTTAAATTACTTGTAAATGGTTTTGAAATTCATTGTCAACTAAATTTCAATGTTTAACTATAATAAATGAGAATCTAAGTGAAATTGAGTTAGAAATCATGTTTAGATGATTAAACTTGCTTCAGATGGTGTGTTGAATCCATTGGAGTGCTTGAACTATTGTTTCAACTGTTAACAATTACTTTAAGGCCTTAGGTTCCTAGTTAAGTATCCTTTTAGGCCTCTTGTGTTCTTAGTTTGTAAATAAATACAAAATCATAAAAATTAATAAAAAAATAAAATGAACCTGTCTTGAGTAAGATCAAGTATTTCTTTAGGTGTGTGCCAAGTTTCAAGACATTCTGAACCCTCGACTCAGTAGAACATATCAGCCAACGGTTCAGTATGCCTTGGAATTTAATAAAAGACCAAACATATAAAGTCACAAAAAGAACTTCTTTCTCATCCCACCCTTTCTTTCTCATCTCCTGTCTCTCTTATAGACATAAATACTATAAAAATCAGGAAAACCCCCAAAATACCCAAAAATACCTTATATACTATGTATATACTTGTATATATAAGTTAAACCTAAGCTACATGTATATATTGTATAATATGTATATAACATGAGTAAATAATTTATATATGTATTCTATATATTAAATTAAATATTTAAAATGATTTATTGTATATATAACTTTATTGTATTATTATATATTAATTTATATAAACTAAATGTATAATAACTTAAGTAATTGTACAAACCTATCTATATGTACATAGCTATGTCCAATAGAGTACACAAGTATTTATCTATGTATTATAAACAATATAATACCTGTAAACTGATTTAATTATATATTTATAGTAAATAATTAAGTTATTAAGTTAACTAAGTAATTTATTAACTTAAAATAAATTAAATTACTAATTTAACTTAAAACTAGAATAATTTATAACGTATACTTGTATAAAATTATATTAAGTATTTTCAACCTATTTATACTACGTTTATAGTGTACTATAGTATTTATAAAGTATTTGTGTATAATTAACTAAAACATGTAATTAAATGTAAATAAATTAAAATAAAGTTTCAAAAATACAATATAAATGTGTAATAAATAATTTATTATATGATTTAATTCTGTATAAGGTCAATTGTATGATTAATTAACTAATTTATACCTTCATTAAGAAATTAACACATAATTTAACTTGTATAATCAGCCAACTTTAACAAATTTTATTATATATTTAAATAACTTTATTCTCTAAATTAATTGTACAATTAGGTAGCCCTATATAAGGACTGTGTATTCATATCATTTAATTTTAGCTTAAAATAATTTATGGCCCTCAAGTCGAGGGCCAAAACACTTAAATCAGAACGTTGTAGCGCTGGTTGGCGCTGAGATTTGGCCACGCTGAAACTGCCACATCGTGGCCTGCGAGACGCACAAAATCGTATATCAAGCTTTTACGTTGGCGACCCCTTGGTCGGCAGCATAGGGTACAACTCTAATGAGCATTACTTGGTTCCTCAATTTACGTGCCACGTGCGCCTGCAGGCATGCATGGGTGCGTGCGTGTGCACGTAAGCATGTGGATGTCTGGGCACGTGAACGCGTGTGGGCCTGATGAGCCTGTGAATGCACAAACGTATACCTAAAATCAACTAAGGCTGGCCTATTAGTAGGAATCTGGTCCCGCCCTATTGGGCGCTGTGTATCCTCCGAACAGGGGCCGACCCACCCATTAAAACACATTTTTTGAGTAGATGAACAGGAGCTGAACCAGGTGAAAAATTTCTACGTGTTAAGGTGTAAGAAGAGAAGAAAGAAGAGAAGAGAATGAGCTATGTAGTAATGCTTGTGTGCTGTGCTTGTGTATGTGTATATATCTAGTACAAGTATACAGTATAGTATATGTATATAAATAACGTGAATAAATAATTATAAATATGTATATGTATATAATTAATATATATGCTTAAGTATAAAATTAATATAGATATGTTTGAGCTCTTATATGTAAATAAATAACCTAGAGCTTTAGTGACAGTTAAATCCATCATTGTATATCTATTTATATGTTAGTATAGATAACTATTTTACCTTAGGTTATGTGCATATGTTACCATGGTTATAGTGACATATATGTATGTTACTGTATATGTAATATATGTTACTATAGATATTAATATGTTAAGTTAATTTAGTATAGTAGATATTAATAGTAATTTTCGTACCTATACTTAGGTATTACTTATATTAGTTGTATATAAGTAACATAATGCAGACTTAGCTAGTTTTTAATGTTTGTTAGTTGTACATTTGTTTAAGGCATTGTAGGTAGAAATAATTGATTCTTTTGTATATAACTAACCAATTCATTCATAGTTTGATTCATTGATTTTTTTTGTAAATAAAATTAACATTTTTGGAATAAAAAAATATTTTTTGAACTTAAAGAGTGATACATATAAATAACTGCCTCCTAGTGAATGACCTGGAAATAAACCAGTAAAAATTGTAATTAAATAAAAATGACACAACATCAATTTGAATTTGTGACACCTATACTACAATGACACATAAAACATCATTTTTAGTACAACTCGATAGTCTGCGTTCATCTCCCTCATGCTTATTCCAAGCTTAACCTTGCAATAGATGTGTTGGGATCATCATTCCCCTTACCAATTCTCGAGGGGGGCTCTGGCACTAGCACTTCGAGATAGCAATGTCCAAGACACCACCCAAGAGCTCACAACCCTAAAACACATTGTGGTGTAAAGGGGTGCTCCAAGCAAACTCTAGCTCTTGCTCCGATGCTATGGGTAGAGCACCATCCAAGGCACTTGAGCAGCAAAATGTACCTTAATGCTCCATCTAAAGATATGAAATATAGATAAAGGGCACCGCTGAGGCAGTAACATGTTGACATCGCATCCTCAAAGGAGGCATTTTCCTCCTTCTCGATGATGGGAACCCAAAACAATCATCTGCTTCGGATTTCACTGAAACTAAACAAGGGCCTTTTCTATTTTTTCTAATTTACTTTTAAGTGTTGGCCGTGTGTGAAATTTGACACAAGAATTTCGCAAGGGACAAGTTTTTGAGTCAAAAACTAAGCCAAATAGTTTCCAAGTCGCAAAAAGAGATCAAGTCATCTTAATTATCACAAATTCAGGTGGAATTTAAAGAAGGATACTTGATCTACTCTAAAAGTAGACCCATAAATTCTAATTGTCAGATGGAATTTAAAGAAGGATACTTGATCTAGTCTAAAAGTAGACACATAGATTCTAATTGTCAGATCTGCATCTTAATCCCTAGTTTGTTAAAGATTAAATCCCATTATACCTTGAAATGATTTCTCAACCTTAGTCTGGATTTCAAAATTTCCTCAAAAGGTTTTTAACATATATATATTTATTTATTTATTTATTTTATTTTTTTTTCCGTATGCAAGTAAAAATGAAACAAAAATTTTGAATGTTTTCAGATTTTGAAAATCCTGAGTCAATCATCAAAATTTAAAAACACCCCTTACGTGTCGATTTTCCGCTACGCGTTGTAGTATTTAAGTGATGGAAAAATCGACTAATCAACAATAAAAATAATCACACACAAAAGAGTGGGTCGTGTCTATAGGGAGGTAATTATGCAATAAACTCTCAATTATTTCGTATTCTTTCAGTTAAGTGCGAAATCCCTAGTCAAATCTGACATAAAATGCGATGGAAAGAAGATTCACAATAGTTCAAAAATATAAGGGTATATGTGCAATGTTCCCTCACTAAAATCTTCAATAAATATATGATGATTTTATGTAATTTTCAATTGACATATACTAGAGAAAATTGGTGCACATGTTAATCCCAAAACCAATCTTGAAACAGGTGAATAACAATAGCGTGCAATTATCAAAAAGTATGAGTGTGCATTCGCAATTTTGCCACAATTAAAATAATAATAAATCAAAAATCAAGTGTTGGAAATGGTAGCAAATGTAGTAACTAATTGCAAGGAAAACAGAGCTTTCACTCTCTCTCCTCCTCGCGTGGCAAATGGAGCACCGGCGATGGAGCTGCTATGGGGAGAGGTTGATTGACGCGTGGGGATCACGATGATGGTGACAGAACGGCGAGAGGTGGCTGGCGGCGGCCGGCGGGCCAAGGAGGGCCGCCGATCTGTTGGAGGAGGCTGCCTCTACTGTGAAGGCGCTGCGGCGAGGTGGAGGCGCTGCAGCGATAGCGGTCTGTAGAGGGGAGAGCACGTTGCAGGGAGGCACTGTGCGGGTGCGCGAGAGCATTCTGCAGCGCCGGAAGAGGGTGCGCCTGCGCTGGAGGGTGAAGGCAAGCGGTGCAGGAGACGGGTGCTGGCACCTGCAGGAGATGCAGCGCCTGCAGTGCTTGAAAGGGGCATGTGGAGGTGATGGAGCGAGTGCCTGCAGGGGTGGCTGGAGATGGGCGCGGCCTGGCAAGGGCACACAAAGTGGAGTGGCGTGAGCGCTGGAGTGCCTACAGGCGCGGCTAAAGGGTGCGCGAATGAGGGGGGGCTGCTGCAGTGAGCACTTGGCGTGCTTGGTGCAGTGGTACGCCTGAAGGCGGTGGAGGCTAGGGCGCGGACCTGTTGACAGGTAGAGCGCCTGCGAGGGTGCGGGCGCTATGTGGGATGGGGCGCTGGCTGGAGCGACGCTGGCTGGAGACGCTGGTGAGGCGAGGTGGGTCTGCAGAGGGGAGGGCACGCTGCAGGGAGGCGCTGGAGGGTGGATGGGTGCTTGTGCGGTGGCTGGAGAGGTGGCTGGAGATGGGCGCCCGCCTGCAGGCGTAGAAGGTGGTTTGGTGCACAGTGCACATGAGTTACACCATCCTTGGATGATCCAGCTCCCCCTCTCCTTTCTCTGCCTCCTCTTAACTCCTCTCCTCCGCCCTTCCAGTGATTTTCAAAAATCCTTTCTAAATATGGCCTCGTTTGTTGAGGGAGGGCGGCGGAAGATTAGATAAATGTGCGGGAGGAGTTGCGACTGGCACCGAATATGTGTTGGGGAAATTTATTCCCCCCCCTCCTTGTTCTTTCTAAATATTATTCCAGCAATCATAAAAACGTAACATCATTACATATTAAGTTATAGAATACTATAAAATAGATGTAAACTTAAATCATGATGAATGCAAACATTCTATAACTTAATGTAGTTATTAACAAACCTAAAAGGTACGATTAAAGCTACTTAGGCATAATATTAGTCCATTAAAATGGACTCATCACCCCCCCTCCATGCTTAAGATTTGGCATGCCCTCATGCAAAAGAAATGGAAAAGAGATCACCTTGGTGAAAACGATCAGAATCAAGAAAGTCAAAACCTCTAAACAAGAACATGAAAAATGCAAAGCGGGAAAAATGAAGGGTCACCTCCCATCTAGTGCTATCTTTTATGCCATTTAGCCGAACGTGAATTGCATCAACGATCATTCGAAGGAAGGTCAATTAAATCAAGAGTGTAAAATGGGAGATTTGTGGAATTGTCTGCATAGGGCTTTAGACGCTGGTCGTTGACTTGAAAAGTAGTATTCATTTTGGGATCCAAATGATCGACAGTGCCATAAGGATAAGTTTTTAAGACAATAAACAGTTCGGTCCACTTGGATTTAAGTTTTCCTAGAAAAATGCATAATCTTGCGTTGAAAAGCCAAACGCATTAATAAATATCAAAATACTTCCGAACGATATATTTATCATGAAATTTCTTTGTTTGGACTTTATAAATCTTCACATTTTCATAAGAGAAATTATGTAATTCTTTTAATTTAGTTAATTGAAGTTTCTGTTGTTTACCGACTTCAGATAAATTCATGTTTAATTGTTCAATTGCCCAAAAAGCCTTGTGTTCGAGTTCTACCGAAAGGAGTTTTGAAAGCCATACGGTAGGCCCATAAAGTATCATCCAATTTATTTGAGCAATCTTTACGATCGGCCTAACCATTGATTACACAGCAATCATACAACCTAATTTACCCGAATTAAGTTAGATTTTAGCATAACTTTGGAACAATGCATGCATAAGAATCATAATTTGCATAATAGTTAGTTTAGTAGCCTTAGAGATAACAGTAACATTTTATGCTCTACAAGAGAGATGATATTGATTATAGATGATCCGAGCTACAAATGATAGATCAGACCAAATGGATTTGATCAAGACGACGATGGGAGTCCAACGCTTCCAAAATTGTCTTAATCAAACATCCGTAGCATCACGTGCAGCCCATAGAAGATCAGAAGCCAAGGAGCAAGAGGACAAAAATCTGAACCTCAGATGCCAAATCCGACCGCACAAATGAATCCAGATTAGCAATCGTAGGCCAACGACACAAAAATTGTCTCATTCGAAGGCCTACAGCAACATCTACAAAGCAAGGAAGATGGACGACCAAAATGGCACCACGTGACACCATCACAGCCGCCCCTCACCATTTCCCAATCACTGAAGCACTCTTCCTATGCCATGCAGATCCAACGGCCACAAGCGTGCCACGTTGACTGCTCCTCAACAGCACCTCATCAAGGAAGATCAAGATCAGCCGTTGGATCTCCATCCAACGGCTGAGAAGCGAACCTACCTAATTAATAACCACGATCATCCATGCTTATAACGCAATGGTTAGCACGCTCCAACCGAAGTAAAGGGCATGGGATCGAGCCATGCAGCGCGCAAAATCGAAGAGGCAATGGCGTTCGAGCAAAATCCGACTGTCAAATGAAGATCGCATGGCTCGAAGGAGAACGCGTGGCGTGACGAGGGCCATCGAATGCCTATGCATGGATTCACACTCCAACAGAACGTGCCGTTGCACGTGCATTCACGAAGGTGGTGCGACGCACGAGCTAAGCAGTTCAATCATGTGATCGGACGACCAAGATCAAGCGTGCGCAAATTGAAATCGAGGCGTGCGAAGGATGCGAGGCAGGCACACAAAGAGCGTGGGGCTCGCGCGAGGACCGTACAATGCAAGATCGACAACTGTGAGCATGCCGCGTGTCAACAGTAGAATGCATCCAAGTGTAGAAGGCACAAATGAGGTAATTTTGAGGCCAGATCAGAGCCATTGATCTCCCGATCGATGGATCTGATCAACCTAAGCTTCTTGCATGAGTTGAAGGGCTAAAATGCCCACTTTAGCTGTCATTAAAGCTATAAAAGGAGCCCTCTATAAAAAGAGCCCTAGGGCCCCCTAGTTGAAGGCAACTCCCACCAGATACAACTCCAGCCTCTCTCTCTCTCCGCAACTCTTCTCTGGACTTCATCCCAGTGCTTTGGATCTGAAGTGCTGCCGTACTTCATACAAGAATCCCACAAGCAACGTCGCCCTACATCTGCTTCTGGTCTCTCTCTCTTTTTAGCATAGTTATTTCTATTCATAATTGAAAGACTGTATGCAAGTGACAAATGAACTTCTGATATTTGATGCTTGTCTATATATATATATATTTAAAAATGACTTTCTAAAAAGCTTTCGCATAGTAATCGTGTTTGCCTCCCTACAAACGACTCAGTATTCACCAAAATCTTTATAAATATTATTTGTTTCACTGTGATTCACACTACAATGATAAACTAATTTTTAACATGTCTCAGGAGTGAACAACTGTCTTTTGCAAAATATTTTAATTTCCCGGTTACAAACTTCTGCTTGTCCATTCGTTTGGGGGTGATAAGGAGTGAAAATTTTATGATTAACCCCATATTTGGATAAAAGGTGACGAAATTAAGAATGAGTGAAATGTGATCCTCCATCACTAATGATGGCCTTAGGAATATCGAATCTCAAGAAAATATTTTTCCTGATAAACTTGACAAAAAACTTGTGATCATTGGTGCATGTGGGTATTGCTTCAATCCATTTTGATACATAGTCAACTACGACTAGTATGTATAAATACCCACAAGAGTTGATGAACAGTCCATGAAGTCGATACCCCATACATCAAAATTTTCAACATCTAAAATCGAATTTAGGTGCATCATATCTTTCCGAGTCATGTTACCGATGCTCTGACAATGCACACAGGACCAAACGAAAGAATGAACATCTTTGTACAAGCTGGGCCAAAAGAATCCAGAAGTGAGGACTTCAGCTATAGTTTTCTTGGCCAAGAAATGTCTATCGCAAGCCATAGAGTGACAGTGTGTCAGAATATCATGAATTTTTGAATCGGGACACACCGTTGAATGACTTGGTCAGCGCAGATGCAGAAGAGGTCAGGCTCCTCCCAGAATAATATTTGATGTCAACAAAGAACTTATCCTGTTTGGTTTTTGACCAATCATAGGGGATTCATTCTGTTGCCAAATAATTTGCAATGGGTGCAAACAAGGGGAGGGTATTGGTAGCTAAGGTGGTCTCATCAAGGAAAACATCGAGAGGTGTCAACATGTCATTTGTCATAAGATGAGAGAGCTGGTTGGCCACTACATTTTGCGACCCCACCTTATCCTTGATTTCCAAGTCAAATTCATGGAGCAACAGGATCCAACGGATAAGGCAGGGTTTCACATCTTTCTTGTTCATCATGTGACCTCAACAAATATGAGCGAAATTTTTCTAGGGAAAAGATGATGGCAAGAAATTCTTTCTCAGTTACTGTGTAATTCTATTGTGCATCATTGATGGGGCGGATGTTGTCGTGAAAAGGTTTAGAGTTTGGAAAACCCGTCATCGTAGTTCGATTCGCGAGAAAATTCATCGATCAGATAAAATTTACAACCAAAACTCAAAAAGTGAGTCCCAAGTCAAACACCGGGAGGCGAACGTTTGGTTTTGAAAATCCGCATTTCGCTTTTTTTTTTTGTCATTTTTATCTTTTCTAATTTATTTGATATTTTTAGCAAGCAAGAGATCATGTCGATGAATTCTAGCTATTGTACTTGCAAAATAAAAGAGAGAGACAAAGATAGAGAGAAATAATCATGTATTTTTATAATCGAATGTTTCTTACAACTAAAAAAGTGGGAAATCGATACTATGAAGGCAAGAATGATAGATATAGGTGAGAGAAATCCCCCTCGACGGTCGGTTAGAGTACGACTCGCTCTGACATCGCCTAGAGGAAGGTGGTGAGGAGCGGGACGAATGAGGACGGAGCCAGAGGACAGAGGGCGGGGCAGGATGGCATCGCACTGAGGATCTTCTTCCCGAAGGGAGGTGAGAAGTCGGCCACGGGATGCTCCACAAAGGGGGATGAGAAGCAGGAACAAATGTTTGTTTTCTACTTTAAAGGAGCATCCCAGGCATGGAACAAGCTCTCTCTAAGGAATTGGAGGAGGTGAAAGGAAGAAAGGAAAAAATGAAGAAAAATGGGAGGGGTAGGAGTCCTTTTATAGTAGAGGAAAGAATCAAATTCGTATACAGGACATTTAGTGAGGGTCATAAACGTCGCTGAAGATCCACCGCAAACGTCACTGAACACAGCCCATGCGCCCACGCTAGGGCGCATGGAGCGCCTGCATGCGCCGCCGCTACTGCGTGTGCGTGCCTCTACATGCCCACGCTGCTGTGTGCGTGCGATGGGGCGTGCGTGCACATGGGTGGCCTGGGTTGCGCCACGTGGCGTAATCTAGGCCGTCCATCTTCTGTCCGTTATAAGGGCTACAACAGAAGTCGGATTGAGTCGATCTTCGCGCCGTTAGGCTACAATCATCGACCCGAATCCATCCGCGTTGTCGGATTTGTCATTTGAAGCTCTGAATTACATCACCTAGTCCCTTGGCCGTTGATCTTCCTCGGATTGCAAATGGTGCTACAGAACTTCAATCATCGTCCTAATCAGATCCGTACGGTCGATTCGTCAATCCAAGGCAGCGAAATAAATCCCCTTCTCTCCTGACCACAAAAAGGATGCAATTAACCTAAAATATACACAACTAATCTAAATGCAGAATGATGCATGCTACTCAATATTTATAATATGGGATGCAAATATAACCTAGGAACATGCATAAATAGGCATTTCAACCTAAATGGATGAATCTACATCATACCCCCATGCCTATCTTTTGCTAGTCCCTAGCAAAATTAAACTACATGCTATGTATAAAAATAGAATTAGGACTCGATCGCTTAGGCCTAAGTCACTTATTAACAACATAAAATTTCAACTGAGGTCCTAAACTACGAAAACTCAACAGTACCCGGGTGTCTACCAGAATGCAGACCACCCAAGTCCTCGCCTTATTTGAAAAGGGAAGATACAACTTTTTGTTTTTCTTCTTTTCTAATTTTTTTGGACTTTTGGAATGTGAGAGTTTTCGAGATAACTTTTTGCGGCTACCCGACCCGCCCAACATTCAAAAAGGACTTTAACTGCTAATCATCTTGTGAAAAGGGTGATAGACTCACCAGGCAGCCATAAAAATAGAAGAACTCATGGATCTATTTGGGCAGGTTCAAATCAATATTCCTCTCCTAGATGCCATCAAATATATACCTGCCTACGCCAAATTTTTGAAGGAGATCTATACTCCTAAAAGGAAGGCCAAAAATCTAAGACAGGTACATCTTTCGGAGACAGTAAGCTCTGTCATACAGAGCAAGCTGCCTCCTAAGATGAAAGATCCGGGGGCACCT
The DNA here is from genome assembly GCA_037157565.1 of Thalassia testudinum. Classification (NCBI taxonomy): domain Eukaryota; kingdom Viridiplantae; phylum Streptophyta; class Magnoliopsida; order Alismatales; family Hydrocharitaceae; genus Thalassia; species Thalassia testudinum. The sequence continues at coordinate 70,456,028 of JAZHRO010000002.1, forward strand.
TTAATTTCAGTAATTATTGATGATACTACCTCCGATCGCGCCCTCCTTGATCTTGGTGCCTCGGTTAATATCATTCCTACTATTTTATTTGAAGAGTTTCAGATAGGTGAATTAAAATCCGTCGAGGTTACCCTGCAATTAGCCAACCAATCTACAATTAAACCTCATGGGATTGTTGAGGATGTTTTGGTCAAGGTCCAAAATTGTGTCTTCCCTACTGACTTTCTGGTCCTTGACATTGAGGTACCTGAATCTTTATTGAATACCCTAATAATCCTTGGACGACCTTTTTTGGCCACTGCAAAGGCAAATATCAATTGCCACACAGGCAAAATGGATATCACTTTAGATATTTTCAAATCCTACAAGAGATTCCATGATGATAACTTTTTTGAGGATTCAGATACAGAAATTTCCAATATGGTGGAGGATATAATGTTGATAGATACCCTTACCGACCACAATCTTTTTGAGGACTCCAATTTAGAATTAGTGGTCGACGAAATCTATGATATGGAAACTTGTCTTGACCAAAAAACCCTTCCTAATGAACCCCCTGATTACCCTGACCCTCCCGCTCTTCCATCACCCCACCCTTCCACACTAACTTCACCAAATCCTCCCCATCCCTTCCCCGACCCCTTTCCCATGGACCTACCATCAGACCCGCCCGAGTTCGGCATCCAACCTGATTTGAAACCATGGCCAGACTTGGGCTACACTTATTATTTTCCATCCAACTTTGATCCCAATATTGCTTCTAATCAAATTTCTAGGGATCTAGAAAAAGACACATTTTATGTGGGCATCCAAGTGTCTAACTATTTACATGATTTTTCGTCTTCCGTGCATACCTTTACTCCTTGTTGAATGGCGTAAAAGATAGCACTGGATGAGAGGTAACCCATCATGTTTCCTGCTTTCCTTTTTCCTTTCTTTTTCCAGGTTTTGACCATCCTAAACCCGACCGCTCTCCATTAAGGTGATCCATTTTCCCACCTAATGCATGAGGACATTGCATATCTTAAGCATGGGGGGGTGTTTTTAAAATTTGACAATCAATTTAGGATTTTCAAAACCTAAAAACATGTATTTTTCTTTAGTTATTTTATTTTCCTGCTTGCATACCCAAAAAAATAAAAATGTTAAAAACTTTTTGAGGAAAAATTTTGAAATCTAGACTAAGGTTGAAAAACTCACTTTTGGTACAATGGGATTTATTCTTTAACAAACTAGGGATGAGGATGCGGGTCTGATCATTAGAATTTCAAGGTCTATTTTTAGACTAGATCAGATAACTCTAAAATTTCACCTGAACTCATGATAGTTTAGGTGACTTGATCCTCTTTTGTAATATGAAAAGTATCTAGCATAGTTTCTGATTTAAAAACTTGCATTTCTTGTGGAACTTCCTGTGTCAAATTTCACACACAAGCCAACAAATAAAAACTACTAAAAATCAGACAAACTCCCTTGTTTGAACTTAGTAAAAGTCTGAAGTAGATCATTGGTTTACGTTCCCACCGTCGAGAAGGAGGAAAATGCCTCCTTTGAGGACGCGATGTCAACATGTTACTGCCTCGGTGCTGCTCCATTTCTATATTTCAAATCTTTTGACAGAGCATTAAAGCGCATTTTAGCAGCTCAAGTGTCTTGGATGGTGCTCTACCTATAGTGTTGGAGAAAGAGATTGAGTTTGCTTGGAGTGCCCCTTTACACCGCATTGTGTTTTGGGGTTGTGAGCTCCTGGGTGGTGTCATGGACAGTGCTATTCGGAAGTACTGGCACTAGAGCCCCCTCGAGGATTGGTAATGGGAATAATGATCCCAACACATCTGTCGTAAGACTAAGCTAAAAATAAGCATGGGGGAGAAAAAAAAAGTTTTAAACCAAAAACATGCCCTTATAAATGTTGGCTTTTCACAAGCACGGACACAAGATTTTAAAGGATATTGCAAGTTGCGAATCAGATTCAAGAACCATAAAAATCCTAAAAACAAAAATTTCAAGTCATTTGAATTAACAAGGGGTTAATTTGTGAATTTTCTGGAGGATATATTGATCTCGTTTTGTCTAATTTCTGGATCCAAAAATAAATCCCAATGTTTATCCTTAACAAATCCCATGCCTCCTGTGTTTAGTTCATCCAAGGTCCCTTAATCTTTTTCTCCTCAAAAGTCAAAAAAATTAGATTTCCCAAAAATTTCGTTTTCCAAAAAATTAAATTTTTGCTAAGAGACTAGCAAAAGATAAGTATAGGGGTGTGATAAACCCTAGTTTATCATTATTCTTATGCATTAAAACAAACCTAGCTCTTAGGATTAAGCTCCGCAAATGGGTTTTTGGGTTGCATTTAGGCATAAATTAGGTTAGGCATGCATTACATTTTTTATTGTGTTTTTGTGAGTGTTAAGGATAAACAAATTACCAGATCCCTAGAACCCTAGCACTCAGGAAGGCAACTGGTGAAGGAGAAGCTCTCACTAGCTGGAACTCAGCTTGATCCAACTCACCATAGCTGGGATTCAACTCACTTAAACTAGGGTTAGCTCATCCTAGCTCCATTCAGCTCATCTCAGCTGAATGGCAGCTCAAGAGAGCTCATCTTAGCTCACCCTAGCTCAGGTCAGCTCTGACCCAACTCAACAGAGCTGAGCCTAGCTCATCTCAGCTCCCATTAGTCCATAGGGAGCTCTAGCAAGCTCAGCTGAGTTGACTGGAGTTCACCCCAGCTCAGGTCCAGCTACATTCAACTCCACTCAACTCTAGCCAGCTGAAGATGAATTCATTCCAGCTCAGGAAGCTCAAGTCCAGCTCCCAGGGACTCAGCTTAGCTCAACTTAGTTAAGTTAAGCTACCTTAGTTGCCTCAACCTGCTCAGTCCTCCCCAGGAGCACCAGACCTAGCTCACCTCAGCTCAATTCATAAAAAGCCAGCTCACTTTAGCTTGGCTTAGGAGCTAGTAAAGAACTAGCAAGTTGAGCCAGCTAGAGTAGCTCCATGCTAACCTCTTCAACAGCTGCCAGCTCCAATTCAGCTCCAGAAGTCTTCTGCCCAGCTCCTTTCCACAAACCCTAGCTCTCATTGCCTCCTCCTCTACTCCATAGCTAGCTTAGCTTAGCTTAGCCTATCTAGCATCCACCTCCCTGGCACCAAAAACCAAACCCTAACTCCACCTACATAACCTTCCACTCCAAGTCCACCTAAGCCTACTTAAGCTAGCTCCACCCTAATCATTTTGGCGCCACCACTTCACCACCTTTCACCCCTCAACTAACTACCAAAAGACACTAAAAGTTGGCTCCAAAACTTACCCTAACCACCTCCCTTATGGTGCCAACTTTCAGCCCCTTTATCCACCCTACATCTACCCACATAACCCATCCTAGCCATCCACATACCCTCCTTCTAGAACCCTATGGTGGCACCACCTAATAGCCTTCTAGAAGGCCCATTTTGGTGCCAATTCTAAAGGGCACCAAAGCCATAACTACCCCCCATAGCACCCCTTAAGTGGCGCCATTTATCCATAGCCCTAGTATCCCCAACTACCCCCCATATCCTATTCTAGCCATCCATTCCAAGAGCCACCTATGCCCCCCTTCCTACACTATATATACCCATCTAACTTCCCACATTTTCTTCATCCTCCATTAGATTTTTATTCTACCTAGACTCACCTACACCTACGGCCAAGAAGAAGGAGTAGAGAAAAAGATTAAGGGAGCACATCCCCAGCCCTTTTGGTGACTTCTTCTCCCCACCCTCTTCAACTCGTGCCATGCCAAGGAGGAGAGCCATTCTACTTCAAGGAGGAGAGCCAAGCAAAGGAGAAGGACCTAGGGTGGACGTCCACCCTTGGAGGAGGAGAATTGAAGGTGGTAGCTGATGGGTCGGCCCAAATAGGTTGTTAATATGATATTTTTATCGTTGAAATGTGTATAGTGGTTAACCTAATTCAGACCTAACCATCTCTTTACAAAATTTTTAACCTGGCCTAATTGATTTTATCTTGTCACTTTTAAGCCCAGGGTCGAACTCAGGGAAGTGGGGTTCAAGTCGAGTTTCTACGTTTTCCTTAAAACGCGTCTCTTCCGTTCGTTTATTCTGTTTTTGGTATTTTTCTTATTTAGGTTTTTTTTCTGGTAATCCTTGTTCTTGAGGCACACCCTCAAAATTGTGTCCTTGGCTTTTAGCCAAAACAGAGTTTCAAAACACGTCTTGCTACTTGCAAGATGGGGTACCTGCAAATCAAAGATTATCTTTTCACTTTTATACCTTTTTTTTATCTTTTTACTAAGAAGGAAACTAACAGATAGAAAGTAAATATAGTAGCTATAGATATATATTTATATGTAGTATATATATAAAGGGGTGGGGGTGGAGGTGACGATGGAGTGTAGCACTATGTCGAGTCAGTCGACGTCTAGAGAGACGCAACCAACACGACTAGGTGCCGCGTGGAGTGTGGATGGAGGATGGATGTGTCCACGCTTTCTGTACACGCTGTATCGCAGAATATCAGCAACTGGTGCAAATATTCCCGCGATACAGCGTATAGTAAATAACGTGAAAATATATGTACATATGTATGTATATAAATGTATAAGTATATATGTATAGATATATATAGATATATATATATATAGGTGTATATATATATATATATATGTATGTATATATGTATATAGCTATGTATATATGTATATAAGTATATATATATAATACTATATAGATATATATATATATGTATATAAGTATATATGTATCTAGATATATATGTATATATATATGTGTATATGTATAAGTATATAGATATGTATATATATATATATGTATATGAGTATGTGTATATATATATATATATATTATATGTGTATATGTATATATATATTATATTATATGTATGTATACATAACTATATAGATATACTATGTATATATAAGTATATATATATAGATATATGTATATGTATATATATATATATATATGTATGTATATAAGTTACTATTAGTGTGTGTGTGTGTGTGTCGGTGAATGGGTGTGTGTGTTGCTGTAAGTGAAAAAAGAGAGAGAGAGAGAGAGAGAGATAGAGAATACGTGAGAGAGAGAGAGCGGGAGACAGAGAGGGAGCGGGCGGGAGAGATCGCGGAGAGAGAGAGAGCGCCAGAGAGAGAAAGAGCGGGCAGGAGAGATCGCGAGCGCGGACGATGGCAGCGAGTTAAGGCGTCTGCTCGCGGCGGCGGACGTCTGACGCCGCGTCGTCTGAAGGCGGAGGCGGACGTCTGAAGATCGCGGATGCAGGCACGTCTTCGCGCGGAGAAGGTGACGCGTCTGCAGGCCGGGTGCGAGGAAGGAGAGCGGGCGATGGCGTGCTCGGAGAGGGCGGCGGGGAGTCTGCAGTCGGTCGCGGAGGGTTGCAGAGGTTCGCGGGGGTCGGCGCGAGGCCGTAGCCGGCCGCTGCAGTGCGCGCAGCGGCCTGTCGCGGGTGGAATTGCAGAGGCGACAGAGCAGAGGCGGAGACGGGGAACGGGCCTGCAGGCGCGCGCGGAGGGTTGCGCGCCTGCGGGGAAGGTCGCGGAGGAGGCGGGGGTCGCTGCTGCTGCTGCTGCTTCAAGCTTCGGACCTTGAAGCGGCAGCAATGGCGTGGAGATGCAAACGAAGAGAAAAGAACACACCACGCCCACCTGCTCGTTGAAGAGCTGGGCGGTGGTGTTCCCACTGTGGTGGTGAGCACCACAGTGGGTTCTCCTGCTCGCCGGGTGCCTCCTCGACGGAGGGCCGACGCATGGGAGGGGAGAGCGGGTGCGAAGGTGGTTGCGGGTTCGAGTTGCTGCCGCAGCTGCATATTGCAGCAACGTTCCTCCTTTTCGTCGCGAGGAAGAGCTGCGGCTTTATAGAGGAGGAGAGCATGGCGTGGAGCATGCGGGGAATGGGGGAGAATGGCAGCTGCAGGGAGAGGTGCGGGAAGGACAGCAGGGAGAGGCGTTGCGTGCAGCATGGCGTGGATGTGGGCGCGGGAAGAAGGCAGCCGCGGGAATGAGAAAAAAAGAAAGATGAAAATAAAAATAGAGAAGGGACTTTTGCAAAGAAACACTTGATAAAAAAAATAATTATGCAAGCCATTTATTCCATTCTCTTCTCCTATCAATTAAATGCATGCATGAAAGCATTTTTACAAATGCGACTATAGGATTATAATATACATAGTTAATGCTAGAAAATAGCATAAGAAGGCGTTCTTATAGGCGTGTTTTGAGGTGCAAACATATACCCCCATGCCTATCTTTTGCTAGTCCCTAGCAAAACCGTATTTAGAAATGATCTTAAGCTGAAGATTTTCTTCTGAGATGATATCGGTGTGTTTATTATCGGATATTGTGAGAACCAATTGTAGAGAAGATTACCAGTACTTTAAGTCTTACATGACAAAGATTATCTCTCAACTAACCAGGACTCTTGATATTTAAACCTTAAGTACGATTTCCAGGACCCAGGAGGTTTTGCCATACTCGAGAGCTCAAGAGGTTATGGTTTGTGCATAGTGAAGGATCAAGACTGACCAGATGAACCTTAAGACTCACTCCCAGGGTTTCACGAATTTTTAAGTACAGGTTGGTCCCAATTTCAGCTCGTGTCTTCGGATTGACCCTTAAGATGATTACAGAAAACTCAACTCCCATTTTCTGATTTTTTTTTTTTTTGTGGCTCACCGAAAAACAAAGTATACAGACATTTATGAGATATACTGACTCTTTTGCAACATCTTTTTTTTTTTTTTTTTTTTTTTTTGAAACACCTGTCAGTATATCTCTTACAACACATTTTGACAGAGCAGACTTTTTTTTTTTTTTGGTGGGAGAGTTTCTTTTTGGTGGAAAGAGTCGCTCCTAAACACAAGACTAAAGCCTAGGATAAAAAATCTACCTGCGCGTACAGGTAAGGACTCCACCTTCCCTAATGAACACTAGGGTTGGATCTTATGTTCACCTGTTCTTTCCTGATATGTGTAGTGTGAACCAAGTTTACTTAAGCTCTCAAGAAAAAGCAAACCAACGAATCCTGTACTGTGTCTCAGGTACAAGAAACGTTCTTAGTTAGGAGAGATTTTGATCTATTTCGTCAATGCTTTAAGTGAATTAAGCCGAGCCTGAGCGAATCAAGCTTCTGTGGCCTGGAAATTCTTCAAAACAGAGGTTGAATATCCATAAACACTTATTGTATTTTTTGTTTCAGCTTTTAGATCATTACTAAACACCATTTATTACTATATATATATTTTTTTTTCTTTTTTTCTTTTCTTTTCTTTTTTCTTTTTCTTGCATATTTATAAATAGGTGGTAATTGTCTGATACCATAAAATACCCGGATCCTATGGATGCCTATCCACCCCCCCATGCCAAACAATGCTATGTCCTCATATGCATGTAGGGAAAGGCAGAGAACGGACGACAGATCAGGTAACAGGAGCTGAGGTTCAGGGTATAAATCAGGGTGGAAGGGTGGGTGGATGGTGGGTGGTGAAGAGAAAAGCGAAGTAATCGCGATAGAGGCGTGAAAAGTAATGGTGGATGGTGAGAGATTTGGCATTTTCTGGGACGAGAGTGTCCCAGGCGGATCAGAAAACAGATCAGGAAGAGGAAGTTGGCCCTTAGATTGGCCAAGAAGGGGGGCTTTTTGGATAGATGGATCCAAAAGGGAATAGCCCCGGTGAGTAAGATGTGGGCTCAAGGTCCCAGTGTGGATTTGCAAATCCGCCTGATTTAGCGGGAAAGAAAGGGCAATCCGGTCTTCCATAGTGTGGACCGGCGGTGAGCAGCCCGGCAATGACTCAGACCACGAGGTATGGGAAGCGAAGAAAACCTCGTCAGAAGTCTGGTCAGGAGAAGGTACAGGAATAGGGAGGGATTGGGGAACGTCACAGTATGCGTTGGTCAGGCAGTTATCAGTGTTTATAGGTAATCCGCAACAATCCGAATAGGTCCCAATTAGTTCGATACACGTACTGACAGTCACGTCCTCGTCAGACGTGTCATCCTTGATGTGATCACTATCAGCATAAGAGTGCGGTGCTGCAGCGGGATTAACCTGAAATCCCGAAGGAATACTCGGAGCTTGCAGAATTTGATGAACCTGTTCCTGAGAAGGTTGTACCTGTGGTTGCGGACCACAGGGTACAAAGTTTTGCGGGTTTGGAACAGGTTGGGCGGGAAAAGTGCCCTGAGATCGAGTCGCCATGCTTAGTTGATTGATCTCAGCATTCTGCTGTGCCAAATGCTGAAGAGAGGTCATGTTTTCTTTATGGCGCTTTGACATTTCCGTCATCATTCGCATCAATTTATCAAGAGGTTTTGATGCGTGTTTGGTTTTCTGTACACAAGGGCCTGATGGCAGATTTGCCATAGGATTAGACTGGGCCCTTGGGATGACGGGTGCGGACGATCGCATTGGTCCACCAGCGGGGTTTCAACGCTGCGAGTTGTTGGACCATGCAAAGTTGGGATGATTATGCCACCCTGGGTTATACGTGGCAGAAAACGGGTTATTCCCCAGGGTGCAGGCATCTTCTATGCCAGAAGACGTGTCCGCATATGTGTCCGAGTACACGGAGGCTTGGTCCTCCGTGTTGAAATACTGGCTCACAGAAGCCAGTTCCACATGACTTACCGAGTCGCTTGGCGCGACACTCGATAAGGAAGGTCTTGCAGGGTTTCTCGGGATAAGCCTGGTGTTGAAAGAATTGAAATTGTGACGAAGTGGTGAGGCGGGGGTGTGTGCCATGTTTGTGGAGGAGGAGGATGATTCGGCTCTTTTTCTAGATTTATCAGTCAATACAAGCAATTCAGGGTTTTGTGACCTCCTCCCAAACATGCACTACCGCAGGAAGAATTGGGGAGATGAGAAGGGAAAAGGGATGAGAGAAATGACGCCGCAAAGGTACACTTGATTACAAATCAATACAGTCAAGTTCCTAACCTCTACAGTGTGCCCTTAGACCTAAAGATCTAAGTTACCTACTATCACGAACTACGGAATCGAATGCGAGCACCGCGGAACCACCGGGCCAGATTGAAAGGCCGTTTGCCCCAGTCTTAGACACCCGATAGCACGCGGGAACTCTCACCAGCACGTAGTCGCTACACACAGGTAGTTAGACCTCCAATCCTTAGTAAGGGTCAAGTTACTACCAGTTTTAATTAGAGGCTTAGGGTCAAGTGCTTTTGGAATATGAAGGGCGTTGTTTACAGGTAATGCCCAAGTGATTGATTTTAAGAGTGTGTAAGAACAAGCATGCAACGGGGAAATCTCCCCGAATTGAAGTTTTAATTGGTGAATGGTTTTTAGTGTTCAACCTTAAGTAGTATGAATTTTAGGATTTTGCTGAATTACCAATTCAACCAATCTCCGGGTTTTGCAAGAATACAGGTTTTCTTTCTAAAGCCCAAGAAACCCTTCTTCAATTATCAGTTAGTTAATGCATGCTAAAATGCAATGGGCTACCCTAAATGGAGATTTCTATGTGTGGATGCGCGAATCAATTTTATACCAATGTGAAAGGGAGCCAAAACACTTCAATTCAAGTGCTCCCAATCACCAGAAAGATATCCACACACAAGGCTTCAACCAACAGATAAAGAAAGTAAAATTGTTGGGGTTGAAGTATTCAGGATCGAATCACAGGCAAGTTTGAAAAGTCGTGGTGGGGTTGGAATCAACTCAATTCCAAATCTCCCCACCAAAAATGTGATCCTGAATTAAAGATAAGTGAGGCAAAAGAGGGATACAAGCAATCTTTTTCTTTGCCTCAAAGAATACTTCCCACGGAGAAAAATCTAAGAATCAAGATTCTAGGATTTTCGCTATGCGAAGTAAGGCAGGAAATCCCGAGGCAGTTGGAGTGAAGACAACCAATCAATCAAGTGAATTTTAATCCACTTGCCCTCAAGAAATCCCAAAAAGTTTTTCTAGTTTTTAGTTTTAAAAAAATTTTTTTTTTTTTTTGTGTGGTGGCAAGTTAACCCTAATTTGATGAGAAAATAAAACCTACTTGTCCGGCAACGTGTGCGAAGTTCCAATGCGATGTCAGCGTCTTCACGCTCTCGTTCCCACCTTGGATCTGCTCACGTCCTCGACTTCGTCAGCCTTCTTCTCCTTCCACTAGGTTCACCTGCACACCAAAAACAACAATACCCGTGAAGAGAGAAGAGACAAATTTAAAGGAATTGGATAGAAACTTACTCGAAAGTGCACCTCCCCGGCAACGGCGCCAGAAAAGTTATGATGGGTCGGCCCAAATAGGTTGTTAATATGATATTTTTATCGTTGAAATGTGTATAGTGGTTAACCTAATTCAGACCTAACCATCTCTTTACAAAATTTTTAACCTGGCCTAATTGATTTTATCTTGTCACTTTTAAGCCCAGGGTCAAACTCAGGGAAGTGGGGTTCAAGTCGAGTTTCTACGTTTTCCTTAAAACGCGTCTCTTCCGTTCGTTTATTCTGTTTTTGGTATTTTTCTTATTTAGGTTTTTTTTCTGGTAATCCTTGTTCTTGAGGCACACCCTCAAAATTGTGTCCTTGGCTTTTAGCCAAAACAGAGTTTCAAAACACGTCTTGCTACTTGCAAGACGGGGGGTACCTGCAAATCAAAGATTATCTTTTCACTTTTATACCTTTTTTTTATCTTTTTACTAAGAAGGAAACTAACAGATAGAAAGTAAATATAGTAGCTATAGATATATATTTATATGTAGTATATATATAAAGGGGTGGGGGTGGAGGTGACGATGGAGTGTAGCACTATGTCAAGTCAGTCGACGTCTAGAGAGACGCAACCAACACGACTAGGTGCCGCGTGGAGTGTGGATGGAGGATGGATGTGTCCACGCTTTCTGTACACGCTGTATCGCAGAATATCAGCAACTGGTGCAAATATTCCCGCGATACAGCGTATAGTAAATAACGTGAAAATATATGTACATATGTATGTATATAAATGTATAAGTATATATGTATAGATATATATATATATATATATATATATATATGTATGTATATATGTATATAGCTATGTATATATGTATATAAGTATATATATATAATACTATATAGATATATATATATATGTATATAAGTATATATGTATCTAGATATATATGTATATATATATGTGTATATGTATAAGTATATAGATATGTATATATATATATATGTATATGAGTATGTGTATATATATATATATATATATTATATGTGTATATGTATATATATATTATATTATATGTATGTATACATAACTATATAGATATACTATGTATATATAAGTATATATATATAGATATATGTATATGTATATATATATATATATATATGTATGTATATAAGTTACTATTAGTGTGTGTGTGTGTGTCGGTGAATGGGTGTGTGTGTGTTGCTGTAAGTGAAAAGAGAGAGAGAGAGAGAGAGAGAGAGAGAGATAGAGAATACGTGAGAGAGAGAGCGGGAGACAGAGAGGGAGCGGGCGGGAGAGATCGCGGAGAGAGAGAGAGCGCCAGAGAGAGAAAGAGCGGGCGGGAGAGATCGCGAGCGCGGACGATGGCAGCGAGTTAAGGCGTCTCCTCGCGGCGGCGGACGTCTGACGCCGCGTCGTCTGAAGGCGGAGGCGGACGTCTGAAGATCGCGGATGCAGGCACGTCTTCGCGCGGAGAAGGTGACGCGTCTGCAGGCCGAGTGAGAGGAAGGAGAGCGGGCGATGGCGTGCTCGGAGAGGGCGGCGGGGAGTCTGCAGTCGGTCGCGGAGGGTTGCAGAGGTTCGCGGGGGTCGGCGCGAGGCCGTAGCCGGCCGCTGCAGTGCGCGCAGCGGCCTGTCGCGGGTGGAATTGCAGAGGCGACAGAGCAGAGGCGGAGACGGGGAACGGGCCTGCAGGCGCGTGCGGAGGGTTGCGCGCCTGCGGGGAAGGTCGCGGAGGAGGCGGGGGTCGCTGCTGCTGCTGCTGCTTCAAGCTTCGGACCTTGAAGCGGCAGCAATGGCGTGGAGATGCAAACGAAGAGAAAAGAACACACCACGCCCACCTGCTCGTTGAAGAGCTGGGCGGTGGTGTTCCCACTGTGGTGGTGAGCACCACAGTGGGTTCTCCTGCTCGCCGGGTGCCTCCTCGACGGAGGGCCGACGCATGGGAGGGGAGAGCGGGTGCGAAGGTGGTTGCGGGTTCGAGTTGCTGCCGCAGCTGCGTATTGCAGCAACGTTCCTCCTTTTCGTCGCGAGGAAGAGCTGCGGCTTTATAGAGGAGGAGAGCATGGCGTGGAGCATGCGGGGAATGGGGGAGAATGGCAGCTGCAGGGAGAGGTGCGGGAAGGACAGCAGGGAGAGGCGTTGCGTGCAGCATGGCGTGGATGTGGGCGCGGGAAGAAGGCAGCCGCGGGAATGAGAAAAAAAGAAAGATGAAAATAAAAATAGAGAAGGGACTTTTGCAAAGAAACACTTGATAAAAAAAATAATTATGCAAGCCATTTATTCCATTCTCTTCTCCTCTTAATTAAATGCATGCATGAAAGCATTTTTACAAATGCGACTATAGGATTATAATATACATAGTTAATGCTAGAAAATAGCATAAGAAGGCATTCTTATAGGCGTGTTTTGAGGTGCAAACAGTAGCTTCCACCTTGGAGGACACCATCTGAAGGAGCTTTACAAGGAAGGAGTTGGAGGAATCTTTTCAAGCCCGATAGCTACCAGCCTTGGAGCAAGAAACCTCCACCTCTTCTTCACCATCATCATCATCAGGACCATTAGTTTTATTTCATTTTTGTTGTACCTTGATAGCTGTAGTAAAAGCTTTCCTCTACTAGGGTTCCTTGTAAAATAGTTTTTGGTCCTAGTTTAAAGTTGCTTTCTTTTCGCAATCTTTATCGCATTATATTACTTTATTTTTTAGCACTTTTCACTCCCTCTCCCTAATTACTCTAGGCCTCCACGTGCCTAGAGTGAGGTTAGGGAGAGGAATTAATTGTCACCTTGGTGTTAGCATAGTAATTATAGGTGTTAGTCTCTTTCGCCAACAAAATCCAAGTATTCCTATTACTTCAAAAATCCATAAAAAGTATATATTTAAAAGACCAAAAAGAAGGGTGATTTTCGTGTTTTCAAGAAAGGGATTTTGATTTGCAACTTGCCTCCTTGGACGACCCTAGATACTCCCCTATCTAGGAATATAAATTTAAAAGCGTATGTGATTTCGCGTGTTACGACTTTAAAAACCCTAATTACAAATCACGCGATTTTTAGCATCACCTTTTGGCGCCGTTGCTGGGGAGGCACGACTTTGCATTTTAATTGATTCTCTTACTTGAACTGGATCTCATCCCCTTGTCTCTCTTTTCTCTCGTGTGTGTAGGAACAACAGGAAGAAAGCGGGAATTTGGAAGCAAGAGCTCAAAGTTCCTTTTCTTCCTACGATTTTAGGTTGGTCCCCCATTTCTTGTCACATTTAGGCTAAAAAACTTACAAAAAAATATTAAACTTGACTTTCAGGATCCTAAACATTTTAATTAAATGGAGTGGTGCCCATAAAAACCCATTGTTTGCTTGCATGCTTCATTAAACATCACTCCAATCTTAGTGTTGGTGTTTTATTTTTTGGGGTTTAGATTTCTGTCCGAACTTCAAAAATCAGTTCCCAACACCACATGTCTTAAAATCGTAAAATTTCACATAGTGATTCCAAATCAAGTTAGGAACGTTTGTTCCAAATTTCAGAACAGTTTACTTTGTATTTAATTTTTAAAAATTCATGGACGGCTAAGAGGTCACACCCTCTTATCTTCCTATTTTGCTGCAGTCCATGAATTTTTAGAATTTTTATTCTCATTAAATTTTTGTGAAATTTAACTTTCTGGAATTCTTGTAAAATTCTACGTCTCACATAAAATCACCAAAATTTTCTAAGGCCAGTGGTGGTACAGAAATTCCAAAATACCCACGGGTATCATTTCTGGACTTTGACACCAGCACAAATAAAAATTCAAAACAAATATCAAACAAATTCCTAAAATCTTAAAAAAATCTTTTCTGGAATCCTTGTTTAATTTTACATAAGGTAGTGGTGTTGGTTGCGTTGCTTGAACCATTACTTATTCAGGAAGCCTAATAAGGTTCATTGGTAGTTAAATTGTTGTATTAGGGTTCAAATCCAATTAGGGTTTCTTTCTTACTTTTTAGTCCCATAACATAAAGGAAATACATCATCACCAATACAACTTGTTTTCCTTTGATTGTGGAAGTTTCAAACTTGTTTGAACATTTAAAAAGAGAAACCCTAAAACACATTCAATTAAATTGAATCCTAAAAGACAAAAATTATGTGACAACTTGTTTGAAATTGGAACCAATTTCCAATTCCTTCACACACACAAAAAAAATTGAAATAACAGGGCAACCACCCAAACAACGCCCTCCACATTCCATGTGCACACTAGTATCCTAGACCAAATTAAAATTGGTAGCAATTTAACCCCTAAGGTTTTCATCAACTTAGGCTTGCTATATAGGTCTTAAGTTTTCTATAGTTAACACCAATTTTGTCATCTATATCTGGTGTTCAGGCTGAGGGGCCATGTCAAACAACCAGGCGCGGGTTTGTACAAGCACTTAGGGATTTTCCTGGGAAACGCTTGTGCCCAAACCTCCCCTTAAGCAACTTGGCTAGATTTGTTAACAGAACAGGCATTCACTATTGATTACTTATTTCCTAGGTAGACCAAGTCTTAGGTTAATTTCTAAGGAGTCACAATTAAGTTAGGTTTAGAATTTGATTGCTTGTGTGCACACATCTCTCATCCCCATCTCTTCTCCTCCCCTCCCATTCTTCCATTTTATGCACGGGTGACGGTCTCAAAATCCGCACTTGGAAGGACCATTTGATTTCGCCCCCCACGAAAAAAGATTACTTTTTCTATCTTCTTCTTCTGAAATTATGGAAAATCAACAAAACAAGTCCACTAACCCTTCCACTTCCACCTCTAATCCCACCTTTAACCCCACTAATAACCCTAATTCTGACCCTTCCACCCACAACCCCCCCACCTTTGACTTCCCACACTTGGAGCTCCCTAATATTGATTTGCCTCAATCACAACATCATGACCCCCTGCCTAATCCCTTAACAATGATGGCTGAGCAGATTGCTAAATTAAATTCCAATCAACAAACATTGACTAGGAACATCCAAAACCTAACCAATCAAAGACCAAACCCACCACCCCGTCAGCAGCCTGTTATTCCTCTAAAAGATTTTTATGATCCGTCTTACTATGAGGAACGACCAGGGGTGGTCATACTAGAGGGGGACTTTGAGATCAAGCCAGCAGTCCTGAACCTGATTAAGCACTTCCATGGCCTTTTTAGGGAAGACCCTTTCAGCCACCTTGAAGAGATGACTCTTCTTGCACAAACAACCCGTTCCCGAAATGTGCAAGAAGACCTATGACTTATGCGGCTATTTCCATTATCTCTTAAAGATAAGGCCACTTATTGGTTCAGGACCATTGGCCAACCCATCACAACTTGGCCTCAGCTCAAGAGTGCCTTCCTCAAGAAATTCTTTCCCATAGGTCATACTAATTCATTACTAAGATCCATTACGACCTTCCAACAGAAATCTAGCGAAAGTTTCCATGACTCTTGAGAGAGATTCTAAGATCTTTTAAGAAGTTGCCCGCACCACGAGATTCCTTTATGGCAGCTCATGCAAGTCTTCTACAATGGTTTAGAAGATCAACTTCGACACTTTATCCATGCCTCGTGTGGCGGAATTCTTGATAAGGATGCTGAGAGTGCCTATGATCTTTTTGAAGAAATGAGTAAAAACTCATTTAATCAAGCTTCCATGAAGACATTTTGCAGAACTCAAAACCCACAGTTCGGTGTTCATGAAGGAGGCACTCAATCTATCCCTGTCACCCAAGACAATCTTCAAATGATCGCTCAAAAACTCGACCAAATGCATATTAATCAAAAGAAAATTGAAGACTTGCCACATCCACCAACCTAACCTTCCATGAAGAGAAAATTTGCACAATCTCACCACTACCCCAGCTGATTATTACCAATATTCAGAGACTGCCTATGATTCTTTGGGGAATTACAACTATCCAAATCTTAACCCCACTCAAAATATTTCTGCCATCCAGGAGCCCTTTAAAAATTCTTCCAATTGGAAAAATTACCCAAACTACTCCTGGAATAATCAGGTTCCTTCCCAACTATATCATTTTAATGGGTATGGGTTGAATCCAACCTTTCATCCTGGGCCATCCCAACAAGACATCAATGCCCAGATGATGAGAACCCTGCAAGACATGCAGACAAAAATGATGGAAGTAACCCGCACCATCACAAATATGAACAATCAGATTGGGGTTACTCCCACTCAAAGACCTACAGGACATCTTCCGTTCCAACCCATGCCCAACCCTAATCACCAAAGGAACCAATATCCGAGCAGAAATCCACACTACCGAATCAACCTCCTACTAATTCACCACCTCAGCAGCCTCCCAGGTTTCCACAACCACAGGCCCCCCACCTCCTCCAAATAATAATCTAACTGCACATGCAGTTATGTTGAGGAGTGGGAAAACCACCGCTGATCCCAGGCCTTTACAAAAGCCTGGTGAAATCCCCATCACTATGCAAATTGACTCCCCACCTCCCCATCAAGAAGAAAAAGAAATACAAAAATCTCAAGACACGATTCCTATCCCTTTTCCACAATCTCTCCACCCCACCATCAATAGAAAAAAGAAATCTGAGCCCACCATAGAAGAACTCATGGATCTATTTGGGCAGGTTCAAATCAATATTCCTCTCCTAGATGCCATCAATTATATACCTACCTATGCCAAATTTTTGAAGGAGATCTGTACTCCTAAAAGGCAGGCCAAAAATCTAGGACAGGTACATCTTTCGGAGATAGTAAGCTCTGTCATATAGAGCAAGCTACCTCCTAAGATGAAAGATCCAGGGGCACCTTTAATTTCAGTAATTATTGATGATACTACCTTCGATCGTGCCCTCCTTGATCTTAGTGCCTCGGTTAATATCATTCCCATGATTTTATTTGAAGAGTTTTAGATTGGTGAATTAAAACCCATCAAGGTTATCCTGCAATTAGCCAACCGATCTACAATTAAACCTCATGGGATTGTTGAGGACATTTTGGTCAAGGTCCAGAATTGTGTCTTCCCTGCAGACTTTCTGGTCCTTGACATTGAGATACCCAAATCTTTATTGAATGCCCCAATAATCCTTGGACGACCTTTTCTGGCCACTGCAAAGGCAAATATCAATTGTCACATAGGAAAAATGGATATCACTTGCGCCGGCCAAACTATCACTTTAGATATTTTCAAACCCTCCAAGAGATTCCATGATGATAACTTTCTTGAGGACTTAGATACAGAAATTTCCAATATGGTGGAGGAGACAATGTTGATAGATACCCTTACCGGCCAAAATCTTTTTCAGGACTCAGATTCAGAATCAGTGGTTGGCGAAATCTATGATATGGAAACTTATCCTGACCAAAAAAACCCTTCCTAATGAACCCCCTGATTACCCTGACCCTCGCACTCTTCCATCACCCCACCCTTCCACACTAACTTCACCAAATCCTCCCAATCCCTTCCCCGACCCCTTTCCCATGGACCTACCATCAAACCTGCTCGAGTTTGGCATTCAACCTGATTTAAAACCATAGCCAGACACAGGCTACAGTTATCATTTTCCATCCAACTTTGATCCCAATATTGCTTCTAATCAAAATTCTAGGGATCTAGAAGAAGACACATTTTATGCGAGCATCCAAGTGTCCAACTATTTACATGATTTTCCATCTTCTGTGCATACCTTCATGCCCAGCTGAATGGCGTAAAAGTTAGCACTGGATGGGAGGTAACCCATCATTTTTCTTGCTTTCCTTTTTCCTTTCTTTTTCCAGGTTTTGACCATCCTAAACTCGACCGCTTTTCATTAAGGTGATCCCTTTTCCCTCATAATGCATGAGGACATTGCATATCTTAAGCATGGGGAGGTGTTTTTAAAATTTGATGATCGATTTAGGATTTTCAAAACCTAAAAACATACATTTTTCTTTAGTTATTTTATTTTCCTACTTGCATACCCAAAAAAAAAAAAAATGTTGAAAACTTTTTGAGGAAAAATTTTGAAATCGAGATTAAGGTTGAAAAACTCATTTTTGGTACAATGGGATTTACTCTTTAACAAACTAGGGATGAGGATGCGGATCTGATCATTAGAATTTCAGAGTCTATTTTTAGACTAGATCAGATATCCTTCTCTGAAATTTCACCTGAACTCATGATAGTTCAGGTGACTTGATCCTCTTTTGTAATATAGAAAGTATCTGGCTTAGTTTCTGATTCAAAAACTTGCATTTCTTGCGGAACTTCCTATGTCAAATTTCACACACAAGCCAACAAATAAAAACTACTAAAAATAAAAAAAACTCCCTTTTTTGAACTTAGTAAAAGTCTGAAGCAGATCATTGGTTTGATTTCCCACCGCCGAGAAGGAGGAAAATGCCTCCTTTGAGGATGCAATGTCAACATGTTACCGCCTCGGTGCTACTTTATATCTATATTTCACATCTTTAGACAGAGTATTAAAGTGCATTTTGTTAGCTCAAATGTCTTGGACGGTGCTCTACCTATAGTGTTGGAGCAAGAGCTTGAGTTTCTTGGAGAGCCCCTTTACACTGCATTGTGTTTTGAGGTTGTGAGCTCCTAGGTGGTGTCATGGATAGTGCTATCCTAAAGTACTAGCACCAGAGCCCCCTCGAGGATTGGTAACGGGAATGATGATCCCGATGTTGGGAAATCGTAATGCGCGTTTTGATATGAAAAGGAATGCGTCATAGTATAGTTGCAAAGTATGATCCAACAAAGATATTGTTTTGTAAAAATAACGAGACTTTGAGTCCCGGTCATTCCTCTCTGGGAGGCATTGTTTTCGCTTTTGAAATCGAACTTTTTTTTTTAGCCGCTCTACTTTGTTTAAAGACGCACGCCAGTTCCAATCTCCTAACTAAGACTTCACCTCTCCTATTATTAACTTGGATCACATGCGCATGCGTTAAGTAAATCACGAAAGTGAATGTGTGAGTTTCTGTGCGCACGATTCTAGTGAGGTGGTGACTAGTTATGGAGAAAGCATCTATTGTCAGATTTTCAATATCCTCAGGAAACGACATGTTGGTGTGTAATATATAGACAGTTAAAGAACAGGCACTTAAATCACGCAAATACGATCATTATTAAGCTCGCGGTGATTTTAAACACATAGAGAGACATATATATATATATAAATGAAATTTCATTCATCATTGGAGAGTTGTTGCACAAGGAAATCTAGAGGAAAGCTTATACATAAGTGCTTAAAAATTAAACCTAGCTGCCAGAAAACGATTGCATACAAGAATCGATGGGGGGATTTCGCATGCATCATTGGGGGAGAAGTAAGACTACACTACTAAGCAGTAAATAAAAGCAGTAAATATACGAAAAGCTAAGCTACTAAACTAGCAGAAGGAAGGGCATTCAGAGGTGGTCTCCGATGGCCTTTGAGTGGCTGACAGAAGGAGGGGCAGCCAATGGAGCTTAGGCCAGCCCTTGGAGAGAGGTTGGGGAGCTGATCCAACTTCCTGGCATGGAGATGGTGGCCTCCATGGTGGTGCTCAACTCATGGAGGTGGAGTGGAGATGGGAGTGGCTAGCCTAAAGGGAATGAAGGCCAAGGAAGTGAATGGAACCAATGGAGCCAAGAGTGTGAATTGCCAAGGAAGTGAATGGAACCAACAGAGCCAAGAGTGTGAATTGCTAAGGAAGTGAATGGAGGTACTTGGCCACCCAAGGGGTCTTTTTATAGACCCAATGGCTTCTCTCTAGAGAGGTGTAGAACTCTCTAGAGAGAGTCCAAGAGTGGCCGGCCACATGTGGGTGGAGATGGTCTTTGAGATCCAAGAATTGTGGATCTCAATTTGAATTCCTCTTTGTTGCTAAATTTGGCAACCAAGAGGTGGCGCCATCTCAAGAGCTCTCTAGAGAATTCTAGAGAAGTGTGTGTGCGTGAATGGTGTGTGTGTGAGTGTGTGTGTGTGTGGTCGTGCTCTATGTGGCTAGGTGGCTTAGGTTAGGTCCTAAGGGGTTTGGATAGGTGTAGGTCTTGAATTAGGGTTACAAACCCTAATTGCTAAGGGGAAAATGCAATTAAACTTAACCTAAGTTTAATTGAATGAGTGTGAACCTAATTGAGAGTAGAATAACTCAATTAGGTTGGGTTTAGGTCAATTGGACTCTCACCAAGTCCAATTAAACTTGTATGGGTTGAGATCTAAGCTCAATTGGACTCAATGAGTCCAATTGACTTAGGTGAAGGTAATTGACGTTGATCTAAGTCAATTGGGTTTGGTGAGGAACTAATTAGGTCTTTAGGTAGGTCTAGAGGTGATGTACTAGGGTTAGGACACCTTAATTTAGGTTCCTATGGGGTTGGGATTAGGTCTAGGGAGCTAGAGATCCAAGATCAAGACTTGAATCTCAAAACAGGGACTGGAGACCAGCATTAGACGTCAAATAATAGGATCAGACGACTTATACTCAAAAATCAGAAGTCCAGACTTCAGTTCTGGACATCCAATTTGAGTCAGGGGGAAATCAGGGTTCTGTTTTGGGTACTCTGCAGAAATTGGACGTCCAATAACACTACAAGAGTGGGTTTGAGGTGTGCGGGAGATGGCTAAGTGTCCTGGACGTCATATAACTTATCTGGACATCCAAATAAGGGCTGCGACTAGGGTTTTAAGGCTTCCTAGGGTGTTATGACCTAATCTAAGGGTGGCTAAGGCTTGGGGAAGTCTCTAGGCTATCCTAGGGCTAGGATGGACCTAAGCTCTTCACATTTTACTGCTTTATTCCTACTTAATAGCATAGCAAACCTTTAACTCCCTTACATTATTATTCCTACATCTAATCTGAGCCTTCTGCTCTAGCTCTGCTGCAACTATCGTTATTCTAGATCCAACTTCAGACCTGCTCCAGATCTGCTTATTCCCTGCAATTGACATAATGCACGTAATCAACACATTATAACATTATTTCATGCATAGCTAAAGAAGGGCAGTAAAGATGCAGATAATGCGTATGTATGCGTGAATAACCCTAACTTATGCTAAGTTCTAGCTTAATCTAGGTCAATTAAGACCTATGATTGCTGCGCAATCATACCCCCATGCCTAAATCTTGCTAGTCCCTAGCAAATGCAGGACTAAATTATTTACGGCAAGGGTCCCTAAGGGACTGATTATTTTATCAAGTGTATGCGTAGAGATTTTTCACCTTTTTGTTTTCATCCTATGCTCTAGAAATCCAGACAATCGTGAAAGTGCAGCTATGTAGCTTTTGTAACGGATTTGAGTGAAAACTAATATACCTCTAAAGCCTGTACTTGACCCCTAGTAGAAATTCTAGCAGGATAGGCGGACTTCTTCCCTCGGGGTATTCAAAGTATTCTATGAATTCCACCCTGGCTTTAGGCTTAGGTAGAGAATCTTTGAGGCCTAAGATTATATATTTGGTGGCTCACTCTCACTAGTGCTACATAGAGACTAGTACTACAGAATCTAGATTCCCGGATTACTAAGTAACTCAACTCAGAGAAAGACGAGAAAAACTATGCTCCCTTTTGATTCCTTTGTATTCATTCTCTCTTACTCTTTTTTCTTTCTTTTTTCTTTTCTCTCTTAGAGCTCACCACTTTACCAGATTCACATATATGACCTGTATTTGGTGGTCTCACTAGGCATTAGCACTTTAATTGAGTACTCATAACCCTAACACTAAGTCGGAATTCCTCAGCTAGTATTCAGGCAGTCAGAAACACAAGAAAAATAGGTTAAGGCTATATTTGGTGGATCTCAATTTTATTTGGTGGTATTACTTCAATGAAATAAACACTAAATATTCATTCTTTTCTTTGTTTTTTCTTCTTTTTCTAATTTTTTTCAGCTTTTCTTTCTTTTCATTTTTTTTTCTCTTTTTTTTTTTCAACATAACACAACTAGCATACATCCATGAACTTTATTGAGGAGGCATTATTAAGGATTGGTGGTACTCAAGAGACATTGGGTGGCTTATTTGGTGGAAGTGCCTACTCACGGTACCGGGAAAGATGGATAGGATGGTGTATTTCTGACCTTGACATCAATATCCTCGTTCAGCTGAGGATTCCGTAGAGAATGGTTGTAACCATCCACCTTAGCCCTAGTTTTATGAAAACTTGCTCTCTGCATATTTGCCTTATTCGGTGGCTCTCAAAATTTCACACAAAAATGTATACACGGGAACCGAGAGCGAAAACTATGTCTAATCTCAGAGTATCATCACCTAATTATCTAGGATTCTAGATTCTTTGCACTAATCTTATAGCACTAGTACACTCTACTCTCATTTCACTCTATTTGGTGGATTTTTAGAGGAAAATATGCCTGACTCCCAAAACAATGTCCAGAGGTCCAGGAAAAGAAGCACTGCTTCTTCTCGACAGACTGAAGACATTTATCAGCCTTCACCATGAATCCATTGCAAATTCTACATGTGTGTGAAAAGTTGTACTGGATTCCAGATTACAGGAATCAACTAAAGGATAAAATCCCTAATGCATTCTCTTAATAAAATAATCTTATTCATGAATGCAATATGTATATATGCTATAGACATGTAACCTCGCATAATTTGTACTTCGTGAATTTCCCGTATCGGGTTACAATCAGCTTGACCCTAAATTTAGAACAAAAGGTGAGCAGGTGAGTCATAAGTGGCTATTGCGAACGATTTCTAGCTAAAATGCGAGCATTGGAGGTGGAGTTGGTTGTTATTTTAGTTAGGGTCCTAAAGTACGTTTTTCATGCAGCTTTGAGGTTTTCCTAAGTGTTGGCATGAAAATTTTTCAGTTTTTGCTGTATCTACTCGCCCATGCTTAAGTTCTTGCATGTCCTCATGCATGAATATAAAAGAAAATAAATCTAACAGAGGATGAGTGGGTAGAAGTCACCTGTAATTGCTCCTGAAATTATATTCAGCACCGGCCAACCTGTTAACATGCACTATACACAAGGGAAATATGCTAAAAGAAAAATATGCTATGTATGGTTATCTATAGATGATGGTGAAATGTGGAGTGAATGGTATTTATATGTGCTGAGTTTAACGCCTCCAGCTGGGCGAGCACTCAATCACACGTCCTCACTCAGATGAATAATCTCGTCAGGTGGAGGAGGTTCCTGTGCCAAAAATGGCTTGAGGCACTGGCCATTTACCGTGAATATATGCCCAGATTTTAGGTCCTTGATCTGGACTGCCCCGTTAGGATATGGCTGTATCACAACATACGGACCAGACCACTTGGACTTGAGCTTCCCCGCAAACAGTTTCAGCCGTGAATACTTTCCTCCGGATGTGGCGGTCATGAAAGGCCTTCGTCCTGTCCTTGTATATTAATGCATTCTCATAGGCCTCCCACCAAATTTCTTCTAATTTGCTGAGCTGGAGTTTCCGTTCTCGACCTCCTGCATCGAGGTCGAGGTTGCATTTTCGCACCCCCCAAAAAGTGCGGTGTTCCAGCTCTACAGGAAGGTGACAGGCCCTGCCATATACCATGCGATATGGTAACATTCCGAGTGGGGCCTTGTATGCGGTCCGATATGCCCAGAGTGCATCAATTAATTTGTCGGACCAGTCCTTCCTGTCTGGTCTAACCGTCTTCTGGAGAATCAACTTGATTTGATGGTTAGACACCTCAGCCTACCCATTGGTCTGTGGGTGATACGGAGTGGCTATGCGATGATGTACCCCATATTTCTTTAATAACGACCTGAAATAGGCATGTATGAAGTGGCTTCCCTCGTCGCTAATCAGAGCGTGGGGTATTCTGAATCTCATGAAAATATTTTGCAGTATGAAAGAAATGACGGTATTGTGGTCAACCCGTCTCGTCGAGATGGCCTCAACCCACTTCGAGACATAATCAACGGCTTGCAATATGTACTCGAAGCCATGCGAGTTCGGAAAAGGGCTCATAAAATCGATGCCCCAGACGTCGAACACTTCTACGACCATAATGGGTTGGAGTGGCATCATGTCTCTCCTGGTCATAAAACCGATCGACTGACATCGTTTGTAGTGTTGGGCGTAATCGTGTGTATCTCTGAAGATGGTTGGCCAGAAAAATCCCGACTGTAAAATTTTTACAGTGGTTTTCCGTCCCGAGAAATGGTCACCACACGCATCATTGTGGCAGAAAGATAACACACTGGGGATCTCAGAGTCTGGGATGCATCTGCAGATAATCTGATCTGCTCAAATGCGAAAGAGCAGTGGGTCATCCCAGAGGTAGTATTTGGACTCTGCAATGAATTTGAGCTTTTGGTCTTTGGATAGGTTCGCGGGAATTTTGCCTATGGCAAGGTAGTTCGCGAAATCCGCATACCAGGGGACTCAACAGAATGAATTGCCAAAAGTGATTCATTCGAAAATTGTTCATGGATAGGCAAGGAATAAGGAATGTGGTATGCGTCCAATCTAGATAGGTGATCCGCCACAACATTTTGTTTTCCGACTTTGTCGCAGATCTTGATATCAAATTCCTGCAATAGAAGGATCCATCTAATGAGTCATGATTTGGCATCCTTCCTTGCCAACAAATGCCGGAGGGCAGAGTGGTCAGTGAAGATGATGACCTTGGACCCTAATAAATATGATCTGAATTTCTCCAACCTGAATACTACTGCTAGCAGTTCTTTTTCAGTGATAGTATAATTGCGCTGAGTCTCATTCAGCATCTTGCTAGCATAGTATATGACAAAGGGTTGCTTCTCCCGACGCTGGCCTAAAACAGCACCGACGGCAAAATCAGAAGCGTCGCACATCATTTCGAAATCAAGAGACCAGTCGAGTGGTTGGAGAATCGGGGAGTTGGAAACAGCGCTTCATAAAGTCTTGAAGGCGCTGAGACACGAGGTATCAAATTCAAATGGGACATCGGTAACCAGGAGATTCGTCAAAGGCCGTGCAATTTTTGAGAAATCGCATATAAATCTCCGATAGAAGCCGATGTGGCCCAAGAATGATCTAATCTGCTTGACCGAGCTAGGTGGCGATAAGTGAGAGATAATCTCTGATTTAGCCCGGTCGACCTCGAGTCCATTTTTAGAGATCCTGTGTCCTAGTACTATGCCATCCCTCACCATGAAATGGCTTTTCTCCCAAGATAGTACTAGGTTTACCTCAATACATCGTTTCAGGATCATGGTGAGGTTATCAAGACAAGACGCAAAATCATCTCCGAAAACAGAGAAGTCATCCATGAATACCTCCACATAATCTTCAATCATGTCAGAGAAGATAGCCATCATACAACGCTGAAATGTCGCTGATGCATTGCAGAGGCCAAAGGGCATCCTCTTGAAAGCCAATGTTCCAAAGGGGCATGTGAATGTGGTCATGTCCTGATCTTCTGGGCTAATTGCTACCTGATTATACCCGGAGTATCCATCCAGAAAGTAGAAGAAACTGCGTCTAGCTAACCATTCCAATATCTGGTCAATGAACGGCAAAGGAAAGTGATCCTTCTAGGTAGCCGTGTTTAGTTTTCTGTAGTCAATGCAGACCCGTCAAGATGTCGCAGTGCGAGTCGGGATGGATTCGCCCTTATCATTTTTTATGGCGATGAGTCCTACTTTCTTGGGCACTATCTAAATCGGACTCACCCACTGGCTGTCTAAGATTGGATATACAATGCCTACATCCAGCCATTTGATGATCTCCTTCTTAACAACCTCTAGCATATTCAGGTTTAGCCATCTTTGAGGTTGTCTCGAAGGTTTCACCCCCTCATCCGTGTAAATGTGATGAGTGTAATACAAGGGGCGAATACCGTGGAGATCAGCAACACTCCACCCGATAGTAGCCCTATGGTCTTGAAGTGTATAAATTAATTGATGCTCCTTGCTGAGTCCATTTTAATGGACTAATATTATGCCTAGGTAACTTTAATCATACCGTTTAGGTGTATTAATAACTACAATTAAGTTGTAGAATATTTGTATGCATCATGATTTAAGTTTATAACATTCTATAACTTAATATGTAATGATTTTGTTGTTTTTATGTGTAGGAATTATATTTAGAAAGAGCAAGGGTTGGAGAGCAAATTTCCCCAACAACCAACGGCATCTTTTCCCTTTCCACCGGCCACCCTCAACAGCTGCTGGCCTTAAGAATGCTTCCTGCCAAAATTAGAAAAGGGATTTTAAAATCCCTTGATCGGTGCACGCGGGGAGAGAGAGGAGTTAAAAAGCACGCAGAGAAAGGAGAGGGGAGCCATCTTCCCCTTGGTGGGGAACAACTCCACCGCATGCACTGTGCCTATGCCCACTCCTTCACCACTAGGCACCCATCTTCAGCACCAAGCACACCACAACCCCCCTCCTGCAGGTGCAAGCACCGCTCGCGCCCTCACCTCTCCCTGTTCCAGCCCCCTGCAAGCGCAGGCACTGCCACCTGCGCCCGCAAGCACGCTCGGCTTCAGCTTGCAGCTGCACCGCACCAAGCCTGCACCTGCCAACACCATCTCCGCGCCCTTCCAGCGTTCACAACGCCATGCACCTTGTGCGACCGCAGGTGGTGCCTTCACGCAGGCACTAAGCGCCCTTAAGCGCCCATCCACCAGGCCTGCAGCCACCTTAGGCACATCCGCCCACACCTCTGCAGAGCGCCCGTACACCAAGGCCATCAACCCTCTGCAACGCCCGCTCTACTTCAACACCCGCAGGCGCTACCTCCCTTCCAACGCCTTCAACCCCCGTAGGCGCTGCACCACACCGCAGCGTCTCCACCGCCCACTTTCAGCCATAGGCACGTGCCCACCTCCCTTCCAGCGCCTCCTCTTTCCCGCCCGCACACCCGCAGACCCGCTCCTTAGCCTGCAACCATGCCAGCAGACACTACACCGTGCCCTCCTTCCTGCTGCACGCCTTCACGACTGCAGGCATGCGCCCATCCGCCATCCTCCAGTCGCGCCCGCAGGCGCACACCTCACCGCGCGCAAGCCAAAACCCTCCTGCAGGCGCTTGCGCCACAGCAGCAGCACCACCCGCCGGTGCACGCCATCTCCTCCTCCACTGGTCGGCCGCCTCCGGCCATCTCTGTCGACGCTGTGGCCTCCATCGGATAGGTCTCATCCTCGCCAACCTCCCTAGCGAATCCACAGCCCACCGATGCTCTCTCTCTCTCGCGAGGAGGAGAAAGAGCAAATGCTCTGTTTCCTCCGTAATTAAAAATTACAAAAAATGCCATTGTCAAAGTTACTGTTCATTTATTTTCTGAATTAATATATTGCAGAAAAATTTGCATGGACACCCCTTGCTTAATTTGGAATTACATATAATTGATTTCTCCCTATGAATGACATACAACATGAGATATTGATTATAGTACATTAGTGTCATTAGTTAGGAGATTAATCAATATTAACATTGTTTTCTATTACCAAGGTCATTATTTAGAATATTATATTATGGTAATTTTGCATGTGCACCCTCATCTTCTTGATTAATTATCTATATTGAGAATTTGTGCTGGAAATGAGAGCACTAGTTAGCATGCACCTCTATTAATATTCCCAATTCCTTTATGCATTATTACTCATTTTCTTAATAGACTAATTCCTCCCTGTGGAGACGACCTAACTCTTCGTCGTTAGTGTTAAAATTTTAAATGTTTTGAAAAGCAATTTTCTACCACGCGATTAAATACAACGGCACATCATTTTATGTTAAAGTTTTCAACGAAAATGAAGATCGCTCTTTCACTCCTGTCCTTGGGTTAAGTGGGCATTAATAATGACTGGATATGTCTCACTCTCGCCCAAGAACATGTACTTGAGTGAGTTAGGTAAGGGCTTCAATTCAATTACGGGTGGGTCAGAATCAGAATTGAGAGTGGGTGGATCAGAATCGAGGGAGGGTATCTGCTGATCCATGTACACATGAATTCCCCCTGATTCGCTCCCTATGAAATCGGTTGTGACTGCGTTAACGGGAAACCCGTTAGTTGTAGTCACGTCTTCTTGTAATAACAGGGGCAATTAAGTAATATATGGATCAAGATAGCTGGATTCAGGGGTGCTGTGGTCAGAAGCACACCCAAAACAGTCAGATCCTCGAGGAGATATGTGTAATGCAATGGTTTCAATCCCATGTCGATCGAGGTTCGAGAACCCTGATAGTGTAGACGAATGAGCATCGGGTCGTCACAAAGGAGCCCAATGTTACCACAGTAAACCGAATCTTCATCTTCATCATCCTCCTCTATTCAATCACAGTCGAAGTTCTTTGCTGCCCTAGGGCAATCTCCATACACCCGAATGCACAATCGATGTTCGCTCGGGCTGTCGCCAGAAATGGGCGACCCAAAATAATTGGTGCATCACGAAGATTAGGAGGAACTTCCATATCGAGAATGAAAAAATCTGCGGGAAAGTAGAACCCGCGGACTTTCATGATCACGTTCTCAACCCCCCCTCGGTGTTTTGACTGATCTATCAGCCAGCTGAATCGTAACCGAGGTGGGTTTCAACTCCCCAAATTGAAATCGATCAAATACGGTGGTGGGAGTTAAGTTGATGGACGAACCCAAATCTAGAAGGGCCCGATCAAATGGAGAATCCTGCAGGAAGTAGGATATGAGTGGGGTACTAGGGTCTTTCTTCTTCAGTGGTAGGTCAGCTAGAATCACAGCACTAGCTTCTTTCAACAATACCGCCTGTCGTCCAATTCTTGACTGTCGCTTCGAGGTACAGTAGTCCTTGAAGAACCTAGCGACAGCTGGAATGTGATCGATAGCCTCGAGGAGGGGGGCCTGAATATGTACTTCCTTAAATATCGATTTCAGGTCCTCGAAATTCCGCATGTCCTTTTTCTGTACTACATGTCGTGTCAAAGCCTCAAGAAAAGGGACGGGAATCTCAGGGATGAGTGGTCTCCTACCCTTATCTACCACAGGTGGCTCCTGAGATGATGAAGGAGCCGAATCTGCCTGCAGTGAAGGGTGGGAAAAATCAAAACCTGCCTACCTAGGTGGTGGGTCGAATGTCTTCCTTCCGCTCCACAATGAGACAGCGTGTGCATTGGCTTGTTGTCCATGAGGTGGTGGGGGGGCGGATGGGGCAGAATACGCGGGATTCTGCAAAGGTGGCTGGCCTTGTGCGTAAATGGGTGGTGCAGGAGGCACCTGTAGTATGGCATGTGCCTGTCCCTGCGGTGCCTGAAACCTAGGTGGGGCACCCTAGTTCTGCACATATCGAAGATTCAGGATGGGTTGGGAGGGCAAGGCTCCTTGAGTCCTATGCTCCTACAACAGCTGGTTCTACGTGTTCTGTATGATCTGAATCTGATCAGCCATCACCTTCATAATCTTCAAGCTATCTTGTGTAGACTTCCTCATCGATTCTTGTAGCTCCTCTTTCAGCACCTCCAAAGGGTCGGCTGGCTTTGGAGGGTGGTTGGCAGCTTGGTGCAGCAGCTGGTATAACGAGCAGGGTTGTTGCTACTGAGGCAGGAATGGATGCTTCCTAGGGTACGTGTTTTGCGCATTCCCGTATTGCCTAGTATGGTAGTGTGGATCTTGATGTGGTCTCTGTGAATTACCAGACCAAGAGAAATTCAAATGCTGGCGCCAACCAGGGTTATACGTCTCTGAATACGGGTTATTACGCCCGTATCCTTGGAAAGCGCTGACGTCCTCGTAGGCTGAAGATGTCTGAGACGTGTATCCATCAAGGGGATATGCATTATAATCTGCAGGTGGTGCGTAACCCTGGTCATAAGGTGCCAGATCTGGATTATTCACGGGATCCTGATATGCGGGATCTTGTAAATACGAAGAAGATGCATCCCGAGTGAGTAGATTCACTCGAGTAGGTGGGGCTCGGGGTGCATAGGAGGATCTTGCGGTGGCAGAGCTCGAGTTGGATTGACCTTGACTGATCTGGTCAATCTTCTTCTCAATTAGTTTTATTCTATCCAGCTTCCTGACGATGATATCCATGTCGGTTCGAATAGAATCGGTGTGAGCCTCGTGGACACCAACCCGCTGCTGACCAGGCCGCTGGGAGTGGTTCAATGATGCAGCATTCATCGAGTTCTCCGCTAATGATTCGAACAGCTCAAATGCATTGTTCTCATCTTTTACGAGAAAATTCCCACCTCTAGATGCATCGGCCAGATACCAATGTGTGTCATCCAGCCCATGGTAAAAAGCTGAGCTAAGTGCCATCTGGGTATACCATGATGCAGGCATTTCCGGAGAAGGTCGTGAAATCTATCCCATGCTTCATGTAATTTCTTCCCAGTTCCCTGGGAGAAAGTCGTGATTGCGTGCCGCATTGCATTTGTTCGACCGATTGGGAAGAACTTTTGCAGGAATTCACTTCGTAATTCCGGCCAGGTTCCAATTGGCTTCCCAATAGTCTTAAACCAGTATGAAGCTTTGTCCCTCAACGAGAACGGGAAAAGCTTCATCAGAACAATCTCGAGATCAATATTCCTAGGTCGGATCATTTCAGCGAGTCGACTCAGGTCCTCAAGGAGCTGGAACGGATCTTCGCTTAAGTTCCCGTAGAAATGAGTGATGATCAACCCAATTACATTGGGCTTGAGCTCAAACGCGTCTTCGCCTGCGGGAATTCTGACTAGCGGTGCGACGATAGGTGAGGTTGGGTCATAGAAATCCCGCAGTTGTTCTCCTTGTGGCGGGTGCTGCATCCTGTCAAGTGATGTAAGAATGCAATCCATGCTCTGCTGATGCCACTCCTCAGATTCGGCGACCCAAGCTTCCAGACAAGCCATCAGGTCCAGATTCTCAATGTCCTGACCCGGTCTAGGTCCAGGTCCAGGATTTGCCATGGTGGCTATTGGAGTAGAAGAAATAGGGGAAGAAGATGGTCCGGGCGAGGTGACTCGCCTCCTTGGGAGTGGCTCCCAAGGTCCAACCAAGTGAGGTCGAAGTGACCTCCTTCCATGCATACACTGCCCAACCCCTAGGTTGGTGTAGCCACGCAGGACAAGGCTAAGGCCCTGTCAATCAAATGGTCCTTATAGATCAAGTGACCATATTTTTCATTAGGGATTTATATTCCTGAAGATAAGTTCATCGTACAACCGACTGAAAGTGAATCCCACCTCTCAAGCTAACCCAGCCAATCTTGTTACGAGGGGACTAAGGGGAAGGTTCCTCCTTTGGCTTACACCTCTGGTTCCGTTGACCCCCAAGCCGCAGTCATTTGACACTACCCCGCAGACATAGCCGCGCCAAGTTTTGCAAGAGAGATTAAACTCACCCAGTAGTACGACAACGAACTCGGGTTGATTTCGTATTTTAAATTTAATTTTAGCCCATTTTCTTCAGTGGGGTTTGTGGTGAGTGGCCCACAAGGTAACCAAGCTCACCAGCTAACTAGACTTGATTAAGTCTAAGTTAGCCCAATGTGTGGTCTCTAGTTGTAACCTAAGGGTTTAACCTAAGTTGCATGCACTTCGAGGGTTTTTCTCTATTTTAGCATACCACAAAAATAATGTTAATTTTA
This sequence comes from Thalassia testudinum, assembly GCA_037157565.1. Taxonomy (NCBI): domain Eukaryota; kingdom Viridiplantae; phylum Streptophyta; class Magnoliopsida; order Alismatales; family Hydrocharitaceae; genus Thalassia; species Thalassia testudinum. Next base: position 70,487,744 of record JAZHRO010000002.1, read on the forward strand.
TGATAATAATTGGAATCAAATTAATTAAAAATTTTGCGAGTAGATTCCTTTTTCAAATATTTTTTTAGAGAATATTTCTTTGGAATTTTTACTATTTCAATCAAATTTTTAGGGAATTTTGAATATCAGGGGGTCAGATTGGGAACTTTGACCCCTAGTCAATTTTTCACTTTGAAACAGTAACAAATGATCTTTAAAAATTTAGGAAAAATATGAAAAATAAAGCTAATGAGATCAGCTTTCAAACCCCACTATTTTCAGTCACAACAAATTCATGGATTGCTGAGAATCTCTTTTTGAAATTTGAAACATTTTGAATCTGGGTCAGTCTGACCCCGTGCACTTTGAGAATTTTTAAAAATTTTATACTTGGAATTTTTTCAAAGTAATGGTGGCATTTGAAAGATGATTTGAAAATGAAGGTTTAGCCTAAATTTCACCATTTTTTGCTAATGAATTTTTCGGCAATCGAATTTTTAAGTTAGATTTGAAATCTAGCCGAAAATTAGAAGATGGTGGAAAAGCTTTTAAAAAGGTTTGAATTTGAAATTCAAGCCTTCCACCAAAAAGATTTTTTTTTCTTTTTCAAAACTTTTTCACTTTTTTTTTCAAAAAGGATTTTTCAAAATATTCACAGAAAATATCTTTTTTTTTCTTTTTTTTTCAATTAACCTAGATTCGAAAGGAAACCTAATCTAGATTTTTTCAAAATTTTTCTTTTTGATTTTTTTTTATTTTTCATGAAATTGAGAAAAATATTTTTTTTCTCAAAAGAGATTGCAGAAAGTAGATCTAATCCTAGGGTTCAGAAAATAAACCTTATCTAAGATAGATGATGTGCACCTGATTTTTCTTTGCCGCGCTCGATGTGTGCGCGGATCCCATTTTCGTTCCGTGTTGTCCTACACATTAAAAACAAAGTAGAGGCAGATTTGTCAGTGATAGATTAAAAGATCGAAATCAAGAAAAATGACGTTGCCTCCCCGGCAACGGCACCATTTGTTGGGAAATTATAATGCGCGTTTTCATATGAAAAGGAATGCGTCGTAGTATAGTCATGAAGTACGATCCAACAAAGATATTGTTTTGTAAAAAAAATGAGACTTTGAGTCCCGGTCGTTCATCTCTGGGAGGCATTGTTTTCGCTTTTGAAATTGATCTTTTTTTTTTTAGCTGCTCTACTTTGTTTAAAGACGCACGCCAGTTTCCAATCTCCTAACTAAGACATCACCACTCCTATTATTAACTCTAATCACATGCGCATGCATCAAGTAAATCACGAAAGTGAACGTGTGAGTTTCTGTGCACACGATTCTAGTGAGGTGGTGACTAGTTATGGAGAAAGCATCTATTGTTAGATTTTCAATATCCTCAGGAAACGACATGCTGGTGTGTAATATATAGACAGTTAAACAACAGGCACTTAAATCACACAAATACGATAATTATTAAGCTTGCGGTGATTTCAAACACATAGAGAGACATATATATATATATATATATAAATGCAACTTCATTCATCATTGGAGAGTTGTTGCACAAGGAAATCTAGAGGAAAGCTTATACATAAGTGCTTAAAAATTAAACCTAGCTACCAGAAAATGATTACATACGAGAATCGATAGGGGGATTTCTCATGCATCATTGGGGGAGAAGTAAGACTACACTACTAAGCAATAAATAAAAGCAGTAAATATACAAAAAACTAAGCTACTAATCTAGAAGAAGGAAGGGCATTCGGAGGTGGTCTCCGATGGCCCTTGAGTGGCTGACAAAAGAAGGAGGGGCGGCCAATGGAGCTTAGGCTGGACCTTGGAGAGAGGTTGGGGAGCTGATCCAGCTTCCTGGCATGGAGATGGTGGCCTCCATGGTGGTGCTCAACTCATGGAGGTGGAGTGGAGATGGGAGTGGCTAGCCTAAATGGAATGAAGGCCAAGGAAGTGAATGGAACCAATGGAGCCAAGAGTGTGAATTGCCAAGGAAGTGAATGGAACCAACGGAGCCAAGACTGTGAATTGCCAAGGAAGTGAATGGAGGCGCTTGGCCGCCCAAGGGGGCTTTTTATAGACCCAATGGCTTCTCTCTAGAGAGGTGTAGAACTCTCTAGAGAGAGTCCAAGAGTGGCCGACCACATGTGGGTGGAGATGGTCTTTGAGATCCAAGAATTGTGGATCTCAATTTGAATTCCTCTTGGTTGCTAAATTTGGCAACCAAGAGGTGGTGCCATCTAAAGAGCTCTCTAGAGAATTCTAGAGAAGTGTGTGTGCGTGAATGGTGTGTATGTGTGTGTGTGTGTGTGGTCGTGCTCTATGTGGCTAGGTAGCGTAGGTTAGGTCCTAAGGGGTTTAGGTTGGTGTAGGTCTTGAATTAGGGTTACAAGCCCTAATTGCTAAGGGGAAAATGCAATTAAACTTAACCTAAGTTTAATTGAATGAGTGTGAACCTAATTGAGAGTAGAATAACTCAATTAGGTTGGGTTTAGGTCAATTGGACTCTCACCAAGTCTAATTAAACTTGTGTGGGTTGAGATCTAAGCTCAATTGGACTTAATGAGTCCAATTGACTTAGGTGAAGGTAATTGACTTTGATCTAAGTCAATTGGGTTTGGTGAGGACCTAATTAGCTCCTTAGGTAGGTCTAGAGGTGATGTACTAGGGTTAGGACACCTTAATTTAGGTTCCTATGGGGTTGGGATTAGGTCTAGGGAGCTAGAGATCCAAGATCAAGACTTGAATCTCAAAATAGGGACTGGAGACCAACATCAGACGTTGAATAATAGGATTAGACAACTTATACTCAAAAATCAGAAGTCCAGACTTCAGTTCTAAACGTCCAATTTGAGTCAGGGGGAAATCAGGGTTCTGTTTTAGGTACTCTGCAGAAATTGGACATCTAACAAAGTGTCTGGACATCCAATAACACTGCAGGAGTGGGTTTGAGGTGTGCGGGAGATGGCTAAGTGTCTTGGACATCCTATAACTTATCTGGACGTCCAGATAAGGGCTGGGACTAGGGTTTTAAGGCTTCCTAGGGTGTTGTGACCTAATCTAAGGGTGGCTAAGGCTTGGGGAAGTCTCTAGGCTATCCTAGGGCTAAGATGGACCTAAGCTCTTCACATTTTACTGCTTTATTCCTACTTAATAGCATAGCAAACCTTTAACTCCCTTACATTATTATTTCTATATCTAATCTAAGCCTTCTGCTCCAACTCTACTGCAACTCTCGTTATTCTAGATCCAACTTCAGATCTTGCTCCAGATCCAGCCCCAGATCTGCTTATTCCCTGCAATTGACATAATGCACTTAATCAGCACATTATAACATTATTTCATGCATAGCTAAAGAAGGGAAGTAAAGATGCAGATAATGCGTATGTATGCGTGAATAACCCTAACTTATGCTAAGTTCTAGCTTAATCTAGGTCAATTAAGACCTATGATTGCTGCGCAATCACCCGACACATTTGTTGTAAGACTAAGGTAAAAATAAGCATGGGGAAGAAAAAAAAAGTTTTAAACCAAATACACGCCCTTATAAGTGTTGGCTTTTCACAAGCACAGACACAAGATTTTAAAGGATATTGCAAGTCGCGAATCAGATTCAAGAGCCAGAAAAATCCTAGAAACAGAAATTTCAAGTCATCTGAATTAACAAGGGGTTAATTTGTAAATTTTCTGGAGGATATATAGATCCCATTTTTTCAAATTTTTGGATCCAAAAACAAATTCCAATGTTTATCCTTAACAAATCACGTGCCTCCTGTGTTTAGATCAACCAAGGTCCCTTAATCTTTTTCTCCTCAAAAGTCGAAAAAATTAGATTTCCCAAAAATTCTATTTTCCAAAAAATTAAAGTTTTGCTAAGAGACTAAAAAAAGATAAGCATAGGGGTGTGAATAACGCCAGTTTATCATTATCTTATGCATTAAAACAAACCTAGCTCTTAGGATTAAGCTCCGCAAATGGGTTTTTGGGTTGCATTTAGGCATAAATTAGGTTAGGCATGCATTGCATTTTTTATTGTGTTTTTAATGAGTTTTTGTGAGTGTTGGGGATAAACAGATTGCCAGATCCCTAGAACCCTCGCACTCAGGAAGCCAACTGGTGAAGGAGAAGCTCTCACCAGCTGGAACTCAGCTTGATCCAGCTCACCATAGTTGGGATTCAACTCACATGAACTAGGGTTAGCTCATCCTAGCTTCATTCAGTTCATCTTAAAAGAATGGCAGCTCAAGAGAGCTCATCTTAGTTCACCCTAGCTCAGGTCAACTCTGATCCAGCTCAACTTAGTTGAGTCTAGCTCATCTCAGCTCCCATTAGTCCACAGGGAGCTCTAGCTAGTTTAGCTGAGTTGACTGGAGTTCACCCCATCTCAGGTCAAGCTACATCCAGCTCCACTCAACTCCAGCCAGCTGAAGATGAATTCATTCCATCTTAGGAAGCTCAAGTCTATCTCTCGGGGACTCAGCTTAGCTCAACTTAGTTGAGCTAAGCTACCTTAGTTGCCTCAACCAGCTCAATCCTCCTCGAGAGCACCGGACCCAGCTTACCTCAGCTCAATTCAGAAAAAGCCAGCTCACTTTAGCGTGGCTTAGCAGCTAGCAAAGAGCTAGCAAGCTAAGCCACCTAAAGTAGCTCCATGCTAACCTCTTCAACAGCTGCCAGCTCCAATTTAGCTCTAGATGTCTTCTGCCCAGCTCCTCTACACAAACCCTAGATCTCATTGCCTCCTCCTCTACTCCATTGCTAGCTAAGCTAGCTTATCTTAGCTTAGCCTATCTAGCATCCACATCCCTGGCACCAAGAACCAAACCCTAACTCCACCTACATAACCTTCCACTCCAACACCTAAGGCTACTTAAGCTAGCTCCACCCTACTCATTTTGACGCCACCACTTCACCACCTTTCACCCCTCAACTAACCACCAAAAGACACCAAAAGTTGGCGTCAAAACTAACCCTAACCACCTCCCTTATGGCACCAACTTTCAGCCCCTTTATCCACCCTACACCTACCCACATAACCCATCCTAACCACCCACATACCCCCCTTCTAGAACCCTAAGGTGGCACCACCTAATAGCCTTCTAGAAGGCCCATTTTGGCGCCAATTCTAAAGGGCATCAAAGCCATAACTACCCCCCATAGCACCCCTTAGGTGGCGCCATTTATCCTTAGCCCTAGGATCCCCAACTACCCCCCATATCCTATTCTAGCCATCTATTCCAAGAGCCACCTATTATCCCCTTCCAACACTATATATACTCACCTAACTTCCCACATTTTCTTCATCCTCCATTAGTCTTTTCTTCTACCTATACCCACCTACACCTACGACCAAGAAGAAGGAGTAGAGAAAAAGATTAAGGGGGCACATCACCCTCCCTTTGGTGCCTTCTTCTCCCCACTCTCTTCAACTTGTGCCACGCCAAGGAGGAGAGCCATTCTACTTCAAGGAGGATGGCTAGGCAAAGGAGGACCTAAGGTGGACGTCCACCCTTGGAGGAGGAGAATTAAAGGTGGTAGCTTCCACCTTGGAGGACACCATCTAAAGGAGCTTTACAAGGAAGGAGTTGGAGGACTCTTTTCAAGCCTGAGAGCTACCAGGCTTGGAGCAATAAACCTACACCTCTTCACCATCATCATCATCAGGACCATTAGTTTTATTTCATTTTTGTTGTACCTTGATAGTTGTAGTAAAAGATTTCCTCTATTAGGGTTCCTTGTAAAATAGTTTTTGGTCCTGGTTTAAAGTTGCTTTCTTTTCACAATCTTTATCACATTATATTACTTTTTTTTTAGCACTTTTCACTCCCTCTCCCTAATTACTCTAGGCCTCCACGTGCCTAGAGTGAGCTTAAGGTGAGGAATTAATTATCACCTAGGTGTTAACATAGTAATTATAGGTGTTAGTCTCTTTCGCCAACAAAATCCAAGTATTCCTATTATTTCAAAAATCCATAAAAAGTACATATTTAAAAGACCAAAAAGAAAGGTGATTTTCATATTTTCAAGCAAGGGATTCTGATTTGCAACTTGCCTCCTTGGACGACCCTAGATACTCCCCTATCTAGGAATATAAATTTAAAAGCATATGCGATTTCGTGTGTTACAATAACTTTAAAAACCCTAATTAAAAATCACGCGATTTTTAGCATCAGTGTGCAGCCCAAGACTAAAGTGTGGGACAATGGATTGATCTGATTCATTAAAATCGGGTGTCCACTTATTGTTCAGCTCAGGAAGATAGTCAATTATTCCAAGCTTGGGTCGCACATGAAAGATATCGTAAGGGTTCTGATAGAAGGTTGGTGGTTTCAGGTCAATAGGAACCCTTATATCCAAAATCGTATTTCCATCAGAAGTAGCATCCCAGATTTTCATTTTCACATTTCTACCATCTAAAATCAATGTTCTCGAGACCTCCAAATCATTGTACACCCCATCTAAAGTACCCAAGTCCAACAATTGTGATTGAATCAGGATTGACCTAGGTCTGGTGATCTCAAAAATATCATAATTCAGCTCTTCAGGGTGTGGTTGAGCAGTAGGGCTACTAATTGAATCATCAAGATTCGGATCATCCAAGTTAGTCCCAACATGATCATAATCTTCAATAATCGGGTTATCAAAAGGTTCGTCATGCTCCTCCAGCTCGTTCGTCTCACTAAAATCCTCTTCCTTAAGCTCAAGTGAGACTTCACCTAAAGATTCTTCACCCTCAGAGTCAAAGAATTCTTGATCCTCATTTATATATGTCTCAAAATCATGTCATTTCATGGTTCATGGAGGCATTTTTCGTCGTTCCCTGCCTCGGGGATCTCGGGTGAGACAATTGATTCATCCTAAATCGGTTGCTGTAGACCAACCTGGTCATCCCCAATCTCAAAAAATGTATCCCCCCCCGATAGGCACCAGAGTAGGTTCAAACATTGGCTCTCCTGAAGGGGGCTCATCCTGAGAATCATTCCAAGATTGGACTAGGGCAACCACAAATTTCATTCTCAACCTCAATAATTTCCCAAGTAGAAACTCACCTAGGCCCCTATCCCTAAGATTTTGGAGCAAATCCAATAGAGAACTATTAAGTCCATCAATCATTTTGATCATACGCTCCAATGCTTCAGTGCATGGTCTTGGCTGAGCTTCTAAAGATTGGATGGTGTTCCTCAAGTTAGCCAACACCTTGTCTTGGACCTAGTTCATCTGAACCGAATGGTTCGGTTCATGTTTGGGTGGGTTTGGGTTAAATCTAGGGGATTCAAGATATCGAGGTTCTCGAGTCCTTCCTTGATAGTAGGTCATTTCAGGTTGTTCAAAGAATGGTGGCGACCTATATTCAGTGGAATACTGGGGAGGGTAAGTGTTATAATCAACATATCCTTCTTGATTGTAGATCGGGTTGGTTCGGTCATCAAAGGGTGATCTATAATCATTGTAGCTCTGGGAAGGATATTAATCACAGTCCTGTTGTCCATCGTTAAGCCCTGGACACTAAGGTCCAATATCGTATCTCCAATCAAAGTTATCCCAGCTAATGGATGGGTAATTATAAGTCAAGTCGGGATAGTAATCTTCTTGGGTATAAGTGATCGTAGGAGGGTAGGATGGGAAATGAGTGTAGGATGTGGAAGGATACATGGTAGAATAGGAGGGGAACTCAGAAGAAAGAAGGGAGCCTTACAATACAAGTAATCAATCCTATCCTTAGGTGGGTTAGCCTAATGACCTATAGACTCCTAGGACCTGTCTTGAGATTATAAATGATTTGGTCTACTTCTATCTAGTCAATCCAACCAGTTAGAGGGAGGGGCTGGAGAGAAGGTTCTTCTTTTGGCTTGTGCCTCTAGTTCCTAGTGTACCCCCAAGCCATGGTAGTTTGACACTACTCCCCTAGCTAGACATCAAATGGACCAGTAGAAGGAGATTAATCAAAAAAAAATCTCAATCTGGGCTTCGAAGAGCGAATCAATCCTTAAGGCCAACGTCTACTCAGTTTTATGTAAACTTGGAATGATTATGCTCTTGGAATGTGATGGGCCCTTTAGATGAGTTGTGCTCTTAATGATCAATTCAAATGTGTGTGCATGCACAACCAGTGTTTGTAAACAAGGTCATTTGATGATGTGTGTTTTAGGGTTTAACCTTGTTTAGTAGCTTTTAAGGTTTAATCCTTAGGTTGGTTCAATCAGGGTTCAGTAGAACACTCCAGGTTGTACAAGCACTGGCGATATTGTATTCCTTTAGAAATCAGAAAAAAAAAATGAAGTGCCTGGTTCAGCCCTAAAAATCAACCCTAACTGGCAAGCTACTGATGAATCACTTTTATCTTAAGTAGTGCGGCCAAAACAGTTCAATCAATTGGCCTGTTGCACCACTTAGTTAAGGCACACAGATGTTTAACATATTTAGATTTCTACTCACTTATGTGTAATGAGTTGAAGTGTACCGGGTCCACAGGTCAAATCTCGGTTAAGTAGTAGAATCAAAGTGATTGTGCACCTTAAGATGAGAATTTATGGGTGTTGAGTGTGTCTCTTTTAATTAAATCCCACAAGAGAAGAGTTTTTTTTTATTTTTTAATATATGTGGGTGGGTGAGGTGAGGCGAAGTGACAATCAAACAATCAAATCTATCCTAGGGTTTATGTAAGCACCTAAGTGATTAGCCCATAGTTGTGGGCTATTTAAGTATTTAAGTGCCTACAGATTAGGTTAATTCTAACATTTATTTAGTATAAATTAGGATGTAAATAGATTAATTCATAGTTTTAATCTAATTACATAATCCATACATTGCATTCATATCTTAAGTGCATTTAGAATTAGCTTAGAATAGCATTCATCTAATTAGATAACCAATTAGGTATATTGTTTTCATTAACATAGAAGTTGAGGGTCTATACATAAATAACCCAAATATTTTAACATTATTTTCTTTATTCTTCTTCTTTCAGAACGGCTGGGTGCCGCTCCAACGCCCGGCTGCTGCAGTGATGAAGCCATTCAAGGGGGAGCGGATGTGGTGGATCTGGTCGGCGGCTGATTTCAAACTTGTTCAGGCCACTACAAAAGGAGTAGGGAGGCAGCCGAGCTAGGGAGGCCTCTGCCACCGACCCACCACTGTGCAGAGAGAACCTCTCTCTTCCACTCCACACTACCGGCCTCTACCGTGGCGGCGAGTCTCCACTACCGTGGGCGTGTGGTGTGACAGGCCACACCGCCATCCGGAGCTCGCCCGCATTACCGTGAGCACCTTAGCGTGCAATTCCCTCGCCGTCGTCACCAACCACCACCTCCGCAACCACCGTCACTGCAATCACCTTCTCATTCACTTAAGACGTCCGAAAAATTTCCCGAACGTCTGAAGGTACCCGCTCACCTGCGATCACCCGCCCATCTCACTGTTCACGCCCGCACCACCACCCCTGCGCCTGCACCTTCATCCATGCGCACCCACGCCTGCACCCTCCACCGCTCACCGGCTGCAGACCTGCGCACGCCTGCAGATTAGCCCACGCCACCTTCCCCACGCCCATCAGCCTGCAGCACACCCATGCCCACCATCAACCGCGCCTGCAGACCACCGCAGCCATCTCCACGCGCCTGCAGACCACCGCCCACGCCAATCGCTCCAGCACCCTCCGCAGACCCTCTGCAGCGCACACCATCCTCCAACCGCGCTGCAGCACCCTCCGCCGCGCTTGCAGAACCACCTGCAGCGCCCTCTTCCCCGCGCATGCAGACGAACGCCTGCCACGCCAGCCGCAGCAGTGCCCACGGCAGCGGCAGCAGCCACCCCCGCAGCAGCAGCAGGCGGCGGACTTCACGCCAACAGGCTGCGCAAGCTGCCGGCTGCAGCACCTCCGCCGGAGCTCGTCCAGCCACCTCCGACCGCCGCGCGACTCGCCGCCACCACCGATTCGAAGCCCTTGATCCAAGGGACCTCCTCCGAGCTTCCCGCGCCCAGCCATCGGCTCCTCGTCGCGCAAGACAACGGGGAAAAATTTCCCTGTTTTGCTACAGTAAAACGTTAATTAAAATTTACATTTTCTGCCATTGCCACATTTTAATCATATTCTATTGACTCTGCATTGCGGAAAATATCCTGTAGTTTCTCATAATTGCCATTTCAGCATTGTTTCTTGCTTAAACCTTAATCTAAAGGCAATCTTGGCTTGGTTCTTGTCCAAATTGACTACGAACAAACATTTTTAAGTGGCACGAATTTTAATACGTTATTTCCTCCCTGTGGATACGACCCGCTCCTCTGCGAGTGGTTATTTCTTGTTAAAAATTGATTAGTCGATTTTTCCACCACATTAAACTACAAACGACTTAAAAGCGAAAGATCGATCAGTCACTAAGTTGATTTGATTTTGAGTTATTAGGTTATGGAATGGAAATCTAGTAGGTGGGTGGGGGAAATAACATACAAATGTCTCTACCCGCACTTTACTCCAATCTACCGCCTTCGACTCGATCAGGTTCCTACAAGACAATAAATTGAAGAAGAAAGGTTAGAAAAATATGCAAGTAATGCGGGAAAAGGCGAGAAAAAATTCAAAGAGCATTGCCTCCCTAGCAACGGTGCCAAAATGATGGGGCAGATCTCGTCGTGAAAAGGTTCAGAGTTTCAAAAACCCACCGTCATAGTTTGATTCGCGAGAAAATCCGTCGATCAGATAAACTTATAATCAAAGCTCAAAAAGTGAGTCCCGAGTCAAACACAGGGAGGCAAACATTTGGTTTTGAAAATCTACGTTTTGCTTTTTATTTGTTTTTGTTGTTTTATCTTTTCTAATTTATTTAGTATTTTTAGCAAACAAGAGATCAAGTCGATGAATTCTAGCTAATCTACTTGCAAAATAAAAGAGAGAGAGACAGAGAGAGAGAAACAATCATGTATTTTTTTAATAAATTGTTTCTTACAACTAGGAAAGCGGAAAATCTATACTACAAAAGCAATAAAGATAGAGATAGGTGAGACAAATCCCCCTCGACGATCGCTTGGAGGATGACTCGCTCTGACAACACCTAGAGAAGGTGGAAAGGACCGAAACGAATGAGGATGGAGCCGGAGGATGGAGGGCGGGGCAAGACGACATCGCAGCGAGGATCTTCTTCCCGAAGGAGGTGAGAAGACAGCCACAGGATGCTCCACGAAGGGGAATGAGAGGTGGGAACAAATGTTTGTTTTCTACTCTAGAGGAGCATCTCGAGCTTGGAACAAGCTCTCTCTAGAGCCTTGAATGTGGTGAGAGGAAGAAAGGAAGAGATGAAGAAAAATAGGAGGGGTAGAAGTCCTTTTATAGTGGAGGAAAGAATCAAATTCATATATAAGACATTTAGTGACAGTCATAAACGTCGCTGAAGATCCACCGCAAACGTCACTAAAGATAGCCTTGCGCCCACACTACCGTTGCGCTGCAGCACACGGACGTGCCTACGTGCGCTGCTGCTGCTGCGGGTGTGTGCCTCCTCACACGTGCATGCACTTGCATTGCTGCATGCGTGCAGTAGCACATGCATGCACATGGGCGACTTAGGTTGCGCCACGTGGTGCAATAAGGGTCATCCATCTTCTTTCCGTTGTAAGGGCTGCTACAGAGGTCGAATTGAGTCGATTTTCACGCCGTTAGGCTGCGATCGTCAACCCGAATCCATCTGCGTGGTCGAATTTGTCATTTGAAGCTTCAAATTACGTCACCTATTTCCTTAGCCATTAATCTTCCTTGGATTGCATATGGTGCTACAAACTCCGATCAAGGCGATTTCGAAGGCGTTGGACTCCAATCGTCATCTTGATCATATCCGTATGGTCGGATTGTCAATCCGAAGCTCCAAAAGAAGTCTCCCTCTCTCCTGACCACAAAAAGGATGCAATTAACCTAAAATATACACAACTACTCTAAATGCAAAATGATGCATGCTATGCAATATTTATAATATGGAATGCAAATCTAAGCCTAGGAACATGCATAAATAGGCATTTCAACCTAAATGGATGTGTCTACATCAATCATCAAGGATTTTACTAGCATGGTAGATCACAACAGGATTCTTATGAATTCGTTGCCCTAGAACGACCCCGACAGCAAAATCAGAGGCATCTGTCATTAATTCAAAGGAACAATTCTAGTTTAGTCCATTTAAAATTGGTGCCTCTATGGCATCCTTCTTCAACCTATTGAAACTCTCTAGGCATTATTTTGTAAACTCATAAGGCTGGTCTTTGGTGAGTAATTGACTTAGGGGTTTGGAGATTTGGGAAAAATTTTTGATGAAACAGCATTAGAAGCCGACACGCCCCAAGAAAGATTGGATCTGTTTCACAATAGTGGGCGGTGGAAGTTTAGAGATAGCATCAATTTTTGCACAATCTATTGCAATTCTCTTTTTTGAGATGACATGGCCCAAGACGATGCCTTTCTAGACAATGAAATGGCTTCTTTCCCAACTGAGGACCAAGTTAACTTCTATGCATTTTTGGAGTCTCCTTTCAATATTTTTAAGACAAAGAGCAAAGGTCTCCAAAAATAGAGAAGTCATCCATAAAAACTTCTAGACATTCACCTACCAGGTCTAAAAAAATTGCAAGCATACACCTTTGAAAAGTCTCAAGTGCGTTGCATAGATCGAAGGGCATCTTCCGGAAAGTAAAGGTTCCAAAGGGGAAAGTGAATGTAGTTTCGTCTTGATTTTCATGATGGACCACAACTTGATTATAACTGGAATAACCATCGAGAAAACAATAGTAATCACGTCTAGCTAATCGCTCCAAGATTTGATCAATAAATGGGAGCGGAAAATGGTCTTTCTTGGTGGCGGTGTTCAATTTGCGAAAATCAATGCACATGCACTAAGAAGAAGCGATCTGAGAGGCTATATTTTCCCCATGTTCATTTTTGACAACTGTGAGTCCAATCTCTTTAGGAACTACTTGCGTGCGACTAATCCAGGAGCTGTTAGAAATGGGGTAGATGATATCAGCATCAAGCCACTTTATTATCTCCTTTTGAACCACCTCCAACATATTCGGGTTCAAGTGCCTTTGTGGTTGGCAGGAGGGGCAAGAATCGTCCTCAAGGTATATTCGATGAGTGCAATAGGATAGATTGATACCCTTCAGGTTAGAAATGGTCCAACCAATAGCTTTTCTATTTTTGCTGAGAACCTGGAGAAGCTTTTCCTCTTGTGCCCCAGCAAGTCCAGAATTGATAATCAGGGGCATGGTTTGATTCGGTCCAAGGAAAACATATTTAAGGGAGTCGGGCAAAGGTTTTAACTCTAGTTGGTGGCCCGATTCCAAAAGAATTTCTGCTTTATGGTCCAAGGGTGAAGTAAGAGAGGAGTTAGATGAAGAGTCAGGTGGAGATGGTGTGGTTAGGGTCGGAGGGTGGGTTAAATCAAAAGATTGTTCAGGAACAGTATTAACTGCAAAGCAAGAACCCATGTGTGAAATTTGCATTGTTTCCTCCACTAAATTTTCTATCTCAGAATCTAAGTCATTAAAGAAATTTTGTTCTTGGAATCTCCTAGAAGATTGAAAAATATCTAGGGTAATAGATTCACCACCACACATGATTTTCATCTTTCCAAAATCACAATCAATGTTGCCTTTGGCGATGGCTAAGAATGGTCTTCCAAGAATTATCAGGGCATTCTTCAGTACTTCCAGTACCTTGATGTCTAAGACCAAAAAGTCTACGGCAAATAAATAGTTTTCGACCCAGACAATGACATCCTCAACAATCTCCTTTGGTTTAATTGTAGATCGGTTAGCTAATTGAAATGTTACCTCAACAGGCTTTAATTTACCAATCTTGAATTCTTCAAAAACAGCAGTGGGGATGAGATTAATTGAGGCACCGAGATCAAATAAGGCGCAATCAAATGAAGTGTCATTAATGACCACTTGAATCAGGGGGACTCCTAGATCTTTCCTCTTTAGAGGCAGTTTGCCCTGCACAACTGAGCTCACTGTCTCTGGGAGAATCACCTTTCCTATGTTTTTTGGCTGCCTTTTAGGAGTACATAAATGTTTTAAGAATTTGGAAAAGTTAGGGATATATTTTATGGCATCAAGGAGAGAGATGTTTATTTCTACTTGCCCAAAAAAATCCATCAATTCCTTATTAGTTGGCTAGGATTTCCTTTTCTTGTTGGTGGTAGAGTGAAGGGCTAGTGGGAAAGGTATGGGATTTTCCTGCATTGTAATTGCAGGTTCCTAAATGGGGTTAGAGGAAGAGGGAGAAGAGTTGCTCTGCTTTTCTTTAAAGTGAGTTTCTTGAGTAGGTGTAGAATCATGAGTAGTTTTCCCATTCCGTAGAGTAACTACATTCGCAATGTGGTTATTTCTAGGAGGACGGGAAGACTAGTTTTGATTGAAGCCCAGTGGGTGTTGGGTAAATAGGTTGATTGGGATATCCACCATGATATTGCTTCCGTTGATTATTTGGGTTGGGCAAGGGCTGGGATGGCAGGTTGCCAACAGGTCTATGATCAGGGGTAATGTTTACTTGATATTGTAAATTGGTAATTAATTTGGGTTACTTCTGTCATTTGAGTCTGCATTCCCTACAGAGTTTTCATGACATTGGTGTTGATATCTTCTTGGGATGGCCTAGGTTGATATATGTTTTGCCCATAAGTCCCAAATTGATTTTTCTTAGGAAACAAAATCGGATTTAGGGCTTTCCAAGAAAGGTTTGGATTGTACCTCCGATTTTGATTGTAAGAATTGGAGGAAATTCTAAATTGCTCCTGGAGAGTCGAAATGTTTTTAGTGGTGGGGTCAAAAAGATTTTGATTCATGAAATCAAAAGACCCAATCAGATCTTGTGAAAATTCAATTGAAAACTGCTGCCTAGCAAGGGTAGCATCGATGTTGTGCAAATTGTCTCTTTTGAGAAGGTGAGGGGAGTTCGGGTAAGGAGCTTGTTTTTAGTGAGCTTTTCTTCCATTTTCTTCTAGTTAATTTGCATCTGATTCAGTCATTGAGTTATCATGTGTAGATCATCCTGAGTGATTGGAACATATGTGGATTCGGAGTCAATTTCATTAACTCCAAGTCTTGGGTTGTTTATCCTACCAAAAGTATCAATTGAGGCCATATTAAATGAGTTTTCACTAATTTCCTTGAAAAGAAAGTAGGCACTTTCAGCAGCTTTGTTAAGGAAATTTCCTCCACATGAAACATCCATGAATCATTTCAATTGATCTCCTAATCTATGATAGAATATCTGCACTAGCTGCCATCATAGAATTTCATGGTGGGGGCAACTCAGCAATTCTTGAAATCTCTCCCAAGACTCGTGAAGTTCACCAGATTTTTGTTTAAAGGTCGTAATTGATCATCTTAAAGCATTCGTATGACCTATAGTAAAAAATTTTTTAAGAAAAATGCTTTTTAATTGGGGCCAGGTGGTGATAGGACACTCGATCGTTCTAAACCAATGAGATGCTTTATCCTTAATGAGAGAGGAAATAATCTCATAAGCCACACTTCTTCCAGCACAGTGTGGGAACAGGTGGTTTGAGTGAGGACAGTCGACTTCTCGAGGTGGCAAAGGGGGTCCTCTCTTGGAAGACCACGAAAATGTTCAATTAGGTTCAAAATGGCGGGTTTAATTTCAAAATCCCCTTGGGGTATAACCACTCTAGGTCTCTCTTCATAATTTGAAGGATCATAGAAATCCTTAAGTGGTACAAGAGGTTCCCCGAGTAGCTGGCCCGGTCTTTGGTTGTCCAGGTTGCTTGGCATGTAAATCGCATTTAAAAAGTTAATTCAGTTGTAGTATAGCACGAAAACACGTCGACAAATAAATTTATAAAACCGGTGAGTACCGGGTTGTTCGCAGGGAAGCAATCGCAATTTATGCATAAGCTTTGCAATAAAACTTCAACTTGTTCTAAATAGATATTTATATATGTATATATGTATAGGAATCAGGTGTATGCATTCAGAAGATCAAAATTTTATTCCAATTAAAATAGAGTTTTCACAATAGAGAATGCTACTAGAAACAAATAGATAGAGAGAGAGAGAAATATAGAAAGTGGCAAAGAGATGATGCCACTTGTAGGATGCTTGTGCGAGGTGCGGCAGCACCTTAGATCTAGAGCGCCAGGATGAAGGTCGAAGCGGAGTTGTAGAGGGACAGAGAGTTGCAGAGAAGGTGGAAGATATCTGAAGTTGATGGAAGAGAGAGATGCTTCAACTAGGGGGGCTTTGGCCTTCTTTTATAGCTTTTATGAAGAGCAAAAAGGGTCTTTTGGCCCCCTATCTCGTGCAACAACTTTAGGATTAATCAGATCCGTCGATCGGAAGATCAACGGACCTGATTAGGCCTTAAAACAACCTCCAACATGCCCTCTATGCATGGATTCACTCTCTGGCAGACATGTGACGCCCGCTGCACCCTTGGATCAAGATCGCACGACCTTGCTTTCTCCTCGCGCTCACCCAACAGTTCTCTCTCTGCACGTGCACCTGGAAGCCTCATTTGAGCGCCTCATCCTCAGCCGTCCGATCTCACGATTGGATGGCTCACACGCTTTCCTCATGCACTCAATTTCCTCTCTTCGTGCTCGCCTACGTGAATTCGAATCGTGCCCAACAATCTTAGCTGTCCAATCTCACGATCAAACGGCTTGCATGCATGCGCCTCGCCTTCATGATTTCGCAAAACACGTGGATCATGTGTTCTGCCACGGTGCGCATAGATTGTGCCACGTGGTCATGCCTCCACCCTTCAATCGCCATCTGACGATGCAATTGTGCCCACACCAGCGCTCCTTCAATTTCACGCAGCACCTCTCAAACACGCATCCCGCACTTCAGCACAAGCATGTGAGCCAACACACTATGCATGAGTTCTGTTATAGTTTCCTATTTATGTCTATTTATCCTTATCCGTTGGATGGACGGCATGGATGCATCGTGGACAATTGGATGGCCATCCAACGGTTGAGAGCGGGCGAGGATGGTCTTCAGAGATGGGCTAGTGGTGAGGGGCGGCTGTGATAGTGCCACGTGGCACCATCATGGTCGTTCATCTTCTTTTCTTTGTATCTGGTGATGTACACCTCCGATCAGGTTGATTTTTGCGTCGTTGGACTGCGATCATTGATCTAAATCCATCCGTGCGATTGGATCTTTCATCTGAGGCTCAGATCATTGTCCTTTAGTTCCAAGATCTTCATTCCTCTATGGTCTGCACACGATGCTCTGATTGTCTGATCGCAACGATTTCGGAAGTGTTGGACTCCCATCGTCATTCTGATCAAATCTGTCTGGTCTGATTTGACATTCGTAGCTTCAAATCATCTGCGATTAAAAATCATCTCTCATTAGTACATAAAATGACGATATTATCTATATGACCAATAAACTAGCTATTGTGCACATTACGATGCCTATGAATGCATTATTCCTAAGTTATGTTAGGATCTAGCTTAATTCAGGTGATTTAGGTTGCATGATTGATGTGCAATCACAGGTTCGTGACTGTCCTAGCCAACTGTTGTTGGTTTAGTTGAAGTCGAACCAATTGGTCGACCATAAGGGAAAGGGGGTTTGCATTTTGATTTTGAGAGCCACCTGGTCGCTCTTGGTTTTGTGGTTGCTCCAAGTACGGGAAGTTAGGAATGGGAAAGTCAGCTTGCGGGTCAGCTAACGAGTTTTGGAAGTTAGGTTCAGGTTGGGAGGTGGAAGCAGAGTTCTTGGACCTATTTTCCATGTTATCCATGTTCGATTCAGAGGAATGATGAGAGGGAGAACAAGAAAATAAAGATCTTTTGGTGCGTGGGGCAAAATCAAATGGTCCTTCGAGATGTGATTTCTGGGACCTTCGCCTGTGCATGCACTTGGAAGATGGGGAGGGGAGAGAAGAGATGAGATAAGAAGTGTGCCAAAAAACAACCAAGCCAAAATTTATCTTAAGGTTGACTCCTTAGAGAAACCTAAGACTTGGGAACCCGATAAATAAGGGATCAACAAGTGAACCCACTTCCTTACGATTACCCGACTAAACTAAAGAGATGGATTGGGCCCAAGCATGTCCTGGGAAAATCACCAGGGGCTTGTGTAAACCCCCACCCATCGTTTTATTTCCCTTCAAGTATGTAGCCACATTTTCAAAAGGAATTAGGAACGCTTAATGATTCCTAAATACCGGATATCAAGCCTTGTTTTGATGAAGTCCTTAATTGGTCAAATGACTACTTACTTTAAATTAGGCTTGGGTATCTAAATGTACATGGGGATGTGGAGGGCGTTGATTGGAGTAGTGCCCTGTTATTTTAATTTTTTAGTGTGCATGATTGGACAGAGTGGGTCCAATGCCAAATCAAGAGGTTTGTCATACAAAATTTGTTATTTTTCTAGTTTTAGGGTTTGACCTTGTTTAATATCTTTTAGGGTTCTCTTTTTATGAATTCAAACAAGTATGAGTTTCACAATCAAAGAGAAATCAAGTTGTATTGGTGAATGTAGATTTCCTTTATAATGTGGGACTATAAAGTGAAAAGAAACCCTAATTGATTGGAGTCCTTAAGCAAAAATGTTACTATCAGAGAATCTTTTCAAGCTTTTCTTGTTAAGTAGTAGTCCAAATAGAGCAAATAACACACTACCAGAAGGAAAATCAAATAAGGATTACAAAAAAAAAATTTATGATTTTATGAATTTTTTTGATATATTTTTGACATATTTCTTTGTGCTGGTGTCAAAGTCATGAAATGATACCCATGGACATTTTAGACTTTTCAGTAACACCATCGGCCACCAAAAATTTTTGTGACTTTATATGTTATGTAGAATTTTACAATAATTCCATAAAGCTAAATTTTACAAAAATTAGACAATTAAAAAAATTCCTAAATTTCACGGATAGTAATAAAATAATGAAATCAGAGAAGATGACCTCCCTGTGGTCCGCGAATTTTCAAAAATTCTCTACAACTCCAAATGCTCTGAAATTTGACATAGATGTTCCTGACTTGATTTAAAATCTCTAGATGAAATTGGAAGATTTTAGGAGGTCTGTGGTGTTGGGAATGATTTTTGAAATCTTGACAAAAGTCTGGACCCAAAAATTACAACACCAATACCTTGAGTAGAGTGTTGGTAATTAATCAAACAAACAAACAATGGCTTGTTGATCCTAAAAGCCTAATTTAATATTTTTTTGGTAGTTGTTAAGAAAAATTATGTGACAAGAAGTGTGGCACTAACCCTAAATCCGTGGGAAGACAAGGACTTTAAACTTTTACTTCCAAAAATCCCACCTTCTTCCTATAGTGCCTGCACACACGAGAAGAAAAAAAGAGAAGGGGATGAGATCTACATATCAAGAAAGAGAGACATGTGAATGCAAAGCCGTGCTCCCCCAGCAACAGTGCCAAAAAGTGATAACGAAAATGCGTGGTTTGTTAAATTAGGTTTTTAAGTCGTTGTAACATGCAAGTTCGCAATCGCTTTAAAATTTGTAATCCTAGATAGTGATGGTATCTAAGATCATCCAAGGAGGCAAGTTTGCAATTTTTATCACTCTTTAAATCGAGAAATCAACTTTCTTTTTGTGATTTTTGAATATAAGAATTTTTTATGTTTTTGAAATAAAGGGCAACAACGAAATATGATGCGAAGAAAAACTACACTTAATTGCTAAAACCTAAGTGACAAGAAGATCCTCTCCCTAAGCTCACCCTAGGTACGTGAAGACCTAGGGTAATTAGAGAGAGGGTGTGAGTGCACTAGAGTAAAAGGCAATAAAATGCGACAAAAAATATGGAAAGGCAACTTTGATTATGGAGTAAATTGTTTTACAAAATTGCTAGTAGAGGAATGCTTCTACTACATAAATAAAAATATAAAATGGTGAAACAAAAATCCTCCTGGTGATTGTGGTGAAGAGGAGAGTCCTTGCTCTAAGCTCAACTACTCTTGGGCTTGAAAAGGATTTCTCCTAATCCCTTCCTTGAAGTGCTCTCCAGAGATGATGCTACCCTTCTTGGCAAGCCTTTGGTGGGTGTGGCCTAGCTCATCCAAGAGTGGAGAATTTCCACTCCAAAACTTTCTCCCAGGGTGGACGTGAACCACCCTTAAGAACTCCTCCTCTGGACGTCTTCCTGCCTGGCTTGACCTCTGATTGGGGTGGGAACAAGAGTGAACGGAAGAGGGGAAGACACCAAGGGGACAGAGTGTCCCCTTAATCTTCTTCTTCTCCTTCTTCCTTGGTCGTGGGTTATGGTGGATTATGGGTGGAAAGATGAGTGATGATGATAGGCAAAGGTAGGTTGAAAGTGGGTGGTTAATGGTCTTTTTATAGAGTGGAAGAGGGGGGTAGGTGTGGTTAAAGGGTTGACAGCTAGGATGGCTCATAGAGGGTGTCTATGGGATCCTAGGGCTAGGGTTGATGGCTCCAAGATGGAAGGTCACCTAATGGTTGGCGCCATCTTTTGGTAGGAACTAGGGTTAAGGGTTGGTAAGGTGTGTTGTAAGGCTAGGATTGAGTTGTATGGTGGAGGTTATGAGATGGAGGGATAAGGCTTGTTAGCGCCACATGAGGGGTTGTGTTAGTTGGTGGTTTAGGTGTGGTTAGGTTAAGGTTGGCACCAACTTTAGGTTCTAGATGTTGGCACCAAAAGGGAAGGCAAGGATTTGGTTATAGGGTTTGGTGTAGGGCTAGGATTGTGGTAGATGTCAATGCCAATTTGTAGGGATGTGAGTGGGGTTTTGGCACCAACATATAGTGGTGGTTATAGGGTGGTTAAGGTGGTGAAGGGATGGGTCAAGGTTGGCGCCAAAGGAGGGAGGTTAGGTGAATGGGTGGGTAGGATGAATTTAAGGGAAGATGGAAGGTGGAGATGGAGGCTATGTTGTGGCACCAAAAATGGGTGGAAGTTAAGGTAGTTTTGGCACCACTTTTAGGTGGCTTTTGGTGGTAGTTGTGGGGCTAAAGGATGATTCAATTTGGTGCCAAATTGAGGGGATGTGAGTGGAGATTTTGGTGGAGTTAAGGTATAGGTTGGATGGCCATGTAGGTGGAGCTTAAGTAGGAGGGGAGTTGGCCATGGAGTGGAGGAGGTGTTGAGCTTATTTAAGCTAGCTTAGCTAGTAGGGTAGTAATGGAGGGAGTTAGGGTTTTGAGAAGAGGAGTGAAGAGAGAGCTGTCTCAAGTACAATTGGAGTTGAGGTGAATTTCCCAGAGCTAATTCTACTGAAGAGGGCATCATAAGTGCTCAGTTACTCAGCTTAGCTAGCTAGTTCTTTTGCTAGTAGCTAAGCTTGAGTAGTAGAGCTAAGTTGAGCTAGACTCAACTTGTCTGGAGCTGTGTTGAGCTAGATCTGCTTCTGGTGGGAACACCCGAGTTAGCTTAGCTACTAAGTTGACAAGTAGTAGCTAAGCTGAAGGGAGTTTAACTGTCAAGAGCTGAGTGGAGCTAGGGAGAGCTGGACTTGAGCTAAGGTGAACTCCTGTCAACTAAGTTGAGCTAGCTAGATCTTCAGTGAACTGATTGCAGCTAGGGAGAGCTAAACTCAACTAAGTTGAGCTGGATCTAAGCTGACTTAAGCTGAGTTGAGCAAAGTTGAGCTACCCTGAGCTAGCATCCAACTAAGATGAGCTAACTGAAGCTTAAGAGAGCTAAACCTAACCCAGGTGAGCTGGTATCCAACTATGATGAGATGGATTTAGCTGGGTTCCGACTGAATTGAGCTTCCTCTTCACCTGTTGCCTTCCTGAATGTTAAGGTTTTAAGGATCTGGCTATTTGTTCATCCCTAACACTCAAATAAACGCGTCAAAAATAAAAAAATTATGCAATGCATGCCTAACTTAAGTGATGCCTAAATGCAACCCAGAAACCCATTTGTGGAGTTCAAATCCTAAGAGTTAGATATGTTTTAGGGCATAAGAATGATGATAAATTGGCATTTATCATTGCTCCCCGGCAACGATACCAAAATGTTGAAGGTACGAAAGTCGTCGTTAAGGTATAGCGTCACAGTATAGTAACAAAAATCGCAACATTAAAAATTTATAAGTGCTCAAAAATAAAAATGAGTCCGAGGTCATTTGCAAGGAGCAAATTGGAATTCAAAGCACTAATTGCAATTAATAACAAGGAGTGTTGGACCCTAGTTCCATCTCTCTTCTGTGTTTTGGTGTTAACAAAACTGTTTTAAATTCTAATATGTTTCTGAAGTAATTACAGGTCAAAAGAATCTGTGGATGCAAGCAAAAAGATTGTACATGAAGGAAGAAGTTTTGAAGACTTTAGTTTTTATTGTATCATAGATTTTTTGTATGTGTCCAAACAAGTAAAACATAATCTAGGTGTTAAAATCAAAGTAGAGATAACTAGGATTCAGAATATCGTTCATTTACTCGGCTCTTAACTCAAAATCGACTCTTTCAAAACAAAGTCACCTAGAGTAGATTGGATTTCTCTAATTGATTTACACTAATGATCTTTGATACTTGCTTGGCACATGTTTGGACCTAAGTTCCAAACTGTGAACATCAAATACCGGTACTCATCATGAGTACCGGTACTTGATGTTCACAGTTTGGAGTACCGGTATCAAGTGGTCACGTTTGTGCACTGGGTTTTTGCCTGGACCTTACAAGTACCGGTACTCATGAGTACCGGTTCATGTAGGTCACAGGATCCAAGTCTGTGCGTCACAAGTACCGATACTCACAATGAGTACCGGTACACAGTGATTTGGTTGTACTGACTGTATGCAGTCAGTATCGGTACCAAGAGTTCAGTACCAGTACCAACTAACCGTTGTGACCAGTCTGAACGGCTAGTTTGCAATTAATCATATTTCTAATGTTTCTAAAATACCCCTAACGGCTAGAATTCGTGGGAGAGGTGATTAGTGGCCTATATAAGCACTCTTTGAGTGTTGCTTTTTACACATCTCTTTAAAAATTCATACTCTTGCCTACACCTTCAATTCTCAATTTTCAAGCTGAAAAAGAGCTTGGTTTGTTGCATACTTTTCAAGGCCTCTCACCATTTACAACAAATCATCAAAGGCGATCGTATTTTTCTGTATTCAATCGTTTGTTTTACGCCTTAGTTTTTCTTGTTAGATTTGATTATACTTGTTATAAGATATAATCTTGTTGGAGGCTTAGGAAATAGTTGTAAGCTTCTACTTACATTTTGCTTACACCTGTACCTTTATCACTTTTCATATCTTGTAATTGGGTTAAGGTAACCCACTAATTACCTCTGATATTAGTATATTGATTCCCTTTGAGTTGAGGGAATCGGGTTAAAAATCCTAAGTCAGGAGACTTAGGTAGTGGAGTACCCAAGTGAGGGGAACCACTATATATCTTGTGCCTTTTCTTTTGTGGTTTGTTTTGTCTTGCAATTTTTATTTCCCACACTATTCATCCCCCCTTCTAGTGTGGTTGTGATTTACAGATCCTACAGGTGGTATCAAAGCGGATTACGAAAAGAAGTGACAATTCTCTTTCGCACCGAGGGATAGTCATCCACACGTCCTCCCTACTTTGATGGGACGGACTATGGATACTGGAAGAGGAGGATGCAAATCTTCCTCAAGGACATGGATGAGGACTCATGGATGCTTATCCAAGAGAAGTACATGGATCCGGAGCACATGAAGGTGTTGTCTGGACTACAGAACAAAAGAAAAGGATCGTGGGAAATGCGAAAGCAATGAACGAACTCTATTGTGCGTTATCAAGTGAAGAGTTTAACCGTATCTCCGCATGCAAATCCGCATACAAGATATGGAATACATTGCAAGTCACCTATGAAGGTACGAGTAAGGTTAAAGAAACACATATTTCTATTCTAATAGAAAGCTATGAGTGTTTCAGGATGCAGAAAGGTGAAACAATCAAAGGGATGTACACAAGATTTGGAGAGATCGTGAATCCAATGAAGAATCTTGGAGTCAAGCTGAAGGATGAGCAGCTTGTAAGGAAAATCTTAAGGTCCCTTACAAGCGATTGGTCTCCAAAGACCACAGCCATCCAAGAGGCAAAAGATCTTTCTACTCTCTCCTTAGATGAGTTAATTGGAAGCCTCATGGCACATGAAGTCCAGTTGGAAAATATGAAGAATGAAAAAAAATCCATAAGCAAGAAAAAGGAGCTTACTTTCAAAGCTTTAAAGGAGGTATCAGACTTTGATGACTCCAATTCCGACGAAGAAGAGGAGCTTGCTCTTCTAACGAGAAGATTCAGAAGATTCATCCGAAAATAAGGTAAGAAAGTCAATAAATTTTCAAATGACATTATTTGTTTTGAGTGCAAGAAGAAGGGGCATGTATGAAAAGATTGTCCAGTGATCAAGAAGAAGAAGGAAGAAAAGGACAAAGAACTCGTTCGAAAGAAAAAGAAGATTTCAAGAAAAGCATACAAGGCAACTTGGGATGATAGTGATTCCAACACGGAATCGTCTTCCGAAGAATCTGAAGAAACAGAAGTTGCACATTTTTGCTTAATAGCAAACAACGATAACTCGAAAAATGAGGTAGATTCTGAAGTCACCTTTAATGAATTAGTACAAGCATATGAAGATTTATATAATAAGGCTAAGATGATTAAAAAGGAAAATAAGGTTTTGCATGATAGTTATAGAACTCTAGAAATAGAGAAATCTTGTTTAGAAATAGAATTAGATATGTCCAAGGAAACTAACAATCAATTACATGCAAAAATAGTAGAATTAGAAGATATTTATGAACACTTTGAGGACCCTTTGAATAATTTAAAAACAACAACTAGGCTAAATATGGAATTTTGTGATAATTTAAAAGCCAAGTTCAATAATAAGAAGAACACACAAAATAAATCACATGCACCTAGACATGCATGGATTTATCAAAAGGTCAAGAATCCTAAGAATTATAGATCAACACTAAAGTGATCTATAAACCTAAGGATTTGAAAGGTACTAACCATCAAGGACCCAAAAGAAAATGGGTACCTAAAATAGATTTAATAAATTATCTTGCAGGTCAAAAAGGACAAATGGATCTTAGACAGTGGGTGTTCCAAGCACATGATGGGACACTCCAACCTCTTTATCAAATGGACCAAAATCGAAGATGGATACGTCAAGTTAGGCGACAACAAACGTTGTCACATTATTGGTAAAGGTACAATAGGAAACTCTTCTAAGCAGGTACGTAATGTTCTTTTAGTAGAAAACTTAAAACATAACTTGCTTAGTGTTAGTCAAATATGTGATAATGGATGTGATGTTTTGTTCACTAAAGTTGGATTTAAAATATTAAAAGAAGGAACAAATATGATTTTAATTGAAGGTTTTAGATATGAAAATATCTATGCTCTTCATTTTTCAAAAGAGAAATATGTAAAATGTCTGCTTGCCTCCCATATTGAAGTAGATCTTTGGCACTGTAGGCTAGGTCACATTAATCACAAACATCTTAATAGGTTAGCCAAAAATAAGTTAGTAAGGGGCCTACCTAAACTAACTTATAAGAAGGATGTTTTGTGCAAGTCGTGTGAACACGGAAAAATGCACAAAGCCTCTTTTAAACCTAAAGGCTTAGTTTCAACAACACGACCTTTAGAGTTGTTACACCTTGATCTATTTGGACCAACACGATTTGAGAGTCTAAATGGATCAAAATTTTGCCTAGTTATTGTTGATGACTTCTCTAGGTTCACTTGGGTCATCTTCTTGAAATATAAGGATGACTCATTTGATTCCTTCCTAAGTCTTACTCGAAGACTTCAAAAGGAAAAATCATCCTCTATTCTTAGACTTAGGACTGATCATGGGGGTGAATTTGAAAATGAAAAATTTTCAAGTTTTTGTGTCAATTATGGCATAACCCATGAATTTTCATTTCTTCGAGCTCCATCTCAAAATGGTGTTGTAGAGCGCAAGAATCACACTCTACAAAAATGCACCCAAACTTTTCTCTTGGAGTCCGAACTTCAAAAATATTTCTGGGTAGAAGCCATTAATACGGCATGTTATGTTCTAAATAGAACACTTTTAAGGCCTATTATTAAGAAAACTCCATATGAGCTTTATTATGAGAAGTCTCTTAGGATATCATATTTTAGGGTGTTTGGAAATAGATGTTATTTATTAAACACCCGTGACCAGCTTGATAAGTTTGATGCTAAAGGCAATGAAGGCATTTTTATTGGCTATTCAACAAGAAGCAAAGCTTATTGAGTCTTCAATAAAATGACTTTTATCATTGAAAAATCCCTGCATGTTTCATTTGATGAAACAAACTTAGGTGAACCGGAACCAAATCATTTAGATTCTGATGATGAAGATACCCCCTTCATTGATGTATCAAAAATAGAAGAGTCATGAAATGTACATGATCCAAAAGAATGGGTACACCATAAGGATCACCCTCAAGAACAGATTATTGGTGATACTGAACAAGGTGTAAAAACCTGTTCTCACTTTAGAACTGATTTTGTCCTTAATGCTTTTGTTTCACAACTTGAACCCAAGAAAGTTGATGAGGCATTAAAGGATGAATCATGGGTTGTAGCTATGCAGGAGCAGCTACTCCAATTTACTAGGAACAATGTATGGAACTTGGTACCCTCTCCTGAGGGTAATTCCATCATTGGAACCAAGTGGGTGTTTCGAAATAAATTGGATGAATCTGGTTCAGTGATCAGGAATAATGCCAGACTTGTAGCTCAAGGCTATAACCAACAGGAGGGTATTGACTTTGATGAGACATATGCTCCTGTTGCTCACTTGGAGTCCATACGGACGCTACTTGCCTTTGCAAGTACAAAGGACTTCAAGTTATATCAAATGGATGTCAAGAGCGCTTTTCTTAATTGTTACATTAAGGAAGAAGTTTATGTTCTTCAACCTCCCGAGTTCGAGGACCCAGCACACCCAGAGCATGTATACAAGCTCAATAAGGTGCTATATGGACTTAAACAAGCTCCCAGGGCCTGGTATGATAGGCTTAGGACCTTTCTTCTTCAGCACAGTTTTAGAATTGGAGTTGTTGATTCAACTATTTTTGTAAAAGAAGGTAATGACATCTTATTGGTTCAAATATATGTCGACGATATTATATTTGGATCAAATAAGCAGTCCTTGTGTCAACATTTCTATGAGACTATGAAGACTGAGTTTGAAATGAGTATGATGGGTGAACTCAAATTCTTGTTAGGACTCCAAATTCAACAATTAGACACAAGAATTTACATTAGTCAAACAAAATATGTTCTTGAAATTCTCAAGAAATTTGACTTTGAAAATGTAAATGGCAAAGAGACTCCGATTGCTCTATCTACTTCTCTTGGTGAAGATTTATCCGGCAAGAGAGTAGATGAAAAGAAATACCAAGGAATGATAGGTTCACTACTATATCTCACAACTTCTAGACTTGATATTCTTTTTGCTACATGTTTATGTGCGAGATTCCAGTCTGAACCCAAGGAATCTCATTTTAATGCAGTAAAAAGAATATTTAGATACCTAAACAGCACAAAAGACCTTGGTCTTTTCTATCCTAAAGCACAATCCTTAGATCTATTATCCTATAGTGATGAAAACTGTGCAAGGAGTCAGACAGACTGAAAGAGCACAAGTGGCACATGTCATTTTATTAGAGAATCTCTAGTCTCATGGATCTCTAAGAAGCAAACTTGTGTTTCACTTTCTACGACTGAAGCAGAATATATTGCAGCTTCACTTGCTTACTCTCAGGTCATTTGGACGAGATAAACTTTGTCCGACTTTGGATTGATTTTTGCGCAATCCAAGATATTATGTGATAATACAAGTGCAATAAATCTATCCAAAAATCTGGTACATCATTCACGTACCAAACATATAGACATTAGACATCATTTCCTCAGAGATAATGTACTTCAAGGCTCTATTCAATTAGAATTCATTGACACCCAAAACCAATTGGCAGACATCTTTACAAAATCTCTTGCAGCAGAGAGATTCTGCTTTATAAGGAGAACATTAGGACTTTGTATAATAAAAGAGATTCTAATCTAATAATTTGTTTGATATGAACTTTGTTTGTATTTATGAAAATTCCTAAGGGCTTTCTTGTAAATTATCCATGCTTACTAAAAGAGGGGTAAATTGTAATATTTCCATATGTCTGGAAATACCTGGGTGTTGTTTGCAATTTGGTTACTTAACGTAGGTTGTTGATTACATTATTTTTTTCAACACCTAAGTTGTCAATTTTTCTTCTCTCAACCACTTAAGTGGTCATGTGACAAGCACATGACCCATCCCATATAAAAGAGGTCAAGTGCAAACACTTGCCTCATTTCATCACAACCAAACCCTAGTTCCACCACAAGTCCCTCCAAGCCCTTGCCAAGAAGAAGAAGAATCATCTCCAATCTTCATACCCTAGGTACATTCTTCTCTTCTCATCAAATCATGTTTTCTTGAGTCATTCTACATCATGTTTTTTTTCTCTCGACGTCATTTCCACTACTGCAATATGTTTTCATCGGGTACCAGATGGTACCGGTACCCATCATCGGTACCGGTACTTGCTGGGTGCAGCAGTGCCTGCTTTAGAGAGCAGGTACTGGTAGTGAAGATTAGTACCGGTACTAGCTCGAATTTCTAGTTGGGACAGACACCAACCAGTACCTGTACCAATCACTAGTACCGGCACATGCAGGCTTAATGTGTTGTTACCTGAACACATGATCTTTATCTCTAATTGTATTTCCTATTCCTTGTTATTGTATGTTTTCATATGACACCTAAATCTAAAAGTAAGGGAAAAGCACCTCAAGATGCATTCCATAAGTTTTGCATCAATGAGGATGCTAAATCAAAATTTGATTGGTATAGAAGTCTAAAACTCCATCACTATAGGCCTATTGAGTGGAAAGATTTTTCTCTTCAAATCTATGAGTTTACTACCTGTCTTTCCAAACAGCATCTTATGTATTTCTTTGATGAGTCATTTTTTACTGATGTTCCTGGAGTTTACCCTGACGTTAATTGTCTAATTTTTGATAATCTCCAAGAACAAGAAAATCAAGGCCATCTTGTCTTAACATCCAATATTTTTGGTCAAAAAATCACCATTACTCCTAAATTTTTATCAACCATCACCCAATGCCCAAATGAAGGTCATCCTTTTAACACACTTAAGGAGCAATTTCCTACTCACAAAAGTCATGAAACTCTATTACTTCCTAATTGCCAGGGCAAAGCATTGGTTGCCCCCAACATGACTCTTTTTGCTCATGTTCTTTTCCATATCTTAGCATGGAATTTAAGAGCTAAAAATTTGGATTTTCACAAAATTCCCATTGACATTTTACCCTTAATTTATGCTATCATTACAAGATTTCTGGTCAACTGGAACACGATTTTCATTCACTTTCTTAGACCTCATTACCGTGCATTGGCTTTACCCTTAGATATCTTGGTGTCTCACATATTTCATAAAAATAAAATTGATCTTTCTAATTTCACTCTTCTTAGAAAAGTGGTCTATTTCAAATAGACCACTCTCCGGAAAATGGGAGTGAAACCTGCTAGAGAGGAATCTACTAGTGATGATGAAGAAGATGAAGTTGATCCAAATGCTCAATCTTCTTCTCATCCACCTCTTGAATCATCTTCGGCTTTTGTCCCCATTACCTATCCCTTTCCGGAAGCCGAAACTCCTTGGAGGAACCTATCTCATGAGTCTGGCACCGATCCCTATATGATCAACACTTTCAATTATATTGGTCAAAATTTAACCAATCTGAATTTTGCCTTCCATCACATGGAACGCAAATTTCATGATATTTCTGTCTCTTGAGTCTTCATATGTTGCATCTTCCACTCAATAAACTAAACAAAGGAAGCGAACTCAACCAAAAGTACCTCCGAAATACAGTGAAAGAAGATAGAAGCACTTCCAAGATCCATCTTTTGTAGCAGAAAAAGAACCTATTATCCATGAAGATAAGGAAGAAGACACAGAAGATGAAGAAAATGTTTCATACGAAGAAGACGATGATGATGATGACGACGGCAACAACAATGATGATAATGATGACAACAACGATGATGATGATAATGACAATGACAACGACGATGATGAGGATGAACAACCACTTATTAGAAAACGTCATAGAAATTAGTTTAGTTTTTAAGTATGTAAGCTTTTTGTTGCTTGTATGACTCTTAAGATTGTTAAACTTGTATGACTTTTAATATTTCTTTTGAGTCATGAACTTTATCATGTTATGAAAGTTGATGTTTTGTTTGATAATGTGAACTTGTTTGATAATGTCATGCTTTATGGTATTTGCTCATTTTTTTTGCTTGCTTGACAAAAAGGGGGAGAAATGAAATGAATGAATGGATACTTCATATCTAAAATAAGGAGAGCTTAGGTTGAGGGGGAGGTTTTTCACTCTCTTGTGGAGTTTTTTTTATTCTTCTCTTATTAAGTCTCTGTTTATCTTTAATATGCGTATGTTGTTTGTTTTGTCAACATCAAAAAGGGGGAGATTGTTGGACCCTAGTTCCATCTCTCTTCTGTGTTTTGGTATTAACAAAACCGTTTTAAATTCTAATATATTTTTGAAGTAATTACAGGTCAAAAGAATCTATGGATGCAAGCAAAAAGATTGTACATGGAGGAAGAAGTTTTGCAGACTTTAGTTTTTATTGTATCTTAGAATTTTTGTATGTCTCCAAACAAGTAAAACATAATCTAGGTGTTAAAATCAAAGTAGAGATAACTAGGATTCAGAATATCATTCATTTACTCGACTCTTAACTCAAAATCGACTCCTTCAAAATAAAGTTACCTAGAGTAGATTGGATTTCTCTAATTGATTTACACTAATGATCTTTGGTACTTGCTTGGCACAGGTTTGGACCTAAGTTCCAAACTGTGAACATCAAGTACCGGTATTCATCATGAGTACCGGTATCAAGTGGTCATAGTTTATGCACTAGGTTTTTGCCTGGACCTTACAAGTACCGGTACTCATCATGAGTACTGGTACATGTAGGTCACAGGACCCAAGTCTGTGCGTCACAAGTACCGATACTCACAATGAGTACCAGCACCTAGTGATTTGGTTGTACTGACTGTATGCAGTCAGTACCGGCACCAAGAGTTCAGTACCAGTACCAACTAACCGTTGTGACCAGTCTGAACGGCTAGTTTGCAATTAATCATATTTCTAATGTTCCTAAAATACCCCTAACGGCTAGAATTCGTGGGAGAGGTGATTAGTGGCCTATATAAGCACTCTTTGAGTGTTATTTTTTACACATCTCTTAAAAAATTCATACTCTTGCCTACACCTTCAATTCTCATTTTTCAAGCTGAAAAAGAGCTTGGTTTGTTGCATACTTTTCAAGGCCTCTCACCATTTGCAACAAATCATCAAAGGTGATCGTATTTTTCTGTATTCAATCGTTTGTTTTACGCCTTAGTTTTTCTTGTTAGATTTGGTTATACTTGTTATAAGATATAATCTTGTTGGAGACTTAGGAAATAGTTGTAAGCTTCTACTTACATTTCGCTTACACCTGTACCTTTATCACCTTTCATATCTTGTAATTGGGTTGAGGTAACCCTTTAATTACCTCTGATATCAGTATATTGATTCCCTCTGAGTTGAGGGAATCGGGTTAAAAATCCTAAGTCAAGAGACTTAGGTAGTGGAGTACCCAAGTGAGGGGAACCACTATATATCTTGTGTCTTTATTTTTGTGGTTTGTTTTGTCTTGCAATTTTTATTTCCCACACTATTCATCCCCCCTTATAGTGTGCTTGTGATTTACAGATCCTACAATGAGTACAATAATATAGATAAACAAAGAGAATCAATAATCAGAATATATTCTCTAATAACCCAAATTGTGTATAGCAGGAAATAAAGAGATAAAAAGAATATAAAAGCCCAAAAAAAGGTGATTTAAATCACCAAGGATATCCCCAAATTAAGCACATATCAAATGTAATCAAATAGCTCAATTTTTCCAACAATGGTCTCAACCACTTATTCCTCAAATTCCACATCAGCATCGGAGCCAATATCTCCACAGTACCCACAATCAAACGTTAGCACAAAGGCATCGGACACCTTATCTCATCTTCAGAAGCACAAGGCCTTAGCACAAAACCTCAAGCACAAGGCCTGAGAACAAAGCCTCAAAAGTAAGCAGCCTCTTTGAAACGATTAAGTATAGAACACATGGGCATGCATCTCGATGCATAAGGCACGAAACCCGAGACAAAACCACCCCCAACCCTCCTCAAAATTCTCCCCTTTCTCAAATCCGAACTAGGTAATCGGATAGGCAGGAAATCGGGTTGGGTATAGGGACCAGGCCCACCAACAGTGGTAGGGGCAAGGAGTGAGAGAGAGAAAGTGAGGGGACCTCACCCCCTGTAAGAGGCGAACAGCATATGTAAGGAATCCAAATTATGCGCTGTGAGATTTTTGGTTCCTACGATATGGGACTAAACCCACTATCTCCATGCACAGCTGCCGTGAGCTGCACCTCCAATTAGCACTACTACAGAGGTTTTCTCTTCCAATTGGAAACTTGGATTATGTTGTGATGTTGATCTGCGCCTACTTGAGGTGGTAGCAACGGTGATGACAATCGGATAGTGGCAGATGGAGGCAGTAGAAGTGAGGTCACCGGCGAAGACCCTGAACATAAAAAATAGCCTTACAGCCCAATTAGATAAGTTAGAAGCTTCGCCGTGTGGTGGCGAAGGTAATGGCGATGTCAGCTTGGGGATTGGTGGTATGTGGAGCTCTGTTGGAGGTGGCGAGGGTGACCGTGAGGTGGGTTGTTCAACAGGAAGCTACAGTGATCAAAGTTCCAAATCTCTTTGGGGCTTTTGATCCCTAATGCATAAGGAAGGTTTTGGAGGCGGTGGTGGGTAGGTTGCGTGAGTGTAGTAGTGTGGCAGCCTCGCCAGAGGTGTGGCCGTCGTCGGAGAAGATAATGGGGATGAGGATGATATGGTGGCTAATCCTAAGGTCTAAGGGTGTAGGAAAGATCTGGAGAGGGAGAGGAATAAGGCTACCTAGCTAATGGATGAAAAGGGAAGAGGCTTCCATGCCAACGTGCCTTGCCGAACGTGGAAGAGACGAAGCCTCTGGTAAGGGGATTGGCGATGAAGAATAAGTCGAAAAGGGCGAAGCTTTGGTCGGCTACCACCGGAAGAAGGCAAGGAGGAGGACGGTACGTCCAATTTGATTGTTGGATGCACAGACGATGGAGGGGGAGAGAGTCACCGAAGCCGCAGTGGAGGTGGCCGAAGTTTGAGGAGGAAGAAGCGTTTGTGGTCGGAACCAGGCTCAAAAGCACGGTAAGATGTCGAGGAGTTTAAATAGAGATGTTTGGGCCTTTGAATTGCACGAAATCAGTGCAATTTCCTCGCAAAATTCACAAGGAATCCGCACTAAAAATCATGGGTTCGCTAGGGTTTTAGGAGGTGGATCAAGATTTCATATCAGGTCCAATAGATTGGGCAACTCCTTTAGAGCAATCCCTCCAAATTTGGAGGGATTTGGTTGAGGAATCAAGGAAAAATCTTTAATTGAAGGTTGGAGGGTTTGAGTTCACACCTCTAATGGTGATAGGGACCTATATGAAGAAAATGATGAGAAGTTAGAGATCCAAACACAATAAATCTAAAAGTTACAGGCTTAGATGTGAAGAACAAAGATTTTAACGACTGATTTGCAAACATTATCAAGATAGACTCTAATTAGGCCTAAATTTTGATGATAAACTAATTTGGACCCAAGAAATCTAGTGGTGAAATTGGATTTGAATTTTGGCCACGTTTGACTGGGAAAATTACACAGAAGCCCAAACTATGGCAAATCTCATCTAGAACACTATTTTAAGTCAAAATAGGTTCAGATGGTCAAACCAAGGGTACCAAACCTCTTAGAATATTTTTCTATGAATTTTAAGAGGTTTAGGTGATTTTTCTCCTAACCAAAACCTCTTCAATTCAAGTAGGGCTGAGAATTAGGGTTTTATGTCCTTATTCGGTTCTCGAAATACATAAAACCTTGTTTCTGTTAGTGTGGACCCACTTCTTAGCCTTTAATACTCAATTGAACTTTAATTAACCCTTAGGTGACCCCGTGGTTACTCTACATTCATTATGTGATGTTAAAACAACAGAATTAACCCTAATTTGTTGCTCTCTCCTCAAAATAGATCTGAGTGGAATTACGGTCCTCATGCGATCATTCAAGAGCATTTATCACTTGATTCCAACTATTTCAAGCTAGTTATGGTGAATGATGGTGTTACCATCACTCCCCTCCATACTTGGATCCTTGCTGGTGTGTTCCGCTAATGATGCAAGACCTACTCTGATATCAACTATAATTCTAGGACCAGGAAGTGGTGAGATATGTGTAATATAAAGTATAATGGGGAAATATAAATCAATCACACAAAAAGAAATCTCACAAAGATGCAACGATTTTTAGGTGAAACCCCAAATCCAGGTAAACATCACCACCTAAACCTCTCGATTTAGGATTTTTCGATCTACGTAATAGATCAAATCTACTAACCGAACTACTTAAACAAAAGTAGTTCAACCTCTTACAACCATACTACTTTACAATAGAGGGTAGTGTACCTCAAACCCTCCTCTCCATGAGGAGTATTTTGTCTCGTGAAGGAGACAAGAATTCGCAAAGTGAATACCCAACCAATAACAAAAACCAAATTACTACCTTATAGAGCCCAACAAGTAGAAATGTAATATACTCCTATAGGTTTAAGATACTTCTCTAAATCGAAAACACGTCGGTTAGCAACGCGTTATGCACGTTGATGTTCTCGAATGTAGAGTGCGTAGATGGGAAAGGAGGTGCACAGCTAAGACGATGCTCTCTAATGTATTTTGGAAGGCTTGGAGAGCAATCACTTTTCTTTTAGTTGATCTTTTCTTTTCTTGGACACAAATGTAAGTAGAAGTATTTTCTTAAGGTGTATTTGTCTCAGGAAGGGTCCTCTTCTATTTATAGAGGCCCTAAGAAGTGTTTGAAAGGCTTAGGAAGCCTCTTATAGCTGTTGGGAACATGGCTCAAGAGATTGGGCAAAAATCCCAACATAACCATGGTCATTATGATTCTGACAGAATTACTAGATGTTTAATATTCAAGTCAAACGTCTGGTTAGACATCTGATGTCAATTTTAGACGTCTACTCTAAAGGGTCAGAATCCCTAATCAT
This sequence comes from Thalassia testudinum, assembly GCA_037157565.1. Lineage (NCBI taxonomy): Eukaryota > Viridiplantae > Streptophyta > Magnoliopsida > Alismatales > Hydrocharitaceae > Thalassia > Thalassia testudinum. The sequence continues at coordinate 70,523,006 of JAZHRO010000002.1, forward strand.
ATTGGATCAAAATAGGGATCTAGATGGACGTCTGATGTGCTATAATACGATGTCTGGTACTAAAATTCAACACCTAATAATAGGCGGGTTTGTTCCTGTTTTGACCAGATCTAAACATGATTCTAGATCTTAATGGTCAAACGACATATTGGACGTCTGGATAAATGTATGAACATCTGAGAACTAAGGGAATTGATTCCAAGGAGCCAACGATCGGATATGGGTCTAACATCCTTGGATTTGGGTCCAACATCTCTTTATTAGACGTCTGGACACCTCACAGACGTCTGGAAATATTATTAATATTATAATAAGATAATCCTTGAAGACTTCTTCTAACAGACCAACGGTCCTCTAATTGGACATTTGTGAAGGTAATCAGATGTCTAGACTAAGGGCTAGACATCTGGAAATAAAGGTACAGAGTGGTGGTTTCTGTAGGTTCCCTACTAGGAGGGGTGACGTAATAAATGCGGAAATAAAATATAAAGCAATCTCACCAAAGAAAATCAATCACACAATGTACACAATTGTTTTTAGGTGGAAACCCAAACCGGGTGAAAACCACCACCTAACCCTCTCGAGTTAGGATTTTCCGATCAACCTAGTTGATCAAATCCACTAACCGAATCACTTTAAAACGAGGGTGATTCAACCTCAGTACAACCATGCTACAAGTACGAGGGTAGCGTTCCTCAACCCCTTCTCTCCACGAGAAGGATTTTGTCCCACGAAGGAGACGGGAATTCGCAAAGCGAATACCCAACCAAATAACAAAGATAAAATAAACAAGTAATCCTATAGAGCCAACAAAGTAATTATAAACCTAGCTTCTATAGGAATAAGGAAACTCCCCTTTGCAAGGAGTGCGTCGAGTTGATAACGCGGTGCGTGTGCCACGCGACGGCGCAACGTCGCTCTCGTAAACAACGGTGGGAGAGCGGGTGCACGAAGCTTGATGCTCTCAAGAGAATGGAGCTTGAGCTTGGAGAGCAAGAGCTATCTAGGACACAAGAGAGTGGAACTATGTTGCTTAAGTGTGTCTTGTGTTTCTCTTAGTGTGTCTTGGTGTGTCAAAGGTTCCCCTCTATTTATAGAGGCCTTAGGAAGGCTTTGGAAGGCTTAGGAAAGGTTCTATAGCCGTTGGGAACAAAGCCCAAGAGAATCAGGCCGAAATCAGGACAATGATTACATTTGACAGGGTAATCAGACGTCTAACTCTTTCATCAGACGTCTGGAAGGCCACTTTAAGATGTCTGATTCCAAGGTCAGACGTCTGATTTTGGGCGGGTCTCTCCCTGACTTGGACCAGATCTAAACAAGGTTTTTGCGCAAGTCCATTAGACGACATACAGGACGTCTGGCACTATGTCTGGACGTCTGGAAACCTACTTTTACTGTGGGAATTGATTTCCAAACGTTGCAACGGCTAGAAAATCTCTGAGAAGAGATTTTGGGTCAGCCGAGGCAAAACGGTCATTTATCAGACGTCTGTACAATCCTATGGACGTCTGATAAGGCTCTAACAGTCATATTCTGCAGTGTCTGCTAAGCTAGCCAATGGTCCACTATCTGGACGTTTGGCAAGTCCATCAGACGTCTTCTAAGACGTCTGGACTAAGGTCTAGACGTCTGATTTCATCAGACAGAATACTAACTCCAGCCTAATAGTTATCAGACGTCTGAAACAACAGTCAGACATCTTAAAAAACTTTATCAGACGTCTGATTTTGGAATTAGACGTCTGGAAGTGCTGTTTGAACCCTATATTGGTTTTCTAAGTATTCTACAGAAAACCTAAGTATCCTAGGGTTGTGCCGGTATTCCTAGGACTACTGTTAGGGTACTTTGAGGCTCTTTAACATAATTTTCTAAGGAAAATAAAGAACAAGAAAAATAAAGATAAAAGTACATGAAAGGATTAAAAAGAATCTATCCTATTCTTCTTGTCTTCTATCTTCAATCTGTCGCTCCACGCGAACCTCCTCTGTTCTTCATTAAGCTCCTCCAATCCATCCTGGATGCGAGCTCGAGTTCCGTCTAAACACGTCCACATTTGCAATTGACCTGAAATCTAGGACTCAAATTGCAAATGTTAAATAACACATGTTTTGTTATCATCAAAATAAATGATCGTGGTGCTCTAGCACCAACAATCTCCCCCTTTTTGATGATGACAAAACCGTAAATAATAATGCATGAAAATCCTCCCCCTTTTTGACATTATCAAAAAGGTTTCATTGATTTTACATTTCCTATAACTCCCCCTTAAAACATGCTCTTCTATGAATTTATTTTAACAAAGGTGATATTCTCCCCCTTTTTGTAACAACAAGATAGCTATTATTTTTCTCCCCCTTACTAAAGGAAATTTAGCTACCTTACATCTCCCCCTTAAAAATTGACAATTAGCTCGTCATTTTTTTTTTTAACTCCCCCTATCTAAATGCTTATAAAAAGATAGGGTTAAGAATTTTACCTCACCTACCATGGCCAATAAAATGGCCCGAATGGTGGTGGTGGATGCCACATCGGATGGGGCTCCCATCCGTAGCTTGGAGGCTCGAGCATTGGCGCCGGTCTCCAATCTGGTGGTCGACGTGCGGCGGGTCCGTCGTTTGTTCTCCGTCTCGTCGGTCTTCTTGTTCTCCTCCTTGGTCTACTCCTTGGTTCTCCCAACTTGAGTTGACCAGCTTTGAGTTTGTTGGTCCAGTCCTTTGTGTTGTAATTATCCCTGAACCCTACAAAACAAGATTCTAATTCTTTCTTCGGTATCCAAGTGGGCTTGGATCCGGATCTGTTAGCGGGTCTCCTTGATGGAGATCCTTTCTCAATCTTAGGGCTATATAAATCATCTACTTTGTTGATTAATTTGTTAGAGTTTTCCCTAAGACATGCAATTTCTTTTTCTATAGTATTCATCTTAGTCTTTAAATCAGAAATTTCTATTTTTAGACTAACATTTTCCTCAATCAATTTATTATTTTCATTGATGAGGTCTTAATTTTCTAATAATAGGTTATCATTTTTAGGACTAGCTTCTATGTCCTTAAGTTATTTTTCTAACCTATCATTTTCATCTTTAAGAAAACTAAGGTTCTTCTTAATGCTTTTATTTTCTGTCTTAAGTGATTTACTAATCTCAAATAGTTCATTAAAAGCTTCTTGTAAATCGAAATTTACCTCGTTGTCGCTGTCGTCGCTTCCGCTTCCGCTGTCGCTGTTGCTTCCTCTGGCCATGAAACCAAAGCAAGCGGTTTCTTCCTTTTCTTCTTCTTCTTCCTCCAAGCTCATCTCTTCATGAGTGTCTTCTAACTTCCTCCATATCTCGTGGGTGGTAGTGCACTCTTGGATTTTCTCGAACTCTTTCGGACTCAACGCGCAATACAGGGCATTCATTGCCTTTGCGTTGAGTGAAAGCTCTCGAATCTGCAGCTGCGAGTAGCCACCTTGGGGTTGCTTCGGGATCTCGTATGGGGTTTCGCAACATCTCCATATCTCAAACTCAGTGGCTTGGAGCCACGTCTTCATCCTCAACTTCCAATATCTGAAGTCCCTCCCGTCGAAATAGGGTGGTCGGACGGTGGACTGCCCTTTGGAGATTCTGATTGCGGCTATGCTTCCCTCCATGATCTACTTGCCGGGTGTTACTCCGAACTCACAAGAACCTGCTCTGATACCAAATGTAGGTTCCCTACTAGGAGGGGTGACGTAATAAATGCGAAAATAAAATATAAAGCAATCTCACCAAAGAAAACTAATCACATAATGTACACAATTGTTTTTAGGTGGAAACCCAAACTGGGTGAAAACCACCACCTAACCCTCTCGAGTTAGGATTTTCCGATCAACCTAGTTGATCAAATCCACTAACCGAATCACTTTAAAACGAGGGTGATTCAACCTCAGTACAACCACGCTACAAGTACGAGGGTAGCGTTCCTCAACCCCTTCTCTCCACGAGAAGGATTTTGTCCCACGAAGGAGACGGGAATTCGCAAAGTGAATACCCAACCAAATAACAAAGATAAAATAAACAAGTAATCCTATGGAGCCAACAAAGTAATTATAAACCTAGCTTCTATAGGAATAAGGAAACTCCCCTTTACAAGGAGTGCGTCGAGTTGATGACGCGGTGCATGTGCCACGCGATGGCGCAACGTCGCTCTCGTAAACAACGGCGGGAGAGCGGGTGCGCGAAGCTTGATGCTCTCAAGAGAATGGAGCTTGAGCTTGGAGAGCAAGAGCTATCTAGGACACAAGAGAGTGGAACTATGTTGCTTAAGTGTGTCTTGTGTTTCTCTTAGTGTGTCTTGGTGTGTCAAAGGCTCCCCTCTATTTATAGAGGCCTTAGAAAGGCTTTGGAAGGCTTAGGAAAGGTTCTATAGCCGTTGGGAACAAAGCCCAAGAGAATCAGGCCGAAATCAGGACAATGATTATATTTGACAGGGTAATCAGACGTCTAACTCTTTCATCGGACGTCTGGAAGGCCACTTTAAGACGTCTGATTCCAAGGTCAGACGTCTGATTTTGGGCGGGTCTCTCCCTGACTTGGACTAGATCTAAACAGGGTTTTTGCGCAAGTCCATCAGACGACATACAGGACGTCTGGCACTATGTCTGGACGTCTAGAAACCTACTTTTACTGTGGGAATTGATTTCCAAACGTTGCAACGGCTAGAAAATCTCTGAGAAGAGATTTTGGGTCAGCCGAGGCAAAACGGTCATTTATCAGATGTCTGTACAGTCCTATGGACGTCTGATAAGGCTCTAACGGTCATATTCTGCAGTGTCTGCTAAGCTAGCCAACGGTCCACTATCTGGACGTCTGGCAAGTCCATCAGACGTCTTCTAAGACGTCTGGACTAAGGTCTGGACGTCTGATTTCATCAGACAGAATACTAACTCCAGCCTAATAGTTATCAGATGTCTGAAACAACAGTCAGACGTCTTAAAAAACTTTATCAGACGTCTGATTTTGGAATTAGACGTCTGGAAGTGCTGTTTGAACCCTATATTGGTTTTCTAAGTATTCTACAGAAAACCTAAGTATCCTAGGGTTGTGCCGGTGTTCCTAGGACTACTGTTAGGGTACTTTGAGGCTCTTTAACATAATTTTCTAAGGAAAATAAAGAACAAGAAAAATAAAGATAAAAGTACATGAAAGGATTAAAAAGAATCTATCCTATTCTTCTTGTCTTCTATCTTCAATCTGTCGCTCCACGCGAACCTCCTCTGTTCTTCATTAAGCTCCTCCAATCCATCCTGGATGCGAGCTCGAGTTCCGTCTAAACACGTCCACATTTGCAATTGACCTGAAATCTAGGACTCAAATTGCAAATGTTAAATAACACGTGTTTTGTTATCATCAAAACAAATGATCGTGGTGCTCTAGCACCAACAGTTTCTAGCCTAGGTCATTGGATGCTTGGACAAACAATCAAACGATTTAAATGTCAATATCAGACATCTGATAATCATGTTAGACATCTGATAAGACTATCTAATTACTATTTTGGTTTTCTATTTCTATTCTAAGGTTTGCCTAAGTGTCATAGTGATGTGTAAGTGTTCTAGGACTAAGGTATGGTACTTTTGGGCTCTTTACATGAATCTAAGGAAAAATAAAGAGCAAAGTACAAAAAGACAATTAACAAATACATATAAGAAAGAAGATATCTATCATATTCTTCTTCTTCATGCTTTCTCCACTTCTCCATCAAGCTTCTCCAATCCACCATGGATACGACCTTGACCTTCTTCACACTTGATTCCATTTGCATTATTCCTGCAAACGTAAGCTCAAATGCAAATGTTAAATACCAAGTGTTTTGTTATCATCAAAATTAATGATCGTTATGCCCTTACACCTACATTAGAAAGAGGAACTACAACAAGAGCAGAGCTGACTATTACAGTAACTACCACTACTAAGGTATATGGCTAGATCCCATACCCTCATCTCCTGCAGTCACAGTGTAAGTCTACCCACTAGCCTAACTTGAGTACACAACTAGAGTAGACATCAGCAAAAGCTGAATAGAGTGTCATAAAAACATACCGCGGTAGTAAAGACGTAGAGAAAGCCCGTGGTGGTTCTGGTATTAACAATATTTACTTTGATGTTTAAGCCAGTTCCATTATCATTTGATTTGTCTCTTTTTATTTTCATCCGTATCTCACAAGTATAGTCAGACTCTTTCCCAACTAAAATGTCTCCTATAGAAACGATCTTGTTGCAGTATCTCTGAGTCTCAAGGTGATCATGGGATGCTTTCTTGGCCAAGAGAATGCCTCGCACCTGCCCTACAACCTAGTATATCGCCCCGAGGTCATAGTTGTGATGTAGTAGTGACTATATAGCACATGCAATAGGCACACATGGATCTACCCCACACTAACACATGGTCAGTCATTTCCACTAATGGCTATGCACAAGAAATAGTAACCAAACCACCCCACCTCCTCAGCACTACGTAGCTCTCACCCAACATCCCAATTGGCTAGAGATGCAACTTTTGGTAAGCCCAACCCAAACTCGACTCAACCCGACCTGAAAAGAATGGGTAAAACCCAACCTGAACCCGACAAAGTTCAGGTATGGGTTTATCTAAACAACCCAACCAGGTATGGATATGGATATGGATATGGGTATTGATCTATACTCGATTACACGACCCAATTACTCGAATAAAATCTTCATTTATCCAAGATATATAAATCCCGAGGTCATAGTCGTGGTGCAGTAGTGACTACAGCACATGCGATAGGCACACATGGAGCTACCCCACACTAGCACATGGTTAGTTATTTCCACTAATGGCTATGCATAAGAAATAATAACCAATCCACCCCACCTCCTCACACTACATACCTCTCACTCAATTATCCCGATTGGCTAGGGATGCAACTTTTGGTAAACCCGACCCAAAAAGAATGGGTAAAACCTGACCCGAACCCAACAAGGTTTGAGTATGGATTTTATCCAAACAACCCAACTAGGTATGGATATGGATATGGGTATGGGTATTGATCTATACCTGATTACTCGACCCGATTACTGGAATAAAATCTTCATTTATCCGAGATATATAAGTCCCACCCTAAGTCCCTCATTCCCTCAACTTTAATCTCCCTTATGATTCCCTCTATGATTTTGAAGGTTGGGAGTGCTTCTGAAGTTTCCATTGAAAATTTATTTCTGGGATGGTGATCTTTTATTTGAAATGTACTTGTATTTTATCTTTCTTTATATTTTTTCTTTTGATATATTCCCTTTAAAGTTCTTTTTTGTAATAATTTCAATGAGGATCACAAAAATTGGAGTAACCCAAATCCTATGTTTCAAGATTGTTAAAAATGAATACCTGATTGGTAAATGGGTATGGGTATGGGTTTGAATTTTTATACTTGATGGGTAAATGGGTAGGATATGGGTATGGGTATCAATTTTGTAAATGGATATGAGTATGGATTTAGCCAAATTCGACCTGAACCCAGCCCATTTGCATCCCTAGGTTGGCCCCATGTAGGCCCAACAAAATGTCCGTGCAAGCAAGTCGGCTCCTTCCCCTAAGTCCGACCCATAGAGGCCAACTTCCTACCGACACCAAGTTGTGGTTAGCTCACCCAAGTACTCACGTACACGAGAGTCGAGGGAAGGTTAGCTCTCCTCGATACTCATTTACATGAGGGGCATATTCATTTCCTTACATTGAAACCTAGCATGAGTCCATCACGCTCAGTTCCCATGGATCATGCATCCCATCTTTTTTCTAAATTCATCCTATTGATTCAAGTGTCAACCATGTCCCATGTAAATTTCACATTTTACCTAATTATTAGAGTTCCCCATAATCACTTATCCCATTTCGAGTTCATTTTCTAATTTTCCTTAGGATTTAGGAGTGCCCTTAGCTTGTCTCTAACATACATCATAAAATCAAGGTTTTTATTTTTGTGACTGGGTTATTCTCCTCATTCCGTCCCCTTTAATGCATTTCAGAAGGAGACAATCAATATTAACAATTCACTTTTCCAAAAAGTCATAAAATCACTTTATTAGCCATTATCCCATTTCCATAGGAAGAACATTATCACATTGATAACTTGGATTGATAAACTGGCCATTATTATCAAGTAGACAATTAATAAGGCAACAAAATCGACGGAGATATGCATGCTGGTTGTGTACCTAAGCAAGAAGAAATATGGAAATTCATGGCCATAAAATAGTTTATCCATGCACTTGTAAAATCGCCGATATACACATAGAAAGTTGCAAAGAGAAGAGTTAGAACCACTCTACCTCGAGTCACAAGCAAGTCTCAATAACACGTTTAGGCTATCACAACTCCCACGAGTACTGTGCACACCTTCCTACGCACTACGTCACCTCCAAGCACAATCCCTAGGTTAAGAGATGCGAAAACATAAGGTCAAACACCCTTATTTAAAGTTCAAGAGATTTTTCAGCATGCTAAGTACCCATAAAAACAATCTAATAACTCTAAATGTGGAAAATCAAATAAAGATTCCAACGATACCTTATTTACGTAAATTCAAGGTTGTTAAGGTCTTAAATTGACCCAAAAACTTAAGCAGAGTCACCTAGACTGGCCTTGAACCAGCTCTAAGCAATAGGTTCAATTGAACCAACTTACCCCCTCCCCCAGCACCCATGCACCACTTACGCGTCACCCTTGAGCATCGTGCATGCACTCGCCTGCACCCTCACATGCATCGCCACTCGCGCGCCTGCAGCCTACACTCACATGCTGCCAAGTGAGGAGAGGAGGAAGGAGAGAAGTGGGAGGGTGGGGCATGAATCTCGAGGTGGGGATATTTATAGATCGAGGGTTAAGATTTTTTAGTGGGAAAATTTGCAAGTTTCATCCTGAATTTTAATTCTTTGATTCAAGGCCCAAAACCAACTAATTTTTAGTACAAAGTTGCACAAGACCCGTTAACATAGGGAAAAATGTGCTTAAGGCCCCTACATGAACTCTCAACTACGTAAAAATTGCAAAAAGATCCCTAAGGTTTGGAAATTTGTTCCAAGAATTCTCAAGTGCACAAATTAGTGTGTAGAAATTGCAAAAAGATCTCTAAAGTTTAGGAAATTACACAATGACCCTTGGGTGAACTATTAAGTGCGTAGAGTTTATAGAAAGCACCCCAAAGTTTGTTAAATTGTATAATGACCCTTGGATGCACTATTAAGTGCACATAATTTATAGAAAGCACCCTTAGATTTGAGAAATTACACCGTAATCCATAAGGGTAAAATTAAGGGTCTAGAATGGGTTATTTCACTCTCCCATTTTTCTTTTGAGAAAAGTAGAGACCCTTTAAAAGTTATATCCCTATTAGTCTTCTCATATAAGTTTGGAGGTCACTTCCTTTTAGAAATATATATGTTTTTAATTAGATATAAACATTATAAATATATATCCATTTATCATAGATATTTATTGACAGACACAAAAACATCTATATGGTTGCATACTTACATTAGCTTATGCATATTATTTTATATTGTGAAGAGACTAAATCTATTATTCTATTTATGACAAGGTGAATTGAATCAAAATAAATAATTAGGTATAAGTAACAAAACTTAAAGCTTGGACACTTAAAAGCATAGTTAACTTAGTTAGCAAGAGACATACAAGTTTTGAAACGTCGACAGTTGGATCACTCGTAAAGAGGAACTTTGTTGTAGCCATAATTGTTAGGAATATAGGAGTATTCCTAGTTTTATTTTAACTTGATTTCAAGTAATTAGGAGTTCTAATAGGTTTAGGATTCTTGAGTTCTAATCAGAGTATGACGTGGAAATCCTATTAAAAATAGGATTTCTTATTAGAGTATAGGTTTCGTATTGTGTCTATAAATAGAAGGCAAAGCCTTCAAATTTTGTAACATCGATTAAAGAGAGAAGAGAGGAAGAGAATTAGAGTTACGAGAATTGTACTCCATTTTTCTTTATAGTGTAGATTTTCTCTTCTCTGATGGCCACAAGAGGTGATCGACCACTACTACATCATGTGTTTATATTTATGTGCATGCCATGCATATTTGTTTTATGAATTTGTTGTGCCCAACAACTAATATCAAAACTAATGTGGTTGAGGGGTTGATGCTTGACCATAAGGAGGAGTCCATCGATGGTGGTGATAAGGGTTGATAAATCCCAAAAACCACCATAAGAGAAAGCTGCAAAGGTAGCCTCAGCATGTAAGAGAAGATCACGACAATGATCCTATACCAAGGAAGCAAACACTAATTGAAGTGAAGGGTGCACCTTTAGTGCATCAAATCTGATGGTACAAATTCGTCGGGGCAGATCGAAGGCAACTAGAGGTCGATTTAGGTGATCCAGGAGTCTAAATCAAGGTTTTGGTATGCTTTAAACGAAGTGGACAACTTGGATTAAGCAAATTCAACTTCAATTTTTCCATATTGTGCATGCCAAAGCGATCCTCATCATTTTTGAGGCAATTAGTGGAGATCCAATTTGATCGGATGTGATCAAACACTTGAAGGCTGCAAAAGCACTACATCCATGGATTTGCTGGCAAAGTTCATCTTGAAGAACACATCATTCTCCATGGAACCCTTTGATGGGAAGAACTTCACCTTGTAGCAATAATGGATGAAGAATATCCTCACGAGAAGGACCAGTCAAATCTATCTAGAAAAAAGTGAAAAAACCAGAGAATTTGGCAAGTAAAGAGTGGCAAGAGGAGAGATCTTACAAGTACATGTTGGGACTAACATTTTGTCCCATGACATCACGAAAGCATAAAATTCGTGGTCTTCTAAAATTTTGATTCGATAAACAATCGATACCCAAAAAATTGAATAACATGAATCAAATAAACAACCTAAATTAGAATCACATAGGAAGAACCAGTTCTTCCTGTTTCGGGATCCCTACAAGTATCAAGAAATAGCCCTTAAGACATTGCAGCACAGCATTCCACGTGTTGTGCCTCCTATTATAAGTTTCAACTCAGCAAGACTTCCTTCTTCTCAACAAGTAGATGAAGCCCTTGACACAAAAAACACCCAACTGTGTGCGTGCAAGGCAAACCTTTTGTGAATCCTGAGGTGACACTTACCTCAAAACTCCTTTGGAATTGGCCACATGAGTCTAGAACTCACGACCAACTCAATCTAGATGTCCAATCATCCTACTGGACATCCAGAAGGTCTATAGGACTTCTCCTCGTAGGCCTAGGCATCCAAAAGATGAGGAGCTTAGACATCCTACTAAAGTTCTGCACATCCTACTAAAGTCTTAGACATCCAGTGGCTCTTCAAGACTACTCCTAAGGTTTTTGGTTGTCAAAGAAGACGAGAGATGGCAACAACGATGCTGTTCTTTCTTCTTTTCTCTCTTGTTAGTGGAAGTTTTGATTTTCACAAAATAACAATTGATTAAGGTTTCCTTACCTTGCCTTCGATAGATATATATATATAGGGAATCTTTGTATTCCTAATATGATAGAAACTATTGCATCAAATCCAATGGTTGTGACCAAATCCTAATTGAAATTTACATGTTTGGTGATAACTCTGCATTCAATGATGATAATTCCATCAACCAGGGTTTATCTTGAGGATATATGTGCACTAATAACACACTATAATGGGCATGGGAGCACTACATGCATCGCAAATTAAGATTTCTTATAAACTAATGTTTAATGGCTATTTGTACAATTTCATGTTGAAACAGGCCTTAGATGAGCATTTGGACTGCATGGATGGATTCAGATCGACGAATGGAGTCTAACAGACTCGAAATCACTTAAATGCAACATCCAAAGCTCCCTCGACCAACACAAGAAGTTAGGGTCGTTGATTTGATGATCAATGGCCCACAAGCGGCCACATGGCGCTCAGCACTGCACCCTCACCCGCGCATCACCCTCGCGCTTATCACGAAAAAGCATTTTAAGCCGTCCAATCCTTGGATCGGACGACTGAAAACCCGCGAGCTTCGCCTGCTGATGAGTCCATTTTAATGGACTATTGTTACGCCTAAGTTAACTTTATTCTTACATTTTATATTTGTTAATACCTACATTACGTCATAAAATGATTGCATCTATTCTATTGCATTCTATAACTTACTTATTATGTAATTATTTTATGTTTCATTAATGTAGGAATAATTTTGCAAAGAAAAGGGTGGTGAAAAGAAAATTCCCCCCCACGGATCTCTCAACCTCCGGCCGGCCTCAACAACTCCATCAATTGCCGCCGGCCAAGTTTATTAAGGGATTTGAAAATCCCTTGACTTGCGTCGGGGAGGAGATAAAAGAGAGGATCTGAGGGGCTTGGCAGGGAGAAGAACTGGGGAAAAGATCCTGCGTGCACTGTGAAGAAGGCGTGCACTGTGGACCCTTCCATCCTGCCCCAGCGCGCGCCTCCACCCCAACCTCCACATAGCAATGCGAGTTCCATCTTCTCCCTTATGCTGCAGCCGCACCCTCTCCAGCAAGAGCGCACCTCCATCCTCTCCAGCCTGCCCCACTGCAGACACTGCAAGAGCGTGCCTCATCTTCTCCCACCACACGTGTGTGCCCTGCAAGCGCGCCACCAGCCAGCCTCACCACGTGCCTGCAACCAAGCCCTTGCAAGCATGCCACGCCACAGCCTCCGTGCCCTGCAAGCGCGCGCAGTGCTCCTCACGCATCATCAGACAGCGCACGCTGAGTGGCCTCACCGAGGGCAAAGAAGCGTACTGCAGACCGCGTGTCTCCTCCCCTTCGTCATCTTCTTCCTCTCCAGTAGCTTTCCAAGAACCCAAAGCAGCCACCGCAGCCACAGCAGTGCAACGCCCCCACCGCGAGCCGCACTGCAACCATTGCGTGCGTGCGCATAGCGCCCGCACCACACAGCCACGTGCGGCCCGTGCGCGCAGCCACAGCAGCCGCAAGAGCCACCCGCCGTCGTCAGGCCGACATCCTCCTCCGCCGTCCAACCACGTCCAACCACCTCCGGCCACTGCGTCACCACCATCACGTAGCCCTCGTCGAGACGTGCCTTCCCGTAGCATAGCTCCTCCCATGAAGCCTCCTCACACGTGCAAAGAAGAGAGAGGAAGTTTCCTCTATTTTTGCTTCAATTAAAAATTACATTGCATGCCATTGCCACTTTAATATTATTATTTTATTCATGCCACATTGCATGGATGCACTTATAATTTCGTGAATTTATTTAAGTTGTGTTATGTGCACCATTCAACATTGAAATTCAATTCAGATTTGCATGCAATTCAAACTTACATGATATGCCACTACACATGCATCATATACATACTTTTGGGAGCTTGATTCCTGGCGTAAAAATTACATAAATAACCTTGAACTTTTAATAAAATTGAGAGCTCCATCTTGAGTAGCATATTCATCAAATTGAAGTCGCGAAGATGTCTGCAAACATTATAATCCTCTACTCGTGAATTTATTGGTTCTATTCCTCCCTGTGGATACGGCATCCTTTACGTGGTTTAAATTGATATTTATTTTAATCTTTGATTGAGAGATTTCCACCACATAAATTACAACGGCACATCATTCTATTGCTATTTTAATTAAGCGAAACTCTCTCTATCAAATGGCACCGTTGCCTAGGAGGAAACAGACGCAATAGATTCACTTTATTATTTTTGAGTATTCTGAGTTGAGTAATTATCTGATCATTCTTTATCTTATTGTGCAAGGAATCTGACGGGGTGACAGGTGCAATAGAGCAGTGACATCAACCTCAAGCTAAGCCACACGAGAAAAAGGCACAGGAGACCTGGATTCCGCTTTCACAGGGGATTCTCTGTCGTCACAAAATTTATTTCTGTCTTCTCACCCTTGTAGTAATTGGGGCTAAATTTTTGGGGGTCTGTCCCCACATTCTTTAGCTATTAGGGTTTACATTTTTCTACGTGCGTGATTCCATTTTCTGCTTGCTTGCCTTTAAAACCAACAAAAGAAAATATCGAGCTACCTGTTTAGGAGTTGCATGCCCTTAGGTGCGCGTATTTAGGCGTGATTGAGTAGCACATTAGATCTTATTATTGCATTGCAAGCATATTAGCATGAAGATTGCTGGAGACAGGTACACCTTTCTAACTTTTGCATCCAGCTCCTGTTCACGCATTTGCATTCAAATTAAAATTCAAGACCACCAAGTTGTTTGAATTTACTAATTCAGTGGTCGCCTAACTAAAAGTGGGACTGATAATCAGATTCGACCTTAAACTCAGTTCACATATGATCTGATTCTAAGGGACTTGTTTGCATTTTTAAAAAAAAAGATAAAAAAGATTTGCGGTGTGATGCACACTTTTGACACTAAGCACGCACATTAGGCACTGCACTAAGGCTCGATCCCTTAAGGCTATAGACACCGATCTCTTTATCGGTGCAAACCCTCCTATTGTGCTTTGTGGTGGTGGTGGTACTATCTTTTGACCAAGTGTTTTGATACTTCACGAAGGGAGACGCCCCTTAAAGGAACAAAAGGGTAGTTAAGGGGCACCGCATACTCATCGCCTCAAAGGAAGGGTTTGCCCTACTTGCATCTCTTTGTTCGACCTTGGAGTAACTTCTCACTTGATCACCTGGGAGTATTATCCAAGCAATGTATAGGTCCTAAGGCACTCAAAGGTTGAATTAAGTCATGTAATTGCAGTGAATAACTTGCTTGGCATCTATATCAACCAATTCTACCTCCGCAACAAAGAAGGTTAAGATTTCAAGCCATCACCCCTCTTATACCACTTACTTGGGAACGTGATAAGCCTTGACCTTTTGACTTATCTTTGGAGTGGAGGTTTCACTTACTCAATCAATAAGAACCTGAATTGTGATTGATATTGTATGCTTGGTAGACGCTCTCTTGAGGGTAGTCTAGTGTTTGATCCTGAGCCCGAGAGAATTCTTAGGAGAGCTCACCTAGGAGAGAAAAGAGAAGGCATGGCTGATCAAGGAACAAATCAACAAAAGATCCTGAGGGACTATTTTATTCCAACTAACCAACCTGCACAAGCACTGAGACGACGGGCAGGGGATAATCCATATGAGATCAAGAGCAATACCATATCTTTGTTGCCCTCCTTTTATGGTACTACTAGGGAGGACCCCTACCGGCATTTGGAGGAATTCACTGAGGTTTGTTCCACGGTGAAGCTCTAGGGCTTTACTGATGAAGCCCTAATGAGGACTCTATTTCCATTCTCCCTAAAGGATAAGGCCAAGCACTGGTATCATACCCTCGATGCAAGGGTAAATGATTGGGCCACCCTTAAGGGAGAATTTTTGAAAAAGTATTTTCCTATGAATAAGACCAACCATTACAGAAGAGAGATTATGGGTTTCACTCAACAAGAAGGAGAGCAATTTCATGAGACTTGGGAGCACTTTAATGACCTTCTTAGGTTATGCCCCCACCATCAGGTGCCAAGATGGCAGTTGGTCGAAAGGTTCTATAATGGATTATCTGAAAGGCATAGCCAAACCATCGATGCAACCTGTGCAGGAACCTTCATGACTAGAACTGAGGATGAAGCTTGGGCATTATTTGAAACATTAAGCGACAACTCCGTACATTTGTCCTCTTCCTATCAAGAAAGAAAACCATCAATCTTGTAGAGGAAGATATAGGCCCATGAAGCTGGGGCCTCTTAAGATTTGGCTTATCAGATTCAATTATTGAATAAAAACTTTGATAGGCTTTTAGCAAACACCAACATGAACCTGCAAGCAGCCACTATCTTTCAGGCTTCAAGAGAATGCTCCATTTGCCAAAGCACAATGCACGCCACTGCGGAGTGCCATCAGGCAAATCAATTCCCTAAGTTGATTTAGGTCGACTTGAACGTGGCCCAAGGTTTCCGCCCTCCTCCTCACAATAACTCTTATTCTAATACCTATAATCCAGGGTGGCGAAACCATCCAAACTTCTCTTGGAAGCAAGGTGATGCTTCTAACTCAGGGAATACAAGACCCTTACCTCCCCAACCCATATACCAACCATCTTATGAAAGCCCTCCTCAAAATAAGCCCTTTGAGATGGATGAACTTAAAGCTATGATGAAAGCGATGCAAGAGCATCAAAATATGGTCATCCAATCTCAGAATAAGATGATTAGTGATATGCAATCCTAAATTAGTCATCTTACAAAGGTAGTTAGGCAACGTGATCTGGGGAAGCTGCCTATCTCTTCTGAGGAGAACCCTAAGGGAAAGGGGGTCGTATTCAAGGAGCACGCCCAAGCGGTGACCGTGCTGAGGAGTGGAAAGAAGATTGACAAGCCTGATAACACTCCTAGGGTTATGTCTCAGAATTCCCCTTCTACACCTGACCCGACTCCCATCTCCACCGAGGAAGAGCCACATTGCTCTCCCTCGCTTAAAATCACCCACAATGAGGATGTCGTCCTTCCACCACCCCTTTCCCGCCATGACGACCCCTCTACCTAGAAGCCAAGGGTGCCCTATCCAGAGCGCCTATTTGCTCCTAGGGAATCTTTTGTTGGCTCGTCTGGAGCGAAGGATAGGACAGAGGAGATTATGGACACTTTTAGGCAAGTCCAGATTAACTTGCCTCTATTGGAAGCTATTAAATAGATCCCATCCTATGCCAAGTTTCTGAAGTACCTGTGCACCCAAAAGCATGGATCTAGGAAATAGGTCCAAACTAAGGTCATCCTACCTGACCATGTTAGCTCAGTTCTCCAACATGGAACACCCCTCAAAATGAAAGACCTAGGAGCCCCAGATATTTCAGTGGTTATAGGTAACCAACACATTGACGAGGCTCTGCTCGATCTGGGTGCAGGGGTGAACATTTTACCGAGCTCTATCTACGACCTTTTGGGAAAAGGCAAGCTAAAGCCTAGTCCAGTAATCCTCCAGGTTGTAGATAGATCACTTAAGACACCACGGGGATTGCTAGAAGATGTCCTTGTGAGAGTGGAGGACTTCTTCTTCCCTATTGACTTTCTGGTGCTTGATACTAACCCATCTAATAAGCCCACAAAGCCGTCCATTATTCTGGGATGCCCCTTCTTGGCCACAGCCAATGCCTCTATCAATTGTAGATCTGGGGCACTTAAAATGGGCTTCGAGAATAAGAAGATCCGGTTGAATGTTTTTGATATTTACAAGCAATCCAGATTTGAAGATTGTTCTCAGATTAAGGTCATTGATGAAATAATTGAAGAGACTACTCCAGCACTCTTATGTAGAGATCCCCTTCAGAAGGTCATATCTAAGGACCATCCCCCGATTATTAAAGAAATTGAAAGGGAAATGCCCGAATTAGAAGAGTTGCTAGGGATACACACTGAGTCTCTATCCCCACCCTAGATCGTCAAGGTAGATCCACTACCTGAGGTGGGGACATCTCAACTTAAACCCTCAATCCAAAAGGCTCCTGAGTTGGAGTGGAAACCCCTCCCGAGCACATTGAAATATGCTTTCCTTGGCCCTAATGACATGCTCCCCATTATTATCTCATCTGCATTATCTGAAATGCAGGAGGGAGCTCTGCTTGAGTGTTTACAAAGGCACAAGGAAGTAATTGCCTGGTCAATTGCTGATATTAAGGGTGTTGATCCCTCTCTTTGCATGCATCATATATACATGGACGAGTCCGTGAAACCTTTCCGAGATATGCAGAGAAGGCTCAACCCAAATATGCAGGAGGTTGTTAAAATGGAGATTCTGAAATGGCTAGATGCAAGGATTATCTATCATATTTCAAATAATAAATGGGTCAGTCCTATTCATGTAGTACCCAAAAAGGTAGGAATCACTGTGGAGAAGAATGACCAAGGAGAGCTGGTGACCACTAGACCCGCAACTAGTTGGAGGGTCTGCATTGATTACCGCCGTTTGAACACGGCTACCCAGAAAGACCATTTCCCCTTATCGTTTATCGATCAAATTTTGGAACGATTAGCGGGGAACAAGTACTTATGTTTTCTTGACAGGTACTCTAGGTATAATTAGATAACCATTTTTCCTAACGATCAGGAGCGTACCACCTTCACGAGTCCGTATGGCACATTTGCGTTCCGCCGAATGCCATTCGGGTTATGCAATGCTCCTGCCACTTTCCAACGTTGTATGATGGCTATCTTTTCTGATATGATCAACAAGTTCATTGAAATTTTCATGGATGACTTCTCATTTATGGCTCGTCGTTTAACCTATGCCTTTCGCACCTTGATAAAGTCTTAAGCCATTAAGAAGAGGCAAAGCTGGTGCTTAGCTAGGAGAAAAGCCACTTTATGGTCCAGCAGGGCATTGTGTTAGGGCATATAGTTTTCGAGAGAGGATTAGAGGTGGATACCACAAAAATTGATTCCATCTCTAAGCTTCCATTGCCCGCCAATGTTCGTCAAGTTAGATCTTTCCTTGGCCATGCTGGATTTTATAGGCGCTTCATTAGAGATTTCAGTAAAATCTCTAAGCCACTCTACGACCTGTTAGCGAAGGATGTCTCCTTCGATTTTGATGATAGATGTGGCGAGGCTTTCCAAGTCATGAAGAAAGCCCTTATTACCGCACCAATTCTCCAAGCACCAAATTGGACCCTACCATTTGAGCTAATGTGCGATGCTTCTGATTTTGTAGTGGGAGCAATCTTAGGTCAAAGGGTTGATGGCAAACCTCATGTGCTGCATTATGCCAGCAAGACTGATGTGAACCTCATCATGAGCCATAACTAGCTCATTTTGACCTAATACAAAGGATAAAAGCTCCTACATAACTCAAGGAAAGGCTTAACTCAGAGAATTCTGAGTTTAAGGAGAAAATGAGTCATAAGGGGTAAAAATGCAATTTTACCAGTATAATCTGCATACAGGGTAATTCAGGGTCCAAACATAGGTCAAAGCAACCTAATAAGAATAAAAGTGGGATGAGATGATCTGACAAGGGCTACAGCAATTCCAAGGAACTAAATGATAATCTGTAACCTTAAAACAAACCCACTTCAATTCACGAGGTTCGAGGCAAAGTAAAAATAGAATAAACCCTCTAAAATTCATAGAAAAATAATCTCTAGGGTTTAGAACCTTCAATTTGGCCTTAGGAACCCATTTTGACCTACATTGAGAACCATGCCCAATTAACAACTTAATTTGGGCTTTTGTGTAAATTGATCGGTCAAACAAGGTTTAATATGGAAATAAAATTCACCATCATAATCCTTAGGTCCTAATTATTCATGTATAAAAACTTGAGCCTAAGAAGAAACCTTCTTGACCAACTTTACACTTTGGTCCTCATATATTTACTTGTTGGCCCTCAACTTTCGAACCCTCACATTTCTACCCCTAACTCTCCTTCGTTCTTTGCATTCAGGTCCCTCCTGCCAAAACCTGACCAGCACCATGCTCCGGCGACCTTGCGCGGAGCATGGCGCCGCGCAGGGTAAGGGGGAGGGTCTGGCAAGTAAACCGGGGGTGCCCTGCGTCGTCAGCCGTCGCAGGAACACCCCCTGGTCGCTGCAACCCACCATACCGGCCGTGCGAACGCACGGATGGTATGGGTCTCCATCTCCGATGTCCTCCGGCGAGGGAGACACGTCGTCTCCCTCTGCCCTCCTCTCTAATTCTACCCTATAAGTATCCCCCGTCGCTCCACCGTTCAAAGGAGCTCGGTCCTGACGGAGAAAGACCCCCACTTCCTCTCTTCCCACTCCGACAGGAAGCCCTCCAGCTCCGGCGGCCTCTCCCCTTCCTCCTCTTCGCTCTGCCGCAATACCAGCAGCAGAGACTCCTTCCTAATTCTCCTCCGCGTCGCGCAATACCGGTGCGCGCTGCTTCAGCCCCGTCGTCGCTGCCGTTCTCTCCCTCTGGGCATTTCTTCTCCAGCTCCGGTAGGTACGAGCCGGCAGCCACTTCGTCCCCTTCGTCACTTTAGTTAGGTTAGAATTAGTTGTCTCTCCCCCCTCTTTCTTTTCCTCGCTATTTTACATTCAATTAAACCCTCGACCGACCCGACCACCGTCATCTTCCACACCTCCAGCCATCCTCCGGCGAGTCGCTCCCGTCATTCCACCACTCCACACGACTCGCTGACCCTCACAAAACCTCCGCCTCCTCACCCTGATCAACCTCCGCCCTTCCACTTCCCACCACTCACCCTCTGCAGACCCCCCAAACAAACCCACTTCTTCGCCCGCAGTTTGACCTAGGGCGACCCTCATGCTCCGCCCCGCCGCCTGCCAGACCCCCTACCACCTTCACCGTGCCACGGCGAAGGTGCTCTGCGTTTCTGATTGGGCCGAGAGGCCGTTTCTCAGTGGGCAGGTACCTGCGCTCACCGCCGCCATTGTTGAAGCGAAGTAGCTTCTTCACCTGCTGCCCCAGGTGCGCCACGCCCAGGTCACGCTCCCAGGCAGTGCGAGGCGTCTTCGCGAAGTACCAGGCTGCAGTCGAGTCAAAGCTCTCGCGCGAAGCCCCCACGCTTCGCCTCGACTGCCGCTGCTTCCTCCGCGCAGGCATCCAAATTGGGGTGGGACATTTAGTCCCACCTCGGAAAGCCACTGAGGCGAACGGGCGCTTAAAGGCAAAAAGTGCCTTAAGCTGTTCGCCTCAGTTCACGGGTTGAGGTCCCTCTCACTCACCCGCTCGACCCGGCCTCGTCCGCGACCACGCCCCGCGGACCTGGCCCGACCCGACTTAGCTTGACCTGCACTCCTCACCCACCACGCACGCCGGTGGGCCTGGACCCGGGCACGACCCGTACCCGAATACCCGGCAGCTCTGGGAGAGCTTTCCTAAGAGCGGCTTCTGTGAGAGAGAAATGCGGGGGAGAGGGTAGAATTAGGTTTTGCCCCTCTGATCAAGTTGTGCAAGTGTGCAGGCAGAGAAGAATAAGAAAGACGCCCGCTGAACAGAGAAGAAGGTCGACGAAAGCTGAAGGAAGGAGGAGCACCGAGCGGCACTGTAGCAGCGGCAGTTTAAGTCGTCTGATTGGAAAATCAGACGACGTCCTGAAGGCAAAGAAGGAGAAGGAAGGCAAGGCAGAGGAGAACACAGAGAGGCCAAGGGAAGACTCTGAAGAAGAAGAAGAGCACGAGAAGAAGAAGATCTGAAGAAAGGAAAAGAAGAAAGAAAGAAGAAGAAGAAGAACAGGACCACAAGGGAGAAGAAAAAGAAAGAGACGAGCAGAAACAAGAACTGAAAGAAGAAGAAGAGCATCACTACTGCTGCAGATAAAGCAGAAGAGCCAAGCAGAAGAAGATAAGCAAAGAGAAAAGAAGAGAAGAAGAAAGAAGCCAGCAAATTCTCTCTCTCTCTTTCTTTATTTTTTGTAAAAGAAACTTGTATCTCTAGAATACAACTTGCTCCCTGAGTTCGACCTCGGGAACTCTTTATTTTCGAGTAACAAATTGTATTAAACTAGTAATCACCTCTCTATACTATACTACGACGAAATAATAGAACTATAGAGGAAGGTCACCACCAAAGACCCTTACGGATCTTTAGCAAAACTACACGGTCACTGAAAAGGAACTTCTTGCTGTAGTATTTGCTTTGGAAAAGTTTCGGTCTTATCTTTTGGGATCCAAGGTTGTGCTGTTCACTGATCATTCTGCCTTAAAGCATCTTCTTGCCAAAAAGGACACCAAACCTCGCCTAATTCATTGGATTCTGCTACTCCAGGAATTTGACCTGGAAATTAAAGATAAGAAAGGAGTTGAGAATGTGGTAGTAGATCATCTATCTAGGATCCCTATTGAGGCATCAAACCCTGCTGGCTGTATTCAAGAGACTTTCCCTGATGAGTCTCTGATGGCCGTGGAGGCTAAAACTCCTTGGTTCGCTGACATAGTGACCTATCTAGTCACAGGCATTACCCCCAGTACTTTGGACAAGCAGAAGCAAGATATGTTTCTTGCTAATGCTAAATTTTATCACTGGGAGGAACCCAAGCTTTTTAGAGTAGGCCCTGACCATCTTTTTCACTGTTGCGTCCCTGATGAAGAACAAAGAAGTGTTCTGAGTTTCTGCCATGACCTCTCTTGTGGGGGACCTTTTAGTGGGAAGAAGACTGCCATAAGGTTCTTCAGTCTGGCTTTTAGTGGCCCACATTATTCTGAGATGCACATACATCTGTGGGTGCATGTCTACGTTGCCAGCAGACAGGAACCATTGGAAAAAGGGATGAGATGCCCCAGCAACCTATCCTCCCTGTTGAGATCATTGATATTTGGGACATCGACTTCATGGGTCCCTTTCCGGTGTCCTTCGCATATGAGTACATCCTTGTGGCTGTAGACTATGTATCGAAATGGATAGAATCCATACCCACGCAAACCAATGACCATTCCGTGGTCTTGGGCTTTGTTAAGGCTAATATCATTTCTTGGTACGGGTGTCCAAGGACGATCATAAGTGATGGAGGACCTCACTTCAAGAACGTAAACTTCACAAGACTACTCCAAAATTTGGGAGTCAACCACATGATAGCCACACCTTACCATCCCCAAACGAGTGGACAAGTTGAAGTGTCTAATAGGGAGATTAAGCGAATTTTAAAGAAACTGTCAGGCCCGATCGGAAGGATTGGTCTAAAAAACTAAATGATGCTCTTTAGGCCTACAGAATCGCGTATAAGACTCCCTTAGGCATGTCTCCTTTCCATCTTGTCTATGGAAAAGCATGCCACCTTCCCGTTGAAATCCAACATAAAGCCTATTGGGCTATTAAAAACATTAACTTGAATCTGGATAAAGCGGGAAAGGCATGTATGTTAGAGTTAAGTGAGCTTGAGGAGCTTCGTAATGAAGCCTATGAAACTTCTCAAGCTTACAAGTAACGTACAAAAGTCTTTCATGATAAGCACATCATTAGAAAGACTTTTGAGCCCAACCAATGGGTCTGGCTTTTCAATTCCAAACTTAAATTATTTCTTGGAAAGCTCAAGTCCCGTTGGGATGGGCCATACATTGTTATTAATACTTTCCCTCATGGAGCTGTAGAAATTCAGAACCCTACTTCAAGTGTGAGCTTTAAGGTAAATGGCCAGCGACTTAAACCTTGTATTACTCTTTCAGATGGCCAGGTTTTGGACGCACTTCGGCTTGAGGAGCCTTAGCTCCTCCCACTCTCCTCCTCAAGTGATATTCTTCTATGTCTGCATTTTTCCAATGAGGACATTGTCAGTCTTAGGCATGGGGGGGTATAACCTGAGAATGTTTATAGTATTTATAAATATTTGCTTACATTTAGGACGAAAAAAAAACTCTTATTTTCTTGAGCTAAATTAGTTAGTCCCTAGCAAAACATCTTTGTCATAGAGGTGTCATTAAAGAATTTTTTTCTTAAAGTGTTTCTTAAGTTTAGAATCCAGTTCATTTACTTCACTTGCACATAGACTGGGTAATGGATCTTTGAAGAAAACCAATAAGCATTTTTAGTCTACTGAACCCTTGGACAGTTAATAGGGAGTCAAGCATATTATCTTCTAGTAGATCCACCTCATATTTGTGAGAAGTAGAAAGAGGACTGGAGCACTAAGTCTAGTGCAAGGACTCTTAAGTTTTGAACAATTAGATGATGATACTTCAGAGTTATGCATAGTTTTCGCTCTTTGTTCCTATGTGCGTACTTTGTGTGAATTCCTGAGAGTCACCAAATAAGACAGATACATAGAGGTTGAGTCTTAATAAAGCTATGACTATGGTGGATGGTTACGACCGTCCTTCATAGAATCCTCGGCTGAAGGAGGGTAATAGTATTAAAGGTCATAAATACACCAGTCCTATCCATTCCTTCCCGGTGCCAAGAATAAACACTTCCACCAAATAAGCCACACAATATCCTCTTGACCATCATCATCCCTAATAATACCTCATAAATAAAAGCCAGTGTCGTGTTATTTTGATTTATAAAAGAAGAAAAGAAGAAAAAAAAAGGGAGAAGAAACAATTATATTAAAAAAAAAGAGAGAAGGAAAGAAAGAAAAGAAAAAGAAAAAAAAGTTCAAGTTTGTAACATTGTTTCTGAGGCAACAAAAACACCTATCGCGATCCACCAAATATGACCCATACCTACCTTTCAGTATTTCTGATCGCCCAAATACTAGCTAAGGACTCTAACTTAGTTGTAGAATTATTAGGACTTTAATTGAAGTGTGAATGCCATGTGACGTCACCAAATAGTGAGTACACTTACTAAATCTGGCGAGATTTGTGATCTCAAAAAGAAAAGAAAGAAAAGGGTGAGCGCCAAGGAACATCAAGAGAGCATAGTTGTTTAACCTCTCTCTGAGTTGACTTGTCTAATAGTCTAGAGATCTAGAGTCTGTAATACTAAATTAAATGTAGCACCAGATGAGTGTGTGCCACCAAATACAAATCCATTCAACTCGATATCTCCTACCTAAGCCTAAAGTCAGGGTCAATTTATAGATTATTTTCTACTTTATCCCCGAGGGAAGCAGTTTCCTATCCTGATAGAAATATTTACTAAGGGATAGGTACAAACTGCAAATGTATGTTGGTTATTTTCACTTGGATCAGTTACCTAGGCTATTATCACTTCACATTTGTCTGGATCTCTAAAGTTTTGAAATAAGAAAAGAAGAAATCTTCTGATTACTTCTATTATTGTTTATTTTTGCTAGGGACTAACAAACCTTAGGCATGGGGGTATTTGATGAGTCCATTTTAATGGACTATTGTTACACCTAAGTTAACTTTATTCTCACATTTTATATTTGTTAATACCTACATTAGGTCATAAAATGATTGCATCTATTCTATTGCAGTCTATAACTTACTTATTATGTAATTATTTTATGTTTCATTAATGTAGGAATAATTTTGCAAAGAAAAGGGTGGTGAAAAGAAAATCCCCCCCCCCCCCCCCGAATCTCTCAACCTCCGCCCGACATCAACAACTCCATCAATAGCCGCCAGCCAAGTTTATTAAGGGATTTGAAAATCCCTTGACTTACGCCAGGGAGGAGATATAAGAGAGGATCTGAGGGGCTTGGCAGGGAGAAGAACTGGGGAAAAGATCCTGCGTGCACCATGAAGAAGGCGTGCACTGTGGACCCTTCCATCCTGCTCCAGCGCGCGCCTCCACCCCAACCTCCACACAACAACGCGCATTCCATCTTCTCCCTTGTGCTACAACCGCACCCTCTCTAGCAAGAGCACGCCTCCATCCTCTCCAGCCTGCCCCACCGCAGACACTGCAAGAGCGTGCCTCATCTTCTCCCACCGCACGCATATGCCCTGCAAGCATGCCTCCAGCCAGCCTCACTGCACGCCTGCAACCAAGCCCTTGAAAGCGCGCCACACCACAGCCTCTACACCCTGCAAGCGCGAGCAGCATGCCTCATGCATCATCAGACAGCGCATGCTGAGCGCCCTCACCACGCACAAAGAAGCACACTGCAAACCACGCGTCTCCTCCTCTTCGTCATCTTCTTCCTCTCCAGCAGCCCTGCAAGGACCCAAAGCAGCCACCGCAGCCATAGCAGTGCAGCACCCCCACCTCCCGCCACACCGCAGCCACAGTGCACGTGCGCGTAGCGCCCTCACCATGTAGCCACGTGCAGCCCGTGTGCGCAGCCACAGTAGCCGCAAGCGCCACCTGCCGTCGTCAGGCCGACATCCTCCTTCGCCATCCGGCCACGTCCGACCACCTCTGGCCGCTGTGTCACCACCATCACATAGCCCTCGTCGAGACGTGCCTTCCCATAGCGTAGCTCCTCCCATGAAGCCTCCTCGCGCACGCAAAGAAGAGAGAGGAAGTTTCCTCTATTTTTGCTTCAATTAAAAATTACATTGCATGCCATTGTCACTTTAATATTATTATTTTATTCAAGTCACATTAAATGGATGCACTTATAATTTCGTGAATTTATTTAACTTGTGTTATGTGCATCATTCAACATTGAAATTCAATTCAGATTTGCATGCAATTCAAACTTACATGATATGCCACTACACATGCATCATATACATACTTTTGGGAGCTTAATTCCTGACGTGAAAATTGCATAAATAGCCTTGAACTTTTAATAAAATGGCAAGCTCCATCTTGAGTAGCATATTCATCAAATTGAAGTTGCGAAGATGTCTGCAAACATTATAATCCTCTACTCATGAATTTATTGGTTCTATTCCTCCATGTGGATACGACATCCTTTACGTGGTTTAAATTGATATTTATTTTTAATCTTTGATTGAGAGATTTCCACCACATAAATTACAACGGCACATCATTCTATTGCTATTTTAATTAAGCGAAACTCTCTCTATCACCCGCCGCTCAACTCCACTTCGCACCATCGGCAAAGACAGCGCAGCAGAGAATGCCTCGACCTCACAGGCAGCAGCAAGCGTTAGACCCCCGCTACACCCCAAATCGTGCCCCAGCCCGCACCGCAGCTGATTCAGACCGCCCAATCACCATCAAACGGCTAAGGAAGGCTACGCAGCACGCTCCCATGCACTTGATAGCGTGTTTTTCAACTCAACTCAGTAATTAAGTTAATTTCACTTAATTAAGAGTAGAAGAAATCACTTAAGGTTAACTCAAGGTAGAACTAGTTTCATTTTCAAAACATGAATTTTGTCAAAATATTTAAACTATAAAGGATATACAAAATTCCATATGCAAACATATTTACTCAAAATGTTGTACTTTATTAACAAGTAAGCATGCTAGTTTTTTTCAATTTTATTTCATTCTAAGAAATTAAGGCAAAAAGTTATCTAATTAAAGCATGCCTTTAACAATTAAGAACAAAAAGTAATTATGCAAGAGAAAATTCATTTATCACTTCATCTCTTTACAGCCTCTAAACTTCTTCTTTCTTTCTTGTGTTGTTCCTGCCTTCTTATCTTCCTTCTCTTCTTCTTTTTCCCTTCAATCTTCTCCTGCCTTCTCTTCTTCCCTTAGTTTTTCTACTTTGTTCCTTAGTCTTTTTCCTCAACACTTCTTAGCCTGTGCCTTCTCCTTAAGCACTTAGCATCCTTCAGCAGCCTTCAGCGGCTTCTCTTTCCTTAGCTTTCAGCTGAACCAAGTTTTTTCTATTTTTTTAACCAAAAGTTTATTTATTTGCGACGAGGTCCTTTAGATGATACACAGCACCCTGAGACCAGGGTGGGACCAGACCCTACTCGGTCCTCGCCTAATCTCGGTTAGGTTTGTTTCGGTTGATTTCTTAATCGGTTCACAGTATTGAGCCACATCGGCTCAACCCGGCCTCCCAGGCCACACTCGCCCTCCCAAGGCACATTCACATTCGCACGCCCCCAAGGGCGCATACACCCGCAGGCATATGCCCACACACATAGACCACACAATGCTCAGATCATATCAGAAGGAATCGGAACCGGTGCGCCGAGCGCTGACGACTGCATAGCCATAGGAACAAAATAGTTTTATACCCAAGCGCGCGCTCGTGGATATCCGAGGTGGGACAAACATTCCCCTTCCAGATCCGAATTCAATCGATCATAACTTTCTACCCAAAGCTCGAAATTGGATGATTTCAAGTTTGTTGGAAAGCTCTAAGGGTAATCTACACAATTTTAGGGTCAATTTAATGTTTTAATGATGTTTTGCTCTTCAATTTAAGAGATGAAATCAAGGGTTTCTACGGGTTTTATAAAGCTTGGAGAGTATTTTAACTCAGGAGAGTCCTCAGATGGACTTCTCTCATCTATTAGAAGGTCTGTATATGTTATATAAACAATTCTGCTTCTGTTAGGATGGATTTTAAACTCTTAAGACCTACAGAACCTACAGAGAAGCTTTTCTCTTCTCTGAAAACTTCAGAGGTTGATTTTTGGATTTCAATAAGTGCAATAGACACTTTAAAGTGTTCCTAATCTATTTAGATTAATTCTAAGGGTTATAACTAATCAATTTGGGCAGGTTTTAGGTTTGAATTTCATCAAAACAGTGCTTCTGTTGGTTTGGGTTCGAGAGTAACCCAACTTGACAGGAACAAAATCTTTACTAATTACATCATCTGAGCTTAATTCTTTCTAAAAACATCAAACAGAATCCCATAAACAATTTCCACATCTCAATTCCACAATTCGAGCTCAGAACACTATTATCAAACTCAGATTTGACTATGGAAGCTCGAAGATTGACTTTCTATTTAAAGCTTCCTCCTAAGAAATTAATGCCTCAATCAGAGTCTTCTCATCATCTGGAACTCATTCAGATCTTCAGATTTGTATTTCAATCTTAATTTCTAGGGTTTCAGGCTCGCCTCCTGAACTAAAATAAGTGTGTTCGACAAAGTCGATCAGAGTTTGTTACAATGTTTTGAGAGTTAAAATAGCTTCAGTGCTTTGCACTGAAGCTTCTGAGCTCCTTAAATGTTTCTTAAATCCTTCATAACAGACTTCTCCAACTCGCCAGAGTTGGGGAAGATGAAGTTACATCTAAAGCTCCAGTGGTTAATTCTTCAAACAAATATATTCAAAATGATCAGTAATCCTTATTAAACTATTCTGGAGCCACTTAACAAGTTTAAGAGGCTGAAACTCAAGAATGGCTAGCCGAAGCTTGTCGGAGCTCCGGTGAGTCCAGAAAATGTAAAATGGTTGTACAGATTGACAAAATTAATTATTTTTAATCCAGAAATGATCCTGAGGTTACAAGGAACCTCATTATCACATTAAATTCTTCATTTGTTCATTGAAATGTAAGATTTGACAGTAAGTTCATTTCTTAAAAGATTTGAATGGTTTAAGCTCCGGACTTGATTTAACTACTCGATTGAGAAGTTAAATCGAATCGAGTAGTTAAATCAAGTCAATAGATGTTATTAATCATAAATATATATTTAATTTATAGGTTGAATTGTTCCTGAGCCGCCATGGACAGCGAGCTAAGGAGCTAAATTAAGATTGGGCGTTTAATTATAGATGATAATAATAGGTAATATAATATCGATTAGGGTTCATTAGTGGTGATAGGTGATGAAAGAACCCAGTGAAGGTGGAATTAGGCCGATTACTGTCACCATGGACAGTGAAGTAGTCGGTGAAGGTGAGATTTGAATTAGGCGTTTAGGTGATTCAATTAATGATTTAGTGAATTAGAAGTGAACATGGAAGATAAAAGAAGGTGTACAGTGAGTTAAAAGACAAGATTGAAGTCTCTGGCGAGCTCAAGGAACTCGTCGGAGTTGGAAGAGATGAAGCTAAATTCTAAAATTACTCTAACCTAACTAACTAAACTAACTAACTAAGCTAGCCTACTCCTACTCCTAGTCTACTGTTACCTGGACGAAGGGGTCAATAGGGTTCCACCGAAGTTTCATAGTAGACGATGAAATCAGAGGGTTGAAGAAAGATCTCCGGCAGGCGGATTTGAGGTGGAGCAGAGGAATCCTAGGGTCGGCACCTTTGTTAGAGGTGTGGAAGACCACGGCGAATCTCCTCGGCTACTTAAGATGAATGGAGGGAGTCGGAAGATGGAATGGGGGATCGCCGAAGGTTTGGAAGAATAGCCTATTGGGTCGGCTGCAATATTAGAAGAGGGAAGGGAGCCAACTTGCTTAAAATCGGAGGTGTGAGGGGGTATTTATAGTAGTTTGTGGCGAAGAGAGGGGCGAGGTCTGGCCGAAGAAGAAGCTCGAGGAGCTTAACCTCCGTCGTCGTCTCCGACGACGGTGAGGTTATCTCCCACTGAAAAATAGGATTTTCGGTTGATCCAGACCGATGGATTAAGTGGAGGTGGTGAGCGCAAGCTGCAAGAGCTTGGGCAAAGAGGAATGATGTCAGCAGGGCAGTGATCGCGCAGTGGGATGACTCTCTGCCGCCAGCCGTTCGTTTGGCTGGAGAAGAAGAAGAAGACGAAGAGGGACTTAGAAGTAATAAAACTTAAGGACCCATGTGAGAAATAAGGACTCGACTGTAATGAATATTAAGGACTAAAATGTAAATCCAGGTTTTGAAGGTTTACTTTAATTTAGATCTTTTCAACTTTTTATATATGTTAGTAAATAAGGTAAATATTATGTTTACACCTTGAATTTACATTTTTGACCTTTTTAGGTTAATTTATTAGATTAAGTAAAATCACTTAAGTTATTACATACTTAGGTATACATTATATTTAAGTTACTTATCTCATTAATTAAGAGAATGATTAATATGATTTCGAGTCCAATTATTATCTAAATTATTAATAATGTTAATTGAATGATAAAATTCCATTTTTAACTTATTTTAAGGTCCTTAACTAAATATCCCTTATTCTATAATTAACCCTTATATATTTATAACCTTAGCTAATTAATTAGGAAGACTAGTTAATTAGGGGTAATTAGAGATCATGATGAGTATCTCATCAGCACCCATTGCAAATGCGAGCAATCACGAGCAAGGCTCGCGCCCGAAGCACACAGTGCAATCTGAACCAACGCTCAGGGCGCGATCTCAGCCGTCCGATCTTTAATCGAACGACCCACGTTGCGCACACACGGATTGTGTAGATGAACATGCATGCACGCACCTTTGGACCAGCGGGCGAGGGGCTTCACCGACACTTATGGAATGGGTTTAGCGACATCCTGGATGTCACTAAAACCCTTACTTAGTTTGGAAACCCCTTCTTCTTTATATAAACCTCCTCAGCCACCCCATTCAAGGGCATTCAATTCACACACACTCTCCATGCAATACTAACCCCCTCCTAGCTCCACCAAGCATCTCATACCCGCCCCGGAGTTTTTGAGCGGCCAACGGAGCCCCCCTCCACTGCCGTGGCCGCCTCGCCTCCTCCTCTCACTCTTTTTACTTTAGTTTTATGTCGCACTTGTTTAAGCTTTCATCTATTGCTATAGTTATAAAAAAACTCTAATTGCATGCTATATGTTAATGTTGTTTCTTATATCATAGCTCACATCTTCTTAGAATGAATGTCATGATTTAAACACAAGCTCTAACCCTAATCTCTCTCTCTCTCTCTTTCTCGTTCTCTCGCAAGCAAACCAAACATTCTTGTGACAATTAAAGTAACAAACTAATCCAATTTCATTCCTCCCCGTGTTTGACACTTGGACTCACCAAATCCACATCTTAAATTAAAACCGACATCGCGAACACATGCTACAATGACATAATTAAACCAACGCATTCTGCGCGTGTCAGTTTTTGGCGCCATTGCTGAGGAGGCAATAGATTTCTTTTGTTGCTTTCATCCCTCATTCATATTCACATCTTCTAACTCATTTTCTTCCTCTACTTGATTGGTTGCAGAAACTCAACACTTGGGCGGCGGAGGAGCGCGATCTGTGATGGTAGATATGGAGTAAAGTGCTACGAAGACCTTTTGTGAGTACCACTCCACCCATTGATTGTTTGCTTGCCTAAAAAAATACAAAAAAAAAATAAAAATCAAAATTGGTGTGGTGAATGGCTACTTGACCCACATTCCACACTCATCACCCAACCAAAAAAAAATACACTCTGACGTTCTTGAAGAGATAATCTTTTTGGAGTGTTCTTCTTTCTTCTTAATGGTGTTTGCAAAGCCATCGTGATTTGACTTGGCTGCACCACTCACCATAATTAAAATCAACTCACCTAGTAAAACGTCATGAACACTAGGGTGAACTCATTAGGGTTGTTTTTCTAGGGCCACATCATTCTAAAGGAAATTGACTTTCGCTTGTTGTGTGCAAAATCTTGTGTGCCCACTTGAACCTTGTTTAAAAACATTAAGGAACTTCAACTCTAAAAAACATTAAAGCAAGGATAAATCATTAAAAGACACCACATTCTAAAATCCTTGCTTAAGAACCATGTTTTGTTAAGTGCACACACACACACTCAATCAGACTAACTAAGAGGATGCCTCATCACATATCCTAAGCACAAGCACTGACCTAACCCTCATTAAAATCGATTAGACATGCCCTAAGAAGGACCAATCTAAGTCCTAGCTAAGTAATTGGGTTTGTCAAGTACTTAGCCTTAATTCCTATCGTGGAATCTGGTGTCTAGGCTACGGGGAAGTGTCAAATGACCATGGTTGTGGGGTCTACGGAACAGGCAGCGCAAGCCAAAGGAAGAACCTTCTCCTCAATCCCCTCGTAATCAACCTAGCCAGATTAACTTTGGGAAGGGAGGTTAAGTACTTGCAAGTTTAATTATTCCCTCTAAGGCTTTTTAGGTCACCTAGGTCTACACCATAAGGACTAGACTTGCTTGATTATTTGTGCACACACACTTCTCTCACCTGTTCTTCTCTTACCCCTTCACCTCTTCCCAACCATGGATTTCAATGCCTATCCATCTTACCCAAACTATTCCCAACATGATTTGTATTCTAACCCAGGTAGATTGTATCCACAGCTTACTTAGGATAACCAGCCACCTAGTTGGGGATATAACCCAGAATGCCCCCCTTGCCTCAACTATCTCAATTATAACTAACCGGCACCAACCTCTTATTGGGATACATCCAACCCACCCACCTAGGGGTACGATCCAAACCTTGGGGATCCTTATCTCGATTCTTCCCATGACAATTCTCCATTTAGGTCCCACCCACTCATTAACCACTTTGATGGGACCTACACTCTAGGAGAACACCAAGATCCCTACCCTTCCCAGGACAATAACCAAGAAAGGTCATCTGAATTCAAGGATCTCTCCTACTTGATATTTGGATTGGAAGGGCTTCTAGACAAATGGAAATCAAAGGATGATCAGAAACCTAGGCAAATCAAGAATGATCAACCTTTGATTTGGTCCCCTAATGAAGAATCCGACTGGGAGGAGGACTTAGAACCTCAATTATTCTGGAGTAGAACTAAACAGAGAATGGTTCCTCTTGAAGAATTGGACCCTGAAAATGATAAAATAGAGGATCCACCCAAGAACTTAAACCCTAGTGCAGATTCCAGTACACATCCTCAACCACACCTTCCTAGCCCTGATTTGAAGGAAGAAATCTAAGGGAAACCAAATGACACCTTATCAATTCTTGATAACCTCCAGTTAGAGTTACACAAACAGAATCAAGAATTGATTAAAAGGGCAACAGGCCATGATGGATATGTTCCAACAACTGGAGGAAGAGGGCCAAAGAAAACTATTGAAAACAACTCTGTTCATGGAATTTGTGAAGCAAGGCCCTACAGTGATCAATTGGACTACACCTATTTACCCAAAATTGGTTCAGTCCACCATTGATACTCCCCAGGAGTTGGAAAACTCCATAGAAGATGTCATTAAGGATTCCTTAGAACATGATTTGGGGAGAGTTGAGGACACACATCAGGAGGAAACTAAGAATTTGGGGGGTGATGTCTTGGAATCCAAATCTAATCTTCCTGAGGAAAGTGATTCGATGGAAAAGACATCCAACATTGGAGATGGGGAATGGGATTGCAACTTCAAAATAATCGGTTTCGAATCATTTGAAACCCCCATCACAAATTTAGAGGACCAAGAGAAAGAATCTGAGCTAGAGGATAAAATCATCCCTACCTCTAATGCAACCTTAAACAATAAGCCCGATATGAAAGAGGTTGAAGAGAATATTTTTGGGGTCAAGGACTTAGAGGGAATAGGCAATGAAACCCTAGTTGAACAAGGGATGGATCTTTCTCTGGAGAGAGACCTCATGCTTGATTTTATGGCTCATTATGAAACTATTGATTTTATTACATGCCCTAACAGAAAAGAAATCCCACAACCTGAATGCACTAGAATTGATACATCTTTGAGGGATTACAATTTTATAAGGACACATGTTGAGTATAGAACCTACATCTTTAGTGTCTGGCATTTTAGATTCGGAGTTCACTCGTCCACATCAACTTCTCTGCATCCCTACAAACTAAGAGAGGAACAAACACGGGCAGGCATGTTACATCTGTTGCAGAGTTCCCGTCTCAACTCCACCACAACCTAATTCACAACTGTGGACTTCTAATTTTGATTCTTGCTGATTTTGTCTACACCTTCTTGACCTAGACCATTCTTGTTTGTGCATTATGCCCAGCTAAATGCACTAAACTCAAAGCTTCCTGGGAGGCAACCCAAAAGATTCAGGCTGATCAGGTACACAGCTATACTCAGGTGATTTCTTTCTATACCCCCTTGCATACATTTATTTGCCAATGAGGACATTGTCTAACTTAAGCATGGGAGGGTGGTAATTTGCATTCTTTAAGTTTATATTATCAGCTTGAATTATATATATATAGAAACAAAAAAAAATTAGGAAAGAAAACTTAAGCATTAGGAGCTTGTCAACTGTGGGAAATAATACGAGAAGAACCTAAACACTTAGATTTTTTTGACCTTCAGGCTTAATTAGCCCTGATGTCCACTAAAATGTGGATTTATCCCCGAATCCTCGCAATCTTAATTTACATTAATCTAATCAATAAAGTAGGGTGATAAGTATACGACTTATCAACCTGCCCTCTTACATAGAGGGACTTTTAGTCTAAGCATTTACACACATTTTTGCACTGACTCACTCCTCAAAGATTCTAACAGAAATTGGGTAGCTAATGAACCTTCTAGGATGGTATGGTAGACAAGTTGTCATGGGTAATAACCCATTGGCTAATTGTCTACAGCCCAGCCACAGGACCATTCTCTTTTATTGCCTCTAGGTAAATCTTAGATCAGAGAAGCCACCTACTGCAACAACAAAAGAAAAAAAAATAAAAAGAAAAAAAAGGACAAATAAAAAAAAATAGAAAAAGAAGAAAAAGATAAAAAGATAAATAAGCCACACTTCATCGCACGAGTATAGCTTGCAAGTAGTCATGGGTAACAACTCATTGGCCGGTTGTCCAGATCTCAACTCACTAAATGCACAAAAAAGCCCAAAACACTTAAGAAAGAAGCAAGGAAGTAGAGCAATCTGGGGAGATATACAATGGAAGCACCCTTGTGTTGACCCCACACAAAATAAAAGTAAGGAGAAAGCTACCGATCGAACAGATACACCTTTAGGCAAGCATTTTCTTTTCCAGTCACCTAGGGGTGTAGAAACCTGAAGTCTATTTTAATTACCGTTTAGTGAGTCTATCACAATCTACACACTAAGATGCTTAGCACTTAGAGTCTTTTTCAAGTTATGGGTGGGTTGGGTAGCCGTAAAAAGTTGCCTACACACTCTCAACTCCAAAAATCCAAAGAAATTAAAAACGATGAAAAAGAAAAATATATATATCTGTATATATATTTTAAAGAGATGACTTGGGCGGTTTGCATTTTGGAAAACACACGGGTGTTGTTTAATCTCTGTGGATTAGGCTCTTAGTATATTTCCTCCCATTGACAAGTAACATATGTTTAAGTAATCAACTCCTAATTCCGACTGAAAATAACGGCTAGGATAAACCTTGTTAGGGACTAGCAAGGGATGAGCATGGGGGTATGATAACTCTACATTCGATGATGATAATTCCGTCAACTAGGGTTTATCTTGAGGATATATGTGCACTAATAACACACCATAATGAGCATGGGAGCACTACATGCATCGCGATTTAAGATTGCTTATAAATCCATGTTTAATGGTCAATTGTACAAGTTCATGTTGAAACATACCTCAGATGAGCAATCAGACCATACGAATGGATTTAGATCGACGAATGGAGTCCAATGGACTCGAAATCACTTAAATCCAACATTCGGAGCTCCCTCGACGAACCTAAGAAGTTCTGGCCGTTGATATGATGATCAACGGCCCACAAGCGGCCATGTGGCTCTCAACACCGCACCCTCACCCACGGACCGCCCTCACGCTCATCACAAAGAAGCATTTTAAGCCTTCCGATCCAAGGATCGGACAGCTGAGGACCCGCGAGCTTCATCGGCAGCTCAACTCCACTTCGCACCATTTGCGAAGATAGCACAGCAGAGAACACCTCAGCCTTGTAGCAACGGCGAGCATTCGACCCCCACTAGGCCCCAAATCGCACCCCAGCCCACACCACAGCTGATTCAGACCACCCGATTACCATCAAACGGCTCTAAGGCGACTTCCGCAGCGCGCTCTCTTGCGTTCGATGCGAATGGGTGCAATCACGTGCAAGGCGCGCACCTGAAGCATGCAGCGCGATCTGAACCAGCGCTTAGGGAGCGATCTAAAGAACGAACGACCCACATTGCGTGCACACGGATCGTGCGGAGGAAGAAGCACGCGCGCGCCTTTGGACTCACAGGCAAGGGGCTTCACCGACACTTATGGAATGGGTTTAGCGACGTCCCGGACGTCGCTAAAACCCTTAGTTTGGAAGCCCCTTCTCTATATAAACCTCTTCAACCACCCCATTCAAGGGCATTCAATTCACACACAGTCTCCATGCAATACTAGCCCCCTCCTAGCTCCACCAAGCATCCCATATTCGCCTCAGAGTTGTCAAGCCGCCGACGGAGCCCCCCTCCACCGCCGTGGCCACCTCGCCTCCTCCTCGCACTTTTTTTACTTTAGTTTTATATCTCACTTGTTTAAGCTTTCATCTATTGCTGTAGTTGTAAACAAACTCTAATTTCATGTTATATGTTAATATTGTTTCTTATATCATAGCTCACATCTTCTTAAAATGAATGTCATGATTTAAACACAAGCTCAAACCCTAATCTCTCTCTCTCTCTCTCTCTCTCTCTCATTTTCTCGCAAGCAAACCAAACATTTCTGTAACAATTAAAGCAACAAACTAATCCGATTTCACACCTCCTCGTGTTTGACACTTGAACTCACCAAATCCACATCTTAAATTAAAACCAACATCGCGAACGTATGCTATAATAACATAATTAAAGCAATGCGTTCCGTGTGCATCATTTGGCCCTTAACTAACTTAGCCAATTTGGGTTTTAGTATCCAAATACATTTACTTTCTATCTAAACCCTTTTAGATCAAGACCAAACCAATTTAGACCAA
Organism: Thalassia testudinum; assembly: GCA_037157565.1. Classification (NCBI taxonomy): domain Eukaryota; kingdom Viridiplantae; phylum Streptophyta; class Magnoliopsida; order Alismatales; family Hydrocharitaceae; genus Thalassia; species Thalassia testudinum. Next base: position 70,559,947 of record JAZHRO010000002.1, read on the forward strand.
TTAAATGTCAAATAAAATATTATTTAACTTCTTAAATAATATTTGATTTCTATACAATTAGGATCCCACCAAAATTATTATTGGTTTAATTATGTCAATAATGAACCATTTAGAATTTAAGATTTATGGCGCCATGCCTCCTTTAGGTATTTCAAATACCCATGAATCCTTCACACTAGAAAATATATATAACCCTAAGGATTAATCATCAAATCCACTATCTTTCTTACCATGGGTTACATATATTCAAGTTCTCCTTGTATTATTGGAATGAGAACAAGAACCAGCTTTTTTTCAAAACGTCTACCTTCTTCGCTTTCATGTATGGGTCTGATCAAGTAAACAGCAAAGGGATTAACATCACAACTTAACACCAATTTAAGTAAATATAAATCGATATTAACACTACTGTGCAAGTAAATAAAAATAAAAATTAACAACACTTCCACATTTCCTAACACTAATTTCCTAAGCCACCAAGTAAATTAGCCCTCAGGGCTAGTTTGCTTCTCGAGTTAACCCTCAAAAAAGGGAGTTAACCCCTATTTACTTCTCAACTTAATCCCCATTTGCAAAGCCCATATTAAAGGTGTGAAAATCCATGTTTTGCCAACACTAGCTCACACCACTATTAAGTAAATACGGATTAACATCATCTCCCATCCTCACATCTCTGGCACATCCAACTGACACCCAAATCAACCCATGGTTGCCCCTCCCCACCTTTGATGCCCAAATCGATCTTCGCCCCCTGTCAGCCAAGTTTCTCTCATCATGGACAACAATAGGTTCGATTCTCAGTCCTAACGTAAATATTCTGCATCCCTACGCCTAATCCCTTGATCAATTCAAATATCACTGGTGATTCAAATATCACGAGGGGTATTTGATTTAGAAATGAAATATTCAAATATCACGGGTGATATTTCAAATATCAACGATGATATTCATTTTAGAACTAAAATATCATCAATGTAATTTAATTCAAAACTCAAATGTCACATACTCATGCCTAAATATCATCAGTGTAATTTAATTCAAGTGAGATAAAAGGATCATTTTCATATTCCTTACACCACTACCAAACAAGCACCACAAAAGTTAACGCTACAACTTAACATTAGTTCAAATAAACAAAAACTAATGTTAACACCACTGTACAAGTAAACAAAAAGCAAGGTTAACGCCACTTCCATGATTCCTAATACCAATTTCCTAACTCTGCAAGCAACTAGTTTAGAGTTAGTTTACTTAAAATGTTATAAATATAAATTTTCAAATGTCTAACTAATGTTAACCCTCCTTATTTACTTCACGAGAGATTAATATCTATTTTTATTTATTTGAAACAGGTGTAAACCTAGACTTTTAGGGAGGATAAAGGTCAAAAAGGAGAGTAAATGCTAGTTCCAAACTTAACACCAGCAAGAACCCAAATTTTCCAAAACCAAGAGTAAAAATCCTGCTTATTAGTGGATAGGCAGATATTTGCCCATAATTTAGGGCGAACCGATCAAGAAAGGCTCTTCGGCAACATTGTATTTGGCGACGTCTAATATCAATGGTTTCGTAGATTTTCTCCATGATTTTCACACTGTCGAGAAAATCAAAGCTTCTTGCAGTGTATTAGTATGAGTGGTCTATTCGTATCTACATTCCAAATATTGAACAGTAAATCTGTGGAACTCAAAACTTGACCACGACTGCTCAGGTCAAGTTAGGAATGAGAAAAAACTAAAGAAGAGCATTAAAATATATGCTAAACCTACTTTTTCTCACCAACTTAGGAATTTACGGCTGCTCGGGTCTCATTCTTTGCTCCCCTTTATTAAAACAGGAACAACTGAATTTTATGAAAGATTGGGAAGAGTACAGTGAGTAGTCCTCACAGCCCAGCCTTGTATATATATAAGCATTGGTATACACTTAACCGTAACAATTTCTGACAGGTGTTAGTTTTGAGAGATTACATTGCTACACTTGTCATACAATTAAGCTAACACCCTTCTGCACTGCCTCTTGCGTACGCCCACTCCTCTCTATTCTCTCTGCGCCATGCGTGGGCTCCAATGGTATTAGCATCATCCCAAGGTGTAAATGGGCAATTTCGAACAAAATACTACAGTGGGTGGACAACATGAACATAGAATACATCTATATGTATTGCTGCCTATGATACTTTTGTACGTCCAATCTCCTTTAATTTTGAATCGCCCAAAGTTCATATATTCATATATCACAGATTGAACTTTGAACCCATATAATTCAATTCCAAAAATCACAATAGCATATATTAAATTAAGGTGCCCTCTTTCTTCCCCCTGCTTTCCACCATGGAGAGAATCCAGATGCAATAAACATTACCCACATGCAAAAGAAAAAGCCTGTAATCTAGAATTCTGGAACCAGTGACTGCTATCTTTACACCTCGACTTGTCCCCCTCTCTACAGTATTAGATCCATCACTTGACCTCCGACAGCATGATCATCACAAATATACATTACGGGAAAAAAGGAGAGGGACGATGAGCAGGCAAGAAAAAATCGCCACTCAAAACAAAAGCACATACTACTTAAACAAATCCCCACAGGGCTGCTCAGTCGCTGATCCCAAGCTTCCCCATCTCCTCACACACCGCTTCACCACCGCTGCACAACTGCTCACGCTGCTCCTCCTCGCAGCGCCCACTGCCAACACCATCCTCCTCTGCCGTACGTGCCAAAAAGAAAGAGAAATACGCGTAAGCCCCATTAATTAATCAGCACATAGATACACCGACGGTAACCGGATGTGTCACACAACACACAGTACACCCGCATATAGAGGAGGTAACATACATGATAGTATATTATGTGCCTGCCATCTCGGTTGTAGCAGCATAAAACAAAGCAAAGCCCGTTTGATATAGAGAAGAGAAACAGGGTTAACAGATCGGGGGAAACTCAGGGGAATCTCCACTGCTCACCGTGAGCAGAGCTGTCTCGTGGTCTTGACATATATACATGTACACACATGGACCATTTAGACAAGAATCGACCCATTTGAGAAAGCCAACACTGGAGGGTCCTGTGGCCCACTTTAACGCATTGCCAAAAACATGGTGATACTTTTGGAGAAATTCTCATCTTAATCTCAAGGTCTGTGGCGCGATATTCTTGGAGTTTATCTTAATTGGAAACGGTGCAAGACAGTAGTGATTTTTCAGAAATGCGATGGTTAGATTAGATTGCCAAATAATCAGGGTGGTGACGAGCCGATGGGTAACGGAGTGGAACCATATCACGATGATGTTGCCATCAAGGAGCGAGCCCATGTGAAGGCTCGGATGCCATTGGAGCTTCTGGGTAGGATGGTACACCCAGTGCTAAGCTGCTGCCTGCCAGTCCTAGACAAAAGGGCCAATCTAATATGCGTCGCTAAGCTTAGGGACATATGCTTAGCTACGACATATGCTTGCTTGTGTGTAGTGTTAGCTACGTGCATAGACCCATCAATTTGTGATGGAGGTTGCGAGAGCCAAAGTGTTTGTTTTTACCGTTCGCATGGTTGGCATCTTTGTGTACTTGTGGTGAATCTTTGCTAATCAGTAATCTTTCATTGTCTACCTTAATTAGATTGCATTCAAGGATTAGAGAGTTAAGCATATAGCACAGAGAAGAACACTGATTGCAAAGAAAATTGTCGATAGATACACTACTTGTCAACATATCGCATTCTCGCCGTCTCTAACTAGGGTGAATTAAATCTACGTTTGTTGGTGTCTATCCTTCGAATCTAAGCACGGTTCGTGAAAAACATGCAAGAAGTTGAGGAGATAATGACTTAAGATGGGCGAACAACTTGCACTAATAATCGAATTAAGTGCATTGAACATGCACAGATACTAGATGTGGCAGATGCAATTCATTGCACGCCCCCATGAAGGGCAATGCCAACTGTAATATGTTACTCATTTATTGATCCATTATGTGTATACATTGGGGGGATTAATTTCAACAAAACGATGAAAGGATGACAACAGATACGCAACAACGATGCAATTTTGCAGTTTGTGTCCAGAGCCCATTTATATATGTGTGTGTTTATGCATATATGTGTATGGACCTGCCAGTTGCCACCACCACGACCCAGTGGTCGTACGGAGTTTGGTTGGAAGAGTTAACTCACCGAGCAATTGGTGCATGAGCCCTACGAACGCCGAAGCCTCCTGCATCGGCTCCTCGATCGCCCTCTTTAATTCCAGCAGTGTCATGTAGTACGCCTCCTTCAAATTTTAGCATCACCAAATTAATGGTACAAGCTACACTGGCAACTGTTGGAACTTAATTAGTTAATGATAATTACCATGAACAGGTCCAGATCGGAGGCAGGCTTCTCCATGGTGTTGTTGATGCGGCCAACATCTAGGTGTGAAGAATCGTCCATCTCCAGTGCTACCTCCCCCATGCACACCTTAAATTATACATGGAATTCAAACAGCATTAGAACATTAATAAATGTAGGAAATGAAATGGCATGACACGATGGAAAGAATTTCAAAGTGGCTTCTTACCCACTAACCCAAATTTGACGAGCACTGATGCAGAACTGAGAGGAGGGGAGAGAGTTGGAGAGATGCATATGTATGTGTATGAGATTGGAGCAAAAAGGGATTGAGATATGGGTTACCTTGAGGCAGCTCAGGTGGGTTTGCTTCAAGAGGGCAAACATGGGGTGGCAAGCAATCCTCCTCTTGACAAATACCTCTTCCTCCTCCACCTCCCCTCGCCGTGGGCCATTTACCACCTCCCTCCTCTCCTCCATTTCACCTTCCCACCCACGAAACCTGTGGGATTCCATACACCCACATGTATGTATGGTTAAATAGGAGACTTTTCCATATGCTGCCATTCGATCTGGGTTCTTAATTAAAATTTGGAATATGTGTGTCCACTGCATGTGAGAGCACGATTCCTTTTCTGTTTATTTTAAGAAAGAGATGATTTATTAGTTGGAAAAAAAGTGACTTACGTGATCCAATCCCAAGGCCACGGGTGGTCCTAATTAAATACTTCCATAATTTGTGGCCTCTTTGTAGCAGCCCGTCATAATTCTTTAGTGGCACGCGCTCAGGGGACAATAACTTTGCACATGGCAAAGGACCCTATGTACGCTCTTGCTCCTCTCGAGGAATTTAGAGCCCATCAATGCTTGATGACATGCTTTGTAAGTATCAAATCTATGGCTCTTGTGATAATATAATATATTGGAAAACTCGGTAGATAATACTTAGAGCAGAAACTTTGTGTGGATGGTGTGGATCCATTGAGTTAAGGTGACGACACCTAATTAGTGGTCTTGATCTTTCAAAAAAGGAAAAAGGTCAAAGGGCAATTGCATTAGTCACAATTAAATTAATTAAACTTAATACATATTCACAAATAGGAGGTATCTTGCCATGTAGCTATGGAATACCCTACCACTTGAAGGGGATATAAATTCATGCATTCAAGCAGACGACACTAACATATAATATAAGCGATCTGAATTTCATAGATGCTTTAAGTGATAATTTACACATACTTAAATTTGTACCTACAACATTGGTCTTCTCTAATTATGGCAGCATGCGTCGAGTTATCAATCATATTTCTATCTTTGGAAATTCATTGTATGGCATCAATCATGTGTTGCTTGTATTCATGTAGTTGAATCTCTGCAAGTGATATGCTAGCTAAAGTTTAAGATTTATTTCACATTTTGTATGGACTATCCGTTTAGATAAAGGGATTGAATAGCATAAGAAGGTAATAAAAGAGAGTTGCTTTCACGTGATGGGGGTGACTATTGAATATTCAAAAAGTAACCTCACAAGTCAAGGCATGCAAGTTAAGAAATGAAACCTTTACCTTTAATTTAAAGTCCCTTACAAGAGATTATCTTTAGCTTACACCGTTTACACCAAGTGACTTAACTCATGATACAAATAAAGAACCATCTTGAAATATTATTCACAATCATTGAGAAAATATTTATTAAGGTGTCAAAATAAAAACAGCTACTAATCAATAATCATCTATCTTAATAATCAATGACTTCATAGCTAACCATGCGAATGGATCTCTTAGTATTACAAAAGTATAATGAAGTACTATGCAGAGTATCACTGGAATTATGCATCAAAACTCGTGGCGAGCTTAGATACATGTAATTAATATCACCGTTAACAAATTCTGTGTATGTTTAACCGTTCATTTAATTTCAACATTCGCTAAACATAATTAATCCACCCATCACGTCATCGATAGGCCTAAGGGAGCGAATTAACGACCCAGCACTGAGTCCACCACCCATTACTCGAGGTAAGGTTGTGTGGAGACCATTTTAACCCCATAGCAACATGCGTACAAACCAAGTGGGAGGTAAAAAAGCATTGACGTCCGTCCATCCACCCAATATCTCATCCAATCTCTTGTGGCACCGCCCTTGATTTGACAGGTGCTGCGGTGTTTGCCACTGTGGATTCATAAGTTTGCTACTTTCGGCTTCCGTTTTATGTTCACCGATGGTAACTTTTTTTTCTTTTTAATATTCCTTACCGGGACAGAACTCGATATAAGCGAACGTAGAGCGGTATAGGATATCATCATCCATCAAACGAGAAGTACGTCTCGTCAAAATAAGAAAATTTAAATTATAAAAAATAAGATAAAAAATAAAAAAATGTGTTACAAGATCAAGAATCAAATGACCTCCTAAAAAAGATCGATCCCACATTCGTAGTACAGGAAAGCATCAACTAGATAAATCTTAAAGATTACACTAGCAAGATGATGGAATTAAATTCAAATAAAAATAAAAATCAAATAATTTTCTATAATCCCAAGATTAATTTATTACATGTACTATCAACTAAAATGAAAATGGAAAAGAAAACGATGGAGAGGGATACCTGAATCCATTATACCGGAAGCGTTGAGGAGATCACAGAGATCCTCTGAAGTCGTGGGCTTGCTTCTCCAACGAGAGGTGATGATAATGGTACTTCCAGAGAGTTAAGAGAACAAGAGCGGAAGAGAACTAAATGAGAGCATACCCTTTGGGTTCTGTTATGGGCTCAATTTATAACTTTTCTACGATATGATGTAAAAAATCGAATTCCCACTTCACCCTCACCACTTCAGGGACCATGTTACGACCCGATCCCAAATCACTACAGGACCCAAGATCAGCTCGCCTCGACTAATCTCAAGACCCAGTCGTCCAACGAAAAATAACCAAAAACAGAAAATATTCAACAATCACACATGCAATGTAACTATGCAGAAATAATCAAAAGACAGTAAAGGAAACAGAACGAAATGTCTTACAATATTACATGCCATCACAACCACAACAACGAAAAGTAAAGCGGAAAAGTAACAGAAACAATAATACATATATCGAGTACTCACTACTACAACAGAAAACTCAGAACAAAAGGTGACAACTGCTAAGACTGAGCTCAACTAGGCTTAGCTCCCTCTACAGTCAGTGGCACTAGCTGCTAAACTCCCTGACCTGAACAAGGTTATAAAATCTATAGTCAGCTAATACTGAGTAGAGTGGTAGTTAAGCCATTTACATGCATTTAACATAAGACAAGCAACTAATTTATTATTCAATTCCATTTAGCTCAATTAAGTAGTTCTGCTTTGTTTATTCTCTTAATAATCCGGTCATTTCTTGATCTTGTTTGCTCCTCAAGGGAATGATCTTGATTGCAGTCTTTCCCGTGATGTAGGATGTACACGTGGTGCTCTCCTAGTCGGGAGAGTACCCCGTGGTAGTTCTACACTCAGTCAACCACTTCGAGGTTACGGTTGTGACGTAGTAGTGACTATGGTACACACGATAAGCGCACGAGAAGTTACCCCGTACTGGCACGCAGTTAGTAGTTTCCGCTAGCGGGTATGCCTAAAAGTACATCACAGAACAACACAGGGCCTTGCCCTCTCAGAACAAGGGTCTCGCCCCTCAGAACAAAACAGGGATCTCGCCCCTCCACAGTCCACGTACCCTCGTCCGAATATCCCAGTTTGCCCAATGTGCCTAACAAGAGTCGGTGTAAGGTAGCTAGTCCTAACCCTGAGCCCCGTGGGGCGGCTAGCTCCCTCCCTACACTAAGTAGCTCACCTCGGTGCCACGTACACAAGGGCCAAACAGGAGTCAGTCTAGAGTGACCAGTCCTAACCCTGGGTCTCAACCCAAAGAGGTGGCTAGCTCCCCTCTACACTAAAGGGACAGTTGCTCTCATTGGTACTGTTTACACAAGGGCCAGCTCACTTCTCGTCTACTTACAAGATTCTTTCCGTATACAGGAGTTCTTCTTCTAATTCCCCTTAGAGTTCATGCTTGCATTTCTTTCATTCCATTTCTTAACATTCAGATCTCATTGTTCACATCTTAGGTTTCATTTTCATAACAGGAAACTCGTGTTTTGATAACTGAGAAAGCATCACATTAAGTAATTAATACACTTGCTAGCAATTAGGGTTTAACATGAATCTTAAAGTAAATATTGTAGGTCAAGCAACATTCATTTGATTCTGCCGTAGGGTTCATTTCACATCCTAGGATTCAATCGAGTTATTATAAACATGCACTTTATTTGTTTCAATCTTAATATTAAAATAAACCACTCTACTGGGAAACACGGGAGGAATGGGGGCTAGTACCACAGGTCCTGTCGTCTCTGTGGGCCCTAACATGCTATAGGTTGGAGACCTATACCAGTGACTAAGTCACATCAGACGAGTTCAAAATAGTATATAATTGACACTAACATGTAGAGAAACTCGAGCGAAAAACAACGGTACTTCGTTTGTATAAATCCGACTTCATTTAGGCCCTAAATGGGCCAAAAACATGCATACTGTCTAAAATTAGACGTCTGGGACTAGACCCAGATGTCTTGAACGATTTTAGAACCTCACCTTGCTTCCCTGCATTGCTAATGAACGTCTAGAACCCCTCTACAGTAGTCCTGGGTATTTCCAAACGTCTATCAGCTCGCCCGGACGTCTGATAGGTCTATCAGATGTCTATGGAGACGTCCAGACATCCTAAAGCACCTCAAAAAGCATGCTTGTGCACCTTTCCAAGGCTTGTACCTGTGCATACGTTCGTAGGTTCAAATCACGACAGCGCACGCCACGTACTTCAAGTACGTGCATGCATGAGCATTCAGGAGGCTTACCTCAACACTCTGCGAGTTTTCAGACGTTAGGCTTCAGCTCTAGACGTCTAATACTGGAAAAATCTAGTACGCAGAACTCCTCGCGATGCTCGTCTCCTCGCGAACCTCCCCCCACAGCACCTGCAACAGCAACTCCAGCAGTTGTAGAAGGTCAAGGACCCTCCTCCAGCATCCTCCTCTCTCCCATAAGTACTTCCCGAGCTACCATGGCTGCACTCCAGCCATGGCTTCTCCCTCTCGCAAGAGCTCCCTAGAGTGAATGAGCTCTTTTCTCACACCCTCGCTCTCCCTCTCCCATGACGGTAACTCCGGCCGCGGCAAGGGCAGTTCCCACGCGTGCGAGCTCTCCCGACCGCGCACTCTCAAGCTTCCCCGAGCTCCCTCCTTCTCTCCCACACTCTCCCTCTTCCTCTCTCCTCCAAGCTCTGCCTTGAGCTTTCCTCTCCCTTCCCCACTCGCAGCTTGTAAGGAGACGAGGAAGAGAGGTCGCTGGCAGTTGTGGAGGTGGTGGAAGTGGTGGTGGTGGTGTGGAGATGGAGAGGGTGGTGGGTTTAAATAGAAGTGGGGTTATGGTTTGGAGGGGAGGGGGAAGGAGAGGCGTGCGTGTGTGTGAGTGGGTGTGTGAGTGGGAAGAGAGAGAGAGGGAAAATTTGCGAAAATTTCACCGTTAACCTCTTTTGTTCTTGCAAGGCCCACACATCCAAACTCAAGGGGTCAAAAGTCTCGTTCTCGCCCCTAACTTTCCGAAAAATCCGAACGGTCCTTGAAAAGGGTCATTTCAGACCATAACCGCTTAATATGAAATGACAATTCCACCCATCACGAAATTGCATTTCCCTTAAGGTTTCTATGTATTAAATATCATATCCTAATGAGATGTAAATGATCAATTTATATAATTATAACACTTTAATGACTGTAAATGTGATGTCTAAATGTATGTATATATTTAACATATAATTCCGTAATAATAATATACGTAGGTTTGCATTATTATTCTAACAATCTCCCACTCAAACCACATATATCATCTTTATAATCATATGTTCATATATACCAGTATGAGCTCATTAATATAGCATCACAATAAACCACATCTCCACCAATCTCGTCCATACTCTGTTAATATACGACCAAAGTTAGATTTCACCATTATGAAGTCAACCAGACCAAACAATAATCACATACATTAACACAAGTAATGACATAGATTTGACATAGGTACATAGCATGAAAATTGCATGTTAATGTGATCTACACATGCCTATTTTCAACTGGTCCAAAACATTATCATACAAGAGATCACATGGTAAGAACTAATGAGTTCAACGAATGGAAAACCTTATTATTATGTGCATAATCCAAAACATGTTCATACATGAAACACCAAAATAGAATAAACTCTCACTGAATTATTGTATTATAGAATAAATACAACACCCATGCAGACAACATGCTCATGGAAAACCTTTGGCGTTACCCCTTTGTGAGAGGGTCTGCCACCATGGAGTCAATCCCAATGTATTCAATGGGCACCTGTCCACTTTGAACTCTTTCCTTGATTGCTAAATACTTGATATCAATGTACTTTAACCTCGAAGAACTTTTGTTGTTGTTGGAGTACACCATTACCGAATTATTGTCACAATAAAGTCGAAATAGTCTTTCGACACCATCAATGATCCATAGTGCTATGACAAAATTCCTAAGCCATACTCCATGATTTGAGGCCTTGAAGCACGCTATGAATTTTGCTTCCATAGTGGAGGTAGCTATCACGGTTTGCTTTGCACTCCTCCACGAGATAGCTCCTCCAATCAGTCAAGAAATGTATCCCGAAGTAGATCTTTGGGTATCCTAACATCCCGCAAAGTCAGAGTTAGAATATCCGAGGACCTCCAAATGATTTGATCTCCTATATGTGAGCATGAAATCCTTTATTCTTTGTTGGTAGTACATGACCCGCTTGGCTGCCTTCCAGTGGTCCAGTCTAGGCTTGCTTAAATATCTGCCCAACATGCCAACAATGTATACTAGGTCTGGCAACGTGTAGACTTGGGTATACATCAAACTTTCCACTTCGATGCATAAGGAATATTTTCCATCTCTTTAACTTCAAACTCATTCTTGGGTCATTGGTTAAGAGAGAATTTATCTCCTTTAGCCACTGAAGTATCTCCTGGTTTATAATTCTCCATGCTAAAATGCTTTAAAATGGTATCAATATATCTCCTTTGTGACAATCCAAGAATACCCTAAGAACGATCTCATTAGTCTGGATTCCTAATACAAAGGAGGCTTCACCAAGATCCTTCATTTCAAAATTACTAGAGAGAAATGTCTTATTTTCTGAAGCAAACCATCATCATTATAGGCAAGAAGAATGTCATCCACATACAAAACCAGAAAAATATATTTTCCCCTACAAATTTTGTGGTTACGCAATCATCAACCGGATTTGTCTCAAAACCAAAAGAGACAATTATTTGATGAAATTTGTAATACCATTGTCTTGAAGCTTATTTTAGTCCATAAATGGCTTTTTTTAATTTGCAAATCATTTTCTTTGCATCTCCTAATGCAAAGTTTTTTAGTTGCACCAAGTAAATTGCTTCATTAATGTTTCCATTAAGAAATGATGCCTTTACGTCCATCTAGTGTAGCTCCAAATCAAAATGAGCTACTAAATCCATTATGGTTCTAAATTAATCCTTAGATGAAACTAGTGAAAATGTCTCTTTATAATGTATGCCTTTCTTTTAAGTAAATCACTTAACAACAAAACAAGCTTTATATTTGTCTACATTGCCTTGTGAATCCTGTTTGATTTTAAATATCCATTTACAACCAATGAGCTTCACACCTTCAGGCAATAGGACAACATCTCAAACCTCATTGTCACTCATGGATTTCATCTCTTCATTCATAGCATTAATCTAGTCCTGAGAATGAGAACTCCTCATGGCATGAGTGATCAAAATGGGATCCGTATCCATTTGATCTACCTCTAGTTCCTGGAGAAAGATAACATAATCACTAAATATTGAACTTCTCCTTTCTCTACTAGATCTCCTAATGGGTGCAAGATCTTAAATGTTTTGAGGTTGTTCAATTTGATTGATGGGAAAATTATCCACATTACGTTCTTCCCTTGTTGTTGGAACAATGTTTGGAATAAGAACTTGACCTTGTTCAATGATTTCCTTATGAATAGGATTTGGTTCTTCAAATGTAATGTGACAACTATTACCCACTAAACCAACATCCTCAAAAAAGTAGGCATTCCTAGTCTCAAAGAATGAGCAAGTCGTTGAGTTATAAAACTTATAATCCTTCGACCGCTCAAAGTACCCTACAAAATAGCAGATGACCGTCTTAGAGTCCAGTTTCCTTTTAGCAAGCCTGTATAGCCTAGCCTTAGCTGAACACCCCTAGATATGAAAATGTTTCAAACTAGGTACCTTATTAGTCCACATTTCATATGAGGTTTTAGGGACTGCTTTAGTTGGTACTCGATTGAGAACATACACCACTATCTTGAGCACTTCTCCCCATAGAGACTGAAGAAAAGAAGTATGACTAATCATACTTGTAACAACCCGGTTCCCGAGTCCCTACGAGACACGAGAACCGGACCGACTCGACTAATCCCAAGACCTAGTCGTCCAACGAGGAAGTAACCAAAAGACAGTAAAATAAACCACATTCAGCATGAATATAACTAACAGTAAGAAAGTACAGCAGTAAGGAAAGAAACTACTACAGTAGGTACCACCACAACAGTAAAACAGCATTTATCATATAACAAGAACTGCAGGTAAAGAAGGTACAGCGGAAACAAAAACTACTCACTAGAACAGAAACAAAAGGGGTACAGAAAGGCTGTGGTACTCTACTGGAACCTACTCGGCCCAGCGTCCTCTGCAGCCGCCGACCCTGGCTGCTCAACACCTGGTCCTGAAAAAGGTAACGAGTGTAACACGTCAGCAAAACGCTGAGTAGAGTGGCAAACTAACTAAAGGCAACAGTAGAGTGTACAGTAGCTGTTATGTTCTATTACTTCTTTTTTTTTTCACATCTTTCAATTTTTCTCACTATTTCTTTTATTTCTCAGATCCTTTACTTGATCTCGAATGTCCTCGTGGGAACGATCTTGATTGCAGTCTTTTTCCAAAAGTAGAAGTAGCACGTGGTGCTCTCCTGGCCGGGAGAGTCCCCCGTGGTGATCCTACCCTCAGTCAACCAACCCAAGGTCACTGACAGACGTAACGATGACTACGGCACGCGCGATAGACGCACAGGTAGCTAGCCCGCACTAGCACGCGGTCAGTCGTTTCCGTTAACGGGTGCGCCCAAAGCACAGCACGGAACCAGGGCAGAGCCCTCTCAGTAACAGGGGTCCAACCCCTCCACAGTAACCAAACCGGGGCCTTGCCCCTCCACAGTCCGCGCACCCTCGCCTGACTACCCTGGTTTGCCCTAATGGGCCTAACAAGTCGGTGAAGGAGGCTAGCAGAACCCCGGGGCCCGTGGGGTAGCTAGTACTCTCCTAACACTAGTAGCTCTCCTCGGTACTACGTACACGAGGGCCAACAAGTCGGTACAGAGCGGTCAATCCTAACCCCGGGTCCCTGGGGCGGCTGGCCCCACTCTGCACTAAACAGGTATAGGTACTTCCCTTGGTACTGCGTACCCAAGAGACAGTACAAACTACATCTCAGTTACATTCCTTTTTCTTTCCAGGAGTTCCACTCCTAATTCCCCGTAGGGTTCCAGCTCTTTATCTCAGAACATCATATGTTTCACTTTCCAGATTCACGTTCTCAAAATCCATGATCTCAAACATGTTTCTTTATTCATGACAGGCAGCTGTTAATTAAATTTACAAGCAGCTTTATATATATTCCTTTCCATTTTCCCAAGACTGCAGTAATATACATTCCACTAGTTTTTCCACCCTAGGATTCATGCCATACCCTAGGATCTATCATACAATCTAGTTTTCCGGCCCTAGGATTCATGCAACACCTAGGAGCTATCATTCCATATATTTCTCATTCCTAGGATTCATGCAATGCCCTAGGTTCTAGTTATGGTTCCATACTTTAACAGATTTTATTAATACTTAAAGCCACTCTACCAGGTACAACGGGAGTAGTGGGGGCGTGATCGGGAATCCCGCGTGCCTCCGCGACTCTCAAGACTGCAACCGAACGAGGTCCTATCACAAGGATCAAACACAAGGAGTGTCTCAGAACAGTGTATAGCTACTGTAGACGGGTAGAGGAATTAATTCTAAAAAGAACGCAACTCGAATCGCGGAAAACGGAGCCCAAACGGGCCCTAAACGGGTCGAAAAAGATGATACTGTGCAAAATCAGATGTCTGGAACTCCTTCCAGACGTCTTAAACGGTGGATCAGAGAATTACCTGTTCAGCTTGGTTCCCCGGACGTCCAGAAGCCTGCGGGGACGTCTGTCCTATACCCCAGACGTCCGATGGTACACACGGACGTCTGTAGATCACTCCCGCCGTCCGGTACAACTTCCAGACGTCTGATTCGCAAAGGATGGCGAATCAGCGACCTGCGCACGGCCAACCCCCCCTCCCTCAGTACGGTCAGTCGAGAAGAAGGAAGAAGAAAGCGGAAACTTACCTTTCAGACGTCTGTATGATCTTACAGACGTCTACCTTGCCGTCTGGCTATCAACCCAGACGTCTGATTCTGGAAATCTTTCCAGAATCAGAACCCTGCTCGGCCTCCGCTCGCGACGCCGCCCGCGTCGCACCTCGCGCTCAGGAAGGAGAAGAAGGAGGAGACGGTGGAGACGGGAGGGGAGGCGCGCCCTTTTTAAGGCCGCGCGAGGAGGAGAGAGAAGGTGGTCGCAGCGTGCCTGCAGCCGCAGAGGGAGAGAGAGAAGGAATCGCAGGTCTGCGCGCACAGGCGCGCAGACGAATCTCCCGTGCGAACATAACTATTTTCCAGACGTCTGTAAACGATCCCGGACGTCTGGTCAGACATCTGGATGTGATCCAAGACGTCTTGTCCGACGTCTGGGCCACATCCCAGACGTCTTAAAAGGCGTCTGGGGCACGCGTTCGTTACAATATAACAAACTCAAAGGAAGTTTCGTCCCCGAAACTTGCGCCAACTAGGGTGCGGGAAAAAGATGTCCAAATAACCATAACAAACTCAGAGAGGACCGAAGCCGGTCCGAAAAGACGTACCCGCGAAAAGCTCCGGGTACCGCTCCCGCATTGCCGCCTCAAGCTCCTAGGTAGCCTCCTCGTACCGCTGGCTCCTCCACAAAACCTTTACCAGGGGTACTTGCTTTCGTCTCAACCTGCGGACGGCTCGGTCTAGGATCTGCACTGGGGAGCTAACCCCTACACTGGTCAAACAAATCGTCGATCCTCGGCAGTGGATATCTGTTCTTGATGGTGACCCTATTCAGCTGTCGGTAGTCCACACAAAGGCGTAGGGTCCCATCCTTCTTCTTCACAAACAGTACCGGGGCTCCCCAGGGAGACGCACTGGGCCTCACGAAACCTTTCTCCAAAAGGTCCTGCAACTGGGACTTGAGCTCTCGCAGCTCAAGCGGTGCCATTCTGTATGGCGCGGTGGAGATGGGGCTGGTCCCTGGTACTAGTGAGATCTCAAACTCGATCTCACGCTCGGGCGGTAGTCCTGGTAACTCGTCTGGAAACACGTCGGGGTACTCTCTGACCACCGGGATGCTCTGGAAGTCTGCCACGGGGCTGTGCTCTGCCACCACACAAGCTAGGAAGCCCTCACACCCCTGGCTCAAAAGTCTCGCCGCCCGAAGTGCCGAAATGCACCTGAAACCTCCGTCCACTGGCTGCCCGTGAAACTCGAAAGAAGGCAACTCCGGAATGGAGAAGACAATCTTCCTCTCAAAACAGTCTACCAAGGCGTGGTAAGCGGACAGCCAATCCATCCCCAGAATCACTCCAAAGTCCTCCATCTGTATCATAATTAGGTCAGCTGGCAGGCTATGTCCCCCGATGCTGACCCCGCAACCCGTGTACACCTCCTCAGCTACAAACAGCTGACCACTCGGACCTCTGATTACGAACGGATTCTCTAACAGTGTATAATCCTGGTCCAAACTAACTGCGAAACTGGCTGCGACAAACGAGTGCGTAGCGCCGGAATCGAAAAGCGTGTAAACGAGTCTGCCAGAAACTGAAACCATACCTGCTACCACGGATCCCGATGCTCTGGCGTCCCTGTGTGTTAGGGCGTTGATACGCCCCTCAGCTCTAGGTGCGGACGAAGCAGCCACACTCTGCGTCGGACGGGTAGGTGCTGGCCGGTACCCTCCTCGCGACTGCTGTCCTCCTCCTCGTGCCTGGGAACCGCGGCCTCCTGCACGCCCTCCAGTGCTCTGCACGGGAAGTATCTGCTGACCTCCTGCCCTAGATGGGCAGTCCCTCCTGACGTGGCCCGGCTGGCCACACTGGTAGCAGAGGGGAACCCGACTCCCACCCTCAGTGAGTCCCTGCTGTCGGCTAGGCGGGGGTCCGGTGCTGGCGACTGGCCCCTGTCGAGGGCCCCCAAAGGCCACTGATGGCCCTGCACAGCGTGACAGCTCTCCTGCGGATGTCACGTGTCTCCGTTCTCGCCGGCCCTGTGAGAAGTCTGGCTGAAAGGGCCTCTTCCGCCCGCCGTCGGTCTCTCGCGCAGACGGGTTGGTCTCCTCGTAAGTCATAGCTGCCTCTACCACCCTCGAAAACGTCGGCAGCTTCAGGGGTTTGACATACCCCCGGATCGCAGGCCGGAGCCCCTCGGTGAACCTCCAAAGGCGCTCCTCCTCAGTGGCCACCGCTATCGCTGCAAAGCGGGACAGCTCCAAGAAACGCATGCGGTACGCGCTCACGGTCATCGTCCCTTGGCGAAGAGTGTGGAACTCCCGCCTCCTCTGATCCTGCCACGTCTGGGGAAAGTACTGCTCGCAGAAGAGGGTGACGAACTGGTCCCACGTCGGCTCGTCCCTCTCCTGTCCCCGGACCGCCCTCCACCACCGGTGTGCCGCACTCTCCAGCTGGTACGTGGCAAAGGCCACGCGGCACTCCACCGGGGGGCGAAGGGTGTCGAAGATCTTCTCCAGCTGCTCAAGCCAGTCCTCTGCCTCGGTCGGGTCCTCATCCCCCTTGAAGGAGGGGGGCTTCAGCTTCCGGAACTGTCCGAAAAGCTCGAAGTGGCGCTGTAGGGGAGGTGCTGGTGCACCTCCAGGCGAAGGTGCCTCGTGTACAGAAGTGTCAGAGGAAGGTGGGGGCGGCAGGGGCCCATCCCCTCCCTCGTGTCCAGCGCCGCGTCTGTCGCGTGGTCCCACAGAGGACTCCCCCTCTGCAACCCCAGGAGGAGGTGCTCGGGCCGGTGGGTGGAGCTCCTCTCGTACAATATCCCGTATCAGTCTGGCGAGGTCCTGGGCTTGGGCGCCAGGGAGTGGTGGCTGGTCCACCGAGACGTCAACGACAGCACGTCCACCTCGCCGACCTCGCCCTCGGCCGCGCCCGCGGCCAGTCTCGCCAGTCCCGCGACGAGGCATCCCCTGCAAGGAGACGCGAAACGAAACGGAAACGTCAAAACAGAAGGTACCTAACAAAACTTCTAAGAGCTCATGTCAAGAGATATGTTGTGGTGGCTACTCTAGCTATAAACATGTGAATTGGTTATTTTCCAGTCAGTTGATACACTTCTCGGGACGACCTTGCTCTGATACCATCTTGTAACAACCCGGTTCCCGAGTCCCTACGAGACACGAGAACCGGACCGACTCGACTAATCCCAAGACCTAGTCGTCCAACGAGGAAGTAACCAAAAGACAGTAAAATAAACCACATTCAGCATGAATATAACTAACAGTAAGAAAGTACAGCAGTAAGGAAAGAAACTACTACAGTAGGTACCACCACAACAGTAAAACAGCATTTATCATATAACAAGAACTGCAGGTAAAGAAGGTACAGCGGAAACAAAAACTACTCACTAGAACAGAAACAAAAGGGGTACAGAAAGGCTGTGGTACTCTACTGGAACCTACTCGACCCAGCGTCCTCTGCAGCCGCCGACCCTGGCTGCTCAACACCTGGTCCTGAAAAAGGTAACGAGTGTAACACGTCAGCAAAACGCTGAGTAGAGTGGCAAACTAACTAAAGGCAACAGTAGAGTGTACAGTAGCTGTTATGTTCTATTACTTCTTTTTTTTTTCACATCTTTCAATTTTTCTCACTATTTCTTTTATTTCTCAGATCCTTTACTTGATCTCGAATGTCCTCGTGGGAACGATCTTGATTGCAGTCTTTTTCCAAAAGTAGAAGTAGCACGTGGTGCTCTCCTGGCCGGGAGAGTCCCCCGTGGTGATCCTACCCTCAGTCAACCAACCCAAGGTCACTGACAGACGTAACGATGACTACGGCATGCGCGATAGACGCACAGGTAGCTAGCCCGCACTGGCACGCGGTCAGTCGTTTCCGTTAACGGGTGCGCCCAAAGCACAGCACGGAACCAGGGCAGAGCCCTCTCAGTAACAGGGGTCCAACCCCTCCACAGTAACCAAACCGGGGCCTTGCCCCTCCACAGTCCACTCACCCTCGCCTGACTACCCTGGTTTGCCCTAATGGGCCTAACAAGTCGGTGAAGGAGGCTAGCAGAACCCCGGGGCCCGTGGGGTAGCTAGTACTCTCCTAACACTAGTAGCTCTCCTCGGTACTACGTACACGAGGGCCAACAAGTCGGTACAGAGCGGCCAATCCTAACCCCGGGTCCCTGGGGCGGCTGGCCCCACTCTGCACTAAACAGGTATAGGTACTTCCCTTGGTACTGCGTACCCAAGAGACAGTACAAACTACATCTCAGTTCCATTCCTTTTTCTTTCCAGGAGTTCCACTCCTAATTCCCCGTAGGGTTCCAGCTCTTTATCTCAGAACATCATATGTTTCACTTTCCAGATTCACGTTCTCAAAATCCATGATCTCAAACATGTTTCTTTATTCATGACAGGCAGCTGTTAATTAAATTTACAAGCAGCTTTATATATATTCCTTTCCATTTTCCCAAGACTGCAGTAATATACATTCCACTAGTTTTTCCACCCTAGGATTCATGCCATACCCTAGGATCTATCATACAATCTAGTTTTCCGGCCCTAGGATTCATGCAACACCTAGGAGCTATCATTCCATATATTTCTCATTCCTAGGATTCATGCAATGCCCTAGGTTCTAGTTATGGTTCCATACTTTAACAGATTTTATTAATACTTAAAGCCACTCTACCAGGTACAACGGGAGTAGTGGGGGCGTGATCGGGAATCCCGCGTGCCTCCGCGACTCTCAAGACTGCAACCGAACGAGGTCCTATCACAAGGATCAAACACAAGGAGTGTCTCAGAACAGTGTATAGCTACTGTAGACGGGTAGAGGAATTAATTCTAAAAAGAACGCAACTCGAATCGCGGAAAACGGAGCCCAAACGGGCCCTAAACGGGTCGAAAAAGATGATACTGTGCAAAATCAGATGTCTGGAACTCCTTCCAGACGTCTTAAACGGTGGATCAGAGAATTACCTGTTCAGCTTGGTTCCCCGGACGTCCAGAAGCCTGCGGGGACGTCTGTCCTATACCCCAGACGTCCGATGGTACACACGGACGTCTGTAGATCACTCCCGCCGTCCGGTACAACTTCCAGACGTCTGATTCGCAAAGGATGGCGAATCAGCGACCTGCGCACGGCCAACCCCCCCTCCCTCAGTACGGTCAGTCGAGAAGAAGGAAGAAGAAAGCGGAAACTTACCTTTCAGACGTCTGTATGATCTTACAGACGTCTACCTTGCCGTCTGGCTATCAACCCAGACGTCTGATTCTGGAAATCTTTCCAGAATCAGAACCCTGCTCGGCCTCCGCTCGCGACGCCGCCCGCGTCGCACCTCGCGCTCAGGAAGGAGAAGAAGGAGGAGACGGTGGAGACGGGAGGGGAGGCGCGCCCTTTTTAAGGCCGCACGAGGAGGAGAGAGAAGGTGGTCGCAGCGCGCCTGCAGCCGCAGAGGGAGAGAGAGAAGGAATCGCAGGTCTGCGCGCACAGGCGTGCAGACGAATCTCCCGTGCGAACATAACTGTTTTCCAGACGTCTGTAAACGATCCCGGACGTCTGGTCAGACGTCTGGATGTGAACCAAGACGTCTTGTCCGACGTCTGGGCCACATCCCAGACGTCTTAAAAGGCGTCTGGGGCACGCGTTCGTTACAATACTCCATACCAAATCCTTAAGAGTCTTGTTGCGGTACTCAGCAACATCATTCATGCTTGGTGTCCCAGGCATAGTGTACTGAGGTACTATGCCACACTCATCCAAAAAAGAAGCAAATGGTCCTGGACATTGTTCTCCTGATCCATCATATCTGTCATAGTACTCACCACCACAGTCAGATCTGATGGCCGTAATCCTTTGCCTGAGTTGGTTTTCCACCTCGACCTTATAAGACTTGAATGCATCCAAAGACTGTGACTTTTCGTGAAGAGGAAATAGATACCTGTATCTTGAGTAGTCGTCTATGAACATAATAAAGTGTTGTTGCCCATTCTAGGAAGCCATAGGGAATGGACCACAGATATCCGTATGTATTAATTCTAAGACATATGTAGCTTTAGTGGCACCTATACCCCTTTTGTTTGTTCTTTTCCCTTTTAAACAGTCTACACAAACACCCAAATCCATGTAATTAAGGGAATGAAGAATTCCATTCGAAATAAGTCTATCCATTATCTGTTAAGAGATATGGCATAAACTCTTATGGCACAATAAAGCAGAATTCTCCTGAGTTATTTTACGTTTTGTACTACTCAAAGTTACATTAAAGGTTTTTAAATTAGAAGAAAATGTATGCAGCATATATAATTTATCATTAACATACAAAGAACCAGAACCAACTAATTTTGGATTAAGAAACAACTAAAATTGTCTATCTCCAAATGAACAAGAATAACTAAATTTATCCAATAGATAAGTAGAGACTAAATTCCGTCTAAATGATGATACAATAAATGTTTCTTTCAAATCTAATTGGTGACCAATAGTCAGTGATAGCCTAAAATCCACAATGACTTCTATCTCCACCTTCTTGCTGTCACCCACATAAATGTATCTTTCACAATCACTTAGCATTCGACAACTTAGTCAACCCTGCATAGACACACTAATGTAAATAATAGTTCCCGAATCTATCCACCGAATGTCTGAGGGTACGAAGCATAGTTAACTTCTGAACAAACTAAAGAAATTGATGTACCTTTCTTTTCACGCCAAGCGTTATACTTGGTACACTCCTTCACGTGTCCTTCTCCCTTGCAGAAGAAGCAGAATGCCTTAGGCTTCTTCTAACTCCCTTTAAAGGAGGATGAACTGGCAACAGTTGTATCCTTAGCCCGCTTCTATTTAGGCCCAAAAACCAGATGAGCACTCTCTGGTATGTCATATTTCAGCCTCTCTTCCTTTAGCACACAATGAGAAATGAGCTCATTAAGAGTCCACTTCTCCCTTTGAGAATTATAGCTAACCTTAAATGGTCCATATTGTGAAGGGAAGGAAATCAAAACTAAATGCACGAGGAGGTCATATAAGAACACCAACTTAAGTGGCTTTAGTTTCGAGGCTAAATGGGACATTTCCATAATGTACTCCCTAATGTTTCCAGTACCCCTGTACTTAAGAGAGGCAAGTTTGTTAAAGAGATTGCTTGTCTCAGCTTTTTCATTCTTAACAAATCTTTTCACAATCTCATCAAGGAATTTCTTAGCATTCAATTCCTCTGAGATAGCACCCCTAAAGTTTTTTAGGATATCACGCTTCATGATCATCAGACACATGCGATTTGATCGCTCCCACCTCTCAGAGTTCTTTATTTCATCAGAAGAACTCTTATCCGTAAGAGGGGAGGGAGGATCAACCCGAAGTGCATAATCCGGATCCATGCATCCCAGACCAATAAGAATACTTTCTTTTCAGAACTTAAAATTAGATCCATTTAGTTCTGGAATAGAGTTTATGTTGGTAGTTGTGGCAGATGCAAAGGAGTTAACTAAAAAATAAAGGAAATAAATCAAATACATGCTCAGAATCAAGTAAACTAAACAATATAATCATTAATATTTAGTCTTTGGACAATAAACATTAATATTGTAAAGGGTAATCTTAAGAATGATAAATAACTATTGAAAATACACATGTAAGTAATCAAGTCATCTTTGGATTAACTTAACTTCCCACATGAAGCCTAATAACTCAATAGAAAATTTATCATTAAATGTGTACATATGCATTCAATCATGAGGTGGTTTACCTTTGGGTTAAGCGCCCCATACAGAATTACAACATACACAGTCGCTTTAATGTTTTAAATAAACTAGCACAAGAAGAAACCCACTTTGGCAAAAATTACTAAATGTGACAGAGTACTTAATACATTAAAACCAATCACTAATGTTTGTACCAAAATAATCATGATCACAAGATTGTATCCCAATTAACACACCAATACCAGTCCTCATGATGAGTATCGGTACCAACAGCAATGACCAAGTACCAGTACTGGTCCTTCTGTATCGGTACCTTAGTGATGTGTACCGATACTGATCTTATGTACGGCTACTATATCAATACTAGATCGATCATGGAACCATTACCAATATCCCACTTGTACCGATACTCATGATGAGTATCGGTACTCCATCGATACTGGACCGAACCTGAGGCGTGACTAGTACCTCACATGTACTGGTACTCATGATAAGTACTGGTACACCATCGATATTGGGCAGATCTTGGGTCCGACTAGTATCCATCATGTACAGGTACTCATTATGAGTATTGGTACTCCTTTGATACTGGCAATGCTCTTGGGGCATGACCAGTATCCCACATGTACCGATACTCATAATGAATGCTGGTACTCTATTAATATTGGTTGCGCTCCAGGACGTGCCCTATCAATACCCATACCTTGCTAGTACTGGTACTCATATGAGTACCGATACTAGATCAATTACAACCTAATTCTAGGGCGACGATCTGAAATCGAGATTTGGGGAAAAACCTCCAAATCACGATTTCAATCGAAAAACTTGATTCTATGATCATATATGAGATACAAACAATCATGAAAATCGAAAAACAAACATTAGTTTCTCTTATTCATCAAGATGAAATTGAATCAATCCAAAAAACTAATTAAAGAACAATCCCCCAAAAATTGAATGGAAAATTATTTTTCTCAAAATCCGAATCATTAAGGCAATGATATAACGAATAGAAAGAGCTCTGATACCACTTGATGGAAGTAAATCCAAATAAAAATCAAAACCAAATGATTTTCTATAATCCCAAGAACAATCTATTCCTCATACCATCAACCAAAATGAAAACGGAAAAGAAAACAATGGAGGGATACCTGAATCCACCGTAGTGAAAGCGTTGAGGAGATCACGGAGATCCTATGGAATTGTGGGCTTACTTCTCCAACAAGAGGCGATGGCAATGGTATTTCCAAAGGGTTAAGAGAGTGAGAGCGGAAGGAAACTGGATGAGAGTGTACCCTTTGGGTTCTGTCATAGGCTCTATTTATAACATTTTTGCAATGGGATGTAGAAAATTGAATGCCTACTTCACCATCACCCCTCAAGAGACCATAGCCACTTAATATGAAATGACAATTCAACCCATCATGGAATTGTATTTCCTTTAAGGTTTCTATGTATTAAATCTCATATCCTAATGAGATGTGAATGGTTAATTTACATAATTAGACCACTTTAATGACCGTAAATGTGATGTCTTAATGTATGTATATATTTAACGTATAATTCCATAATAATAATATATGTATATTTGCATTATGATTCTAACACGAGATAGTCAAAATAATCAACTCAAAGGCCGAATTCGACCACAGATAGACGTCAAAACCTCAGTCATAAAAAACTCAAGGTCACACGATGGTAACTAAACACGCAACATTAGGAGCGCATCCTCTGTACAGAAATTGTAAAAGCTCGTGCAGTGGTAAAATCAAACAATAATAAACACACTTAAGGTTGCATTTGGCAAAAGGATAAGGATTATATCGGGATAAAGTACTGTAGGGATAAGTTATGGGTTATTTAATTGTGATATAAGAATAAGTAATGTGATAAAATGATTAGTAGTATGATATGATGTTAATAGGTGTTTATTTAATATATTTTTTGTGAAAGTGGAGATTTTTTAATATGATGTTAATGATTGGAAGTTAACGATTTCTCTCTTCTCTAGATTTGGCTTTCATTCCACTCCAATCCCAATCGCTACAGTGCCCCGATGCCGCTACAGTGCCACTATCCCATGCCTTATCCTCTGGCCAAACGAGGCCTCAACTTATCGCCATTTGCAAAATCTGGATTTAGGGTGTAAAATTCATATTAAGTAGGCAAAAGTTAACATTGTTTTTCGTTTTCACACCTCTAACATCTGGGATGTCTTTTTTTTGTTTTTTTGTGACAAAGAACCCTTTAGCAAGGCAAACCCTAGGAAAATGCAAGTGCCCTAACACTACGGCCTCTGAATAAATCTAACAATGGCAAGACTCAAACTAACGACCCCGTTCCCCCAATACTCTGCATGAATACGCAGCATCCTCACACCCTTTACCTTTAGGCTAGTTTACGGTAGGGGTTAACTAACATGGGTTAACATGCATCTTTGCAACAGAAGACAACCCCTGCTTATGTTTACTTGAGATCAGGAGTTAAGCCCTATTTGCATTTACTAAACGGGAATTAGGAATGAGGGTTAGCCTGTGATGTGAAAGATGGGTGTTTACTTGGTTATAAAGGTTAAGATGGAGGTTAAAATGAAAAAAGACATGTTTACCCTTAAGATGGTAAGTATATTAGTTAGTGAAATTTTTTATATTAAATAAATATAATATAAATCCATTAATGAATCATTTTTATATAATATCATGGATGACATTTCAAATGTTGCTGGTGATATTTCAATTCAGAATCAAATATCACCTGATAAAGAGTATTATAGTCTATATTAATTAATGTAGTTGTAATTATTTTATTTATTATATACTAATTATCTTATATTATCTTTCATTAGTCATTAATTAATTTATAGTGATAATAATATGTTTAACTATATGCTGAAATTATAAATAGATTAATACTATAGTTATGCAGTAGGTGCTATGGTTTCCAACAATATATTAATTATTACAAACTAATTTGATAAATGTTAACGGGTGAAATCGATGTTTTAAAATCATTTCATTGTAGCAAGTTGAAATCGCTCGAAAACACTTAGATTTGTAACTCGAATTTCAAAAAGAGTATTCGAGGTCGAACACAATGAGCAATTAATGACAATTCAATTTCAAAGATCACAATTATAAGCACAATATGAGCAATTACAACCAAAATTCCATTAAAAAATGATATATATATATGAGAGTCAACATCAGAGTACAAAAAGAATGGGATAAAATGGTGATTTAAATCACCAATTAACTCCTAAAATTAAGCTCACAATAATCTCAAATAAATGGATAGTAAAGTTAATCGCATATTCCATGTCACTTAAGCAACCAATATAGCCATAGTAGCTTAGAACTAGCAGATACTAGATGACAGAGATAAGCCCCAGACAACTTAAGTAAAGCTTGCTACAGTGCCTTCAAGAGAGGCAAAGGCCTCTTATTCCTTCCTTCAAGCCTTGAGAGAGAGGCACAGCACAGCACAAGGCTCCTCAAATAGAGCCTTCTCTTCTTCTTCTTAAGCCTCAGGAGAGAGACTCACAGTAGCATCACGATAGAGGCAAAGGCCTCCTCTGAATTTCTTCTAAGTGTTAGAGAGTTAAAGAGCGAGGCAAACCTCCCCTCTCTCTCTCTTTCTTCTTCTCTTTCTCAGAAACCCAACCGTAATCGGGTAAATAGACCAAGAACAGGGTGCAGGCCTGCGGGTGTGATCGTAGGCAAGCAGTAAGGCATAGGCTGGTTAGGTGGATGTGCAGATGAAGAGGACTCGACCCCCGTGTTCTTAGGCAAAGAACGGGGTTGACAAATCCCTTATATGTCGCTCACTCAGCTGCAGATCCCACGATGTGGGACTAACTGGCCCTCCTTTGCAATGCGTGTAGCAGCTAGTGAAGATGCCTCCAATTGAGGCAGCAAGTGCAGTCGAGGGCTCCAATTGAGGACCTGATGTTGTGCCTGGAGGTTAACCGCTTCACCTGGGTGCATTGTCTGAAAGCTGCGTAACCGGAGGACTGAAGACAAGGTCGGAGGAATCACTACAGCAGCGAGGGTCCGATGGAGTACCTAAAAGCATGAACATGGCCTTACAGCCAAGTCAAACATGCTCAGAAGGTTTCCGGAGCACGGCAAGTGCAGTGGTGGTCGTGGCGTGGAGTGCATGTGAGCGTGGAGGTTTGACGACCTCGAAATAGTGGTGCGGAGGGGCGTAAGTTGGGTGGAATGATTGGCACAGTAATCCCCTCAAGAAATTCGTGTGGACTTGGCAGAGGTGTAGGAGTTGATGGCAGGTGATTTGGTGGCATTAGGCGCACTGTGGAGGTCACCAGAGGTATGTCGGAGATGGAGGAGACGACGGTGGAACAGGTGGATAGGTGGTCGAAAATGAAGTCTGAAAGTGCTGGGTGTTGGTGCTAGAGCACCACGATCATTTGTTTTGATGATAACAAAACACGTGTTATTTAACATTTGCAATTTGAGTCCTAGATTTCAGGTCAATTGCAAATGAGGACGTGTTTAGACGGAGTTCGAGCTCGCATCCAGGACGGATTGGAGGAGCTTGACGGAAAACACAGGAGGTTCGCGTGGAGCGAAAGATTGGAGATAAAAGACAAGAAGAATAGGATAGATTCTTTTTTATCCTTTCATGTATCTCTTGTATTTATTTTCTTGCTCTTTTTGATTCCTTAGAACATTATGTTAAAGAGCCTCAAAGTACCCTAAAAGTAGTCCTAGGAACACCTGCACAACCCTAGGATACTTAGGTTTTCTGTAGAATACTTAGAAAACCAATATAGGGTTCAAACAGCACTTCCAGACGTCTAATTCCCAAATCAGACGTCTGATAAAGAATTTTAAGACGTCTGACTGTTGTTTCAGACATCTGATAACTGTTAGGCTGGACATAGTTAGTTCTGTCTGATGAAATCAGACGTCCAGACCTTAGACCAGACGTCTTAGGAGACGTCTGATGACTTTGCCAGACGTCCAGTTAGTGGACCGTTGGCTGGCTTAGAAGACACTCAAGAATATGACCGTTAGAGCCTTATCAGACGTCCATAGGACTTACCAGACGTCTGATAAATGACCGTTTTGCCTCGGCTGACCCAAAATCTCTTCTCAGAGATTTTCTAGCCGTTGCAACGTTTGGAAATCAATTCCCACAGTAAAAGTAGGTTTCCAGACGTCCAGACATAGTGCCAGACGTCCTATATGTCGTCTGATGGACTTGCACAAAAACCCTGTTTAGATCTGATTCAAGTCAGGGAGAAACCCGCATAGAATCAGACGTCTGACCTTGGAATCAGACGTCTTAAAGTGGCCTTCCAGACGTCTGATGACAGAGTTAGACGTCTGATAACCCTGTCAAATGCAATCATTGTCCTGATTTCGGCCTGATTCTCTTGGGCTTTGCACCCAACGGCTATGGAAGTTTTTCCAAGCCTTCCAAAGCCTTCCTAAGGCCTCTATAAATAGAGGGGAACCTTTGTAACACAAATATACAACATAAGAGACACTTAGAAATACACTTGGATACACTTAGCTACACCTTTTCACACTCTTGTGTCCAAGAAGTTCTTGCTCTCCAAGCTCAAGTTCTACATCTTGAGAGCATCAAACAGTTTGCGCGCCCGCTCTCCCGCTGTTGTTCACGAGAGCTACGTAGCGCCATGGCGTGGCACACGCACCGCGTCATCGTCGACGCACTCCTTGCAAAGGGGAGTTTCCTATTTCCTATAGAAGCTAGATTTAATTTTGTTGGCTCTATAGGACTGTTGTTTTATTTTATCTTTGTCTTTTGGTTGGGTATTCGCTTTGCGAATTCCCGTCTCCTTTGTGGGACAAAATCCTTCTCGTGGAGAGAAGGCGTTGAGGAACGCTACCCTCGTACTTGTAGTGTGGTTGTACTGAGGTTGAATCACCCTCGTTCAAAGTGATTCGTTTAGTGGATTTTGATCAACTTGGTTGATCGGAAAATCCTAACTCGAGAGGGTTAGGTGGTGGTTTTCACCCGGTTTGGGTTTCCACCTAAAAATACCTGTGTACATTGTGCGATTGATTTTTGTGAGATTGCTTTATATTTTTATTTCCGCATATTTTTACGTCACCCCTCCTAGAAGGGAACCTTCAATTGGTATCAGAGCAGGTCTTGCTGTTTCGGTGTAACAACCCGGCAAGAGATCAAATGGAGGGAAGCACATCAGCAATCAGGATCTCCGAGGGGCAGTCCACAACCCGTCCGCCGTTCTTCGACGGGAGCAACTACCCCTACTGGAAGTTGCGGATGAAGACCTGGCTTCAAGCCACCGACTTCACGGTCTGGGCCAGATGCGAGACGCCTTTCGACATCCCAGAAAAACTCGCGGGAGGCTACTCGCAGCTGCAGATTCAAGATCTTTCACTCAACGCAAAGGCAATGAATGCCCTGTATTGCGCATTGAGTCCGAAAGAATTCGAGAAAATCAAAGAGTGCACCACCGCCCACGAGATATGGAGGAGGTTGGAAGGCACTCTTGAGGAGACAAGCTCGGAGGAAGCAGAAGAAGAAGAAGAAACCGCTTGCTTTGGTTTCATGGCCAGAGGAACCAACAGCGACAGCGAAAGTGGAAGCGACGACAGCGACAACGAGGTAAATCTCTATCTTCAAGAAGCATTTAATGAACTTTTTGAGATTAGTAAATCACTTAGGATAGAAAATAAAAGCATTAAGAAGAACTTTAGTTTTCTTAAAAATGAAAATAATAGGTTAGAAAAACAACTTAAGGACATAGAAGCTAGTCCTAAGGATGATAACCTATTATTAGATAATCATAACCTCATCAATGAAAATAATAAATTGATTGAGGAAAATGTTAGTCTAAAATTAGAAATTTCAGATTTAAAGACTAAAATGAACATTATAGAAAAAGAAATTGCATGTCTTAGGGAAAATTCTAACAAATTAATCAACAAAGTAGACAAGTTTTATAGCCCTAAGGTTGAGAAAGGATCTCCATCAAGGAGACCCTCTAACAAATCCGGATCCAAGCTTACTTGGATACCGAAGAAAAATTTGGAATCTTGTTTTGTAGGATTCAGGGATAACTACAATACACAGGACTGGACCTACAAACTCAAGGCTGGTCAACTCGAGTTAGGAGAACTAAGGAGTAGACCAAGGAGGAGAACAAGAAGACCGACGAAACGGCGAACAAACGACGGACCCGCCGCACGTCGACCACCAGATTGGAGACCGGCGCCAATGCCCGGGCCTCCAAGCTACGGATGGGAGCCCCATCCGATGTGGCATCCACCACCACCATTCGGGCCATTTTATTGGCCATGGTAGGTGAGGTAAAATCCTTTACCCTATCTTTTTATCAGTAGCATTTAGATAGGGGGAGTTAAAAAAAATGATGAGCTAATTGTCAATTTTTAAGGGGGAGATGTAAGGTAGCTAAATTTCCTTTAGTAAGGGGGAGAAAAATAATAGCTATCGCATTGTTACAAAAAGGGGGAGAATATTACCTTTGTTAAAATAAACTCATAGAAGAGCATGTTTTAAGGGGGAGTTATAGGAAACGTAAAATCAATTAAACCTTTTTGATAATGTCAAAAAGGGGGAGAATTTTATGCATTATTATTTACGATTTTGTCATCATCAAAAAGGAGGAGATTGTTGGTGCTAGAGCACCACGATCATTTGTTTTGATGATAACAAAACACGTGTTATTTAACATTTGCAATTTGAGTCCTAGATTTCAGGTCAATTGCAAATGAGGACGTGTTTAGACGGAGTTCGAGCTCGCATCCAGGACGGATTGGAGGAGCTTGACGGAAAACACAGGAGGTTCGCGTGGAGCGAAAGATTGGAGATAAAAGACAAGAAGAATAGGATAGATTCTTTTTTATCCTTTCATGTATCTCTTGTATTTATTTTCTTGCTCTTTTTGATTCCTTAGAACATTATGTTAAAGAGCCTCAAAGTACCCTAAAAGTAGTCCTAGGAACACCTGCACAACCCTAGGATACTTAGGTTTTCTGTAGAATACTTAGAAAACCAATATAGGGTTCAAACAGCACTTCCAGACGTCTAATTCCCAAATCAGACGTCTGATAAAGAATTTTAAGACGTCTGACTGTTGTTTCAGACATCTGATAACTGTTAGGCTGGACATAGTTAGTTCTGTCTGATGAAATCAGACGTCCAGACCTTAGACCAGACGTCTTAGGAGACGTCTGATGACTTTGCCAGACGTCCAGTTAGTGGACCGTTGGCTGGCTTAGAAGACACTCAAGAATATGACCGTTAGAGCCTTATCAGACGTCCATAGGACTTACCAGACGTCTGATAAATGACCGTTTTGCCTCGGCTGACCCAAAATCTCTTCTCAGAGATTTTCTAGCCGTTGCAACGTTTGGAAATCAATTCCCACAGTAAAAGTAGGTTTCCAGACGTCCAGACATAGTGCCAGACGTCCTATATGTCGTCTGATGGACTTGCACAAAAACCCTGTTTAGATCTGATTCAAGTCAGGGAGAAACCCGCATAGAATCAGACGTCTGACCTTGGAATCAGACGTCTTAAAGTGGCCTTCCAGACGTCTGATGACAGAGTTAGACGTCTGATAACCCTGTCAAATGCAATCATTGTCCTGATTTCGGCCTGATTCTCTTGGGCTTTGCACCCAACGGCTATGGAAGTTTTTCCAAGCCTTCCAAAGCCTTCCTAAGGCCTCTATAAATAGAGGGGAACCTTTGTAACACAAATATACAACATAAGAGACACTTAGAAATACACTTGGATACACTTAGCTACACCTTTTCACACTCTTGTGTCCAAGAAGTTCTTGCTCTCCAAGCTCAAGTTCTACATCTTGAGAGCATCAAACAGTTTGCGCGCCCGCTCTCCCGCTGTTGTTCACGAGAGCTACGTAGCGCCATCGCGTGGCACACGCACCGCGTCATCGTCGACGCACTCCTTGCAAAGGGGAGTTTCCTATTTCCTATAGAAGCTAGATTTAATTTTGTTGGCTCTATAGGACTGTTGTTTTATTTTATCTTTGTCTTTTGGTTGGGTATTCGCTTTGCGAATTCCCGTCTCCTTTGTGGGACAAAATCCTTCTCGTGGAGAGAAGGCGTTGAGGAACGCTACCCTCGTACTTGTAGCGTGGTTGTACTGAGGTTGAATCACCCTCGTTCAAAGTGATTCGTTTAGTGGATTTTGATCAACTTGGTTGATCGGAAAATCCTAACTCGAGAGGGTTAGGTGGTGGTTTTCACCCGGTTTGGGTTTCCACCTAAAAATACCTGTGTACATTGTGCGATTGATTTTTGTGAGATTGCTTTATATTTTTATTTCCGCATATTTTTACGTCACCCCTCCTAGAAGGGAACCTTCACTGGGATGATCAGTAGAGGTAGGATAGTCGTCGAGAGTAGCTATCGAACGAGGAGGTTGAGGAGAAAGCATCAACCGTGATGAGCCGACACCGGAGAAGGTGAATGCTTCGAGAGGGAGAACGGAGATGAGGAGGAGGTCAGAGAGTGCTGCGTCGGTATTGCACGATGAGGAATGAAAAGGGGAAGAAGGTCGAATCACCTATTGTACGTGGTGGCTGACGAGAGAGTCAAAGGTAGAGGGTCGCCGAAGAGAGCTTTGGAGTAGGCTGGAGGTGGAGAAGAGGAAGAATTCTTGGCCTAAAAACTCACTAAAGAGGTGAGGTAGTCCATGAAGGTCTTATATAGGCCTTCAAGCAAGCTCCCAAGGTTGGAAACAAGCATGAAGGCTCAATTTTTTAGGAAGAATGATTCTTGGAAATCAAGGATTCGCATGAGCTTCGTGGGCGGATTTAGGATCTAGAATTAGGTTTAGTTGTTTAGGGATGACCTCAAGATCATCCCTTCCAATTTTAAAAGGGATTGATCAAGAAATCAAGGAGGTATCCCTGATTGAAGCTCAGCACCTTTGGGTTCACACCTGCCATGGCAGAAGGGACCCATTTGAAGAAAATGAAGAGAAGTTAGGGGGCTTTTTGTAAGGATTTCGAAAGTTGGGGGTATAAATGAAAGAGAAAGAGTCAGACTGGACCACAATGCAAACTAGGTTGAAATGATCTCTGATTGAGCCCAAATTTTGGTGAAAACCTAATTTAAACCCAAGAAATCTGATGGTGAAGTTAAATTTTAGTTTTGACTAAGTTTGATTGGGTAATTTACGTAGAAACCCAAATCAGGGTAGCTTCCTGTTTGAGACTCTGTTTTAAGTCAAAATGGATTTCAAAGGTCAAATCAAAGGTATCAAACTTTATAGAATATTTTTCTATGATTTTTAGAAGGTTTAGGTGAATTTTATCTTGACCAAAACCTCAGTTAATTAAGTTGGTCTGAAATTAGGGTTTTAGATTCCATTAATTCTCGAAATGTATGAAAACCCATTTCTGTTTGCATGGACCCTCTTATTAGATATTTATGACTATTTAACCTTTAATTAACACTTGAAAAAACCCATGGTTACTCTGCATTTAGGATATGATGTTAAAACTACAGATTTACCCCTGATTTAATGTATTTCTCTCAGAAAGAATATACAATGAATTACGACTCTCCAGCGGTTATGTAGGTGTAGTTGTCAATTGATTGTAACTAATTAAAGCTAGTTATAGTTGATAATGATGTTATCATCAATAAAGAAATAATAATTTTTGTTATTATTGTAAAGCAATTATTTTACATTGCAAATGCTAATTACGTTGTAATATTAATTACATTATAATGCTATGATTATATCTAGTTAAGAAGTATATACTATAGTAGTCACTAATTATTTTATAATACTAAAAATATGATTATTTGTTAGTTGGATAGATTATTATGATTTAAGTATATGCTAAAATAAAGTTAACTATTTAATTATGTACTAACTATATTAAAATATTTATTGATCGAAATATATTAACCCACCAAACAAAAGAGGAGAAAGGGTAGGTTGGAAATGATGTGTTAAGGTGAAGAGAGAGAAAACATGTGTTAGGAATGGCGGTTAACTCAACCCCCCATCAATCTCAAGTTTAGAGACAAAGTGGGGTGGGGTTAACCCCTATGGTAAATGAGGGTTAACCCCTACCGTAAACTAAGCCTCTGTCGCTGCACTTAATCACTCGATAGGTTTAAATATCACCAGCGATTTTTTATTCAAAACTGAAATATTTAAATACCATTATGATATTTGGTGAAATATCATTGATGTAATTTAGTTCATGGGAGTTATAAGCATCATTTTCATATTCCTAACCCCACCATCAAGTAAACACCACAAAGATTAACATCGCAACTTAACGTCGGTTTAAGTAAATAGAAATTAATGTTAACACCATTGTGCAAGTAAACAGAAATAAGGATTAACAACACTTCCACATTTCTTAGCACTAATTTCCTAAGCTCCCAAGTAAGCTTCTCAAATTAACCCTCCTAAAAGGGGTTAACCCCTATTTACTTCTCAACTTAACTCCTATTTGCAAAACCAATGTTTGGGGTCTGAAAACCTACATTTTGCCAACACTAGATCTCACTAATGTTAAGTAAATATGAGTTAATGTCATCTCTCATCCCCACTGTTGGTGCAAGGGCACCACGATTGTTAATTTTGATGATAACAAAACACTTATGATTTAACATTTACATTTGAGTTTATGAGTTTCAGGAAAATGCAAATGGAATCAAGTGTGAAGGAGTTCAAGCTCGTATCTATGGTGGATTGAAGGAGGTTGATGGAGGAAGAGGAGCTTCACTTGGAGCGAGAGCTTGAAACAGCATGGAGATGAAGAATAGGATAGAAGTTTATTCTGTTCTTATATTTAGTCTTTTTGTTCTATGCTTTTTATTTGCTTAGATCATTTGTTAAAGATCCCCAAAGTATCATACCATAGTCCTATGATCACATACCCAACCTTAGGATACTTAGACAAACTCTTAGAGAACTTAGCAAACCAAAGTAGGCATCAGACAATCTGATCAAATGTCCAATCTAGACATCAGACATTTGATCTTAGACTTTAAGATGTCTGACTGTTTGATCAGACATCCAAGACACTTAGGCTGGAAACCCACTCTTTGTCTACCACTTTCAGACGACCAGCCCTTAGTCCAGACACCTAAGGACCTTGCTAGATGTCCAACTAGAGAACCATTGGCTTATCTTAGAATATTAACCCTTAATTTGATTTACATCTACTTTCAGACATCCATAGTGTATCCCAAGCATCCGATAAATAGACGTTAGGCTAAGATCTAACCCTAATTACTTCTTATCAGATGATTATAGTCGTTTGCTCGGGAAATCCATTACCACAGTGATTTATGTTTCTAGACGTCCGACCTATTGCCAGACGTCTGATCCGTCGTCTGTACAACTTAACACTAGAACCCTGTTTCGATCTTGACAAAGTAGGAAGGAAACCTGTCTAGAATTAGACGTCTGATTAGATTTTTAGATGTCTTAAAACACTTCTTTAGATGTTCATCTTAATCTAACCCACTCCAGATATTCTACCCTTCTATATCAGATGACCAATCCCTAGATCAAACGATGGCCCAGATGTCTGACCTTAGAACCAAACGTCTGATAACCCTATCAGAATCATTAATGACCGTGATTTTGACTTGATTTGCTGTGGGTTTATTCCCAACGGCTATAGAACCTTCCAAGGCCTTCTAAACCCTTTTTAGGGCCCTTATAAATAGAGGGGCACTCTTCCTTTGTCACACACACCAAAGCAATACTTCTTCCACTCATATTGTGTCCAAGAGAAGAGAGAATCAAGAAGGAAAGTCACCCTACTCTCCAAGCTTCTAAGCATACATCCGAGAGCATCCTTTTAGTTACACAACTGCTCTCCTGTCTTCGCACATTCGAGAGTGTCTTCGTGTCTTGCGTGGTTCACGCACTCTAACTTCCATCTAAGGGAAGTTTCTTTTTCCTATAATAGATAGGTTAACATTAGTCCTTTGTGGCTCTATAGGACAGTTGTAATTTCCTTTTGTGGTTGGGTATTCCCCTTACGAATTCTTGTCTCCATCACAAGATAAAATAATCCTCATGAAGAGGAGAGGTTTTCAGGAATGCTACCCTCGTACATAGTAGCATGGTTGTATTGAGGTTGAGTCACTCTTGTTTAAGTGACACAGTTAGTGGATTTGATCGACTAGGTAGATCAAAAATTCCTAAGTCGAGAGGCTTGGTGGTTTTTACCTGGGTTTGGGTTTCCACCTAAAAATCCCTTATGTACTTGTGTGATTACTAATTGTGTGAGATTGTTTATTATTCTTCTGCATTATTTCGTTTATCATGCAAATCTCACCCCCCTCTGTCAGAACCTTCATTTAGTATCAAAGTAGGTTTCACATCATCGGCATCACACACCAACGAGCGATCATGGAGGGGAGCATCCTCGCCACAAGACATTCAGAGGAGCAATCTACCGTCTGACTACCCTACTTCGATGGGAGCAATTACACATAGTGGAAATTGCGAATGAAGATGTGACTTCAAGCCACTGACTTCGCATACGAACTCTCGGCGAGACCCGAAGGAGGCTACTCGCAATAGCAAACCTGCAAGCTTTCCCTCAATGTGAAAGCAATGACCTCATTGTACTACGAGCTAAGCCCAGAGGAGTTCAACTGGATATCTCAATGTGCCATAGCAGATGAGGTATGGCACACTATAGAGGTAAATCACGATGATACCTTCACGGTAAGAGCCTCTAAAATTAATGTCTTATCTTAAAATTTTGAATCTTTTTCTAGGAAACCTAATGAGTCTTTAAGTGACATGAACACTAGGCTCACTCTCATAGTAAACAATTTGAAAGCTTTAGAGAAGAGCTTTATAAAGAGGGAGCTTCAAGAAAAGCTTCTTCGTTCCCTCAGACCGGAATGGGAACAAAAGGTCACCTCCATCGAGGAGGCGAATGAAGTTGAAGAGCTCAACATGGAGGATCTCTTAGGCAATCTCATGGCCTATGAGACAAAGATGAAGCAGAAGAAGAATGACACACCGGAGCCAAGGCCAAGGAAGACCCTCACCTTCAAAGTCGCTTCAAATAGTGAGGTAAGTTTTGACGACGAAGACCTTAGGATTTTATTAAAAATTTTCTAATTTTTGTAGAAACTCAAAGAAAGAGAAGAAGGAAAAGAAGGACCAAGATAGCCTGAGATGTTGCTATCATTGTAATGAAAAGGGGCATCTTCGACCCGAATGTCCCCTTCTCAAGAAGGAGAAGGAGAAGGAGAAGGAGAAAGAGAAGAAGTACAAGAAAAAGGTGTTCCAAGCTACATGGGATGACTCAATCTCGAAAGAAGAAGAAGATTCTGAAGAGAAGAATGAAGTCGCTTTCATGGGCTTCATAGCCATCACAAGCGAGAGCGAGGATGAAGATGACAACAAGGTAAATTCTGAATTACAAGATGCTTTTGATGAACTTTATGAAATTAGTAAGTCATTAAAAGTAGAAAACAAAAGCATTAAAAAGAATCTTAGTTTTCTAAAATCTGAAAATGAAAGATTAGAGATTAAAATTAAGGATCTAGGAAATAGTTCTAGTTGCAACAATTCTGAAAAAGATAATTTATTATTAGAAAATAAAAATCTAGTCAATGAAAATAGTAGATTGATAAAGGAGAATACTAGCTTAAAAACTAAAATTTCTAGTTTAAAAACAAAGATGCATGTTGTAGAAAAAGAACTTGTATGTCTTAGGGAAGATTCTAATAACTTGATGAATAAATTAGATAATTTCTCTAATGTTAAAATTAGCACTAGTTATAAGATTGAGAAAGGATCTCCTTTAAGGAGACCCACTAACAAATCCAGATCCAAGTTAACTTGGATACCGAATGTTACGACCCGATCTTAACGCCCTACAGGACCTGAGATTAGCTCACCTCGACTAATCCCAAGACTCAGTCGTCCAACGAGAAATAAACAAAAGTAGAAAATATTCTACAACCACACATGCAATGTAACTAAGCAAAAAATTATTAAGAAGCAGTAAGGGAAAATAGGACGAGAATTTTCAAACATGTTACATGCCACAAGCGGAAAAGTACTATAACATACATAGCCATCACAACCACAATAGAGAAAAATATAACATAGCAGAATATAACAGAGACAGCTAATAGGCTAAAGTACTCACTACTACAAAAGAGCTTTGAAACATAAAAGTAACAACTAAGGCTAGGCTCAGCTGGGCTTAGCACCCTCTGCAGCTGGTGGCGTTGGCTACTCAACTCCCTGACCTGAACATGGTTATACAAATCCGTGGTTAGTTAACACTGAATAGAGTGGTAGTTAAGCCATTTACATGCAACTAAACAATATTAAATAAGCAACTAGCTAATTATGCTTTGTCAGTTATTATTATCCATTTTCGTTTATCTCATTTATGCGTTTCTGAGTCGAGTACTATAATCAAGATCCATAACATTGCTAAATCTTCTTGTTCCCTAAGGAAATGATCTCAATTAAGATCTTACTTGTAGTTTTCCCGCGATACAGGATGTACATGTGGCACTCTCCTGGTTGAGAAAGTCCCCCGTGGTAGTTCTACACCCGGTCTACTACCCCAAGGTCACGGTCGCGACGTAGTGGTGACTACGGCACGCATGATAACCGCACAGGTAGCTACCCCGCACTGGCATGCGGTTAGTCGTTTCCGCTAGCAGGTACGTCCAAAAGTACAACACAGAACAACACAAGGCCTTGCCTTCTCAGAACAGGGGTCTTGCCCCTCAGGGGTCTCACCCCTCCACAGTCCACGTACCCTCGTCCGACTATCCCGGTTTGCCCAGTAGGCCTAACAAGAGTCAGTGTAGGGTGGCTAGTCCTAACCCTGGGCCCCATGGGGCGACCAGCTCCCTCCCTACACTAAGTAGCTCACTTTGGTACCACGTACGCAATGGCCAAACAGGAGTCGATGTAGAGTGACTAGTCCTAACCTGAGATCTCAACCCCTACACTAAAGTAATAGGAGCTCTCCTCGGTACCGCATACACGAAGGCTAGCTCACATCCCAAGCAAAAGGGACAGTTGCTCCCCTTGGTACCATGTACTTGAGGGCCAGCTCACTTTCCTTCTACATACGATATTCATTCCGTATACGTGAGTTCCTTTCTATTTCCCCATAGGGTTCATACATAGACTTTCTCATTTCCACATCCGATTCATTAAATGCATAATAGGGAGCTCAAGATTTCACAAACAATTATTCAGTACACCGCAGGTATTTTCATTCCTGCTATGGTTCATTAAATGTGGTACAGGTAGCTCTTGGTTTACTACTTTCAGTAAGCATCGCAGCAATTTAATCATGCAATACATTCTCATTCATCTCTTTAAGCCCTAGTGTTCATTTCACAACTTAGGGCTCAATCGAATATTTCTAAAGTAGCATGCATTCATCTCTTTCATCCCTAAGGTTCATCTCACAACCTAGGGTTCAATCGAATATTTCTAAAGCATGCAATTTAATTATTAATTTTGGGATTAGAGAGAGAACCACTCTACCAAGATATACGGGTGGAATGGGGGCTCAAATCGCAAATCCTGCCATCTCCGCGGGCCCCTGAGGGGAACATCATCATGAGTCATAACTAGCTCAATTTAGTTATTATCAAGAAATAAATGCTTCTACATAACTATCAGAGAGCCATAATTCATTGCATAATGATTTCAAGAGAAAGACAAGAAAATTGGGTTAGAATTGCAATTTTACCATCATATCTTTAATGCAGAATAACCACAAGTTTTCCCAGGGGGTAATTAAGGATCAAATGATCTTAAATATCCAACAAGTGGGTTCATACAGACAGAAAAGGGTTTTCACTTGTTTTGAGAATTAAATGACTTCTGAAATCCTAAAAATAGACCTGCTTAATTAACTTAGGTTTTGGTCAGAATAAAATTTACCTAAACCCTCTAAAATTCATATAAAAATATTCTCTAGGATTTTGTACCTTCAATTTGACCATCAGAACCCGTCTTGACCCAAAACAGAGTCTCAGACTAACATTTACCCTAATTTATATTTTTTATAAATTACCCAGTCAAACTAGGTCAAAACCAAAATCCAACTTCACCATTGAATTCCTTAAGTCAAAATTATGTTTGCACAAAAAATTGGGGATAATCTGAGACTGTCTTGACCTAATTTGCAATTTAGTCCTGTCTGATTCTTTTATATCACACATCTGCACTTAACTTTCAAAATCCTTACAAAAAGGCCCCTAACTTTGTCATAATTTTCACAAACAGGTCCCTACCATTATGAATCCTATTCCAACAAACTCTGATGACCTAAATTTGGCAAGAACTCCTTGATTCCTTAACGAATCCTTCTCAGATTTGAAAGGGAAGTTCGTCAAGGAATTCCCTTCCATCTAAGCCATTCCTTGGGCTCCAATTCTTTCCCAAAAGGTTGTGTGAACCTTTCAATGGTTCGAGTATCCTATTTTGCAAATACCTTCTAATCTTGGAAGCTTCTTTCCAAGCTTGGAAGGGCTTCCTATGGCCTGTAAAAGAACTCCTGTGGCATTCTGCTTCTTTTCAGCAAGTCTTGGCATGTCAAAAGGCCCTAAAAACCTATCTCTGACCACCATGGACCCCTACTCCGGTGAGCTCTTCAACCCTTCTCCTCTGACCGTCCAACCATCAAATTGGATGGCCGACTAGCTTCCTCTCTTCCTAGAGACCCTCCCTAACCAAAGGGAGGGCATTTCTCCGTCTGCCTCATCGTCACCGCCTCACCGCCTCTACCTCCTTCTCCGGCTCTGGTTGACCAACACCAAAGCCCTCCGCCTCTCTACCTCATCCCTAAGTCCCTCTATCTCTCCCTTTTCCTCTCTATTAACACTTTCCTACACTCATGACACACACTCGACCACCATTTCGCCCTCCTCGACTTCATCTTCCTCCACTCCGGCCATTCCTCCAGCGAAGCTCTCCGCTCACTCCACTGATCCAAATGCTTCACCGACAAGCCTATGACCTTTGCCTCAGCCACGCAAATGAAACCCCTCAAGACATTGAGGGGTTTGTTTGCCCTAATCACCTGCTGACCTCCACGCTCACCTCACTGTCATCTTGAGATCATCTGACCTCTTCACTCACTCCCGCACACCACCAAGACCACCATCACGTTCACCATCCTCAGGCGATCCTCTTGAGCATATTTGATGTGGCCGTGAGGCCGTTCTCATGCTTACAAGTCCTCCACGGGAGCTCCGCCACCACCCCAGCTGCACCAACTACGCCTTCAATCCTCCGACCACATCTGCTCTAGATTTTAGCCCCAGTTCACGCAGAGTGGTCTCAGTATCCTTCCCAGGTCCTTGATTGGCATCACCAGCACCTACAACTGCCTCAATTTGAGGCATTTTCACTACCTGCAACTCACACGAAGAAAGGGTGGGACTTTAGTCCCACCTAGGAAGCTGAGGCGTAGAAGAAGCTGTTTAAATTAAATTCCTACTATAGCCTTATCGCCTCAGTAGCACAAGGTGAGGTCCCCTCGCACGTGCCCACACATGCCCTCACCCGCGCTCATGCCTCGCGAGTTTGGGCTTGGTCTGTTTACCCGGGTACCCGGGTCTGGTATGGTTTGCTGGTTCTGAGGGAGGAAGAAGAGAAAAAGGAGAAGAGAGAAGGGGGGGTTTTGCTCTGCTGCCCTCCTCTTGACTCTTGTGAGATCTGAGAGAGGCCTTTGCCTCTGCTGGCATGCTAAGTCCTATGCTGTGTGATGTGAGAGTATTTCACTTGATTAAGAAAATAATAGAATGATATGTCATTGTAATTTATGTGGTGGAAATCTCTCAATCAAAGATTAAAATAGATATCAATTTAAACCACAAAAAGGATGTCGTATCCACAATGAGGAATAGATCCAATAAATTCACGAGTAGAGAGTTATAATGTTCGCAGACACCTTCGCAAAATCAATTCAATGAATATACTACTCTAAATGGAACTTGCAATTTCATGAGAAGTTATGGACTATTTATGTAAATTTTACGTCATAAATCAAACTTCCAAAAGTACATATGATGCATGTGTAGTGACATACCATGTAAGTTTGAATTGCATGCAAATCTGAATTAAATTTCAATGTTAAATGATGCATATAACACAAGTTAAGCAAATTCACGAAATTGTAAGTGCACCCATGCAATTTTGCCTGAATAAAGTAATCCAAATATTAAAGTGACAATGGTAGGAAATGTAAATTCTAATTCCTTCAAAAACATAGGAAACTTCCACTCTCTTCTTTACGTGCGTGGAGGCGTGGCGGCCAGCCGACTGAAGCCCGGCGGCGGTGTATGGGAGAGAGACGGTGATCTCTCGTGGGCGGTTGTGGCCTTGCGTGGAGATGGAAGCTTCAACGGTGAGGGTGTGGTGAGTGCATAGGGACTGCCGACGTGAGTCAAGGAGGTTGGAAGAGGGTGGATGGCGTGGGAGAAGGACCTGCGTTTTGGGTTCTTTGCTACAACAGGGGAGGCGTGGGAAGAAGAAGAGGAAGGAGTGGAGCGCGCAAGCGGCTGGAGTGCCGGTGAAGGCGCTCATGGCTACGCAGAGAAGTTGAGTGCTGAGCGGCACTGCTGAATGCACGAGCAGCGTGTGGAACGCAGGCGGGCGCGTGCTTGCTGGAGTGCAGGCGGGCGTGGTGGAGCGATGAGGTTGCATGCTGCGAGGTTGCACGCTACGCAGCACTGCTGAATGCACGGGCAGTGCGTGGAACGTAGACAGGTGCATGCTGCCTAATGCGGTTGGGTAGTGAAGGGGTTCGCGGTGGTGCCCCTATGCGCATTGAGAGGGCAACGGTGCAAGCTCTCCTTCATAGTTGAAAGGAAGGGGAGAAACCTCCCCAAGGGGCCGGCTATGCTGCTTTTTAACTCTTCTGAGTTTGTTTCTTCTGCCGAGATTCTCTCCAACAGATGGAGCGGTTTGAAGAGATCATTGTTGGCCATTGGTGGAAGCACAAAAACGTGCACGCGATGCACTGAGGAGTTGCGCATCCTGCGGGAAGGAAAAAAATAAATTGGGTTATTTATACAATTTATCCCAAATAATGTATGAAATGCATGTTACTATAATGGAATGTATAAATATGCATGTAAGCCTTTACTTATAAGCTAATTTATTTATATATTCAAGTATGCTATGTATATGCAAATATTAATTTAATAATTAGGCATTTAAGCATTTACATAGCCCACAATTGTGGTTTCATCAAATGCCTTCATGCCTAATTTTTACTAGTCCCTTGCAAAAGTAAAAAGTGATGGAAGTGAGAAAAATTTCTTCTTTTCTTATTCCAAACATTTACAGATCCAGACAACTGTGAAGTGATAATAGCCTAGAAAACAGATCCAAGTGAAAAGCCAATTCGCATTGGGAGCTTGTACTTTACCCTTGGTAAATATTTTTATCAGGATAAGCAACTACTTCCCTTGGGGATAAAGCAGAAGATAATTTGTAATTTGATCCCGACTTTTTTGGCTTAGGTAGAAGATATCGAGTTGAATGGATTTGTATTTGGTGGCACACACTCATTTGATGCTACATGTAATCTAGTACTACAGACTCTAGATCTCTAGACTATTAAATAAGTCAACTCAGAGAGAGGCTAAATAACTATGTTCTCTTGATATTCCTTTGTGCTCACTCTTTTTCTTCTTTTCCTTCTGAGATCACAAATCTCACCAAATTTAGTAAATGTACTCACTATTTGGTGGCCTCACATGGCATTCACACTTCAACTAAAGTCCTAATAACTTTACAACTAAGTTAGAGTCCTCAGCCAGTATTCGGGCGATCAAAAACACTGAAAGGTAGGTATGGGTCATATTTGGTAGATCACGATGGGTGTTTTTGTTGCCTCAGAAACATCGTCACGAAGATAAAACTATAAACTTGGACACTTTTCTTTTTCTTTTCTCTTTTTTTTTTTAAATCTAATTGTTTCTTTTCTCTTTTTCTACTTCTTTTTTGTTTTTTTTTATTTTTTTTCTTTATAAATCAATATAACATGACGCAGACTTTTTATTTATGAAGCATTATTAGGGATGATGATGGTCAAAAAGATATTGTGTGGCTTATTTGGTGGAAGTGCCTACTCTCGGCACCTGAAAGGAATGGATAGGACAAGCATATTTCTAGCCTTTGACACTATTACCCTCCTTCAGCCGAGGACTCTATGAAGGACGGTCATAACCATCCACCATAGTCATAGCGTTATTAAGACTCAATCTCTATGTATCTGCCTTATTTGGTGACTCTCAAGAATTCACATAATGCACACAGGAAGAAAGAGCGAAAACTATGCCAAACTCTGAGGTATCACCATCTAATTGTCCAAAACTTGAGAGTCTTTGCATTAGACTTAGCGCACCAGTAATCTCTCTACTTTCTTCTCACAAATATGAGGTGGATTTACTAGAAGATAGTATGCCTGACTCCCTATTAACTATCCAAGGGTTCAGTAGACTAAAAATGCTTATTGGTTTTCTTCAAAGATCCATTACCCAGTCTACGTGCAAGTGACATAAATGTACTGGATTCTAAACTTAAGAAACAATTAAAGAAGGAAAATCTTTAATGACACCTCCATGACAAAGATGTTTTGCTAAGGACTAACCAATTAAGCTCAAGAAAATAAGAGCTTTTAAAAAAAAAAAATCCTAAATGTATGTAAATATTTATAAATGCTATAAACATTCTCAGGTTATACCCCCCCATGCGTAAGATTGACAATGTCCTCATTGGAAAAATGCAGACATAGAAGAATATCACCTGAGGAGGAGAGTGGGAGGAGCTAAGGCTCCTTAAGTCGAAGTGCGTCCAAAACCTGGCCATCTGAAAGAGTAATATAAGGTTTAAGTCACTGGCCATTTACCTTAAAGCTCACACTAGAAGTAGGGTTCCGAATTTCT
Source organism: Thalassia testudinum (assembly GCA_037157565.1). Lineage (NCBI taxonomy): Eukaryota > Viridiplantae > Streptophyta > Magnoliopsida > Alismatales > Hydrocharitaceae > Thalassia > Thalassia testudinum. The sequence continues at coordinate 70,604,443 of JAZHRO010000002.1, forward strand.
ATAGCTCCATGAGGGAAAGTATTGATAACAACGTATGGCCCATCCCAGCGAGACTTGACCTTTCCTGGAAATAATTTAAGTTTGGAATTGAAAAGCCAGACCCATTGATTGGGCTCAAAAGTTTTTCTAATGATGTGCTTATCATGGAAGACCTTTGTACGTTGCTTGTAAACTTAAAAAGTTTCATAAGCTTCATTACGAAGCTCCTCAAGCTCACTTAACTCTAACATACGTGCCTTTCCCTCTTTATCCAGATTCAAGTTAACGTTTTTAATAACCCAATAGGCTTTATGTTGGATTTCAACGAGAAGATGGCATGCCTTTCCGTAGACAAGACAGAAAGGAGACATGCCCAAGGGAGTCTTATACGCGGTTCTATAGGCCCAAAGAGCGTCATTTAGTTTTTTAGACCAATCCTTACGGGCCTAGCAGTTTTTTCTAAAATTCGCTTAATCTCCCTATTAGACACTTCAAATTGTCCACTCATTTGGGGATGGTAAGGTGTGGCTATCATGTGGTTGACTCCCAAATTTTGGAGTAGTCTTGTGAAGTGTACGTTCTTGAAGTGAGGTCTTCCATCACTTATGATCATCCTTGGGCACCCGTACTGAGAAATGATATTAACCTTAACAAAGCCCAAGACCATGAAATGGTCATTGGTTCGCGTGGATATGACTTCTATCCATTTCGATACATAGTCCACAGCCACAAGGAAGTACTCATATCCGAAGGACACAAAAAAGGGACCCATGAAGTCGATGACCCAAATATCAAAGATCTCAGCAGGGAGGATCGGTTGCTGGGGCATCTCATCCCTTTTTCCAATGGTTCCCGTCTACTGGAAACGTAGACATGCGCCCACATATGTATGTGATTGCGCAGTAATCATAGGTCTTAATTGACCTAGATTAAGCTAGGACTTAGCATAAGTTAGAATTATTCATGCACGCATACGCATTATCTGCATCTTTACTGCTTTCCTTTAGCTATGCATAAAATAATGTTATAATGTGCTAATTAAGTGTATTATGTCAATTGCAGGGAATAAGCTGATTAGGAGCTGGATCTGAAGCTGGATCAGGAATTACGGGAGTTGTAGCAGAGCTGGAGCAGAAGCCCTAGTTTAGATGTAGGAATAATAATGTAAGGTGGTTAAAGGTTTTCTATTCAATTAAGTAGAAATAAAATAGTAAAATGTGAAGAGCTTAGGTCCATCCTAGCCCTAGGATAGCCTAGAGACTTCCCCAAGCCTTAGCCACCCTTAGATTAGGTCACCGCACAATAGGAAGCCCTAAAACCCTAGTCCCAACCCTTCGCTGGATGTCCAGATAAGTTTTAGGATGTCCAGGACCCTTAGCCAACTCCCGCACACTTCAAACCCACTTCTGCAGTGTTATTGGACTTCCAGACACTTTGTCAGACGTCCAATTTCTGCAGAATACCCAAAATAGAACTTGAAATCTTTCCTGACTCTAATTAGACGTCCAGACAACAAGTCTGGACTTCTGATTTTTTAGTATAAGACGTCTGACACTATTATTAGACGTCCAATACTGCTCTCCAATTCCTGTTTTGAGATTTAAGCCTTGATCTTGGATCTCTAGGTCCCTAACCCCAATTCCAACACCATAGGAACCTAAATTAAGGTGCCCTAACCCTAGTACATCACCTCTAGACCTCCCTAAGGACCTAATTAGATCCTCACTAAACCTAATTGACTTGGATCTTAGTCAATTCCATTAGCCTATTCAATTGGACTCATTGAGTCCAATTGAGCCCTGATCTCAGCACACACTGTCCAATTGGACTCAGTGAGAGTCCAATTGACCTAGACCTAAATTAATTGAGTTGTTTTACTCTCAATTAAGTTTCCACACACCCAATTAAACTTGTATTAAGTTTAATTGCACTTTACCTTAGTGAATTAGGGTTTATAACCCTAATTTGAGACATACCTTGACCTAAACCCACTAGGACCTAACCTAATCAACCTAGCCACCTAAGTTTTGACCCACACACACCCACACACACCATCCACACGAAAATACCTAGCCTAGAGTTCTCTAAAACTCTCTACCATGTGTGGTTTCCTTGGTTGCCAAAAATAGCAACCAAGAGACATTCAATTTTTAGATCCACATTTGGTGGATCTAAAAACCACCATCCACCCTCTCTCTCTCACTCTCCCACGAGCTCCCATCATAGGCCTCTCTAGAGAATTCCATAATTCTCTAGAGAGCTTCCCTTAGGTCTATAAAAAGACCTAAGGGGTGGCCATTTGCACCCATTCACTTCCTTGGCATTCATTCCACTTAGGCTAGCCACTCCCATCTCCACTCCACCTCCACGAGTTCAGCACCACCATGGAGGCCACCATCTCCATGCCAGGAAGCTAGATCAGCTCCCCAACCTCTCTCCAAGGGTTGGCCTAAGCTCCATTGGCCACCCCTCCTTCTTCTCTCAGCCACTCAAAGGCCATCGGAGACCACCTCTGAATGCCCTTCCTTCTGCTAGATTAGTAGCTTATCTCTTCGTATATTTACTACTTTTATTTACTGCTTAGTAGTGTAGTCTTTCTTCTCCCCCAATGATGCATGCGAAATCCCCCCATCGATTCTTGTATGCAATCGTTTTTTGGTAGTTAGGTTTAATTTTTAAGCATTTATGTATAAGCTTTCTTCTAGATTTCCTTGTGCAACAACTCTCCAATGATGAATGAAATTGCATATATATATATATATATATATATATATATATATATATATATATCTTTATGTGTTTGAAATCACCACAAGCTAAATGATTATTATATTTGCGTGATTTAAGTTGCCTGTTTCTAACTCCTAATATTCTCGCAACTAAGCATGTCATACTTAACTACGTAATAATCACGAACCAATATGCGATTCTAAACAAAGTAGAGTAAGATCGATTTCAAAAGTAAAAGCAACGCCTCCCAGAGATGAACGACCGGGACTCAAAGTCTCGTTATTTTTATAAAACAATATCTTTGTTGGATTGTATTTCGCGACTATACTACGACACATTCCTTTTATCAAAAATGCAAGCTACGATTTTTTCACCAACAGTATGTGCATCTCGAAATAATGTGGGCCACCAAAAGCCAGACTGAAGAACCTTATGGGCAGTCTTTTTCCCACTAAAATGTCCCCTATAATGGAGGTCATGGTAGAAACTTAGAACATTTCTTTGTTCTTCATCAAGGATGCAACGGCAAGAAAGCTGGTCAAGGCCTACTCTAAAAAGCTCGGGTTCCTCCGAGTGATAAAACTTAGCGTTAGCAAGAAACCTGTCTCGCTTCTGCTTGTCCCAAGTACTGGGAGTAATGCCTGTGACCAGATAGTTCACTATGTCAGCGAACCAAGGAGTTTTGGCCTCCACGGCCATCAGAGACTCATCAGGGAAAGTCTCTTGAATACCGCCAGCAGGGTTTGATGCCTGATGAGAGCCTCATCATGAGCCATAACTAGCTCATTTTGACCCAAGAAAGTGAATAAAAGCTCCTACATAACCTAGAGAAGGGCTTAATTAAAGGAATAAGTGTTCTCAGAAGAAAACATGAAATAAAGGTTAAAACTGTAATTTTACCATTGCAGTACATAAATAGGATTTCTCAGAGGCAAAACATAGATCAAATGGTCTGAATAAGATAAAAAGTGAGTTGGTTTAATCAGAAATGGGTTTATGTGCAAACAAGGAATTAAATAACATCTTGTAACCCTAAAACAGACCCGCTTAATTTAATAAGGTTTTGGTCAATATAAAAATCAACTAAACCCTCTAAAATTCATGGACAAATATCCCCTAGGGTTTATAACCTTCAGATTGGCCTTTGGAACCTATTTTGACCTAGATTAGGGTCCTAGCTCATCAATTGACCTAATTTGGGTTTTTATGCAAAGTATCCAGTAAAACATGGTCAAACCTAAAATTCAACTTCACCATTGGATTCCTTATGTCCAAATTAGGTTTGTACCAAAATTTGGACCTAAGAGGAGGTCATCTAGACCTACTTTGCAAATTAGTACACCCAATTACATTTTGATCCCTATCTTTTGAAAGCCATTGCATAAACCCCCCTAACTTCCTCGCCACTCTTACAAACAGATCCATCCGCCATTAATGGGGAGAAATCTTACTCTGGCGAGGAATAAAGGGGGAATACTCCCTGATTCCTCAGAGATCTCCTCCCAAATTTGGAAGGGAGATTCTCTGAGGAATTCCCTTCCATCTAAGCGTGGTCCTGATCTAAGATTTGCACCATGTTACGAACGCAACTTCAAAACATCATTTAAGACGTATGGGAGCTGACCCAGACATCTGACCAGACGTCTGAAACCCCTTCCAGACGTCTAGGATTTAATTTCCGCGGCACGATGGATTTCGTCTGCGCACGCAGACCTGCAGATGCTCTTTTTCCCCTCTCACCTCCGCAGGCGCTGCTCTCTCTCTCTCTCTCTCCCCCCGTGCGGCTTTAAAAAGAGCCCTCGCCCTCTCCCCCACTCTCATCTCCTCCGCTCCCTTCTTCTTCCTCTTCCAGCCGGAGTGCGAGTGCGAGCGCGAGCGAGCGGCAGCAGCAGCAGCCGCGGCGAGTCGCGGGAGGAGGTGTCGCGCGAGGGAGGAGACGCTCGGCCGTGAGGGCTCGAGCTCGCCGGGGCAGCTAGAGCCGGCCGGTGGGGGAGCTGCGGGCAGAGGGCGAGTCAAGCTCTGATTCTGGAAATTTTTCCAGAATCAGACGTCTGGGATTCCAACCAGACGATGGTGAAGACGTCTGGAGGACTATCCAGACGTCTGGTAAGTAAGTTATTTTCGTCCTTCTTCCTTTTCTGCGATCGTCCGTACTGAGCACGAGGAGTGGGTACGTGCAGGTTCTGAGATTCGCATCCAATGCGAATCAGACGTCTGGCCGCAGTGCTAGACAACGGGAATGACTTCCAGACGTCCAGGGTGACCATCGGACGTCTGGGAACTAGGCCAGACGCCCCCGCAGGCTTCTGGACGTCTGAGAGACTACTCAGAACAAAGGTACCATCTGACCCACATTTTAAGACGTCTGGAAGAGGTTCCAGACGTCTGATTTTGGACTGTTTCGTCATTTTCGACCCGTTTAGGGCCCGTTCGGAGTCCGTTTCCCACGTTTCGAGTTGCGTTCTTTTCGAAATAAGATCCTCTACCCGTTTACAGTAATTATATACTATTCTGAGAAACTCCTTGTGTTTGATCCTTGTGCTAGGACCCCGTTCTTTTGCAGTCTCGGGGGTTGCGGAGGCGCGCGGGATTTCCGATCACGCCCCCAGTACTTCCATTGTAGCTGGTAGAGTGGCTTTAAAGTTATTAACATAATTTGTTACAATTACGGAATGATTAATAGAACCTAGGGCATTGCATGAATCCTAGGAATGATAAACCAGATTGAATGATAGATCTTAGGGTATTGCATGAATCCTAGGGCTGGAAAACTAGATTGAATGATAGATCCTAGGGTACGGCATGAATCTTAGGACTGGAAAACTAGTGATATGATTATAGATATTGCAGTCTTGGGAAACATGGAAAGGAAATAATAGCTGCCTGTAAATTGGTTTAACAGCTGCCTGTTATGAATAAATGAACATGACTGAGAATATGGGTTGTATGAACGTGAAACTGAAAGGGGTGAAACCGGAATGTGCTGAGTTAAAAGAGCTGGAACCCTACGGGGAATTAGGAGTAGAACTCCTGGAAAGTGAATGGAATAGAATTGGGGAAGTGGGCTGGCTCTTGAGTATGGAGTACCAAGGAGAGCGACTGTCCCCCTGTTTAGTGCAGAGCGGAGCTAGCCGCCCCAGGGACCCGGGGTTAGGTCTGGCCACTTTGTACCGACTTGCTGGCCCTCGTGTACGCAGTACCGAGGAGAGCTACTAGTGTAGGGCGATTACTAGCTACCCCACGGGCCCCGGGGTTCTGCTAGCTCACCTACACCGACTTGTTAGGCCCACTGGGCAAACCAGGGTAGTCAGGCGAGGGTGCGCAGATTGTGGAGGGGCAAGGCCCCTGTTTGGTTACTGTGGAGGGGTTGGACCCCTATTACTGAGAGGGCTTTGCCCTATACTGGTTCCATGCTGTGCTTTGGGCGCACCCGTTAACAGAAACGACTGACCGCGTGCCAGTGCGGGTTAGCTACCCGTGCGTTTACCGCGCGTGTCGTAGTCACCGTTACGTCTGTCAGTGACCTTGGGGTGGTTGACTGAGAGTAGGATCACCACGGGGGACTCTCCCGGCCAGGAGAGCACCACGTGTCACTTCTACTGTTCGGAAAAGATTGCAATCAAGATCGTTCCCACGAGGAACATTCGAGATCAAGTGAAGGATCTGGGAAATAGATAGATGGTGAAATAATAGAAAGACGTAAATAAAGGAAGAAAGAAAATAAAACAGCTTCTGTACACTTTACTGCTTCTTTAGTTAGCTGCCACTCTACTCAGCATTTTGCTGATGTGTTACACTTGTTACTTTTTAGGATCAAGTGTTGAGCAGCTAGGGTCAGCGGCTGCAGAGGACGTTGGGCCGAGTAGGGTCCAGTAGAGTTACCATTGTTCTTTTGTGCCCCTTTTTGTTCCACTGTAGTGAGTAGTTTTTGTTACTCTCTGTACTTTTCTTTACTCGTAGTTCTTGTTATGTTATGAATGTTGTTCTACTGTTGTGGTGGTACATACTGTAGTATTTCTTTCTCTTACTGCTATATTTTGTTACTGCTAGTTATATTTCATGTTGAATGTGGTTTATTTTACTGCTCTTTTGGTTACTTCCTCGTTGGACAACTAGGTCTTGGGATTAGTCGAGTCGGTCCGGTTCTCGTGTCTCGTAGGGACTTGGGAATCGGGTCGTTACACACCCAATCTCTCGTGCGAATGCATAAGAGATTTGGGTACCTAACAGACTTCCATCTCCAGCGAGGATTCCCGCGCTAGGAAGCTTGTCTTCCAAGCACAAGAGTCCCTGCCAGTGCTTATAAATTGACCCCAACTCCGGCCGCACCTCCTCAGCTCAACTTGGTCGGAATTCCACCTCGATTTCCTCTTCTCCTCCGACCAAGTGCTCCAGTGAGCTCTGGCGAGCCCCCCTCCTCTTCCTCGTCGCTCTGCCACAATACCAGTGGCAGAGCTGTCCTCCCCATCCTCCTCCGCATCGTGCAACACCCGCGCGAGCAGCCCTAGCTCCGTCGTCGCCACCGTCTTCCTCCACTAGATGCCTTCTTCTTCGGCGACAGCAGGTACTGCCAACCGCCCTCTCGCCCCCTTCGTCCACTTAGTTAGGGTAGAACTATTCATCTCTATCCCCTCTTTCATTTCCCTCATTCTATTTCACAAAACACGCCTCGATCGCCGCTGTCCACCACCATCTTCCCAATCTCTAGCCACTCTCTGGTGAGACGCCCCCGTCACTCTGCACTCCCACACATCTCGCCACCCACCTCACAACCTCCGCCTCACTCCACTGAACATCCTCCACTCATCCACAAATCCTCTACACCACCACAACCGCCCCCCGACCTAACCCATCAATCCGGCCACAGAGCGACCTAGGCACGCATGCCTAGGCCTCCCCGTGGCCTGCCACCTACTGCCTCACCTTCTCTGTGACACGGCAAAGGTGCTCCTGTGGTCTGATAGAGCTGCAAGGCCCTTTTTGTGTCATGCAGGGTCCAAGCTCTAGCCGCCATTAGCAACAGCTCAAGGAGGTTGCAAACTCGCTCCAGGCTGAAGGACTTCAAGATTCCAGGTTCAGCAGATTCGGGGAGGCCTCGTACAGTCAGCTGTTCCTAGAATTGGTGCTGTGAGGCCTGCAGCTGCTGCGATTGGACGAAAGCGCTCCTGCGGGCGCGCGAGCAAAAGCGATGGAACATTAGTCTCACCTTGGTAAGTCGTGAGGCACTTGAGTATTTTAAATTAAATTTGTGCTATCGTCTGGTTACCTCCAATACACTGGGGTGAGGTCCCTCCTCACCTATACACGCACCTCGTCCGTGACTTCATCCCGCAGACGTGGTGACTCGACCCGACTACCCTCCTGAGCACTACTCACACACCACACCCACACCGGTGCGCTTGGACCCGGGCATGTGACCCGACCTGATTACCCCGCTCTGGAAGAGCGTGCTAAAGAGTGATGTATAGAGAGAGAGACACAGGTGTGGGTAGAGGGGTAGGTTTTGCTCTCTTTGGTTTGTGCAGGGAAGGAGGAAGAGAAGGAAGCAGGGACTTAGTCGCTGCAAGCGAAGGAGAAGAAGAAGGAAGGAAGCTTCGCAGAGGAAAAAGAGAAGGAAAGGCAAAGCAGAGGGAAGAGGCAAAGCCAAAGAGAAGAGGAACTGAAGAAGGAAGAAGAAATAAACAAAGGGAAAGACAAGCAGAAGAAGAAGAGAAGCTGAAGCCAAGGAAAGCAGAACTGAGGAAAGAAGAAGAAGAAGAAGACCTGCAGAGAAAAGATGGAGAAAGAAACTGCAGAAGAGAGGCAAGGCAGAAGACAAAGGAAAATAAGAAGAAAGAAGAAAGTCACGAGAACTGCAGAGAAGAAACAAGGCCAAAGAAGAACAGAAGAAAGAAAGGAAAATTAGAGAAAATCAGAAGAAGAACAAGAAGCAGACAGGAGAAAATATCTTTTTAAGACATCTGATCATGGGATTAGACGTCCAATTTCTCTATTTTTGCCACATTTGACTCTTAAACTCATGCATATATATTTTGAATTAGGTTTTGAGTAACTCTAAGTGTTCAATTACATTCTTGAGATTAGTAATAAATTACATTTGCTCCCTGTGTTCGACCTCGGATACTTATGTTTTCGAGTAATAAATTCTTATTTGTTGACAACGCTTGGTCACCTATACTACGACGCAACTGACTGTTAAAAACACGATCAAGTTGCGTGAACATTTTGGCGTCGTTGTCGGGATTCCACAGATAAAAATCAACAAGGTTCTAGTCAGTTCTATTGAACTAGTCATTTCTTTGTATTTAAAAGTTGTGTTCTCAAGTTTTGGAATACTCAGATTGCTCCCTGTGTTTTACCTCGGATACTCTGATTTTCGAGTTATAAATTTTTATTTGTTTTCGCAGAAAGTTCATCTATATTGCAACGAGATATCTGTTAAAACACGATCTAGCCACCCATTTACGCAAAATGTTCACGCGGCTTGATCGTGTTTTTAACAGTCAGTTGCGTCGTAGTATAAGTGACCAAGCATTGTCAACAAATAAGAATTTATTACTCGAAAACATAAGTATCCGAGGTCGAACATAGGGAGAGAATGGAATTTATTACTAATCTCAAGAATGTAATTGAACACTTAGAGTTACTCAAAACCTAATTCAAAATATATATGCATGAGTTTAAGAGTCAAATGTGGCAAAAATAGAGAAATTGGATGTCTGATCCTATGATCAGACATCTTAAAAAGATTTTTCTCCTGTCTGCTTCTTGTTCTTCTTCTGACTTTCTCTGATTTTCCTTTCTTTCTTCTGCTCTTCTTTGGCCTTGTTTCTTCTCTGCAGTTCTCGTACCTTTCTTCTTTCTTCTTATTTTCCTCTGTCTTCTGCCTTGCCTCTCTTCTGCAGTTTCCTTCTCTTTCTTTTCTCTGTGGGTCTTCTTCTTTCCTCAGTTCTGCTTTCCTTGGCTTCAGCTTCTCTTCTTCTTCTGCTTGTCTTTCCCTTTCTTTATTTCTTCTTCCTTCTTCTGTTCCTCTTCTCTTTGGCTTTGCCTCTCCCCTCTGCCTTGCCTTTCCTTCTCTTTTTCCTCTGCGAAGCTTCCTTCCTTCTTCTCCTTCGCTTGCAGCGGCTAAGTCCCTGCTTCCTTCTCTTCCTCCTTCCCTGCACAAACCGAAGAGAGAAAAACCTACCCCTCTACCCACACCTACGTCTCTCTCTCTCTGTACATCACTCTTTAGCACGCTCTTCCAGAGTCGGGTAATCGGGTCAGGTCGCGTGCCCGGGTCCAGGCGCACCAGCGTGGGTGTGGTGCACGAGGAGTGCTCAGGAGGGTAGTCGGGTCGGGTCACCAGGTCTGCGGGAAGAAGTCACGGATGAGGTGCGTGTATAGGTGAGGAGGGACCTCACCCCAGTGTATTGGAGGCAACCAGACGATAGCACAAATTCAATTTAAACTACTCAAGCGCCTCATGACTTACCGAGGTGGGACTAATGTTCCACCGCTTTTGCTCACGCGCCCGTGGGAGATGATGTGCCGTAGTGCGTGTGGGTTAAGAGGTGTCGTTATAGTTGCACTTGATACGTTGGTTTTGAAAGAAGTAAACGGAGGTGAGTCCGAGTGTCGGTCTCAGGGAGGCGTGAAAATCGGATTTTATTTACCACTTGTTGTCATGAAAAAGGCAGAGTTTTGCTTGCGAAAGAGACGGTTTTGAAAAGCGAGAGATAGAGAGAGAGTTTAGGGTTAGAAAGCTCTTGGTTTTGATCATGCACTTTAAACAGAAATTAAAATGACGACTAAACGAAAAATAATTTCATTAAACATGCATTCATAGTTCATGGTTTACAACATTAAATACATGCTTCAACAAAAGTAAATGAAAGCTTAAAAGAGAGAGAGAGAGGTAGAGAGAGTGGAGAGCGACGAGGCAGCCACGGCGGTGGAGGAGGCTCCGTCGGCGGCTCGTCGTCTTCGGCGATTACAAGAGTGCCTAAAGCTAGCTAGGAGAGGAGTGGAGTAGTTGCAAGTGGGAGAGTATGCCTTGAATGGTGGTAGAAGGGGGTTTAAATAGAGTTAAGGGCTTCCTAAAAGAAGAATGTGCTTTAGCGACATCCAGAACGTCACTAAAACCGCTTCCAGATACGTCGGTGAAGCCCTCCTGCCGCCGGTCAGCTGCCCGCCCCACTCTCTCTCCATGCGCGATCCGTGGACGTTGAACGAGAGCCGTCCGATTGAAGATCGGACGGCTGAGATCCTCCCGTGCCCGCGCTGAGATCGTGCCTCGGGCGCGCGTGCGCGCGCGCGTTTTCTCCCAACGTGCGCGCACGCGTGGGTGCTCGGGAGCTGTCATCGCGCTGCGTGGCGCGATCCTGGCCGCCCACTGCTGATCGGGCGGCCCAATTTTGCCACGCCCTTTGCTCCGTGCGATTCGAATGCGTGTCGCTGCGATGCGGGTGTGCGCGCTAGCCGTTGCACCACGCCCGCGCTTTGTCGCGGCGACCGCGGGCAAGCGCGCGGATCTTGGCCGTTCGATCGAAGATCAATGGCCGAGATTCGTCCTTGGCTGGTTTGAGGGCATGCGAGCGATGGGGGTGGGGCGACGTGGCACTTTCTGGGCCGTTGATCTCCAGATCAATGGTTAGAATTTCTTAGGCCCATTGTGGGAGCTCCGGATGTCGGATTTGGCCGATCTTGAGTCCGTTGGACTCCGTTCGTCGTTTTGAATCCATCCATGCAGTCCGATTGCTCATCTGGGGCCTACTTTGACACATGCTTTACACAAATGGCCATTAATGCAGTTTATAACCAATCTTGGTACTTGATGCATGCAATGCTCCTATTCTACTTTATGTTGTGCCTTTTATTCTAAAGATGGGCCATATTCAACCTAATTACTACCCCCTTGCGTGGTGTTATCATACCCCCATGCTTACTCCTTGATAGTCCCTAGCAAGGTTTATTCTACCCTTTATTTCTTTGGAGAATTCAAGAAGTAATTGCTTAGGCACTTCGTTACTTGTCAATAAGAGGAAATATACGAAGATCTTAATCTACAAAGACTAAGCAGCGCCCGGGTGTCTGCCAAAATACGAATCGCCCGAATCCTTGCTTTGTATATATAACTATACATATGTATACGTATATATCTATATATGTCTTTTTAGAATTTTCGGAACTCAGTGTGGGTTGGTAACTTTTTACGGCTACCCAACCCACCCAAAACTCGATCAAAACCCTAAGTGCTAAGCATCTTGGTGTGAATGTTGTGATAGACTCACTTAACGGTAATTGAGACAGACTTCGAGTTTCTACGCCTCTAGGTGACCGGAAAAGAAAATAAATTTTTGCCTGAAGGTGTATTTGTTCGATTGGTAGCTTTCTCCCTACGTTCATTTTACTTGGGGTCAACACAAGGATTTTCCAGTGTATATCTCCCCGGCTTGTACTACTTCCCCTCTTCGTCCTTAGGTGTTTTGGTCCTTTTTTGTGCAATTATTGAGCTGGGCTCTGGACAACCGACCAATGGGCTGTTACCCATGATCACTTGCCAGCCATACTTGTGCGGTGAAGTGTGGTTTATTTTCTTTTCTTCTCTCTTTTTTTTTTTTCGTAGGTGGCTTCCCTAATCTCAAATGTACCTAGAGGCAGCGAAAAAGAAATGGCCTGTGGCTAGGTTCTGGACAACCTGCCAATGGGCTGTTACCCACGACAACTTGCCAGCCATACTACCCTAGAGAGTTCATTAGCTACCCAATTTCTGTCAAAATCTCCGAGAAGTGAGTCTGTGCAAAAATGTGTGTAGATGCTTAGACTCAAAGTTTTCCTGAGTTAGAGGGTGAGTTGATAAGTCGTATACTTATTACCTTATTTATTAGGTGGATTAGAATAGCTTAAAGTTACAAGGATTCGCTGCTAAATCCATATTTTAACGGACACCAGGGCTGATTAAGCCTGAAGGCCTGAAAAGTCTAAGTGTTTAAGTTCTTTTTGTATTATTTCCCACTATTGACAAGTTTCTAAAGCCTAAGTTTTCTTCCTAAATTCTTTTTTTTTTCTTAATTATTTATTCAGACTGATTAATTGAACTCAGGATTATGCAATTTATCACCCCCCCATGCTTAAGTTGGACAATGTCCTCATTGGCAGATTCATGGATGCAGCAGGGTTCAAAAAGATAGTACCTGAGTGACGTAAACTACCAGATCAGTCTGAATCCGCTGGGTAGCCTCCCAGGCAGCGTTGAGTTTAACGCCTCCAGCTGGGCGGTGCACAAATAAGAATGGTTTGGGTCAAGGAGATATGTTCAACATTAATCAGACCCAAAATCAGAAGTCCACAGATGTGAATAAGGTTGTGGTGGAGTCCCATTCCTAGGGGACGGGAATTCTGTATCATGCATGCCCATGTCAGAACCTCTCTTAGTTTGTGGGCATGCAAACAAGTTGTTGTGGATGAACGCACCCCAATTATGACACGCCAGACACTAAAGATGTAGGTTTTATATTCAGCTTGTGTCCCCATAAAATTGTAATCCATCGAAAATGTATCAATTCCAGTGCATTCGGGTTGCGGGATTCTTATTCTGGTAGGGCAGGTAACAAAGTCCAGAGTTTCATACTGAGCCCTACAACCAATCATGAGGCCTCTCTCCAAAGACGAATCCATCTCTCCCGCAACTATGGTTTCATTGCTCATTTCCACGAAGCCCTTGATCTCAAGAATATTTTCTTCAACCTCCTCTGTATCAGATTCACTGTTTTGGATTACATTAGAGGTAGGGTCAATTTCATCCTCTAGATCATATTCTTTCTCTCGGCCCTCCTCCAAATTTGTGATGGGGATTCTAACCGATTCATAATCAATCTCTTTGAAATTGTAACTCCATTCTCCATCTCCGACGTTGACTGCTACTCCCATCGAATTACTTGTCTTGGGCCGATTAGATTCAGATTCCAAGGCCTCTCCCCTCACCTTCTCAGTTTCCTCCTGATGTTTGTTCTCAATGCTCCCCAAATTGTGTTCCAAGGAATCCTTATTGTCCTTATCCACTGAGCTGTCCAACTCCTGAGGGGTATCAATGGTGGACTGAACCAAATCAGGATGACTGGGTGTAGTCCAATTGACCATGGTAGGTCCTTGCTTTATGAATTCCATGAATGGCATTGTGTGCAACAGCTTTCTTTGGCCTTCTTCCCCCAATTGTTGGAACAACTCCAACATGGCATGTTGCCCTTTAACCAATTCTTGATTCTGTCTGTGTAGTTCTAACTGGAGGTTATCAAGAATTGACATGGTGTCATTTGGTGTCCTTTGGATTTCCTCCTTGAAATCCAGGTTAAGAGAGTATGGTTGAGGTTGTGGATCAGAATCCATATTGGTGTTTAGGTTCTTGGGTGGGTCCTTTATTCTATCATGTTCAGGGTCCAGTTCTTCAAGAGGAACCATTCTCTATTTGGTCCTACTCCAGAATAGTTGAGGTTCTAAGTCCTCCCAGTCAGATTCTTCATCAGGGGACCAAATCAAAGGTTGATGATCCTAGGCTTGCCTAGATTTCTGATCATTTTCTGATTTCCATTTGTCTAGAACTCCTTCTAATCCAAAGGTCAAGTAGGCAAGGTTGTTGAATTCAGATGACCTTTCTTGGTTATTATCCTGAGATGGGTAGGGTTCTTGGTGTTCTCCTAAAGTGTAGGTCCTATCACAGTAGAGCGGGTCGGACCTAAATGAGGAGGCATCATGAGGACAATCGAGATATGGAGCCCCATGATTTGAATCGTACCCTTGGGTGGCTATGTTGGTTGTATTCCAATAAGAGGTTGGTGCGGTTTGGTCATAGTTTGGCTACGAGGGATATTCAAGGTTGTACCCCCAACTTGGTGGTTGGTTAGCCCAAGTAGGCTGTGGGTATGGTCCACTTGGGTTAGCATACAAATCCTGTTGGGGGTAGTTTGGGTAAGATGGATAGGCATTGAAATCCATGGTTTGGAAGAAATGGAGGGATGTGGGAAGAACAGATGCGAGAGAGTTGTGTCCTCAACCAAGCAAACAAGCCTAGTCCTTATGGTGTATTCCTTAGAAGACCTAGAAATCTCACAAAGGTTGATTAAGTCTGTAAGCACTGGACTCCCCTTCCCGAGGTTAATCTGGCCAAGTTGATTACGAGGGTATTGCAGGGAAGGTTCTTCCTTTGGCTTGCGCCTCCGGTTCCATAGACCCCACAACCGCGATCGTTTGACACTGCCCCGCAGCCTAGTCACCAGATTCTACCAAGGGAATGAAAGCCAAGTGCCTAGCGAACAAAACCTCACCTTTTGAGACTTAACTCAGTCTTGCCTAGGGCACGTCTACTCATTTTTAAAGGGCTAGGATAGTGCTTGTGCTTAGGGTGATGTGATGAGGCGTTGATTGGGGTGGTGCCTCTTAATTTTCCACTTTCAAAGTGTGTGCTTCTAGCAAAACATGGTTTTCAAGCAAGGATTTGTTAGGATGTGGTGTCTTTCAGTGTTTCATCCTTACTTTAGTACTTTTTAGGGTTGACGTGTCTTAATGTTTTCAAACAAGTTTCAGTGGGCATGTCAAGTTCTGCACACAATTTGATGAAAGTAGATTTCCTTTTTATTCTGTAGAGGCTCTAAAACCCTAGTGTACTCATCCTAAAGATCGTGCAGCTTCTATTAGATGAGTCAGTTTTTAGGGTTTAGTGGTGCGGCCTAGGTCAACTCACGGTGGCTTCGCAAACACCACTCAAGAGAAAAAGAAAAGAACACTCCAAGAATTTATTCAGCATATTAGAGTGTACATTCTTTTGTAGGGTGATGTGTTAAGAATGTGGGTCAAGCAATCATTCAACACGCCAATTTTTTTCATTTTTTATGATTTTTTTTTTAGCTTTTTCACGCAAGCAAACAATGAGAGAGAGGGTACTCACTATCGGTCCTCGAGGTGCCTACTCCCTTGCTACCATCGTGGAATGCGTCGCTTCGCTGTCCATGCGCCGAATTCCTGCAACCGTCAAGTAAAAAGGAAAATAGGGCATTAGACGATATGAGAATGAAGGTGGAATGGAGGTGATAAAACAAATCCGTTGCCTCCCCAGCAACGGCGCCAAAAACTGGCGTGCCGTAGTGCGTGTGGGTTAAGAGGTGTCGTTATAGTTTCACTTGATACGTCGGTTTTGAAAGAAGTAAACAGAGGTGAGTCCGAGTGTCGGTCTCAGGGAGGCATGGAAATCGGATTTTGTTTACCATTTGTTGTCATGAAAAAGGCAGAGTTTTGCTTGCGAAAGAGACGATTTTGAAAAGTGAGAGATAGAGAGAGAGTTTAGGGTTAAAAAGCTCTTGGTTTTGATCATGCACTTTAAACAGAAATTAAAATGGTGACTAAACGGAAAATAATTTCATTAAACATGCATTCATAGTTCGTGGTTTACAACATTAAATACATGCTTCAACAAAAGTAAATGAAAGCTTAAAAGAGAGAGAGAGAGAGGTAGAGAGAGAGTGGAGAGCGACGAGGCAGCCACGGCGGTGGAGGAGGCTCCGTCGGCAGCTCGTCGTCTCCGGCGATTACAAGAGTGCCTAAAGCTAGCTAGGAGAGGAGTGGAGTAGTTGCAAGTGGGAGAGTATGCCTTGAATGGTGGTAGAAGGGGGTTTAAATAGAGTTAAGGGCTTCCTAAAAGAAGAATGTGCTTTAGCGACATCCAGAACGTCGCTAAAATCGCTTCCAGATACGTCGATGAAGCCCTCCTGCCGCCGGTCAGCTGCCCGCCCCGCTCTCTCTCCATGCGCGATCCGTGGACGTTGAACGAGAGCCGTCCGATCGAAGATCAGACGACTGAGATCCTCCAGCGCCCGCGCTGAGATCGTGCCTCGGGCGCACGTGCACGCGCGCGTGGGCGCTCGGGAGCTGTCATCGCGCCACGTGGTGCGATCCTGGCCACCCGCTGCTGATCGGGCGACCTAATTTTGCCGTGCCCTTCGCTCGCGCTTGATTTCTGCTCCGCGCTAGCCGTTGCGCCATGCCCGCGCTTTGTCGCGGCGACCGCGGGCGAGCGCGCGGATCTGAGCCGTTCGATCGAAGATCAACGGCCAAGATTCGTCCTTGGCTGGCTTGAGGGCGTGCGAGCGGTGGGGGCGGGCCGACATGGTGCTTTCTGGGCCGTTGATCTCCAGATCAATGGTCAGAATTTCTTGGGCCCATTGTGGGAGCTCCGGATGTCGGATTTGGCCGATCTTGAGTTCGTTGGACTCCGTTCGTCATTCTGAATCCATCCGTGAAGTCCGATTGCTCATCTGGGGCCTGCTTTGACACATGCTTTACACAAATGGCCATTAATGCAGTTTATAAGCAATCTTGGTACTTGATGCATGCAATGCTCCTATTCTACTTTATGTTGTGCCTTTTATTCTAAAGATGGGCCATATTCAACCTAATTACTACCCCCTTGCGTGGTGTTATCCTTTCATCCAATCACAACAGCTGCAGGCCTCGCAGTGCCAATTGTGGGAACAACTGACTACTCGAGGCCTCCCTGAATCTGCTGAACCTGGAATCCTAAAGTCCTTCAGCCTGGAGCGAGTTTGCAACCTCCTTGAGCCATCGTTAATGCCAGCTGGAGCTCGGACCCTGTATGACACAAAAAGGGCCTTGCGACTCTATCAGACCACAGGAGCACCTTCGCCATGTCACGACGAAGGTGAGGCGGTAGGTGGCAGGCCACGGGGTGGCCTAGGCATGTGTGCCTAGGTCGCTCTATGGCCGGATTGATGGGTTATGTTGGGGGGTGGTTGTGGTGGTGTAGAGGGTCTGTGGATGAGTGGAGGATGTTCAGTGGAGTGAGGCCGAGGTTGTGAGGTGGGTGGCGAGATGTGTGGGAGTGTGGAGTGACGGGGGCGTCTCGCCGGAGAGTGGCCGGAGATGGGGAAGATGGTGGTGGACAGCGGCGGTTGAGGGGTGTTTTGTGAAATAGAATGAGGGAATGAAAGAGGGGATAGAGATGAACAGTTCTACCCTAACTAAGTGGACGAAGGGGGCGAGAGGGTGGCTGGCAGTACCTGCTATTGCCGAAGAAGAAGGCATCCATTGGAGGAAGACGGCGGCAACGACGGAGCTAGGGCTGCTCGCGCGGGTGTTGCACGACGCGGACGAGGATGGGGAGGACAGCTCTGCCACTGGTATTGTGGTAGAGCGACGAGAAAGAGGAGGGGGGCTCACCGAAGCTCGCTGGAGCACTTGGCCGGAGGAGAAGAAGAGGAAATCGAGGTGGAATTCCGACCAAGTCGAGCTGAGGAGGTGCGGCTAGAGTTGGGGGTCAATTTATAGGCACTGGCAGGGACTCCTGTGCTTATAAGACAAGCTTCCAAGCACGGGAATCCTTGCCGGAGATGGAAGTCTGTTAGGTACCCAAATCTCTCATGCGTTCGCACGAGAGATTGAGTGCAAATCTTAAATCAGGACCACGCTCAGATGGAAGGGAATTCCTCAGAGAATCTCCCTTCCAAATCTGGGAGGAGATCTCTGAGAAATCAGGGAGTATTCCCCCTCTATTCCTCGTCGGAGTAGGATTTCTCCCCATTAACGATGGAGGGATCTATTTGTAAGAGTGGCGAGGAAGTTAAGGGGGTTTATGCAATGTCTTTCAAAAGATAGGGACCGAAATGTAATTGGGTGTACTAATTTGCAAAGTAGGTCAGGATGACCTCCCCTTAGGTCCAAATTTTGGTACAAACCTAATTTGAACCTAAGGAATCCAATGGTGAAGTTATATTTTAGGTTTGAGCATGTTTTACTAGACATTTTGCATAAAAACCTAAATTAGGTCAATTGATGAGCTAGGACCCTAATCTAGGTCAAAATAGGTTCCAAAGGCCAATCTGAAGGTTCTAAACCCTAGGGGATATTTTTCCATGAATTTTAGAGGGTTTAGTTGATTTTTATCCTGACCAGAACCTTGTTGAATTAAGCGGGTCTGTTTTAGGGTTACAAGATGTCATTTAATTCCTGATTTGCACATAAACCCATTTCTGATTAAACCAACCCACTTTTTATCTTATTCAGACCATTTGAACTATGTTTTGCCTCTGAGAAATCCCGTTTATGTACTATAATGGTAAAATTGTAGTTTTAATCGTTATTTCATATTTTCTTCTCAGAACACTTATTCCTTTAATTAAGCCCTTCTCTAGGTTATGTAGGAGCTTTTATTCTCTTTCTTGGGTCAAAATGAGCTAGTTATGGTTCATGATGAGTCTCTCATCATACCCCCATGCATATCTTTTGCTAGTCCCTTAGCAAAATTTCAAGGTTTTAACTTCTGTTCTAGATGCTGAGTGTTTGTCATCAGTTGTGATAAGTGCTTTTCTTTTTCTTTTGTGATTAGAGTAGAATGCTGATAATAAGCCTAGAGGTACTCAAGTATCAACCAAAATCCAGACCTGACCCACTTTAGCCTCAGTCTTCTGTAAAGGTTTTTTTAAGGCCCGCAGAAACTATCCTAGGATTTGTTGGACTCCGCGGTTAAAGCACCCGTGCTTGAGACATTTTTAGTCTAGGTTCAGTTTGCAGTGCATTTTTGTAAGAGATAGATAGAAGGTTTATTTGTTTGGAGAGTTTTCTCTCTCTTTTCTTTTTATTTCTAGCTTCAGATTGGCTTCTCAACACAATCTGTATCGGATTCCTCGTCCCCATCATCAATTCTCAAGGGTCCCTGGCAATCAATGCTTCGAGATAGCACCGCCCATGGCAACCCCCAGAACCCTGGCTTTCGAGATTTCGAGATAATCTCGCCCATGGCATTCCGTGGCCGAATTCAGATCCTGGCGATCGTCATTTCGTCATAATGCCGCCCATGATATCTGAACCAGCATAGTGATTACATGCCTCCGGTAAGATATTTAAATATCCTAGGAGACAAGCATCGAGGAGATGATATGTTGTTACGCATCTTCGAGGGAAATTTCCCACCTCTCCACGTCGGGAACTCGTCCAAATCAACTTGTGCTGATCGGCCGCTCCTAATCTAGGTGACTTTTTCAGAACATTGAAATGCTTTTTGCGTGATTTTGATATTTATGTGCACTGAACCAGACTGTGTGAATTGGGGTGCTTAGGTTACCGAATCCCGCAAATCGAAGGTTAGTTAACAAGGTCGAGTACTTCCTAAGCCTTAGACCTAATACTTAAGCTTCGCATTTTCCCCAACCTCTTGAGGATTATCTAGATTTTAGCGAATATGTGAATTTTTAAGCTAAAGAATCTAGCCCAAGAGTCCTAAGACCAACATTCCTACTAATTCTTGTTATGTCTCCTTAGCACTTTTCTTTTATTTTTCTTTTTTCTTGATCTGGTCTAGAACTTCAGTTAATTCCTTAATCTTTTACTAATGACTATCTCTTTTTCTTTTTCATTTTGTGCTCCTTTTTTGGCATTTTTGCTCTTTTTCTCCTCCTTATAATTATGTGGCTCACAAAATTTCCTCCCTCCATTTTTTTGTTCTTTTTCATAATTTTTCAATTTTTTGTGTTTTTGACATATGTGAATTTTTTTATGAGAATCCTTCTGGCTTTTTCTTGGTTCTGTATGTATGCACTTTATCAATGCCTCAATAGGGATCCTAGACAGATGATCTGCTACCACATTCTTAACTCCTTTCTTATCCTTAATTTCTAGGTTAAACTCCTGGAGAAGCAGAATCCAACGAATTAGGTGAGGTTTGGTGTCCTTTTTAGCAAGAAGATGCTTTAAGGCAGAATGATTAGTGAACACCACAACCTTGGATCCCAAAAGATAAGACCGAAACTTTTCCAAAGCAAATACTACAGCAAGAAGTTCCTTTTCAGTGGCCGTGTAGTTTTGCTGAGGATCCATAAGGGTCTTCCTAGCATAATGCAGCACATGAGGTTTTCCATCAACCCTTTGACCTAAGATCGCTCCCACTGCAAAATCAGAAGCATCGCACATTAGCTCAAACAGGAGGGTCCAATCTAGTGCTTGGAGAATCGGTGCGGTAATAAGGGCTACCTCTAAGACCTGGAAAGCCTCGCCACATCTATCATCAAAATCGAAGGAGACATCCTTCGCTAATAGGTCGCAGAGTAGCTTAGATATTTTACTGAAATCTCTAATGAAGCACCTATAAAATCCAGCTTGGCCAAGGAAAGATCTAACTTGATGAACATTGGCAGGCAATGGAAGCTTAGAGATGGAATCAATTTTTGCGGTGTCCACCTCTAATCCTCTCTCGGAAACTATATTGCCCTATCACAATACCCTGCTGGACCATAAAGTGGCTTTTCTCCCAGCTAAGCACTAGCTTTGCCTCTTCGCAACGGGTTAAGACTTTATCAAGGTGCGAAAGGCATAGGTCAAACGACAAACCATAAATGGAGAAGTCATCCATCAAAATTTCAACAAACTCATCGACAATATCAGAAAAGATAGCCATCATACAACGTTGGAAAGTGGCAGGAGCATTACATAACCCGAATGGCATTTGGCGGAACTCAAATGTGCCATACGAACTCGTGAAGGTGGTACACTCCTGAACGTTATGAAAAATGACTATCTGATTATACCCAGAGTACCCATCAAGTAAACAAAAGTACTTGTTCCCCACCAGTCATTCCAAAATCTGATTGATAAATGGTAAGGGGAAATGGTCTTTCTAGGTAGCCGTGTCCAAACTGCGATAATCAATGTTGACCCTCCAACCAGTTTAGGGTCTTGTGGCCACCAGCTCTCCTTGGTCATTCTCTTCCACAGTGGTTCCTTCCTTTTGGGGTACTACATGAATAGGACTAAACCATTTACTATCTGAAATAGGATAGATAATCCCTGCATCCAGCCATTTCAGAATCATCTTTTTAACAACCTCCCGCATATTGGGGTTCAGCCTTCTCTGCATGTCTCAGAAAGGTTTCACGGACTCGTCCGTGTATATATGATGCATGCAATGGGAGGGATCAACACCCCTAATATCAGCAATTGACCAGGAAATTGCTTCCTTGTGCCTTTGTAAACACTCAAACAGAGCTCCTTCCTGCGATTCAGATAATGCAGACGAGATAATAACAGGGAGCGTGTCATTAGGGCTAGGGAAAGCATATTTCAATGTGCTCGAGAGGGGTTTCAACTCCAGCTTAGGAGCCTTTTGGATTGCGGGTTTAAGTTGAGATGTCCCCGCCTCAAGTAGTGGATCTACCTTCACGGTCCAGGGTGGGGATAGAGACTCTATGTGTATCCCCAGCAACTCTTCTAATTCGGGTATTTCCCTTTCAGTTTCTTTAATAATCAGAGGATGGTCCTTAGATATGACCTTTTGAAGGGGATCTCTACATAGGATTGCTGGAGTAGTCTCTTCAATTATTTCATCAACGACCTCAATCTGAGAACAATCTTCAAATCTGAATTGCTTGTAAGTATCAAAAACATTCAACTGGATCTTCTTGTTCCCAAAGCCCATTTTAAGTGCCCCTGATCTACAATTGATAGAGGCGTCGGCTGTGGCCAAGAAGGGGCATCCTAGAATAATGGACGGCTTTGTGGGCTTATTAGATGGGTCAGTATCTAGCACCAGAAAGTCAACAGGGAAGAAGAAGTCCTCCACTCTCACAAGGACATCTTCCAGCAATCCTCGTGGTATCTTAAGTGATCTGTCTATGACCTGGAGGATGACTGGATTAGGCTTTAACTTGCCTCCTCCCAAAGAGTCGTAGACAGAGCTCGGTAAAATGTTCACCTCCGCATCCAGATCGAGTAGAGCCTCGTCAATGTGTTGGTTACCTATAACCACTGAAATATACGGGCCCCTGGGTCTTTCATTTTGGGGGGTGTTCCATGTTGGAGAATCGAGCTAACATGGTCAGGCTGGATGACCTTGGTTTGGACCTATTTCTTAGATTGGCACTTTTGGGTGCACAGGTCCTTCAGAAACTTGGCATAGGATGGGATCTATTTGATAGCTTCCAACAGAGGCAAGTTGATTTGGACTTGTCTAAAAGTGTCCATAGTCTCCTCCGTCCTATCCTTGGGTCCAGGCGAGCCAACAGAAGATTCCCCAGGAGTAGATAGGCGCTCTGGATAGGGCACCCTCGGCTTCTGGGTAGAGGGGTTGTCATGGCAAGAGAGGGGTGGTGGAAAGACGACATCCTCATTGTGGGTGATTTCAAGCGAGGGAGAGCAATGTGGCTCTTCCTCGGTGGAGGTGGAAGTCAGGTCGAGTGTAGAAGGGGAATCTTGAGATGTAACCGTAGGAGTGTTATCAGGCTTGTCAATCATCTTTCCACTCCTCAGCACAGTCACAACTTGGGCGTGCTCCCTAAATACGATCCCCTTGCCCTTAGGGTTCTCCTCAGAAGAGCTAGGTAGCTTCCCCGGATCACGTTGCCTAACTGGCTCATTAAGATGACCAATTTGGGATTGCATATCAGTAATCATTTTATTCTGAGATTGGATGACCATATTCTGATGCTCTTGCATCACTTTCATCATGGCTTTAAGTTCATCCATCTCAGAGGGCTTATTCTGACAAGGGTTTTCATAAGATGGTTGGTATATGGGTTGGGGAGGTAAGGGACTTGTATTCCCTGAGTTAGAAGCATCACCTTTCTTCTAAGAGAAGTTTAGATGGTTTCGCCACCCCGAATTATAGGTATTGGAATAAGGGTTATTGTAAGGAGGTGGGCGAAAACCTTGGGCCGCGTTCAAGTCGGCCTGAATCAACTCAGGGAATTGATTAGCCTGGTGGCACTCCACAGTGGCGTGTATTGTGCTTTGGCAAATGGAGCATTCACTTGAAGCCTGAAAGATAGAGGCTACTTGCGGGTTCATGCTGGGGTTTAATAAAAGGCTATCAAAGTTTTTTTTCAATAATTGAATCTGATAAGCCAAATCCTGAGAAGCCCCGGCTTCATGGGCCTCTATCTTCCTCTGCAAGATTGATGGTTTTCTTTCTTGATAGGCAGAGGACAAATGTATGGAGTTGTCGCTTAATGTTTCAAATAATGCCCAGGCTTCATCCTTAGTTCTGATCATGAAGGTTCCTGCACAGGCTGCATCAATGGTTTGCCTATGCCTTTCAAATAATCCGTTATAGAACCTTTTGACAAACTGCCATCTTGGCACCTGATGATGGGGGCATAACATAGGAAGGTCACTAAAGCACTCCCAAGTCTCATGAAATTGTTCCCCTTCCTGTTGAGTAAAACCCATAATCTCTCTTCTGTAATGGTTCGTCTTACTCATAGGAAAAAACTTTTTCAAAAATTCTCCCTTAAGGGTGGCCCAATCATTTACCCTTGCATTGAGGGTATGATACCAGTGTTTGGCCTTATCTTTAGGGAGAATGGAAATAGAGTCCTCATCGGGGCTTCATCAGTAAAGCCCTAGAGCTTCACCGTGGAACAGACCTCGGTGAATTCCTCCAAATTCCAGTAGGGGTCCTGTTATGACCCGGTTCCCACATCCCTACAGGACACGAGAATCGGACCGACCCAATTGATCCCAAGACCGAGTCGTCCAACGAGAAAGTAACTAAAAAGCAGCAAAATAGACCACATTCACTATGCAAGTAACTAACAGTAACAAAAGTACAGTAGTAAAGAAAAGAACTACTACAGTACATGTCACCACAACAGTAGAGAATTAAATAGCTTCAGAAATATGATGCTTACAATAAAAGAGTACAAGTGTAACAGAATATACTCACTACAACAGAAAAATGGTACAGTAAGTACAACACAAGTAGAACTACTGGGCTCCACTAGGCCCAGCACCCTCCGCAGCCGCAGGCTCTGGCTGCTCAACACTTGGTCCTGAAAAGGTGACAAAGGTGACACGTCAGCGAAACGCTGAGTAGAGTGGCAACCAGCTAGCTAAGAAAAACAGTAAAGGTGGACAAGTAGCTGTTATTTTTAATTTCTTTCTTTATTTCTCTATTTACTTATTCTTGAATTAATTCTCAGATCTTTCTCTTGATCTTGAATGTTCCTTGTGGGAACGATCTTGATTGTAGTTTTTTCCAAAAAATAGAAGTAGCACGTGGTGCTCTCCTGGCCGAGAGAGTCCCCCGTGGTGGTCCTACCCTCAGTCAACCACCCCAAGGTCACTGACAGACGTAACGGTGACTACAGCACGTGTGATAAACGCACGGGTAGCTACCCCACACTGGCACGCGGTCAGTCGTTTCCGTTAACGGGTGCGCCTCAAAGCACAGCACGGAACCAGTATAGGGCAGAGCCCTCTCAGTAATAGGGGTCCAGCCCCTGCACAGTAACCAAACAGGGGTCTTGCCCCTCCACAGTCCGCGCACCCTCGCCTGACTACCCTGGTTTACCCAGTGGGCTTAACAAGTCTATGTAGGACGGCTAGCAGAACCCCGAGGCCCGTGGGGTGGCTAGCACTCTCCCTACACTAATAGCTCTCCCCGGTACTGTGTACGTGAGGGCCAAAAGTCGGTACAAAGTGGCCAGACTTAACCCCGGGTCCCTGGGGCGGCTAGCTCCGCTTTGCACTAAATAGGGGGGACAGTCGCTCTCCTTGGTACTCCATACTCAAGGGCTAACTCACTTCTCCAATTCCATTCTATTTACCTTTCAGGAGCTCTAATCCTAATTCCCCGTAGGGTTCATGCTCATATTTCTCTAGCCAAGCCATTTTAGGTTTCATCATTTCAGTTTTATTCTCATATAACCCGTGTTTCCAACATTTAATATCCATTCATATACAAGCAGTTGTTATCCAATTACAGGCAATTATCATTATTCTATCTACTTTTCCAAGACTGCAATTCATGTATTCACGACATTCGTTTCAGTGTTTCTGTTCCTAGGATTCATGCCATACCCTAGGATCTATCATTCAATCTAGTTTTCCAGTCCTAGGATTCATGGCATACCTTAGGATCTATCATTCAATCTAGTTTTCACGTCCTAGGATTCATGCCATACCCTAGATCTATTATTTATCTCAAAGATGCATTAATGTTGGTAAATAAACAAGGAGAGCCACTCTACCCGCAAAATTGGGAGTAATGGGGGCTTGATCGGCAGATCCGCATGCCTCCGTAACCCCCAGAGCCGCAACGGGATGAGGTCCTAACATAAGGATCAATCACAAGAAATCACTCGGAACAAGACACAAGTACTTTAAACAAGTAGAGGAACAAATTCTGAGAAGAACGAAATTTTAAACGCGGAAATCGAACTTCGAACGGACCCTAAACGGGTCAAAAACGACAACTCTTACCCCAATCAGACGTCTGGAACACCTTCCAGATGTCTTAAAAGATAGTCCAGGTCATACCTTACTCTGAGCTGTTCTTCAGACGTCCAGGATCCTATTGAACCGTCTGGACCTAGTTCCAGACATCCGACTATCACTCCAGATGTCTGGGGACTCTCTTCGTCGTCTGGTGCTGTGACCAGACGTCTGATCTATGTGGGAGGGCGTGTCCTTGTGCCTTCCCGAACGAAACCTGCAGGCGTACGCAAATGATCTCATCACGGCAATGAGGCAGAACCTTCGGCGGAACAGCCTGCATGGCTGTATCCGCGAAAGGAAGGAAATGAGAAATATAATACCTTTCAGACGTCTGGATCTCCCTTCAGACGTCTCCCGCGTCGTCTGGACGTAGGTCTAAACATCTGATTCTAGGAAAATTTCCCAGAATCAGAGCCTTCTCGCCTTCTTCCCGTTGCGCGTGGCCGCGCCGCGCTTGTCCGCCTACTGCCTGAGCTGCAGCAGCACCGGGGTAATTTCCCCCAGCACCACGCTCCCACTGCGCGCCCGTCGGCCGGCCCTGGGCTGCTCTGGCGAGCTTGCTCTCCCTTCCTCACACACTCTACCTCTTCTCCCTCTCGCTGCACCTCCTCCTCCCCGCGCGCACCCGGCAGCAGCTACTGCCCTCACTCTCTCACTCTCACGCTAACACTGGAAGAAGAAGAGGAGACGGTGGAGTGATGGGTGAGGGAGAGGGAAGGGGAAGAGGGTATTTGAAGGAGTCGGGGAGAGAGAAAAGAAAAGGAAAAATGCCTGCAGGTCGGCGGGTACAATCTGCGCATGCATGCACGCAGACTCGCAATCGTACGCCATAGAAATTTATTTCTAGACATTTGGGAAGGCATCCAGACGTATGACCAGACGTCTGGACCAACTCCCAGACGTCTTAAAAAATGTTTGATGTCGTGGGTCTTAACAGATCCTCCCTAGTAGTACCATAAAAGGAAGGCAACAAAGATATGGATTATCACCTGCTGGTTGTCTCAATGCTTGTGCGGGTTGGTTGGTTGGAATAAAATAGTCCCTCAGGGTCCCTTGTTAATTTGCTCCTTGATCAGCCATGCCTTCTCTTTTCTCTCCTAGGTGAGCTCCCCTAAGAATTTTTTCGGGCTCAGGATCAAACACTAGACTGCCCTCAAGAGACATCTACCAAGCATACAATATCAATCACAATTCAAGTTTTTGTTGATTAAGTGAAACCTCCACTCCAAAGATAGGTCCAAAGGTCAAGGCTTATCCCTCCATTCCCACGTAAGTGGTATAAGAGGGGTGATGACTTGAGATCTTAACCTTCTTGTTGCAGAGGTAGAATTGGTTGATATAGATGGCCAAACAAGTTATTCACTGCAATTACGCGACCTAATTCAACCTTCGAGTGCCCTAGGACCTATACCTTGCTTAGATGATACTCCCAAGTGATCAAGTGAGAAGTTACTCCAAGGACGAACAAAGGGATGCAAGTAGGGTGAACCCTTCCTTTGAGGCGATGCATATGCGGTGCCTCTTAACTACCCTTTTGTTCCTTTAAGGGGTGTCCCCCTCTGTGAAGTATCAAAACACTTGGTCAAAAGATAGTACCACCACCACAAAGCACAATAGGAGGGTCTGCATCGATAAAGAGATCAGTGCCTATAGCCTTAAGGGATCGAGCCTTAGTGCGGTGCCTAATGTGTGTGCTCAGTGTCAGAAGTGTGCATCACACCGCAAATCTTTTTTTTATTTTTGAAAACGTAGACAAGTCCCTTTAAATCGGATCAAGTGTGATTTGATTTTAAGGTCGAATCTGATTATTAGTCCCACTTTCAGTTAGGCGACCACTAAATTAGTAAATTCAATCAACTTGGTGGTCTTGAATTTTAATCTAAATGCAAATGCGTGAACAGGAGCTGGATGCAAAAGTTAGAAAGGTGTACTTGTCTCCAGCAATCTTCGTGCCAATATGCTCGCAATGCAACAATGAGATCTAATGTGCTACTCAATCACCCCTAAATGCTCACACCTAAGGGCATGCAACTCCTAAACAGGTAGCTCGATATTTTCTTTTGTTTGTTTTAAAGGCAAGCAAGCAGAAAATGGAATCACGCATGAAGAAAAATGTAAACCCTAGTAGCTAAAGAATGTGGGGACAAACCCCCAAAAATTCAGCCTCAATTACTACAAGGGCGAGAAGATAGAAATAAAATTTGTGATGAAGGAGAATCCCCTGTGAAAGCAGGATTCAAGTCTCCTGCGTCTTCTCCTCGTGTGGGCGTAGCTCAAGGTTGATGTCGCTGCTATGTTGCGCCTGTCGCCCCGTCAGATTCCTTGTACAAAAAGATAAAGAATGATCAGATAATTGCACAACTCAGAATACTCAGAAATAATAAAGTGAATCTATTGCGTCTGTTGCCTCCCCGACAATGGCGCCATTTGATGTGAGAGTATTTCGCTTGATTAAGAAAATAATAGAATGATATGTCGTTGTAATTTATATGGTGGAAATCTCTCAATCAAAGATTAAAATAGATATCAATTTAAACCACAAAAAGGATGTCGTATCCACAGGGAGGAATAGATCCAATAAATTCATGAGTAGAGAGTTATAATGTTCGTAGACACCTTCGCGAAATCAATTCAATGAATATGCTACTCTAAATGGAACTTGCAATTTCATGAGAAGTTATGGACTATTTATGTAAATTTTACATCATAAATCAAGCTCCCAAAAGTATGTATATGATCCATGTGTAGTGGCATATCATGTAAGTTTGAATTGCATGCAAATCTGAATTAAATTTCAATGTAAAATGATGCACATAACATAAGTTAAGCAAATTCACGAAATTGTATGTGCAACCATGCAATTTTTTTCGAATAAAATAATCCAAATATTAAAGTGACAATGGAAGGAAATGTAAATTCTAATTCCTTCAAAAATAAAGGAAACTTCCTCTCTCTTCTTTGCGTGTGTGGAGGCGTGGCGGCCGGCCAACTGAAGCTCACAGCGGTGCGTGGGAGAAAGACGGTCATGATGGCGGTGGAGGCACAGCCGAAGGTGGTCAGTGGTGGTTAGCTGGAGGAACGATCTTCGGTGGCGGTGCGTGGGAGAGAGACAGTGATCTCTCGTGGGCGGCTGCAGCCTTGCTTGGAGGTGGAGGATTCAACGGTGAGGGTGTGGTGAGTGCATAGGGATTGCCGGCATGAGTCGAGGAGGTTGGAAGAGGGTGGATGGAGTGGGAGAAGGACTTGCATTTTGGGTTATTTGCTGCAACAAGGGAGATGTGGGAAGAAGAAGAGGAAGAGGGAGTGGAGTGCGGGTGAAGACGCGTGCGGCTACGCGGAGAAGTTGCATGCTGAGCGGCGCTGCTGAACGTGCGGGCAGCGCGTGGAATGCAAGCTGGCGCATGCTTGCTGGAGTGCAAGCGGGCGTGGTGGCACGGAGAGGTTACGTGCGGCGAGGTTGCGCACTACGCATCACTGCTAAAGGTGCAGGCAGCACGTGGAACGTAGGCGGGCGCGTGCTGCCTGATGCGGTTGCACGGTGAGGGGGTTCGCGGTGCGCCCCTGTGCACACTGAGAGGGCCACGATGCGGGTGGCGTCCACAATGCAAGCTCTCCTTCACGGTTGAAAGGAGGAAGAAAAACCTCCCCCAGGGCTGACTGTGCCTCTTTTTAACTCTTCTGAGTTTGTTTCTTCCATCGAGATCCTCTCCAACAGATGGAGCGGTTTGAAGAGATCATTATTGGCCGCTGGTGGAAGCGCAAAGAGGCGCAAGTGACACGTTGAGGAGTAGCGCATCCTACGGGAAGGAAAAAATAAATTGGGTTATTTATACAATTTATCCTAAATAATGTATGAAATGCATGTTACTATAATGGAATGTATAAATATGCATGCAAGCCTTTACTTATAAACTAATTTATTTATAAATTCAAGTATGCTATGTATATACAAATATTAATTTAAAATTAGGCATTTAAGCATTTACTTAGCCCACAATTGTGGTCTCATCAGTGTGCCTTCTCTGAAGCTAAGGGAAAAGAGAAGAGAAGGAAGAGAAGAAAGAAGAAGATAAAAGCCTCTCCTTGAGGCTTGAAGAGAAAAGAGGAAGTGGCCTTTGCCTCTGTTAAGTCATCTGAGCCTATTTTGTCGTCTGATATCTAATACCTTGGTTCTGTTGGTTAAATTGAGATGTGCTTGGCTTATCTGATATGTTACTTTGAGCAGCTTGCTAAGATTAACATTGTAGGGTAATTTGGTGATTCAAATTACCATTTTACCCTCTCATCTTTTTGCATTATTAACATTAGATTTCATTTATATATCATTATTGTTTGAAATTCTTATATTGCATTTGAATTGCGATCTCGAGAAGTATTTTGCCACTTGCTCCCTGTGTTCAACCTCAGATTTCTTTCAAGTAACAAATATTATTTATTTTTCGCACTGATTCAATCTATACTGCAATGCGACGATTTTAAAACCTGTTTTAGAGCGACGAACAACCCCATATACTATATTGGCTGGAGGCCTATACAATTGACCAAACACATCAAACAAGTTCAAAATAGTATACGAGTGACACTAGCACATAGAGAAACTCAAATGGAAACCAACGATACTTTGTTTGAGCAAAATCGACTCCATTTGGGCCCTAAATGGGCCAAAAATGTGCATACTGACTACAATCAAACGTCTGAGACTAAACCCAGACATCTTAAACGACCTCAGAATCTCACCTTGCTTTCCTGCGACTTCCTCAAACATCCGAACCCTTCCGCAACCGTCTGAGGGAGATCCCGGACGTCTGGCACTCTCTCCGGCCATCTGGGAGTGTAGTCAGACATCTGGCACTATCTCCAGACGTCCTAAAGCACCTCGAAGGGCATGCCACATGCCTTTCCCACATCCTATACCTGTGCATGCACACGGGTTTAAAAACACGACACGTAAAAAAAATAAGTACGTGCATGCAGGCGCATACAAAGGACATACCTCAGCACTCTGCATGTTGTCAGACGTCCGGTGCCAGCTTCGGATCTCCTGAGGCTCCTCCAGATGTCAGGATAGCATCCCAGACATCTGATATTGCGGAAAAATGTTTTCACAGTATGCCCTGCGAACCTTCTCCTCGCGCTCCTCTCCGCCCTCAGAGAACGTAACAGCTCCTCCAGCGGCTATAGGAGGTCGCAGAGCTCCTCTCTATGAGCTCCCTTGGTCGCACCTCCTCTCCCGAGCTCCTCATTCTCCCTCACCCACACTCTCCCATTCTTTCACACTCTCCCTCTCCCTCTCTCCCATGCTCCTCTGTCTCGAGCTCCCCTCCTTCCTCCCTACTCGTGGCTGTAAGGGGGACGGGGAAGGAGGTGGTTGCTAGTAGGTGATGGAGATATGGAGGTGGAGCTGGTGGAGATGGAGAGGTGAAGGAGATGGTGAGGGTGGTGGGGGTGTTAAATAGGGAGAGGGTGAGGGTTTGTGAGTGGGTGTGTGCGTGGGTGTGTTGTGTGGGAAGGGAGAGAAAGTGAAATTGTGGAATCTCCTTCACAAGACCTTTTCTTCCTGCAAGGCCCACACACCTAAACCAAGGGGTTTAAAAAAGTTATGCTCACGTCCCTATCTTTCCAGAAAACCTCAAACAACCCTTGGGAAGGGTCATTTCAACATAACAAACTTAAAGAAAGTTTCATCCTCGAAACTTGAGCTAACTAGGGTGCAGAAAGGAACGTACAAGAGCATAACAAACTTAAAGAGGATCAAAGTAGGTCAGAAGCGACGTACCCTCAAAAAGCTCCAGGTATTTTTCTCGCATCGCCGCCTCAGGCTCCCAAGTTGCTTCCTTGTACCGTTGGCTTCTCCATAGGACCTTCACCAGTGGCACCTCTTTCCATCTCAGACTCCGAATGGCTCTGTCCAGTATTCGAACTGGCCTCTTAGGGTAGGTTAAGTCGTCTCCCACCTCGATGCTCTCGTCTCTCAGAACATGACTGGGATCGACGATGTACTTCCTGAGGTTGGACACATGGAACACATCGTGTACTCCAGAAAGCTGAGGAAGAGTAAGCGGTAAGCAATGGGTCCTACCCGATCCAAGACATCAAAGGGCCCCACAAACCTCAGCACAAGCTTCCCTTTCACCCTAAAATGCTGCAATCCCTTTATGCATGAAACACGGAGAAAGACGTGATCCCCAACCTCAAATTGTACCTCTCTGCACTTCCTATCAGCATAGTTGTTCTACCTTCTCCTAACAGTATGGAGTCGTCTGTGAATCTGCTTTATCACCTCCTGACTCTGGCGAATCAGCTTAGGACTAACCTTCCAGTTGGTCCCCACCTCAACCCAACTCAAGGGTGCAGTACACTTCCTCCCGAATAGAGCCTCGTAATGTGCCATGTCGATGCTCGAATGGCAGCTATTATTGTATGCAAACTCTGCCAAGGGCAAATGCTCCTCCCAGGAGCCTCTTCGGTCTAGTACACAAGTGCGTAGGAGGTCCTCCAATGTCTGAATGGTGTGCTCTAACTGCCCTTCAGTCTAGGGGTGGTAGGCGGTACTAAACCACAGACGAGTCCCTAAAGCCTGCTGAAACTCTGCCCAGAATGTAAGCTTGGGTTGCGCGTGAAAGATATCGTAAGGGTCCTGATAGAAAGTAGGTGGTTTCAGGTTAATAGGTACCCTTAGATCCAAAATCAAAGTTCCCTCAGAATTAGCCTCCCAAATTTTTATTTCAAAAATTCTACCTTCCAACATCAAGGGCTCAGGCTCTAGGACCTCTAGCATATCATTCACCCCTTATGATTCTCCCAAGTCCAGAAATTGTGGCTGAATCAACATTGACTTGGGCACAATGATCTCAGAAGTCAGCTCTTTGGGGTACAGATGAGGAATGGGGTCACTAATTGAATCATCAAGTAAATGAGGATTTGAATCCTCCACATTAGCCCCAACCGAATCAAAATCTTCAATGATTGGGCTATCAAATGGTTCGTCATGCTCCTCAAGCCCATTTGTCTCACTAAAAGCATCCTTTTTAAGCTCAAGTGAGACTTCACTAAGAGATTCCTCACCCTCAAAATCAAAGAATCTATGATCCTCATTTATATATGTCTCAAAATCATATGTCATTTCATGGTCCATGGAGACATATTTTTCGTCATTCCCTGGCCCTAGGATCTCAGGTGAGAAACTTGATTCATCCTCAAAGGGCTACTCTAGCCCAAACTAGTCATCTCCAATCTCAGAATATGTATCCCCCTCGGTAGGCGCCTGAGCGAGTTTAGACATTGGCTCTCCTAAAGGGGGTTCATCTTGAGAATCATCCCAAGATTTGACTAGGACAACCACAAATTTCATCCTCAACCTTGACAATTTCCCAAGAAGAAACTCACCAGGTCCCTACCCCTAACACTTTGGAGCAAATCCAATAAAGAACTATTAAGTTCATCAATCATTTTGATCATAGGCTCCAGTGCTTCAGTGCATGGTTTAGCTGAGCTTCTAAAGATTGTATAGTGTTCCTCAAATTAGCCAACACCCTATCCTGGATCTGGTTCACCTGAATCGACTGGTTCGATTTAGGTTTAGGTGGGTTTGGGTTAAATCTTGGGGAGTCAAGATGTCGAGGTTCTCAGGTCCCTCCCTGAAAGTAGGTCATTCTAGGTTGTTCAAAGGATGGTGGCAACCTATATTCAGTGGAATACTGGGGAGGGTAGGTGTTATAATCATTATATCCTTCCTGATTGTAGGTCATTTGTTGGTTTGGTCATCAAAGGATGGAGATCCATAATCATTGTAGGTTTAGGAAGGATAGCAATCATATTCTTGTTGTCCAGGGTTAAGTCCTAGACACTGAGGTCCAGATTCGTATCTCCAATCAAAGTTATCCCGGCTAGTGGATGGGTAATTACAAGTCAAGTCAGGATAGTAATCATCTTGGGGATAAGTGGTGGTAGGAGAATAGGATTGGAAATGTGTAAAAGATGTGGAAGGATACATTGTGGAGTAGGAGGGAAAATAGAAGAGAGAAAGGTGTCCTGCAGTACAATCAACCAAACATGTCCTTATGTGGGTAGCCTAAAGACCTACAGACTCCCAGGACCCGTCTTGAGATTATAAACGATTTAGTCTACTTTTATCCGGTCAATCCAACCAGTTAGAAGGAGGGACTGGGGAGAAGGTTCTTCCATTGGCTTGCACCTCCGGTTCCTAATATACCCCCTAGCCACGATCGTTTGATGCTACTCCCCTAGCTAGGCATCAGATGAACCAACAAAAGAAGATTAATCGGAAAAAAATCTCAGTTTGAACCCCAAAGAGCGAATCAATTCTTAAGGCCAAAGTCTACTCAGTTTTAATTAGGCTTGGGATGATTATACTCTTGGAATGTGATGGGCCCTTTAGATGAGTTGTGCCCTTAATGATCAGTTAAAATGTGTGTGAGTGCACAACCAGGGTTTGCAAACAAGGTTATTTGATGATGTGTCTTTTAGGGTTTACTCTTAGGTATATTCAATCAAGTTTAGGAGAACACTCTAAGTTTTGAAAGCACGGGTGTAGATATGTTCCTTTAAAAATAAAAAATAATGTGGAGTGCCTGGTTCAGCCCTAAGAATCAACCCTAAGTGGCAAGCTACTTGATGGATCGCTTTTATCTTAAGTGGTGTGGCCCAAACAGATCAATCAATTGGCCTTTTGCACCACTTAGTTAAGGTACACAAAAATGTTTGACCTATTCATATTTCTACTCACTTAT
The DNA here is from genome assembly GCA_037157565.1 of Thalassia testudinum. NCBI lineage: Eukaryota > Viridiplantae > Streptophyta > Magnoliopsida > Alismatales > Hydrocharitaceae > Thalassia > Thalassia testudinum. Next base: position 70,639,152 of record JAZHRO010000002.1, read on the forward strand.
TTGTGTGTTAAGTGTACTAGGTCCACAAGTTAGATCCCTGTTAAGTGGTAAAATCGATGTGATTGTGTGCCTTAGGGTGAGAAGTTGTGGGTGTTAAAGTGTGTAGCTTTCAGAAAATCCCACAAGAGAAGAGTTTTTTTTATTTAATTTTATTTATATATGTGAGGGTGAGATGAGTGGAGGTGGCAAACAAACAACCAAATCTATCCTAGGGTTTATAGAAAGCACCTAAGTTGATTTGGGTTTGAGTTATTAGTGTGGTGAAAGGAACTAGCAGGTGGGGTGGTGCGGATAAACTTACAAAACCTTCATCCGCACTTTTCTCCGATCTAACCGCTTTGGCCCCCCTCGAAAGAGTCCTACAATCACAGTAAGATCAGAGAAAAAGTGAGATAAAAGTTAGGTAAGGCGGAAAAATATGAAAAAAAAAGAACCAAAGAGCGTTGCCTCCCTAGCAACGGCGTCAAAATGATGAGTGCGCGCTTCGCGAATTGAAATCGGGGTTCGGAGAACCCATCGTCGTAGCTCGCAAAACTCATCCATCAGATAAAATTTATAACCGAAACTCGAAAAGTGAGTCCTAGGTCGAACACGGGGAGGCGAACGTTTGGTTTTGAAAATCCACGTTTCTCTTTTATTTGTTTTTAGTCATTTTTATCTTTTCTAATTTTTTGGTATTTTTAGTAAGCAAGAGATCAAGTCGATGACTTCTAGCTAATCTACTTGCAACAATATGAGAGAGAGAAAGAGAGAGAAATAATAATCTATTTATAAATGAATGTTTATTACACTACGAAAGCGTAAAAAGATAGAATGAGGTGAGAGAAATCCCCCTCGACGGTTGCTCGGAGGATGACTCGCTCTAACGTTGCCTGGAGGAAGGTGGTGAGGAGTGGAACGAAGGAGGATGGAGCCGGAGAACTAAGGATGGGGCAGGACGGCGTCATGACGAGGATCTTCTTCCTGAAGGACGGTGAAAGGATGACCACGGGATGCTCCACGAATGGGGATGAGGGAAGGAAAAACTATTTGATTTTGTACTCTAGAGGAGCATCCCGGGCTTGGGACAAGCTCTCTCTAGAGCCTTGGAGGTGGTGAGAGGAAGAAAGGAAGAGATGGTTTGGACTAGTGGTGGGTAGGTCCTTTTATAGTGGAGAAGGAAGAACAAATTCGCATATGGGTCATTACTGACATCCATAAACGTTGCTGCAGCTGTCACTGAAGATCCGCCCTTCAATTCGTCTTGCTGGCGCGCGCAGACCATTAGTGACAGCTGCAAGCATCACTAAAGGCCCGCGTCGCTGAAGATCCACACCTATCCTCCGCTAGTGTGTGCATCGCGTGCTGCGCGCTTTACGCGCCCGTGCTCCCGCGCCATGTCGAGATGATTCCCGCACTGCGCTGCTGCGTTAACCATTATTCCTCTTGCTGGCATGCGCTGCGCTACTGCTGCGTGCAACTACGGCTGTGCATAGTGTGTTGCTGTTGGCTGGCGTTGGGTGGCCTGGATGGCGCCATGTGGCACCATCTGGGCCGTCCATTCTTTCTTTTGTAGAGGGTGCCACGGTGCTCAGATCGAGATGATTCCCGCGTTGCTGGACTACGATTGTCGCTTCGAATCCATCCGTACGGTCGGATTTTCCATCTGAAACCCATATGGATGTCACATTGCCCCCTGGTCGTTGATCTTCCTCAGATTTCATATGATGCTACGATTCTCTGATCTAGACGATTTTCGAGGCGTTAGACTCTGATTGTCGTCCTAATCAGATCCATACGGTCCGATCATCCATCCGAGGCCCTAAAATAAGTCTTCTTCTCTTCTGACCATAAAAAGGACCTAATTAACCTAAAATATATACAACTAATCTAAATGCAGAATGATGCATGGTATGTAATATTTATAACATGAAATGCAAATCTAAGCCTAAGAACATGCATGAATAGGCATTTTAACCTAAATAGATGTGTTTATATCAAATACTATAACATACATAGCCATCACAAACACAACAGAGAAAAATATAACATGAATAAAATATAATAGAGACAGCTGATAGGTTAAAAGTATTCACTACTACAAAAGAGCTCTAAAACAGAAAAGTAACAACTAAGGCTGGGCTCAGCTAGGCTTAGCACCCTCTGCAGCCGGTGCCGCTGGCTACTCAACTCCCTGACCTGAACATGGTTATACAAATCAGTGGTCAACTAACGCTGACTAGAGTGGTGGTTAAGCCATTTGCATGCAACTAAACAATATTAAACAAGCAACTAGCTAAATATGCTTTGTCAGTTATTATCATCCATTTTCGTTTATCTCATTTATGCGTTTCTGAGTCAAGTACTCTAATCAGGATCCATAACATTGCTAAATCTTCTTGTTCCCTAAGGGAACTATCTCAATTAAGATCTCACTTGTAGTTTTCCCATGATACAAGATGTACATGTGGCACTCTCCTAGTCGAGAAAGTCCCCCGTGGTAGTTTTACACCCGGTCTACTACCCCAAGGTCACAGTCACGACGTAGTGATGACTACGGCACACACGATAAGCGCACGGGTAGCTACCCCGCAGAACAGCACAGAGCCCTGCCCTCTCAGAACAGCGATCTCACCCCTTAGGAGTGTCGCCCCTCCATAGTCTGCGTATTCTCTTCTGACTATCCTGGTTCGCCCAGTGGGCCTAACAAGAGTTGATGTAGGGTGGCTAGTCCTAACCGTGGACCCCATGGGGCGGCTAGCTCCCTCCCTACACTAAGTAGCTCACCTTGGTACCACGTACACAAGGGCCAAATAGGAGTCGGTGTAGAGTGACTAGAACTAACCCCGAGTCTCAACCCAAGGGCAGCTAGCTCTCCCCTACATTAAAGTAATAGGAGCTCTCCTCGATACCGCGTACAAGAGAGCCAGCTCACTTCTCAAGAAAAAGGGACAGTTGCTCTCCTTTGTACCGTGTACTCGAGGGCCAGCTCACTTCCCATCTATATATGATATTCGTTCCGTATACGTGAGTTCCTTTCTAGTTCCCCGTAGGGTTTGTACATAGACTTTCTCATTTCCACATCAGATTCATTAAATACATAACAGGAAGCTCAAGATTTCACAATCGATTATTTAGTAGACCGCAGGTATTTTCATTCCTGTCATGATTCATTAAATGTGGTACAGGCAGCTCATGGTTTACTACTTTCAGTAAGCATCATAGCAATTTAATCATTTAATACATATGCATTCATCTCTTTCAGCCCTAATGTTCATTTCACAACCTAGGGTTCAATTGAATATTTCTAAAGTAGCATGCATTAATCTCTTTCAGCCCTAGGGTTCATGTCACAACCTAGGGTTCAATCGAATATTTCTAAAGCATGCAATTTAATTATTAATTCTAGGATTAGAGAGAGAACCACTCTACCAGGATACATGGGTAGAATGGGGGCTCGAATCGCAGATCCCGTCGTCTTCGTGGGCCCCATATACTCTATTGGCTGGAGACCTATACAATTGACCAAACACATAAAACGAGTTCAAAACAGTATACAAGTGACACTAACACATAGAGAAACTCGAACAAAAATCAACTATACGTTGTTTGCGCAAAACCGACTCCGTTTGGGCCCTAAAAGGGCTAAAAACATGCATACTGACTACAATCAGACATTTGGGACTAGACCCAGACATCTTAAACATCCTCAGAATCTCACCTTACTTTCCTGTGGCTTCCTCAGATGTTAGAACCCCTCCGCAGCCGTCTAAGGGAGATCCTAGATGTCTGGCACTCCCTCCAATCGATTGGGAGTGTAGTCAGACGTATGGCACTATCTCCAGATGTCCTAAAGCACCTTAAAAGGCACGCCACCTGCCTTTCCCACGTCCTGTACCTGTGCATGCGTGCAGGTTTAAAAACATGACACGTAAGAAAAATAAGTACGTGCATGCAGACGCGTACAAAGGACATACCTCGTCACTCTAGGTGCTATCAGACATTCAGCGCCAGCTCCGGACATTCTGAGGCTCCTCCAAACGTCTGGATAGCGTCCCAGACATCTGATACAGCGGAAAAATATTTCTGCAATAAACCAGACGAACCTTCTCCTCGCGCTCTGATGAGAGCCTCATCATGAGCCATAACTAGCCCATTTTAACCTAATAAAGAGAATAAAAGCTCCTACATGACTTAGAAGAGGGTTTAATTGGAGGAATAAGTGTTCTGAGAAGAAAACATGAAATAAAGGTTAAAACTGCAATTTTACCATTGTAGTACATAAACGGGATTTCTCAGAGATAGAGCATAAGTCAAACAGTCTAAATGAGATAAAAAGTGGGTTGAATCAATCAGAAATGGGTTTATGTGCAATCCAGGAATTAAATGACATTTGGTAACCCTAAAATAGACCCACTTAATTCAATAAGGTTTCTGTCAGGTTAAAAATCAAGTAAACCCTCTAAAATTCATAGAAAAATATCCCTAAGGTTTAGAACATTCAAATTGACCTTTGGAACCTAGTTTGACCTAGAATAATGTCCTAGCTCATCAATTGACCTAATTTGGGTTTTTATGCAAAATATTCAGTCAAACATGGTCAAACCTAAAATCCAACTTCACCATTGGATTCCTTAGGTCCAAATTAGGTTTGTACCAAAATTTGGACCTAAGGGGAGGTCATCTTGACCTACTTTGCAATTTAGTACACCCAATTACATTTCGATCGCTATCTTTTGAAAACCATCACATAAACCCCCTAACTTTCTCAGAAATCTTAGAATCAGGTCCCTCCGCCATTATTGGGAAAGAATCCTTCTCTGGCGAGGATGACAGGGGGGATACGCTCAGATCCCTCAGAGATCTCCTCCCAGAATTGGAAGGGAGATTCTCTGAGAAATCCCCTTCCATCTGAGCCCGATCATGATCTCTGATTCCTGTCCAATCTCTCGTGCGAACGCGTGAAAGATTTGGATCCCAACCACCTTCCTTCTCCGGTGAGACGACGGTGGCTAAAAGCTTGCCCTCCACGCACCAGAAGCTCGGCCAGCACCTATAAAAAGACCTCCGACCCTCTGCGAAATCTCTCAGACTTGTCTTGGTGGTAGAATCCTCCAAATTTCATCTCTCCTCTCTCCGGCCAAGAAACCCCAAGCTCTGGCGATTACCTCTCCTCCTTCTCGTCGCTCTGCTGCCATACCAGCAGTAGAATCTACTCTGCCTCATCTTCCTATGTTGCGCCACACCAAGCGCACACTTCCCTGACCTCCTCGTCGCCGTTATCTCCCTCAGGGTTATCTTCTCCGACGACGGCTCAAACGAGCTATCTGACTCCGCTACCCCCTTTCTCTCCCAATAGTCCAGATAAGTTCCCCATCTTCCACTCTTTCATTTCCCTCACTCTATTTCACACAATCGACCCTCGACCGTCCTTGTCCACTGCCACCTTCCTCATCTCCAGCCACCCTCCGGCGAGACGCTCCCGTCACTCCGCAGCCCCACACGTCTCGTCGACCATCGCATAATCTCCGCCTCACCTCACTGAGCACCCTCCACTCATCCACACTCCCGCGACACCACCACAACAACCCCCCGAACACACCCACCCGTCCGGGCACAGAGCGACCTAGGCACCCACGCCTAGGCCGCCCCGCGGCCTGCCGCATAGCTCCTCACCTTCGCCGTGACACGGCGAAGGTCCCCGGGTGAACTGATTAGGCCGCGAGGCAATTTTTGTGTCAAACAGATCTCAAGCTCCTGCCGCCATTGACGGCAACTCGTGGAAGCTCCACGCTTGCTCCAGGCCTCAGGACTACAAGATTCCAGGTGCTGCGAACTTGGGCAGGTCTTGCGAAGATAGTTGACCCAGCAAGTGATGCCAATAGAGCTCGCAGTTGAGGGAATTGAAGGCACGGTCTGCTGCGGGCACGCGAGGGAAAGCAGTGGCCTTTAGTCCCACATCGGTAAGTCACGACGCGCATGTATCCTTTATATTGTTTTTGTCATATAGGCCGGTTGCCTCCAGTCACACTTGGGGTGAGGTCCCTCACCTTACCACTGCGCCTCGTCATCGAGTTCACTACATGGATCTGGTGCGACCCAACTCGACCATGTCTTGAGCACTCCTTGCGCACCACCCTCATGCCGGTGCGCCTGGACCCGAGCACGCGATCCGACCCGTTTACCTGGCTCTGGGAGAGCGTGCTATGAGTGGCTTACATAGAGAGAGAGAGAGACACGCGGGTAGAGGGTTAGGTTTTGCTATGTGTGGTTGTGTGCACGACACAGGGTCTTAGCTGCTGCAAGCAGAGGAAGAAAGAAGGAAGGAGGCTCTACCAAGGAAGAAAGGCAAGGCAGAAAAGAAGAAGAAATGCAAAAGAAAGAAGAAAGAAGGAAGGAGGCTCTGCAGCCAAGAAAGAAAGGCAAGGAATAGAAGAAGAGAGCAAGGTAGAGAAGAAGAAGTAAGGCCAAGGAGAACAGAACTGAAGAAGAAGAAGAAGACAAGGGGCAGACAAAGATTCAAGAAGGCAAAGGAAAAGAAAAGAAAGAAGAAAGCCAGACCTTGGTCACAGGAAGAAAAGAAATAAAGAAAGAGAAACAGAAGCAGCAAGGGAAGAGAAGAGAAGGAGCTCTATTTTAAGACATCTGATAATTTGTATCAGACGTCCATTTTTTGTTCCCTTTGAGCAATTTCTTTTTATATCACTCTCATTGAACTCGTCATTTATTCTCATTTAAAAAGTTGTGTTCTCAAGTTTTGGAAATACTTAGATTGCTCCCTGTGTTCGACCTTGGATACTCTGATTTTCGAGTTATAAATCTTTATTTGTTTTCACGGAAAGTTCGTCTATATTACAACGCAATATTTGTTAAAACACGATCTAGCCGCGCCAACATTTTGGCGCTGTTGCCGAGGAGCAACGGGCACTTCTAAAGCTTTTGATCACAACTTCTGATCCAATATTGACCTAATTCCTCTCTTTTATTGTGTTTGTCTCAGGGAAAGCAGAGAAAAGAAGAGCAGCTGCACAACAGACACTCCAAGGAACAGGTAATTTTCATTAGCCCTCTCTCTTAACTCCCTCAAAGTCTGAAAAGGAACAAAAGAAGAATCAACTTAGGGCTACCTGTTTCATACTTAGTAATTCATCAAAGTTGCCTGATTTTCATTTCAACACATTTTTAACTGCTCATCCAACTAAGGTAACTAGGGCTAAAACTTTCTTGATTGAGCCCTAGATACTAAATTTTGAGGAAACTAAATTGGACCAACTAGAGCCAACTTAAGGATTGAAAAGCTAGGGTTTTTAGAGACACATCTTCTCTTAAACAAAGAAAAAATGTTTTTTCCAAAAAGAGGTGTGCCTAAACCTTGTTTGAAAAGATCTATACAAGAGAAACCCTAAGCAAATCAAATCCATTTGAACCTTAAAAGAAAGGACCCAAGAGCTCTCAAAGGAGCAAGAGGTGAAGTTGATCCCCTAGGTCAACCAACCTTAAAATTAGGTCATTTTTTCACTCAAAAGACCTAAAAGTTCAAGTGGAATCTTAAGCACCTTGATCTTAAAGTAAAAAAGGTAGACTTAAGAGGTCAAGGTCCCTGATGTAAACACATTTACACTACTTAAAATGTCTATTTATGCATGTTCTTAAGCATAGGATTGCATTTCATGATATAAATATTGCATTACATGCATCATCTTGCATTTAGAGTAGTTTGAATAAAATGGAGGTTAATTGTCTCCTTTTATGTGCTTGGACAGGGCAAATATTTTATCGGGGCCTCGGATCAAAGATCCAATCGTATGGATATGATCAGGGCGACGATTGGAGTTCAACGACTCCAAGATCGCCCTAATCAGGCATCCGTAGCATCAGATAGAGACCGGGGAACCCTAGAAGATCAAGGGCCAGGATGGTGTAAATCCGCACTTCAGATGGAAAATCCGACCACACGGATGAATTCGGATCGACGATCGCAGCCGAACGACACAAAAATCGAGTCAATCCGACATCCGTGGCACCATCTACAACTTCCAGAAGATGGACGGCCAAGATGGTGCCACGTGGCGCCATCCCAGCCGCCCAATCGACCGCAGGAGTCCTGTGAAGACCACGCAACGTCTCCTCTCCGCCGTTGGATCTCGATCCAACGGCTGCGGTCGCGCGCGTTTAAAAACGTCCGCGCGACCATTTCGCCCGCGTAGCGCAGCGGCGACGCAGCTGCGGGCGAAGCGGAGGTCGCGGGTTCGAGCCGCGGAGAGGGGGGCGAAGGCGCGGGCGAGCGGGCGCGCACGAGCGTCGGATGAAGATCCAACGGCCGCGCGCGCCCGATAGCGCCGACGCGCAATTGGACGCCCTTGTGGGCACGCGATCGCACGCGGGCGGCGCGCTACGCAGCGGGCGCGGGCGCGATCTAAGCCGTCCGATCTCGCGATCGGACGGCTGAGACGACGCGGACGTGCGTCTGCGTTACGCGCGCAGGTAGCCGAGCGGGCGCGCGTGGCGCGGCGGCGACGGCGACGGCGGGGCTTTAGCGACGGTTTTATCCGTCACTAAAGACCCCTTATTTATTATTTTGAAGATGTAATGTCCATTTTGCCCCCACTCCTTGCAACTATAAAAGGAGACCCCCTCCATACGAAATTTTCATCCCTTCCTTCTCCTCTCTACCTCTCCAAAGCTCAAGAGAAGCTTGTCCCACACCCGGGATGCTTCTCGCGAGATAAAGTCCAAATTTTCGTCCCCCTTCGGAAGTGGATCCCGCGACGACGACGGCGTGCTGCTTCGTTCCCGTTCTTCTGCTTCGTCCTCCTTCGTCCCGCTTCGTTCTCCTTCGTCCAGGCGTCGTCCCGTCCGGCTCGTCCTCCAAGCGACCGTCGAGGAGGATTCTCTCTCCCTATTCTTTTTACTGCTTTCTAGTATAGATTTACTGCTTTCTAGAGTAGTCTATTCGTCCTCCGAGCGATCGTCGAGGAGGACATTTCTCCCTCCATTCTTTTAATGCTTTCTAGAGTAATTGTTTTATATTTTCTAGTTGTAACGAATGAACTCTTTTATAATTAATTCCTTGTCTATTCTACATTTCATTTTAATTTCCATGTGTAGTATTCTTTCTCTCTCTCTTACTCCCTCTCTCTCTTTTATTCGCTGTAGATACTTAGATAGTTTAAATTAAATTTCTTCGTGACAAAATAAAAAAACGAAACGCGAAGTTTTTAAATCAAACGTTCGCCTCCCTATGTTCGACCCGGAATTCTTATTTCGGTATAAATTTTATTTGTTGAACACGAATCCTTCGCTTTCGAACTACAACGACGGGTTTTCCAAAACCAAACACGTTAGCGTAGATTCGTCTCGTTCAACAGTCCCCATTCTGGTCTACCTGGAACCGCAGTGACAAGAGAGGTCGGGTGGGGGAAACCCTATAACTCGTAGGGACGCTCTACAGTGTAGGGGTCTTTGCGGGACTCTCCCTCTCTGGCTGCCTAGGTACTTCTCAAGTGGATGACCTTTTTGTAACGAATGTGTGCCCCAGACCTATTTTAAGACGTCTGGGAGGTGGCTCAGACGTCGGACAAGACGTCTGGGATCACAACCAGACGTCTGATAAGACGTCTGGGATAGTTTCAAGACGTCTGGAAATCCGTTATTTTCGACACACGCGAGTCGCCTGCGCGCCTAAGCGCGCAGACCGCATATTCCCTCTTTTCTCTGCGGCTGCAGGCGGTCTGCCGCCTTCTCTCTCTCCTCTCCGCACGGCGTTAAAAGGGGCGCGCCTCCCCTCCCGTCTCCACCGTCTCCTCCTTCTTCTCCTTCCTGTGCGCGAGAGCGAGCGGACGCGAGGGCGGCAGCGGCTGCTGCAGTGAGCGCGGAGGCGCGGCGTGCGAGGGCGGAGCTCTGCCGTGAGGGCGAGCTCGCCAGAGCGGCTTGGCCGACCGACGGAGGGCGCAGGGGGCGCGGAGCGACGCGGAGAGGGACCTGCTGCGGGTTGAGCAGCAGACGCGCGAAGTGCGACGCGGGTGGCGTCGCGAGCGGAGGCCGAGCAGGGTTCTGATTCTGGAAAAATTTCCAGAATCAGACGTCTGGGTTGATAGCCAGACGGCAAGGTCGACGTCTGTAAGATCATACAGACGTCTGAAAGGTGAGTGTCCGCTTTCTTCTTCCTTCTTGTCGACTGACCGTACTGAGGGAGGGGGGTTGGCTGTGCGCAGGATCGCTGATTCGCCATCCTTTGCGAATCAGACGTCTGGAAGTTGTACCAGATGGCGGGAGTGACCTCCAGACGTCCGGAGGGACCATCGGACGTCTGGGATCTAGGCAGACGTCCCCGTAGACTTCTGGACGTCTGGGAAACCACGCTGAACAGGTAATTCTCTGATCCACTTTTTAAGACGTCTGGAAGGAGTTCCAGACGTCTGATTTTGCACAGTATCGTCTTTTTCGACCCGTTTAGGGCCCGTTCGGGCTCCGTTTTCCGCGATTCGAGTTGCGTTCTCTTCAGAATTAATTCCTCTACTCATCTACAGTAGCTATACACTGTTTTGAGACACTCCTTGTGTTTGATCCTTGTGACAGGATCTTGTTCAGTTGCTGTCTTGAGAGTCGCGGAGGCACGCGGGATTCCCGATCACGCCCCCATTACTCCCGTTGTACCTGGTAGAGTGGCTTAAGTTATTTTTAAAACCTGTTAAAGTATGGAACCATAACTAGAATCTAGGACATTGCATGAATCCTAGGAATGAGAAATGTATGGAATGATAGCTCCTAGGTGATGCATGAATCCTAGGGCTGGAAAACTAGTTGTATGCTAGATCCTAGGATGTGGCATGAATCTTAGGATGGAAAAACTAGTGGAATGTATAATACTGCAGTCTTGGAAAAATGGAAAGGAATATAAAGCTGCCTATAATTTGAATTAACAGCTGCCTGTTATGAATAAAGAAACATGTTGAGATCATGGATTTTGAGAACGTGAATCTGGAAAGTGAAACATATGATGTTCTGAGATAAAGAGCTGGAACCCTACGGGGAATTAGGAGTGGAACTCCTGGAAAGAAAAAGGAATGGAACTGAGATGTAGTTTGTACTGTCTTTTGGGTACGCAGTACCAAGGGAAGTACCTGTACCTGTTTAGTGCAGAGTGGGGCCAGCCGCCCCAGGGACCCGGGGTTAGGATTGGCCGCTCTGTACCGACTTGTTGGCCCTCGTGTACGTAGTACCGAGGAGAGCTAGTAGTGTTAGGAGAGTACTAGCTACCCCACGGGCCCTAGGGTTCTGCTAGCCTCCTTCACCGACTTGTTAGGCCCACTAGGGCAAACCAGGGTAGTCAGGCGAGGGTGCGCGGACTGTGGAGGGGCAAGGCCCCGGTTTGGTTACTGTGGAGGGGTTGGACCCCTGTTACTGAGAGGGCTCTGCCCTGGTTCCGTGCTGTGCTTTGGACGCACCCGTTAACGGAAACGACTGACCGCGTGCCAGTGCGGGCTAGCTACCTGTGCGTTTATCGCGCGTGCCGTAGTCACCGTTACGTCTGTCAGTGACCTTGGGGTGGTTGACTGAGGGTAGGATCACCACGAGGGACTCTCCCGGCCAGGAGAGCACCACGTGCTACTTCTACTTTTGGAAAAGACTGCAATCAAGATCGTTCCCACGAGGACATTCGAGATCAAGTAAAGGATCTGAGAAATAAATGAAATAGTGAGAAAAATTGAAAGATGTGAATAAAGGAAGTAATAGAACATAACAGCTACTGTACACTCTACTGTTGCCTTTAGTTAGTTTGCCACTCTACTCAGCGTTTTGCTGACGTGTTACACTCGTTACCTTTTTCAGGACCAGGTGTTGAGCAGCCAGGGTCGGCGGCTGCAGAGGACGCTGGGCCGAGTAGGGTCCAGTAGAGTTACCACAGCCTTTTGTACTCCTTTTGTTTCTGTTCTAGTGAGTAGTTTTTGTTTCCGCTGTACCTTCTTTACCTGCAGTTCTTGTTATATGATAAATGCTATTTTACTGTTGTGGTGGTACCTACTGTAGTAGTTTCTTTCCTTACTGCTGTACTTTCTTACTGTTAGTTATATTCATGCTGAATGTGGTTTATTTTACTGTCTTTTGGTTACTTCCTCGTTGGACGACTAGGTCTTGGGATTAGTCGAGTCGGTCTGGTTCTCGTGTCTCGTAGGGACTCGGGAACCGGGTCGTTACACTTTTTGACTAAGAAGTATCATCCACCCCGAACCTCTATAGTCACCCAACAATTTTTGGGTGTCTCGATTGGGTCCAGCACCTTCTAATCTCATCACATCCTTCAGTGCATGTTCGGTAGGAGGTCCTTAAGACCATCCTTAAGACCTCCTTTAGAAATTCACTCTCGTCGAGGCCAAGCCTCGACGCCCTTGTTTGTGCAGCAACCCCACCACATAAATCTTTCATCTGATTCAGAACCAAGTTCTCCTTCTTCTCCCATCATGGCACAACCCATTGAATAGGAGAACAACCTTGAAAACCAACTCCAACGCCTGAATGATCTCTTTCAAAACTTTGTAAACCCACCGCAGCGACCTATGATGCGAGATCACTATAATCCCGCAGCGGTGGCGATCGAACCTCGAGTCCGAATCCCAATTGGAGGTCCTGATTCTGAACTGAAGCCCAATATGATTCATGCCATACCAAAGTTTCATGGGCTTAACTCTAAGGATCCATTCCAACACATTAAACAACTCAAGCATCTGGCCCAGACCTTCGGGTCAGATCCACAAAATCGGGATATCCTACTCATGAAAATGTTTTCGTTCTCCCTCTTGGACAAGGCCGCCCATTGGTATCAAACTTAGACCCGTCCGATAAACACATGGGAGGAACTTCAGTCTGAATTTTTGAAAAAATTCTTCCCCGTTGGCCGGACGAATGCCTTGCGCCACCAGATCACTCATTTCACTCAACAACTGGGAGAACCTCTTCATGAAGCATGGGACCGATTCTTAGATCTCATGCGAAAGTGCCCTTATCACGGAGTTCCTAAATGGGAACAAGTCCAGTCTTTTTACCAGGGACTCCATGAAGACATTCGATTATTCGTCAATGCAATGTGCGGAGGAAACATCATGGGTCAACATGAGGACACGATGTGGGAGATTCTCAAAAACATGTGCGAGAACTCCATAAATAATGACTCCATGGGCTTATTTGACAAGACGAATGCCCGCGCATCGACAAATCTGAGAGGGGCACATGAGATGCAGGACCTGTCCACTTCCGTCGACTTAGAACTGATGGCCAGTCGGTTGGACAAGGTTTCTATCATAGAAAAGAAGGTGGACGAGCTAACCTGGCATTTGCAGCAAGCCACCTCTGCGCAAAACTCTTTTGTACAACCACCTCTGGCAAGGGAAACTGTGCAAAACATCTACCACCAATCTGCTAAGGGGATGGACCCATATCCACCCCCATCTGCCTCTCGGACCGAAGTGACCTCCGATCCATTCTACTCGAGTTGGGGGAACTCTGAACCCTCGTATTCTGACTTTCCTGAGGTTCCTCAGAACTGCGAGGACCTCAACGCCATCCAGAATGACCCATTCTCCAATACGTACAACCCTGGATGGTGAAATCATCCTAACTTTCAGTGGATGGGAAATTCTCAGACTCAAAGACCACCATATCAACCCCATCCACAAGCCCCTCGTCCATATCAACCGCCTCAGCCTCGGCCCAATCCCACCTACCAATCTGGGACAAACTAGGATCAAATGACTCTTATCCTTCAAGCACTGGCTAACATTCAAAAGACGAATGTGGCAATGCAAAAACAGCACAAGGACGAGATCACAGAGGTTCGCAACCAACTAGCCCAGATGGCAAATTCCCGCCAACCTGGTACCCTTCCTTCGCAACCTTTGCCAAACCCAAATAACGTGCCGACGCAGAGGCGCGTTATGAATCCAAATTCAGGCCATGCACATTTGATTTATCAGGCCCCTGCTGCTCCATCACCAGACGGGATGGAAGCTTCGACATCTTATGCAGGATTTCAACAGCAGCCACCCCTCTTACCAAACCCAAACCAAAATCAGGCCAGATTAAACTCTGTAACAACACGTAGTGGTAAAATAACCCAAGATCCACATTATCCGAACCACTCCAAGCCTGGTAGTAGCCAAGACCCTAGGATAGTTATCCAAGATACCACTATCCTAGATCAAGAACCTGGACCTATTCTAGAGGAACCAACTAGGATTCCATTTCCTAAGGCCTTGACCAAAGGAAAAAGGATAACCAAACCCGTGGCCCCCGAGGAGGATCTGGTCAAGCTCTTTGAACAGGTCTAGATAAACATCCCTTTGATGGATGCAATTCGCCACATACCGGCTTACGCAAGATTCTTGAAAGATGTATGTACACCTAAACGTAAGCAGCGAACCAAGGATGGGAATCCGATCGTACTGTCAGAGCAAGCCAGCTTTGTCATCTTGAGTAAACTCCCACCCAAGGCTAAAGACCCAAGAACTCCCCTGATTTCTTGTAAAATTGGTGAAACCCAATTTGATAGAGCCTTACTAGATCTAGGTGCCTCCATAAATTTAATGCCTACATCCCTCCTTGACCACCTTGAAGAATCTGAACTTAAACCAACTGAGGTGATGTTGCAGTTAGCCGATCGATCCATCAAGTCACCTAAAGGAATACTCGAGGATGTCATTGTTAGGGTACGGGATTTCTACTTCCCGGTGGACTTCATAGTACTGGACATGGATGCACCTGAGAACCCAAGGGACACACCAATCATATTAGAGAGACCCTTTTTGGCCACTGCTAGAGCCAACATAAACTGTGAAGAGGGCCAGATAGAATTAAAATTTGGGAATCAAACTCTGAAGATTGACATTTTTAAGACCCAACAAGGGATTAATTGCAGGGTTATAGAGCAAATATGTGATATCAGAGCCATGGTTGATGAATTGGATACAGAGGATAACCTGATTATCCCTGATTAACCACTAGAAAATCAAAACCCGCCAACAGAGGAGTACGAACATGATCTAGACACACCTATGACTCCGACCCTTGTTCCTAATACAAGCCCCGAACCACCTGCTATTGCTGACAATCCTGTCATGGAACTCAAGTCCCTTCCCGATCATCTGAAGTACATCTTTTTGGATTCCAATCAGACGTTTCCTGTGATTATCAACTTTCAACTCACACCTGACCAGGAACTCTGTTTGATTACTGTTCTCCAACAACATCGTAGGGCCATTGGATGGACTCTCAATGATTTGACTGGCATGATCCCTTCATACTTCACACATCGAATCTACACAGAAGAAGGCGCACGACCTTCACGAGAAATGCAAAGACACTTAAACCCTAACCTGCAGGAGATCGTGAAAAAGGAGATCATAAAGTGGTTAGATGCAGGGATCATCTACCCGATCTCCGACAGTCGTTGGGTGAGTCCAATACAGGTGGTGCCTAAAAAGGCCGGACTTACCATCATCACGACTAAAATCGGAGAAGTCATTCCTACCCGAATAGCTAACTCGTGGAGAGTATGCATTGATTACAGAAAACTCAATTCCTCCACGAAGAAGGATCATTTTCCACTACCATTTATTGATCAAATCCTCGAGAAACTAGCGGGAAATAGGTTCTTCTGCTTTCTTGACGGGTACTCCAGTTACAACCAGGTGGCAATCCATCCAGAGGACCAAGAAAAGATCACATTCACCTACCCCTTCGGGACGTACGCGTTTCGAAGGATGCCTTTCGATCTCTGCAATGCACCTGCAACTTTTTAGCGGTGTATGCTTGCCATATTCTCAGATATGGTAGGTGACTATCTGGAAGTCTTCATGGATGACTTTTCAGTTTTTGGAGCATCATTTGACGATTGCCTCCAACACTTGGTCCAAATACTCAGGCAATGCATCGATGTGAATTTGGTTCTTTCCTGGGAAAAGAACCATTTCATGGTGCCTGAGGGAATTGTCCTGGGACATTTAATCTCGGAGAAAGGCATCCAAGTAGATCGAGCTAAGGTTAACCTGATTTCCAAGCTCCCTATGCCTATCTTGATTAAGGACATCCGATCTTTTTTGGGGCATGTCGATTTTTATCGTCGATTTATCCCTGATTTTTCAAAAATCGCACGCCCCCTAACTACTCTTCTCTCCAAGGATGTGCCTTTCGAAATTTCCAAGGAATGCACTCAAGCATTTGAGATCCTACGTGACCGAGTCACCCAAGCCCCGATCCTACAGTCCCCTGATTGGTCTCAACCCTTTGAGATCATGTGCGATGCATCTGACTTCGCTGTAGGAGCAGTTTTGGGGCAAAAAATTAACGGGAAACCTGTGGTCATTTACTACGCCAGCAAAACACTGGATGAGGCTCAGTGTAACTATACGGTTACTGAGAAAGAGCTGCTAGCTATAGTATTTGCCCTAGAAAAATTCATATCATACCTTATGGGTTCCCGTGTTATCATATACTCGGATCACACAGCTGTGAGGCATCTCCTTGCAAAGAAGGACATGAAACCTCGATTAATCTGATGGATCTTGCTGTTGCAAGAATTGACCTTGAGATTCACGACAAAGCGGGAAAGAAAAATGTGGTAGCTAATCACTTGTCCCATCTTTCTTCTGAAATAATTGACCCTTCCGGACCCATCACAGAACATTTTCCTGATGGGCACCTCCTGACTATCAGTACAGACCTTCCATGGTTTGCAGATATAGTAAATTACCTGGCATCACATTAGATTTTCATCCGATTGGCCAAAGGCCAAGAAAGACAAATTGTGTTCCGATGCCAAGTATTACCTATGGGAAGACCTGTATCTATTCCACATTGGTGCTGATCAGATAATTCAACGGTGTGTCGCGGAAGTGGAAATCAAAGACACTCTCATTTTGCCATGACCAGGCATGCGGTGGACATTTCTCAGGACATAAAACCTCATCAAAAGTCCTCCAGTGTGGCTTTTACTGGCCCACAATTTTCAAGGATGCATACGATCACTGTAAGGCATGTTCCCGTTGCCAGACTTTGGGCAACATGAGCCATCGAGACATGATGCCTCTACAGCCGATCCTGGTATGCGAAATTTTTGATATCTGGGGGATTGATTTTATGGGACCCTTCCCGATCTCGGATGGCTTCGAATACATCTTACTCGCAGTTGACTATGTGTCCAAGTGGATAGAAGCCATTCCAACCAGAACCAACAATCATAAAGTTGTTATCAAATTCATTCATCAAAACATCTTCTCAAGGTTCGGGATTCCACGAGCAATAATTTTCGATGGAGGGACCCATTTCACAAACTCTCAATTCAGGTCACTGATGACCAAATATGGGGTGTCACATCGAATCTCTACTCCTTACCACCCCCAAACTAATGGTCTAGTTGAGCTATCAAATCGAGAGATCAAGAAAATCCTTTAGGTTACTGTTCGACCTGACAGAAAAGATTGGTCTTCTCGACTTCCGGAAGCATTGTGGGCCTGTAGGACCGCCCACAAGACCCAATTAAGAATGCCTCCCTTCAGACTAGTGTATGGGAAGGCATGTCACCTCCCCGTCAAATTGGAGCATAAAGCCTATTAGGCAGTACGGAATTGTAATTTAGATCTTTCTAAGGCTGGAACCCATAAAAGACTTCAAATAAGCGAGATCGATGAATTACGCCACGATGCGTATGAGAACTCGCAAATTTACAAAGAACGGGTTAAAGCTTTTCACGACAAACACATTTCTAGAAAGATCTTTCATCCTGGTCAAAAGGTTTTACTCTTTGATGCCTACCTCAAATTATTCCCAGGAAAGCTACGATCTAAGTGCGTCGGACCCTACCTAGTCCGACAAATCTTTAGAAATGGAGCCATTGAAATCAGCCCACTCAGCCACGATTCCGAACCCTTTGTTGTGAACGGTCAGAGACTCAAACTGTTCATTGACATGACCAATACAAATTTGGCTGAGTCATCCTTTACCCTCCATTCCCCTTGAGCTCATTGCACCCAGCCGATGGCGTAAAACTCAGTGCTTAAAGGGAGGCAACCCGTCATCCTTTGAAAAACCCGAAACCTTTTCTGACATTTCTACCCGGAATTCATATTGCACTTTAGGGTTCATCCATTAGAACAGCCGACTTTACCTCAGGTACCCCTACTCGATATTAGAAACATTCGCAACAAGTCACTTCGACCCATTCACTCACCACACACCTATCCTAATGCATGAACTAAGCTGAAATCGAACCCACCTAATTTACAATGGGGACATTGCAAATCTTAGATATGGGGGGTATGAAAGTGCAAAATGTCAGGAAAATTCATATCAAGAAAGGGTTTCAATTCAAAAAAAAAAAAAAGACTTGAAGGAGGGGAGAAACAATTCAGGGTCATACAAAATGAGAGGAGGAAAAGAGTAAAATGCCAAAAAAGGAGCACAAAATGAAAAAGAAAAAGTCATTAGTAAAAGATTAAGGGATTAATTGAAGTTCTAGACCAGATCAAGAAAAGAGAAAAAAAAAAGTGCTAAGGTGACATAATAAGAGATTAGTGGGAATGCTGATTTTAGGCCTCTTGGGATAGATTCTTTAGCTTAAAAATTCATGTATCCGCTAAAATCTGGATAATCCTCAAGAGGTTAGGGAAAATGCGAAGCTTAAGTATTAGGTCTAAGGCTTAGGAAGTATTCGACCTCGTTAACTGACCTTCGATTTGCGAGATTCGGTAACCTAAGCACCCCAAATTCACACATAGTCTGGTTCAGTGCGAATAAATATCCAAATCACGCAAAAGCGTTTAATGTTTTACAAAAGTCACCTAGATTAGGAGCGGTCAATCAACACAAGTTGATTTGGACGAGTTCCCGACGCGGAGAGGCGGGAAATTCCCCTTGAAGATGCGTAACAACATATCATCTCCTCGGTGCTTGTCTCTTAGGATATTTAAATATCCTACTGGGGGCATGTAAGCACTCTACTGGTTCAGATACCATGGGCGGCATTATCATGAAATGTCGATTGCCAGGGTCTAAATTCGGCCACGGAACGCTATGAGCGGGATTATCTCAAAATCTCGAAAGCCATGGTTCTGGGGGTTGCCATGGGCGGGATTATCTCGAAATCTCGATAGCCAGGGACCCTTGAGGATTGATGATGGGGACGAGGAATCCGATACAGATCGTGTTGAGAAGTTAA
This sequence comes from Thalassia testudinum, assembly GCA_037157565.1. Lineage (NCBI taxonomy): Eukaryota > Viridiplantae > Streptophyta > Magnoliopsida > Alismatales > Hydrocharitaceae > Thalassia > Thalassia testudinum. The sequence continues at coordinate 70,658,338 of JAZHRO010000002.1, forward strand.
TCCGAAGCTAGAAATAAAAAGAAAAGAGAGAGAAAAGCTCTCCAAACAAATAAATCTTCTGTCTCTCTTTTACAAAAACACATGCAAACTGAACCTAGGCTAAAAATGTCTCAAGCACGGGTGCTTTAACCGCGGAGTCCAACAAACCCTAGGATAGTTTCTGTGGGTCTTAGAAACCTTTGCGGAGGACTGAGGCTAAAGTGGGTCAGGTCCAGATTTTGGCTAGTACTTGAGTACCTCTAGGCCTATTGTCGGCATTTTGACCTAATCACAAAAGAAAAAAGAGAAGCACTTATCATAATTGATGTCAGACACTCAGGGTCTAGAACGGAAGTTAAAACCTTAAAATTTTGCTAAGGGACTAGCAAAAGCTAGGCATGGGGGTATGATGAGAGCCTCATTATGAGCCATAACTAGCCCATTTTAACCTAATAAAGAGAATAAAAGCTCCTACATGACTTAGAAGAGGGCTTAATTGGAGGAATAAGTGTTCTGAGAAGAAAACATGAAATAAAGGTTAAAACTGCAATTTTACCATTGCAGTACATAAACGGGGTTTCTCAGAGATAGAGCATAGGTCAAATGGTCTAAATGAGATAAAAAGTGGGTTGAATCAATCAGAAATGGGTTCATGTGCAATCCAGGAATTAAATGACATTTACTAACCCTAAAACAAACCCGCTTAATTCAACAAGGTTCTGGTCAGGATAAAAATCAATTAAATCCTCTAAAATTCATGGAAAAATATCCCCTAGGATTTAGAACATTCAAATTGGCCTTTGGAACCTAGTTTGACCTAGAATAGGGTCCTAGCTCATCAATTGACCTAATTTGGGTTTTTACACAAAATATTCAGTCAAACAAGCTCAAACCTAAAATCCAACTTCACCATTGGGTTCCTTAGATCCAAATTAGGTTTGTACCAAAATTTGGACCTAAGGGGAGGTCATCTTGACCTACTTTGCAATTTAGTACACCCAATTACATTTCAGTCCCTATCTTTTAAAAATCATCACATAAACCCCCCTGAATTTCTCGCAAATCTTACAATCAGGTCCCTCCACCATTATTGGGGAAGAATCCTTCTCCGGCGAGGATGATAGGGGGGATACGCTCAGATCCCTCAGAGATCTCCTCCCAAAATTGGAAGGGAGATTCTCTGAGAAATCCCCTTCCATCTAAGCCCGATCATGATCTCTGATTCCTGTCCAATCTCTCGTGCGAACGCGCAAAAGATTTGGATCCCAACCACCTTCCTTCTCCGGCAAGATGACGGTGGCTAAAAGCTTGCCCTCCACGCACCAGAAGCTTGGCCAGCACATATAAAAAGACCTCCGACCCTCTGCGAAATCTCTCAAACTTGTCTTGGCGGTAGAAACCTCCAAATTTCATCTCTCCTCTCTCCAGCAAAGGAACCCGCAAGCTTCGACGATTACCTCTCCTCCTTCTCATTGCTCTGCTGCCATACCAGCGGCAGAGTCTACTCCACCTCATCTTCCCTCGTCACGTCGCACCAAGCGCACGCTTCCCTGACCTCCTCCTCATCGCCGTTATCTCCCTCAGGGTTATCTTCTCCGACGATGACTCAAACGAGCCATCTGACTCCGCTGCCCCCTTTCTCTCCCAACAGTCCAGATAAGTTCCCCATCTTCCACTCTTTCATTTCCCTCACTCTATTTCACACAATCGACCCTCGACCGTCCCTGCCCACCGCCACCTTCCTCATCTCCGACCACCCTCCGGTGAGACGCTCCCGTCGCTCCGTATCCCCACACGTCTCGCCGACCATCACATAACCTACGCCTCACATCACTGAGCACCCTCCACTCATCCACAGTCCCGCGACACCACCACAACAACCCCCCGAACACACCCACCTATCCAACCACAGAGCGACCTAGGCACCCATGCCTAGGCCACCCCGCGGCCTGCCGCATAGCTCCTCACCTTCGCTGTGACACGGCGAAGGTCCCCAGGTGATCTGATTAGGCCGTGAGGAAATTTTTGTGTCAGACAGATCTCAAGCTCCGGCCACCATTGACGGCAACTCGTGGAAGCTCCACGCTTGCTCCAGGCCTCAGGACTGCAAGATTCCAGGTGCTGCGAACTTGGGCAGGTCTTGCTAAGATAGTTGACCCAACAAGCGACGCCAACAGAGCCTGCAGTTGAGGGAATTAAGGCACTTTCTGCTGCGGGCATGCGAGGGAAAGCAGTGGGCTTTAGTCCCACATCGGTAAGTCACGACACGCGTGTATCCTTTATATTGTTTTTGTCATATAGGCCGGTTGCCTCCAGTCACACTTGGGGTGAGGTCCCTCATCTTACCACTGCGCCTTGTTCGTGAGTTCACTACGCGGATCTGGCGCGACCCAACCCAACCCTGTCCTGAGCACTCCTCGTGCACCACCCTCACGCTGGTGTGCCTGGACCCGGGCGTGCGATCCGACCCGTTTACCTGGCTCTGGGAGAGTGTGCTAAGAGTGGTTTACACAGAGAGAGAGAGACGCGTGGGTAGAGGGTTAGGTTTTGCTGTGTGTGGTTGTGTGTAGGACACAGGGACTTAGCCGCTGCAAGTAGAGGAAGAAAGAAGGAAGGAGGCTCTGCCAAGGAAGAAAGGCAAGGCAGAAAAGAAGAAGAAACGCAAAAGAAAGAAGAAAGAAGGAAGGAGGCTCTGCAGCCAAGAAAGAAAGGCAAGGAATAGAAGAAGAAGAGAGGCAAGGCAGAGAAGAAGAAGCAAGGCCAAGGAGAATAGAACTGAAGAAGAAGAAGAAGAAGACAAGGGGAAGACAAAGATTCAAGAAGGCAAAGGAAAAGAAAAGAAAGAAGAAAGCCAGACCTTGGTCGCAGGAAGAAAAGAAATAAAGAAAGAGAAATAGAAGCAGCAAGGGAAGAGAAGAGAAGGAGCTCTATTTTAAGACATCTGATATTTTGTATCAGACATCCATTTTTTGTTCCCTTTGAGCAATTTCTTTTTGTATCACTCTCATTGAACTAGTCATTTATTCTCATTTAAAAAGTTATGTTCTCAAGTTTTAGAAATACTTAAATTGCTCCCTGTGTTCGACCTCGGATACTCTGATTTTCGAGCTATAAATCTTTATTTGTTTTCGCGGAAAGTTCGTCTATATTACAACGCAATATTTGTTAAACACGATCTAGCCGTGCCAACATGCTCCTCTCCGCCAGTAGAGAACGCAGCAGCTCCTCCAGCGACTGCAGGAGGTCACGCAGCTCCCCTCTTGAGCTCCCTCGGTCGCACCTCCCCTTTTGAGCTCCTTCGAGCTCCTCGTTCTCCCTCTCCCTCACCCACGCTCTCCCTTTCTTTCACGCTTTCGCTCTCCCTCTCTCCCGTGTTCCTCCGTCTCGAGCTCCCCTCCATCCTCCCTACTCGTGGCTACAAGGGAGACGGGGAAGGAGGTGGTTGTCGACAGGTGGTGGAGATGTGGAGGTGGAGGTGGTGGAGATGGAGAGGTGAAGGAGATGGTAAGGGTGGTGGGCGTGTTAAATAGGGAGAGGGTGAGGGTTTGTGAGGGGGTGTGTACGTGGGTGTGTTGTGTGGGAAGGGAGAGAGAGAGTAAAATTGAGGAATCCCCACTGCAAGACCTTTTTCTTCCCACAAGGCCCACACAACTAAACCTAGGAGTTTAAAAAAATTATGCTCACATCCCCATCTTTCCGAAAAACCTAGAACGGCCCTTGGGAAGGGTCCATTTCACCAAAAAATCAATTATAATCTTGTTTTGTAGGTTTCAAGGAAGATTACAATATGAGAGATTAGATTTACAAGATGAAGGACAATCTACTCATCCTAGGTGGACCAACGTCAAGACCAAAGAAGAAGACAAGAAGATCGACAAGAAGACCAGAGGGTGATCGAACCACCATGCGTCGACCGTTCGAATGGAGACCAGCTCCGATGCTAGACCTCCAAGCTACGAATGGGAACCCTATCCATTTTGGCATCAACCTTCATTTGGGCCATGCTATTGGCCACAGTAAGTGAGGTACACCCTTTACCCTCTACTTTATGTTAATTTTAGTAGGTAGCATTCAGATAGGGGGAGATAAAATTTACATACTATTTGTCCATCATTAAAAAGGAGAAAGATTTCCTTGAGATAGGGGGAGATCTTAAAATCATAGCTATATTTCCATTAGAAAGGGGGAGATAATTACATAGCTATCTTGTTATGTGAGAAGATGGAATTAGAAGTGATGTTTTAAGAGGGAGTATGGGATGAAATTATTAAACCCTTTTTATAATGTCAAAACAGGGGAGAATTTTTTGGATTAATATTTATGGTTTTGTTATCATCAAAAAGGAAAAGATTGTTGGTACAAGGGCACCACGATCGTTAATTTTGATGATAACAAAACACTTATGACTTAACATTTACATTTAAGTTTATAAGTTTTAGGAAAATGCAAACGAAATCAAGTGTGAAGGAATTCAAGCTCACATCCATGGCTGATTGGAGGAGCTTGATGGAGGAGAAGGAGCTTCGCTTAGAGCGAGAGCTTGAAGAAGCATGGAGATGAAGAATAGGATAGAAGTTTATTCTGTTCTTGTATTTTGTCTTTTTGTTCTTTGACTTTATTTTCTTAGATTATTTGTTAAAGAGCCCTAAAGTATCATACCATAGTCCTAGGATCACATACTCAACCCTAGGTTACTTAGACAAACTCTTAGAAAACTTAGACAACCAAAGTAGGCATCAGACAGCCTGATCAGACGTCCAATCTGAACATCAGATGTCTCATCTTAGACTTTAAGATGTTTGACTGTTTGATCAGACATCTAGAACACTTAGGCTAGAAACCCACTCTCTGTCTTCCACTTTCAAACATCCAGCCCTTAGTCTAGACATCTTAGAAGACATCTGAGGACCTTGCTATACATCCAACTAAAGGACCGTTGGCTTATCTTAGAATATTAACCCTTAATCTAATTTACATCTACTTTCAAACATCCATAGAATATCCCAAACATTTGATAAATAGACATTAGACTAAGGTCTTAACCTAATTACTTTTTCTCAAATGATTATAGATGTTTGAGCCTCAGGAAATCCATTCCCGTAGTGATTTGTGTCTCCAAACATCCAGACCTATTGCCAGACGTCCGATCTGTCGTCTATACAACTTAACACTAGAACCTTGTTTCGATATTGACAAAACAGGAAGGAAGCCTATCTAGAATTAGACATCTGATTAGATTACCAAACATCTTAAAACACCTCTTTAGATGTTTGTCTTCATCTAACCCAATCCAGATCTTCTACCCTTCTAGATCAGACGACCAATCCTTAGATCTGACAATGGCCCAGATGTCTGACCTTAGAACCAGACGTCTAATAATCCGGTCAGAATCATTAATGACCTTGATTTCGACCTGATTTACCTTAGGTTTATTCCCAACGGCTATAGAAGTCTTCCAAGGCCTTTTAAACCCTTCTTAGGGCCTTTATAAATAGAGAACTCTTCCTTTGTCACACACACCAAAGCAATACTTCTTCCACTCATATTGTGTCCAAGAGAAGAGAGAATCAAGAAGGAAAGTCACCCTACGCTCCAAGCTCCTAAGCATACATCCGAGAGCATCCTTTTAGCTGCACAACTGCTCTCCCGTCTTCGCACATTTGAGAGCGTCTTCGTGTCTTGCGTGGTTCTTACACTTCGACTTCCATCTAAGGGAAGTTTCTTTTTCCTATAGTAAGTATATTAACATTAGTACTTTGTGGCTCTATAAGACTGTTGTAATTTCCTTTTGTGGTTGGATATTCGCCTTGCGAATTTCCGTCTCCATCGCGAGACAAAATACTCCTCGTAAAGAGGAGGGGTTTTGATGAACACTACCCTCGTACATAGTAGCATAGCTGTATTGAGGTTGAGTCACCCTCTTTAAGTGACTCAGTTGTTGGATTTGATCGACTAGGTCGATCGGAAAATCCTAAGTCGAGGGGCTTAGGTGGTGGTTTTTACCCGGGTTTGGATTCCACCTAAAAATCCCTTGTGTACTTGTGTGATTGTTGATTGTATGAGATTGTTTATTATTTTTTCGCATTATTTCGTTTATCACGCAAATCTCACAGCCTCCGTCAGAACCCTCTCCCACATCTCTGACATATCCTCCCGACACCCAAATCAACCCGTGGTTGCCCCTCTCCACCTTTGATGCCTAAATTGACCTTCACTCTCCTTCACCCAAATCAACCTCGTCATGGATAACAAGTTCGATTCTCCACCCTGGCGTGAATATTTTCCATCCTTGCATCCTTTCCCTCCATCTATGCACCTAATCCTTCAATGGATTCAAATATCACTAGTAATATTTGGTTCAAAAATGAAATATTCAAATTATCATGAGTGATATTTCAAATATCAACAATAATATTTGATTTAGAACTAAAATATCACTAATGCAATTTAGTTCATAACTCAAATATCACCTGTCAGATTTAATTCAAGAGAGGCAAAAAGATCATTTTCATATTCCTAACATCACTACTAAATAAGTACCATAGGAGTTAACATCACAACTTATCACTTTAAATAAACAAAAAATAGCATTAACATAACTATGTCAATAAATACAAATGAGGGTTAAGATCACTTCCACAATTCCTAACATCAACTTCTTAACCCTCCAAATAAATTAATCTACAATTAGTTTACTTAAGATATTATAAAATATGAACTTTCATATATACAATTAATGTTAACCGTCATTTTTATTTACTTTATAAGAGATATTAACATCTATTTCTATTTACTATTAATTAATGTTACCATAGAATGTTAGAGAGGAGAAAGGTTAAAACAAAAAAAACAAGAGAGAGAGAGAGAGAGAGAGAGAGTTAGCACCGTTACCAACTTAACACCAACGGGAATCTAAATTTTACAAAATCCGTATTTTCTCTAAAAAAAATGCAACAATTTTGCATTGTGATGTTAACTCACAAAATAAATGGGGTTTGAATCCGGAAAAGATGGAAGGAAAAGTCCGAATCCATGTAAGGCGATCAGACATCGCTGTAAACCCTTTCGTCCAAATCGAGAATGGAAGAAAAAATAAAGTTGAGATCTTCTTTCTTGATTTGACCGTGCATTGGACTCACAAAAAAGAGGAAAAAAAATGGAATTGTCGACTTATTAGAAAAAGAAATCCTGTCTGGAATGGCAGATATATTGGAATGGGCTCTGAATACCGAAACCTGGAAAATGATGTTACGATGTTTCTAGATGTGCGGCCTACTGCCTTTGGGCCCAGTAGTCTGGTAAAGGTATAAGATTTCTGGGCTGGGCTGGGCTGTGCTGGGGGGCATCTTCTTTTCGTTTCCAGCAACCCATGTATGAAGGCAGCTTTACACTTGGGTGTGTAAATTCATCCATAGATTGAAAATTTTTGGGTATTTATGTAAATGTTATAAAAACTGTTCATATTATACAAATGTCATTTTTTCTTTGTTTTTTGCAGAGATATACAAATGTCATTATGAATTTCACATTTAAACGTATGTCCCTGCTGCATGCCCCTTTTTTGGAATAATGTCATTCAAGTACAGCAGGAGTAGAAATTAACTGCACCTCAAGAAGATGAAAAGAGGCAATGAAGGGAGAAAAGGTTGTCTAACATTCCTGTTTAGGGTTTTGGATGAGTTTTTCAAAATGTTTCATTCCTGTGGTGCAGAGTTGCAAGAATGTCAATAAGGATAAGTGGTGAAGAAAGGGAGATAGGAAGGAAGAGTGGAGCAGAGCGATGTATTAATGTCGGGTTTTTTATACAATCTAGAGGCAAAACAAGATTTTCTTAATGCTTTAATTGAAAGTAGCTGACCATCTTCATGGAACTTAATTGAAGTAGTATTTAGTAAAGATAATCAACTATATATATAATAACCTATGTAATTATGAAGAATATTTTGGCAGTTTTGTAATATCAAAAACCAACAATGCCATTTATGCAATTTGTTTTCGCACTTGAGTTTAAATAGATTTTCAATGAATTTTTCTTTACATGCATTTTCATTATGAATACCCCTCATGCTCATGGCAAAAAAAAATAGAAAGTAACATGGGATGCCAAGGAAAGTAAGTGACGTTTATTGACCGCATCATGATTTTATATATTGTCGGTGCTTTAAGTATTTACTTTGAATGTATAGTATTTTTAAATATTTATTTATATTTTATAAATAATGATTTTTTTATTTGTATATTACAGGTGACGTAAAATGTTGGACGAGGAAGCTTAGATACGCATGACAACTTCCAAATGAAAGAGCAAATTTTTGGAAGGGGTTTCACGTAAGAATGTCGAGAGAGAGAGAGAGAGAGAGAGAGAGAGAGAGAGAGAGAGAGAGAAGAGAAGAGAAGAAAAAAAATAGTGATCAACCAATGAACTGCTGTTCAACAAGAGGAAAGCATGCAGGCACCTTAGGGTGTCGTTGGGTACGTGAAATTAACACTAATTTTATCTTTAATTTAGTATTTGGGAAATTTAATTTTGAAATTTAATAATTTTGAAATTGGAGGTGTAATTTTAGGTTTAACTAATTTCACTTCCCTCCTATAGAATTATATAATTTTACCTATAATTTTATATATTTTTTAAATTAATTTTCTTTTTATTCTACTAATTTATTCTACCAAACACTCTAAGAAAATAAAGCACTCCAATTTCTTTTATAAGACAATAAAATAAACCAAATACCTTGACCAAATAAAATCTTTTAATTTCTCTATTGCTCCTTCAAATTTTTACGCCTCTTACAAATTCTCCTTGCCGAGTGACAGCGAGATATCAGTGACGAGCCTCTAGCGCATTAGCACGCTAAATGAGATCAGTGCCGCATGTTCGCATCTAGCAGGCTTGCTGCATGGGAGCATCCACGTAGGCCTTGGTGCGAGCCGAAGGGCATGCTGGGCTAACTTGGACCGCTTTGCATGGGCCGGAGGTGAAGCAAAAGAAAATGAGAACAGTTGTTCTAAGGTCCATTTAAGCGTAGTGGCATATTATCTTTTTTGAAAAAGACGTAGTGACATATTATGATGGGATTTTTTGGTGGAAATTAAGGATTTTGATAGGATTAGAAGTTACGTTGATCTCAAAACAATCTCTTTAATCCATGGTGATGAATTTTCACTATCCGCTATACATACCCATCAACACAACAAGGGGAGGGAATTATTCATCATCTTCATTCTTCAAAGTCTCGACATTCCTTTGTATGGGCGTCCGCTGTGCATTCTCTACGCCTCCATCTTCCGTCTTCGGTCTTCCATCCGTCCACGACATCACTTCGCCACTTTGTTCATGATCTTTCTTTCCTCTATGCTATCTAATTTGGGGTGGGTTTTACATCCATGCCCTTAGAAATATATCTAATTACATCCATATCCCTTAATATTTTATTATTACATCCATACACCAACCAAATTACACAGTTATACACATATGCCCTTATCATTACATCTAACAATAAATAATGGTAACTACGATTAATATGTATCTCCACACCATAGTTAACAAGAAAAATGAGATTCTTTTTTACATCCATTCATCCTTGGAACTTTCCTAATTACATCCAAAGACTCTAAAGGATAAACTTTTTCTTCTAAAAGGTGAAAGGAGGGGAAGAGGGAGTGTAATGGCTAGGGACATGAATGGAAGTGCAGTGATGGTAGCTAGTAAGAAGGAAGGTGGAGGAGCAACAACTGTGGAGGAGAAGGGAGGAGGACCACCATGTGCTATCTAAGGAGGAGGAAGGAGGAAGGTGGCCTTTAGGATGATGTTGACGTCGCCTCAGCTCTTACGCTCTTTGGTGAGAGGTGTGATCTAAGCTAAAAGAAAAGGAAGAAGGGGAATGAGAGGAGGAAGAAGAAAGAAGATGAAAAAAGAAAAACTGTAGATAAAAATATTGATATGATTTTTAAAATATTAATAGGATATTGATATAATTTTTAAATTTTACACTTGTTAACTTTAATTGCCGTTTGAAAACATTTGAAAAAATATTCCCTAAAATTTAATGAAATATTTAAACTTGTAATATAATCATCATGAGGTGCAAGTTGACAGGATATAAATATAATAATAAAATATAGAAAGGTATAGATATAATTAGGTGTATATACATATATAGGGACATGGATGTAAAAATTCTATTAATTTTTATTTTAATAATTAGTTATTTGTCTTTGTGACGGTTGATTTAGATCATTAATAAAAGAATAAAAATTCTTCTATTCAATTATTCTCTTCAATATTTAATTGTTTGCATGGTTAGTTTATTCTTATTAGTTTGTTGATTTCCATTTGTGTTAGCGCTAATTTAAACACGTGTCCTTTCTAAATTTGTTTGTCATTTCTGTGTGTTTAAAAATCCCTAAAAAATTATCATAGATATTTGCATGTTAGGTTCATATCATTGTAAAATTTCATTCCTTACTTACTTGTAGGTAGAAAAATTAAAAAATCATTTATATCTGATTCCTTAGATTATTATGATTTAGTCCCTAAAATTTCTTTCCAAATTTATTAAGTTTTACAGGTCCTTTCACGTCAATTTAGTAAAGATGACTTGTTAGAAAGTTACGTATATCTAAGAATTTTCTTAGAATTTTAAGTTTGTAAACTTATTTTCATGTGAATTGCATTTAGCTCCCTACTTTACATTTTAGCCTGTATCCTTAGGTTTCATTTCTTTATCCTCTTTTCAAAATAGCAAAAAAAAACTGAAAATTCAAAAGCATCAAAAATATATTACTTTAGAATAGTAGGAAGCGACCTGGACGTTGTTGTCGTACTGTGGTACCAACTCAGAATCCCACTTTACTCGAAGTTTATATACGTTTAAGAGTTTGGCATTAATCAAATGGTCATAAATTCACATTACAATGATCGAATTTTCACTCGTGAATCCTTGCAATTAGTTTTCGGCGTTGCTGGAAAGGCACTCGTGAATCCTTGCCTTTTGCTCTGTTGCGTTGCATGCATTTTATTTGTATTTATTTTTTATTCTAGAGTAGTAACTCATTTGTATTTGTTTTGGTTGTGTATATTAAAGGAGAAGATTCAAATGCTAGGCCAATTTAGACTGGCTAGTTAGGTAAGTCAACTCTTACCCTCTGCTTGTCTCCTTAAGATATTTGCAACACTATCCTTTAAAAAAAATAAAGAAAATCTTTGCATAATTAGTAAGTTATCTAATTAGAGTTTGTTTTATCCTATCCTTGCATGTATAACACACACACATTAAAAGATATTGGTTATTATCGGGGCATTCACACTAGGGCTTATCTACCTTTATAGGATCTAAATCATATTCTTTGTAATTAATTTTCCTAAAATTGGACATGCATCTATTTGCATGGGATGCTAACTACTTAAAGGAAGACACATCATTCAGGATAAATTTTGTTTAAACTTGTAAAAATCTCCAATGGAATCCTAAAATTTACTTGATCAAGGAAGAATCTTAAAAAACAAGAATTCCAAAAATTAAAGATCTTGTGTAAAGATCCGTCTCACTTTTAGTCTTTTAAGACGTATGGAGGCTTAGTCAGACGTCTGTCCAGACATCTGGACCCTTTTCCATACATCTGAAAATGAAATTTCTGTACGCGTACTGCATCCTACGCATGCGGCACGTAGGACCTTTTCTCTCTCTCCTTTCTCCTCCTCTCCCTGCTGAATCCTAAACCCCCAACCTCTATAAAAGCTACCCTCCCCTCCTCTCCTCTCCACTCCACACACCACCACCACACCCCACCTTCACCTTCAGAGCTATGGGAGCCGTGAGAGGAGGTGAGCGAGGGAGAGTGAGAGGGTGCGAAGAAGGAGAGTGCGGGAGGAGGAGGAGGCCGAGGTCGGGAGCTTCGGTGGAAGCTCAGCGGAGCTCGCACGGCCACCGCAGGCACGTGAGAGAGGAGGGAGTCCGGGAAGGCATCCTTGACCACCTGCAGTGACTAGGGCTACGGCGGTGCAAGGAGGTGCACTGCGGAGAGCACTGGTAGCGGGCACTGATAATGGAAATTTTCTAGTATCAGATGTCTGGAGCGAAGTCCAGACGGCTAGCGAAGCATCTGGAAGTCTGGAGTCAAGACCAGACGTCTGAAAGCTCCTTTATCACGAAGGTATGTTCTTTTCGCGGTTACGGCCATGCAGGCCGCATCGCAGAAGGATTTGTTAAGCCTGATTTCAGTGGCTGCAACTGTCGTACGCAGGAGCAGCCTTGGGAAGGAGCGTGGAACGCCCTCCCAAGCACTTTCAAACGTCTGATAGCTCACCAGACGACCGGAGGTGCTTCTAAATGACCGGAGGAGTGGTCTGACGTTTGGAACTGCCTTCAGACAGTCGCAGATGAGGCCTAAACGTCTGAGGACACCGCAGGAACTTGAGTGAGGTTCTTTATCTTTTAAGACATCTGGACTTGTTCCCAGAAATCTAATTTTTGGTCAGTAGACACATTTTTGACCCGTTTGGGATCTAATCAGGATTCGTTTTACGTAAACGAAGTATCTGTAGTTTCCTTGTGAGTTTCTCTACGTACTAGAAACCTTTGTACACTATTATGAACCTTCCTTTTGTGATGTATTTCTTGGTATAAGGTTTTGGTCTGCTGCATATTTAGGGCTCGCAGAGACGCCTGGGTTTGCGGTTTGAGCCCCCATGACTCCCGGATTGTCTGGTAGAGTGGTCTACTTCTGTTAATCATATTAAATAAGAATGTGCCTGTGGAATTAGCCAACTGGAATCCTAGGATGTGGCATGAACCCTAGGACAGAGAAATAAATGAACCATTTGTACTGCATGACTGAATTTGTACACATTGATTAAGTTAAACTGCTAGCAATTGCCTGTAATATAGTTATGAGCTGTCTGTTAGAATACGAGTTACCTGAGATAAATGAACAATTACCTGTGAAATCATCAATTGCATATATTGAATTATGGAAACATGAGCTGCCTGTATATAAACGAGAACTGAATTATGAATGGTGAAATCTGGATCGGAATAATGTGGTGAACATGAGCATGAACCCTGTGGGGAGTTAGGATTAGAGCTCCTATGGTCAAATGGAAATCTGGAATATAGATGAGAAGTGTGCTGGCCCTTGAGTATGTGGTATCAAGGAAAGCAACTGTCCTCTTTTCGTGTAGAGCGGAGCTAGCTGCCCTTGGGTTGAGACCCGGGGTTAGGATTGCCCACTCTACACCAACTCCTGTCGACCCTCGTGTACGCGGTACCAAGGCGAGCTACTAGTGTAGGGAGGTAGCTAGTTACCCCATGGGGCCCGGGGTTCAGCTAGCCACCCTACATCGACTTGTTAGGCCCTCTGGGCAAACTGAGATAGTAAGACGAGGGTGCGCGGACTGTGGAGGGGCCAGACCTCTATATCTGAGAGGGCTAGGCCCTATATTGTTCCGTGCTGTACTTTTGGCATACCCGCTAATGGAAACGACTGACCGCGTGTTAGTGCGGGGTAGCTACACGTGCACTTATCACGCATGCCGTAGTCATCGCTACGTCTTGACAGTAACCACGGGGTGTTGATTGGGTGTAGGTCTACCATGGGGGATTCTCTCAACCAGAAGAGCACCATGTGTACCTTCTACTCTTCGGAAAAGACTGCAATCAAGATCGTTCCCATGAGGAACATGCAAGATCAAGAAAATCTGAAAGTTTGAGGAAATTGGTGAGAAAAAAGGAAATACGTGTAAAATAAAATAACTAGAAAAGAGAATTAAACATGTTGCTTTTATTGCTTTAAATAGTATAGATACCACTCTACTCAGTGTTCGCTGACTCTATCTTTTTCATAACACTGCTCAGGACCAGGAGTTGAGCAGTCCGAGCTTCCGGCTACGGAGGGTGCTAGGCTCAGTCGAGCCCAGCCGTAGTTTCAGCACTTTCTCGTTGTTTCCCCTTACTGTTGTAGTGAATTTCAGATTTTTAGCTACTGTTCTTGTTACTGTTACTTTCGGTTCCGTTGTTTCTGTTGTTGTGGTGGTATGTAATGGAATAGTAGTTTTACTTTCCTTTACTGCTTTGTACATTTTTACTGCTTAGTTATATTGCATGTATGAATGTGGTTTACTTTCCTGTTTTTTTGTTATTTCTTGTTGGACGACTGGGTCTTGCGATTAGTCAAGGCGAGTCGGTCTCGGGTCCTATAGGGATCCGGGAACTGGGTCGTAACATCTTGTTTATTTGATTGTGGCACTACTCTACATAATTGAATTGCTTTTTAAAGGGAACTATCTCTTAACGCCCATCACATTTTGTGCACTTTAATCCTAAGCCCCTAATAAAATTACATTAGAGGGGAGTTGAATAGTGCGGAATAAAATAAAATATAAAAATAAAAAATTTGATCACCACAAAAATCAATTACAAAGACACATTAGATTTTTGAGTAAAAACCCAATAGGTGAAAACAACCACCTAAGTCACCCCAACTTAAGATTTGCCCCGATCAACCAAGTCGATCAACAACTAACGCACTACTGACTGGCGAACTGGACTGCTAGTTAATTAGGGCTTATTATCGTTGTAATAGTATAGTGTCGCAATCTAGACGGATGTCATTTTATTTATATACAATTTTTATTGATTTTATTCCAAGTCGTTTACTAGGAGGCAATTATTGATATACATCACTCTCTATTATCCAAAATCATTTTTTATTCAAAAAATGTTAAGTTTATTTACAAAAGAATGAGTTAGAATCAATATAATCAAATAATGATCTAACCTAAGTTAGTTATTTATAAGAAAATGAATGTTAGTATATTAATGCCTCAAGAATATTTACATTATAAAGGCATGAAAAATTATTATAAATTAAACTAAGTTACAAGCTAACTATATACAAATAAATCACATGAAAAGATAAAAATTAATATACAAATCTTGTCTTAAAAAAATATGAACAAAGAAAAAACAAAAACATATATACATATACTAACACTCAATATATATATACAAAGCATATACAACACATATAATACAAATACATATATACTTATATAAGATACTAATATACTATATAATATATAGTATGCTATATATGTACATACTAACTAATATATATAACAATAATTACATATATATATAAATGTATACACGAGCCTTAAAAACATATATACAAAATAAGACAAAAATAAGATTTTATTTACCATACTTACATAAGTATAACACACACATAATTAATATATATACTAACACTTACACACATAACTTAATACTGCCTATGTATATATAACACCTAACACACATATCACTTACACATATATTAACACTTAGCCATTTTTAAGAGCCCAAACACTTAACCAAGTTTAGGTTACTCAACTCACACTTAGGTTTACCCCACAGCAAAAATATTGGTGGGCTTTTCGCACAGCTCGATAGCCATGGATTAGAGCAGTTACTACTAGGCCCACTAACGAATATCACCACCTGGCGCCCAGAGGCCACCCCACAAGGCCGTGCCCCTAGTGGGTTGCCTCATAATGGGCCCTAACCTAATTTGGCTCTATTCTATACGTTTCACAATATCAAGCATGCGCAGAGCATGCACCACGCCCGGGAGCCCATCCCCAGTGTCTCGAGCGATGAGGCAACAAAGAGGAAAGCTTAAATATGGCATCAGGTGCTTGTGCATTAACGATGTGGCACTAAAGTGAGCACTGATTAACATTGCACCCTGCGTTTGTACACAGTTTATTGAGGATGTTAGGCCCTTAATTATGATTAAATTAATGATTTAATTTATAATTAAATTACATAGTTATATAGTTGATATATAGGGCTACATATTGATATAGTTATTTTAAGTTAATTAAATATATAATTATATTTTAAAATTAGTTAAAATTTGAGGTATTTACACATTATAAATTACTTTAATTACTTAATTACACTATAAATTAATGTTCTAATTACCTAATTGAAGTCTTATTTAATTAATTTATATAATTACATGTTAATTAAGAATTTTAAATTATTTAATTAGATTTATTTAGTTATTTACGTACACAATTTCATAGTTTAGTATAAATTATATATTGTACATAGTATTATAAATTATAAATAAGTTAATAAATATATATATATATATAACAAGTTAAAATATAATTTGTAAGAATATAATATAAGTTACTTCATTAGTTAATTAAATTACTAATTTAAATTAGCTTAATTTAATAATATACATTATTAACATATATATATATATACAATACATACTTAGATAAATAGTATATATATATTATTGTACCTAATAGTTACTGTAGTTAATATGTTAAGTTATGTATATATAAACTAGTGTACAAGTATAGTTATAAATATATACACATTAGTTATATACATATATTATAATTAATTGTATAATATATACATATATATAATACTATAACGTATAACTTAATATAAATACTCATTATAGCTTATTTGCATATAACTAATATATATATTTTATATGCATACTTTATTTACATATAACTTATTATATATTATTAACTTATAATTATATACATGTATTTACACTATACACATAGGGTATTTTTAAAGTTTTTGAGTTTTTCTGATTTTTATTTTGTTTTTATGTTTTATAAGAATAGAGAAATAGGAGAGGAAGCTAGGTGAGATGAAAAGATAACTCTTTTTGTGCTTTTTGTTTTTTATTTTTTATTTCTAAACCTGAGAAGTTTATAACTTCTACAGGTATGTTCTCCTAATGAGAGAACTCAAAACCTAGACCTAAGTGTACACACACCTAAATTATACCCTAATCTCACTCAAGACACTTTTCAACTATTTATTTACATTATTTTTATATATTTTTCAAGAACAAGCTAGAAAATGGCTATAAATGATCTAAAAATGAAATCAAGCCTTAAAAATCACACAAAAAATGCTAGAAAAATTGGAGTAAACCATATGAACATCCAGATATTTAAACATGATTTAGTATTAAACTTTAGTACAAATCACCATTTGGATAGATAATATCCTTTCAAGTTACTGACAGAAAATTACATCAGTGTTAAAAATTGGATTACAATTTGTTTCAAGATCACAGAAGATGTAAACCTATAATTGAATGCTTGTTCTATAAAGATCTACATTATAAACTCATCTTATCTCTTTTTCATCAAGATTTACTTCAAATTCACAATTTACCATCTCGTCCAGACCACTGACAGTGTGCTGTTGTCAAACGATGAATTAGACTCAATGATTGTTCTAGTCTGTGTACTTCAAACATCTATCAACCCTCGATATATAAGTGCATACAAGATCTATACCAAGGAATCCATTAAAAATATAAGATTGTTCAAAATCCATTCAAATTCCACGATTAAACTTCATTTATAATCTCAATCATAACATATTAACAGCTGCTATTGCTATACTGATAAAAACCAATTCACACAAGATTAGAAATTCACAAAGCTATTCAAAATATTTTGAAATCATTGATAATTATTATTTTCAAACCTTGAGCAAACCCTCAGAAAATCAATTGAATATTTGAACCCTAAGACTCACTTCAGATCTAAGCAATGAAGGTGCTCATCCTAAATCTGCATTCACTCAATTTTTAACCAATTCTGAGTGTCGCAAATGATATCTAAAAGGTCTAGAACCCAAATCAAATTAGATTAGAAACCACAAAACCTTATGAACCCTAATCGATCCTCTTCCTTGTGCTATGGACAGCTTGTAGGGTAGAAATCATATTAGAAGTTCTACACATGTTAAAATCAATCCAAGACCTTCATTCTAGTATCTTAAATCTCATCTAAACCTCAAATAGTAGATTAAAACAAGAGTGATCAAGAAATCATTGTTGCCCACCTAGGCTTTTGATGTGTGATCGCCAAGATGATTTGATCACCTATGCTTCCTGCACACCATTAATTGGTGTTTAGGAAGGGTAGGCGATGCTTAGGAATCCATTAAGTGATCATAAGAACCTCAAATCCATGCATCGGATTTTCCTTGGTACTCATTACCCAAGTGAGGAACAGTATCGAAGTCTAAAATTGGGCATAAGCTCATTACTCAATAAGAATCAAATCAAGGAAGCTCAATCCCTTTGCAATCAATCCAATTACACTAATATAAACTCAATTTGATCGATTAAAATCGATTAAAACCAATTTGCTCACACAATTCTTTAATCACCCATAAAATTTAATCAACTTCAATTGAGCAAATTGGTTCCAATTCAAAGCACAGGGAGGGAAATTGTGGTCATATGAAATGAATGGGAAGACACTCCATTGAATTTGAGCGCACTTTAGATCTGGGAGCTAGAAATCATCAGATCTAAAGTGACTCTTATGGATGGGATGATCAATGGATTAAAACCTCGAGGAAAATAGTAGAAGGCAATTATGGGATGAAGGGGAAGAATTATGATCCACTGTAAATGGGCAAATTCGCCTCTCTGATCAAGATTGATCAAAGAGTACTAATCGAGGGACAAAAACCACTAACACTAATCTACTCCTAATCAGACGCAATTGAATTGTAAATCTAATCTAATCTAACGAATATAAGCTAAGAAAGTAGTAAATATAATCTAACAAAGCGTAAAAGTCTTAATCTAAGCGAATGAAAGGGATCTAGAGAGAAACCACAGCTGGTAGCTAACGGTGAAGAAAGGGGAGAGACCTCCAGCGACTAAAAGCTTATAGAAGAAGCTATGGGATGTCCCCTGGAGTTATGTGATCCAGTTCGACATGGAGGAATTAGGTTAGGAAATGTGGCTGCTGTCACCAACCACTAATGAAAGGGTAGAGGAACTGAAGGGCTGGACAACGACCAACTCAGGGAGGAGGAAGTTGGTAAAAGAGCTCAGTGCACCTGTGGGTGTCCTTATATAAGCAAGGGAGGCTGTGGTGACCTAGGATAGTGGGTTTAGGATGTTGGGGATCAAGGGTTCAAAAAAGATATGGGGCACACATGATGCAAGAGATTGAAAAACAACCATCAAACATGATCTAAAGGAAAGTGAAAAACCATGGGCACCGGCACTAGCAGGTGAGGTGAAGATCCACTGTTGATCTGGTGGACTTAGGAATGGACGATGGAGAGCTATTGAGTTCATCGGAGAAGGAGCTACACTCCAGGTCTATTAGGCAATTTACAAGATAAACCTAAATGGTGAAACAGTAGAAGAATTGTATCCAAGCCCAGTAGTGGTTAGAAAGTTATATGGATAGATCCCCAGTGGTTTACAAGTGAGTCCATAGAATGTTTTATGTATATAAAATGTGAAGGAATAAGAAAGAGGAAGGACCTAAATGTAAAGCACTAATTATAAGGCCCTAATGATGTTCGAACTCAATGAAGTTTTTATGGCATATTAATTGAACATGTCAGAAAATAATCCAACCATTGATTTTTGAATTTGAGCTCAATTTGGTGTTCAATTGGCATTTAGATCATCCATTTACATAATTAATAGAAAATCTCTCAAATGTGACCTAATTATGCATTTTTAACATAGAATTGATGTTTTAGGTCATTTTCCATAATTTCCAAACTAAACCAATTTCTTGTGTTAATTTGATGCTGTTTAACCTAGTTTTTAACTTAACTTGGGCATTTTAGCTATGATGAGTCACACCTCATCAACTACTTAAACGAAGGTAATGCAACCTTAGTACAACAGGCAACGAGGACAACCATTGCAAGGTTTTGCCTCAACACGAGGCCAGGAATCTATAGACTAGACATCCAATATAGCAAGAACAAAAAATGAAACTAAAACAATCATAATGAGCCCAAAATATAGTTTATTTACTTTGGCACTACGAATCAAGGGTTCTCTAAATATAAAGTGTAGTAGCAATGGAAGTGGTGGTTAATACGAGATTAAGAGCCTCTAGAGAGCATGTGAGAGCTTAGGAAGGATTTTGGAGTGTATTCATGTCTAACCATTCACCCTTGCAATAGGGAAGCTTCGGATTATTTATAGAAGTCAAGGGGGCCTTCAAGAAGTCTTAAGAGAGGCCAAGTAGCCATTAGAATCAAATCCAATAATATTTGGTTGCAATTAGTTTGAGTACAGAACAAGTAAGTTTTGCATGGCTATATTAGATATTTAGA
Organism: Thalassia testudinum; assembly: GCA_037157565.1. NCBI lineage: Eukaryota > Viridiplantae > Streptophyta > Magnoliopsida > Alismatales > Hydrocharitaceae > Thalassia > Thalassia testudinum. The sequence goes on from JAZHRO010000002.1 coordinate 70,678,467, forward strand.
CTAATGATCAGACATCTTGGGATGGATCATTAAGCATCTGTTGAGGAGGGGGACGTTTGGACCATAAGAGTGGAGCTTCCTAGAATGTTTTGGTCCTAAGCCTAAGTCGTTTGGACATTCTATCAGATGTATAATCCTAGAAGAAGTGTCCCTGTTGAAGCGGAAAACTATGCGATCGGAATTGGATTTTGAAAACCTATCGTTGTAGTTCGATTTGTGAAGCAATCCATCAACAGATAAATTTAACCAAAGTTCGTAAAGAAATTTTGGGTCAAATACAGGGAGGCTACGTTAATCTAAAATCTGTGATTTTTTTTTTGGAATTTTTGTTTAAAAGTGAGATAATTACAATAGAATTGATATTAACACTAAGAGAGAGAGAGAGAGAGAAAACAATCACTTGATATAAGAATATTATTTTTACAACTAGAAAACAGGAAATTTTATTCTAGAAAGTGATAAAAGAAGAGAGAAAGATGTTATCCTCTTCGACGATTGCTTGGAGGACGAGCCGAACGGAGCGACGCCTGGAAGACGAAGGACAGGACGAGAAGAAGGAGGATGAAACAGGAAGAAGCGAGAACGAGGCAGCACATCGTCATCATCACGGGATCCACTTCCGGAATGGGGGCGAGAAAACTTTGGATTTAACTCTAATTGGGACAAGCTTCTCTAGAGCTTTGGAGAGGGGGAGAGGTGAAGGAAGGGATGAGAATTTCGTAAGGTAGGGGTCTCCTTTTATAGTTGCAAGGATTGGGGGAAATTTGGTTATTACATAGTTAAAACATTAAACGTGGGGGTCTTTAGTGACGGATTTAAGTGTCACTAAAGACCCCACATCGCCACAACTTCGCGTGCCCCGTCATCTCCGCTCTCCCGTGCGCCTAATGCACGCACACGTCCAAGCAATCTCAGCCATCCGATCGTGAGATCGAACAACTCAGATCGCTCCTCGCTCGCTTCAACTTCGTGCACCCGCGTGTGAGATCAGGTGTGAAACTGGGTGTCCAATCACACGTGCGCCTGATTTAACAATCTGGGTCGTTTGTAGCTGAACGCGCGGTCGAGATCACATGCGACCACACAAGAAGAAGCACTTCACAACAGCTTGAACTCGCGATCTTTGCACGCGTAGCACCTTAACCACTACGCTACGTAGCGGTTTGAGGCGCAGCGCTGCATTTACGCTCGGCCAATCTTGGCTGTTGGATCTTCATCCAACGGCCGAGATCTAACATCACGCGAGCCTTCAGGAGTTGAGCGGAGGGGGGGTGGCCGGGTGAGGATGGTTGGGATGGTGCCACATGGCACCATCCTGACTATCCATCTTCTTTATGTTGTAGATGGTGCCACAGATGTTGGATTGGATCGATTTTCACGTCATTAGGCTACGATCGTCGCTCCAAACCCATCCTTACGGTCAGATTTTTCGTCTGAAGTGCAGATTGACTCCATCTTGGCCCTTGATCTTTGAGCTTCCTCATACTATATTTGGTGCTACGAATGTCCGATCAGGGTGATCTTGGAGTCGTTGAACTCCCATCGTCGCCCTGATCAGATCCGTATGGTTGGATCCTCGATCTGAAGCCCTGATTAAAAGTCGCCCTATCCCTGGCCATAAAAGGAGACAATTACTATACAATTTGTACAATTTGACCTAAATGCATGATTATGCATGTTATGCAATATTTACAATGCATGATGCTAATATGGCACTAAGAACATGCATTAATAGAAATTTTTGGCTATTTAGATGTATGCACATCAGTCCCCTTGAAAATCTCTAGAGTTTGTTCTATTTTTAGTGCTCCAAGGTATCAGATGTGTGGTATGTTGGTTAGACATCTTACACAAAAGTAGGTGTTTATTATCAAATCTCTTGTAAAGTGCAAAGATTAGATTTGATCTACAAGAAAAGATTTGGAAATTCAAATTCAAATAGTCATATGTCAAACATCTGGAAAAGTATCAGACATCTAAGTAAGGTGTTATTCAGGCGGATCAACTTAGCCGATCAGATGTCTAGTAATATGTTAGATGTTTGATAGTGGTTGTCTAATGAGGGATCTTTTTAAATGGACCAAGAGGAGAGAATTCAAGCGATCAGACGTTTGGAAACCTATTGGCCATCCAATTTAGGCTAGATGGATAATTAAGGCGGTTAATTATTTAGGTGATTTGAAGTCTAATTTAGGCGACATTCTTAGGCAGTCGGACATCTAATAAGTCTATCAGACGTCTAATAATCCCTTTTGTACTTTTTTTGGCTTTCTAAAGTTTGCCTAAGTGTTCTAAGGTTTAGGATATGCCCATTAGAACATTAAAGTCTAACAATGGTTGCAACAGAAATATGGAAATCAGTGCAAAATTGTCTGACAATACAAGCTAGTTAGCGCCTAGTACAGTATCAGCCGACCCCAACTAAAGCTAGGTCGGCTGGTGGTCATCCAACTACAAGGGATCTCTTAAGAAAATGAGCCTAGTTAATAGGGCAGTTAATAGGTTCAAGTTTCAAGACTTTTGAACATTAGAACAACCAAAGTTTAGCTATAGGTCAGTGACCAATCAACTAGCTACATAAGAGTTGGTCATCGATCAATGCTGGTGGTCGACTAGATAATGAAGATCCATTCAGCAAGTGTGTATTTTGGTTGACACCTAACACCTATATTTTCTTGTTTTGGGTGTTATAAGTGTTGGCTTGGGTTCCTAATGTTTCCAAACGATTAATTAAGGTGTTTAACATTATCTTAGGGCTCTTTTACAAGATTCTAGTAAAACAAAAGAGAAACAACTAATTAAATTGAATACATCAAATAGAAACTAAGTCTTATTCTTCAATCTTTAAGCTTTGAGTTCAAAGCTCCATCTCTATGCTCCTTGATGCTTTTGTCCTTCATCAACCTCCTCCATCTCCACAAATCTTGAGCTTGAGCTCGTCCAACACCTTTAACTTAATTGCATTTAACCTAAAATCTCATAACTTAAATGCAATTAAATACAAATGTTTTGCTATCATCAAAATCAAGGACCAATGTGTATTTGCACCAATAATCTCCCCATTTTTATGATGCAAAAATCATAAACAATTAAGCTCAAAATTCTCTCCCTTCTTGACATTATCAAAAAAGTTAAATTTTAATTAATACTCAAACTCCCCCTTAGTACATGCTTTTCTAAAAATTGATTAACTCCCCTATTTTGACATAATAAAAAGAATATGACAATCTTCCTTAACATGTACTTCCCTAATTAATCAAGCCTAATCTAGAAGATCCTCATTTAAGTCAACTCCATTCACCACCCCACATCCCTCATCTAATGGCCCATAGACCCTTTGCATATGGCCGACCACATTAGTCAAGTTCAAGCACTTATGGCCGCCATGATGCATTCAACATCCAACATTCATTTTCCCTAAAAGCCTAATCTCCAACTTCCATTTAATTCCAAATAATCAAAGCCTATCCATAGTAATTAATCTAAGCCTATCCTAGCCCTCTAATTCAAACCACTTAATCCTAGTCATCCAGTACCCTTGATCTATGACCAATTCCATTAACCAATCATATTCATTCACTACCTCTATGAAAACACCTAGCTACCCTCTATTTCAATCATTCCTACCTTAGGCTAGCTTAGTCCATCTTAATCTACTACCCTAGCCATCCCCCCATCCAATCCTTCACCTTGATCTTCAAGCCTTCTTCTTGGTCAAGGTGAATCCATGCCACCTTTGGTGCTCTGCTGGGTGCGCCTTTGTCTCCACCTCCACTGCTGCAACTACTTCTTCCACCTCCGAGCTAGACCTTTGTGGCCATCTTCACCAACATTTTTTTCTTTACTCTTTAAGCTTTCCTCTATTTTTCTAGTTGTAGTCTTGTTTACTTCTGTTGTTAGCTTAGAGATTAGTTGTAATAAACTCTTTCTAATTATCAATAAAATAAAGTTTTTATTTACATCTATGTTTCTTGTTATTTTTTCTTTCATAGTTAAATAGTTGCTAGAACCATTTATGATTTAGCTTCATAAGAAAAAACTATAAAAAATTTAGAAAAGATAAAAGGACTAAAAAAATAACAAATCTTAGGAAGCATAAATATACAGTTGCCTCCCTAAGAGACAACTCAGACTCTGATTTAAAAATTCAATTTTTCGAGTACGATATAAAAATTGTTTAAGGGATTTATGCGATTTCAACTACAATAAATGTGCTTTTACGTAAATGACTTCGTGTAGATCAACGTCCAATAACACAATGGTCGTATAGAGGGAAAAACAAGAACCCTTCCTATTATAGCTAGATGTCTAACGACAGAGTTAGACAACCAATTTTGCAGTATTGATTGTTGAGTATGCTTACCCAATGTTTAATTCCTTGATTTGTAACTCCGTATGCTTGGCATCCAATGTCAAGCGTTCGAGCTCACAAGTTGGATATCTGATCCCTTTTTATATCAGATGTCCGACCATGCCTAATCAGACATCCGATCATGAAATCAAACATCTAGTTGGCAACCATAATGCACATCAAGTTCTAATTGTCAAATCCAAGTGCAATTAAAATCAAAATCTGCATGATGAGAACACCATCATAGGCTCTAACTAGCTCATTTTAGTCTAAAATAAAAGATAAAAGCTCCTACATATTCATCTGAGGGTTATATCTCCACCATATTGTGTTTTGAGAAAAGAATAAGAAATCAGGGTTAATTCTGTAATTTTAACAGCATATCATAAACATAGAATAACCATTGGGTATCCCAGGGGTTAATCTAAGGTCTAAATGAGCATTAATGACTAATAAGAGGGTTCGTACAAATAGAAATGGGTTTCTGCGCATTTCAAGAATTAACAGTAACCAAAACCCTAATTTCAGACCTGCTTAAATAACAGACATTCTGATCAGAATAAATTCCATATAAACCTTCTAAAAATCATCTAAAAATATTCTATAAGATTTGGTACCCTTGATTTGACCTTTGAAATCCATTTTGACCTAAAATAGTCTCAGACAGAAAGTTACCCTAATTTGAGTTTCTACGTAAATTGCCTAGTCAAACTTAGTCAAAACCAAAATCTGACTTCACCATCAGATTCCTTGGGTCAAAATTAGGTTTGTACCAAAATTTAGGCCCAAGGAGAGTCTATCTTAACCTAGTTTGCATTTTGGTCTAGTTTGACTCTTTCTCTCTCATTCATAACCCCAACTTTCAAAATCCTTACAAAAAGCCCCCTAACTTCTCTTCATTTTCTTCAAATGGGTCCCTTCCACTATGGCAAGTGTGAAACCAAAAGAGCCAAGCTTCAATCAGGGATACCTCCCTAATTTCGCAATCAATCCCTTCCAATCTTGGAAGGGATGATCTTGAGGTCATCCCTAGTCATCTAAACCTAATTCTAGATCCCAAATCCGTCCAAGAAGCTCATGCGAATCCTTTATTTCCAAGGATCTTCTCCTTGAAAAGTCGAGCCTTTCAAGCTTGTTTCCAAGCTTGGGAGCTTGCTTGAAGCTCTATAAAAGCCTCTACTTCGCGTAACCATGCTCCTTAGCAAGTTTTGGTCAAAGAAAACCTTCTCTCTTCCCTCTCCAGCCACCTCCACACCTTGCTCTGGCGACCCTCTCTGTCCTCCTATTCCAGCCATCCAACAATCAAATTGGACAGCCCTCCACCTTCCTTCATTGGCCTTGCTCCTCACCAGCCACAGCAGGGGCATTCTTCCCCTTCGTCATCGCCACACCACCTCACTGAACTTCATCATCTTCTTCGGCTTCAGCTTGCCAACTCTGGTGCCCTCCATCCTCCTACTTCGCCCATAAGTCCCTCTATTCCTTTTCCTACACTCACAACACACGCATGTCCGCCGCACCACCCTCGTCAAAAGCCCCCTCCTAATTTGGGTTTTCACCCATCAAAACATCCCACTAACCACCATCACCTCTGCACCTTCATCTAAAGGTCGTCAGACCTCCTCATGCTCACGCACCGCACGATGCACCCACCACCGCACTCCCCATTACACGGCGAAGCTTCTGAGCATGTTTGACTTGGCCTCAAGGCCGTGTTTGTGCATTCAGGTACCTCACTGGACCTCCGTCGCTGTCGCGATTCCTCTGACCTCATCTTCAGTACTCCGGCCACGATTCATCTAGGCAATGCTCCAAAGTGAAGTGGCTGACCTCCAAGCACATCATCAGGTCCTTAATTGAAGCCCTCGACCTCACCTGTTGCATCAATTGGGACCACCTTCAGCTGCTGCTACGCTACGTTGAAGGAAGGGCCAGATAGTCCCACATCAGGGACGTAGCAGTGAGTCGTGCAGGATAAATTGAATTCCTTGCCCCAACCCCTCACCCAAGTCACGGGGGTCAAGTCCCCAGCACCTTCACCCACTTACCCACCTACCCCACTGCTAGTCTACGACCATGCCCGCAGGCCTGCACCCTGTTCTGGACCTATTTACCCGCCTGATTACCTGGCTAAACCTGGGTTTCTGAGAAGAGAAAGAGGAGAAAAGAGAGGGGGGGGTTTTCCCTCTGCTGCTGATAAGCACAAATAAATTCATCATAAAATGCTTATTTATAATAGTTCCTAGGCTTAGCATTGCATATCATATTATAAATATTGCATAACATCCATTACATGGCATTTAGGATAGATGTATGTTTTGTACATTAATTCCTTCATTTTATATGACCAGGAGGCAATGCGACATCCTTACAGACTTCAGATGAAAAATCCGACCATATGGATGGATCCGGAGCGACGATCGCAGTTCAACGACATAGAAATCACCTCGATCCGAGAACCGTGGCATCCTCTGCAAGCAATGAAGGGTGAACAGTCCAGATGTTGCCACGTGGCACCATCTAGAGCGCCTAAAGTGGCCCGCACATCTCCAAAGGCCGCCCCATCGAGTGAACTCAACCGTTGGATGAAGATCCAACGGCTGAGCGGTCGCCCTCACCGCACAGGCACAACTCTTCTTCGCATCACACCCGCAAGCGTGGTGCAGTGGTGAGGGGAAGTGCTCTCAAAGAGCAGGCGCAAGATTGAGCCACGATTCGTTGCGCCCCACTACAGTGTCAAACACAATAGCACCACCCGATCGTGATCAAGCGGTCAAGGTTCCCCATGCGTGATCCAACACCGCTCGCCGACGCGAAGGCGCACGCCAAATCACATGCATGCCATCTGAGGCATGCATTTAAGTCGCCTGCGTGAAGCGCCAGCCGTCCGATCTCCTTAATCACATGAGGTGCACGGTTCAAATCAACGCACGCACGATCTGTGAGCACATCTCGACAGTGCGATGCAGCATCCAACGGCAGCCAGAGCACGCGCCAGTAATTCAAAATTCAAACACTGGCAGGCGCATGCTCTTCTCTCGCAATCTCAACCGTCCGTGCCTGATCCAATGATTGAAGATTGTCATGCCTTTAATAGTTGCGAGCGTGAGCGTTGGGTGCGGGCTTTACAATGACAGAAGGGCGGGCCTTTAGTGATGCTTATAGCTGTCACTAAATGGCCTACGCAGTGCATGCGCCAAGACAAGCAATGAAATGGCGTAGATCTTCAGCGACAGCTCGAGCGGCCTTTAGTGACGTTTATAGCTGTCACTGAATGCCTGTGCGCGGGACTCTCTCCTTCCTTCCACTATATAAACACCCCTACACCCCCCATTCCTCTTCATCTCTATCTACTCTACTTCCACCTACTCCCAAGCTCTAGCAAGCCTACCAACGCTCCACTAAAGCTTGTTCTCAAGCTTCTAAGGCTCCTATTAGTGTAGCAAACCTCTGCCTCACCAAATATTCATCCATCTTCCCATCCCCATTCATAGGTCACCTTGGAGCCATCCTCCCACCTCCATTCCGGTAGTAGATCATCTCCGTCTTCTTACCTCCATTCCGGAGCCATGCCGAAGCTTTCCTCTACCCGACGTCCTTTTGCATCTCACCTCTATCATCCCACTCCTCACCTCCTTCGTCTGAGCTTCCACCAGGCATCGTCATCTCGCCGAACAACCGATTCGGGAGATTTCCTCTCACCCCCCTCTCTTTTTATGCTTTCATAGTTGATTGTAATTGACATTGAAGTGATATCTATACCATATTTGTTCCATGTCTATCTTGTAATTCATTTGTGTGTTTTCTTCTTACAAAAATACAAAAAAATAACAAAACCCTAAAATACCAAAAAGAAACAAATTGAAGCGCAGTTTTCACTTACAGTAAACGTCGCCTCCCTATGTTCAACCCGGGACTCCCTTGGAGTTTCGATATAAATTTTATTTGACCACGCATTTTGCAACTACGATGACGGGTTACTTGTAACCCCGATTTCAAACACGCAAAACACGTGCGATCATTTTGGCACCGTTGCCGGGGAGGCAACAGAATTTACTTTATTGTTTATTGTGCTTCTTTACATTTACATAGCACTAACCCCACTTGTCTTTGACCTACTATCTTGCAGGTACCATAGCATGGAGATCCAAGTGCAGTAGACTGGAGTAAAGTGCGGGTAGAGTACTCTGTAAGTGTCCCCCACATTCCCCCCCACTAGTTCATTTTGCCACACTCATAACCAAGACCTAATCTACTTAGGTGTTTACATAAACCCTAGGATAGAATTGTTTATCTTGTTTGCCACCTTCATCCCCCTCACCCCTGCATTTAAAAAAAAAAATAATAGATACTTTCTGTGGGACGAATCAATATACACACTCTATACACCTACATTTGAGACACATAATCGGACTTGATTTTCATCTACTCGATCGGGCTTCTGACCTATGGACTCGGTACACGAATTCAGCACATAAAAGAGTAGAAATCATATTAGGTTAATCACCTTTTTGTGTGCCTTAATCGGTGGTGCATTTGAGCCAATTGATTGAATTGTTTAGGCTGCACCACCTAATCTAAAAGAGGTTCATTTTCTAGCTGCCCCATAGGATTCAATAATTAGGTCATGCCAAGCACTTCATATTTTTCTTGATTTCTAAAGGAAAATACTTGAACACATGCTTTCAACAACAAACTTGGTTTGCCCCACAAAACTTGGTTGTAAACAACTAATATTTGAATCCTAAAAGCTATTAAACAAGATTCGAATCCTAAAACTCACCTCATCATTAATAATCTTGCTTGAAAACCTCTTGGTTGTGCACATTCACACATTCTCAAACAAATCATTAAGGGCACAACCCATTAAGGGCCCATCACATTCCAGAGCACCAATTTCCCAAGCCTAATTAAAATCAATTAGACATTGACCCTAAGGATTCATTCACTCATCGGGATCCAGTTTGAGATTATTTACAATTAACCTACTTATACTAGTCAATCTGATGTCTAGCTAGGGGAGTAGCGTCAAACGACCGCGGTTGGGGGGTACATTGGGAATCGGAGGTGCAAGCCAAAGGAAGAACCTTCTCCCCAGTCCCTCCTTCTAACTGGTCAGATTGCCTGGACATAAGTAGAGTAAATCATCCATAATCTTAGGACGGATTCTGAGAGTCAGCAAACCTTAGGCTACCCCATCTAAGGACAGACTTGTATTCTTGTGCTACAGGATTCGCTCTTTTCCCCATCCTTTCGACTTCCTTCCAATGTATGCTTGGGAGAGGTCATTGAACCCTAGATTGGAAGGACCTTTAGACCATTCTAGGAGGAGGAGGTTGAGCTATAGCCAAGCAGATCCCAGGGCTAATCAACAACCACCTCCCCCGCCCCCGAACCAGCCGGAGCTGATTCAGAAGCAGTTGGAAGAATTACAGCAGATGCAGCAATGGTTCCAACGTATGCATGGTCAAGGTGCTCGGCCCTTGAAGGATTTCTATGATCCTTCAAACTATGGGGAACGTCCTGGCATCATGATTCCCATTGGAGACATAGAAATCAAGCCCCAAGTCTTAAGTTTGATTAAGCATTTCCATGGGCTTGGCTCAGAGGACCCATTCCAGCACCTGGAAGATCTTACCACTTTGGTTCAGACCACCAGAGGAAGGAATGTGAACGAAGAGCAAATGATCCTAAGGCTTTTCCCCCACTCTCTCAGGGATAAGACCGCACATTGGTACCGGACTGTAGGAATGCCGATTGAAACTTGGGCTACTCTTAAGTCAACTCTCTTGAAGAAATTCTTCCTTATCAGAAGGACCAATGCCTCGCGACGAGCGATTACCACTTTTGCCTAGCAGCTGGGGGAACCATTTCATGGTGCCTGGGAGTAATTCCAGAAACTTTTGAGGAAGTGTCCACACCACGAGGTGCTGAAATGGCAACTCATGTAGATTTTCTATCACAGGTTGGTTGAGCAACTCCGTAATCACGTGGATGCCTCCTGCAAAGGCAATTTCCTCATCAGGGATGTAGATAGCGCATATGACCTATTTGAGGAAATGAGCGAGAACTCAATTAATCATGCCTCCATGGATGCATTCAACTGGTCCCAACAACCTAGTTCAAGTGCTAATGAGATCTAGGATTCTCATTCATTTGACATGGAATTAATTTGTAATAAACTGGATAAAATGGACTTGGTTGCTAAGAAAATGAAAGAATGGATGTCTAGGAATTCAGGAAACACTTCTATACCCATTCAATCCCAGAATTTGGGATTCCATTCCTCACGAGCTCCCACGAGGCGAGAATTCGTGATCCAACTCGATTCGACTCAACCTGTGACCCAGGATTTCTTGGAACATATGGGTTCCAAACTGGGGCCTTTGATCCCAGTTTCTCTGATCCTTCCTTCTCTCCATCCTTGTCTTATGAGGATGCATATGCAATGCAGGAGAATGTTAGGTCCAACCCATATTCCAACACTTATAACTCGGGATGGAGGAACCACCCTAACTTCTCCTAGAAAAATTAGAGGCAACAGACCCAATCTCGACCCAACAACTATGCATCTCAAAAACCTTTGGGTCAAGGTCAAGTATACACCCAGTTGCCCCCGAGACCGATTACTCATCCATCTTGGAATGCCCAACAATCCGTAGGGCAGGCTGATTTAAACCAGCAGATTGGTGGAAATGCAAGGGTCCATGCTTCAACTTATGCAACAAATGAAGAAATCGTTGGATAACTTATAATTTGGGTTAATTGCTAACACTTGACAACTCGGATCTCTACCATCCCAACCTGTACCCAACCCGCGCAATGTTCAAAATCAGGGTAATAGAGCCCAAGGGTACGAGAATCAAAGGGACTCACATGCACATGCTTAAGTGGTTGAGCAGAGTCCCTCATCTTCTTCTTCTTCTGGTTACATGACTAACCAAGGACCTCCAATCTTCACTAGCCCACCTTAAGACCCAAATCCGTATGCCTCTGCAAACTCTGTCACCTTGAGAAGTGGAAAGCAAATCCAGGACCCTAAATTGCCTTCTAGATGCCAAAACCCTATGAAACTTAAGAGAGAAGAGGAGATTGAAGAAGACAATAAGGCCCAGGGATCGAAAATTGAAAGTCCCACCCATATCCCGTTCCCTGAAGCCCTATTGAAAACCAAGAAGAAGAAAACCCTAGATAGCAACGAGGAGCTTTTGGATTTATTCAAGAGCGTAGAGATCAATATTCCACTCCTCGATGCTATTAAGCACATCCTGGCTTACGCTAAATTTTTGAAAGAACTATGTACCCAAAAGCATAAACCGAGAGAACCCACTTCGAGAAAGGTGATTCTCTCTAAGCAAACAAGTTCTGTGATCCTGCATCACCTTCCTCGAAAGAAAAAAGATCCAGGTGCCCCCTTGATCTCATGCATTATTGGGGAATACACTTTTGATAGGGCACTATTGGATCTAGGTGCATCCATCAACCTAATCCCGACTTCTCTTTATGAGAGGTTTGGGTTAGGTGAACTCAGGCCAACCTTAATAACGCTACAATTAGCAGACCGATCGGTCACCATACCGAGAGGCATTATTGAGGATGTAATTGTCAAGGTCAAGGATTTCTATTTTCCTGTAGATTTCCTTGTCCTTGACATGGATGCACCTAATGATTTGAGGAACATGCCCATCATTCTGAAGTGTCCGTTCCTAGCTACCGCCAAGGCCAATATAAACTGTGAAAGCGGTAGTATGGAGATCACCTTTGGGGATAAGAAATTAACTCTGGATATTTTTAAGGTGATAAGAGGATTTGAGGATTGTGGATTCATTGAGGAACTCGAGGATCAGGATCTTGAGACTTGTATGACAATTAGTGCACTCGAGGACTCCACCAGCTTTAGCGAACCCAACCCACAACCCTCCGTGGTAGACCTACCACATCTTGAAGAGGTTGTTGATTTTGTTCATTCCCAGCCTCTTCCACTGGATCGTCCTGATGAACCTTCATCAGCATCCTCCCTACCTTCTATTCTAAACCCACCCCAGCTGGAATTAAAACCATTGCCCAAAAATTTGAAATATGAGTTCTTAGGACCTGAAAACACGTTCCCTGTGATTATTAGTGTTGATTTGACTAAGGAGCAAGAATCGAGGTTAATTAAGGTCCTTAAGAACAACAAGGAGGTAATTGGTTGGACCATCCATGACCTTAGGGGGATCGAGCCATCTTATTGTAATCATCGTATTTTCATGGAAGATGGATCGCACCCTTCTCGCGGAATGCAAAGGAGACTAAACCCGAATATGCGAGAAGTGGTCAAGAAGGAGATAATCAAGTGGCTCGATACTAGGACTATTTACCCAATCTCAGATAGTCCGTGGGTTAGCCCCGTTCAGATTGTACCTAAGAAGGCGGGAATAACCATTATGACTAATGAGAAAGGGGAAACCTTCACCACTCGTTCAGCTTCTGCTTGGAGAGTCTGTATTGACTATAGGAAGCTGAACACAACCACTAAAAAGGATCACTTTCCCTTGCCATTCATCGATCAAATCCTCGAAAGGTTAGCTGGGCAAAAATATTTTTGCTTCTTGGATGGTTATTCGGGATATAACCAAGTCCCTATCCATCCTGAAGACCAGGAAAAGACAACTTTCACATGTCCCTATGGAACCTTTGCATTCCATAGAATGTCGTTCGGGCTTTGTAATGCGCCTATGACTTTTCAAAGGTGCATGCTTACCATCTTTTCTGACATGGTGGGAGATTGTCTTGAGGTGTTCATTGATGATTTCTCCATTTTCGGATATTCTTTTGAGTCTTGCCTGGCTAACTTGGAATTGATCTTCCAGAGACACATCAAAACACGACTGGTCCTTAGCTGGGAAAAGAGCCACTTTATGACTCAAGAAGGCATTGTCCTGGGTCATGTGGTCTCTAGTCGGGGTATTGAAGTTGATAGAGCTAAGGTGGATGCTATCTATAGACTTCCTCCACCCACATCTGTAAAATAGAACCGCTCTTTCCTTGGGCATGTGGGTTTTTAAAGAAGATTCATTAAGGATTTCTCGAAGGTTGCTTGGCCCTTGAGTAACCTTCTGGCCAAAGACACGCCATTTGAGTTTGATGAATCATGCCGTAAGGCATTCGATTTATTGAAAACGGCAGTCACCTATGCCCCAGTGTTGAAACCACCGATCTGGACAACCCTATTTGAGATTATGGCTGACACATCTGATTATGTCGTCAGGTCTGTCTTGGGTCAAAAGATTGAGAAAAGGCCCTCTATGATTTACTACGCTAGCAAGACTCTAGACGAGGCCCAGAGGAACTACACCATTACTAAAAAAGAATTGCTAGATGTAGTTTTCACTTTAGAAAAATTTAGGGCTTATCTGTTAGGTTCTCATGTTATCATCTATACCGACCACTCAGCCTTGAAACATCTCTTGGCCAAAAAGGATGCCAAACCCTGGCTTATTCACTGGATTTTGCTGCTTCAAGAATTTGATCTTGAAATCAGGGATAAAGCCGGGGCACAAAATGTAGTGGCGGATCACCTCTCGAGAATCCTAATTTATTCTCCTCATGTAGATGTCCCGATCTCTGATACCTTTTCGGATGAGACTATCCTCATAGTCTCAGGTATCCGAACCCCCTGGTTTGCGGATATTGTCAATTGTTTGGTCGTTGGTCAAATCCCCCAGGATTGGACAAACAACAATGGGATAGACTTGTGTCTGAGGCCAAAAATTATTTTTGGGATGATCCCAAGCTGTACCACATCGGCGTAGACCAGATTATTCGTCGATGTGTCCCGAAAATTGAGTTCCATAGCATACTTGAGTTCTGCCACACATCTGCGTGTGGTGGACACTTTTCCGGGAAAAAGACGATCGCAAAAATCTTGCAATCCGAATTTTATTGGTTGTCATTATTTAAGGATGCCCAGGAACTCTTAAGGTCATGCACCCGATGCCAGGTACTCAGGAACATGGCTAAGAGAGATATGATGCCCCTGAACCCAATTCTTTTTGTCAAAATTTTTTACATTTGGAGCATCGACTTTATGGGACCCTTCCCTCCTTCATTTGGACACCAGTATATTCTAGTTGTTGTTGATTACGTGTCCAAGTGGATTGAGGCAATTCCCACCTGGACCAATGACCACAAGGTGGTCATTGATTTTGTGAAAAGAAATATCTTTAATCGGTTCGAGGTTCCAAGGGCAATTATCAGTGATGGTGGCACACATTTCACTCATGCCCAGTTTCAGAATTTACTGGGGAAATACGGGGTGAACCATCGGATTTCCACACCTTACCACCCTCAAATGAATGGACAGGTCGTGGTCTCCAATCTGGAGATCAAGAACATTTTGTAGAAAACTGTTAGGCCTGATAGGAAAGATTCGACCCAAAAGCTAGATGATGCTCTTTAGGCTTACCGTACGGCATACAAAACGCCTATCGGTATGTCTCTGTTCCGTCTGGTGTTTGGTAAGGCATGTCACTTACCCGTAGAACTTGAACATTGGGCATTTTGGGCCATCAAGAAATGTAATGTGGACCTTGAGTTGGCCGAGAAAACCAGGAAACTCCAACTATCTGAGTTGGAGGAGCTTCGAAATGATGCTTATGAAAATGCTAGAATCTATAAGGCAAGGACCAAAGCTCTCCATGACCAGATGATTTCACGTAAGAGCTTTAAGCCAAACCAGAAGGTCTGGCTTTTCGATTCTTGATTGAAGCTTTCCCTCGAAAAACTCAGGTCTAAGTGGGACGGCCCGTTTGTTATTGAGCGGATTTTCCCTAACGAGGCCGTCGAAATCTTCAACCCAAAGACGGGTAATATTTTCAAGGTCAACGGACAACATCTCAAACCCTTTGTTGACCATGTGCTCCTTGAACCCATCTTGGATAAGGTTGCTCTTACCTTGCCTTAACCACTGCAGGCCGATCATTGCCCAGTTGAAGGCACTAAACTCAACACATATAAAGACTGTTCGAAGCTGACCAGAGTCTCATGGAAACTAGGTGCTATTCTTCCACTTCTACTCTCCTGCATGCTTTCATTTTGAATAATGAGGACATTGAAATAGATAAGCATGGGGGGGTGGAAATATCTTATAATCATTTTGTCATCTGTAACAGTAATTTCCTGCTTTCTTTTATTCTATTAAAAAAAAATTAGAATTAGGAGATGAGAACTTAGGCATTAGGAGTTGCAAACTTTAGGAATTTATACTTTGAGACCTGAACACTTAGACTCTTTAGGTCTTCAGGCTTAATTAGCCTGGGTGTCCATTTATTGAGTAGCAATCATAGGTCTTAATTGACCTAAATTAGGCTAGGACTTAGCATAAGTTAGGGTAATTCATGCATGCATATGCATTATTTGCATCTTTACTGCTTTCTTGTAGCTATGTATAAAATAATGCTATAATGTACTGATTAGGTGCATTGTGACAATTACAGGTAATAAGCTAACCAGAAGGTAGATCAGAAGTTGGATCTGAAGCTAGAATAACTGGTGTTGCAGCAGAGCTGGAGCGGAAGGCCTAGATTAGATGTAATAGATAATAATGTAAGGAAGTTAAAGTATGCTATTCTATTAAGTAGGAATAAAGCAGTAAAATATGAACTTAGGACCATCCCAGCCCTAAGACAGCCTAGAAGCTTCCCCAAGCCTTAGCCACCCTTAGATTAGGTCACCGCACCCTAGAAAACCTTAAAACCCTAATTCGAACCTCTATCTGGATGTCCAGATAAGTTATAGGACGTTCAAAACCCTTAGCCAACTCCCGCACCCTTAAACCCACTTCTGTAATGTTATTAGACGTCCAATTTCTACAGAATACCCAAGACAGAACCTAGAATCCCTCTTGACTCTGATTGGATGTCCAGACAATAAGTCTGGACTTCTGATTTTTCATTATAATACATCTGACACTATTATTAGACATCTGATACTGTCCTCCAATTCCTGTTTTGGAATTCAAGCCTTGATCTTGGATCTCCAGCACCCTAAACCCAATTCTAACCCCATAAGAACCTAAATTAAGGTGTCCTAACCCTAGTACATCACCTCTAGACCTCCCTAAGGACCTAATGAGGTCCTCACTAAACCTAATTGACTTGGATCTTAGTCAATTCCATCAGCCTATTTAATTGGACTCATTGAGTCCAATTGAGCCCTGATCTCAGCACACACTGTCCAATTGGACTCAATGAGAGTCCAATTAACCTAGACCTGACTTAATTGAGTTATTTTACTCTCAATTAAGTTTTCACACACCCAATTAAACCTGTATTAAGTTTAATTGCACTTTACCTTAGTGAATTAGGGTTTACAACCCTAATTTGAGACCTACTTTGACCTAAACCCATTAGAACCTAACCTAATCAACCTAGCCACCTAAGTTTCTACCCACACACACCCACACACACCATCCACATGAAAATACCTAGCCTAGAGTTCTCTAGAACTCTCTACCATGTGTTGTTGCCTTGGTTGCTAAGATTAGCAACCAAGAGCCATTCAATTTTTAGATCCACATTTGGTGGGTCTAAAAACCATCCTCTCTCTCTCACTCTCCCACGAGCTCCCACCATAGCCCTCTCTAGAGAATTCTATAATTCTCTAGAGAGCTTCCCTTAGGTCTATAAAAAGACCTAAGGGGTGGCCATTTGCACCCATCCATCTCTTGGCTTTATTCACTTCCATTTAGGTTAGCTACATTCCACCTCCACGAGTTGCTCACCATGGCTACCACCATCTCCACGCCAGGATGCTGGATCACCTCTCCAACCTCTCTCCAAGGGTCAGCCTAAGCACCATTGGCCACCCCTCCTCCTCTCATCCACTCAAAGGCCATCGGAGACCACCTCCGAATGCCCTTATTTCTGCTAGATTAGTAGGTAGTTCTTCATAATTTGCATGCCTTTATTACTGCTTAGTAGTGTAGCTCTTTATTCTACCCCAATGATGCATGCAAAATCCCCCCATAGATTCATGTATGCGATCATTTTCCGTTAGTTAGATTTATGTTTTCAAGTTTTCCTCTATAAGCTTTCCTCTAGTTCCATGTTGCAAACACCCTCCTGAATGAATGAAAGAAATTTCTTAATATATATATCTTTGTGTTGAGAATCACCATGAGCTTATTGATTATAATATATTTTGTGTGATTAAAATTGCCTACTTTTAATTCCTGATATTCTTGCAACTAAGCATGTCGTGCTTAAATACGTAATAACCATAAACCGCCATGCGATTTTAAGTAGAGCGAAAAAGATCGATTTCAAATTTGCATAAACGCCTCCCAGATACGAACAACCGGGACTGAAGTCTCATTATCTTCATAAAATCATTTTTTTTACGAGCGTTTTAGCACGACTATACTATGATTTCCGATGACTTTAAAATGCATGAAAATGTCTTCTGTCATCCACTCGAATGTGGACTTAGTCTCGAGTCCTCGCCAATTCAAATTCATTTTTAATTTGGATAATAAATTGCGATGATAAGTATGCAACTTATCAACCCACCCTCTGATTTAGGGGGACTTTAAGCCTAACCATCTACACACATTTTTTGCACTGACTCACTTTTCGACGGTTTCTTCAGAAATAGGGTACCTAATGAACTATCTAGGGTGGTATGGCTAGCAAGTTGTCAGTGGTAACAACTCATCAGCCGGTTATCCAGAACCCAGTCATAAGACCATTTTCATTGTACTACCTTTAGATAAATCTTAGGTCAGGAAAGCCACCTACTTAAAAAAAAAAAGAAAAGAAAAGAAAAGAAAATATAGAAAAGAAAAAGAAAAAGGAGAAAATAAATAACAAATAAAATCACACTTCACCGCATGAGTATGGCTGGCAAGTTGTCGGTGGTAACAGCTCATCGGCCGGTTATTCAGAACCCAGTTCACAAAAAACATGTACAATAATTCTCAAAACACTTAAGGAAGAAGCGGGGGAGTAGAATAAACCGAGGAGATATACACTGGGTTCGCCCTTATGTTGACCCCATAAATAAATGAAGTAGGGAGAAAGCTACCGATGGAAAAGATAAACCTCTAGGCAATGTCACCTAGGGTCGTAGAAACTTGAAGTCCGTTTTAACGACCATCTAGTGAGTCTTTCACTATTTTCACAAGATGCTTAGCACTTAGAGTCCTTTTCGAGTCTTAAGCGGGTCGGGTAGCCGTAAAAAGTTATCCCAGAACTCTCAAACTTTAAAAGTAACAAAAAAAATTAGAAAAGAAGAAAAATAAGAAAAAAGATTTTGTATCTTCTCTTCTCAAATAAGGCGAGGGCTTGGACGGTCTACATTCTAGCAGGCACCCAAGCACTATTGAGTTTTTGTAATTAAGTCTTAGGGTTGAGATTTTCTAAAGCAATCAACAAATTTTGCCTAAATAATCAAATCCTGATTCTACCTTTATACATAGCATTTAGGCTCATTTTTGCTAGGGACTAGCAAAAGTAAACATGGGGGTATGATAAGCACATATAAATTCATCATAAAATACTTATTTATAATAGTTCCTAGGCTTAGCATTGCATATCATATTATAAATATTGCATAACATCCATTACATGGCATTTAGGATAGATGTCTGTTTTGTACATTAATTCCTTCAATTTTTTTTTTTTGAAAAAGAAAGGAATGCTATCAAGTCATCGATAGCAAACCGAGAGAGCTTTTATTAATAAAAAATGAACACAATTACATATTCGAACCCCATTGCTGTATGAGACTTTAGCAACAATTTACAAACTTATCCACATTCATTGGGGTCTCCTGAAAAACACACTCATTCCTAGCCCTCCATACAGACCATAACACAGCCACCATAGGTAAACATGGCTTATTCCCATCCACAAGATAACACCACAAATTCTCCCATGTAGGAAGAGAATCATTACAAACTCTCCTCCAGATATAATCAGTGATCACACACGAAGAAAAATATGAGTGCTAGAATCATTATGCATCTCACATAGGTGGCAAAACTGAGTGGGAATTTCCATTCTCCTGTGCCTCAGATCTCCAGTAATCAGACCGTCCCTTCTGCAGAGCCACAAAAAAATTTGTACCTTTAATGGTATTTTTAATTTCCATAACCTTTTCCCCACCTCATCAAGTTCCGCCATCCTGGAAAAATTAATCAACTTGTCATAGGCAGCCGTGAAGAAAACTTACCCTCCCATTTGTATGTGTCATACTCATGAGGCGTGGGTTTGAATGCAGCAAGTTCTTGCATGAGACGCTCATTCTCTGCTCGTGTTCTTGTTTCATGATTATTCCACATAGCATTATTTAAAGACCACTGCTCAGACTCCACATCCCAATAATCAGAAACCACAGCATTTTTATCCGAAGCCGTTGCATAAGCAAGGGAGAACATGTCTTTAATCACCCCCCCAGGTACCCAATTCTCTAGCCAGAATTTGAAGCTTTTCCCATCACCTAGTACAGATTTGAACAAAATCCAATTATCCCTCAGGGCACGCACCACAGAAGACCAAAATGGAGATGGTTTATGGGGGTTTAGGCGATTCTTCTCATCATTGGCAGCCCCATAGCTATCCTAAACTATTTCTGTCCACATTTTTTTCCCCCTGCAGCAGTCGAACGGCCCACTTCAACAGCAAAGCATCATTAAATTCCTTGAGGGATCTAACACCCATGCCACCAATCTTTTTTGGCTTGCAAATTGAATCCCATTTTAAAGGTTGAAGAAAATCCCCTTGGTGAGAGGCCCCTTTCCAAAAGAATCTTTTGCGCATCACATCAAGTTTTTTCCAAATTGACTTCGGGGCTTTGAGAATAGAGAAGAAAAAAATTGGAATCGATGTAATGACAGAATTCAGTAATATATACATCCCCCCTTTTGATAGGTATCGACTACTCCAACCCTCCAATTTCGTAGCCACCTTTTCATATAGGAAGGACCAATCTGCTTTCCTCATTTTAGTGCATTTCAGAGGCAATCCTAGATATTTGATAGGCAATGAGACCACAGGTGTACCCAAAGTGGTAGAGATGTCATTCTGGATCATTCCATTCATCCCAAAACAAACCAGGGAGGATTTGTTTCCATTAAGTCTAAGACCAGAAATCTCACCAAAAATCTTAACCATATGAAAAAGCACTTGCGCTTCCCTCTTCCCCCCTTCCACAAAAAAAACAGTGTCATCTGCATATTGGAGGATGGGAGCTAAAGTCCTGTTATTAGACATTGAATACCCCCTTATAAATCCATCCGCTGCCAGTTTGCATGCATATCTTGCCAATGTATCCACTGCAAGATTAAAAATTAGAGGGGCAAGTGGACATCCTTGCCTAACTCCACATTGGGGCGGAATCCAAGTTCGGCATGGTTTCCCATTTATCAATGGGGAAAAGGAGGTTGTCGTGATGCATCTCTTCACCCACTGTATCAACTGAGGTGAAAATTTCCTTCTTTTAAGGATTTCCCACAGATACGACCAGGAGACTGAATCATAAGCCTTGGAGAAGTCTACTTTCCATAAAAAGGCCTTGGTCTTTCGCCTGTGCCATCCCATTACCATCTCCTACGCCATAATGAAGGACTCCTATAGCGATCTCCCAGGAAGAAAGGTAGATTGGACCGACATTATCAAGTCCTTTAATACCTCCCGCAATCTGTTGGCTATAATCTTACTGATAATAAGGTAAATAGAAATAGATAGTGCAATGGGCCTGTAATCAGAAAACTTCTTCGCACTTGATTTTTTAGGAAGCAGGAACAGATAGGATTTATTCAACCTCTCAAAACCAGAGTTGCCCAGTTCAAATTCATGAATAACCTTCAATACATCCACTTTGACAACACTCCACAGTTCTCTATAAAAGAAAACCTGAATCCCATCCAAACCAGGAGCCCCTTCATTGTTTAAGTCTTTAATTGCTTTTAATACTTCTTATTCAGATATAGGAATAACTAACATGTCTCTCTGATCACAACTGACACTAGGGAATTCCACCGATGCCATCCTCCAAGAGCCCCTTGGTGCAGCCTTGGCCAAATCTTTAAAATATTTTCCTGCTTCAATTCTGATTTCACTAACAGAAGTAACAGTTCTCTCTTCTACTTTAACTGATGAGATAAGATTGAATCTCCTCCTAGCACTGGCCGCGAGATGAAAAAACTTCGTGTTTGCATCACCCTCTTTGAGCCATAGCTGTCTAGATCTTTCATGCCAGTCCATTTCTCTTTTCAGATCCTCCTCCCCCACTACTGACTGCATCTGTTGTCTTTGCTACTGCTCTTGGGGGTTCAAAGACTGCCTGCACTCCTTCAGATCCAATTCTCTGATCACTGCTAGAGCCTCCCTCCTCCTTTGTTCTCTGATCAATGCCATTGCCTGTCCATATTATTTCAACATGTCACGCAAGCCTATCAGCTTTGCAGCCAGCTGCTATGTGGTAGACCCTTGCACTGCCTTGTTCTGCCACCACTGAGACACCATTTGCACAAACCCCTTCTCCCTAAACCAAGATCTATTGAGTTTGAAATAAGATCCAATGTCAGAATTCGTCCCACTGTCCCATACTAGCGGAGTGTGATCAGAGAAAGGCCTATCAAGGCACATCACAGCTGATAATTGATGCCTCTCTAACAAGTTAGGACTGCCAAAAAATCTGTCCAACTTAAAAGTCTATCCACTAGCATTTCTCCAAGTGAACTCCACTCCACTAATAGGATATTCTGTCACTCCCAGATTTTGCACAACCATTTGAAAGCCTGCCATTGAACCGTCCAACCTCTCACCAGGACTGTCATCACTTGAGAGATGACAATTAAAGTCACCCCCTAAAAGCCAAGGGACCTCCTACACTCTTTGATGCATCGCAGAGAGTTCCTCCCAAAGACCAGACCTGTTTGCAGCCGCACAAGGGCCATAAATGCATGACACATACCATTCCATATCTCCTTGGGGAGATTGGCATTTGCAAGTAAGCATGTGCCTGTCACGAATGACTTCAATTACCAAAAGACAAGACTTTCTCCACCAAAAAGCCATTCCACCAGACCTTTCGGATGCACCCTTTACCATAACATCAGTGCACCCAAATTGCTTAAAGAAATCCCATTCCTGACCATTCTCCATCTCCACATGTGTCTCTTGGATGAGAGCACAATCAATCTCCCACTCAGAGAGATATCTACACAAGGAAGTCCTTCTCATCTTATTGCGCAACCCACGCACATTCCAAGTCAACACTCTCATTCCTTGCCAGATTGCTCCCCTTGAGCCACACAGCCCACAAACTCAACCATGATTGAGTTTGCAATGGTCTTCTCCATAATAGGGGTCAAGTTCTCCTTCCTTCTCCCTATAAGCATATAAGGGGATCTACCCACACCTCTTTTCTGATTGGATCTGCTACCAAATTTCATATTAGCAGGAACTGAGAACTGCACCTGATTTACCTCTTTGAGAGATCTACTGTCAATTCTGAGTACCAGTTCCATTCCTGCCATCTCCTCTTCTTTGCTGCTAAGGACCTCTGATTCTTTCTCAGAAACATCAGCAACCTCCATATAACCATCCTCTTTGGCTACCAAGGCTTGGCTGCAACCTCCTACTGCATTAACCTCTTCCATGTGCATCAAGTCCTCCTCTGCATAGTCCTGGTGGCAGTCCTTCCTCTTTTTGGACTCAGGAGCTTCATTTGGTGAAGTGTGCCCACCCTTTTATCCTGTTTCCTCTCCTCAGTGTTGGCCCCAGACGTCTTAACCTGCCCTTGTTCTAACTGCCCAGGCACTTGTCCAACCACTGTTAGACGAATAAGCCATGAGGAACCCCCACATCTAATCGTAACCCTATCAGGAATCGAGCCAGCATTGAAGACATCAGCCTCAATTCTAAGAGATCAGATGTCCCCTTCTCCAATCATGACTTCAGACCCTTCACAGATGGAAGCAAAGCCTGCAACCATCTTAGTAACAACTCCCTTAGATCTCAGATGCAATGGCAGTCCACTAATCTCAAGAAGAACCCTCGTAGAACCCACTCTTTGAGGAGGCCAATCAGGGAGAGCCCCATCAAAGGGGGACACCATTCTCCAGATCACATTAATCTCTTCGAACAAGCTCGAACAAAATCTCAGTCTCTCAACATCCATCATGCCCAAACCATATACCAGAAAACGAGATTGGGATAGCATAGCCACCTTCCAGCCCATAGACATAAGGTTTAGGGAACATACCAAATCTTGAAACCTTTCTATCGATGGTTTGCCTGCCATAATCTCACCAATCAGAGCACCCCTCAGCATGATCTCCATAGAAGAGATCTCTTCAGATATCGAGATCTCCACTTCAATTGAATGCCTACCAAACATCGGCGGTGGTGGCAGTCGGGACTCTTTCTTCACCACCCAGCCAGGGCGCGAAAATGCCATCTTTGTATGTAGCGGCTTCCTCCTAGGGCAAGAATCGCGTTTATGCCCTTCGCCCCTGCACGCCAAGCAAATCAAAGGGTTTCTGCAGATTGCCGCCAAGTGCCCCCTTTGTCGACATCTGAAACACAAGACGTCGCCATTCATTCTCCTCCAGGGCCTTCTTGGATAGTTTTCAGTCGTCCTACCAGCCCTCTCCTACTAGACCCGCTCCCTTCTCCTCCAGTTCCTCGACCTCCACATCTTCCACTCACCCCCTTCTTCAGCCTTAGATGCCTCCACATCACCGCCACCCGCTACCCGATGCTGACCTCTCTCTCTTCCTCTCTCTCTCATCACCAAAACAATTAAAATTAACCACTCCAATTCCTTCATTTTATATGGCCAGGAGGCAATGCGACGTCCTTACAGACTTCGGATGAAAAATCCGACCTTACATATGGATCCGGAGTGACGATCGCAGTCTGACAACATAGAAATCACCTCAATCCGAGCACCGTGGCATCCTCTGTAAGCAATGAAGGGTGACCAGTCTAGATGTTGCCATGTGGCACCATCTGGAGCACCTAAAGTGGTCTGCACATCTCCAAAGGCCGCCCCATCGAGTGATCTCAGCAGTTGGATGAAGATCCAATGGTTGAGCGGCCACCCTCACCACGCAGGCATAACTCTTCTTCGCATCACACATGCAAGCGTGGCGCAGTAGTGAGGGGAAGCACTTTAAAAGAGCTGGAGAGAGATAGAGCCACAATTCATCATGCCCTGCTACAGTGTCAAATGCAATAGTGCCGCCCGATTGTGATCGAGCGGTCGAGGTTCCCCACATGTGATCCAACGTCGCCAGCCGACACGAAGGCGCATGCTAGATCACACGCATGCCATCTGAGGAGTGGATTTAAGTCGTCCATGTGAAGCATCAGCAGTCTGATCTCCTCAATCGCGCGAGGTGCGTGATTCAAATCACGTGCGGGCGATCTATGGGCACATCTCGACCATGCGATGTAGCATCGAACAGCGGCTAGAGCACACACCAGCGATTCAAAATTCAAATGCTCTTAGGCACGCGCTCTCCTCTCGCAATCTCAGCCGTCCGCGCCTGATCCAACGGTTGGAGATTATCGCTCCTTTAATAGCTACAAGCGTGAGTGTTGGGCGTGGGCTTTACAACGACAGAAGGGTGGGCCTTTAGTGATGCTTATAGCTATCACTAAATGGCCTACGTAGTGCGTGCACTAGCCCAAGCAATGAAGAGGCGTGGATCTTCAGCGACATCTCGAGCAGCCTTTAGTGACATTTATAGTTGTCACTGAATGCCTATGCATGGGACTCTCTCCTTCCTTCCACTATATAAACACCCCTACACCCCCCATTCCTCTTTATCTCTACCTACTCTACTCCCACCTACTCCCAAGCTCTAGAAAGCCTACCAACACTCCATTAGAGCTTGTTCTCAAGCTCCCAAGTCTCCTATTAGTGTAGCAAACCTCTGCCTCACCAAATATTCATCCATCTTCCCATCCCCATACATAGGTCGCCTTGGAGTCATCCTCCCACCTCCATTCCGGTAGCAGATCATCTCTATCTTCTCACCTCTATTCCGGAGCCATGCCGAAGCTTTCCTCTACCTGACGTCCTCCTGCATCTCACCTCCATCGTCCCGCTCCTCACCTCCTTCGTCCGAGCTTTCACCAGGCACCGTCGTCTCATCAAACAGCCGATTTGGGAGATTTCCTCTCACCCTCCTCTCTTTTTATGCTTTCATAGTTGATTGTAATTGACATTGAAGTGATATCTATACCATATTCTTTCCATCTCTATCTTGTGATTTATTTACTTGTTTTCTTACAAAAATACAAAAAAATAACAAAACCCTAAAATACCAAAAAGAAACAAATCGAAGCGCAGTTTTCACTTAAAGGAAACGTTGCCTCCCTGTGTTCGACCTGGACTCCCTTGGAGTTTCGGTATAAATTTTATTTGATCACGCATTTTGCAACTATGACGACGGGTTACTTATAACCTCAATGTCAAACATGCGAAACACATGCGATCAGCTGTGCTCTTTCTATACTTAGCTGATTTGCAAGGCCTTTACCTCTGTCTGCTGTGGTGTTGTGTTGTGCCTCTCCCTTAAGGCACGAAGAAAGGAACAAGAGAAGAGGCCTTTGCCTCTATTCTGAGAAGCTTGGTTCTGCTGGTTTTGAAAGTTGTTGACTCATTTAACTTGGTTTACGTGGAATATTGGTTGATAATTACTGTTGATATATTTGAGCTTAACATTCAAAGGGTTAATTGGTGATTCAAATCACCATTTTAACCCATTCTTTTTGCACTGAGTACTTGATTTCATTTTTATATAATTCAGAGTTGTTCTGAATCAAGTTTGGATTATAATTGCTTATATCTGTTGTGATTGGTGAGATTAAATTGCTATTATTTGCATCATGTGTTTGACCTCGAACTCTTTTTGAATCTGAGTTACAAATTTAAATGATTTGAGCACATTTGTCCTATACTATGATGCATTTCTTAACAAACAATGAATTTGCTCAAGCATTTTGGTGTCGTTGTTGGGGAGTAATAAGCAATTTGATTTCATATAATTTCTGATTTGATCTGTTACTAACTTGCTTTATCTATTTTTTTTTGTGTGTGCAAGGTACACGAAGAAGACCAGCCGCACAACACCAACTCCAAGGGTAGGTACTCTCATTTCCTTCTTCTTAAGCCCCTATTTCTGAAGAGAATTAAAAATAAAAATCAATTAGGATCAACTCGCATTAAGATGTAATCACTTGAGTTGCCTAATTTGATTCATTATAAAGATCCCCTTCCAAATTTCTACACCTAATAGGGACTTAAGGTACCTAGGGTTGTTCACCTTCTTGATTGAGCCCTAGGTGCCACATTTGGAAAGAACTGATTGGACCAAAAAGAGCTAAATTAGGGTTTCTATCTTAGGGTTAAGAAAACACACCTGCCTGAAATAACAAGAATTGATTTTCCCGCATTGTGTGTGACCTAAACCCTTGCTTGAATTGACATAATCAAGAAAACCTTAAAAGAAGGCTCTAATCATCCACTTGAATCCTAAAACTTAGGACTTAATAACCTGCTTGCAAATCACTTAGGGTGATTTTGGGCTCATTACCCAACTCATCCTCAACATTAGGGTAGGTTAGGTGAAGTTGATCCACCTTATGGGTCAACCAAGCTTCAAATTAGGTCACAAGTCACAAATCAACTCTAAAGCTCAAGTGAAATTCGAAGCACCTTAATTCAAGATTAAAATTTGGTAGACTTCAAAGGTCAAGTTATTCATTCCAGTCTACTTGGATTCGCAATGACAAGGAAGGTTAGGTGGGGGAAATCCTGTAACTCATGGGGACACTCTACCACATAAGGGTCTTTGCGGGACTCTCCCTTCCTGGCTACCCAAGTATTTCTCAAGTGGATGACTTTTTGATCAAGAGGTATCATCCGCCTCAAACCTCCTTAGTCACCAAAAGTTTTAGGGTGCCTCGATTGGGTCCATCACATATTCTGTCCCTCATCTGGTTTCCTAGTGCATGTTCGGGAGGAGGTCCTTAAGACCACCCTTGAGGCCTCCATTAGTTGTTCATTCCCATCTCGAGGCCAAGCCTCGACTCACTTGTTTGTGCTACCTCCTGACCAGATTGATATCTCTTCTAATTCATCTGAGCGTAGATCTCCTTCATCCATAGCATGGAACACCAAGCAGAAGAAGAAAACAATCTCCAGAATCAGCTTCAACATCTCAATGATCTATTCCATATGCTTTCATGAATCCACCGCAGCGTCCTATAATGCAAGATCATTACAATCCCGCTATGGTAGCAATCGAACCAAGAGTTCAAATCACGGATGGAGGACCTGATACTGAACTCAAGCCCAACATGATTCATGCTATCCCTAAATTTCATAGGATGAACTTCAAAGATCCCTTCTAGCATATCAAACAACTCAAGCACCTGGCCTAGAGCTTTGGGATAGCTACTCAAGATTGAGACATCCTGCTCATGAAGATGTTTCTTTCTCCCTTATGGACAAGGCTACCCACTAGTACCAAACCGTAACTCGTCCGATCAACACATGGGATGAACTTCAATCTGAATTTCTGAAGAGGTTTTTTCCTGTTAGTCAGACAAATGCTTTGAGGGACCAGATCACGCACTTTACTCAGAATGCGAGAGAACCGCTTCATGAGGCATGGGATCTCTTTCTAGATCTCATGTGGAAATTCCCCCACCACGGAGTTCCTAAATGGGAACAAGTACAATCTTTTTACCAGGGACTCCATGAAGATATCAGATTATTCATCAATGCGACCTGTGGTGGAAACATCATGGGTCAACATGAGGACATCGTGTGGGAGATTCTAGAGAATATGTGCAAGAACTCCATTAATAATGAATCCATGGTCATGTTCGACAGGACTATTACCTGTGCATTGACGAACACCAGGGGGCGCATGAAACCTAAGGCCTGTTCGCACCCGTCGATTTGGAACTAATGGCCAGTCGCTTGGATAAGGTCTCGATTATCGAGAAGAAGGTGAACAAATTGTCTCAACACTTGCAGAGAGCCACCTCAGCATAGCAAAACCCATTTGCGCAACCGCCCTCTGGTAGGGAGGCTATGTATAACATCTATCACCACTCTTCTCAGGGGATGGACTCATATCCACCTCCATCTGATCCTGCCTTCGAAGGACACTCTAGAACTTCCTACTTTAGTTGGGGGAACTCTGAACCCTCATATTCTAACTTCACTGGGGTTCCTCAGACCTGTGAGGACCTTAATGCCATCCAGAATGATCCATTCTCAAGCACTTATAACCTTGGATGACGTAATCATCCCAATTTCACGTGGTCGGGGAACAATCAAAATTCGATATCTCAATTCCAGCCCCGACCACAAGCTCCACGCCCATATCAGCCTATTCAGCTGAGGCCCAATCAGAATTACTACTTCGCGCCAACATGGGAAGATCAAATTCTCTAATCCTGCAAACCCTAGCTGACATTCAAAAGACAAATGCAAATATGTAGAAATAGCACAAGGACGAGATCACAGAGGTTTGTAATCAGCTTGGATAGATGGCGAATTCTCGCCAGCTTGGTGCACTTCCTTCACAACCTCTGTCAAATGCAAATAACGTTACCAAGCACATTATGTTTATCAGGCCCCTTCTGCTCCATCACCTGATGGGATGGAGGCTTCAACATTATACTCAGGATATCAGCAGCAACCACCATTGTTACTGATAAACTCCAGTTTATCATCATTCTTATGCATTAAAACAAACCTAGCTCTTAGGATTTTGCTCTGCAAACGGGTTTTTGGGCTGCATTTAGGCATAAATTAGGACTGGCATGCATTTTAATTTTTATTGTCTTTTTGATATGTTTTTGCGAGTATTAGGGATAGACAGAGTGTTAGGGATAGAACCCTAGCACTCAGGAAGGCAATTGGTGAAGGAGAAGCTTAAACCAGCTGGAACTCAGCTTTATCCAACTCACCATAGTTGGAATCCAGCTCACTTGAACTAGGGTTAGCTTGTCCTAGCTCCATTCAGCTCATCTCAGCTAAATGGCAGCTCAAGAGAGCACATCTTAGCTCACCTTAGCTCAAGTCATCTCAGATCCAGCTCAACTTAGCTGAGTCTAGCTCATCTCAGTTCCCATCAGTTCACTGGGAGCTCTAACTAGCTCAACTGAGTTGACTGGAGTTCACCTTAGCTCAGGTCCAGCTACATCCAACTCTACTCAACCCCAACCAGCTGAAGATGAGTTCATTTCAGCTCAGGAAGCTCAAGTCCAGCTCCCTGGGATTCAACTAACCTCAACTCAGTTGAGCTAAGTTACCTTAGCTACCCCAACCAGCTTAATCCTCCCCAGGAGCACCAGACCCAGCTCACCTCAGCTCTTTGTGGTAGAAGCTAGCTTACTTTAGCTTGGCTTAGCAGCTAGCAAAGAACTAGCAAGCTAAGCTAGCTAAAGTAGCTCCATGCCATCCTCTTCAGCAGCTGCCAGCTCCAATTCAGCTCCAGACTTCTTCTGTCCAGCTCCTCTTCACAAGCCCGAGCTCCCATTGCCTCCTCCTCTATTCCATTACTAGCTAAGCTAGCTTAGCTTAACTTAGCTAGGCTCCAACTCCCTTGGCCATTCACCACCTTAAAACCCTACCTAACCAGCTCCACCAACTACCTCTACCTATAAGTCCACCTAGCTAACGTAGTCCACCCCTAAGTTGGCACCAACCCTAGCCACCTTTTCACCCCTCACCTCCATCCAAAATCCACCTAAAGTTGGCACCAAAACACCCCCCATAACCACCACCAAAATGGCGCCAACCCATCTCCTCATCACCACCCTACACTTCACCAACCAACCCATCTCCACCCTTGATATTTGGTGCCAAGAACACCCCCTTCTAGAAGCCAAAGTTGGCGCCAAAATAAGGTGCCTTTCCACCCCATACTCGACCACCAAAGGACACCATCAAACCCCCTTCACACCCCCTTGGTTGGCACCATTTAACCCTCTCCATTGGATCCCTAACCACCTCCCATCAAGCCATCCTAGACCTCCACTAAAGGCCACGCCAACCACCTCCATCCCACTCTATAAAAACCCATCACCCACCACCATTTTCATCATCCTCCCATTAGATAATTTCCACCTTACTTCCACCTAAACCCACGGCCAAGAAGAAGGGATAGAGAGGAAGATTAAGGGGCCACATCACCCGCCCCCTTGGTGCCTTCTTCTCCCCATTCCTTCCCTTTGTGCCATGGCAAGAAGGAGGAGGATCTTCACCACCAGGAGGACGGCCTAGCAAGGAGGAGCAAGGGTGGTGCATGCCCACCCTTGGAGGAGGAAAGTTAAGGTGGAAGCTTCCACCTTGGAGGACACCATTTGAAGGAGCTTTACAAGGAAGGAGTTGGAGGACTCTTTTCAAGCTTGGGAGCTACCAAGCTTGGAGCAAGAAGCCATCATCTTCTTCACCATTTCATTTAGAGGATTTGTGTTTTTATCTTCTTGCATTTCAAGTAGATTAGAAGCTTTCCTCTATGTGTTTTGTGTAGAACAAGTTCAATTCAATTCAAGTTGCCTTCTTTTAAATTCTTGTCACATTTGTCTTTTATCTTGATCTAGTATTTTTTCACTCCCTCTCCCTAATTACTCTAGGCCCCCACGTGCCTAGAGTGAGCTTAGGGAGAGGCATTTCTTGTCACTCTAGCAATAGTTTAGTGGATTAGGTTTAGATTACCCTTTTCTTCGTCAACAACTTTGTGAATGCTCATTATTTCAAAACCCTAAGAAAAATATAAATTAAAAATACCAAAAAGAAAGGTGAATTTCATTTCTAACCAAGAGACGTATATTTTGCAAAATATTACCTCCTTGGATGACCCTAGATACTTCCCTATCTAGGTTAGAAATTTTAAAAGCGAAAGCAAATTTACGCATTGCAATGACACTAAATTGCCTAATTAATAAACCATGTATTTTCATTATCAGTTACCTACTCCAAACCAAAACCAGGTAGGATTAAATTCTGTTGCTACCCGTAGTGGCAAGGCAACTCAGGATCCACCTTATCCAAGCCACTCTAAGCATGGTGGTTCAGAGCCTAACCCTAGGTTGGTTACCCAGGACACCCCTATTCTAGATCCAGAACCTGAACCAATCTTGGAGGAACCTACAGGGGTCCCATTTCCTGAGGCCTTGACCAAAGGAAAGAGGAAACCCAAACCCGTGGCACTTGAGGAAGATATGGTCAAGCTCTTTGAGCAAGTCCAGATAAACATTCCCTTGATGGATGCGATCCACCACGTACCAGCATATGAGAGATTTCTGAAGGATTTGTGTACACCTAAGCATAAGCCATGAACCAAAGATGGGAGCCCGATCTTATTATCTAAGCAAGTCAGCTCAATCATTTTGAGTAAGCTCCCACAAAAAGCAAAAGATCATGGCATCCCTTTGATCTCCTGCAGAATTGGTGATTTAGAATTTGATCGAGCATTATTGGATCTAGGAGCCTCCATAAACTTGATACCTACATCCCTACTAGACCATTTCGAGGAAATTGAGCTCAAACCGACAGAGGTGACTTTGCAGTTAGCAGACCGATCAATCAAGTCACCTAGAGGAATTCTTGAGGATGTTTTGGTTCGGATTCGTGATTTCTACTTCCCAGTGGACTTTATTGTATTAGATATGGATACTCTTAAGAATCTGAAGAATACACCAATTATTTTAGGAAGACCATTCCTAGCCACAGCTAGGGCTAATATAAGCTGTGAAGAGGGCCAGATCAAATTGAAATTTGGGAACAAAAAATTGAAGATTGATATATTTAAGGCCCAAAAAGGAATTAACTGTGGGGCAATTGAGCAAGTTTGTGACATCAGTTCTGTGATTGAGGACCCACTTCTAGAAGAAAACCTGATTACCCTTGATCCTCAATCCCAAGTAGATCATGCCCCACAGATAGAGAAGCCTAGAGCTGATCCAAATTCACCCACAGCTCCCACCTTATCTTCTAAGGCCCATCCCGAACCTCCTTCTGCTGCTGATAACCCAGTTATGGAGTTGAAACCTCTTCCCGATCATCTAAATTATGTCTTTTGGGGTTCTAATCAAACATTTCCTGTGATTATCAATTCCCAACTCACATCTAATCAGGAAACAAAGCTGATTTCTATTCTCCAACAGCATCGGAGAACCATTGGTTGGACTCTCGATGATCTGACTGGTATCAGTCCCTCATATTGCACACACCGTATCTACACTAAAGAGGGATCACGCCCATCCCGAGAGATGTAGAGAAGACTTAATCCTAATCTGCAGGAGGTCGTGAAAAAGGAGAACATCGAGTGGTTAGATGCTGGGATCATCTACCTTATTTCCGATAGCTGCTAGGTGAGCCTGATCCAAGTTGTGCCTAAGAAGGCAGAGCTCACCATTGTCACGACTAAATCTGGAGAAACCATCCCGACCCGCATTGCAAATTCGTGGAGAGTCTGCATTGATTACCAAAGACTAAATGCCTCCACGAAGAAAGATCATTTCCCACTGCCATTTATTGATCAGATTCTTAAGAAATTGGTGGGAAATCGATTCTTCTATTTCTTGGATGGTTACTCAAGGTATAATCAGGTGGCAATTCATCCAGAGGATCAGGAAAAGACCACCTTCACCTGCCCTTACAATACATACGCATTCCATAAGATGCCTTTTGGGTTATTCAATGCACCCGCCACCTTTCAACGGTGCATGCTAGCCATATTTTCTGACATGGTGGGTAAATACCTTGAAGTATTCATAGACGACTTCTCGGTATTTGGTGAATCTTTTGATGAGTGCCTCCTACATCTAGTCCAAATCCTCAAGAGATGCATTGATGTGAACCTAATGCTCTCTCAGGAAAAGTGCCACTTCATGGTTCCAAAAGGAATCGTCATGGGACATCTTATTTCTGAGAGAGGCATTCAAGTCGACCGAGCCAAGGTGAATTTGATTTCTAAGCTTCCTGTTCCTAACACGATTAAAGATATCAGATCGTTCCTAGGGAACATGGGTTTTTATCACATATTTATATATGATTTCTCCAAGATCATGTGTCCTTTGACAAACCTCCTCTCAAAAGACATGCCTTTTAAGATGACGACTGCGTGCATTCACGCATTTGAGACCTTGCATGACCGAGTCACCTAAGCATCAATCCTACAATCCCCTAACTGGTCTCAACCCTTTGAGATCATGTACGATGCATCTTACTATGAAGTGGGAGTGGTGTTAGGGTAGAAAATAGACGGGAAACCCGTGGTCATATACTACACCAGCAAGACATTAGACGAGGCTCAGCGTAACTACACAATTACAGAGAAAGAGCTGTTGGCTGTCGTATTTAGCCTAGAAAAATTTAGATCATACCTCTTGGGTTCCCATGTCATCATATACTCGGATCACACCATAGTGAGGCACTTACTCACGAAGAAGGATGCGAAACCAAGATTAATCCGATGGATCTTGCTATTACAAGAATTTGACCTTGAAATTCGTGACAAGGCAGGAAAGCAGAACGTGGTAGCTGACCATTTATCTTGCCTTCCTTCTTCAGTCATTGACCCATGCAGACCTATCACCCAGCATTTTCCATATGAACATCTGTTGGCCATTAACGGACTTCCCTGGTTTGCTGACATGGTAAACTACTTGGTTACGGGGAAAGTCCCACCAAATTGTGTGACTTCCAGACGAGACAAGTTGATTTCCGATGACAAGTACTACATTTGGGAAGAACCATACCTCTTCCATATTGGCAATGATCAGGTCATCTGAAGATGCATTCCTAACAATGAGATCAATAATGTCATCTCATTCTGTCATGACCAGGCCTGCAGTCGCCATTTCTTTGGTCGAAAAACCGCAGCGAAGATCCTCCAATGTGGGTTCTACTGGCCCACAATGTTCAAAGATGCACAAACTTATTGTAGGGCATGAGCTTGTTGTCAGATCTTAGGCAACATGGGCCCACGTGATATGATGCCCTTAAATCTGATCATTGTGTGAGAAATCTTTGACATCTGGGGAATTGATTTTATGGGACCCTTTCTAGGATCTAATAGCTTCGAGTATATCTTACTCGCTGTTGATTACGTCTCTAAATGGATCGAAGCCATCCCCACCAGAACAAGTGACCATAAAGTTATTCTTCAATTCATTCAAGAGAACTTTTCCCGATTTGGGGTTTCAAAAGCCATCATCAGCGATAGCAGGTCTCATTTCGCAAATGTGCACTTCCAATCCCTGATGGAAAAGTACGAGGTGTCGCATCGTATCTCAACTCCTTATCACCCCCAGACTAATGGATTGGCAGAATTGTCAAACCGGGAGATCAAGAAGATCCTTCAAGTCACTGTTGGGCTTGACAAGAAGGATTGGTTTACCCGCCTTCCGGAAGCCTTATGGGCCTAAAGGACCACCCATAAGACCCAGTTAGGCATGTCTCCCTTTAGACTCGTGTACGAGAAGGCATGTCACCTCCCCATAGAAATGGAGCATAAAGCCTACTGGGAAATACGGAAGTGCAATCTAGATCTTGTGAAGGCTAGAATCCACCGCTGGTTGCAATTGAACGAGATCGAGGAACTACACAATGACGCATACGAGAACTCACAAATCTACAAAGAGTAGGTGAAAGCCTTCCATGATAGGCACATTTCAAGAAAAACCTTCCATCTTGGTTAGAAAGTACTACTCTTTGATGCCAAACTCAAGCTTTTCCCAGGTAAACTCAAATCTAAATGGATTGAACCATTTCTGGTAAGACAATTATTCGAAAATGGAGCTGTCAAAATCAGTAAACTCAACCTTGATTCTGAACCTTTTGTTGTGAATGGTCAGAAACTCAAACTGTTTCTCGAACTTACCGACTCAAACTTGGTTGTAGTATCTTTTGATCTCCATTCACTCTGAGCTTCATTGCGCCCAGCTGATGGTGTTAAACTTAGCGCTTAACGGGAGGCAACCTGTCATCTTTTGAAAAACCCGAAGCCTTCCTGACATATCCTTTTGCTGAATTCATATTGCACTTTAGGGTTCGTTCATTAGAACAGCCGACTCCACCTTTGGTACCTGTATCAAAGCTTGAAATAGTTTGCAACAATCATTCTGACCCATTCACCACCCACCTATTCTAATGTACGATCTGAATTGAACTCAAACCCACCTAATTTACAATGAGGACATTGCAAATCTTAGGCATGGGGGTTATTAAAGTGCAAAACACTGTGAAATCAATGCATGGAAGAGTTTCATAAAAAAGAAAAGAGGAAAGGAGAGGTCATTTTGAGCTAAATGAAAAAAGAGAGGGAAGAAAAAGGAGCAAATAAAAAGAAAAAAAGAGTCCCTTGAAACTGAATATGGAACCTACCTAACTTCTAGGTTGGATCAGATGATGAATTAAGACCTGGAAGGCTAAACATAGGGAATTAGTGGTGGATACCAACCTTAGGCCTCTTGGATTTATTCTAGGGTTTAAACACTCAAGTATTTATTAAGATCCGGATTAGTCCTCAAGAGGTTGAGGAAAGTGAGAGGTTGATGTAGTAGGTCTAAGGCTTAAGGATTATTCGACCCTGTTGCCCACCCTTTAGTTTGCGGGACTTGGTAACCTAAGCACCCAAAATCACACACTTAGTCTGGTTCAGTGCACTTAATAAAGAAAAATATGCCAAAAATGTTATATTCTGAAACGCCATCTCGAAGATCTAGCTTAGGAGTGGCTCGACAACACAATTTGATTGGACGAATTCCGGATGCGGAGAGCTAGGAAATTCCCCTCAAAGATGCAAAATAACATATCGTCTCCTCGGTGCTTATCTCCTAAGATATCTAAATATCCTACCGGGGGAATGTAAGCACCTTGTGCTGGTTCAAGTGTCATGGGTAGGGTTATCCTGAAATGTCGATTGCCAGGGCCTGAATTTAACTACAGAACGCCATGGGCGGCATTATCTCAAAGTGTCGAAAGCCAGGGTTATTGGGGTTGCCATGGGCGGTGCTATCCCGAAGCATCGATTGCCAGGGACTTGATGTGACTCAAATAGGTTTTGTTAATATGGTGATATTGTCATTGAAATTAGTATCGTGAGTTAACCTAAATCAAGTCAACACTAGTTTCACAAAATTTTTAACCTGGCCTACTTGATTTTATCTTGGTCGCTTTTAGGCCTAGGGTCGATCTCAGGGAGGTGGGAATTTGAAGATCAAGAAGTTTCTACGCCTTTCCTAAAAAGTATCTCTTCCTTGCATTTATTATGTTTTTGCTTTTTTCTATTTTTAAGATTTTTGTTGGTGATAATGTTGTTCTTGAGGTACACCCTCAAAAATGAAGTCCTTGGCCCTGAGCCAAATGGTCTTGGCTTGTAGCCAACTAAGTGTTCCCAAAATTGATCTTTTTATTTGCAAGATTGACTACCTGCAAGACAAGAATTATCTTTTCTCTTTTTCTCTTTTTCACTTTTTTTTTTTGGTCTTTTTAATAGCAAGAAATAAAAGACAAATGAAAACAGGGTAGGTTGCTAGGAAAGAAAGAAACACTTATCTTATTATATATATGTATAGATATATAGTAGATACAAAATATATATGTGTATATAGTTGTATGTTATGTATATAGGGATGGAGGTGGAAGTGGAGATGGAATGTAGCACGGTGTCAAGTTGGTCTACGTCTAGTAAGACGCAACCAACAAGACTGAGTGCCGCGTGAAGTGTGGAATGGATGTGTGGGAGTGAGGGTGGAGGCGCTTGCTGTGCACGGATATCGAGGAATATCAGCAACTGGTGTGAATATTCCCGCACGGTGGAGGGGCAAGTGCACGGGAATATAGGTGGTGTTTGTGAGGTATATAGATGGATATGGGTAAGTGGATGTATATGTAAGTATATATATGTATATATATATTTATGTAAGGATAAGAGTATGTGAGTGGAAATATATATATGTGTATGCGTGAGTGTATGAGTGTGTGTGTGTACCAATGCATGTGTACCAGAAGAAGGAGGGGAGCGCAGCAGATAAGTCGTCTGCCACATTGCCCCGATGTCTGATATTTAAACCCTAAGTACGATTTTCAGGACTTAGAGGGTTTTTCCGTACTCGAGAGCTCAAGAGATTATGGTTTGTGCATAGTGAAGGATCAAGACCAATCATATGAACATTAAGGCTCAAGCCCAGGGTTTCACGAATTTTTAAGTGTAGGTTGGTCCCAGTTTCAGCTCATGTCTTCGGATTGACCCTCAAAAAGATGATGGAAAACTCAACCCCACTTTTATTGCTTTTGTGGCTCAAGGAATATAGGGTATTTGTAACATGCCCTGAAAAACTTTTTTTTTTTTTTGGGGAGAAGAATTTACAGACATTTGAAAGATATACTGACTTATTTGCAAGCTTTTTTTTTTTTGAAACAAGTGTCAATATATCTCCTACAACTTTATTTGAAAGAGCACACATTTTTGGTGGGAGAGTACTTTTTTGGTGGAAAGAGTTTCTCCTAAATACAAGACTAAAGTCTTGGATAAAAAGTCTACCTGCGCACACAGGTAAGGACTCCACCTTCCCTAATGAACACTAGGGTTGGATCTTATGTTCACATGGTCTTTCTCGATATGTGTAGTATGAACCAAGATTACTTAGGCTCTCAAGTAGAAGCAAACCAACGAATCTTGTACTGGTGACTCAGGTACAAGAATACGTCCTTAGTTAGGAGAGATTCTGATCATCTTATCAATGCTCAAGTGAATTAAGCCAAGCCTGAGCGAATCAAGCTTCTGTGTCCTGGAAAGTCTTCAAAACAGTGGTTGAATATCCATAAACACTTATTGTATTTTTATTTCAGCCTTCAGATCATTGCTAAATACCTTTTTAAATATATATATATATAGGCTATGTACATATTTATAGATGGATATGTATAATGGATGTAGAAGCTGCATGATACCATATAATACCCAAATCCTATGGATGTCTATCCACCCCCCATGCCAAATGATGTTATATCCTCATATGCATGCAGGGTAAAGCAAGGTCAAAGGATCATGGTACAAGAGCTTAGGTGCGAGGTATACAGCAGGGTGGTAGGTTGGGTGGATGGTGGGTGGTGAAGTGAAAAGTAGAGAAGTGCAAAGTGAAGTGAAGTGTTGGCAATAGTGGAGGAGTATTGCTGGGGTGACTCCCAACAAGCGTTGAATTTAACGTCTCCAGCTGGACTCAAAGTGAGGCACGAAGTTAATTACTCTCCAGCAGGGTAACAGTTTCACCAACGGGGCCAGGTTCATGAGTAAGATAGGGTTTTAACCGCTGCCCATTGATCATAAATTTATGCCCAGATCTTGGATCTTTAATTTCAACAGCCGCGTTGGGAAATGGTCTCGAGACCAAGTAGGGACCAGTCCATCTGGACTTTAATTTCCCTGGAAAGAATTTGAGCCGGGCATTGTAAAGCCAAACTTGCTGAGATGGCTCAAATTCCTTCCGTCGAATTCGACTGTCGTGAAAGGCCTTAGTGCGTTGCTTGAAAGTTAAGGCAGAATCATAGGCTTCACGATGGAGTTTTTTCAGCTCCTGGAGTTGGAGTCTCCTTTCTCGACCACAAAGGTCTGGGTCGAAGTTACATTGGCAAACCGCCCAATAAGTGCGGTGCTCCAACTCCACAGGAAAATGACAAGGCTTCCCATAAACAATTCTATAAGGAGACATACCAAGGGGAGCCTTGAAGGCTGTCTGATACCCCCAAAGTGCGTCAATCAGCTTGTCGGACCAATCCTTACAATCAAGCCAAACCATTTTCTGGAGAATTTGCTTGATTTGCTGGTTCGACACCTCAACCTGACCGTTCGTCTGAGGATGATATGGAGATGCGATATGATGGTGGACTTCATATTTCCTCAGAAGTGCCTGAAAAGATGCATGGGTAAAATGACTTCCTCTATCAGAGATAATGGCTCAAGGGATCCCAAAGCGTGCAAAAATGTGGTCTTTGACAAATCAAGTAGATATGACATGGTCAGCATGGCGCGTGGGAATAGCCTCGATCCATTTCAAAACATAATCAACAGCAACGAGGATGTACTCAGAGCCGTTGGAAGGAGGAAAGGAACCCATGAAATCGATTACCCAAATGTCAAAGATTTCAGCAACTAGGATGGGTTGCAAAGGCATCATGTCATGACATGACATTAACCCTAATGATTGGCACCTAGTGCAATGTTTAGCATAATTGTGTGCATCCTGGTGAAGGGAGGGCCAAAATAAACCTCACTGCAACACCTTGGCTGCAGTTTTCCTCCTAGAGAAATGGCCTCCGCAGGCCTGATCGTGACAGAAGGATAGCACACTGGGGAATTCGCTGTCAGGAATACAGCAACGGATGATCTGGTCAACACCTATTCGAAAAAGTAGTGGATTATCCCATAAATAGTACTTTGCTTCTGCGATGAGACACTCGCGTTGGCTTTTAGGCCAGCCACGTGGAAGGGAACCAGAAGCAAGGTAATTGGCAATGTCGGCATACCAAGGTCCACTTGCCACATTAATTGCCAGTAGGTGCTCATTGGGAAAAACCTCATTAATCGGTAGGGTAAGTCCAATGTGGTCAGGGTCCAGTCTCAAGAGATGATCAGCAACAACATTCTAGGCTCTGGCCTTATCGCGGATCTCAAGGTCAAATTCTTGGAGCAGAAGGATCCAACGAATCATTCTAGGCTTGGCATCCTTCTTGTGCATAAGATGACGAATGGCCACGTGGTTAGTGAATACAGTAACATGCGAACCCAGAAGGTAAGAGCGGAATTTCTCCAGCCCAAAGTCGACCGCTAGTAGTTCTTTCTCAGTGGTTGTATAATTACGCTAGGCCTCGTCCAACATCTTACTGGCATAGTACACCATGAAGGGGTGTCTGTCGCGTCTTTGTCCCAGGATGGCTCTGACTGCAAGGTTAGAAGTGTCACACATGAGTTCAAAGTCGAGGGACCAATCAGGTGGCTGGAGAACAGGGGCCTTGGTGACAGCATCACGCAGCTGCGTGAATGCTCACATACAATCGGGGCCCATATCAAAGGGTACATCAGTCGATAGGAGATGAGTTAAAGGTCTAGAAATCTTGGAGAAGTCTTTGATGAATCTCCTATAGAAACCAACGTGTCCTAAGAAGGAGCGGATTTGCTTGACAGAGCTAGGCACAGGTAAATCAGCAATCACATCAAGCTTAGCTCTGTCAACCTCAATACCCCTATCGGAGATGATATGCCTGAGAACAATTCCCTCATGTACCATAAAATGACTTTTCTCCCAAGAAAGCACGAGGTTCACATCAATACATCTCTGAAGGATACGGGTCAGGTTGGCAAGACAATCATCAAATAAAGATCCAAAGACCGGAAAGTCATCCACGAAGACTTCAAGAAAGTCACCCACCGTATCATGGAATATCGCCAGCATACATCTCTGGAAAGTTGCTGGCGCATTACAAAGTCCGAATGGCATTCTTCTAAATGCGAAGGTGCCGAAGGGGCAGGTAAAGGTGGTCTTTTCTTGGTCCCTGGGGTCAATAGCCACCTGGTTATATCCAGAGAATCCATCCAGGAAACAGAAAAATTTATTTCCCGCTAATCGCTCTAGGATTTGGTCAATAAAAGGTAGAAAAAAGTGATCTTTCTTTGTTGCAGCATTCAGTTTCCTATAATCTACACACTCTCCAAGATGTAGGAGTGCATGTAGGGATGGATTCGCCCCTGTCATTGACATGGATGGTGAGTCTCGCCTTTTTGGGCATGACATGAATCGGGCTCACCCAGGGGCTATCGCTGATCAGGTAGATTATACCCTCATCAAGCCAGTTAATGATTTCCTTTCTAACGACCTCCCGCATATTAGGGTTGAGGCGTCGCTGCATCTCGCGGGAGGTCGAGCTTCCTCCTCCATATATATACGATGAGTTAGTAGGAAGGGTTAATGTCAGTTAAGTCAGATAAGGACCATCTGATGGCTGCCTTGTGTTCCATAATGACCATTGTTAGTTTGCACTCTTACTCCCTGGTCAATTTTGAATTGATAATTACAGGGAGCATTTCATTTGGTCCCAAGAAAACGTATTTAAGTGTGTCAGGAAGCTCTTTCAGCTCAGGAGTGGATGGTGAAAGATTTGGCATTTCTTGGGATGAGAGTGTCCCAAGTGGATCAGAAGAAAGAAGGGCAGGAGGAAGAAGTTGGACTTCAGATTGGCCAAGAAGAGGGTCATCTTGGATTGATGGATCTAAAAAGGGATAGCCCCAATGATCAGTATGTGGGCTCAAGGTCCCAGTGTGGAGTCGCATGTTCGCCTAATTTGGTGAGAAAGAAGAGGTAATCTAGTCTTCAAGGGGGTGGACCGGAGGTGAGCAGCCCGAATATGACTCAGACCACGAGGTGTGGGAAGCGGAGAAAACCTCGTCAGAAGTCTGGTCAGGAGAATGTAAGGGTAAGGGGAGGGATGGGGAAACATCACAGTATATGTCAGTCAGGCGATGGTCTGTGTTCAAGGGCAATCCACAGCAGTCAGAATAGGTCCCTATTAGTCTGATACACGCGCTGACGGCCATGTCCTCGTCAGATGTGTCATCCTCGATGCAATCGCAATCAAAATTCTTGGCTTCCTTGAAAATGTTCAGCTTGAGTTTCTCAGAGCCAACGGCAATCTCAATGCAACCCGACTGATAGTCGATATGGGCACGGGCTATGGCCAAGAAAGGTCAACCAAGGATGATCGGACAATCAGAAAGTGAGCTAGGAACTTCCATATCCAAAACAAGAAAGTCAACAGGAAAATAGAGACTGTTGACCCTAACCACCACGTTTTCCACCACACCCTTCGGCATTTTGATAGAACGATCTACCAACTGCAATGTGACAGGGGTGGGTTTCAGATTTCCTAAGGCAAATTTCTCAAGCATGATGGTTGGTATAAAATTGATGGAAGATCCTAGATCAAGCAGAGCACGGTTAAAATTGTAGCCTTGGATGCTACAAGACATAAGCGGTGTGCCCGGATCTTTCCACCTCGGTGGTAGATTTGAAAATATAGCACAACTCGCATGAGGCGAGAGGACCACCAGATTCTTTATTTTCTTTGACTGTCGCCTGGGTGTAGTATAGTCTTTGAAAAATCAGGCGACAGTTGGTATATGGTCGATAGC
Organism: Thalassia testudinum; assembly: GCA_037157565.1. Lineage (NCBI taxonomy): Eukaryota > Viridiplantae > Streptophyta > Magnoliopsida > Alismatales > Hydrocharitaceae > Thalassia > Thalassia testudinum. The sequence goes on from JAZHRO010000002.1 coordinate 70,721,033, forward strand.
CTCTAACAGGGGTACTTTGATTTCAATGTCCCTGAATAAATTACGTAAGTTATCAAAGGCCTGTGTATCCTTTTTCTTGCCTTTTGGCTCCCTCAGTAGAGCCTCAGGGAATGGGACTGACTCTAGCACTAGTTTGGGTGTATCATTCTCATTAGAATGCGGTGCGCATCCTGAATGAGAGGGAGATGAAAAAGATGGGTCAGGATCAGGTCAAGGTGGATCGACGGTTCGCTTACCGCTCCTCATAGTAATCACATTAGACGTTGCAGGTCCAGTGGGATCATAAGGCAGAGGAGGGTTCGCAATAGGGACATAAGGGTGATGTGTTGCTACGGGATTAGCCTGGAATCCTGGTGGAATGCTTGGAGCTTGCAGAATCTGATGAACCTGCCCCTGAGAAGGTCGTACCTATGGTTGAGGACCACGGGGTACAAAATTTCGCGGATTAGGGACAGGTTGGGCTAGAAGAGTGCCCTGAGATCGAGTCGTCATGTGTAGTTGACTGATCTCAGCATTCTGTTGCGCCAATTGGTGCTGAAGAGAGGTCATGTTTTCTTCATGGCACTTAGACATTTCCGTCATCATTCGCATCAATTTATCAAGAGGACTTGATGCGTGTTCTGTTTGAGGTATGCGAGGACCCGATGGCGGATTTGCCACAGGATTAGACTGGGCCCTTGGGATGATGGGTGCGGACGGTCGCATTGGACCACCCACGAGGTTTTGGCGTTGCGGGTTACTGGTCTATGCGAAGTTAGGATGATTTTGTCACCCTGGGTTACAAGTAGCAGAGAACGGGTTGTTCCCCAGGGCACAAGCATCTTCTAAGCCAGAAGACGAGTCTGCATGCATATATGCACCGAGCACATGGAGGATTGGTTTTTCATGTCAAAATATTGGCTTGCAGAAGCCAGGTCCACATTACTTTTCGAATCGCTTGGCACGATACTCGGTAAGGATGGTCTCACAAGATCCTTGGAAATCAGCCCGATATTTGACAGATTAAGGGTGTGACGGAGTGATGGGGTGGAGGTGTTTGCCATAGAGCGGGCAGGATTGGCCAGAAGCTCGTCCAGCTTCTTGTGCTCGATGGAGACTTCATCCAATTTTTGTGCAATAAGGTCAAGATCTGTGGATGAATGGGAGGGTCCCGTGTCAACTTCGTGAACATTGCAGGGTAGGCTGGTATGATTAAAGGCGATAATGGAGGCATTGTTCATTGAGTTTTCACTCATGTTCTCAAATAATTCAAATGCTCCATTCTCGTCTTTATTCATAAAATTCCCTCCGCACGAAGCATCTGTAATCTGCTTCAAAGTTTCATTTAGCCCATAATAGAAGATCTGGGCTACATGCCACTTAGGCAGACCATGGTGTGGACATTTCCAGAGGAGGTCATTATACCTTTCTCATGCCTCATGAAACTGCTCGCCGTTTTGTTGCGTGAAAGAAGTTATAGCCCGGTGAAGCACATTGGTTTGCCTGATTAGGAAGAATTTCTTGAGAAATGTTGTTCGCATCTCTTCCCAAGAATGGATGGTTCTCCCAAGGGTGCGCAACCATTGCGACGCTTTATCCCCCAATGAAAATGAGAACATTTTCATGAGGACAATTGATAACCCGATGTTTCTTGGTTTAACAGTTTCAGCTAATCAGGTTAAGTCTTCCAAATGGAGAAAGGGATCTTCACTTGCAAGACCAGGGAAGTGAAAGTTAATCTGGCCAATGACATTAGGTTTTAATTCAAAATCGTCTTCGCCCATGGGGACCCGAATTTGCCCAATGGTCTCTGTAGCAGCAGGATTTTAATAAGAGCTAAGAGACCTAAGCTCCTCCCGTTCAGGAGGGTTCTGCATTTCCTCCAAGGTTTCCCTAATGGCTTCAATCTGCTCATTATACAATTCCATTTGGGCTTGGAGGCGGGTTATGGGGTCTACGACTTCACCACCACCTGGTGGGATTTGAGGGGGGCAGTTTCCTCCCTTAGGATTTTGGGGTGAGCATGCAGCCATATTTGTGGAGGAAGATGATGATTCAGTTTCTATCCTTCTAGAATTATCAGACAATTCAAACAATTCAGGGTTTTGTGACCTCCCAAACATGCACTACCGCAAGAATAACTAGGGAGATAAGAAGGGAAAAGGGGATGAGAGAAACAACGCCCTAAGGGTACACTTGATGACAAATCAAAGCAATCAGTTTCCTAACCTCTACAATGTGCCCTTATACCTAAAGATCTAAGTTACCTACTATCACTACCTACGGAACCAAATGAGAGCACCGCAGAACCACCAGGCCAGATTGAAAGGCCATTTGCCCCAGTCTTAGACACCCGATAGCACGCAGGAACCCACACCAGCACGTAGGCGCTACGCGTAGGTAGTTAGACCTCCAATCCTTAATAAGGGTCAAGTTTTTTTTTTGAAAAAGAAAGGAATGCTATTGAATCACCGATAGCAAACCAGGAGAGCTATTATTGATGATAAAAAATATTTACAAGTTCGACTCCCAATGCTGTATGAGACACCAGCAAAAATTTACAATATTTTCCACATACACTGGGGTCTCCTGAAAAGCACGCTCATTTCTAGCCCTCCATACAGCTCATAACACAGCCACCATGTGTATATAAGGCGTATTCCCATCCACAAGGTAGCGCCACAAATTCCCCCAAGTGGGTAAGGACTCGTTGCAAACTCTCCTCCATACATAATCAGTGATCGCACATGAAGAAAAGATATGAACGCTAGAATCATTATGCAGCCCACATAAAAAACAAAATTGGGCGGGGGTCCCCATCCTTCTATGCCTCAGATCTCCAGTAATCAATCCATCCCTCCTGCAGAGCCATAAGAAAATTTGTAACTTTAGTGGTATTTTTAACTTCCATAGCTTTTTCCCCATTTCTTCATCTTCCGCCATCCTGGAGGACATTATCAACCTGTCATAGGCAGCCGCAGTAGAAAAATTACCTTCCCATTTGTATGTATCATATTCCTGAGGCATGGGTTTGAAAGCCGCAAGCTCTTGCATGAGACGTTCAGTCTCTACACGAGATCTTGTTTCATGATTATTCCACCCACCATTATTTAACAACCACTGCTCCGAATCCACATCCCAATAATCGGCTACCACTGCATTTTTATTTGCAGCCAGAGCATAAGCAAGGGGGAACCTGTCTTTAAACGTTCCTCCATGTACCCAATTTTCCAGCCAAAACTTGAAGCTTTTTCCATCACCTAAAACTGATTTAAAAAAATTCCAATTATCTTTCAGGGCCCGCACCACAGAAGACCAAAAGGGGGATGGTTTACGTGGGTTAAGACGATTTATCTCATCATTGGTACTCCCATAACTGTCCTGGATAATTTCTGTCCAAATTTTTTTTTCCCCCTAAAGCAATCGAACAGCCTACTTCAATAGTAGCGCTTCATTAAATTCTTTGAGAGATCTAACACCTAGACCTCCCATCTGCTTAGGTTTGCAAACTGATTCCCACTTTAAGGGTTGAAAAAAGGCCCCTTGATGAGAGGCCCCTTTCCAAAAAAATCTTTTCCGCATCACCTCCAGCTTTTTCCAAATAAAATTCGGAGCTCTAAGGACAGAGAAAAAGAAGATGGGAATCGAAGTGATAACAGAATTCAGTAGTATATACCTTCCCCCTTTTGATAAGTATCTACTACTCCAGCCCTCCAATTTCGTAGCTACCTTTTCAAAGAGGAAAGACCAATCTGCTTTCTTCATCTTAGAACATTTCAGAGGCAGACCCAGATATTTAATCGGCAGTGGAACCACAGGTGTACCAAGAATGGTGGAGATCTCATTCTGTAACCCACTATTCATCCCAAAATAGACCAGGGAAGATTTACTACAATTCAATCTAAGACCAGAAACCTCTCCAAAAATTTTTACCATATGTAACAGAGCCTGCGCTTCTCTCTTCCCCCCTTCCACAAGAAAAATAGTATCATCAGCATATTGAAGTACAGGGGCTAGAGCCCTATGATTAGACAGTGAATACCCCCTTATAAAACCATCCGCTGCCAGTTTACAAGCAAATCTAGCCAAAGTATCCACCGCAAGGTTAAAAATCAGAGGGGCAATAGGGCAGCCTTGCCTTACTCCACATTGGGGCTGAATCCAAGAGCGACACGGTTTACCATTTATCAATGGGGAAAAAGAGGTTGTCGTAATGCACCTCTTCACCCATTGAATCAGTAAAGGTGGAAATTTTCTCCTTCTAAGAATCTCCCACAAGTATGACCAGGAGATTGAATCATAGGCTTTGGAAAAATCAACTTTCCACAAGAAAGCCTTAGATTTTCTCCTATGCCAACCCATAACAATCTCTTGTGCAACAATGAATGACTCCTGTAAAGATCTCCTAGGAAGAAAAGCTGATTGAATAGGCATTATCAAGTCCTTTAAAACCTCCCGCAATCTATTAGCAATAATCTTACTAATAATAAGATAGATGGAATTAGATAGCGCAATGGGTCTGTAATCAGAAAAACTTTCCGCACAAGATTTCTTAGGCAGCAGAAATAGATAAGATTTGTTCAGCCTCTCAAATCCTAAGTTGCCCAATTCAAACTCGTGAATAATCTTTAACACATCCTCCTTAACCACATTCCATAGCTCTCTGTAGAAAAACACCTGAAATCCATCCGTACCAGGAGCACCTTCATTATTTAATTCTTTAATAGATTTTAGCACTTCTTGTTCAGAAATAGGGGACACAAGCATGTCTCTTTGTTCATTATTTACACAAGGGAAATCCATTGCTGCCAGCCTCCAAGAACCTCTGGGAGCAGCCTTGGACATTTCTTTAAAAAATTTACTTGCTTCAGATCTGATCTCCTTAATAGAGGTAATAATTCCTTCTTCAACTTTAATAGAAGAGATAAGGTTGAATCTCCTTCTAGCATTGGCCGCAAGATGGAAAAAATTTGTATTCGCATCACCCTCTTTAAGCCATAGCTGTCTGGATTTTTCACGATTTTTCACGCCAATCCATTTCTATTTTCAGATCTTCATCCCCCACAACTAATTGCAACTGCTGCCTCAGCTCTGCTCCTGTTGGTTCAAAGCCAGCCTACACTCTTTCAGATCCAAATCCTTGATGACTGTCAAGGCTTCCCTCCTCTTCTGGTCTCTAACCAGATTCACAGCCTGCCCATATTCCTTCAACATTTCACGCAGACCAGCCAGTTTTGAAGCAAACTGCTGTGTGGCAGTGCCTTGAACAACCTTGCTTTGCCACCACTGAGAAACCATTTGCATGAAACCATCTTCCCTAAGCCATGATCTCCTGAGTTTGAAGTAAGATCCCGTGTCTGCATTCACTCCACTGTCCCAAACCAAAGGTGTGTGATCAGAGAACGGCCTATCAAGGCTCAACACAGCTGATAGTTGATATCTCTCTAACAAACTAGGACTGCCAAAGAATCTGTCCAATTTGGAAAGCTGCCCACTGCCATTCCTCCACGTATACTCCACACCACTGATGGGGTATTCAGTCAAGCCCATGTTCTGCACAGCCAATTGGAAGCCAGCTGTAGAACTATCCACTCTCCCATCCGGGTTATCATCACCAAAAAGATAGCAATTGAAATCACCCCCTAACAACCATGGGGTCTCTTGCACTCTTTGATGCATTGCATAGAGTTCCTCCCACAAGCCAACTCTATCTGCTGCCACACAAGAACCATATATGCAAGAAATAAACCATTCCATATCTCCTTGAGGAGATTGACATTTACAAGAAATTAAAACCTATCACGAATAATTTCAGTTACTGACATGGAAGATTTTCTCCACCAAAAAGCCAGTCCTCCAGACTGACCAGTAGCACCCTTAGCTGCAATATCATTACGACCCAGTTGCTTAAAACATTCCCATTCTTGACCATTTTCCCTCTCCAAGTGAGTCTCTTGTATAAGAGCACAGTCTATCTCCCACTCAGAGAGATATCTACACAATGAAGCCCTTCTCTGTTTGTTGCGTAGCCCACGCACATTCCAAGACAAAACTCTCATTTCTCATTAGAGAGATCCCCATTGGCCTTGCAGCCCACATATTCAACCATAATGGAATTAGCAATACATTGCTCCTCAATAGGAGGCAAGGACTCCTTCCTTCTCCTTCTCAACATGTATGGAGATCTACCCACACCTCTTTTTTTATTTGAACCACTGCCATACTGCAAATCAGCAGGAATAGCAAGTTGCGTCTGGACTGGCTCTTTAATCAATAAATCCTTCCCTGTCCTACCCACTACCATACTGCAGTTCATCTCAGAATCTGCCATTGAAGTCTCAGCAGCCTCCAAACAGCAGTCCTCTTTGACAATCATGGCTTGACTACTATCAGCAACAGAAACATCATCTCCCATCTGATGTTCCTCAGCCATGGCACAGTGACAGTCCTTCCTCTTTTTGGTTTCAGGAGCATCAGCAAGAGGAGTGCGTCCACATCTGTCACTCTGATTTCTCTCCTCACTGTTGGTTCCAGACTTCATTTTATTCTCAGACGACTTATCTTGACCACATTCAGCCTGCCCAGACACCTGTCCAAGAGCAGCAAGTCTAACAAGCCAAGAAGTGCCCCCACATCTGACTGTGATCGAATCAGGAATTGAGCCAGCATTTGTAACTTCTACCTCGACTTTTAGAGACCTAATATCCCCCTCTCCAATCAAAACTTTAGAACCATCACAGATTGAAGCAAAACCTGCTAACATTTTAGAGACAACCCCCTTTAGCCGCAAGTGCAATGTCAGACCATAGATCTCAAGGAGAATCCTCCTGGAGGTCACTCTTTGTGGAGGGCGCTCAGACAGAGCCCCATCAAATGGGGAGACCATTCTCCAAATCACACTGACTTCTTCGAAATTACTTGAGCGAAACCTCAATCGTTCCACATCTAACATACCCAAACCATACACCAAGAAGCGAGACTGGGATAACATGGCTATCTTCCAGCCCGCAGAAACAAGATCCTGGGAACATACCAGATTCTGAAACATTGCCATTGACGGCTTGCCTGCCATGATCTCTCCAATCAGAGCACCTCTCAATGTGATCTCTGCAGTCGAGATCTCCTCCGAAGATGGGATCTCAACTTCAATTGTGTGGCTACCCAGTGTAGGCGGCGGCGGCAGATGAGCTTCATTCTTGACCCTCCAGACAGGATGCGAGACTGCCCTCTGAGACCGCCAAGAAATCCTCCTAGGGCACGACTCACGCTTGTGTCCTTCACTCCTGCATTCCAAGCAAATTAGGGGGTTTTTACAAATCGCTGCCACATGCCCCCTTCGTCTGCATCTGAAGCAAAGAACCTCTCCATTCTTCCTCCTCCAGGAACGTCTTCGAGCATTTTCAGACAACCTAAAGAACCTCTCCTGCCAAATCCACTCCCTTCTCCTCCAAGCCCTCGATCTCCACGTCCTCCATTCACCTTCTGCTCCAGCCCTGGACGACTCCGCCCCATAGCCGCCCTCCGCCCAGCGTCGATCACCCTCCTCCCACCTTCGCCCCATTTCAAAAAAATTCAGAATAAATAACTATTTTCAAGTTGCTACCAATTTTAATTTAGAGGCTTAGGATCAAGTGCTCCAGGAATGTGAAGGGCGTTGTATACGGGTAATGCCCAAGTGCGTTGATTTTAAGAGTGTGTAAATCAAGCATGCAATGGGGAAATCTCCCCGAATTGGAGTTTTAGATGGTGAATGGCTTTTAGAATTTCAGCCTGAAGTAGCATGGATTTTAGGATTCCACTAAATTACCAATTCAACCAATCTCCGAGTTTTGAGAAAACACAAGTTCTTTATGGCCAACAAACCCTTCTTCAATGTGAATTAGTTAATGCATGCTAAAAATGCAATAGGCTTCCCTAGATGGAAATTTTTATGTGTGGATGCACAAGTCTATTTTAAGTCAATGTGAAAGGGAGCCAAAGTACTTCAATTCAAGTGCTCCCAATCACCAAAATGATATTCCACACAAGACTCAACCACCAAATGATGTAAAGAAAATTAAAATGTTGGGGTTGAAATATTCGGGATCAAATCTAAGGCAAATGAAAAGTCATGGTGGGGTTGGAATCAACTCAATTCCAAGTCTCCCCACCAAAAATGTGATCCCAAAATGTGAATAAATAAGGCAAGGAAGGATGGCAATCAATCAATTTTATCTTGCCTTAAAGAAAACTTTACACAATGAAAGATCCAAGAATCAAGATTCTTGGATTTCGCTATGCGAAGTTTGCGAGAAATTAAGGGGCGGTGGGGGTGATAGCAAACAATCAACAAGTGGTTTTAATCCACTTGCCCCAAGAAATTCCCAAGAAGTGCTTTTAGGTTTTTTTTTCTATAGGTGATAAGATAACCTAAGTTACTAAGAGGAAGACACCTACCTCCTCAGCAACATGGGCGAAGCTCCAATGCGGCACTAGCGACTTCACGCTCTCGCACCCACCTTGGATTTGCCCACGTATCTGACCTCCTCTGCTTGTCTCCTCCTTGCGACCGATATACCTACACACAAGCAAACAAAACAGTAGTGAAGAGAAGGGTGTGAGAAGAGAAAATCAAAGGAATGAGAGTAGAAACTTACTCCAAATAGTGCTTCCTCGGCAACGGCGCCAGAAAAACTTGGTGCGACTCGAATAGGTTTTGTTAATATGGTGATATTGTCATTGAAATTAGTATAGTGAGTTAACCTAAATCGAGTCTACACTAGTTTCACAAAATTTTTAACCTGACCTACTTGATTTTATCTTGGTCGCTTTTAGGCCTAGGATCGATCTCAAGGAGGCAGGAATTTGAAGATCAAGGAGTTTCTACGCCTTTCCTAAAACGTACCTCTTCCTTGCATTTATTATGTTTTTGGTTTTTTCTATTTTTAATATTTTTGTTGGTGATAATGTTGTTCTTGAGGTACACCCTCAAAAATGAAGTCCTTGGCCCTGAGCCAAATGGTCTTGGCTTGTAGCCAACTAAGTGTTCCCAAAATCGATCTTGTTATTTGCAAGATCGAGTACCTGCAAGACAAGAATTATCTTTTCTCTTTTACTCTTTTTTTTTTTGGTCTTTTTAATAGCAAGAAATAAAAGACAAATGAAAATAGGGTAGGTTGCTAGGAAAGAAAGAAACACTTAGCTTAGTATATATATGTATAGATATATAGTAGATACAGAATATATATGTGTATATAGTTATATATTATGTATAAAGGGATGGAGGTGGAAGTGGAGATGGAATGTAGCACGATGTCAAGTTGGTCTACGTCTAGCAAGATGCAACCAACAAGACTGAGTGCCACGTGAAGTGTGGAATGGATGTGTGGGAGTGAGGGTGGAGGCGCTTGCTGTGCATGGATATCGAGGAATATCAGCAACTGGTGTAAATATTCCCATGATATGATGCGCGGTGGAAGGGCGAGTGCACAGGAACATAGGTGGTGTTTGTGAGGTATATAGATGGATATGGGTAAGTGGATGTATATGTAAGTATATATTGTTGGTGCTAGAGCACCACGATCATTTGTTTTGATGATAACAAAACACGCGTCATTTAACATTTGCACTTGGAGTCTTAGATTTCAGGACAATTGCAAATGGAGACGTGTTTAGACGGAGTTCGAGCTCGCATCCAGGACGGATTGGAGGAGCTTGATGGAAAACAGAGGAGATTCGCGAGGAGCGATAGATTGAAGAAGGAAGGAGATGAAGAATAGGATAGATTTCCTTCTCTTGTACTCCTTGTATTTTTCGTTTCTTTTGTTGCACTTTATTTTTGTTACTTAGATTCTTGTTAAAGAGCCTCAAAGTACCCTAACAGTAGTCCTAGGAACACTGGCACAACCCTAGGATACTTAGGTTTTCTGTAGAGAACATAGAAAACCAATATAGGGTTCAAACAACATTTCCAGATGTCTAATTCCAAAATCAGACATCTGATAATGTGTTTTAAGACATCTGACTGTTGATTCAGACGTCTGATAACAATTAGCCTAGACGTAGAAGTTCTGTCTGATGAAAATCAGACGTCCAGACCTTAGACCAGACATCTTAGAAGACGTCTAATGACTTTGCCAGACGTCCAATTAGTCGATCGTTGGCTGGCTTAGCAAACACTCAAGGATATGACCGTTAGAGCCTTAGCAGACGTCCTTAGGCCTTTCCAGACATCCGATAGATGACCGTTTTGCCTCGACTAACCCAAAATCTCTTCTCAGAGATTTCCTAGCCGTTGCACTCTCTTGGAAATCCATTCCCATGAAAAAGTAGGTTTCCAGACATCCAGACATAGTGCCAAACATCCTATATGTCGTCTGATGGACTTCCACTAGAACCCTGTTTAGATCTGATCCAAGTCAGGAAGAGACCCGCCTAAAATCAGACGTCTGACCTTATTTTCAGACGTCTTAAAGTGATCTTCCAGACGTCTGATACCAGGATCAGACGTCTGATAACCTCGTCAGTGCAATCATTGTTCCTGATTTCGGCCTGATTCTCTTGGGCTTTGCTCCCAACGGCTATGGAAGCTTTCCTGAGCCTTCCAAAGCCTTCCTAAGGCCTCTATAAATAGAGGGGAACCTTTTACACACCAAGACACACCTAGATACACAAGAAACACTTTGTAATACACTCTCACACTCTTTTGTGTCCAAGCAAGCTCTTGCTCTCCAAGCTCAAGTTCTTCATCTAGAGAGCATCAAGCTATTGCGCACCCGCTCTCCCACCGTAGTTCACGAGAGCGACGTTGCGCCGTCGCGTGGCTCACGCACCCGCGTCATCGATTCGACGCACTCCTTGCAAAGGGGAGTTTCCTAATTCCTACAGAAGCTTAAGTTAAAAATTACTTTGTTGGCTCTATAGGATTATTTGTTATTTTATCTTTGTTATTTGGTTGAGTATTCGCTTTGCGAATTCCCGTCTCCTTCGAGGGACAAAATCCTTCTCATGAAGAGAAGGGGTTGAGGAACGCTACCCTCGCACTTGTAGCGTGGTTGTAATTGAGGTTGAATCACCCTCGTTTAAAGTGATTCGTTTAGTGGATTTGATCAACTTGGTTGATCGGAAAATCCTAACTAGAGAGGGTTAGGTGGTGGTTTTCACCCGGTTTGGGTTTCCACCTAAAAATTATTGTGTACATTGTGCATTTGATTTTTTGTGAGATTGCTTTACATTATATTCCGCATTTTTTACGTCACACTGATCTCACCTCCTCCGAGTAGGGAAACTACATATATATGTATATATATATATATATATATATATGTATATATAGATGTATATGTATATAGATATATATATATGTATATCTATTTATGTAAGGATAAGAGTATGTGAGTGGAAATATATATATGTGTATGCATGAGTGTATGAGTGTGTGTGTACCAGTGTGTGTGTCTGTGTACCAGTGTGTGTGTGTACTAGAAGGAGGAGGGGAGCACAGCAGATAAGTCGTCTGCCGCGCTACCCCGACGTCTGAAGGTGCAAAGGTGCACGGGTGCTGGAGTCGTGCGCGCGCACATGGCCGAGTGAAGCGCAGCACACTGCTACACGGGCGAGTGAGGCGCAGCGCGCTGCAGGGTGCAGCGCACAACACTGCGGGCGAGGGTGCAGTGACCGGCTGGCGCGGGTTGCGGGAGAGGAAAGAAAGCGCCGTGCCATCGGCTAAGTGAGAAACTTGCTGGTGGCTACAATGTCGCACAGACCACGTGCTACAGTGCGCTACAGTGCGCGTGCAGTCTGGCGACCGGCTGGAGTAGGTTTGCATGTGCGAGCGCGCTGTGAAGCGCCTACGTGCGCGGGAAAAGGTCCTACGCGGTCTACTGGTGTGCGTACGGTGACCGACAGAGTCTGCAGGCAGGCGCGCGGTGAGCTGGAGCTTCCGAGCTTGAGAGCTTAAAGCTCTGGCTAATGGCGGAGGAGACGAAATATAGCGAAACAAAATGCGAAGCCACCACGCCCACCTGCTCACGAAAGAGCTGGGCGGTGGTGGAATTCATAGTGGTGGTCTGAGACCATTGTGGGTTTTCTCCTACGCACGGTGTGCCTCTTCTCAACTTGTGAGAAGAGGAACTGTGTATGGAGAGGGAGAGGAGAGGAGATTGGCCAATGGCTAACTGAGGGTTAGGGTCATCTAAAGGTCGATGCCGCCGCGAGGGGGAGTGCAAGGTGTTTTAAAGGAGAGAGGGTATGCCTCATGCCATGCTGCTGGCAGGAAGAAAGGCGCGAAGAGGCGCGCACAACATGTCCTGCAGCTGCACAAGAAAAAGAAAAATACAAAATAAAATAAAAAAATGAAAAATGGTGAAATTGCAATGCCACACTTAATGAAAATGTTAATTAATAGAAGTGGATTGGATAGCCAATTATTCTCACTCTCCTCCCCTCTTTATAAATGCATGCAAGAGTATATTTACAAATGCAGGTATGGCTATATAAAATGCATGGTTAATGCTAGGAAATAACACAAGATGGCATATTTATTGGCGTAGTTTGCTGTGCAATTAGGACCCTTTAAGGATTGATGGTGTGGACAAGAAATGCAATACATACCGTGTTTAGGGCCAATTCGAGGTTAAAACCCTCTAAATGAAAATCCTTCTATCTCTTTCTTACAAAAAAATGCACTGACAAACTGAACCTGGACATGTTACGTCTATGCACCGGTGCTTTAACTGCTGGGTTCAACGAACCTGATGGGAACACCATCATGAGCCATAACTAGCTCAATTTAGGCTTATAAAGTCAATAAAAGCTCCTACATATCAGTCAGAAGGTCTCCTGAGCAGGATGAATTATTTTGAGAAGAAAAGATGAAAATAAGGTTATTTCTGTAATTTTATCATTTTATCACAAATACAGAATAACCATGGGATATGCCAGGAGTTTATTAAAGGTCATTTAGTCATTAATGCCTAATAAGTGGGTCCATGCAAACAGAAACGGGTTTTCACTCATTTCAAGAATTAATGAACATCTGAAACCCTAAAACAGACTTGCTTAATTAAATGAGGTTTTGATCAAGATAAAATTCACATAAACCCTCTAAAAATCATAAGAAAACATTCTCTAGGGTTTTGCATCCTTGATTTGACCATCTAAACCTATTTTGACCTGAAATAGAGTCTCAGACAGACTATTGCCCTAATTTAGAATTTTGGATAAATTACCCAGTCAAACTAGGTAAAAACCAAAATCTAACTTTACCATTGGATTCCTTGGGTTTAAATTAGGTTTGTATCAAAATTTGAGCTCAATCTAAGATTATTTCGACTTAGTTTGCATTTTAGTCCAAGTCTGAGTCTTATTCTCTCAAATAACCCCTCAACTTTTGAATTTATTACAAAAACCCCCCTAACTTCTTTATCTTCTTCACATAAATTCCCCTACCACCATTACTATGAGAACCCATGAACCGCCGACCTTCAATCAAAAGATTATCCCTGATTTCATCATGAAATCCTTTCAAATTTGAAAAGAAGATTCTTGAGTTTCTCTTCAATCTGAGGCAAGTCTTCCAAATCTCGTCCAAGAGTTCAAGTGAACTCTTGGAAATCCTAAACCTTTTCAGTGAATTTTGAACTTTCAAAGTTTGGTTTCCAAGCTTTGAAGCTCGCCCTTTAGCCTATAAAAGACCTCCTAGGCATTCCCCTCTTCTTTAGCAAGTTTTTAAGCCGAAAATCCCCTTCCTTCCTCTACCTCTGACTCGCTCCGAGCTAGCTCTGGGGAACTCCTATCCCAACTCCTTCGCCGGCCACCACATACCATAGGCGGTCGATTCTTCTTCCCCGTCGTCTTCCACGTCTCAACATACCCGTGCGATGCTTCCTAACCCCGTCTTCATCGCTGTCTACCTCATCAGAGTTTCCATTTCCTTCAACGTCGGCCATACCACAACCAGTGCCATCTCCACTCCTCTTTGTCCATTAGTTAGCTTCATTGACTCTAGCATCTACACATCATCACCGTGCCACTACACTCCAATTTGACCACCGCTTCTCCCTCCGTGACTTCATCTTCCTCTGCTCCAACCACTCCTCTGACGAAGCTCTTCGCTCACTCCACTACTCCAAATGCTTCTCCGACAAGCCTACGACCTTCGCCTCATCCACGCGAACAAAACCACTCAAGAAATCGAGGGGATTGGTCACTCCTATCCTATTCTGAACTCCACACTCATCGCACTATTGTCTCGAGGTCGTCCGACCTCCTCACTCAGTCACACACACCACCAAGACCACCATCACGTTTGCAATTCTCAAGAGACCCTCCTGAGCATATTTAACATGGATGCGAGATCATTTTCTGCTTTTCAAGTGACCACTGAACCTCCACCGCCACCCGCGAGTTCTCCGACGTTAACTGCAGTCCTCTGGCCGCAACCTCTCTAGATTCCACCTCCAGGTGTTGTGGCTAACTCTCAGGAAGTGCTCCAAGCGATTAATTAGACTCCATAGCCTCATCCTCGACCTCAATCAAACAAGTCTTCAATTGCTACTGCATCGCGACGAAGCTACATGGGATAGTCCCACCTCGTAGAGAGAAGAAGCCCCGACCACACTTAAATTGATTTTTTGATACCAGCTATTCACCTCAGCACACACAGGGGGTGAGGTCCCCGCCTAGGCATGCTCATACGCATGCCCTTGCCTGCGGTTCACGCCACGCGGGTCTAGGCCTCGATCTGTTTACCCAGTTACCCAGGTCTAGTCTGGTTTGCTTGATCTAAGAGAGAAGTGAAGAAAGAAAGAGAAATAGAGGAGGTGGGGGGGTTTTGCTTTAGTGAACCCCTCTCAACACTTAGTCTCTACGAGGTAACCATGCCTCTGTGTTGTGCCTTCCCTTAAGCTGAGGAGAGAAAGGAAAGGAAGAAGAAGAGTGCCCTCTTGGCACTGTAGCATTTGGATGGTTAAGCCATCTGATTGAAAGCTCCATCATCTGATCTGTCTGGCACAGTGCACTATGCACTTGGCTTGCGTGGATTAAATTTGATTGATACTGTTGAGATATTTGCTATCGTTGTAATTAGGGTAATTGGTGATTCAAATCACCATTTTACCCTAATCTTTTTGCACTATTGACCTTTGCTATTATATATACATTATTATTGCTTGAATTTCTTGTTAAATATTGTTATCTCGTGCTTAAATTATGATCTTGAGATTAATTGTAACACTTGCTCCTTGTGTTCGACATCGGACTTATATTCAAGTAATAAATTGTATTTGTTCACGCGCTATTTTCGACTATATTGCAATGAAGTGATTTTAAAACCCCAATTTAGCACACAAATAGAACCTTTGGGCAGTTTTTGCGGGCCTTAGAAACCTTCGCGGTAGACTCAGGCTAAAGCTGGGTAGGTCTAGATCTTGGCTGATACTTGAGTACCTCCAGGCTTATTGTTGGTATTCCGATCTAATTTCTAGAGATGCAGCTTAGTAAGGCACCCTGACGATTACATCCAACCTGGAGACCTGGTTTGATCCATAGGGTGTTTGCTAAGGGACTAGAAAAAGTTAGGCATGGGAGTATGATGGGAACACCATCATAGGCTCTAACTAGCTCATTTGTCTAGAATAAAAGATAAAAGCTCCTACATATTCATCTGAGACTTATACCTCCACCATATTATGTTTTGAGAAGATAACAAGAAACCAGGGTTAATTCTGTAATTTTCACAACACATCATAAACACAGAATAACCACGAGGTTTCCCAAGGGTTAATCTAAGGTCTAATGAGCATTAATAACTAATAAGAGGGTCCATATAGACAGAAACGAGTTTTCACGCATTTTGAGAATTAACAATAATCCAAAACCTTAATTTTAGATTCGCTTAAATAACAGAGGTTCTAGTCAGGATAAATTCCATCTAAACCTTCTAAAAATCATAGAAAAATATTCTATAAGGTTTGATACCCTTGATTTGACCTTTGGAACCCATTTTGACCTAAAATAGAGTCTCAGACAGAAAGTTACCCTAATTTGAATTTCTACATAAATTTCTCAATCAAACAAACCAAAATCCGACACCACCATCAGATTCCTTGGGTCCAAATTAAGTTTGTACCAAAATTTGTGCCCAATCAGAGTCTATCTTGACTTAGTTTGCTTTTTGGTCTAGTCTGACTCTTTCTCTCTCATTCATACCCTCAACTTTCAAAATCCTTACAAAAAGCCCCCTAACTTCTCTTCATTTTCTTCAAATGGGTCCCTTCCGCCATGGAAGGAGTGAACCCAAAGGAGCCGAGCTTCAATCAGGGATACCTCCCTGATTTCTCGATCAATCCCTTCGAAAATTGGAAGGGATGATCTTGAGGTCATCCCTAGTCATCTAAACCTAATTCTAGATTCCAAATCCGCCCAAGAAGCTCATGCAATCCTTGATTTCCAAGGATTTTCTCCTTGAAAATCCGAGCCTTTCAAGCTTGTTTCCAAGCTTGGGAGCTTGATTGAAGCTCTATAAAAACCTTTACTTCGCGTAACCGTGCTCCTTAGCAAGTTTTGGTCAGAGAAAACCTTCTCTCTTCCCTCTCCAACCACCTTCGCACCTTGCTCCGGCAACCCTCTTCGTCCTCCTCTTCTGGTCATCCAACAATCAAATTGGATGGCCCTCTACCTTCCTTCGTTGACCCCGCTCCTCGCCAGCCACAGCAGGGGCGTTCTTCCTCTTCATCGTCATGGCACCACCTCACCGAACTTCATCATCTTCTTTGACTCCAGCTTACCAACGTCAGCACCCTCTGTCCTCCTACTTCCCCCATAAGTCCCTCTATACCTTCCTCTCTTCCTTTATTCCCTTTTCCCACACTCACAACACACGCACGTCCGCCGCACCACCCTCATCAAATGCCCCCTCCTAATTTGGGCTCAACCATCAAAACATCCCACTAACCACCATCACCTCTGCACCTTCCTCTCGAGGTCGTCAGACCTCCTCATGCTCACGCATTGCATGCTGCACCCACCACCGCACTCGCCCTTACACGGTGAAGCTTTTGAGTGTGTTTGACTTCGCCGCAAGGCCATGTTCATGCTTTTAGGTACCTCACTGGACCTCTGTCGCCGCTGCGATTCCTCTGACCTCATCTTCAATACTCCAGCCACGATTCATTCAGGCAATGCTCCAAAGTGAAGCGGTTGACCTCCAGTCACATCATCAGGTCCTTAATTGAAGCCCTCGATTGCACCTACTGCATCAATTGGGAGCACCTTCAGCTGCTGCTACGCTGCATCAAAGGAAGGGCCAGATAGTCCCACATCGGGGACGTAACAGCTACTTGTGTGGGATAAATTAAATTCCTTACCTCGACCCCTTGCCTAAGTCACAGGGGTCGGGTCCCCATCACCTTCACCTGCTTACCCGTCTACCCCACTACTCGCCTGCGACCACACCCGCAAGCCTACACCCTGTTCTGGACCCGTTTACCCGCCTGACTACCCTGCTAAACTCAGGTTTCTGAGAAGAGGGAGGGGGGGTTTTACCCACTGCTATTGTCTCTCTATACTTAGCTGATCTGCAAGGCCTTTGCCTCTGTTTGCTGTGGTGTGTGCTGTGCCTCTCCCTTAAGGCACGAAGAAAGGAAGAAGAGAAGAGGCCTTTGCTTCTGTTCTGAGAAGCTTGGTTCTGCTGGTTCTGAAAGCTTTTGTTGACTCATTTAACTTGGTTGACATGGAATATTGGTTGATAATTATTGTTGATATATTTGAGATTAACATTCAAAGGGTTAATTGGTGATTCAAATCACCATTTTAACCCATTCTTTTTGCACTGAGATACTTAATTTCATTTATATATCATTCTGAGTTATTTTGAATCAAGTTTTGATTATAATTTCTTATATTTATTATGATTGGTGAGATTAGATTACTATTATTTGCTCCTTGTGTTCGACCTTGGACTCTTTCTAAATCTGAGTTACAAATTTAAATGATTTGAGCGCATTTGTCCTATACCACGACACATTTCTTAACAAACGACGAATTCGCTCAAGCACTGCGATTGTCGCAAAATCTGGATTGGCCTAACCTAAACTAACTATAAGTAGGCCCTCTTGAAATACAAAGCACTGGAGCTCAACCTTGCCTCCCCTTTCAAAAGAAGGAAGATAGTTAAGCAAAGTTCTACTATTGAGTCCTCATCTACTCCAACCTTAGCTAGAAATCTTGTGATCATTAGTTCTTTGAGAAATGCTAGTCCTACTCGATATCTTTGTTTGGCCATCTAACAAATGAAGCTAGTTCTTCCAACTATTTAGGTGTTGTGGCTATATAGTCCTTTGCTATAGATGGAATCCTTCCTCTATTCTTGAAGAAACTATAAGTAACAGTAAAAAAGTTGCTATTGATCGTCATCCTTTTATGTACAATGGCCCTTTGGGGTTCCTTATTAGCCCTAGACGACACTAGGGGTCTCCTTAGCTAGAATTGCTAAGGGTTGAGTATCTAATGATAACATCATCATTAGCTATATCTAGCTTTATTTAGTCATAATCCATTGATAAATGCTCCTACATAGCCTCCAGAAGATCGTAATTCACTGTATATTCATTCTGAGAGAAGTGCATTAAAATAGGGGTAAAACTACAATTTTAACAGAATATCCTAAATGTAGAACAATCACGAGATTTCCTAGGGGTTTATTAAAGGTCAAATGGTCATACATGTCTAATAAGTGGGTTCATGCAAGATAGAAACGGGTTTCCATGTGCTACGAGAATTAATGGACATCTGAAATCCTAAAAATAGACCTACCTAATTAACTAAGGTTCTGGTCATGATAAAATTCACCTAATGTAGTGTTACGAACGAGCGATTTCAGATGTCTTTTAAGACGTCTGGGAGGTGGCCCAGACGTCGGACCAGACGTCTGGAACACCTTCCAGACGTCTGGGATTCGATTTTTTTCGACACGCGCGGTTTCGTCTGCGTGCCTGAGCGCGCAGTCCTGCGAACGCACCCCCCTCTCTTTTTCCCTCTCCCTCCTGCGGCCGCAGGCTGCGCCTCTCTCTCTCGCTCTCTCTCTCTTTCTCTCCCAGCGCGGCTTTAAAAAGCCTCGCCCTCACTCTCACCTCCGCCCCCTTCCTCTTCTCCTTCCAGCCGGTGCGCGAGTGCGAGCGCAAGTGAGCGAGCGGCGGCGATGGCAGCCGCGGCGAGTGCGGGAGGAGGCGCTCGGCCGTGAGGGCGAGCCTGCCGGGGTAGCGGGAGCCGGTCGGTGGGGGCGCAGCGGGCGCGGAGTGACGCGGGAGGCCTGCTGCAGCTCGAGCAGCAGGTGGACGAGGCGCGGCGCGGCCGTGCGTCGCTGGCAGAGGGCGAGTCACACCCTGGTTCTGGAAATTTTTCCAGAATCAGACGTCTGGGCTTCCAACCAGACGACGAGGAAGACGTCTGGAGGACTATCCAGACGTCTGGTAAGTAAGTTATTTTCGTACCTTCTTCTTTCCTTCGACCGTCCGTACTGAGCACGAGGAATGGGTAGCGCAGGGTCTGAGATTTGCATCCAACGCGAATCAGATGTCTGGCAGTGGTGCCAGACGACTGGAGCGACTTCCAGACATCCTGGGTGACCATCGGACGTCTGGGAACTAGGCCAGACGCCCCCGCAGGCTTCTGGACGTCTGAGAGACCACTCAGAGCAAAGGTAACCTCTGATCCACTTTTTAAGACGTCTGGAAGAGGTTCCAGACATCTGATTTTACACTGTTTCGTCATTTTCGACCCGTTTAGGGCCCGTTCGGAGTCCGTTTTCCGCGTTTCGAGTTGCCTGCTTTTCGGAATTAAATCCTCTACCCGTCTACAGTAGTTGTATACTATTTTGAGAAACTCCTTGTGTTTGATCCTTGTGATAGGACCCCGTTCCGTTGCAGTCTCGGGGGTTGCGGAGGTACGCGGGATTCCCGACCACGCCCCCAGTACGCCTGTTGTAACTGGTAGAATGGTTTTTAAGTTTATTAGTATAATCTGTTAAATTATGGAACCATAAATAGAACCTAGGACATTGCATGAATCCTAGGAATGAGAAACTAGAATGAATGGTAGATCCTAGGGTGTTGCATGAATCCTAGGGCTGGAAATCTAGATTGTATGATAGATCCTAGGGTATGGCATGAATCCTAGGATGGGAAGAACTAGTGGAATATATGAATACTGCAGTCTTGGAAAATGTGGAAAGGAAATAATAGCTACCTGTAAATTGGTTTAACAGCTGCCTGTTATGAATAAATGAGCATGACTGAGAATATGGGATGTATGAACGTGAAACTGGAAAGGTGAAACCTGAATGTGCTGAGTTAAAAGAACTGGAACCCTACGGGGAATTAGGAGTGGAACTCCTGGAAAGAGAAAGGAATGGAACTAAGAAAGAAAGACGTGGTAGTGTGCTGTCTCTTGGGTACGTAGTACCAAGGGAAGTACCTGTACCTGTTTAGTGCAGAGCAGAGCTAGCCGCCCCAGGGACCCGGGGTCAGGACTGGCCACTTTGTACCAACTTGCTGGCCCTCGTGTACGTAGTACCGAGGAGAGCTACTAGTGTAGGGAGGTACTAGCTACCCCATGGGCCCCGGGGTTCTACTAGCCTCTTACACCGACTTGTTAGGCCCACTGGGCAAACCAGGGTAGTCAGGCGAGGGTGCGCGGACTGTGGAGTGGCAAGGCCCCTATTTGGTTACTGTGGAGGGGTTGGACCCCTGTTACTGAGAGGGCTCTGCCCTGTACTGGTTCCGTGCTGTGCTTTGGGCGCACCTGTTAACGGAAACGACTGACCGCGTGCCAGTGCGGGTTAGCTACCTGTGCGTTTATCGCGCGTGCCGTAGTCACCGTTACGTCTGTCCGTGACCTTGGGTTAGTTGACTAAGAGTAGGATCACCACGGGGGACTCTCCCAGCCAGGAGAGCACCACGTGCTACTTCTACTTTTTGGAAAAGACTGCAATCAAGATCGTTCCCACGAGGAACATCCGAGATCAAGTGAAGGATCTGAGAATTAGATAAATTTTGAAACAATAGAAAGACAAATAAAGGAAGAAAGAAAATTAAAACAGCTACTGTACACTTTACTGTTTCTTTAGTTTAGCTGCCACTCTACTCAGCGTTTTGCTGACGTGTTACACTCGTTACCTTTCAGGACCAGGTGTTGAGCAGCCAGGGTCAGCAGCTGCAGAGGACGCTGGGCCGAGTAGGGTCCAGTAGAGTTACCACTGTTCTCTTGTACCTCTTTTTGGTTCCACTGTAGTGAGTAGTTCTTGTTACCACTGTACTTTTCCTTACCTGCAGTTTCATATTATGTTATGAATGTTGTTCTACTGTTGTGGTGGTATATACTATAGTGGTTTCTTTTCTTACTGCTGTATTTTCTTACTGTTAGTTATATTCATGCTGAATGTGGTTTATTTTACTGCTCTTTTGGTTACTTCCTCGTTGGACGACTAGGTCTTGGGATTAGTCGAGTCAGTCCGATTCTAGTGTCTCATAGGGACTCGGGAATCGGGTCGTTACATGTAGTTTCCCTACGAGGAGGGGGTGACGTAATAGATTGAGGAAATATAATGTAAACAATCTCACAAAAAATTCAATCACACAAAGTACACAATTATTTTTAGGTGGAAACCCAAACCGGGTGAAAACCACCACCTAACCGTCTCGAGTTAGGATTTTCCGATCAACCAAGTTGATCAAATCCACTAAACGAATCACTTAAACAAGGGTGATTCAACCTTAATTACAACCACGCTACAAGTGCGAGGGTAGCGTTCCTCAACCCCTTCTCTTCACGAGAAGGATTTTATCCCACGAAGGAGACGGGAATTCGCAAAGGAATACCCAACCAAATAACAAAGATAAAATAACAAGTATAGTCCTATAGAGCCAACAAAGATTTAAACCTAGCTTCTATAGAAATTAGGAAACTCCCCTTTGCAAGGAGTGCGTCGAATCGATGCCGCGGGTGCGTGAGCCACACGACGGCGCAACGTCGCTCTCGTGAACTACGGCGGGAGAGCGGGTGCGCAAAGGCTTGATGCTCTCAAGATATAGAACTTGAGCTTGGAAAGCAAGAGCTTTTCTAGGACACAAAAGAGTAGAAATGCTTGTTCTTAGTGTGTCTACGTGTCTCTAGGTGTGTCTATGTGTAACTAGGTGCGTATATGTGTGTGTTTGTGTGCAAGAGGTTCCTCTCTATTGATAGAGGCCTTAGGAAAGCTTTGGAAGGCTTTGGAAAGCTTCCATAGCCGTTGGGTGCAAAGCCCAAGAGAATCAGGCCGAAATCAGGAACAATGATTGCACTGACAGGGTTATCAGACATCTGATTCTGGCATCAGACGTCTGGGAAACCAATTTAAGATGTCTGAAAATAAGGTCAGACATCTGATTTTAGGCGGGTTTCTTCCTGACTTGAATCAGATCTAAACAGGGTTCTAGTGCAAGTCCATCAGACGACATAAAGGACGTCTGGCACTATGTCTGGACGTCTGGAAACCTACTTTTTCGTGGGAATGGATTTCCAAGAGTTGCAATGGCTAGAAAATCTCTGAGAAGAGATTTTGGGTCAGCCGAGGCGAAACGGTCATTTATCAGACGTCTGATAAGGCTCTAACGGTCATATCATCCAGTGTTTGATGTGCCAGCCAACGGTCCACTAATTGGACGTCTGGCAAGTCCATCAGATGTCTTATAAGACATCTGGACTAAGGTCTAGACGTCTGATTTCATCAGACAAAGCTAACAAGTCCAGCCTAAATGTTATCAAACGTTTGAATCAACAGTCAAACGTCTTAAAACACATTATCAGACGTCTGATTTTGGAATTAGACGTCTGAAAAAGCTGTTTGAACCCTATATTGGTTTTCTAAGTTTTCTACAGAAAACGTAAGTATCCTAGGGTTGTGCTGGTGTTCCTAGGACTACTGTAAGGGTACTTTGAGGCTCTTTAGCATGAATCTAAGTAACAAAAATAAAGAGCAACAAAAGAAACGAAAAATACAAAGAGTACAAGAGAAGGAAATCTATCCTATTCTTCATCTCCTTCCTTCTTCAAGCCATCGCTCCTCGCGAATCTCCTCTGTTCTCCATCAAGCTCCTCCAATCCATCCTGGATGCGAGCTCGAACTCTGTCTAATCACGTCTCCATTTGCAATTGACCTGAGATCTAAGACTCCAAGTGCAAATGTTAAATGACACGTGTTTTGTTATCATCAAAACAAACGATCGTGGTGCTCTAGCACCAACACCTAAACCTTCTAAAAATCATAAAAAATATTCCCTAAGGTTTGGTATCTGATTTGACCAATGGAACCCAATTTAACCTAAAACATAGTCTCAGATAGACAATTGCCCTAATTTGGATTTCTACACAAATTACCCAGTCAAACTTAGTCAAAACCTAAATCCGACTTCACCATCAGATTTCTTGAGTCGAAATTAGGTTTGTACCAAAATTTGGACCCAATCAGAGATCATCTTGACCTAGTTTGCATTCCAATCCTGTTTTGACTCTTTTCCTTACACATATGCCCCTAACTTTTGAATCCTTGCAAGGACCCCCCTAACTTCATTGTATTCTTCACATGCAGATCCCTGCTGCCATGGCCATGTGAACCCATCAAGACCTGATCTTCAATTAGGAAGATCTCCCTGATTTCACAGAGAAACCCTTCCAACATTGGAAGGGAGACTCCTGAGGAGATCCCTTTCCATCTAGGCTCTTCCACAACCTTCCTAATTCATCCAAGAGTTCATGCGAACTCTTGAAGATCCTAAACCTATTCCCTGATTTGCAAAGCTTTCAAGCTTGGTTTCCAAGCTTGAAGCTTGACCCAATGGCCTATAAAAGACCCCCGTGCACAACCTTCTCAACTTAGCTTGGTTTGGACCGGTTCCCCACTTTCTTCTCCTCTCTCCAGCCAATCCCTCCGCAAGCTCCAGCAAGCTCTGTTAACACCCTTCTTCATTGGCAGTCACAGACAATAACCGACCAGTTTCTCCCCCTCAAGCTCCTCCGTTGCTCGCAATACCAGTGACGGTCGTCTTCCCCTCTCCTCCTCACCGTTCTCCCTCATCGGAGGTATTCCCTTCTCTGACGTCGGCCATGCCATAACTGGCACCATCCTACCCCCTTCAACCAATTAGATTATGCAGTTAGGTTCCTTTAGAGTCTTAGGTTAATTCTCTCTATCCAACAACAACAACAACAACAACAACCAAGCCTTTTCCCACACTAAGTGGGGTCTGCTATATGGATTCTTTGCCTCCACACAGATCGAATTTCAGCCATTTTAGGACTTAAATTAAAGTAATTGAGGTCATACTTAATAGTTTCCTTCCAACACTTGTTTGGTCTTCCTCGCCCCCTCTTAGTGGGTTCAGCCTCCAACTTCTCGCATCTCCTAACAGAAGCATCTAGTGACCTTCTTTGTAAATGTCCAAACCACCTTAGACGTGCCTCTCTCATTTTATCCTCTATCGGTGCCACCCACACCAAAAATTAACGCTCGACACCACCGTACGCCACCTTCATCTTCACCTCCAGCCACACCTCCAGCGAGGTCACTTGCACGCTACACACCTCCCAATGCCTCGCTGACAAGTCCACATGCTCCGCCTCATCCACCTGCACAAAACCCCTCTCCTATTTCATCCTCTCGTCCACCCAAACACATCGTCGAGCAACCCATTCTTCGCACGCCGTCTCCGTCACCAACTAATTTCCACACACGCTCTCGCACCACACAACCACCATTCACACACTCGCCATGGTCCGGCGATGCTTATGAACTCTTTTAATGTGGTCGAGAGGCCGTGTTGATGATTCTCAGGTTTCGCCAGAGCTCTACCACCGTCGCCATCGTCGCCACCCCATTCTTCGTGTTCCAGGTCTCTGGTCCAGGTGGTGCAAAATTAGTACAAGAATACGCCCAGGTCCTTGATTAAGAGCGTGAACCCCAGTAGTTGCTTCAATTGGCGACACCGTCATCTACAGGCACACGCAAAGAACAAAGGGACATTTAGTTCCATATCGATGGGAGATAAGAAAATGCAACCGCATAAATTGATTTTATGTTATCGGCTATTCACCTCAAACACTCAGGGGTGAGGTCCCTTCACACGACCTAACCCACTTATACACTCCTTGCTCATCACCACCCTCGGTGAGCCTGGACCCGGTTGCTGTGCTCAACCTGAATACCCGATTAAGTCTGGGTTTGAGAGAAGAGGAAAGGCAAGGAAAGGAAGGAAAGAAGGAAAGAGAGAGTGAGCGGGGGAGGGGTGGGTTTTGCTCCTGCAGGCTTTGTGCGATGCTTAGTTGCTAAGAAGGAGAACCTATGAAGAAGAGCTGAAGAGGCTAAAGAAAAGAGAACAGAAGATGAAGAGAAGAAAGCCTAAAGATCAGAAAGAAACACTGTAGAAGGCAACATTTAAGTCATCTGATTCACATGCCAGATGTCTGATCACTGTTCATTTATTTGATATTAATGAGTATTTGATATGTATATGCTTAAGACTGATAATTGGTGATTCAAGTCACCATTATTTTGTCGTAGACATCTTTTTGCCTCATTAAACTCTTGATATACTTATGTTTGTCATTTAATATCAATTTTGAGTAGTTGTTATTCATTAAATATCATTATTCTTGGCTTATTTCCTATGCTCATTTATATTTTAATTGAAATTAGCACGTGAATGCAACACTACCTCCCTTTGTTCGACCTCAAACTTCTTTTAGAATTCGAGTTGTAAATTTTATTTGTTGAGAGAGCTATTTAGGAGATTTTACTACAATGAGACACTTAAAACTCCTCGATAGATCCCTCCAACAGTATCCCTTGTGCGACTCAATTATTAATGAAATTCAACACCTTAGGAATCTTTTCACCTCAACAAAGGTAGATGTATGCTTTTTAGTAAAGACAAGGTTAGCTCAAGTACCTCAAATTACCATACATAGGAAATTTAAAGATTATAATTAGTCTTTGTTATTTCTTGTGGCTTATTTGATGCTCTAGCATTATTTGAGTCACATGATATCTTATTCTATGATTAACTCCAATGATAACTTTATCCTTGCTAAGCTTAAACTAGTTGATATACACCCCTTATTTCTCCATAAAGAATGGGAAAAGGAAAAGTTGTTGGAGAGACATGAATCTTATTTTCACTCAAATCTCTAGGAATTTGCTATGTGTTGAGGATTTTAGCAGCATCCTTAGCTACCATGAGAAAATGGGGGAGAAAATGGGGGAAAAGTAATAGTAACCAATTCTATAATCATTTTCAATCATTTGTATCTGAAAATGATCTAATTAACTCAAGCTATGCATGCATAGCTGATGGATACATAATTATGAATTACAACTTGCCTATTTATGATTAGTCCTAAGCTAGCATAGTGCATGTTGGCTATATATGTTAGTTACATTATAGGCATACATGCATAATTAGGACACACACACACACACACATATATATATATATATATATATATATATAATTTCAACCTAATTGTGATATTTGTGAATAATGTAGGAGTAGGAGATGAAGCGGAGTTGGAAGGAATAAGCTAAGGAGTTGTCAAAACAATTATATAGACAGAAATAAAGAGAGCTCAAAAGGAAAAGACAAGACTTCAAAGAAAAAGAGACAAGAGGACACATGGCATTTCCACGATCTTTCTACACCCTTGAAACCTAAGACAACCTTCACTAAAACTAGCCTTGTCCTAACCCTCCTAATGACCTTCATACCACCCTTCATCTTTGATCCAATGGTCACTAGAAATTCACTTATTTTTAGTAACCAAAACCCACTCCATCTCTACCATCTATGCTCCATCCAAGGACCTTCATCCACACTCTATTTTTAGCAAGACCTAACCTAGCATGTGATGCAAATTTTATGCGATTTGTTAAATATGTGAAACAGTCGTGTTGTAATGCGTAAATCCACAATCAACTTTTAAAATTTGTAATCCCTAGATAGTGAAGTATCTAAGATCATCCAAGGAGGCCAAATTGTTAATCACAAGAATTGATTCTCTCTCTCCTCTCAAATCTGCACTTGTCTTTTTGTGAATTTGATTTTTATTATTTTTATAGTTTTTCAAACAATCGAGTATTTGATGCAAATATTAACTACCTATCACTAACCCTAAGTGACAATAAGAAAACCTCTTCTTCTAAGCTCACCCTAAGCAAGTGCACCTAGGGTAATTAGAAGAAGAAGGTGTGGTGCACTAAGCTACTACTACTACAAGAACACACTAATTAGAAAGCATGAAAGTTGAAAGGCAAACTGAATGATTTGTATTACTAACAAAGGGACAAGTAGTGTTGCATGCGAGAATCGTCATTTTAAGATATAGCATTGTAGTATAGTGACAAAAATCACAACAACATTTAAATTTATAAGTGCTTGAAAATCACAAGTGAGTTCGAAGTTGTTTGCAGGGAGCAAATTGGAATTCACACACTAATCGTAATTAAAAATAATGAGCACAATTAGATATTCAAGGAATGATAGAAATTTACACAAAATATTGTTCAATAATAGAAAATGTATCTCAAAAATAAGTGGGATAAAAAGAAGAATTTAAAACCTAAAAATGGTGATTTGAATCACCAATTATATCCCACAATTAAGCATGTATCCCAAGGAAATCAACCAATTCAATTTCTCAACAATGGTCCTTGAACCACTTATGTCTCAATTTCCATGTCAGCATAGATATCAAATAACTCCATAGTACCTCAACCAATATCAGACGTCAGGCATTGTCGTAGGGCAAATTAGGAGATTTAAGATGCATTCGTTATAGTACACTCCTAAACCGTACAACAAACACTTAAATTTATAAACTGAGAATCAAAAAGGAGTTCGAGGTCGTTCGCAGGGAGAAAATGTGGAATTCACGCACTAATCTCTATTCAGAATAAATGAGCATAATAAATTGAGCATCAGATAAAAGATATTCAATGAATAAACCGGTCAAAATAACATTCAAACATAGATCAAATTATCTCATGAAATAGTAAGGGTAAAAAGAATGGAAGAAACCTCAAAAGTGGTGATTTAGATCACCATTTAGATCCCTCTAATTAAGCATATACCCTACATTCAAATTACTCAAATAATCCAACAGTACCTCAATCAGATAACTTAGGTGCTTAAATGTTCAAACAATACCAGCAGAATCAACCTCAAGCCTCAAACGACAAAACAAGGAATCAGATGCCTTAATAGAAGAGGCACAACACCAACAGAGCACAAGGCTCTCACAAGAGCCTTCTCTTCTTCAAGCCTTCTCAAGACCAAGGCTTTTCTCTTCATAGAACACACCAAGGCACTCTGAGGGTAAGTGAAAAGCCTCTCTGTCTTTAGCACACGCCCAAGGGTAAGGATTGCACAGCAAAACCCTCCCCCCTCCTCTCACAAATCTCTCCTCTATCTCTCTCAGATAACCAGGTACATATTCGAGCAAGGCGGGTAATCGAATCCTGAACAGTGGCTAGACCTGCGTGCGTGGCATGTGAGCGGGGGACCTGACCCCCTAGTGTCTTGGGTGGTAAACTACAAACACAAAATCAATTTATGCCCAGTCGCGAGTTTGTGCACTTACAAGGTGGGACTATGTCCCAACCTCTTCTCTTGCGCATAGCAGTAGCTAAGGTTGCTCTAATTAAAGGTGCTGCAGCTGCTGGTGCCTTCGATTGCTGGTACAAATATGCTCCTGGGTTGAGTCCACAGCACCTAGGCGTGGAAGTAAGATGGAGCAATGGCCATATGGTAGTGGTCGTCACCGGAGAAGACAACAATGACGGCGGAGTTGACCTGCAAGAGAAACACAGCCTAGGGTCTAATTAGATAGCTGGTGACCTTCACCGTGATGTGGTGAAGGTAATGGTGGGTGCAATTTGGTGCGAGAGAGTGTGAGGTGGCTGGATGGTGACGATGAAGGTGGCTGTGAGTAGGTGAGTCTGGCCAATGATTCCAAAGGTCAAGAGCTCCAATAACCTTGGGGCTTTTAGTCTCTGGATCGTGGGGAAGGTGTGGGTTGAAGCGGTGGCTTATTTGGTGGCATGTGTTGGCCGAGTTAGCTCACTGGAGCTTCGTCGGCCATGGAGAAGATGGAGGGAGATAGTGATGGTCGTCGGTTGAAACAAGCTTGGAAGTCGATAGAAAGGCTTAGGAGAAGGAGAGGAAGGAGTTTACCTAGCTAAAGGATGAAGGGGATGATGAGAGGCACTGGTTGTGATTGACCGACACCGGGGAAGGAGAAATCTCCATTGAGGGAAGACAGCGACGATAAAGGGGGAAGGAACTCCTGCTATGGCTGGCGAGGAGCGGAGGAAGGCGAGGAAGGAGGACAACTTGATTTTTCAATCTAGTGGTCGGAGAAAGGACATTGAGAGTGCTCATCAGAGTTGCGGTCGAAGTTGGCCAGAGGAAGAAAAGGAAGAAGGTTTTAGGGCCAAATCAAACTAAGGAATGTGGTTTTGCAGAGGGAATGCTTTTGTAGAGCTCAGAGCAAGCTCTAGACAAGGAAACAAGCCTGATTGAGCTTCATTAGGAATTAAGAAGAACCCAAGAAATCCGTGCATTCGTACGGCCTTTCTAGGGCAAATCAGAGCCCAAGATCCGTCTCAATCTCTTGTAGTGTGAACATCAATCCCACCAAATTTGGTGGGATTTGATGATGATTTGAATAGGTTTAGGTGTGGTCAAAGTCAGCCTGGAGGTCGGTTGACCTCTAATGGCAACAGGGGTCATTCTGCAAAGAAGAGGACAAAGTTAGGGACTGATATGAAAGGAATTTTGGAAGTTAGGGGCTTGTATGAAAGAAATAGAGTTTAAATGAACTGAAATATAAACTAGGTTAAGATGGACTCTGATTGGGCCCAATTTTGGTACAAACCTAATTTGGATCCAAGGAATCTAGTGAAGTCAGATTTTAGTTTCGACCAAGTTTGATTGGAAAATTTGTGCAGAAACCTAAATTAAGGTAGAAATCTATCTGTGACTCTGTTTAAGGTCAAAATAGGTTCAAATGGTCAAATCAAGGATACCAAACCTCAAGAAATATTTTTATATGAATTTAAAGAGGTTTATATGAATTTTATCATGACGGAAACTTCGTAATTTAAGCGGATCTAAAATTAGGATTTTTTGGGTGCTATATTGGTTCTCGAAATGCATGAAACCCTATTTCTGTCTACATAAACCCTCTTATTAGTCTTTAATGCTCAGTAGACCTTAGATTAACCCCTGGAAAACCCTATGGTTACTTTGCTTTCATGATATGATGTTAAAACAACAGAATTAACCCTGATTTAGTGTTTTCTTCTAAGAAAGGATATGCAAGGAATTATGGCTCTTAGGCGATTATGTAGGAGCATTTGTCAATTAATCCTGACTAATTAAAGCCAGTTATCGCCTATGATAGTGTTACCATCAGGCATATCCCCCAGACGACTAAACTGTTCAAATCTCAAAATAGGCACAAGGGTGCCAAGCATAGACCTCAGAGACGCTAAGTGTTGAGCATAGCAACATGCATCTCGAGGCATAGAGCACAAATCCCAATGCAAAAGCCACCCCTACCCTCATATTTTCTACTAATCAGGTCGCTAATCGGGTAATCAAATCTAGGTTGGGTCCAAACCCACGAGCGTAAGTAGCAGGTGAGGAGTAACAAAGCGTATGAGAGAGCATGTGGGCGAGGGGACCTCACCCTCGTGTGTTGAGGCAAGAAGCCCACACACTCTTTTCTCATTATACATTGTAGTCGCTCTGGTGATACACGATGTGGGACTATCCCCACTCTTATTCCTCACATGCAGCTGCATAGGGTTTGTAGCTCGAATTGGAGTAGTCGCTACTGTTGTTCTCTTCGATTGATACTACAGGTAGCTTCATCGAGAAATTCCGTAGGTCTTGGAGTTGGAAGCAAGGTTGATCAATGGTCGTATGGCGGTGGTCGTCACGAGAGAAGACAACGACGACAGCGGAGTTGATCTGCAAGAGAAGTATGGCCTAAAGCCCAATTAGATAGATTGCAACCTTTGCCGTGGTATGGCAAAGGCAATGGTGCGTGCCATTTCGTGTTTCAAGCGCTAGGGTGGCTGGACGATGGAAAGGCAACAGCATGTTGATGGGTCCGGCCGGTGTGGGTTTTGGGTGAGTAAAGTCCTTAATCTCTTGAGGGCTTTTGCTCATGACAGTGAGACAAAGGTGTGGGTGGCAGTGGTGTGGCATTTTGTTGAGTGTAGCGACCGAACAAAGCTCGTCGGAGCTTCACCGGTCGCGAAGAAGATGGAGGGGGAGTATGGTGAACGGCGATTGAATTAGGAGGATAAGGGGTTAGGGACATGCTAGAGAGAGAGGGAGAGAATAGACCTATTCATGGACGAAGAGAGAGAGGATCCATGCCAGCTTTGATTGGCCGGTGCCGGAGGGGATGAGATCTCTAGTGCTAAGAATGGCAGTGATGAAGGGGCTCGGGGCGGTGAACTTTAATGGGTTCTGGTCACGAAGAAGAGAGGAGGACCTTGGTGCCTCCAATTTGACTGTTGGAGGCGTGGAAGAGGGAGACTAAAAGAGCTGTCGAAGAGTAGGTTGGAGACCACCAGAGGTAGGGTAGAAGATGGTTTTTGGCCTTAAAACCTAGCTAGGGAGGATGCTGAGTGCATCAGGGCTTTATATAGAGCTCTAGAATGAGCTCTAAATATTGGCAGGAAGCTTAACTTGCTCAAAATTTAGGGGAATAGATCCCCAAAATCTCTCATGTTCTTCTAATCCTTGGGGGTCGAATCAAGTTTCAAAAGGCTATTCAATTGATTAGGAAGGTCCTTGCGGCCATTCCCTTCAATTTTGAAGGAGTTTGGCTCTGATTGAGGGAGAAAACCTCCCTCGAATCTCGCTGGAGGTGTGTTCCCACCGCCAATGGTGGTAGGGACCTAAATGAAGAAAACGACGAGAAGTTAGGAACCTATTTGCAATAAATCTAAAAGTTAGGGGCTTAGATGTGAAGAACATAGATTTTAGGGACTGAATTGCAAACAAGGTTAAGATAGACTCTGATTGGGCTAAAATTTTGGCCTTAATTTAGACCCAAGAAATCTAATGGTGAACTTGGATATGATTCTTGACCATGTTTGACTAAGCAATTTGTAGAAGCCCAAATTAGGGTAAAATCTCGTCTAAACTCTATACTAGGTCAAAATAGGTTCAGATGGTCAAACCAAAGGTACCAAACCTCTTAAAATATTTTTCTATGAATTTTAGAAGGTTTAAATAAATTTTATCTTAACCAGAACCTCTTCAATTTAAGCGGGGCTAATAATTAGGGTTTTGTGTACAAATTTTGTTCTTGAAATGCATGAAACCCTGTTTCTATCAATGTTGACTCACTTTTTAGCCTTTTAAGCCTATTTAACCTCTAATTAACCCCTAGGTGACCGCGTGGTTACTCTACATTCATTATGTGATGTTAAAACTGCAAATTAACCATGTTTTAATGTTCTCTCCTCAAAATGGATCTGAGTGGAATTATGGTCCTTAGGTGATTATTTAGGAGCATTTTTTATTCTAACTGATTCAAGCTAGTTATGGTGAATGATGGTATTACCATCAAGTAGCTAAATGCTTCTTACAACAAAAAAAGAGAAAATAAACTAACTAATACAAAGAAAGTAAAGATGAAGAAAAGTCCTCCAAAGATGGTAAAGGAGTGGTCCTTGCTCCAAGCACAACAGCTCTGGTGCTTGAAAAGAATTCCTCCTTAATTCCAATTTGATGACTCCTCCAAGCTTTCTCCTCCAAGGTGGGCGTCAACTACCTTGATGAAGATCTCCTCCTTGCCTAACCGTCCAACTAGAGGTGACCTCCTCCTTGGCATGGCACAAGGGAGAGGAAGGAGAGGGAGAAGCCACCAAGGGGGTGAGTAGGTTGCCCCTTTGATCTGCTTCTCTTCTTCTTCCTTGGCGTGGATATAGGTGGTGTATGGGTGAACCTAAGTAATGGAGAAGATGATGTAAATGTGGGTGGTTAGTGGTGTTTTTATAGGGAGGGAAAGATGGTGGTTGGTGTTGGGATAGATGGATGGCTAGGATTAAGTTTAAGGGTGGTTATGGGGATGCTAGGGTTAGGATGGAGTGGCACCACCTTAAGGGATGTGGTGGTGGTAGTTATGGTGGTGGAGAGTCACCATAGTTTGGCACCAACTATGGGGGCTTCTAGAAGGGAGTTAGGTGGATGGTGGAGATGGCTTGAAGGGGTAGGTGTAGGGTTGGATTTCAAGGGTTTTTGAGGGAAAAAGCTGGCGCCAAAAGAGGGGTGGTTGGAGATGGTTTTGGCACCAATTAGTAAGTGCCTTTTGGTGGTGTTAGTGGGGCGAAGAGGTGTGGTGGTGGTGGCACCAAGTTGGAGTAGGAGTAGTTGTAGGTAAGTACCTTACTTGGTGGACTAGTTAGGTGGTGTTTTAGGGTTAGGTTTTGGTGCCATGGAGATAGACCTAGCTAAGCTAAGCTAGCTTAGCTAGTAGGTGAGGAGTGGAAAGAGGTACGGGAACTAAGGTTTTGGAGGTGAGAAGCTAGAAGTAGCTGGAAGGAGCTGCACTGGAGCTCGTGACTACTGAAGAGAACTGCAAGGTGCTACCTTAGCTGGCTTAGCTTGCCTGTTCTTTGTTAACTGCTAAGCCAAGCGAAGATGAGTTGGCTTCTGTTGATATGAGCTGAGGTGAGCTGGGTATGGTCTTCCCAGAGATTACCTAGCTAGAGTAGCTAGCATGGGTCAAGTAGCTCAGCTCAACTAAGTTGAACTGAGTTGAGCCTCCAGGAGCTAGACTTGAGCTGGCCTAAGATGATTGAGGCCATTTTCAACTGACTAGGTCTAGCTAATTGATGACAGTAGCTAGTCCTAGTCAGGTTGAGCTTCCAATGAACTATTTGAGCTGGAGGAGCTAGAATGGAGCTGGGATCAACTGACTTGAACTAGTTTGAGCTACCATCTAGCTAAGGTGAGCTAAATGGAGCTGAGGTAAACTAGCTAGAGCTACAATTCAGCTAAGATGAGCTGAATAGAGCTAGGGATGAGTTGATCCAGCTAGAAGGATCTAAGATCCAACTGGGATGAGTTGGATCTGGTTAGGATCCAACTGAGATGAGGTGGATCTAGCTGGGATCCAGCTGATAGGAGCTTCTTCTTCATCTTCTACCTTCCTGAGTGCTAAGGTATGTGGGATATAACTTTATATCTATCCCTAACACTCAAGTAAATGTATTAAAAAGACAATAAAATGCAATTCATGCCTATCCTAGGTGAATGCCTAAATGTAACCCAAAAACCCTATTGCGGAGTTAAAACCCTATGAGCTAGATCTATTTTAGGGATAAGAATGATGATAAACTAGCATTTATCACACCCCCATGTTTATCTTTTGCTAGTCTCTTAGCAAAACTAAATTCACAAAATGGATTTTGGAAAATACTAATTTTTTTACCTTTGAGGAGGATATAAAAAATACGGGACCTTAGTTGATTTAAAACATGAAAGGTACGGGATTTGCTAAAGATAAAACATCGGGATTTGTCTTTGGATCCAAAAATTAGATGAATCGGGATCAATGTATCTTTCAAAAATTCATAAATTAACTCCTTGTTAATTCAAATGACCCGAAATCGTTTTGCAGTTAGGATTTCCTTGGCTCTTGAATCCGACTCGCAACTTGCAACAATTTTAAAACCTTGTGTCAGTGCCTTGTGAATGCCAACATTTGTAAAGTCGTGTTTTGGTTTCAAACTTTTTTTCCCCATGCTTATTCTTAGCTTAATCCTACAACAGATGTGTCGAGATCACATTCCTGTTACTAAACCTCGAGAGGGCTCTGATGCCAGCACCTCGAGATAGTATTGTCCATTGATGGCAACACCATCATCCTTCATAACTAGTTTAATTTGTCTAAGTTCTAAGGATAAATTTATCTTATTAACCAACAAAAGGGTATAACTTAACATGAAAAATTAGGAGGAATGACATTGAAACCAGTTAATTTTACTATTTTAACATATTAATACAAATGCAAATTAACTAAAAGGTAAACATACACTAAATTTAAGGTCAATTGAGCTCAAATTCCCAATAAGTGGGCCTGCATTTACTGGTTTAGGGTTACTATTAAGATTGAAGGCTAAATCTCAAATAAAAATCCTAATTTTAGCCTCACTTAAATTAACAGGGTTCTAACAAAAATAAATGTAATCCAAATCTTCTAAAAATCATTGAAAAATATTTCATAAGGTTTTGATTAATCAATTCTACAATCGCAACCCTTTTTGACCTCAAATAGGGACCTTGGCGGGTTTTTGATATATTTTGGGTCTAAATGTAAATTGATCATGCAAACATCACTAAAACATAAAATTGAAGTTACCATTAAATTTATCATGTCCAAACTAGGTTACCATAAAAATTTGGACTTATTCTAGCTTCATCTTGGCCAAGTTTGCAATTTGAACCTTTAGAACTTAATCTCTTGCAAAAAGCCCCCTAAAAACTTCATCTTCTTCACTTTTTAGTCCCTGCCAGCAGCAACGACATCATCTCTCTGGCCAAGACTTCGGCCATGGATTGCGATTGATTCACGCAGCGAAATCTCGCCAAAATTGCCAGGATGATATACTTATCATTCCTGCACATCCTCGCACTTTTTCCAGCTCATTTCGCCAACTGGGAAGCTACAATCCTCAGCCGAAGTCACCGGAGCATGTTTTTGCCACACCATCTCGATCTTGATTGGGTTGCAATCTTGCCTCCTTCGCCATGGCCGAGCTCCTTTAAAGTAAGGCCATGCCCTTGCGATTTGATTCATCGAGTTTTTGGCAAGCATACCTCTCCCCTTCTTCATCCTCAAACATCGCCATTGACGAGGCCATTGGAGCTCCTCAACCTCCCTTCGTCGTCTTTCCTCCCTGTCAATAGAGGCTGTGGATATCCTCCCCAAATCCTCGTCAAGCTTCTCACCAATGAAGCTGACTTCCTCATTCTCCTTGTCACTCCAATCATATAGTCGAAGTATTCTTCTTCTCAAAGTCCGGCCAGTCAATTCCCGACCTCCTCTGGCGTCGCTCTCCCTCTCTTAGGTAACCCTTCCTCTCTCCTTGTTTCTATAGTGTAGTTTAGACATTTTAGATTAGGAAAACACCCACAAATACCACTCCACTCCCATCATCTTCCTCACGAACGGTAAGAAGCTAGCGTAACTCCGGCAACAACCTACCGCCTCACCCTCTCCTCCTCCCATGCCATTGACCATCCAGGAAGCTTCAAAGTCCTTCAACGAACAAAAGCCCCCAATTTATTGGGGTCTTTAAGCCCCCACGACCTCCACCAAAGACCCACGCTGGCTGCACACTTCCTCGAAGCTGTCTGAATCTCCTCCACCCTAGCCACGATAAATCGCCACTGCCAACACCTCCAGCAAATCCGGGCGAAGCTTCCCATCTCAATTTGAAGCTCTGACCACTCTCGCGCAAATCCACTACCACCGACCGCCGCCACCTTCTGACGCTGGCAGCCGTCCTCTACCCTCCTCCGACGTCCAGGCTTTGCAAGAAGCTCCACATCCGTGCGAGCGAGGATCAACAACCTCGGGCAAGTGATTTTAGGCATCAAAATCTCGCCGACCTCCTTCCCTGTAGGAACCTACAAGTCCCCTGCTGCCAACGAAGAAGAGAAGGAAAGGAAGAAGAAGGCAAAGGACCCTTTTGCAAGAAAAAGAAACCTGCAGGGACTCGAACATAAGGAATCAGGGACAAAAATGAAATTTTTTAGGATTGATTAGCAGTTCTAGTGGGAATTGCTTTAGATTTTGTCCCTCTTGGATTTTTATTGCTATAACTCGATTAATTCTATTGTTAATTTAGTGCTTAACAAAACACTTGATTATTTTAACATAAGCATTAAATATTCCTTAATGGAAATACTTTTGTGCACTTGATTTCATATCCCTGCAATAGATGTGCAAACTTGTTTAAATTTTAAAATAAATTTCTAATACAAGTTCACCAAAGTGATTTATGAATAACTCAAATAGTGGTAATTACGCATTTGATTACTCCTAGAGACGACCTCAGATTTCTCTGTTAATTCGAGTTTACAAATTTTAAGTGTTCATCTCACTTTAATCAACTGTACTATGACGTGTGTTTTATAAATATGATCTAAGCGAGTTAACATTTTGGCACTGTTGCCGGGGAGCAACACGTGCTTACCACTATCATTGCATATATTTTTCCCCTTATTCTATACATTTTCTTTTATTTGTAAACATTTATTTTTCTAACATACCTGCCTTTGTTTTGGTTGTTCTTTTTCTGGAACGAACACCTGATTCAACTGGCCCAACATCTGCATCAAGGGTGCAACCATGCCAAAGACAGGTAAATTCTTTTTCTTCCTTTATTCCCCTTTTTCCTTATATATATAAAAGAAAAAAAACTTAGGATTCAACCTTGTGATGGGAACACCATCATGAGCCCTAACTAGCTCATTTTGATCTAGAAAAGAGAATAAAAACTCCTACATAACCAAATGAAGGGCCTAACTCAAGGAATAATCAGTCTCAGAGAAAAATAAGAAACAAAGGGTAAACTGCAATTTTACCATTGCAGTGTAACAACGGGATTTCTCAGGGGCTAAACATAGGTCAAATGATCTTAACAAGATAAAAAGTGGGCTGGTTCAATCAGAAAAGGGTTAATGTGAAATCTGAGAATTAAATGACTTCTTATAACCCTAAAATAGACCCACTTAATTTAACAAGGTTCTCGTCAGGATAAAATTCAACTAAACCCTCTAAAATTCATGAAAAAATATCCTCTCGGGTTTAGAACTTTCAATTTGGCCTTTAGAACCTATTTTGACCTAAATAGGTGTCCTAGTCAAATATTTGCCCTAAATTAGATTTTTATGTAAAATGCCCAGTCAAACGTGGTCAAACCTAAAATCTAACTTCACCATTGGATTCCTTAGATCCAAAATTAGGTTTACACCAAAATTTGGACCCAAGGGGAGTTCACCTTGACCTACTTTGCAAAACAGTCCAACCTAATTACATTTATGCCCCTAATTTTTGAAAACCCTTGCAGAAAACCCCCTAACTTCCTCGTCGTTCTTTGCAATTATGTCCCTCTGCAATTAC
This sequence comes from Thalassia testudinum, assembly GCA_037157565.1. Classification (NCBI taxonomy): domain Eukaryota; kingdom Viridiplantae; phylum Streptophyta; class Magnoliopsida; order Alismatales; family Hydrocharitaceae; genus Thalassia; species Thalassia testudinum. Next base: position 70,759,235 of record JAZHRO010000002.1, read on the forward strand.
AGCGGAGGAATCCTACTCCAGCAAGGATTCAAGGGGGATATCTCCTTGATTCCTCAAAGAATCCCTCTCAAATTTGAAAGGGAGATTCTCTGAGGAATTCCCGTTCGTATGAACCCAATCATGAGCTCTGATTTCCACCCAATCTCTCATGCGAACGTATGAGAGATTTGAATATCTCTCGACCTTCCAAGTCTGGTGAGGTTTCCGTGCTTGGAAGCTTGCCTTCCAAGCACAAGGCCCTTTGCCTGCAACTATAAAAGAGACCCCAGATCCTCCCGATCATTTCAAGCTTGTTTTGGCCTGAGAATACCCCATCTTCCTCTCTTCCCCTCCAGCCAAAAAGCCCGACAAGCTCCGAAGACTCCGCCTTCTTGTCGCTCTATCACCATATCAGTGGCAGAGTTGCCTCTGCCTCCTTCATCCGCGTCGCGTCACACCTGCTCCCGCACCTATCTCCCTCTCGTCGTCGTCGCCTCTCTCTCTCTGGGTCTTCGTCTCCGGCGACGGCATATATGAACCGTCCGCCTCCTCTGCTCCCCCTTCGTCTATCTACTCGCAGATAAGTCTCCTTCCTCTACTCTTTCTTTTCCCCTTATCTATTTCTAATTTCATACCCCGACAACCACATATCACGGTCACCTTCTCCACCTCTGGCAGACCACCGGCAAGGTGCATCCACCACTCCACGCACCCACCCACCTCGCCAACCGCCTCGAAAGCATCGCCTCACCCACTGATCATTTTCCGCTCTCCATTAACCACCACAACCTCCACACACTCCCCCCGAACACACCCAACTCCACAACCACAGAACGACTTAGGCACGCACGCCCAAGCCGTCCCGCACCATGCCAACACCCGGGCTACCTTCGTCGTGTCACGGCGAAGCCTTCTGAGTAATTTGACAAGGCCGTGAGGCCATATTCGTGTCGACAGGTACAGGTGCCCTACCCGCCATTAAAGCAAACTTGAAGGAGCTTGCTAGCTTCACAGCAGGCTCTAGGCTTCAGGAATCAGGGTCCTAAATGTGTGGTTTCCCTTCGCAAATGACTCATGCCCAGCAATTAAAGGCCAAAGCACCTGCAGCCTCTGCGATTGAAGTGAAGATCTGCTGCAGGTGCGTGCGAGAAGCAGGTGGGACATTTAATCCCACCTCGGAAGTCTGTGAGCGAGAGGTGCTGCATAAATTGAAAAAGTGTCAGGGGCTTATCGCCTCCTGACACGGGATGAGGTCCCAGTCTCCCCACCATGCCTCATTCGCGCCCCACACTCTGCAAACCTGGTATTCGGCCCGACTACCCACGTAGTCCTCGCCCACCACGCACGCCAGTGGGCCTGGTTTCGGGCATGCTAACCCAACCCGTTCACTCGAGAAATTTTCTGGGAGAGCAAGCCTAAAAGAGAAGACAGAGAGGAGAGTTCGCGGGGAGGGTAGGGGTTAGGTTTTACTCTCCAAGGAAAAAGAGGGCGAAGCCAAGGAAAAAGAGGAAGAAGGAAGCCACAGTAGCGGCTAAGGGTGAAGTCACAGAGAAGAAGGAGAAGGAAGGAGAAGGGAGCCTCAAAGTCAAAGGAAGAAAGAAGTATGAAGAAGGCTCGGCTGAAGTCAGAAGTAGAGAAAGAGAAAGAAGAAAGAAGGAAGAAGCCATGGCCAGCAATCAGAGGAAACAAAGAGATAGAAGAAGAAAAGGCCAGAGATGAATCAGAGAATAAGAAGAATCAGAGAAGGAAGAAGGAAGGAGAAGAAGAACAGAGAAAGCTCAAGCCAAAAGCAAAGAAGAGAGATTGAGAAAACACTATCTGATTTTTACATCCATCTTTATATTTTTGAGCTTCTATATACATTGAGATCATTTTTCTTGCTTCATAATTTTGATTGATCATTACATTTTATAAATTTGAAAGTTGTGTTCTTAGTTTTTAAATCCCAATTTGCTCCCTGTGTTTGACCTCGGATTCATATTTTTCGAGTAATAAACTTTATTTGTTTTCAAAGTGATTTTGGCTATACTACAACGCCTTCATTTTAAACCCGATTTCGCCTTGTAAACATTTTGGTGCAATTGCCGGGGAGCAACGGGCAATTTAGAAACCTTGATCACAACTTTTGATTCAATACTAACTTGATCTATTTCTTCTGTTGTGATTGTTTCAAGGGAGGAAAAGAAGACAGCAGCACAACAACCACACCAGAGGCAAGTAATTTCTCATTAGCCCTCTCTCTTAATCCCCTCAATTCCGAAAAAGAAAAATAAAGAAAAAAAATCAATCTAGGGCTACCTGCCTTCTATATCTAGTAATTCACAAAAGTTGCCTAATTTTAATTTCAACACATTTTGAATTGTGCATCCATTTAAGGTAATTAGGGGTAGATACCATCTTTGTGGCAACTAAATTTGACCAATTAGAGCCAACTTAAGGATTCCAATCTAGGGCCTTTTTAGAGACACATCTTCTCTAAGCAAGAATCAAATTTTCAAAAAGTGGTGTGACTAAGCCTTGATTGAAAAGACTTATCCAAGAGAAACCCTAAAAATCAAGCTTTTAAGTCACTTGAATCCTAAAAGAAAGGACCTAAAAGCTCTCAAAGGACAAAAAGGTGAAGTTGACCCCTTGGGTCAACCAACCTTGAAATTAGGTCACTTTTTGCACTCAAAATATCTAAAGTTCAAGTGGAACCCTAAGCACCTTGATCTTAATTAAAAGTGGTAGACTTAAGAGGTCAAGGTCCCCATTCTGGTCTACCTGGAATCTCAGTGACAAGAGAGGTCGGGTGGGGGAAACCCTGTTACTCATGGGGACACTCTACCTTGTAGGGGTCTTTGCGGGACTCTCCCTCTCTGGCTGCCTAGGTATTTCTCAGGTGGACAACTTTTTTCTGACTAAGGGGTATCATCCGCCCCGAACCTCTATAGTCATCCAAATTTTTTGGGTGTCTCGATTGGGTCCGGCACATTCTAACCTCGTCTAATCCTTCAATGCATGTTTGGTAGGAGGTCCTTGAGACCATCCTTAAGACCTCCTTTAGAAATCCACTCCCGCTGAGGCCAAGCCTCGACGCCCATGTTTATGCAGCAACCCCACCACATAGATCTCTCCTCTGATTCATCAAAACCAATAGATCTCTCCTCTGATTCATCAGAACCAAGTTCTCCTTCTTCCATCATGGCACAACCAATTGAAGAAGAGAACAACCTTGAACACCAACTTCAGCGCTTGAATGATCTATTCCAGAACTTTGTAAACCCACCGCACGTCCTATGATGCGAGATCACTATAATCCCGCTACGGTGGTGATCGAGCCTCAAGTCCAAATCCCAGCTAGAGGTCCTAATTCTGAACTCAAGCCCAACATAATTCATGCCATTCCAAAATTCCATGGGCTTAACTCCGAGGATCCCTTCCAGCACATCAAACAACTCAAACATTTGGCCCAAACCTTCAGGTCAGATGTACAAAATCAGAATATTCTGCTCATGAAAATGTTTTCCTTCTCCCTCATGGACAAGGCTGCTCATTGGTATCAGACTCAAACACGTCCGATCAACACATGGGTTGAACTCTAGTCTGAATTTTTGTTGGCCGGATGAATGCCTCGCGCCACCAGATCACTCACTTCACTCAACAATCGGGAGAACCTCTTCATTAGGCATGGGACCAATTCTTGAATCTCATGCGAAAGTGCCCCCATCACGGAGTTCCTAAATGGGAACAAGTCCAGTCTTTTTACCAGGGACTTCATGAAGACATTCAAATATTCGTTAATGCAACCTGCGGAGGAAACATCATGGGTCAACACGAAGACACGGTGTGGGAGATTCTCAAGAATATGTGCGAGAACTCCATCAATAATGACTCCATGGGCTTATTCAACCGGACGAATACCCGCGCATCAACGAATCCTAGGGGAGCACATGAGACGCAGGGTCTGTCTGCATCCGTCGACTTGGAACTGATGGCCAGTAGGTTGAACGAGCTGACTCGGCATCTGTAGCGAGCCACCTCTGCCCAAAACTCATTTGCACAGCCACCTCTTGTGAGGGAAATTATGCAGAACATCTATCACCGATCTTATCAGGGGATGGACCCATATCCACCCCCGTCTAACTCCAGGACCGGAGGGACCTCTGATCCAATCTATTCTAGTTGGAGGAACTCTGAATCCTCATACTCTGATTTTCCTGAGGCTCCTCAGACCTGTGAGGACCTCAACGCTATCCAAAATGACCCATTCTCCAATACCTATAACCCTGGATGGCAGAATCATCCCAACTTCCTATAGGCAGGAAATACTCAGAATCAAAGACCACCTTATCAACCCCGTCCACAAGCTCCTCGTCCATATCAGCCGCCTCAGCCTTGGCCCAACCCCACCGATCAATCTTGGCCAAACCAAGCAGATCAAATGACTCTTATCCCTCAAACTCTAGCTGACACTCAAAAGATGAATGCAGCAATACAAAAATAGCACAAGGACAAGATCACAGAGGTTCGCAATCAACTCACCCAGATGGAGAATTCCCACCAACCTTGCACACTCCCTTCGCAACCTCTACCGAATCCAAATAACGTGCCGACCTAGAGGCGCATTATGAACCCGAATCCAAGCCACACCCACATGATTTATCAGGCCCCTTCTGTTCCATCACCCAATGGGATGGAATCTTCGACATCTTACGTGGGATTTCAACAGCAACCACCTATTTTACCAACCCCAAACCAAAACCAAGCAGGACTAAACTCCGTAACAACCCATAGTGGTAAAGCAACTCAAGACCCACCTTATCCAAACCACTCCAAACCTGGTAGTAACCCAAGCCTTAGGATAGTTATCCAGGACACCCCTATCCTAGATCAAGAACCTGGACCTATTTTAGAGGAACCAACCAAGGTTCCATTTCCCGAGGCCTTAACCAAGGGAAAGAGGATAACCAAACCCATGGCTCCTGAGGAGGATCTGATCAAGCTCTTTGAACAAGTCCATATAAACATCCCCTTGATGGATGCAATCTGCCACGTACCGGCTTACGCACGATTTCTAAAAGACGTGCGTACACCCAAGCGTAAGCTGCGAACCAAAAGTGTGAGTCCGATCGTACTGTCAGAGCAAGCCAGCTCTGTAATCTTGAGCAAACTCCCATCTATGGCTAAAGACCCAGGTACTCTCCTGATTTCATGTACTATTGGTGATACCCAATTTGACAGAGCCTTATTAGACCTAGGTGCCTCCATAAACCACATACCTACATCCCTCCTTGACCACATTGAAGAATCTGAGCTTAAACCGACAAGGTGACATTGTAGTTAGCCAATCTATTCATCAAGTCGCCCAAAGGAATACTCGAGGATGTCATTGTTAGGGTATGGGATTTCTACTTCTCGGTGGATTTTATAGTTCTGTGGATATGGATGCACCTGAGAACCCAAGGGATACACCAATTATACTAGGGAAACCCTTCTTAGCCACTGCTAAGGCCAATATAAACTGTGAGGAGGGCCAAATAGAACTAAAATTTGGGAACCAAACTCTAAAGATTGACATCTTTAAGGCCCAACAAGGGATTAATTGTGGTGTTATAGAATAAATATGTGATATCAAAATCATGGTTGATGAATCGCATATCGAGCACAACCTGATTATTCCCAATCAACCACCAAAAGATCAAAACCTGCAAACAGAGGAGGTTGAACCTGATCTAGATGCACCCATAACTCCTACCCTTGTTCCTGACACACACTCTGAACCATCCGCTACTGCTGATAACCCCATCCTGGAACTCAAGCCCCTTCCCGATCATCTGAAATACGTCTTTGTGGGTTCCAATTAGATGTTTCCTGTGATTATCAACTCCAGACTCACACCTGACCAGGAATCTCGTCTGATTACTGTTCTCCAGCAACATCGAAGAGCCATTGAATGGATTCTCGATGACTTGACTGGCATAAGTCCCTCTCACTGCACACACCGAATCTACACTGAAGAGGGCACACGACCTTCGTGAGAAATGTAGAGACGTTTGAACCCTAATCTGCAGGAGGTCGTGAAAAAGGAGATCATTAAGTGGTTAGATGCAGAGATCATCTACCCGATCTCCGACAGTCGGTGGGTGAGTCCAATCGAGGTTGTGCCTAAAAAGGCAGGACTCCCCGTCATTACGACTGAAATCGAAGAGGTCATACCGACCCGTGTGGCTAACTCGTGGAGGGTCTGCATTGATTATAGAAGACTCAATTCCTCCATGAAGAAGGATCATTTCCCATTGTCGTTTATTGATCAGATCCTCGAGCAATTGGAGGGAAATAGGTTCTTTTTCTTTCTGGACGAGTACTCCGGTTATAACCAAGTAGCAATCCATCCTGAGGACCAAGAAAAGACCACTTTCACCTACCCCTTCGAGACGTACGCGTTCCGAAGGATGCCGTTCGGTCTTTGCAATGCACCCGCGACTTTTCAGTGGTGCATGCTTGCCATATTCTCAGATATGGTAGGTGATTATCTAGAAGTCTTCATGGATGACTTTTCAGTATTCGGAGCATCATTTGACGATTGCCTCCTACACTTGGTCCAAATCCTCAGGCGGTGCATTGACGTGAATCTGGTTCTTTCCTGGGAAAGTAGCCATTTCATGGTGCCTGAAGGAATTGTCCTGGGACATCTGATTTCAAAGTAAGGCATCCAAGTCGATCAAGCTAAGGCGAACTTGATTTCCAAACTCCCTATGCCTACCATGATCAAGGACATCCAATCTTTTCTGGGGCACATCTGTTTTTACCGTCGATTTATCCCTGATTTTTCGAAAATTACACTCCCCCTAACCACTCTTCTCTCTAAGGATGTACCTTTCCAAATCTCCAAGGAATGCACTCAAGCATTTGAAATCCTCCATGACCGAGTTACCCAAGCCCCAATCCTACAGTCCCCTGATTGGTCTCAACCCTTTGAGATCATGTGCGATGCATCTGATTTCGCTGTAGGAGCGGTATTGGGACAGAAAATTGACAGGAAACCCGTGGTGATTTACTATGCTAGCAAAACACTTGACGAGGCTCAACGTAACTACACAGTTACTGAGAAACAGCTACTAGTTGTAGTATTTGCCCTGGAAAAATTCATATCTTATCTCCTGGGATCTCGTGTTATCATCTACGCGGATCACACAGCTATGAGGCATCTCCTTGCAAAGAAGGACACGAAATCTCGATGAATCTGCTGGATCTTGCTGCTGCAAGAATTTGACCGCAAGATTTACGACAAAGTGGGAAAATAGAACGTGGTAGCTGATCACTTGTCCCGCCTTCCTTCTGAGATCATCAACCCTTCCGGACCCATCACGGAACATTTTCCTAATGAGCACCTTCTGACTATCAATACAAGGCTTCCATGGTTTGCTGATATAGTAAACTATTTGGCATCACATCAGATCTCGTCCGATTGGCCGAAGGCCAAGAAGGACAAATTACTTTCCGATGCCAAGTATTACTTTTGGGAAGACCCATATCTTTTCGTATCTATGCTAATCAAATAATTTGACGATGTGTCGCGAAAATGGAAATCCAAGACATACTCTCTTTCTGCCATGACCAAGCATGCGATGGACATTTTTCAGGACATAAAACTGCAGCGAAAGTCCTCCAGTGCGGCTTCTACTGGCCCACAATTTTCAAGGATGCGTACAATCACTGTAAGGCATGTACCCATTGCCAGACCTTGAGCAACATGAGCCATCGTGATATAATGCCTTTACAGCCGATTCTGGTATGAGAAATTTTTTGACATTTGGGGGATTGATTTTATGGGACCCTTCCCTATCTCGAACAGCTTCAAGTACATTTTACTCGCTGTTGACTATGTGTCCAAATGGATCGAAGCCATTCTGACCCGAACCAATGATCATAAAGTTGTTATCAAATTCATTCATCAGAACATCTTCTAACGGTTCGGGATTCCTCGTACTATAATTTTCGATGGAGGGACCCATTTCACAAACGCTCAGTTCAGGTCACTGATGACCAAATACATGGTGTCGCACCGAATCTCTACTCCTTACCACCCCCAAACTAATGGTCTACCTAAGCTATCAAACTGGGAGATCAAGAAAATCCTCCAGGTTACTATTCAACCTGACAGAAAGGACTGGTCATCCCGGCTTCCGAAAGCTTTGGGGGCTTATAGGACCACCCACAAAACCCAATTAGGTATGTCTCCCTTCAGATTGGTGTATGGGAAGGCATGTCACCTCCCCGTCGAAGTGGATCATAAAGCCTATTGGGCAGTACGGAATTGCAACCTAGATCTTTCTAAGGCTGGAACCCATAGAAAGCTTCAAATGAGTGAGATCGATGAATTACGCCATGATGCGTATGAAAACTCACGAATTTACAAAGAGCAGGTTAAAGCCTTTTGAAACGTCGCGGCAACCGGGTTTGAGGGTTTTGTTATAACGTTGTAGTAAAGCCGGTTATTACCAACATTTCAAATATAAAATTTTTTTACTCGGAAAATGAAAGAGTTCCCGAGGTCGAACTCAGGGAGCAAGTCGTATTCTAGGGATATACATGTTTCTTTTACAAAAAGAAAGAGAGAGGGAAAGAATTTGTTGTTTTCTCTTTGTTCTGCAGAGGGGGATGCTCTTCTTTCTCTCTTTCTTTAGATCTCCTTCTTTTCTCTGTTCTGCAGAGGTGATATTCTTCTTCTGCAATGGTGATGCTCTTCTTCTTCTTCCTGTTGTTCCTGCGTTGGTGATGTTCTTCTTTCTTCAGAGCTCCTTGTTCTTCTTCTTCTTTGGTTTTCTGCCTTGACCTCTCTTCTTCTTCTTCTGCAATCGTGGTGACCCTTTCTCTTTTCCCCTTTTTTTTTTTCTTTATGGCTGCAGAGCTTCTGCCTTCAGCTACTAAGTCTTCCTTTCTTCTTCTTCTGCTTTGGCCGTTGCTCTTCCTTCTTCTTCAGCCTGCCTTCTTTCCTGCTCTGGCTGCTGACTTTCCGTCGTCTGACCCGGTGCTTAGACGACTTAACTATGCATTTGCTACAGTGCAGCTCCTTCTTCTTCTTCTTTGGCCTGCACACTTCAGAGTTTTTCGTCAAGAGGCAAAACCTACTCTACCCTCCCCCCCCCGCGTCTCTCTTTCTCTCTGAAACCACTCTTGGGAAAGCTCTCCCAGAGCTACCGGGTAATCGGGTACGGGTCAGGCCCGGGTCCAGGCCTACCGGCGTGTGTGGTGGGCGAGGAGTGCAGTCAGTCTAAGTCGGGTCGGGTCAGGTCCGCGAGGCGTGAGCGCGGACGAGACCGGGTAACCGGGCGGGTGTAAGGGGACCTCACCCCGTGTACTGAGGCAATGAGGCTAGTGCACGAAATCAATTTAAACAGTGGAACGTGTGTGAGGCTTACCGATGTGGGACTAAACGCAGACCGTTCCTCGCGTGCGCCTGCTGGGAGACCGCGGCTTGGCTTCTGCAGCTGCGGCTTCTATCTGCATAAGTTGCTGGCTGGCTGCCTTCGCACGACGCCCCGTACCCCGCAGCAGCTGGAGACCTGGCTTCCTCAAGCCTGGAGCGCGGGAGAAGCTGCCTTAATGTGCGTCAATGGCGGTCGGACCTCAAAACCTGTCGGACACGAATATGGCCTCGCGGCCTAATCAAACCACTGGGGAACCTTCGCCGTGGCACGGCGAAGGTGAGGAGCTGCGCGGCAGGCCGCAAGGAGGTGTCTGGTGGCAGCCCTGGGTCGGACTGCAACCGGAGGAATGGGTTTGTTCGGGGGAGTGTTACGGAGGTGTGGAGTGGCAGTGGAGGGGTGGGGGGTGCTCAGTGTGATGAGGCGGAGGTGCGGTGAGGGTCGGCGAGCCGTGTGGGTTGCTGAGGTGATGGGAACGGCTCGCCGGAGGGTGGTCGGAGGCGAAGGGGGTGAAGGTGGTCAGGGTCGGTAGAGGGCTTAATTGAATAAATTGAAAGCGGGGAAAGAAAGAGGAGGAGAAGGGGAGTAGCTCTAGCTTACTTGCAGGGACGAAGGGGGAGGAACAGGGCGACAGTCGTATCGACTGTCGCCGGAGAAGACGATGCTCAGGGAGAGGGGCGGCGGCGAGCAGAGAGCCGGAGAGGTGCCAGCTGGGTGCGGCGTGGCGCGGGAAGAGCAGGGGAGGAAGTCTCTGCTGCTGGTATTGCAGCAGAGCGAAGAGGTGGAGGGGGAGGAAGCCGCCGGAGCTGGTGAGCGTCTGCCGGAGGAAGAAGAGAAGAAAGTTGGGGATTTTCTCCGTCAGATCCAGGCTGCCCTGGTCGGTGGAGCAGCGGGGGGTATTTATAGGGATGAAACAGGGAGGAAGGCGGAGGGAGACGACGTGTCTCCCTCGCCGGAGAATGGTCGGAACACGAACCCATACCGTCCGTGCGTTCGCACGGCCGGTATGGTGGGCTACAATGACCAGGGGGGTGCCCCTGCGACGGCTGACGACGCAGGGCACCCCCGGTTTACTTGCCAGGTCCCCCACCTCACCCTGCGCGGCGCCATGCTCCGCGCAAGGTCGCCGGAGCATGGTGCTGGCAGGGTTTTGCAGGAGGGACCTGATTGCAAAGAACGAAGGAGAGTTAGGGGCCAAAATGCGAGGGTTCAAAAGTTGAGGGCCAAAGAGTAAATATATGAGGACCAAAGTGTGAAGTCGGTCAAGGGGGTTTCTTCTTAGGCTCAAGTTTTTATACATGACTAATTAAGACCTAAGGAATCTGATGGTGAATTTCATTTTCATATTAAACCTTGTTTGACCGGTCAATTTGCGCAAAAACCCAAATTAAGTTATTAATTGGGCATGGTTCTCAATGTAGGTCAAAATGGGTTCTAAAGGCCAAATTGAAGGTTCTAAACCCTAGAGATTATTTTTCTATGAATTTTAGAGGGTTTATTCTATTTTTACTTTGCCTCGAACCTTGTGAATTGAAGTGTGTTGTTTTAGGGTTACAGATTATCATTTGGTTCCTTGGAAGTGCTGTAGCCCTTGCTAGATCATCTCATCCCACTTTTATTCTTATTAAGCTGTTTTGACCTGTGTTTGGGCCCTGAATTACCCTGTATGCAGATTATACTGGTAAAATTGCACTTTTACCCCTTATGACTGGTTTTCTTCTCAAACTCAGAATTCTCTGAGTTAAGCCTTTCCTTGAGATATGTAGGAGCTTTTATCCTTTGTATTGGGTCAAAATGAGCTAGTTATGGCTCATGATGAGGTTCTCATCACCTTTCACAACAAGCACATATCTAGAAAGATCTTTCATCCTGGTCAAAAGGTCCTACTCTTTGATGCCAGACTCAAATTGTTCCCAAGAAAGCTACGATCTAAATGGATCAGACCCTACTTAGTCTGACAAATCTTTAGAAATGGAGCCATTGAGATCAGTCCACTCAGCCACAATTCCAAACCCATCGTCGTGAACGGTCAAAGACTCAAACCGTTCATTGACGTGATCGATACAAATTTGGCTGAGATATCCTTTACCCTCCATTCTCCCTGAGCTCATTGCGACTAGCTGATGGCGTAAAACTCAGCGCTTAACGGGAGGCAACCTATCATTTTTTGAAAAACCTGAAACCTTTCTTGACATTTCTATGATGAATTTATATTGCACTTTAGGGTTCATCCATTAGAACAACTGACTCCACCTCAGGTACCTGTACTCGATTCTAGAAATCATTCGCAACAATCACCTCGATCCATTCGTCCACCCAACACCTATCTTAATGAATGAACTAAGCTGAATTCGAACCCACCTAATTTACAATGGGGACATTGCAAATCCTAGGCATGTCGGGGGGTATGAAAGTGCAAAACATTATGAAAGCCCATATCACAAGAAAAGGTTTCAACAAAAAATTCACATATCACAAAAAACACAAAAAAATGAAAAAAAAAATTCTTGGAAAAAGAACAAAAAAATTGAAGGGGGGAGAGAAAATTTTTTGAGGCTATACAGAACATGAGGAGGAAAAGAGCAAACTGACAAAAAGGATCACAAAATGAAAAAGAAAAAAAATAATCATTAGTAAGAAATTAAGGGATTAACCAAAGTTCTAGACCGCATCAAGGAAAAAGGTTCTAATGAGACACAAAAAGTGATTAGTAGGACGCTGATCTTAGGCCTTTTGGGCTAGACTCTTAGGCTTAAACACTCAAGTATCCGCTAAGATTTGGATAATCCTCAAGAGGTTGGGGAAAATGCGAAGCTTAAGTATTAGGTCTAAGGCTTAGGGAGTATTCGGCCTCGTTAACTGACCTTGATTTGCGGGACTCGGTAACCTAAGCACCCCAATCCACACACAATCTGGTTCAATGCGCATAACTATCAAAATCATGCAAAAGCGTTTAAATGTTTTGAAAAAGTTCCCTAGATTAGGAGCCGCTGATCAACACAAGTTGATTTGGACGAGTTCTCAATGCGGAGAGGCAGGAAATTCCCCTTGAAGATGCGTAATATATCGTCTCCTTGGTGCTTGTCTCCTAGGATATTTACATATCCTACTGGGGGCATGTAAGCACCCTGCTAGTTCAGATGCCATGAGCGGCATCATCACGAAATGTCGATTGCTAGGATCTGGATTTAGCTATAGAATGCCATGAGCAGGATTATCTCGAAATCTCGAAAGCCAAGGTTCTGAGGGTTGCCATGGGCAGTGCTATCACGAAGCATCGATTGCCAAGGACCTTTGAGGATTGATGATGAGGACAAGGAATCCGATACAGACCGTGTTGAGAAGCCAATCCAAAGCTAGAAATAAAAAGAAAAGAGAGAGAAACTCTCCAAAATAAATAAATCATCTATCTCTCTCTTACAAAAAATGCACTGCAAACTGAACCGATGCTAAAATATGTCTCAAGGACGGGTGCTTTAACCGTGGAGTCCAGCAAACCTTAGGATAGTTCCTGTGGGCCTTAAAAACCTTCACGGAGGACCGAGGCTAGAGCTGGTCAGGTCCAGATCTTGGTTGGTACTTGAGTACCTCTAGGCCTACTGTCGGCATTCTAACCTGTATGGTCGGACCCGGATAGGTTGTTAATATGATGATTTTATCGTTGAAATGTGTATAGTGGTTAACCTAAATTGGACCTAACCATATCTTTACAAATTTTTTTTAAGCTGGCCTACTTGATTTTATCTTGTCACTTTTAGGCCCAGGGTTGAACTCAGGGAAGTGGGGTACAAGTTAAGTTTCTACGCCTTTCCTACAATGGGTTTCTTCCATTCATTTATTATGTTTTTGGTGCTTTTCTTATTTAGATTTTTTTCTAGTAATCTTTGTTCTTGAGGCACACCCTCAAAATTGGGTTCTTGGCTTTGAGCTAAAATAGAGTTCCAAAACGAGTCTTGCTATTCGCAAGACGGGGTACCTGCAAGTCAAAGATTATCTTTTCTCTTTTATATATTTTTTATCTTTTTACTATTCGGAAAGCAAAACAGAATAAAGTAAATACAGTATATATATATATAGGTATATATTATGTATATAAAGGGGTGGGGGTGGAGGCGGAGATGGAGTGTAGCACGGTGTCGAGTCGGTTGTCGTCTAGCGAGACGCAACCAACAGGACTAGGTGCCGCGTGGAGTGTGGGATGGATGGTGGATGACGTATGCGACCATGCTTTTTGTACCCATGTATCGGAGAATATCAGCAACTGGTGCAGATATTCCTGCAATACAGCGTATAGTAAATAATGTGAAAATATATATATGTATATATGTAAATATATCTATATGTATATCTATATATATATGGCTATAAATATATAGGTATATATATATATATGTAGATATGTATATGTAAGTGTATATGTATATATATACATATATATGTGTATGTATGTATAACTATATAGAGGTATGTATATATGTATGTATAAGGATATAGTAATATATGTAGATATATGTAGCTATGTATATATATATATGTATGTATGTATGTATGTATGTATAGTTATAGATATATATATGTATAGATGTATATATATATATGTATATGTACGTATGTATATAATACTATATAGATGTATATATATAGGTATATAGGTATATGTATCTAGATATGTATATATATATATATATATATATATATATATATATATATATATATATAAGTACATAGATATATATATATATGTATATAAGTATACTAATACTACTATATATATAGATGTAAGTATATATATATATATATGTATGTATGTATATGCATAGTAGTATATGTATATATGTATATATATATATAATTGTATATATATAGGTATATAGATATATATATAGATATATATATGTATATATATATGTATATCAATATATGTATATATATATCACTATATATAAGTATACGTATATATATATGTTTATAATAGAGTATAGGTGTGTGTGTGTGTGACAGTGTGAGTGTAGGTGTGTGTGCGTCGGTGAAGAGAGTGAGAGAGAGTGTTGTGAGAGAGAGTGAGAGAGAGAGAGAGCGGGAGAGAGCAGAGAGAGTGCACTGCCGCAGGAGGGTTAAGTCGTCTGGAGATGGTGGGCGTCGTCTAAAGGTCTTCAACACGCGCGCACGCAGGCGCTTGTTCACGCAGAGAGGAGCGCCTGCGTCGACCGGTTGCGAGCGCGGAGAGCTCGCGACAGAGCACGCGGGGCTAGAGGGCGAGGGCGCCTGCAGCTTGTGCGGAAGCTTGCAGGTGCCGCAGGGGGGCGGGGAGGCACTTGGCCGACCGCTGTAGAGGCGCGCAGCGGCCGGTTACGGGCGACGGTGCGTACAACAGAGTAGAGAAAACGGAGGCGGAGAAGACCTGCAGGCGCACGCAGAGGGCTGGGGCGCCTGCAGGGAAGCGCGGAAGCTGCTGGAGCTGCTGCTGCGGCCGCTTAGCTGCTGCTGCTGCCAAGCTACGAAGCTTCAGACCTTGAAGCGGCTCAAATGGCGGGAAGGTGCGGGAATGAAAAAAATGAAAGAAGAGACACCACGTCAACCGGCTCTTTGAAGAGCTGGGTGGTGGTGGTCTCATTATGGTGGTGTTCACCACAGTGAGCTCCTGCCTGCCGGGTTTCTCCTCGGAGGAGGGCCGGCGTATGGAGGGGAATGGAGGAGAGGATGGTGGTGGACTGCTGGTGGAGTTTTTTTCTTGCTGCAGTGAACAGCCCTCCTTGAAGAGAAGAAGACGTGGCTATTTATAGGAAGAGAAGGCATGGCTGCATGCTGCATGCGGCTACTGCAGGGAGAGGGAAGTGCAGGGACGGGCTTGGCAGGGAGAGGGAGGCAATGGCAGCCACAGGGAAGGACAGCTGCAGCAGCAGGAGGCATGGCGCGAGGAAGAAAATGCATGCAGCCGTAGGGAAAAATAGAAATCAAGTGGAAATAAAAATAGAGAAGGGAATTTTGTAAAGGTGCACTTAAGGAAAAACGTAATTTGTGAGGCCTTTTATTTCATTCTCTTCTCCTCTCAATTGAATGCATGAATGCATGTATTTTTACAAAATGCAACTATGGAATCCTAATATGCGTAGGTAATGCTAGGAAATAGCATAAGAAGGCATTATTGCAGGCGTATTTTGCAGTGCAATCATAACCTAATCCAAAAAATAAATAAAAGGCACTCATCATAATATGTGAAAGGAACTCATGGTCTAGAACAGAAGTTAAAACCTTAAAATTTTGCTAAGGGACTAGCAAAAGCTAGGCATGGGGGTATGATGGAAACACCATCATGAGCCCTAACTAGCTTATTTTGACCTAGAAAAGAGAACAAAAGCTCCTACATAACCAAATTAAGAGCCTAACTCAAAAAATAATCAGTCTGAGAGAAAAGTAAGAAACAAAGGGTAAAACTGCAATTTTACCATTGCAGTGCAACAACGGGATTTCTCAGGGGCTAAACATAGGTCAAATGGTCTTAACAGGATAAAAAGTGGGTTGGTTCAATCAGAAAAGGGTTAATGTGAAATCTGGGAATTAAATGACATCTTGTAACCCTAAAACAGACCCACTTAATTTAACAAGGTTCTGGTCAGAATAAAATTAAACAAAACCCTCTAAAATTCATGGAAAAATATCCTCTATGGTTTATAACCTTCAATTTGGTCTTTAGAACCTATTTTAACCTAAATAGGTGTCCTAGTCAAATATTTACCCTAAATTGAGTTTTTTTGTAAAATGCCCAGTCAAACGTGGACAAACCTAAAATCAAACTTCACCATTGGATTTCCTAGGTTCAAAATTAGGTTTACACCAAAATTTGGACCCAAGGGGAGTTCACCTTGACCTACTTTGCAAAATAGTCCAACCCATTTACATTTATGCCCCTAATTTTTGAAAACCCTTGCAGACACCCCCCTAGCTTCCTCATTGTTCTTTGCAATTAGGTCCCTCCACCATTACAGCGGAGGAATCCTACTCCGACAAGGATTCAAGGGGGATATCTCCTTGATTCCTCAGATAATCCCTCTCAAATTTGAAAGGGAGATTCTCTGAGGAATTCCCATTCGTATGAACCCAATCATGAGCTCTGATTTCTACCCAATCTCTCATGCGAACGCATGAGAGATTTGGATATCTCTCGACCTTCTAAGTCTGGCAAGGTTGCCGTGCTTGGTAGCTTGCCTTCCAAGCACAAGGCCCTCTGCCTGCGACTATAAAAGAGGCCCCAGATTCTCCCGGTCATTTCAAGCTTGTTTTGGCCTGAGAATACCCCATCTTCCTCTCTTCCCCTCCAGCCAAAAAGCCCGACAAGCTCCGGTGACTCCTCCCCCTTCTTCTCGTCGCTCTACCACCATACCAGTGGCAGAGTCGACTCCACCTCCTTCGTTCGCGTCGCGCCACACCTGCGCTCACGCCTATCTCCCTCTCGCCGTCGTCGCCTCTCTCTCTAGGTCTTCGCCTCTGGTGACGGCATATACGAGTTGTCTGCCTCCTCTTCTCCCCCTTCGTCTATCTACTCGCAGATAAGTCCCCTTCCTCTACTCTTTCTTTTCCCCTTATATATTTCTAATTTCACACCCCGATAACCACATATCACAGTCACCTTCACCTCCGGCAAACCACCAACGAGGTGCATCCACCACTCCACACACCCACCCACCTCGCCAACTGCCTCGAAAGCATCGCCTCATCCCACTGATCATTTTCCCCTTCTCCATTAACCGCCACAACCTCCAGACACTCCCCCCAAACACACCCAACTCCATGGCCATAGAATGACCTAGGCACACACACCAAGGCCGTCCCGCACCACGCCAACACTCAGGCTACCTTCACCGTGTCACAGCGAAGCCTTCTAAGTAATTTAACAAGGTCGTGAGGCCGTATTCGTGTCGATAGGTACAGGTGCCCTACCCACCATTAAAGCGAACTTGAAGGAGCTTGCTAGCTTCACAGCAGGCTCCAGGCTTCAAGAATCAGAGTCCCAAACATGCGGTTTCCCTTCGCAAATGACTCATGCCCAGCAATTGAAGGCCAAAGCACCTGCAGCCTTTGCGATTAAAGTGAAGATCTACTGCGGGCACGTGCAAGAAGCAGGTGGGACATTTAGTCCCACCTCGAAAGTCTGTGAGCGAGAGGTGCGACATAAATTGAAAAAGTGTCAGGGGCTTATCGCCTCCTGACACGGGGTGAGATCCCACTCTCCCCACCACGCCTCGTCCACACCCCACGCTTTGCAGACCTGGTATTTGACTCGACTATCCGCGTAGTCCTTGCCCACCACGCACGTCGGTGGGCCTGGTTTCGGGCATGCTGACCCAACCCGTTCACCCGAGAAAGGCTCTGGGAGAGCGAGCCTAAGAGAGAAGACAGAGAGGATAGTTCGTGGGGAGGGTAGGGGTTAGGTTTTGCTCTCCAAAGAAAAAGAGGAAAAAGGAAGCCACAACAGCGGCTAAGGGTGAAGTCGCAGAGAAGAAGAAGAAGGAGAAGGGAGCCTCAAAGCCAAAGGAAGAAAGAAGTCTAAAGAAGGCTCGGCTGAAGTCAGAAGTAGAGAAAGAGAAAGAAGAAAGAAGGAAGAAGCCAAGGCCAGCAATCAAAGGAAATAAAGAGATAGAAAAAGAAAAGACCAGAGACGAATCAGAGAATAAGAAGAATCAGAGAAGGAAGAAGGAAGAAGAAGAACAGAGAAAGCTCAAGCCAGAAGCAAAGAAGAGAGATTGAGAAAACACTATCTGATTTTTACATCCATCTTTATATTTTTAAGCTTCTATATACATTGAGATCATTTTTCTTGCTTCATAATTTTGATTGATCATTACATTTTATACATTTGAAAGTTGTGTTCTTAGTTTTTAAATCCCAATTTGCTTCCTATGTTCGACCTCGGATTCATATTTTTCGAGTAATAAACTTTATTTGTTTTCAAAGCGATTTTGGCTATACTACGACGCTTTCATTTTAAACCCGATTTTGCCTTGTAAACACCTTGCCTTATTTCCCTAGAAACATCATTTTGGGTCAGAATTTTTGAGATCTAATTGTGGTCAAGAAGATACATCTGCTTAGAGGACACAACCCAAAGTTTGTTCGCCTATAGGGAATTATATGAATTAATTAAACCCTTGGAGTAACACATTCTTGATTGAGTCCAAGGGTCACTTAAATTAAAGTGGACCCCATTATAGAGCCAAAATTAGGGTTGAATTGTAGGGCTTTTTAGTATACATTTGCAAAGGCACAAAGGAAACAATTACCCGCATTGTGTGCTACCTAAGCCTTATTTGAAGTGATTTAAGAATTAAACCCTAAAATTCATGCTCTAAGATCACTTGAACCCTAAAAGTTGTGACTAAATAACCTGCTCATCAACCCAAAACAGGGTGGGTCAGGTAAGTTAGCCCAGATTACATCCTAAATATTAGGCTAGGTCAGGTGAATTTGGTTCACTTGGTGAACCAACCAACCTAGAAATTAGGTCACAACCTGAATCTAACTCTAAATCAAGTGATAATGCAAAGGCACAAATAGGCTTAAAATTTGGTAGACTAAGGACTTAATTCACACGTATCCGGTCCACTTGGAACCACAGTGACAAGAAAGATTAGGTGGGGGAAACCCTGTAACCCTCGGGGATGCTCTACCGTGTAGGGGTCTTTGGGGGACTCTCCCTTTCTAGTTACTCAAGTAATTCTCGGGCGAGTGGATTTATGATCTAGAGGCCACCTGCCTCGAACCAGCCTTAGCCATCCAAAATTTTTTGGGTGCCTTAATTGGGTCTAATTCATATTTGGTCCCTCATCTGTTTCATTAGTGCATGCACGAAAGGAGATCAGTAAGACCAAACTTAAGAACTCCTCTGTTAGTTCACTCACATCAGGGCCAGAACCTGACTACCTTGTTTGAGTCTTCTTCTGAGCAGATTCTTATATCTTCCAACCCATCTACATCTAACCCAGGTTCTTCATCTCCTAATTCTGACTCAATGGAGAACCTTGGTCCAGAAGCAGAAGGGGGTGACATTCAGCACCTTCAGAACCAGTTGCAAACCCTCACAGATCTTATCAATGGACTGGCAAACCCCTGAGCATGTCCACAAATGCGGGATCACTATAATCCCGTAGGAGTGGGTATAGAGCCCAGAGTGTGTATTCCGATTGGGGACCTGAGACTGAGCTCAAGCCAAATATTATCAGCTTGATTCCTCATTTCCACAGGATGGGTTCTGAAGACCCATTCCAACACATTCAGGAGTTGAAACATTTGGCTCAGACCCTCGGGCCAACTTTACAAAATCGGAACACTTTGCTCATGAAGATGTTTCCCTTTTCACTTAAAGAGAAAGCTGCCCACTAGTATCGGTCTCTGAATTGACCGATCAATACTTGGGATGAATTGCAGGCTGAATTTTTGAGAAAATTCTTCCCAGAAGGGTGTACTAACGCCTTGAGGCATCAGATTACACATTTTTCACAAAATGCAGGGGAACCACTTCATGAGGCATGGGATCGCTTTCTCGATCTAATGTGGAAATGCCTACATCACGAAGTTTCTAAATGAGAACAGGTCCAATCTTTTTACCGAGGACTTCGTGAAGATATTCGACTTTTCGTCGATGCAGCCTATGGAGGCAATTTCATGGGCAAGCATGAGGACACTATTTAGGAAATTCTCGAAAAGATGTCTGAGAATTCCATAAACAATGCATCCATGGGTATGCTCAACAAGACGACTACCCATGCATCGACGAATCCGTGCGAGGCACATGAGGTGTGAGACTTATCCTCCTCCGTCGACATGGAGATTATGGTCAGCCGACTAGAAAAGGTCTCTATTATAAAAAAGAAGCTTGATTTGACTCGCCAGCTACAAAAAGTCACTTTTTCTCAGCAAAACATGCATGCACATCCTCCCAAAGGGAGGGAGGTCGTGCATAATATTCATCACACTGGGTTGGATGCATATCCACCCTCTTCTGATTTGGGTTTCAAAGGAAACTCCGAACCCGTTTATTGTAGTTGGGGGTCCTCTGAACCCCAATATTCTGATTTTTCTAGAGTCGCTCAACCCTGTGAGGAACTCCACGCCATCCAGAACAACCCCTATTCCAATTCCTATAATCCTAGATCGTGTAGTCATCCCAACTTCTCTTGGTCGGGGAACTCTCATCCTCAAAATCCTAGATCCCAATATCAATCCTGACCACAAAATCCACACTCATATCAGCCAACTCAACCTAGGCCCAATCAGAATTTTCAATTTGAGCCTAGAAAAGATAACCAAATGAGCATGATTCTCCAGACATTAGCTGATATGCAGAAAACCAATGCTGCTATGTAGAGGTAGCATACTGCAGATATGGCAGATATACGCAACCAAATTGCACAAATGGCTGGAACTTGCCAGCCAGGTGCACTACCCTCTCAACCCCTGCCAAACCCAAACAATGTACCAAACCAAAGGTACGTTGCAAACACGAAATCGGGCCAAATCCACTATTTGCGACCAGGCCCGTCTGTACCCTTATATCAAGACGCATCAGAAGCATCAACTTTTATACCTAATGTGTCTCAGCAACAGCAGCCACAAATCCTACCCACTCCACCATACCCTGTGGGATTACATTCTGTAACAACCCACAGCGGTAAATGTACTATGGATCCTGAGCCCAAGAGATACACTAAACCTAACCCTAGTACATCTCAATCTGGGGTGGCTATCAAGGATAACCAAGAATCAACAGAACCCATCTCGGATGAGCCTAGGTCCACACCATTTCCTGAGGCCTTGACCAAGAGAAACAAGGATAGGAAACCACCTCAAATTGATGAGGACTTGGTCAAGCTCCTTGAGCAAGTCTAGATTAGCATCCCCTTGGTGGATGCGATTCGCCATGTTCCAGCTTACGCAAGATTCTTGAAGAACCTATGTACACCCAAGCGAAAGTCGAGAAATTCTGACGGAAGTCTTATTTTGCTATCAGAGCAGGCTAACTCCATTATTTTGAGCAAGCTTCCGCAGAAGTTGAAAGACCCTGGCACCCCTCTGATCTCCTACAAGATCAAAGATTTAGAATTTAACCAAGCTCTTTTAGATTTAGGTACATCCATTAACCTTATTCGTACATCCCTCCTAAAATATTTTGAGGATCCTGAACTTAAACCCACAGAAGTGACCCTGCAGTTAGCAAATCGATCTATTAAGTCACCCCATGGAATGTTGGAGGATGTTGTTGTGAGAGTCTGAGATTTTTACTTCCCAGTTGATTTTATCATTTTAGACATGGATACGCTAGAGAACCTGAAAGAGACACCTATAATCTTAGGGAGACCATTCCTAGCAACAGCTAGGGCAAACATTAATTGTTAGAAGGGCTAGATGGAAATTAAATTCGGGGATAAAACAATGACAATTGACATTTTTAAGGCCCATAGAGGAATAAACTGTGGTGTAATTCAGGAATTGAACATAATCGACTCACTTCTTGAGGACATAATTGCTGATAATTTGGATTCAATTACTCCTTAGCAAGAACCTCTAGAAGCTCAATCCCAGTTACACCTTGAGGAACCTACTCCACCTCTAGTTTCCACTTAGGCTAGCCCCGACCTTGCTACTGCTGCTAAGAATTAGGTACTTGAGTTGAAACCGCTTCTTGAAAACCTCAAGTATGTCTTCTTGGGTCCAGACCACACATTTCCTATGATTATCAATTCTTCTTTATCCATAGATCAGGAAACGCATCTAATTTCTATCCTCCGAGAGCATCGCAGGGAAATTGGTTGAACCTTAGATGATCTCACTGGCATAAGCCCTTCTTACTGTACACACAGTATTTTTATAGAAGAAGGCTTACGACCTACGCGTGAAGGACAACGTTGACTCAACTCGAATCTTCAAGATGTCGTGAAGAAAGAGATAATTAAATGGCTTGATGCAAATATCATTTATCCCATCTCTGACAGCCATTGGGTGAGCCCAATTCATGTAGTGCCTAAGAAGGCCAGGCTCACTGTTATCAAATCTGAGTCGGGAGAATCCATCCCTGCCCATGTTGCAAATTCATGGAGAGTCTGCATAGAACACAAGAAATTGAATACCTCCACAATGAAGGACCATTTTCCGCTACCCTTTATGGATTAGATTCTCAAAAAATTAGCACGAAATTAGTACTTTTGTTTCCTGCATGGATACTCTGGTTACAATCAAGTGGCCATTCATCCTGAAGACTAGGAGAAAACCACATTCACCTACCCCTATGGGACATTTGCGTTCCGTAGGATGCCATTTGGACTTTGTAATGCACTCGCTACCTTTCAGCAATACATGTTGGCAATATTCTCAAATATGGTAGGTGAATTTTTGGAAGTCTTCATGGATGATTTTTCTATTCTTGGGAGGACTTTTGATGAATGTTTATGCCACTTGACTAAGATCCTCAAGCGTTGCATTGGAGTAAATCTAGTCCTGAGATGGGAAAAGAGCCATTTTATGGTTCCTTAAGGTATCGTTCTTCGACACCTTGTGTCTAAACAAGGTATCCAAGTTGACTGAGCTAAGATAAACTTAATATCTAAACCTCCTTCTCCCACCTCGGTCAAAGAAATTAGATAGTTCTTAGGGCACATCGGGATTTACCGACGTTTTATCTCTGATTTCTTAAAAATCGCCAGGCCCCTGACGCACCTATTATCGAAGGATATTCCCTTCGATTTCTCGAATGAGTGTGCCAAGGCTTTTAAAATCCTTGAGGACTGAGTCCCCAATGCACTGATATTGCAACCCCTTGACCGATCTCTACCCTTTGAGATCATGTGCGATGCTTTAGATTATGCTATGGGGGCAATCCTTGGTCAGAAAGTAGACGAGAAACTCGTGGTGATCTACTATGCGAGTAAAACGTTGGACTAAGCCCAACGTAATTACACGATCACTGAAAGGGAACTTCTGGTTGTTGTCTTCGCCCTGGAGAAATTTCGTTCATACCTTCTTAGGTCTCGCATTATAATATATTCGAACCATACCGTAATTCGGCACCTACTCGCCAAGAGGGACGTGAAGCCTCGCCTGATTCATTGGATCTTGCTCTCGCAAGAGTTCAATTTAGAGATTCGCGACAAAGTGGGAAAATAGAACGTTGTAGCAGATCATCTGTCTCGCCTTCCCTCATCTATCATTGATCCTTCTGCTCCAATCATCAAGCATTTCCCAGATGAGCATCTTATGAGCCTTAATGCTGGACTTCCCTGGTATGCTGACATTGTGAACTACTTCGCATCAAATCAGATTCTGTCCAATTGGCCCAAATCCAAGAAGGACAAATTGATTTCAGAAGCTAAGTATTACTTTTGGGAAGATCCTTATCCCTTTCGCATCGAGGCAGATCAGATCATCCGATGATGTGTTCCTCATATTGATATCAGTGATATAATTTTATTTTGCCATGACCAGGGTTGCAGTGGCCATTTTTTAGGGCATAAAACTGCAGCAAAAATCCTCCAAAGCGGCTTCTATTGGACGATTTTATTTAAGGACGCACACAATTATTGCAGGGCATGTGCTCATTGCCAGACCTTGGGCAACATGGGCTATCGCGATATGATGCCCTTAAATCCGATTATCGTGTGCGAAATTTTTGATATTTAGGGATCGATTTCATGGGTCCATTTCCAAACTCGAATGGCTTTGAGTATATCCTTCCAGCTGTGGACTGTTGAATCTACGAGTTGCTATGCTATCGTGTACGATTTTGAAAACATGTCGTTGTACCTTGAAAGCGAAGAACTCGCGTTCAACAAAAAAAATTTATACCAGAATAGAAATCTCGGGTCGAACTCAGGGAGGCAGACGTTTGATTTAAAAAATATACGTTTGTTTTATTTGTCATGAAGTAGAATAATTGATTAGAAACTATCTATCTATTTACAATAAATAGAAGAGAGAGAAAGAATATTACAAACAAAAATCAAAAAGAGATGTTAAATGAACATGGAATTCATTATCAGAAGGATTGTTCATTACAATAAACATTACGACTAGAAAGCGGGAAAATGATTAGACTAGAAAGTAGTAAATCTACTCTAGAAAGCAGTAAACCTATTCTAGAAAGCAGTAAAAAGAATAGGGAGAGAGATATCCTCTTCGACTGTCGCTTGGAGGACGAGTCGGACGGGACGACGCTTGGACGACAGGGAACGGAGCAGGACGAAGGAGGACGAAGAGAGAAGAATGGGAATGGGATATCACGTCGTCATCGTCGCAGGATCCGCTCCCGAAAGGGGGACGAAAATTTGACTTTATCTCACGAGAAGCATCCCGGGTGTGGGACAAGCTTCTCTTAAGCTTTGGAGAGGGAGAGAAGAGAAGGAAGGGATGAGAATTTCATGTGTAGGGGGTCTCCTTTTATAGTTGCAAGGAGTGAGGGCAATTTGGTCATTTTAATTTGAAAAACATTAAATTAGGGGTCTTTAGTGATGAATAAAACCATCGCTAAAGCCCCATCATGGGTGTAGTGGGGTAACCGCTCGCGTGCACGCTCACCTCAGTACGTAACGCATGCTCCACATTTAGCCAATCCTAGTCGTCCGATCTTGATATTGGACGGCTTAACTTGCACCTCGCAGCGCCCGCGTCTGATGGCGCATCATGCATGGGCGTGCGATAGCGCGTAGGCGCTATTGAGCGCTCACGACCGCTCGATCGTGATCCAATGCTCCTTGCACCCGCTCGCCCGCTCCTTGCGACTCGATCGCGCGTCGCTCACTCGCATAAGCGCGTTCACCCGCTGCGCTACAGCGGCGCTTGTGTTGTGGAGAAGAATTTGTTCGTGCACGATCAGGACTGTTGGTTCAAGATCCAACAGTCAAGGCGGCTTCTTCAAGTGCGGCTCAGAGGATGGGCATGCCTGTTGGGTGCAATCTCAGCCGTTGGATCTTGATCCAACGGCGGAGATTCATGGGTGCTAGCATCTTCAGAAGTTGAGAGCGGTCGGTTGGGAGGTCGAGATGGCACCAAGTGGCGCCATCTTGGCCGTCCAGCTTCTGGATGATGTAGATGGTGCCACGGTTGTCGGATTGAGTCGATTTTCGCGTCGTTAGGCTGTGATCGTCGATCTGAATCCATCCGTGCAGTCGGATTTGTCGTTTGAAGTGTGGATTCACACCATCTTGGCTCTTGATCTTCTAGGATTCCCCGATCTCTATCTGATGCTACAGATGTCTGATTAGGGCAATCTTGGAGTCATTGAACTCCAATCGTCGCCCTGATCACATCTGTACAATTGGATCTTTGATCCGAGGCCCCGATAAAAATTTTGCCCTGTCCCTGAACATAAAATGAGACAATTAACCTCCATTTTATTCAAACTAATTTAAATGCAAGATGATTCATGTTATGCAATATTTGTAGTATGCAATGCAATCCTATGCTTAAGAACATGCATAAATAGACATCTTAAGTAGTGTAAACATGTTTACATCATGGACTATGTGTCCAAGTGGATAGAAACCATCCCAACCCGAACCAATGATCATAAAGTTGTTATTAAATTTATTCATGATAACATCTTCTCTCGGTTCAGTGTTCCTAAAGCAATCATTTCTGATGGAGGGACTCATTTTGTGAATGTGCATTTCCAGTTCATTCTTAGAAAATATGAGGTATCTCACCTCATTTCTACCCCATATCATCCACAAACAAACAGACTGGCTAAGCTATCAAATCGGGAAATCAAAAAGATTCTGTAGGTTAATTTTCGACCAAATAGAAAAGACTGGTAAACCCGACTTCCAGAAGCATTATGGGCTTATAGGACCACCCATAAGACCCAATTAGGAATGTCACCTTTCAGGACTACTTACGGGAAAGCTTGTCACCTTCCTGTAGAATGGAGCACAAAGGCTATTGGGCAGTACAGAAATGCAACCTGGACCTCGGAAAGACTGGCATTCACCGTCGCTTGCAAATAAGCGAGCTCGATGAATTACGCAACAATGCATACGAGAACTTGCGAATTTATAAGGATCGAATAAAAGCCTTGCATGATAAGCACATTTCACGAAAATCATTTAGTCCTAGTCAAAAGGTACTTCTGTTTGATGCCCATTTCAAGCTATTCTTGGGCAAGCTCAGATATAAGTGGACCGGACCATTTCTTGTAAGGAGGATTTTTGGTAATGGTGTTATAGAAATCTCATCGCCTAATCTTGACTCTACACCACTTGTTGTTAATGGTCAATGTCTCAAACATTTTCTGGAACTTAACAATTTGAGTCTAATCGGCGAATCTTTCGATCTCCATTTCACTTGAGCTACATTGTGTCTAGCTGATGGCGGTAAACTTAGCGCTTAACGAGAGGTCACCCGTCATTCTTTGTTTAATCTGAGACCTTTCATATCCTTCCTGAACAAACACTCCTATTACACTTTGAGATTCATATTTTAGAATAGTCGACCCACCTCTAATGTTCGCATTAGAGATTGAAATCGTCCGCAACAGCTATTTCAAACCCACCCACCCACCCTTATAAACCTATTCTAAAGTATGAATTACGCTGAATTTGAACCTATCATGCTTGCAATGAGGGCAGTGCAAAACCTAGGTATGGGGGATATTAAAGTGTAAATAATTGAAAATTGAATCTCTTTGAAAGGTCAACGTAAAAAAAAAATAGAGAGAGAAGAAAATTGAGTATAAGAGGGGAAATTTTTGGGACTAAACTGTATATCTTTTAAGTGGCAAAGAAGAAGAGGAAGAAAAATCTGCCAAATGTAAATTTGTTGATCTTGGTCGAATTCTAAATTGTTTGTGCTCTAGTCTAGTATTAAGACATCTAAATCCTTGACCTTAGATTTTTCGGGCCAAAAATGCTTAATTAAGCATGGCTTAAATTACCCTATAAGGCAAAGTCGGAAAATCTGATTTCTTGGACTAAGGGGCACGAGTGTTTAAACTGGTCTCTTTGTCACTCTTGGTCTAGGAGTTTGATGGATTAGGATACAACTTCACGTGCATGGATTGAGTTTTAGGACCCAAGTAGAAGGTTAATAAAACATTGGACTTAGGTAAAGCTAGAAAATAACTCTTTTATAGCAACCAACCCATGAAGGATGGAGGGCCACTTCCTTAATAAGGTGCACGCATTAATTTTTGTTTTGGTGGGGCATGTATACATAAGTCTTAGTAAGCAGTGTACATGTCCTCACCACCCCAAAAGGCACACAAATGCCTCACACACTTGCACCACATAACATAACAAAAAAAAAACAAACAAACAAAAAAAGAGAGAAAAATATATATATGGTGCTAGATATACGCTGAGGTTGACCCTGTTGGAAGCTAGAAAGCTGACTAATTCATGTGGGAGCAGCCGACTGAGTTCAATAGGTTATTAATTTGATACTTAGGACCTTTAACTCAATTCACCTTCACTACACGTGTTCCAACCGTAATAACTATGAAACCGAGAGTGAAACTGAGACCAACCTGAACTATGTGCCCCTACATTTAAAAATCAAGAGTCAGGTTAAATTAAAAATAGGGAACTGTTAGATTTGAGTGTTTTGAGGAAGCGAGTTGTCTAAATTACTAGGCACAAGAGCACTATTTTCTGTACTGAAGTATGACCAAGATTAACAAATTTATTTCAAATTGAGTTGAATGCAAAAATGCCCTTTAAGTTGCAAATCTGTGCTAAACTTTGAGAATTCGCTAAGGGACTAGCAAATGGTAGGTATAGGGGTATGATGGTAACACCATCATCCTTCATAACTAGTTTAATTTGTTTAAGTTCTAAGGATAAATTCATCTTATTAACTAACAAAAGGGTATAACTTAACAACATGAAAAATTGGGAGGAATGACATTGAAACTAGTTAATTTTGTTATTTTAACAGATTAATACAAATTAAAATTAACTAAAAGGTAAACATACATGATGTGGAAGGTTAATTGAGCTCAAATTCCCAATAAATGGGCCTGCATTTACTGGTTTAGGGTTTTTATTAAAATTGAAGGCTAAATCTCAAATAAAAATCTTAATTTCAGTCTCACTTAAATTAACAGGGTTCTAAAGAAAATAAATGTATTCCAAATCTTCTAAAAATCATTGCACAATATTTCATAAGGTTTGGATTAATCAATTCTACAATCGCAACCCTTTTTCACCTCAAATAGGGACCTAGGTGGGTATTCGTTATGTTTTGGGTATAAACGTAAATTTACCATGCAAACATCACCAAAACATAAAATTTAAGTGACCATTAAATTTCTCATGAAAAAATTATGTTACCATAAAAATTTGGACTTATTCCGACTTCATCTTAGCTAAGTTTGCAGTTTAGACCTTTAGAACTTAATCTCTTGCAAAAAGCCCCCTAAAAACTTCATCTTCACTTTTTAGTCCCAGCCAGCAGCAGCGACATCAACTCTCTGGCCGCAACTTTGGCCATGGATTGCAATCGATTCACGCAATGGAATCTCGCCAAAATTGGTAGGATATACACCTATCATTCCTGCACATCCTCGCGCTTTTTCCAGCTCATTTCGCCAACTAGGGAAGCCGCGATCCTCGGCCGAAGTTGTTGTCAGAGCACGTTTTTGCCACGCCACCTCGATCTTGCTTAGGCCACAATCTCACCTCCTTCTTTGCGGCCGAGCTCCTTTAAAGAAAGGCCATGGTCTTGCGATTTGATTCGTCGAATTTTTGGCAAGCATTCCTCTCCCCTTCTTCATCCTCAAATGCCGCCATTGATGAGGCCATTGGAGCTCCTCAACCTCCCTTCATCGTCGTGCCTCTCCGTCATTAGAGGCTGCGGATATCCTCCCCAAATTCTTGCCAAGCTTCTCACCATTGAAGCTGGCTTCCTCTTTCTCCTCATCGCTCCAATCACATCGCCAGAGTATTCTTCTTCTCAAGGTCGAGCCGGTCAATGGCCGACCTCCTCTGGCATTGCTCTCCCTCTCCTAGGTACCCCTTCCTCTCTCTCTCTATTTCTATAGTGTAGTTTAGGCATTTTAAATTAGGAAAACACCCAGAAATACCACTCCACTCCCATCATCTTCCTCACGAACAGTGAGAAGCCAGCGTAACTCCGGTGACCACCTACCGCCTTGCCCTCACCTCCTCCCACGCCACTGACCATCCAGGAAGCTTCAACGTCCTTCAATGAACAAAAGCCCCCAATTTATTGGGGTCTTTGAGCCTCCACGATCTCCACTGAAGACCTATGCCGACCATACGCTTCCTCGACGCCATCCAACCTCCTCTGCCCTCACCATGATAAATCGCCACCGCCAACACCTCCAGCAAGTCTGAGCGAAGCTCCCCATCTCCTCGATTTGAAGCTCCGACCACTCTTGCACAAAGCCACTACCGCCAGCCGCCACCACCTTCTCCGATGCAGGCAATCATCCTCCACCCTCCTCCGACGTCCAAGCTTCGCAAGAAGCTCCACATCCGTGTGAGTGAGGAACAGTAACCTCAGGCAAGTGATTTCAGGCATCAAAATCTCACTGACCTCCTTCCTTGCGAGAACCTACAAGTCCCATGTTGCCAACAAAGAAGAGAAGGAGAAGGAAAGGAAGAAGAAGGCAAAGGACCCTTTTACAAGAAAAAGAAACCTGTAGGGACTCGAACATAAGGAATCAGGGATGGAAATGAAATTTTTTAGGATTGATTGGCAGATCTAGTGGGAATTGCTTTAGATTTTGTCCCTCTTGGATTTTTATTACTATAACTCGATTAATTCTATTGTTAATTTAATATTTAACAAAACACTTGATTATTTTAACATAAGCATTAAATATTCCTTAGTGGAAATACTTTTGTGCACTTGATTTCATATCCCTGCAATAGGTGTGCAAACTTGTTTAAATTTTAAGATCAATTTCTAATACAAGTTCACCAAAGTGATTTATGAATAACTCAAATAGTGGTAATTACGTATTTGATTGCTCCCAGAGACGAACTCGGATTTCTCTGCTAATTCGAGTTTACAAATTTTAAGTGTTCATCTCACTTTAATCAACTGTACTACAACGCGTGTTTTATAAATACAATTGAAGCGAGTTAACATCCATGACACCACCCAGGAGCTCACAACACCAAAACACAATGCAGTGTAAAGGGGCGCTCCAAGCGAATTCAAGCTCTTGCTCTGACGCTTTAGGTAAAGCATCATCCAAGACAATTGAGCCGCAAAATGCACCTTAATGCTCCATCTAAAGATATGAAATAAACTTATAGAGCAGCGTCGAGGTGGTAACATGTTGACATCGCATCCTCAAAGGGGGCATTTTCCTCCTTATCGATGGTAGGAACTCAAACCAATCATCTGCTTCAGATTTCACTAAGACTAAACAAAGGATTTGTCTAATTTTTCTAAATATTTTTTAGGTGTTGGCTTTGTGTATGAATTTTGACATAAGAATTTTACAAGAGACGCAAGTTTTTGGGTTGGAAACTACGCCAAGTAACTTTTAGGTCACAAAAGGAGATCAAGTCACCTACATCATCACGAGTTCAGGTGGAATTCAGAGAAAGATACTTGATCTAGTCTAAGAATAGGCCCAGAAATTCTAAACATTGGATCTGTGTCCTAGTCCCTAGTTTTTTAAAGATTAAACTCATTATTCCTAAAAATGATTCTTTCAACCTTAGTCCCGATTTTCAAAATTTTCCTTAAAGAATTTTATCATTTTTCTATAATGAGATGCATGCAAAAGAAAAATTACATATATTTAGGTTTTGAAAATCCTTAATTGATTATCAAAATTTAAAAACGCACACCCATGCTTATGATATGCAATGTCTTTATGCATTAGGAGGGAATAGAGATCACCTTAGTAATAAGCAATCTGATTCAGGATGGTCAAAACCTAGAAAGGAAAGAAAAAGGAAAGCAGCAAAAAATGATGAGTTACCTCTCATCCAGTGCTATCTTTTACGCCTATTCAGCCAAGCGTGAAGTGATGCACGGAAGACAGACAATCATGCAGAAAATTGGACACATGTATGCCATTAGAAAGGGTGTCTTCCTCAGGATCCCCTAAAAGATGAGTGGTAAAATTATGAGGATCAAAATTGGATGAAAAAATGGAAGGATGACCCGAGTCTAGCCATGGTTTGAGTTCATGATTAAAGCCATCCTTGGGTAGGTCAGGTGGTAGGTCTAATAGAAAGGGAGTGGGAGAGAAGTCAATGTGATGACGGGTGGGTGAAGTTAGTATGGATGTTTTTGGTGAGAAATCAGGAAGATTAGAAGAGTAAAAGTCAACTCTAGTTGATTTGAAATGTCTTGGACCCCATTATCATAATCAGAGTCTGAATTAGTGAAATCGGATTCATTGGTGGTCAAAGCAGAGCAAGAGTTGATCAATGTAGATTCCTCAAGTACTGCTTCTATTTCATTATCAGAGTCCTTAAAAAATTCATGATCAATGGACCTCCTAGAAGCTTTGAAAATATCTAATGAGATAGTCTAGTCACCGCAACTTATATCCATTTTTCCAGAATGACAATTGATATTAGCTTTTCCAATAGCTAGAAAAGGTCTTCCAAGGTTGATAGAGGCATCTTTGAGTCTTTCAGGTACTTCTATGTCAAGAACCAGAAAATCAACTAGAAATAGACAATTTTGAACCTTGACAATAATATCCTCAACAACACTCTGCGACTTAATGGTAGATCAATCAGCCAATTGTAATCAAACCTCAATGGGTTTGAATTCACCGAATTGAAATTCCTCGAATAAGATCGTAGGGATGAGATTAATAAAGGCACCTAAGTCGAGAAGAGCACAATCCAAGGTGGTGTCATTTATGACAACCAAAATGAGTGGTGTGTCCGGGTCCTTTTTCTTAAGAGGCAGCTTTCTCTGCACAATTGAGCTTACCATCTCAGAAAGGACCACCCTTCCAAGATTCTTGGCCTACCGATTTGGAGTACAAATGTCTTTCAAAAATTTAGCATAGGTAGGGATGTACTTGATGGCATCAAGTAGGGGGATGAGTATCTTAATTTGCCCAAATAAGTCCATAAGATCATGGTGAAAGGGCTTTGATTTCTTTTTCTTAGGAGGTTTGGATTACAATGCTTTAGGGTAAGGGATAGGATTTGAATATTGTGTTTTTGGTTGGTCTTCTTCTTCCTGAGTAGGGGGATGGTGCATTAATTCTCAACACAGTTAATTAGACTAATTAGACTTAATTAATTACTTCAAAAAGTAACCTAGGTTAACTCGAATCAGTGTTAGAAAGTGTAGTATAGGGTCAAGTTAACCTAACATTTTAGAATTTAAGTTCTTTTTTAATTGGTTGAGTATAGGTCGTTCACTGGAAGGCATAATAGTAAGCTTAATTCACCATTAACTTCTAGGAATAATTAGCAATTACTTAATTAATTAGATTATAATCATAATACTTTACGCACATGAATCTTGCACAAAGAATTGATCAAGTAAAAGCATGCAAAATTCCATTAGAGAGAAACAAGTTTACACAAGAAATCTAACATTTAAAATCAGGTAAACAAGTTTATTACAACATTTATTACAAAAGTATAAGGTATAGAATATAACACATGAGTCAACAATGCCTTTACAACAATTAAAAGCTTGAAGAAATTGCATAATAGCTTCAGCCCTGAAATCAGACGTCTAAAAATTGAGTTAGTCGACTTAAAAGTGCAAATTAGACTTCTGATTAAAGCATGGAATCTGAATTCTCTTACTTTTCTATCAGCTTTCTGGCCTTCTCTCATCTTATTCTCTCTCTTTCTTTTTCGAGCTCTTTCTGTTCTTCTTATTTAAAGCCTCTCTTCTTAAACTCTTCTCTTATTTTCCTTAGTTCTTTATCTTCTCCTTTCTTCTTATTTTCTTAAGTTCTCTGTGCATGCCTTATGTCCAAACTTAGCCAAATTTTCACCAACTTAATCCATTAACTCTCTTAATTAAAAAAATTAGGTTTTTAATGGGTGACCCAAACTCATTCGGGGATACAAAGCACCCTAATGGGTGGGACCAGACCCTACCTAAGCTCGGATCTAGTTTATTTACGACGGATTTCATTTATTTTCATCACTACACAATACCAAGCCCAATTCGGCCCACTCACAATCATGCCCACACTCAAGCCCATGCATGCACACAAGCGCACACACCCACACACAGGCACGTGCCTACGCACACACCCGCACACATGTTCAATTTCTCTTTGCACCCTGCACTAACTACCGAGGGGGTCGTAGCACAAAAACAACTTATACCAAGGCGTGCGCTCCAAAACTCCCAAGGTGGGACTAAGTTTAACCCTTCCAGGCAAGACTTTGCCTGAAGATTCCTAATGACTCAGTTGTCCAATCTGATCGAGCAAAGGCTTGATCAAGAGCTAATCAAACGCTCTACAAGATTGTAACACCAATTTGGTGTTAGGATCAACTCTGATCCATTTATTTGACGGACGAAGTTGACTGTTTCACACGGCCAAAATGGCCTGCAGAGAGGAGAATTCAGGTCAATCGACCTGCAGAAGTTATGCATCTCTCTGCTGAAGGTCTAGATAACCTCATTGATGCATTCTACATCAAATGAAGGAAGTGAGGGTCCGAGAGCTCGAGTGAGAGAAGCTCAAAAGCTTCGTGAAAGAGATTCAGAGCTCCCAATTGAGCTCCAAATCACCTAACAAAAAGGTTAAGACATTAGCAAAAGAAGACCTTAGCAAAAAATATGAATGAATTTAAGAAGATAAACACAACCAATCTAGGTTGGAATTGAAGTCTAATTTTGTCGAAAACACTGAAGAACAGTGTTGGGTTCGAAAATGACCCAAACGGCAAAGAAGATATAAACTTGTCAACACCTCAATAAAACTCATTAATTCACCCTAATTGATCTCTAAATAGTTTCAAAAACTAAATCAACCCATCAATTCAGAGTTTCAATCAATTAATCCTTGATAATGGCTCAGGTTTGACCTAAAAGGCTCGAAAGTTGACTTTCATGTTTTTAGCTTCTCATATCAAATTAAAGCCTAAAATCGACTTAATTCATCATCAGCAATTGATCCAACACCTCAAAACTAAGTTTTGAGCACTTCTGATGAGTTCCCATACGTCGTCGCCTGAGATCGAGATGAGTGTTCGTCAAGAGACCCTAGAGGTTCTCAGATCAATTAAGGTTCATGAACTGCTTCTCTAAGTTCTGTACATGCTCCTGGACCTAGTCACTATGCCTAAACCCTAAAAGACTCACCTCTCCAACTCCGCCAAAGTTGGAGAAGATAGAGTTCAGTGAAAGGCTCTGATCAATTAAACACAAATTTAAACACTGCATCAAAATCCCTAGGTCAAAGTAAGGCAGTATGGAGCTTCTCAGGG
This sequence comes from Thalassia testudinum, assembly GCA_037157565.1. Classification (NCBI taxonomy): domain Eukaryota; kingdom Viridiplantae; phylum Streptophyta; class Magnoliopsida; order Alismatales; family Hydrocharitaceae; genus Thalassia; species Thalassia testudinum. The sequence goes on from JAZHRO010000002.1 coordinate 70,794,018, forward strand.
ACTTTCAAGGGCTGAAGCTCAAGAATGTTTCGTCGGAGCTCACCGAAACTTCGATGAGTTCAAATATCAAGTTCTGGAGTTCAAAACTCCAGAAACAGACTGAAATTAGTCTTAAAAAGGTTCCTGAGGTCGCAATGGACCTCAAAAACATTACAATTGCTCCAATCGAAGCCTATTTAAAGGATTGATCAATGAATTCAAGAAATTTGAATTTTGAGTTCGTATGAACTCAGAACAGATCTCTCACTCAATTGAGTAAGGGTTAAGGCTCAAGAGAGTCTAGCGATGCTCTACAAGTAGGTGATTAGGTGATTTAAGTCCTCCTGAGGTGCCATTGATAGCGAGCTAAGGAGGCTGGATGAAATTGGGCATTTTAAGGGTAGTAGATTATTTATCTAATTGATAAGTCAAACGGGGCCCTTAAGTAATGATAAGGCGATGGAGGGCCCCAATGAGTGTGTTCTAAGGTCGAAAGCCTCCGTTGTAGACAACGGAGGTCACCGGTGAAGGTGGAGGTGGTCTAGGCAATTCAGCTGCTAAAAGTGAGTGAAAAGAAGTGGAGTTTGATTGTGAAGAGTAGGTAAGTGTGTACAGATAATGAAAGAGTGGATTGAGGTCCAGTGAGGCCAGAATTGGCCTCACCGGAGCTGAAGAAGGAACCTGGAAATATAACTAAGCTAAGCTAATTGATCTACCTAAGCTAACCTAACTAAACCTAACTACTCCATGATTACCTGGACGAAGTGAGGGGGAGAGATCACCGTCGACAGCTGCGTAACAGAGGACGAAATAGAGGGTTCGAGAAAGATCTCCGGCGAGAAAGGAAGTGGAGAGAGAGAGTGGCGGCACACTCCCAAGCAAAGTCACGACCACAAGAGAGGAAGAGGGGGTGAGGGAGGTGAATGCCTCTGGTGGAGGCACTCCGATAGAGAGGTGAGAGGTCGCCGAAGTTGATTGGACGAATAGCCTATCGTCGGCTCAGTAGGGGAAGAAGGAAGGCAACCAACCCTTGAAATCGGAGGGGTGGAGGGGTTTAAATAAGTTGCGGTGGTGGTAGAGGGGGTTGTACCTAGATGGATGGAGGTCTAGGTGCAAGGTAACCACTGACGTCGAAGACGGCGCCGTCTCCGATGCCAGTGAAGTTAACCTCGAACCCTAATTAGGATTAGAGCTTCATCCACACCGTCGGATGGAGATACGAAAGTAAGCCGAAGCTTTGGAAGCTTGGCGAAGAAGTTCTAATGGTGGATGGGCGATGATCAAGTGGTGTGGTGACCAGCTGTCGTCAGTCGTCCAGTGCGAGAAAGAAGAAGAGGAAGAAGACAGGTTATGCTTACAGGGACCCAAATGCAAAAGAACTTAAGGACCTAAGTTAAATTTAATTTAATTCTTTTCCAACTTTTTATATATAATTATAAATTAGATAAATATTATACAAATGCCTTGAATTTACATTTTTGACCCATTTAGCTTTATTTATTTTAATTAATTAGGTTACTTAAGTTATTACATACTTAGCGTTAAATACTTATAATGCTAAATTAAATATTAATTAGGTAGCTAAATTTTTATAATTCAAGTCCAAATTATTATTTAAATTATTAACAATAATAATTGACATTTAATTTAGTATTATTAACCTATTTTTATGGTCCATATTAGTTTGTCCCTTATATTATAATTAAACCCTAATAAAGTATATTCTTAGCTAATTAACTAGGAAAACTAGTTAATTAGGGGTATTTAAGAGCCATGATGAGTCTCTCATAAGGGGATGAGAGTCAATTTGCATAGGAATGTGGGTTTAATCAGGTTGTTGTCGAGGCCCAGGATCAGCGATGGTTTTTCCACTCCTTAATGTAACTGCATGTGCAGTAGGATTATTACTTGGAGGAGGTGGGGGGGCTGTTGTTGTGGAAAACATGATGGCTACAAAGGTATAGGGTTAATGGGAGGCTAGTTATCGTGGTTTTGAGTTTGATTTCCGCCCTGATAATGATTCCTTTGATTATTAGGGTTGGGCTGGGAAGGTAAATGTCCTACAGGTCTCTGAGTCAGAAAACTCCAACTTGGTTATGGAGATTGTTAATAACACAAGTTACTTCTGATATTTTACATTGCATTCCTGTAGGGTTTTCATCATCTAGGCATTGATATCTGCTTGACATGGCCCAGGTTGATAAAAAGTCTAATTTGGCTCATACCCTCCAAACGAGTTTTGTTTTTGGTGAGGAACTGAATTGGCCTAGGAGTGGGTCGGGTAATTCCTCCAATTAGAGGAATTTTTAAATTGCTCCTGGAGGGTGGAGATATTTTCAGCAGGGCTATGATTTGGATATGTGTAATTCCCCGGTGAACCATAGAAAGCCTCATAATATTGATTATACTCAACAAGGGCAGTATTTAGATTATGCAAATTTTCTCTCCTTGGGATGTTAGATGGGGTTAGATGTGAAGCCTATGGAGTCTGAATGGGTGTGGAAAGTCTTTCTTCAAATTTCTTCTAATTTATTTGCATCTGGTCGAATCTATGAGTCATCATTTAAAGATCATCTTGGATAACAAGGATAGATTGAGTGCCTATCTGAACATTGAACTGCGGGTTTGAAGTTCCACCAAAGGTGTTCATGGATGCATGATTGAAGGAGTTTTCACTCATTTCCTAGAATAAGAAAATTAGTTTCTATCTCTGTCCCTTGCTCTCCCACTTTTTAGCTGAGTAGTTTAGTTTTACATTTCGATTCATAAATCTAAAAATCCAAAAAATATATACATATCAGAAAACCCTACAAAAAGCATAGGGAAAACTGCACCCATATGCCTCCCTGTGTTCTACACGCACTCCCAAATCCAGTTATTTTTAATTGGTAGCAATTTCTATGCACGACAACGAATTTCTTAATCAAACGCATTTTCTCCATTATCACTAGCTTTAAACTGGAGTGATGAAAGGTTCAATAGGGCCTTGGTGTTGGAAAGTTTAGATGCACTTATGAATTACAATCGAAGCACCCAACTCTCCTCAACCAGTGTTCTTCATCTCCTTCCCTTTAAAAGTGACCAATATTCCATTTTACTTAGACTACATGAACTTCCAATAAAGCCTTTAGACTTTAAAGATTCAAAGTTATTTGGATAGAATATAAGAAATTTTGACTATCTTAAAGTCTTGGAATTATATGGATTGGAAAGATTCCATTATCAATAAATGTGGTGGTGTTGTAGGTTGTTTTATAAATGGAGCAAAAAAGAATTTAAGGTGTAAATGGAGCAAAGGCAAAACATCCAGGAAAAAATTTAATTCAACTTCATTGGTTTTTCAACTTATTGACCATGGTCAAAAGAGGTAGAAAGCTAATCATATTTATGACATTTTGTGTGTGGACATAGGGAATTCCATTCTTTGTATACACATTCCCCTTATCAGAAAAAATGAGGATCAAATTTACTTAAGCTAAAGAAAGGTATCTTCTCTATCTAATCTGGAAATCATTTTGCAATCTCCACTTTACTATGCATCAACTATTGATTTAACAAGGAAGACTAAGTGTTACGACCCGATCCTAGATTCCTATAGGACTTGAGACCGGCCTGCCTTGACTAATCCCAAGACCTAGTCGTCCAATGAGAAATGATCAAAAGCAAAAGGTATTCCACAACTGACAGAGAGATTTTCACTTTGAATAATTAATATTAAGATAATAAATCATTGCAGCACAAAAGGTGGTAGAAAATCTCTCAATCAAAGATTAAACAGATATGAATTTAAACCACAATAACGGATGTTGCATCCACAGGAAGGAATAAACCAATAAATTCACGAGTCAAGGAATACATAGTTCGCAAACTCTTCTGCAACTTTAATGCGAGGAATATGCTATGTTAAATGAAGTTTGCAATTTCCTTAAAGGTTCAGGGGTATTTATACAGTTTTCACGTCAGGAATTAATCTCCAAAAATATGTGTATGATGCATGTGTAATGGCTTATCACGTAAATTCAACTTTCATGCAATTCTGATTTGAAATTCAAGGTAGAAACATGCACATAACACAAGTAAAATAATTTCAGGAAAATTTGAGTGCATCAGTGCAATGTGGCCTGAATAAAATATTAATATAAAATTGGAAATGGCATTGAATGTAATTATTAATGTAGATAAAAACAGAGGATTTCTCCACTCTCCTCGCGAGAGTCGACGAGGAGGTGCGGCTTGACGAGGGCTATGCAACGGCGGTAATGCGGCGTCCGGAGGTGGCTGGCGGAGGCCAGACAGAAGAAGGATGGCCGCCGGCCTGTTGGAGGAGGCTGCCACTGCTACAGCCGCGTAGGTGCACGCTAGTGCGCACCTGTGCACGCCTGCAGGGGTCTGGTGGTGAGGGCGCGGACGTCTGCAGGCACGGCTAGTGGCTCTTCAGCGTCTACAGAGGGGGCGCACTGCAGTGGTTGGAGAGGCGCGGGCCTAGCAGGGCAGGGGGCGCGTACAGGAGGTGGTGAAGGCAAGTGCCTGCAGTGCTTGGCATGCAGTGCCTGGGGGGGGGATCTGCAGTGGAGAGGCGTGGGCCTGGCAAGGGCGTAGGTGGGGCGGTGCGCCTGAAGGCGAGCACTGGTGGCAAGGGCTGTGAGCGGTGCAGCGCCTACAGTGAAGGGTGCTGGAGGAGTGGTGGGGTGCTTGCGAGGGCGCTGGAGGCACGGGCGCGATAGGGGCACGCAAGGAGGAGGCGCTATGCCGGTGCGGCCTAGCGTAGGGGGAAGCGCCTGCGGGGGTGCAGGAGGGTGCACGAGGAAGACTTGGGTGGTGTGAGCGCTGGAAGGTGCAAGCGCCTATGGGCACGGGTGGGGCGGAGCGGGTGCCTGCAGGGCGCTGGTGCAGGCTGGAAGGTGAAGGTGATGGCGCTGGAACGAGGGTGCGATGATGGTGCTGGTGCGGTCGTCTACAGCTGGAGGAAGCGGTGAAGACTTGGTGCACAGTGCACACGGGTTACACGGTTTCTCGATGATGCCTCTTCTCTTGCGCTCCGCCTCCTCTTAACTCCTCTCTTCCACCCTTCCCGGAATTTTCAAAATCCCCTTGCTATTTTTGGCCGGCGGCTGTTGAGGGTGGCCGGAGGATGGGGAAAAACATGTGCCGCCGGTTGTTTGTTGGGGAAATTTATTCCCCAACTCCTTGTTATTTCTAAATATCATTCCTGCACATAACAAACAACAAAATCATTACATATTAAGTTATAGAATGTTACAAAATAGATGTAAACTTAAATCATGATGCATGCAAATATTTTATAACTTAATGTAGTTATTAACAAGATTAAAGTTACTTAGGCGTAATATTAGTCCATTAAAATGGACTCATCAAATACCCCCATACCTAAGATTTGCTAGTCCCTAGCAAAAATGAAAAATAAGAGAAGTAATAAGAAGATTCTTCTTTTCTTATTTCAAAACTTTAGAAATCCAGACAAATGTGAAGTGATGATAGCCTAGGTAATAGATCCAAGTGAAAAAGTCAATTTGCATTGGGAGTTCGTACTTCACCCTTGGTAAATATTTCTGCCGGGATAGGCAACTACTTCCCTCAGGGATAAAGCAGAAGATAATCTATAATTTGACCCTGGCTTTTGGCTTAGGTAGGAGATATCGAGTAGAGTGGATTTGTATTTGGTGGCACACACTCATCTGGTGCTACATGTAGTCTAGTACTACAAACTCTAGATCTCTAGACTAGTAGAAAAGTCAACTCAGAGAGAGGCTAAACAATTGTGCTCTCTTGATGTTCCTGGGCGCTCACACTTTTCTTTCTTTCTGAGATCACAAATCTCACCAGATTTAGTAATTGTACTCACTGTTTGGTGGCCTCACATGGCATCCACATTTCAATTAAAGTCCTAATAACTCTACAACTAAGTTAGAGTCCTCAACCAGTATTCAGGCGATCAGAAATACTAAAAGGTAAGTATGGGTCATATTTAGTGGAATGCGATAGGTGTTCTGTTGCCTCAGAAATAATGTTACATTATAACTTGGACCCTTTTTTCTTTTTTTTTCTTTTTTTTCTCTTTTTTTTTATTTTTTGTTATTTTTTTATTTTATTATTATTTCCTCTTATTTTTGTTTCTTTTTCAATCAACACAACACGATACAGACTTTTATTTATGAGGCATTATTAGAGATGATGATGGTCAAGAGGAAATTGTGTGGCTTATTTGGTAGAAGTGTCTACTCTCCGCACCTGGAAGGAAGGGATAGGACAGGCATATTTCTGACCTTTGATACTATTACCCTCCTTCAGCCGAGGACTCTATGAAGGACGGTCGTAACCATCCACCATAGTCATAGCTTTATTAAGACTTCATCTCTGTGTATCTGCCTTATTTGGTGACTCTCAAGAATTTACACAAATTACGCACACAGGAATAGAGAGTGAAAACTATGCTTAACTCTGAAGTATCCTCATCTAACTATCCAAAACTTAAGAGTCCTTGCACTAGACTTAGTGCACCAGTAATCTCTCTTCTTTCTTCTCACAAATATGAGGTGGATCTACTACAAGATAGTATGCCTGACTCCCTATGAATTGTCTAAGGGTTTAGTAGACTACAAATGCTTATTGGTTTTCCTCAAGGATCCATTACCCAGTCTACATGAACGTGAAATAAATGTATTGGATTCTAAACTTAGGAAATAATTCAAGAAGAAAAACCTCCAATGACAAATGTATTCTGCTAGGGACTAACCCATTTAGCTCAAGAAAAAAAAGTGATTTTATATATATATATATATATGCATGCAAATATTTATAAATGCTATAAACATTCTCAAGTTATACCCCCCCATGCCTAAGACTGATAATGTCCACATTGGAAAAATACAGGCATAGAAGAATATCACCTGAGGAGGAGAGTGGGAGGAGCTAAGGCACCTCAAGCCGAAGTGCGTCCAAAACCTAGCCATCTGAAAGAGTAATATACAGTTTAAGTCACTGGCCATTTACCTTAAAGCTCGCACCTGAAATAGGGCTCCTAATCTCTACAGCTCCACGAGGGAAAGTATTGATAACAATGTATAGCCCATCCTAGCGGGACTTGAGATTTCCAGGAAATAATTTAAGTCTAGAATTGAAAAGCCAGACCCACTAATTGGGCTTAAAAGTCATTCTAATGATGTGCTTGTCATGGAAGACTTTTGTACGTTGTTTGTAAGATTGAGAAGTTTCATAAGCTTCATTACGAAGCTCCTCAAGCTCACTTAATTCGAACATACGTGCCTTTCCCACTTTATCCAGATTCAAGTCAACGTTTTGAATAGCCCAATAAGCTTTATGTTGGATTTCCACGGGAAGGTGGCACGCTTTTCCGTAGACAAGACGGAAAGGAGACATGCCCAAGGGAGTCTTATTCGTAGTTCTGTAGGCCCAAAGAGCATCATTTAGTTTTTTAGACCAATCCTTCCGATCAGGCCTAACAGTTTTTTTCTAAAATTCGCTTAATCTCCCTGTTAGACACTTCAACTTGTCCACTCGTTTGGGGATGATAAGGTGTGGCTATCATGCGGTTGACTCCCAAATTTTGGAGTAGTCTTGTGAAGTGTACATTATTAAAGTGAGGTCCTCCATCACTTATGATCGTCCTTGGGCACCCATACCGGGAAATGATATTAACCTTAACAAAGCCCAAGACCACGGAATGGTCATTAGTTCGCGTGGGTATGGCTTCTATCCATTTCGATACATAGTCTACAGCCACAAGGATGTATTCATATCCGAAGGACACAGGAAAGGGACCCATGAAGTCAATGCCCCAAATATCAAAGATTTCAACAGGGAGGATAGGTTGTTGGGGCATCTCATCCCTTTTTCCAATGGTTCCCGTCTGCTGGCAACGTAGGCATGTGCCCACATACGTATGTGCATCTCAGAATAATGTGGGCCACCAAAAGCCAGACTGAAGAACCTTATGGGCAGTCTTCTTCCCACTAAAATGTCCCCCACAATGGAGGTCATGGCAGAAACTCAGAACACTTCTTTGTTCTTCATTAGGGACGCAATGGCGAAAAAGCTGGTCAGGGCCTATTCTAAAAAGCTCGAGTACCTCCCAATGATAAAATTTAGCGTTGGTGAGAAACCTGTCTCGTTTCTGCTTGTCCCAAGTACTGGGGGTAATGCCCGTGACCAGATAGTTCACTATGTCAGCGAACCAAGGAGTTTTAGCTTCCACGTCCATCAGAGACTCATCAGAGAAAGTCTATTGAATACCGCCAGCAGGGTTTGATGCCTCAATAGGGATCCTAGACAAATGGTCTGGTACCACATTCTCAAGTCCTTTCTTATCTTTAATTTCCAGGTCAAATTCTTGGAGTAGCAGAATCCAACGAATTAGGCTAGGTTTGGTGTCCTTTTTAGCCAGAAGATGCTTTAGAGCAGAATGATCAGTGAACACTACAACCTTGGTGTTGGACGTTCGAGTTGCTACGCTAACGTGTTTGATTTTTAAAACATTGTCGTTGTAGCTTGAAAGCGAAGAACTTGTGTTCAACAAATAAAATTTATACCGAAATTGAAATTCCAGGTCGAACACAGGGAGGCCACATTGATCTATATTCACAATTATATTTCTTTTTAGAATTTTTCTTGAAAAGTGAGGCGATGTAATTACAATGAAGCTATTACAACAATCAAACTAAAAGGAAAAGAGAGAGAGAGAGAGAGAGAAAGAGAGAAAACATGCATTCAATATTTCAAAATGTTTATACAATAAAACCAAATAAGAATTACACTAGAAAACGGGAAACCAGCTACACTAGAAAGTAGAAAAATTCTACACTAGAAAGCTGTAAAGAAGAATGGGAGAGAGAAGTTATCCTCCTCGACGATCGCTTGGAGGACAAGCCGGACGAGACGATGCCTAGACGAAGGAGGATGGAGCAAGACGAAGGAGGATGAAGTAGAAGAACGGGAACGGGGCAGCACGTCGTCGTCGTCGTGGGATCCACTTCCGAACGGGGATGAAAATTTGGACTTTATCTCTTGAAGAGCATCCCGGGTGTGGGACAACCTTCTCTTGAGCTTTAGAGAGGTAGAGAAGAGAAGGAAGGGATGAGAATTTCGTGTGGAGGGGGTCTCCTTTTATAGTTGCAAGGAGTGGGGGCAAATTCGTCATTACATCTTTAAAAACATTAATTCAGGACCTTTAGTGATGGATAAAATCGTCGCTAAAGGTCTGAACGTGGGCGTAGTGGGCGGCGCGAACGCGCCCACTCGCCTGCTTGCGCGCGCAACGCTTGCACACATTCGCTGAATCTCAGCCGTCCGATCGCGAGATCGGACGGCTAAAGATGGACCTTCCCCGCTCCTCAACGCATGCCCGCCCGTGCATGATCCTGCGTGAGGCGCGGGCGTGCGATAGCACGTGGGTGCTATTGAGCGTTCGTAGCCGCCCGATCAAGATCTGGCGCTCGCCTGCACCCGCTCTTCTGCGCTGCTCGCCCTCTCACACGATTCGATCGCACGACGCCTGCTCGAGATAACACCCTCGCCCACTACGCTGCGGAGCGTGGATGTACGCGAGGATGTTTTAAGGTGCGCGTATCCACAGCAGCTGGATTGAGATCCAACGACCCAGATCGCGTGCCAAAACTTCTTTTAAAAAGCAGCGGCGGTCTTGAGGGTCGGTTGGACGGCTGAGATGGCGCCACGTGGTGCCATCTTGGCCATCCATCTTATGGATGCTGTAGATGGTGCCACGGGTGTCGGATTGAGTTGATTTCTGCGCTGTTAGGCTGCGATCGTCGATCCGAATCCATCCGTGCGGTCGGATTTGTTGTTTGAAGTGCGAATTTACACCATCTTAGCTCTTGATCTTCTAGGGTTCCCCTATCACTATCTGATGCTATAGATGCCTACTTAGGGCGATCTTGGAGTCATTGAACTCCAATCGTCGCCCTGATCACATCTGTACAGTTGGATCTTTGATCCAAGGCCCTTATAAAAAGTTTGCCCTATCCAAGCACATAAAAGGAGACAATTAACCTTCATTTTATTCAAACTACTCTAAATGCAAGATGATGCATGTTATGCAATATTTATAACATGTAATGCAATCCTATGCTTAAGAACATGCATAAATAGACATCTTAACTAGTGTAAATGTGTTTACATCATACCCCCATGCCTATCTTTTACTAGTCCCTAGCAAAAACTATATGATATTTATAAAAGAATTAAGTTGGATTATTTGGGCATGAGTTATTTTCAATCATTAAGAAAATGTCTACTTAGGAACTGAACTTTCAAAGACGCAACAGTTCCCAAGTATCTGCTAAAATGCAGACCGCCTCAAGCCCTCACCTTATTCAAAGAAAATTTCTTTTTCTCTTTTTCTAATTTTTTGGATTTTCAAGTTTTAGGTTTAAGAGTGGCTTTCTATGGCCATACAACTCACCCAAGATTTGATGATAACCCCTAAGTTCTAAGCATCTTATTGTGAATGTGATAGACTCATTGACTGGCAATTAAAACAGACTTCGGATTTCTACGCCTCTAGGTGACCTCAAAAAGAATTCTGCCTAAAGGTGTATCTTTACAACCGGTAGCTTTCTCCTTACTTTTAATTTTTTTATGGGGTCAACACAAGGGTGAATCCAGTGTATATCTCCCTGGTTTATTCTACTTCTCTGCTTCTTCCTAAGTATTTTGGGAATTTTCAGTGCATTTACTGAGCTGGGTTTTGGACAACCAGTTGATGAGCTGTTACCACCGACAACTTGCCAGCCATACTCGTGCAGGAAGTGTGGTTTATTTCTTTCTTTCTTTTTTCCTTTTTTTTTCTTTTTTCTTTTTTAAGTAGGTGGTTTCCCTGATCTAAGATTTACCTAAAGGCAGCAAAAAGAGAAAGGTCCAGTGACTAGGCTCTGGATAACCTACCTATAGGCTGTTACCCATGATAACTTGCCAGCTATATCACCGTAGAAGGTTCATTAGCTACCCAATTTTCATTAGAATTGTCGAACAAAGAGCCAGTGCAAAGCAAGTGTGTAGATGCATAAAACTCAAAAATTACCTCAAATCAGAGGGTGGGTTGATAAGTCGTGTACTTATCACCCAAACTTATTTATTCCAATTACGATAAAATTAAGATGGCGAGGACTCGAAAGACAAATCCACATTTTAGTGGATACACAGGTTAATTAAGTCCAAAGACCTGAAGGGTCTTTGTGTTTAGATCCTAATGTAAAATTTCCTAAGATTGAAAAGTCCTAATGTCCAACTAATCCTTCCTAATTTTGATTTTGATTTTTTTTTTATGTATAAATAAGAAGAGAAAAACAATTTACATGAATTTCACAAAGCTGACCAAATGATTCAAAAATGAATCCACCCCCCCATGCCTAGCTGATGCAATGTCCTCATTGAAAAAGAGACATGAAAGAAAGGGTAGAATATGAAAGATGTCACCTGAATATGAAGCTCGTATCAGCCTTGTGTCATATGTACAACTGCTGAGTTTAATGCCGTCAGCTAGGCGAAGTCCAGCCAAAGAAGTCACAGAATGGCTAGAGCAACTGTGTCTGAGACAGGTTCTGGAAGAATACAGTCAATAACAGGCTTCAGACGTTGACCGTTGACTTTAAATGTGTTACCCGTCTTTGGGTCAGAAATCTGAACGGCTCCATTTGGAAAAATCTGGTCAATTATGAATTGGCCATTCCATTTAGATCTAAGTTTGCCAGGAAAGAGCTTAAGTTTAGAATCGAATAACCAGACCTTCTGGTTTGGCTCAAAGCTCTTGCGGGAAATCAGTTGATCATGTAGAGCTTTGGTCCGAGCCTTGTAGATCTTGACATTCTCATAAGCATCATTTCTAAGCTCCTCCAACTCAGATAGTTGGAGTTTCCTGGTCTTCCCAGCTAAATTCAGATCTAAATTGCATTGTTTGATCGCTCAAAATGCCCTGTGTTCAATCTCTACGGGTAGATGGCATGCCTTTCCATACACCAAACGGAATGGAGACATGCCGATCTCAATCTCTACGGGCGTTTTATACGTCGTACGGTAGGCCCAAAGAGCGTCCTCAAGCTTTTGAGTCCAATCCTTGCGATCAGGCCTAACCATTTTCTGCAGAATGTTCTTGATCTCTCGATTGGAGATCTCGGCTTGTCCATTCATCTGGGGATGGTAAGGTGTGGAAATTCGGTGATTAACCCCGTACTTGGCCAATAAATTCTGGAATTGGGTATTAGTAAAATGAGTGCCACCATCACTGATGATAGCCCTTGGAATCTCGAACCTACTGAAGATATTTTTCTTGACAAAATCGATGACCAACTTGTGGTCATTGGTTCGGGTGGGAATCGCCTCAATCCGTTTGGACACATAATCAACAGCAACAACAATGTACTGATGTCCAAATGAAGGGATAAAGGGTCCCATGAAATCGATGCCCCAAACATCAAAAATTTCGACAGGAAGAATTGGGTTTAGGGGCATCATGTCTCTCTTAGTTATGCTCCCGAGTGCCAGACATCGAAAACATGACCTTGAGAAATCTTGGGCATCCTTGAATAAAGACGGCCAATAGAAGCCAGATTGCAAGATTTTTGCAGCTGTCTTTTTCTCGGAGAAATGTCCACCACACCCAGAGCATGGTAGAACTCGAGTATACTGTTGAATTCATTCTCCGATATACATCAGCGAATAATCTGATCAGAGCCGATGCGATACAGTTCAGGGTCCTCCCAGAAGTAATATTTGGCCTCAGATTTGAGTCTATCCCGTTGTTGCTTGGACCAATCTTGGGGGATTTGACCAACGGTCAAATAATTAACAATGTCAGCAAACCATGGGGTGTGGACACCTAAAACTGTGAGAATAGTTTCATCCGGAAAAGTGTCAGCAATCGAAATGTCTGGACAAGAGGAATCACCTAGGAGTCTCAACAAATGATCTGCTACCACATTTTGTACCCTGATTTTATCCTTCATCAGCGAATAATCTGATCAGAGCCGATGCGATACAGTTCAGGGTCCTCCCAGAAGTAATATTTGGCCTCAGATTTGAGTCTATCCCGTTGTTGCTTGGACCAATCTTGGGGGATTTGACCAACGGTCAAATAATTAACAATGTCAGCAAACCATGGGTGTGGACACCTAAAACTGTGAGAATAGTTTCATCCGGAAAAGTGTCAGCAATCGAAATGTCTGGACAAGAGGAATCACCTAGGAGTCTCAACAAATGATCTGCTACCACATTTTGTACCCTGTTTTATCCTTGATTTCAAGATCAAATTCTTGAAGCAGAAGAATCCAACGAATAAGCCGGGGTTTAGCATCATTTTTGGCCAAGAGATGTCTCAAAGCTGAGTGGTCGGTATAGATGATAACATGAGACCCTAAGAGATAAGCTCTGAATTTTTCCAAAGCGAACACTACAGCTACTAATTCCTTTTCAGTAACAGTGTAATTCATCTGGGCTTCATCCAGAGTTTTACTAGCGTAGTAGATGACAGAGGGCTTTCTATCAATTTTCTGACCCAGGATAGCCCCGACCGCGTAATCAGAAGCGTCGGTCATGATCTCAAAAGGGGCTGTCCAAATTGGTGGTTGCAAAACTGAAGCACAGGTGACTGCCGTTTTCAAGAAATCAAATGCCTTTCGGCATGACTCGTCAAAAACAAACGGCGTTTCTTTGGCAAGAAGATTGCTCAAAGGACAAGCAACCTTGGAGAAATCCTTGATGAATCTTCGATAAAATCCCACATGGCCAAGAAATGGTCTGATTTGTTTAACAAATGTGAGAGGAGGAAGTTTAGCGATAGCATCAACCTTAGCTTTATCCACTTCAATTCCCCGTTCAGAGATTACATGACCCAAAACTATGGCTTCTTGGGTCATGAAATGACTCTTTTCTCAGCTAAGGACCAATCGTGTTTTGATACATCGCTTAAGAATCATTTCCAGATTAGCCAAACAAGAGTCAAATGATTCTCCAAAAACAGAGAAATCATCCATGAAGACTTCCATAAACTCTCCCACCATGTCAGAAAATATGGCTAGCATACACCTTTGAAAAGTCGCAGGTGCATTGCATAACCCGAAAGGCATCCTATGAAAAGCAAAGGTTCTGTAGGGACAAGTGAAAGTAGTTTTTTCCTGATCCTCGGGATGGATAAGAACTTGGTTGTATCCCGAGTAGCCATCAAGAAAATAGGAGTACTTCTGCCCGGCTAATTTTTCCAAGATTTGATCGATGAAGGGCAGGGGAAAATGATCCTTTTTAGTGGCTGTGTTTAGCTTCCTATAATCAATACAAACCCTCCAAGAGGAAGCTGATCGAGTTGTGACAGATTCTCCTCTCGTTAGTCACAACGGTAATCCCGATTTTCTTCGGAACAATCTATACGGGACTTACCCAGGGACTATCAGAGATTGGATAAATAATTTATGCATAGAGCCACTTGATGATTTCCTTTTTGACCACTTCTCGCATATTTGGATTCAATCTCCTCTGCACCTGGCGAGAAGCGCGAGATCCATCTTCCAAGAATATTCTATGATTACAGTAAGATGGCTCGATCCCCCTGAGGTCATGAATGGTCCAACCAATTGCCTCCTTATGTTCCTTTAGGACCTTGATCAATTTAATCTCTTGCTCCTTTGTCAATTTAGCACTGATAATCACAGGGAGCTTCTTCTGAGGTCCTAAAAATTGATATTTCAAATTCTCAGGCAATGGTTTCAATTCAAGCTGGGGTGGGCTGATGATTGATGGTAGGGTAGATGCTGAAGATTCAACAAGGGGAAGAGGTTGTAAGTGAACAAAATCAATAACCTCTTCAGAAGATGGCAGATCAGCCATAGAGGGTTGTGGGTCAAATTCATCATCCAAAGAGGAACTTTCGATTAAAGAAACCATCAAACAAGTTTCAATGTTATCATTATCCTCATCAAGTTCCTCAATAAATCTACAATTCTCAAATTTGTTTATCACCTTAAAAATATCCAATTTCATTCGTTGATCCCCAAAGGCAATTTCCATGCTACTGCTTTCACAATTAATGTTGGCCTTAGCGGTAGCCAGGAACGGACGCCCCAGAATGATGGGTGTGTTCCTCAGATTATCAGGTACATCCATGTCAAGGACAAGGAAATCTACAGGAAAATAGAAATCCTTGACCTTAACTATAACATCTTCAATAACGCCTCGCAAGTTTGTGATAGAGCGGTCCGCTAACTGTAGTGTTACTGAAGTTGACCAAAGTTCACCTAACCCAAACTTCTCATAAAGAGAAGTCGGAATTAGGTTGATGGATGCACCCAGATCCAAAAGTGATCTATCAAATGTGTAATCTCCGATGACATAAGAAATCAATGGAGCACCAGGATCTCTCTTTTTAGTGCAGGATAACAGAACTAGCCTGCTGAGAGAGTACCACCTTCCTCGGAATAGATTCTCTCGACTTACGCTTTTGTGTACATAATTTCTTTAAAAATCTTGTGTAAGCCGGTATGTGCTTGATAGTATCAAGGAGTGGGATATTGATCTCAACATTCTTAAATAGATTCAGAAGCTACTCATTGCTATTAACAGACTTCTTTGATTTGGTTAAGGCTTCAGGAAAAGGAACATGAGTCAAATCATTGGAATCAGGTTCCTAAGCCTTGATTTCTCCTTCAGGATTCTCCTCTCTCTCCTCAGGTTCTTCAGGATTCAAAAGATCAGAATAGTGTGGTTATGGATCCTGAGTCTGCTTACCGCTCCTCAAAGTGACAAAATTTGCAGATGCATAAGAATTTGGGTCTTGGGGAGGGTTAGGAAAGATTGGAGGGGCTTGATTAGCCATGAATTGTTGATTTGCAGAAGAAGACGAGGAACCCTGCTCAACCACCTGAGCATGTGCGTGTGGGTCCCTCTGATTTCCGTACCCATGGGCTTGGTTGCCCAAATTCATAATATTTCGCGGGTTGGGTACGGGTTGGGATGGTAGAGATCCGGGTTGACAAGAGTTAGCAATGTGCCCGGACTGCAAGTTGTCCAACAAGGTTTTCATTTGCTGCATGAGTTGGAGCATGGATCCTTGCATCTCTACCATTTAACGATTCAAATCAGCCTGCCCTGCTGGTTGATGGGCATTCCAAGCTGGCTGATTGACCTGATTCGGAGGCAACTGAGTATATACTTGACCCTGACCCATTGGTCTTTGCGAAGCGTAGTTGCTGGGTCGGAATTGGGTCTGTTGCCCCAGGTTTTTCCAAGAGAAGTTAGGGTGGTTTCTCCAACCTGGATTATAGGCATTAGAGTAGGGGTTGGATCTAACATTCTCTTGTACAGCACAGACATCCTCATAGGGTGAGGATGGAGAGAAAGAAAGGGAAGGATCAAAAAAACTGGGATCAAAGGCCCCAGTTTGGAACCCATGGGGTTCCAAAAAATGCTAACTCACAGGTTGAGCAGCATCGAGTTGATTCACGAACTCTCGTCCAGAAGGAGTCTGTGAGGAATGGAATCCCGAATTTTGGGATTGAGTGGATCGAGAGTTGTTCATAGAATTGCCAACCATCCACTCTTCCATTCTTTTAGCAACCAAGTCCACCTTATCAAGTTTGTTACAAATCAATTCCATATCAAATGAATGAGAGTCATGGACTTCATTGACATTTGATATGGGCTGCTGGGACCGGTTAAATGTATCCATGGAGGCATGATTTATTAAATTCTAACTCATTTCCTCAAATAAATCATGTGCACTATCTGCATCTTTATTGAGGAAATTGCCTCCGCAAGAAGCATCCACATGATTTCTGAGTTTCTCAGTCAACCCATGATAGAAGATCCGCACAAGTTGCCATTTCGACACCTCGTGGTGTGGACACCTCCGCAATAAGTCCTAGAATCGCTCCCAGGCCACATGAAACTGCTCCCCCGGCCGCTGGGTAAAGGTAGTGACTGCCGGTCTCAAAGCATTGGTACATCTGGCTAGGAAGAATTTCTTCAGAAAGGTCGATTTCAACTCATTCCAAGTTGTAATTGGTCTTCCTATTGTCCTATACCAATGCGCGGCCTTATCCCTAAGAGAGTGGGGGAAGAGCCTCATGATCATTTGCTCCTCGTTTACGTTTCGTGCCTTGGTGGTCTGGACCAAAGTGGTCAAGTCCTCCAAGTGCTGAAACGGATCTTCAAAGCCAAGCCCATGATAATGTTTAGTCAGGCTTAACACCTGGGGCTTGATTTCTACGTCACCGGCTGGAATCTGGACGTCGGGACATTCCCCATAATTTGAATGATCATAAAAATCCTTCAAGGGCTGAGCACCCTGCATTCTATGGAACCATTCCTGCATTCTCTGCATTTGTTCTAGCTGCCTTCGAAATTCTTCCTGTGGATTTCCAAGAAGAGGAAGCTATTGGTCGGCCATGGGATCAATTTAACCAAAATCCAACTTGCGCCTCCTAGAATGTTCTAATGGTCCTACCAATCGGGGATTTGATAACGATTTTACGCGGTTTGTAAAATACGTCGTAACACGCAAAATCGATCAACTCTTAAATTTATATTCCTAGATAAGGGAGTATCTAGGGTCGTCCAAGGAGGCCAAATGTTTGCAAAATTGATTCTCTTGCTTAGAATACAAATCTCAACTTTCTTTTTGGTATTTTTCAATATATCTTTTTTTGTTTTTGAATTAAGGCAACATGCGACATTGTGGCGGGAAAATGACTTACACTTCAAATTCAAAATACTACTTCTAAAGTGGCAATTAGAGCCTCTCCCTAAGCTCACTCTAGGCAAGTGAAGGCCTAGAATAATTAGGGAGAGGGACTGAAGAATGCTAAAAACAAAGCAATTAGAAATGCAAATAAGAAATTGCAAAGAAGGCAACTAGATTAATGAAAAAGTGTTTTACAAAAAGGCCTAGTAGAGGAATGTTTCTACTACTAGAAAAATTGCAAATAAGAAAAGTAAACACAAATCCTCTAGATAGATGGTGAAAAAGAGGGCTTCTTGCTAAGCTTGGTAGCTCCTAAGCTTGAAAAGAGTCCTCCAACTCCTTCCTTGCTGTGCTCCGCCAAGGTGATGTCCTCCAAAGCAAGCCCTAAGGGGGTGTGCCCTAAGATTCTCTCTAAGGGTGGACGTCCACCCTAGGTCCTTCTCCTTTGCCTGGCCGTCCTCCTTGAAGTGGAAGAGTCCTCCTCCTTGGCGTGGCCCAAGTTGAAGAGAGTGGGGAGAAGAAGGCACCAAAAGGGCTGGTGATGTGCCCCTTTAATCTCCTTCTCTACTCCTTCTTCTTGGCCGTAGGTATAGGTGGTATAGGTAGCAAAATACACTAATGGAGGATGCCCTCAAATGGTGGTAGGTGGTGGGTTTTTATAGAATAGGAAGGGGGCTAAGGTGACTCTTGGAATGGAGGGCTAAGATGAAGAGATGGAGGTGGTTGGGGATCCAATGGCCAAGGTCAATTGTCACCAACCCAAGGGACACCTAGGGGGTGGTTATGGATGGTTACACCCCTTGATGTTGGCGCCAAAATGGCTTCTAGAAGGGGGTCTTAGTTGGCGCCAAGAAGGGTTCTAGAAGGAGGGGTAGGTGGATGGCTAGGATGGGTTGTAGGGTTAGGTGTATGGTGGATGTGGGGGTGGATGTTGGCGCCAAAAAGAGGGGTAGTTAGGGTTAGGTTTTGGCGCCAAAATTGGTGCCTTTTGGTGGTGATAATGGGGTGAAGGGGTGGCTAGGAGGTGGCGCCAACTTGAGTAGGATAGCTAGCTTAGGTAGGGCCTAAGTTGGTGGAGCTAGCTAGGGTTGGATTTGAGGTGGTGGATGGCCAAGGAGCTGGTTGATAGCTAAGCTAAGCTAGCTTAGCTAGCTATGGAGTAGAGGAGGAAATATTAGAGCTAGGGTTTGAAGAGAGGAGCTGAGGAGGAGAAGTTTGGAGCTGGAACTGGAGCTGACTGCTGCTGAAGAGGCTGGCATAGAGCTACTCTAGCTGGCTTAGCTTGCTAGTTCTTTGCTAGTTGCTAAGCCAAGCTAAAGTGAACTGGCTTCTACCATAATGAGCTGAGGTAAGCTAGGTCTGGTGCTCCCGGGGAGGATCAAGCTGGTTGAGGTAGTTAAGGTAGCTTAGCTCAACTGAGTTGAGCTAAGCTGAATCCCCGGGAGCTGGACTTGAGCTTCCTGAGCTGAGATGAGTTCTTCTTCAGCTGGCTGGAGTTGAGTGGAGCTGGATGTAGCTGGGTCTGAGCTGGGGTGAACTCCCGTCAACTCAGCTGAGCTAGCTAGAGCTCCCTGTGGACTAATGGGAGCTGAAATGAGCTAGACTCAACTAAGTTGAGCTGGATCTGAGCTGACTTAAGCTAGGGTGAGCTAAGATGAACTCTCTTGAGCTACCATTCAGCTGAGATTAGCTGAATGGAGCTAGGATGAGCTAACCCTAGTTCAAGTGAGCTAGGTTCCAACTGTGGTGAGCTGGATTAAGCTGAGTTCCAGCTAGTCTAGGCTTCTCCTTCACCATTTTCCTTCTTGAATCTAGGGTTTTAGGGATCTGTATATCTGTACATCTCTAACACTCACAAAAACATATTAAAAAGATAACAAAAAATGCAATGCATGCCTAACCTAATTTATGCCTAAATGCAGCCCAAAAACCCGTTTGCGGAGTAAATCCTAAGAGCTAGGTTTGTTTTAATGCATAAGAATGATGATAAACTGGCGTTTATCACACCCCCATGCTTATCTTTTGCTAGTCTCTTAGCAAAACCTTAATTTTTTTGGAAAACAGAATTTTTGGGAAATCTAATTTTTTCAACTTTTGAGGAGAAAAAGAGATTAAGGGACCTTGGTAGATTAAAACACAGGAGGTACAAGATTTGTTAAAGATAAACATCGGGATTTATTTTTGGATCCAACCATTAGACAGTACGGGATCAATATATCCTCCAGAAATTTCACAAATTAACCCCTTGTTAATTCAGATGACTTGAAATTTTTGTTTTAGGATTTTTCTGGCCACAAACACGAGTGAAGATTGTTTTCCTTTAAAACCAAAAAGAAAGTGGAGTGCCTAGAATAGACCTAGATTGAAAACCCTAAGGAGGAGCTACTTGATGAGTTGAATTTAAGTAGAGTGGTGTGGCCCAAACAACTCAAACAATTGGCCACAAATGCACCACTAAGTTAGGCACTCAAAGATGGTTAACCTAGAATGATTTCTACTCTTTTATGTGTTGCTTTGTGTGTACCGGTTCCACAGATCAGAACCCGGTTGAGTAGAAACAAATCAATTTGATTAAGTGCCTTGAATGTGGGTATATGTTGTGTGTTTGTTGAAAATTACCCCACAAGATTATCTTTTTGTTATTTTTTTTATAAATGAGGGTGGAATGAATGTGAGTGAGAATCCAAACAACCAAACTATTCCTAAGATTTATGCAAACACCTAGGTTAATTGGAATTTGGATTTAATGTGGCGAATGAAATCTATGGAGGGGGGAAGAATGGGGAGCACTTACAGTTGTCTTCAACTGCACTTTACTCCAGTCTATCGCTTGATGATTCCTTGATGGAGGTCTCTGCAAAACAATAGACACAAGAGAAAGCAAGCTAGAAAACAATAAAGTGCAAGAAATGCGAAAAGAAGATTTGAAATCGTTGCCTCCTCGGCAACGGCGCCAAAATGTTGGACGTTCGAGTTGCTACGCTAACGTGTTTGGTTTTCAAAACCTTGTCGTTGTAGCTTGAAAGCGAAGAACTCGTGTTCAACAAATAAAATTTATACCGAAATTGAAATTCTGGGTCGAACACAGGGAGGCTACATCGATCTATATTCGCAATTATATTTTTTTTTTAAATTTCTCTTGAAAAGTGAGGCGATGTAATTACAATGAAGCTATTACAACAATCAGACTAAAAGGAAAAGAGAGAGAGAGAGAGAGAAAACATGCATTCAATATTTCAAAATGTTTATACAATAAAATCAAATAAGAAATACACTATAAAGCAGGAAATCAGCTACACTATAAAGCAGGAAAATTCTACACTAGAAAGCTGTAAAGAAGAATGGGAGAGAGAAGTTATCCTCCTCGACGATCGCTTGGAGGATGAGTCGGACGAGACGACGCCTGGACGAAGGAGGACGAAGCAGAAGAACGGGAACGGGGCAGCACGTCGTCGTCGTCACAGGATCCACTTCCAAACGAGGATGAAAATTTGGACTTTATCTCACGAGGAGCATCCCGGGTGTGGGACAAGCTTCGCTTGAGCTTTAGAGAGGTAGAGAAGAGAAGGAAGGGAAGAGAATTTTTTGTGGAGGGGGTCTCATTTTATAGTTACAAGGAGTGGGGGCAAATTGGTCATTACATCTTTAAAAACATTAATTCAGGACCTTTAGTGACGGATAAAACCGTCACTAAAGGTCTGAACGTGAGTGTAGTGGGTGGCGCGCGTGCTCCCGCTCGCCTGCTTGTGCGTGCAACGCTTGCGCACGTCCGCTAAATCTCAGCCGTTTGATCACGAGATCGGACGGCTTAAGATGCGCCTTCCCAGCTCCTCAACACGCTCCCACCTGCATATGATCCTGCGTGAGGCGCAGGTGTGCGATAGCGTGTGGGCACTATTGAGCGTCCACAGCCACCCAATCAAGATCTGACGCTCGCCCGCTCCCGCTCTTCCGTGCCGCTCGCCCTCTCGCGTGATTCGATCGCACGTCGTCTGCTCGAGATAACACCCTCGCCCACTACGCTGCGGAGCATGGATGGGTGCGAGGATGTTTTAAGGCACGCATATCCACAGCCGTTGGATTGAGATCCAACGGCCCAGATCGCATGCCAAAACTTCTTTGAAAAAACAGCAACAGTCTTGAGGGTCAGTTGGACGACTGAGATGGCGCCACGTGGCACCATCTTGGCCCTCCATCTTCTGGATGTTGTAGATGGTGCCACGGGTGTCGGATTGAGTTGATTTTCATGCTATTAGGCTGCGATCATCGATCCGAATCCATCCGTGCGGTCGGATTTGTTGTTTGAAGTGCGAATTTATACCATCTTGGCCCTTGATCTTCTAGGATTCCCCTATCACTATCTAATGCTATAGATGCCTAATTAGGGCGATCTTGGAGTCGTTGAACTCCAATCGTCGCCCTAATCACATCTGTACGGTTGGATCTTCGATCCGAGGCCCCGATAAAAAGTTTGCCCTGTCCAAGCACATAAAAGGAGACAATTAACCTCCATTTTATTCAAACTACTCTAAATGCAAGATGATGCATGTTATGCAATATTTATAACATGTAATGCAATCCTATGCTTAAGAACATGCATAAATAGACATCTTAAGTAGTGTAAATGTGTTTACATCACTTGGATCCCAAAAAATAAGATCGAAACTTTTCCAAAGCAAATACTACAGCAAGTAATTCCTTTTCAGTGACCGTGTAGTTTTGTTGAGGATCCGTAAGGGTCTTGCTGGCATAATGCAGCACAAGAGGTTTGCCATCAACCCTTTGACTTAAGACCGCTCCCACTGCAAAATCAGAAGCATCGCACATAAGCTCAAACGGGAGGGTCCAATCTGGTGCTTGGAGAATCGACGCGATAATGAGGGCTTTCTTCAAAACTTGGAAAGCCTTGCCACATCTATCATCAAAATCGAAGGAGACATCCTTCGCTAACAGGTCGCAAAGTGGCTTAGAGATTTTATTAAAATCTCTAATGAAGCGCCTATAAAATCCAGCATGGCCAAGGAAAGATCTAACCTGGCGAACATTGGCGGGCAATGGAAGCTTAGAGATGGAATCGATTTTTGTGGTGTCCACCTCTAATCCTCTCTCGGAAACTATATGCCCTAACACAATGCCCTGCTGGACCATAAAGTGGCTTTTCCCCCAAGTAAGCACCAGCTTTGCCTCTTCGCAACGGGTTAAGACTTTATCGAGGTGCGAAAGGCATAGGTCAAACGACGAGCCATAAATGGAGAAGTCATCCATGAAAATTTCAACGAACTCATTGATCATATCAGAAAAGATAGCCATCATACAACGTTGGAAAGTGGCAGGAGTATTACATAACCCGAATGGCATTCGACGGAATGCAAAAGTGCCATACGGACTCGTGAAGGTGGTATGCTCCTGATCATCAAGAAAAATAGCTATCTGATTGTACCTAGAGTACCCATCAAGAAAATAAAAGTACTTGTTCCCCGCCAATCGTTCCAGAATTTGATCGATAAATAATAAGGGGAAATGATCTTTCTGGGTAGCCATGTTTAAACGGCAGTAATCAATGCAGACCCTCCAACCAGTTGAGGGTCTAGTGGTCACCAGCTCTCCTTGGTCATTCTCTTCCACAATGATTCCTGCCTTTTTGGGAACTACGTGAATAGGACTGACCCATTTACTATCTGAAATGGGATAGATAATCCCTGCATCCAGCCATTTCAGAATCTCCTTTTTAACAACCCCCCGCATATTTGGATTGAGCCTTCTCTGCATATCTCGGAAAGGCTTCACGGACTCGTCCGTGTATATATGATGCATGCAAAGAGAGGGATCAACACCCTTAATATCAGCAATTGTCCAGGCAATTGCTTCCTTGTGCCTTTGTAAACACTCAAGTAGAGCTCCCTCCTGCAATTCAGATAATGCAGACAAGATAATAATGGGGAGCGTGTTATTAGGGCCAAGGAAAGCATATTTCAATGTGCTCAGGAGGGGTTTCAACTCCAATTCAGGAGCCTTTTGGATTGAGGGTTTTAGTTAAGATGACCCCACCTCAGGCAGCAAATCTACCTTCACAGTCCAGGGTGGGGACAGAGACTCAGTGTGTATCCCCAGCAACTCTTCAAATTCAGGCATTTCCCTTTCAGTTTCTTTAATAATCGAGGGGTGGTCCTTAGATATGACCTTCTGAAGGGGATCTCTACATAAGAGTGCTGGAGTAGTCTCTTCAATTATTTCATCCATGACCTCAATCTGAGAATAATCTTCAAATTCGGGTTGCTTGTAAGTATCAAAAACATTCAATCAGATCTTCTTGTTCCCAAAGCCCATTTTAAGTGCCCCAGATCTACAATTTATAGAGGCATTGGCTGTAGCCAAGAAGGGGCGTCCCAGAATAATGGATGACTTTGTGGGCTTATTAGATGGGTCAGTATCAAGTACCAGAAAGTCAACGGGGAAGAAGAAATCCTCCACTCTCATAAGGACATCTTCCAACAATCCTCACGGTGTCTTAAGTGATCTGTCTGCAACTTGGAAGATTACTGGACTAGGCTTTAGCTTGCCTTCTCCCAAAAGGTCGTAGACAGAGCTCGGTAGAATGTTCACCCCCGCACCCAGATCGAGCAGAGCCTCGTCAATGTGTTGGTTACCTATAACCACTGAAATATACGGGGCCCCTGGGTCTTTCATTTTGGGGGGTGCTCCATGCTGGAGAACTGAGCTAACATGGTCAGGTAGGATGACCTTGGTTTGGACCTATTTTCTAGATCGACACTTCTGGGTGCACAAGTCCTTTAGAAACTTGGCATAGGACGGAATCTGTTTAATCTCTTCCAACAGAGGCAAATTAATCTGGACTTGCCTAAAAGTACCCATAATCTCTTCCATCCTATCCTTGGCTCCAGACGAGCCAACAGAAGATTCCCTAGGAGCAGATAGGCACTCTGGATAGGGTACCCTCAGCTTTTGGGTAGAGGGGTCGTCATGGCGGGAAAGGGGTGGTGGGTGGAAAACATCCTCATTGTGGGTGATTTTGTGCGAGTGCGAGCAGTGTGGCTCTTCCTCGATGGAGATGGAAGTCGGGTCAGGTGTGGAAGGGAAATTCTGAGATGTAACCATAGGAGTGTTATCAGGCTTGTCAATCTTTTTTCCACTCCTCAACACGGTCACTGCTTGGGCGTGCTCCCTGAATACAACCCCCTTCCCCTTAGGGTACTCCTCAGAGAAGCTAGGCAGCTTCCCCGGATCACGTTGCCTAACTGCCTCAATAAGATGACCAATTTAGGATTGCATATCAGTAATCATCTTATTCTGAGATTGGATAACCATATTCTGATGCTCTTGCATTGCTTTCATCATGGCCTTCAGTTCATCCATCTCAGAGGGCTTGTTCAAAGGAGGGTTTTCATAAGAAGGTTGGTATATGGGCTGGGGAGGTAAGGGTCTTGTATTCCCTAAGTTAAAAGCATCACCTTGCTTCCAAGAGAAGTTTAGATGGCTCCGCCACCTTGGATTATAAGTACTGGAATAAGGGTTATTACGAGGGGGTGGAAACCTTGGGCCGCGTTCAAGTCGGCCTAAATCAACTCAGGGAATTGATTTGCCTGATGGCACTCCACAGTGGCGTGCATTGTGCTTTGGCAAATGGAGCATTCTCTTGAAGCCTGAAAAATAGAGGCTTCTCGTGGGTTCATGCCGGGGTTTGCTAAAAGCCTATCAAAGTTTTTATTCAATAGTTGAATATGATAAGCCAAATCCTGAGAAGCCCCGACTTCATGGGCCTCTATCTTCCTCTGCAAGATTGATGGTTTTCTTTCTTGATAGGAAAAGGATAGATGTATGGAGTTGTCGCTTAATGTTTCAAATAATGCCCAGGCCTCATCCTCAGTTCTGGTCATGAAGGTTCCTGCACAGGCTGCATCGATGGTTTGCCTATGCCTTTCAGATAATCCGTTATAGAACCTTTCGACCAACTGCCATCTTGACACTTGATGGTGGGGGCATAACCTAAGAAGGTCATTAAAGCGCTCCCAAGTCTCATGAAATTGCTCCCCTTCCTGTTGAGTAAAACCCATAATCTCTCTTCGGTAATGGTTGGTTTTACTCATAGAAAAATACTTTTTCAAAAATTCTCCCTTAAGGGTGGCCCAATCATTTACCCTTGCATCGAGGGTATGATACCAGTGCTTGGCCTTATCCTTTAGGGAGAAAGGAAATAGAGTCCTCATCAGGGCTTCATCAGTAAAGCCCTGGAGCTTCACCGTGGAGCAAACCTCGGTGAATTCCTC